>OY747136.1:47466836-50461836 GCA_963556465.1 Berberis vulgaris
TTTTTAGCAATCACATACCATATTAATGATACGAGCCGCTCGAGGTGATGCTTCATACTCAATCATCATGACATGACTCAGTGGACCAACGAGCTAACCCACTAACTCGGGGGGAGTAGTTGATGATACACCAAACCGTCCAGTAATCCGCACCATACACGTTTCATGATAATCCTGTGAACAGAGCAAAGCGAGCCTAATTGCGCGCCCAGTCTGGCAAAGCCCATACAACACGAGACCCACTGAGGAAGGGTCCAGGTGGTTGGACCCAAACAACAGCACCCTATTAAGCCCATACGTCACAAGGTCAAGCCCAATACTCGTAAGACCTAATAAGGCAAGTATTTGGGGGATCGACGTAAAACAGGCAAGCCAGCAATATACGGACTCCTATCAGGAAACAAATATCGGAGTATAAGTCGTGCTTGGAAACTCTCTTGCATGGGAAACATTCCACAAAAAAAGAATCTCTCGCAGATCTAGGAACACAAGTCGTGTAGAAAAACTCCCCTACATGGACGACTCCTAACAAGGAAAGAATCTCCAGCAAGATATATTTCCCTAAACTACGCCACCAAAGGCCTAGCCGAACATGGACTCTTGCATGATAAATAAGCCACAAGGTTGAGAAACAAATGTACGCTACAAAACCCAATTTACAACATTACACCTTTCTCAAGCCTTATCTGACTTAAGCATTGGAGTGTCATCGGCCGCCACAACGGTGGACCTTGACTCACTTGTATTCCCTGTACAGGTCGAGGTTGAGGAGAACAAGATTTGACACCATTAGTAATGATTTTTATTAAAAATTAAAAATTTGAAACAAATAATAAAAAGTTTCGTTCCCAACTCCCAATTGCATTATTGAAATCCTTGCATCATATTAGTGAATGCACAAGTAGATCTGCTGAATGTGCATCATGAACTATGCTCGAGCGTGTATTAGTGCCACACCCAGAAGAAGTTTCTGGATCCTCCCCTGGCAGAATGGCAATCTTTCAAAATCCCCCAAAACTCGTTGATACTTGAAGGTCTACCATTGATAGTTCTTAGTGTTTTGTCTTCAATTTTCCATTCACACAAAAATTTGGCCAACCAAATGATGTATTTTGGGAGGTGATTGTTTATGCCTCTTTTGTGTAATGGGAAAATGAATGCCCCTAAGTCACAATTACTTAATTTTCAATTGATTATCTTTGTGTTAACAAATTTGGCAAGTTTTATGCAAAGGAAACCATTGAAGAACATATAAAATTGTTGCAAAATAAAATAAAATAACTCAAATGTATTTATGGAAATGGGATGTGTACGGTATATATAATAATTGTTTGTTTATTAACACATATACATTGTTTGATGCTGGAACTATGGTTAATAGGTTGGAGAAAACGTGATAGTGGTTAGATTTCTGAAACCACTCATCCCAATATTTCCCATGGAGTTGGACTCTTTTGTCCTGAAAATAAAATACACATGTTAATTACAAAATTGAAAGGCGGAAAGGTTTTTTGTTTATTTAATTTATGCATGAGAAATTGATGAACTAAGTTTATACAATGAAAATAATAATTCCATGAATCTTACCATCTATTTATCTAAGTTCATACTTCATTTAAATAACTGTACAAAAAAAAAAAAACGGGGTGTTATAAAAATGGGGTGCTTAAATTTATGCCAATATGAATGATGTACATGACATTAGTGTCATAAAACAATCAACCAACATATAATATCCAGTCCAACAATGATGCACTGTTGACGGTCTGTTCAATTGCAACAATTTCTTGATAGAAATCATCTTTAAACTGGAGTCGGCTGAACTGGTAAATCAATGAAGAATACTTTATGATGATCTAGTTAATGCATGGTTTTAAAACCATCATCCTATGTAAGTTGACCAGACATGAAGTTTCCAAAGATGGCTCGGCCTCACTAAACCTGTGTGTTTTGTCACTAATCAACCACCAAAAGAGAAGAAATACAACAAAGATCGAAAGAATATATGTATAGGAAAGATGAAAAGTTGACCAAATTTCCTCGTTGAATTCCAATGCATTTTCATTGTATTTGCTTAATCATTCAACATGAAAAAAAAATCCAAAAGAGATGGAAAGGAAAAATGTAGTAGTAGAGAAGAGGGGCGTTGAATTAAAGTGAATGAAAAATAAAATCACAAGTAGGAAAGGAAGATGGAAGTTAAAAGTGCACAAGTAAAAATGGAAAAGCTAGCTAGCTAATGGGACCAAAGAAAGAACTGTCTGATCAAGGACGACGGCATGCATAAAGAATGAAGAGACCAGACAGAGGAGAATAATATATGTTTACGTACAAAAAGAAAAATAACAAATGAAGTTCTATATTACATGGTTGAAAGAAAAGCAATGAATTTACATAAGGGCATCGCATGAGGGTCTGCCTCAGTGAACCAAGATGTTTGTTGCCACATTACTTATCTCATATGCATGCTAGGAGATCGTATGGTCATTCCATATCACTACTCAAGTAGGACAAAGGCATGTCAAGAACGAGTACAGACACACTTGGAGCATATGGAAATAAAAAGGGTGGAAGAGAGAATGTTTTCATCTACAGAGAGTCCCATAAAATGGACGAAATACAAAAGAGAATATGGAAGACATGCATGGAGAATGAAAAGATTGTACACCGGGAAAGAATATGATGATTTACAGAAGGTAGGAAGAGAAGAAGAACCACAGAGCTTGGAGAATGATGAATAAATGTCTGACTACCTTCATTGATAAATCTTGTTCATCACACACATCTCAATAAATTGTGATCATCCCATCCATTAAACTCAACAAAAACACTTCCAATTTTCGGTTCTTCCTCGTGCACCTACACCAAAACACAGGATTGTCTTCCTCCTAATCTTTTTATGCCATTGAATGAAAGAATTTTGTGCCATTGGATTAACAAAATAAACACCCCCTCTCTCCTGTTTTCCGAAGTAGATATAACAATATATACTTATTGATGGCAGTACACATTTCTCCACAAGTTGACATCAATGACCCCTCTAGTCGCACTTAGCAGCCCCAAAATGGTTGATTTTCGAGAAACAGAAAAAGCCCCACATAGAAGAGCATAAAGAAATACAACTTGCACCTTCACCTTTGCACAAAGACATACATTTTGTTATAATTCACCAACAGCATTTTCTCAAGATACCAGCACAAATATATGCATGCAGCAAGAAGGTCCCAATGAACAAAAATGGAAAATCACCACAAATGTTCTGTGAAAAATCGCTAACATTGACCCTGAAAACAACAAAGTAGACCACAGTGATTACTTATCCATAGCAATGAGATGAATCACCCTTAAAACATAAAAGCACCAGACTATTTCTACATTTCTGATTTTTTTTTTTTTTTTTTTTTATGAAAAGCAAGCGTGCTGCCGGTAGGTATAGAACCCAAGACGTGAGGTTAAACCACCACAACCTTAACCATCCAACCAGACTACAATTGGCATCTCTGAATTTGTTGTCAAAGAGACAGACTAAAGTTTCATATACAATATCTCTTGCAACAGGTTTATCAAATAACAAGCTAACCATTAGTCTGTTACTCCTACAACAGGGGTCTAAACTGAACAAAACCAAATGAAGTCCCAAAGTGTTGTCCACACAAGTCAACTGCCCGTTGAAATGCAAGCTGATCCGTGATTTAAGGGTGTGTTTGGTTGCATGGAATCCTATGTCATAGAATCCATTAGGGGACCCATATATTTTAGACTAATTTGAGGTATAACTCTACATCCACCATTTGATTTTGTTATCAATTGTGAAAATGGAAGTCCCATGAACATGGGAATCACATGCCTTGGGGGATCAAGGTGTGGGATTCTCATGTTTACAAGACTTGCATTCTCACTATTGATCACAAAATCAAATAGTGGATGTAGAGTGATATATCAATTTAGCCTACAATATAGAGGTACCCTCATGGAATCCAATGGCATAGGATTCCATGCAACCAAAAACACCCTAAATGTCAAACAAAGAGTTAATTCTAGTTGAATAACTGAGTCCAGTATTGAGTGCTTGATCAAAGATTCCAAGCCTCATCCAGGATGATGTGCTAATAAGCCAATTATCAAGTATCAAGCTACTTGTGAATGTCCGTCAATTAAAGCTGTTTATGTAAGACGCGGAAATCTGCACCTGATAAAAGTGTAATGGTACCCAAATTCAACTTCAAGAACATTTGACATGTCTCACTCCTTGTTTACCTGCAAACTGCTGCTAAGTATATTCCACCACTTTGATTATCTCCAAAATATTGTATCTTGAAGAATCTTTTTATTTGTGATTAAAGATCAGCTACAAGTCCAAATCACAACTCACAATGTTTGATTGCATCTAAGAATAGCATACTGCATTGATCATATTTGGTGTTTTTCTAGCAGGTGATTCTACCATAAACTCAACATCATCTATATAGCACATCTAACAACAACACTGAAACCACAAGACCACAGCTGTCGGACAAGTCAACATACGGGCGTCAGCCACTTGGTTAAAGCGCACAAAATTAGAGGTGCTTAAAGGTTCACTAACAGCCCAAAATCTAACCAAACTCTGAGGACTCTTCTCAAAAGAAAATAAGACCTCACAAACAGGAATTTCCATCAGAGAGCTGCATCAATTTTGCCTTAACAAAATCACATATACACTTCAACTAACATATTAGCGCATCACAATGGCATAATGAATCTCTGAAATCATAATACTTGCACTTAATACTCGAACTGAATTAGCTCCACTCATCATAAAGCACATACATATTTTTATGTCACAAATTCTGAGATTTGATGTGAACTCCAACACCATCAACTTCCTGGCCAAATCCCAGCAGCAAGATACAAGTCTCTACGAGGCTGGATTAGATGTGTCCTCTCTTCTTGATGGTATCTCCAGTCCAACCAGCTATATCTCTAGAAGCAATTTGTGCCTTCTTACTCATCTTTCCTGTAAAAAACAGTCATCAGTGCATATGTTATTGCCAAGGCATTACCAAGCATTCAAAGAACCCGTTGGTTGTTGCACCCTTGCAACTTATCCTTGCAGGCAAGCTCTCACTTGTTATTCGCTTCATTCTTCCCATTTCTATGGCGTTTACCTAATTTCATTCTTCAGCACATCGTCTGAAATCCAAATCCTAGTTTCTTGTTTGCTCATCTGGTTGAATGGTGGGGAAAGAGAGAAAAATGAAAACAAAACCACCTAGATTCTCTATTTGAAATCCGAGTGGAGCAAAACTTGATGTTCTCAAATCTCCTTGAGAAAGCCTTCAGAATTTGTTAACCAATACAGCACCCAATTTCATAGGAGAATGCCAACAATCCCAAATTTATCTGCATGTGGAAAGATAGAGACCAGGTTTTGGGTGTCAAAATGAAGAATGCGTTGAATCTTTTTTAATGGACTGGTTTTTTGGGGTTCCTGAAAATCTTATTATTGCAAAGAACAGACACTTGAACACTACCGTGAATGAATTTTTCATCTGGTCGACATGAGATGCAGTTATCTTGATTCGTAAGAAACAAACAACTAACCAAGATACGAACAAAATGAACATTTCAGAAATGAACGAAAAAATAATAATAATAATAATAATAATAATAATAATAATAATAATGATGATGATTAATTAAAAAATATAAAAAAAAATCTTTCTTACACAAGGTCTCGACAAAAATCATCCTTGGAAGATATGAGAAATAAAATATTACTTTCATAATTTGAACTCAATGTAATGTAAAAAATAATCCAATCTCAAATTTCTTTTAGAATTTTGCTAATGGGACCAGTAATATCCAATATAAGAAGGCCAGCCACATCCCAACCATTAATGATGATTGATGCATATGCATGAATATATCACAAGTCCCTTGGTATTATAACGAAGACAGGCCTCTAGTTAGGAGACCTCACGGTCCCTTTAGTACAGTTCTTTCTTTCAAACCAAAGTCTAGAGGCATGCAGACCATAGTGGGCACTTTCTTCCCTTTCGGAATGTCAAAGATAGACAAAACTCAAGGTAAAGAGGGAAGCAAATATAAACCCACTTGTCGTTCCCCAAACGAATCTAGTCCAGACGATTCTAACAGTAAACCTCTTATAACTCCAAGAACTAAAAAATGTCATGTCAAACCAACCAATCATCCAGCAACGAATTATTATCTCCAACCCCAACTCTCCACACCAACACTAACCTTTCTCTTAATCTATTGACATCGCTGACGTCCAAAAGGCCAAGAATTGAAGGCCCCTAAATGCCTCCTCTAGTATAGTGACAATAATCAAAGTTAAACACACGAGAAGAAACTTGCATAACTATTACAATGAAAATCCGCAACCCGACAAAACCAAAAACACTGGCCTAAAATCTCAGTCCAATCCATTCCCTTCCCACTTGCCTGCTATATCCCCTTCCCTGGAAAACTGTCGCCGTCATTCCTAAAAAATACCAGTGTCATCCATTATCCTTGTGTTTCTCTCTTCAAATCTGTTAGTGAATTAGTTACTACACAAGAGCTCCAATTTTAGGAAAATGCAGAACCAAAGACAAGTTCCTTGCTCCAAAGAACAGATTGTAGAAAACCTTCTAAAATTTCATGGATTGAAATTGATATAAACCAATAACTCCACCACAGAACCACCTGAACTAACTGGCATGAAATTAAAAACACCCTCAAGCATCTGAATTGGCAAAGACAGATATACA
Organism: Berberis vulgaris; assembly: GCA_963556465.1. NCBI lineage: Eukaryota > Viridiplantae > Streptophyta > Magnoliopsida > Ranunculales > Berberidaceae > Berberis > Berberis vulgaris. The sequence goes on from OY747136.1 coordinate 47,473,592, forward strand.
TACTACTGAGACTATGCTTAAGATATCCATTAAGTTGGAAACTCATGTGTTGTCCTCTATCACCACATGTTGACATCTCAACACTGGTATGATCTAGAGATTCTGATGAATTTAAGTAAGATGCATAAATTAGTTTAGTAATTCTTCTCTTTTGGGTAAAACACAGATTTTTACATACATGCAACAATTTTTTTTTAAATTTTATTATTACTGTTTTTTAATCTTTTCCTAGCAAACCATATTTAAATAGGAAGGATGAATAAAGTGCATTAAACTTCCAAAATAAGAATATTGGTATAATGGCACATCATACACTAGTTAAACAATTACAAAAATAGGGATACACAATTGATCATTTTATGCCTAAAGCCTCCCTATAACAATTTACTCCAAATCTATCACCTGAATGTCCTGTGATAAGCCTAGCCCTTTCAACACACAGAAATAGATAGTCTTACAAGACTATCATTTTGTATCTATGATAACAACAGAACCGGTTTGAGTAAAAATAAAATAAACATTTAACATGTGACCAAAAGACGCAACAACCAAACACCAAAAAGGCAACGATTAGCTCATATAAATAACATGGATGTCAAATGGGTTAAATAACGGGAAACATTTGAACTTAACCATCAATTAAGCTCAAAACAAACAAATGCTTAAAACACTTCAGCTCAAAATCCAAAATACAAGTTCTTCAAAAGAATATATCCTGCAGAAGTTACATCTTGGAATTAATGTTGCTTTCATGCTTCAGACCAGATATAGTTCCCATTGTTCCATATGTCTAAAATACAGTAATCAAGTTTTGCAATACAGGATTTAGACACAGTTTTTCAAAACCAAATCAAATAGAAAATCAAAAAAAAGAATCCAGAATGAATCAATTACGAGTATAGAACTCACTCATTCCACCTCTTTGAAATTCAGCGCAACTAAGCATTCCTTTCAGAAATCCCGGAAACGGAAGCCACCCCACTGTAGCATTCCTTCCAGAGCAACTAAAACCGAGTCTGGGATAGTCAAATTCGCCCATAAGTGGCACTCATGGGAGAGGCAACAACCGAAAGCAAACCCCCTTCAGCCACTTCATCTTCATCAAGGAACAAATCCTCAATGTTCCTAAATGCCCCATGTATGATAACAAGAAGAAGCCCAATCAAAATGGAAACGAGAACATTCAACCAAACATGAGTGAAAACGAGGGCAACAATTGTAACAACCCCAAGAACCCCCAAAACAACTCGATCATCAAAAGTTCGATTGAAAACAACGATGGGCTCGTCGCGAAAGAAGTAAAGAAAGAACCAAGCCACGAATACGATCAAGAAGACAATCATGGAAATGGGGTGCCATAGGAGACTCAAGAAGAGTATAAGCAAGAGAATCATGGCGTAATTGACACGAAAGTAAGCGAGATTTCGTTTGATTCGAGAGATGGCTTCGCCGAAGCTGTAAGGGCGGCTGAATGAGGAAGGATCTGCGAGCTCCCGCCATGGGCGGCGGGTGGCGATGATTGATCTGCCACGCTCTTTGGCGCGTGAGATGAAATGGGTAGCGGATGTGGAAGGGGAGGCCGGGTGAGGCGGGAGAAATCCGTAGCCGGACTGTGACATTGAAGGGGGGAAATGAGGAAGAGGAAATCCTAAGAGGATGGATGAGAGGGGTGAAGGGAAACACTAAACCCTTTTAAGTGGATGGAAGGTGTGTTGTGTTAATGGCGGGATGGAATGAAAGGGAAGCAGGTAGATGGAGAGAAAAGAGAGTCTTTTTTTTTTTTTTTTTTTTCTTTTCTATTTTTTTGGGAAGGGGATCGATGTTGTCTTGGTCGCTATTGGTGGGGTTTGTGCTTAAACAAGAAGAGCTTGGAGACGGAAAATGTCCTTCAAACATGTTTTTATTGATCAATTTTTAAGAGGCGGGTCGTAACGCCAAATCGGCGTCAGGAAAGGCTCAAGAACGTGTTGAAGATGAAGAATAGAATGAGAAGAAGAACAATAAATGAAGAAAATGAAGAACGAAGATGAAGATGAGTAAATGAGGATTGGAGGGTATTGAGCCTCCCCTTGCGTCGATGACTCTTAATAATTGTTCGTTTTTACATAAATAAATAAATAAGTTATCTTGAAGAACACCATGGAGATCTCGAGGGGTTGGTTAGCTTGCCATCTCAATTGTCAAAATCGAGCAAGCAAATCATAGTTATTGAATTATTATGGGTATAATTTATTTATGGCAAGTGTGGGTGTTCCTGCTGGTGGTGATATAGTAATGGACAATGGTAGGAGATCAGACATGTTGTTGCAGACCAATGAAACATGGGACTAACTACAAGTTGAATGATCAAGAAAGAGATCTCGGGACTTAGCAGCTAGGGGTGGGCACGGGACGGGATGGTATGAGATATATTCATCCCTATCCCATCCCGTTCATATGAGATCGGGACGGGACGGGATGGAAAAAACTTCATCCCGACCTCGACCCATTTCAAACGGGTTCAGGACGTGGCGGGATCAGCGTGCTGTCTGTGACTGCTGCGAAGATTATCATCATATAAGAGCGTGAAAAATAACTTTCTTATAATTAGATATAGATGTGGCATGCAAATATAAGGGTAGCCACTAAATCCCCTAACAATGTAGTCGAGTGGGCTGACTTTTAGAAAATGACATGATAAATGGGATCCACTGAGAGTATTGTGTCGCTGTGATGGCCTCCCAACTGATTTTACAATTTCATTACTGTGGGAAATAAAATTCATGGTTCCTTGACAAAATGACATTTCATCTTTTGTTAGGGAAGAAATATAGACCTATTGGTGATGCTCTAACATACTCATAATGGTTTACCATCAATACATATATCGTAATTAAAAACAATTATTTTTACAACCCGGGGCATCTCAAATTCTTGGCTCCGCCCCTGAATGTTTTCTTTTGAATATGTATTACTCAGTTAATTGTTATTTTTCATCTTCACCTGGGTATTATCAATATTTTGAAGTTAAATAATTGGAGCCACTTTTATTGGGAATCCAAGCAACAGTCTGCTATCTTTCTCTTGCTTAATGAATATTTATTTATTGAAGTAACATTTCTGTTACCACTGCAAACACCATGAGTTTCTGTCAGTCATCTGTAAGTTTATATGAATAAAAATAAATAAATAAATAAATAAAATATTAATAATAAATATTAAAAAATTAGCTCGGGACGGGATGGGATTGGCGGGATTGAAAATCTTCATCCCATCCCATTCTAGATCGGGACGGGACGGGATCGGGATGAAATTATTCAATCCCATTAAAACCCGAAAAAATCGGGACGGGACGGGACGGGACGGGATTGGGATCGCAGGATGGGATGCCCACCCCTATTGGCAGCTGCAATATCACTCTTGAAAATTGAGTTCCAAGTACACGACTCAAAGCCAGCCATGTTATCCGCCGGGGTTGACAAGCCATGCTATATTATTGATTTTATAAAAGCAAGTTCTGATCCCTACCAATAATTTGGCTTTTTGGGTTCAACAAAAGGTGATTGCTCTTTACCAAATTAGGAACCCATCTATGATGCGTGCTTAAAGCTAGTCTCCTCCCCACTTGGAGGATACTAGAGTATGTCCCATGCCGTTGGCACTTCATATAATTTTATTTTTGTTAAATATTTTGTACTGAACACCTCTTTCACTATCCCCATTTTGGCTTTGAATCAGTATTGAAGCCACTTTTATTGGGAATCCAAGCAACAGTCTGCTATCTTTCTCTTGCTTAATGAATATTTATTTATTGAAGTAACATTTCTGTTACCACTGCAAACACCATGAGTTTCTGTCAGTCATCTGTAAGTTTATATGAATAAAAATAAATAAATAAATAAATAAAATATTAATAATAAATATTAAAAAATTAGCTCGGGACGGGATGGGATTGGCGGGATTGAAAATCTTCATCCCATCCCATTCTAGATCGGGACGGGACGGGATCGGGATGAAATTATTCAATCCCATTAAAACCCGAAAAAATCGGGACGGGACGGGACGGGATTGGGATCGCAGGATGGGATGCCCACCCCTATTGGCAGCTGCAATATCACTCTTGAAAATTGAGTTCCAAGTACACGACTCAAAGCCAGCCATGTTATCCGCCGGGGTTGACAAGCCATGCTATATTATTGATTTTATAAAAGCAAGTTCTGATCCCTACCAATAATTTGGCTTTTTGGGTTCAACAAAAGGTGATTGCTCTTTACCAAATTAGGAACCCATCTATGATGCGTGCTTAAAGCTAGTCTCCTCCCCACTTGGAGGATACTAGAGTATGTCCCGTGCCGTTGGCACTTCATATAATTTTATTTTTGTTAAATATTTTGTACTGAACACCTCTTTCACTATCCCCATTTTGGCTTTGAATCAGTATTGAAGTGTAAACTTATTTTAAGGTATATATATATATATATATATATATATATATATATATATATATATATATATATATATATATATATATATATATATATATATATATATTATAAATTTTAGAGTTAGACTCAGTCAAATTTGAATCAGTTGGGGAAAAAATTTAAACGCCGATAATGAGTTCTCCCCCAATATTTGAATTCACCAAAATATGATGTTTAGAATTTTTGTTTAAATGTGCATTAAGATGTCCGACTCATTTATTCTGGTATGATCGGCATGTCTCATTGCTTTGAAAAATATTTAAAACGTAAAATACTTTATATGTTTTTTAATTATAGAATATATATTTTTAAAATTTTACCGCTCGTGTTGATCATTGATTTTGTTGGAAAAATTTTAAAAAATGCATTTCAACGATATTAACTTTACCAAAATTTGATATCGATGTAGATAGGTATGATAATTTTCATTTTGCTAAAAGCAAAACACAATATTTTCTTTCTTCGCCACATATACATTCCACCAACTTTTTTCAAAAGTTTTTCATTATTTTTGCCCTTCTGCATGTTTTATATTTACAAATATCCCATCATGGGAAATGAATCTCAACACTCAAATTCAATACATTTTCCAACTTTCAATCATAACCAACTTTTATCTCTAATATTTTTTATTTGACTTTGTCCCAGTCAGCAATGAAGAGTAAAACACCACTATGAATTGTAATATAGACGGATACATTGATTGCAACAAGTGTAAATGCATAATTAATAGCATGCTGGAAACCAAATAAACAAATGGATAATCCAAAACCAAATATATATTTTCAATTGCGTTTAATCTAAATGATCTTTCAACATGTATTACGGGAAATGTTTGAATGATAATTCATGTTTTTGCACAAAATGGATGCTTCATCTGATACAAACCAAGAAGGATGATCAACCCTTTTATGCCAATAGAGCTTTGCTAGGGGTCGAGGGAGGGAGCGAGGGATGGGTGGTAACCACCAATTTGCCTCGAGATAAGTGCATCAGCCTCGAAATGCGCGATGTCGCTCATCTCAAGGCGGATGGGTGGCTTCCACGCATCCCTCGCCCCTTTCCCTCGTTCCCTCCCTCGACCCCTAGAATTTTCGGTGCTAATAATATAAAGACCAAGAACCTTGTACTTTGCAGTTCCCTACCACCACACAGACGTTAAAGAAAAGAATCACGTAACCTTCCATGTCTCATGAATCATGATGTCGATAATCAACTTTTCAAAAGTCGATAATTGAAATCATTACTCCAATCTAATAAATATATCTGGATTCTGGATTGAACCACATGTTGATTGTAGAAATTTTACATCTTTCAGCTCCAATCATAACAGCAAAACATCACACCAAATTTAACTGTCTTGTCAAAACTTCCTTAAAGAACATCTAGAACTCTAGATCAAAATAAAATCCAAATGTTCAGTACTCCGAAAATGCCTTTGAAACATATATTTATCCTTAATCCAAAAACTAAAACAAAAAGAAAGGAAAACTTCTACTAGGCGGCTCAGAATTTGTGTCTATGCTTCACATGGATTATATGGATATGACAAAATATAAATAGCATTGCTATACTCAATGATGATACGTTAAAATAGACCGGTCATCACGACTGTACACATTGCATAGAGATTCATCACGAGGATATAACGTCCAGCCTGTTGGGCCAGCTCGTAAAGCGCAGGAAGAATAAAGCCAATTACAGAGGCTCGCCAATGAGGAGACGTAAACAGGGCCCGAATCCTGACCCAACACGAGTTTCCTCATAAATAAGAGGAACGTTGCACCAAAAAAGAGTCATGGAAGAAGTTACGCCTCCACAAACGCATTTCCATTACGGAGGTGACTGTTACAAGAAACATCTCCTTCTGTTGCGCCTCACATGCTTAAGTCACGCGGAGAGTTAACCGCAACCATTATAAAAGGTAAAGAGAACATTCAACACAGGTATGCAACGTTAACCGAGTTTTGTCCAGATTTACTTTATTCTTCCAACAGAGTTACTGACTTAAGCATCGGAGTGTCTTCGACCACCAAAAAAGTGGTCCTTGGCAGTCTAACTATTATTTTGCAGGTCAAACTCGCAGGAAGACAATTTTTGGACGCATCAGTTTAGCGTCGTCCGTGGGGAACGACGAGTTTCCTTTCAAAAATAAGATTCAGAATAACAAAGCTCATGCAACCCGATAGAAGATCAATGGAATACTCCACAAACCTTCAATCTGGCAATGAAAGATATGACGTGCTGCCCATTAATGATCCAGTGACAACCGTCGAAAAATTGTAACTACTGGAAAATAGCGCCAACAGGTAACGGTTCAGACATCTCTAACGTCTTGGGGAATCCCCTCAGATCCCCGAGCAGAGACGTTTTATGGCCCAGATGAACCACGTAATCAAGATGGTAGACAGAATCATCCGAAACCTGAACGCTAACAACTTTCGAGAAGAAATCACCCAGCTTAAGAGACACTGGACTAACAATAGCTCCTAACAGCTTATACCTAACAACTTTCTGAATGATGCAGTTCACAAATGAGATGCTCTCACCAAGCAAACAATTTATGGTAGGTTTTACTGGGGAACAATGTCACCAACTAGGAATGATTCAACCACCGGTCGAAGCGGAAGAACCGGGAAAACAACGAGTATTATTGACAGACTTTCTCGTCGTCGACGCTCCTGCTGCATACAACATGCTACTCAGGAGACCATGGATACACAAGATGGGCGCAATCTCCTCCACTATGCACCAGTGCTTGAAGTACCATACCAACAACGGTGTCGAAAGAATCAAAGGAGATCAACCAGCGGCTCGGGAGTGTCATTTTGCAGCAATAAAGACTCCCCATAAATAACAATTACTGCAACAACTAGAAGAGCCTTCACAACAGCTTGATGAAAAGAGTTCGAACTCTCCGGATGACAATACGGCTCCAACCAGTCCGCGAGATCGACCTTACACCGAACAATCAGAAGAAAAAATGGTCAAGGTCTACTTAGACAACGAAGCAGAAAGAACAGTCTGAATCAGCACAAAGATTCACCCTAAACTCGCCAAGGAACTGATCCAGCTGCTGAAAGATAACTAGGATGTTTTTGCATGGACGATGAAAGACATGGTGGGGATAGACCCATCAATCATCTCCCACAAATTGCAAGTGAATCCAGATAAGAAACTGGTTTGACAAAAAATAATATTGATGGCCCCGGAGCTTTATTCAAGCAATAAACGAAGAAGTGCACTGACTACTCAGCGTAGGAATGATAAGGGAAGCTCACTACCCGGATTGGTTGGCGAACACGGTACTAGTAAAAACGAAGAACAAAAAATGGAGGAAGTGCGTGGACTACACCGACCTAAATAAAGTCTGCCCCAAAGACATTTTCCCACTTCCATGAATAGACCAAATAGTGGATGCAACTGCCGGACACGAAATGTTGAGTTTCATGAATGCATACTCCGGGTATAATCAAATACAAATGTACCCTTCTGGCCAAGAAAAAACCTTTTTCATAACAGAAAGGAGTACATATTGTTATTGAGTAATGCCATTCGGATTACAGAACGCGGGAGCAACGTATCAACGGCTAATAAACATGATGTTTAAATATCAGATCGAAAAAACAATGGAGGTTTACATCGACGATATGCTTGTCAAAAGCTTACGTCAAAAGGACCACATCGCGAACCTTGAACAGGTTTTCTCCCAGCTGCGAAAGTACAAGATGAAGCTAAACCCAGATAAATGCACCTTTGGAGTGCAGTCAGGGAAGTTCCTTGGGTACATGGTCAACCAACAAAGAATTGAAACAAATTCAAAGCAGATACAAACGCTTCTCAACATGCAGTCGCCAACAAACATAAAAGGTGTTCAAAGTTTTAACAGGAGGATAGCAGCTCTGAACAGATTTCTCCAGATCATCAGACAAGTGTCTGCCTTTCTTCAAGATCTTGAAGGGGAAAAAGACATTCGAGTGAAATGATGAATGCGAGAGAGTCTTTCAGTCTTAAGACATACATGGTAAGCATGAAGCTACTAACAAAACTGAACACAGGAGAAACATTATATTTGTATCTATTTGTGTCCAACCAAGCGTTAAGTTTGGCACTGATACGAGAAGAAAAAGGGCGTGCAAAAACCAGTGTACTACATCAGCAAAACACTCACAGACGCAAAAATCAACTATCCGACACTAAAAAAATTGGCGCTTGCTCTAATCGTGTCATCAAAAAAAATTGCGACCATACTTCCAAGCACACCAAATCATGGTTATGACTGAACAACCACTTCGATCGGTATTACACAAACCAAATCTGTTGGAAAGAATGGTAAAGTGGGCAATAGAGCTCGGACAATTTGACATCAGTTATGCCCCCAAAACAACTATCAAAGCTCAGGCATTAGCGAATTTCATCACCGAGTTTACATGAAGCAACAACCAACATGAGGATAAGGAAAACAAAACAAAACAACCCGAAGCAATTCCCTAATGATGGATCCTCCACTGTGATGGGGCGTCCAACGAGGCATGAAGCGGAGCCGGACTAGTCTTGTACAACCCGGAAGGCATCGCATTAGAAAAGGCGATAAAATTCAATTTTAGAGCCTCCAATAATGAAGCTGTAATAGCAGGGCTACAGTTAGCAAAACTCTTGGGAATAAAAGACATTAGTGTATTTACTGATTCCAAGCTGGTGGTCAATCAACTAAACAACGAATTCCAAATAAAAGACACTTAAATGAAAGCCTACCACCAGAAAACCACAGAGCTAATAAAATGCTATCGAAATGCTATCATTCAACGATGCGCACGAGCAAAGAACAAAAGAGTCGACGAACTAGCAAAGGAAGCTTCGACAACAAAGGATAATGACAACCCACTCGTCATGACACAAGGAAGCTCTATACTCAAAAATCAATCGGAATAAGCATGCGCCGTAAACTAAAAAACCAACTGGACAACTCCAATCATGGCATATATATTGAACGGAGAACTCTCAACAGATAAGATGGAAGCCAGAAAATTATGAAATCGGGCAGCGAGATACACAATGATCAATGACAAACTGTACAGGAGGTCTGCCACGAGCCCATTACTAAGGTGCCTTGCACCAGAAGATGTCGAATACATCCTGCAAGAAATACACCACGACACATGCGAAAATCATCCAAGGGGAGAACATTGGCCCACAAAGCTCTCACATTAGGTTATTATTGGCCAACGATGCAAGCGGATACGCAAAAACTAATTCGCAAATGCGACAAGTGTCAAATATCCGCCCCATACACGCACATGCCGGGACAAAATCCGATCCCAATTAGAAGCCCCTGGTCATTCGCACAATGGGAAATGGACATCGTAGGACCGCTCCCAGCGTCCGATAAGAAGAAGTTTATCCTTGTCGCAGTAGACTACTTCACCAAATGGGTAGAAGTAAAGCCCCTCACAAAGATAGGAGAAGCACAAGTTGAGAAATTTCTTTGGAGAGACATCATATGCAAATTTGAGATCCCAAGAGTAATTGTCAACGGACAATGGAAGGCAATTTGAAGGAAAAAAGGTTAGGGAGTTATGCAAGAATCTTAATATCCAACAACATTTCTCCACGCCAGCTCATCCGGAAGCAAACAAACAAGCCGAGATCACTAACAGGACAATCTTGGAAGTGATCAAAAGAAGTCTTAAGGCAACAAAAGGGTTATGGACATCCGAGTTACTTGGCGTTCTTTAGGCGTACAGAACAACACAATGAACTCTGATAGGAGAAACACCTTTTCGTCCTCGCGTACGGGTCAGAAGCAATGATACCCATGGAGATCGGAATGCCAACATTCCAAATCAAATAATTTTGCGCTGAGGACAACGTCGAAGCATTAAGAGTCGGGCTGGATCTCCTCAAAGAAAAGCAAGAAGCAACCTCCATTAAAACAATAGCCTACCAACAGCGCATGGCGGGGTATTACAACAAAAAGGTGCAAATCCGAACTTTTAACATCGAAGACTGAGTGTTACGAAAAGTCCAGCTCAACACGATAGAGCCCAGCATAAGCAAGTTGAACCCGAACTGGGAAGGACCATATCGGGTAACAAAATCAACAGACCAGGAACATACTGGTTGGAAAACAAAGAGGGTGAAATGATACCTCGGCCATGGAATGTAGAGCGCTTGAAAAGATATTATCAATAAAGTATTTTGCTCTCAATTTCGAAACCACCAAATTTTAACCGGGACAAAAAAGTTAGATTAAAAAACCAACTCGAGAAAATATTCGACACAGCTAGAGTATCGAGCAAAAATAAATACATGTATTGGACGAACGAGTCAAACCTAAAGTAATAAAGTACCTGGACATAAGAGCCAAACTTTTATGTCAACTACAATGTGCGACATCGTAATCCGAATGTGAAACAGGAGTTCATAAACTAGAGCTTATATATGACTAGAACATCAAGCATCGAAGCCATTCATAAAAATCTGGACAAACAAGTCAGAAATCTCCCAGAAATGTCATCAATAAAAACTGACAAGCTAGACATACGGGAAACAAAAATGCGAAATAGAAAATTTCCATTTATTTTCTAAAAGAGGAGATTACAGAAAAGAAGAAGAAAACAACAACTAAGAAGGAGAATCAATGTCATGGGCAATATCTCCAACCAACATAAGATCAGAAGGCTCATCGACATCCGTATCACCCAGTGAATCCGGAACAACTTCCTCGACATCATCAAATTCCTGCTCAGCTAAGCAATGGTATGGGGTCATTTCCAAACCTTGTGTCTCCAGGAAATCGTGGAAACCCTCGACCACCCTCTTCCAATCCGCGGCCTCCACCGCCTTCAGCTTCTTAGTAACAGTTGACAACTCAGCTCAGGTTGACACTAACTCTCTATCAACACCTGAAAGTTTAGCAGCAACCAATGATTTGGTCTCTACAAACTCGAAATTCAGCTGAGTGACACAAATAGTAGAAGCCTTGAGCTTGGCAGAACATTCCTCGACAGAACAAACTGCTTTGTCACGTTCCACCTTTCGATCGAACAACTCCTTCTCAGTAACATCTAGACGAGTTCGCAACTAGCCCAATTCCACCTCGGATGTATTGAGGTCAGAAGCAAACATATCAGGCGTATCCACGAGTTCCCTCCACAACATCTGCGCAGAATTCGCAACCCTCTCATGCTCTATGCATTGTGCTTTCAACAAATCCAATCGACGGAGAATATGAGAAAGGACCAGAATGTGTCCTAATAGTTTTCGCTCGAAGTGCGCAGCCTAGTCACGAGATGCCTTATAATTCGACCCCATCACGGCCGGATAAGTAAGATGCATCATCCCCTCCATAAGATTTTGGAGGCCATCGTCAATATGACGACGTGATTGTCGCACGGGCACAGGAGCCCTATTAGCCAACCGCCCGTGATAGCCGCCAATAAGGTTGCGAGCATTGTCCCGTACATCAACCTCGGAAGGCCAGAAGGTCTCACCAAGGATAGTAGAAGTGGGACGAGACGCGAAAGGAGTAGCAGGAAATCCCGGGGTCTCAGCCATGATAGAAAAAATAGTGAGCTTGAAATCTTGAGCTTGGGCAGCAACTTGATTCTCCACTAACAGATCATACGCGAAGTCATCCAAGGTTTTGGTACTCCCAGGGTTCTTTGACTGCCAAATACCAAGCTGAAGCATTTTATTCTCAATGATATGTGAATCATCGATAGACAGGGCGGTAGAGGCGAGAAAATAGTAAGAAGCAACAAGGTCTTTCTCACAGTCATCTAAAGGACGGGAGACTTATTTCTTACTCCTTTCGAGAACTTGGTTCACCACATCGTCCTCCGGAACGAAATACTCATCCTCTGAACCATGACCTCCCTTACGGAGAAAAATAAGGCGAGGGGGAGCCCTAGCAACCTCAAGAACCGAGGAAGCAAGTTTTTTTCCTCTTCGACATACGGTCGAAACTGACGGCCAACATCTTGGAAGGGCTGGGAGGCCTAGGAACTTTCCGTTTCCTCACAATCAAACAAGTACCTCTAGAACCTCGGGTAATGACCGAAGCAGCGCGACCAACACGCTCGTCAGCAGAACCCTCTTGTTGGCCGACGTCTGCATCACCAACACGCGTGACAGTCACTTTTGAAGCGCAACCCGCTCCACCTGATGAATATAAGAAACTACGGATAATGGCATTCGTAGTGAAAAAATCTTCCATCGAGATCCGGGGAAGATCGCAAAAGCGACTGCAGACCTCCTGATCTTCCAAAGACAACGACAACTCGACTTTTTTAGGCTTCCGGAACGATGGCATAATCTTATCTCCGCGAAGCCTAAAGTGATTGGAAGAAAGGGATGAGTAGAACCAAGACCTCGACTAGCCCTCATACTCTTCTCGTAGGTCTTTGAAACATAAAGGATAACGCAGGCAATAGGTGTGATTGGGGTTCACGACAAACCCCACCAAAAAGTGCAAATCCCTGGCATTCATATGCATATGAACCGAGACAGCCATTGCTAAGGTCAAGATCATCACTTTCCAACCATTAGGGACCAGTTGGGCTGGAGTGATACCAACTTGATCCAAATACTCCAAGATGATTGTAGGAGCCGGAAGCCTGAGACTAAAGTGGAACATACCAGGGTACAAAGCAATGTACCCATGTTTTGGACAACGACTGCAGCCTTCTACGGGAAGAATGATATCCAAATCAGCCGTCAACGAATAATCATGACGAATGTTGTCAAGAGTTGCGTGCGTTGACCGCTTAGGAAAAAAGAAAGCCCCGCAGGCTTCAAGAACATCACCACTCAAAACCCTGGAGTTAGACATGATTACAGAACAAACTCAAGAAATCGAAAACTGGAAAATGAAAAGGTGCAAATGGAAGAAAGATGCACTCGAACTTATCATTTTATAAGGACAAACAATGAAAAGACCGCTATTGGGAGAATGTACAAGACATGACAACAGCATGAAATCCCAGAAATCGAGCCAAAACGAACAGGCAGATGGAACGTCGGAGAGATAACAACACCAACAGATAGTAAGAGCACTAAATGTGTCGTAATGTTGAAATCGAAAACAAAACCGCCACACAGTTAATGGATACATGAACTTACCCACTAACTAAGGGGGAGTGGCCGATGATACATCAAAATAGACCGGTCATCACGGTCGTACACGTTGCATAGAGATTCATCATGAGGATATAGCGTCCAGTTTGTTGAGCCTGCTCATAAAGCCTAGGAAGAATAAAACCAATTATAGAGGCCGAGACGAGGCCCGCCAATGAGGATACGTAAACAGGGCCCGATGCCAAGCCCAACGAATCAGAGCCTGAATCTAGGCCCGACACGAGTTACCTCAGCCCGACACGAGTTACCTCAGAAAGAAGATGAATGTTGCACCAAAAAAGAGTCGTAGAGGGAGTTACACCTCGATGAATGCATCTCCATTAAGGAGCAGACTATTACAAGAAACATCTCCTTCTGTTGTGCCTCACATGCTTAAGTCACGTGGAGAGTTAACCGCGGCCATTATAAAAAGGTAAAAGAACATTCAACACAAGTATGCAACTTTAACTGAGTTTTGTCCATATTTACTTCCTTTTTCCAACAGAGTTACTCACTTAAGCATCGGAGTGACTTCGGCCACCAAAAAGGTGGTCCTTGACAGTCTAATGATTGTTTTGCAAGTCAAACTCTTAGGAGGACGATTTTTGGACGCATCACTCAAAATACAGAGAAGCCCCACGTAGCTTCTGTGCAACAAGTTTCAAGGAATTTCCTCATGATGGTTTTGCAATTCTGATCATGTTGCTTTTATGATTTTTGTCGTTTGTCGGTGCCATGGAATTTCTTATCAGCTTCAACAGCTTTCCTAAAAAAATGGTATGAAAAATAGAATATTAAGGTGATTTAGTTACCGCATCCATGGTAATTTTTCAATATAGAAAAGTTTTTAGATGTATCCACCACGAGAGTTACAAGAAGGGCAAGGCTACGTAGTATAAGATATCATCTAGCTAGAGATAGACTTTGCATGAGCATCTGGGTTTCTTTTTTAGTACGACCATCCATACATAAGACAAATATTCATGACAAGGATTCTATCAAATTTGCACAAGACTTTCCTAACACAATACTTCTATCCCCAAGACATGAAAGGGAACCCTATCAAGTTGGCAAAAAAATATAATGCCTTGTAGTTTCCTAACATCGTGAGGCTAAGTCCAAGTTTCAAAATCTCTACTAATTACATCTGGTGAAGATAGGATTGCATTATTTTAATTTCGTTTTTCAGAAAAGGGAAACCGACAGTAGTGAGCAAAAGGTAATTGAACACAACCTGCAAGCATCTACAAGCTCCTTGTTTTCAGGTTCAGGATTCAGTCTTATACCATCGTAGAAAGTGTTTGCTGCTTCATCAAACCTCTGCAACGAAAAGGGAATGCATAAAAATTACCATATAGTTTCACTCGAAGGGGAAAAGTAGGTTCAATGAGTACATACCTACAATAAGCGCAAAGCTGCACCTTCTCTGTAGCAAGCTTTTGGCCAGTTTGGCATTAGTGCTCTATAGGCCTTAGCGTCAGATAAGGCATGGTCAACTTGACCCAACCGAAGCCAACAAAGACTTCCATTGGATAGTAAAGTACCATTGCTAGGATCCAGATCTATGGCCTACATTTACATAACTCTTGTGATGTTTCACAGAAAAAAACATTTCTGACTTCTATCTTTTTCTAAATAATTTAATATCTATGCAGTTTTTTTTTCTTTTTTGTTAAAAACATATAACATATATTACTAATTAGAGTTATAGAACTGTTGGGCTGCTTCAGCAGCGAGGTTATGAGCCTCATAATTAAGATCTTTATAGATAAAATAACAAAACCAAAGGTTGAGAGCAGAAAGCAGTCTTTGAATACTGCTAATGAGTGATCGCCACGCCCAATCAATGGCTGCCCTAGGTTGCCGGTGATCATCATGCAAAATGGAATGTAGCGTCCTGAGTCCCCAAGCAAAAAAACTTGTTCGCCATTGCCTAGCTTGGATAAGAAGAAGTGCCACCTCAACTGCATGGCACTCCGCCATAGTACTAACCACCTTCCATGTGATCGGGTAAGCAACCCGTGCGAGTACCTCTCTTTGCATATTGACTCTGAAAACTCCGACCGCTCCCTATTGAGCTAAGGCAAAAACTAGCATCGTATCTGACCAATATCATGTCTAGATTCAGGGGGTGTGGAATAGGTTTGAGCTGTAGGGATCTAAGGTTAGGTCGGTGACATCTTGCTGAATGGATTTGGGCATGTATCATTATTATCCGGGTAGTGGCTATCTCTGTTTAGAGGCATATAGGAGATGTCAAGGAGGAAACAAAATTAGACCGAGAGTCAATGAAAGCTGTTTCAAGGACATGATGAATAGAAACCGGATCATTAGTGTCTATTGTAGTAGTGGTTTCCTAATGACTTGTGTGATCAGAATTCGTAGAAAACCATTGGTGTTTTCAAGCTGACCAGGTCTTATAAAAAGACAACCTAAACTTATGAGCGTTGAATTTGGTTTTGGTGAAAAATACAGTTGTTACGTGTCTGCCAAATGGTCAGAATGAAAGTTGCAAACTGAGAGATCATTTCCTCCTTTAACTCAGGGTGGGTGTTCGCAGTATCTCACATGAACTTTAGGAAGAGAGAAGTACTAGTCACCCCAAATTTATTATTGAGCCAGTCGATTAGGATGGGTGATAGAAGCCAAGTTGGTGCATGACCGGACAAAGGAAGAACAAATGAATAGCATCTTCCGTGTGACAATGGCAAAAAATACAGCAGTCCTCTAAAAAAGTGTGTAGTCAAGAAAAATTGGTCATGGGGGGAGGATATTTTGGTTGAGTTTCCTGAGTATAAAAGGGGCAGAAGGAGGTGCCTTGATTCTCCACAAATCTCTTAGCATCTTAGCATCGGAGCGGGGGGAGGAAGGGAGAGAAGTGGAGCATTTAGATTGCTCTAAAGTGAACACCTTGGTAGCGTTCTTGACAATAAAAAATCATTTTCTATCCGGGAGCCAAATCAGTATGTCAGGACAATCTGAATGTCTTATCAAAATATCTTGAATGTCACTAGCCACAGGGGCGGGGAAGATGGATTTGATTAAGTTATCATTCCATTGGGGATGTTGACCAGAGGACATGGTCCACAGATCCGGGATCTTGTTGGGAGGATTTGGGTCTTGGGGATTGAGAATACACTCGGTCAGAAATATCGATATTGTCTCCCAACAAAACTTGCCATTTGATATAGTGTTTCATTCTGGTTAACGTGGTTAGATTGCCTCTCCAAGCAAAAGAAGCCAAAGACGGAGGCTTGGAAATTTAGAAGAGGCTTTTAGTGTTAAAAAAAAGTGTTTTAAGTTGGATAACACGAGTGTGGTAAGGGGGAGAGAAGGCTTGCCATATGCCTTTTGCCATTAAGACCGAATTTTTATTTCTCAATTGAGGGTATATTAAGGTCGCCCAGGTGGCGAGGCTGAGTAATGCGTTCCCAGGTACACATGTGCTTACCTTTGCCTTTGCTATCAGATGTCCTGTTCAACCATAAATTGCGAGCCAGAACATCAATTTTGGTAGTGATCGAGGTGAAGAGAAGAAAAGTTTGCATGTTATACACCAAGATTGAGTTAAGGACAGATTTGATTATAATTGTTCTGCCCGCTTGAGAAAGCACTTTAGATTTTCAGCTAGAAAGTTTGACATTGATTTTATCAATAATGAATTGGAAATCATTGGCTTTTTTGTTTGACATGATCAATGGCGATTCAAGATATTTATCCTTAGGATTGTAAAATTTTGATCCCAGGATCCTATTGATCATTTTCACATGTTTTGGGTGAATATTGGAGCTGTAGTACATCGAAGATTTGTCAAAATTTACCCCTTGACCCGAAGCTAGACAGTAAGAGTGAATAATATCTTTAACTGAGTGGGCTTCAGCAAGAGATGCTCGGCAAAAAAACATGAGATTGTCTGCATAAAGCAGGTGACTAAGAGAAAGGAAATGTCATTTGATTTTGATGCCTTTGATGAGCCCTTCAGCTTCCGCTCGAGCAAGAAGACAGAATAAAGCTTCAGCAACAACAATGAAAAGATATGGTGGCAGAGGATCCCCTTGTCAAATGCCCCTAGAGGGCTTGATGGAAGAAAGGGGTGAGTCATTAAAAAGGACCCGAAGGGAAGTGGTGGAGATGCATTGCTTAATAAGTTGAATTCATCCTTCAGAAAACCCCAGTTGCCGAAGAACTTGAATACAAAAAAAAAATCATTCTATTCTATCATAGGCCTTGGCCATATCGATCTTAATGACCATCCAACCATTTTTTCCCTTCGAAAATGCTTCATTTGAAATAAAGTCTCATGAGCGAGACTGACATTATCGGCAATAGATTGCCCTGGAAGGAAGGCTTCTTGAATGGGGAGATGATGTTATCTAAACGGGGTTTCATTCGATTTGCCATGATTTTGGAGATCACCTTATAGATAACATTATAGAGGCCTACAGGGTGGAATTTGTCCGAAATAACTGGGTTTCCAACCTTTGGAATAAGAGCAATAAAGGTTTCCTTAAGATTGGGATCTATCTGACGGGTATGACTGCCCATATCGAAAACATTATTTTTGAATCTCGAGTCAGTGGGAATGGAGATGAGAACCTCGTTTTCAGCCCTATAGATGATGGGTGAGAACAAAGATAGAATTTCAAGATTGGGAGTTGGACCCAAAGATTGGAAAATGTTTGCAAAGTAGTTGTTAAGAACTTGACCAACATTGTCATGGGTCGATTGCCAGACATTGGATTCGTCTTTCAAGTGAAGGATGAGGTTCTCTTTCCGACGAAGCAACATAGAGAGATTCATTTATGCAGTTAATTCATTCTGATTCATATCAAGGAAAAAATATGATGTTCCACACATAATTCATGACAACAAACTTAATACCTTGAGGCTTACGCTTCTCTTGACGAAAACCTTTGTAGTTCCTAACAGTCTTCCACTTCCATACAGGTGGAAAAAATCACTTATTACGAGGACCAAGTATTTCAAGTCCGAGCTGACTCACAAAGCCCAAAAAAAACGAATTCAGGCCCAATAAAGCTCTCCCTTAATGAGGAGGAACGTTACAGATAAATAGAGTCGTGGAATGAGTTATTCCCCCAAGGACATATCTTCATAAAGGAAGTAACTGTTACAGAAAACGTCTCCCCTCGTTGAGCCTCACATGCTTAATTCGTAGAGAATTAGTAATGACCACTATATAAAGTAAAGGGAACGTTCGACAAAGGTATGCAATTTCAACTGATTTCTATCCAGGTTAATCACCGTCTCCAACAGATTTACTGACTTAAGCATCGGAATGCCTTCAGCCACCAAACAGGTGGTCTTTAGCAATCTAACCTTTATTTCGCAGGTCTGATTTACAGGATACGAGATTTACATGCATCAGTTTGGCGCCGCCCATGGGGAACGACAGTTTCCTTTCAAGAAGAGAGTTTGTAGTTGGAAACTTCCTTAGTTCTAATCAGCAATAAAAAATTAGAGCAAATGGAACTACAAACCCTCAACCCAGCAACAACCACGGCAACCCTTCCACTGGTGAAGCTGAGTTACTAATAGTGTTTGCTCCAAATCCAATAGCAATCGGGTTGACTGTGCAGGTAACACAATATTACAACAAAGAATGGTAGCCTAGTCATCTCAGACATCTGGCGGCATTGTCACAGATCTCCGTGTGGATCAACTTCTGGCCCACATGGATCATCTAACCAAAGTTGTGGACAAACTCACCCAGGAACGTGCTTAATCTGTCGAACATGTCCAAACACCACCACAACAAAACTTTGCCAACCACGCCAGAGAAAACAACGAAGTTCCTACAGAACTTCTATGAGTGAATCTCGAAGGCGGCGAACCACAAGAAGATGTCTTCCAGAGCGAAGGAACCCCTGCACAAGTTCCATTTAGGATCGGAGTCACAAATCCTAACGTGTCGTATGAATTGGCTAGACCGTCCCTCTGACGCACTCATGAGGACTCCTTCACCGAAGAAGTTCACTTCCCCAAAGTTCGAAGCATATGATGGCACTACCGATCCGACATACCATATACCATCTGCAACACTTCCACCACATGATGGCGTTGAAAGAGAGCACAGAATCTATTCTATGTCGAACATTTCTGACCAATCTCACCTCCATGGTGATGAGTTGGTTCAACAGCCTACCACCTAGATCGATAGACTCCTTCAAAGCGTTAGCCACTGCCTTCATCACGAGGTTCATTGGCTAGCCAGCTGATGAGAAATGGCCCACATTAGTTACTCCTCATCAAACAAAAACCCGAAGAAACCATAAGGGAGTACATCACTCGTTTTATTGATAAGTTGACCATGATTGACGATTGCAGCGATGACACGACCATTGCCACCTTCACTTCCAGATTGAAGAGAGGATCATTTTACAATTCTCTGAACCTAGACCCTCCATAAAATATGGCAACCTTATTGAAGACCACTCAGAAGTACATACCCTCGAGGAGATGTTGGCCTCCAAAAAGAAGAATGAATCCGAAAGGAAACATTTCCCACCAAATCGGGACAGAATAGAAGAAAGAAAGAGAGACGACATGCCTCGGGAAGAGAATTCTCAGTAAAAAAGGCATCGAACCAGCGGAAGATCCAAATTTGACCAGCGAGAACTTGGAAAGCTGCAATCTGCATGGGCCAGACATGAACATGTAACGAGTATGGTAAAGAAGACGTATGACCCATACACAACCTTAAAAACAAGTCGAGCAAGCATCCTGAATTGCATGGCAAGGTGGGAGGATATAAACTGGTCGTTCAAGATAAAAAAAAGACCCAAATGGACGAGATAAGGACCACAAGCAAGACATTGAAGACTGCTACAGTTTGAAAGTCGAAATTGAACATTGCATTCAAAAGGGGCGACTCGAGGAATTCGTTGGGTTGCCAGACAAGCAGACTAATTGGAGAAAAAAGGTAGACATCGCTGCAAGATCAAAAGAACAACCCAGAGAGCTGATATATGCCCTACACGGTGTAACTTGAGAAAAATAACGATTTGACTAATCAAAGAAACGGTCAGCAGTACTGCCCACTCGAGCTGATCTAAATCGAAGCAAGAAAACCAAATCATTTTACTTCTATGCCACTACAACAACTCGCAATGGGAGACACAAAGACGTTTGCATCTCAAGTGGAGATCGACCAACTGATCTTGTTCGAGGGTCTCACTGATAAATGTGAGTATGATTCCCAACCGAAAGCTCTTTATCCACATTATCCCCGACGAGGCAAACAACACACTCTCCATCATTGACAATGGAATGGACATGAACAAATCTGATCCGGTGAATAAACTCGATACCATTGCTAAGTCTGGAACCCAGAAGCTCATGGAAGCCTTGGTAGCTGGCGCTGATGTGAGCATGATTAGACAATTTCATGTTCAGCTTACCTTATTGTCGAGGAAATCACCAATCAAAGTACCTTGAAGAGCGCACACTCAAGGATTGATCAAGATGCAAACCATCAAAATCACAGAAGATCTAGTAGATAAATCATGGTGGGCATCACTCCCCCAAGGCCACACTTCCACAAAGGAAAAGGTTGTTACAACGAACCTCCCCCTTCATCACACCATTCGAGTTCAAATCAGACACAGACGAACTCATTTAGTTCAAGCAAAACAACACCAAAGCATACTTCAAAACTACATGAAATCAAAGCTGATCCAAAGCATTTAGAAGTACTCCTCAAACGACAAGGGTGTGCAGGAATCAACCCCCTACCATCAAAAGGAATGATGTTAAGAGACATCAACCAAACAACAATCAAATAGAGGGACACAACGTATGAATTATCCCCTAGTGGATCCTACGTTGTAACGGAACACCCACAAGAAAGCAGACAAGCCAAGACGACCAACACTCTGAACCAAAAAGTCTAGATAAAGGATGACAATGGAGCACTAAGAGTCAGATTAGATCCTATCACACATTTAGTGTCTGCAGCTAGAAAAAGTATCGATAAAAGTCAATAGACCAAGAATATACTGGTTGAAAGGCAAAAAGGGATAACAACTACTATGACCATGGAATGTTAAGCATTTGAATCAGGATTATCAATAAAATTCAAAATTCAAACCCTCCATCTTAAGTTCTAACAATCAAGGCATCAAAGTCTGACTATGCATATACTCGTAAAACTATTAGCACGACCAGCATATCGAGCTACAAGTAAAAGATCAAGACAAATAAGTCAGACGTAAACATAAGACTTCTGGTCTGATCAACCATGAAGTAAACTTACAAAAGTTTGGACATATAAGTCAACTAAACCTTATGTCGGACCATGAAGTACTCTTACAAAAGTTTGGACGTATAAGTCAAGACTTACTCACAATGTT
The DNA here is from genome assembly GCA_963556465.1 of Berberis vulgaris. Taxonomy (NCBI): domain Eukaryota; kingdom Viridiplantae; phylum Streptophyta; class Magnoliopsida; order Ranunculales; family Berberidaceae; genus Berberis; species Berberis vulgaris. The sequence continues at coordinate 47,495,541 of OY747136.1, forward strand.
TTATAGCCTCGAGAAGGTCATGCTTTTTCCGATGCGAAGCGATGCCTCGAGACGTAGCGAGACTTTTTCATAAAAATTTTGATAAAAAATAAAAAAAAACAAAAAACAAAAGAAGTAATCATCAATGCAAGAGATAACATGAATTCAATCATAAAAGTGGTTGAGGCGGTAGAATTACCTAATTATAGTGTATATTCTGGAAAACTTGCAGTCTTGTTTAATTCTGATTTTATGCATTTGTGAAGACTTGTAGTCTAATTGAAACATTTGAATTTCTTTTGCAGATTGCAATGAAGCACCAAAATAAAAATGAAGAGTGAAGTTACCTGATCGGTCGTCCAACAACCCCAAAATCAATGGGGAACCCACATCACTTTGTGAATCCACATCAGTCACTCGGAAAAGTAAATGTTCAAGCAGTTCCACATTTCCTGTGGGAGATTTTCATTTTGGTCAAGGTTCAACTTGTAAGAGTGATAAAGAAATCAAAAGCAACTTCAAAATACTGAAGTTAGCTGGAAATATTATGTGAAATAACATCAGATTAGGAGCACTAGAGGATGCATTCATGCAATCTCTATGAAACAGATGAAGTAATCAAATCAACTTACTTGAAAGCTAGCTTTTTGCAATCAAGTGTGATAATTAAATTTACACCAATCGAACATATGAATATTGATGACTAAGTTAGCAGCAAAAAATCAGATAGTTGTCTGAATATTGATGCCTGAGTTGATAATCTTATGACGTGTTTATTAATGATTATTGGGCTTCAAACTTTGATCCAATTGCAATGGTATTAAGCTTACTGGGAGCTAAGCTCTTCAAAATAAAAAAGGTTATTCTTAGATTAGACATTTAGGGGGGTGTATTGTATCTGGATTTTGTGGGCAATTTAATAAATTCCATGGATTCTGAAAATTCAAGTGTATTCAATTTGGATTTTAAAAAGTCCACAAAAGTCTAGGGGTATTCAATCAGGATTTTAAAAAGTCTTTCTGAAATCCACAAAGTCTAGGGGTATTCAATATGGATTTTAGAAAGTCCACAAAAGTTTTAGGGTATTCAAAATAGCATTCATATTTATGGATTTGGAAAATCATGGATTCTCATAGACTTTGTAGTGTTAGGTATAAATAACAAAGTTCAATAGTTTGCCAGCCTCCATATCAAAGATTTCAACGTGAAAAAAAGTCTCCCAAAGTTCTTCCTTGTGCCAGCCACGAAGAGGTTGGTTCCCATCCTTTTGTTTTTTCGATTCTTTTTCTATCTTTGCATATATGTGTGTGTTTTGCAATAGTTTTTGTTTGCCCTTGCAGTTTGCAACAATTCATGATAAACTGTCAGTCACTTTGTTACGATTGTCAGACTTGCAGACTGTTTACCCCTTTCTACAACGTCTGTGACAAACTGTCATCACACATTCTTGATCGGATTGCCCTTTCTACTTGCCTTAATGGCATGAAGTTTCAAACCCCAATAAAAATCTCGCTTGCCCTTAAAGAAAAAAAAATTGAAAAATTGACTAATTACATGGCTATAGGCCTTATTTATAATAAAGTATTGCTGTGACCTAAGATTTCCTAATAAATTGCTGGAAAAAAAATAAAATATGTGAAGGCAATGCAGGACATGCATGCTGAAGTGTATGCCTATGCATTTCTCATGTTTGTTTCAGTGCACATGTTTGTGATACCCATGGAAATAAGGCAAATTACCAGAGAGCTAACTCTCGCTACTTTTGAGGATGATTTACTCTACACAGTTAACTGCTGTATAGGCACATGATTATGCGGTTTGATGAACTCATCACACAGATCTCAAGAAGATGACACAGATGGGAACCTGTCACCATAGTAAGTCATTTGGGCGCACGGAAGTTTCAACTTTGAGCAAATAATAAATCCCTAAGTGTTCATAGTTGCATCGTTGATGATTTTGGGTTAGGGTTTGGATTAAGGGTCTATAAATCTGGAAGTTGTGTTAGGGTTTAGTATATTTGGTTGGATCATTATGGCTTACAATCCCTTGCATATATGTTTTTGATGCCGGTTATCTTCTCAGGTATGTTTTTGATGGTTAATTGGATCATATATGCTATATATATGATATTTTGTTATAGTTGGTTGCGTATGACTAGTTATGTAACTATGGTTTTGACTTCCATGTGTTTGGATCATGATTGGACCATATAAGTTGATCATGGTTCGAGCATGTATGTTTGTATATAAACTGTAATGTGTAAATATCCTACTGCATGTCTTCATTAGAGGTTGAACAATAGTCATATGAATTCATTAGAGGTTAAACAATAGTCATAAAACGTTCATCAAATTCTAATTAGATATGACATATAGCATATAGGCATAACCATACATGCTTCATGTAGTGATGATAGATTAGCTTCATGCATGTAGTGATCATATAGAGGAATGAAGCTACTTTCGAGTTGTGTCTGATACAGTAGCATATATTTGCTTCATAAAATACCTGTTGTAATATATAGATGGGAGATTCACAAGGTAACGGTAAACGAAAAGATTATAAAACTTGGACCGCGGAAGAGAGCAATGTTTTGCTCAAGCTCATGGTTGAAGGTGCCATGCTTGGGTTAAGGGATATTAATGGTGTTATAAGTAAAACAACCGTAGAGGCAAAGTTACTTCCAAAACTTAAGGAGAAAATTAGTAAGGAGATAACTTATAGCCAGTATCAAAGCCGAGTGAAATGGTTTAAGAAGCAATACAACAATTACTCTCAGCTTATGCGCACAATTCTGGGTTTGGATGGGACCCGATCACAAAGAGATTCACTGCGCCTGATGAAGTATGGGCAGACTATTTGAAGGTGGGTTAAATATCTTGAACATTTATTCTATTTTACAGCTTAATTTTTTTACTCTTTAACATATTAACTTTCTTTATATTTTGAATCTTTTTTTCAGTCACATCCAGCGCATGCGCACTTTCAGTCAGAAACTTTTGCAGACTATGAGGATTTGAAGATTGCAGTTGGTAATGGAACTGCAACTGGGATGGGGTCAATAGGTCTAGGTGATGATACAGATGCCACAACATATGATGAAGAAGGAAATGGATATTGGGAATTTGGTGGCATGGATGACTTGGTCTTTGATCAAGACATCAATGCATTTGTGCAAACTGAAAATGCAAATGATGCACCACAAATTAGAGCTCATGGCAAAAGAAGTAGAGATGATTATGAACAAAGTAGCAACTCAAAAGGGGTAGCTACTCAAGCTGCAGTTCTGGAAAACTTATCAAGTGGCTTTGGTGAAATTGTCACTAGTTTTAAAACAATTTGTGGCATAATGGAGAAGAGAGAATCAACGAACAACGAATGTTGGATTGCTATTCAAGAGACCCCAGGATTGAATGATGGTGCTCAGTTTTTTGCGCTTAGTTTTCTTAACACTAAAACAAAGCAAGACACCTTCTTGAAGATGAGTCCAGACCAAAGACTTAACTGGATCACTTGGGCACAAAGGGATGCATAAAGCTAATAAGCTATAGGCCATTTGGATTTTAAGTCATGTGGTTTGATACTTTTTTATATGCATAAGGCTAAATATTGTGTGTTGATTTTCATGTTGCAAGTGATGATTTTTAATTTGGTTGTGTTGAATGATTTGATTTTGTTGAATGTTGGATTGCGATTTCATGTCATTACCTGCCTGGTTATATTTTTTTTTTTGGTCAGATACATGTCTGTTCTCTAATGTCTAATATACTTGCTTTGATAGCAATCTGTGAAATGGATATGTATGGAGTTGATGAACAGGATGAAGAGTTTTACAAGGCCATGAGAATTTTATTAACGGCAATACAAGCAGTGATTTATGTGTTATATAATCTTGTGCCCAATATAAGTGATGAATGTATTAGACGTCCATTGACTCGACGACCAGTGACATCAAATGGATACATATACATGAATAAGTTATTGGATGGTGACCCACATATCTTTTGGGATGTCTACAGAATGTATCCTGAAGTGTTTCAAAAATTATGTGTCATCATACAAGAGAAAACACCTCTACGGAGTACTAGATATATTTGTGTTGAAGAAATGCTTGCAACCTTTTTACTAGTTGTCGGTCAAAACAATCGATATAGTGAACCTCGAATGGTATTCGAGCGATCTCATTTCACTGTTAGCAGAAGTTTCAACAAAATCTTGAAGAGCTTGAATACAATAGCTCCAGTGTTCATGGCTAAACCACCGCTACCTGATACCACACCACCTAACATAAGAGAAAGTACAAGGTTTTATCCTTTCTTTAAGGTACGCAATGTAAGTTTTATAGAAAATATTTATATCACTGTATTGCTTTAATATTGGTTTTTTTCTTCTTTTTGTACATATGTTGTAATTATTTTTCTTTTTTCTCGGGATTGTATTGGAGCTATTGATGGCACACATATTCCTGCAACGGTTGTTGGACGTGAGGTCAGTAGATTCAGGAACCGTCATGGGGAACTATCACAAAATGTTTTAGCAGCTTGCAACTTTGATTTACAATTCATATATGTGCTTAGTGGATGGGAGGGCTCTGTTCATGATTCGAAAGTGTTAAATGATGTTATTTCTAGACGAAATGGACTCAAAATACCATCAAGTATAATTTTACGTGCATTAAAAATGCAGCAAACTTACTAAAGTATAAACATACTAATTGCACATTTTTTTATGATCAGGTAAATATTACCTTGGAGACTGTGGATTTCCAAACCGACGTCGATTTTTAGCTCTATTTCGTGGCACTTGATATCATCTCAAAGATTTTGGCGGTCCAGGAAACCATCCTGTCAACGCAATTGAGTTATTTAATCTTCGTCATGTTTCATTGAGGAATGTAATTGAGAGAATATTTGGAATATTCAAGTCGCGGTTTACAATTTTCAAATCAGCACCACCATTTCCTTACAAGACACAAGCGGGGCTTGTTTTGGCATGTGCAGGATTGCATAATTTTCTTCGACAAGAATGTCGTTCAGATGAATTTCATCCTGAACCAGAAAATGATCCGGTAGAGAATGATGAAGATAATTTTGAATGGGATGATATTCAAACCCAAGAGCAGCAAAGAGAAAAGGCTAATCAATGGAGAATGAGTATTGCTAATCAAATGTGGGCAACAGCTCAAGCAAACGTCAACGTTGCTAACAATGATAATGAAGAAAGTGACCATAATCATGAAGGAGAAGAATGATCATAATACAATTTTATGGACGTTTACTTCTTATTTTAAAGATGCTAATTAACGACCTTTTCTTTTTCTAGTTTTTTTAGCACATGTATCCCTCACTTTCGTTAATTATATGCGGACGTTTTTTTGTTTCATCACTATTTACCAACTTCTTTTTTATCTTGCAAATAATTAGAAATCTATAAAAGTCGTTCATACAAAGTCCGTGAATTTTCATAAATCTCTAGAAAGTCTGTAGCAAAAGTCTATGGATTTAAGAAATCAGCAGAAGTCCGTGGACAATTTAAAGAGTCTGTGGACAATTTAAAGAATCTTTGGACTTTTCAAATTATTTATCAATTCCCTAAGAATCCATATACAATACACCCCCCTTAGAATCTTGAAAGAAATGAACTCTTGGTATTTGTCTTAGAATCAAAAAGTTAAAAATGTCTTCATGTTGGGGTCATTGTATATGGTTGTACTTCTGATCACCATCCTCCAAATGGGTCCTATTATATAGAATTACTCAAGGATTTTTCAGAGAAGAGAAAAGAAGAAAAAAAGGAGAAAAATAATAAAACAGAACATAGACGAAACAGATGAGGAAGAGTCGAAGAGATGCAAATTCCAAGCGAAGAAGAACTAAACACAAAAATAATAGAAAAGTTAAATGATCGCCTTACTGTTACTCTTCTCTGAACTGAAATTGAATATGAATTGAAACTGAGAGAATCGATGACTGTGTCGACTGAATCTGAACTGAAACTGAAAAAAGCGATATAGTCAAACTTGTTCTTCTTCCCCTTCTTCTTCTTCCAGTGATTGTCGACACTCGACAATAGTGTCGATTCATCTTTTTCTTTGATTCAAAGGATCGACCTGTCGACAACAACAACATGATCGACTGTCAACTATCCCAAGTCGCCTCCTTTTTTTATTATTCTTCTTTTACCTCCTTATTCTTCTCTAGAACGAGCCGCGCGAAATCTGTTAGGATACCAATCCTATTTAGTATTTACTTGAGATTAGAATGTCTTAGTTAGAACAATATTCTATTTTTGAATTAGGAATTATTGTTTGATTAGAATTAGGTTTGAATTCAATTAGGAAGTATTATTTTTAGAATTAGGTTTGAATTCAATTAGGAAATATTACTTTGCTTTCAGTTATAAATACATATGATGTAATAGAGTTTAGGCAAGCAATACAAGTTTTTATTTCAGTTTATTGGTGGCTGATCCCCAATCAAAGGATCTAGGTGGTTTGATCTCCAATCAAAAGGTCAAGGTCTCTATTATCTGGTATCAGAGCATCATCGATTCTGAGCAAATTTTTTTCCTTGTTATTTCGTTCTTCACCCTCCACAACACCCTTCGATCTCACAGTTCTTCATCAAAAAAAAAAAAAACTCGTTCATCACCTACCCAATCGAATCAAAGCCACCGCCCTCGCAACAGCCACCGCCGTCGCAACTCGCAACAACCACCGCCGTCGCAACTCGCAACAACCACCGCCCTCGCAACTCGCAACAACCACCGCCCTCGCAACTGCTTTGAATCGATTCAGCACCTACCCAATCGATTCAAAGCATCGTCATCATCGTTCATCATCGATTCAGACCAGCGCATCCAGTTTCAGCGTCTTCATCCAATTTCATCTTCAGCTGATCCAGTTTCATCGCATCCCGATTCATCCAATTTCGTCTTCAGCGCAACATCTTCAGTTTCATCTTCAGTGCTTCATCAATCCCAGATTCCAGCGCTTCATCGATTCCAGGTTCCAGCGCTTCTTCGATTCATCCAACGCTTCATCGATTCGAGATTCCATCGCTTCATCAAACTCATCGATTCCAGATTCCAGCGCTTCATCGATGTCATCGATTCCAGATTTCCTCGACTCCAGAATTCATCGATTCCATTCAATTTCATCCCCTGATACATCTACACCACACCAATAACCCACACCAATTTTGGCGCATTATCATGACGGTTGCTGAATTACAAGAGCAGGTCAATGAGCTTACTGCTCAAGTTACTGGGATTACATCCCACCTCCACACACTTGAGACCACTAATGCCACTATTCTAGAGGCATTAAGGAATTTCCAACCATATCGCCCGGCGCCATACGCTCCACCGGATCAACAACGACCAATTATTCCTATTTCTGGCAAGGGCATCCGTATTGATTTACCCCGTTTCGACGACACTGATCCATATGGTTGGTTATTTCAGGCCGAGCAGTACCAGGAACTCAATGGCCTTTTCAGCGAACAGATGCTTCCCATTGCCGCTCTTCACCTTCAGGGTGATGCCAACTCTTGGTACCGATGGATTCGCCAATCACTGGGCACATTAACTTGGCAACAGTTTTTGAAAGCTCTTTGCTCTCGCTTTGGTTCTCGCGAACATATCGTTTCGTGTGGTTCTCTTTCCAAGTTAGTACAACGAGGCACAGTTCGCTCATTTATTACCGAGTTCGAGAAACTATCTAATTTGGTGCCCGGTTTGTCTGAATCTCATCAGATTAGCATTTTTCTATCGGGTTTGCGTATTGATATTCAAGCAGGAGTTAGGATGTTACACCCTACCAGTATTACACATGCTTTTGAGTTGGCTTTATGTCAAGAAGATGCCATTAATGCTACTCGTTCAAAAGGGCCTGTCCGAAATTCTGCTAACCCTGTGACTGCTGCAAATTCTTCAAAGCATGTTCCTAGTATACCACCAGGTGTTAAACGTTTGTCATGGGCTGAACAACAAGAACGTCGTGCCAAGGGACTTTTCTTTAACTGCGATGAAGTATATAAGTGTGGCCATCGTTGTCCTCAGCCCCACGTTTTGCTCCTCGAGGGTAATGAGGAAGAAGAAGACGTTTCTGATGTTGAGCCTCCTATTCCGGATCATACTTTATCCGATCCTCCTCTCGAGATTTCTCTTCATGCTCTTCTTGGGTCCCCACGGCCTGAAACCATGCGTATCACTGGACAGTTAAAACACAGGACTGTCACTGTCCTAGTTGACTCTGGTTCAACTCATAATTTTTTGCACCCGTCTTTTGCCAAACAATGTGGGTTTCCAATCCACAAAGATGGTGTTTTACGTGTCATGATTGCGGATGGTGGCCATTTGCATAGTCCAGGTTCTTGTCGGGATGTTTCCCTTAAATTACAAGATTATGAGTTCCACGGCCACTTCTTCCTTCTAGGTATCACTGGATGTGATGTGGTTCTCGGTGCTGAATGGCTTCGCTCTTTGGGTGTTATTACTTGGGATTTTTCCAAGCTGATTATGACCTTCTCGGTGGCTAATCGTACTTATACATTAATTAGCGAAAATTCCCCTATGGTCATGTTCATGGATAGTACCCCGGTCCATCGTTCTTTACGACAGGCACGTCACGACATTCTTTTACAGTTAACTCAGGAAGTTGACCTGGGCGCTTCCGTTCCAGCTGTCGTTCAGCCACTTCTTACTGAATTTTCAGATGTCTTTGACAATCCCACCACCCTTCCCCCCGCCCGAGCACATAATCACCATATTCCGATTTTATCAGATGCTTCTCCAGTAAATGTTCGGCCGTATCGATATCCTCACTTTCAAAGGGCCAAAATTGATAAAGTTGTCTCTGAATTGAAGGCTGCAGGCCTTATTCAACCCAGTATCAGCCCTTATTCTTCACCAGTTCTCTTGCTTAAAAAGAAGGATGGTTCTTGGCGCATGTGTGTTGATTATCGAGCCCTTAATAAAATCACTATTAAGGACCGTTTTCCAATTTCGATTGTGGATGAATTATTGGACGAACTGCACGGCGCTTCAGTGTTTTCTAAGCTCGATTTACGCTCAGGTTATCACCAAATTCGGGTTCATGAACAAGATATTTCCAAGACGGCTTTTCGCACACACGATGGTCACTATGAGTTTTTGGTTATGCCCTTCGGGTTGAGCAATGCCCCGGCCACCTTTCAAAGTTTGATGAATGACATTTTTCGTCTTCACTTGCGTAACTTTGAACTCGTTTTCTTCGATGATATATTGGTGTATAGTGCCTCCCTCTCTGATCACCTACACCATTTTTCTATTGTTTTTTGGCTATTGCGCACTCATAAGCTTTTTGCGAAGGCGTCCAAGTGTTCTTTCGCTCAATCTTCTTTTGGGTATCTTGGACATATTATTTCGGGTCTTGGTGTTGCAGTTGACGATGATAAAATTACAAGTGTTGTCAACTGGCCGTGTCCTTCTTCTTTGACGGATCTTCGTGGGTTTCTTGGACTCACCGGGTACTACCGTAAATTTGTTCGCGATTATGGTAAGATTAGTACTCCTTTGACCCAGTTATTAAAGAAAGATTCTTTTATTTGGAATGATGATGCCTCCAAGTCCTTTTCTGCTCTTAAAACCGCCTTAACTTCTACCCCCGTACTGGCTCTTCCTGATTTTAATGCTGAATTTTATATTGAATGTGGCGCATCTCATGGTGGCATTGGTGTGGTACTTATGCAAAGAGGTCGTTCCCTTGCGTATTTCAGTAAAGGTCTTTCTGTACGCAATTTGCACATGTCCATCTATGATAAGGAAATGTTGGCTATTGTTGCTGCAGTACAAAAATGGCGGCCTTATCTCCTGGGTTGGCACTTCAAAATCTATACAGATCATCGTAGTCTCAAATATTTTATGGACCAACGAATTTCATCTCTTGAACAACAAAAGTGGCTCTCTAAATTACTGGGATATGACTATGAAATCGTTTATCGCTCTGGTTCCGTCAATCAAGCCGCGGATGCACTTTCTCGTTTGCCTTCCAATGGTTCCTTGTTGGCTCTATCTTCCCCGACATTTTTTAGTGTTGATGAAATTAGCCGGGAGTGTCATCTCGATCCTTCCATGCTGACTAGTCGTTGGACAAAATGGTTACCTTGGGCAGAATGGTGGTACAATACTACATATCATAGTGCCATCAAAATGACTCCCTTTGAAGCTGTTTATAGTTGGCCACCTCCGAAGATCTCAACCTATATACCTGGTAGCACCGCGGTTCATGTCGTTGACCTTGCTTTACGGGAATGTGATCGCACTCTGCAAGTTCTCAAGGATAACCTTCATCAGGCTCAGGAACGTATGAAAATATATGCTGATGGTAAGCGCACTGAGCGCCATTTTGAAGTTAATGATTGGGTTTTCTTACGCCTGCAACCATATCGACAATCCACGGCTGCATCTCAGAATTACTCTAAGCTTTCTCCTAAGTTTCATGGGCCTTTTTGAATCCTTGAAAAGATCGATTCTGTGGCTTACAAACTTGATCTTCCGGTTGCGTCTCGTATCCACCACGTCTTCCATGTTTCTCTTTTAAAGAAGATGTTAGGTGATGGTATTACTCCGGACCCGACTTTACCTATTCTTGCCAATGAACCCTTATGGGTCCCGGAGAAACTACTTGATCGAGGATTATTTGAACGCAATAATAAGCCCGTTACACGCTGGCTTATCAAGTGGACCGGCCGTCCTGTGGAGGAAGCTACTTGGGAAGACTACGAGCAGTTTCGTGTTCGTTTTCCAGATTTTCAGGCTTGAGGACAAGCCTTGTTTCAGGCGGCGTGGGATGTTATGATACCAATCCTATTTAGTATTTACTTGAGATTAGAATGTCTTAGTTAGAACAATATTCTATTTTTGAATTAGGAGTTATTGTTTGATTAGAATTAGGTTTGAATTCAATTAGGAAGTATTATTTTTAGAATTAGGTTTGAATTCAATTAGGAAGTATTATTTTGCTTTCAGTTATAAATACATATGATGTAATAGAGTTTAGGCAAGCAATACAAGTTTTTATTTCAGTTTATTGGTGGTTGATCCCCAATCAAAGGATCTAGGTGGTTTGATCTCCAATCAAAAGGTCAAGGTCTTTATTAAAATCTGCAACACAAAACAGAAACAGATCTCTAATTAGGTATCGATTTTGGGGGCGTTATCTCAACCATCAAATCGTTTTTAAGATTTAAAAAGAACAAAAAATCAAGTTAGATTGACTCGTACTAATCAGCTTGAGTTGACTCACACAATCTGACTCGTGCGAGTTATAGTTAAAACTTGTTCGCCTAGTTTTTAGGGGGTAACTTGTACGCACCAGTACGTTTTCCTTGGGAGTCAAGGTGACTCGCGAATCAAAATCACTTTTTAAAACAATGCTTACTCGTAAAACCTTTTGGCCCGACCAATATGCCAGACCAAGAAGTAAATCTACAAAAGTCTAGACGTATAAATCAAGACTTATTCATTAAACCTTTTGGCCCGACCAATATGTCAGACCACGAAGTAGATATACAAAAGTCTGAACGTATAAGTCAATACTCACTCCTGAAACCTTCTTGCCCGATCAATATGTCGAACCAAGAAGTAAATCTACAAAAGTCTGGACATATAAGTCAATACCTACTCGTAAAACCTTCTAGCCCGACTAATATTCGGACCACGAAGTAGATCTACAAAATTGTAGACGTATAAGTCAAGACTCACTCGTGAAACCTTTTGGCCCGACCAACATGTCGGACCAAGAAGTAAATCTACAAAAGTCTGGACGTACAAGTCAAGACTTACTCGTAAAACCTTCTGGCTCGACCAATGTATCTGACCACGAAGTGTACTTAAAAAATTGGATGAATAAGTCAGACTTACTCGAAAAGCTTCACGGCCAGATTAATAACCAGAAGAAATGAAAGCTCCAAATGGCCAAGAAACGAACGCAAAGGCAGAAACACAAACAAGTCTAAACTACTAAGATACATAAAGTACAAGTAAAGATATCAACTCACATTTATTAGATACGGTCAGATACTGTGATTGATCCAAGGCAATAAACAAATTACGACCCCGCGGGAAAAACATGCAAATCAGTGAGCAAGAAAGACAAAACATAAGAACATCAACAAAGAAGAACTTGCCATTCATAACTCTATTCAGTTACATTTGGAGAAGAAAATACAACAGTTGGAAAGGAAACAATAGAAGTCTCACTGGAAGGAGAACTCAATGGAGGATGGACAACGACATCAGTAGCAGGAGGGGACGAAACTCTCTCTTCAACAATGACAGATGATGGGGCAACATCGAAAGTAGGGGAAATGATGGTTCTTCATCAACCAGATCACTTGGCGGATCCCCAGCACATTTTTCATTGTCATCATCCTCGATCCTCGAAGACCTGGTCGACCAAACCATGATATCTAGTCAAATCAAGACCATCCCTTTCCATGTAGCCGATAAGATCGATTTGACCATCAACGACTCTTCTCCAATCTGTCGCTTTCGCAATCTCCAGTTTGTCCTTGACCACTAATAGCTCGTTCCTAGTCGAAACAAGTTTTCCATCAATAATGGTTAACATTAAGGAGGCATCCAACTTAACATCAGCAAGTGCAGTCGTTAACTGCGCCAGCCGCTCCTCAACAACCTTATGACTGACGGATTGCTCAATGAAAAAATGCATGGCCTCATCATGACCAGCTTTCTCAGCAAACAACTCCCTCTTCACAATGTCCAATTTGTCACGAACTCTGTTCAACTCAATCCTCGAAGCCTCAAACTCAACAGTAAGTCCCACACAGCATCCACCTCCCTCAGAGAAGTTCGAGTAGTCCCAACTGCCTTCTCCTTCTCCGCACAATGAGCTTTCAACACATCCAACTGACAAACAATGTGAGAAAACACCAGTAACTGCATTGCCATTTTTCGCTCAAGAGCAGCCATCTGACCACATGCAGCTTGATAATCTGATCCCATCACCCCAGCATAAGTGAGGTGATTCATCCCTTCCATTATATGCTTAAGGCCATGGTCAAGATGACTACTAGGCTCTTGCGTAGGCATTAGAGCCCTCTCCACCAACCGGTTATGCCACTCGTTGATCAAATTGTGTGCACTGTCCTACACGTCAATTTCATTAAACCAACTAAACTTTCCATCCGACTTAATACCGATGTCTTCTGGGTTGGGTTCCTTCCAACTAATCAGTAGATAAAGAACACGAGGTTCAGGAAGTATTGAAGCCCCACCCCTAGTAGCCAAAAAACGGTCGGAGTGACAGTGACAACGAAAAAGCCACTCTTGCATTTTCATTGAGAATGAGTAGTGGCAAGAGTGGGACAGGCAGCAGCAGCAGTATAAATGTGAAGAACAGGCGGAGAAGCAGAAAGCTCCACAGTGTCATCAGCTCCGAATAGGAAAAGAAAGAGAATGAGGAACTTTCAAACTTTGACCACAATCAATGACCTTTTCTTCGCACAGTCGGTTAAAGTAGAAGTCGGCCAAGGTCTTCGTTGTATTCGAATCCTTCGACTGCTCTACAGCAAGCTGAAGATTCTTATTGTTGATGACACGAGGGTCATAATCAGATCACTAGACAAAGTCAGGTATACCATGAGTAGAAATGAGTCTCTTCTCGCTTTTGTCCAACGAACGGATCACCTCTTTTTTGCTCCTCTCCAAAGCTGGATTCATCTCCCCAGCCTCTTCAAAAGATAGGTGATCCTCTTTCCTACCCTCCTTACCAGATAACCTCGGACGAGAATTAGTCTGAGTAGAAGTATGAGTGGAATCAACAACCCGTTTCTTCTTGGAAACACGGCCAAGACTTATCGACGGCTGCTTTGAAGGACTACCAGGCCTCGGAATTTTCCTTTTTCTAGTAGCCGAACTAGCACCACCAATGCTAACAGGAGCATTGAGATCCGTAATCGCCTTGTCGGAGCTCATTTTCCCATCAATTCTAGCATCACTAATGTGGGAGCCAAAAATAATCCCTGGCCCAACATGATAAGGAAGCCCAAAGATTTGGCTTGTTCCCGAGAAGCTCGAAAATTACCCAAGAAAGTCACAAATAAAGAAAGCCTAAGTTTGGGCCTAATGCATCCCAAGTCTTGGCCCAGTACAGCTCAACATAACACTCTTTTCTCAACAGAAGAGAAGTGTTCAAAATTGACCACCATGCTCAGCTGAGCGCACAAGCTTGCAGGAAGTTACAACTATCTACAGAAGTTGCAACTACCTGAGAGAAGTTACAACTACCTCAGAGAAGTTACAACTGCCTGCAAGTAGATGACTCACTCATCTGCCATGTGTCTCACCAATCTTCCATGTGTCTCACTAATCTGCCATGTGTCTCATTCATCTGCCAGCGGTTTACTCATTCTGCCTCTATAAATAACCAAACAAAAAGCCATCTGGAGGTAACTTTTTTCTTGATTTACAATTCTCTCTTCAAATACAGAGACATAAATATTTTTCTAAAAGCATTGTTCTAACTTTGGCATCGGAGTCCCCGTGGCAGGCACCACGCCGATGTCAAGAATTAACCTTCATCTCATGCAGATTGCTCCGCGTGATCAGCACGTGATCTGGTGGAAATTTGCATCCACAAATTGGTGTTTTCAATAAGAGCTTGAATCAAACTCAATGCGTGCTCTCTTCCATTCATAAAAAAAAATAAAAATTGTTCATTGATCTTGAATTTTCCTTCACATACACTTTTTTAGAGTTCTTTTTCAACACAATGGTGGGAACTTGAAACTAAACTAGCAAAAAAAACATTGAACAATCTTCTGCCTGAACCAGACCACCATCATCGCCATGGGTTCAGCCGCTTCTGGCCGGACAACCACTAGTAGTAGGTCTACTACCGCTGGTTAATCATCATTTGCAATTTTCTGCCCAACAATCGAGCCCAATGGAAATGAAACAAGAAAATCTTGCAAGTCGGGTTGCCAATTTGCATTAATGGCGCCATAAATGGGTGTGATGACCAATTGTGTCCTTAGCTTTCAAGAAGGGTCTACCAGCAGATCACCGATTTTATGGCGAGTTGTCCATGAAACCGGAGAAAACTTTTGTTGAAATCTTCGTCATGGCAGAACGTTATGCATTATGGGATGACAAAAAAAATTAATAGTGCTAAGGCACCAAATGTACCCGAGAAAGATAGTCAACCTGCACTAATGATTGCAGATCAGAAGGAGGATAAAAATAGCAAGGGTGACAAGCGTAAGACTCTCCTTAACAAGAGACTCCTCATCCAGTAGAACATACACAGAGTTCTCCATTTCGGTCAATCAAATTCTCCATGAGAAGAACCAACCTTGGCTGAAGAGACCGCCACCAATGAAAGGAAATCCTGCAAAGAAAAGATCCGAACAAATATTTACATATACGTCAGCAGAGGATACATTATTTTTCTTCTCAGCAGAGAACACACCTTCTTAAGTTGAAATAGGGAAATACGAGAATTCGTTCTACATGTCCTTCAGCAGAAGACATTGAGAAATACAAATATTTATGTACACCTCAGTAGAGGATGGCATTCTCCGTAAGTGGGTAATTCAATGCATCGAAACATCTTATCAGGACTACTTAAATCCGTTTAAGTTTAGTCAAGTGGTCAATAGACCACACAAGCAAAATGCCTCAGTAGAGGATGACACTCTCTGTGATTGGGTTCAATGCATGGAAGCATATTATCGGGACTACTTAAATCCTTTTTAAGTTTAGTCAAGTGGTTAGCAGACCACACAAGCGAAATACCTCAGTAGAGGATGACACTCTCCGTGAGTGGATAATTCAATGCATAGAAGCATCTTATTTGGACTACTTATATCTATTTAAGTTTAGTCAAGTGGTTAGCAGACCACACAAACACAATGCCCCAGTAGAGGATCACACCTTATTAGAGGATGACACTCTCAGTGAGTGGGTAATTCAATGCATAAAAGCATCTTACTCAAGACTACTTAAATCTGTTTAAGTTTAGTCAGGTGGTCAGCAGACCACATAAGCAAAATTCATCAGTAGAGGATCACACCTCAGTAGAAGACGACACTCTCAGTGAGTGGGTAATTCAATGCTTAAAAGCATCTTACTCAAGACTACTCAAATCCGTTTGTTTAGTCAAGTGGTCAGTAGACCACACAAGCAAAATCCTTCAGTAGAGGATTACACTCTCAGTGAGTAGGTAATTCAATGCATAAAAGCATCTTACTCGAGACTACTTAAATCCATTTAAGTTTAGTCAAGTGATCAGCAAACCACACAAGCCAAATGTCTCAGTGGAGGATCAAACCTCAGTAGAGGGTATCACTCTCTGTGAGTGGGTAATTCAATTAATCAATCACTGAGTGTATAAGCATCTTAGTCAGGACTACTTAAATCTCTTTAAGTTTTGTTAAATGGTCAACAGGTCACACAATATTTTCATGCAATTTCCAAGATAAATAGATTTGAATCTATGATTAATTTTCTCAAGTTATGCTTAAATTCCGACAAGCATATTGGAAACTCATGAAAGAGGCCAATCAAGCTTTTGTGCCCTTAATGCAAATATTTCTAAGTCAGCAAACAAACAAACATACACAAAGTTTGGTGATCATAAAAGTAAAGAAGACCACTACTTGACATGAAGTCACCATCAACTCCAAAAGAAATTCAAAGTCTCAATAGTAGAGTAGCAGCTTTGGATCGATTCTTGAGTAGATCAGCAGACAAATCCAGGAGAGGACCTATACATCTACTTGGAAGTTTCAAATGTAGTAGTTAGCTCAGTTCTCATCAGTAAAGAGTTGGGGGCACAACTTCCTCTCGGATGCTTGTCAAAAAGTCATGAAATGGGCGATAGAGTTGAGCCAATACGACTTGATCTACTAGTTGAGGACAACTTTAAAGGCTCAAGCTTTAGCAAAATTCATTCCCTCATCAACCAGGGAAACAAAGTCAGCTAGCAGATCAGTGTCATGTCCTTCAACAAAATCTACCGGTTAATGACAACTCTAAAGGCTCAAGCCTAAGTGAATTTCATAGTAGAATTCGCTCCCTTCTCAACTGGGGAAAAAAGTCGGCCAACAGATTTGTATCACTTCCTTCAACAAAATCTACCGGCCAAGGACAACTACAAAGGCTCAAGCCTTAGCAAATTTCATAGTAGAATTCGTTCCCTTCTCGATTGAGGAAACAAAGTTAGCCAGTAGATCAGTGTCGTGTCCTTCGATAAATGAAGACTCCTCAACTCATGCTGAAACAGGGGCATGTTAGCCTAAAGATATGTGGCATTTATAGGTGGATGCGTCGTAAAATCACCAGGATGACGAAACATGACTTGTTTTATTCACCTAAGGATGATCCTCTATTTGGACAAAGTCCAAGAGCCCATGAAATGACTATGTATGAGTCATCTGGTAGATCACTTCATCTACAGCAAAAGCCTCTACATGCAAATCCTTTTATCTTCAACAAATTACATTTCAACAACAGATGCAGATATTTTACTTGTATCAATAGAGACGGATAAGTCAGCAAAATCATGGTCATTCTAATTCTATTTTTTGGCGGGGCTCCTTAGTGAAAATATATCTCCTATATTTTTAAGTAAGAAGGGAAAGAAAAACAATTAGCTCAAAAGCAAAGGAGATGAAGGACATTTGTAGGAGACAAAAATAATCCCTGCCCCAACAGGATAAGGAAGCCTAAAGATTTAGGTTGCTCCCGAAAAGCCCAAAAATTACCCACGAAAGTTACAAATAGAGAAAGCCCAAGTTTGGGCCTAAGGTAGCCCAAGTCTGAGCGCAGTATAGGTCATGAGAACACACTTTTCTCAGCAAGGGAGTAGTGTTCAGCGCTGACCGCCATGCTCAGCTGAGCACACAAGCTTGCAGGAGAGGTGTCTCCAAACAAGAAGTTACAACCGCCAACGGGAGGTTATAGCTATCTACAAAAGTTACAACTACCTGAGAGAAGTTACAACTACCTAAGAGAAGTTACAACCGCTTGCAAGTAGATCACTCACTCATCTGCCATGTGTCTCACTAATCTGCCTTGTGTCTCATTCATCTGCCATGTGTCTCATTCTTCTATCAATAGTTTACTCATTCTGCTTCTATAAATAGCCAAACACAAAGCCATCTGGAGGTAACTTTTTTCTTGATTCACAATTCTCTCTTCAAATACAGAGAAATAAATATTTTCCTAAAGGCATTGTTCTAACTTTTGCATTGGAGTCCCCGTGGCATGCCCCACACCGGTGTCAAGAATTAACATTCATCTTATGCAGATTGCTCCACGTGATCTGGTGGAAATTTGCATCCACAACTAACACAAGCACGAGCAGCGATCTCAACAACCTGAGCTTCAGTAAGCGTTGCCCATTCCGTCTCTTCCATAGTATACAAGCCACTATGCTCCACAGCCTCCGCAACAAGGAACGATCCCACAGTAACTCGAGGAAGCTTCGAAAAGCAGTTACTGATTTCTTGTTCCTCTGCAGACAAGTGCAGATCTTTCCACTTCTGGGGGACTTGAAAAGACCTCATAATCGGTCGGCCTCACAACTTGAAGTAGCCAGAGTTGACGGAAGCATGAAACCAAAACCTCGACTAGTCCATGTAATCATCATTAAGCTTCCCAAAACAAGCGGGGAAGCAGAGAAAACAAATATGATTACTGCCCACAACAAGCCCCACCACAGAATTCAAGATCCTAACAGTTAAAGGAAAATCAAACAGAATGGCTCTCACACAAATAGAAACCATCACCCTCCAGCTGTTGGGGCCCATCTGAGCAGGAGCAATGCCCAAAAATCTAGATAATCCCAAAAGATCTCAGAAACTAGAAATCTAAGACCTGACTAAAACATAAAGGGAAAAAATGCAATGTAGCCAGGTCGTGGATGACAAGAACTATCGTTTCGCCTAAGCTTAACTATCTCAAGGTCCAATGGCAAAGAGTACTCAGAACGAACATTTTCCAACATCGCATGCGATGTCTTCTTGCGCGAAAAGAACGCCACATATGCTAAGTGCCTCGCCATCTATTATCTTATTGGTAGACATGGGAAAGAAATTGAACAATGAATAGAGCGAAGAAGAAGGGAAAAAAATAAACTCTGATTACAAAGATAGCATAAAGAGAAAACCACAACCATCACGCCCCCTTTTATAGGGCTGAGAAACGAATAGACTATTAATAGAACGACGTGCAAGACATGATGGCTGCACGAAATCCCAAAAAAATGCAAAAATGAACGGAAGGGCGAGAGATCAGAATAGAATCACATCGAAAGCTGCTAACATTAAATGCACTGCACTGATAAAATAGAAATTCCAACCATCGTAGAGTTAGTGGCCACGTTAGCATACCTACTAACTAAGGGTAGTTGATGATACATCAAATAAGATTATCATCACGACCATACACATGGCAAAAATAACTTATCACGAGGACCAAGTATTTCAAGTCTGAGCTGACTCACAAAGCCTAAAAATGGTAGATCCAGTCATTAAAACCCAAAATGGCTTGTCAAAACAAATCATAGTCAGAGAACTATATCTAGGCCCAATAAAGTTTTCCCTTAAAGTGGAGGAACGTTATAGAGAAATAGAGTCGTGGAGGGAGTTACTCCCCCAAGGACGTATCTTCATAAAGGAGGCGACTGTTACAAATAATGTCTTCCCTCGTCGAGCCTCACATGCTTAAGTCATGTAGAGAATTAATAATGACTACTATATAAGGTAAAGGGAACATTCGACAAATATATGCAATTTCAACTGAGTTATGTCTTGATTAATCTCCATCTCCACAGATTTACTGACTTAAACATCAGAGTGCCTTCGGCCACCAAACAGGTGGTCTTTGGCAATCTAACCTTTGTTTTGCAGGTCTGATTTACAGAAGTCAATATATGGATGCATCAGCGACCTTAATACTATTAAAGTCTCAAAGGTAGACTATGACTATCCCAATAATTACATGGAGCTCAACTGTTATGGAACTTTTCTGTTGCTAGCTTTGGGTGGGTGTGGGTCTTGTCGGCCTCAATTTTGGAAGTTTTCTAAGCATGAAATTAGGGTCATTTTCTCAAAAGGGTTGGGAGAATAATGTGGAAGCTTATCCCTGTGAGATGTGTTTGGACCCTTGGAATGAGTGGAATCAAAGAATCTTCCAATATGAGACACTTCACACTTGAAGAGCCCAAATTATGTATAGAGTGTTTGATCCTCGGGTGGCATTAGGCATCTGCTGGGGTTTCAGTTTTAAAGGTTTTAGACTACCTAGGACACTTTGTTATTCACCCATTAATCTCTTTTTAGTGGATCATAACATTCAATTTCAGTTTTTGCAGTTTTCAATTATATCTCAGTTGTTAAGTTCCTGGGTAATTTGCATCATAAGTCTAAGGCTTGATTCCTAGCATAGGCATCAACGCGTATTTGATTAGGGCCTTTTTTTTTCTAATTCATAGTCCCCTCAAAGCCCAAGTATGTTTTGGGCATGTATCTTATGGCCAACAATTTTTTTAAACAAATAAGGATGCAAAAATGATAGCGCCTACAAAAACCTACTTAAATCTCTTTAGACTCTTATATAAGAGTGACTATAACACAGGAGGCTAATCTATGAGCAAACGAACTTCATAAGGAAGAGCAAAGAGTCTCCTGCGCAAATACAAAGCACATGTGTTCATTGTGGACTTTTTTTTAAAAACAATTAACCTCCAAGAGGGAGAGGCAACTATGGAATGCCAGATCTTTATTACTTGATCAAAAGATTTTACACACGTCCGGGGTACATTACGACTTTACATGAAAAAACTACATCTACCTAACATATTCAAACAATCAAATTTACTAGCCAATTTTGTAAGCAAACCTGCGTTTCTTGAGCAAAGCATCTGCTGCTCTTAAGAACAAAGGAAGGTTTGTTTGTAAGTGCAACACATACCCATCAAAAACCCGCCATCTTCAAAACTTGATCACGTAAAGTTCTTCTCCAAAAACACATTGTCTACTGACTGCATACCTTGCCATTTAAAAGTTTGACTCAGTTGCCGAAGAAATCAAAAGAAAGTAAAAGGCAACCCAAATCACTCTAAACATCAGCAACATATCAAACTTTAACATAAACTGGCCAAAACATGTTTCATTCCTCATCAAATAAGACATTCAAATCTCCAAACATGCATATCCCCAGTCTATTCTAATCTGTCAGCCTTCCCAATAAACATCCATCTCGCATCAGCTAGGAACAAACACAGTTTCAGAAACAGAACATGTTATGTTCCAAACACCAGAAAAGCATACTCTGATCTGCAATGAACGCTCAATGTGGCATGCCATTGAAAGAAAATAAACCCATACTAATGTAGTCAATTCTTGTTCTCCTTCCTCACTGCTTACCTAGACTTGCACAAGTAGCACACGTGAGCCGAGGACCACCGTGTAGCGACCGATGGCACTCCGATACTTAAGTTAGATAAGCCTTAGGAGAGGCTTATAGCTATAAATTGGGTTTTTGTAGCGTACCTTAAGTTCATCGACCTTATATCCCTTTTATAGTGTAGGATTCCTTGTTCGGCTAGGTCTTTGGTCGCGTTGTTTAGGGAAAGAGATCTTGCAGGAGATCCTTTCATGTTTGGGAGTTTTCCATGTGGGATAGTTCCCCTACACGACTTGTGCTCCTAGATCTGCAGGAGAGGTTTCCCTTTCTGAGTGTTGTCCACGCAAGGAAGTTTCCTTGCCCGACTTATACTCTAGTATTTGTTTCCTAGTAGGAACCGACATACTGCTGGCTTGCTCGTCTTCGGTTGATCCCTCAGATGTTTCCCTTATCAGGGCTTACTCTTGCCTTATCAGGGCTTACGAGTATTGGGCTTGATCGCGTGACGTTTGGGCTTAGTGGCTCATTACAATTTGGGTCCAACATTCTAGAATTTGCCAATAGTAGGCTTAATGTTGTTTGCGTCGTGCTAGATTGAGCATGCAATCGGGCTTGCTTTATTCTGTTGATGATATTATCATGACACGTGTATGGTGCTGATCAGATGACGGTTAGATGTATCATCAGCTACTCCTCCCAAGTAGGTGGGCCATCTCATCGGTCCACCAAGTCATTTCATGAAGCAGTTGTGCAATCATGATGATTGAGTCTGCATTGTTTCCCCGAGCGGTGAGTTGCATTAATTGGACGTGCATCAGCTTGAAAAGAAAGACAAATCTCATGCATGTGCATCACCTTTCCGATGAATTGCTCGTTAAGGGTCGCAAGTTCTTTGAAGAGAGATTGCTCTCTGAATCGAATCTGAAAGTCTTTCATAAAACATACGGGATTCCTGATGATCTGGTGCTCTGCACTTTGGGCATTGATCTGACGCCATTGTCCCCTCCTAAGGGGTTTATATGTCTCCACTGAGGTATGTTTCAATCTGGTGTCCATTTTCCTGTTATCAAAGAGATTTGGGAGTTCTTGACATACCTCGATATTGCACCCGTTCAACCAGTGTCAAACGGGTATAGGACAGTGATTGTCGTTCTGATTAGGGCTAACGATGTTGACATTCGAGTATCTTCCAGGGCGCTTCAACTACTTACTTCTCCTCGGATAAATAAGCACGTTGTGTGTGTGCTGACATCACCAGACTGCTTCGACAACCTGCCTGATGATTTTGAATCCTGGCAGAAGTTCTGTTTCATGGCTTGTGCGGACTCGTCGTACTTTGAGCTCGCTAGTCATTCGGTCGAGCGTGAATTCAGGCAACGGAGTAAGTTCAACTCTTTTTCTGGTCTTGCTTGTGTTAAGTGCATATTAGATTGACCTTTGTGGTTTTCACAGGGAAATTTCTAACTTCAACACTTTATGCTGAGGATAAAGCAACTTTGGATGTGTTCCACGACATGCCTCGCCTGCGAATAGAGGATGTTGTTGCGTCTTCTAATGTTGAGCGCACCGGACTGTGGTCTCCTTGGCATGTGGCTCCTACCATTTTTAAGGTTTCAAAGCCCAAACCCGAAGGTGTGTCTTCTTCAAGGAAGAGGAAGCTTCCTAATATTAAAGTTCCAAGCCCTTCGAGGAGGACAAAAATAGATGAGACACTCCCTTCTCCTATGCATTTGAAGAGGTCTCTTACTTTGCCTAGATCAGTGCGCAGGCGCTTGGTTTCGTCTGAAGGACGTGATGTTGTCGGGCGAGTCCCTGATGAGACTGTTGTTTGTTAGGGGCGTGGTGATCAGGCCAAGGCCCCACTTTCCCTTTCTGACTTGGAGAGGGAGTATCTGCAAATGGGGGCATAGAATCAGACCGAGTTTTTGAACAAAATGTTGTTGCAAGCGAACGTGGAAGCTTCATTTTGTCGTCCCTTTTCAATAAAGAACTTTGAACTCCACATTTTTGTTGATGATGAACATGTTGAGGGGCCTCCTCAGTGTCGCCTGTATTGTCCTCCATCTCGTTCCCATCCCCACATTTAATTGACGATGGGTCTAATGAATAACTCGCTTCCCTCTTCCCATTCAACTGATACTGAATCGACGCATGAAAAAGAGCCGATTGTTGTGGGCAAAGGGAAAGTTGTACATGAGGGCCCTGAGGCTATGATGACAGTCAAGGGTGGTGATAGGGTTATTTCGGTGCTGAAAGATCTCCATCCGGATGCAGGATCAGTCTGTTTGCTCCAGATGTAGTAAGGATGAGCAAGCAAACTTGGCATTAAGAGGTTGAAATTTCTTACACTTCAAAGAAGCATATTAGTAAGTGGAATGACTGGCTGGCGAATTGTGATCCGAATCCAGTGGGAAAGACGTTGGGAAAGCCTATGGATAAAGAGCTTAAACATCTCGTGCTAGGGATGTCATACCTAAATCAAGTGGCCGCAGCTGGAACTGAAGTTGAGGTCGCTCGTGAGAAAGTGTATACTATGGAGCGAGTCTTTGCAAACTTGCAGAAGTCATACTCTGACGCTCTCTATGAGATTGAGTCATTGAGGAAGCAACTTGAAGCTTGCTCAGAGGCTGGTACGAAGACCTGTGCAGGAGATCGGATGCTCAGAGGTTTGCTTGGAAACGCTTGAGTCTGACCTAGCGGGGGCTATGTGCTTGAGGGATTGGTTCAAAAATGAATTGAACCTCGCCCGTCGTGACTTACAGCTTGCCCGCGAGACTGTGGCTGGAGTGCAGACTGAGCTGCAGGCTCTGCATGCTGAGAGGGACAAAAAGGAGTCTGAATGGATTGTTCAATGTCAGCGGTTAGAAGCTGATGTTGATTTTAACGCGTGGATAGTTGAAGTGCAGCTCCCTCTGGCACAGAACGAGCTAAGTGCTGTCAATTTGAAGCTAGGTGTTGAACAGTCCAAGACTAACATGCTGTCAGGTAAACTAGAACGACTGAGGCAGAAGCTTGCCGAATCAAGGCTGGAACTGTTGCATCTGATGAAGGAGGAGCATCCCGACTGGGATCTCTTATGTTATAAAGAGATTACATACAGAGTTTGGAGTGGCCTCCGATTCGTTTGAAGAAGAAGAAGACCCAGATGAGAGGGATCGAGAGGCAACACATACAAATGTGTCTCGTACTTCTTCCCCTGCTAAGTCTGGTTCTGTTGTATCTGATTTTCTTCTTGATGAAGGGTGAACCTCGTATTTTCTTTTTGGCTTGCAAATGAGTAGTACTTTGCACATGTTTGTTTTTACCTTTGCTTTACTCATAGCTTTTACCTATTTTGTATTATTTTGACATTAATTGTCAAATGAGAGGCTCTGTTAGGCCATGAAGCTTTATGATTGAGCTGCTGGTGAGAGTTATGACTCCTTGTGCTGCGATAGTTCATGCAATTCTAGTTAGAATTTCTTTAGAGATCGATGAGTGTAATTAACTCTTTGTCTGGTGCCTTGGTTGTATGTTGAACCAACAGTTGTTGTTACTGTTATAAGCGAATTTGTCAGACTGTGGTCCCAGCACTGCACTGCTGTAGATGATTTAACAGTGGTCCTCGCGAGTCGTCTAGATCGAGCTTCTAGAGCTCCAACCGGACTTTTTGCTCATCTTTACTTGTTATTCGTAAAATAGGCTTAGTTGGACCGGAGGTTGTTATTGCAAGTTATAACTGACTAAACCGGGGTCAGGTTTCGGCGACCATGGTGGTCCCTAGAAATTCATTTTGATCAGGCTTTGAGGCACTGACTAAGCTCCCATTTTCCATCCCATCTTGATCTGTTCATGGCGAACTAGAAATTTGAGCGAGCTAGAAGTTATAATCGTCAGTCGTTCTGACAAAACTCTGGCTGGGGTTCGGCGATCATTGTCGATAGTTGTCCAATGATCCCTGGCAAGCCGTCTTCACCAAGCTACATGAGCACTGACTATGCTCCCACTTTCTAGGCCATCATCACCCGTTCTATTCGAACTAAGCTTCGAGCATACCCAAGCCATCGTCATCAGCGGCCATGGACTAAGTTTTGGTTGGGGTTTGGTGATCACTGTCAACATACGAATAATGACCACTGGCAAGCCATCTTAATCAAACGTCTAGAGTGCTGACAAGACTTCCACTTTCTAAGCTGTCGGATCCGTTATTTGTGGACTAGGCTTCTAGCATACCAGAAGCCATCGTCATCGACTAAGCTTTGGTCTGGTTCGGTCACTATTGCCAATGTTTGGACAATGATCACTCGCAAGCCGTCTCGATCAGACATCAGAGCGTTGACTGGGTTGCCACTCTCTAAACCATTGACTCCCGTTTAGTTTAACGGATTGAGCGTTAGAGTGTACCAGAAGCTATCATCATAGGTCGAAACCGACTAAGCTTCGGTTAAGTTCAGTGACCATTATCTATAGTTGGACAGTGGTCCCTGGCAATCCATCGCAGTCAGGTATTAAAAACGCTGACTAAGCTCTCACTTTCTAACCCATCGTTGTCCGCTTTAGGCGGGCTAGGTGTTAGAGCGGACCAAAAGCTATTGTAATCAATCGGAGCCAACTGAGCTTTGGTCAGAATGAGATTTTGGGCGTGTAAGTCTGACTTGGGTGTCCTGACTCACTTAGTTTGCCTGACGGTCTATTTCCATAATTAGATCGATTGATCAGACTGATAATAGATTGACTAGCTTTAACGAGCAATAACGAAATACTAACAATAATACAACCGATGCCTTGGATTTAGTAATAATACTCTGTAGGCATGCTCCTTATTCCATGGGCGTTCAAGGCTTTTGTTGTTGGTTCCTTTGCATGTGTTGGGTCGAATCTGCCAGGGCATAACCTTGGGCCCATTAGTAGAGGGGCCCAATTAGAAAAAAAAATTGTAGATCAGCGTGCCAAGGATATGGCGTATATCGCGAGACGGTCCAATATCGATTACTCCCCCTAGTTAATGGGGCTGTTCGCAGGGTCATTAATTCAAAATATGTGGATTCGTGCAGTTGCAATTGGAACCGTCGTTTCCTGGTTTCCCGTACGGCATTTAATGTTGAAGTAACTGTTGGCTGACGCTACTTCGTAAACCATTATGCTTATATATAGGTTGGCCATTCTGCGTTCAAGCACTACAATAAAAATAGTAGAGCATGTTAATCAAATGCATCTTACCGAAGAGTATGTTTTGGGTTTTCCAAAGGCTGAAGGAAGATCTCCTTTACTAGAGTCTTCGAATGTTTGACATTTGCATCAATTAGTCTTAGTAAGACTTGTTGTTATGCAATGCCACCTAATCTGGGTGGGCATCTGATTGATCCCATGAAATCTTGTAATATTTTCTTATATTTCGAACAATAAGTACGAACTCTTTCTCAGGGGACAAGTTTGTCTTCCATCTTCTGTGGCTCTCGAGTTTCCATTTGCCACATAGTCTGGGAAATTATGTCCGCTGCTAGTTTGTGGCGTTTGTTCCCTCTGTATCTGTTGGGCTTCACGCGTGACGCCATAGCCAGAAGGCAAGTTGGTGGAGCGGAGTTTTGATGAATGCGACCTTCTTTCCAAGGACGTTAACTCAGCTGCATCCCAGACACTTACGTCTTGAGGGTCATCCTCCTGTTGTGACCTTCAAATCATCCTGCGAGGTTATTTGGCGGAGCATTAAATTGAGCGCACTCTTTCGTCTTCTTTCTCAAACATTCTACATCTACCACCTTCTCTTCTGGAGGTGGATCGACAGAGCGGGAAGCTTTACGTTTGTTTCAGCAGATAGATACTTGCATCAGACTTAGATACTTGTAGTGTATAAACTGATGTATTAGTTGATTAGCAAGCTTTGTAATAACTCTTGTTGGAATCAATAAAATTTGTTTTATTTCTAGAAGGTGTCTAGTACAAACAACTCTTCTAAACTGAAATGAAAAACAGAAAAAAAAATGGAAATCAAAGCAACAAAATAATTTAACTTCGATCGGGGACTAAACTAATCCGGCCCTAAAGAAGGCTCATATGGTCCTGGCTTAGATTGCCTAGTCCTTCTAGCGAAGTGTCTTATTTTGCCAAAGCTAGCGAAGTTACTGAATAGTGGTCTACGTGCTAGCGGGCGGTTCCTTGCCGATTGACAGCTTTTGGAATAGTTGCCCATTTCCTGAAGTATCATTACTTAGCTTTGTTTTAGTCTGGACTGCGCCGCTAGCTCCGAATTTTGGCTTTTCGCATAGCTGCACTTTGGTTATTGGGGCTCCTCTGCCCTTATAAAGTGATTCTTCTCTTCTGTCTAGGCTTGGTGTCTGACATGTTGGTTCTGTGGGCCCGAGCTGCAATTGGCAATAATTCAATTGTTTCAGGGTTGCATAATGGCAGTCTCTTGCTGCAGGTTTATCTCCTCGGATAGTTCCTTAGGCTTGGTTGGTTGTATATTTTATGCATTGGTGAAGTGTGAAAACCACTGCCTCCATATGATGAAGCCACGACCTTATCAGAATAATGTTATAGGTGGATGGAGCGTCAACCACCATAAATTCTTGGACAAGGTACTTCCACAATTGTGGCTCTCTTGCCTCCACCATTAGGTTGATATTACCGATGGGGAAGCATTTTTCTCCACTGAATCCGACCATGGGGTGGTTGGCGGGGGGTCAAGTTTTTTCTCCTTTAGCTACATTATGCGGAATGCGCTGAGAAACAGGACATTGAGTGAACTTCCTGTATCCACTAAGGCCCTCTTTACTTCCCACTTAGCAATGAGGACGGAGATGACCATGGCATCATTGTGAGGAGAATGTACCTCTTGAAGATCCCTTTCCGTAAACATCAGTGGTGGGATCGAGCTATGATCTCGTGCATGTTGCACCTGTCGGTCCTCACACTGAGATGGTGTCTGCATCTCGGTCAGTGTCCTCTTGCGGGACCTGTTAGATTGCCCCCCTTCGGGACTGACCCCGTGGAAAACATAAATGATGTCAGGAGCTTCTTTTTCAATCTCCTTGACAGCGTCTGCTCTTTCCCTTGCTCATCCATGCTTCTTGTCTGAGCCTAAAAACTCCCTGAGCTTGCCTTTCCTGATCCAGCACTTGACTTATCCAAGTATCGTGTTTGCCCTCCTTATGGTAGGCGCAGTATTTGCTGTTGTCGCGCAGAGCCGGGTCTCCTCCCTGCTTAACCAACCATTTTAGCTTTTCCCAATCTTTGATGGAATCAAGGATGTCGGACAGACTGGTGTTGAGAGGGGTGACAGATTTGGACCCGACATAATTAGAGGCCTTGTCCTACCTTATGCGGCCCGAATTGGTTTTGTCGTTAGTGCGCTTTCTTTTGTTCCCGTCGTTGTCACCTTTCTTTTTTCTTTCTTATCCCTGGAGACAGAGGGTTTCTTATCTGATTTCGCTTCCTTCTTGACAACCAACATCTCGTCTAGAGTGATATATATTTGGGTATCCCTAAGAGAGTCTGTCATATTGGTTGGGGGGTCCAGAGTGAGAAAATCATAGAACTCGCCTTTTCTCAGACTCGAAGTGAAAGTGGTGACGACAATGTCATCAAAATAACCGTCGATGAGGGTCAACTCATCGTTGAAATGAGTGACGTGTTCCCTCAACATCTTGTTCTATTTTTACTTTAGGGTCAGCAGATAATGTGGGCCCTTTCTGAGTCGTTGGCTACCCACGAAACATGTGAGGAAAGTCATTGCCAACGTCCGGAATGAATCAATAGATTTTGGAGGGAGGTTACGAAACCAGGTCAATGCTGACGTCTTCAGGCTGGCAGGGAATGATCGGCACATTGTCGCATCAGACCCTTCCTTGAGTGCCATAACGTGCTAGAAGTGGAGCAAGTGATCGGACGGGTCTCTTGTCCCATCATAAAACTCCAGCTTCGGTGGTTTGTATTTCTTTAGCAGCGCTTCGTCCATGATATGATCTATGAATGGAGGGATCGTGAGATAAACAACACATCTCGATTTGTGGCCTCGTTCGAATGGGGTTGTGTGAGACGTATCTATCGGCTCTGGACGTTGGGTCTCTATTGGTTGTTCCTCTACCTCTGTCCATTGAGAAGTTGCTAGGGCGGTGCGGCTCTCCTATACGTGTTCTCTAGAGCTCACTGGGGACTGGGCTTTTCGCTGCTCGTGATCTCCTTCTGTAGGTGGAGGGTTCTGATGTTTGGGTGCCTCCAGCATTTACGCGATTTTCAGCATCTGAGCTGATAGTAGATTCACCCTTGGGTCCACCGTGGATGCCACCAGCGCGGGGGTTTGAGAGGGTTCTTCCCGCGGTGGTGGTGGTGGTACCGGAACGGGCGACGCTCTGCTAGTTCAAGTGTTTGAAGGTTTTGCAACATCTGCATTGTTGCGAGACCTTGTTGTCACCATATTTCTGGTTCTCTGGGAAAGGTGGTACTACTACTTCTTTTGAAAAACTTTGTCGTTCCCCACGGATGGCGCCAAACTAATGTAGTCGATTCCTGCTCTTCTTCCTCGTTGCTTACCTAGACTTGCACAAGTAGCACACGTGAGCCAAGGACCACCATATGGCAATGATGGCACTCCGATGCTTAAGTTAGATAAGGCTTAGAAGAAGCTTATAGTTGTAAATTGGGTTTTTGTAGCATACCTTAAGTTCATCGACCTTATCTCCCTTTTATAGGGTAGGAGTATTTGTTCGGCTAGGCCTTTGGTGGCGTAGTTTAGGGAAATAGATATTGATGGAGATCCTTTCATGTTTGGGAGTTGTCCATGTGGGATAGTATCCCTACACGATTTGTGCTCCTAGATGTGTGGGAGGGGTTTATCTTTCTGAGTGTTGTAATGCAAGGAAGTTTCTTTGCCCGACTTATACTCTAGTATTTGTTTCTTAGTCAGAACCGATGTACTACTGGCCTACCTGTCTTGGGTCGATCTTTCAAATACTTGAATTATCAGGGCTTACTTTTTCCTTTTCAATGCTTATGAGTATTGGGCTTGACCGCATGACGTTTGGGCTTAGTGGCTCATTGCAATTCGGGTCCAACATTCTGGAATCTGCCAATAGTGAGCTTAATATTGTCTGGGCCTTGCTAGATTGAGTATGCAATCGGGCCTGCTTTGTTCCGTTGACGATATTATCATGACACGTGTAAGGTGTTGATTAGAGGATGGTTTGATGTATCTAACATAAGCAAAGCTTTTGGCTTATTCAGAAGAGATCCCCATGAGTAAAACTGTGAAACAAGTTCACCTTGAGCCAACCTTGCCAACGCGTCTGCCACTGAATTTGTCTCCTTGAAAACATGATTGCAATGGCACACCAAAGAACTACTAATTTTTGTAATCTCCCTCCACCAGTTATTAAGGAACCACGAGATCTTAACTTCCGGAAAGAACCATTGTTTAACCATCATAGAATCCGTTTGAATCATATATTTTGTAAGTCCCTTCAATATGCAGTATCTCAAGCCCTCTAATAAAACCCTTGTTTTCGCAACATTATTAGAGCCAAAACCAAGGAAACGTTGACTGGCAGCCACAAAATCTCCTTCATTATCCCTAATCACAAAACCACATGTCATTATATTTTTCAACTGATGACCCATCCATATTAAAAGAGACCCATCCAGCTCGCGAGATAGCTTAATAAACCACTCGGGTAGGGGGTTCCACCACCACCTTAGTTTGCATACCCAATCTACGTAGCAACAAACCATTACCATCCCTTTTCTTAGGAATAAATTTTTTGAGACACATCTAATCCAATGGTATACTTTAATTATCACATAGTTGGCAGACCACTCATTTGCTTCATATAATTTCTTATTCCTTTAAATCCATATTTCCTATAAAATTAAAAGAGGAGTGAGGTGTAAAATAACACCTGATTGAGTCAAAGGGTTCGCCCTTCCAAACCAAACATTAAGTATGGTATATACTTCTCCTGGTCTATGAACATGGATGTCAAAAACCAACTCAAAATGGTCCCACGCCCTTCTAGCAGGATCTCCCTCCAAAAAGAAGTGTTTGGTTGTCTTATCCCCAAAATTATGGCAACAACTACACTTTGAGGCAAGCTGAAAACCAATTCTCCTTAACTCTCCATCCACAGGCAAAGCTCTTTTAATAATTTTCCAAACGAAAATGGAGATTTTAGTATATTACAATGGGTGCCAAAGCCATTTCCAAAACCGATCCTGCTGCCCCCTATCCTGAAGAATCTCGCAAGTAGAGCTTATTGAGAATGTATCATCATTATTTGGAATCCAAATTCTAACGTCCTTCTCACCCACATCTTCTCACAATCTTCTGCTGTAAAGCTCTTGGGCTCACACGACCCAGAGATCTAAAATTTTCTCTAAGCATTTGCCTTAAGGAAGGTCATTAATTTTTTGTCTCTACCCAGCCAATACGGTGAAAAATCTCACCCTCAACCCAGTATTCATTGAAGAAATTGACATTTCTAGTGTTGACCTTTCAGGTAGAGTGATCTACTATAAATCCTTGAATTCCATCAGTTTTTTTAGAAAAAAGGGAGGCACCAACTTTAACCTCCTAGAACCTAATAGGAACCCATGCCTTCAAATAATATATAATGGCATCGATAGGAACACATGTCTAATAAGGATCAGTCTTCCCCCGGGGAAAGTAATTTCACCTTCCATCCTTGAATTCTTTGTTGTATCTTATTTATCAAAGTGTCAAAGTAAATAACTTTGCATTTACCTTGATAGATGGGCACCCCAAGGTAAATAAACGGGGAAGGCTTATAACCAGATTTGTATAGCAACAGAGCTACCAATGCCACCGGATAAAGGTGGCTCAGTGAACAACCATAGGCTACTCTAAGTTGTTGTTGTATAATTAAGCTTGATGTGAATCCTTCGAAATTTAGCTCTAGCTCATGGGATGCAAATTGGGCCTTGGGCCATTGTATGATGCCCCTTCATATACTCAATAAAATAATAAAATAATAAAAAAAATTCGAATTTGGTTTCACTACGGCTTCCGAAATTTATTATACATCCAAAGCATAAATTTGAAGATGAGGTGGAGAAAAGAAGGGATGGTTGGTAGAGGAGAGAGGTAATAGCAATCATTATGAATTTATTGTGAAGTTATTGTTGGAATGAATTTTCATTAAGCACTCAATGCTAAGTGATCCACACCTCGGTATTTACTCCAATCAGAACTTCAACTTCTGATTAGAGCAAAAAAAAACACTCTTTTTAAAGTGTCTCACTCCTTATTAAGACTTCTGAGTCTATTCATAACAAAAAACAAACACCCTCTTTGAGTTGTGGTGGAGTCCAAAAGGACTAGAAGAAAGGTTATACGCGCAGCGCAGTGTTGAGTTCAAAAGCGTCTAGGAAGATTTATGGTTTATGAACACAAAGTCAACACGGGTATGCGAGTTACACTAGGTTAGGTCTTGTAAATTAAAGAAATCTGCAAAATGAGAATCTAAAGGGTGTGTTTGGTTGAATGGAATCCTATGGAAATCCGTGAGTGCACCACTTACGTCTAAGGTAATTTGAGGTTAACTCACCAATCTACCATTACATTTTGATCAACAATTTACCATTCTTATGGAGAGTGAATAGTGTGATTTCGTGTTTTATGAGACTTTTATTTTCACTATTGATCACAGAATCTAATGGTGGATAACAAAATCTAATAGTGGACAAGTGTAACCTCAATATAGCCTTGAATGTAGGGGCCACCTCATGAATTCATATGAAATAAAAATTCCATCCAACCAAAGTCCCAATATGGATGGAATCGTGTTGGGTTTGTTATATGTGTACCTGTAAGTTCTTAGTACAACCACAACTCAAGACCTTTCTTACCCGGTTCATGGGCCATAGCTAACAGATTTTGCTTGTGGCCCTCATTTTCTCAACTCCTTGTGTTCTTCTCATTCAATTCCCCTCTTTTTTTAACACCACAAAAAAATAATAGAGAAGAAGGGAAAGAAATGAAAAAATGAGAGTAAAAAGACTGAAATATGTTCAGGGGAGAATTTGGTGTTAGCATTTGGTGGTTTATATCAACTAATGGCTTAAGTTAGAGGAAGAATTATTTGAGATTGTAGTGGTGAATATAGCTGATCTAAAACGCAAGGGAACAATATTAGCTTTTATCCAAAATGCGATTAGCGCAAATGAGGATGATGCACACAGAAGCAGTCAAATTCTAAAAGGATGCAGATAAGGGCATGGTTGGTTATACATACGCAATCTAATACCATAAAAAGATAAAGAGATCAACGGTATACAAGATAGGAAATAAGAAATCAGTAAGCTTAGAGATGACTAAAGAGAATTTCCACCATGGGAGAAAAAAGAAAAACGTTGCGCTTTATCCCAACCAAAAATAATACTCCTACACCTACTGCATGTCTAGATTCATTGCTTCAACAATCACTCGAGAAATCCGAAAACTGTCCTACAAACTATCCTCTAATGTAATACACTATCCTAGCACCAAATTACTACTTCCCAGTCATCCATCCGTGTCTTTCAAGGGATTGACAGAAGCTCCTACCAGTTGTCCATATACCTCTTTCTGAAACATTTCCACACATTTCTCAGCGGATACAAGCTACACTTGCATTAGAATTTTGGTTCACATTCATAATAGGAAAACAACTATCAATAAGGCAAGTAATGGCAGATACTGAAACTATTATCCATCCATAGTCCAGTAACAAACAACAAAAAACATGGGTGCATGCTTACTACGTATTTACAAGTTTACTCCTGCACACCTTCTCTTCCAAAAAACCTACTTCGGTGTAAAATTTAACATGAACACTAAGTAGTTGAAGAGATCCTTTCATTTCAAGTGCTGGGTATTTGACATCTTTGCCTATTTTACATTCAGGGAACCCATTCTAGCTTCACAAGCTTGCCTGTCAAGTGAAAAAAAATCAAGTAAAATCTGAAACCAATAGTGAACAGTAGAATAGAAGGACACATTCCATTGCTAAATGAAACAAATCTTCAAATAGAGATCACAAGCAAAATCTGTGACACATTCCATTGCTACTGATGCAGCTACATTTGAACGACGCATGCATTGATCTCTGTCCTTGAACAAAGGTAGGCCTAACCCAAGCCATGGGTTTCCACTCTTGTGATGATCTGGTTTGTGAGGGATATAGTGATATGTAGTGGTTTTATTTAGGGAATGTTATTAGGTTTTCTATTAGGGATAGCCTAAATACCTCTAAACTGGTTGTTTTGTGAGTTTATGGGTGAGACTTGCGTTCTAGGGTAGAGAATGTTCACCCTTGTTCTTTAATGCGTTTAAGCTTCTTCCAGCAATTTGCATCATTAAGTCTTGAAGACATCTCCTACAAACAAAGTAAAAGAACTCTATCTTTATTGTGGAGTTTCTCAGGTTGTAAGCAGATTATCAAACCAATTTGGCTCAGCTCTGATGCGCAGTAAAAAAAACAACTACTAGCACCTGAGCTTGAATCTAATCTAGAAAACTTTAAAGAGCTTCCTATCATGGAAAGGTAATTTATTTCAAGTGCTTAATAGAAATGGTCCAGATAGACTTAACCTGAATGCATTTCGAAGTTCTTCATTCTTTGGATCCAGCTTCACACCCTTGAAAAACGCATTTGCAGCTCGATCAAACTTCTGCAACAATACATAATGCAAGAAACATGCTTCAAATATTTTTTTTAGCTAGTGTGTTGTTAAATGTAACAAATGGATGATAAAGTAAACAGAAAATAGAGTCCATGTGAAGGTCCTCAAATAAACTGCCTACTTTCAATATGTTCCATGCTATGCCTTCCCTGTAGTGCGCCTTTGGCCAATCAGGTTTAAGCTCTTTCCAAGCCAAGGCATCACTTAGAGCACGGTCTCCTTCTTGCATGCGTGCCCAGCAAAGGCTCCTGTTAGATAGTACAGTTGCATCGCAAGGGTCGGACTCGATGGCCTAAGAAAACAAAATATGAGCAGAACGTATCAAAATCCCCAAAAGAAAGAGACTTGATAACAATAAAAGTCAGATCACATTAAAGAAAAAAGCCAAGAGAAAGAATTTGAAAAAAACTAGGATGGAGAACACATTTTTATGACGATTTTCCCTTTCATCTAGTAAGCATCTGCATTTAAAATAGTTTGGGAGGATAAAATGAATAGTGAAAAAAGATCTTTCAAAGTGGGAAAAGAAAAAGAGGGGGGAGGGGCAAGAAGCACCCATATGATGTAGTTTTGATGTCCTAAGCTCCCAAATTATATTGAAGACAATATATAAGTTGACTTGCCCTTGTTTATCAGAGTTTGCAAACAAGAGATGATTAGATGAACCACGAAAACCTTGCCTCGTGCCTTCTTCACTTTCTCTAAATATTTATGTGCTACTGTAATATTGTGACTACCAGTGTGACTTGATCTGTGATTAAGACTAAATGTTAATTTCAATTTTGGGGAGTTTCCTCTGTAAGCACTACCTCTCCCAGAGGACCAGCCTTTTGTATAACCTACCAATTGAGGTATCCAAAACAGATTTTAATTAAGTTAAAGTCGAAAACTGTCAAAAAACAAAGCTATCATCCTAATCATAGAAAGTTACCTTAAGATACCAGTATATTGCCTTCAAGTAATCCTTTTTCTTAAATGCCTCTTCTCCTTTCACTTTGTCCTCCAAAAACCTCTTCTGTACTTCAAGCTTTCTCTGTGTTAAATTTTTAGTATATTGCAAAAAAAATTTACACAATTTTCTGATGCAGAACTTACCATGAAAAGTGAACACCATGTCACCATCAAATCAACATTACCACGTGACGACATACCACATATCCTAGTGGAACCAAGTCAAATATAATACATGAAAGTACCAAATATAAGTTGACTCGTCAAAAAATTTCATCAAAGCGTTATGTGGTGCATCCATTAAAAATACTCTTATTTAATTTTTGCCCCTAGTATTACAACCATTTTAGCTTTTAGATCTCAAACTTGTCCAAGCTTTACTATAGACCCCACTTTTCATAAAATATTTTTAAATGACTACTATGCCCTTTGTATATTATTAATGTGAAATTTGGCATTCCATCCTTAAACCTATACAAATTAGATATACCCACTCAAACTGCATCGAGATTGCTAAACAAATAGTCATGAGGGGGTACGCCTAATTCGTATAGGTTTGTATAATAAAATGTCATAGCTATCACTTAAATAATATATGACAGGAACTCACGAGCTTTGTGCATTTTCTTAATTGTCATCGCAAAGTAGGAAACGTCCGTTTGACTCTTATTGGTAAAACTTCACATTCGCCTCTTCATTATATAACGTGTTTCACCCATCTACCAAAACTCATCTCCACATAGCACCTTCCAAATAGGGAGGTCTCAACTTTTCCTGTCTATAAATGAAAGTACTTACGGTAGAAATGATAGATAATATTGTATTCTTTCATTTATTACGAGCAAGAGTAACGTTCAGCAAGATGCCCCCTATACTCCTCAATTTCTCGTCCAAACCTTCTAAGATGAAGGTCACACGCAATCATCTCATCCACCTTCTGCCATACCCCACCTACGACACAGTCTCTTACACAACTAACTCAAAACAAGAGAGGGGGCCTCTCTTGAGATCAAATTTTGTTAGAGAGGGACAAAGGAATTGCAGAAGGATATAATTTCCCCATACGTACTCCTACGATATTTAGAAATCCAACCATCAGCCCCGAGGTCAGCATTGGTAGTGGGCAGTCGTAAAAAAGGTATACCTAGCAACAGTAAGTATCTCAGGGGTTGTTTATTTGCACCACTTGTAACCGGCTAAATGCTAATGACAGATACTAGCGTGTTAGCTTTCCTTTAGTATTAAGCACTTACAAGTAGGACATCCATTTTAAGCATTGAACTTTAAATATATGCTTAAAAGAGATCTACTACCATTATACCCCTTAAATTCTTAGAAACGCATACACATAACACGAGCAAGAACACAATGTTAGTAATGAAACTACACCAAAGTGCCTAACAGAGTATAGCTTCTCACAACCACATAATACAGAAATTACTTGTACAAATTAACAAAAGGTTTGCACAAATTTGATGTTATTATACAATTCTGAAGGACTTCTCTTAGATGCCTCAATAATATCATTCACAGACCATTTGAAACATATCATACATGAATACAAGATTCTGAGATATAACTGACAGTTTCAAAACTTCAGGGTACAATATCATAAACTGATGGTTTCAAATTTTTAGGGTACAATATTACCATACCTATTGTAGAGCTCCTTCTGAATGTACATGCCTCATGACTCCAGCAAAGCTCCATTCAGAATAAGATGGAATTGGAGAAGTCACGGGGAAGAGAATTCCAACGGCCTCATGATTACGATTTAAAGCTGAAATTTCAAGGGGTGTGAACCCATACTGAAACAGGTAACACATAAGTTAGTTCCAGAAGCGAGATAGTTGATACAGCTATCTCCACTGAAGCATAAATTCTTGCAACACAATCTGTTTCTATGCTCTCAATACATCTACACTTACAAAAGAAAATACACCAAGATTGATACACATTCATTCTTTGGGGAGACATGACGGAGAGTTAGAGACCAACCATATGACTAGCAATTTTTCATTAAAGTACTTCTCAAGATTGTAATGGATAGCCTGGAACCAGGGAAAGGATGACTAGTAGTAACGACTCGTGCATATTAGCAAATCATAACACATCAACTTTGAAATAAGATGCAAATTTTTAATACCTTTAGCATTCTAACTAATAAATTAAATAATTGAGAGCAATATGTGGAAGGAAATTCAACTAAAATAGTTCATGTGACGTTGGATTGGAGTTCTTACCTCAGAGAATGAATGGGATTTAGAGGAGAGAGTGCAGTGGTCAAGGGAGAGAGCGTTAGACATTGAGCTGTGATGGCAACGAAAAATTGAGCGAAACAAATAACAGCGGGAAAGGTAAGACAAAATAAGTAGAAGAATTACATTCCAAAAAGCGGGAAGATTCTATGGCTTTGTCCAAGACATGGGAATCAGTATTGAATGGAAGCCAAAGCAACTGCGCAAGAGAATAGATGGTGGGAATTAGGGCTGATCGGTTCGGTTTTTCACCTAAACCATGAACCGAACCGACCTAGGTCGGTTTTAAAATTTTCAAACCGAAACCAAACCGACCATTAACAAAACCGATCCGAAACCGAACCGATTCTAATTTATGCAAACCGTAACCGAACCGACTAAAATCAAACCAAAACCGAAATAAAACCGAACCGAACCGACTATTTTAAACATATTATATTATTTATTTGTAAAATATATATTATTTATTATATATATTCGGTCGGTTCGGTTTGGTCGGTTAAAATCACATAGAAACCGAAAACCGAACCGACCACTTCGGTTTTGAATTTTTTAAAACCGAAACCGATCCGAACCGAATTTAAACCGAACCAATCGGTTCGGTTTTGATCGGTTCGATCGGTTTAGTCGGTCTGATCGGTTTTTTGTTCAGCCCTAGTGGGAATGGAAAGTGGAATGTAGTGAGGAAAACAAAGATAGAAATTGATGTAAGCAGGTTAATTAAATAGTATCATTTGTGATTGGGCCTAGTATAGTAAAGCCCAATAATAGTTTGGCTATTAGCCGAATTAGGGATAAAGTTAGTTACTTGTTAAAGAAGATACTAATCTTATAAATAAGGCATAGAGCTGAGCAATATGTTATTTTCTTTTCTTTTAGGGTTTATTGTAGTTCTAGTTTAGCTTTAGATTAGCGTAGAACCAAGGTTCTAAAAACTGCTAGGCGGTAGGGGGACGGCGAGCAGGGGACTAGTGCCCAGAAGCCTAGGTAAGGGCTTAGGGGTTGTTTTTTTTATTATAATTTAGAATTTGTAAAAGCTAAACGTAATATTATATAAATTACTTTCAATTCGATGCCAAATTAAATATGCAAAATGTATTAAAAAAAATAGACTTAATTGTTTTTTTTGAACTGGAAATAAAAAAAAAAAATCAAAAACTTGCCTAGGCCAATTTTTAGAATACAATGCAACACTCATCAATTTGGTATCAGACTCGAAAGGTCTTTTTGATTAATTAATTGTTTGGAAAGAGTTTCAAAGGAAGAGATTTGTTAGATTTGAAGAAGATTGATTGTTTAAATAATAAGATCCGAAGATTAAGAAGTGAAAAAACAAAGTTTGTTTGGAAAAGAACTTGCAAAATAAAATTTGCAAACACTAATCATCGCTTAATGTTCACAAACATTGTTCATCCTTGTTACTATTCCTCATTGTCTAGAGGTTATTTACACCCTAGAATTCGTTAAGGTACCAAGCAATGAAAAATATGAGTGGCCCATATTATTCTCAATATCCAAACCCCTATTATTCTTCGTCCCTATACCAATATCCATATAGCCCAAGCCCAAGTAGAGTCCACTAATCATGGTGTCCAATACCCATAACCAATTTTACTATCCACAACCATGATACACTTATGTTCCATTTTACCCCCAACCTGAGCCCTTTTCTCCTACACTATCACCACCCCCAGTGACCAATTACATAAACTTCACTGTCATCATCTCCATTGTAATGCAAGTTTCGGCAGCCAAAGAGAACACTTTTAGAAAGTCAAAAACCGACTGACTACTTCCCTTGACGCATTTTTTTAATGACTGGAGAGGGCAAGAAAATGCAAGGGAAAAGGAGAGTCACTAGCATATGTGAGCGATGCTATGCGACATGAGATTGGCTACATCTCATCCACCGGCTTCCAAAGTCTCATCTGAACTCACTGTCACACGTCCTCGACTCCTTGACTTTAAAAAAGTGAGCCATTTGACTTGCACACTTTCTTCCCTATTTTTGGTCAAGAAGATGGTGAGGTTTTCATAGAGGCAAAGGCAGTAAGAAACGATGATTATGTTTATCCATATTGAAAAAAATTTGTGGCACAAGCTTATGCGGAAGAGTCTTCTCAGCGGGTTTATTCCAACTTATGGTTCTTCAAGTTACCTAGCAACTTTTCTGAGTTGGTGCTATCTATGGCAAGTGCGTATCGTGGCAAGGTTTGAGGTCGACTACTTTGATTGCACTTTGCCTTGTGTTCTATAATCGATTGTTTGCGCTCATCGAACTTGTGAGACCTGCGGTTTTTCAAAAAAAAAAAAAAAAAAAAAAAAAGATTTTTAAAGGGCG
This sequence comes from Berberis vulgaris, assembly GCA_963556465.1. Taxonomy (NCBI): domain Eukaryota; kingdom Viridiplantae; phylum Streptophyta; class Magnoliopsida; order Ranunculales; family Berberidaceae; genus Berberis; species Berberis vulgaris. The sequence continues at coordinate 47,536,143 of OY747136.1, forward strand.
GGGTGTACTCAGTAAAGGTGGTGGGGGCACATAGCCACCCACCCCTTTAAAACAGAACGACCCCTCCCCCTCCCCCTTTCTTCTTCTCTTTCTTTTCTTTCTTTTTGGTTTTCCTTTCGTCCAGCAGCGAGCTCCTCGCCATTTCTACAGCGATTTTTCGGTGGTTTTGTGGGTTTTTCTCCCCCAAGTTCACCTCCTCCTCCTCGGTTCGTCCTCTCCTCTTTCCCCTCATTATTTCTCGGTTGTTTGTTTTCGAAAAAAAAAAAAAAAAAAAAAAAAAATCAGTTTTCATTTGGGTTTGGGGTTTGATCGGGTTTTTAGCTCCGATCAGCCGTGTTAGGGCCTTGGTGGCGTCCTTGGGAGCCCTTAGAACCGACATGCAAGACTGTTTTGTGGTTGGCCAAAATTGTTTTCAAAAAAATCAGGGTGCATGTTTGTTTGGAGGGTTCCTCGGCGTGAATCCGAGCTTTGGGTGCATGGGTGAGTCTCCTTTTCGTGACTCTGAGTGTCCTTAGACTCTTTTGTGGGCTGTGGTGCAGTTTGGTAGCGATCAGACCGGTGTAGGGAGGGTTTCGGCGCGTTTTCGCCCCACTTTGGGTTTCGGCGGGGTGGTTGCCGAATTCCTATTGCCTGTAAGCTTTCCTTTCAGTCACGCGCCGCTTGTATTTATTTATTTATTTCAGTTTTCGGCTAGTTTACTCATTTCCGAGTCCGCCTTGCAGTTTTCGAATTTTCGTGGTCTCGCATTTGTGGTTTTGCGTGTTTGGAGCTTCGACCGGTAGGAATTGGGTTTTGAAAATCCATTCCGCCAGGTGAGTGGAACTATAATTTTTATTTTAAGAAATAAGTATTTGAAATCCCGAATGAAATTTTTACATTTATCGTCAATTGTATAGAATTGAATTCAGATCCGAAAATTTGGAGTTTTCAGATATTTCGAGGATTGTGTTAGTTATGTGTGAATGAATTATGCATTGGATTTTCGGAAAACATGATATACTTGAATGAAATCGAATAGTAATTTTGGTGTGATTAGGCTTTGGTGTAATGACATGAGACTGGTATGCTTTGTTTTCTAGTTTGCATAGCCTATCATGTTACCGTGGATTTTCGAGTCTTGAGCATGCATGATAAGCGACTCGAGTAAATTTATTGTGGTGAATTGGGTCATGATGGGACCCTGGCATAGTCGTGATTTTATAAAAATTGCCGAATTGTTTATGCTTGCACGTTTGTACATTTGGTTATGTACAGACTTGTCATTTGTGCATGTGGATAGTAGTATAAGTGTCTTTACCCCGCTATAATGCCTGTTTGCCGATGCTTAGGAGCTTGCTCGCGTCGAGAGTTGGATGGTGCTTGAGATGACTCGCACCTGACATTGTGGACGCTACTGCATGTGGCAAGCTTGCTGAGGTGCGGTGAGCTCCCGCACGCACTTGCCACTATAGAGTGCAGTAGGACGGGTCCCGGAGGACGTGCTTTGGAGATTACTCGCTTTCCCTCCCAGCGCGCTTGACTTTGATTATGTTAGGTTGGCCGTGTTAGGCCAGTCGTTCGGGACGTTTGAGTTTGTATCCTGGCAGATGGCACCCCATTAGGATACAAACAAGCCCGAAGTGGTACTGGTGCACGTTGTGGGATGTGTCTGGGTGAGACACATTCGTAGGGTATGCGGATACCTACGATATGAGACACTTATACAGGATTTTACAGGATTTCTGATTTCAACTTGATTGCTATACCTAGGAGGCTAGGAAGAATTATGAGATTGTTTTATTTCCATTGCTTGATATTTACCCTGTTTGAATCGTGTGTAATGATGGACATATATCGTAAACTGGTAGTTATTGTTGAATCTGAAATGTTTGTGTTGTTGCTTGAACTTAGAAACATTATCCTTAGAGACACGGTGTGATTTAGACTTTAGAGCTTGTTGCTTATTCATTGTTGTGTGGCATGAATTTTCTTGTTTATTATCCCGTTATTTGTATTTAGTTCGCTCGCACCAGCTAGCTTTGTGCTTTGCTGACCCCGCAAGGGGTGTGCTTCTATTGGAGTGCAGGCAGTGTTGGCGTTCCTGCTGATCGTGGCGCGTAGGCCTCGATTTTCGTTGTAGGCGTGTTTTGAGCTTTTTGGTTGTGTCCGCCCTGTACGGGTATGTTTTGCTTTCTCTGTATTTCAGATGTATTCTAGTGTTAAACTAAATGTTTGTATACTGGTTTTGTCGCTATGACTCTGGCGGGGCGAATCAAATATATATTTATTTTGTTCAAACTTTAGCGTAGTTTTATTTTCGTTTGTTTATCGTATCAAGAATGTGTTATATTATGATGTTGTGGCCGGTTACGATCCGCCTGTGTAGGTGTTAGTTCACGCATCGGCACGCTGCGATTCCCGTGGCGGGTCGGGGCGTGACAGAACTTCTTCAACGTCAAGCTCAAGGACAAGCTTCTTCAATTCAAGGAGGGTGATTGATAAGTATATAAATTACACATTTTATGCCCCTAAATATACAATTACCAAATCCAATTATCTAATAAAAATATCTCATTATGTGTATTTTGTAGAAATTCAATCACTAATCTCAAATCATATACAAAGTGGCACAATAAGGCTAAGTTCAACAATTAGAAAGCCCATTGAAAGTTCACACGTGCATTATCAAAAACCAAAGATTTTCAAACCCAAGACCCATGAAGTCAAACACATAAAACACCACCATCTACCAATCTCGAGAAAATCAACATGAAGATTTGGACATCCACATAGCTAAAAAAGAAATCTCTACAAACTTTAATAGTGTTAAGTCAAACGCCAATATCCATTATCACATTTTTACCTATTCCATTATTTGCATATTGACATCCAAGTGATTTTTCCTTATTTCACTACATCACATTTACACTTTTTTTCCTTATTTCACTTCATCACTTTTACCATTTTCCATATTTTACTCCACCTTCCACATGCACATTTTGTTATTCTCATTCATAAACAATTCCCCTTTATTTCATCAAGCCCATGTGCATGCTCAAAATATAAACCACCCCATCATCCCTACACATCTTCACATTTATCCATATAATAGTCACACATTTCTTCACCTACAAATACCTCATGCTTGGAGTTCATAAATCACACATGAACACACTTTGGAAACACTTTTGAGAGAGAATTAGTTTTAGTATTTGTTGACTTTAGAGAAAAATATATGGAGTGAAGGCCTAAATCTTATCATGTTTGGCTAACATCCCACCTTAGGGTGTGGGGTGAGCCCATGAAGGATAATTCTAAGATAGCTCAATTAGATTAGTTTTTTTTTTTTTTTTTCCCATTTTTATGTATTAGAGAAACATGCTAAGTTAGATTGATCTTGTAGCTTGGTTATGTCATGAACCTATGAGGTAAGTGAGATATTTTGTATTTCATTATATGAATTCTACTCATGTTTTCTTCTTCAACTACTTAACTTCAAGATTAGATAAGTTTCTATACTTGTAATTTCTCTAACAACCCAGTTTCATTATAGTTTGTTAGATATTGGGTGTTCCACCTTGGTGGATTCCTTTTATCCTTTTAAATCCATATTTTATTTTAAGTTACTAATATAACTTAGACTTGAAATCAATTTACTCATAATATCATATTTTCCATCCTAAGATGAGATGAGAGTCTACCTTAGGATTTGTTAATGAATTTGGAAAAGATTAATCTAAGAGTGGCCTAATGTTGTCATTTACTCATAATGGTAAATCCAAAGCCCTAACTCTCATATTTAAGTTTTACTTTGCATTTTTATTTCATGCACTTCCATTTATTTATATTTTCATCAACTTTTTATTTTAATCAGTTAAGTATTTCAAGTTTGATTTTATAACAACTTTTCCAACTTCTATAAGCCCTTCTTGTGGGATTCGACCCGTACTTGTCGATTGCTAACTCATTATATAACCATGCACTTCAGTAAGATTTGAAATCAATTAGAAATCAATCAGCGATGTAAGCTAGGATTTAAATTAATTAATTAATACTAGTAGTTGGGTCGGGCTTGAGTAAGCCCATTAGAATAAATGGAGATTAGGCCTCAAAATGCATTTAGGATTAGATCGTTTGATTTGCAAGTTAGTATCAAATCAACAGGCCTACTCAATTAAAGAAGTAAAAGTGCAGTAGGTCTTACATCGTTTGTTGTATCACGATCAACCCCAGCAACCAATAGGCATTTGATCATTTTTGTTTCCCCTTCAAAAGCCGCAACTACCAAAGGTGTTACTCCACATTAACCAGTTAAAACTCAGATAAATTGGAGTGGGAGCGAGCTGATTTAAAACTCAATCCTTAAAATGTATAATCTTACAGGAGGAAAAAACATGCAAGTATATGTTGCACAATATGCTTATACTATATTCATAAATCATACCTAGCAATATTCAAGCTTGCACAATAGTGAAGTAAAACAAATAAATAAATAATAAAAGCCCGTCAACCACAACAAAGCCATTGGTTGTAATTGGAAATTTACCTCAATCAAAAGCTCCACGCAACGCAATGACCTAGCAAGAATTGATGCTAACAACGAAGTAAATGTGATGAAAGAACAAACCAGGCTGCAAGAAAGTAAAGAATTGGCTTCAATAGGAATTCATGATTCTAGTGGTCCGTTGAGATGACATGTTATTTTCAAGATTCTTTGTAAGATGAAATTAGTTACATGTTTTCCAGGTGTCACCATTCGACTGCTGAAAATGAAAGTCTATTCTATTCTTTAGCAAAGTTTATGAAAACTTCAGTAACTGCACAATTGACAAACCGAAAGGGTTAACCCAATCTTACATTAGCCCCATGATCCAACAAAAGTAGGGCTGAACAAAAAACCGATCAAACCGACTAAACCGACCGAACCGATCAAAACCGAACCGATTGGTTCGGTTTAAATTCGGTTCGGATCGGTTTCGGTTTTAAAAAATTCAAAACCGAAGTGGTCGGTTCGGTTTTCGGTTTCTATGTGATTTTAACCGACCAAACCGAACCGACCGAATATATATAATAAATAATATATATTTTATATATAAATAATATAATATGTTTAAAATAGTCGGTTCGGTTCGGTTTTATTTCTGTTTTGGTTCGATTTTAGTCGGTTCGGTTCGGTTTCGGTTTGTATAAATTAGATTCGGTTCGGTTTCGGATCGGTTTTGTTAATGGTCGGTTCGGTTTCGGTTTGAAAATTTTAAAACCGACCTAGGTCGGTTCGGTTCATGGTTTAGGTGAAAAACCGAACCGATGGTTCGGTTTTCAGCCCTAAACAAAAGTTTAATAAACTGTTCCTTGCCATGAGCAGTTGCCTTTTGCAGTGGAGTGCCGGAAGTAGTTAGTGCATCTACATTAACACCTTTGGAAAGTAGAAGCTTCACTAACTTTGTGTGTCCTACAGATGCAGAGGTAGAACCCCGTCTAAATTAGACAGTGCTAACAAAGGATTCATAGACAAAAGAACAAAAAAAAGCAAATAAACATTTGAGTTATGTTGTGTTAGGGTATTATCCGTGCCTTCGCCACTCAAATTCAATCTGAGCCTTTAGATGTGAGATGGTTAAAGTTGGTTGGGGTATAAAAGTTATATATATATATAATCTTTCTCCAACCTCCCTCTTTGTGATCCGTTAAATCTTTATGTTTGGGTAAATCCCAGTTGTCTTTTATCTCAAACCTAAAACACAATTCTGATATGTTATATAGATATATATTTTTTCTTCTTTTTAAATGACATTGTGAATGCAACAAATTTCAGGCAAATTTTTAGTTTTGATATTAGTCTCTACTCTCTACACCATGGTCAACCTTAATAAATAAAATCCAAGCATTAAGAAGTATTACTTTGATGTGCTTGTTTGCATAGAATATGGTTCAACAGAACGTGAATAAAATGGGAGTGGGAGGAGGAAAAGGAAAAACAAAGAAAGAAATGAGGTTGAACATGAGATTCCGATTCACATTAACGGGGATCATGCTATTTTTTTATTATTTTTTCCTGTTGTAGAAAAGCAATCGCAGTTTTAAGGATCCTGACGCCGGGTAGAATAGTGATTATTCTGCGGGCTAGTTCAACAGACAATTCACAAGGAAGGATACAAGATATTCGCCCAAAAACACAGAGGAAATAACTCTAATGTTTAATCAAATTACTCAAATCAAAGGTCTCTAAAATCAGCCCACAAGTCGGGCTTTATAGCTAAAACTCATCAATATTAGAATTTTACCAAAAATGGCAACACCCCAATAATCATGCTAAAACAAAATACGTAATAAAAGAAATATACTGCCAGAAATCTGGCCCAAATTGGGTTCAGAATCACTTCCTAAACAATAATTGAAATATTACTATAAAGGAAAATAAAACTACTAAAATTAACAAGCAGTCTATTCCTAAAAAAAAAATGCCTAATCCTAAAAGGAAACTAAAAGATTCTTAATTAAATTGAAAGATTACTCAAAGTTACTTAGTAAATAACTTTGAGAGCAAATTAGGAACCCTAGAAACCCAAATTATGAACTCTAGGAACCCAAATTAGGAACCCTAGAAACCCTCCTGCATCAGATCCCCAGACCTTAATGTTAAACAAAAAAATGAAACTTGAAAAATTGATTCCTATAGTTTTTGAAAATCTTCAAGTTAACATGACCGCACTCTCGACTGTCATGGAATGATGTTATGCAAAAAAAAACATAATAGTTTTATTTTATATTAGTTATTGATTTTTGTTTTATTTAAAAATTTTTTGTTGCTGTTAGTCCATTTTTTTATAGTGTATGCAGTTCATACTAAACTCAACTTTTTCTCAAGTTCCCTAACTATATTGACCAAAGTCAATCATTATAAACTGTTGAAAACTAATGTTCGTGGCAATTTCACCCTTAAATACAAAAGTGTATAGTAGCCTTGTGTACATCAATATTAAAATTAAAAAGAAGCAATAATAAATAAATAATAAATTTGAAAAATGCAATAGAAACCCAGAAAGGGTATGGATCTGATTTCTAATTTGTTTACAAATGATTCCCATCATTCTCATAAACATTTCGAGTAACAATAATCATATTGTTCGGATGATTCACATCATAAGTTGGAGATGTACTATGTAAACATTCATTGGTCTTCTTTCATTCTTTTGATGACTGTCGTTAGCCATGACAAAAAAAAAAAATTTATATATATATATATATATATATCATTCCACTCCATGTTAACTACTTTGAATGCAGAAAATAAATGGCAATAAAAAAATGTCTTACATTACTAGGCAAATGAAAACAATAAATAAAGAGGTATCAAGAAGATGTGAACCACGTCAGAATATTCATGAGTTCACTAACATAAAACTAGAAAACATTCAAAAAATACTAAGATAAAGCATAAAGCTAATTTCTGAACATCCTATGAAAATCAACTTGAAAAGGCGGCAAACCTTTTTCTGCAGTAGCATGCAATGGAGTGTAACCCTCGTTATTTGATGTACTAGGATCCGCACCCTTTTTCAGCAAATATGTTGCAGTGCTCAAATGCCCTACTAAAATTGCATGGGGAAAAGGAGTTTCACCTATAAAAGAATCAACCCAATTACAAACCAGACGTCTTCATCACTATTTACAACCACTGGATCCAGGTTGGCTTATGATGAGTGAGCAAAATCAGGCTTAAATTTACACTCAGTTTTATACATGCTTATTTACGAAGTTACCCAACTCTTTTTTTACGCAGTCACTAAATTTGTTTGAGGCACTCGACATTGGGTGTTTGCCAAATAACTAGAATCTATACAAAACATGAGTTGGGCTTGACGAGCTACATCATGAGTGTCATTGCTTTGAGCCATGTTAATATGAGTACATAGCCAAAAGGGGAGTAATCTAGCTAAACGACGAGCATTCAGCACAATTGGTTAATAACTCAATTCAAAGGTAGGAGTGTCCATGTGGTTAATCCAATCGATCACATTAGTAGTCGCCAAAAAGAGTCCCATGTGTCCATCCTTGTTGCCTGATCAAAACCAAAGCTGCAGTTCTGCCATATCGTTTGATGAAACATATATATGGAGTTTGAAGCCACACGACATGAGAGTAACACCTGCTGCATCTTTAAATCCGTATTACCATGGAAGTTGAGATAAACGACCCCACTGTGTTACCAACTGCTTCTACATTTTCAAATCCGATCATAAATTTGAATTCAACAAGGGAGTAAGGAGAAGTCAATGTCTGCTAGTATGGAAACTTTATCCCAGTACTTTGGGACAAAAGAAAAGTCTTTCGCCTTTCATGGTCCCACCTTCACCACCCCAATCAAGATCAATAGTGTTCTCGAGCTATATTATGTAATAGTTATGCTTAAGATCTACCAAGGTTGTAGAGCCCAGGAGCTCCCATTGTTGTTCAAGTTCTTATAGCATGTCCTGTACTTAAAGGCCTGAAGGTCCCCATATTTTGCAATCGCTACAATCATCCTCGCAGCTGACAGATCAGCTACCAAGCTGCTAGTTGTACAACTTTGCTAGGGTACCGTGGTGATGGGAATCTGCACATTTTGATTTAGATCATGGCTCATCCTGTCGATCTCTCAACTCAATAACGTAGAGGATGACGAGGACGACCTATCAGCATGCACAATACTTGGGGTCTTGCCTACTCATCTACCCTTCATTGCCAAACGACCACGTCCACGGAATGCCATGAGAAGGGATGGACTGCAGCCGTGTAATTCATGTGTTGGGTAAATGAGGAAGATAAGTTGTTTGTTATAAGCTGGAGTGGATAGATAAGAGAAAAATAAACTTGGTATTGACCTATCGTTATTTTAGGGTAGCAAGATATCCATCCAGCTGTCATCGATGTCATTAATGAAGCTTTGTTGAGTGAAGAAGTCTCGGCTGCCTTAAATGCAAAGCTGGTTGAAGAATTTTTGCAAGATTTGAGGGGTCTGAGAGTTTATGTCTTGAAAAGAAATGAATTGCAGGGATTGGGTCAGATCTTAGGTACGGCGATCATGTCTGTATTTGCTAGACATTGAGCTATAAGTTGGACCTGCAAATCACAATACACTAAATTGGTACTTTTATAACAACTCTTAAAACAGTATCACTTTTGAGCTATTACAATCCACCAAACAATTTCAAGTCAAAACTAAATTTAGTCAAAAAAATGAAAAACAGTTACATAAAAAAAATGATACAATAAATTGGATCACCATGAATAATATTATTTTTAGAACCATACTCTTCATGGTGATACAATTATTGTATCACTTTGTTTGTGAAAATGTGTAAAATTGTTTGGTGAATTGTTATGCCTCAAAAGTGATATTGTTTTGGGGGTTGTTACGAAAATGTCAATTTGGTGTAGTGTCCGCAAGTAAAAATCAAAGAGGTTAGATATTACCTGGAACAAAGGAGATCTCACTTGACTTTCTACATGTTCAAAATTGATAAGTCATTGTCGATACATTAAATCAAATCGATAATTATAGATCCATTTTTTTGTTCAAGGCACCCGATAAAGGGTGTTTGCCAAGTGAACGTGACTAGTTGTAGTACAAGTAAAATTGATAACTCATTGTTGATATGTTAAATCAAGTAAATAATTATAGATCGATTTCTAATGTCAATATGTTCTATTGAGAATGAAAATGAATCATATATTTGTAATACATAATTTAATAATCTATGTTTTTTAGTATATTTTCAATTTTAATAAGATAATTTCCAACATCCTAATTCAATCCAAAACAACGTACCGCTCACAAATTCTCCTAACCGAATTCTTCTTATTCTCTTGCACTGTTTTATCCACCAACCTAATCTCAATTTTAACTTGATTTCTATCACAAACCAAACCATTTTTTAAAATCCTCGTCGACCTTTTAATTATGGATCTTTTATAAACTTCACATCAAATTTTGCCACTAAACCACCATGTTTTTTCACCATATGCGCCAAATTTCCTCTCGAAGCGAAATCAATGACTTTTACTATTGAATTTCACCCTTCTAGCCCACTCCTTGAGCTACGTTTTTTTTTTTTTTTTTTGAAAAATAAGAAATGAAACATATTAATAGGGAAAAAAATAAGGATAACGAGTTGTTGATATCTACTCGATAAGGAAAAAGGGGAGAAGAAAATAAATTGGTGTTAGTGAAATACATTGGTCTAGCGAAAAAAAGAAAATACACTAAATGTACTCCAAAACTTGCAGAAACTAAGTTAGTGCTAACTTTACCACATTACATGAACTCCATGAACTTTGATCTGAACAATATATAGTAATGCAATCAATTTTCGCACAAGGAACGCACGTGAGCCACGGACCACCATTGTGGTGGCCAATGGCACTCTGATTTTAAAGTCAAATAGGGATCTGAGGAAGGCGTAATGATGTAAACAGAGAATTTGTAGCGTACCTTAGCTTATCAACCTAATGTCTTATTTATAGTGTTGGAGTCCTGGTTCGACCAGACCATCGGTGGCGTAGTTTAGGGAAAAAGATCTTCGTGGAGATTCTTCTGTAATTATGAGTTGTGCTGTGAAGGGGAGTTTCCCTATTAGCCTTGTGCTCCTAGATACGCGGGAGATAATTCTCAATCAGAGAGTAGTCCATAGATAGAAGTTTCCATGTGCGACGTATACTCTGGTATTTGCTTCCTAGTTGGAAGTAAAGTGTTGTTGTCTTGCCTGTCTGAAGCTGATCCTCGAGATATTTGCCTTAGTGGGGCTTACAAGTATTGAGAATAGCTATGAGACGCACGGGCTTAGCAGGGTGTAATGATTTGGATCCGTTTAGCGGACTACATTGTGCGGGCTTGGAACCACTTGGGCAGGATCAATGTTGGGTTGACGCTCGGGCCTATTATATCTCAAGACCGTTTTGGTGCATCATCAGCTACTCCCCCCCCCCCCCCGAGTTAGTGGGCCATCGCATCGGTTCACTAAGTCACTTCTTGAAAGGATACGCAACTCATGATGATCAAGTCTGAATCGTTGCTTGAGCCGCACAGTTTATTAATTAAGTGTGCGACGGTTCAGTAGAGAAGAAACGGGAACCAATCCCTATTTAAATCTTCCTCTCTGTGGAGATTGATTATTCCATGTCTTTGCTTTTAGATATTCTACTAAGTTCGTCTCTTGATTGAAAGTTTGTTCACCTTTTTCATGGCTTACCAAAACCATCTTGATGATGACACTTTGGCCAAGGGCCTTGAGTTTTTTGAAGATAAGTCGATTTCCAAGTCGGGCCTTGAAGAAATCTGAAAGACGTTCGGGGTCCCTAAGGACCTTCCATTCTATGCTCTAAAGGATGATCAGACACTAATGTTTCCTCCAGAGGGGTTCGTCTGTCTGCACTGCGGAATACTCCAAACTAAAGTTCACTTTCCTGTTCTTGACATGATTTGGGGCTTCTTGGATTTCCTCGGAATCCCTCTTGCCCAGTTGGTACCCAATGGTTACTGGAATCATTCTTCTTATTTTGATCAGAGCGAAGGATGTTGGTGTCCGTGACTCCGCGTGTGATTCAGTTGTTGACTTCTCCATGGTTGAATTATCACACCATTTGCAAAATGACGTTACCAGCCTACTTCGGGAAGTTGCTAGATGACTTCAAATTCAGGTAGAGATTTTGCTTCTTGGCTCCTTCGGATTCGAAGCACTTCGAGTTCAAGGGTCGTCCGCTTGAGCGGGAGTTGAGACCACTTCGTAAGTATAGTTTCACCCTTTGATTTCGTTGCGCCGGTTGTATGTTGATCATGTGCGTGTTTCTTTGTAGAGAGGTTGCCCACCACTCCTCTTTCTCCAGATGAGCAAGAAACTATGAAGATGTTTCGCGACATGCCGAAGATGAGTGTGGAGGAAGTCATATGTCCTACTAACTTCAGCCGCAATTGGTTGTGGGCCAACTGGCTTGTGGCTCCACTCTTTACCGAACGTCGAAGGTTAAGTCTGAAAATAGAACCCCTTCAAAAAAGAGGAAGTCTTCCAAAGTTAAGGCTCCTATTTTGTCTGACACGGAGAGGCTTTTTGAGACTAAAGAGGTCCCGTACTAGGAATGAGTCGGCTCCCAAACAGTCTGCTCTAGTGAGAGAGGAACGTGAACTTGATCAGCTTGCCAGGGCGGAGGCTAAAGTATCCTGGTATGAGAGAAACCACCTGCAATTAGCAAAGGTAAAAAATGCGTCGAATCTGAGTGTCGAGCAGGCTGAAGCTTTGAGAGAAGCTGATGTTGGCTGCTGTGGCGGCTTCTACTGGTGTTGATCACTCCAAAACCGTTCTATTGGAGGTTCCTAATGAGGACTCGCCTGAGGTCCCAGAATCCAATCGTTCCGCTGATGGGTCATCCGACAGTGGTCGCGGTAACGCAAACCATCCTTCTTGTAGTCCACATTGTTCCCCATCTCGTTCAAGCCATATATCAAGGTGATGGAGGGTCCGTTAGACAATTCGCTTCCTTCTCTTCCTTTGGATTTTGCTGAGCCGACTCGCAATAAAATGTCGGCTGCTGGTGACAAAAGGAAGGCCTCAGATGAGGGCCTGGGAATAGTGGCGACTACAAAGGGCGGTGCTGGCATAATTCCTTGTCCGGAAGAGCTCCATCCGAATGCGCAGATAAATTTGTTTGCTCCGAACGTAGTGAAGATGAACAACCAGGCTTGGCACCAAGAGGTTGATGTGGACTATGCTTCAAAAAAGCACATAAGCAGCGTCATAACTGCTTGATGGACCACGCTCCAAAACTCAATGAGGATACACTAGAAAGGCGTATGGACAAAGGTTTAAAGTATATTATGTTGGGGATGTCTCATTTGAGCTAGGTGGTCGTCACTGGGATGGAAGTCGAGGTGACTCGTTAGATAATGTGCACTATGGAGTGTCTTCTCGAATATGCAGAAGTTGTATTTTGATGCACTATTCGAGATTGAGCTGCTAAAGAAGCAGATTGAGGAAAAGAGGTTGGGGCAATCAGCCGTCATCACAGAGACTCAGAGGGTTCATCTGGAAGCCCTTGAGTGTGATTTGGCAGAGGCGTTGTCCGCGAGGGACAAATTCAAACAAGAGTTGGATCTGATCCGCCGTGATATGGAGGTTGCGCAGGAAGTTGCGGCTAAGATGCGCTCTTAATTGCATCTTTTGCTGAGCAGAACGCCATGAATAAGGCTTAATGGGCTGCACAGAAACTGCAGTTAGAAGCCAATGTGGAATTCAATGCTCGGGTAGCGAGGAAGGCTAAAGACCATCTTCAACTGGAGCAATAGGAGCCCAGCGTTGTTAAGAGTAGTCTGGCTACAGAACAGTCTCAGGTTGATGTGCTGACTAGCGCTGTTGGAGCGTAAACTTGCTGAAGCGAAGGTGCATGAGGAAGAGTTTCTCAAGGCATAAGGCAAGTGTGAATTTCGTTGGGTCGTGCATGGGAAATTAGAGATGTTGGTGCTGATGATGGAGGAACATCCAGAATGGGACCTCGCGTATTATAAAAAGATGTCATACGTGGACCTAGCAGTGGTTTTTGCATCATCAGAAGAAAAAGGCGATTTGGATCATGATGCTCAGATTGAGGCGGGTATGGACGCAACTCCTGCTCCTTCTACTGTTAAGCTTAGTTCTCCTTTTTTGTAACCTCTCTTAGAGAGGAATGGACTTTGTGTACTTGTACTTTTTGTTTCAACTATTAATGACAAACATGTTTATTTTGAGTATGTCTTGTACCCGCATTGTGTTCGGTCTCCCTGTCTCGCGCTTTACATTTTGTTTTTTCGTTTTACTTTGACACAAGTCCGGTTGGCAGAAAGTCGAGTGGTTTGTTTGCTATTGAGAGCCTGACCATTTGTGTCACGAATGATTCTGACCTGTTCTTTTGTGAGGTCTTAGAGACATTATTGTTTGGTTACATCCAATAGTGGGTGTTCTACGGAAGGTTCGGCAGTGGGCTATGAGTGAACTGTTGGAGACTTAAGTTGTATATCTAACTGTCGGTTGCAGTTGTTGGCATGAGTGAACTGTGGTAGCTTATCACATGTGTTGTCTTTGAGCTAAAATGTTTGTTCTGAGACAGGTTTCATAAGCTCGGGCTGGCATTCCATGTAGCATTCATCCGCGTGTCAGCAAGATGGTTTTTAGGTCGGCTGGAGTGGCCATTTCTGATAGTAGAATTTCAGCCTGTGTGAGCGTGAAGACGTTGCCTGAGCTGTGATTTCTTTTGGCGACCGCTATTTTGAAAGGGAGCGGTGATCGCGTGGTGAGCCGTTGACATCAATCGAGGCTGACTAGGCTCCCACCTTCCCAACCATTTATACCCGCATGCAGCGGATTATAGGTTCGGGATGTGAGAATTTGGCTATCATAATCTATTGAAGAGTGATGATCTTGTGGCAAGCCGTCGATATCAGTTCGGGACTAACTAGGCTCCCACCTTTCACACTATCTACACCCTCGCGGAGCAGGCTACAAGTTTGGGACAAGGGAGTTCGGCAACCATGGCTTGTAGAAGAGCAATGGTCCCGTGGAAAGCCGTCGAAATCAGTTCGAGACTGACTAGGCTCCCACCTTCCAAACTATCTACACCCGCACGGAGCAGGCTACAAGTCTTGGACGAGAGGGTTCGGCGACCATGGTCTGTAAAAGAGCAGTGGTCTCATGGCAAACCGTTGTAATCAGTTCGGGACTGACTAGGCTACCATCTTCCAAATCATCTACACCCGTGCGCATCGAGCTATAAATTTGGGAGTTTTCGGCGACCATGGTCTGTAAAAGAGCACTGGTCCCGTGGCAAGCTGTCGGAATCAGTTTGGACTGACTATGCTCCCACCTTCCAAACCATCTACACTCGCGCGGAACGAGCTACAAGTATGGGGTTGGTAATTCGGCGACCATGGTCTGTAGGAGAGTAGTAGTCCCGTGGCGAACAGTCGACATCAATCGGAACTGACTAGGCTCCCACCTTCCAAACCATCTACACCCACACAATGGGGGCTACAGATCTGGACTTTAATTAGAAGTTGTCATTGTCAGTCGTCATTCGCTAGGCTTACCTGATTGGGTTCGACGATCGTTGTCCGCGAAGGGAGCAACAGTCCCTGGCGAGTCGTCGTCACCAGGCGTAATAACATTTATTAGACTCCAGCTTCCTAAACCATCGACATCCCTGCTAGGTGAATTAGGTGTCAGGATGAACCAAAAGTCGTCGTCATCAACCGAATCTGACTAAGATTGCCTGGTTAGGTAGGGGCTCTGCTTGTTGCGGGCGTGCGAGCCTACATCCGCGTGCGGAGTGCATCGTGCGGACGAGTTTCCTTTTGAAGAGACAGAAGTACCTTAAATCAGCTAGTGATATGCAGGTGTGATCTATGTGTCGAAGGTGACTAGGGTTTCTAATGTTTGTGTCAGGCACGTGATAGAATACCACTTGAATAGTGGGCTGAGCCCATGGGCTCGTAGAGGAAGAGCTAGGGTTTGTCTTAGGATCAAGACGCTACGTATACAATGTAGATTGCATGGTAACACGCATACAGCGTGGATCATGAGACGGTTGAGTATCGATCACTCCCCTCGAATTAATGGAGTTGTGTGCAATATCATTAGTTGGATGAACGTGGTCATTTGCAATTTCCTTGGGAACCGCCATCTTCTCGTTTCTGATATGGTATTCAATGCTGATAGTAAATGTTGAAGAGCCTGTTTGGTGAACCATTATGTCTATATAATGGCGTTTCTTCATCGTTGTAGGCATTATCTTCCATAGAGTGCACCTCTTCAGATGCTTTTACTCAAAGAATATGTTTTGGGTTTTCCAAAGACTGATTGGAGATCTCCAACACTGGAGTCTTCGAATGTTCTGACATTTCCTCCGATGAGTCATGATAAGACTTGTTGTTATGCGTGGTCACCTGCTCTGGGTGAGTACCCGATTGATTTGTTGAGACCTTGTAATTTCTTCTCGTATTGCGAAGAAGAATTACAGACTCCCTCCCAAGGGATGAGTCTGTCCATTATTCGCCAACACTTCGATGTTACCTTGTGCCACTCTGTCTGTCGGGAGACACTCCCTGCAGCTAGCTTAGGGTTGATCGAAGTGTTGACAGATGCATTGTTGACTTTGGGGATGGTATTTCTGAGTCACTCCGAGTATCGCGCATGGGATAAGTGTCATCGTTTTGCAGCACTGCTAGACCTTAACTGCCTTGTCGCTTGCGACCATCTTTGTCTGCCCTCTTCTACTTTCTTCGGGAGGCCGGATGCCAGATTGAAGATATCTACAGTTCGTCGCAAGGTTTACATTGTCGTTGGCGGGCCACTTTTTCGGGGTGATTTGGCGGAGCAACTATTTGCTTTATACTCTCAGCCCCTTTTTGCACATTTGTCCTCGATCTTGGGACATCTTCTATGGAGAAGTCGCTGAGCGGAGTTTACTTTGGGTACCTTAGTTGTCACTTCTGAGTCTTCTTCTGGAATCGAATTGTTTATGCGAATCTTTACTGTATGTCGCATCAGATTCAGATGCTTATAGTTGGTAGTCTTTTGCATCCGCCTTTGGGTGATCGTTGTTACATCTTTCCAGTAATCAATAGAGTGTGTTTACGTAGTTTTCTTTTATTTCTTAAATGATTGCAAATCACATGAGCTCCTAAGAATTAAAACTCTACATTGACTATGGAAAGAAAAATAGACAACTGAATAGACTAACTGTTGGCGGAGAGAGGTCGATCTGGCGCTGAAGTGAATTTGCATGGCCCTTCCTAGATCGTTAGTACTTTCAGCAAACTGCCAAGCTTCACTGATGTTGTTGAGGTTACTGAAAAATAAATTTTGAGTGGGAGTTTTCTTCCGCGCCAACTGACTGTCGAGGGGTTGTGCTCCCGTCTGCAATGACCTCTCCGCTTTGCTGTGTTGAAGAGCGGGTTGCTCATATGATGTCTTAATGTTCTCCGTTTTAAAGTTGAGCCACCGTTGTTGGGATTTTGTCTCCATGTGAGTGGAGTGACTCTTTTGCAGTTACTGGTTCTGGCTTCTGTTCAACTTGCCATGTGGGCTCCACTTGGATCTTGAAACATTCTATTTGCTTCAATGCAGCGTAATGGCAGCCTCGTGTCATTGGTTGGTCCCCACGTATTGTCTTCCGAGTGGTTAGCGATATACTTGATGCACTAGTGAAGGGTGGAGACTACTACTTCCATCTGGTAAAGCCACGGTCTTCCCAGGATGAGGTTGTAGGTAGACGGTGCATCCACCACCATGAAGTCCAAAAGTAGGACTTTTCTTAGTTGCGGCTCTCCTACCACCACTGCTAACCTTATCTTCCCGATCAGGAAGCATTTCTTTCCGCTGAATCCAATCAGTGGGTAATCTGAGGATGTCAGGTTCTCCTCCTTAAGGTCCATACTGTAGAGTGCATTGTAAAATAGGGCATTGAGGTAGCTTCCCATATCCACCAGAGCCCTTTTCACCTCCCACCTTGCGATAAAGACCGAAATGACGAGAGCGACAATATGCGATGCACGGACGCCTTTAGGTCCTTGTACATGAAGGTCAAGGTGGGGATGGGGCTTTGCACCCACGAATAGTATACGCATATGTCCTCGTCTGCGGCCTGCATCTGCATTTCCAGTAGAGTCCACTTGCGGGATCTATTTGACTGGTCTTCATCTGATCCGACTCCATGAAGGACATAGATTATGCCCGGAGTCTCCTTCTCAATCTCCTTGACTGCCTCTCCCCCTGTCCCTGGGTCGATATTGTCGCTTCTCCCGACCCAAGAATTCCTTTAGCTTGCCCCTGCGGATCCAGTATTCGATCTCATACCTTAGACTTTTGCAGCCGTTGGTGTCGTGGCGACCCTCCTTGTGGTATGAGAAATACCTGTTGTCACGTTTAGAGAGGTTTATGTGCTGCTTTGGGGGCCACTTTAGATCTTCCTAGTTTTCATGGAATTCAGGATGTCCGATAGGCTAGAATTGAGGGGGTCATTGATCTGGATCCAACATAGTTGGAAGCATTCTCTGACCTGGCCCGGCAAGGGTCTGACATGTTGTCGTTGCACTTTCGCTTGTTTTTTTCCTCCTCCTCTCGTCTTTTTCCCTCCTTCCTGTCCCTAGGAACGAAGGGCTTCTTCTCAACTTCGGTATCCTTCGCCGTTCTCATTTCTTCCAAGGTGATGTACCTCTAGGCGCCCTTCAAGAGTTCCACCATATCTAGAAAGGGTTCCAAGGTGAAGAAGGCGTAAAACTTTCCCTGTCTTAGGCCTGCGGTAAAAGCTGTTACGGCTATGTCGTCGTTGCAGCCGTCTATGAGTGTTAGTTCATTGTTAAAGTGCGCGACATATTCTCTTAGCGTCTCATTAGATTTCTGCTTCAGAGAGGGTATGTAGTGTGGGCCTTTTCGGAGACACTGACTTACGACAAAGCGCACTAGGAATTTCTTGGCCAGCGTCTTGAACGAGTCGATCAATTTTGGTGGGAAGCTGTGGAACCACGTTAGTGCTGATTTCTTTAGACTAGTAGGGAACGTTCTGCACATCAACGACTTGGAACCTTCTTTGAGTGTCATTACATACTGGTAATGGCGCAGATGATCGAATGGGTCAGTGGTCCCATCATAGAAGTCGAGCTTTGGAAGCGTGAACTTCTTTGGAAGAACCTCATTCATGATACGGTCCACGAACAGTGGAACAGAGAGGCGGTAGAGCACGTATGGATCGTGAGCCCCTTGGTGGAAGGGGTTTTGCAGAGCGAGCATGTCTACCCTGAAGGTCGGGTCCGCGTTAGCAGTGTCTCCTCCTCTAGTCCAATGAGAACTAGCAGGGGCGTGACTTTCCTGTGCTTGCTCTCTGCTCATGATCTTCATTGGCAGGTAGAGGGTTCTGTTATATGAGAGCCTTTTTTGTTTTGGCGATTTGTTGTATTTGTGACGCAACAAATCTATCCTGGGGTTGATCGTTCCTGCTGCCGGTGCGGGGGTGTGAGCCTACTGCCCGTGTGTCACTGGCACCGCTGAGAGTGGTGGTATAGCGCCAGTCTGAGCATTTTATGTGTCCCCTTGTTCTCCATTGTTGTGTGATCTGGTAGTCACCATCTTCTTGTGTTCTGAAGAGAGGTGATGCTAGTGATTGGTTAGGAACTTTGTCGTCCCCACGGACGATGCCAAACTGATGCAGTCGATTTTGGCTCCCTACTTTTACCTTGACCTGCAAACCTGCTGACCTGCACAAGGAACACATGTGAGCCACAGACCACCGTTGTGGTGGTCGATGACACTCCGATGCTAAAGTCATATAGGGATCTAAGGAAGGTGTAATACTGAAAATAGGGAATTTGTAGTGTACCTTAGCTTACCAACCTCATGTCTTATTTATAATGCCGGAGTCCTGGTTCGACCAGGCCATTGATGGTGTAGTTTAGGGAAGAAGATCTTCATGGATATCCTTTTCTAATTAGGAGTTGTGTTGTGAAAGGGAGCTTTCCTATTAGCCTTGTGCTCCTAGATACGCGGGAGATAATTCTCAATCAGAGAGTAGTCCATAGATAGAAGTTTACATGTGCGATGTATACTCTAGTATTTGCTTCCTAGTTGGAAGTAAAGTGTTGATGTCTTGCCTGTCCGAAGCTGATCTTCGAGATACTTGCCATAACAGAGCTTACAGGTATTGAGGATAGTTGTGAGCCGTGTGGGCTTAGCAGGTTGTAATGATTTGGATCCGTCTGGCGAACTGCATTGTGGGCGCACAATCGCTTGGGCCGGATCAGTGTTGTGCTGACGCTCGGACCTATTATATCTTGAGATCATCATGACATGTGTACGATGTAGAAAAGAGACATTTTTGGTGTATCATCATATAGAATGAACTTTGATACAACGAAATGGCATTTTCTTACAAAATACACTGCACTTTCATTTGATCTCAACTTTGAGAACTTTGCTAACTTTACCACAAACCGTTGCTAACTTCACATGCAACCTGAACATTTTGATCTCCTCTACAAAATATTTTGATTTCTCCTTCTTACAAAATATATGAAGTTCGATTTAATCTATGAACTATCAACTATATGAACTTGAACTTTGATCTCTAATCTCCTTAACAAGGAATTAAATTTTGATTTCCGATTTTCTTACGAATGATCATCAAATCAAACAAAGTCTTACAATAACCAACACCCAATTCACAATTCCTCTTATTTGTCTTCGGATACTGCAAGACGTACTACAAACGCCCAAATTGTGGTTCTTTTTATTCGTCTTCAGATATTATTTCTTGCAGTGGTGACATACTGAAACTATTGTATCCCGAATATCTCTGGACAAAATACTTTTACCTGAAAATGAGTGTAACAAAATTCACAAACCAATGGGAAACCAAAACTCCTAATAGAAATATTTATAGAAGAAAATATAATGTAAAAAAATGTATTTATAGAGTAATGATGATTTCCCAAACCAAACGTGCGAACACAGCTCCCACATTGCCCTACAAAAAAATAAAGATAAAAAATGAAAAATATAAACAATACAGTTTAATTAGAGAAAAAATGATAAATAAGATAACTGGTAAATTTGATGTTGACCCCTTCATAATGTTAATCCGGCCATGGTTACTCACATGGTCACATGTAATTGATTGTCCAGTCAATATATTATTTTTTTTGCCTTTTTCTGAAACACTTGCAAAACTTATGCCAAGGTAGTAACCCTTAGACTAAATGGTCAACTAACTATGAGTAACCATAAAGAAGGTAAAGCTATTTCCCTATTAAAAAAATGACCAATATCAAATCATACCAACCATTAAATCTTATATATCAATAACCTAAAGAATCAAAATAATTTTATCCATTGTACATTTAAATGTTACCCAACTTAAAATTAAAAAAAAAAGGTGAAATTTTGAATAAACATAAGACCTAACACAAATTAATATCATCATACGGTCATTCTTAAAACTCTGAAAAATGTTAAACTACATGCAAATTTATTAAATTGTGTAAGGAAAAAGGTAACACGAGCAATGGAGTTGACCAAGATCATGATAACTTTTAAGAACAAGTAAATATGTTAAAAAAGATTTAAGGTGAAAATTGAGAGAGAGGTAAAAAGTATTTTTATTTATCTTTTTGTTGAATTATAGGTACATAAGCAGAAGAATATTAGAAAACTAATTATAAGTTATCTTTAAAGTTAATCATCGCCAACTAGTTAATAAGTGACTATATTCAATATTTTGTCAGCTGTTATTACTAAAAAAAATTGTTGATGTTTATTTATTTTTTACTGTTAATTATCATACACTGGACACCCACATCACCATCTCAACCATTGCCCTCAATCAGTTCCATAAAAATATCATAGTTTAGAATACTAATTTTTTTAGAGTAAAACTCGGTTAAAATTAGAATTGATTGAATGTTCGGAGTCTTTGTTTGAATGTTCAGTAAAATGTTCGTCCGCTTCTTTGAAAAATATTATACTTAGGCATGAAAATCTTAAAAATACTTGCATGTTTTAAAAATAAAATACATATTTTGAAATTTTAAGTGTTTGTATTGATCACTGGTTTTGTTGGAAAAATCTTCAAAATTGCATTCAATGATACCAAGTGTATCAAAATCCAACAACTACGTAAAAAGTTATGATAGTTTTCATTTTGAAAAAAAAACGAAAAAAAAATTTTCTCTTCGCCACATGTACATTCCACCAACTTTTTTCACATTTTTTTCATTTTTTTGCTCTTCTACATGTTTTATATTTACAAACATGTCATTATAGAGAAGAATGAATATCAACCCTCAACATCTAACCAACTTTCAATCCTAGCCCTCTTTTATCTCCAATTCTCATTTGGTGTTTGTCCCGGTCAGCAATGAATAGTAAAACACCTATGTTAATTGTAAGATAGATAAGTGGCAATGATATAGAGAATATTTAAAAGATATTTTCCTTTCTTGTTGAATTATTTATTCTGAACTATGAATTATACCTCAAATATTTTCCCTTATTTATTTTGGTAAATAACAATGACTATATTTGTAATTTAATTGTTCAAACTTAGTTTTAAACCCTTTATAAAAAAATAAAAGTTTTAAACCATATGTTGTTTTTTTTTTTTGGAAAGTGAACGGGGTTTTTAGGATCCCCAAACCTTATATTAAAAAAAAATGGTGATGATAAAGTTTACAATCGCTCATAAGTTCACTTGTTTCGTTATCTACAAAACAAAAAACTTGTTTCAAAGCTTCAATAAAGAACCTAATTAGTTCTAGATTCACCGTCTCCAGGTTAGGGAGTAACCTTGCAAAGTGCTCTACTACTAAAGTGGTTGCATGATAGACATGCCATAACTTTTCTTCCTCGTAATTACCAATCAATCCTTTAAGCACTCTCATGACCTGATTTATACCTAATGTGGGCCCTAGGATGTATGAGAATCCGTCGTAAAGAGTCGAAACACAATGAATCATGATATATAAACCATTGAATGCTAGCTTAGCATTCCGACAAGGTGCTAATAAGCATTTGCATTCTACCTATATTATCATCATCAGTTACCTGAATTTAGGATTTGTCTTCTTGCTTCGAGAAGACCTTCGAGGACTATATTCCGTGGGAGGCTGTATTGTGGTAGCCTCATGTTCTTCTTCAATAGTGTTTTTCCCCACCGTTGCTGCTTTCGCTTCAAGTGAGATTTTAATTTCAGTGACTATTGCATCCCTGCCTATTCTTGCAATTTTCGAATTCAAAGCTTTAATGTCTTGGGGTGTTAGCCAATCCATAAGCGTTGTTGGATCTTCCCCCTGTTGTTCTATACCAGTGACTGCGCGAAGCACTTCCACTACTTGCATTGGGTTTTCCTCTGAATTAGATATGGGGGTAGACAAACCTGGCTCTGCTGCTACTTCAACGTCTGAATCCTCATTATCAATCTTATCTAGCACCTCGTACCTTGAACCCTTGTGTTGTATGCTAGGAATTTCTATATCCCGGGCAACCTTTGCAGCAAGGTGATTGTTGTCAACACTTCCTTTGTTTGCATCAACTCCACTTGAGGTGGAGATCATCCTAGTGCTACTGTTTGGTACACCACTTCCCATTTGAGGACTATCATCTACGCCTTGTACCTGGTTCCTTGCAACAACCATCGCATCCATTAAAGTTGAAGAATTAATGCTGGCATTCGCTTCTAAAGGTATTTCGCTTCCTAGCTCAGGATTCTTTTCCACTATAGGAGGGTTCACATTTTGATTAAACCATATGTTGTTACAATGGGTTTATATGCTTAGTTTAAACTGAAATTATTTTGAAGAAAATTAAAAGAAAATAACTTAGTTTTAAACCATATATATTTGTTGTAATGAGTTTATATGATTAGTTTAAACCATATTTTGAGTTGAACCCATTACTCTATTTTGAAAATATGTTATCCAATAGTATTTAGTGTCTAGGATAACCCATTCTTCATCATTTAAGCAAAGAACCACAAACTGGACCATCATATATAGGACCATCAAACGAGACCACTGAGCGAAACCATCTACTCCCAAACACAACGCCTACCATGGCAACAACGAGCATCAACGGCTGACCAACGCTAGCTACAAGGCTGTGACACCTACCAACGTTTGACTGCAAGGGTTTCCCCCAGAGACTCTGTCAAATGACTTCGTCTACCAACATATAGACTGCAAGGGTTTCCTGCAGAGACTTTCACTTACAAACGTTAATCTTGGCTAATCACTATTCTCCCCGAAAAAATGTTGGACACGTGACTCTGATACCAGAAGTTACCCAGGACTACAGACTTATGGCAAAGGTTATCAAAAATAATCTATAGTTTATAATGTAAGTGTCTGAGATAGAGCAATAATAACAACAATGCCTAATCCCTTATAGAGAAATTAACCTAGAAACATCATGATTGAAAACATGCAATTTATTGATAAAAATTGAAATACAAAATACTGAAAGAAACTTGAAACATTTATAGGATTCTTGAAATTGAAACTTGAAAATACAACTTGAAATTACAACAGCTTTTAACAGGGATTAAAAAAGAATTGGGGATCAGAGAGACTATTTGATTTTGAGGTTATTTCGAATGATGCCTTCAATTCTTCAAATTTATTTTTTTTATAGACTTGAATTTGCATTGGATTCCTTGATAATTGAGAGACATCATGATTGTAGCTTTGAATAAGTGTGGTAGGTATTGATTGAGATTGTTTTGGCAAGATGTTGAATTATTAGAGGAAAGTGGGGTTTGCTTTTGAATTATTGGATTAACTTTCGGTGGAGGGATTGAGACATTTGGTAATGGATGGTGAGAATTGACTTGTGGGTCATGTGAAAATGACATTCTTTGGGTGGTTGTGAAATAATTGAGTTTTGGTTCGATCTTTTGAGGAGATAAATTGGATGGTGGGTTACATGATAAGGACATATGGATAGAAATTGATGGGTATTCATTTTGGTAGGTTTTGGAAATTATTGGTGCAATTGCGATGGCTTGGTGTTTGTGGTAAGAATATTGGATTTGATGGAAACTTGTTTTAGTGGCAAATGGATTTCTCCATTATTGGTTGGTTTGAAAGATTTTTTTTTTATTGGATTTAGATTATTTGTAATCGAGATTGATTGATGCTTACAATTTTGAAGATTGATTGATGCTTAGACCAGAAGAGGCCAAAGCAATAGTCTTCATTGTCATTTGCTTGAGAGGTTGTGTTGTCGTTGTCATCGCCATCTGATGAGCAAATCCTTGAAATTGTTTCATAAACTTTCTTTGTTGAAGTGGCTGCCAGAACTTGTGCTTTGAGTCTTGCTAAGTTTGAAAGATCGTCTGCGTTTGATTAGATTGATTTATTGGTCTTGAAATATTTGTCCATTGCTTGTTTTGTGACACCGGAAAATTCAAAACTTGTCCACCATTTCACTTTGAACTTTCGGCATACCGACGGAGGAACTTGAGTAGACAGACTTGGACTTGTCATTGGAAAAGTAACATAATCTCAGCAGCAAATCCATGCTAAGGAAAACATTGAAAAAAAAACATAAAAGTGGATTTTGAAAAGATTGCGGTTGTGGTGGTTTGAAATTTGTTTTGAAAACCTTAAATCCTTCTTGAACTTAGGATGAAAGGATTTCTTAGACTGGACCATACTGATTCCACCATCGGTGAGAAAACCAATAAGGAAAATATTGAACTTTGAATTTTGGACAAATTATAAAAAACCATGAGTGAGAGCAATTTGGAGGTGGAAATAAAAATGCTCTAAACTATTCTTTTTTATAATCAAAATAATTGTAAAAATGAGGCTTGAAAGTTCTGCCGAATTTCTTGGGTGTGAAAGGATTTTGGTTTCATTCTTCTGGCGAAAGAACCTTGAAAATGTGGCACTTTGAGTAGATGATCTTGGATGGGTCATTTTTCTCTTTGTTGTATGTAACTAAAATTGAATTTGTATCTACGAGAATAAACTCATAAAACAGTCGAACTTTGTCAGGATCATAAAAAATGAATGAGGATTTTTAGGGTATAGATTATTGGCTATCTTGATGGGATTGTCATTTGGATTACCATAATAGTTTTCCAAATAGCAGATTGGTTATATTTTTATATTTGGTTCCAAATATGCAATCCTACCTAAAATGGACAGATATGATTTCAGGCCGTCATACCCTCTTACATTATTGATGATTCCAGGCCTTTGCCACTTAGAATATGCAATAGTAGTTCACCCGTTGAAAATCTTCTTGAGCATGTGGAGAAGAGACCAGAGTAAAAAATTTCTAGGCACTCATTTTTCATACATAAAACGTGATACAACTATATAACAGATGTCCCTCTTCCAATGTTAGGTCAATAATGTACAATGACTTTGACTTACTATTCATTCCATAAACATCAGATATATATTATGATAATGTTACTAGTATGCTAGTCTCTTATATGATAGATGTAAAAGTATGTTCAAATAAATTATACATTTCAAACATAGAAAAATATAGTTAATAATAGGTTCAACATACTTGATGTGATAAGGATATTTTCATTAGATTAAAGCATCTGATTAATCAGATATTATTGAGGCCTAGTTGTCTTCTATTAGCAACGTTGTATGGACATTCTTTATCATCATAATGAGAGGTTTGACTTTTTTTAGGAGATTGGTTTAGTTTTGCAGCTTGATTGGTTTGGGAAATTTTATTTGAAATTGAAGGGTTGGTTTGAAGAGGTTCAAACCTGTTTTGATGTTTTACTATTCATGCATATGAGTTTTTTTATTGAATCAATAGAGGATGATGGAGGAAGCTTTGAAAAATTATCATCATTTATCATATCGAACCATCTTGGCTTTGGCTTTGAAGAGGAGGCCATGGGATGGCTTATTATTTGTAAACTAGTGAAAAACTTTGTGAGACGGTTTGAGTGAATTTTTTCATCTGAAAGAGAAGAGTGAGAAGGTTGAGTTTTGGAGGACTGGGGCTCTTGTTTACCCTTAAGAAAGTCTCTAGTAAGGGAATGTGGAAGGGAGTTTGAGCTGCATTTTAAAAACTCAATTTAAAAATCAAAGGTAGACAAAAGTGTCGTCATTTGGCAAAAATCTGTTTTGACACAAGGTTTTGAACATCTTTTTTCAAAAATTCCTTGGCTGATTGACAATCAATTCGTAATAAAAATGGTTGATTGTAAAGATCATCTTGAAATTTCATGATGCAGAAAACAATTGATAAAATCTCTTTTTTTGAAAGTTGAATAATTTGATTGAGTTTTGTTCCAAAAACCAGAATGAAATCGGACCAATTGTTCTTTGTCATTAATTATTTGTTTAAGGATACCACTGTACCTTATGTTAGATGCATCTGTTTCCACAAAAAAAATTGTATGAAGATTGGACCATGGTGGAGGTTTTTTACGAAGTCTGGCATATAATGGCTTGACTAAAAATCTAAGATTCTTGTAAAAATCAGCCACATAATTGAGACTTCCTAAAGATCTTTGCAATTGATTTTTATCTTTGATTTCATCTAGAAATTTTCCTACAGAGGTTATTCATCGATCAATTCAGATGATTGTACCATTATGAGTTCTATGACCAAGGAATCTAATGTTAGTTTAGAATAAGTGTATCTTTGTTGGTGATAACACTAATCCATTATTCTTGACAATTTGAAAGAATTTGCCTAAATGTTTCTAATATTCTGCAATTGTTTTTTCAAATATTAGAATATCATCTATGTAAACAATTGAGAATTTTGTGTAAGCATTGAAAATGTCATTCATTATGTTTTGAAATTTTGATGGGACGTTTTTTAGACCAAACGACATTACGTTCCATTCATAATGACCAAATGGTACATTAAAAGTTGTTTTGTATCGGTCTTTTGGAGTTATTTGAATTTGCCAAAAACCTAATTTGAGATCAAATTTGAAAATATTGTTGCTTAAGCTAATCTGTTGATTAAGTCTCTTTTGTTTGAAATTGGGTATCGAATCCATTGAGGGGTTTGTAATTGATTATTAGTCTTGGTGCTCCACTTTCTATCTCAGCTGCCTTCCGGATATAGAAAGCTGAGCAACTCCATGGAGATTTGTTTTTCCTAGTTAGTTTATTACTAATTAAAATATTGATTTCTTCTTTGCAGTATTCAATTCATTTTGCACTCATTTGTATTGGTCTTGCTTTTGTTGAAATTATTTTTTCATTTAAGCCATCTTGATAAGGAATATTGACTATATGTTGGTTTCTGTTCCAAAATGCATTTGGAAAGTCAGAACAGACTTTTGTTTCTAATTTAATTTGAAATTTACTAATTTGAATTTGTAATTTTGGACAACTTAATTGTTCTTCAGTTCGCTTGTAATTGAGTTCCTCCTTTAAATAATTGATTTGTTTAAAATTTTATTTATTAAATTGTCAATTTGAGATTTTCTTTTTAATTCGTTGAGATCTACAATTTTTTGTTTTGTCATAAAAGGGAAAATAACATTTCTCCTAATATTATTCAAATTATGTCATCTTGACTTACTTTGAAGGGGTAGGTTGATGTTAGGAATGGTGTTCCTAAAATGAATTTTTGACCCATGTTTTTTACTAAAATGAATTTTTGATTTATACAATATTTTTATGGAAAATATGGGCTTTTGATAATTTATAGTTAACTTTTAATTGTTCTTCATTTGCCACATATAATTTTTCTTTTGTTTTTTCAAAATATTTGGAAGGAATTAATCCTTTTGAGACACAATTTAGATCAGCACCTGAATCTAAAAGTATAGTTGTAGTAATTTTTTATTCTTTGTTTATTATTAGTGTGATATTGACATACCATTTATTTGTGAGATTGTATTAAGAAAGTGTAATTTTATATCTTCAGGTTGTTTGTGAAATGAAAGTGATATGACTAGGCTTTGGTTTGATTTTTGATTCTTTTGGTTCTCGGCCAGATAAGCATGATGTGGCTTATCCTTATATATAGAATAATTGTTTTCGTACCATTGAAAAAAGGGTTTGCTAATTTGAAATTTTTCACAGAAATCATAACATATTGGGTCTATTTTGTCTCTTTCTTATTCATTGTATTTTGAATAATTTTTTTTTCTTTTTTGAATGTAAATTGCCATGAATTCTAATCTAATAAATTATTTGTTTAATTTGAAATTGGTATTCATATTCTGACTTTGAGATGGATTGTTAAGATTAATTTGTGTAGAAAAGTTTTGGCCAATACTATCTTGTTTATTTTGTTTAGATTGGAATTCTTAATTAATTGTTTGATTATAAGAGTCTTGATCAAGATTTGTTAGATAAAATGTTCCTAAATTTTGGGTTGAAGATTGTGATTTTAAGATTTGTTTTAATTTAGCTAGTATTTGATTAATTTGTTCTTCTAATTTTGAAGATTCTTGGTGGGATATACTTTTTTTATTTGTTGAGTGGTTTTGGGTTTTAGAGTAATGATTGTCGAACCATTGAAAAAATGGAATATTGACTTTGTTTGTTTCACAAACTTCATAAAACATTTTTCCTAATTGATCTCTTAGGGTTTCGTTTGGTGGTTGAATATAACTATTGTCTTTTTATAGAATTGTATTCTTGTATAAATTCTTCTTGAATATAGGCTTTATTTATCTTGAATTCATTTCATATTTGTGGAGATTTATCCTGCTGTGTTGAGTATTGATTTGTGAATTGTGGTGTATTTGACTTAATGGATTCAAGATAATGGGCTAACTGTTTCATTATCTTATTTAATTGATCCTTGAAAGAAAGCATGTTTGGAAAGCTAAGACTTGAAAACTAAGGGATTTGGCTATTGTTGTTACTCTTGTTCTATTTCAAATACTTAGCATATAAATCGTAGAGTACATTTGTTGTTCTTTGCCTAAAGGATGAAAAATGGGTTGTCCTAGACACTAGAGACACTTGGACAATATATTTTCGGTAAAGAGTAATGGGTTCACCTCAAACTGGACTATCATATATGGGACCATCAAAAAGGACCATTGAGCGTGACCACCTATGCCCAAACACAATGCCTACCATGGCAACAACGGGCATCAACGGCTGACTAACGCTAGCTACAAGGCTGTGACACCTACCAACGTTTGACTGCAAGGGTTTCCCCCAAAGACTGTCAAATGACTTCGTTTACCAATTTATAAACTGCAAGGGTTTTCCCAGAGACTTCTGTCTACCAACGTTACTCTTGAGGAAACTCTTGCAGTCTATACGTTGGTAGACAAAGTCTTTTGACAGAGTCTCTAAGGAAAACCCTTGCAGTCAAGCTTTGGTAGGTGTCACAGCCTTGTAGCTAGCATTAGTCAGCCATGGATACCCTTTGTTGCCATGGTAGACGTTGTTGATGGGTGTAGGTGGTCTCGCTTAGTGGTCTTGTTTGATGGTCTCATATATGATGGTCCAGTTTGAGGTGAACCCATTACTCTCTTATGAAAATATGTTGTCCAAGTGTCTTATGTGTCTAAGATAACCCATTTTTTCATCCTTAAGGCAGAGAACATGAAGTATAATTTATGATTTATATGCTAAGTATTTGAATTAAAACAAGGGTGACAACAATTGTCGAATCCTTTACTTTCTTTAAGACGTCTCTTTTATCTAAATTTACTCGTTCTTTATCTTCTAGAAGCAATGCAAAAGTACCAATTAATATCTTAGAATGTTAAGTATCGAAAATAGAAAACAAATTACAACAATGGTCAATTCCTGAAATTCTAGAAAACAATGTTTACAAAAAACCATCAATTTTTAAACAACAATCAATCTTTCGTCAACAAAACTTAACAAATCATCAAAGTAATAGAAGATACTTTACCCTTAAGTCCAACCCAAGAACCAATTCAATTGTTCACTCCAGAAAAATTGGAAGAACACATACAAAAGCAATTCAATTATATCCACATCAGATTAATTTAAGTAGGAATCAAGTCTCTTACAAGAATAGGTTTAGATGTTTTAGCTCTGATCTGTCTCAGAGACTGCAAGCACAACAAATTTCAGGACTCTCTCCTAGGAATAACATAAACATCCCTAGGTCTAGGTCCAGTCTACTTCAATTGTTACCCCAATTTTACAATATCACTTGATGACCCAAATGTTTTAGAAACTTTAACCCTCGATATCCTAACCTCTGAATACGATATGCTACCTGGTTCAATACCATTAGTATTATTGTATCATATCACGTACAAAGTCATGAAGAATGAAATAAGTCCTCAAGCAAAGGTAGCTTGCACAAAAGGATATGCAGTATTTTTCAGTCAAACAAAGACAAAGCAAATGTCATAGTCCTAAAGACTATTCGTTGGAATCAAGTCACCCTTCTAAGTTCATGGCAGGTTCATACTGAACCAATGCCTCCTCTTCCAAGTGAATTGCCTCAAATTGTCTCCCATGATGATGGAACTGTTAAATTAAGTTTACATCTACTAGAAGAACCAAGTTATCAATAGATGATCAACCTCTTCGTATAGGACAACTCTTTAGACCTTAAGAAGTCAATCTGTCACAAGCATCGATTTGACCAAACTAAGACAAAATCCACAATATCCTCAAACCCCTCAACCAATTTATACTAATGACCAACAATCTGACATAGAACACCACATAAATAAAAAATCACCAACCACATCAAAAATAGGAAACCCATCTCAAATCTACATGCTAACAATAGAACTCAAATTAGACAAAGATTACATCAGGCAAGAATATGAACAACCTTACAATGAAAACAAAAGAAATAATTTTTTTTCAAAAACATCCAACTCATGAAGAAAGAGTACACTCAGGAGAACTCTTTTATCAATTCTATGAAAAACTCCAAGTCAATTGTCATTTCTTTAACTGGTATGAAACAAATTATTCAAAAGGTTTAAATGTCATAACAAATACAAATACCTACAAACTCAAAGACAATACAATCACAGAATCCAAAATATCTCCTCTAAAACAAATATATTATAAAACCCAAGGCGCAAAAATTGTAGCCTCGCCAATCAAACATTCTACACAAATCGCTTCAAATCAAGTAGGAATACAATATGAAATAGAAAAAATCATTGAACAAAATAATTACACAAATATACTTCTACACACAATAGGTCAACATGTAGTCAATGACAAACCATCAAATATTCAATAATCTACAAATTTTCCCAAACAACTCCATATTTCAAACCCGCGACAATTGACAGATGAAAATTTTCATCTCAAGCTAATCTTATTGACCAAATCAATAAAAAATTTGCACAATTAACACTCAACGGTCTCGAATCAACAAAATCATCCTCAAGCTCAAACAATATCAATGTTTTTATCTCAATTATCAAATACTATAAAAGAATCTGATTCACAAACCCAAGTGGTTTTAAAATTAGCTAATAGAACAATCCCTTCAACATCAAAATCAACACCAATGCCATCTACAAGAAACTATTATTCAAGACCTTTATTTCTTGATCTTCAATTCGAAGAAAATGAACAAACTGTTGCATCTCACTATTCCACTGGTTCAATTTATGAATGGAATATAGATGGTCAATGTGAACAAAACATCATAGACACAACTATAGAAATTACAATGTTAGCCTCAGCCTATAAGAATGAAGGCAAAGATGACAATCAAATAGTAAAAATAATCATTGCCGATTTTACTGACCAATTAAAAGGATGCTAGGATTGCTATCTAAACCATCAAGAGAAGAACAATATTGTCAATGTTGTCAAAGTAGATCAGTTAGGCCAACAAATCAAAATTGAACACAATGAAACCATTTATGATTATGTTCTTACCCTCATCTTTGCAATACTCAAACACTTTATAGGTGATCCAACTCACTTTCAAGAAAAATCAAAAGAAAATATTATAAATCTAAGGTGTCCTACACTCTAAGATTTCAGATGGTACAAAGACATGTTCTTATCAAAGGTTATAATTACACTAGATGCTAATAGTCGTTTTTGGAAAGAAAAATTCCTAATTTGACTCCCTTCAACCTTCGCTGAAACAATTAGACACAATCTTAAGCTTCAACACAATGGAACAATTCCTTATGACAATCTCACTTATGGTAATTTAATTTTAAAGACAAATGAAGTTGCATTAACAATTTGCAACGATCTCAAACTTAAAGCTCAACTAAAATATCAACATCTAACAAAAATAAAAGAACTAGGTGACTTTTGTCAACAATACGGTATCGAACCAATCAAAGCACCATCTTCGAAGTTAATAACATCGTCACAAATATACACACAAAAAACTCACATACTCAAAGACATCTTCCAAACCCAATCCTTCTTACAAAACAAACAAGAAACCCCAAACAATGCAACCATACACCAAACCACAAACAAATCAATCAACTTGTTTCAAATGTGGCAAAACAGAACATTTTGCAAGAGATTGCAAGTTGGAAAGAAAATTCAAAGAATTACAAGTATTAGATGAACTCAAAAACATGTTTCACAAGATACTCATCGAATCTGAATCTGATTCAGATCATGATGATCCCCAACTTTACAATATTCAAACATCAGAATCTAATTTTGATTCATCCTCAAATGATCAAATTAATACGGGTAATTGCAATGAAGTTTTATTTATCAATGTAATCTCAAAACAAAAGGAAGCAAGTTTTTTATTAGACTTCATTAGCAAAATATACAATTCTCAATTAAAACATGATTATTTAGCTAAAATCAAAGATTTAATAGACAAACAATAACCAACATTTACAGACAAACCTTACTACAATCTTTAAGAAATCATTGACCGATTCAAATCTCCAAATAAAAAACCATTAACCATATAAGATCTCTAATAAGAAATTAATAATCTTAAAATAGAAATTTCTCAATTAAAACAAGAAAATATACAAATACAAAAATTCGTATTCAATAATTTTCACAAACAAGAAATACTAAAACATCAAACAAAGGCAAGGAAATATTTCAAGAAAAAACTAAAAAAAGACAAAAAATTCTTGCAGATATTTTCACAAATCAAATTTTGCAAATTGTATTTCAATATTACTTTTATAATCAACAAAGAATTTAAAATCAATGCCAATGCATTAGTTGACTTTGGTGCAGATTCAAATTATGTCTCTTTAAGATTAATCCCTTCAAGAAATTTTGAACAAACTTTACACAGCAAACAATCAATAATTAAAAATCAATTACAAATTAACAAATGTTCAAATTTACCATCAACCATTTTACATCAATCAAGAATTCACTGTCATCAAAAATCTAGGACAAGAAACTATCCTAGGAACTCCTTTCATCTCAACAATCTATCAATTCCAAACAAATGATAAAGGAATATCTGCAAAGATTTTAGGAGAAGAAGTATTTTTCTCGTTCATTTTACAACAAATATCCAATAATTTTACAATTTTACAAGAACAATTAATCACTAAATAATCTCCAACAAAGTCCATATCAAATTTAAAATCTTCAATCCGGCCTTGCCAGGTCAAACTAATTCATTTTATATGAATATCAATATTTTTAAAACCAATTTCAATTTTCAAATTTACATCATTTAAGAATTTTCAAATTAATAGTCTTGCATTTCAATGGGAGGATCTCAATCGTTCAATACAAACTATACTATCAACAAATAGTAGAAAGATCTTGTTGATTATGTATGGACATTCTTCTAAACCAACAATGAAACCCAAATGATAGCCTCACTAAAACGGCTATGTAAAAATTACAAAAGGCTTTAGGAATAGGCCTGTCAAATTTGAAAAATCCAATGATTGGTCCATTGTGGCTAGAAATGCATTACCGAGCTCATCTCATAGCAAAGCTCATGCTCAGACAACTTTGCCTAGTCCAATAGCAATGACAATTCAAAAGCCAAAAAGACAAGACCAGTATGATCAGTCAAATGTTCAGCCCAACAACATGTCATTAAGTGAGGTAAATTACAGATTAGTTGATTATGTTGAATCAACCAAGATAATGTCTCATGTATGGACCAAGAATAATTGGTTGCACTTTAATAAGCTCATCAAATGGCAAAGCATTGGAAGAATCCAATGTAACAATTTTCACTAACTTTTATGGCAAAAATGTTTTATCTCTCAGTGTTAATGCATATCCAAAGGTAAAAGCATATTTCTATGAAATGGGGTTCGTTGGCAGAATCCTATCAAAATCTCCATAGGACCTTCATTGGTATCTTTCAATTATCAAAAACACTGACAGAAATCTTGCACACATGGTGTATCAAGCCAATGACGAAATTGAAATCGGAATGGTTGTCACTCTACCCTAATGGATCAAAGAAAACAATAAAGTCTTGTTCTATCCAGGGCACAAGATTTTAACTCTCAAGAATTCAAAACACAAATTTCAAAATTTTCT
Source organism: Berberis vulgaris (assembly GCA_963556465.1). Classification (NCBI taxonomy): domain Eukaryota; kingdom Viridiplantae; phylum Streptophyta; class Magnoliopsida; order Ranunculales; family Berberidaceae; genus Berberis; species Berberis vulgaris. The sequence goes on from OY747136.1 coordinate 47,571,064, forward strand.
CATCAATACGAAGCTCATCCTGGATTAGAATAACAAAGAGCTAAATCAATCATGGACCTCAATATTCATGTCAATCAAGACAAATGTATTCAAGTTATTACTTACAGATACAAGACTTTAATCTGCGGTACCCGAATCAATCCTTATGTGGTAGAAAATACATTTTTCTATAAACATTTGATCAAAAACAAAATTTGGGACTTGACTTTCCAAACTACCAAGTATCTCGAGAAACTAAAATAGAAAATATCTATTCAATATTACCATCAACATCTTATCCAAAGAAATCTCCAATACGGATGGTTTCACCAATCTCAAAATTAAACCCATCAATTTCAAATTCAATAATGGACAAGTTCATTCACAAGTAAATTTCCACCAAATTTCACAAAAATACCACTATCACAACCATTATCATATCACTCCACCAACCCATCTCTTTCAAAACTATTTCAAACCATGGTTTTGTTATCCTGGCCCACATATCAACATCCAACCATCAGTAATGTCATAACCATTCAAATGCATCGAAAGTGCACTCCACCCAATCTCAATTATTCTACATTTTGTCAAAACAATCTCAATCAATACCTTTCAACCAAAGCTACAATAATGGTGTCCCTCAAATATCAATAAATTCAATACTCTATCAAGGCTATAAAAGCAAGAAGACTCAAAAGTTCAAAACATTATTCGAAACAGCCTCAAAATCACTTAGCTTCTCAGATCCCCAATCCTCTTGTAATCACTGTACAAAGCTATTGTAATTTTCAAGTTTCAATTTCAAGAATCCTATAAGTGTTTCAAATTTCTTTCAGTATCTTATATTTCAGTTTCTTTCAATAAAATTTCATTTTTAATCATCATGCTTCTAGACTAAATTGTCTATAAGGGATTAGATTGATGTTACTATTGCTCTATCTCAAGCACTTAAATTATAAACTATGAATTATCGTTAATAACCCTTGCCACAAGTCTGTAGTCTTGGGTAACTTCTAGTATCAGAGACTCTAAAGCATATAAATCATAAATTATAAGAGGCTAAAACTAAGTTTTAAACCATATTTTCAATTTAAAACCCATCCTAAAATCACAATCTTTAACCCAAAATTCAGGAACATCTTATGTCACCAATCTTGATCAAGACTCTCAGAATTAAACAATTAATCAAGAATTTCAAGCTGAACAAAATAAACAAGATAGTATTTGCCAAGACTTTTCTACACAAATTAATCTTAACAATCCATCTCAAAGTTAGAATATGACTACCAATTTCAAATTAAACAAAGAATTTATTAGATTAGAATTCATGACGGATTACAATATTCAATCACAATTCGCAACCATTCAAGCGATCTTCCATTTGAGTGTTGATGTTTATTTTGTGATAAGATCTTGGTTCAATAATTTGAGTTTGAAATGGTTGTGAATTGTGATTTAAAGTGATATGGCTAGGCTTTGGTTTGATGTTTGATTCTTTTTGTTCTTGGCCAGATAAGCATGATGTGGCTTTATCCTTATCTATAGAGTAGTTGTTTTCGTACCATTGAAAAAAATGTTTGTTGATTTGAAATTGTTCACATATATCATAAAATATTTGGCATATTTTGTCTCTTTTTTATTCATTGTATTTTTAATAAAATTCTTTTCTTTTTCGAATATTGTTATTTGCCATGAATTTTAATCTAATAAATTCTTTGTTTAATTTGAAATTGGTATTTATATTCTGACTTTGAAATGGATTGTTAAGATTAATTTGTGTAGAAAAGTCTTAGCTAATACTATTGTTTATTTTGTTCAGATTAAAATTCTTGATTAATAGTTTGATTCTCAGAGTCTTGATCAGGATTGGTGAGATAAGATGTTCCTGAATTTTGGGTTGAAGATTGTGATTTTAAGATAGGTTTTAATTTAGCTAGTCTTTGATTAATCTGTTCTTCTAAGTTTGAAGTTTCTTGGTGGGATATATTTATTGTATTTGTTGAGTGGTTTTGGGTTTTGGAGTAATGATTGTCGAACCATTGAAAAAATGGAATATTGACTTTGTTTGTTTTATAAAATTCAAAAAATATTTTTTCGAAATGATCTTTCTGGGTTACATTGGTGGTTGAGATTAACTGTTGTCTTTTTATAAAATTGTAATCTTGTATAAATTCTTCTTGAATATAGGCTTTGTTTATCTTGAATTCATTTCCTATTTGTAGAGATTTATCCTAATGTGTTGAGTATTGATTTGTGAATTATGGTGTATTTGATTTAATGGGTTTTGGAGAATTGGCTAACTGTTTCATTATTTTATTTAATTGATCTTTGAAAGAAAACATTTTTGGAAAGCTAAGACTTGAAAACTAAGGGATTTGGCTATTGTTGTCACTTTTGTTCTATTTCAAATACTTGGCATATAAATCAAAAATTATACTTGATGTTCTTTGCCAAAATGATGAATAATGGGTTATCCTAGACACTTGGAGAACATATTTTCAGAAGAGAGTAATGGGTTCACCTCAAATTGAACCGTCATATAAGGGACCATCAAACGGGACTACTGAACGGGATCACCTACACCCAAACACAACGCCTACCACGACAACAACGGAAATCAACGGCTGACCAACGCTAACTACAAGGCTGTGACACCTACCAACGTTTAACTGCAAGGTTTCCTTTAGAGACTGTTAAATGATTTCGTCTACCAACATATAGACTGAAAGGGTTTTTCCCAGAGACTTTCTTCTATCAACGTTACTCTTTGATAACCACTATTCTCCTCGAAAAAATGTTGGACACGTGGCTCTGATACCAGAAGTTACCCAAGACTACAGATTGTGGCAAAGGTTACTAAGATAATTTATAGTTTATAATGTAAGTGCCTGAGATAGAGCAATAGTAACAATAATGTCTAATCCCTTTTAGAAAATTTAGCCAAGAAACATGATGATTGAGAACATGCAATTTTATTGAAAGAAATTGAAATACAAGATACTGAAAGAAACTTGAAACACTTACAAAATTCTTGAAATTGAAACTTAAAATTAAAACTTAAAAATTATAGCAGCTTTGTACAGGGATTACAAGAGAATTGGGGATTAGATCTTTCTCCGATTTGTTATGAGTATAGTTTGTGCTAAACGACTGAGATTGTCCCATTGAGCTGCAAGACTATCAATTTGAAAATTGTTAAATGATGCAATTTTGAAAATCTTTGAAAATTGGAATTTGAAAATATTGATATTCGTATAAAATGAATTGGTTTGACCTGGCAAGGCCGGATTGAAGATTTTAAATTTGATATGGACTTTGTTGAAAATTCTTTAGTATTTATTTGTTCTTGTAAAATTGTAAATTATAGGATATTTGATGTAAAAGGAATGGGAAGAAGACTTATTCTCATAAAATCTTTACAAATATTCCTTTAACACTTGTTTAGAATGGATAGATTGTTGAGAAGAAATGAGTTCCTAGGATAATTTTTTGTCCTAGATTTTTTATGGTAGTGAATTCTTAATTTATGTCAAAGGTTGATGGTAAATTTGAACATTTGTTAATTTGTAATTGAATTTTAATTGTTGATTGTTTGCAGTGTAAAGCTTGTCATTTGTTTGTTCAAAATATTTTAAAGGGATTAATCTTGTAGAGATACAATTTAAATCTACACCAGAGTCAACTAATGCAGTGGTATTGATTTTGGATTCTTTGTTGATTATTGAAGTAATATTGACATACCATTTGTAAAATTTGATTATTTTCATCCGGTCTAATCATAACCTTTGATAAGAACATTTCTTTATACCATCTGAAATCTTGGAGTGTAGGACACCTTAGATTTATAAGAATTCCTTTTAATTTTTCTTGAAAGTGAGTTGGATCACCTATAAAGTGTTTGAATATTGCAAAGATGAAGGTAGGAACAGAATCATAAATGGTTTCATTGTGGTCGGTTTCAATTTGTTGGCCTAACTGATCTACTTTGACAATATTGTTATTCTTTTGATGGTTTAGATAGCAATCCCACCATCCTTTTAATTGGGAAGTAAAATCGACAATGATTATTTTTACTATTTGATTGTCATCTTTGCCTTCATTCCTAAGGGTTGAGGCTAACATATAGAGTTGTGTCATGATGTTTTGTTCACATGGACCATCTATATTCCACTTATAAATTGAACATGTGGAATAGTGAGATGCAACAGTTTGTCTATTTTCTTCGAATTGAAAATCAATAAATGAAAGTCTTGGATAATAGTTTCTTGTAGAAGGTATTGGTGTGGATTTTGATGTTGAAGGGATTGTCCTATTAGCTAAATTTGAAATAATTTGGGGTTGTGAATTGAATTCTTCTTCAGTATCTGATAATTGAGATAACACATTAATATTGTTTGAGCTTGATGATGATTTTGTTGATTCAAGACTGTGTTGAGTGTTAATTGTGCTAAAATTTTCAATGATTTGGTAAAAAAGATTGGCTTGAGATGAAATTGTTTCTCTATCAATTGTTGCAGGTTTGAAATATGGAGTTGGTTTTGGAGAATTTATAGATTCTTGAATATTTGATGGTTTGTCATTGACTACATGTTGACATATTGTGTGTAAAAGTATATTTGTGTAATTGTTTTGTTCATGATTTTTTTATTCTATATTGTATTCCTGTTTGATTTGAAGCTATTTGTGTAGAATGTTTGATTGGGGAGGCTACAATTTTTGTGTCTTAGGTTTTATAATATACTAGATGAGATATTTTGGATTCTGTGATTGTATTATCTTTGAGTTTTCAGGTATTTGTTATAACATTTAAACCTTTTGAATGGTTTTTTTATATCAGTCAAATAAATGATAATTGACTCGGAGTTTTTTCACATAATTGATAAAAGAGTTTTCTTAAATGTACTCTCTCTTCGTGAGTTGGATGTTTTTGAAAAATTTAATTTCTTTTGTTTTCATTGTAAGGTTGTTCATATTCTTGCCTGATGTAATCTTTGTCTAATTTGAATTCTCTTATAGCATGTAGATTTTGAGACGGGTCTCATATTTCTGATGGAGTTGGTGATTTTTTATTTAGTTGGTGTTCTAAGTCAGATTGTTGATCATTATAAATTGGTTGAGGGATTTGAGGATTTTAGGATATTGTGGATTTGTCTTAGTTTTGTCAAATTTATGCTTATGACAGATTGACTTCCTGAGGTCTGAGGAGTTGTTCTATAGGAAGAGGTTGAAGTTCTTGGAGATTTGAGATCATCTATTGATAGCTTGATCCTCCCAGTTGACGTAAACTGTAATTCAACAGTTCCATCATCATGGTAGACAATTTGAGGCAATTCACTTGTAGGAGGAGGCCTTGGTTCAATTTGAACCTGCCATGAACTTCGAAATGTAACTTGATCCCAACGAATAGTCTTTGGGACTATGACATTTGTTTTGTCTTTGTTTGATTGAAAAAAGATTGTATCCTTCTGTGCAGGCTAACTTTGCTTGAGGACTAATTTCAGTCTTCATGACTTTGTACGTGATACGATACAATAATGCTAATGGTATTGAACCAAGTAGCATAACGTGTCCAAATGTTTGGATATTGAGGGTTAAAGTTTCTAAAACATTTGGGTCATGAAGTGATATTGTAAAATTGGGGTAACAATTGAAGTAGACTGGCTCTAGATCTAGGGATATTTCTATTTTTCCTAGGAGAGAGTCTTGGAATTTGTTGTGCCTGCAGTTTCTAAGACAGATCAAAGGTGAAGCATCTAAACCAATTCTTGTAAGAGGTTTGATTCCTACTTGAATTAATCCGATGTGAATATAATTTAATTGCTTTTGTATGTTTTCTTCCAATTTTTTGAATGAACAATTGAATTGGTTCTTGGGTTAGACTTAAGGGTAAAATATCTTCTATTACTTTGATAATTTGTTCAATTTGTTGACTAAAGATTAATTGTTGTTTAAAAATTGATGGTTTCCTGTAAAAATTGTCTTCTGGAATTTCAGGAATTAACTATTGTTGTAATTTGTTTTCTATTTCCGATACTTAACATTCTAAGCTATTAATTGGTTATTTTGCCTTGCTTCTAAAAGATGAAGAACGAGTAAATTTAGATAAAAGAGACATCTTAAATAAAGTAAGGGATCCGACTATTGTTGTAACTCTTGTTTTATTTCAATTACTTAGTATATAAATTATACTTCATGTTCTCTGCCTGAAAGATGAATAATGAATTATTCTAGACACATAAGACACTTGGACATCATATTTTCAGAAGAGAGTAATTGGTTCACTTCAAACTGGACCATCAAACGTGACCACTAAACAGGACCACCTACACCCATCAACAACGCCTACCACGACAACAAAGGGTATCCACGGCTGACCTATGCTAGCTACAAGGTTGTGACACCTACCAACGTTTGACTGCAAGGGCTTCCCCCAGAGACTCTGTCAAAAGACTTCGTCTACCAACATATAGACTACAAGGGTTTCCCCCAGAGACTTTCGTCTACCAACGTTACTCATGAATAACGTTTTCGGGGGGAATAGTGGTTAGCCAAGAGTAACGTTGGTAGACGAAAGTCTCTGGGGAAACATTGCAGTATATACGTTGGTAGAGAAGTCATTTGATAGAGTCTTTGGGGGAAGCCCTTGCAGTCAAACGTTGGTAGGTGTCACAACCTTGTAGCTAGCGTTGGTCAGCCTTTATTGTCGTGGTTGGCATTGTGTTAGGGCGTAGTCCCGCTCAGTGGTCCCGTATATAATGGTCTAGTTTAAGGCAAACCCATTATTCTCTTCTGCAAATATGTTGTCTAAGTGTCTTTAGTGTCTAGGATAACCCATTCTTCATCCTTTAAGCAAATAATATCAAGTATAATTTATGATTTATATGCTAAGTATTTGAAATAGAACAAGAGTAACAACAATAGCCAAATCCTTTAGTTTTCAAGTCTTAGCTTTCCAAACATACTCAACCACCAATGAAACCCAAAGAGATAAATTAGGAAAAATATTTTGTGAATTTTGTGAAACAAACAAAGTCAATATTCCATTTTTTCAATGGTTCGACAATCATTATTCCAAAACCGAAAACCACTCAACAAATACAAGAAGTATATCTCACCAAGAAACTTCAAACTTAGAACAAAAACTAGCTAAATTAAAACCTATATTAAAATCACAATCTTCAAACCAAATTTCAGGAACATCTTATTTTACCAATGTTGATCAAGACTCTCAAAATCAAACAATTAATCAAGAATTTCAATCTGAACAAAATAAACAAGATAATATTAGCTAAGACTTTTCTACAAAAATTAATCTTAACAATCCATCTCAAAGTTTTAAATTAAACAAAGAATTTATTAGATTAAAATTCATGGCAAATTACAATATTCAAAAAATAAAAAGAATTTTATTCAAAATACAATGAACAAGAAAGAGACAAAATAAGCCAAACATTTTATGATTTTTGTGAACAATTTCAAATCATCAAACATTTTTTCAATGGTACGAAAACAATTATTCTATAGATAAGGATAAAGCTACATTATGTTTATCTGGCCAAGAACCAAAAGAATAAAATATCAAACCATATCACGTTCAATCACAATTCACAACCATTTCAAACTCAAATTATTGAACCAAGATCTTATAACAAAATAAACATCAAAACTCTTTCCAACCAAGATATTGACAACCTCTAAATTTCCCACAAAGCAAATAAGAAAAGAATTATAAACAAAAATCTAAACATCACATCACAAAGCAACAAATAAAGAAAGTAATTGAAAAGTAAAAGCATTCTCCAGAAATACTTTACTTAAAATGTGGACAACCGGGCCACATCAAAATGAATCATAACAAGTGGGAGAAAAAAGACAAATTGTTTAAATCACAATCAAATATATTGCAATCCAAACCAAAATCGAATAATTTAAAAGACAAAGTTCAATCTAGTTAATAAAACTTTTAGTCTAATCAAATTAAAGAATTCAATGAATTTAAAACCACAAGAAAATCAATACCAACAAAAAAAATATATATATATATTTTCAGATGTCCAAAGAGAAATCAATATTCTCAAAAAAGAAATTCATCATATTAAAGTACCAACCCCAAAGATATCAAGTTACACTTACCTAATACAATCTAACAAATAAAATTACAAAATGGTATGTCAATATCACACTAATAATAAACAAAAAATACAAAATTATTACAACTGCACTTTTAGATTCAGGTGCTGATCTAAATTGTGTCTTAGAATATTTAATTCCTTCTAAATATTTTGAAAAAAACAAAATAAAAATTATATGCGGCAAATGAAGAACAATTACAAGTTAAGTATAAATTATCAAATGCCTATATTTGCCATCAAAAGTATTGTATAAATCAATAATTCATTTTAGAAAGAAAAAAATATGGGTCAAGAAATCATTTTATGAACATCATTCCTAACATCAATCTACCCCTTCAAAGTAAGTCAAGATGACATAATCACAAAAATATTAGGATAAAAAGTTTATTTCCCATTTATGACAACACCAAAAACTGCAGATCTCAACGAATTAAAAAGAAAATCTCAAAATGGCGAAAGAACCTTGAAATGGCATAACCTCAAAATTAGATAGCCTATTATTGAATTATTGACTTGAAAGGATTTTGGTTCCATTCGTATGGCAAAATAACTTGAAAATTTGGCACTTTGAGTGAGTGATTTTGGATGAGTCATTTTTGTCTTTGTTGTGTGTTACTAAAATTGAATCTATATCTACTAGGATAAACTCATAAAACAATCAAACTTTGTCAAAATCATTAGAGATGAATGAAGATTTTTGAGGGAGTACGTTATTGGCTATCTTAATGGGATTGTCATTTGGATTACCATAATAGTTTTTAAAAGAGTAGATTGGTTCAATTGTAGAAGTTATGACATAATGAGAGGTTTGGCTTTTTTGAGGAGATTGGTTTTTGTTTTGCAGCTTGATTGGTTTGGGAAATTGGTTTTGGAATTGTATTTAAAGTTGAAGGGTTGATTTGAAGAGGTTCAAACCTGTTATGATTCTTGATCATTAATGCATATGAGTCTTTGATTGAATTAATAGAGGATGATGGATGGAGCTTTGGAAAATCATCGTCATTGATCATATCAGACCACCTTGGCTTTTGCTATGAAGAGGCATGGGATGGCTTATTGTCATGTAATTGCTTGTAAAAGAGTGACAAACTTTGTGAGATGGTTTGAGTAAATTTCTTCACCTAAAAGAGAAGAGTGAGAAGGTTGAGTTTCGAAGGACTGATAATCTTATTTCCCCTAAAGAAATTCTCTGGTGAGAAAATTTGAAAGGGAATTTGAGCTATATTTTATAAACTCAATTTGAAAATCAAAGACAGACAAAATTGCTTGCCATATGGCAAAAATTTGTTTTGACACAAAGTTTTAAACATCTTTTTTCAAAATCTCTTTGGCGATTGACAATCAATTCGTAATAAAAATGATTGATTGTAAATATCACCTTGAAATTTCATTATGTAGAGAACAATTGATAAAATCTATTTTTTTTTACAGTTGATTAATTTGATTGAGTTTTGTTTTTAAAATCAGAATGGAATCGAACCAATTGTTCTTTGTCATTAATTCTTTGTTTAAGGATACCACCATACCCTATATTTGATGCATTTGTTTCCACAATTTTGAAGGTTGTTGGATTGGGTATACCTAGACAATGTAAACTTTTGACAGTTGTTTTGACTTGGCGAACAATTTTGGTATGAAGATTGGACTATAATGGAGGTTTTTTATGAAGTCTGGCATAAAATGGCTTGATTAAAATTCTTAGATTCCTGTAAAAATCAGCCACATAATTGAGACTTCCTAAAAATATTTGCAATTGATTTTTCTATTTGATTTCATCTGAAAATTTGTCTGCAAAGGCTATTGATTGATCAATTGGGATGATTGTACCATTATGAATTCTATGACCAAAGAATCTAACGTTAGTTTGGAATTAGTATATCTTTGTTGGTGATAACATTAATTTATTATTCTTGACAATTTGAAAGAATTTGCATAAATGTTTATAGTATTTTGCAATTGTTTTTTAAAAGATTAGAATATCATTTATGTAAACAATTGAGAATTTTGTGTAAGGATTGAAAATGTCATTCATTATGTTTTGAAATTCAGATGGGGCATTTTTGAGACCAAATAACATTACGTTCCATTCGTAATGACCAAACGGTAAATTGAAAATTGTTTTGTATCGGTCTTCTTGAGGTATTTGGATTTCCCAAAACCTGATTTGAGATCAAACTTTGAAAATATTGTTGTGTTGAGCTAATCTGTTGATTAAGTCTCTTTTGTTTGGAATTGGGTATCGAATCCATTGAAGTGCTTCATTGAGGGGTTTGTAATTGATTACTAATCTTGGTGCTCCATGTTCTATCTCAACTACCTTTTGGACATAGAAAGCTGAGCAGCTCCATGGGAATTTTCTTTTCCTAATTAGTTTCTTACTAATTAAAAGATTGATTTCTTCTTTGCAGTATTCAATTAATTTTACACTCATTTGAATTGGTCTTTCTTTTGTTGAAATTTTTTTCATTGAAGACTAACTATATGTTGTTTTCTATTCCAAAATGCATTTGACAAGTCATAACAAACTTCTGTTTTTAATTTAATTTGAAATTGACTAATTTGAGTTTGTAATTTTGGATCTTTTAATTGTTATCCAGTTCGCTTGTAATTGAGTTCATCCTTTAAATAATCAATTTGTTTAAATTTTTTATTTATTAAATTGTCAATTTGAGATTTTCTTTTTAATTCGTGGAGATCTGTAGTTTTTGGTTTTGTCATAAATGGGAAAATAACTTTCTCCTAATATTTTTGTGATTATGTCATCTTGACGTACTTTGAAAGCATAGATTGATGTTAAGAATGATTTTCCTAAAATGATTTCTTGACCCATGTTTTTTTACTAAAATGAATTCTTGATTTATACAATACTTTTGATGACGAATATGAGCATTTGATAATTTATCATTAACTTGTAATTGTTCTTCATTTGCCGCATATAATTTTTCTTTTGTTTTTTCAAAATATTTGGAAGAAATTAATCCTTCTGAGACACAATTTAGACCAGCACTTGAATCTAAAATTGTAGTTGTAGTAATTTTGTATTATTTGTTTATTGTTAGTGTGATATTGACATACCATCTTTTTAATTTTATTTCTGAGATTGTATAATGAAAATGTAACTTAATATATGCAGGATTGATATTTTTAATATGATGGATTTATTTTTTGAGAATATTGATTTCTCTTTGGACATCTTGTAAAGTGATATGTTGATTTTTTGTTGGTATTGATTTTCTTGTGGTTTTAAATTCATTGGATTTTTTAATTTGATTAGACTGAAAGTTTTCTTAACTAGACTGAGCTTTGTCTTGTAAATTATTTGATTTTGGTTCGGATTGCAATCATCTTTGATTGTGATTTAAGCAATTTGTCTTATTTTTCCACTTATTATAATTCCTTTTGATGTGACCCGGTTGTCCACATTTTAAGCAAAATCTTTCTGCAAAATGCTTTTGTTTTTCAATTACTTTCTTTATTTGTTGCTTTGTGATATGATGTTTTGATTTTTGTTTATAATTCATTTCTTGTTTGCTTGGTGGATAATTATAGAGGTTGTCATTGTCTTGGTCGGAAAGAGTTTGATGTTTATTTTGTGATAAGATCTTGGTTCAATAATTTGAGTTTGAAATGGTTGTGAATTGTGATTGAAAGTGATATGGCTAGACTTTAGTTTGCTGTTTGATTCTTTTGGTTCTCGACCAGATAAACATGATGTGGCTTTATCCTTATTTATAGAATAATTGTTTTCGTACCATTGAAAAAATGATTAGTTGATTTGAAATTGTTTACAGAAATCATAAAAATATTTGGCCTATTTTGTCTCTTTCTTGTTCATTGTACTTTGAATAAAATTCTTTTCTTTTTTGAATTTTGTAATTTGCCATGAATTCTAATCTAATAAATTCTTTGTTTAATTTGAAATTGGTATTCATATTCTGACTTTGAGATTGATTGTTAAGATTAATTTATGTAGAAAAGTCTTGGCTAATACTATCTTGTTTATTTTGTTTAGATTGGAATTCTTGATTAATTGTTTGATTCTGAGAGTATTGATCAAGATTGGTGAGATAAGATGTTCCTGAATTTTGGGTTAAAGGTTGTGATTTAAATATGGGTTTTAATTTAGCTAGTATTTGATTAATCTATTTTTCTAAGTTTGAAGTTTCTTGGTGGGATATACTTCTTGTATTTGTTGATTGGTTTAGGGTTTTGGAGTAATCATTGACTTTTTTTTTGTTTGTTTCACAAAATTCATAAAACATTTTTCCTAATTGAACTCTTTGGGTTTCATTGGTGGTTAAGTATAATTGTTGTCTTTTTATAGAATTTTATTCTTGTATAAATCCTTCTTGAATATAAGCTTTGTTTTTCTTGAATTCCTTTCCTATTTGTGGAGATTTATCCTGTTGTGTTGAGTATTGATTTGTGAATTGTAGTGTATTTGACTTAATGGATTATGGAGAATGGGTTAATTGTTTCATTATTTTATTTAATTGATCCTTAAAGAAAGCGTGTTTGGAAAGATAAGACTTAAAAACTAAGGGATTTGGCTATTGTTGTCATTTTTGTTCTATTTCAAATACTTAGCAAATAAATTATAAATTATACTTGATGTTCTTTAACTAAATGATGAAGAATGAGTTATCCTAGACACTCAAGACACTTGAATAACATATTTTTATAAGAGGGTAATGGGTTCATCTCAACCAGGATCATCATATATAGGACCATCAAACGAGACCACTGAGCGGGACCACCTACGCTCAAACAAAATGCCTACCACAACAATAACAGGCATCGGCGACTAACCAACGTTAGCTAAAAGGCTGTGACATTTACCAACATTTGACCAACGTATATACTGCAAGAATTTCTTTAAGAGACTTTCGTCTACCAACGTTACTTTTGGCTAACCACTATTGTCTCCAAATAAACCAAATTTTGAGTCCAAAACCAACCAAAATAGAATCTCGCATTAGGCATTGCATTCAACAGCTCCATCTACCCTACAGGCATAATCAGAGCGACCGACTGAAGAAGTTTGTACGTCTATTAGCCTCCATGTCTGTCCTGTCTCCCTTCCTCTCCTCCCTAACGAAACGAAACCCTAACAGAGCACACAAGGATATCCCACCCCCGTCTCTGATTCGAACCATCTCGCACTGCACTGATTTCACCGGACTTGAAGCCACACTTCGATCCAAGTTGTCTGGTTCCTCCTCTTCATTTGGTCTTCAACCCCATATCGATTTCCGTGGGGCGCTTCGTAGCCACTGACTCCATTGGTTCGTCTTCACAGCTGAGATGGGGTTCGTTGCAATTTCACTCATTGATTCGCTTGGGACTGCCACTGTAATTCTATCGGTTTTGATTGCAATGTTTTTTTGTCTTAAAATTCCTGTGGTTTGGGATTGATATTTCGTTCAAAATCCAACTTCAATTTACTAGTCGGCTAACATATCTCATTTTCCACAGGTGATCATTAACTACTTGGATTTTCATAGCAAGGACAAGGCATTTTATCAGTTTTGGATTAACAGGTAAGGTAGTTTACATCTTCTAGCCTTTGGTTTTTCATTTTTATTTTAATTCAGTTTATTGATTCGTACTTGTTTTGTTTTCTATCCCGTATGAACATTTTGTTCAGGGTTGGAAACCGAACGGTTTGGTTTTTTGAAGAAACCGCCAACCGAACCAAAGTAATCATTTTAAAAATTTGCAAACCAAAACTAGATTGAGTATAACCGAGCCGAACTAAACTGCCCGACTCGGTTCGGTTACCTCAATTTGTCGGTTTTGCGATTTTTTTAGAAAAATTTCCCAACTTGACTCATCCCCAGTAGGAGCAACACATGTGTTTTTGTTCTAGTTTGGGTTGAGGTTGCAGCTTTTGGAGATTGACATCTTGAAGAAAGGGACCAGTGATGAGAGTCTAGTTCAAGAATATTCATCAATTTCTCACTCAAGGAGAAAAGAATAGTGGCCAAGAAGAAGAGGAGAGGTTAATGACCAAAATTTGTGTGAAACAAAAAAAGAAAAGATGAAGAGAGAGAGAAGAAAGAAAGAAAAAAGAAAGAAAGAAAAGAATGTCTTCAAATGTCTTCTTCGTATGGGTATGAGAAGGGGTCTGAGATTGATCCATCTTCTTCTTGTCTCGGTTGATTGAGTTGATCTGCACTTGACTTGTTGGAAACTAATAGCAAATGTTGTTTTGCTTCCAAAAGAAGGAGAATGAAGAAACGAATGTGGGTATGGGTGAGATCTAGCTAGCTTGAGTGAGTGAAGCCTTATATTCTAATTTTTGTTGATTAATTTGATTTTATATAAACAGACCAGTGTTCTAAAAATTGGCCTAGACGCTAGGAGTTAGAAAAACGCCCAGATTAATGGCTGGGCGGGTTTTGGGCAGTCTAGGCGGGTCTGGGCGGCCTAGGCGGTCTGGGCGATTTTTTTATTTTATTTTAATAAGGCTGATTGTGTTCTTATTTTATTTTTCTTTCATCTTTTTTGGAAATAAATAATTTAATTATTTTTTATTTAGTATATGTCTAAAGGTAGCAAATGATGATTACTTAATGGAATTCTCAAAGGATCTGCTGGTACCAATTTTAGTAATGTAGATTTTATCAAACATGACTGAATTTATTCTTGCAATTTGAAGAAAAATAAAAGAGTAGGTTTGGATATTTGTCCACAAATTCAACTTTGTATAAAGTACCCATCATGACCAACTTCAGTCATTTGAGTTTTAATAAATTTTGTTCATGATTGTTAATTTTTCATGTTTTTAAATTTTGCACATGTATCTTGGCATTAAATTGAATGTAATTGATAATGTATTATGCTTAACTTTTGTAAATTATTAAAGTTATAATACAAAACCTAAGATTGCCTAGGCCCCTGGTTGCTAGGCACCTGCTCACCCCCCCCCCCCCCCCCCCCCACCGCATAGCGCTTTTTAGAACATTGAAACAGACAGAAGAAGAGATTGAAGAGATGATGAAATGGATAAGTTTGAGTAGGGAAATATGAACTCATGAATGAGTCAAAGATTGGTTACTAAGCAACTATGCACATTTACGTGTTTGATTGAGTCACCAGTGAGTGGGCACCACCCCCATTTGCTCAATCTTTTTTCTTTTCAATTCTGACACTGGCTCAAAAGTTTCTTCCTTTTTACACCCCAATGAGTTTGTTTGTAACTTCTTCCGTCTCATGTTGTGTGTGGATGGCATAAAATAATGTTAATTTTGGTACACAACTACCCATGTAGTATAATGAGGCTCGTTTGAAAGCACTAAACTCTACAACTGACCTACCCACTTAGGGATGGCAACGGGGCAGATGGGGGCGGATTTGGACAAATCCATCCCCGCCCCGCCAGGGTTCGCGGATCCCCGAATTCGCCCCGAATAAACGAAGAATTATTTTTGTTAAAACCGTCCCAGCTCCGTCAAGGATGACGGATATCCGCCCCGCCCCATTAAATCTGTTTAAAATTATATTTCAACTGATCAAACAGATTTTTTTTTATTTTTTTTGTTAAACCTGATTTGGTGTGCTTTGATTCTTTAACAAATTTTTTTTACTAACAGTGGGTCAGTGGGTCAATTTGATCTACCAAAGCAGACAGAGATGTGTATCTAACCAAATGTTGATAAGTACAAGTGGAGTCTACATGTCCATATAGCATGACATATTGACTATGAACCATTTACATCCTTCTATCAATCTGTTGTTAGCCGTGGCATGCATTAATTATGTCCAAAAGAACATAAGAAACAAGAAATGAACGACAAATCTTTCCAACCAAAATAAAAATCAATACTGTATGTTTGATCTTCTTCAGATGTCAAAGTTCAAAAGTTCAAGGCCTTTTTCAGCCGAGAGGCAACAGCCAACAAAGAAAACTCTCCCCATCCTCCTCGCGTCTTCTTTCAACCCAATCATACACTTACATGGTTGTGTGAGGCGAGGGTTGGAGAGGATGATGATGATGGATCTGTGGCAGATCTGTGATGGAGAGGGCAGATTTATGGAGAGGACGAATCTATAGCAGATCTGTGATGGAGAGGACGGATCTGTGGCAGGATTTGTGATGGAGAGGATGATGACGACGGATCTGTGATGAAGATGATGATGATGGATTTGTGATGGAAACATTGATGACGAAGAAGTTGATGACAACTCTGATGGAGAAGAGAAAAGATGATGACGGATCTGATGGAGGAGAGGAGAAGATGACATATCTGATGGAGAAGATGATGATGATGGGGAGTTTTTGTGATGAAGAATATAGGGTCTCTGTGATGGAGAGGAGGGGCGTGGGGTGTGTGTGTGATGGAGAGAGGTGATGGAATTTATTTTGAAGTGTTGTTGAAGGGTATTTTAGTAATACATATATATACACGGATATCCGTGGGGCGGATGAGGCTAAATCTGTATCCGCCCCGAATATTTGATGGATGTTATTTGGATATCCGTATCTGCCTCAATATCCGTGTAGGCATATCCAAAAATGCCCCAAATGGAGTGGGCAGAGCGGATATCCGTGAAAATCCGCCCCACTGCCATCCCTATACCCACTACATATCCACCAGACTAGTTTATTTTTTCAAAATAAGGTAATGATTAAAGTTTAATAAAGTAATTACTTTATTGCCTTAGTAAAGTTAAATACATTATTATTAGTATACATTTTGCCTTTACAAAGTAATAATATTTTATATTATATATATAGTATTTCGGTTCCTTTTTTGTTTTATTGATTTTAAAATCGAAAATCGAATTGAACTTATCGGTTTTGCAACTTATTAAACCGAACCAAACCGACAAATTTGGTTCGATTCGGTCGGTTTGATCGGTTGAATCAGTTATTTGTTCAACCCTAATTTCATTTTTTCACCTAGAAAAAATTGGATATTTGTCCATCTGTGCAGTTAAAACATCGTTATAACACCGATATAATTTCGATATAACGCTTAACGGGGGTGAGCCGTTACGTTATGTCATTATCACGTTATAGTATCACAGCTTCGATATAACGACGTTATATGACCGTTATTGAGATAATTTTTTTTTCAATAATGTCGTTTTAACGTTTTGTTCTAATACATATAAAAATCACCCATTTCATTCTCGATCTAACCAGAACCCTAGACTCATTGGAAAGAAGGACCAGAACTCATCATGGCTAATTGACAGAGAACTGGACCTCGTCGTTTGACAAAGAACGAGAGAAAAAGGGAAGAAGACAAAGAGTCGATCACACTCTGTTGCGATCTCACTCCATATGAAGGGAAGATGTTTTTTTATTAATGTTTTTTTTTTTTTGAATTTAATGTTATGAACATGTTTACTTTTTTACTCTATAATACATTAATACTTTGTGAGGGTATTAAACATATATTTAAAAACTATTCCGTTATATCCCGATATATCCCGTTATAACCTATAACGCTCTTGGACCGTTATCTGTTTTAACTGCATAGTTGTCCATGTATTATTTTGAATATTAGTTTATACTTTAAATATTAGTGCAATGAGTTTCTTTGAAAGTTTGCTTTAAGTTATCTAATATGTTTCATAATTCCCGTGACAATTTATTATTTTTTCTTCATGCAAAATTTTATTGTTTTAATTTGAGTAAATTTATTTAATTTTAACAAACAATGTATATTCGATGGTTGACTCTGGCTTACATTGAGTTGTTCACATTCATTTTATTCTTCCTACCATTGATGACTTTAGTGTGCATACTTTTTCTAACTGATGCTCCTACCAATTTAATCAATTACATGAGTTAACATTTGAGTGAACTTCATCCATCACCTATTGGAGCAAGCACTATTGTTTGATTTTGATTTTTCTTAATCCTTATTGGTCCTAGTTCATTGCTCTTCACATCCTCAACAACCTCAAATTTTTTTTTTTTTTTTGTGAAAACATGTTGTAAATGTCTAAATCTATGAAGTTAGCCCGTCTTACTTCAATCCTACAAAACTTTGTTTTGGAAATACTTAAATATTGCCTTTACGTGAACTCCCATTTCATCTATTTTTCTCTACTTTGCTAAGTCTAGTGCATCTTGATAAGTATAGAACCAACTCAAATAAGAAGTTGGGTATTTGCTGCTAAGTGTCAACTTTTGCTACTATATCCTTCCATATGTGTCCATACTTCATTTCTTTTGCTTTACTCATTTGTCTTTGCTTCAAATTCTAAAGCATCTTTTAATATTATAGTTGTATTTGTCCTTTTGTTCTTACACTCTTACCATCTATGCAGTTAAATCGGAAAGTGGTTGCAGCGTAGTTCAGGACCGAATTACGATTAAGCGGAATTAATCAAGATTAATCAAGTTTAATCGGCCTACTTTAAATATTAATATATAATTAATTTTTACTAATCTACAGCTGAATTAATTTTGCAGGTACCTAGACTTGTTTAGGAGCAACCAACACAGCACAAGTAACAAGTGATAGCAAGTTAGCACTTAGCAACATGACTCTACTAGTAAATAGCAATATGTAAACTCTAAAACTAACATTCAATCATTAAAAAATAAACTGATATAAGTTATATCAGTAAAAATAATTTGTATTCAATTATTCATAAATAAACCGATATAAGTTACATTAGTAAAAATAAGTTATAGTGATAAATCGGCGAGTCGTCTGGACCGATAAATCGGCGACTTGCCGATTTTTCAGAGTCTGCTAAACCCCAACCAATTTCACCCAACTCGGTTCGGTCAAACCTCGAATTACGATTAATCGGTGATTTTTCGCCACATTAATAACATAGCTTACCATAACATCATCCCCCTTAGTACAAACTAACAAAAACCATAAGAATATAAGAAAACATTTATGGTAGAGAAAAAATACAAATTTAGGGTGTGTTGATTCTAAAGAACAATTTCCCAAAAATTTGCCAACAACGAAAAATGAGCAGGTGAGGCCTTGGGTTGGAGTGGGTAACGTTTTTTTCAACATTAACGACCCAATGCACATTCATCGTTTCTTGGATTTCTTTGCATTCTCTACAAAACCAACACTAACAGTAAGAGAAACCAAACCATACATAAATGCTCAAGGGGGAAAGAAAGAAGACTTGATGCAGTGCTTAAGAAGGGAGGAGGGAGACAAAGAAAATAAAGAGAAGAGATCGGAGAAGAAATTCTTGTAGAAAATACTGGAGAAGGAGAAAAAGAAGTGGGACAAATAGGGATATAATTTAGAACCAAACTCCACTATTGTGTGGTGGTAATGGTTCCTTCCATCGTATCCCTTATGATATGATAATGTGTTTTATAATCATATGATGGCGCACTCAAACTATTATTTGCTTTCTTTTTAATGAATATTATCCAATTGTGCAATTAAAGCGGCGATATAATGGCGTTATATCCCCTAACAGGGTTGAGGCGTTGGATATTCCCTTTTAACGGTAGGGTATTACAGTATTATAATGGCCGTTTTGTATATAACCTTTTTTGGCATGTCGCCGTTTAACGTCATTTATGATGCATCAAAAAAATAAAATCTGAACCCCATTTGTTGTTTCGCAGAGCCCTAACCTAGACTAGAGAAAGAGGAGAGAAGGAGGGAAGACTGACATTGATCGACTTGCCAATCTCTCCGACTAAGGGAAGAGAAGGGAAGGAAAAGAAGAAGAAAAAAAGGAGGAAAGAGGAAGAATCTTCGACCTGTGTGATCTCTCACCATTTTCGACCTGTGGATCTCTGACCTGTGCGATCTCTCATCTCTCTGCTTCTGCTTTGTATAACAGACTAACAGTAAGCTTCCCTTCTTCTTATCTAATCTTTGCAAAAAGATTTGGGTACGGTTATAGCAATTATCTTATAAGCAAATAATTATAGCAATTTCTGTTAAAGATTTGTGCAACGGATTTGGGTATAGTTATAGCCATTTTTTAATTCATTCTTTCTTTCTGATAAATATAAGATATTTTGAAAATTTAGATCTATAATTAGATGAAGTGGCAAAATACATTAATATAGTTATAGCAATTTCTATAGTCTATAATACATTAAATACTTAGTGGGGGTATGAAATTATAGATTTTAAAAAATATTCTGTATATACCGTTATAACTCATAATGCTCCTGGACCGTTATGGGCCCGTTATCCACTTTAACTGCATAGTATATATTGACATTGATTTTTCCATTCTCCTTTATGGCTTTAAAAAAGTATTCAGTGTGTTTTAGTTTTATTTTTATACTAATACTTTGTCTTACATTTGCTTCTTTGTAGCTGCCACAATCTGATAGTCTTCACCATGATGTAGGCGGTATACTGGTATTTCCAAGGGAGGAGGGGACTCTGCACTCTAATCTCAATGGTGTCAAGAACTTCTGCTGCAGCTGCTTCTACTATATTTTCTCCTTCAAAAACTCTGCAAAAAGGCGAACTTTCACCTCTTTTCACAAATCCACTAGTTAAATTCATTAGCTCTGAATCAAAACCTACTACTTCTGAATCCAATGCTCCAACAAAACCTCGAACATCTGATGAACTCGGATTCTTAGATTTAGTGAAATTCAAGTGTACATCAGGAAGCCAATGGCATGACAGCTCAACGGTTAGAGCTTGGCGGATGGTACCACTAGGTCATGGGTTCAAACCCAGCTTGCGGCATCTTTATGGGTTCTGGGATCCTATAAAAACCTTGTTTGCCTTTAAAAAAAAAAGTGTACATTAGGAACAAATAATCTCAATGAGTTCACATTTGGGACTTTGATCAATGGGTTATGTCATTCGGGCAATACAGGGCTTGGATTAAAGTTTCTTAGAGAAATGTTGGTTGGAGGTAGAGGGAGAGGTGGTTATAAGGCAAATGTTGTTATTTACAGTATGCTTATCGATCGTCTGTTTAAAGACGGGCGTGTAGAAGAGGCTAAGGAACTCTTCTCTGAAATATTGGATAAGAGAATTTCTCCAGATTTGGAGGTTTATAGTGCTTTGGTTGATGGTTTGTGCAATGCAAACAAGTGGGAAGAGGCAACACATGTTTTTGATGACATGGCGAGTCTAGGGATCTTGCCAAATGTTGTCACTTATAATGTGATGATAGCTGCGTTATGTAAAGAAGGCAAGGTGAGAGAAGCGCATAAAATGTTCATGTCGATGACTGAGAGAGGTGTGGCTCCTGATATGTTTATTTACAATACTCTGATGGAAGGAATCTGTTTGGAGGGACAGGTTAAAGATGCTAGAGAGATGTTGCAGTCTATGATATGTAGGGGGCATGAACTTGATGTTGTTAGTTACAATGTTTTGATCAATGGGTATTGCAAGAGAGGGAGGGTAGAGAAAGCTATGCAACTCTATAAAGAACTTGTTTCAAAGAGAGTTAGGCCAACATTCTATACTTATAATGCATTATTGGATGGTCTCTTTCGGGAAGGTGAAGTTGGACATGCACGATTGCTATTTGATGAAATGCAAAAACAAGGAATAAAACCCACAGTGATGACATATCTCATATTCTTGGATGGGCTTTGCAAGAATCAATGCCTTTCAGAGCCAATTGAACTATTCAGGCGTTTTGAGGGTTGTGGGTTCAAACCAAACATAAGGATTATTAACTGCCTTCTTACTGGGATGTGCAAGGAGGGTAAAATTGAAATGGCTCTGGAACTATTTGAAAGGATTCTGAAAAAGGTTTGATGCCTGATACAGGAACATATACCATTATCATTAATTGTTTCTGTAAGAAAGGGCAACTAGACAAGGCAAATGATTTGTTCTTAGAAATGGAAAGGAATAATTGTGCGCCAAATGTGGTCACACCTAGAACACGCTTATGCATGCCTTTTTCTGAAAGGAAAAATAAGAAGTAATCAATCTTCTTCACAAAATGAGAGAGACTGGTCTTCTTCACAAAATGAGAGAGACTGGACTCCAACCAGATGCATCTACAGCCTCCATAATGATAGAATTGCTATCGAAGGAAGAAAAATACCAGGAGTATTTGGATTTGCTTCCGTCATTTACACCGGAATGTGAACAGAACAGAGAAGCGATCACTATTGAGTCATTGGTATCACATTTTGAGGACCGCTTGGACCTAGGAATTCTTGCTAAAGCAAGCTAAGAGATCTAAAACTTGAATGTTAATTCTAGGGGGTGAGGGAACACGTGAGGGAAAGCATAGTAGTGTCTATTCTCAGATGTGATTAAATTCTGTCCAACAACTTCCAGGTAGGGCCCATCTCTTGGAAAGGGAACCATCCTCTCAATTTGTATAATACATGTGATTTACTTCTTGCTTAGTACTTGTTCAGTGATCTGTGTGGCGGTATACTGCCACATTTACACGACCACATGGAAAAGCATTGTGGATGCTTAAAGATACACTTGAGTTCGTCCGCTTAAAAAAAATTGGCAGACCTGTCAATCTCTTCCTCTAAAACCTCCCCAACTTGGAGCAAACTCCAACTTTTCTCTTGCTCTCTCAGTCGATTCAAACAGTTCGAGCCATTGACGGACTCATCTCCTGCTTAGTCACTCGACTTCTCAAGCAGACTAAGCCATTGAAGTACGCATTCTTACTCTCTCTGCATTCTCTGCACATCTTGTCTTGGATCTAAGGTATGGTACTCATCTCCCTCTGTGCATTCTTTTTACATCTCTGGAACTAGGTTAGTTTGTATAGCTTTCAAACTAACGCCCCCTTCCTCTCTTCATCTCATTTTGGACAAGGAATTGGGGACGAAATTTGGTTGTGTTTCGTGTCAGTTTGGGACACCAAGGCACTTGCTATTTGTTTGCGATTTATGGTCATTGATTCATTTGGATCAAAGGTATGCCATCTCTGGAATATGGTTCTATGAATTGTACTGGATATTGTCATCTCCTCTTTTTCAAATCCCTTATATTTATTTGGAAGTAAATCAGTTTGTAAAAAAACTTGTTTCTAAATTCTTTGATCTTATATTTGATTGTAGAAGAAACTATATTTTAATTTTGATAATTTTTTTGGTTTAAACTCCTCCTCCCCCCCCCCCCCCCCCCCCAAAAAAAAAAAAAGAAAAAATCAAATTATCCCCAAGTAAATGTTTCTCACCAAGGAGTTGCAATTAAACTTACTTATAAAGGGTTCTTAATTCTATGGCCTTTAGTGCTACAAACCCAACCATTGATACTTCTATTATGATTGCCACCACCAAAATTAGCTCTTGTAGTGACACCCACCTCCGCTACCTCTCCACCAATTCTATCTTGAGCCACTCCTCCACCAACCAAGGTCTCTCCTGCCAAATTCCCTGTACCTTCCTCTTCAACCTCTTCCTCAGTGCTCAGGAACCGCAGGAATGGGAACGACGACAGGGTTCGACCCGGATGCACCATTGAACCTGTTTTTTGTGTTGTTTCTACTGTGATCATATGTTACTATATCTTGTCTGGGTCACAAAAACTTCTCAAAATGAGAACACCTATTAGTTTCTCAATCAGATCTCTTTGTGTGATATGGGGTTATGAGTTATGAAACTTGATTTCCATTCATGTATATGTCTTATCTGTTTGCATCAGTTAAGTGCTAATGGGGGTTGAGATTACCGGGTTAATGGATTCAAGTAATGTTCATATTATGAGGATCATATGATCTTACGGATGTTTCTAGAGATGGGTTTTTTGGGTTATCCTTCAGGAAAACTGGCAATGTGGCTACTGTGAGCTCACAATTGAATAAGATCTTTCTGACCTATTGGGTTTCAATCGAGAATTGAATCATGGTATCTCTGGTGCGTTTTCTTTGAATGAATACCGTAGATACCTTCACAATTCGTATAAATACCTCCGACTCTAAAGGAACGCAAAACATTGCCGGTGGATGCTAAGATCCTCTAGAGGGTGTTAAAAACGTCCAATAGATCTCTTCTTCACCGCTTCATGCATCACATCTCTTAGTCATTAGAATCTGTAACTGAGACTTCTAAGGTTTTCTGCCATTGAAGAAGTTCTGTATCCATCTCAAGAATGACCGAGAATTGCGTCAGAGTAATAATTCTTTATCTTCCTTAGTTCCATATCCTGGCGATGCTTTGATTTAATTGCATTTAGGTTTTGCTAATTGTTAGAAATGGAGAAAAGCTCGTTCAAACTTATTATTGGGTTATCTTGTTTTTTTCATCAATTTCTAGTTTCTTCGTCTGTGAGCAATTATTTTCATTGTTCTTTGAAGAAAGATTCCTGATTTCTTGTTTGGCGGACTGGGTGGTCATATTGGATCTTGGTAGTCATAATAGTGTTAGTAAGTGGATTAAAGATAAGTTTTTGTTGTTTTAGATTGGCAGCTGCTAAATAACAATACCACTTTTCCTGATGGACACCACCAACACCTTACTTTCTGAAGGACACCACCCATAAAAGGAAAAAAACCCGAACTCCTCTATTCTTCCCCTCTCCCTCTCTCATCTTCTCCTATCATAAAGAACCATCACCATCGCACCACCACCCCGCCACCATCAATTGAACCTCCACACCGCTGGTCGACCTCCTTATCAACCTCCTGTCACCCTCTCTCCCTTTCTTCTTCGCTCTCCTTCTCTTCTCCGTCAAGAACCATCACCACCCCGTCGGCTTCCTACACCACCTCATCTCTCCCTCTCTTTCCTCTTGTGTTTTTCTTCTTCTTCTCTCTTATTTATTTATTTATTTATTTCTCTTATTTTCTTCACAATACAAACACATTGGAATTAACAAACACACATTTGAAATTTTAGAAATACAAACAAAAAATTACAATGCAAAAACACAAAAACAAACGTTAAACAATAATATTTTCATTAATATTTAAAAATATTACAAAAACATTGGCCTTTTTCTCTTCATCTCATTCCTTTTTCTGGATCTCCAATTTCATCTCATTCTTCGTCGAAGGATTCTTCTTTGAACATTGGCCTTTTTCTCTTGAATTGGTTATGAATACTAATAGACTACTCCCCTTTTATAATGCTCAACTTAAATGACAACTTAAGTGAATTGGTTATGAATGAATTTATCTTCCCAACCAATTCTATTTGTATTCTCAAACAATTATATTTGTCTTCCCAATGAATTTCATTGGTCTTCTCAAGCAATTCTAGCTGTCTTCTCAAGTGATTTTCTTGTGATTATGCAAACATGGTGGTTTTCCCAAGTATGCTTGAATGTCATAGACAAAGGAAAAAGTAAAAAATTCCTTGAGACACTCAATTCACAGCGGCAAAATCGAGCCCAATAATAACAATCGTAGCAATTGGACGCGAATGTGATCTTACAAATCACAGAAATTCAGTAACTGTATGAAACAGTCATGTTTTTGCCCAAAATGCAGCGGCTCAGGCGAGGATAAGACATCCTCACCGGAGCTGCTGCATTTGGACAAAACCACTCTTTTTTTGCCCAAAACATTGTGGATTGTGTGAGTTGTGTTCATATCCTCGCAGCTACCGATGTTTGGACAAAAATCAGATTGTCCATTTTTTTGATTTTTTGTATTTGAGTTTTTTTTCAGGTCCTATGGGTTTGATACAATATTGACATATTTGAATTATGGAGAAATTTCACTTTTGAACACCCTAACTTGAGATGTTCAGAGTGAGGTTTAGCAATAAATTAAATATGTAAATATTGTAGCAAGCTCATAGGAATTGAAAAAATATTCAAATAAAAAAAATCAAAAAAATGGATAGTCTGTTTTCTGTCCAAACGCAGTAGACAACGCGAGGATATCAACACAATTCGCACGAACCGTTGTGTTTTGGGCAAAAATAATTGGTTTATGTCCAAATGCGATGGTTGCTGCGAAAGATATTCATATGCTCGTGGTATCCGCTGCGTTTGGACAGAAAACATACTATCCATTTTTTTTTTGAATATTTTTTGGGTTTTTCAATTCTTGTGGGTTTGATATAGTATTGACATATTTAATTTATTGCTAAAGCCCACTTTTGAAACACCTCAACTTGAGATGGTCAAAAGTAGGGTTTAGCAACAAATCAAATATGTAAATACTGTAGCAAACTCATAGGAATTGAAAAAAAGATTCAAATACAAAAATTCAAAAAAATGGACAGAGTTTGTTTTCTGTCCAAACGCAGTGGACAACGCAAGGATATATATATACATTTCGCAGCGGCTGCTGCGCTTGGACAAAATCAGACTCTGACTTTTGTCCAAAATGCAGTGGATCATGCAATGTTTGTCTAGGGCTCGCACGTTCCACTGCGTTTGGTTCTTTGTAGGCATTTTGGATAGTTTCGCATATACCGTTGTGCTTTACTTTGTCGCATAGACCGGCGAATTTATTTGTATGGATTGCACGTGTTGTTGCGTTTGGGTACAAACTCTTACTACTCAGTTATGTTTCAGGGCACTTACAATAGTTTTTTTCAAATCCTTGAGCGGTCTTAGATTATTATTTGAATTTGATGGGAAAAATTGAAATATTTTGCAAAATGAATTTGCAAATGGAAGTGTTTTTGTTTGTGTTGTGTTTTTATATACTATGCATGCAAATATTATAAGCAATGAAAATGCAATTGTAAATAATCACAAAATTCCAAGCTGCATTATATAACGACCATATCAAAATTCTTATATATACAAACTAAACATATGGGCATCTCATCTTCAACATTTACACTCGAAAATAGTGCCTTGTGTTTTTTTTGCATTTTTTACCACTAAGGCGGTAGCTGCGATCTTGTGGCACCATCAGTATGAGAAATTCGAGTGCACCTCGCATACATTTTACAAACTTAAGCAGTAACTTTGTTCTTGCTGCACCACCATCGACAAATTTTTTTTGCCCTCACGGAGGTTCCGGTGAGAGTGGGTTCCCCACTCGTAGGAACTGCTGTGAGGGCAAAGGAGAAGAAGAAAAAACAGGGCGAAAAAAACTCAGAGAAGATGGGATGAGGTGGGATGAGCGGTGGCGGTTGCGAGGTGGTAGTGGTGAAGTGGAGGAGGATGAGAAGTGGCGAGGTTGTGGTGGTGGTGTTGAAGGGAGGAGGAGGAAAGGTGGTGGGTGAAGGGGAGGAGAGGTGGTGAGGTGGTGGTGGTGGTGGTGGTGAAGGGAGGAGAAGAGGTAGTGGGTGAAGGGGATGAGAAGAGAGGTGGCGGTGGCGAAGTGGTGGGGTGAAGGGGAGGGGATGAGGAGGATGAGGTGGTGATGGTGAAGGAGATGAGGAGGAGAGGTGGTGTAATGAAGGTAAGGATGCACGGACACGCGTGTCGTGTTGGACACGGATACGACACGACGACTCGACAATTTTTAAAAAAAATAGGACTCGGAGACAAGGTCAAACTTATTTTTTAATAACTCATATGAACATAAATAATAATAATAATAATAATAATAATAATAATAATAATAATAATAATAATAATAATAATAATAAACAAATCAAACATCAATAAAACATCCATTCATTCAAATGCATCATAAATTCATAAATTATAAGCAACATAATTTCATTAATTTGATAATGTAAATTGATAATTTCATTAACTCACCAGCTAGGTGGCTATATTTTTTCATCAATTGGTGGATTGACCTTCACATTCCTTTCATTCAATGACCCAGTGCTCAGGTTCATCAAGAGAAAGACTGGCAATCTCAAGCATGCCAGTAACATCCAAATCCAACAAATCAATAGTATTTCCTTCGATATCCCACATCCTTGTTTCACCTTCTTTGTACTCTTATTTTCTTCTTGACAAAAGACAGAGGTTAGAATGCTCATACATCAAATCTTCAGCTCGTTGTAGGGTTGTTTGGTTCTTTTTCAATGAGTGGATGTTGTTATACGTGTTTCAATTCATTGCACAACACGAGGATGAACACGGCTGCCCAAGTAACTTCAAAGCTAAAGTCTGGAGTAATGGTGCAAAAACACCATGAGAAACCCACCACACGTCAGGTTCTAGGTAGTAAAGAATCACTTTCTGCAAATTGTCCCATACCCGCTGAAAACTTAGCATACTCTGCAGCAACCAATCTTCTTTCCTCAATATTAGGAAAGTATCTCTTGAAACATTTATCCCTTTCCTTTGAAATCTCAAGATCTTTGTGTGGCAAAACACGATTAGGGGCCCTTTCGAGCCATTCTCTGCTATAATATCTATATATAAGCAATGACAATCACAAATTACTATATAAACATAAGTGCCTAACTTATAAGTTCTAGTCAAGATTAAGTAGAATAAAAACAATGTAATCAATTACCTTGGATTCAAGGAATGTGCTATAAGCAATGCAGTGGTATGTTGCTTTTCTCCCATCAATCAACCAGTATATGATGCACCACTGGAAAAAACTCTTGACTCCTCACTATCTGCCTTTCCTTCATGGCAGTAAATGACTTGCTTCACTTTCTCAATCATAGCATCACACATCTCATACATCAAGTGAAGACAAGGCTCATATGTATCAGCCCTCCGCACCATTGAATAAATAGGCTCTGTGAAACAAAGTATGTAGTCTACTTTGTCCCACCACAAGTCATCCAATAATTTTCCTTTCACAAGCAATGCTTTCTCAACATTATCTTCTCTATATGAGTCCCACTTATCGCCAATCACCATACTCTGGAGGCTACTTTTAATGGCTTTCAACCTCTTGAGCATAATTATGCTTGAAGCAAAGTGTGTCTCTGCTATGGAAAACAACTTAAAGTTCGAGTGTTCATTAAACATGTGCAACCTCATGGAATGGTTCATGATAAAGTTTTTGATCAACACCCCATCCCCAACAACATCAATTCCAACTACACAGACTGTAGGTCTTTTCATTTGTAGGCGTGTTCTTTGGAGCACATATGTTTTTCAAGGCCAGGTTGAGAGTGTGGACTACACAAGGTGTTCAAAACACCTCAGAGTATTGACTCTCAACAAGTAAACTTGCATCATTGCAAATTGGAGCATTGTCGGTTATGATTTGGACTACATTACTAGGCCCAACCTCATGTACGACTTCTTTGTTCAAACCAGCAATAGAGAACTTGTCTTTGTACTCCCCTTCACAATTCACAACCTTCAAGAACATTGGACCACCCTCATTAATCACTAAGAAATTAATGAGAGAACTCATTTGGGCATCGTTCCACCCATCACAAACAATTGTTACTGTTTTGGTAACCCATGTGAACCTTGTTGCCTCCAACAACCTCTGAATGTTACCCTTTTTCATTTTGAAGCAATGTCGTCCCCAAAGCATTATACCCAGGTGTCTTGTAATCACTAATGGACTTCGCTTTATTCGATGCATAGGTGAAGGCCTCCTGAAAATACAGATTCTTTGTAAGGTTGAATGACAATGCAGCTGAGTAGAACATCCTTGCAATCAAAGCATCCAACTCTTGTCGCTCACTCATATTGAAAGCATTTGCAATAGGATTATTTGTGGCTCTCCTCTTCCTTGGATCATTGTATGGAACTGAAGGACCAACCCACTGCTTGAACCCGGGTGACTACTTGAGCCCACTGAAAGGAGGTAAATGAACATTTCACATCCTTGAACTTTTCGCTCTCAATGCAGCTTCTTCAACAAGTTGTTGCACCTTTAAATTGTTTGGAGGGGGGGGGGGGGGATTTTGGCACAAATAGCTATCCCATGGCCTGCTATCTTCAACAAGTGGTCCTTCAATCTAGTATGGGATCCCGTATACTCTTTTTGACAAAAGTTACACCGCCATCTAAGATTTTCCCCACCTTCATTTGGTCTTCTTATTATCGTCACATACCTCCAAAGATCATCTCCAGTCACTTGGCCGAAAAGAAACATTAAGAGACAAAAAAAATTGTTGTATTAGTATAACAACTGACTGTAAATATGTCTTATTGACTGATGATTTGATGAAGTTTTGAACAGTGTTTGCTGACTAAACATTTCATTTGCAGGGGACAATGCATCATAAAGAAATCAGTAAAGGGAAACTGGACCATGAATTGAAATCATCAGAAAAATCAAGATAGTTGAAATACAAATCATAGAGAAGATCCTACTGTACTCAAACCATGTTAGGTGTAATGATTTATATTTCAAATGATACACATTCACTATATATTGTATAATCATCTCTCTGATTTGTACAGTCATTCACTGTATAGTCAAGATAGTTGAAATACTCATTCACTGATTGAAATACAAATCAAGATGGTTGAAATACAAATCAGAGAGGAAACCCAAATGCATTTTTCTGATTTGTACTGTATAACAAACTCCAAAACCTGAGAGTCTACAAATCAGATAAGAGATCTCGAACACACAACATACTTCAAAACATGAAAACACAACAACAACACCAAACTCCAAACACCAGAGAGTATGTCGGTTCGAAGTAACAGAGAACTGAACACCAAGCATGGATGAAATCAACAGAAAATCCATGAAACTTGGATGAAATCAGCAGAATAAAACATAAAGTGGAAGCATAGGAGAAAATCGCAGAAAGAAGCGACATCTTTCTCTGTCCAGTAAGCAAGCTCCCCCTCTCTGGTT
Organism: Berberis vulgaris; assembly: GCA_963556465.1. Taxonomy (NCBI): domain Eukaryota; kingdom Viridiplantae; phylum Streptophyta; class Magnoliopsida; order Ranunculales; family Berberidaceae; genus Berberis; species Berberis vulgaris. The sequence continues at coordinate 47,601,696 of OY747136.1, forward strand.
CCGTCCAGCAAGCAAGCTCCCTCTCTCTTGCTTGATCTCTCTATATCTCTCTTTGGCTCGATCTCTATCTCTGTGACTCAATCGATCTTTCTCAGTTGGTCGATCTCTTTGTAGCTCGATCTTTTTGCCTCTCTGAGTTTGAGTATCTGATGAAGAAATCTCTCTGCCTCTCTGATGAAGAAAATGAATCTAGGGTTAGGTATCGAGGGAGAAGAGAAAATGAGCTGCTATTTGCACCCATTAGTTGGCTATTTGCAACCATATAAATTCACGTGTCTAAAACATGTTTGTACCGTGTCTGGGGCGTGTCCAAGACGAGTCAGAAGCAATCAATGAATTTTTACCGTTGACCACATGTCAATACGTGTCGGGCGCGTGTCCGACACGTATTTGACACTTGATGGATTTTCGGAGAGTCGGTGCATTATTGGGTGAATGGGAGGAGGAGAGGTGGCAATGGCGAGGTGGTGGGGTGAAGGGGAGGATGAGGTGGCGCTGGTGAGGTGGTGGTGGTGAAGGGGAGGAGGAGGATGAGGTGGGGGTGAATGGGGAGGAGGAGAGGTGGCGGTGGGTGGCAAGGTGGAGGTTGTGGAGAAGAAAGTGAGAGATGAGAAGATGAGGGTTAGGGTTATTTTTCTTTATATAGTGGTGGTGTCTTTTAGTTAATCAAAAAAATTAAAAAAAAATTGATGGGTGGTGGTGTCCATTAGGAGTATTGAGCAGGAGAAGTGGTGGTGCTAAAATGTTGGAGAAATTTGGATGGGTTGTTGTTTGATATATTGTTCAAGTGATAGAATGGTTTTTGATGATTTCATCATTTAAATTGTGGAAACAAGTGTTTTGACTGAGAGGACTCATTTGTTGGATTTATTTTCGCTCAAGTCTCGTCTCATTTGGGATCTCAACTTTTCTTCAACCCCATATTTGAGGGAGGGTGAGGAGTTGTGGATATTATAAAAAAAAACTGTCCATGCTAATTTACTAACTTAGTTCTCCTACTTTGAATTACTTTGTTATTTCTCCTACTTTGAATTATAGCTGATAAGATCTACATCTTTAAACAGAGAGAGTTGCATGAAAAGGAAGCAGCTACATTGCTTCTTTTGAGTGTTGAAACTCGTTGATGTTCTGGGAAAGAGGCTGTGAAGCTTAGTGTTACTATGTTTTTTATTTTATTTAATATTAATTAATAAAGTTATTTATTGGATGCATTTACCATTTAATATTGCAAGGTTTCTTGTTTGTATTATCTGTACAAAGTTTCTTCGATGATCCCATGCTCTGCAGTTCCATTTACTGACACATCAGTTTTCTGTGCAGTTAACTGAAAGAGTGCAGTTGGTGGATGATGCAATTGCAAAAGCTTAAGAGATTCTTGCATTCTCCTCGTACAAATACAACTTAAGAGATTCGTGTGGGTATGGACATATTTTCCACATATTCTCCTCGTACAAATACAACTGAGATCCTTTTTCTTTCCTTGTATCCCACTTAAGAGATTCTTGCATTCGACCATCTCTAACAATTGTGTATTATCATCTCGTTTGTGTGACACCTTGACCGATCAACTACCATCTCCATTATCAAGTTGCTGGATTTCCATTAGTGATTCACACAACCTTCTCTAAACCAAATCTGCTGCCTATCTAACTCCGGGTCGTTGAAGGCGATGAATTTGTTCCTGGTCTTTATCATTTCACCAATTTGATAATGCCTTTGGACACATTTGATAATTTTGTAATAGCACCATTTGGTCCGAGCAAGTAACTTGGATAGAGAGCATTCAAGTAAATCATCAGGTTTATTAGGGAAAAGCTGTCAAGATTCACAACATGGATGATTTACAGTCCCAAGTTTCTACAACCAAGCGTACAGCTTTCAATACAAGTGACTCAAAAGACTTGGGTTCTCATCCACGCTTTGGTGTCAGCTGTCCTATCACTGAGTGCCAACAATTGCAGAAGAAACCGGTAAAGGAGTCTCAATGGTGGACACTGGTAGAGGAGAGTGAGAGCAGGTATCGGGTTCTCAGGGGACCAGAGGTTTGTGAATTCAAACATTTGCAAGACTTAAGTGTCATGGAGATTTGCCGAGAGACTACCAAAACTGGTATAAGGTTCTCCAGCATGTACCTCCCACCAACCAATCATGCCCTTAGTGAACACATTGATCCCACTTGGAATCGAACTTTGATAAAATATTCTTGAAGGCCAATGGCGGTAGAAGGGACCAGCTGTGGTAATTTGCCACTCAAGGTAGATGCTGAGACCACAAGGAACGACAGAGCCTGAATTTGCCAAGTGTTTTCGAGAAAAGTTAATAGGCAAACTTGGTCGACCATGTTCTAAATTCTGCACCATTTAACTTCTCTTCAACTAGTGCACAATTAGCTAAAGATCTAGACACCAGCGAATAATCCGGAAACATCAATTCTTAAGAGCCAGGTCCTTAGCGTCAGGGGAGCCGCAAGACCCTCCATCATCCTATTTTCTTCATTTGTTCTTCTTCTTTTGTTCATCTCTTCTTCTTATGTTCTTCGTCTATTTTCTTCATCTTCACCACGTTCAGGCGCCAATCTAGCGCTAGGGGCCTGGCTCTTAAGAATTGCTCATCCGTAAATATTTGAGATGCATAATCACAAACTCCACCTTTCTGACCTCTCACCCAAGTGAGGCCTGTCTAAGATCAAAGCCATGTTTATCTAGAACCAAAACCATTTTTAGTACTACCGACGGGAATCGCAGGTGTGGTATCTTTAACAAAAACCAAAACCATTTTTAGTGGTATCAATAGAACCAAAACCATTTTTAGTACCAAGGCACAATCATACCATTGTTGTGGCCAATAAAGAAAATACAAATCCATTATCTACACAAAATATTGATAGCACAATATTGAACTAATTCTGAGGCTGCATGTTAAAAGAGAAACTGGTTCATTCAGAAACACACTATGAAAACTATGAAGTACGAGTTCTTACAATTTGTGACCTTTACTTTCTAAAGTTACTTGCCTCACTTTTTCTCTATACCCCCTTCAACCTCCACAACCAACTCCACATGCAAGCAAAGGAATAGCTCCATGATCTGTAATCTCAACCTTGAAGAATGGAAATTATGTACAGGAGCAATTCATATCCCACTTAAGAACCAACTGAATGTCAATTATAAACAGCAGAGGCCTTCAAGTGATTTGAGCTTTCATGAAGTATTGGCAAACTGAGATATTATCCTCGAGTGATTGTGTTCACCTTCATACGTGACGATAAGCATTGCTGGATCTTCCAAGCACCTCTCCACACGCTTCCTTGCCGGACAACCCCTCATGCTGCTACATTTATAGTAACCCCTGCACAAGTTCAACAAAAATTCTTGGTCAACTTGAAATAACCCTAGTAAAATGGCGTACACAGATGAACTTTCAACAAAAATTGAACATACAATCATCACTGAATTCCACTTAAAGAAGGTACAATCATTTCTGGTAAGACAAGGAGAAAGGAATACATTTCCACTGCCAGTAAGTTACCAAGCAAGATTTGATCAATAAGGCTTGCCCATAATAAAAAGCATGGCGATGGGAGTCTGTCTATCCATCGCATATAGAATGAAAGGGACTATTACAACTTGAAATAGAATTCCCTAATCCATAACACATGATTGTGACACCTCCATGTTAACCCAGAAATATCAACTGGAATCTATTTTGGATAAAGAGTGACAAAGCAACTGACTTCCATTACAACTGACAAAGCAACTGACTTCCACTTTGGCTTTACCCAAATTAAACAACAATGCAAAACAAAGAATACCGGTCTTTTAAAATCTAAAGAAACCATTATATCGTTGAATTGCTAATTTCATCTAAGAAAAATAAACAAAGGAGACTAAGAACAAAATATCATTCTAAAAATGGCATAACTAGACAACCATCAAATCCTGAAGCAGTAACCACCTGGACACGAGTATCAAAACTCTGTTGTAGAAAATCATATAAAGATATAATATGATGTAATTAGATTTCTTTTAGAAATAGTATTTCTTAGTTATGTTGTAGTAGGATCTATATAGTAACAACCCAAATAGGACATTGTTTCCTATTAGGTTTAGGGTTTCTTTTTTATAAATAATTGTATAGGTAGTTCATTGTAATCATTGATTGAAAAATATTTATTTCTTAGTTATATCCCTTTATTTGTATCATTGTTATTTCAATTATTGTCCAGTTTATTTTTTTCGTTATTTTATTCTATCAATTGGTATCGGAGCTGAACTATTCTTATTGCTTGGTTCAATTTATAAAAAAAAAAAAAGTTCGAAGGAAGATTGAAGACTCAAAAATAAGTTGAGAAGAAAAATAGAGAAGAAAACTCACTAGCAGAAGCCACCACCATCGCTTGCCAACATCACAACCTCAGTCCGCTCAATGGCATCGACATCACCACTACCATCGTCGTTGTCCAAAACTTCGTCACAAGTCATCTCAGTCAGTCACATGCAGCCCACCTCACCATCACAAGCCACAACCACCCCCTTGATCACCTCCCACAATCGTTCGCAGTCTCCGTTGTAAGCCACAACAAACCCAGCCAGATAGCCCTCTGTAGCCACTGTCACCGACAGAGACTAGGCTTTATCGTTGTCGCAAGCACAACACAACCACTCTCTTCCTCTCCTCCGTCGCCACACGTCCACCACCATCCTCCATCGATCGATCTTCCCTCCCCCCCCCCCCCCCCCCCCATTTCGCAACTCACACCTTCGCAAAACCCCTGCACTTCCTTGTTCGTGAACAAGCCCTCCCCCCACCCTTTTGTTTTCTCAGATGTGTTATTACAGATCTTGTTGGAGAAGAAATTTTTTGCCATAATTATACACTAGTTCCTTGCCATTTTATACCTAATTCCCTGCCTTTTATTTTACTCAAAATTCCCTAATTTTATTTACACCCCTGTTCTTGTGAGACCATCCCACCCGTGGACAAAATTTAAAATAGAAAATAAAAAATGAGCAACCCATATTATGACCCACATTCGTCGTATACCCCATCCCCACCCTCATCTTTGCTAGGGATGTGCACCTCACTATCCTTCCACTGTTATGCAGGTTGAGACAAACTCTACAAGTGGGAACGAAATTGCAAAAATATACAAAGAACTGCACAAGATCGCTATCGACAAGATTCGAGAGCGTCAGGAACTATTGGATGCACATAACCTTGCTCGGAAGCGCAAAGAACAAGATGAGCCCTACTGTTTGTCAAAGTCCATCACACTTTTTGAGGAAGTTCAGGGCACCATCACACGCACTTGATTTTCGACTTGTGCGACTTCTTTCCCATTTTTGAGCAACCAAATAATGTTCCTACAATGACACGAGTGACGAGGATTATGTTGATCCGTACTGGAACATTTTTGTGACACACTTATGCACATGCTTCTTATCAATTTTCTTGCAGCTTTCGATTTTTTTGAGTCACCTTGGCTTATTTCTGAGTTGGTTCATCAGTGTTTAGCTAGTTTGTGTTGTGGCAAGTTTTCGGGTAGACTACTTTGAGTGCACTTCGCCTTATATTCCGTGACCAGTTGCTTGTGTTCATAATACATCTTCGACTTTAAGCTCGAGGACGAGCTTCTTCGACTCAGGGAAGTTGATGTAATTAGGTTTCTTTTAGGAATAGTATTTCTTAGTTATATTGTAATAGTATCTATTTGGTAACAGTCCAAATAGGACATTATTTCCTATTAAGTTCAGGGTTTGCTTTTTATAAATAGGAGCGTAGGTAATTCATTATAATCAGTTGATTGATTGGAAGATAATTTATTTCTTAGATATTTATCTTTATTTTATTCGTTGTTATTTCAAATTATCCTCTCTTTTTTTCAGTTATTGTTTAGTTTATTTTGATTATCGTTATTTTATTCTATCATAATCACTCGGAATTTACATATAAGTTAGTTAGTAGGCATGTAATTGGGATTTAAAGAAGATATTTCATTGTATAACCAACACTGCTAATCATGTGGGTACAAAACATTCATAATCCGATTATCATACAAATAGGTGTATAAAAACATTGATAATGAGAATCAACCGATTTTTTATTTCATTTCCATCGAAGTATCAACATTTCAAACAAGTTTATTATCGAATTATCACAAGGTCACCAATGAAAAGGAAATGAAATGAATTTATACCTAGGGTGTGGAGAACCCTTAATTGGCTTCTGCCCATACTTTCGCCATGAATACTCATCAGGGGGTATATCTGCAATCTTGTTACTAATGGCAGGCACCTTGATGGATCTCTTCACCCTCAGCTTCCTACAAGCAATAAACAAAAAAGTTTCTACTAAAATCAAATGAATTTAACCAAATGAACATGAGGAAAGTAATAAGATCCTAACCTCCTCTTCAAGCAATGACATCTACCACTACTTCCACATTCCACACTACCATCACCTCCCCTACTAGAGCACCTCTTCTTTAGTGTCTGGTGCGAATTCAAAGACTGCGGTGCACCGATCAAATGGAAAGACCTCCCATCCAAGTTAGCCACACTACCATCCAAACTCAAGGATGAAATGAAAGACCTAGTGGATGACATGGTGGGCGTACAACTTGGGCTATCAAACTTGAGACTTAAACCACTATTGCTTCTCCCATAAATCATATCAGCTTGAATCTTCATTTGTTGTTGCTGCTGAAGCTGAAACCTTTGCTGTTGTTGAAAAAATTGATAGTTTGTAGAAGATGGTGGTCTTTGATTAGAAAGTTGGATGGAGCTCCTAGAAACTGAACCTGTATCTAATGCTGACCCTGAGTTGTCAAGGAACGTTTTCTGGCTAAATTGCATAGGAGTCTTAGCAGCTGAACCTATATGATTCTCAAGATAATTAGTTGGGAGAAATTGAATAGGAGCCTTGGTTGAAGACTCTCTCACAATGTTTGGATTGTCTAAGAAGAGGTTTTGGGGAAAAGATGGTGGTCTCTGAAATGGGAAATTCTTCAACTTCCTAACTCTACCATGACCCAAACCACCATTATTACCTAGCAAAGACACAACCTTCTTGAACTTGGCCACAGCTTCCCCAGTCTCCACCATTAAGTTCATATACTGGTTCTGATCTACAGGCTTTGACAACACATTAAAAACTCTACGACAGCTCTCCACAGCTGCTCTGTTAGCTTCTTCAACCTCCTCCATGACTGACTCTCCTCTTCCAAACCCTAGCTAATTTCAGAAAACTCTAGACACCCATGACCCAAAATCTCTAAACAAATAGCCAAACACTCAACCAAGTCAAACCCAAACTCAGAAAACCCTCCAAAAACCAAAAAATAGATCAAAAGTTCAAATTTTGGATCATCTCCATTGGATTTCTCATCTCAGATTGAAACAATGAGAGACAATGACAGAGGTTTTTAACTGGACCCAACTAGAACCACAAAGTCCAAACATTAGACCTCCAAACCCCCAAACTTCAGAAAAACGCCCACTTCAGAAAAACCAAATCCCAGATTGTTTCAAGTCAAAATTTCATGTTTATTAACTCTCACCCATCATCAATCACTTCAGTTTGTCAAACAAGATGAGATTTTTTATGTCAAACTTTTCAGAAGAAAATCACAAAACCCAGAGCAAAAAAGAAGTAAAGATCAGACCTTGATGGATTTTTTTTTAGAGTCGCTGAACAAAGAAGAAGAAACTCCAGACCCAGAGATTCTCCCTCCATCACCATGAGATTGAAAGGTGTGAAAGTGAAGACTTTCTCATCTCATCACCTCTCTCTCTCTCTCTCTCTCAACTTAAACAAAACACAAATAATAAAAAAAAAACATTCTTTTATAATTTGCAATATTTTATTAGCTGAAACTGCCGTCAATGTCACAGATCCTCCTCAAAAGTGGATCCCACCCACCACCACCGGACCCCCCCCCCCCCTATCTCTCGTCATTCTCCATTGATTGATTTACCGAGGCAACCCAAACCACGACATCGAGATACGCATTCCCCGTCAAAAAGGGTCAGGTCTGTGTTGTTATTTTTTTTTATATATATTTTTATTGAAATGTGAGCTAAATTTTTAAGGATATCATAATCTATTAATTGGACGACCTATGAGTCAATTTCGATTAGAAAGTAATCATATCACAGGTAAAATTTAAAGCTAAGACGTGAAGGACAAACCCACACAGCAATAACCATTGGGCCATAACACAATTGGCCTCTCTCTCTATTCGTTCGTCAAAATTTACCCAAATGCAATGAGGAAATTAATTCAATTTTTTACTCATCACAAATGTCGCAGCCAAACATGCACATAAGATTATAGAATTGTATATTTTATCTTTATGCATGCATTGGTTTTTTTTCACCTTGGATGTTAGTGATGAACAAGAACTTCGATAATATAATCTTGAGGAACATCTTGTTGTCCTTGTGTTCAATTTAGTCAACCATGGTTTATTAATTCCAGCCTCAAGCCTTGATAATTGTTGGTATTTAGATATTAATTTCATCAATTCTTTATAAACTTATCACAATATGGAGCATGCTTCACCTTTTCCAAAATCGTTTTTAGAGTTAACAACACCCTGGATGTCCTCCACGCAGTTGTAGAATTTAATAGCTATTTAATATTTTTTGTGATAAAACTTTAGAGTAATTTTAGGGTGCATCTTTTATGTTTTTCTTTACCTTTTTTTTTTTTTCTTTAAACAACCACAAACATCTCTCTTACATTTCAGATTGGATTTTTACTGTTCATGTAATTTGAGTCTGTTTGTCCTACGTGGCAGAATTTGTATTTTGGCAAAACTTAAAGTTAAAACCTCCACCTCGATACTTTCCTCACTCACTCCCCACCTCTCTCCCTTCACTTCTTTCTCCCTAGGATGCTTTCTGATTTCAAGAGATCACCTCTTCGTCCAAAGACGAAGCTCTCTTCTTCCTCGAGAGCCACAACTGGAACCTCGACTCCGCCGTCTCCTCCTTCTTCTCCGCCGAAGACAACATCCCTACTGACCCTCCTCCGCAGCAGTAGCAGATCAACTCTCCCTCCCCGTCTCCATTATTTCCTGCTGTGATGGCCTCACAAGACAAGAAATCGGCCTAGCCGTCCGGGAGCCGCGCCGGAGGGATCCGTACACTCGCTGATCTGAATCGGAGAGCTGATCCTGGCTCTGATAGTGATTCTGATGGTCCGCAGGAGTACTACACTGGTGGCGAGAAGAGGTAACCATGTTCGATTTCATTTCTTAGTGTTTTAGTGTTCTTTGCAGTTTTAAACCCTAGATTTTAGTGTTTTAGTGTTCATTTCATTTCTTAGTGTTTTAGTGTTTTTTTTTTTTTTGTTGAAGTTGTGAAACCCAATTAGGGAGTGGGAGATTATTCATCTATAGGGAGTGGGAGATTCTTCATTACTTGCATCTCATAATTTTTTCAGTTTAGATTAGTTCAAAGTCTGATCAAATAGCCATTGGGTTTTATGTTTCAGGTATGTGAGGTGCACGGGGATCTCAGAGAAGGCGCGTTTCGGTTCTTGGACTGGCTTCATGAGGCTGGTTTCTCTGTTTGGTAGGTTTGTCTCTAGCAATATTTGTTGAAGTTTATAGTTCATGTTCCAATTTTGATTTTGTATTTGTGTGAAATGGATGCAATTCTTTTCATTTTGCTGAAATTTGATTGTTTGGGTTTAAAGTTTTTAACTTTATGCTTTTGTGTATATGCATGAAATTGTTGCAAGTAATTTGCTTTGGTTTTCATTGCAAGTATTTTTTTTAAAAATGAAAGAAAAATCCAATTGCGATTATTCGACAATTCGGTGAAAGTACGATGTACTCTATAGTAGTGCCAACGGCACGAGTATTACACTAGTCATCAACAGAAGAGATAGAAGAGTAAAAAAAAAAAAAAAAAAATTCAATAGAAGCACCCTAGAATTTTTCAAAACTGTATGCCCTTCGTTCCAAATTCAATGAAAATGCCAATAGAGAAAATTTTGAAAAAAAATGAGAAAAGCCAACTTGTCTACTTTATTTCAAATCTTTACAAAACCCTAGGAGCAAAGTTGACATGTGACCCAAGAAAGAAATAAAAACATAAAATGCTAGCTATTAATTGATTTTGATGTGAAGTATGAATATACTAACACTAAATTTACTTTTTAGCCATTGTTAATTCTTTCTTATTATTGATAAAATAATAGTCTCATTTGACTCTAGAATTTTTTATTTTTTACAAAACTACTTCAAGTTTCTCCTCCACTGAGAAGCCAATAAGTTAAGAAATAATAAATAAATGTAGATCATGAATCCTATCAAGTATATAGGACAAATAATTGGACTTGACTTTTGTACCCATCCACTTATCATATTGGTTATAGGTTTAAATTGCTAAAAAAAAAAAAAAATACTCCTAAGGTCATGATAGATAGATAAATTATATATTTTGTTGTCACTCTTGTCAGGTCCTTTCACAATAAAAATAACCCTTTTTACTTAATTTTAGATTAGATTGTCGTCTAGTTGTTGATATCTACACTATAATTTTATATTCAACAAGTTTATGGATGAACTCATGAGGAAAGATTGTGATTTTGTTCAACAAGTTAATTTCGGTTCCTAATTTTAATAAATATTTTGTGAGAGATTCTACATTATAAGTTATGCATTTTAAACTCTTAAATAATACATAAAAAAAGTCGTCATGATTCATAATGTCATATATAGTACATATTAAATAAGAATCACTCATATAACAAACTTTTGATTCTAAAATAACATTATAGCAGGTTAAAATATACGGAGATTGAAAAACAAAATTCTCAAGACAATTTTCCTGAGAAAAAATTAAATATTTTGTATTTTGAAATAAATTTTAGGAACTCTATAATAGGAAATATTTCATGAAATTTTGATATATTTCGAAAAATCACACTCCTTGCAAAAAGGTAAAATTTATAATCCAATTAGTCGGGTTTAGAAGCACGTGCCATACACATGACATAAGTAAAGACAATGCCAAAATTATTTTTTAAAGAAGAATTTTTTTTTTGATATCCTTATGCAGAATAACTCCATGTGTATTTCATATGATTCTGAATTCTGATATACAAAACAAGTTAGCCCATTAAAATTATGTGAAACATAGTCAATATGAAGGGAGAAATTGTTTTCATGGTTAGGACTTACGAGTTTCAAAATGACTCAAAATGTTATTATGGCGGTAAATTCTACATAAAAATCAATTCATTATGATATATGTAGTTGCGAAAGGCTAACAAAAGAATGGAAATGGTCAGCCAACTCTTAATTCCAAAATATTGTTTGTATAAACCCTCATTTACTTCTACATTATTTTATACTTCATGAACTACGCACGATAGAGCCATCCTTCAATAGATGCAGATCGACCATATAGCATTTTGTTCCAAGGAATGTAAGCCATCTCAAACGCTTGTTTTTTCAAACAATCATATCATGTTCACAGTGATGCGTTCAAATCTCGACATTCTATAAATTTGACCTGCAAAACAAATGTTAGACTGCTAAAGACCATTTTTTTGGTAGTCGAAGACACTCTGATGCTTAAGCCAGTAACTCTGTTTGAAGAATGAAATAAATCTGGACAAAACTCAGATAAAGTTGCATACCTTGGTCGATTGTTCCCTTTACCTTATATAATGGTCACGATTAATTTTCTACGTGACTTAAGCATGTAAGGTGCAATGGAAAATGTTCATTGTAACAATCTCCTTCTTTTATAAAGATGTGTTCATGGAGGTGTAACTCCCTCCACGACTCTTTTCTTATATAACGTTTCTCTTATTTATGAGAGAACTCGTGTGGGCCCGAATTTGGGTCTTAATTACGACTTCTTCTGATGGGCCCTGTTTGGGCTTTTATGATTGATTTTTCTTTATTGAGTTTTATTAGTTGGCCTTGTAGGTTGGGTGTTTGATCCTCATGATTGATGTTTTCTGCCACGTGTATGGTTGTGATGACGGTCTATTTTGATGTATCATCAGTTATTCCTCCCTTTAGTTAGTGGGTATGTTGACGTGGCGACTAACTTCGTGACAGTTGGTTTTTCAATTTCATCATTGCCTTGTATTTAATGTTGTCAGTAGCTTTTGGTGGATTGGTGTCTTGATTTCCTGCTCACTCATTCGTTTTTGTGCACATTTTTGGGATTTCGCGTAGCCATCATATCCAACACGATGTCTCATGAGCAGTTCCTTCGTTGCTCGACTCTATAAAAGGGGGCATGATGGGTTTGTTTTCCCTCTTTACGTTATCTTTGAAATTAGGATTCTTTTCTTCCTATGTCTTCTTCATTTTCCTTGCTTCTCCGTTTTCTAGCAATGTCTGCTGGCGATAAACTAATCGATAAGACACTAGCTACTTGGGAAGCTTATTTTTCTCACAAAAAAGTTTCTCAAGCAATGTTGGACGACCTTCGTTCTAACTATAATTTTCCACCCAACCTCGAGATTATTTTGCCTAGACAGAACGATAGTCCTATTGTCCAGGGTCGGGTACATTTCATTATATCCCTGCATGTTTTCTTCAGACCTTCGGTTCCTAGTTTCAGAGCTGTTTTGGGAGTATCTGAATTTTTTGGGCATTTCTTCTGCCAAGTGGGTTCTAATGGTTTGAGGGTCATGGTTTTTTCTTATGCGATAGCTATTCTATCCGGCATTCCTTTGACTTTGAGAGTTCTGCATTCGGTAGTTGCTCTGATGGTGACCAAGGATATATGCTTCCTTCATTCCTCTGTTTGTCTCGCGAAGCTTAATTATGACATCAAAGATTGGTCGAGGTCCTGATTTTATGTTTCTGTTAACTCTGGCTACTTCCAATTGCGAGGTCGTCTGATTTTCGATCGTTCTGAGTTCCTAACAAACGGAAGGATCTACAATTGACTGCGAAGGAACGGAGAGTTAGTGACGAATTCTTGAGGCTTCTCGAGTTCCCTGTGGAAACATTCCTCTCCGAGGACATGTTGCAGCGCAATGGTTTGTACACTATGAATGAAGCGGAGTGGGCCTTGCTTACTGAATCTCGTGCTGAGGAAATTGCCACTCATGTTACTCTTACTGGGGTTAGTGGTACTAACATTGATTGGGAATGTGAGTTCGGACAGACGCGTTACAGATCTCGATTCTCCTGTCAATGTTGTTGGCCCGACTTCTAGGAAGTGGAAGCTTGCGAGGTTCGCTAGTCCATTGAAGTGATTGTTAGTTGACCCTGGTTGGGTTCCAAAGAAGAAGCGACTCTCTACTCGTGGTGTTGCTCGGACTGCATCTCACCCGAGTCCTTCTAGTAGGGATGTCACGGAAACTGCATCTCATCCGAGTCTTTCTAGCAAGGATATTATGGAAAAGGATCGCGCATCCCTCGAGGAGGTTGAGGATGAGGTTGGTGCTGGAGAGGAGCGAGAAAGAGATTACTCGTCCATTGGACGATAATGAAAAAAAGTTTTTTTTTTGCCTATGGTGTTTTGAACGTTGCTAAATGGTCTAACGATGATTTTCGGGCTAACAATGACAAGATGCTCCAGTTGGCGGTGGAGCAATCTAAAGAGGTTGCCGGTAGTGGTCAAAGTTCCAAAGTTCTTCCTCCTCGGTCTCCTTCCATTAATGTCAGTGATGCTGCTAGATCCTTAGTTTCTTTTCCAACTCGTTTCTTTTCCAACTCATTTGCACTCCCCCGCTCTTGCTGCCACTACTACTTATTCTGCTATTGCTATAGTTGCTCCGCGTCGGGAAGGCAAGCGTGATTTTTCTGTTGTTACCATCGTTTCGCCTGCCCTTCTGTCTATTGGGGGTGGTTCTTCTGTGCTTCCGAATCCTCATGTTCTTCATCCCGAGTTAGCTGGACTGAGGTTAGGTTCGAAGATATCCGTATCAAATCAGACAAAAAGTTTTGCTAGTTTACTCAGCTTGACGTGCAAGATGGTGTGCGCCAGTGTTCTAAAAATTGGCCTAGGCGGCGCCTAGGCGCTAGAAGGTAGAAAAACGCCCAGATTAATGGTTGGGCGGGTTCTGGGCGGTCTAGGCGGGTTTGGGCGGCCTAGGCGGTTTGGGCGAGTTTTATTTATTTATTTATTTATTTTAATAAGGCTGATTGTGTTTTTATTTTATTTTTCTTTCATCTTTTTTAGAAATAAATAATTTAATTATTTTTTATTCAATATATATCTAAATGTAGCAAAAGATGATTACTTAATGGAATTCTCAAATGATCTGTCGGTACCAATTTTAGTAATGTAGATTTTATTAAAGATGACTGAGGTTATTCATGCAATTTGAAGAAAAATAAAAGAGTAGGTTTGAATATTTGTCCACAAATTCAACTTTGTATAAAGTACCCATCATGACCAACTTCAGTCATTTGAGTTTTAATAAATTTTGTTCATGATTGTTAATTTTTCATTTTTTTAAATTTTGCATATGTATCTTGGCATTAAATTGGATGTAATTGATAAGGTATTATGCTTAACTTTTGTAAATTATTCAAGTTATAATACAAAACCTAAGACCGCCTAGGTGCCGCCTGGGCGCTAGGCACTTGCTCGCCGCTCGCCCACCGCTTTTTAGAACACTGGTGTGCGCAGGCTGATAAATGATTGACACTGGCATTCAGTAGAAAGACCTTTGATGCCCGTATTGGATCTGAGCGTTCATCTTGATTATGGTCTTAAGTAGAAAATGGACAAGATGAATCATCTCACTTTGCAAGGGTGTTGGGCTCAGTTTATCAAGTTAGTCATGATCAGGTGGTTTCTTTGGAGAGAAAGTTGGCAGCACTTTGCTGGTATTTTCTCACTTCCTTTCCCAATTCGACGTGTTGAAAGCACGATGCGCAGAGTTGGATAAAATTGTCGGGGCTGCTCAGGTCTCGTTGATCGAAACGGAAAGTGCGTGGGATAAGTCTGTTGTTGAGTTCAAGTCCTTGAGGACCAAGTTGGATGGGGTTTGTGCTCGTTTACGTGATATGGATAATGAACAATCTGTTGAGAATGTAGCTTATGATGAGGCTGCATGTGATGTGCTTGAGCAATCCGTTAGTCGTGATATTGCTGAGAATTAGGTGAAACAGTTGACAGTTGGGCTCAACGAGGTCAAGGCAGACACTTTCGTTATGCTTACCACCGCTGAGGGATGACTTGTTGCGGCAAAAAATGAACCTGCTACTGCCAAGGACAAGCTTTGCATTGTGGAGGCTGAAGATTGGAAGCGAGTTCTTGATGGGCGGATTGAGCTTCTTGATTATATTGAGGGGCTCGGTGTGGTTTTGTCTAAGTATAACCACTTGGTTGATGAAGCTTTCGAAAATGATGATGGTAAGAAGGTGCCTCGAATCGTTCGAGCGCTCCAGTGGTTGAAGAACCATTGCTTCCTTATCTTTCTGAAGAGAGAGTTTTGCCCCCTCTTGCAGATGATGTTGCCAACGATATTGTGGTTGCCTCTATTTCGTTTCCTACTCCTTCATCTTCTTCCCCGGATGTAACAATGTAACATAATAGTTTTATTAATGAAAAGAACTTCCCTTATTGGTATTCTTATTTGCATGTTTTTGTAATTTATCTTGTCGACTCGTTGCATGTTGCTTGTACCTTTTTTAGGTCAGTCGTAGTTGTTGAAGTAAGTTGTACTGCGTATCTTCAGTTTGATTTTTTCGACCAGCCAGGGGGCCTTCACGACTACTTTTTTTTTATCATGTTTGAATTTATTGACCCATATTCCTATATGGCTACTTTTGTGCTTTGACGCATTGGTTGCCTCGAAGTGGGTTGGCTTTATCCTTTCTTATTAATGTGTTGGAGTTTATTCGAACAAGTTGACTTTTCCATATCGACTTTTACTTCGCATTGGTTGTCCCGAAGATTTTATGAGAAAGTTGGTTTGTTCATATTTTACTTCGTTGGTTTGACGTACTAGTTGACCTGAAGTTGCTTTGTAACTAAGTTGACTTGTTTATCCAACTTTCACTTCGTTGGTTCGACGTACTAGTCGAACCGAAGCTCTCTGAATTAAGTTGACTCGTTCATCCAATTCTTACTTTGTTGGTTTGACATGCTAGTCAAACCGAAGTTTCTTTTTAACTAAGTTGACTTGTTTGTCCAACTTTCACTTCGTTGGTTCGACGTACTAGTCGACCCGAAGCTCTTTGAATTAAGTTGACTAGTTCGTCCAACTCTTACTTCATCGGTTTGACGTGCTAGTCAACCAAAAGTTGTTTTTTTTAACTAAGTTGACTTGTTTGTCCAACTTTTACTTGGTTGGTTCGATGTACTAGTCGACCCGAAACTCTTTGAATTAAGTTGACTCGTCCATCCAACTCTTACTTTGTCTTTGACGTGTTGGTCAACCCGAAGTTGCTTTTTAACTAAGTTGACTTATTTGTCCAACTTTTACTTCGTTGGTTCGATGTACTAGTCGACCTCAAGCTCTTTGAATTAAGTTGACTCGTTCGTCCAACTTTTACTTCGTTGGTTTGACTTGCTAGTCAACTCGAAGTTGTTTTTTTAACTAAGTTGACTTGTTTGTCCAACTTTCACTTTGTTGGTTTGACGTACTAGTCGACCTGAAGCATTTTGAATTAAGTTGACTCGTTCATCCAACTTTTACTTCGTGGTTGATCAAACAATAAGTTTATTATATATATCCTATTTGTGTCCTGATTTCTTTTGGCTTGATATGCTGATTGCTCTGTAATACCGAGTTTTGATGCCTTTATTTTTTGTCCATGCGTAAGATGGGGATTTCAAACTTGTAATTTTATTGATATTCTTTTCTCGATATTCTGACCAACCCCAACGGTTGTTCTTCTTGAAAAGTTATGCTAGATTGTAGAGTGGTTTGCTTCGTCCTCCTGTCCTTTGCTTGGTTGATGTCGATCCTCGTGTTGTTAGAGATTTACGTTTTTGTTGTTTTGTCTTGCATCGCCTATGTCTTCAACTCGCCGGATTTGCTATTGGTTATGTTTTGTCGTTCGTTGTATATGTTATTGTAGCTAATGGACTCAGGGTGTTTTCTGACTTAGTAGCTGAGCAGTGTTGAATTGTTTGATCATGCTCATATCAGTGCCAAACTGTCCAATCATGTTCACATCAGCGCCAAATTGTCCAATCATGCTCACATTAGTATCGAATTGTCCAATCATGCTTGCATCAGCACCAACTGCTAAGGTTTATTCGAGTCCGTTGTTGTCAATTTCATCGTTGGTAATTCAGGTTGGGCTTGCATTCGTCAGTAGGGTTCTTGAATTGTGTTAGTTGATTGATGCAAGTTTCTCCATGTTCTTTTACTACGCATCGGTAAAATGGTTTGTCTGGTTTCATTTGGCGTTAGTACTCCTACTTCGACATAGATCAACTCGAGTGGGAGGTGTTTCTAATTGCTTCTTCAGTTGGGTTGATCGTTTTGTTCCCTCCGACCATGCAGTGTAGGGCGTATATTAGTTCCTTGGGCTATTGTTTTGATCCCATAGTAGTATCTGCTTTTTCTTTTCCTTTGAGCTGTTTGTCTGGCATTCCTATGAATTCGTTGAGTCGTCCTCTTTGAACCAAATGCTCAATTTCCTTTTTCAGATTGCAGCAGTCTTCGGTATGGTTTTTTTTCCTTCTAAAATTGGGTCGTTGACCGTTTTTATTTATTTATTAATCCATGCTCGAAGGCTACATGACTGACCCTATAAAGTTAATCAAACCAGGCCCGAATGCTACAATATTGTTGCCACTTAATATCCTCGTCGCCTCCATCTCGCATAGAGAATTATTTTTGCTTCGGTCAATCGCCTTCACCTTGCATGAAGACTCACTTTCGCTTCACTCTGGTCTTGTCCATCTAAGCAGATGCATTCAATACCTGAAGGCTTATCAACGGCGGAGCACATGTGCTCCTAATAATCAGGGGAAAACTCACAAAAGCCTAACTGGTGAGTCTCGAACATGCGACTTCTCACAAGAAGAGTGGATGTCCGACCCACTGAGCTACAATTGGTGGACAATCTTCGGTATCGTGCCCGTGATCCATGTGGAAGGAACAATATTTGCTTTTGTCTTTTCTTTCTGGGTCTCCTCTCATTCTGAGTGGCCAGTTGATGTCTTCCCATTTCGCCATGTGTTTCAGTATATTGGCCCAACTCGTTTTCAAGGTTCTGCATGGTTTGTATGTCTTTTCATTACACTTGTTACCGCTTGTGTTGGGGCCTTGCTGACTGCAGCTTCTCAGACTCTTGCTGGTTGAATTTGGGCTTCCCATTACTCCGATGTCTCTTCGACTGAATGTTATCCTCCCGAGGTCCGTCGTCTCTTTTTTTCCTGCTTCTTTGAGTGGTTTTCTCTTTCTTGGTCATTTTTCTTCCTGGCAGCTTTCATCTTCTCGAGAGAAATGTGCTTTTGGGTGGTTTTCAACAGGATTGTCATGCTTTTGGGGGGTTCCAAGTTGAGAGCATAAAAAAAGGACCATCTTTTAGCCTGACAGTGAAATTAGCAGTGGCCATGTCATCGCTGCATCCATCGATCATTGTCATTTCGTTAGTGAAACGAGTGACGTATTCCTTTATCATCTCATCAGGCTTTTGTTTGATGTGAAGGAGGTAGTGTGGTCATTTCTTCATTCGCTGACTTCCGATGAATCTTGTGATAAAGGCATTGGCTAGTGCCTGGAAGGAGTCTATTGACCTCAATGGTAAGCTGTTGAACCAGTTCATTGCTGTGGAGGTAAGACTAGTCGGAAATATTCTGCACAATATTGACTCTGTAGTCTCCTTTAACGCTATCATATGGTGAAAATGTCGCAAATGATCTGTTGGGTCGGTGGTGCCATCATATGCTTCGAACTTTGGTTGGGTGAACTTCTTTGGCATGTGAGTTATCACGAGGGCATCAGAAAATGCCGGCTTGACTAGTTCGTACAATACATTGGATCCGTGACTCCGATTTTGAACGAGATTTCAGCAGGTGTTTCGTCGCTCTATGGAGTTTTACCTTGGGGACATTCATTGCTTTCGAGATTTCCCTGTTGAGATTCTGCAGGAATCTCATCGCTTTCTCGGGTTCGGTTGGTAGAGTTTTGCTGGGGCGGCGCTTGGATAGGGTCGGCTGTCTGAATGTGCTATTGAGTGAGTTTTTCAGCATCTTTGTCATGTGCTTCATCAAGATCATAAGCAGATCTACCCGAGGGTCAGTAGCAGTATTTCCGGATGTCTGGGTTGTCTGAGCTATCACATACTGTGGATCTTGATTGTCGGGTTCAATTGGTCGGGTGGTCACTGTTGGGTCTTGATCACGAGCTGCTAGGAATATAGTGTCGCCAGTAGGAGGGTAACTGTGATTGTCGCTGGGTTGAGTGTCTATAGAGTGTTCCATCTATTCTAACAACCCGTCGATTGTTGATAAGTTTTTTGTGAGCTTTGTCATTGTGGATATTCTTTTCAAAAAGAAAACTTGTCATTCCCCATGGACAACGCCAAACTAATGCGTCCAAATCTCGTCCTCCTGTAAGTTTGACATGCAAAACAGATGTTAGACTGCCAAATATCGCATATTTGGTGGCCGAAGGCACTTTGATGCTTCAGTTAGCAACTCTGTTTGAAGAAGAAAATAAATCTGGACAAAAAGCTCAGTTAAAGTTGCATACCTTGGTCGATTGTTCCCTTTACCTTATATAATGGTCGTTGTTAATTCTCTGCGTAACTTAAGCATGCGAGGTGCAATGAAAGGAGACGTTCATTGTAAAAGTCTCCTCCTTTATGAAGATGTGTTTGTGGAGGTGTAACTCCCTCCACGACTATTTTTTTATGTAACGTTTCTCCTCTTTATAAGAGAACTTGTACGAGCCCAGATTTGGGTTAATTACAACTTCTTCTGATGGGCCCGGTTTGGGCTTTTATGATTGGTTTTGCCTTTTTGGATTTTATTAGCTGGCCTGATAAGTAGGGTACTTGATCCTCATGATTGATGTTTTCTGCCACGTATATGATTGTGATGACGGTCTATTTTGATGTATCATCACATAGAATATAAAATTTGAAGGGGAATGATAGGTACTGTGAATGTGATTTAAAATGTCATCCACAATCTTTCTCTTCCATTCAAATCTCTTCTTATCACTTTCATTCTTGGAATCCAAATAGGGTTGAAAATCGAACCGACAGTTCGATTTTTCACCTAAACCGTGAACCGAACCGACTTTGGACGGTTTTAAAAATTTCAAATCGAAATCGAACCAACCATTAACAAAATTGAACCGATTTTAATTTATGCAAACCGTAATCGAACCAAATTGACTTAAACCAGAACAAAACCGAACCGGCCGACTATTTTAAACATATTATAATGTTTTTACATAAAATATATATTATTTATTATATATATATTCCATCGGTTCGATTTTGTCGGTTAAAATCACATAGAAACCGAAAATCGAACCGACCATTTTGGTTTTGAATTTTTTAAAATCGAAACCGAACCGATCGATTCGGTTTTGATCAATTCAGTCAGTTTAAACGGTTTGATCGATTTTTTGTTCAACCCTAATTCCAAACCAAATACATCCTTTACATCTCCTGGGTTACAGCTAAATTGAATGACACTATATAATACATAAATTCTTAGTTTACAAACACAATTAATGACTCAAGAATTTGCCTTCCACCTCCCTAATATGGTAGGAGTTGCTTCCAAACCAGGCCTCAAAAGGAAGAGTAGAAGGAATTTATGGAAGGCTATATTATTCAACCCTAATTTGGTTGCTTACCCCATTTTATGGCCTTTGACACCCTTGGCTTGTAAGCTTTGCAACTTACCATGGTGGTGGAGTACTTAAGATAGACATAACTTTAGAGGAAAATCCATACATCAAATCATTGATTACATACATTAAAATCATTTCTCAATATTATAAAACTCATGACATGATAAAGAAAGACTCTATAACTACATCAGTCAATCCGTTGATGATATTTACCAATTTGAAAAATTATAATATTTAAATGATAAATTATGGCCACTAATCAAGTCATTTTCACTATATAATAAAGTATAACAATCCAGTGCATTAGGTCAATAAAATAAATTATTCTCAAATTGGCGCATTTTATTAATAGGTTGGTAGATATATGTCCGCCATATGCAATATTCAAATCTGCACGCGTGCGTGATCGATCTTGCTCAGTTGTTCAAGCCATATATACGATTTCTGTGAAGGGAATTTTTGACTTTTTTTTGTCTTTATTATTTATTATTCATTTTTTTGTGAAAGAAATCTCCCAAGCAACAAAAATTTACAATCCACATTTATTTTCAAGGGAACTCAGAATTTTTTTTTTTTTTTTTTATACTTTTAGAACCCATGATAGTCATTTTTTCACCTTTAACAATTGTGTTTGGTCTCATATTATCAAAATAAATTGGACATCAGTGTTTTTTTTTTGTTAAACCTCTGGGACGAGGGAAAACAGTGGGATGCCCGACCTTTATTACTCAATCCAAAAAAGGTTTGAAAACACCAGGGGTATATTACGACTTTACTCGAAAGCAAACTATCAGGAAAATAAAATTAATAAATACATTATTTGGGTTGACGGATGTAGGCTGATCCAAGCGCAAAAGTGCCTTGGGACGTCTAGGCAACATCCAAGCATAAAAAACAAAACTTCTCTTCTCAATCTGGGATAGATTAGCCAGCTCACCGGCTACTGAATTTGCTTATCAAAAAACATGAGTTCAAACACATTCCATATTCAAACATACAATTTAAATCTTCTTCCAAATCGGTTGCAAATGAGGATGTAGGCTTCATAAATCCACTCTCTAACAAGTTTATATGCCATTTGGAGAATCACTCTACTCACTCATGCCTCCAAGCACAATAAATAACCTTCTAACAAAGACATAGATTTCGTTCTATTGTTGGAGCCATTGCCGAAGAAAATTTGTTTGGCCAATATTAACTCTCATGACCACACCCCTAGCTATCGCATTAACCCAGGCTGATCCATCAATGTTAGCTGCAACCCAATCTTTGGGAGGATGATTCCAATAGTTGACAAAAGAATGTTTCAGTTGGCATTGAATCAGCCTAGACTTAAAAGCTGATTATGAAATTAGGATCCACCGACTTAGACTTCGGGCTGAAAACATAAAAGACTAATTTCCGCTAATACCTAACCTTGATTATAATGTAGTTAGAGTTCCATTGTTTTTTCTCATAAAACATATTGTTAAGCTGAATCCAAATTTCCCATAGAAAAATTCTAGGCTGCTTTGTTTGGGTGCCTATTTTGTGCATTTTTTGGGTATTTTGACACTTCTACCACGTCTATGGACGGTGTTTGTGGTTGTGCTTTAAAGAGATGGGGTAAAAAGTGTAAAAAATCCAAAGAGGCAGCGTAGAACTACTCTTTCCTATAATATGAACATGGAAGTAAGATTATATAAAACCCGAAGGTGAGTATTTGTAGCAGCTCTCTTGAACCAGACTTGGAGAAATATATAGACTTTTGTTGGTCGACGTAAGTGAATCCCAAACCGCGGATCAAAACGCAACCATATTCTTGTAGCCATTTCTCTTTTGATGAAAGTATGTTTGGTTGGCTTAAAACTCATAACAGAGTAGCAGTTCCATCGCGACGCAAAACTAAAACGAATGAGTTAAGGTTGCCATCAATGGTGATAGCTCCTCTTAACAATTTCCAAACGAATACAAATTTTTTTAAGGAAGTAATGGATGTCAGATTAATTTAAATAACTTGTCATGTTATTTAGTGATGTAGTCGATTTTCGCTCCCTGCTTTTACATTGATCTGCAAACATGTTGACTTGCACAAGGAACGCACGTGAGCCACTAACCACCATGGTGGTGGCCGATGGCACTCCGAAGCTAAAGTCAGATAGGGATTTGAGGAAGGCGTAATGTTGTAAACAGGGAATTTGAAGCGTACCTTAGCTTACCAACTTCATGTATTATTTATAGTGCTGGAGTCTTGGTTCAACCGGGCCATCGGTGGCGTAGTTGAGGGAAGAAGATTTTCATGGAGATCCTTCTCTAATTAGGCACTGTGTTGTGAAGGGGAGTTTCCCTGTTAGCCTTGTGCTCCTAGATATGTGGGAGATAGTTCCCAATCAGAGAGTAGTCCAAAGATAGAAGTCTCCATGTATGACATATACTCTGGTATTTGCTTCCTAGTTGGAAGCAACATTTTGCTGTCTTGCTTGTCCGAAGTCGATCCTCGAGATACTTGCCTTAGCAGGTCTTACAGTTATTGAGGATAGCTGTGAGATGCGTGGGCTTAGCAGACTGTAATGATTTCAAGCCCGTTTGGCGGTCTGCCTTGTGCGAGCCTAAAGCCGCTTGGGCTGGATCAGTGTCGAGCTAACGCTTGGGCCTATTATTTCTCGATATCATCATGAAAAAGGTACGGTGTAGAAGATAGATTGTTCTGGTGTATCATCAGCTACTCCCCCCGAGTTAGTGGGGCGTCTAGTCAGTCCACTGAATCTCTGAAAAGAAATTGTACCATCGTGATGATTGAACCTAAAATGTTGTCTCAAACGGCGCTTAGCATTAATGGATACACGACTGCTCAAGGAGAAGAAGTACAATTTATATTCTCTATAAATAGCAGTCGATTTGAGGAGGATCTCTCATGTTACTTTCTGCGTTGTTCGTTTGTGCGATTGTGCTTCTGTAGAGCTCAATTTATACTTTCTTCCAATGGCAGATAATGTTGAACTTACTTCCAAGCAGTTGTTGTTTTTTACTTGCCTCAAGTTTTTTGAAAATAGCATGGTTGACGAAACTGAGTTAGTCAGGCTTCAAAGCCTGTATCATATTCCAGAGGATCTGGAAATAATTCCTACGCTCGTGGCTAGGGCTCCATTTTCACCCCTTTAGGGGTACATAGGGTTTCACCGGGGCATGTTTGAAATATTCCAAAATTAACGAAAAAATCTCAAAATTTTTCGAAAAAACCTTCGAAAAAATGCAACTTTTAATTTTTGCCATTTTTATTTTCGTAATTTCAAAAAAAATGAAATTTTCGTTGAAATTTCGCGAGATTTCGCGAAATCACATTCCTTGCCAGTCGTTGATATGTAGCACCAACGTTCTTCAAGCCGAACGACATCACCCTGTAATAGTATATTCCTCTCTCGGTTATGAAAGAGGTATTCTCTTGATCAGGGGGGTGCATTAATAGTTGATTGTAGCCTGAGTAGGCGTCCATGAAGCTTAGTAGGATGTGCTCTGATGTGGCGTCCAAGAATTGATAAAGGCGGGGGTGCGAGAAGTTGTCCTTCGGGCAAGCTTTGTTCAGGTCCGTGTAGTCTATACATACTCTCCATTTCCCATTTTTCTTTTTCACAAAAACAGTGTTTGCCAGCTAGTCTGGGTATTGATCATGTCCGCGTTGAGTAACCACTGCACCTCCTCATTTATGATCGCGTTTCTCTCGAGCACCACATGCCTCTTTTTTCTGCCATATGGTTTTCCTCGTGGGGTCCACCCCTAGACGATGTGTGATTATTGACTGGTCTATTCCCACCATGTCTCTCATGGTCCAAACAAAGACGTCATGGTTCTGCTGTAGCAGCTTAGTGAGTTGTTCTGCCAATTCTTTGCTCAAGCGGGAACCTATCTAGATACCCCTGCTGTTGAGAGGGTTGTTGAGGTAAACCGTGATGGATTCTTCCTCCGGTTGGCCGTCATTTGGCCTGCCTCGGGGGCTCACAGGAGCTTTGTCGTCTAGGATAGGTTGCTTTTTCTCGGCTTCTCAAGTGAGATTGATAGACATCTTGGACGCAGGACCAACTGTTAACTGAGAATCACTCGATAGTAGTGCCGTCATGTACTGGCATTCTCTGGCGACTGCCCGGTTGCCTCTTAACATACTGACTGTTTGGTTTATCGGATATTTGATGCACTGGTGTAGAGTGGAAATTGCTGCTCCCATTTGGTGTATCCAAGGTCTCCCCAAGATAACATTGTATGCTGAAGGTGCATCGATTACTATGAACTCTTGAAACAAAGTTTTTTGAGTCGACGTCTCTCCCGTTACCATTGTCAATTGTATTTTTCCCATCGGAAAGCGCTTTTCGCCGCTGAAATTGATCATCGGACGGTTATCAGGGGTTAGTGCTTTTTCCTTTAGCTGCATGTTGTGGAATGTGCAGAGAAATAAAACGTTCAACGAGCTTCCGGTGTCCACCAAGGATCTCCTTACTTCCTAGCTTGCCAGGGAGATCGTTACTACCAATGCATCATTATGTGGGAGTTGGATGCCCCGTATGTCTTCGTCTGTAAAGTTGGTGGCATGGGACGATATACCTTTAGGCGTACGGTATTCGTTGCTCACTGTGTATCGCTTGGACCCTCATATCTTTGAGATTTTTTTTCCTGGACCTGTTTGATAGTTCAGACTCGGAATAGGTCCCATGAACCACGTGTATTGCGATTGCTGATTCTCTTCTTTCCTTTTTGTCGGGGGATTCCTCCGGGTGTCTGGCTTTATCCTAATCATGGAATGTGATTTCGTGAAATTTCAACAAAAATTTCATTTTTTTGATATTCTCGAAAATAAAAATGGCAAAATTAAAAATTACATTTTTTTCGAGGGTTTTTTTGAAATTTTTCGTTAATTTTGAAATCTTTTCATAAATATTGTTTTTTTCGTAAAAATACAAAACCCAGCTAACAAAAATTACATTTTTGAGGGGTTTTTTCAAAGAAAAATTTGGAGTTTTTTTTGTAAATTTTGGGGTTTTTTTTGTATTATCAATTCTTCTAATTATTTATCGACTTGTAAAACCATCCCCCCTGATTTTCTAATTATTATTTCTTCTACTTATATATTGATTTTTGAAACTCTGATTTTCTAATTATATATTGATTTCATGTTTGTTTAATTTATTGGTATTTAGACTTCATTTTATATGTTTAATAGATTTATTTACTTGTATCCATTTTTTCACATTTTTCACTTACCCTCGAAATTCATTATATAGTTTTATATATAATATATAGTTTTATGTATCCTCAAAATTTTTAGGTTTTTTTTTACACACCGAAATATTCCTCGAAATGTTTCTTTAAATCAAGATATCGAAATGAACTTGAAAAACAAAATCACAATTCTTGCTCCTAATTGTTTGTTCCTCCTCTAGGGCAATGTAACTCTGTGCTTCCTTCACCAGGTCTGCCATATTTGCTGGTGGGTCCTGAGTTAGGAAGTTGTAGAACTTACCTTTCCTTAAACCGTCGATGAAGGCCGAGACGACTATTGTGTCGTTGCACATGTTGACAAAGGTTAGATCGCTACTGAAGTGCGTTAGGTACGCCTTAAGTGTCTCATCAGGCTTTTGTTTCATTGACTTGAGCATCTTCATCATTAGCAGGATTTGCTGTATATAAAACGATCTTGGATCCGTTTTGAGGTCTGTTGCTGCAGTTGTTCCGGAAGCGTGAGCTTGCTGTCCGTGCGTTGTTTGCATCGTTGAAAGCGGTGGAATTTTGCCAGTCTGAGCGTTTGACGTGTCCCCTTGTTCTTTATAGTTGCATGATCTGGTGGTTACCATCTTCTCGTATTCTGAAGAGAGATAATGCTAGTGAAAGGTTAGGAACTTTATTAGCCCCACGAACGGCGCCAAACTGATGCAGTCAATTTTCGCTCCCTGCTTTGACCTTGATCTGCAAACCTGCTAACCTGCACAAGGAACGCACGTGAGCCACAGACCACCGTTGTGGTGGTTAATGACACTCCGATGCTAAAGTCAGACAGGGATCTAAGGAAGGTGTAATGCTGTAAACAAGGAATTTGAAGCGTACCTTAGCTTACCAACCTCATGTCTTATTTATAGTGCTGGAGTCTTGTTTCGACCAGGCTATCAATGGTATAGTTTATGGAAGAACATTTTCGTGAAAATCCTTCTTTAATTAGGAGTTGTGTTGTGAAAGGGAGTTTCCCTGTTAACCTTGTGCTCCTAGATATACGAGATATAGTTTCCAATCAGAGAGTAGTTTATAGATAAAAGTCTTTATGTGTGACATATACGTTGGTATTTGCTTCTTACTCGGAAGCAAAGTGTTGTTGTCTTGCCTGTCCGAAGCTGATCCTCGAGATACTTGCCTTAGCAGGTCTTACGGGTATTGAGGATAGTTGTGAGACGCGTGGGCTTAGCAGGTTATAATGATTTCGGGCTTGTTTGGTAGATTGCCTTGTGCTGGCCTGGAACCGCTTAGGCCGGATCAGTGTCGAGCTGAAGCTTGGGCCTATTATTTCTCGAAATCATCATGACACGTGTATGGTGTAGAAGAGAGGTCGTACTGGTATATCATCATTTAGGATTTCGAAAGATGCTATACGCTGATTTTGATCCAAAATCGACCATGTTGAGTGAGCTTCCAAATGCGCAAATCAGCTCTAGTATCTATATTTCAGTAATAGTCACCAAAATCCTCCATAACTTGATTTCGGATTTCATCTTTCAATTGATGGAATCCCTTACTAGCAAAAAAAAGACAATTTAGGCCAACCTTTAGTCAAATTCGATAAGGGAGTGTAAGCACCATTCCCACTCAAATTCTCGTAAAAGAAATTAATCTATGATCCATGGCCATGCACTATTGACTTTCCAAAAGGAATTGCTTATCAACCAGCTTCTTAACCACATCACCTCCTTGAACATTTTTTAGGATTAATTTTTAACACTCTTTTTTTAATCATCAAATGGAGATCATCCATATCATCCCTATGACGCATAAATACAACCCATAACGACTTCGAAGTTCTAAAGCGCCTTCAAACAAAATGCTCACACTACCAAAAATAAATCTCTCACCCTCGAACCGCACTCATTGATTGGGTGGCTTAGCCGAGGCCAAGAAACCCATTTACGTTTGCACCTCCCCTTAAAATCTCCCAAGAAGAAGGATGCAATCAAATTGTTAGTTTTTTGAATCATTATCATAACATAGGTTCACAGGTTGCAACCAAAGTATAGAAATAGATACTAAAACATGTCTAACTAGTGCCAACCTTCTTCCTGGCACGAGCATATTGGATTTCTAACCCCTATCCGCTTCTGAATTTTAGTGACTAGTTTTTGAAAGAAAACTATCCTACATTTACCCTGATATCTAGGAACACCCAGATGTTTGGAAGGAAAAGATATTTGATGGTTAATCTACTCAATTCTATCCAACGGGCATTATTATCTCAATCGTAAAGGAGCTCTTACCTTCATTAATTTTATGACTGAACGCAACACAATAACTAGCCAAAAGTGCATGCAACATTGCAGATACATTATTCTCCCATTGAAAAAAATTAATGTATCATCCGCATATAGCTAGTGAGTGATAAGGTTACAAGATCTAGGCGTGTAGGAACTAAATATTTTCTTTTTATGAAAAGCATTAGTAAGACCCTTGTTAAGGACCTCAGCTGTTATCACAAATAACAATGGAGGGGGTCTCCCAATCTCAAACCTTTGGATGACTTGAAATATCCGTCATACACTCCTTATATTAAGACATAAAATCCACACTTAGTAATGCAATTGGAAATCAGCCGGCATAAGCGGTTATCAAAACCAAACCGCTTTAAAACTGAAAATAAAAATTCCCATTCTATTGGGTCATGCCTTCTCCATGTCAAACTTAAGGATAACGTTACCACCAATTGTTTTTTTTACCAATACTACACATAAACTCTTGAGCCAGGCCAATACTATCTGAAATGAGTATCCCTTTCACGAAAACACCCTGTTAAGGAACACTTCTGCCAATCTATTGCCAATAAGTTTGCTGGAGATTTTATAAGTAACACTGCAGAGGCTAATAGGACAAAACTCAACCTTAGGAATAAGGGAAATGAAATTTGCAATAAGTGAACCTAATAAAGATCGCCCCATAAAGAAGGATTTAGCCGCTTCCCATATATCAACTTTCACATTATTCTAGCAAATCTGGAAAAAGCCGAATGTGAAAACGTTAGGACCCGGAGCACTATCTCACGGATGCTAAAAACCACATTCTTCACTTATTCCAATGACAGTGGTTTGGACAGACTATAATAATCGTCTTCTATCAAACAAATAGGGCATACAATCCAAAACCCGTCTTCTTATGCTACTGCTTGCGAATAAATCATGTTCTAGAAAAAAAAATATTTGCTTCATTTGAAATCTCCTTTGGATCAGAAATAGTTTTGCCATTGGGGAGTTCAATTTCTAAAACTAGTTAATCTTGACAAAAGCAAAAACAAAATACTTAGTACATGCCTCCCTCTCTTTATTATCTTTTTTCACCTGACTTCTACTTACAATACACTTCTTCTTGAAGCAAAACATGTTTGTACTCTGCTTCACATTTGTTATAATTATTGACCACTTGAGCATCCCTAGAATGCTGAGAGATGGTCTCCTACATACATAGTTCAGCTCTAAGCCTACGAAGATTGCTAAAGATGTTGCCAAAAATTTCTTTATTCCATATCTTGAGGGCGTATCTCAAGCGTTTAATCTTAAAATCAAGCCTGTTAAGCGGATCACAACTCCAAAAATCTACATTCCAAATATTAACAACTAAGACAGAAAAATCATCATGAAGTGTCCACATATGTTGGATTCAAAATTGAGAATTACATGATAATGAGACCAAAGGAAGAAAGTCAAGAATCGGGGCGTATGATCTAGGCATATCCTCAAGAAATTTCCAATTTAACTAACATAGATTGTCCAGCTATTGAGCATTAACAAGTACCATGTCCAAATGAGCCCAAATATGATCTGTGTCCCATTTATTATTACACCAAGTGAATTTGGGACCGGAAAAACCACAATAAGAAAGGCCACACGTTTGTAGGCACGTAGCGAAATTCTCCCATACCGTTTATGGCGGGATCATTACCCTCCATTTTTTCATCCAAAGTTGTTATAACATTGAAATCACCATATATAATCCATCAAGCTTAACTTATCAGTGTTATAATTATTGAAAATTGTAAATTACATAGAATTGACGTGTACTCTAAGTCCTGCTAAAGATCCTTTTTCCCTGCTCTGCATTTGGCATAAATAACAGAAACCACAAGCTCCGCATTATTGATAGAATCTCTAACAATGTAATGCATTATCTGGTTAGTAGCAGAGACAACTGAAATGTCCAAATCATTGTTCCAGAACAACCACAATTTTCCTCCCGCTTATTTGTTTGACACAAAATTATAGAGGTATGTTTTGCACCTAATCTCTCCATGTCTATCTGCTCCCATTGGTGATACAATCATTAAAAGATTAATTTATTTTCAAAAGCCATTTTTTTACCTGGCTTATTGTAACTTTGCTACCAACTCCCCTAGCATTCCAAAACAAACTACTGTCTGTTATCATTGGAATGCTAGCTACCTTCTCCATTTACCTTATTTTTCCACCTTCTCCCTTTTCTGAATGATATGTATGTCCAAAAATTAAATCCTATACATAAAGGGAAATAGAATCCTTGATTTTCTCATCAATCTAAACTTTGGTATGTGTTTAAAAAATAAATCGCATTCAGTCATATTTTCCTGGGAGTTGGTACATGTACCTGACCATTTGGCTACGTTGCACCAACTCTTTGTTACACCAATATTTTGGGGTGTTTCGACTTTGTTACACCAACCTAAAATATGTAACATCAACTTAATTACCATATTTTTATAAGCATTAATTTATTGCTGACGAAAGGAATAAATTAAGTGTTATTTCGATAAAACTAAACTTAAGTGACGAATTATTAACTCTACAATAAATAGCAAACACTATAGTAGTTTTTAAAATAAATAAAAATCTCATAAAATCACCATGCAAACAACACTATCTCTTCTCTATGCATCTAATTTAAAGTGCAAAAGAGTACAATGTGTTCATCAAACGCAGAAGGATTGACAAAAAAATGTATTAAAAATAACTAAATAAATATGTATGTGAGTGCATAAATTTAAAAAAATGGGTGTACTATTACAACAAATTCAAAAAATTGCATTTAAAATTGTAATTGGAATATTTTTTACAAAATCCTCAATCAGCAACATGTGTACTTTTCTTCTCTTGGTAATTAACTAGAGTTTTTTAGGGTTAACAAAATGTGGTTGGGTACACCAAACAATTTTTAAAAGCTAAATTTAAATAATGAAGTTGAGGGCATTGAGCCAAACAATCGGGTACACGTAGCAACTCCCTATTTTCCCTTTTGATTATGGAAACCCAAAAAATAGGTAATAAATAATTAATCAGATATGTTTCTTCTTCATTATTATGTGTTTTGTCTTTAAAAAAAACAGCCCTTGAAATCATTTATCCTCTTCAATTCAAATTGTTTTTACCGAGTGGTTTGAAAACTAACCCTTGAAATCATTTATCCTCTTCAATCGGAAATGTTTTTGGTTGCCACCATTGAGTCTGAAAAAACTAAAATTTTATATTTTAAATTCATTATTTGGTTGTGAGGAGATCACTTAGATCAGTTGTAAACCTGGAGTACTTAGGGGGTATATTTAATTAAGGATTCTGAAGGATTGTGAAGAATTTTAAAATTCAGAGGTATTCAATTCAGGATTTAAAAAATACATCTAAGAGGGTGTATTCAATTAAGGATTGTGAATGATTTTAAATTTCAGGGGTATTCAATAAGTATTTGAAAGAATTCATCTAAATTCAGGGGTATTCAATATGGATTTAAAAGGATTGGTTTAAAATCCATTAAAATCAGGGGTAATCAATTCATGCTTTTCAAAAGTCCACCAAAATCAAGAGGTATTAAAAAAAATTGTGGATTTTGATGGATTTGTTAAAGTTGTGGATTTTGAAGGATTTGTGAGTGGAAAGTACAAATAACAAGAGTCATTCCAAATCCAACCTTCTCCTCTCATATTTCAACATATTTTTATTCTCTCTCTCCTTCCCCCTAGCTATCTCTCTCTTCCCTTCCTCTATTTTCTTCCAGGGTTCTTGTTTTTATGACAAAAATAACAAACTCCCCCATCTCAATCTCAATTGAACCCATCACCCGCTTTTTACGAATCTACCCCTCCAATCAAACCTAATGTCAATGCCCAATAAATTTTAATTTATTGCAAGCAAAAGGTACGGAAACAAGGAAGAATACTAGGAAGGGAAGGAGTAAATTTTTTTTCTTCATATATGTACTCTTTCGATTAAAGGTGAAAAGATGAACAAATACTACAGTTGAATATCTAAATAGATAGTGCACCCACTATTTCCACCATGCATCCCTGTTACAGTCAGACTCATTGACATCCATACAAGCATACAACTACTCCTGCAGAACACATAACATTTAACATTTCAATGATGCTTTCAAATTTGTGATTTTTGATGCCCTTTTCATCTTTTATCCGTGTTCTTTTACTATGGTGTAGTTAAAGTACACCATTTTTTTTTATGAAATGCCTCACAAAAATATTGTTTATGTCAGCACATTGATTTTTTGATTTTGATGTAAATACACTATGAAGAATACTGTCATTCAGATTCGTGCCCATATTGTTAAATTGGGTGATGGATCGACACTTGTCATTTGCAACACTTTGGTTGATTCTTACACTGTAAATGTCACTGTCTTCAATTAGCTTCCCAGGTTTTTGGTTTCAATAATAAGGAATTCTCATGCTCTAGCATCCTAAGCATTACTGTAATAATGAAGTAGGAAAGCTTTTCGAGAAAATTTCGTATCATTTTTGTTCCAGATCCACCGGATTGCTAACATTCCTATTAGAAAGAAAACAAAAGATTATAAGGAGATTCATTATCTTGTAATCAAAGTTGGGACAGAGTTGGATGAGTTGCAAGCATGAAAATGTGAAAATGGGAGAAAGGGCTGCAAGGGAACTCTTCGAGCTTGAACCCCAAATGGAATCGACTTATATATTGCTATTTAATATTTATGCTGCCAATGGGATGTGGGAAGATGTTGCTAAGGTCGGGGCAATAATGGGTATAAAAAAGAGCTTGGGTGTAGTTGGGTAGAGGTTGATGCAAAAGTCTGTGTTTTTCTATCTAGAGATGGATCTCACCAAAGGCCGTGGAGATCTATTGAAAATTGGATGAATTTGGTGACAAACTGATTTCAGTAGGGCACGTCCAAACAATGATTTCAGTAGGCGATGTTCTTTCATTGCTTCCTATGACTAATTCATAGAAATCCATTGAAATCCGTAAGAATTTCTTAAAATCCGTAAGAATTTCTTAAAATCCATCAAAATCCAATCATTTAAAATCCATGTGGATTTCGTAAAATCTATTAAAATCCTTTGAAATCTTTTAAAATCCATGGGTGTTAAAATCCGTCACAATACATTAAAAATCCTTAATTGAATACACTCCTATAAATCCAAGGGTATTCAATATGGATTGTGCATGATTGTTTTAAAATCCATCAAAATCAGGGGTATTCAATTCATGATTGTCAAAAATCTACCAAAATCAAGGGGTATTCAAAACATAGTGAATTCAAATTGATGGATTTTGAAGGATTTGTGAGTGGGAGGTATAAATAACAAAATCCCTTCCAAATCCAACATTTTCCCCTCGGATTCTCAATCTCTCTCTATTTAATTTCTCATTTTTTTTTCATCTTCTTCGTCAAGAACATAAAAAACCCTCACAAAAACCTCTCTATCTAATGGACAACGACGATGAGTTTGTAGATCTCTACACCGACGTCCTCCGCCTCATCTCGGTGGTTCCAACCCCATCTATGAGACTGAGAAAAAACAACCAACTCCCAGGGGGCTTGATGTTTGTTGATTGAGTTTTGAGTTTTGAGTTTTGAGTTTTGAGTTTTGAGCATGAGGTGCAATTTTCAATTGGCTTGATTGGTGAGCAGTCACCATTTTTTATGTTCCAGCTTGAGATTTCAACCGTGGAGATAGCTATAAACTGAGTGTCCAAGGCTCATGTACATGTAATTTCCCCTTATTTTCTTATTGGTTTTAAACAAGAACAAATTTTAAATACAAAAACAATTCAACCATTGTATGGCGGTAGCTATGACCCGGACATGTTTGATGAAATGCTTCTGTGGTTTTTTAGCCTATATTGATTGTGCAAGGTGTTGTCCTTGTATTTGTCAATCCCTATTATCATTTACGAAAATTGACTCATTAACATTAAATCCACCATGCATTCAAGAGTCAAATAGTATTAACTATTCTATTGTAAATTTCTTCAAGTTTATTAGATTTGATCAAAGTTTCTTCTCAATTTTACTAGTATCTATGCAAAGATTGGTGTATATATATACATATATATGCGTGATGGGGATTTGATTTTTACAGGAAAATATGAGAAGAGAAGGGGTTGGATTATATTACTTACAATGGGAAATTGATTTTGATTGTTTTGGGAAAGTTAAAGATGTTCAACATTTCAAGCATAGAAATCCATAAGAATCCTTTAAAATCCATCAAAGTCCAATCCTTCACAATCCATTAAAATCTTAAATTGAATACATCTTCAATAGACAATTTTATATATTATATATAATAAATAAATTGAACACATTTTCAATAGACAATTATATATATTATCAAACAAAAATAAATAATAAAAAAAATATATGAATATTAGTCGTTTTTTATGAATAGCGATGAAGCAAAATCAATTGTTGGGAGTTTTATTACCTATTTTATTGGATCCATAATCAATAAAGGAGAGAAAATATGAGATTTATTTTATGAGATTACCAAGTTTAGATTGAGAGATAATCATGGATTATGAGACGTGTCATTATTTAAAGAAGCGAGATGTGCAAGGAGAAGGTGAATGAAGAAAGTAGCTAGCATTCCAAAAAAATTGTGTTTTGGTTTCAAATAAATATTTTAGAGAAAGTAGTACAAAAGGTAAAAGGAAAGAAACAAAAGTTAAATAATGGAGAAGCTGAATATGAACTTGGACTTCATATTTCTCTGGAAACTATGGAAATATTGTATTGAAGCATATATTACATAAAACAAAATTTGTAATCATCTCCAACCATTTCCCAACAGTAACTTACTACTTGTTGCATTCTATGAAAAATCTAACATGTGAATGCTAATATCCTTCGAGCTGAGATCCTCAAGTACAATACTACGAATGCAGAATGCGTTAAAGCCCTAACCTCGAGCTTTCCAATAGGCCTAATCCAAAATTTGCCATTCAAAGTTACATAGTTCTGAATGAGTAAAAAACAAGTCCAAACAGCTTTTGAAAAATAGCTAGTACTGAAGGTTGATGACAACTAGAGTGACACTGCTAATAACAATATTGAGAAGTATTTGCCAATACATATCTGTTTTTGTTGTTCTGCATACCTCTATGATTATGAACTTAATCTAGAAAAGCCAAATAAATAAATGGACAACCAACATCTGTCTATAATTCCCTATCAAAACAGTTGTAAATCAAAATCCCTTAGGAGGGCCCAGAATGACATTGTCAATTATTGCAAAAAAAAATTTCAACTAAAAAGGAAAGAATCATGTCGGAAACATTGAGCTTTTAAAGTATTGTCCTATAGTTTATACACAGGACTGAAGTAAACTTTTTTTTTTTTTTTGAAAAGCAAGCACGGGGAGTTATATGAATCACAAGACCACTGAAAGAAAGATGATTGTTTAAGGTTACATACATATATATGTTTTACCTCTAGCATCACCAAATACAATTTTTTTAGGTCATCCGCAAAGGAACTAGCAGTATCTCTACAAATTCATTATTTGGTAAGAGTCTAGCTAGTTTATCTGTTGTCTGATTTGAGAATATTTGAGAATTGTATCATTGTTGTTGTTATTCCTTGACAAAATACAAGCTTATGTAAGCTAACTAATCTTGTGAAAACAAGAAACTTAAAACTTTCTATACAAAATAGAGTCGTATTCTGACTTTCCTATTCTAACTTTCCTATTCTGACTTTCCTATTTTAACTTTCATATTCTTGTACTTTCCTTCTTGTAGATGTGAATCAATCTTGGACTTGGGCTTGGCTATGTTGAGTGCAAGCCTTATATATTCTAACAGGCACCCGCAAGCTGGACATGTAGACGCAGATGAAATGTGCAGCTTGGAGGAAACTTTGAAGTCCAATTTGGTGAAGAAATCATGATTGTTGAGTGAAACTGCTAAGGGTTTGACTCAAGTCAGCGTGATTGTCGAATTTTGGATACTTTTGAATGCTTCTGGATAATTCTGGATGATTTTGGATAATTCTGTTACGAAGAAATCATGACTATCGAGTGAACGACTAATGGTTCGACTCGAGTCAGCATGACTCAAGAAATCATGACTGTTGAGTGAATGACTATGGTTTGACTCGAGTCAGCATGACTCCCACTCAGCGCGAAGGCTGAAAAAATTTTCAGCACAAATGTTAGTATTGCTCAGCATTGGTACTGAATTGCTCAACATTGGTGCTGGTATTTTTTTTTCTCAGCACAAATGTTGGTATCGCTCAGCATTGGTGCTGATATTGTTTTTTTTAGCCTGTGTAGTGGTACGAGTAAAACTCGGGTGCAAATAGTAGAGGATTCAAAAAATTGTTTCTTTCCCTCCCAAAATCTCTTCTTACTCGCGTCTTGCTTCGTTATGTGTCACTGCGGTACTTGCAAGAGAGAGAAACATAAGAGGGGGAGAAGAAAGAGATAGAGAGGTGAGATGATATCGAGATGGTGGCTGTCGGTGAGATGGAGATTCGAGGGCTGAGTAGAGTGATGGCGCGATGGAAGAAGAGGGGATCTATGGCTGTGATTTGTGAAGAGGAGATTGTTGTAGTGTTCATTTTTTTCTCTGTAATAGGGCGAGAGTGATGTTGGCGTGATGGAAGAAGATAAGATAGCTGGTGGTTTAAGGCAATGGAGCTGTGACTGGTTTGTTGGCTGCGGGAAGAATTGACAACGAGGTTTTTATTTTTATTTTACAAATAGAGATTATTGCATGAACATTGGTGTCTTTGTGTGGCAGCGATTGAGATGGAGGGGAGATGGTTGCATCTCTATCTTTGTGGGGCGATGATTGGCAGTTGCAGTCGATGCAAGCTGGCGTGACGGTGGCTGTACTTGCTGTTGTTGTCGAGGAGAAAGAGAGAAGAAGTTCTCTGAATTTTTTCGCTGTTGGTTGCATAACATTGGCTTTGTGGAAAAAAAAACTCCCTGGCGTGTTCGTGGTGATGGTGGAAGTGACTCATGGTGGCTGCAAAGAGAAGGGTGAACAAGTTGTGATTACTCATCTTCTTCTTGTTGCGTGATTTCTCGTTGCTGCGATTTTTCTTCTGTGTGTTTGAGGACACTATTTTGTTGTATGTACGATACGTTTGTTTGCGAAAGTGGTGGGGATGAAAGAGATTAAGATTGATTGTCCCCCTTGGTTGGTTTGTTGAGAAGAAGAGGATAGGGTGTGATGCTCTCTCTGTTTGCAATGAGAGATGATGATCAGTTGTTTGGTTGTGTTATTTCTCAGGCTATTGCTATTATCCTCCTTTCCCCGCCTCTTGCGTCTAGTGTAATCGTCGGAGGCGGGGAAGAGCTTGAGTCCTCGAATTAAGTCTTAGGTCACAAAAAAAAGTTGCTCTAATACCATGTAAAGAAAATATTTGAGAATTGTATTATTGTTGTTATTCCTTGACTGAATACAAGCTTATATAAGCTAACTTCTACCTAACCTTGTGGAAACAGGAAACTTAAAACTTCATATCTAAAATACAGTCTTATTCTGACTTTCCTATTCTAACTTTTCTATTATGACTTTCCTATTCTAACTTTACTATTCTTGTATTTTCCTTCTTGCAAAAGTGAATCAATATTGGACTTGAGCTTAGCTATGTTGAGTGCAAACTCTACATATTCTAACAGCATGTACCATTGTGCAATTCAAAAAACTTCCACTGGCTTGCTTGATCCGTCTGGTTGTGTCTGGCTTCCCATGGTGGTGCTTTTGTGGTCGTCAAATAAGTGAAAGCATTTTCGGAGTCCATACAAAGAACCAACTTCTGCAACCCATACTATTGCGCTAACTTGATGCCTAGGTCCACTCCCTGTAACTCATGAAGTAAGATAGAATTGCTCACAGGAGTAAACTTACCACATTCATTCACAAAAACTTACATTAGAAAGCAATAGCATGTACAGAATATTAAATTTTGCACTTGCAAACTGCAAGCAGTCAAGCACCACTAAAGATGGGTTTTTTTTTATTACCAATACCGCACCTTCCAATTCAGGGGCGGATCTATGTGTTGGATAACGGGGTCAATTGCCCCCCCCCCTATATTTTTGAAAATTCCACCAAGTTACTTATATGTTTTATCTTGCCTCCCTTTAAAATTTTAGATTGCCCCTCTTTATATACAATCTAGGCTTTTGACTCCAGGTCATTTTAAAACAAAGACTTTTGTTTTCTATTTCTTAAACTCCACCTTCACCAATCCCAATCCCACTCCATCTCTTTTATTTAATCTATTTTTATTTTATTTTAATATCCATCAATCCACCACCATCTCTCTCTATTTTAATTCCCACCAAATTCATATTAACATTTTTTTATTGAGTTGGGGACTGACGGAAGGGAAATTATACATTTCAAAGATTTTTGTTTTTTTAATCTCTATCTATTTAATCTCTTTATTTTAGATTAAATAATTATAAATAAAGATTTCAAAAATTGTTGTTTGTCTGCTTCCTCTGAGCTAGTCCAAAAGGAGAAAACTTTCCATCCAGTCTAGTCCAGATGAGAGACACTACCTAGGCTACTACTGCTACTCGCCAACTCTCATCTTATACTACCATACTTGCTTCTATTTTCTCCAATTCAAAAAGGTAAGCTCTTCATTTGCTAGCTATTATTGAATTAATTATGCTATGTATATATAGTTGAATAGTTGTATAGTAAAATAGTTGTGTACTGTTTGCCCCCCTTTGTCTGTAATCATGAATTCGCCCATGTTCCAATTACCATACTGCCATAACAAACCTCGAGGGATTGTGTAACCGCCAGAATGTTATTGGATTTGTTTCTGGTCCTATTCTTATCCTTTTAGGTTGAAAAGAGAGATGAAGACTTGAGAGAAAGAAACTTGTCATTTCTTAAATTCGCCTAAACCACAAGCGATGCCCAATTATGTGCACTAAAAAACCTGCCCATCCTGCATAATATGAAGTTCTTGTTGGTACTTCCCTTCAGTGGAACATCAATAAGGTTCAAGCTTTGATAAGTTCCAAAGGTCCCTCCGTTTATAGTGTTCTTCTAGTCCAAGGCAGATATAACCATGTCAAATCACCTCAATGCATTGTCAAATTATGATTCCCTAGCATTCATAATTTCTTGCCAAAGTAAGTTGTACCTGTGTGTTGGCCATGCTTCGGTTGCTAGCCATAGAAATTGGAGTACCACATTGTGGAGGTAATTCAAGACAAACCATATATTTATCCTACAATGTCATAATGCATGCTGATCTGCCAAAACCAGAATGAAATGCAAAACTAACTTCTACAAATTCATTATTTGGTAAAAGTTTAGCTAGTTTAACTGTTGTCTGATTTGAGAATATTTGAGAATTGTATTATTGTTGTTGTTATTCCTTGATAGAATACAAGCTTATATAAACTAACTTCTAACTAACATCGTGGAAACAAGAAACATAAAACTTTCTATACAAAATAGAGTCGTATTCTGACTTTCCTATTTTAACTTTCCTATTATGACTTTCCTATTCTAACTTTCCTATTCTTGTACTTTTCTTCTTGTAGATGTGAATCAATCTTGGACTTGAGCTTGGCTATGTTGAGTGCAAGCCCTACATATTCTAACTGGCCCCCGCAAGCAGGACACGTAGACGTAGATGAAATGTGCAGCTTGGAAAAAACTTTGAAGTTCAATTTGGTGAAGAAATCATGATTGTCGAGTGAAGCTGCTAATGGTTCGACTCGAGTTAGCATGATTGTCAAATTCAGGATAATTTTGGATGCTTCTGGATAAAATTCTGGATAATTCTGGTACGAAGAAATCATGACTGTTGAGTGAATGGTTAATGGTTCGACTTGAGTCAGCATGACTCAAGAAATCATGACTGTTGAGTGAACTACTAATGGTTCGACTTGAGTCAGCATGACTCTCCCTCAGCGCGAAGGCTGGAAAAATTTCTCAGTACAAATGTTAGTATTGCTCAACATTGGTGCTGGTATTTTTTTTTTGAAAAAATTGCTCAGTATTGGTGTTGGCATAGTGTTTTTAGCTTGTGTGGTGGTATAGAGTAAAACTCGGGGTGCAAATAGCAGAGGATCCAAAACATTATTTCTTTCCCTCCCAAAAGCTCTTCTTCTTCATTGCATCTTGCTTCATCCTGTGTCTCTGCGGTACCTGCAAGAGAGAGAAACGGAAGAGGGGGAGAAGAAAGAGATAGAGGTGAAATGATATCGAGATGGTGGATGCCAGTGAGATGATATCGAGATGGTGGATGCCAGCGAGATGGAGATTTGATGGCTGAGTGGAATGATGGCGCGATGGAAGAAGAGAGGATTTATGGTTGTGATTTGTGAAGAGGAAATTGTTGTAGTGTTCATTTGTTTCTCTGTAATAGGGTGAGAGCGATGGGTTTGTTGGCGTGATGGAAGAAGATAAGATGGCTGGTGGTTTAAGGCGATGGAGCTGTGACTAGTTTGCTGGCTGCGGGAAGAATTGACAACGAGGTTTTTTTTAGAAAGAGAGACTATTGCATGAACATTGGTGTCTGTGTGTGGCATCGATTGAGATGGAGAGGAGATGGTTGCATCTCTGGCTTTGTGGGACGATGATTGACGGTTCTGGTTGATGCAAGCTGGCGTGACGGTGGTTGTACTTGTTGTTGTTGTTGAGGAGAAAGAGAGAAGAAGTTCTCTAAATTTTTTGGCTGTTGGTTGCATAACACTAACTTTGTGAAAAAAAACTCCCTGGCGTGTTCGTGGTAATGGTGGAAGTGACTCGTGGTGGCTGCAAAGAGAAAGGTGAACAAGTTGTGATTACTTTTCTTCTTCTTGTTGTGTGATTTCTCGTTGCTGCGATTTTTCTTCTGTGTGTTTGAGGACACTATTTTGTTGTATGTAAGATACGTTTGTATGTGGAAGTGGTGGGGATTAAAGAGATTGAAATTTTTTGTCCCCCTTGGTTGGTTGGTTGAGAAGAAGAGGATAGGGTGTGATGCTCTCTCTTTGTTTGCAATGAGAGAGATGATGATCAGTTATTTGTTGGTGCTATTTCTCAGGCTATTGTTGTTGTCCTCCCTTCCCCGCCTCTTGCGTCTAGCGTAATTGTCGGAGGCGGTGAAAAACTTGAGTCCCCAGAGTC
Organism: Berberis vulgaris; assembly: GCA_963556465.1. Classification (NCBI taxonomy): domain Eukaryota; kingdom Viridiplantae; phylum Streptophyta; class Magnoliopsida; order Ranunculales; family Berberidaceae; genus Berberis; species Berberis vulgaris. The sequence continues at coordinate 47,643,062 of OY747136.1, forward strand.
TTAAGTCACAAAAAACGTTGCTCTGATACCATGTAAAGAAAATATTTGAGAATTGTATTATTGTTTTTATTCCTTGACTGAATACAAGCTTTTATAAGCTAACTTCTACTTAACCTTGTTGAAACAGGAAACTTAAAACTTCCTATACAAAATAGAGTCTTAATCTGACTTTCATATTCTAACTTTTCTATTCTGACTTTCCTTCTTGTACTTGGGCTTGCGTATGTTGAATGCACGCTCTACATATTCTAACAATATGGACCATCGTGCAATTCAAAAAACTTCCAATGGCTTGCTTGATCCGTCTGGTTGTGTTTGGCTTCCCATGGTGGTGCTTTTGTGGTCGTCAAATAAGTGAAAGCATTTTCGGAGTCCATACAAAGAACCAACTTCTACAACCCATACTATTGCGCTAACTCGACACCTAATTCCACTCCCTGTAACTCATGAAGTAAGATAGAATTGCTCACAGGAGTAAACTTACCACTCACAAAAACTTACATTAGAGAGCAATTGCATGTACAGAATATTAAATTTTGCACTTGCAAATTGCAAACAGTCAAGCACCACTAAAGATGAGTTTTTTATTACCAATATTGCACCTTCCAATTACCATACTGCTAGAGCAAACCTCGAGGGACTGTGTAACCGCCAGAATGCTAATGGATTTCTTTCTGGTCCTACTCTTATCCTTTTAGGTTGAAAAGAGAGATGGAGACTTGAGAGAAAAACACTTGTCATTTCTTAAATTCGCCTAAACCACAAGCGATGCCCAATTATGTGCACTAAGAAACCTGCCCATCCTACATAATATGAAGTTCTTGTTGGTACTTCCCTTCAGTGGAACATCAATAAGGTTCAAGCTTTGATAACTTCCAAGGGTCCTTCTGTTAATAGTGTTCTTCTAGTCCAAGGCAAATATAACCATGTCAAATATCCTCAATGCATCGTCATATTATGATTCCCTAGCATCAAAGTAGGTTGTACCTAAGTGTTGGCCATGCTTCGGTTGCTAGCCATTGGAGTACCACATTGTAGAGGTAATTCAAGACAAACCATATATTTATCCTACAATGTCATAATGCGCGCTGATCTGCCAAAACCAAAATGAAATGCAAAACTTAACACTTATATTCCACTTTTTTATAATTAGAATGCATCTACTTTGAGACTGCAATTGAACCACCCTTCGTCTTCTATCCTTGCTTCCCAAACCCCTCACATTGCAAGCTAAAATTTAGATTTTGAAGATCAGTTCCTATCTCCTTGATCGTGTCTTCATGATTTGCATCATCTTTGAAGTTTTGTTCCTTAATTTCTTGACAAATTCCTCCATTAACTCCTCTTCTAAGATCAAATTGTTGTCCAATTGAGATGTCAAGACATTTTGAACCAGGATGTGGGCCCAAAAGACCTTGAATCTTGTTCTCCTTGCAATTCAAGCAACTACTCATGCAAAGTCTCCATTCCAAGACGACAACTTAAGAAATTTGTCTTAAAAGACAACTAGGGTGCCGACATGCACTACGTGCGTGTATATTCAATATTTTATTTTATTTTAAAAAATTAAATAATAAGTAAAAGTTAAAATTTTAGGAGTAAAATATTGTAACCGAAAATTACAATCTCACTATTATAAGGGCCTATTCATAATTTACATATAATTTGGGGGCTTAAGTGTAATTAATAAATGTTTAGAGGGACTAGTTTTGATTGTAAATAGTTTAAATTTAGGAAGGTAAAATGGTAAAAATGTGTAATAGTATTTTTTACTTATAAGACACAACTACCCCTTGTCATCGTTCACTTAACAATTTATTTTGTTTGTAAATATTAAGAAAGTGAATGGGCATTTTCAGAACTTGAAAATCAAGTTGAAGACATGGGCACTATTCATCAAACCGTGCAGGCATTATATAGTTTAGATTAGACAGGGTGGGGGAGAGAGATAACTTGGGAAAATACCTTCAACAAAATGTTATAAGAAAGGGAATCATATTGGAAAGCGGTTAGTAAAAGCTTCTCCACTTGCAAACCTTGGATCACAGGTAGTACTTTAAACATCAGCAATGCAGCCCTAGTTGCTCTTCTAAGGGCAAGGTTAAAATAGGTTGTTGCTAAATAACACCACATTTCTATTGAAGGACACCACCAACCCTCTACTTTTGAAGAACACTACCACCTTTCTGAAGGATATCACCACCTGTTGAAAGACACCACTAATATAAAAAAAAACCCTACCTCTCTTCTCCATCAACCTCACTACCACCACCTTTCCTCATTCTTTTCCCCCTCTTATTCTTCTTCTTTTTCTTCTCTTCCATCAATCACCACCGCCACCCCGCCACCTCTCCTCTTCCTCCCATGTTCTTCTTCTTCTTATTCTCCTCCTCCCCTCCCCTCCCCTTTACCTTTTTTTTTCTCCATCGCTCTCTTTTCTCCCAAGCACCACCAACATGGTCGGTCAATGGTGGCAGGGCGCGGCGAGGTGGTGGTGGGGCTGACTGGGGTGTTGCTCCAGTGAAGAGAGAAGAGAATGTGAAGGTAGGTGGTGGTGTCCTTTAGTGGATCCAAAAATAAGTTAGATGATGATGTCTTTTAGCAGAAGTGGTGGTGTTATATAGTAATTGTAACACCCCTACTTTTTTCAATAACAATAAATAATTTATTTTTATAAAATTCAATTGAAATTTGTATTTTTAAAATCTTCTTTCGTTTGACAAGTCGTATTTTTCGAAATTCAGTAAACTTTCTTACCTACCGAATCTCGGGACGAGATTCCATTTAACATATGTATAATGTAACACCCCTAAATTTCATAAAAACTAATTTATTTTATTTTGAATTAAATACAATAGGGGTCATTTAATTGAATGTGAATTTCGAAATTTAGGGTTTTATTTGGTGAGTTTAGAAGGTGAGTTCTTCAGAAGTCCAGTGGGGGCGAATAGCCACCCACACTATATAAAAAAAAAACCCTTCCTTCTTTTCTTCTCTGGTGCAACAGGAAGAGTTGTTCTTCCTCTTTCTCTTTCTTCAATGGCGGCTTACAGTGAGAGGGGTTTGTGCGAGGGAAGAAACGGAGGATTGCATGGTGGTCCGATGGCGATGGAGAAGTGTTGGCGGCTTTGTTGAATGGTGTGGACGCCATAAGATTTAAAAACAGTGAGCTTCTTTTCATCCTGTTTTATTTAAGATCCCTCTCTCCCTTTCTTTCTTGTCAATTTCTTTGTGCCATTTGCTTGCACTTACTACTTGAGTAAGGGGTTTTTGAATTCTTGGTTACTTGGTTCAATTCTTGCTATAAAACTAAGTGGGTTTTCATCCTCCAATGGAAATTTGTTTGCAACTTCTTATTTTTGTTTGATTATATAGCAGCGTTAAGTGCAGAAAGTAATTTAAAAAAAAAAAAAAAGGTGTTTGTTGACGATGGTTTGCAGAGCAAGATGATTGAATAAGCAATCTTGGGGTTCTTCTGTAGGTGTTGTTTGGTTCACAAACATGTCCGGTTCTTGGCTTACTTCACTCTCATGTTCAGTCTATATCAATCAAGCTTCAGACCACACAACACTTCAATGGGTCGGGTTCATTTTCTTAGCCCCTTGTCCACAAAGGGTTTTGTTCTTAACTATTGATCTTCTCTTTTTGCTTGTTCTTATCTTCTTTGCAATCCAAAAGGTTTTCTCTAGGTTCCATAATTCGTCTCAAGTTAGAACCCCCGTAAAGTCTTTTGATAGAACAACAGTTTGGTTCCAGCTATCTTTGATCCCGAGTACTGTTTTAGCACTTTGTTATACTCTTTATGCAATTCTAGCCTTGACTAGACCATCATCCTCATCTTCATGGAAAACCTTCGAGGCGGTATTAGGATTCATTCAAGCAATTACCCATATTGTAATTGTTATAGCCCACGGAAGGCGGTTCAAATCGAGTACACACCCGATGACTCTTTGAATTTATTGGGTGGTGAATTTTGTGATTGTTTGTTTGCTATCCCTTTCAGCCATCATAAGATTAAGTAATGGAGAACGTAGGGTGTTTGTTGCACTGAGAGTGGATGATATACACTTAGTATATATAGGGTTGAGCAAAAGTCACAAACATGGTTTCAGTTGAGAGTAGGGGGTGTTTGAGTTTAATAAGCCACAATGTCCATACTTTCATTTAAAGTCATAAAACAAGGTTGTTTCTTTGATGTTCAAGTAGTTATTACTTACAAATTACAATGGTGTTCATATAAAAATAGTAATTGTATATTTGCCTTCTGTTTAGTGGTATACCATATTGTGCTTGAATAAGGAGGTGAATTTATCCACAAGTGATCATTCAATGGTTATTTTTGTATATGTCTTTGTTTGGGAAAGGGTAGAGTACAACTTTAGTTGGTGTTAACTAGGAATTTGTGAATGTTTTCAAACAACTTAAGATATGTGTGTTGTGCTGGGATTTGGATGGTTGCTTTGGTGTAAGTTAGTGTCCACCCATGTTTGTCATGCACTTTCATGTTTATGTATTGAAATTGTCTTTTCGGAGATTGCATGTAGTGGCTTTGTTGGATTAAGCTTTTGAGATACTTTCTGCTAAACTAGGATGTATGTGTTTATCCATAAAATCACATTCATATGGAGAGTACTATGTGTAGTAGTGTTTGATTTTGCACTATGGTTTGTTTTGTTTTGATGTCTCGCTGATTCTATTGATGTAGGACCATTTAAGATTAATGATGTTCCTCTGTATGTATGCATCTTGAAATGGTTACGTTCTCCCAAAAGAAGGGGTGGATTTCATTATGAATGACAAAATGTCACTTGATCACCGTATTATTATAAAGCTTGATTTATGAATATGCTATGTTTTCCCCAAAAATGTGGGTGGATACGATTGTGAATCGATTTATGTATGACAAAATGTCATTGTGGAGAAATTCTGAATTATCAAAAATAAATGATATTGGTAAACCTTGATTTCTGAAAATATAAACCACTTGGACTTGTATCACTTAGAACTACCACACCTCTTTTGTTTGTTATTTTCCCTCTCTTACTAGAGAAACTAAATGACCACCGGGTCGTCTTGCGGAGTTGGGGCACCCATTTCTTACTAGAGAAACTAAAATAATCTTCGGGTTAATCTTGCGAAAATGAGGTGAATTGTTATGCCTAAAATAGGCTTTGATATTTATCCGTAAAAAATGTGACGTGAGTTTATGCGCATTGATAGCCCAAGAGTGGCTTTTGGTACTCATATAGTTAGGGGTATCCGCGATGCACGCCTGTATGTGATGTCCCCACTTGGGCATGGATGACGGAGTAGTCCTCCTTTATATGAGAGAGACATACGGGCATGTATGTTCGGCACGGAGGTGGTGCAAATGTGGTATCGTCTAAGTGATCATTCCGTTAAAAATATTAATCAAATTCAAATAAAAACGAATAGATTACGTTTATATTGGTTTCTAATCCTTTTCATGCAGGATGGCAAGTCCACTAATCTTTCTGCAGGTCAGACTTGCCATAGTCAACTCCTATAGGGTAAGTGTAAGTAAATGCATTTTTACTTAATTGGGATGATGATATGATGGCCTCGATGAGGAACTAAATCCTTGGAACTGTGTTTTCTTACATCACACTTTTGCCTCGTTGAGGAACTACTTGTTGGTGTGTCTGTGTATTGTTTGTGTTTAGCTTGATGTTTATCACGTGCGATTTTATTGATTTTGGGATGAAGATTTCTCACACCAGCTTTATTGCTGACCCAAGTGAGCTTTTGCTTCTTGGGTACATTCCTTTGGGAATGTAGCTAATTAGCCTTTCAGGTTTAGAGACATTTGAGCAGCGTTACAGGAGTTCCGCTAGTAGGGCTAGCGACGTCAGAATTTTCCTGGTTAGAGTTTTATTATAAATTTTAGTTTGTTATATTTTTCTAAACTATATTTTTGTCATTGCTGCTAAATGTTTCTGTTGTTATTGAATTTCACGTCCCGAGTTTTGGGGAAACGAATAATCCTACTTGGATTTTAGGATTTCGTTTTTCTCGAAAATCGGGGCGTGACAGTAATGGCCTAAAAAATATCTCTAAGCTATTTTTTATAATTCTAAAGATGTCCATTTACAATTCCAAGTCAAGTCACAACTATTCGTCTCAGTAAATCATACTAATCTTTTTACACTTCATCATCATCATAGCTCATTCCCGATACTTTCGGAGCCGGCTACACGGATTTTGGTTCTCCAAGCAATGCAGTCTTCCCGCATATTATCGCCTAATCTAAGCTCAAGGATGTATTCCTTCATCGCTTTCATCCAAGTTTTTAACGGTCACCCCCTCCGTCTACACCCTCCATTAACTTGCCAATCTAGATATTTTCTAATTGGCGTCGTGCTTGATCTCCTCCGCACGTGACCAAACCACGTTAAATGTCTTTCTCTAATTTTGTCCTCTATGGGCGCTACACCTAAGTATCTCCTAATTCTTTCATTCCTAATTTCATCCTTAAGGATTTACCACACATCCATCTTAACAAACACATTTCTGCTACTGCCATCCTATGCGTAAGTTGTTTCGTAGTAGCCCAACATTCTGAATATTATATTCAACATATAAGTAGATGGTTTCTAACATTGACCATATTATATTCAGCATATAATCTCCTCTTTAATATAATTTAGTGGAAGGAGATGTGGGTTTCTAACTTACGGTACGTAAGTTAGAAATCGGGACATTATATGTTGAATATATTAAAGTTAGAATTCATCCACTTTCTCTTTACACTTACGGTACGTAAATAGTTCTTTATAAAAGAAATCAAGACATTATATGCTGAATATATATATGGTCAATGAACCACTAAATTATATTAAAGAGGAGAAAAAATGATTAAGTACAACCGAGCAAGAGGCTCGAGAGAAATAAAGAAATTAATGGGGGCATACCCCCTGGGGAGAAAAAACAATAAAAGGAAGAAAAAAAGGGAAGGAAAACATTAAACACAGATAAACTAATAATTCAGCAAGAGAAAGTCCCAAATTTGATTATTGAAAAATTACAGGAGGGGAACTATGCTCTTGCAGAATCCACGCACTAGCCCACTGAAGAACAATGAATTTAATCATGTCAACACAAACCTAGTCTCATCCATTTTCTTCCCATCGAAAATGCGTTGTTTTTCTCCTTTTAGACGGGCCAAATAACTGAAGTCATAAGCTTATCCCAAATCCACATTCCCTTCTTTGGGAGTATTCTACTATCTCATTGGCTAAACCATTAGTTAAGATCATCACCTGGCTGGTCGACTTATAAATTAAACAACCAGAAAACTTACGATTTTACAGAATCCCAAAATTGTAGATGCGGATACGGAGATGTGGCCGAAGAAGAAATCACGAACTCGAAAATGATTTTGTTGTTCACAGCCTAAGTATGAATGATTTTGTAGTTTCAGATTAGAGAAGGAAGAATTGATAAACTCAAGAGAGGTATCCTTTTGCACACACTTCAAAAAAACTATTTTTCGTTCTTTTGTATTGCTTCGGTGAAAACCGTCACGTTCAGCAATTTTTAATCATGTGCACAAGTCAGAAACCAACATCTCCCACTTGCACGTGATGAACTAATCCATAAGAAAACAAATCTCTTCACTGCAACGTTCATACAAATAAATAGGTTGTGCGACCAGCATATCTCATAAATCACGAGTGTTCACTACTATGTAACTGTTAGGTATATATAATAGTTCCAACGTGTAGAGAAAATATGCAATACCCCAGACCCATTTCGTCACATTTAAAACATCTCCTGATCTCTTAATGAATATATCATTTTAATGTATTTTTGTATTCACAATTATGTAAACACATAATCAACATAATTGTTCGACCTGTGAATACAACAAAATGTGACATTCAATGTGGTCTTCCCTTCATCTTAGAATCCTTTGATTCTAGTTCGAGTGTTTTTCTAGAAATGCCCATTTAGGCCGAATCATGCATCACCATTAGCAGCAATCTAAGATGGCATACATAAAACTCAAACTTCAAGAAACCAGTGGAAGTCATAAGGGTATAAATATGAGCAATCTTAACCTCAAGAGTCTCACATGACAAGGAAGGGAGATCAATAATACCTCATTACTCATTGGTCGATACTTTGTACATGTGGTATGAAACAAATGCTATGGTACTTTTTCATTTTCCATGGAGCGTATGGCTCTCATTACGATTACCATACAGGTGATAGTATATACTCAATTCCTAATTTAAGCCCACCATTCTATTCATTATTTCATCACAATAACATGACTTTCACCTGGCATTAAGACGGATAAGATGAATCGTGGAGTTATTCATCTTCAGTCACAAAGATTTTAAACATAGTGACCTCATCTTGATCCTTAATTAAGGCGACATTTGTTTAAGCTTGACTCTCATACTGCTCAAATTGTCTCTTTTCTATAAATCATACATTCATAGAGGTGATTGCCTATGTAAGAGGACCAATCAATCTGTCCGACATACCCTTTATATCACGCACTAAGCATGTATCACGTGTGTATGCTTTCAACCAAAAAGAGCACTTTTAGGCATCAACTTAATAACAAACTTATTGTTATTCCTCTGTGAACATTATATAAAGAGAAAAATAAATTATGCATTGCTTTGATCATTAAATAACTCATCAATAACTACGGAACCTGAGAGATCTGATATGACCATTAAATACATCTCCAGGAATCAAATTTGTAAATGGATCTGCTACCATTCTATGCGTATATATATACTTCACGTTCACTTTTTTTTGTTCAACCAAGTCTCTAACAAAATTGTATTTGGTATCTATATGTTTGGTCATAGAGTGATACTTGGGATCTTTTGTGAAAGCTATATCTGCCTGATTATCAGAGTTTACTAAGATTTTGTTTGCAACATCTTTCTTAACCCTCAAGTGATTATAAAAAACTATTGAGCCAAACCGTCTATTGTACTGCAGCTGCTAATGCCACAAACTCAGCTTCCATTGTGGATAAGGCTATACATGTTTGTTAATTACTGCTCCAAGAAATGGCACCATTATTCAGTAAGAACGCATAATCGAAGGTAGATTTTCTTTCATCTAAATCTCATGCCAAATCAACATCAGTATAGCCTTCAAGATGCAGATCATTTCATTCAACACTGTGTAATCCGCAGTACCTTTAAGATACCTCAAAATTCTCTTGACCGCTTTCTAATGAACTGGGTCTGGATTTGATTGATATATGCTTATCATTCCAACCGCAAAATAGATATCCGGCCCTGTACACATCATAACGTACATAAGACTCCCAACAACACTGGAACAATGAACCTTTTTCAAATGGAGTTTTAGGACATAACCTTTTGCTCAAACATTCGCCTTTTGTAATAGGAGTGTCAATGGGTTTACAGTTCTGCATATTAAATCATTCAAGGATCTTCTCTATATATAAGTTCTTGTGAAAGAGTTAACAATCTCCTTAAACGACCTCGCTCAATTTTAACACCAAGTATATACGCAACTTCACCCATCTCCTTCATTTCAAATGTTGATGATAACTAACACTGAATCCTTCTAATTTATTTCAAATGTTGATGATAACTAACACTGAATCCTTCTAATTTATTTCAAATGTTGATGATAACTAACACTGAATGACTATCACAATTTTAACACCAAGTATATATGCAGCTTCACCTATCTCCTTCATTTCAAATGTTGATGATAACTAACTCTGAATGGCCATCACAAACTCCTTATCATTTTTGACTAACAATATGTCAGCTACATATAGTGACAAGATTACAAACTTGTCATTGATTTTTTAACATATACGCAACAATCCTCATCAATCATGTTAAAATCAAATCAAATTAAGGATTGATGAAAAAGTATATACGACTGTCTGGAAGACTGTTTTAGACCATAAATTGATATTTAGAGCCTACACACTTTGTGTTCTTTGCATTCCTTTGTGAAACCTACCGGTTGTTCCTTATAGATTTCCTCTTGCAACTCTCCATTGAGAAAAACAGTCTTTACATCCATTTGATGTAATTCAAGATCCATACTTGCCACTATAGCAAGAATAAGGCGAATAGAGGTAAATCTCACAACTAGAGAAAATGTTTTTTCGTAATCAATTCCCTCTTGTTGATTATATGTCATGCCCTGATTTTTTACAAAATGAAAATCTTTATATCCACGTAGGATGTTCGTTTCCCCCAAATTCGGGGCGTGAAATTCAATAACAGAAGAATATTTAGCAACAACAACTGAGACATAATTTATAATTGACATAAAAAAAAACTCTAACTAGGAAATTCTCTAACATTCGCCCCAACTATAGAAAACTCCAACAGCTGCCCCACAAACTCTCTAACCTGAAAAGGCTAATTGGCTACATTCCAATAAGAACATACCCAATAAGCATAAACTTACTTGGGGTTAGCGAGGTACCTGATATGAGTAATCTCTATCTCTAATAAATAAAATAAGTACAAGATATAACAAGAAATTGCATACACAATAAAATAATACCTCCAAGACATGTAATTCCTCAACGAGACAAATGTGTTAAATAAAAAATCAAAGACATTTAGTTCCTCAATGGGGCAATCGTGGCATTCTAATAAATTCTAAAAACAAGTATTTATTTTACTTATACTTACACTATAGCGGTTGACCATGACAAGTCAGACCTGCAAAAATATTAGTGGACTTGCCATCCTACATGAAAGGGTTATATTTATATTCCTCAAATAATTGGTATTTTATCAATTAAAACAATTGTGTCCATACATTATTTGAATTAATTATATTATTCATTTTTAATGAATTGCACTTAGACTATTCTACATTCGCACCACCTCCGTGTCGAACATACATGCACGTGTGCCTCTTTCATATAAAGGAGAGTTTTTCCGTCATCCATGCCTGAATGGGGACACATCACATACTGACATGCATCATCGGATACTCTTAACTATATGAGTAACATATAAGTCACTTCACATTTTTAAGGATAAATATAAAATCTATCTTAGGCATAAAAACCATCTCATTTTCGCAAGACTAACCTAAATGTTACTTTAGTTTCTCTATAAAAAAGAGGTGCTCTACTCCGTAAGACTCAACCCGAATGTTACTTAGTTTCTCTATATGTGAGATAAATCACAAAACAACAATAGGTGTCGTAGTTCTGAGGGATAAAATTCAATGTCATTAAATTTTATGAGCTCGAGATTTTTCCATGTCAAATATCTCAAAATTCTTAAATGGTGACATATTGTCAATTATGAATAAATCCGCCACAATATCTGAAAAGAATGTTTCTCAAGTAAATCAGTTAGTAAAAGGACCAGTCATATAACTCAAACAAAAGTTCAACACAAATGTGTGACTCCCAAAAAAGTTTTAACAGGACACCTCTATTGACCATTAATATCAAGGATCACTACTCAGACAAAAGTATGGCAAACACTTAGCAAATTCTAACAAAAAAGTAACAGTTCAGCCAAAACCACATACATTAGAAGGTCTAGAGTTTGAACAATTCTTTCCAATAGTAGCAAAGAAAACTAAAATCATTTGTTTGAACAATGCACACAAATTTAGAGTAGAGTGTGAGAAAATTTGTCATCTAAAATGCATACTTATAAGTTATAATAGACATTGGACTTAATCCATTATCTTCATAGCACCAACATAATAAAAATCCAAGCACTGCTTGTAGTCTTCAACAAATGGTATGGGTCAGTGCTACACAGTTAACAAATTAGTCATAGACCTAGTAAATGTTTTAAATCCACTTACAAATGATACCCACATCACCACACTAACACAACATTCCACAAAGCAATCACAGTTATAATGCACATGCACAAAACATGAACAAGATCTAAAATATGCAAAGATTCATAAACACCAAGATCCAAGAAAAGTTCATAAAAAAAAAAAAAAATTACTAACAAACACTTTATTTATCTGCAACCCACGCTCGTAAAAAAAAGTATAACCTTTGATTATATTCATAAATTATTTTAAAACAAAAATAAAAGAGAACATGTATTAACCTCATGTTCTCTTTTCTCCCATTATCTTTTATTTTATTTTATTTTTCTTTCCACTCACCTTTCTCTCATTAGCTTTTATTTATAACACTAATTTTGTTGGCCCTATAAACTACAAGAGAACATGTATTACTTCTCAAATATAACTTGATACAGCATGCCCCTACTGTACAATCTTCCAATTAGTTTACATCATTCAATTCTCCTTATCTATGCCCGTTACCCCCGTGCATGCATAAATTTTGATAACTCTATCCTTGTAAAACCAACCTTGATTATCTCGTTTGATTGTGTGAATCACCCATTATTAACAATATACGAAAAATTAGTTTTTACTTTTGTTCAAAATGGGATCCAAATCCCATTTACCCCAATAAAATAAAAACTCTATACAAAATTATCCATTGGGTTGTAAAAAGTCGCATTCACGAACAAAGCCATTTGGTCAAAATCAAGAAATGATGCATCAAAAAAAAAAAAAAACACTAAATCCCAATCAATTGAAACTCTAAGAAAGTAAGGGTAAAAATAAAACTCACTGTTTCTAATCACTATCGATTTTGAGCTTCTTTTGTCAACCAATGGTTGGGTTGACGATGTTGAGCTCCATTTTCTCTGCTTAGGGTTTGCATTTGTCGTCACAAACTCGAAGAAACTCTTTTTCACTCTCCCGATTTCTCTATTCTCTTCATCTTCTATTATCTGTTTCCTTTCTTTAAATAGAGAAACTAAGCTATTCGAATGTTCTGACATTTGCACCGATGAGTCTTGATAAGACTTGCTATTATGTTGTGCCGCCTGATCTGGGTGGGCACCGAATTGATCTCATGAGATCTTGTAATATCTTTTTACATTACGAAGAAGAGTTACAAACTTCCTCTCCGGGGTCAGGTCTATCTTCCATCCTCCGGTACTCAAGGACTCTCTCATCTGTTTATTATTATCGAGGGCTAGTCCTCGCAGCTAGTTTATGGTTGATGAAAGTGTTGGAGATCGTGACTCTCATTCCTGGGGTGGCACCTTTGCCTCACCTCAGGCATTACGCACTTGATAACGTCTCCATTTGGCAGCATTGTGAACCTCGATGATTTCGTTGCTCTGTGATGTTCTCGTCAGCTTTCTGTCGCTTCCTTTTATTCCTCTTTATGAGGAAAACTAGCGGAGCAAAGAACTGAGGGAGTGCCCACAACCCTCTTTGTGTAATTTTCTTGCCACATCTGAATCGTCTTCCAGAAGTGATTCGATGGAGCGGTTAATTGAACGCGCTCTTTCGTCATCTGGCACAAACGCTTTATTCTCACCACCTTATCTTCTTGAGGTAGATTAGCAGATGAGAGTCTCTACCCTTGTTTCAGTGGATAGAAGCTTGCATCGGACTTAGATACCTGTAGTGTATAAACTGGTGTACTAGTTGGTCGACAAGCTTTGTACTAACTCTCATTGCAATCAATCAAATCTGTTTTATTTTTGGAATGTCTCTTATACGAACAATTCTTCTACACTGAAATAAAAACAAAAAACAAGAAACAAAATCAAAGCAACAAATAATTTAACTCCGAGCAGAGACTAAGCTAATTCGACCTTGAAGGAGGCGCAAATGGTCCTAGCTCGGATTGCATAGTCCCTTTAGCGTCGTTTTTTTTAAAGCTAACAAAGTTACTGAATAGTGGACTTCGTGCTGGTGGGCAGTTCCTTGTTGATTAACAACTCTTTGATTTGGAGCCCGTTTGCTAAAGTATTGTTACTTATCTTTTTTTTTTGTCTGGATCGCATCGCTAGCTTTGACTTCTGGATCTCCGCATAGTTGCAATTTGGTTATCTGGGCTCCTCTGCCTACATAGAGTGATTCACTTCTTTTGTCTAGGCCTGATGCCTGACACGTCGGTTTTGTAAGCCCGAGCTGTAACTGACAACAATTCAGTTGTTTCAGAGCTGCATAATGGCAGTCTCTCGCTGCTGGTTGATCTCTCAAATATTTCCTTGGGCATGGTTGGTCGTATATTTTATGCATTGGTGCAGGGTGGATACCACTGCTTCCATATGATGAAGCCACGACCTTCCTAGAATGATGTTGTAAGTGGACTGGGCGTCAACTACCATGAACTGTTGGACAAAGTACTTTTGTAGCTGTGGTTCTCCTACCACCACCATTAGATTGATTTTCTCGATGGAGGAGCATTTTTCTCCGCTGAATCCGACCATAGGGTGGTTGGCGGACGTTAGGTCTTTCTCATATAACTGCATGTTTCGGAATGCACTGAAGAACATGACATTTAGTGAGCTTCCAGTATCCACCAAAGCTCTCTTTACCTCCCACTTAGCGATAAGGATGGAGATGACCAGGGCGTCATTGTGAGAAGAATGTACCCCCTGGAAATCCTTCTCCGTGAACGTCAGTGATGGGATCGAGCTGTGAACTCTTGCATGCTACACTTGTCGGTCCTCATACTGAGATGGTGTCCGCATCTCGGTTAGTGTTCTTTTGCGGGACCTGTTTGATTGTTCTCCCTCGAGACCAACCCTGTGAAGGACGTAAATGACGCCAGGAGCTTCCTTTTTAATTTCCTTAACAGCGTCCGCTCTTTATTTTGTTCGGCTCTGCTTCCAGTCTGAGCCTAGGAACTTCTTGAGTTTGCCTTTCCTTATACAATACTCGACTTCTCTTATGAGATTTCTGCAATCCTCAGTATCATGTCCACCTTCCTTGTGGTAGGTGCAACATTTGTTGTTGTTGCGCCGAGCAGGGTCTCATCGCTGCTTAAGCAACCACTTCAGTTCTTCCCAATCCTTGATGAAATCAAGGATGTCAGACAGACTGGTGTTGAGAAGGGTGACAGACCTGGACCAGATGTAATTCGAGACCTTGTCCAGCCTAGGGCGGCACGAGTCGGTCTTGCCGTTTGTGCACTTCCTCTTGTTACTGTCATCGTCATCTTTCTTCTTCCCCTCTTTTCTATCCTTCAGGATAGAGGGTTTCTTCTCTAACTCCGCCTATCTCTTGGCGGCCAGCATTTCATCTAGAGTGATGCATCTTTGGGCATCTTTGAGCAAGTCTGTCATATTGGTTTGGGGGTCCAGGGTGAGGAAGCCATAAAGCTTGCCTCTTTTCATATTTGAAGTGAAAGCCATGACGACGGTGTTATCACTACAACCGTCGATGATGGTCAACTCATCATTAAAATGAGTGATGTACTCCCTCAACGACTCGTTTTATTTTTGCTTTAGGGTCAGCAGATAATGCGAGTCTCTCCTGAGTTGTTGGCTGCCCACGAAGCGTGTAAGGAATGCCAATGGCAACGTCCGGAATGAATCAATGGATTTCGAAGGAAGTTTGTGGAACCACGTCAGTGCTGACGTCTTTAGGCTTGCAGGGAATGATAGGCACATTATTGCATCAGACCTATCTTTGAGTGCGATAACGTGCTGGAAGTGGCACAAGTGATCGGTCGGGTCTCCTATTCCGTCGTAAAACTCCAACACTGGTGGTCTGTATTTCTTTAACAGTGGTTCGTCCATGATATGATCCATGAATGGAGTGACCGTGAGACAGAACAACACGTCTGGGTTTGTGGCCCCATTGCGGAGGGGATTGTGCGAGATATGCCTGTCGGCTCTGGTCGTTGGGTCTCTATTGGTTGCTCCTCCGCCTCTTATCCATTGAGAAGTTGCTAGGGCAGTGCGGCTTTCCTGAACACGCTCTCTAGAACTTTATGGGAAACAAGCCCTTAGCTGCTCACGGTCACCCTTTGCAGGTGGAAGATTTCATTTTTTGAGAGCCTCCAGTGTCTCTACAATTTGTTACATTTGTGTTGAGAGTAGGTTCACCCTTGGGTTTGTTGTGGCAGTGGTGGAACTGGCGGTGTTCTGCTTGTTTGAGGTTTGAAGGCTTTGCAACATCTCCATTGTTGCAAGACCTTGTCGTCACCGTCTCGTTGATTATATGGAAAATGTGAAACTATAGTTTTTTTTAGGAACTCTGTCGTTCCCCACGGACGGCGCCAAACTGATGTAGTCGATTTATGCTCTTCTTCCTCGCTGCTTATCTAGACCTGCACAGGTAGCAAACGTGAGCCAAGGACCATTGTGTGGTCGCCGATGACAATCCGATGCTTAAGTTAGATAAGGCTTAGGAGAGGTTTAAAGCTGTAAACTAGGTTTCCTACCTCTAGTTCATCGACCTTGTCTCCTTTTTATAGCGAAGGAGACCTTGTTCGGCTAGGCCTTTGGTGGCGTAGTTTAGGGAAAGTGATCTCGCTGTGGAGATTCTTTCCTAATTGGAAGTTGTCCATGTGGGATAGTTTTCCTACACGACTTGTGCTCCTAGATCTGTGCGAGAGGTTTCCCTTTCTGAGTGTTGTTCATGCAAGAAAGTTTCCTTGCCTGACTTATACTCTAATATATGTTTCCTAGTCGAATTCAATGAGTTGTTGGTCTGCCTGTCTTGGGTAGATCTCTCAGATACTTGCCTTAGAGGTCTTACGAGTATTGGGCCTAACCACGTGACGTGTGGGTTTACTAGTTCATTGCAACTCAGACCCGAATGTCTGGATTTTGCCAATGATGAGCTTGCTGTTGTTTGGGCATCGTTGGATTGTGCGTGCAATCGGGTTTGCTTCATTTTGTTGATAAGATTACCATGACACGTGTATGGTGTTGATCAGATTACGGTTTGATGTATCTTAAATGACTAAAACTAGTCATTAGTTTTAGGATCGCATGACTGGGTATGGTCATCTTTACACACAAAATAAATTTCAACGTGACCAAACCCAATCATGCGATTTCAAAATCAGTGATTGGGTTTGGTCATCTTTTCACATAATTTGGTTTTTTACACTTTATGAAAGGCACCGACTACTCCACACCACCATATTTGTTGTCTCACACCATTACACTACCCATACCACCAACCTTATTTCCCACACCACCAATATAAATAGGCATCCACTCTCCCCCCTATTCAAAATCGAATTCTTCCCTCTTTGTTCCACTCTCTCCCCCATTTGATTGGTTTGATAGCTCTCCCCTTCTCTTGCTGCTCAATTCTCTCCCCCATTCGATTGGTTGGATTGCTTCACCACTGGCTCCATTCTCTCTCCATTCGATTGCTTCTCCACCGGTTGAAAAAATACAGTAACATAAAAAAGGGTAACTTTCGACCAATTTAAACCCTCAATTGAGAATGATTCTCAAGCTCATCAACACACAAAAATTGTAGTACTCTGAGTTATCTAATAAACACAGTTTGAATCACTTGAAAATGTTTTGAAATTAGCAAGTTATGATCATTTTACTAAAGTCGCGCAAATCTGTCTCGCTATAAAAATGGGGTAGTGTCCCTGATTTTTGGCCAACTTATATATTCGAATCGAGACCGATTCTCAAGCTCATCAAAACACAAAAATTGTAATACTATGCGTTATCAATAAACACAATTTGAATCACTTGAAAATATTTTAAAATGAGCAAGTTATGGTTATTTGACGAAAGTCGTGCAAATTTATCCAAAAAAAAATTTATTTTCACTCATTCGCCTAGACTTATGCGACGATAAGCCTAAACCTCGCATCAGTCCAGGCGAGGGTTTGGCAAAACCTTGGGGTTTATTTTTATGAATTCGCTCTTTTTTTTTGTTTTTTTTTTTGTACTTTTTTCTTAAGTAGATACTAAAGCACGACACTTCTACTAAAATTTGAGAGTAAAGTTTTTCTTCATAAAAAAAAAAATAAAAGAGAGAAAAGATAAGAGGATAAACAAAAGGTTATTTTGTGGGGCCTAGCTTGGATCTATGACAGAGACTTCAGTTCAGTTCATGTCTGAGCTGCTTTTGTGCGCGTGATATTTAAATGCGCCTCCCACCCTTTCCTCTTCTCACTCACTCTCTCTCTCTCTTTCTAATCTCTATACCTTTTCTTAATGGTTTGGTTTGATCAACTTTCAATACTAAAATGAAAAACTTGAATTTGTTTTAGCGTCATGAAGTCTTTTTGTTAGAGGCGAAGAAAGTATTCTCTCACACCTCTTAATCTTCTCACAGTCCTCATGCAAGCAGAATCTAGGGCTTTACAGCTCTCTAAACGCTACAAGGTTTGCCTTATTTTTCTTCTTGTTAATCTTTCTACTTAAAAGTTTGAGCTTTTGATCAATAGCCGTTGTAGCTTTTGAGTTGTTTATAATGGGTTTTGATGGTTTATGCTATTGAGCTTCTTTTTAGAGTTAAAGGAACTGGCTTTATATATTCTCTGTTTCAGATGATTGAACCCAGAGCTGGTTTTTGTTAAAAGACTCAATTTTGACAATTCCCATCTGGGTTTTGCTTGCAGAGCTGAAATTTGGAGCTTTTGTGATGATTTGCTAGGTGGGGTTTAGGGTTTTTGGGGATTAGGGTTTGGAGGAACAATCATGGAGGAGGTTGAGGTTGCTAACAGAGCAGCAGTTGGGAGCTGCCATAGAGTTCTTAGTCTTTTGTCTAAGCCTCAGGACCAGGTTCACGTTAGGAGCTTAATGGTGGAGACAGAGGAGGCTGTGGTCAAGTTCAAGAGAGTTGTGTCTCTTTTGGATACTGGTTTAGGTCATGGAAGGGTCAGGAATTTGAAGAATTTGAGATTTCAAGTCTCTTCTGCAAAATGCATCTTTTTGGACAACCAAAACATTACCAAAACTTCTTCAGACAAGAAGAATCTTGAGAACCCAGCTGTGGAAGTTGGTTTTAATTCGATTAGTCAGAAATTGTTCTTAGGTAATTCAGCATTGGATATGGGCTCGGTTTTGAATTCTCACCAACTTGTCCAACAAAGACAGACTCCGACACAGTATCAGTTCTTGCAACAACAACAAATGTTTCAGCAGCAGCAGCAACAGATGAGGTTTCAAGCTGAGATGAAGTATAAGAGGAGTAATAGTGGTATAAGTCTGAAATTTGATAGCCTAACTTGCACACCCACCATGTCATCCACTAGATCTTTTATGTCTTCCCTGAGTGTGGATGGTAGTGTGGCTAGCTTAGATGGGAGTACTTCACATTTGATGGATATGTTGCAGGCGTCGAGTTCACAGCTAAGTCACAAAAGAAAGTGCTCTAGTAAGGGAGAAGATGGGAGTGTCAAATGTGGAAGTAGTGGTAGATGCCATTGCTCAAAGAGGAGGTTAGATACTTGGACCTCATTATTAGATAATTTTCATTTGGTTAAACTTGTTTGGTTTTAGTAACAATTAGCCTTTTATGTACATAGGAAACTGAGGGTGAAGAAATCCATCAAGGTGCCTGCTATTAGTAACAAGATTGCTGATATCCCTCCCGATGAATATACATGGAGGAAGTATGGACAGAAGCCAATCAAAGGTTCCCCACATCCGAGGTATGATTAATTTAGCTGCTGATAAAATTTTAGATATGTTTTCTATCAGTGTTCTAAAAAACGGCAACGCCTAGATTAATGGCTGGGCGGGGTGAAAAATCGGGTAGGCGCCTAGGCGGGTTTTTTTTAATAAGGTTGATTGTGTTCTTATTTTATTTTTATTTCCTTTTTTTTGGAAAGAAACAATTTAATTATTTTTTATTCAGTATATGTCTGAATGTAGCAAATGATGATTACTTAATGGAATTCTCAAATGATCTGCCGGTACCAATTTTAGTAATGTAGATTTTATCAAACACGACTGAGGTCATTCATGCAATTTGAAGAAAAATAAAAGAGTAGGTTTTGATATTTGTTCACAAATTCAACTTTGTATAAAGTACCCATCATGACCAACTTCAGTCATTTGAATTTTAATAAATTTTGTTCATGATTGTTAATTTTTCATGTTTATAAATTTTGCATAAAAAAATTAAATTGGATGTAATTGATAAGGTGTTATGCTTAACTTTTGTAAATTATTAAAGTTATAATACCAAAACCCCCTGGGCGCTAGGCACCTGCTCGCCACCCCCCACTGCCTAGCGCTTTTTAGAACACTGGTTTTTATGCAAGGCGGTTTTGGTTGTGGTTTTTGCTAAGCATCAGAACTATTAGTATTGTAACTCGTATCAACCATTTATGCCAAATTATGTTCATGCCATTCAAATTTGGTCCTTTATAGGACATCAAATTCTTTACTCATGATGAGCTATGTAGCAATGACATCTAGGCTGACCCGTGTGCAACACAATAGACATCATAATAATCCCTAAAACATGTCTAGAATTAAATGCGTTTGCACTTCTCATTAGCACTCTGTTGGACATGGCTCTCCTGTCTCAGACACCAGTATATATCGGACGCATCTCACCTGTCTTTAATAACAACACGTGTTAGTGTCCTTGCACTTGGCTAATAAGTTTCTGTTTCCCTTTTGAACTAGCAGAAACACCCTTTCTTGCTGTTGATGTTTCCTCTTCAACTCAAAAGCGATTTAGACGTGGTTTTTAAATGACCATAGGCGGGTACGGAATTCAGGAGTGCATTATAACATAATTAATCTTGAAATTTGCAATCTCCAAACATTGATCTATCTCGGCTTCAATCAGTATTCCACTTTCTGCCCACCATTTAGTCCTTCTTAGATGATGCCTCAATTACAAATTTACATTAAAGGAATTCTTTTTCAACATTTACTGCAAATGTGCGAAAATGCAGATGCACATTACAAAGAAAGGATCAAAGAACATAGTGCATTGCCATTGGAAGCTTTGACGGAGAATTCAGACAGTTAAAGATCAATTTCTCTGCCCATGGAAGCAATCCTCAGAAGCTGAACCACTCACATTCGGGTTGCCCATTTGCGAAATGTGGAAGATGAATTAACGTGATAGGGGAAGGAAGAAAGAAAATATTGGATCTTGTGGTGGTGACGTGGTTTTTGATGGGTTTGGGAAAATGGCAACAAAAACATTATTTTCATCCCTGGATGTTGCTCTCCATAGATGTGTTTTGCTCTTGTGCTTGCAGGAAGAAAAGGGATGATTACAGTATCTTGTATTCGCTTCTTTGGAAAGTGAATTCATTTATAATTTATGAAATATCCATTAGCACATTTAAAGCTACAAAGCGTTGCTCCTAAGTCCCGATTATTGAATCGGGATTATTCCATACAATTTCCTAAAAAAGTGATTTCGTCAAGTTGCTTTAGTTTATCGAGTTGCAAAGAATAGATGAGTGCCCCCAAAGAGGTTTTTCTCCTTCAGCATGTCTATAGTGGTCAGTCCATTGACACAATTTATTTCTTCTGAGAGTTGTCCTTTTCTATTGAGAAAATAAGGATCGCATTCACAAGTTTCTAGAAAATATGAGAATTGAATTTCTTAGGGGGAGTGAGAAACGTGACTCCCACAAAAATTGGAATTGGAATGTCATCTACAAACTCACTTCTCACTTCATTTTTTAGCTTATCCTATACACTTCCCTTCTCCCATTGTCCATGCAACCAAACCTAGCCGTACCTTCTTGGGGGAGCTGTCATCTGTTCTCTGAATATATATATATATATGTACTTTCAATCAATGGGTGATGCAATTTCCAACTGAACCTTCACATTTGAAGGAGATTTGGTTCTTGATAAATTTCTTATTGCAGTCTTTTGGGTACGGAAGAAAGTAACTGGGTAGTAGTATTCTAAGCGAGTAGTCTAGAGGATGAGAAAATTTGCAGAAGCCTTAGATTGCGGTATGGTGGTGGGGATTTCGTGAAATATCTGTCTTTGCTTCCTGCCATGTGAGCTTCTCACTCTATTGAGCTTTTTCACCTGTTTGACTGTTTCTAATGAAATAGTTCTGTCTTGCTGATTTGAAAAAACAAAAAAGCACTGAAACGTAAGCCACTTGCAATCTTACAAACATGTATAATCCAATTATTTATGAAATTACTTTGGTTTCTCTATTACACAGTGAATTTTATTGAAGTTATCAGTTGCAAACTCATCATCTTCCTATATATGTGACCAAACATTCTGCCAGCTGACAATGACTTGATGCAATTTACGGTGATGAATCCTAAAGTTGTGTTGACTGATGACATATAACTTGAACGTATGCAGGGGATACTACAAGTGTAGCAGCATGAGAGGTTGCCCAGCAAGGAAGCATATTGAGAGGTGTTTGGAAGATCCATCGATGCTAATTGTCACCTATGAGGGTGAACACAGCCATTCTAGGTTCATTGCTCAATCCGTCACTACATAGACGTTAGGGAGAGCTTCATCACATAACTTACAAAGATTCTGGTGTTTTTGTACATTCACGCCAGTTGGTACTCAATGTTGTATGGTTTAAGCTCGATATCACAAGTCATTGGATGGCAAGGTAATTGGTTTTTTAAGGTAATTGGACTTTTCTTCAGAAAGAATGAATGGCAACAGATCCAGGGGAGAAAAGGAAGACTTCATGTTACATCAAACTATGTTTTGTCACAGACTAGTTCCTGAATGAACTTGTAGTTAATTCTAATTTTCTCAGACGCTTAGGCATGTTCAGGTCAAATGTTAATAACGATGTTTTATTTAACTTTATTTATTTTCTTTGTGTTTATTATTATTATTATTATTACTTATATTGAATAATCCCCTCTAGAAATCAAATTAGCCTCAACGTCACAAGAGTAGTATACATCACTCACACTGCCCTTCCTCGAATGGTTTCTCCCACACCAGCTTCATATTTAAAATTTTCTTTGTTGCCTGTTATATATACACAGCCGTTTTCCTCTTTCTCCCATCCAGTCATATCTAGTACCGTTTCCATTATCATCACTCTCATTGCTGCCCCATTGTCGACCACTATCACCCCTGCTAATGTCACCAAATGTGCTCCAACTTGATTCTGCATCCAATTCCAGTGTCCATCTTTTTATCCATACATTTTCCTGGTTGTGTTACTTTGATGCGTGGAGAGGGATCATATCAAATTTTTTTTTTTTTTGGCAATTTAATACCATTTTACGGTTTTAGGATATGGAATTGCATTTCCTCTCACTGTTTGAGGTATTCTATATTTTGAAATTTATGCATAAATACCCCATCTCCAAATAAAAAATACTCAAATAATTATTTCATTTATGTTTCCAACTTGTCCAAATTGAATGCATTGTAAATTGGGTTAATTGTGATATGCCCCTTATAATAAATAACAACTATAAGATTACATTATAATGTATCGCGGTATTTCAGTCACCCCCAAGACTAGACTAGTGGTCGAAGATGGTTGATTATGAAACTCTCATTTGCAAACAAAATTTTACTAAAATGCCCTTAAGCAAATGAACCACACATCTAATCTCGAGCTAGATACACATAATTCGAGGATATCTAATGGCAAAAAATTATAAAAATGTACCTTGAGATATGAACAACAAACACATCACGAGAATAATTTGTAGGATGAAATAAATAACAAATCTCGAGAGGAAAATCCAATGTAAACTCCTTCATCTTCCTCACAAACGAATAAATCTGTATGGCCGCCAAAGGTGGTGACAGAGATGCAAGAGAGAGGAGGGTGGGTGTGACTTGTAGTGACAATAAATAATTCAAAGAGAGGGAAAAGGGGATGGCAGCTAACGGTGGTAGTGGGGAAGTGAAAAGGGGGAGAGGGTGGCGGTGGTTGGTGATTTACTGAGAATGAGGAAGGGGATGGACCGATTGCAGTGGTGGTGGGGACTGAACTGGAGGGAAACAAATAAGGAGGGGGTCGATCTGTAGAGGTGGTTGGTTACTCAATCGTACCCATTTTTATTTGATTATATGGTATGATTGAATAATCAAACATTCATCAACAATCGATCACTCAATAATCCAAACAATTCCAGTCAATTGAATTATAACACAATACAACCTCACACAACCAATTCAACAAAGAAACCAAACAAAACAAGACTCAAAAAATCAATTTGAGCTCAAATCATCAATCTATAAGAACCTATCAAAATATTTTTAGATTTTCATATGCCCCTTTACACGGCGGGATCGTCTTCCTCCTTTACAAGACGGTATCTGCTTCGTTTTGCAGCTCTATTTTTCTCTCCAATCTCCATTTCGTTTCTCTCCTTAGACCTTCTATTTGGGTTTCTAACTTCTCTGATTAGGGTTTTGAAGGTCTGTAATATTATTAGGTTAGTTTGAAGTTTGATTTCATCTTTATCTTTTTCACAGGGTTGATTTTGCTTTGTTTTGTGATCAATTACTGATTTCTTGGTACATTTTCTAGGGTTTTGAGTTTGATTTTGCTTATATTTGAAGAAGACGAAGGGCATAAGCGAAGTGAAGACGATAGACTTGTTTGTTGCACTTGAAAAAGTTGTGAGTTGCATTTGCTTTGATTTTTCTGAAATTGTGTTTTGATGAACAATCATTTACAAAGATTGTGCTTCTAGTTGATCATCAAACATTACCGTTATAGAGCTTTCTTTGTTGTAAATTTTGTACATTTGGATATAGAGCTTTTTTTTAATTGTTTTTCTATAAATTTTTTCTGTTATATTTGGTACAAATCGTTGTGATTTTTTATTGTCAGATTTTTTTTTACATGACTGAATTTATGTATTTGTGTAAGAGATGTGCATTTTTGAAAGAGACTATAAGAGTGGTCTGTTTTTTTTTTTTTTTTTTTTTTTTTAATGTCCTTTCACGTCTCAATTTGTGCAATTGTGAAAGAGACTAGTCAGCCTATTTTTTGTACGAGCTAGATCAAATTAGGTGTTTGTTTGGGACCCATTCTAGCCTGACCGCTACGTTAACGATATCATCATGTTATGTGTATGGTGTCGATTAAGGGACGGTTTGGTGTATCATCAGTTGCTCCCCCAAGTTAGTAGGCCAATCAGTCGGTCCACTAAGTCACTTCATGAGAGAACTTGACAGTCGTGATGATTGAGTCTAAAACTCCTCCTCGAGCAGTGAGCAGTGCGTATCATTAATTGGGTATTGACTGTTCAACAGAGGCGCGCCCTTTCACTTCTACATAAGTCTTTTTCTCTGCAGAGTTAGTTCTTTTTTACTTCTGCAATTTTTCAAAGACTCTCCCTTGTTGTTTTACTTCTGTTCTTTTGCTCTTGTTCAATTTCTGTCTTCGCAAGCATAATCGAAAAGTTCATGCATTCTTCAATGGTGGGTCAGAATCAACTTTTTGATAAACTAGTCTCCGACTGTTATGAGTTTTTCAGGGAAAGATTGATTACAAAGGTAGATTTGGTAAATCTGTGTTAGAGATATCAGATTCCCGATGGCGTGGATATTTTTACTTTGGGATCTAGTCAGACTTTGATGTCTCCTCCGAATTGACTCATTTGCTTGCACAGAGGTATGTTTCAATCGGGCCTTCGTTTTCTTGTTATTGAAGATATTTGGCGTTTCTTAGCACACCTTGGCATTGCGCTAGCCCAATTGTTACCAAACGAGTATAGGGAAGATGAAGACGCATTGGATTGATTATTTGGTTTGCCATTTTTGATGATTGAAGATGTTGTGAAGCTTGACAACATCAAGCGGAGTGGTTTGTGGGATTACTGGCATAAGGCTCCCACCATTTTCAGAATCTCAAAGGCGGAGTCTGACGGACCTCCTTCAAATAAGAGGAAGCCAACAAAGGTGAAGATTCCCCGTCCATTGAGGAAGGCGGAGTTGGATGCAGTGCTCCCTCTTACCGTGCTCTCCAAAAAGCGTCGAACTGGCAATAAGGCTGCTCCTTTGTCCAAGCTATTGGTCCTTTCGGATGAGGGGCTAAATGTGACGGAGCAGGAGCTTTTTGTGTCCACTGGGAAGGAGGTTGTTATGTTTGAGAGACAAAATACTCCTGCTAAAGCTCCTACTTCCCTTCTCGATCTGGAAAACGAGTATCTAAAATGGTAGGGGTGGATGATGTGATAAAGCAGGGCACTGAGCAGGCCAAAATTTTGAACAACCTTTTGTTACAGGCAGGAATGGTTGCTTTCTCTAATACTAGCAAGACTTGTCCTTTTTCTTTGAAAGACTTCAAATATAACCCCTTTTGGAGCCAAAGTCTGCTCAGTCTAGCAAAGGACAACCTGATTGTCATCCATACAGTGAAAGATTGCATGTTCGTCGTTCATACGTTCCTCCCTACGCTTCTCATTCTTTGCTTCAGTGGCGGTCGATCTGAGGAGTGATTCCCTTCTTTCCTCCCCTTCAACTGCTCCTGAATTGGCAGGTGAGGGGGAGCCAATCGTTGTGAGCAAGGATAAAGTGGTGGAGGAGGCCCCATATGTTGTGAATACCGCAAAGGGTGGTGTTGGTGTGTTTGTGAGTCAAAAAAATCTTCATCCTGATGCGCGGATTAGTTTTTAGCCTTGGATGTAGTAAAAATGAGCAATCAGGATTGGCATCAAAAGGTGGATGTGTTTTTCGCTTCAAGGAAGCACATAAGCAGATAATACGATTGGTTGGCTAATCGAGCACCGATGTCGGAAGGGGAGACACTTGGTGAGCGTCTTGACAAGGAGCAGAAACATTTGATACTGGGGATGTCATATCTAAACCAAGTTGTTGTTGCTGGGATGGAGGTTGAAGCTGCTCGTGAAAGAATGTATATCATTGAGCGAGTTTTTGCACATCTACAGAAGTCGTATTCAGATGCTCTTCGAGAGATTGAGTCATTGAAAGAGCAACTTGAAGATCAGGCTGGTCAGGCGGGTGTTGGTCCAAGCCAGAAGTCTATTCAGTCGGAGGTGGATTCTTTATTGTTATCTGTTCAGACAGTGTTGGAGGCCTCAAAGACAAAATTGGAGTCTCAGAGGGTCCGTTTGGAGTCAGTTGAGACTTACTTGGCAAAGGTGGTGTCTGTGAAGGACAGGTTGGAAGAAGAGTTGAATCATGCTTAGTGTGCCTTGAAGCTTGCCTAGGAGAGTGCAATCAAGGTGCAGACTGAGATGCAGACTCTAAGCGTTGAGAAGAGCAACAAGGAGTCAGATGGGCTTCCCGATGTCAGAAGCTGGAGGCTGCCGCTGCTTACAACGCTCAATGCGCGAAGTTGACAGAAGAGCAATTTCTCCTGGCACAACGAGCTTAGCCCAATCAAGGATAAGTTATGTACTAAGCAATCCAGAGCTGATGAATTGGCAAGCAGGCGGAACGAGAGCTTGCAGAGTCAAAAACTCGTAAGGAGAAGCTTTTTAAGGCTCAGGGCACGTTCCAATTCAGCAGAGTTGTAAAAGGAAGACTAGGTTGTTAGCGCTGATAGAGAAGGATCATGCTGATTGGGATAATTTCTTTTACAGACAAGGGACCTATGGAGAATTTGAAGAAACTTTTGACTAGTCACAATAAGAGGACGATCTGGATCAAGACGCTAAAACTACATATAACCATCCCCTGCTAAGTCCAGCCCCACTGTAACTAAACCTTTTCCTGATAAGGAGTACAAGCCGTATTTTTCATTCCTGAATAGAAGAATATTTTCCTTTTCTTGCTGAATTTGTTGAGTTACATTTTGTATTTGTGTTTCCTAGACATTTTGTTGTTGAATTTCTTCTATGTTGCCTAACCGTGGTGTTGGTCTTTAGACAAAAGATTTCATTCGGTCTGAAAACTGGCCAGTTAATCTTTTTATATGAGTTATGACCATTCAACTTGTAAGCGCTATTGGAGGCAAGTATTTTTGGTCTAGACTTTTAAGAGGACTAGAAACTATTTAGGTCAGGCTCAGTAGGCTTGATTTAGCTATCTTGGTCCGGAGTCGAGCTAGAATACTGAGCGAATCAGAGGTTACGTTCATCAGTCTCCATGAGCTGACTAAACTCCGATCAGCTGAGGAAAAATCATTTTGGCGGACCATAAGTTATCTTGGCCAGACTCTGTGAGTTGGTTGAGCTCTGTTCAACGGAGTAGAAATTATCTTGGCAGACCAGAAGTTATCTTGATCAGACTCTGTGAGTTGACTAAATTGTGTCTAGCGGAGTAGAAATTATCTTGCCGGACTAGAAGTTATCTTGGTCAGACTCTACGAGTTGACTAAACTTTGGTTAGCCTCTGCCACCATTGTCTATGGGAGGACAAAGTTGTGTGGCGATTCGTTTTGATCAGGCTCTATGAGCTATGACTGGACTTTCACTTTCTAAGTCATTTTGATCCATTCTTGGCGGACTAGGCTGTAGAGCGGACCAAAAGTTATCTTCATCAGATTACATGAGCTGACTGAAATTTCTGACCAAGTTTGGCCATCATTGTCTATGGTCGGATAATGATTTCTGGCAAGTCATCTTGATCGGCTTCATGAGCTCTGACTAGACTCTCACTTTCTAAGTCATCTTGATCCGTTCTTGGCAGATTAGGTTTTAAAACGGACCATAAGTTTTTTTCATCAGGCTGCATGAGCTGACTAAACTTTCTAGCCAAGTTTGGCCATCATTGTCTATGGTCGGACAATGATCCCTGATAAGTCATCTTGATCAGACTTCATGAGCTCTGACTAGACTCTCACTTTCTAAGCCATCTTGGTTCGTCCTTGGCGGATTAGGGTGAAGAGTGAATCAGAAGGTATATTAGATAGCTTGGTCTAACTTGTTTAATTCACTCCATGGTGATTGGATCAGGAGATTTAGGTGTATAAGTTTGACTCGAGTGCACTGACTATTTAACTCACCTTGTGGTCCGACATGGTGATTGGACCAGGGTGCTTGACATCTAAGCAGACTGTGATAGATTCACTAGTTTCCCAGTCAGGCTTAATGATTAGCAGTAAACCTTTAGTAAAGCAAATACCTTGAATTTATTGATAATATTTCTTTATATGTTCTACATTTCATGGTCGCTTAAGACCCTCGTTGTTCACGTTCTCTAACCAGTATGTACCTGGCATGGTTATTTTTATCACTATGTAGGGTCCTTCCCAGTTTAGATTTAGCTTGCTTGCCTCGCGCTTTCATTTTCTCGCTGGGTTGGATGAATGGTTTTAGTTATACAAAGTCCACTTTGAACTTGTTATTTTATATGGCGTCGGTTCCTTAGTGTTCTGTTGGGTTCTTCTGAGTAACTAGTCTCCCACGTTGAACTCTCGTGGCTTTACCTTCTTATTATAGTATCGAGTTTCTGTTGGAAGGTGGCTATCTTGGCAGAAGCCTCGTCTTTTTTTTTTCTTCGAGGAGATCTACTGCAACCTGCAAAGCTTCATCGTTGCAATCCGACCTAAACTCCTCTGTTCTGAACGTTGGCATTTTGAGCTCCACCAGGATCATTGCTTATGATGCGTAGGCTAGAGCGAATGGTGTTTCCCCATTAGGAGTTCTTTTGGTGTTCCGATATGCCTAGAGAATAGCTTGTAACTTTGAGACCCACAGGCCTTTGGCTGCATTAAGTTTTCTTTTAAGTGCTTCCAAGATGGTCCTATTGGTGACTTCTGCCTGCCCATTGGCTTGGGGTGCCCTGGTGAGGAGTAATGGTGGCTGATGTTGAGGTTGTCACATAGCTTTTTAACATTTCTCCCTTCGAACCGAATCCCATTGTCACTGACCAATGTCCTTGGGATGTTGAATCTGCAGACTATGAATGCCCATATGTAATTCTCAATTTGATTTTCGCCTATTTTGACCAGAGACTCCACTTCAACCCATTTGGTGAAATAGTCTACGACTACAAGGAGGAACCTGTTTTTGGCGGAAAGGGGGAGTGGTACAACAATATTCATTCCCCATTATGCAAAAGGCCATGCACTGGTCATTGGGGACAATGGCTGAATGGGCATGTGTACGTATGGTGCACACCTTTGACACTTGTCACATTTTTTTACCAAACTTTTGGCGTCCTATTGCATCTTCGGCCTATAGTACCCTAAGGTTAGGGCATTGTGGGCCAGGGTCCTCCCTCCTGGGTGGTTCCCGCAGATACCCATATGAATTTCTCTAAGAACGTAGTCCACTTTTATGTGGGTCAAGCATCGAAAAAGGGGACATGTGGCTGACCTCTTGTACAACTTGTCATTCAAGATAGTGTATTGTGCTGCCTGTTTTTTAGCCTTCTGGCTTATGTATTCTATGTTGGAAGAGCTCCGTTCTTGATGTACTCGATGATAGGATCCACCCAACTTGCTTCTTCACCTGTCACGCGGGCCTCACTGGATTCCTCTTCTTCCAGACTTGACTTTTCAGGGAACTCGATAAGTCTGTTGGCAGTCTCAGTCATAGCGGAAGCCATTTTGGTTAGTGCATCAGCCCTTTCGTTGTTATCTCCGGAACATTATTGGAGCTCTATCCTCTTGAATTCGTTAATGGTACTGATTTCTTTCTCGTGGTAAGCTAACATCATGGGATCTTTGCTGCTGAATTCCCATTTAACCTGGTTGACTACCAGATGGGAGTCGTTGTACGCTATCAGTTCGTCTATTTTGATCCCCTTGGCGAGCTTCAAGTTGAATAAGAGAGCCTTGTACTCCGCTTCGTTGTTGGAGGCAGGAAAGCCAAACCTGACGGCCTTCTCCAAAGTTGGCCCGCTTGGAGAGCGGACAGTGACTCCAGCTTCGCTACCATTAACTGTGAATGACCCATCACAACGAAGGACCCATCCTTGGTTTTCTTACTCATGTTCTCCACCGCCTGTAAATTCGGCGATGAAGTCTACCAAAGCTTGAGTTTTGATGGTTTTTGTTGGGGCGTAATTAATATCGAACTGCCCTAATTCGACTGACCATTTGACCATCCTACCCGATAACTCAGGCTTGTGCAATATTGTCCGAAGTGGGTGTTTAGCGAGGATCGTTATAGAGTGAGCCTGGAAGTAAGGTCGCAGCTTCCACTACAACACAAATGGTCAATAATAGCATATGACCATAGCGTTTTTAAATAAAGTGCTATTAAAAGTCTACCTAATTTGTTCAATGTGGCAAAAACGCTATCAATGGCCAATTTGATTTGTGCTAAATGAAATGCTGTGAAGGCGGGACTTGCAATTCGCTGGGCGCCAACTATCCCGCTCGAATCGAAAAAAAAAAATAAAAGCAAAACAAAGAAGAAGGAAGGAAGGAAGTAGAATCCCGCTCAAATCCCACTCTCCTTCTCGATCTGTCTCCCTCTCCCTCTGCATTCTGCTCTCCCTCTCCGATCGCTCTCCCTCTCCCTCTCCGTTCTGCTGTCCCTCTCCGATAGCTCTCCCTCTCCGTTCTGTTTCTCCCTCTCCAACGTGTTCTACTCCTCGCCGTACGTGCTCTCGCTCTCCATTTCAGGTCGGTATCTAATTCTCAACACACTCACTCTCTCCTGCTTTGCTTTCACCGAAAACCCTAACGATTTTTAATTTGTATCAGTTTTTGTATCAGTTTATGAAGTAATTTGTATCGGTTCATGAAGTAATTGTGGAAGTCTTTGGAAGGCTTTGAAGGATCAGTATTTGTATCAGTTTTGGTTGATTGAAGGATCAATTTTTCAGATAGGTAATTATGGAATTAAAATTTTTTTTCTTTCCTCTTTGATTTCCTTATTAGAGTATTAATTTGGTTGAGTTGTGTTGTTCTGCATTTTGAGTAAAATTCCTGCATTTTTCTTGAAATTTCTTAGGGTTCTATGTTTCCTTCTCATTCTGATTGAGAGTATAATTGTTGGGTGCATTTTCATGTGGAGCAATTACCTTGTGTCTCGGTGCATTACGTGCATTAAAACAACATGTGAAGCACCATATGTGCAATACTTCAATATCTTCGCAGACATACTATTTTTTTGTGTCCACCTCTTAGCATTTTGATGTTTTGGTCTTTTCTAGTTTCGTAATTACTTCTGTAATCATATATGCATGTTGCTGGAACCTGGTTCCAGTGAGTTAGAATTTCCCATTTTTTATGTGTATGCTGGTTGTTACAAGTGGTGGCTTTATTCTAGCTGTCAGTAGAATGAAAAAGGGTTGTATGCTGGAATATTGGAGAGATTATGTCATGGGTGCTGTAAAGTGTTTTGGTATGTGTTTCTGTTAGTGTTAAGAGTGCTCTGTTAGTTCTGTTAGGAGTGCTCTGTTAGTATTAACAGATTAGTGGTTCAGACAGTCTATAAATATGAAGACATGAGGAGAACAGGGTATTTTCATTGATTGAGGTAAAACTTGATTTTTTTTCTCTTTGATTTCGATTTGGGGGTTTGGGGAAGTAGGGTTTTCAAGTGGCATATCAATGCAAGGTGGATAGAATGGGGTCAACTGCATCTCAGTTTCGATAGATTGCTGGTTGATTTGGACTAGGAATTGCTATGGCTTTCGTATTCTGATCTTATTCATGTATGCATCAATTTAATCGTATATACTCGCACATGTCATTTGGGAAGCTGTATTTTAATGGTGTCAATCATGGTGGTTTATCTGTATTTTAATGGTTGTTAGCACGTTTGTTTTTTGTTGCAGCTGAATGGGGTGCATCAAAGAGTAGCAGAAATGAGTGGAAAAGGAACGGAGGAGGTCAGGGTGGTTCTCTCCCTATAGGATTTGCCCCTTGGGGGCTATCATCGATCATCAGGTGAGCCATTTTTTGTATACTATATGTTTGTAAATGACTATTGTATTCTTTTACAATTAATTCATACCATAGCAAATATCATTTTTGTACTAGGTAGTATTATTAATGACCATAACAATTGTGCGTGGTTACAAATATATTTATGAAATTGTTATTATACTTAAAAAAGATTGATTATTAAGGCATTATCATATGGTTAATGTATATGAATGAGAATTTATAAAGATAATACAGTGAGCCTGATTAATTATAACAGGTGTTTGAAATGTTTTGCTAAGTTGTTTATAATATTTCCTACTAAATTTGGTTGCCTTTGGTAATTGGTAAAGCTTCACTGAAATATTGTTGCCTGCAGAGTTACAGTGAATCAAACTCATAAACCCTTATGCATGTGTTATGGAAATGTATTGGTATTCTTGTTTCTGACTCATGATCAAAGGCTTCCATTGTCATGGGTTCTAGATGATGGATTATGTTTACTGTTTAATCATACATTGTTTTCCGGTGACCGTTTCAATAAGGAATTAGTGAAAAGAGATATTTATTTTTATGCAGGGAGGAACTGTTTCAGCTATGACAGTTAATATGGGAATACTTTTAGGATTTGTTCCCTCTAATGACCCTCAGGTAACAATGCACTTTCCCCTATATCATGCATAAATGTTACAAATGTTCTTTTACTCTTTTGTCTATATTCAACTTTTTTGTCACGATTATGCAAAATTACTCTATGTATGAGATAAGGGAAGTGAGCCTCGGAAGAAAGGTGAAACAAAAAGAAACTGGAAAAATATGCCCAACTATCATTATTGTCTGGTGTAACACAACAGTAAGGACTTCAGCACAAGTGCTTCTCTTGACATCCTTAGAAAAAACAGTGAGAAGTTATTTCTTCATGGATTCACCATAAGTCTACTTTTGATGCATATAGCTTTAGAATTCCCCTCAACTTTTTAGGCTATTCCAATCTAAGAAAGAGCTTCTAATGTCCTGACAAACTAAATTGAAGTCCACACTTCATTCAGGTTCATCCAGTCCAATAGCATAATTGTTGCTACGAAAATATGCAAGTGCTGTAACAGAATGCAAGCTGTGTAACTGAATACAAGTGGCTGCAATTGCGATTTAAGTCAGAGTGATACAAGTAGACACTGTGCTATAAATAGGACTAGAACTGGAGGAAATAGGGGCATTCATTGAGTTCAAATTGGAGTCAGGTGCTGTCAGGTGCTGTTAGGTGCTGTTCTTATTCTGTCAGTTCTTATTTGGAGTTCAAATTGCATTTCCAATTGCTGTCAGTTCTTATTTGGAGTTCAAATTGTTGTTCTTATTTGCATTTCAAATTGTTGTTCTCGTTTCAGGTGCTGTTCAAGTTTGGAGTTCAAGTTTGGTTACAAGGTGGTGAATTTCCAATTGCTAACATTGCTTCAAAGTTTACTTTAAAATCAATTGCAGCAGAACCAATTCATGTCCAACTGAATCTGGCAACATATTTCATATGGCTGTGCTCATGGCTATTGCTTGGTTATTCTATCTCATATGGCTGTGTATTTCATTTAAAGGTAATCTTTTATTGAGCACAAATCAGTCACTATTCACTACAACACAAATGCCCAATAAAGTGTTGGGCACAAAGTGTTGCAAATTGACGCTCACAAAGTGTTGCAAATTACAACTATTGATCGCTATGTGAAATACCATGTTATGGAGTTTGAAAGAACTTTTAACGTCAAGTTTCCAGCTTGCTCAGTCGCAGCAAGTAAGCACATCGATCAGAGTACAACTATCCTGGATGTTCAGGGTGTGGTATGTGAGACTATTGACCTTCTGAATTTATTCAAAATGAAAAATAAAAATTACAAGGTGGACTTCCTCCGCCTTTGTTGTTGACATACATTGTTTTATGCAGTACAGAAAGATTTTCAGTGATCCATATATTTAACCTTTGCATCATATAGTTTCTTGCTTTACCATGCCTAACATGTTAATTGTTTCCCTAGGGAGTTAGAAGTTTCAACAAAGCTGCAAGAGACCTTCTGGCAAGTCTTCAGAAAATTGATGGTGATAACTATCCTGAGGTATTTTCTTTTTGTGTTTGCTGCTAATGGTGTAGTTTGTTTCTGGATTTTAGATAGAACAACTATGTAAATCACATGGAGATTTTTTTATTCTTCAGAGCTTGAACCGCATGTTCATCATAAATGCGGGTCCTGGGTTTAGAATGCTATGGAACACTGTGAAAGGTTTCCTTGATCCCAAAACTACATCAAAGATCCATGTAAGACATCTCCTTTCTTTGAGATGTTGCTTTTGATCTAGGAGTCGCTTAACTAATGAGAGGTTTCTTCCTATCAGGTTCTTGGAAGCAAGTACCAAAGCAAGTTGCTTGAAATAATTGATGCGAGGTAAATTACTGCAATCATTTCATTGTGATGACACTCCCACGCCACCCCTCACTCTTCTCACACACATACAAACACACATTGTAGCAGCTGCCTTTTCCCTGTTGATATTTCACTTTATAATGGATTAAAACATCTTTTCAGCAAAGCTTTTATTTGAAACTCACTCAGTGTCGTTTGCAACAGTGAGTTGCCTGATTTCTTAGGTGGTACTTGTACTTGTGCTGATCAAGGTGGCTGTATGCGCTCAGATAAAGGTCCATGGAAGAATCCAGAAATTGTAAAGGTTATTGATCTATTTTCCATCTTTTTCTCCTCCCCTTTTGTTAGTTTAGCTTATAAATACTCATGAATCATCCATAAAACAGCATGTTCATAATGGTGTTGCTGCGAGGTGCGCTGCTACTCATGTCAATGATGAGAAGGCGTTTTCTGAGGATGATTTAGTGTACCTGAAGGTTATTCTCGCTTTTGAATATAACTTCCTAATTGTTCTATTTCCTCCATTTCATTTCTCATTTATTATTTAATAGTTTACTTCTTCCTAAGTCTTTAAATTTGTCCAACTACATCATATATTTTTTGACATGTAGAAATGTAGCTCTTACAAGACAGAGACAACCCTAGATGCAGACAACATGATTTCATACTCTGAAAGGAAGCATATAGTGCATCAACATCTTGCTCCTGTGCATGAAGAAGTAAGTTGCTCAGACTAGCTAGATTGTCTTCAGGACCTTGTTTGGCAATTATTATTATTTATTTAAAATTTTTTTTTTATATTAATGCTTTGAATTGGATCTTCAAATGTGGAGCTGGGACTTTTGAACCTATCAACTAGGCTTAGGAAACCTGGCTGTTTCGGTAACAAGTCAACATAAACCAGCTTGAGGCTCGTAGTTGACTTGAACAGATTTTCCACTTATGATGTTTTATTGGATGCGTGTATTCATAAAGAACCTTGATCATTTTTTGTCATGCAATAACAAGATCTCAATTAGTGGTGTAAACTGATGCACACAAAAAAATGTATAAGAGATCTCAATAATCTTGAGATGTTAATTTTCCCACTCATTTTGTGGGGAAAAGGGGAGTATAGTTTGTCTTAAATTGTAACCTTTCGTTCCTAACAAGTAATTGTTATGAACAGATAAATTGATCCAAACTTTTGAAAGTAGCTTAAAAAACTAATAATTGGGACCCTGCACCAACCCGGCAGTAGCGTATAACATTGTGGATTCTTCTGATAACCAAGGAAGGAAATATAGTTCCAAATTAAAATTCTTCGTGTTGGTTATTGAGTAAACCATTTTGGTTGTTTACTAGGACAGGTCTAACTTCCTGTTTATTTAGTAAATCAGTTTTGTACCATCCTAACACATCCTCTTACTACATTTTGTTTTTCAAAATGCTTGCAGCAAGAAGGTTCTCCTAGTACCTCCAAGTACAATAACTTCGTACCAATGGTCGATAAGGTTATGGATTCAAATTGCAGTAAATTGGTAAATAATGACAGTCGGGCTCTTGCTAAAGGTATATTATTTGATAGAATTGAAGAACCCAGAGATAAGAATGCTAAGAACATGTTAACAATCAATTTTATTTTGTGTAAATTGCATGTTACTTCCCTAACCATGAAGTGGGCAAGGGTCATGGAGGCACTACCTCTCAAATACTCTCTGGGATCATGACATTTGTCATGGGTATTGTAACTATAATTCGGCTATCACGTAACATACCAAAGGTGCTCAATGATGCCATTATCTACGCCAACACCATCTCCGGGGAAGATAACATGACCAAAGGCCTGCAACCTGCACCAGCCATCTCTAGCATGGAGTACATGTCTATTATGAAGCGGATGGCTGCTCTGGAAGAGAAGGTGACCGGTCTCGTACAGAAACCTGCAACTATGCCTTTTGACAAGGAAGAAATGCTGCAGGCCGCTGTGAGCCGTGTTGACACCCTGGAGCAAGAGCTAAGTGCTACCAAGAAGGTAATATTATTGTTGTTGGTTCAATAATTTGTTATCTATATTACTTAAATAGAATAAGTTATAAAATACCAATTAATAGGAAGTAATTACAGATAAAAACTTAATACTTTCCATTTTAAAATAGCAGTTCAAGAATTGGAACTCGTATGCAGATATATATTCTATTTACTATATATACTTCAGTCTATACACTTAATATTGAAAGAATGAAATGAAGCATTGCAAAATGATTTCATTTTTCTTTTCTTTGGTTTGTATCAGCCATGATGCACGTGGCTGAAACATCTTGCACATTCACCATCTACACCGCGGCCTCTGTGGGAACCACCACCACCTCCTCCTCCATTAACAATAGCGCCACCACCACCATTGTTACATGACCCCTCGTATTGGCAAGCACATCCACATGTAAATACTCCACTCAATTATAAAGCCATTTACACATCAATATGTTTTACATCAAGATCTAATTAAGGGGATGTTTTTGTTCATTAGGTACCAAATTCTGTTACACAAGGGACTCCTTGCATGCCTCAAACACTGACACAGTCGGTAATTAACTTATTTATCTTTTCTTGAATTTTTTTTATCCATACTATGTACTTCACATGTTTTGGATGGATCATACAAGATTGGACAAATATAATCAAACTCTGTTGGGTAAAATGAGTGCAGAGATATTCCACTCCACTAGTCTCAGACATGGCACAGTGCCATGTCTGATCTGAGTTTGCATTCCACACTCAAGTTTGCATTTCACTATAATCTTCCATATTTGTAAATTGTTTATCTTTTTTTTTTTTATGGTCATGTCTTGTTATGTACAATATGTGAATTCTCAGCATCAGACTGGTATATTATGTCTTGTTATGTACAATTGTTTATCTTCCATATTATGTATAATCACATTCTTTTACACTTCAGGTAATGGTAGTCTAGACTGGTATATTATTTGATATTGTCTTGTAATTCCATCTTCAAACCTGACTTGATTGAACTAGCATATTTACACCAGTTTTGGGAATGTTTTAGGTGAAGAAATTCCGGTCAGAAAAGCCAGGAACTGCCCTCTTCACCGAAGATGTTGTAGTGCGGCTTAGTTTGTTTATTTATTATTGCAGGAAGGTGAAACCTTGCCTTCTCCGAAGAGCACGGCAACTGTTAGTGGTCAGCTTTCCATTGATAAAACTACTGTTAAACAGGAAACACAAGTTCAAGAGAAACCTTTGAAAGTGGAACCTTGTGATTGTGGAAGCTGTGATAAGAGTGCCTTTGTGTCTGGTCTTTGTTTTCAAGGGCAGAAGCAAAATTGTAGCTTGGAGGAATTACAGCATAGTGGGAACAATGTGAGTTTAGAACCAAATTCAGTGATTACTAGTTCAGCTTGCTCGGAGAAGGCTGGCTGCCCTGAGGCAGTGGTTGGCGCATCAAAATATTGGAAGGCATCTCCGAAGTTGAATGATGGAGAACTTTCTCATACTGGTATGCAGCTTTGTTTGATTAGAAGTAATAACTTTTAAATTATCAGCATACTGGATTTTGTAATTAATGTAAGCTGCGGGTTAATCTTCTCAGAGTTAAGGCCCCTCTTTCGCAATAGGAGAGCTTGCTACACTCGCCAAAGGTCTGAAATAACTTTTTCAAGAGAATGAGGATGTTTGAACGTCGTTCAGCATCCACATCTGAAGGAGGCACTTGTAGTGATGGGTTTTCAAAATCATCCAAGATGGTTTTTGATGGAAATTCAACTGGTTCTGGTAAATCTCTTCTTCCATTTGATTTTCATGGTAGGAGACTGTTTGATATTTGTCTTTTACTTGATTTAATTCTGATTATGGCTATATTTTAGTTACATTATTTGTGAAAGTTAATTTGTTTACTTATCAGCACTTCTGTATTTACTTTGAACTTGGCCTTCAGAATGCATCAGAAACTCACCTACCAGAGCTCAAATCAAGGGGAATGTTTTTGAGCATCATGGACATGGATGGTTCCCATGTATGGCAGTTCATATACCGGTTTGTGTTCATCTACCTCCTCTAAGTCTTTTCCACACTTCTCACATAGATTAATGACTTAAATATGAATAATCTCAGAAAAACAGGCCATGATTTGATGTAGCCAACTTGAACTTACAGTTGGGCCCATTTTCCCATGAGACTAATCACTAATTAGGTGCCTCTAAGTCATTCATTTATTCCCTGTTCTTTTTACAGGTATTGGCCAAACTGTACTGACCGCATGTATTTACTAGAGAATACTGGTAAGGGAGGTCCCTGTTACCATTTGTTTGTCAATAATGGCATTGCTTTTATATTTTTCATGTTCATCAGACACAGGGCTTATCATTCTTGCTTGGATTTTCTCAGGTGAATATGTCAAGTTTCACAATTTGCAGGTTGGGTTGCAAAATGAAATCGTTTGGCTCCAAGCCTGCAATTTGGACTGAGAATTGGACCTCATTGTACTGAATGCAGGTTCATCCAGATTTTGGAACAGGGCTGCTAAGGTTGGAAAGGGTTTGTCCAAGGATGAGAAAGCTCAGAAATTGGCCTTGCAATACTGGCTTGAAGCTGTAAGCAAATATACTTTCATATTTATTATAGCATGCTATGATGCAATGCTTTGTTCTTACCTCTCAATGGTCTATTTGTTCTCAGCACTTCAAGGTTACTGTATGTGGGGCAGAAGAAGAAAGGATTGTTCCAACACTCCAGTTTCTTAGCTGGAGGGGCCACTACAGCGGCTGGAAGATTCGTTGCGCATGATGGGGTTCTTGAGGGTTGTCTATACTACAAACCGAGGAAGCAGTGGGGTTGATTTAACTGCAGCTGTCCAGAAATGAAACTGTGGTCAGTTAAGCTGTGATCAGCTGTCTCATAGATCTCATACTGGGACATTGTTTGAGCGGTTGTCCATTGGCAGAAATGAAACTGTATTTTTGAAACACAGAGTCCTGACTCGATGTAATACAATTTATTAATTAATTACATTACTTTGCCTCCATTCATGGAAATGTTTAACTTTGGCACATTAAAATTTTTATTTTCTAGACATAAAACTTATGAGATGTAATAAAAAGTCATTTGATAGTTAAAAAAAAAAAAAAAAAAAAAAATTTGCTATGTATACTTACCATAGCGTTTTTAAACCGCTATGGTAGACTTCCATAGCGTTTTTAAACCGCTATAGCATCCTATACCATAGCGTTTTTAAACCGCTATAAAAGCCAAACTTACCATAGCGTTTTAAAACCGCTATAATAGCCCCTGGGTCTATTATAGCGCCGGCTCTCATAGCGTTTACTAAAACGCTATGGTATCCTACCATAGCGGTTTTGAACCGCTATTAAAGGGCTTTTTTTTTGTAGTGTTCCTGGAGGAGACGACTAGCGCCAAAGCCAACTTCTCCAGGCTTGGGTAGTTCGCTTCCGCCTCCACGAATGTTTTGCTTGCATAGTACACTGGTCTT
This sequence comes from Berberis vulgaris, assembly GCA_963556465.1. Lineage (NCBI taxonomy): Eukaryota > Viridiplantae > Streptophyta > Magnoliopsida > Ranunculales > Berberidaceae > Berberis > Berberis vulgaris. The sequence continues at coordinate 47,683,424 of OY747136.1, forward strand.
TGCTTCCCATTATCGTTTCGGACCAGGGCTGAACTGACAGCGTGTTTCGAAATAGACAGGTACAAGTAAAGTGTTTTTCCTAGTATCGGTTTTGAAAGTAACTCCGTACTTTTCTTATACGCTTTCAGGCTTTGGAAAGCTTGCTCGCACTCTTCATCCCATTTGAACCCTTTACTTTATTTTAGAATGTTGAAAAAAATTAGGCACTTGTCAGATGACTTGGAGATGAACCTATTGAGTGTTGTCACCCTCCCAGTCAGGCTCTGAACTTCCTTAATGGTGGTGGGAAAATTCATGTTGAGAAGAACATGAATTTGCTTTAGATCAGCCTCTATCCCTTTTCGATTCACTATGTAACCCAAGAATTTGCTCGACTCTACCCCAAATGTGCATTTCTATGGATTGAGCTTCATCTTATACTTACGAAGCAAATTGAATGCTTCGGCGAGGTCGGCAACTTGATCAGGTTGTGGAGGCTTTTAACTTGCATATCATCTATATAGACCTCTATGATTTTTGCCAATTTGTTCCTTGAGCATCCGATTTACCAATCATTGTCATGTTGCTCCTGCATTTTTCAAACTGAATGACATCACCCAATAGCAATATATCCCTCTTTAAGTTATGAATGAGGTATTCTCTTAGTCTGAAGGGTGTATTTGGATCTAGTTGTATCCGGATTAAGTGTCCATAAAGCTTAGAAGGTTGTGCCCGGATGTGGTGTCCATGATCTAATCGACGTGGGGTATTGGAAAGTTGTCCTTCAGGCAAGCCTTGTTCAAGTATGTGTAATCCAAACAAACCCTCCACTTTCCATTTTTCTTCTTTACCAGGACGGTATTCGCCATCCAGTCTGGGTATCGTGACTCCTTAATTATGTCGGCGTTCAGTAGCCTTTGCACCACTTCATTGATGATCTGATTTCGTTCGGGGGCCGTTGGTCATTTCTTCTGCCTGATTGGTCTCCCCTCTGGGTCGACCTCCACTCGATGCGTGATCACGAAGGGATTAATCCTCACCATGTCCCTCATTGTCCAGGCGAAGATGTCCAGATTTTCCCTCAGCAACTCTATCAGCCATTCTGCCAACTATTTGCCTAGGCGGGAGGAGCCTATCTAGATGGCTATGTTATTGTCAAGCTGTCGAGATAGATTGTGATTGGCTCCTCTTATGGCTGGCTGACATTCGGTCTCTCCCTCAGACTGACTGGGGCTTCTCCATCACAACGGGAAAGCTCTTCTTCCGATTCTGGGCATAGGTTCTGGGATGTCTGGCCCACTGGCCCAAACTGTGATTGCTAACTGTCCAATTGTTTTAATGATGCATAATGGTAGTCCCTTGCCGACGGCTGATCTCCTCGGATTGTCTCCACCTTGTGATTGACAGGGTACTTGATGTATTGATGCAAGGTGGAAACTACCGCTTCCATTTAATGGAACCAATGCTTTCTCAGAATGATATTGTCAGTGGAGGGGGAAGCAACTACTATGAACTCCTCGAACAAGACTTTCTTCAGTTGCGGCTCTCCTACCACTACTGTGAGTCTAATTTTCCCAATGGGGAAGAATTTCTCCCCACTAAACCCAATCATGGGGTAATTGGCAGGGCATCAGACTTTCCTCTTTTAGCAGCATGCTGCAGAACGCCTTGAGGAATAACACGTTCAGGGAGCTCCCCTTGTCCACCAAGGATCTTTTTACTTCCCATTTCGCTATCAGGACCAAGGCGTTGATTTGAGTGAGGTGGACATCCTAGAGGTCCCTATCAGTAAACGTCAGCGATGGGCTCGAGCCTTGAACACGAGCGCATTGTACTTGTCGATCCTCATAGGTGGATTGAGTCTGCAACTCACAGAGCATCCTCTTCCGGCACCTGTTGGATTGCTTCCTTTGCGAACATATCCCATGTAGGATGTATATCGCATTTTCTTCTATTTCTTTTACAACCTCTTTTCTTTCCTTCCCCCGTGTTTGCTTCTTATCCGAGCCCAGGAATTCTTTGAGTTTTCCCCTTCTTAACCCAGTATTCGATTTCATTTCTTGGTGCTCGTAGTCTTCAGTGTCGTGGCCATTGTCCTTGTGAAAGGAACAATATTTTCCATTTTCTCGCCGGGACAGATCTCCCCGGAGTTTGGAAGGCCACTTCATGTCTCCCCAGTTTTTAATTGTAGCGAGGATGTTGGACAGGCTGGCGTTGAGGAGGGTGTAGGATTTGGATCCGAAGAAGTTGGAGGTTTTTTCTTGCCTCGTCCGACCAGAATCCAGGTTACTATCACTCTGCTTCCTTTTGCTTTTGTCGTCGTCCTCCTGATTCTTCATTTCCTTTTTATCTCGAGTGTTAGGGGAATATTTCTTTTCACTTTCGCCCCTTTCTTAGCAGCCCACATCTCCTCAAGGGTGATGTACTTCTGAGCATTTTTTAGCAGGTCTGCCATGTTCGTCGAGGGCTCCAGGGTGAGGAAGTTGTAGAATTGGCCTCCCCTTAGGCCTGGCGTAAAAACTATGACGGAGGTGTTGTTGCTACAACAATCGATTAGAGTTAACTCGTCATTGAAACGGGTAACATACTCCCTCAATGTTTTGCCCGACTTTTGCTTGAGGCTGAATAGGTAATGTGGATCCTTCTTGATCCGCTGGCTTCCCACAAAGCGAGTGAGAAACGCCTTGGCCAGTGTCTTAAACGAGTCGATCGACCTTGGTGGAGATTGTTGAACCAAGTCAGCGATGCTTTCTTCAGGATGGTAGGGAATGTTCGACACATCACTGCTTCGGATCCCTCTTTCAGTGCTAACACGTGATGGTAATGGTGTAGGTGGTCGGACGGGTCCGTTATCCCGACATAAAATTCCATCTTTTGGGGGTTGAACTTCTTAGGCAGTGGTGCGTACATGATTTGGTCAGTGAACAGGGGGACGATGAGGTTGTACAACACATATGGATTTGTGGTCCCGAGCCGGAGGGGGTTTTGTGTAGTGGGCTTGTCAGCCTTAGATGTCAGGTCTCCATAGACTGTTTCGTTCCTCTGATTCCCGTCGTCCTTCGTCCCTTGAGAGCCAAAGGGGACATTGTGGCTCTCCTGAACGCGCTCCCTATTTTCTTGTGGGGACAATGTCCTTTCCGCCTCCCTTTCACTCTTACAAACAGTGAGTTTGGCCAAGCATTTCCACCACCCGAGCAATTTGTTATACTTGGGCTAATTGTTGATCCAATCTAGGGTCAGTCATTAACGCAACTGGCACGGGGGCCCGAGGTTGTTCTCCCATCTTGGCTGGTACTACTGCGTTGACTTGAGCGTTTGAAGGCTCGTTGATCTCACCATTGACATGGGATCTTGTGGCTTCCATTTTTTTAGACTGCGATAGAGGGATGTTACTTCTTTTATCTTAGGAACTCGTCGTTCCCCATGGATGGCGCCAAACTGATATGTCATTTTCCGTTTTCCCAAGCCTTGACCTGCAAAAGGAACAACCGTGAGCCAAAGACCATTGTTGTGAAGGCTAATAGCACTCCGATGCTAAAGTCAGACAAGGCATAGAGAATGATGTATTGCTTGAGATTAGGATTTTAAATCGTACCTTGGTTCCTCAGCTTCGTGCCTTATTTATCATGCGATAGTCTTTTTTCGACTCTGCCTTGGTGGCGTGGTTTAAGGAGGGATATATGCTGGAAATCCTTTCCTAGTTGAGAATTGTCCATGCAAGAGAGTTTTCATGCTCGACTTGTACTTTGATGTTTGTTTCCTAATAGGAGTCAACATCTTATTGGCCTGCTTGTCATAGGTCAAACTCCTAGATACTTGCCTTATTTGGTCTACGAGTTCTAGATTTGACCATTTGACTTATGGGCCCAATAGAGCCTTGTTGTTTTATGTTCAGTCCCCAGATACTCGCCTCAATGGGCTTAGAGTGGTATGGGCTTGGTTCTCTGACTTACGGGCTGGATCAAATTAGGTGTTTGTTTTGGGTCTCGTTCTGGCTTGACCGCTCCGTTAACGAGATCATCATGCCACGTGTACAACGTCGATTAAGGGACGGTTTAGTGTATCATCACAAGTCATGTAAATTTAGTTCAGCAGCAACAATCTAAGCATATCATAACATAATCAAACTTATAAATCAATAAATTCCTTTGCATTCAACTCATAAACAACTGATTCAATTGCATGCTATTGTTTCTAATTCAATTGCATGCTATTGTTTCTACTTCAAATAACTTTATTTTGCACATTAAAAAACTTAATTTATCGCCAGTCAAATCGTTTGTATCACTCAAGCCATGTAAACTCTGTTAAAAATGCTAATCTAACTACATTAGAACATATTCAGGCTTATAAATCAACAAATTTCTTTTCCATTCATCTCAAAACAGTTGATTCAAGTGCATTCAACTGTTTCCGCTTTGAGTAACTTTATTTACCACATGAAAACCTAATTTCACACTAGTCAATTCGTTTTGCATCACCTAGGCATTTAAACTCAGTTCAAAAACACTAATCTAACCGCATTAGAACATAATTAGGCTTATAAATCAACATATTTCCTTTCTTTTCAACTCAAAACAACTTATTCAAGGGCAAGAAATTGTTTATAATTTAGTAAACCTTATTTAGAACGTGAAAACCTAATTTCATGCCAATCAAATCATTTTGTATCACCTAAGCCATTTAAACTCAGTTACAAAACACTAATCTAACAACATTAGAACATAATCGGACATATAAATCAACATATTTCCTTTCCTTTCAACTCAAAACAACAAATTCTACTCTAGAAAATCCTAATAAGGTGACCTACAGTTCAAATCTATACAAATTTCTTCGAAAACTTCATAAACCCTAAAACAATTCACTTCAAAACAATCACACAAGCTAGAGATGCTTAAATATATAATCCCTTTTTATTGATTAACGATTTTGCTTCCACTTTGGCAATGCGTTGAGCGATTGCAAACAATAGTCGGAAAGGAGGAGGAAAAACAACTTTAGCAAAAAATTACCATGAAAGCCTAATTTTCAACAAAATAAACCATTTAGGTACCATAACCAATAAGAATCAGTTTGTTATTTTTGGTTAACAAACAAATTAAAGAGACTATCTTACCCTTTTTAATCCAAAAATTCAGAATGTAAATCCCGAGGCATTATCCATACTCTTTTGACACAGAGTTCGATGAGTATCAATGACATGGCTAGTTGTCCTCTTTCCCAAGCCCATTTCCCAATCATATCTTCTTATGCAATTCCAACATACCAAACCAAAAACATAGCAGGTTTTAAATTTCTAAATGACATGCTACGAGATTCAAAAGACTTGGCCAACACAATCCTTCTGTGATAACTCAGAATCCACTGAAAGCAATCCCATTTAAAAAAAAATGTATTACATCTCCTCTGCAACACCCTTTTATTTGAAAGATACCCATTTTAAACTCTAAACTTCTCTCCTTCTTAAATCCACAAACTAGGGCTGAATAAAAAACCGATTAAATTGACCGAACCGATCTAAACCGAACCGATTGGTTCGGTTTGGATCGGTTTCTGTTTTAAAAAATTCAAAACCGAAGTGGTTGGTTCAATTTTCGGTTTCTATGTGATTTTAACCGACCAAACCGAACCGACCGAATATATATAATAAATAATATATATTTTATATATAAATAATACAATATGTTTAAAAAAGTCGGTCGGTTCGATTTTATTTCGAGTTAGGTTCAATTTTAGTCGGTTCGGTTCGGTTACGGTTTGCATAAATTAGAATTGGTTCGGTTTCGGATCGGTTTGAAAATTTTAAAACCGACCTAAGTCGGTTCGGTTTTCAGCCCTACCACAAACCCAAGAGAAAGGTATCTACTAGCAGCAATGGATAGCGGGTTCCCAAAACCAGGGTTGGCACCCCATTCTACATGGTGTCCTTAAAATGCACCCAATAGACTACATGTCAAAACCCCTAGATTAATATGTATAAACTACATATTGAATACCAATTCAAAAACTTAAATTCATTTATAAACTAATGCTAGGAGAACTAAACAACCATAATATCAAAAGTCCCAAGTCAAATCAACCCAATTGTTCACATCACCTAGAACAAAAGTATGGGAATCTAAGCAAAATTTGAACCCAAAATCAACCTCCCTACCCTCACATGGATGAAAATTTTCGATCCAAGACAGGCGACCCTCCATGTTATCGATAAATATTTTCTCCATAGACATTCTTCCCCAATCTAATTACGTTTTTTTCTCCTTAGTTGATGTTTCTGGATTTTGGTAATCTTCAAATGGTAGAGGGAAAATATGAAAATCTCGGCGAATAATTGATTGGTTTTTGATAGAAGACAACTAGTCGTATCATTGATATTCATCGAATTTTGTGTCGAAAGATGATATGTATGGGTAATAGATAATGCTTCGGGATTTACATTCTGATTTTTTGGAGATTGTCTCTTTAATTTGTTTGTTAACCAAGGTTAAAAAATTGAGCTTTATTGACCATAAAATGTAGAAAGTAGGTCTAATTGGCCGATACTTCAACACTGGTACTTAAAATGGTCTAGAAAAGTAGGCCTTCATGATCATTTTCAGTAGTTTAATGTATCAATTTGACAATACTTTTCCGTTATTTTTGTAATTTAAGTTTTATGCAAGCCCCAAATTAGTGCATGAAAATCTTATCTTAGATCAAGTGATCTTTGATCAAGAGGATCAAATGGAGGAAGGGGGAGTTGTTGCTAGTCGGTGAAGAACTAAAGAAGAAGGAGATGGGGTTCTTGGTGGTTAGTGGAGATTTGAATATGAAAGGAGATGGGAGTTGTTGGTAGTTGGTAAGTGGCGAATGAAGAGGAAGGGGAGAGGTGGGACTTCTAATCAGAGGTGATTTGAAGAGGGTTTGTTGCTAGTATGTGGAGATGAAAACGAAGGGGAGGACGAGGACTGGGGAAGGGTAACTGGTGGTTGCTCGACGGTGTTTGCAGAGAGGAAGAGGAGACGTGGAGGAAGAGGGGGGATGATGCTTTCTTAATAGAGAGGAAAGGGAGATGAAGGGGAGAGGTGGTGGCCAACAGTGATTTACAATAGATGGAAAAGAATGGGGGGAAGAGGAGAAGGGGATATAGGAAAATGAGGGCTTTTCTTTCCCTTTTTTTTTTTTTTATAATAACTGCTGGATTTTTATCATTAGACCTTTCATTTTCTTCGAGATGAATTCTTCGAGATTTAGTTTCAGCCTTTGATTTATCAAGGGTATGTTGGTTATCATAATATGAAAATTTCGATAACAGCTTTTGACTTGACGTCAATGCACGTGGATTGCTAATCCTGGAGACGGCTGAAATACCGATATATTATGAGGGTAATCTCATAATAGCTATTTATTATAGAGACAAAACGTAAATAACCCTTGTCAATTCGACTCTCCTCAATGGCTTTTGGAGTGTGTGGAGTTTTGGAAACTTTGCAACTAACAAAACAAGTGAGAAACATTTTCCAACACAAAGCATTATACAGATTTTGAAGATTGAGGACTATATTTGCATCAGTTGAAGCTAGTTCTATAGGTTATAGGTATTGAATCTTTTCGAGTATGAACATGTATAGCACATGACACGAACAAAGTTCATTCATCATTACTAAAAACAAAGAGGGTGGATCACATCCCACGCATCTCTTACTTTAGTAATGTTGAAATACACTTACAGAGCAATAAACTAGCACTTCATTGATATAATCACTTCAATAAAGATGTAAGAGTATAAGAACTGTGCTAGGGATAGTTACAGAGTTCCAACAAGCATGATGTTCTTATCAAATATATGTTACTATCATCTGCGAATAAAAGCTTGCACGTCTTAGGAATTAAATCAGAGAATAGTGTCATATCCAAGTCCGAAAACACATTTTCTGTACACGTTTATTATCGAGAAAAATTAATTTACAAGTGTACAAATCTATTTAGAAAATAAAGGACATAAACCTCTGAAACCAGAACTACCAGATCAATAATAAGGAACCAACTATAATTACCACTAAGTTGATTGCAAATACTAATAGCACACCTTTTAAGCCAATGGTGTTATGGCCTAGTGGTTAGAGCTGTGTGGGTTTGTCCCCCACGTCCTAGCTTCAAATCTCACTTGCGGAAAGGTTACTTTCTAATGGGTGTTGACCTATAGGTCGCCCAGTTGATATGTTATGGAATCCTTAAAAACCCAGCTCGCCTTCCAAAAAAAAATAGCACACCTTTTTAACTGTTACTCAGAACCAAAACAGCTGATCTGAGATATGTTTTATTTCCTTTGCTTAGTTCATAAAATTATCAACCCAACATAGAACTGAAAATAAATTAAAACGTGTCATGAAGGAAAATGTGAAGAATCTCTAACAGCTCCCATCCCTACCCAAGTAAATGATGGATGTGATTCTCTTATAGGGTGCCATAACCTGCAAGTTCTGGCTCTAAATAGTCCAGGTAAATACTTCAATGCTTCCGATATTCTTATTGTAAGGCTGAGTTACTGCAAAAATATTTCTTCTTTCACATTTCATAATCAAAATTTTGTTGCAGCTACACTTATATGTAATTGTTCTGATCATAAAAAATTGATTAGTATTTACGACATTCATCGCATATCTGTAGAGTAGGATAGTTTTTTTTATCTAAATTACGGAAAATCTAATCTTCCACTGACATTTCATCTTATTTGGGTATCCTCTAATCTAAACAGAGCACTGAATGGATCTCCAACACAAACATAGATTGAAAGCAAATTGATCTATACATTTAGAGAGCAACCCAGAATGCAAAATTCAGCCATTTCATCCAACACATTCACATTCAAACCAATCACAACAAATAGATAGACTTTCATTGACATCAACTGCTTCAAAATCAACTAAAATTGTATAAAGACTTTGTTCAAAGTCAGAGAAAAATGAATTCCATATCAAATTGCACTAAATTCTATTGGTACAATATTGGGTGAATGAGATAATCCCCCATCAGATCATAATCCATAGATCCATCTGAGCTTCTAAACGATCTGACACTAAAAACACCCAATATAGATTTGTGTGGTATCATGTCATATGATGTGCAGAAACTAAATAAGAAAAACAAGAACAGATAGATAGACCAGAAGAAGAACAGAGAAGAAGATAAGACCCAATTGAGATATTCAATTGGATCAAAGAAACGACTCCCCAATGATCAAAACCCATTACTGGAAATACAAAAGCTAACCCAAGGATCCATCGATCTCATCCGAGACGATTCGAAGATCGCCTCCATGGCTGAAGAAGTGAGTCTTGATACTTAGAAGGCAAAGCCATCCCTCTTTTTCTTTTCTTCTGCTTTGAAATCTCTTGAATTGCTTCATTTTCGTTACCCTTCTCTTCTTCATCTTTATTGATCACAATTTCATTGAATATGAACTTACTTAACTCAAAAGCTCTCTTTCTCCTCCTGGTCACTCTTCTTTGAGTGAATGGGACTCCCAATACAGATCCAGCAACATGAAGAACAGCTTCAACTAATAGATCAAGACCTTCGCATCGGGTTTCATAATCGATCGAAGAAGATGAAGAATTGTATTGAAATGAAGCAAATGAAATGGTTGAAGAACTATGAGATGGAGTGAGAGAAGAAGTGGAATTGGATGAGTAAGATAATGGTGAACTAGTTGAAGACCCACGAATCCTCATCGGTAGAATTCGATGAGAACTAATCTGGGGTGATTGGAAATGGGAATTTTATCTGGGATTTGGAGGAATTGGATAGATTTGAAGGATTGAAGAAATGGAGAAGAGAATAAGAGAGGTGAAACAGGGGAAGGAGGATCATGAAGACAAACCATGGGCATACTCTGAAATGTTTTTGTGATACACCCCTGCCTCCACCCCTTGGAAATTAAATTAATAATGGTAACGCCCTTGTGAGTTGTGTTTTGGTCCCCGAGAATTGGAAAAGAGGATTTTTTTTTTTACAACAACAAAATGATTTTAAATTCATTTATTGAGCAAACATACAACACTCCCTAACACAAAAGGGGAGGTGTGAGCTTAGAACAATTCTAGCTGGCCTGGGTTTTGCGCCTGGGTCACTGCATGTACCCTCCTGGGCACGTGCACCTAGGAGGGCTAGGAGGGTGTTGGGCACGTGCTTGGCAAATCAGATTATCACTCCTCCTTCACAAACTCACTCCTCCCTCTCACCAAATTCATCTCAACAGAGAGAAGAGAGCTCTCCCTCTCCCCAGAAGAGAAGCTCGAAATCACCCAGGAAGATAAGAGAAGCTCAAAATCACCCAAGAATAGTCTCCCTCTCCCCAAATCAGACTCGACACAAATAAGAGAAGGGAAGCTCGAAGCTCCATCGCCACCCCTTCCCCATCAGAAAAACTCAACCGAAGGTAAGTCTCTTCTTGATTTCTGGTTGATTTCTTGTAGGGGGTTTCTAGATCAAGGGTTTCTACTAGATCTAGGGTTTCTTCTTCTTAATTTCAGGTGGTGGGTTTCTAGATCTAGGGTTTCAAGTTTCTGTTAATGGGGTTTTCTTGTTTTGTTGAAATGTTTGATGGGTTTTGAGGTTAACCCATTTTCTTGTTTGGTGTTTATTGGTGTTTTTGTAACCCATTTTCTTGTTTGTTTTGCTGAAATGTTTATGTCTCTGTGCTTAATCCCAAAGTGAAGTTCTTGATTTCATGGTTTTAAGCTATGCTAGGTATTTTAAGTTGGTAGACAATTTCGTGAATTTTTTTTGTAATTGGATCTCTTGATTGATTATGTTGAATTGTTTTTGTAATTTCGAGCTATCCCAAAGTGAAGTCTGTCTGTGTGTTGAAGATTTCATTCTAATAGTAGAAATGGATTTTATCTCTCTTCTACTACAATCACAATCAATCGATTATATGAAACTATTGTACAAGAGTCCATATGACCCTTGAAATTTGTGTTTTTATGTATTAGATATTATATATGTAGAAGAGTCCATACGATGCCTCTGGAAATTTATGGTTTTTATGTATGAAATCATATTATGATTAGTAAAGTCGAATTGCCATTAGTTGAGGAACATGTGCAGTGCATGCAAATGTCTAGTTCATTGTTACTTTCTGTAATTCAGTGAATGCCACCAGAGGATTTTATTAGGCATTCATGATAATGATCTTAGGTGATGTCCAGATAATTTGTTATGCCTTTGAGCAATACTTTTCTTTTGCTTTTTTGGATTAGAATTCTGCATGATTTATTTACTTATTTTCACATGAACTTTAGACATTTAAGTTTAATGTGATGTGTTGAACAGAAAGATCTGAGCAACTAGACTAGGATGCACGTCTGAATATTATCATGGGAGCTGCGAAAGGACTGGCTTATCTACATCAAGATTATTCCCCGCGAATCATACACCGTGATATGATCGACTGGCCTACTTGGTGAAGCCACCATCCATCTTCATTATGATGCATATGATCGACTGCTACACTTCTTCTTCCACTTCCTGATTTTGCAGAAGCATCAAAGCTTGTTCAGCAGAAAATAGTGTGGGAGATTCACAAGTTTCTTCTATTTCTCTGTTTAGATGAAAAATTGTAACTCAGTGAAGCCAATTTTTTTATTTCTTCTCTTAAACTTTGTAATGCTTATATGCTAAGGCTTAGTTAGAGAAAGAGAGATTTATTGAACAATGCATTTGAGAATTGAGATTTAAGATTCTGTAGCCTTTTTTGTTGTTTGGCCATAAGCTTTGATGATGAATGAACCAGGTGTTGACTGGCTTTTTTGGTGTTGAGTGGTCAATTTTTATTAGTTTGCAAATGAGTATAAGAAGTTCGGATGCATCATAACTTCTTATTGGTAAGAGGTGCAAGCAACATATGCATCACTCAAACAAAAAGCAAACAAAACACTTGATGTACACCCCAACAACAAGCAACATTTGCATCAGGTTTAATTCAACACTGAAAAATGAAGATTCGGCAGATATTTGAGTTCAAATTGTAAAACAGATGGTAGAATTGCAAGCAACATATGCATCAGGTTTAATTCAACACTGAAAGATAAGAGTTGCAATCAACATATGCATCACTCAAACAATAAGCAAACAGAACACTTGATGTACACCCCAAAAACAAAATCAACTGAACAAGCTCAAGCCCTTCCCAGTACACAGCTTTTAATCATATGGTTGGGATCCCCTGCTCAGTAATCAACTAGAACCTCATTTGCAAACCATTCCAGCAGTGACGACTTCTCCTGAACCTCTAACTCAGCTGAAGTATCAGGATCTCGAAAGTTGCTTTGATCTACGCCTTGATCTTTGTTAAAGTGCTTTATCATAATCTCACCAGTTGTAACGTTCTTCAGCACATAATAGTTAATATCCATATTTTCCCACACAATGTTTCAACAGCTCCCATTTCAAGTGCCTTGAGTGTGTCGTCCACTCCAAAAACATATTTCCCAGTGTCCTAGCTGATTTCCTCAAAATACTTGCCAATCAACCGCTTTTCCTGGACAAACTTCACATTAGAAAGAATCTCAGTAGACAGCTCAATTGCTTGATTAAAACCATTCTCGCCCCCATACGAAACATCAACCACATTCAGTATCTTGACCTGGAGGCGGGCATCAAACATATTAGATTGGCTCAACTCTGTCTTGAAGTCAGCAGACCTTGCAAGGATCAAACCTGCAACATTGGGCTGACTGGTAGCAGGATTGATGTAAAATGGTTTCTTAAAAAACTACTGCTCTTAAAACTCACATACAAAAAAAGAAAAAAAAGTTTGTCAGGAACCCTAGATCTAGAACCCCACAAGAAGAAATCAAGTTTGGTACTTACCTTCTCTGGTTTCTTCGTGCGATGGGGAGCTGATTCTCTCGATTCTTCTCTCGGTGGAGTCGACGATGGGGAGGGAGGATGCGATGGAGCTTCTTCTTCGATGGGGAGGGAAGATGCGATGGAGGGAGGATAAACCAAGCTTCGAGAAACTTGATTTCTTCTCGGTTTTCTTCTTCGATGGGGAGGGAGGATTTGCTGAAAATTGAAATCGAAATTGGGAAAAATTTGTTGCTGCTGAAACTCCCTCCAAAATACCCATTCACGTGCCTTGGACCCTCCCAGGCACACGTGCCAAGGAGTGTCCAGGCAGCGACCCAGGCGCGCCTCCCAGGCCAGCTAGAATTGTTGGTGAGCTTATCATCACAAAACATAAGCCACTTTGAGCAATAAGTTGAGCTTGTGTACCACTACGTCTTTTTACTACCCCTCAGTAGTTATTAATTGTGCTCGGCTACACTAATTCTTCGCAGGAGTAGCCAATTCCAATTATATAGTAGAGATGTAAGGTGTAACTAATCGTGAATGGTACACAAATTGGCCCAAATTATCACAATTTCTGCGGCAAAACTATCCCATACCAATAATGCATTTAATACTGCAACATTCATGGTAACACTTTCCCATAGAAGTAATGTGCTAATGAGATCTTTTCGTCCACCTGAAGTTAGTAAATTCCGCCTAGCATTCAGTTTGTTGTATACAACTTTGTAGCCTGAATACATACATGTTGGGGAAAACGACAGCTTCCTAGTTAACCAGATTACGAGAGTTGGAAAAATAAATTATGACACAATTTATGTGGTTCACCCAACTTGGGCTACGTCCACGGGTTGCTGTAGATCTTTACGAAAGGGAGAAAAACAAGTGTTTACAAAACTCACAGCTCACAACCCACAACCCAATTACACCGAAGAGAACATTATCTTTTTTCTCTCTAGAAGCTTCTCTAAGCTTTACTCTCTAAGAAAGAGATGAAATGGGATACAATGACATGAGTGGGTGATTTAAATTGAAGTGGGGAGAGGCCTTTATATAGGCTCTCGCTTTCCTCCATTCGGTGCCACTTTCTGAGACTTTAATATCATCCACCTAAAAATCCACCGAAATTAAAAAAAAAGGAAAGTCACTGTCGGTTTGAAGTCTCTTTCGGTGGCTCATTTTTTCTGACTTTTCTCAACAATCTCCCACTTGAAGACTGATTTCAACATGTCTTCACACATCGGTCAATGGAACAACTATTTCTGATCTTGTCACGTTTGTAGGCAAACTGAAGTTGAACACAACTTTAGTTTGTCGGTTGTCACCATCTTTGTCAACATGTTTGCAGTATTCTTGTTGCCATGTATCTTGTCAAATGTTAACATGCCATCCTCTGACAAAGACCTGATGAAGTGATAACGGAGTCCAATATGCTTGGTTTTTGAATGAAATACTAAATTTTTTGCCAGATGTATCGCATTTTAACTGTTAGTATACAAAACATACTTCTCCTGTTTGCATCCCACTCAGTTAACAATCCCTGAAGCCATATCATCTTTTTACTAGCTTCTGTCACTGCTACATACTGAACCTCTATAGTGGATAATACAACAATTTATGACATCCAACTAATAGCTACAATACCACGGTAAACACATAACCGGTTGTGCTCATTCGGTGATCAACTTCCCATGCAAAATTTGCATATACGTACCCTTGTACTTTCAAATCCCTTTTTCCAAAGTATAAACACTTGTCTGTAGTGCCTCGTAGGTACCTCAAGATCCATCTTACTACTTTCTAGTGAGTCTTTTATGGGTTTGACATAAACCTGCTAACAGCTCCCACTGCATGGCCAATGTCTTGTCTCGTACAAACCATGTGTGTATCAAACTTCCAATGGCTAAGGAGTAAGAAATCTTAGCCATGAAGTTTCTGTCTTCCCATGTCTGAGGGGATTGATTCTTGGATAGGTGAAAATGACTTGCCAATGGTGTGTTGACTACCTTGGCGTCGCTCATGTTGAATCTTTGCAAAACATGTCTAGTGTACTCCACCTGAGATTGTTCAAAGTCCTTCTTTGCTTATTTCTAGTGATTTGCATCCGAAAAATCTTCTTAGCATGATCCAGTCTTTCATGTCAAACTCTTTTGTCGTGTTGACTGCTTCTGGATTTGATCACATCTTAAAGTTTTTGGTTGTGAGAGTTTGGTTGACTTTAAGATGTGAGAGTTTGGTTTACTTTAAGATGTGATCCCTCAAATCAATGGTCCTCGATTGATCAAATAAGTTGTCGTGTTAACTGCTTCTGCTTATAATTGCTTTGGTAGGCCTAGTTGCGTACGCATGCTTTTGGCTTTCTCAGTCAACGTTTGGTTCATAGACTCAGCTACACCATCGTGTTGAGGCGTACCCAACACAATTTTCTCCATTTTGATCCCGAGCTCATAGCATAACTTCTTGAATCTAGTGTCTTCATATTCTCCACCATTATTGGTTATGAGCCTTTTGATTTTGAGACTTGTCTCATTTTCAACCATAGCTTTCCATATCCTAAAAGCATGAAACAGTTTTGACTTGTGTCTTAAAAGTAAACTCATACCTTCCGAGAGTGATCATCAATGAACATTACAAAGTAGTGTTTTCCACCAATGGATGAGATGATAATTGGTCCCCAAACATCAGAGTGAACGAGCTCCAGCCTTTCCTTCTTTGGGGTTCTGTTACTTGTTTGAAAGTTAACCCTCTTATGCTTTCCAAATATGCAATATTCGCACATGTCAATTTCAATTGTCTATAGACCCAGTAGTTTCCTTTTGGAATATATAATCTTCATACCCTTCTCACTCATGTGGTCGAATCTCTGGTACCACAGGTTAGAATTTTCATTGCCTACAACAACTGCAGTCGAACAATTGTCATATAAAGAGTACCACTTTTCTTACATCGTGCAACTGTCATTGCACACTTTGAATCTTCTAATCATCGCCATGGAAGATCGTGGTGTAGCCTTCACTAGCCAACTACCCCACCAAGATTAAGTTTTTCCTCAGGTCGAAAATATACCTAACATCCTTCAACTCCCATGCAGACCCGTTCAACTTAATTATCTTCACTATACCTTTACCAATAATATTACAAGGTTGGTTGTCACCAAGGTTTCTTGGAAAATACTTTTCAAAGAGTTCTTTATGCGAAGTAGTGAGGAACGATGCTCTAGAGTCTAACAACCTCCTATTTGCTCTCCAAAGAGCATAGTGAGATGGAAACAATATTAGCTTTTGTTTTCGCCTCCTGATCCTTTTGTGCAATCTTGTCTGATTTTTTGTAGTGCCCGGTGTTCCAACGTTTTAGGATAAGTCCACTACATGTTCAATCATGGATTTGATGTACATTTAGCGGACTTATTGATGCAACAAGAATTGTAGATATAGAAAATGTGACTCCATTTTTGGACTCATCATCATTAAGAAATCACCAAGAATAGGACGGGATGAAGACAAGACAAAAAAATTATTAATTAACTTCACCCACTACACTTTCCACTTCCATTCTCAATTTTCAGATAGTTTTGTTTTCATGAGTAATATGGTCTTAGCTTATGTTCTCAAAACCCACACCGCTAGTTCACTAAAATTATGTCACCTACCAATATTTCTAAGTACTTTGTATGCAAATTGAATCATAACATATGCAGCCATATGCCTCACATGCCAAACATTTAAAATAAACACGAGGATACTTGTAACATAACATTTTCTTGCTAGAATTTCTAGGGTAATTTAACATACCCCCAAAACCTATTAAGGGTTAGTCCCTAAAATATATTGTATTACAGATGCTCCCGAAGTAGCGATCAACATCTATGGACTGTTACTGCACGCACTGTTTTCAAATGGTAAATGTTTTGATGCTCAAATACCCCTGCACGATCTAGCGGCCAGGATTGAACATTTCCCAAGAGTTACGATTGAAAGTAATTGTTGTACGTTGGGAGAAAGAAGAAAACTGACTTACATTCCTCTCTATTTAACCAGCAGAAGGTGATTCCATGAAAGTTCACAAGGAAGAAGATGGTTAGAGTAGCCAAGGGCTGACAAGTTACAAGTTTAAGTCCATATACAAAGAGTTGCATGTTATTTTCAACCTCTAGCCATTTGCTTTGAATCTCTGTTGAACCAGGGGGCATTCTTAAATTCAAATCTATTATATAGGGGGTTAAGTTACTGCCAACATCTTGTTTTAGGGGGTAATGTTGAAAAAAGTTAATTGTATGTAAAACAAAACATTGTGATCAACTCACTCATGTTGCCAACTCTGTAAATGCAAGTAAAGTCAAATGTTATTACTGACAACTACATATGCAAATGTAAAAGTTATTGTATGTAAACATGTGAATGCACACTAACAACTATATGCAAAGTTTCCAATATTGCTCAAAGGATAAAAAATGTAAATGCAAATGAACATTAACAAATACAAATGAACATGTGTCAAATGAATCTTGTTGCAAAGCTACATACAGGTGCACTATGTTACAAAGCTACATCATATTCAACAAATGAATTTTGTCCAGAACATACAAATGCAACCAACATTCAAAAGCACTTATTGCAAAGGTACATTGTGTTCAACAAAAACTATCATGTAATACAAAAAGTGGTTTGAATATCCTATTAAGCCATTAACAAACCACCAAAAACTCAAAACACTGGTTCCAACTACATGTCAACATGTGTATTTACTATGTCTTAATCAAAGCAATTTGTGTTTAAGGTGTTAGCTAGGTATATCCTTCACATCCATTCCACACAAGCATTAACTGTTTCATTCAACCAAGAAAGGGTGCACTCCAAATAATGTTAGTTCATATTCACATGTCTGGTGTTGCATTACCTCTACTCTGATTGGAGGAGGTTTCAACATTGTTGAGACCCGTCTTGTAAAGGATTCAACCAATGCAAATGGTACACTACACCATAAATGACAATTTGTAACACTAGTTTTGTTCCTAAAAAATTTGTAACACCAAAAAAATCTTGCAAATCATGGCATTACAAATATTATTAACACCTCGACATGTTACAATCTTCAACTTTCATAACAGTTGTTCAATGTTGCTAATGACACTGTAGCATATTACAATGTTCAAATATTAGCAACACATCAATGTGTTACAAATGTCTCTTTTTTACAAAAATCAATATGTAAAATTTTAGTTGTTTTTAATTAAATAAAAAAATATCAACAAATGAATGACATCAAATTTCATTATAAAATCCAAATATTCAAATACCAATGTTAATACCCAAATTAAAATAATGTTGCAACAATTACAAAGTAAACTAGTTGCAATCAATTACAATATCGTTTCCCATATTGGAATTTATAAAAAAAAATCATGTATCAAGTACATCATCAGTATACTAACACTAAGAAAACTAAAATAGTTCTACATTTTATGTGAATATCTCGCGAAGTCCTTTGTCAGATAGGACCCCAACTTTTGTACGATCCATTTGCAAACGGAGGTAAGGAGATATTCTGAATCATGTTTCAGGAAGACGTTCTGCAGGCATGACCAGCCTTTCCGAAGGTAGATTTCCATGTTGTTTCCAAGCCTCATATAAGCCTGCAAGTTCCACTGAAAGAGCACCACTAGTTTTCCATGTTGTTTCCATATTGTTTTGGGGAAATTTTTACATTCAGGTCTTCATAGGCCATAGCAATAAGAAACCAAAACCATAAGTCCTGGAAACAAAAACCCATCACGTAAATAGATGAAACCAATATCAACTACAACTTAGAAACAAACCAAAGCAAAACAACTATTGGAGTCGAACACGAGATTGGAAAGAAGATGATCGAGCTTGGAAGAAGAGTGCCAATTAGGCTATTGAGCCCACCCATATTGAGAAGTAAGATTCATGCACAATTTCCTTGTAAACAAAACACCGATCCACAATTTCATGAAGAAATACAATAAACTTATCAACTGCTAACAAGGAAACGGAGGAAACCCATGGGCCGTGTGACTCTGATTCATAGCATTAAAAGAATTGCAAAAACACTGAACAAGTACCTTAGCAAGCAGTGACTTGGCCAACATGAACACTTCAACTAAATTTTTTTGTTATATGTTTATCAGATTCCAAAAATAATAATTTTGTTATATTGATGACAAAATAATTCCATGTACAATCCTCTGAACATTTGATAACAAATACAGTTTTAGTTCAAAGCTAACAACTGATGCACCTTAAACAACTATAGCTGCACACTAATTGGAAAAGATTCAACATACCTGTTTGCACTTTTAATAGCTTGGGCTTCATCTAGTACCATATATTGCCATTTTACATGTCGAAACCACTTCTCATCAGCTACTAGCAGCTGGTAACTAGTAATGAGGATGTGAAATCCAGCCTGCCTGTGAAAAAGGAAGCAAACTCTTATAACCATAATTACTAAAAGTAAATAGATCCATGTCAGTTCAAAGGTTTTTATTTTATAGAGTATGCAAGTTCAAAGTTATCAGTGGCTGCCATAGCAGAACATTATTCAAGTGAACAACTACCAATGACATCAAGGTGAGCATAGTGAGTTATTGCACAACTACATAACATTCCTAATTGAGGAATTTTTTTATTGAAATATAACCCATTTCGATAATCTAACATGGCCCAATGCCTGCCTCCAAAGGACTGTTCCTAGTAGTCCAAATGACTCTGAAGAGGATCAAACATGAGCAAGAACTAGGTCAAACAAACCAATACGAAATAAGGAAAGCGGAAAGCCGACCAAAAGTTCTTTCCACTTGTTTACAATATCCTTCTAGGTCCAAATTCAAAATAAGACCGGAAATTTTAGAGAAATGGAAGTCTGATTTTCATTTAGAAGAATCATGTAGAAAGCAAATGCTATTGCCAATTCCTTGGATGACAATGAAGTATATCTACAAGGAATGTTTTCATTGACATTGACAGCACCTGGTTTTCCCTATCTTCTCATTTTTCTTTCAAAACAAAGACAATGCTCATCACAGAAGAAACCTAGAAAAAAAAAATTTACTTGCATGGACAATTACCTCCTATAAAGCCGCTTTGAGTTGATTTTTTCCTAAGTATATTCCTTTTAGATTGACCGCCCCAGTAAGGGTGGGTTTTTAAGTCGGGACAGAAACGACTAATTTCATCAGACCAGTTTTTCAAGACTGAAGATGGTGCAACAACCAGAAAGGGTCCCCATATATTTTTCTCCTGCCAAGTAAAATTAGAGAAACAATTTAGGAAAAAGATGATTTACACGCATTCTAAACATTTTAAAGAAAATAATTACCTCAGCTAAATGAGCCAAAAAAAGCCATAGCCTGGATGGTCTTTCCCAGGCCCATCTCCTCAGCTAGGATACTATTCAAACCCTGAAAGCCATAAACAGATACTTATGGTGTTAAATAAGTGCCAAAATAGTCTCAACTTTATTTCTAGAATAGCTTACTGTTTACCTGCTCATAACCATTAACCAGCCACTGCAAACCCCTAAGCTGGTATTCTTTAAGGAAACCTTTAAACAATTCAGGCGTCTGCACTGATAATGTTATAGGCATTGTCGAACTGAGAACAAGAGAAAAATATAAATAAATGAAAGAAATGTCTGTAACATCTTCTAAGTTATTGCATAGAAAATGCATAAATAAATAATAACTCACGGGTTCAATAGGACTAAACGTAATAAAGTTGGAAAGTGATATATTTATGTAGCTAATGCTGGTGACTCTGACGTGTAAATATGCACACAAAAAGGATGAAAGAAGATAGGTAAGACCAATGATTAGAAATAAGTGACGGTAAGTCTATTTTACATTTGAATTATGTTGTCAATAGATAGTAGAATAAGTGGACCAAATAGTAGAATAACCACAAAATGGATCAAATCACTTGAACCACAAAATGCAACAAACAATCCAAATTAGGATCTGGCAAAAACATGGGATACAAAACGAGCTCTACTATAAACATCTTTGTTAGTGCATAAGCTGACTGTATGCCATCACTGATGAGCACAGGAGTGAGTGATATTCATTGGTTGAACTAGACCCGTACAGATCGAGGTCAATATAAGTTGAACACTACTAGGGAACTAGGTTTGCAAACCTGGTTTCCAAGCATTTTTTTTTTATATAAGTTTACTTCCATTTTTATTTTATTTATCCCTTCTATTTTATCTAAAATGTGCCAAATTTTAATATAAAAGCTATTTTTCCTCAATCAGCTCCCATATTTTTTGCCAAATTTCAGTATGATTGCCATCAAAGAGTTGGACAAGGTTCACAATCCAATGTGAAGCCATTTGATGACACACAGATACAATTGCTAGTCTTTAATGAGGCTTTGTTATAATCAACTGTTCACTTCAGATAACTAACACACAAAACTTAATCTACCAACAAATCTAATCAGTTGTTGCATAAACAAATCACTTGGTGTTCGAAACTAGATTCAAGACTCACAGTTTCAATCACGTAATTGAATGAAAACTAACAAGAATCGATATTGGCGGAGAAGAGATGGAGGATCCACAATTGTCAAGCTCATTCCACAAAGGATCTTGATATCTCATCCATAGAGAAAATACTAGAAGAAACAAAAAAAAAAAATCATCTGGAAAGGTATACTGCATTGCATATTTAAAAAAAAAAAAAAAAAAAATTATTATTGGAATTGAGATTCTAAGTCATGTGGGGTGGGTAGGATGGGGCTAATCATAATATGCGCATTGGTGGTTACCTTGCATTGACATCAAGCAAGAATGAGTTATTTGGCGTGTTGATTGAATCTTCTGTCATCAATATTCTCATCTTTGCTATTACCTGCATCACCCCATGTATGTTCATGGAATTATTATTACTGTGTTATGCTTACTATATATAGAGAGAGAGAGAAATAAGGAGAGGGAGAGGTTGCTTACATCTGGTGATAATCCTTGAGTCCCATACTTGTCATCCCAGAACAATTTTCCAATGCGATATATTTGTGGAATGCTCAATACCTGAGGATTAATACATTGGTAATCAGATACAACTTCTACTTCTGCTTCTGTTAATGCCAGTCAGACATTTTGTCAAACAGATGTGTCACTGAGATAATTGCAACTTGGGAACAATGCTTATTGCTTCCAGTGGACCGTATCTTTTTAAGAGACTGGAACGGCAATGAAAAATAATGGTTGAATTTGGATAAAAAACAAAGGAGAACTGGACGATTGAAATTAGGAAGGGGGTGAGAAAAAGAGATTCTCTAATTGGATTAAATATTCAGCTTGTTTTCTCCAACATTACACAAAACTGATATCAAACTTCAATAACCACAAGAAACGCCTCAAAGAATCCAAAATTAGAGCATTTGAAGGTCAAAAACCTTCGCATTAGCAGCTGAGATTAAGATGATCACACACTCAGACTAGTTAAAACAACTTAAAATCTGTTCGAGACAGCAAAAATTGTTAAGATTCGGAAGGTTTTCGACATAAATCTACAAGATCAAAGAGAAAACACCTCTAGCGTTCAATCTCAACCAGATCCAACGAAGTTAACAGCGTTTAAAGTGATCAAACCATACTAATTTACAGATCAACAAACAATACCTATAAGTCTAATCAGCAATTGAACTCTTTGAAGAAACTGAGTACGGAAAAGTTCAGAAATGAAACGTTTGACTGATTTTCGAATCAAATTTTATGAAAGATGACTGGAATTCGATTAAGAGTATAGAATGAAAGAGAGAGATTGTAAAGGTTGATCAAAAGGTTCTGTGGCAGATTGTAAACTTACCTGAATTTGTTGTGAGGAATGAAGTCAGTGTAGAAATCCATTGTTTCATAGAGATTTGTGTAGAAGACGACGAGTTGTGTTGTTCCACTCGTCTTCTGCGTTGTTCTACTTGAGTTGTTCCATTTCGTTCTTCAACGACGAGTCCTCACGCGATTCCTCCTTCAACACGAATCTGCTTAGCGAGAGAGATAGAGAACACAAACAAGAAGAAGAAGTTTAAAATGTTTTTGCCCAAATTTCTCCAACAACACCTAATTTTGATCAAATTATTTCTCATTTTACTAATCAGTAATTTAACTTTTTTTTTTAATAATTTTTATAAATAATATATTTATAAAATTACTAACACTAACTTATGTTAATAATTAATAATATCTTTTTTGCTACATGACTTGTAACACAATAAAGAGTTACAAATTAAAAAAATTGATATTACTAATTACTTATTTTGGTGTAGTGGTATAGTGCACATTGCATACTATGCATTGTCTCTTTGGAGCGGTAGGACCCTTTCTGGTTGAGCATGGGTCCTATGTGAAATTGTTCCTATATTTGATTGAGCTTCAACATCTCTACCTCTACCCCTTCCAAAAGTTTTGGAACTCCTTGGCCTATTGTTCCTAGCCCTTCTCACTTTTGGAACATAGGTTTTGGATGCACCTTCAGTCTGCTCATTGGGAGGATTCTTGCAAGTCCTCACATTGTGTCCATCCATCCCACATTTCCTGCAAAATCTTGTCTTTCTTTGAGTGAGACTTTTTCATCTTCATCTAATCTCCTCCGAGTTCTAGGTCTCCATGGTGGCCTTTAACTAGAGGGGTAACATCAAATATGGTGCCTACAAAATGAAAATCATCATGGGTAACTCTTTCATGATATTCATTGCTCATAAATAACTCATCATCATCAAATGCATTTACTTCAGGCCACTCTTTCATGTTTGGGATGTTGATGATGCCCCTTGAATATGTTTCCACATAAGCTATTATAGAGTGGTAAGGGTTGCAATACCTGCAACATACACACTTCATATCAGACGCATTCATAATCAAATATGGTGTAAAGTTTAGTAGTTGTTATGTTACTTACTCTGGCCAGTTTGGTATCTGATTGACCATGGTCACTACTCCATGATGCATGTTTGTGCCCATTGTTTGCAATCACAATATGTGGTTGATGTTTTCACCTTCTACCTATCTCCATTTGCTCACTGAGCCGTGACAGAGCTGTGACAAACCCATCATCTGAACCATGGATTGCAAAGTCACCCCTCTTCTACTTGTACTTGTCTATCAATTTTTGTACCCTATGTACAATCCCCTCAATATCCCACTGGGTGTTTTTTCTCCTATCAAACATTAGCCACATCAAGAGCATGTGATACTCTTCAATGAATTTGCATATGGGCTTATCTTTCAACTTTATGATCTAGTTGTCGAATCTTTCACTGAAGTTGTAAGTAATGTGCTAGAACAGATTCGGGTATCAAACTTTGTTCTACATCAAGTGGTTACATCCATGTCCAACTACCTGTAAGCACTTTCATCTGCATCCTTAATCTAATTATGATTGTAGGTCATATCAACCTCCTTGTATGCACTTGCAGCCTTCCAGACTAGCTTATGTAAGAACTTCCCCTCATGCTCAACCGTCTTGAAGTTCTTATACATGTGCTTAAAGCAAAACCTGTGATCTACTTTTGGAAATAGCTGCCTAATAGCTTCACTCAAACCCTTACATTGGTCAGATATAAATGTCAATTTTTCCCTGTGTGCATCTTCAAATGTGTCTCAATTATGCTTATGAAAGAGTGTCATGTTTGATAACATAGACTAACAAATGTAGATGGCCAATGGAAACAGTCATTTGCTACCATCCAAAGCAGTTATTGACAAACAAATATTGTGTGAACACAATAGTGTAAAGTAATAGTAGTATGCATTTATACACGAGGAATGTAATAATGGAACCCAAGATACTCATGTATCAACAAAATAATAATAAAAAACACCTACCTCTAAATTGACAAACATAATCAACCCCTAAACAAGAAATGAGAAACTTACAATATTTCACGCCATGTAACAGGAGGAAATCTAGGATAGTGGACCCCTGGTTTAATGTCTACCATAAACTCGTCAGAGTCGGAAGGAATGAAATTGCCTTCAGATTGAGGTACTCATCACTTGAATAGTCATTGAAGTCACTAATTCCACTACTGAAGCTACTACAACCACTAAACAGAGTGTAATCCTCCCAATATATACTTGAAGCAATGCTAGTGTCCATCGGAACTGTCGGCCATTTCTTCTTTTTCATTTATGCTCAGATCTGGGGTTGAAATGATCAACCCAACTATTGTTTCTTCAACTAATAGATCGCATAGACAATTGAAAGTGAAGAGAGAGAAGAGAGATGGAAAATGGAGTTTTCCCTCCAACTTTCTATAGGGATCTAGTGGCTAATTTGGTACAATATGGGGGAAAATGGTAGATTTCACACAAAGAAGATAGAGTGAAGAGAAACAAAGTGTAGAAAGAGAACAAAGAGAATAAACATGCAAAATGGGAGTAGCTTTCCATCCAACTCTCTATATGTTGATGGTGATCGAGTGGATGGGTACAAAAATTCAATCCAGGTCGCCTACGTGGAATATTTTTATGGTAGACGGTTTGGATTGAAATCCTTTCACATCAATTGCATTTCCGTGTGTGATCCACATGAATGGCCTTAAGGGTATTTTCATAATCACCACAACTAGGCACTTGAGGGTAGTAGCAGTCAATGATGTGGACCGCTAGTCCAGGGGGCATCTACAACACGATATATTTTAGGCATTAATCCTTAATTGGCTATTATTTTGGGGGGCAAGTTAAATTAACCCAAGTTTCTACTGAGCCTTGAATCACATACTTAGATATTCTGAAAACATAGGAACCTTGACGGGTAAGACAATAGAATTAGTGGATGCTCTGCATAAGAGAAAAGTAAACATAGTTTGTCTTCAAGTGACAAAATGGAAGGGGAACAAGACTAAAGATTTAGGAGGAGGGTTCAAACTCTTCTATTCTAGTAAAGATGAAACTAGGAACGAGGTGTGAATAGTGGTAGATAAAGTTTTTAAGGATGCAGTAGTCGACGTTAGGAGGTTTGGGGATAGAATCATAAGTATTAAATTAGTTTTAAAACTAGAGATAGTGCATGTTATTAGTGCGTATGCACTCCAAGTGGGTTTGTACGAGGAGACTAAGAAGGATTTTTGGGACTCTTTAGAGGAGTTAGTTCTTGGAATTCCCTCTTCCGATAGGGTTTTCCTAGGCGGGGATTTGAATGATCACGTCGGTAAGGATAGAGTTGGGTATGAGAGGGTACATGGAGGTCAAGGCTTTGGGGATCGAAACACTACGGGGATATTTATTATAGATTTTGCTTTAGCTCAGGATTTTGGGATCATAAATACTTTTTATAAGAAGAGGGAAGATCACTTGGTGACCTTTGCGAGTGGGCGCAATAGAAGTCAAATTGATTATTTTCTTGTTAGGAGACACGATTTAGGTAGGTGTAAAAATTGTAAGGTTATACCAGGGGAGTGTCTGACAAACCAACATAGGCTGTTAGTTCTCGATTTTTGTCTTAAGAATAGGGGTCGTATTGTTATAGAACAGGTTAGACCGAGAATTAAGTGGTGGACCTTACAAGGAGATGTGTGCCAAAAATTTAAAAAGAAGATTTTGGGTGGCCAGTCAGTTTCAGAGGGCTGGGAGAATCTAGAACCAAAGGATAGAACTAGTAGCGCAGATCTTTTTGAACATTTGGCAAACCGAATAAGAAGATGTGCGAAGGAAGAGTTAGGAGAGGCCAAAAGAGGAGGTTTATATGGTAAGGAGACATGGTGGTGGAACGATGATGTGCAACAAACCATTGCGGAAAAGAAAAGATGCTTTAAGGAGTGGTAAAAAGATAGGTGCCTAGAGTCTTATGAGCTTTATAAGCAAGCTAAGAAGTTGAGTAGTAAAGCAGTAGGGGAAGCTAAGAAGAGCGCATATGATGATCTTTATAATAGGCTAGGTACAAAGGAAGAGGAGAAGGATATTTTCAAGATAGCTAAAGCTAGAGAACGAAAAACTAGGGACTTGAGTCATGTTAAGTGTGTTAAGCATGAGGATGGAAGAGTTTTAATGCAGGATAAAACTATTTTAGATAGATGGAATGATTACTTTTGGAACCTACTTAATGGAACACATGTAGGGGAGTTAAACTTGGAGGGGTATGCTTCACAAGAAGGGAGAGATCGCGTGCTCCATCGCAGAGTTAGTGCCACAGAAGTGAGAGAAGCTTTAAAAAGAATGAAGACATGGAAGGCCGTTGGACCGGATGATATACCAATTGAAGCATGGAAATGTCTGAGAGAAGTTGGGATTCAATGGCTAACTAAGCTCTTTAATAGGATTTTGGAAACTAGAAAAATGTCAGATTCATGGAGGCAATGCATTGTGGTACCAATTTATAAGAACAAAGGGGATATCCATAATTGCTCGAACTATAGAGGGATAAAGCTTATGAGTCATACGATGAAACTTTGGGAGAGGGTTATAGAACGAAGACTTAGGAGTTTAACCACGGTTTCGGAGAATCAATTTGGATTTATGCCGGGTAGGTCTACTACGGAGGCCATCTTTCTTCTTAGGCAAACTATAGAAAAATATCGAGAGGCACGTAAGAGTTTGCATATGGTTTCTATTGATCTAGAGAAAGCATATGATAGGGTCCCCAGGGAGTTAATTTGGTGGGTGCTTGAAAGGAAGAAAGTGTCTCAATGTTATATCGATATCATTAAGGATATGTATGAAGGGGCTGTAACAAGTGTTCGCGCAGTAGGTGGGATGTCCAGTGAATTTTCAGTGTCAGTAGGACTACATCAAGGGTCGGCGTTAAGTCCATATCTCTTTGCTTTGGTCATGGATGAGTTGACGAGACATCTACAAGAAAATGTACCTTGGTGCATGTTATTTGCCGATGATATTGTCTTAATTGATGAGACTAGTGCAGGTTTAGGTCAGAAATTAGATAGGTGGCGGGAGGCTTTAAAGAGTAAAGGTTTTAGAATTAGCCATTCGAAGACGGAGTATCTAGTGTGCAACTTTGGTTGTGAACCACGAGGGAGAAGTAATGCAATTGAGATCGAAGGTGTAGAGGTCCCAGAGTGTGAGGCTTTTCGATATCTAGGATCTATAATTCAAAAAAATGGGGCTATTGGAGAAGATGTAGACCATAGGATTAAAACTGGTTGGTTGAAATGGAGAATGACGTCAGGAGTATTATGCGATAGAATGATGCCTGCAAGGCTAAAAGGGAAATGCTATAAGACAATTGTCCGACCAGCCATGCTATACGGTTCAGAATGTTGGGCTACTACGAGACAACATACACATAGGATGGCAGTAGCAAAAATGCGTATGTTAAGGTGGATGTGTGGTAAAACTCGTAAGGATAAAATTAGAAATGAAATAATTAGGAGATACTTAGGTGTAGCGCCCATAGAGGACAAAATTAGAGAAAGACGTTTAACTTGGCTTGGTCATGTGCGGAGGAGACCAAGCACGGCGCCAATTAGAAAATGTCTAGATTGGCAAGTTAAAGGGGGTGTAGACGGAGGGGACGACCGTTGAAAACTTGGATGAAGGCGGTGAATGAAGATATCATTGAGCTTGGATTAGGCGAGGATATGTGGGAAGACCACATTGCTTGGAGAACCAAAATCCATGTAGCCGACCCCGAAAATATCGAAAATGGGCTTTGATGATGATGATATACACTAATATTTTGCAAAGGCCTTATATTCATCATGTAGATCACCCTTGCAAACATCCAATACTTGCGTTAGCAATGATGTCTAGATTGCAAACTAAACTGAGAAACTTTTAGAAATGAATGAACCTTTGCCTACTAAATGATATACAAAAGAAATAAAAACCTCGGTAAAAAAACCCGGTTGGTCAAATGAGACTCCGTAAAAACTTTAGCCGATCATCACCTTTTTTATCCTCCTTCGCTGCATCAAAAATAAAATGATGCAAGTTTAGCCATGAATCTCAACAACACATAAAACCTGAGGTTTGAAGCACCAGTGAAATGTTCCTTTAGCATAAACAGCTAAACCTGTGAATGTATTGTGCAATAAGTCTTATATTCTTTTAGGAAATGAGAATTAGCACATTCGACCATAGTGTTGTTCATGAGAGAAAAGAAAATGCAAGGGATAGCTTGTGCACAAACTTGAAGCTTCAGTAACTAGAGTTATAAATGCTCCAAAGGGAGCCACCAATAAAAAATGAAAGGAATTGTGAGAGATGTTTCAAGGGCCACTGTAACAGTTACAACAATTGTTTTCTGAGTATTCAAGTTATATTTCATATATCCGTCAAAATTCAGACTCGTGAAATTTAACTAATAGCAACTTTCTTGCTAACAGCTTTTACCCGATGAACATTGAACAAAAGCAACAAAGAATAGGTTTAAAACTGTGAATTTATAACTACTAATAAAAGTATTACTCAAATAGAAAATAAAGAACTGAAACAAATGCTTAAATTTCAACCATCAAATCGCTCTCCCTGAGATCAGGTGTAAATATCTCGCTCACTTGAGGAGAATAATTTTTTAGGAACGAGTGGCCTTCCATGCTTAAAAGGGCTTGTATGGGATAGAGGATTTTGACCAATCATTTTGGGTCTTGCAATTGTTTACAACATTTCTTCCAATCACTTCAGGTAACGCGTGTTGGGGCGTCGGAGTGGACCATCTCCTTATAAACCTTAGTAACAACTCCTCCTTACATGATGTGGGACTATTCAAGCTAACACTATCTCAACAATCTCCACTTTTGGCGCGAATAGTCAAACACCCTACAATCCATCCGCCCGATCCGCAACATCTCAAAGTACATCTCTTACAGTGTCTTGCGCAACCACGATCCTGAGAAAGGTACTCGGTGTACGGGTTTAACAATTCTCGGTGTTGATGGCTCCACCTAGTCGTAACCACTGCACTAACTCCACTTCGTCCGAACTTGTAGGATACTCACTTGACAAGGGTCTAGAGTCTAACCCTGGATCATTCACCCGGAGGACCAGGGTTCTTCCTAGATATGGCTCGCTACCATGCGCCTACTCTCCTTGAACGATGTACTCCCCGAATCGTTCACCCGGAGGACATGCGCTCCACCTGAATCTGGCTCACTGCCTTGAACCTATTCTCCTTGAACAAGTTCGCGTCGAACCATCGGTTCTGATATAATTTTTGGGGCGTCGTGCACTTGCGCGCACCCCTTGGTCCACTATACATAGCAACGATATTGTCTCCAACTTAAACACCACCATATTGGGCCTTTCATCTAGGCTTAGGTGGTGTGGGGTTTTCTCTAAAAAGTCTCGTTGCTATTAGGGAGTGGATCATCTCCTTATAAACCTTAGTAACAACTCCTTACTTTGATGTGGGATTATTCGAGCCAATATTATCCCAACAACACGAACATGTACTGGGTAGGTCCTAACTGGTTCTGGCTTTTCACTAGGTGGATCCTCATATTTATGCCGAATCATCAGTGAACATACTGAAAAATGGCTTAAAGAAAACAAGATTGCAGAAACAACTCGAAGTCTCTCTTGCTCAACACAGAAAGCAAATAAGCAACTTTTGAGAAATAATACATATTGTAGTATGCAAAATTTTGATAGTCCTAGCTTGCCAAAGAAAAAAAAAACACCAGAAATATGCAGTAAAATTGAAGAGTGAGAAACATTAACATTATCTTGTAACAAGTGTTGAACGCGGAAGTTCTTATTACAGTCTGTAAAAAACTATGAGAAATTGTCGTGGTTTGTTATTTTTTATTTTGCACCTTAGAAAAAAGGGAAAGAAATTACTTCAACACTGATGATTTTGAAGAAACATGAAAAATTCAATTTCTTAAAGAGAATATTTGTCATTCCGACTAGGATTGCCACCGTCAACCCCAATAAACACATTGCACCCCAAACCTAAGGAAGAACAAAAGGACTTTCGTGCCTTCTCTCGAATTCTTTTACATTCGAAATCTCATCCAATTTGTAATTCCCACGTGATTCACGAGCCTACTTAGATGCTTGTTGACAATATTTTGCCTGCCCTAATGATATTTTTCTCCACGCCATACCTTTGAGTCATTTACAATGTATGGAAAATCTAGATCTTGCTAATTGTTGAGTTTGAATTCTTCTAAAACTTTCCGGTGAGAAAACTTGTGTCGACACTCACGGATACTCCCGTCAGACACTCCATGCTTATATCATCAACTTTTTCACATATCTTTCAAAAGTTTTCATTATATACTAATGCTAAAAGGATATGATGGAAAATTAGTGTTACATGAATAGCACCATTGACATATAAGTGAATGAATATGAAGAATAGTTCAATACTTATTGCTGAAAAGTAAATAATACTAAAAATGTACAAGCGTGTTCCTAACATATCTCGTATTGTGTTTTTCTAGCAAACCTGTCCGACACTTCATATTCGTGTCAGATACCAATACCCGTATCCGTGTCATTGTTACATTAATTTTTTTAGCATCGATTGGCCACCTACAATATCAATAGAGTGATTGAGAGTGAAACGAAAAGCCGTGAAAAAGAATATGATGGAAAAAGATAACGATGGAGGGAAAGTCGTGGAAGAAGAGCGTAGAAATAGAAAGGAATGAATAGAACAACGTGGAGGTGGAAGATATTGGGTCTGAAGAGCAAGTGAATAATATTGGGGCCTTCAATTTAATAAAGAATGGGTATTTTTGAAAGAGCCTAGCTGCTGGAAACGGGTCTTTCAAAACACTTCTGAATTTCTAACTAATTATGACTAAATAAATAATTAAATTACTCTTCTTTAAACACCATTAATGTATGGGTACATATAAAATAAATGTCATACCGCTTCAAAATAATAAACGAATTGTAACCCGAATACCTTATTGACTATGCCTACCTATCCCTTCGAGTTCCGTAAAATAGAAACCAATGTATCTCGTATACGTTCCCGTTTCACGAACCCTTTCATCTCCGACAAGGGAACTATCATAACCCTTGACATCGACGAGCTCCTTCATTGTCAAAGACGCATCCAAAGTATAGAACTTTGAACTCTTCAAAAGCTTTTTAGTTATGAAAACGAAGACAGGTCTGTTGGGTATTTCACAATTCTTAACTTGGGTTTTTTGCCAATCTGAAAATATGCCTTTGGAATCTAGGTTTAAAAAAAATTAAAAAAAAACATTTATTTGTTTCTTTAAGCCTCTCTATCATAGAACATGATTTCATCCAACCAAACACACCCTTGCAATATATGACTTGTAGGGTTGCCCAACTAGTTCCTATGTTACCCCATAGTGTCGTACAAGACATTCAACTTATCTAATAGTTAAAGCTCATATTCTTTTGATTCAGTTGTTAAGCTCCCTTCAAATTAGGGGTTCATAGTTCAGTTTGGCTCAGTTTGAGGCAAAAATCCGTCAACCGAACTGACTTAGTCAGTTTGGCAAATTTCCTAACCGAACCGAAATGAATTTGCATAATCGAAACCAAACCAACAGACCAAAAATTTACTAAAACTAAAGAACTATTTGATATTTATAATAAACATATTAAATAGTATATCGTCAATTCATTTTATTTAAGAACTGAAAAGAAAGCTATATAATCAATTTTGAAAATTTATAAACCAAAACGAATGAGATCAGAAAATAATAATAAATAAACAACCTTGAAACCTACTGTTTACTTTGGTTTGATCAGTTTCATCTGTTGTTCGATTTTTTGTTAGTCTCACTCTAAATGAAAGTGAACACAACAATGCAAAGTCTGGCGACCAATCTAAAGAAAAACAACAGATGTGATCTTAGCCCCGCATTCATTGATAATAAGTGACCAAAAGCCGAAACAGGATGTGGTTGCCTCACTTGTTACAAATTAAGAGACCCTTTTGTCTGAGGTTATCAATTGCTAAACAGAAATTCTAGGCAGCTTGGGTATTGCTGCCTGGGGGCGAATTTTACATTTTTGCCCCCCCCCCTCCCCCTCCCCCCCCTCCTTTCTTTAAAACCTTTTCCAAAAAAGTGTTTAAAGAGGGGGGGGGGAGCAAAAATGTAAAATTCGCCATTGTCCAAATAAGAAAGTTGTACAAAGGAGGAACTTACTTTCAGTATAGAAAATTAATTCTTAACCCGGAAACAAACCTCAAGCCACAACAATGAGGATCTCAGAAAATGGAGTTTGTCCTTATAAATGGCCTACAAATAAAATGGTGTTGTTGGCGTAATGAATAATAAAGATCGAAACACAATTATCTACAACACTCACGCCTTGTAAATGAGGGGATTGACCAACTCTTTAAGTATCAATATTTTGAGAGCTTCCCCAAGAATAGTAAACAACAATGGAAAGGCAGGGTCCCCTTTCTGGATTCCTGAGTAGCCTGAAAGAAACCTTGGGGAGATCCATTGATATTTACCAAGAAAACTTTGTTATACGAAGAATAAAAATCCAATTCATCCATTTCTGGCCAAAATCAAATTGTGTCAGCACATAACGAATGAATCTCTGACTTGGCGGGTCTAAAGCTTTGAAAAAGATTTGCACACCACATCACTCTTACCGAATGTAATCTAGAATCAAGATGTCCATTGGCATTGACCGAGTCATCCACTATTTGACAATTTGATAAGAGTAATGGAAGCTTACATGCCAAACCTTTATTTAGATCTTTAGTAATTGATAAGAGTGATTGGACGAATCTCCCCAACACCTTAGAAATCAAACAACGCAAACAAAACTAACATTGCTTTCCTACTTTACCATCTGTAATATG
Source organism: Berberis vulgaris (assembly GCA_963556465.1). Classification (NCBI taxonomy): domain Eukaryota; kingdom Viridiplantae; phylum Streptophyta; class Magnoliopsida; order Ranunculales; family Berberidaceae; genus Berberis; species Berberis vulgaris. The sequence continues at coordinate 47,716,968 of OY747136.1, forward strand.
GTTTTGTAGCAGTTTTATTGATTAGCAAACCAAGTTCCAACTAGAACTAGCCCATAAATGCATGTCTTATCATCAATTAAAAAAAAAAACACAAACGTTTTTTTAGGAAAAAAAAAAAAAAAAAAAAAAAAAAAAAGAGGAAATAATAGGAAACATTAGTCAAGCATCAAATCAACTATATAATATACCAAAAAATGGGACTCCATGGAAATCCCTTCGAAAATCCCTCTCTTTTTTATTTTCTTTTTTTCCAAATGTTCCAAATCCCCATGATGAGAAGATGTAACCCACTTTCCTTTTGATGGAGTTGTGAATGGTGAACCCAGTCAGACATAGTGTTCATGTTGGGGAAGTTAACACCACAATCAACTAACATGGCAGTCCAAAACGTAATCGTGAAATCACAAAGGAACAAGATATGAAGATAGAATCAAGAAAGCCTCAACATAAGACGAAGTGGTTGGTAATCAATAGCCACCTTCTAGCAACGTTGCTAATAATTAAATGGTAAAAATGTGCCCATGCTCAGGGTACCAAATGAAGAATTACTCTTGGAGGAATATGTCCATGCCAAATCCATCCCTCCAGAAAATCAGTCATGGGCTGACATTTCGTGAGGCAGGGCAAGGAACAGTTTCTAAAACCAATTATTCACTGTGAACTTGTTACTTTCACCATCCCAACTCCATTCGTCTAGTTATTCTGTGATTTCACCTCTTTGGAAATTGATATTTTCTAGATTGTCGTGTTGGTTTCCTAATCATCAATTGAGTGAAGATTCCACTACGAGTTTGCTTTATTTTTTACCACAAAATATAGATAAACCCATGTTTGTGGTTGGGTATTGAAAAAATGTTTGCAAACTGACATATCATACTACTATAATACTATAGAACACTAAAGATAAACTACTATAGAACACTAAAGAAAACTACTATAATACTACTAGATAGAAATGTCCAAAGGATATAGGCTCTTATACCAATTTTTTGTGATTTTTAGTTTTTTGTGATTTTTAAGCTTTTTGTGATTGTTGTGAGTGTGTGATGCAAACTTATAAGAACGACGAAGTTCCAACTAACAAGTGTAGAAAAGTTTTTCCTTAAACTGTTTAAGAGAACTGTGCCAATACTGGTTCGTAGGCCAGTATAATGAGATGTTCAACCCAAAACAGTTCGTAGAAAGTTTTATGATGCAGAAAAACGATTGAAGCTACTAATTGTTTCAATCCTACTCGGTACTTCCCTTTTTTGTGATTTGAAGGTTTACTTGCCCAGTTCTATCTTATTTTAGGATTTTTCTTATGATGTTTTCATAGGAAACAACCTCTGTATTTTTACCAACTTGTTAAAAACAACGGGTCAAGACGTTGACATGTTAATCACAGTCTGACCATTTTTCCCAAAACTCATCATCAAAAAAGGTATTTTTGGTCAACATGACTACTCCGAGGTCGCAAGAAAAGATCAGATGTTTATAAATAGTTTGGTAAAAGAAAACATTAATTTTAAAACAGAACCAGTTCTAGGTAAGTAGAGAACAAATATACAAACAAGGGGTTCCCTTTCGGGACCCCGAAAATAAAAGTACTTACTTGTATTGATGCTTGATCTTAAAGAGTTACAAGAAGAGTTGAAGCTTTAGACAATATTGCAGATAGTATACATAGAGGAAAACTTACAATGGATGGGAAAAGAGTTTACACACTTACACCTTTACAAAATTTTCTCTCTAGTTTTTTCTCTCTAATTTTTTCTGATATCTGTTTCGAAGTTGAGCGCTCCTCCTTTTATAGAGAAGGACGAGGGTCTCAATTATTGTTGTGGCTATTCCTTCTTTTGCTGTACAGAGTGACATGTGAGCTTCTTTAGCGATGCGTTGTTGCTGAGAAGATTCGCTGCTTTACTACTGAGTGCTAGAGAAAAGAAGAAAAGTCAAAAGAAAAAGATTCTACAGAGAAAGAAAGAGGAAAGGTGAAAGAGGAAGGACGATAAGATTCGTCAGAAGAAGTGAAAGAAAGAAGAAAGAAAAAGAAGAAAGGACGATAAGATTTGTCAGAAGAAGTGAAAGAAAGAAGAGAAAGAGAAAGAAGATGTGAGAGGAGACGATAAGATTCGTCAGAAAAGTTGTACTTTTTTTTTGTATCACCCGACATGTGCACGGGCACTTGTGGTCATTGACCGATACATTTTTTTTTTTTTAGAAATCTTCACTATCAGAGCTATTATAAAAATAATGGTCCTCTAAGTCAGCAAGTTTTTTGAGGCAGTCAGCTTCTTCTTCTTCAGATCGTTGTTTGTAAAACTCATCCAGCCTTTGATGTAGAGATTGCAGAAAAAAAAGGGAACAATTTCTCTGCAAGAATCAAAGCAATAGATATATTGAATATTATCTCCCGCGATGAGGCTTCCCTTTATATGTCTCCAATCTGTTTGAAGGGAAGTAGCAACCATGTATGCGGACCATTGGTCTATCTGGTCAGGAATTGGCTTTGGACAGGGCCATGGAATTGTGTCTTGCAAGATCATATTGGTTTTATTTTTTGGGACTAATTGGATTCTATGTTGAGCAGGATAAGTAAAACCTTGATCAAATTCTGGTGGTTTACTGGTGACATACATTTCAACTTTGTATTTTGAATTTCTCATGGATCCAAGAATGATCAAAGCAAGTTTTCTTCCTAGGCTGGTTGTTTGAGAAGGTTCAGAAAAAATAACTTGACCAAGGTGGCCATAATCTAACAATTTTTGGACAGTCAGCACAATGGTTTCAGTTTTGAATTGGAGAATAGGGAGGCTAAATATATTCATAAGAAGATTGGCTTTGAGTATAGAGTAGACAAGTTGGCAGCGACATTCAAGTTTAGAAATTGGAATAGCATTACAATACTGGTCAAGATGTTGACACTGACATGGATGTTGGTAGTCTAGGCTATCCCATGTAATAAATAAGCCGGGATGATTATCTCGCTTTTGGTCATAGAGAGAGCCAATTAAAAATAAAGACTTGAATATCTTTTTCTTTTTGACTGACCATATTGAGAATATACGACTGGAGTGCTGGAGGTAAAGGAGATAAGAATGTATGAGTAAAAAATTTTACTCGAGCTTGTACGTCTTGTATAGGGGTATTATAATCAGGTGTATAGATAGAAGTTTCTTCGCTTTTAGGGGAAGATTGACCATCTATAATTTTTAGCAAATTACCAGCTGTCAACGGTTTTGAGATGTCTTTACCGCGAGCCGTTTGCTACGGACTAGTCTTAACATTTTGCTAGCTAAGATAGGCTTTTTCCGTCAACTCTTTTTGTTGTAACTTTAAGTTAGAACTGGTGAATTCTCTTTCGAGAAATTCCACCCTTGACTGTAGTCTTTGAATTTCAGTGATGCTAGACATACATTTATTGCAGGTAGAATCCTTAGTATCATATTTTATAATTTCCTTGCATTTTATGCGGGTATTATGTAAATCTTTTTTATAGTCAAGTGCCCTTGAAGATATATAATACCTTAAGCCTAATTTTTGTCGACAATAATTTAGGGCTAATTGCATTTCATAAAAACCTTTATACTCTGGATTTGGAAATCCATTAATTTCTTCAAATACCTCAGCCCAGTGAGTATAAACTCCTGGAGTTCTTCCTTTAATCATGGCATAAAAAGAAAATCTTTTTGAAAGAGGTTTTGACTGTATTTTTTGAAAATAATGGGATAGTGCTTGTAAGACCATTTTAAATTGTTCAGCATGAGATTTTGAATGTTGAAGGTTTTGAAGGAGACAAACCTGTAGAATATCCAAATTATTGGTTTGGATGTCACATGGTTTTGAAGAGTGTATAACTGGTAAGCGTATTTGTCCAAATTGACATTCCATGTTGTTGTTATTCTGCATATTGCTGTTAACCTGCATAAAACAAATATGTTCTTCTTCACTGATATAAATGGATCTTGATAAAGCATCAACAATACTATTGTTTTCTCCTTTTATGTGTTCAAATTTTACTTTATAACCATTTCCAATGACACTGTTTAAAAAGTTTGTCCAGCGTTTAGAATTTATTCGTTTATCATTGTTTTTATTATAAAATTTTACTATGGCTTCGCAATCAGTACGAATAGTAAAAGGTTTATCTAGGTATAATTTAAAGTGTTCTAATGCATTGATAACACCCAAAATTTCATAGTCTAAAGACGTTAGTCCATTTTCTTTATATTTGCTAGAAGTATATCCACATATTCGTTCTTCATTTTTAAAACTGTATTCATTAGGTTTGGCTAGTAGTACAGCTCCCCAGCCTTCTTCGCAAGCATCGGTTTCTATGATTTTATAATCAGACTGTAATGGTAATGTTAATGCAGGTAAGTTTTTGCAAATTTCTTTGATAGCTTGGACAATTTTTATATCTTCCTTATTAAAACGTTTTTCACCATTAGGAGTTGTTTTACTATATAAATGACCTATTAATTTACTAAGATCTTTAATATAATGACGACAATAATTTAGGGTTCCTAAAAATGATTGAAGTTGTTTAGTACTTTCAATATTATCAGGAAATTCTAATATTTTCTTTACTATATGTTCCTGTAGCTGAATTTTTCCTTTTCCTATTTTCATTCCTAAAAAATCGATATAGGTTTTGAAAAGTTCTATCTTTTTCTTTGATATGATAAGTCTGTTACTAACAAATTCATTAAAAACAAGTATAAGATGATCATAATGAGAGTCAAGGTCTTTAGAAAAGACTAAAATATCATCAATATAGACGAGAACAAAGTGTTTGTACTTACCAAAAATGATATCCATTTTCCTCTGAAAGATAGAAGGGGCATTTTTAAGACCGAAAGGCATAACAAGCCATTCAAAATGTCCTTTAGGACACGTGAATGCAGTCCAGGGGATAGCTTGTTTGTCCATCATAACTTGCCAGAAACCGCTTTTACAATCAAATTTACTAAAGACAGTATTGTCTTGAATGCAATTTAGTAATTGGTATTTGTTTGGTATAAGATATTGGTCATCATGTGTATTATCATTTAGTCTTTTATAATTAGTTACCATTCGGGCCTTTCCTCGTTTTAATTCAGCATGATTTCGTACTAAAAAGGCAGTGCTTTTATGTCTACTGTTGCTATGTCTTATTACTCCGAGCTTTAAAAGTTCATTTATTTGTATCGAGAATTCTTCAATGTCTACCGGAGTATGAGTCATAGTTCCAGTTTTAATGGACATATCAGGATTTTTAATTTCTAATTTTGCTAAATATTTATTACGAGACCAATATTTTATCGGATCTTCTCCCAAGACTTGTATTTCTTCAGCAATTTGTATGATATTATCTAGGATATCTTTTTTATTATATGCTAATTTTCTTTTTGGTTTATTGAAGAAAAAGTAATCTGTGGTTATGGCATTGAAATCGTGGATAGGCTCTTTATATAGTGATTGATTGAATATATATATATATATATATATATATATATATATATATATATATATATATATATATATATATATATATATTGTTGTGAATTTCAGGAGTGCTATCAAGTTCATTTTTATGTTGTATCCCACCACGCTTTTGATCACACTCAGGAGGTGGAAGAAGGGCAGGATAGTCTTTATAGGTGATTAGATTGTGTCTAGAAAGTAAATAATCAGTAGGGGTTGTCGTAGTGCGGCGACAGAATTGTATATAGTCGCTATTAATTATAACATTTCCTTTCATATTTCGAAGAAAATTTAATCCTAACACACATTTATGATTATGTTTGATATCTTGTAAATGGACCTGAGGAAGAGGATAGTACTCTTCTTCCCATTGACCGAAGACATTTATAAAAGATATCTGACAATCTCGTAAACAATATCGAACAATAGAATAAGCTCCATTGAAACTTTGGAGATACGAAGGTTTGGGTAATAACTGGTGATATTGTACTGGTATGAGATTAATGTCAATTTGTGTTTTTGAACAGTCAGTGTCAATCATAGCCGTAAAGTCTTGAGTTTTTCCATCTTTAAATTTTATTTTACATAAAACGCTAAAAAGATTTGACGATGGTAAAAGCATGACCGAAGGATCACAAGTTGAGAAAGATGGAGTGACTTCTTGTGATACAAGAGTATCAATAATGTCGTAATTTTTGTCTTTCATTTTAGAGTTAGTGCTTATTTTTGTGATCTGGACTTTTAACGTTAAAATTTCTTCGCTTAACGTAGAGATTTTACTATTAAATTCATACATTAATTTATCTTGTTCAAATTTATGTTTATCTTTTAAAAAGGCATTTTCGAGTTGACTTTGTTCTAATAACATTTTATATCGTTGTAATTCTAAAGTAAAACTATTTTCAACAAGGGATGTTATAGGTTTTGGTTGAATATTGTAAGTAGTGGTCAAACACCATTGACAGATTTCGATCTTACAGTTTTTACATTGATAACGATATTCTCGACTTGGGTATCGTATACAATGTATGCATTTTTGTTGGTCAAAACCAGTTTTATGAAGCCATTCATGATTACACTCATTGTCTGTTAACATATAAGTTTCGTCATTAGAACATTCAGAATCATTGCTATCATTTTCATGATAGTATTCTTCATGAATGCTATAAACATCGTCACTATCTATATCATCTATACTGACAATGTCATCTTCTAAGTCTTCAATTAAATATGTTCGAGGATTATTAGTTTAATTTCTTTGAGGACAACGATTTGCTAGATGTTGGTCATTTCCACAAATAAAACACTTACATTTTTTGTGAGAGGGTTTTTTAACATATTTATCTTTTTTCTTACCTTTAAAAGTTTTAGATTTTTTTTAGATATTTTCTTCTCTTTAGTTGCTTGTTCTTTTCTTCCTTCTTCTTTCGTTCTTTATATACTTGTGGAGTATATATTACCTTTTTACAGAATCCAAATGGTTGCTTTTTAAGATTTTTCTGAACTTCTACTTGTATAAATTTACTTTTTAGAATTTTATAAGTATGTTGTATTCGAGCACCGAGGTTTCCTGTGGTTTGCTCAATTAAAGGTAATTTAGACCATTCTTGACTAATTTCTTCACCTAAATGTCCTGGTAGTTTTCGAAAGAAATTCTCACTTATTTCTGGGTTAAGGATTTTTCCAGTTTTAGCAGCAGTACTAAAATAATTGTTACAAAATTGTTCAATATAATCCCAACTTTTTATTTGCATTTTTTCGAGATCAGCTAAGGCGGTGTTTTGTATAGTTACATTTCCCATTGAAGGATCATGACCGATAAGTAGAGTTCGAATAATACTTGTGAAATTATACGGATTATCACCAGATTCTCTAAGTTGGTTGAATTCTTCAGTATGTTCTCTTTTCCAAGTATTAAACAGAAGGCCAACACTATTTCCTATAAGAGTTTCGAGAAAAGGCCACATCATTGGATGACGTATTATGCCAGACACGAACTGAATCGGATTCCCATCTATTTATTATATCTGACCAATCTTGGGGATTATGTTTAACAATTTCTAAAATACTTCCAAATGTAGAGGCTTTGGATAATTCTTGTGTTTGATCAGAGAGTTGTCTTCTTCCCATGGGTTTATAATTTTTATTAGTATTAATATTGTCAGTTCCAGGTGGAATTGGATATTGACCTCCAGGTTCATGAGGCTTTCCCCTAAAATCTTCATATCGATTTTTAGAAGTAGAAGGTGGAGCTGGATTCGAAGATACAATTGAACTACTAGGTTGAATGTTCATAAAGGTTTCTATCATGTCATCGTTTCTTAACTGTTGGGATATGAAAATGAATTCTTAGCAATAGCTCTTGACAAACCCAACTCACAATAATTGGACATCAGAGAACATTCTCTTCCTGTTGCCAAAGCCATTTTGACTAACACGCTTGGTTAAGCATGACCACATCTTTAAACCGTCCTTTGGACTTTGACTTAGTCACCACTTCCCAATTGATTGTGTGATGCTTGTGTTATTTGTCGGAAGGCCCAAAAAAATTTCCTTCGCCACCAAGACCGGGATGGTGGAAAGGGACATCAAGAACGCCAACAAGCTGGCCAAAGTACTCTACAACAATGTTATCTGCCTGCTCTGGAGAGATATCGACCCTTCCAAACTGCAAGACGCGAATGAAGTCGCTCAATGATGGGATCCCAAGCCTCTCTCCTTGTATTTGCTACCAAGAGGGAGCCCCAAATATTTTGTCAGAAGAGTCCTTTTTGCAACCGACCAAAGAGGCTAGTTGTTCTAAGTTATTAACTTCTCTCACCCCGCACACCACTGATTGGTCGAAGTTCATCTTTACACCAGATATCACCTCGATCTAAATAAGAAGGGACTCAGTAACTGTTACTTGAGATGTTGTGGATTCGAAGAACCATATTTTATCGTCAAAGTATTGAACAACAGGCACTGCAGTCCCAATTGGAGCTGACTGGAAACCCTGAATAAGTTGGTTTTCTGCAGCTTTGATTTCCATTTGGGTGAGAACTTCCCCAACCAATGAAAAGATAATCGGGGACAAACGACCCCTCTGCGAATACCAAGAGAAGCATGGAAAAAAAAATCCAGTGAAGCGGGCTTCACTGACATTGATTGGGAAAGTGGTAGTTCTCGGAATTGTGCTAATCCATCTCTTAAAATTTCCTCCGAACCCATATCTGTCTAGCAAGTAGTCGATGAACCCCCAACCCAAATCAAGGGCTTTGGAAAAATCTACCATGCATATCAAACTGCTGCAACCAGACATTCAAGAGTGAATTGATCATTCATTAATTAGGCCAGGCCATCAATGAGTTGGTGATCGGGGACAGCTGCAGCTTGGAAATGATATGTGCAAGAAGCCATGACAGTTGGCAATCTATTGGAAATCACTTTAGATAATCTTCCTGACAGCAGATATAGTTTATAGTGGATGTCAGGCTTATAGGTCAAAATCTTCAATTATAACTGCCCCTTCATCTTTCGGAATTATTCTACGGTTGCATTCAGCTTCCGATCTAAGAACCCCTTTTCGTCGAAATCACTCACCACCAACATGAAATCTGACTTGATAGTTCTTTAACACTTTCGCAAAAAGTTTCCCAAGGTACCCAAGACCTAGTGAGATGTCCCTTGCAAACTGATCTATAGCTGTTTCAATCTCTGATTATGAAATGTTGTTGCATATGAATTGCTTGCTCAAGGATATTCAACTTAGATGATCACCATCTGGGGTCAGGCACCAATGCTCTTTTTCATTGAAGAGATCTGAGAAAACGATAATGGGTTTTTACTATAGTTTGCTCCACCATTTCTTCCTGAATCATCAGGCAGTCTATCGAGTTCCAAATTCGACATTGGTTGACCAGAAGGTGAAAATATTTTGTGCAAAAGTCACCGTTCTTTCCCCATTTGATGTTTGATAATTTGATTTCCTTTGCCAGCTAATAAAATCCAAAATTTGAAGCTTTTCTAGCTTTAATTTAGTGCTTATTCTCTTCTCCCATTCTGAATTGGATAGGTCTCTTTGTTCTTCAATATAGACCAATTTCCTAAAAAAATTGTTTTTCCACTCTTTAAGGCTCCCTTTTAGATTTTTTAGCTTCAAACACAAAAATAACTTGGCTTCCTGGGTAGCATTCACTGTTGAGTATTAGATTGTACCCAAGGTCTCAGGTCTGAGATTTACATTGAAGTATAATTTTCACGAATACATTTGTTGCACCGTCTCGTGCACTTGGAACCTCAATCGGTATTAATACGCCCAAATCTTGGGTTCTGAGAAACCAAGTGTTGATTAAGTTGCTGCAGTAGTAGCAGATCATAGCTTAGCCCAGGAATGCAATGGTCGCATGGAAAATTTTCTAAAGGAACACCTGTTAACATTGGTAAGCTAAAAGTGCAACTAACTCAAACAGGATAACATACGGAGACCAGCTTTCGAAGATTGTGAAGAAACACATGACACGTCAGACACCATCCATAGTCGAGATCAGTTGAGAAAGACTACAAAAACACAAACAGATGAGTGGATATCTTTGGTTAAAACACTCTTGACGTACATCCCTGTCGCTCATTCTAGGAACAGATTTGTGGTTCAAGAAATTCCATGAAATTTTGCCACACCCAAGCTTGAGCCACATGAGGGTAACACAAACTCTTTAGATCAGTTATTACATTTTAAACTGGTCATGGTCTTTTACAATGGCATCGAAGCTGGCATTAGGATCTTCCCTTCAAGCTAAGCTGACCTGGTTTAGCAACTTGCCACTTAGGTCTATAACACCACCTTGTGTGAGTTATTTTAGCTCGATTCTGGGCAACTGGAAAACTGGCAAAGAGGTGCATGACTTCTTCAAGATACAGGGAGGAAAGAAACTACACGACTTTGTTCAGAGATGTCAGGAAAAAGTTGTTCAAATCCCACAATGTCCTTTAAAAACATGGCAATACAAGAGACTCCTCATAACTTTGAGTGAATCCATTAAAGAAGCATATTCTCAAACCCTAGAAAGATTCTTCGGGAAATTGGATGAATATGTGTGAGTGGATGATGGGTGGCCTTGGAAATCTGATATTTAGTAATTATGATGCTCATCTCTAATCCCAAAGGGTACGCAGGGTGTACAAGTCAATATTTTGTGGTAATCAACAAAACTTAAAAAGATAACAAATTGGAAGAGGGTGCTACCTTGCTCGTCAGGTCACCATTTTGAATGCTGCTTTGTCATATATTGGATAAGATCTGTGACATCCCATCCCATGTTTAAACCAAATGCCAAAATGATAACCAGACAACTACTCCAACCATCTATAATATGGATCACTGACATGACAGTTGTAGATATCTTGGCACTCTTGTTATGTACAAACAGCAAGGAGTTCAACAGGCAGACAACATAACTCCACTTTTACAAGGGGTTGCCAAAAAAATTATGACAGGGCTTCAATGGGAAATAGCCAATTGTAAGCAACTTAAGAAAGGATCACAGTATGTGAAACAGAGTGATTGGTAGACTACTTCATAAAGAATTACACCATAAAACGATGGGAAACACAACACCTAAAAAATAAGTCCAAGTAAATTCCATGTAGTTTTTATATATTGTTCATTATGTCTTATTCCTCCTCCAAGTCTTTGGTCAAACACCACACCCCCACCCCACATGTGAGCTTTGCACCAATCTCAAACCCAACAAAAACACGAGCATGAGTAGGGTTGGCAATGGGGCGGATTTTCACGGATATCCGCCCCACCCAATCCGCATGGGGCAGATTTGGATGTGGCTAAATGAATTTTCGGGTGGTTTCGGGGATCTGAACGATATCCGTTGGATATTCGGGCGGATACGGATTTAGTCATATCCACCCCGCGGATATCCGTTTATGTATAGGAAGAATCTTGTTGTACAAACTCCAACATCATTGCTAGCCTTTCAATACTTGAGGAGTACAAACTCCCCAAGTCTACCCCATCTTCTCTCTCATATTTCAATTATTAAATTCTCAAAAGCCTCAAATCTCTCCACCATCCCTCTATCTTCACGTATTTCACTCTACTCCACTCCTTTTTACATTCTCTCTCTTTGACCTTGTCTTGTAGCAAACATCAAGAAACTTAGCATTTGGAATCTTGCTATGAGCCTAAGAAGCAAACTTATTCAAGATGAACAACTGCGAAGGATCAGCCGTCCATTCCTCATGATCATCATCTTGAGACACTTCCCAAGTCTCCACATTCTCTGAATCCAACAACATCGACCATGACTCCAAACTATCAAACCTCTTCTTCTCCAAATTATCCATGTGTGACTTTGATGATGAAGGAAGAAAATCGTTTGAAGAGACTTGTTCTTCTCCTTTCGAAACCGAAAAGCTCGGAAAAGAGAAGGAGCCATTGAGACTTGTGACTTTCCTTATCAACTAAAACATAATCTTATTTGTAATTGAAGGGAACAATCGAAGCAAGCAACTGCTGGATCTGGTTCTTCCTCGCAGACAAACAGACACAACCACCCTCTCTCGCCGGCACAACACTTCCTCTCTCGTCACATAGCCTTCTCCCTCCTGCACAACCCTCTTCCAGACACAAGCACACAACCCTCTCCGCCATAAGATCTAAGAGAAGCAGAAAAAAATTTATTTAAAAAAAATTAACAGATAATCGGGGCGGATATTCGCCAATCCGTCTGGAGTGGGGATGGATTTTAAAAAATTATACAAACGGATATCCGAGGCGGATTCGGGGATTCACGATCTCTGGCAGGGCGGGGATGGATTTGCCCAAATCTGCCCCATTGCCATCCCTAAGAATGAGATCTTAAAAGAACTAATATTGCAAAACTAAAGACTCCCAATTGGCATAAAGAGAACCAAAGAAGATCAATTGAAAGAGTGAAAATGAGACACCCAAACTAGTAACAAAGATGTCCATAACAAACCCTCTGAGTCCTTGTTGAAAATCATTGCATTACAAAGTACGAACCAAGCATTGAAACGAATAGCAAATGGATAAGCTTCCAGAGAATCTTCAATTTAGGAGAAAGATGAGGCAGAGCCCACCAGCACTTGAAAAGATCCTCCAAAGTTTTGGGCATCAGCCAAGAAACACCAAACAAAGCCAAGGAATGGTCCCCAAAATTGACAACAATGCATAAGGATATGATATGAGCACTCCCAAAAAGCACATAGGGAACCTATATCAATAACCGTACCTCTATGGAGCAACTCAAGCTTCATAGAAAGCCCTAAAGCCCTTATCCAAAACAGGCGTCCACAAAGGAAATACCAAACAAATCAAGAAATAGTCCCAAATCGAAGTACCCGAACAATAATGCAGAAGGAGGTGAGGCGAGCTCTATCGAAAACATATGCAACAACCCACATCAATAGCCATACCTTTCCGAGGTAACTCAGGCTTTGCAGAAAGCTTATCCAAATGCAACATCCATGAAGAAAGAAAACCATGACTAGACGTTTCTTCCAAACCAGCCTGACTGGGAAGTTAAAAGGGATTACCATTTACCAGATGTTGGACACTAACCAATCTATCAGAAATAGCACACCAAAAAACTGTGGTCCCTATCCTCTTCACACACACTAACCTCCTCACCATAAATGAACATCCACCACGAACTTATTGAGCTCCTGAGCTAAAATTGCCACCTGCAGACTAGGTGCCCACAAAATCTTTACTCCAACAATCATTCCCCATTAAGACCTTACTCGATAAGGCTAATCCTTAAGGAACCCAACTAGAATCCTTGGTCAAACAACATCCCACAAGATCTTTGATCCTTTATTTAGTAGACTTTAAGTAAAGGCTATCCGTACCAGGACCATAAGTAGGTGACAGCATCATTGCTCGTATTCATGGTCTTTATGAGCTAATGTGGTCAAGCGAATTAAGAGAATCTAAAGAGGGTATCGATTTGCTATGAATTTTGAATCAAATAGTTTTTGTGTAATATAATGAGTGGAGCTGTGAAGGTTTAACGATACAATAAGGTGGATGGAAAAGCAACAGCAAAAAATGCAAATACCAGCGAGGCACATGGCTACAGGTAATTGGTTAAACAAGTCCCACGAGAGCTTTGCTTCTAAAATTATCCGCCCCTAAAGACCCTAATGCAGCTCACTATAAGCCCTTGGACAAACAAGGCACCAACACGAGTTGTGCTCTAGTCCTATATATCATCCTTGATAAAGACCTTACTTGTTAAGGCATCCTATTAACAGTAATTGAACCATCAATGCAAAAACGAAGCAAAGAACATAGCATTCACATGAACAACCAATGAAAGAAAAGTTTCACCCGATCCATAAAGAACAGTACGAATCAAAGATAGCAGCACCATAAGCGGGACTATCTCGTGGGCCACGTCTGGATCAAAGTCTTTCCTTCGAAGAATGCACATCCATTCTTGAAGCCCGGGAACTCAACTGAAGAGTTCAACTTGCAGCTTGCTCAAGGACACTTCAGCATTGGAGTTGGCTATGAGGCTATGCCATCATGTTAGAAAAAGTAATTAGGCAATCGTACATTCACAACGAAAATTCTCAGAAAGCGGCTTTTTTTAAGCATTTTCACGAATCATATTTTATTAAGAGAATTGTCCAACATTCTCTCAAAGAAGCATACTTCATTGTTAAAGCCCCATCATACTAACACACATGTCTACTCTTCGGTAGAAAAGAAGTTATACTGTGTGATCAGACATTAGCTCAGTTGTGGATCACAACGAGCACTAAGAAAGTAACCTCGGAATAATAGCTCAAGCATTTAATCAAACCACAAACTCATTACTAACAGTGTTCTTAGGTGAGTCAGATTTGCACACACTTAAAATATCAGTTTGGCTTTGGAGGAAAAGATGGTCCATTCTCAAGGATTCTCCCTTATCTGTTTGCATGTTTTGTTGGGGTCTTATTTTACCATGTGGTTAATCTTTTATTTTGAATCTTTCGTGAGCTGTTTGCTTTCTTTTTAGTTTTTGTTTCCCATTTCGTTTATGTAAATAAATAAAGTTTAGCTGTTTTGCTTATCAAAATAAAAAATTGTTAGTAGGCTCTTAGCTGAAGAAGCTTCATACCTTGAATCTCAATCACCATTTGAATTTGACTCTTGCACTTCACCCTTCTGTTGGACATCAAAACCACTTGTTCTCCTGCAGAAAACATGATCGGAACCCATCAACAAGCCTTGACGATTACTGCAACACTACTTGGTGCCACAAGAAAACATACAACAATGACATCAATCATTTTGGAAATCCAAGATAAGCAGCGAATTCCAACCAACTCAGGGATCATCAGGGCCTCAGATTGGCCGAGACAAACATCAGAGCTTAGAAAAAATAAATTAAATCTTAAATAACAGCTTTACTTGTGGGTCATTTCGGTTTTGACTTGACGAAGCAACACCGTCAATTATAAGAACTTAACATTTTACAGCCAGCTGAAGCCCTATTAATCCATCCATAATCGGTTAGTCGCGAACAAGGAATCCAAGTGAGTAACCTTGCAATGGGGTCAAGCCTAGCCTGTACCCACCTCCGAAGAAACATTGTCATTTGAAGGGACTTAACAAAGCAACACCTTCAATTATAACAAATACAGCAATTTAATTCTCACCTCCTATTAGGGATGGCAACGGGGCGGATTGGGGCGGATTTGAGCAAATCCATCCCCGATCCGTCAGTAATAACGGATCCCCAATCCGCCCCGCCAATCCGTTTGCAATTTTAATCAAAATCCATAACCGCCCCGTGTGGATGCGCGGATATCCGCCCCGCCCCGCCAATCCGCACAAAATTATAACAAAAAATTAAAATATCAATCTCTGAATTCGTACAAAAAAAAATACAAAAAATTCTGAATTACAAAAAATTCTGAATTACAATTTACAAAGAATTCGTACACAAAAAATTCTGAATTACAATTTACAAAGAATTCGTACAAAAAAATTAAAAAAATACAAAAAAAAAAAAATCAATCTCTGGATCTGAAATCAGATCACAGATCTGTGATCTGATTTCAGATCTCAGATCAGATCATAATCATCATATCAGATTTGATCCCGGATCAAATTTGATCAAATCTAAGATAAAATTTGATCAGATCTTAGATCCAGATCTAAGATCAGATGTTATTGCTAAGATCAGAGAAGGAGAAGGAGATTCGGAGAAGGAGAAGGGGCGATCTCCAAGCTTCAAGATCTCTGTGAGAGGGAGATCTCTCTGCGAGGGAGGCAGATCGCGGCGTGAGGGAGTAGTGAGGCAGATCTCTCGCGGTCGACGCGGTGTGAGGGAGCAGGGAGGCAGATCTCTCGCGGCGTGAGGGGAGCAGGGAGGATCTCGCGGCCGCGCGGCGTGAGGGAGGGCGAGGTGGTGTGCGGTGTGAGGGAGGGAGGGAGATCGCTGCTCTGTGAGAGGGAGGAGCTTGGTGCTCTGTGAGAGGGAGAGTTTGGTGAGGGTGAGGGAGCGATTGGTGTGAGGGAGCGGAGCGAATGAGCGATTGTGATTTGTTAAAAAAGAGTTAATCATTTATATAGGCGAAGGGCACTTTGTAAATTTGTTGGTTAAACGGATATCCGCGGGGCTTGCCAAATTTATTGGATATGGCCAAATCCGTATCTGCCCCGAATAGTAAACGGATATTTTTTGGATATCCGAAACCACCCGAAAACCCATTCAGCCATATCCAAAACCGCCCCAAACGGATTGGGTGGGGCGGATATCCGTGAAAATCCGCCCCACTGCCATCCCTACCTCCTATTACTCCATCATTAGTCAATTAGTTGTGAACCACGGGTCCAAGGTAGAGAGACCTTGCAATGGAATCAAGCC
Organism: Berberis vulgaris; assembly: GCA_963556465.1. Classification (NCBI taxonomy): domain Eukaryota; kingdom Viridiplantae; phylum Streptophyta; class Magnoliopsida; order Ranunculales; family Berberidaceae; genus Berberis; species Berberis vulgaris. The sequence goes on from OY747136.1 coordinate 47,733,296, forward strand.
TTGCCCGTACCCACTTCCAAAGGAATATTGTCATTTAAAGTGACTAAACAAAGCAACTCCGTCAATTATAAGGATTTGACATTTACATTCATCCATTTTCCAATTCCTATTAATGATCCATCTTCAATAGATTACTGAAATCATCGCAAACCACAAATTTAAGGCGGAGACCATGCAACAGAGTCGGGTCTCGCCCATACCCACTTCTGAAAGAAAATTGCCATGATAAGGAATTAATGAATGTACTAAGACAATTTGTCACAGATCAGTGCAATCATTGGAAGGGTAAGCTAGAACAGCTCACCAGTCAAAATTCATACCATCTTTCATACATAGATCATAATTTTTCATACCATCTTTCATACATAGTCAAAATTCATACCAACTTTAGAAACAAATTTTTTTTTAAACCCATATTTTGTTTTTAATCAACAAAACAGAGAACAAGCATTAAGACAAAAACAAAGCGATGGAAATAATTGCAAAAGAAATACAAGAATGGGAGTGCATATAATCTTTGTTGGATCATAAAAATACAACGCACAAAATTTTGTAAGCTTGAAAAAATAAATGCCCGAAGAATGAATAACCCAAAACTGTGAAAGTTATTTCAGACAAAAAAAAATGCATGAATGGGAAAAGTGAGAAAAACTTATACAATTTACAAAAACTAATATAATTGCCAATATCAATTCAAACAAGAAAATTTGTATCAATGAGAAATTGATAAGGTCCTAATATGAAAAAATCGTTCAACTTCAAAATTGAATAAATAATTAAAAAAATCAGGAATCTCAAAATCAACACCAACTTTAAAAACTAAACACATACATTATCAATTTGGAAAGCTTTAAACATATTTTATTCAAGTGAGAGGGACTACTATAGCAATGATATGACAGAACATAATCACCCAATAAAAAATGAACACCCAAGGGGTTCTTTTTTCTTTTCTTTTCCATCCTTTGGTGATTGCCATTCAGTGTTCAATAGTAAGTACTCTTCCTGGTACTTCATCATCAAAGCCCATTCCCGATGCTCTCGGGGTTGGCTACACGTATTTTGGTTCTCTAAGCAATGCAGTCTTCCCACATATCCTCGCCTAATCCAAGCTCAATAATATCTTTCTTCACCGCCTTCATCTAAGTTTTCAAAGGTCGCCCCCTTCATCTACACCCTTCACTAACTTGCCAATCTAGACATTTTTTAATTGACGTCGTGCTTGATCTCCTTCGCACGTGACCAAACCACGTTAAACGCCTTTATCTAATTTTGTCCTCTAGGGATGCTACATCTAAATATCTCCTAATTCTTTCAATCCTAATTTTACCCTTACGGGTGTTACCACATATCCATCTTAACATGCACATTTCTGTTATCGCCATCCTATGCGTATGTTGTCCCGTAGTAACCCAACATTCTGAATCATAGAGCATGGCTGGTCGAACAATTGTTTTATAGCATTTCACTTTTAACCTTGCAGGCATCCTTCTATCGCATAATACTCCAGACGTCATTCTCCATTTCGTCCAACTAGCTTTAATCCTATGGTCTACATCTTCTCCAATAGTCCCATTCTTTTGAATTATAGATCCTAGATATAAAAAAGTCTTACACTTTGGAACATCCATGCTTTCGATCACAATTGAATCACTCCTCCCTCGTGATTTACAACCAAGGTTGCACACTAGATATTCTGTCTTCGAACGACTAATTCTAAAACCCTTACTCTTTAATGCCTCCCGCCACTTATCTAATTTCCGACCTAAACCTTCACTAGTCACATCGATTAAGACAATATCATCTACAAACATCATGCACCAAGGTACATCATTTTTAAGATGACTCGTCAACTCATCCATAACCAAAGCAAAGAGGTATGGATTTAAGGTTGATCCTCGATGTAGTCGTATTGATACTGGGAATTCACTAGACATGTTGCCTACTGAGTGAACACTTGTTACAACTTCATACATATCCTTAATGATAGACATGACATTGAGAAACTTTCTTCCTTCCAAACACCCACCAAATTAATTCTCAGGGGACTCTATCGTAAGTTTTCTCCAAATCAATAAAAACCATATGCAAACTCTTACGTTCCTCTCAGTATTTTTCTATAATTTGCCTAAGCAAGAAGATGGCCTCCGTAGTAGACCTACTCAGCATAAATCCTAATTGATTCTCCGAAATAGCAGTTAAACTCCCAAGTCTTTGCTCTACGCCTCTCCTAAAATTTCATCGTATAACTCATAAACTTTATCCCTCTATAGTTCGATCAGTTTTGAATATCCCACTTGTTCTTATAAATTGGTGCCACAAATGTTGTGCCTCCACGAATCTGACATTTTTCTAGCTTCCAAAATCATATTAAAGAGCCTAGTTAGCCATTGAATCCCAACTTCTCCAAGACATTTTCTCGCTTCAATTGGTATATCATCCGATCCAACTTCCTTCCGTCTTCATTCTTTTCAAAGTTTCGCTTACTTTTTTGGCACTAACTGCGATGGAACACGCGATGCTTCTTATGAAGCATACCCCTCCAAGTTTAACTCACCTATATGTGTCCCATTGAATAGGTTCCAAAAGTAATCCCTTCATCTATTTAAAATAGTTTGATCATGCATTAAAATTCTTCCATCCTCATGTTTAACACACACAATATGACTCAAATCCCTAGTTTTTCGTTCTCTCGCTCTTAAAGATATCTTTCTCCCCTTCCTTTGTACCTAGCATATTATACAGATCATCATATGCTCATTTTTTAGCTTTTCGTACTGCTTTACTACTCAACCTCTTAGCTTGCATATAGAGTTCATAAGACTTTAGGCATTTATTTTTTTGCCACTCCTTAAAGCATATTTTCTTTTTTGTAATGGCTTATTGCACATCAGCATTGCACCACCATGTCTCCTTATCATATCCACCAACTCGTTTGGCATCTCCTAACTCTTCCTTCGCCCTTCTTATTCGGTTCGCCAAATGCTCAAAAAGATTTGCGCTATTAATCATGTCATTTGGTTCAAGATTCTCCCGACCCTCTATAACTGACTGGCCACCTAAAATCTTCTTTCTAAATTTCTAGCACACATTTCCCTGTAAAGTCCACCACTTAATTCTCGATCTAACGTGTCCTTTAGAAATACGACCCCTACTCTTATAAAAAAAATGAGGACTAACAGCTTATGTTGGTTTGTCAAACACTCTCCTAATATAACCTTACAATTTTTACACCTATCTAGATCGTGTCTTCTAACAAGAACATAATCAATTTGACTTCTATTATGCCCACTCGCAAAGGTCAACAAGTGATCTTCCCTCTTTTTATAAAAAGTATTGACTATCTTAAAATCCTTAACTAAGGCAAAATCTAGATTAGAAATCCTCATAGTATTTCGATCCCCAAAGCCTTGACTTTCATGAATCCTTTCATACCCAACTCTATCTTTACCGACATGGTCATTCAAATCTCCGCCCAGGAAAACCCTATCAGAAGAGGGGATTCCATTAACTAACTTCTCTAAAGAGTCTCAGAAACCCTTCTTAGTCTACTCGTCTAAACCCACTTGAGGCGCATACACTGATAACATACACTATCTCTAGTTCTAAAGCTAATTTAATACTTAAATTTTATTCCCAAACCTCCTAATGTCGACTACCGCATCCATAAAAATTTTATCTACCACTATTCCCACCCCATTCCTAGATCCATCTGTTCCAGAATAGAAAAGTTTGAACCCTCCTAAATCTTGAGTTTTGTTCTCCTCCCATTTATGCAGTTAAAATGGATAACGGATTCAACGGTCCAGAAGCGTTATAACAGGATATAACGTGATATAACGGAATAGTTTTTTAAATATATTTTTAATACCCCCACAAAGTATTAATGTACTATAGAGTCAAAAAATTAAATCATGTTCATAATATTAAATTCAATATTATCAAAACATTAATAAAAATATTTTCCCTTCATATGAGAGTGAGATCGCAACAAAGAGTGATCGGTTCTTCGTCTCTTAGAGACAGTTATCTTAGAGACAACCTTCCATTTTGTCTCTTAGAGACAGTTATCTTTACCTTCCTCCTACGCAAGACGTCCACTAATTCTATTGACTTATAACAAATGTATAAAGCAACAAAAGTAGCAAGTGTATAGAACAACAAAAGTAACATAAGCAAATTATTTAATACAAAACATCACATATTCAAATCCAAAACATTTAAATCAAAAGAAGTCTCCATGTTCATGAATCACGATTATCAATCAACTTCTATATCAGCATCTTCTTCAACATCCTCCTGGTCTTCTTCATCATGAAGTGAGTACGAAGTATTCGCATTTGATTGTCGTATCATACTCGTGTTTGGCCTAGGATCAGTAGCTCTTAATGCATCTCTAACTTGTGACCATGTGAGATCATCGCCTTCCCTCACAAAATCTTGTAGCTCATTATCAGTAGGGATGAGCCAATCATCATTTTCATCAATGTCCCTCAAGACAATGGGATCACGAGCTAGTGAATTTATGTTGGCATTTCTTTCCTTCATTCTCCGCTCTAACTTTTTGTTGTATTGAATGAAAACAAGATCATTCAATTTTGATTGCAGAAGACGATTCCTCTTTTTGGAATGCAACTGAAATTATATAAAATTAAAAAATAAAATATATTAGTCATACATATATAAAATCATTATGAAACAAAACTTGTAGTGATTAATTGATTATGCTCATAATAGTTACTTACATGATCAAATGCACTGCAGTTGCGCTCACATGGTGAAGCGCTCGAGGTCAAAGATAAAACTTTTATCGCAAACTTTTGGAGGATAGGAGTTTCAAACCCATAATTAATCCACCATTCGACTGTTCAATAAAGTCGTAAAAAGATTATATGTAAAAATTAACAGAGTAATGAAGTAATATTATACCCATGTAAATCCAAATTACTTACCAGGTGGGATTCTATCTCTTTGATGTACAGCTGATGGAGTCGCAAATTGCCCCTGTGAATTTCTATACGCCCTCAATTCAATGCGAATACGATCATTCTCATCTTCATCACATAACTTATCAATACATGCATTAAGTCCTACTTTAATCTTTTTGTTTGCCTCAATTTCATAAAATTGTTGCTTGTAATATATGGAGGGATTCAGGTAAAAACCAGCTGAACACAACATATAGGATCTCAGTTCAATGTTTATTGAATGAATAAGTAAAAATAAACATTAATTGTGAGGTTAGGCTTTAATACCTGCATGTAAGGGATGATGAAGCTGATCATTCCACCTATCATCAATAATCTTCCATACCAACCCAAGAACCCTATCATTATCATTTGCGCCAAGATTTTTTTTTATTCTCTCTTTTCCTCTATCCATGGCCTCATAAATGTAACCCATACAGGGTTTTTCTTCTGCATCCACCAGCCGTAATACTTCAACTAACGGAGCAAACACTTTGCAAGCAAATTCCACGTTATCCCAAAAGTCATTCCTTGCCACTATATTCTCAATCTTCTTCCCCACGGGCTTAGTTGAAAAACTACTATTTCTCCACTGGGCTAAACGAACAAGACTTGCAGATGACACCTATTATCCCATATATTTTGCAATGTGTAATAGAATGTTGCAAATCTAGTCACACAAGATCTATGTAATTCTTTATTGCCCGCCAACTTCCTCAACATGTTCAAAACCCACCCATGATTGTAGATGTATACCACAATGGATCTGGCTTCCGACAGAACTTTCTGTATCTTCGGCAACTTATGGCCAAGATCTTGAAGGATTAAATTAATGCAATGAGCCGCACAAGGTGTCCAAAAGATCTTGGGATGTTGCTTCTCTAATTCCTTTCCCGCTGCCTTAAAATTAGAGCCATTATCGGTGACAAACTACAATAATAAGATTTACATGCTCGATTAATAAAATTACAAAGCAATTAGTTAATTATTACTTTAATACACAATTAAAAAATTACCTGAACAATGTTGGCCTCTCCTACATCCGCAATAACTTCATTTATCATCTCCACAATAAGAGCAGAGTCTTTGACATATTCTGATGTATCAATTGATTTCAAAAACACGGTTCCTTGTGGACAATTCACCAAGAAATTAATTATGCAACGACTCTTTCCATCAGTCCAAAAGTCAGACATTATGGAGCATCCATAATTTTCCCAATACTTCCTTAGAGATCTGACAAACAATTTGGTCTCTTCCAACATATCTCTCAATAGCGTGACTCTTATATTATGATAGCTCGGAGCAGGCATACCTAAAGAAGTAAAGATAAATTAATAATAAAGTAAACAATAGTGCATGAACTAATGAACAAAACTTAGAAATAGTTTATTAGTCAAAATATTTACCTCTTCCATAATCTCCAATAGCGTGGATCATGTTTTGAAACTTTGGAGTACGAACGACATTAAATGACAGTCCAACCTCATATGCCCAATCAGCTATAGCAACCCAAGCCAAATTTTGTAATTTCTCTTTATGAGGGTTGTTTTTATCCAAAGTTCCTTCTTTGAATTTGGCCATGTCTCTCATTAACATAGTATCAAATGGGCCTCTCACATTACCAGCAACCTTCATCATCTGGCTACCTCTAATTGGAATATGACTTCTTCCACCACCACTTCCCCCATCACCACATATTGGTTGCTTCTCTTCTAAATCATCTTCTCCACCAAACAAAATGTCATTCTCAAGAATTTGTGTAACTCTAGCCTTCTCAATTTTTTTCTTTTTTACATTTTGTAATGCTTTGGCACACTTCATTCGCACATCATTCGGCACATCAGGACATGATCTCACATTCCCTTTCTTACACGCAAGATGTTCTTTAAATCTTGAGATTCCAGAACTAATTTGTGTCTTGCAAAACTTGCACCATATCAAATTTTTATTGGCTGGTACTCTACATTCTCCCCATTCCCATGCTATGTCGTCAGATGCCCTTTTCAAGGATTTTGATGATGTTGAATTGGAACAAGTGTTTGAACCTCCAGAGGACATGTCTATCAAAATCATTAGACAATTAGTCAATTTAAGAGCCAAATTTGAATAAACACAAACACCAAATTCCAAAACCCAATACTGAGCAAAACAAAGGGTTCAAGATAAACAACTATGCACTAAAAAATATTGAAGCAAGTGGCTTATAATGGCACGTTTTCTGTCCTCAAACTTGACAAACCTACAAAAATGAAATAGGAAGAAAAGCTTACTACAAAATAAATGGCATTTGATATTAGCTTAATACACCCAAATTTGAAGTCGATGGGTATGACAAACCTACTGAATTTCAATAAATAAACAATTTTAACATCAGAGGATAGCATTTGAAAGGATCAAAGGAATGGAGCAAATTTGAACATCACAACATGGCATACCCACAGAGCACATCCCTTTCCATTATAAAGAAACAGCCACCCAACTATTTTGTAATTTTAGAATAATGCTCACTCTTTGAACTAACATCAGTTATCATAGTTTAAAAAAAAGGAAGTTGTTTTCATCATATAGCAGAGTACATATACTCTGCGGAAAAAAAAAACAAGCACTTCTGAAACAAAGGGTTTTGCACAAAAAAAAAATCTAAAACAATGGGTTTTGAAAGAAGAAGAGTTTGGTACATACCTTAGATTTAGTTTGAAGGGAGGAAAAGAGAGATCGCCTTTAGTTGTCACCGTCCAAAGCCACAGATCTATTGGTTGTCGCCGTCACAATCCAGATCGTCGTCGCCATCGTTATTCTTCACTTTTCTTCTTCTTCTTCAATTCTTCACCTTTCTTCAGTTCTTCTCAATCTTCAGTACTTTTTCTCTGCAGCCTGCGAATCGAATTGGAAGGAAATGAAATCGTGAGTTAGGTTTTTTTGTTTTTAATACATACAATAAATTAGCGTGTCAACTAGGTCGATTATGCGATGACTCGCTGATTTATTTGAGTCCGCGAAACCCCAAGCAATTTCACTCGGATCGGATCTATCAAATCCCGTTTTACGCTTAATCGACAATTCTTTGCCGATTTAATAACACAGACTCTAGCCTGGACTAGCTTCTTTACCCGCCCCCGTCCATAATGGTGTGAGAACCCTTGCTTGTTTAACGCTGCAGTGTGTCTTGCTCATTTGTCACTACACCCGAAACTAGGTGCAGCGTGACGCTTACAACAAGGGATGCCCTAACTTTCTGCATTAATCTTTTTACTCTTCTTGATGCTTACTAAAATAAAAAGAAGAGAGTTCTGAACTTGTACTCCTGATTAGAAGTAAAAGTAAACACCATTCACCTAGTCCACTAATGAATCTCCATTCAAAACCAAAAGAATCATCCCCCTAAAACAACTAGTGTCTGGCGCTCCAATAAAATAATGTCCACGCTGAAGCTGTTCATTGTTGTTGTAAATTACACAAGTCGGATTAATTAAAATTGCGAACGCTAGAAACATCGAAAAGTTTTAGAACAAGACTAGATTCTGAAGCTTTAAAATTTGTGGAAAACAAAATTACTTGAAGTATAATAAGAAAAACTTAAAAAAAAAATAAATGCATAAATGACACAAACTGGACAAATTAAAGGACAGTCTACAAATACTGCGTAACATGCACAAGTTAATAAAACAAATATTGGAAAGAAATCGCAAGTTTCAAAATCCACATTAAATTACACAAACTGTAAAAATTAAAGGAATCATATACATTATGCAGATGAATTTACATTCATACACAACAAATGATTACACACAATAATACAAATGTCTAACATCCCAAATTATCAGAATTGCTCAAAATACATAAACATGCTCAAACTTAATAGCTCAAAATTTTACACAGTACACAAACCACAGTAGTGCACAAATCTGTGAAAATCCGAGATTTACCCAAGTGACGGAAATAGTACAAATTACAATGATTACAAAATTGCACAAGTTACAAAGTTTTCTAAGATTTTGAAATTAAAATATCTACAAATACTTTTGTTTTTCATGAAAAACAAATATAACTTTTATTGAACTAAGATAAACAAAGAAATCATTAAATCTTATATATGCAAAAATATGAAATTAAAAAGGTATGCAAAATGAGCCAACATATGAAACTAGGCAAACTGCAAACTTCAAAATAAATAATGGGAATTCCAAAGGGTACATAAATGGCACACAGAGTAAAGAAAATAAAAAAATAATAATAACAAAAGGACAAAATGCAGTAGGAAATTGTAAAACTTACTCGAACGGATGAACTTGAATGAGTGTGAAACTAGCCAAACTTATAATTAGTATAGAAAATGCAAAGATAATACTGAGAAAAAAAAAAAAAACTTTAAATGTCAACTTGGAAAAATATACAAGTTGCATAATGCCCCAAAAATACACAAATCCAAGTAACCATGGATAAATCACAAATACATAAATCAACAACTAAATTGCTCAAGTACGAGAAATGAAAATTTTGTAGAAAGGGCACAAAATTATACACCAAACAACATAAAAATGTGAACTAACTGAAAAAAGTTGCATAAATTATGCAAAGAGACCATGCTTTATGAATAACAAAAACTCTATAACATGCAGGAATATTGAAAACTAAAGAAACAAAGAATGAAAACATTGTTAAACATACGTTCCGCAACTATCACAAAGTTTAAAAATCTCACAAATTCCAAAATTGCATGATTAAAAGGAAGAAAAAAATCAATTACAAAAATTACTCATATTTGAATATTGCACATATTATTCCTATGGAAAACATGCCACTCGTAAAAAGTATATTTCTAAAACAATAGCAGTAAACGTAATAAATAAATAAATAACCTAAAATTGCATAGTTGGAAAATAAAGGAAATTGCTAAACTTGCAACCAAGGAATGAGTTTTCGCAAAATTTTGCCGAAATTTCGTTTTTTTAATTGCGGAATATAAATTTGTAGTTTTTCGAGGGGTTTTTCATCCTTTTAGGTCAATTTCATTTTTGTCGAAACCACATAAAGCAATGACCAATTTTCCATTTTTCGATGCAATGCATTTTCCTTCTCCCTATGTATCATCAGTCATCTAGATAAAAACTCTCAATCCTGCTCTGGGCGTCTTCAAACCAACAATCAAAGCTGGTTAAAATCTAGCGTCTGTACCTCTATTTCTGTTCTACGACTCAAGCGTTAACAAGCAGCAGAGCTATCAACTCCCTAACCTTAGGAGTAAGGTTTTGAATGCTTCGTCGACCAAGAAATGATCAAATTATGCTTCCATTTCCACTCCTCACACCACCTTGACTTCCCTGACTCCTCTTTCTCCCACGACTGTAGGTAGACTATCTTCTCTGAGCCTCTTTTTCTTTTTTTGCTTTTGGTTGCTTTCATTATCTTATACTGAAGTTTATGGAGTTTGTGTTGATGATGACTTTTTGCTTTGTTTATAGTCGTTCAGCATGTAACTTGTATGAATTTTGATGAATTTGGATAAAGTTTTGAACAATCTTTGGAAGCCTTTGTTTGAGAAGAATTATCTGGAAGTTCAATGTTATTTAATGCAGTGTTGGAGATTTGCACTTGCAATAAATAATGGAAAAGTAGAGATACTCAAATTTATTACTACTGATTAGTAGCCGAGGGAAACTACAGGCCAAAAAGCACTGTGGCTATGGCGATGCTGGTGTTAACAAATCTTCTGAGGGGGAGGAAGGTCCCTTTTCCAATCAGAAAGAGGTTATGATTCATCGTTCAATTAGAATAGTCACAGTCAATGGGGTGGGATGATGGCTTATCATGGCAAAGTAGAACCTGACTATGCTACTTATCCACAATATCCCATTATGAGCCATTTGATAGGAGTTGATCGTGAGGGATACTTCACCCAGGTGAACACATTTTGATATCAATATTTTCATCAAGCAGCTCTCAATCCTGTCACGTTTGAGTCAGCTAGGAACTCATTTTGGTATTAATAGTGTGATGAAAAATTATCTTGAGTAATATGTAGTTTGTATGAAAAAATAGCTATTGTAAGACTTTTGATATAGTGTATGTAAGAATTTCAGTGATTATTATTTGAAATTTATAGTTATGTTTGTGAAATATGTGTTTTTTAACTATATTGGTAGTTATATCATGAATTTAGGAGGTACTGGTATTTAGGCTTTATTTATTGTGTTTAACAGGTTTATTTACTTACATCTTATTTTTTCACACATATTTCACGTACCCTTATTATATATATTTCATGTATCCTTGACATTTTTATTTTTTGCACGCCCAAGTTTTTCCTAAAATCAAGTGACCGAAATCACAATCCTTGCTTGCAACAAAGTGCTAAAAAAACTTTTTTTTTTAAAGTAGAAATCAAAACTCAAATGGTGAATGCAAAAAACAGCATAAATCATAGAAATTGAGAAGTTTATCTGCAGAAGAAGAAATTGAATGGGTAAAAACAATGTTGTTGGTATTTTGACAGGGAAGTCGATGTGAAACTGTGTTGCGATCCCATTTTGCATTAGTAACGGGAAAACTAATGAACCTTAAAGATTCTATCTACCTTTGGCTTCCCTTTTACTCCAGCTGGTGAAATTTGTTTTGAGAAATTACGTACGCAAATCAATCAAGAATTTAACAATTGCTTACCACCTTGCTCAGTCAAAACAGTTTCTTGATGAAACGGAACCCATCCGCTTGCACTGGTTTGCACAGAGTTTACAATCCATTACCGCCGCGTCTTTACAAGATTCTCAAAGGAAATTACGTAAATCAATCAAATCTACTTGAAGAAATTGCAATAATCCATCAAGAGTGAGATTCAGAAGAGATCAATCCATTACCTTTTGCAGCTTTGCTTTGTGCAAGTTTCTTTCTTGATTGAAAGCGAAACAATTTCTTTGATGCGATGCTAAGAATCGTAAACCCTAATGGATCTGACTATGGCTTCGTTAAGTGGAAGTGGAAGTGGAAGCTCAAAACTGTAATTTTGGATAAATGTGCGCCTACGACATGTATACATAGTGGAAAATTTATTTTTAATAAGACATACTTTTTATAATTATATGCCACATCTAATAATTGAAAATGCCTAAAAAACCTATTTTTTATAATTGAATACTCTTCAAACCCACAAACCCAATCTATGGTTTAAAAATAATTAGAAAAACATTTTTACCCTCGTGATTATTTATCAAAATTTATTCACGTTTTAAAACAATCATAAGTTTACTTATATATATATATATATATATATATATATATATATATATATATATATTTTTTTTTTTTTTTTTTTTTACTTCTACCCTAGCCAACAAAAATCCATCTGTAGTATTTTAGGGACATGAAACAACTTTGAAATAATATCAAATTGCGTTAAAAAATAATATATTTTGTTTGTTTCAATGTAACTGGAATTTGAATGCATAAATAACAACACCAGATCAATATGTCTAGGAATATGGGTATATTTGTTTTTTTACATATCTTTAGGCCACGGTTTAGGTTTGGGGTCTTTAATATTCTTGAATTACAAAAAGTAGGCCTTTGAGGCATTTTCAATTGGTAGGGTCTTATGTGGTCTACAATTACAAAAATTAGGCTCCTATATAGTGTGTGCCAGCCAGGTGTACAAGGAGCTAGGTCGCCTAGTTTGGCTTGTTTCTACCTTTTCGGTTTTTTTTAACCTTGCAATTTTTCCCAACCAAATGTTACTCGCTTTTCTTTTCTTTTTAAAAAGAATGGCTATTTCCCATTTGGCCCCCATTAATTTATTGTTATTCCTTTTTTTACCCTAATTAGATCTTGTATTCTAGTCTAACCCCCACGTAAGTTCAATTACGTTGACTTACAAACTCCATCTAAAATTTTCAAAATGACCAACTTACCCTTATGCACGTGGTTTGCAATTGTTTTTAAATGACTAAATTTTGTTTTTAGTAAAGATGGAAGCCAATTACGAATTATATACAAACTATTGGAGACTAATAAGGAATTATATACAATATATATATATATATATATATATATATATATATATATATATATATAATTGAGTTCTATAGTTGAACCTGCATACTAAGTATAACCTGCCACAAGTACAACCATAATGCATCCTAAGTGCAAATTACCACAAGTGCAACTATAATGCATATTAAGTACAACCTGCCACAAGAGACCTACACATGTATTAAAAACTTCCATATTTCCAAAACTTCCATATTCCCAAAAGAACTACACATATGTGAAAGGCATCAATATTTCAAAAGACCTACACATGTTCTCGTCAACCAGAACATCCTCAAAACCAACTTTACCTTCTTCATCTTCATCACTACTACTTGGCTCATCACTGTAGCACACAACTTCAGCATGTAAGTTCTCCATTTCTCAGGGTCAAACTTTGTGGTAGGTACTTCTTCCTTTTTCAAATGAGATGTACTATCATCTCTAACATCTTCCTCATCAGAACTCAAACAAATAAATTTTCTCTTATCTTTGTTTATGATCTCTTTGATGTCGGGTGAAGTATAAGACATGTCTCTTTGATGTGTACTGGGGTTCGATTTGGAACTTGTTGAGATAGAATTGGGTTTGGGTTTAGGGTTGGTCTGAGTGCCAACCAAGTAGATATGGAAGCTGCAATTGTCATTTATTATTATTACTTTAATGTTGTCCCGAATGTGGAATAACCAAGCATCAGTTTGCATGATCTCAATAGCTTTATTTTCTAACCATGAGATGGTAGCTTCCTTCACACCACACAAATTATCTATGTCACTGAGGAGATTTTTGTAGGACCACTCCATTACATTCACATATTTTAGTAGTGTTATTTTCCCTCATAAATAAACAAACTTCTTCCCATTATTTGCCCGGTCACCTCCATAATGACTGATACATGTCCTTGTCTCACATGTGGTCATTTTGTTGTAAAAACACATTGGTTATTTGAATAATAAAATACAGTCATAGAGAATAACTTCCATAGAAACATACACACACATTATGATTATAAAATGCCAAAATATTCTAACTTTTGACATGAGTTCGTGTTTAAAAAAATGACAGCTAAGTACTACAAAACAACAAAACAAGCTCCAAATACACTAAAATAATCACAGTTTGGCACTACAAAACAATTCCCCAATAAACAATTAACAAACCCCAAATGCTCTAACAATAAATAATTGTACCCAAAATGACATGAATATGAATATGAAAGACAATTGTGAAACTTTTGTTACTGAATATGAATATGAAAGACAATATGAATATGAAAGACATGGTGAAAGCTTTAATTTATTAACATCTATGTGGTCCCCAATAAACTCCAATCGTCAAGATGAACAATTGATACCGAATAAATTAGGCATGTAACTAATGTAATCTATCTTACAATTCATAAAGGATTTTTACTATTCACAAAACACTCTGTTCACAGTCTAAATGTCCTACGTGGCGCTTTTATTCTCTTTATGTTGATGGCAACAACTTAAAACTCAAAAACTCTCCCCCACAGACAAACTCAATTCAGCATTACTTTCCTCTTCTCACGCAGGTAAGCTCTCAAAGCTCTCTCACATCTTGCAAATCCTCTATCAAATTTCTCTCATCTTGCAAATCCCTCTCTCAGGTCTCTATTTCATCTTGCAAATCCCTCGCTCACGCAGCAAACAAAACCCTTATCCTTCATCTTGCAAATCTCTATAAGTAACTTTCTTTCTCTCTCACGTACCTATCTTTTTCTCTCTCACACAATCTCTTTCTCTCTCATGCAACTCTTTTGCTCTCTCTCGCGCACAATGGGTTGATTTGGTGTTTTTTCTTCTCCCTTTCATCGCTAAGGCACAATGGATTGATTAGGTTTGTTTTTCTTCTCTCTAACTATTCTTCTTTCTTCTCTGTAACTATTCTTCAATCTCTTGCTATTTAATCTTCTTTTCACCCCTAATTAATCTATAAATTTAGGGGTTTTTTTTGGGTTTTTTCTCTTTGATTTTTTTTTGTTGAAAATCTACTATACACTGTCTCACGGTTCTCTCTCTCACGCAACTCTCCATTGTTGTTGCAATTTTTGTTGGTGAGTTGAATTTCTAGGGTTAGGGTTATGTTTAGGTTATTATTTTGGTTACTGGGTGTTGAATTTCTATTGGTAATGCTGCTGTGAGTTGAATTTCTAGGGTTATGTTTATGTTATTATAAAAGTGCCACCATCACATTACTGTTGTAATGTTGAAAGAAAAATTTGATTTCTTTTGTTGCCTGGGTTTGGTGTTTTAGTAGTTTGAGAGATTGAGTATAGGATGTGATGGTGATGATGTGTAAATTTGATTATATTCTGTCGAAGAACGGATTTTTTTAATTAAAAAAATTAGCCACACCGGGACATGAAGTGAAAGAGAAATTCAACTCACCAACAAAAATAGTGCACAAAGCCATTCGTTGAGTGTATTTTTAGTTCTTATGAATGGAAACACCTTCATGTATAGTCATTTTTAGAGGGGTGGAACACTTGATGGATCATTTTTTTTAATATCAATGGAAAAAATACAATGGAAACAGGTATGATGGAAAGAATACACGTGATGAAAATCCCATTGATAGAAAGAATACAATGGAAACAATTCTTCAATGGAAAGAATACACTTGATGGAAATCCCATTCATGAAGAAAAATGTATGATGGATCATTTTTTTTGTTATATCAATGGAAATAATTTTTTTACCATAGTCGATGGAAAGAATACAATGCAAACATGTATGATGGAAAAAAATTTTCAATGGAAAAAAGAATACACTTGATGGAAATCCCATTCATGAAGAAAAATGTATGATGGAATTTTTTTTTGCCATGGTTTAGAATTTATCCGCCATGAATGGAAACATGGTTACATAGTTTAAAATTTTGTATAAATCTAAACTATGGTGACCATGGATAGTTAAAAAAAATTTATGAATCTAAACTATGGTGACCATGGAAACACCTTCATGTATAGTCATTTTTAGAGGGGTGGAACACTTGATGGATCATTTTTTTTTAATATCAATGGAAATAATTTTTTTTTTACCATAGTCGATGGAAAGAATACAATGCAAACATGTATGATGGAAAGAATTCTTCAATGGAAAAAAGAATACACTAGATGGAAATCTCATTCAAGAAGAAAAGGTATGATGGAATTTTGTTTTACCATGGTTTAGAATTTATCCGCCATGAATGGAAACATGGTTACCATAGTTTAAAATTTTTTATAAATCTAAACTATGGTGACCATGGAAACACCTTCATGTATAGTCATTTTTAGAGGGGTGGAACACTTGATGGATCATTTTTTTTATATCAATGGAAAGAATTTTTTTTACCATAGTCGATGGAAAGAATACAATGGACAGAATACAATGGACAGAATACAATGCAAACATGTATGGTGGAAAAAATTCTTCAATGGAAAAAAGAATACACTTGATGGAAATCCCATTCAAGTAGAAAATGTATGATGGAATTCTTTTTTACCATAGTTTATAATTTATCCCCCATGAATGGAAACATGGTTACCATAGTTTAAAATTTTTTAAAATCTAAATTATGGTAACCATGGAAACACCTTCATGTATAGTCCTTTTTAGAGGGGTGGAACACTTGATGGATCATTTGTTTTTGTTTTTTTTTTTTTATATCAATGGAAAGAATACAATGGAATTTTTTTTTACCATAGTTGATGGAAAGAATACAACGGAAAAAGGTATGATTGAAAGAATAATGTCAAATCCAGAAGAAAAAGGTATGATGGAAAATTTTTTTACCATAGTGTGTAGTGTTGGATGGAATAAGAAAGAATACACTTGATGGAAATCCCATTCCAGAAGAAAAAGGTATGATGAATTTTTTTTTTTTACCATAGTTTTGAATTTTTTCCCCCATGAATGGAAACATGGTTACCATAGTTGGAATTTTTTTGAAATCTAAACTATGGTAACCATGGATAGAGTCCTTTTTTTTTATGAATCTAAACTATGGTAACCATGGCCAAAACTTTCCACTTGATTAGGTAAAAATCCCATTCAAGAAGAAATAGATACAATGGAAACGCCTTGAATTTCGAATCCATACCTTAACAAAAGGAACAAAGAAATGATGATATTCCTCAAGAATCTTTATCGGCATATTCTGATATATCGTTTCAAATTCAGGGTTACTCCCATCAATGACATGCTTTATAACAAAAGACTTCCCATAGATGATTTCATAATCTGGGGTGCATTAGGTTATCCGCTTTCGCAGGTCATTTGTTGTCCCTCTGTTTTAGTTTTTAGTATCGTCCTTCACATAGTTGTTTTCCTTAAAGAGATAGTTTAAATGATCACAAAATAGGATGAGGGGTTGAATTTGACAAGTGCAAGATAGATGTTTAAGATCACTCAATTTGATGAATGGATTTGCAAGGATGGAATTTTTAATCATAATATAGATATTGTTTTGGCTTTGATAAGATGTGGATTCAAGGGTTGTGTTCATAGTAAATTTCGTTGTTTTTTAAATCATGTTATGACTGCTTATAAGCTTATGATTTTTTCAAATTTTAAAGTATGCATCATTGTTAAAACATAGTAAATTTTGTCAATTGTTTTTTAAAATTCTAAGGTTTCTAAAGTCCATTTCTTTTGTTATTTTCCCCCTTCTATACCAATTAGATATTTGTTATGCTTCTTTTTTTCCACGTATGGTTCTTTGTTCCACATTTTTACAGTTTTCGCTTTTGGTTAAATTGATGGTTGGATTGCTTATTAAATTGATGGTTGGTCCAAAAAGATAGCTCAATTGTAAAGCTTTGGTTGCAATCTGAAAACATTTTCTTTTTCGTTTCAGGGATCGCTAACCTTGCATTGTGCCTGACCGTAATTATGGACCACTTAGTTCAAAAAACACCCTACTCCGAAATGATGATTTTCGGACAGGTACTATAGTAGGTTGATACTACTACATCTTACTTCGTATTGGTTGTCTCATATGTATTACACCTTTTTTGTTTGCAGGTGGATTCGGCCGTACAAGGAACTGTAAGAAAAATGCATAGTTTTTCCACCATAATTGGACAATTTCACCTTAGGATTACTCATTTACTTATATGTTTGCCATTGATCAAATTTCTAGAAGAACAAAACGTCACGGTTACAGTTTGTGATGAGCATGTTGATTCAAACTTGCCGAGGCCAGTAAGAAATTTTGTTAATTTCTCTTTTAACTTTTTTTAATAAACTTTCCAATGATTTTAACATGTTATCCTTTTACTAGGAGCAATTTCTTATAGACAATGGCCTCAGGTCCAACGTTCCCAACCAACAGGTTTTTTTCTATTTATTTATTTGTTTTTTCTTTTCCACTAATTCTAACAATAAATAGATACATATTTATTTATAGCAAGTTCTCTATTTTTCTATTGTTAAAGCCAAATATGGATATGGGAAAGGGAAAAGAAAATGTCCCTGTAGACAATGACGTTTCCAAGCGTGTGCTAGGCCAACGTTTGCGTCGAGAGAGAAAAAATCAACCTAAGTTAGACACTACCTTGACTGCTAATGTGAATACTACAAAAAAGGGAAGAGCCAAACTCCAATGCTTTGGGGTATGTACATCTGTTTTTTTTCTAACAAAATTTATATTTGTGTCTATTTCTTTATATGGGTATGTACATATGCTTCTTTAACCTTATACCTTAGAAAAAAAAAGAAAAAATATATATATATATATATATATATATATCTGTGTCTGTTTCTTTCTAGCGAAAAGGAAAAACAAAAGTGATACCCAATAATCACGCAATACCATTAAAAGGTATTCTCATAGGTGCTACCAAATCCCGTGTTCAAGAAGGGAATGACATTAAAGATGCACCATCGATTTATAATGTTAGTGATCAAAGGAGCAAACGAAAAGCCACAATTGCCGAAAAGGTAAAAAGCAAATTTGTTGGGGTGTGTACAACATTCTTAATATTCAATTCGTGTGTTGAATTGTGTACTACATTATTTATATTCATTGTTTTGTAACAGGTAAAGGCAACAAACATAGCGAACAATCATGACTATGCGGTACCATCGAAAGGTGTTGTAATAGGGCCTACCAAATCTCCTATTGCTAAGGGAATTGATGAACTTGCATATATTTTGGTACGTTTGAGATCTATATATCTCCAAATGTATGTTTTTCAAAATTCTTATGCTTATTTGCTTAAGTTTTTTATGCAAGGGAAAGGAAAATACCAGTTCAATTCAAAAGGGTAAACGAAAAGTGGTATTTATCCAAGTATGTATAAGTGCTTAACTTTATTATTATTATTATTATTATTATTATTATTATTATTATTATTATTATTATTATTATTATTATTATTATTATTATTATTATTATTATTATTATTATTATTATTTATTTTTATTATTATTATTATTATTATTATTTTATACTTTGCTATCCTGGATTCAAAGTATGTCATGTATGTGTTATTTAGGCCCTTTCTTATTTTCCCATTGTCTATGCACGTTTTCATTATTTAGATTATATGCATGCCTTAATTCCTTTAGTGTGTAATCATTTACCATTTTAAATGTATTTTAGGATAACAACATTGTTGAGAATAATAATTCAAAACGTGCATCCGTACAACGTTTGCGTCGAGAAAAAGAGGGAATTTTATGTAGGACGCCTCCTGATCAAATACCTTTTCCTTCTTTCACGCCCAATGATCGCGCTTTTCCACAAAAGCTGTGGAAATAATCACGAATGGCTGAGCTCAATATCATCCCTCCTCGATGCATGAATTATGAATTTTTTACTATGTTAGATCAAAATGTGTTGCCACCACAGCAACCAAGGAGGTGTTCATTTTCTATGCCAAACACATCCCCAAATGCACCAACAAACATGTATAATTCTTTTTTCTATTTTCTCTTCTAATTTTACTTTATCAAGTTTTATAAATTATAACTCATCAAATTCTTGAAACGTGTTTAGACCAATTACAGATGACCGACTTCCTAATAATGATACTTCCCGTCATAGTGGTTTTGGTTCCCGACATGAAATTGACCCACAACCTCATCAAGAATAAACACGTCATTTCTTAGGCAAAATGGAATTTTTGTGTCCTCATTGCTCAGCACTACATTGGAAAGATGAAAAATTGAAGGCATCTTCGTTAAGAAATCATTTTTACGGAACGTGTTGTTTGCAAGGAAAGGTGAAGTTGCCAATGTTATCTACCCCTCCACCATTGCTTCAAGTGTCGTATGAGGGAGATGATGTTCAATCAAATAATTTTCGTAGACATATTCGTGAGTATAATGCTGCGAATGCATTTACGAGTCTTGGTACAAAATTTGAGCCAAGGGTACTCAATGGGAGGGGTCCCACAAGCTTTATTATTCATGGAGAATTATGACATCAAACGGGAGCGTTAATTCCGCAACAAGGCCAAGATGCAAATTATTCACAACTTTACATTTATGATCCTGATTCAGCATTACATACCCGCAGTCGTCGGAATCCACGCTTGAGATTGGATGTGCTCAAAATCATTCAAGATGCTTTGTTGCAGTATAATGCGTTTGTGGAAAAATACCGTCAAGCATATGAGATTCTAAATCAATCAAATTCTGTTGACCAAAACATACCTGTGTATTTATACTATAGTTGTCATAAAGACCGACGGCGTTACAATCTTCCTTCATCAAATGAAATAGTAATTATTTTGCCAGGAGATGTCCCTGAAGTAAACACAACTAGAGATATTGTCGTATATTTGCGAGGAAATCAAGAGTTGATGAAAATTAATGAATGTCACCCAGCTTACTTACCGCTTCATTATGTGCTATTATTTCCGTATGGCGACTTAGGTTGGGAGCCTGAATTAACTCAGTGGGATGTTACAACTAATAGGTGTTTAAACAAATGACTTACTCAAATGGAGTTTTACAGTTATCGTTTGTTCGAACGACCAACTGAGTACTCAACAATTTTGAGAGCTGGCAAATTGTTCCATGAGTTTTTAGTAGATACTTGGGCTTCAACGGAGCAAAACCGATTAATGTATGTGAGGAACAATCAAACAAAGCTCAAGGCTGAGCTCTATGAAAGTCTTACGGACATTGGGCCCGATGGGTTAAGACCAGATCAAGTTGGGAAGCGACTTATTTTGCCGTCATCCCATCTTGGTAGTCCAAGACACATGTTTGAGATATTTCAAGATTCAATGACTATCACACGTTACAACAACCATCCATATGTTTTCATAACCATGATTGCAAATCCAAAGTGGCCTGAAATTATGGATGCTCTGTTACCTCACCAAAAGCCTACGAATTGCCTAGATTTAGTAGCTCGAGTTTTTGAGTTAAAAAGAAAATGTCTAATGGATAAAATTATCAAAAGAGGCACATTGGGTGATGTTGTAGCTCATGTCTTTACCATTGAATTCCAAAAGCGTGGGCTACCTCATATGCACACACTATCGCTCAAATTGATAAGATCGTGTGTGCAGAATTTCCTGACCCGGATAAAGATCCGATGTTATTTCAAACAGTTTTTCATTGTATGGTGCATGGACCGTGTGGTGCTCGAAATTCTGGAGCACCGTGTATGGAGAATGGGAGGTGCACAAAAAGATATCCTCGCGAATTTTCAGAAACAACAACAATTTGCCAAGATGGATATCCTATTTATCGACATCGTAATACTGGCCGAGATTATAATGTGAAGGGGCAACCGGTTGATAAAAGAGATGTGGTGCCATATAATCCATATCTTTCAAGGATGTTTGATTGTCATATTAATGTGGAAGTGTGTGAGGGAATTAGATGTGTGAAATACATACACAAGTACATTTATAAAGGTCATGATAGAACAACAATGGTACTAGGGTAGTAGATGAAATCCAACAGTATCTTGATGCTCGATATATTGGTCCACCAGAAGCTGCTTGGCGGATATTTGGTCATCTTTTACACAAAGAAAATCCTACAGTGGTTCGATTGGCACTTCATTTACTTGGAATGCATCATATTGTTTTCAATTCTGCAGATCAAGCACAATCAATTTTACTTAGAGCTAGACAAAAATGTCGACTTTAACTGCATTCTTTGCATGTTGTGTTGTAGATTCGTTTGCACGTACATTTACCTACCAAGAATTCCCCCAACATTTTGTTTGGTAGAAATCACAAAAGATGTGGACAAAAAGAAAAATGGGCTATGCAATTGGAAGAATGTACTTTGCCAGTCCTCATGAAGGTGAAAGGTTTTATTTGCCACTGCTTCTAACGGTTGTAAAAGGGCCACAATCATATGAACATTTGCGCACATATGACAATGTTTTACACGACACCTTCAAATTAGCTTGCATTGCACGAGGACTCTTAGAAGATGATGATGAATGGATTCAGTGCCTTGAAGAGGCCGCGATCATGAAAACTGGGAATCAATGAGAAGATTGTTTAGTGTTATTCTAATGGAATGTCACCCACTTCACCCAGATTTGCTATGGACAAGGTTATTAGTGAAGAAATGTGATGATCTTGCGCACCAACTTCAAACAAGGTTTGGTATTTCCAATCTAACAGATGCTCAGACTCTGGATTATGGTTTGTATCTCATAAATCAATTTCTTCAAGAATGAGGGAAGAATCTGACAAAGTTCCCACCTATGCCCCTACCAATTGAAAATTGGGACATGATAGTTGGTAACAAACTCATATGGGAACACCGACAACTTCAGTATGATGGTCAATAAGCCGATGCACAATCGTCCATCGACCATCTTAATGAGGCACAACGTTCTGCTTATACTGCAATAGTAACTTCAGTTCTTGAAAAAAAAAGGAATTCATTTCTTTTTGAATGGAGGTGCAGGAACAGGTAAAACATTTTTATACAACGCCATTGCATCAAAATGTCGCAGCCTTGGACACATTGTCATTACCGTTGCATCATCTGGTATTGCGGCGTTACTATTAGTGGGAGGCAAAACATCTCATTCAATGTTTCGTATTCCGCTGGATGTCATGGAAAATTCAGTGTATGGGTTTACTAAACAGTCATTGCATGCTGAGTTATTCAGGGAGACAAAACTAATTATCTGGGATGAAATTTCGATGCAACATAGATATTGTGTTGAAGTAGTTGATCGTGTACTACAAGACGTTTACAACACTAATAAGTCATTTGGTGGTATTATTGTTGTTCTTGGGGGTGATTTTCGACAAATATTACCGGTGATACCCAAAGGCATCCGCGAGCAAATTGTGGCTGCATCTTTGAGGCAATCTCAGCTTTGGTTAAACATACAAGTTTTGACTTTGAGTTTGAATATGCGGTTGGACAATGGGGTAGGCAATGATGGTTTTACGAAGTTTTTGACTGAGGTAATATTTTTGTGTAAACAAATCTACATTTTACTACAATGCATTTTTTTTAATTATTGATTATTTTTATTTTATATAGATTGGAAGCACTGCACAAGATGTTATTCATTTTCCACCAACAGTGCACAAGTGCAAAGATTTAAGTGAACTAATTTCTTTGGTTTATCCTCAACTAAATGTAGTAGGCACAACGTCTCCGAATTATTTGACTGAGCAAACAATTCTCTTAGTAAGAAATGACGATGTGTGTGACATTAACAAAGTTGCACTATATGATTTCCCGGGAGAAATCATTGTTTATTTAGCCGCAGATAAAATGGTGGAACATATTGAAAATGATCATTCCATTACCAACCGTTATCCAACTGAGTATTTGAACTCACTTAATCCTTCTGGATTACCGCCATTTAAGTTAGAATTCAAAGTAGGTTGTCCAATTATGTTGCCGAGAAACACCGCACCTAAAGATGGATTTTGTAATGGAACACGTCTTATGGTTATGCGTTGTGCAACGCGTATAATTGAAGCTAAAATCTTAAATGGGGATAAGGCTGGCAATTTAGTTTTCATTCCTAGAATCTTTTTAACGCCATCATTTTCTGAGTTTCCCTTCAAAATGAAATGGCGTCAATTTTCAGTGCGGTTGGCATATGTAATGAAGATAAACAAGTCACAGGGTCAATCTGTGAAATACGTTGGAGTTGATCTACGAACACCGATATTCAGCCATGACCAACTTTATGTTGCATTATCTAGATGCACATCTTCTAATAGAATAAGTGTCTTTTTGCCTCAAGATGGGTTGGATTCTACGACCAATATTGTTTATCCAGAAGTTTTGTTGTAAGATTTTTATAAAGGTATGCTTTAATAAATTTTCTAATGATTTTTATATTTTGCTTTCATAAGATACTAGTGTAATACTCATGAAGGTGTTTGATCTTGGTTAGTGGTGAAACATTATGTTCAGGTTTTACCGGAGGTGGAGTTGGACGTGGTCGTGGCCACAGATATTATATTCTAATCTTGCTAAAGGCGGTGCATCAACATCACTATCAGATGGTGATGGTGATGATTTAATAATTGGAACTTCAAAATTAATTAACAGTTAAATCAAACAACAAATAATCTTTTATCTATTCTAATTCATTTAGAGAGAATTTAGGTAATGAATGAAACAAAACTTGTTGATTCACAAGATCATGTCTTGCACATGAACTGAGAAAAAAATGTTTTTTAATTTATTTAATTATATAGCATTCCATTACTCAGTTTACATTGGAATTTCGAGGAAAACTACGGATTCACGTAAAAAACATGTTAAAGTTTTAATGCATTTTGACATGCGCGTTAAAATTTGATATGAACTATTTTTACCGTTGGATTCCTCAATCATAGTTTTGAAGCAAGAGAGGACCCACATTGGTCATGACAAAGGTTGGCCGACAACAGTTGTCTTAGACTGCCCGAAAAGGTGATTCTTAAACAGCAAGAAACATTGTTTATCAAGATATGTAATGGGCATACCTAAACTTGTATCTCAAGGCACACTCACCGAAACATATTGAAACTTTAACAAGTTGTTTCTTATGTGAATTTGAAATTTCCTTGAAACTTTAGCTCAAAAGATTTACTAAACTGTTATTTTTATTTAGTATGGATTTTTAAGCTAAAAATAACTTATATGTGTCTTAAACTTGCACTAAAACCTCAATAAGTCATTCCATGCTAATGCGTCTTTTTTAAAACCAAATTTATGAATAACATGAAAAATGTTATTTGTGAATGTAAGCCAATATAGGTTGAGTGGAGCGAAATTCTAAAAATGCAGGATTGAATTATAAAGTCGTGCATATTGGGTTGTGATTGATTGATGAAATTAAATCATTCAAATGCAACCATGAGGGGTCAATCAGAAATGCATCAATCAAAGTCAACTAAGAATAAAATCAATTCAAGAGATCAAAGACAAAGATATGAAGTCGGTCAAGCATTATCAAAGCTTCAAGAAGACATGACAAAATGGTTGAAGCCAAAAAAGGTGGACCAAGTCAAGTAGCAAATGTAGATTAGCCAAAATAGCTTATGCATGACCAAAATTTAAATGAAAAGCCAAAAAATGTTTAGAGAACCAAATTTGAATTTGAATTTGAGATATCCTTTCCCATGAGACTAGATATTTTTCTGTAATGGATAGATATCTCCTCATGAGACATGTCCATGTGCTTCAAGAACATGTCCATGTCAAGGTACAAGGCCATGTGCCAGAGTATCTTGCACATGTGACAAAAGATAATATTTTATTTTAAAATATTTATGTGTATAGCAAAGTCGACTTCACTCTTTATATGTCATTGTCACCAGATAATCATTCTGATAAAGCAAAAAAAAATGTTTTGAATAGAGTCGTTCTCATTTGTCATCATCAACTTTGGGAGTTCAAGAGAAAAACTATTGAAAAACAATAGATCCAACAAGAAGAAGAACAAGTTTCTCCCCATTGTTCAAGAATATATCTCTCCATGTTATTTTTTAGTGAGTTTAACCTAGGCCAAACAACTTCTTTGTTTAAAATTTAAAGGCTCTAAAAAGAACATTTTTTGTTTCCCCAAACTTTTATACTTTTAAGGGCAAAATCTCACTTCTACTCTATAAAGAAATGAGAATCTGAACTTAGACCTTTCTTTAATCCGTCTATTTGAGAAACACAAGTAGAGAAGCTTCTTTGAGTGTTAGCTTGCCTAAACTCAACTTACCTCATGTGTATTCTTGAACCGTGAAGTGGATCCAAAAAAGTAAGTGTCACCCAGTGATCCAAGCAGTGGTAAGACTTGATTGTGATGCATTCCATGATGGTGTGGTCCTTGGAAAATTGATAAGTTTCGTGAAGCACAGTTATAAGACCATGTGGTATCTCCAGAATCTCAAGCACATGTCTGCAAGACTTTGTTGTGGTTACATCTCATTGGTGATTACCAAGGTTTTTGTAGGACTCACGGAGAAGAACACTTCGTTTGTTCGGTAAGTCATGTGGGAGCGCAACAATTTGACCTTACGAGATCGAGGTTGTGAAATGTGATGGATAGTGTACTTCTCTTTTATACAAGTAATAGAAACTTGTGGCTTGCGACTCTATCTGTCGAGGAAGTAATTGGTTGGGACCAATCAAACTACGGCCAAGGTGAACCTCGTTATATCTGTGTGTGGTATGGTCTCTTACCATTTCTTTAAATTACTTATGCATGTTTGTTGATGATATCTCATCTTGCATGTTTTAAGTTTTTTAAATCATAGTTTAGTTTGTTTGATTTGTGCATCAAGTCTTGGATCTACTTTGCAAAAGTATTTCCTTAGATCAGATTTTAGATACTAAGACTTGTGAGACCACCAGATATATAGTTGAATCATTTCATACTCTTCATTTATCTTTGAATGTTTTATTGGTGTTAAAATCTGTAGATTATCTTGAGCACCGAGTAAAAACGAAGTGTTCATATAACCTCTTTGTCTTGGCATTCTTGCGCATACGTTTTTCAAAGATAAAAGGTTTTAAAAAAGAGACAATTCAAACTCATCTAGTCTTGCTCATTATATCTCAGGGTAATTTCATTTGGTATATGAGGGGATAGCTTTGCACTTTCATAGCAGAATGCAAATTTCACATAAGTAATAAAAATAACGTTTACTAATTAACAATAGCATCATCAACAATATCCTGATCACAACCACCAACAACTACAAGCAATTACTCCTAGCTAAAGATAATAATAATTAAAAGGACTTCATCGTTAGTTTCATGGTGTCTTGACAACAAATTAGACCTCAATCTTAATGATAAATAATAATTTTGAGTCATATTTATCCAAGATTGAAAACCATGGTTGACCGTCACAATCAAAGACCACTAACATCCTTGAACATATTTTTTGTATCATTCCATCAATAAGAGTGTGGATTTTTTTTTAACTTGTACCGATTAACAAATAAATTAAAATTTGCACGGATCAATTTCATGATATATCTAGGGGTCCCATTTACATTTTTTTCGCTTTCGACGAATTCGTAGGAGATGTAAGACACATCCTAGAATTTTTAAATGAAACAAATTAATTAACAAACACATTAGCCTTTGCAAGGTTTGTTTTCCTAACATGGATATAGGTAGGTTTACATTTAAAATTTTCACTTTGAACAAATGCACAAGATATGTAAAACGCATCCTAGTAAAACATCATTATATCGATCCTAAGAAAACACATTTCTAATACAATATATATTTTGTAATACCCAATTTATTGTCCTTAACCATTTGAAAAGGTGTATAGGTTTTACGTCAAACTATTGGTCCTATGCTAATTAGTTAACCAATTGTTACAATATTTATCAGTTATTTTGTATATGTATGTAAACATTAAACTAATAATCTTCACTTTTATGGCTCCCTAATAAATTAACGTGAGTCGTGTCCTAGGGTAGATGTGATTAGATCCTAAGATCTTGATTCTTGAGTGTCACTGAGAATTTAAAATGGACAAGTGGTGTGATATTTATATTTTCAAATCAATAGTATTTAGTGTATGGATTATTATTTATACACTCTCTTCAGTTATGATTATTATTTATATCCTGAAAAGATTATGATATATATCTTAGTCACATATTCAAAAGTGATTAATTCAAGCATGATTTTTCTTTTTAAGAAATTATAAAACATGATAAAGAGTTCAATTGTATACTTTCATAACATACTTTAAAATTTTTTACCAGACACGTTAATCTTTATGGCCGGAAAGGCTTTAAAGTCAATTTTTTTGCCAGGTTTGGATGTTTTTAAACTTTTACCCCATTCTCTTTAAAACATAATCACAAACATTATCTATAGAAGGGGTAGAAGTGTAAAAAGTCCAAAATTTAACTAAAAAATGGTTATAAAGCCTGACTGCCTAAAATTGGAGTTATTTAATACAAAGATGGAAGAGTTAATTGGTTGCCAGTTCATTGTATCACAAAATTTCAGTGCTACCAAAATAAAATTTAAAGAGTAGTTAACTATAGAATTAAATTATGATATTTTAAATCACACTGGTGGTTTATGGTTGAGTTTAGGGTTGGCCAAGACCATGAGAGTTAATTTGATATATTGTATTTTGGTAAACATGAGATGGTACTTTTACTTAAAAAGTGATTGACTTGGAATAAGTAAAAACATTGTCTCATTTAGTTGATAGATAAATTAATGCCGTAGATTGAGATCAAGTATTTTGGTTGACCAAAATATGAAAGCATTGTCTCAGGTCCCTTTTAGTTGAGATATGATTGTTAATTAATTAATTTACTAAGCCTATAAAAAAAGGTCGTTATTTTATTTTATAGGAAACTAGTAGCAATTCATTAAAAAAGACATACAAGTCCACCTTGCAGCCGACTTTCCAACCCGTCATAACACCACTATCATTATGAACAGATGCTACTAATTCATGGGAAACATTAATTATATATATACATCTACTAACATACCAGAGTTTACATGACACAAAAACATTGAGCACAACTCTAAAATATTTTGCTGCCACGATAAGTGTTTCGTAGTTCCTTCAGCAACACAAACGATGTCCAACGAATATATTAGAACTACCACAATTTAATTGCACATTGTT
Organism: Berberis vulgaris; assembly: GCA_963556465.1. Classification (NCBI taxonomy): domain Eukaryota; kingdom Viridiplantae; phylum Streptophyta; class Magnoliopsida; order Ranunculales; family Berberidaceae; genus Berberis; species Berberis vulgaris. The sequence continues at coordinate 47,762,353 of OY747136.1, forward strand.
TTCTATTGCCCATCTCAAGCTTTCCACAATAGCATGCAACTCTGCATCGAAGCTACCTTCGCACCTACTACTGACTATGCCCTTATTAGACTACCCATGATGCTTATTAGTGTGTTGATGGTGAACTGGTAATGAATTCATAACATGATTGTAAGTTGAGTATGCTAAAAGCAACTATAGCAAATTGATAATAGTGTTATGTTGTTCCTTATCTTGCATGTTAATCGTGTCATAGTCATATTCATATTGATTTAGGTTACTTACTTGCCACCAAAGATTAATCTTTTTAGATGTAAGCTTAATAACTTAACCAGGACCAGTTTGTTGATATTCAAAGACTCTTCGTTTCAAGTATACCAAATAGTGCATACAAGTTGTTGCTATGGTGAAAGTCAAATGCTTTGGGTTAATTTTCCATGTTCCAAATATCACTACTAAAAAAATCCCCTTTGGCAACGATTCGTAGCGCGACGAGGCAAGTTTTGTCATTCAAAATTAACTTGGCACGATGACAAATTTACTATCGTCACGCTATTACAAAAAATAGTTAACTATTTAACGCGACACACTGTTTCGTCGCTTAAAAAACCTCTTACGCAACGAACTTGAAGCCTTCGTTACATAACTAATGTGCGACAAAGTGTCATCGCTTAAAACCAAATATTTTGTCGCCCTAAAATACCTAGGGCTACGTGTCGATTACTTTGAACGACCAACTTGAACATCCTCGGGTGACAAACTTTTTTGTCGCCTAAATATATCGTACTCGACGAACTGGAAGCCTTCGTCCCATAAATAATGTGCGACAAAGTATCGTCGCTTAAACCCAAATATTTTGTCGCCCTAAAATACCTATGGCTATGTGTCGACTACTTTGAACGACCAACTTTAACATCCTAGGGCGACAAACTTTGTCGTCGCCTAAATATATCGTACGCAACAAACTGGAAGCCTTCGTCGCATAAAGTCTTCACGACAAAGTGTCGTCGCTTAAAGCGAGCAGGTATCGCCTAAAACACCCTAGGGCGACGAATTGTGTCACTGGAGAATGGTGAGGAAATTGCTATTTTCTTTTTTTTGAAATTTCATGAAATCAGGTTGCGATCATGGGGATTTTTGGGAGTGTCTCACTGTTTTTTGAGTGCATACTAGATATTTATTAATTAATAATGTCTACATCATCCACTTGAAGAATTGTAATTGAGATGTTGCCGAAAATTTTCCACATTGAAACCTAATCGCATTATAAGTGACGTTAACTCACTTGAATTCTCATGTTTTGTTTATAAATTGAAAACAGGCGTAATGGAAAGACAGTGGATACAAAATCAGGACAAATGCTGTGATGGATATTTAAATGGGATCGAGAGCTTCATTGAGTTTGCAAGGACACATGTCACTGGTACGACAAATCATATCAAGTGTTTGTGTCAATGTTGTAACAATTGTTTGTGGCAGATATTCAATATGGTTTGATATCATTTGGCGAGGTGTGGGATGATTCAGAATTATATGAGGGGGATTTATCATGGGAAACAACGAGAATTTGGTTCCACTACATCGCATACCCAACCACTTGTGCCGCACATAGATGAAACGTCCATGAATGATAATGACCAAGTTATGGGTATAATAAATGACGCTTATCCATATGCATCGATGAACGAAGATGCCATTGATGATATGGTAGGAGATGTCATACCTCCCAACATGCTGCAAAGTGAAGAGTTAGAAATCAGAAAACTATGAAAGACTGTTGAAACAAGCCCAACAAGCATTATACCCCGGTTGCACCGAGTTCTCCCTACTTACTGCCATTGTGGAGTTGATGCATTGCAAAGTGAAACATCATGTGTTGAATAAGTGTTTTTCTCATTTAATGGGGATTATGAAGCGGATGCTTTCGAAGGAAAACGTTTTGCCCGAGGATTATCGTAACGTGCAGAAAGTGTTGAACGGTCTCGGTTTGGAGTTTCAAAAGATTCATGTTTGCAAATACAACTGTGCATTATTTTATAAGAAAATTGAAGGGATGGATGCAGCCTTGTGTGCAATGAGCCAAGATATAAGCCTAATTCTGGTAATAAAACGAAGAAAATTCCATAAAAGGTTTTGCGTTATCTTCCACTGAAGCCCATATTGCAGCAATTGTACATGTCGACGCACACTACGAGTCACATGAGATGGCACAAGGAAAGAAGGGTTGATGATAATTTTTTGAGACATCCTGTAGATGGAGAGGCTTGGAAAGCATTCAATACTATGTATCCCGATTTTGCAGAAGACCCGTGCAATGTCAAATTGGGGCTTGCAACTGATGGATTTAATCTGTTCGGGAATATGAGCTCTACTCACAACACCTGGCCCATCGTTTTTGTTCCTTATAACTTGCCTCCTTAGATGAGTATGAAAAAAGAATTTACAATGATGACTCTATTAATTCCCGGTCATCTCGCAAAGAACATTGATGATTATTTGCGGCCGTTGGTTGATGAGTTAAAAGACTTATGGAAAAATGGTGTACGTACCTTTGATAAGTCTACCAACACAATGTTTATGTTGAGAGCAGCAGTGATGTGGACTATACATGATTTTCCCGCTTATGGAAATATTTCAGGTTAGAGTACTCAGGGCTATAAGGCATGTCCGGTATGCAACGATGATGTAACGTCTGATTGGCACGCAGGGAAGGATTGTTATATGGGTCACCGTAGATGGTTTTCGCATGATCACGAGTGGCGAACAAATAAGGTGAACTTTGATGGAAAATTAGAGAACAACACTAGACCCAGAGAATGGTTGGGGGATGACATTTTGGCCAAGTTGAATAGCTTGGAATTTGGTTAGATTGGCAAACATCTCGATAATCGTGATACTAATTTGCATAGGTCAGCTACACATCTGAACTGGATGAAGAAGAGTATATTATTCAAGCTTCTGTACTGCTCGAAATTAAAGATCAGACACAACCTAGATGTGATGCATATTGAAAAGAATGTGTGTGATAATGTGGTTGGGACAATTCTTAGCATCGAAGGATAATCAAAGGACATTGTGAAAGCGAACGACAAGATTGTATGAACATGGGTATAAAGAAACGGTTATGGCTTAAGAAGGTCGGTGACAAATGGATAAAGGGACATCCCTATTTTGCAGTTAAACCGCCAGTAAAGATAAAAAAATTTAAGTTTTTTTCTTCTGTGAAATTTCCAGATGGGTACGCATCTAATATTGCCCGTTGTATGAAAATGAGTATGGGAAAATGTTGGGATTGAAGAGCTATGACTGTCATGTACTACTGCAACGTCTTCTTTCGATCGTTATTCGAGGATTTTTGCCATCGGGTGTTGTTGGCCCTATTACAGAATTATCGAGATTCTTCCAGTATCTATGCGCAAATCAGATATAGAAGGTTGCAAGACGATATTATGAACATCTTATGCAAATTCGAATAGATATTTCCTCTGCCATTTTCACTTGCATGATTCACTTGATGATACATTTACCGGGTGAGGCAAAGCTTGGTGGGTCGGTCAATTATCGGTGTATGTACCCAATAGAAAGGTAATTCATATGCCTGTTTTCTAACTATTCTTCATTTATTGTAACAATGAGTCTGACATCCTTTATATTTTGCAGAATACTAGGCACATACAAAAGATGCGTACGGAACAGGGCAAGATCCGAAGGATCCATAGTGGAGGCATATACTGCAAATGAATCACTTAATTATTGTGCAATGTATCTCCATAATGTTGAGACGTCCTTTAACCGAACTCAACGAAATAATGACGGTGGTACTAGAAGTGAGGCATTTTCTATTTTTGCGCAACTTGCATAACCGTTTGGCGAGCCACCAACAAATGATCAATTTAGCGATAACGACATGGAAGTTAAGCATTGGTTCATACTCAACAATTGTGACGAGGTCTTGCCATTTTTGGGGGAGCATAAAGAACTACTTAGGCGTAAGTATCTTGCACATTTACGGGTCGATAAGCACCGTTAATCGTTTCCTGAATGGTTTCGCATACACGTAAGTTGATAACTATAAGAAAATTTGATAATATTGCATTATTTTTTTATAATTGGTATTCAACATATTCTGAATATATTTTTTTTATATTTTAATAGATGTTACAATTGAAGGAAGTAAATTCGCCTATTTACGACGATGAATTATCAAAACTGGCGAGAGGTTTTATTCGATCTGAAACATTTTTGGGTTGTTATGTGAATGGTGTTAAGTTCCTAGTTATCGAGCGAGATAACAATTTGAGCACTCAAAATAGTGGCGTATCAGTACCTGGGGACGGCGACATCGCCAATGTTGATTTCTATGGTAAACTGACATCTGTAATTCAATAACTTTACAAAGACCGTTGTCAGGTGATTTTATTCAAGTGTCGTTGGTTTGATACAAACCCACATAAAGCCGGGAGTATTAAACGAGAATATGGTCTAGTAAGTGTGAACACAAACACACTTTGGTACGAGCATGATCCTTTTATTTTGGCAACTATGGCAAAACAATTTTTTTATCTAGATGATTCTAAAGCCGGTGGTGGATGGAAAATAGTCCAAACGATCCAACACAGAAGTATATAGGACATTCCTGAAAAGGCTTTTGATGACCACAGTGATGACGACACCGCTGATCAAAAGAATTTATCTTCAAGCATTCCCATTATCCAACAACCATTTGAGTTATTTGTCGAACTTCCTCTGGTTGATGACAAATATGATGGAGTTTTTGTAGAATCTGAGGCAACCATGTCAGATGAACTTGAAGAAGAAGTCGAAAGTGATTACTCTACTGATTCAGATTAAATACATTTGAAGGAATATAATTTGTTAGGTTGTTTACAAGATGTTAATCATATTCTGTATTTTGTTAGTTCATTTAATTAAATTTGTTAATGTACTATGAATTTTTTACCATAAATTTGTTAAATGAATGTCGAAGTTCAATTAATTAATTAAATAATGATATAAAAGTTTCCCCTTAAAATAAAAAAAAATTGATGTTTGCGTGACGAAATTAGAATATTTCGTCACACAAAACACTATCACCCTTAAAAAGAATGGCGCGTGCTTCTGGCGGCAAAAAAATTGGCCTGAAAATTTGAAAACTAACGCGACGAAATCACTGATATATGGTGACGAAGGGTTCGTCGCACAAAACATACCCTTTTAATTAGGTTTCAGCTTGCGTTATTCCATTGCTAGCCCAACAAACACATCAAGGTCATTTCAATATCTCAAGTTCTCCAAGGAAAACGAGATATCTCTCTCAACTGTAAGTTCTTTTCAATCTCAAATGTAAGTTCTTTACTAATTATTGTCTTCTGCATACAATATGTAATGGGGTAACTTGGTTTTCTTCTTATCTAGTTATCACTTTTTGACTAAAATGGTTGAAATATTCATTACTGATCATAGACTAGTAGGATTTTATTTAGGTCTTTGTAGGATGATATTCAAGTCTTTGATGAAATGGGTGTTTGATTATAGACTAAAATGGGTCTTTGATGAAATGGGTGTTTGTAGGATGATATTCAGGTATTTGATTATAGCTAAAATGGGTGTTTGTAGGATGCTATTAAGGTCTTTGATGAAATGGATGAGAGAAATGATGTTTCTTGGAATGCAATCGGTAGTAGGTATATCGGGTTTGGGAGATTTGATTAACGGGGATGAGCGTCAGTAGACGCTGACACAAAAAGAAATTGAAGTGTTTTCACACTTGATTTTTTCAGACCATTGGGCAAATCTATATCTATATCATGTCTTTTTGGCACAACAATGGGATTCTAGGGTCTAAAACCATGTTTTTATATATTACATAAGAAACTCATGCTTATGAGACCATATTAAAACTCCTAGTTTATTGTTTAGACCTTGGGATTTCAAGCACACAACTTTTCTTGAGATGGTAATCACAATTGAGTCGAAATTGTGACTAACCTAGGTAATAGTTATTTGGTCTAATTAGAGTTAGTCAGCATTTAGGGAATTGGTTTAGGTACTAGTTATTTGGTCCATGTTCATATGTTGTGGAACACTCAATCTAGTCTGTTAGTTTTTCCTTGCTTGACCATGGAGATATTTTCAGTTGTATTTGTGTTATTCAGCTTACATTCTATATTCATATATGGAGATGAGTACTTGTCTATATGTTGTTTCATATAATTTGTTGAATGAGGAACAACTGTTATGTGTTTGTGAATAAAATCTTAGTATTTGTGGTTTCGGATGGCATGCAACTTTGATTCCTTATCCAGTTTTATGGATGTAGTTTCAAGAACCAACCTGATAAGGTTATCCAATGTTCTTGGCTTCTTTTAAAGCTTAGGTTTGTGAGATGTGTAATTGGTGTTGCCATTTACTTGAGTAAATAATATTAAGTTGAACTATGATTTAGGATATTTATGGAACAATATCAAAGATGAAATGGAACCTCAGGAGTTGTATTTCTTCTTGAATACTTGAATTGGTGTTATCGTAGTTGAAGAATCAAAGACATGGGCATGTGAGGTATGGTGGTGAGCATGTGAAGGTGTTATGTCAATGTGAACAAGTTGTGGGAAGCTGGGAGAGATAAAGTCAATAAGAAGCAAAATCTATCAACTTGTACAAGCAAATCTAGGTTAAATGGTTATACTTCTTTTTGACATAAGTTGCTATGGACTAGGAAAACAAAATTTCCACCGAAATTGTGACTAGACTCAGTTAAAATTTTTCGGATTGAGTGCATTCGGTAATAAATCACAACTGAGTCGAATTGACTTGACCAAGCTTACTAATGAGTTTCAGAACACTGGTCTCGGAAACTGTCTACTGTCTGGTTTAGGGTTGGTTCATTGTGCATTAGGTACCAAAAAATCATTTAGTTTTATTGTTCTAATTATTATTTTTAATTTCAAAACCAACTCTGAACAAAGTGCACAATCTATGTTTGATTAAGTGCCTCCAAGTTGAATTCTTTTCTTCTTAATGGATTTTGATGGGAAAAAACAGCTTGTGTTTTTACTGAGTCAGAGAAACCCATCTTCATGAAATCTTCATTACATTGTGTGGTTTCCCAAAGGATTATTTGTTGTATTTTATCATTAATTTTATGCAGGTTTCTTACTTTAGGCCAATTTCAATTAGGACATATTTTAAAATGTATGTTTTACGAGGTTGTTTGAGATAGAAAATCCAGTAAAATAGAGCCCAGGAAATCTACAGCTCTTGAAAGCATTGTGATTTTAATCACTGAAGTGGTTTTTATCTATATGTTGTTTTTAAGTTGATGTATTATCTATATGTTGTTTTTATTTCATCTATCTGAAGTGCATTCATTGTAATTGTTGTGTTGTTTTTTTTTATTATTTTGGTTCAGATGGCTTCTTTGATATCAAGAAAACGTAGGCCCGTAATTGTTGCTGCTAGTAGTTCGGTCGTCGCTCTTCTGCCTAACGTATCTCATTCAGCCATTAATGCTCCCGCTACAGGGGCTGCTTCTATCAGTACTCCAGCAGCACATGGATCAAATGTTTCGGTCGTTGTCAATCTTCATCGACTGGATTAGTTCCTAAGTTCTCACTCAACGGAGTGCCAGACGAACAAACCGTCGATCAACGGCTCCTGAGATTACACTCGAGACTGTAACCATGACCGGGGATGTAAACCCCTCCCCCAGGGAGATGCAGAGCTCCCTAGAGGTAATAAACTTAAGTTTTCCTCATCATATTCGACATATTGATTTTATTTATTTTTTTAATTTGCAACAGCAAAGAAAACGAGAGGGCCCTGTAGACAACTAGAATCCCAAAGGATCACACGAACTACTAACACACGCATTCCCGTAGTATGGGATCCTAGTCATCGTCGCTCGCAATCGGCGAAGATTAATAGCTTGTTGGTGCATGACATCGATGCAATCATTCGCAACCATTGCCCGATGACATCCTCATCTTGGAGTGAGGTCAAGCCCGAGACGCAGGCCGAGGTGTTGGACGCGCTCACAGTAAGTTTTAGCCATTCATCTCAACCTTTAATAATTAAAATCTTTATAATGTAGAAAATTTTGAAGGTTTTGCATGTTTATGCTTGTAGTTTTACATGATTTGGTATAACTTATCTCTTTGGGCCTTAGTGTTCTCTAATAAATATTATTTTAAATTTCAGGCTAACTTTGAGTTTGACATGAATGATCCAAACATTCATGAATATATCACTGGTACGTGCGTGGATCGATATAGAAATTGGAAGCACGATTTCCACCGGTACTTCCAAACGTTTCCTGATGTGGATAGTGCTAAGACACAACCCCCAATCGAATTGAAGCATAGGCCTGATGAGTGGGTTTGGTTGTGCGATCATTTTCGAACTCCCACATTTTTGGTAAGCATTAACGTTTTTATTTAATTAAAATAAACATATTTATTTATATATATGTACTAACGCATATGTTTAATATATATATTGAATAATTATACAAAAAAGATCTGAGGCGAACAAGGCGAACCGACTTCAAAAGAAAATTCAACATCACTCTGGTTCATTGCCCTTCTCTTACAGGGTGAAGGAACGATGTCTAGTAAGTGAACTAATATGTTTAATTTTCATTGTTTTATTTTTAGTCAATACATTCAACTAAATGTTTATATTAGTTGGTTTATTATTTTAACAATGTTTTGTAGGAGGGTTCAAAATTCCCAGAAATTGACATGTTCAAGGATGTTTATGCACTACTTGGCAATGGGGTGGCTATGAAGTTGCATGTAAGTTTTATTCTTTGCATTTTTTGCATGTTGTCACTTCTGTTGTTTTAAAAGTTATTAATTTTTTATAATTTTTTAATCAAAGAAACGATGGTGGAGAGGTCGGATGCCTACATGGAGCGAGTGGTCTCGCAGCATCCCCCGAAAACTCCATTGAAGTAGCTCACAATGGACGATCCCGATGCAGGATTACATATTTTGACGGAGACATTGGAATCGCTAGCTTCGAGACCCGGAAAGATTGTTCGGGGGATGGGGAAAGCTAAAGTTCATGACTTCAACACCTCATCTTCAGTTTCGCAGCGGTCAGCCGGAACCGTTTCATCGTTACAGTCGAAAGTAGAGGAATTACAGAATGAGTTAAATGTTGCCAAAGTGTGTGAGGCAGAACGGTAGGCCCGAGAGGCAGAGAGGGAGGCCCGGAAGGGGGAACGACAAGCCTAGGAGGCAACTAGGTGGAGTATGTTATTAGGGGCTCTCCAGCAGTCGGGGATTAATTTGTCGAGCCTCACGCTGCCGTCGACAAACCATCAGCCACCACATCCCTAGAAAATGTACTGATGTGTTTTTTTATATTGTAAATGATACAGTACGGTTTTAAAATTTTAATTTATAATGGATACAATACGGTTTTACATTATTAATTTGGAAAGTTAATAGTATTTAACTAAATTAACAAAACTCTCTGTGCGACGATTCAATTAATAAATATTTCAAATTTAATTAAAATAAATAGTTGAATAAAAAGATTTCAAAATTATTAAACAGAACTTTAAGCGACAAAAATTTTCGTCGCACAAGAATAGATCAAGCGTGTCTGGATCGACGGTACCTGTGTGACAACACTAGAGTGATGAATATTGTTGTCGCGCAAAAAAAATCTCGCGATGAAAGGTTCGTCACCATTGAGTTAAGCCGACAAAGTGTAATGCGATGAAAGGGTTTGTCACGATTGAGTTATGCCGACAAAGTTTAATGCGACGAAATAGTTAATCGCATAAGTATATTTTGCACGAAGAACCGTTCTATTTATTCCGTCGAAACGAGTGTCGCGCAAAACAGTATTACGCGATGCACCCTTTCGCAACGAACTTTGTTGTCGTCGCTCAAAAGGACTCTCTAGCAACGAAGATTTTTGTTCGTCGCACAAACGCTTGTGAGGGAGAGCTGTAGCAACAACCTTTGCGCAACAAATATTTTGTCTTCCAATATATATGATGACGAAATGTTGTTTATATGACAATTTTACCTACGTCCCTAAATGCCTTTTTTGTCGTGTATACTCCAAGGCTTGTTGTGAGGGTACTTTATTCCAATGAATAGGGAGGGGTGAGCTGAGCCAACAAGCAATGCAATCTTGCAATGGAAGAGGAGATGAGTGATATTTTTCTTTTCAAAGTTTCAAAGATGACACATGGTGTCGACTGCAATTTAGTGTCTTTCAAGGATTTCTCCCATAGGGATTCTCTATACACTTTCCAAATAAACAACTAAACTTTGTTTGGTATCTTGAGATGTCATATGGTGAAAATGACTTTCTTATGACTCGAAGTAGAAAGTAAAGAAGGATTAAAAAGGTTATTTTAGAATGTTTGATAGGCTTACTTAGTTGTAAAAACTCAATTCTTATTAGGTTTCTAAATATTACTAATACTTTTGTGAGAGTTTGACAAATTTTGTTGGCAATATCGCGATGAAATAACCTTTTTAACCAACATAGTTGGGGTGAGGGATGCAAATCACATGTGCTAGGTATTGTTTGATGAACGAAAATTGTTACTTGGAACTGGCCATGAATATAGGGGATAAAACATATTTAACCAAAAAAATTGGGGTGAGGGATGCAAAAGCATCACTGTATCACATGAAAATAACATGTTACAAAAATATTAGCTAACACAGTGTCAACCATATCTACATCTCACCCATTTTTACACTAACACCATTCAAACCATGATTTTTATCCTCAGATGATGTGTTTCCATCACGCAAATTCTAATAGTTGGGGATGAATAAAGATAATATAGGAAGGACAATAATAGTAAACAACACAATAAATCCCATGGGGTGACATCTATTGGTGTCCCCCCACCCCACCCAAATTATCTAAGGAAGGAGAAAGATAGGCAAATCCTAATACGAGGATACTCTCATGTCGACCCTTGCTCAGAGTGGGGAGAGATATGAAATGCAAAATAGCTCAAGTGCAAGGCATACACATGGGGAATAAATTATTGAACAATGGGGAGAAACTTGATCTTCTACTTGCTGGATCTGCTGCTCTTAAATTGTTCTCACAAGTTTATCTTGAACTTCCAAAGTTGATGAAGGAAAATGATGATGCAACTATTTATAAACTGATCCTGAAAGGGTGAAGTCAACTTTTGCTTTTCAAAATGGCTATAATCAGAACATATTTTTCCTTTTCAGAATGGCTCTCTGTTAACAGTGATATATTAAGGGTGAAGTCAAATTTACCATGTCCATAAACGTTTTCTAAAATAAAAGCTCTTTTTTTGTCTCATTTGCAAGGTACTTTGGCACATGGCCTTGTACTTTGACATGAAAATGCCCTTTAAGCACATGGGCATATCTCATGAGGGAATATCCATCCTCAAGAGGATATCATCTATTATCACGTGAGAGAATATCTCAAATTCAAACTTTGAAGTTTGGCTCTTACATATTTTGCCTATACTTTTCATTTGAATTTGGTTATCCACAAGTTATTTTGTCTGTCTTCATTTGACACTTGGCTTGGTCCACCTTCTTGGACTTCAACCATTTTGTAGTTGTGTTCTTGAAGTTTTGGTAATTTTACCGCTCTCATATCTTTGACTTCGATTTCTTAAGTTTTCATCTATGGTTGACTTTTACGTTGACTTGCGTATGTCTTGATTAGTTCATATTTTTGCATTAACACATTTAGTTGAGCCTTCATGGTCGCTTTTTTTAATCCCTTTAACTCCTCCCACCCTAGATGTCGCCGACAAGGTTCGAACCTTGAACCTATAATTTCATCCGCCACAGGCCTACCACTGAATTGGTACCCCCATTAGCTCATGGTCGCATTTTAATTATCTAATTTCATCGATCACTTGCAACCCAATATGCAATTCAATCATACAATTTTACGATATCGTTCTTCTCAACTTATATTGGTTTACAAGCTTAGCCAATATTTGTTTTTGTTCTAATTCACAAATAACATTTTTTGATAAAAAGTTGCATACTAAAGAGTACGCGATAGAAGGTCAACGCCTTGCTTTCTACAAGCCTTGTGACCTCATTAACTAGAAGTAGCAGAAAGACTCATCTCTAGTTTCTCATGACTTCAAAAATGGAGCATTGGAAAATTGAAGATTGAAAAACTACTCAAGTTTGAGGCTACTACTCATATGAAAAGCTTCATCTCACTCAGTGAAAAACTCTGAACAAGATTGATTGCAGCAGAAGGCAAGCCAACTTAATCAAAGGGAAGGAAGAAATGATTTACATGAAAGGTATTTATTTGCTTCATTTTTCTATTGTCAAATGTTTTGATTATTGAGTCTTCAATAAATTTTTCATCAAACATTTTTACTTGTTTAATTACTTGATTTATTATTTCATGTTCGTGATACTGATTTGCAATTATCATGCTTGGTTAATTAAGGAATTTTGTGAGTATCTATCCAAATTACCACCCTAGTTTGCAGTTTTTCTTTTTTCTTTTTGAGGGAACGCATGGTTTTTATTGGTTCCCAGAATGATTAAATGCCACCGACAAGATTTGAATCCTGAACTTGTGATACCGTTAGCTAGGTAAGTTGAGCTAAGGGCATCTAGGAGCAATGTTTGTTTTGTTGACTTACCAATTGATGAAAATTATAGATAACATACCACGAACAAAATTTATGAAATCAACAATATTAAATCAACATTATAACCTCATTTAGTAGTATTGAACTTCGGGACTAACCCACAAGATTCCGACTTTTGGGAAAATATTAGTTACTATGTTTGGAACCAGGGGCAGAGATACATTGTAGGCAAGTGCCCCACCCAAAGATTTGAATTCACTGTTGTTATTTGGTAAGGGATTTTCCTTGGTTTGGGGCACTATTGTGCTATGAGGAAAATGCTACATATTAGAGCATCTCCAATGGTAAAAGTTAACCATCCCTCATTTTAACCAAAAGCTAAATATATGGGTCCCTTATTTCTTCACCACTCCAACCACATCACCTATTTTAAATTTCTCATCATTATTTTAATATATCTTCAACTTTTCTATACCAATTTAATTTCAATTATACTATTATTAATTTCAAGTTAATATAATTATAATATTATTAGTTTCAATTATATTATTATGATATTATTAAATATATACCATTATTAGTTTCAACTTAAATATATAATATTATTTATTACCACTTTTATTTATTTAAAAATAAATTGAATAAAATAAAAGGCAAATAATTATAATTTTTTAAATCATTATAAAATTTTAATTAATCACTTTTCATCATTATTTTATTATTATATGGGATTTAGGGGTAGATTAAGTTCCCCCTAAATTTAGGGAGAAGTTGAAGGAGAAGCTATTATTGGAGATGGTTTAGGGGGATGATTAGAGGGAGGGTTTTTTCAATCAAACCCCTAAAATAGCTTTTTGGCTATTTTAGGAGATGATTGGAGATGCTCTTAGTGATGTTAATTGGTTCAATCGATTTAAAATTGACTAAACGAACTAGGGATTATGTTTTCGGTTATCTTACTTTTCAAACAAAAAGTTGAAACCAATAACCGGACAGGTCGGGTTGGTTCGGTTTCTTTTTTTTTCCTGCAGAGAAGAAGAAAGAACAATTCTCCAACAATCCTCACTTACCAAATTCAAGCAAAACTGAACGAAGTAATCACCAGAGAAGTAGCTGAGGATGGTTATTCTTGCATCAAGGTCCACGTTACCCCATGCGCACTGAGATCACTATCCGTGCCACAAGAACCCAAAACGTTCTAGGCGAGAAGGGAAGAATGATCAGGGAGCTGACATATGTTGTTCAAAGGAGATTCAAGTTTCCTTGGTTTGTGTGTGTGTTTTTTTTTAACTTTTACTGAAAAATGTATAAAAAAAAGTGCCCAAAACAATTCCTCCTAGACTTGCTCGTTAAAAAAACAGGGACTTTGATTCGTTTCTCTCAGGTGGGAAAAAATAACCGAAACTCATTTGGTTCGATTCGATTTTGGTTTTTAATCGGTTAGTTTTTTTTTAAGTTCGATTCAGTTTGGTCGGTCTGGTCATTTTTGGGAAATGATTAATAACCCTACTACATATCTTAAATTATTAACATGCCTAAGTATCTCATCTTAGGTGGCAACGCACGTGTATTCAGTATCCTTAGCCAGCTATGCCAACATATAGTTAGTTTCATGTCACTTACTGCTCTATATCTACTTTATTGTTTTCCTCCCTTCACTTTTATTCACTTTCCTTTTCCACGAAGCAACTCATGTTCATCTACCCTACTTGTAGAATTAAAATCAATCTTTCATCTTCTATCCCCTTCTCTTCACTACACCTTCCTATTTGATTCGGTACACTATCTTCCATATCACTTCTTTCCCTTTGATTTTAATATTTGCAAATTGTAAAGATCTTCTCCATAATTATTTGGTTGAATATAGAAGTGGTTAATTGATTTCGATAGGTATTCGTATTTGATTTTCTAATGATTGCATATTAAAGATGTACATTTTGTGATGTCACCAGCATGAGTGTACTATCTATATTTTATGGGAGAATTTTGCTCAAAGTTAGACTAGTTAGGGCTGATTCACAACAGGGGGTTGATTGATGGAATTGGTTATCTATATTACAATTTATAATGGTGTTTTGTTGTTCACTACTAATTGGGACAAACGTGAAATCAATGAATTGGAGATAAAAGATAGTTAGGATTAAAAGTTGGGAAATACGTTGAGGGTTGAGATTCATTTCCTATAATGATTTTTTTGTAAATATAAAACATGTAGAAGGGAAAATAAAATGAAAAAATTTGTGAAAAAAATTGGTAGAATGTACATGTGGTGGGAGAGAAAATTTTGTGTGTTTTTTTCTCAAATAAAAAATTTCAAAACTATTTACTTGGTTGTCGAACTTTGGTAAACTTGGTATCCTTGGAATGCATTTTAAAAGATCTTTCCAATAAAACTAATGATCAATACAAGCGCTAATGCATTTCACGTTGTTAGTATTTTCAATATACATTCAAATGAGATGCACTTTCACTTCTCATTAAAAATATATATTTTATTATTAGAAAACATATAATGTATTTCACGTCATTAGTATTTTCAAATTTTTTTTTTCAAAAAATAACTTTTAAGGACTATTTTTTACACAAAATAGACAATTTAGACACCGTAGTTGATGTAATGGCTAATTTGTGTTTAATTTTATACTCTTATGACCAACAATGACTCTTTCATTAACCTAGGTTAACTCATAAAAGTATATGACATATTTACCCTTCCTAAACAAATAAAAAAACTCAATTTTATACTTTTATGACAAATAAGGACTCTTTTATTAATGATTTTTATTTATTTTGTTATTTTTTTTTTTTTTTTACCCTTAACCCCTCCCATTATTTGTAGACAACGTATGGCTACAAATAATTTCTTTAATTGTAGTTTGATCAATTATTTTGTGTCATTTGTTAGCTACAAATGACTGCATTAATATTTTCATGTTAGCAATTTTTTTATACATGAATGTTTTGTTATTCTAAATGTGTTTGTATTTGATTGGTTGTGAAGGTATATCTGAGTTTGACAATTTTTTTGTTTTAATTAATGACTCTTCAATTCTCTGTCACTATTTAGTTTACATGAAATTATCTTATTCAATATTGGTTCTTTTTTTACATATGAGGCTATGATCATGTTATATGGTAGATAGCTTGTGACTAAATAACGACAGAGAATAAAATTTGTTACCTTACAGGTACCCATGCATTGAAGAATATGAAATCAAATTTCGAAAATGGGAAAATTGATTTATTAACTACATTATGGAATTAAGAAGCAATGATAACTAAAACCAAATTTCTAATCATCATTAAGAAAGGTAATGCACGGGTACCTGTAAACTTTTCTAATCAAATTTATGACAAGTTAATCAAATTAATTTTATTAACTAATTAAAACCATATTTGTAATCATCATTAACTACATTATGAAAAGCTTACCAAACATTAGCATAATAATTTGATTAAGTTGACCGTCAATGAAAACTTATAATAAAAAATGTAATTAGTTGGTCATAATTAGAATCATTAATATCGATAGCTATCAGCGGCATGGGGTTGGAGGGGTTAAGTGTAAAAATATTTAAAAAAAATAACAAAAAATAAAAAATTAGAATCATTAATAAAATAGTCATTATTGGTCATAAAAAGTATAAAATTATGTTTTTCTATTTGTTTAAGAAGGATCAAGATGACCTATAATTTTATGAGTTAACCTGGGTTAATAAAATAGTCCATGTTGGTCACAAAAGTATAAAAATAGATATAAATTAGCCATTACATCAACTATGATATCTAAATGGTCTATTTTGTAAATAAGTATGCCTTAAAAGTCATTTAAAGAAATAAGACGGGTTGATCATATTAGAGAAAATGAGATAGACATCTTAATGCCCTGAACTTCATGTTTTGGCGAATTCAAAGTTTTTGGAAGAACTCACTCTCGGCGTTTGAAAATTTTTTCATCAACTAAATTAAATATTGACTGAGTCTCACCCTAAAATTTATAGCATATACTTTTACCTTAGAATAGGCTTGCACTTCAAAACTGATTGTGGCAAAAGTGGGGAATGGTTGTGGGGGTGTTCAGTACATGATATTTAGCAAAAAAATGTGTACTTGGAGTGCTAACGGCACAGGAAATACCCTCATCTATATTACAATTCAGAGTGATGTTTTACTATTCATTATTGCATGGGACAAACAAGGATTAGAGATAAAAGATTACTAGCATGGGCGGCTGCCCAGGGCCCCCATTTCTCAGGGGCCCCATATTTTTAATTTAATTTTATATATATATTCCCTCAAAATTAATTATGGGTTGGGATTTGGAGACACATATTCATTACCCAAATCCACACTCAATTTGTAGGGTTTTAGATCTAAATCTATCTAATGGTTAAGATTTTGTAATAACTTTGCTTGAGATATTTTTCTAAATAGATTGATTCAAATTTTCAAATTTAGATACAATCTTCCACTAAAATACGTAATGAGTTGACTTGAGATATTTTCCTAAATAGATTTATTCAAATCTAGATATGGTTCCCCAACTAGAATAAGAATTAAATCTTAGCGATCTTGTAGGAAAATATCTCAAGTCAACTCACTACATAATCTTGACCGTTAAATAGATTTAGATCTAAAGGCCTATAAATTGGGTGTGGATTTGAGTCATCTTTAAGTAAACGAATAATTGTTATGACTCTTCTTTTTCACCACACTATCTACTTTTCATCTTCTTTATTCTCTCTAATTCTAAACGACTATTCTTTATTCTATCTAATTCTAAACGACTAAACCTTGCTCTGATTCGATAAATCCAACTTCATCTTCTATTCTGTGATTCGTAAAGAAAGTCATTTGTCTTTGTATATTTGAATAGAGTTGATGTGAGAAGAAAGAAAAGGCCACTGACTAAAGAAAGAGAAAGGGTAAGTTACAAAGATTATATAGTAAATTTTTAATAGTTTTTTTTAACAAATATTATATAGTACTAGTGGTTTTTTAATAGATTTTAATTATATTTATTTGTATTGATTTGTTTAGATGTTTGCAGTGGACAAAACTTGTGGAATCCAGTATAGTGAGTCCAAAATTGATTTGTGGAATTATGGTATCTTATCAGGTGATTTTGTTCTAATACATAAACCCTTTGTTGCTCTAATTTGTGATTCTTTCTTGCTGTAATTTATGTTTGTTTGATTTGTTTGTTGCTGTTGGTCACAATGATGTCTAAAAAATATAAGTCGGGTTTTGAAAAAAAGAAAAAAGAAGAAAAACTTGTTAGGTCTTTAGCATGATCTCTTGATAAATTTATGCCTGGTAAAATAGGGGGCTCAACATCAAATGTTGAAGAAGAAATAAATCCACCATCGATGATTAGTGATATAATTGAAAATGAACAGGAAAATGTAGAAACAAATGAACCAATAGGAGAAACAAATGAACAAGAAAATGAAGAAACAAATAAACCAATAGGAGATAACGAATTTGGGCCAATAAACATTTATGATTTAGGAAATTGGGATAAAATTAATCAAAATTTTAGAGACCTACTAGTAGAAAAAAGTCCAATTAGAATTCATGATGTAGATTTTATTGTTAATGACTTTGGTAGACACTTTTTTGCTATTCATTATGAACGAGTGTTATTGAATGAAGAGCAACAAGATAAGAAATGACTTGTATATTCTATTGTTAAGGATAAAGTATTTTGTTTTTTGTTGCAAGTTATTCAAGCAAGACAAAAAAAGGTCCCCATTGACAACGGATGGATATAATGATTGGAAACATCTTAGTGAACGACTTAAAGCTCATGAAACTAGAAGTGAACACCTCGTTTGCCTGACCAAGTAGATGGAATTGCAAATGAGGTTGAACAAACTTGAAACAATTGATAAGAGTGTGCAAGAACAAATAGATAGGGAGAAAGAACAATGGAAACAAGTGTTAAAACGAATAATTTCCCTTGTAAAAACTCTTGCAAGAAATAATTTAGGATTTTGTGGTCTTAGGGAGAGGCTTCATGAAGGGAGGAACAAAAAATTTTTAGGCTTTATTGAAATGATTGTTGAGTTTGATCCAATCATGCAAGAACACATTCAATGAGTCAAAAATAAATCAGTTCATTACCATTATCTTAGTCCGAAAATACAAAATGAGTTGATCTTGCTCTTTGCAAATGAGATTAGAAGTACAATTATAGGAAGAATAGAGTCGACAAAATATTTTTCTGTTACACTTTATTGTACCCCTGACATTAGTCATGAAGAACAGATGTCTCTTATATTGCGATGTGTTGATGTTTCGGTCAAACCAATAAAAGTTGAGGAATTTTTAAAGGTAGACGATACATCAAGGCTAGGGCTTTTTAATGTGCTCATCGATATTTTGCAAACACTTTTTTTTTTGAAAATTGGGTTGTTGACCCTTTTTATTTATTTATTAATCCATGCCCGAAGGCTACAATATTGTTGTCACTTAATATCCTCGTCGCATAGAGACTTGCTTTCGTTCCGGTCCATCGCCTCCACCTTGCATGAAGACTCGCTTTCGCTTGGCTTCGGTCTAGTCCATCTAAGATGTTGCATTCAATACCCGAAGGCTTATCAACGGCGGAGCACATGTGCTCCTAATAATCGAGCGAAAACTCACAAAATTCTAACTGGTGAGTCTCAAACCCACGACTTCTCACAAAGAGAGTGGATGTCCGACCAATTGAACTACAATTGGTGAACATTTTGCAAACACTTGATCTTGATGTTGGTGATATGAGAGGGCAAATATATGACAATTGATCAAATATGAGAAACAAAGGTGTTCAAAATAGGTTGCTTAAGGAGAATCCTAAAGCATTTTACACACCATGTGGTTGTCATAGCCTTAATCTTATGTTTTGTGACATGAGCAGCTCCTGTGAAAAAACAATATATTTCTTTGGAGTTGTACAACGCATATATTTATTGTTCGCATAATCTACAAAACGTTGGGCTATTTTGATGCATTGTGTTGGAAACCTCACACTTAAGTCATTTTCACAAACACGTTGAGAAAATCGTGTTGAGAGTGTTAAAGCAATACGCTACCAAACTCCAAAAATTAGGGATGTTTTACTTGACTTGGTTAATACTAGTGAAGATCCAATTACAAAGAGTGAAGCTCAATTCTTAGCAACCAATGAAGTTGAAAGTTTTGAGTTCTTGGTTAACTTGATAATGTGACACAATTTATTATTTGTTGTTAATACCATTAGTAAAACACTCCAAACTGAAGATATGGATATTAAAATTGTCATAGAGAAACTAAGTGAACTCATCTCATTTTTTGAACAACATAGGGAGACTGGATTTGTGGATGCCATGATTGAAGCTAAAGAAATAGCTAGTACAATGGATATTGAAACTATTTTTAAAACAAAAATAATCATTAGAAGAAAAAAAAAAAAAAACAATTTGATGAGACTAATAATGGAGAGTTAATATGTTCAACTGAGGAATCCTTTAGAGTTGACTAATTTTTATACATAGTGGATAAATCTATTTCTTATTTTAGAAGTAGGTTTGAACAACTTCAATTATATGGAAAGACTTTTGGGTTTTTCTTTGACTTGAAGAAGTTGCAATCCGTTGATAATGAAAGTATGACCTCATATTGCACTAAGCTTGAGAGTTTTTTGAAGCATGACAATCTTTATGATATTGATGCAAGAGATTTAGTTTTAGAACTAAAAGTTTTGTGTAACGTCTTACCCAAAGAAGTAAAAAAAAACATATTGAAGTGCTAAATCATTTGCAAACAGTGGATGGTGGTTTTCCAAATGCCTGGATCGCATATAGAATATTGTTGATTATTCCAGTGACGGTAGCCTCCGCTGAGAGAAAATTTTCAAAATTGAAATTGATAAAATCATATCTTCGGTCCACCATATCACAAGAAAGATAAAATGGGTTAGCTATGATATCTATTGAGAGTGATGTCACGCCCCGATTTTCGAGAAAAACGAAATCCTAAAATCCACGTAGGATTATCCGTTTCCCCAAAACTCGGAACGTGAAATTCAATAATGACAGAAACATTTAGCAGCAATGACAAAATATAATTTAGAAAATATGAACAAACTAAAAATTTTAATAAAACTCTAACCAGAAAATACTGACATCGCTAGCCCCACTAGCGAAACTCCCGTATCGCTGCTCAAAAGTCTCTGAACCTGAAAAGCTAATCGGCTACATTCCCAAAGGAATGTACCCAAGAAGCAAAAGCTCACTCGGGTCAGCAATAAAGCTGGTGTGAAAAAATCTTCATTCCAAAAATCAATAAAATCGCACGTGATAAACATCAAGCTAAACACAAACAACAAACCATCACACCAATAGGTAGTTCCTCAACGAGGCAAAGGTGTGATGCAAGAAAACACAGTTCCAAGAATTTAGTTCCTCAACGAGGCAATCATATCATCATCCTAATATGTAAATATGCATTTACCTGTACTTACCATATAGGAGTTGACAATGGCAAGTCGGACCTGCAGAAATATTAGTGGACTTGCCATCCTGCATAAAAAGAATTAGAAACAATGCAACGTCATCTATTCTTTTTATTTGGATTAGGTTTATCTTTTTAACGGATTGATCACTTAGACGATACCACATTCGCACCACCTCCGTGCCGAACATACATGCCCGTATGCCTCTCTCATATAAAGGAGGACTACTCCGTCATCCATGCCTAAGTGGGGACATCACATACAGGCATGCATCGCGGATACCCCTAACTATATGAGTACCAAAAGCCACCCTTGGGCTATCAATGCGCATAAACTCACGTCACATTTTTGACGGATAAATATCAAAGCCTATTTTAGGCATACAAACTCACCACATTTCCGCAAGACTAACCCGAAGGTTATTTTAGTTTCTCTAGTAAGAAATGGGTGCCCCAACTCCGCAAGACGACCCACTGGTCATTTAGTTTCTCTAGTAAGAGAGGGGAAATCATAAACAAAAGAGATGTGGTAGTTCTAAGTGATACAAGCCCAAGTGTTTTATATTTTCAGCAATCCAATATCATTTATTTTTCATAAATTCAGAATTCTTCCACAATGACATTTTGTCAAGCATGAATTGATTCACAATCTATTCACCCACATTTTTGGGGAAAACATAGCATATTCATTAATCATGCTATATAACAATATGGCAATCAAGCCACTCCTTTATTCAAATATCTCAATTCTTCATAATGCATTAACAAGTCAATATGCAAATAAATCTCCAAATTTATGACAATGCATTAATATTCATCAACCATTCAAATACCAACCAAACAAAGTCACACCCAATCAATAAAATGGTAAACAGGTGTGACACCAACATGAATCCAGCAAGCTAAGAAAATCTCACACATCAAACAGATTAAAACTATTGGAGATCAAGCGTTTGCAGCACCAAACACCACAAATAAGACAGCCTAATTCTC
This sequence comes from Berberis vulgaris, assembly GCA_963556465.1. Lineage (NCBI taxonomy): Eukaryota > Viridiplantae > Streptophyta > Magnoliopsida > Ranunculales > Berberidaceae > Berberis > Berberis vulgaris. Next base: position 47,784,398 of record OY747136.1, read on the forward strand.
AAACATGTCTAAAACCTCACAATTGGATTTTCTGAAATGAAACTCGTCATTTCCATACAAGCAATATACATACAGTATACTGAATTGCTCATCCAAAGAGATAAAGGGCTAAGAATTTCACTTACACCTTACACCCAAAACGTTTGAAATGTGATTTAAATCAAGCAACATAACAAGCCTAAGAATCCAATCCAAAATCATCAAGGGCACACAAATACAGGTCATCACACCACCAAACCAAAATCCAAATCATAACCACACATCCTCGCAACAAAACTCACAAACCCCATCATCAAATCCTCACAAATACAATCATTAATTCAGTCAAGAAACAAGGATTTGCAAAATATAGAGAAATAAGAAAACTCACAGTAAAAGAGAAAGAATGAAGAAAACTCACTGATTTCGCAAAGAATCCACGCAATAACCCTTCATAGTCAACGCCATCACCATTCGCAATTACATCGCTAAGAGCATCTGGGAGAACCCTCCAAATCAATGTCAGACCTTGCTAGTCCACACTGTCCAGCAGTAGTTTCGTGTCCTCTGGGGTGTGAGATTGACCTAAAGTTCACTCTCAGCCTAGTGCTTACTCTACTTGCAATTAGAGTGGTCTCCACTAGAAATCAATGAGACAACACCACCACTATATGGAGAGGAATTTATCAGATAACTTGCTTTCCAGAAACTTCTTGTGATGCTTCTGCTTTTAAGTGGACAATGGCTGAGGAAAAGAAAACTAGAATACCCTTTAACCAAAAGAGCTTGAATCTTAAAGCGGGCCATTCATAATTATCCTAATAACATTAGTACTGAAGGAAGTCTTCCACTTGCGTGATTATGATATTAGCCTTGCCGAATGGGTTCCAAGAACATGCCCATTTCCATCATTCACACCATTGAAGCAAACGATTTCAACATGCATCATGAACAGAGGTTGTGGGCACAGTATTTGTACCACCTGGTGAGCAAGAACCAAAAAGGAGAACCCATATACATCAAAATAATCTCACAGTATCATATAGAATCATTCCTCAACCCAATAATCATCATCAAAACACAATGACACACCATCAAATCCACTGGAGAGGTTCACAAATCCACCAAACTATCCCACACAGAGCAACCATGCGAAGGTGCAGATTCCAAGAGATTGTGCCATCAACCTGACGAACAATCTCAGCCAGGAATCCATGGTTCTTATTACACAAAGCAAACAACCTTGGAAGCAGTAACAGTAGGAGAATCAGTGATCAATTCAGTAATCCAATCAGTAAGCTCGACGAGGATCTTAGTCTGTCCTCTACCAGCAGCAGCATTTTGAACACCCAATCTGTATCTCATTGATCGAGTTTTTGCTCAGATCCAACACTCTCACAGAGAACTCTCTGCAAGCAAACCCAAATAAAACCTTAGAGAGAAATCGATCTCATCACCTGAATCGAATCGATCAGATCTCTCTAATGGCGAGTGGATCACCAACGACAATGAGTTCATCATCACCATCATCATCTCCACCATCTGCTGAAGAAGAGATGGCAGTGAAAGAAGTCGTAAAAGAGCAAGAACGAGTCGGTACTCGGAACAGACTGTGTCGCCCGCCGAGTGGTCGAACTCCACCTCGGTGCTCTAATGGCGAGATGAGTTCTTCAACGTCTTCTTCTTCGCTTCGCAGCGCAAACGAGAGGGAAGAAGAGAGATCGAGATAGAGGGAGGCAGAGAAATCTGAAGGAGAGAACATCAAGGAGAAAGTGGGAAAAAGAAGAAGGATAAAGAAAAATAGGGTTTTCTCTTTATGTAGTGTGGGTGGCTATTCGCCCCCACTAAAATTCTGAGAACACCCGCCCTTTAACTCACCAAATAAAACCCTAATTTCGAAATTCACATTCAATTAAATGTAACCCTATTTTATTTAATTAAAATAAAATAAATTATCGTTATGAAATTTAGGGGTGTTACAAGTGACTTGGCGGAAAAAGTTTATTACAACAATATAATTAGTGATTTTGCATCTCAAAATGCTAGAATAGTCATATTTAAGTAAAATAAGGCATTAAATTTTTTTTAGCGAGCCCCATTTTTAGAGTTCGCCTACGGCCCTCGTAGACTGGATCACTACTAATCACTAGGATTGAAAGTTATAAAACCTGTTTAGGGTTGATATTTATTTCCTATAGTGGCATGTTTGTAAATACAATACATGCAGAAGGATGAAGAAAAAAAAATGTGAAAAAAGTTGGTGGTATGCACATGTGGCGGAGAGAGAAAATATTGTGTTTTCATTTCTTTCAAATTAAAAATTCTCATAACTATCTACGTAGTTGTCGAATTTTGGTAAACTTGGTATTGTAAAAATGCAATTTTGAAGATCTTTCCAATTAAACCAATAATCAAAACAACACTTAAAATTTCAAAATATGTATTTTATTTTTAAAAGATATACGTATTTTTATATTTTCATGTCTTAAGTATTTTTAATATTTTTTCAAAAAATGACAACATTTTAATGAATTCAAACAAAGACCTTGAACATTCAATCGTTTCTAATTCTAACCGAACTTGACTTTAAAAAATTAGTTTACATTATAATAGTGGTGAGGGTGTCTAGGATATAATTAGCAACAAAAAAGTTTATGTGAAGTGGTAGCGGTACAGGTAATATGCTAGTCTATATTACAATTTAGATTGGTGTTTTATTGTTCATTGCTGACTGTGACAAACTTGAGCATTGGAGATAAAAGATGGCTAAGATTGAAAGTTGGGAAATGTGTTGAGGGTTGAGATTCATTTCCTATGATACCATGTTTATAAATATAAAACATGTAGAAAGACAAAGAAAATGAAAAAAATTGTGAAAAAAATTGGTGGAATATATATGTGACAAAGAGAAAAAATATTGTGTTTTCCCTTTTTCCAAAATGAAATTATCATAAATATCTAGTTAGTTGTCAGATTTTATTAAACTTGATATCATTGAAATTCAGTTTTGAAGATCTTTCTAACAAAACCATTGATCAGTACAAACACTTAAAATTTCAAAATATATATTTTATTATTAAAACATGTAAGTATTGTTAATATTTTTCATGCCTAAGTATAATATTTGTAAAGAAGTGGACGAACATTTTAATGAACATTCAAACAAAGACTCGATCATTCAATCGATTTTAATTTTAATCGAGATTTACTATAAAAAAATTATTTTTAAATTTAAAAATATGATTTTTTTTTAATGAAACTAATTGAAGGCAATGGTGGGGATGGTGGTGAGGGTGTCAGTGCATGATAATTAATAGCAAAAAATATGTATAATGACATGGGTAACATGATAGTCTATACAATTTAGAATACCGTTTTATTGTTCATTACTGACTAGGACAAACATAAAATCATAAGGATTGGAGGTAAAATATGGCTAGGATTCAAAGTTTGGATATGTGTTGAGGGTTGAGATTTATTTCCTATGATGGCAAAAAATATAAAAAATTGTGAAAAAAGTTGGTGGAATGTACATGTGGCGGAAAGAGAAAGTATTATGTTTTCCTTCTTTTTTTTTCAAAATGAAAATTATCATAATTATCTACGTTGGTCGGATTTTGGTAAACTTGATATCGCTGAAATACATTTTTGAAGATTTTTCCAACAAAACCAATGATCCATTCAAGCGCTAAACATTATATATATATATATATTATTAAAAAATACCTAATGCATTTCATGTGGTTAATATTATTTTTTTCAAATGAATGAAAAGGGTTTCTCAAGGCATATTTAAACAAAGAACTCAAATTCCAAGAAAATCAATTATCAATACAAGTGCAAAAAAATTTAATTATTTAAAAACACCTTATGCATTTTACATCATTAGTATTTTTCAATATTTTTTAAAGCAATGAAACGAGTCGATCATATTGGAAAAAAAAAGTGAGGTGGGAATCTTAATGCACATTTAACAAAAACTTTGAACTTTGTCACACGAAGTTCAAAGTTTTGGAAAGAACTCACTTTCGACGTTTAAATTATTTTTCCTAGCTGATTCAAATTTTGACAGTCAAACCCTAAAGTTTATATTATATTTTTTTTACCTTAAAATAGGGTTACACTTTTAAAATCCTTGAGGGTGAAAATGGAGATGGTGACGAGGGTGTTCAATGCACGATATTTAGCATAGGAAAAAGTATATAAAGTGTCAACGGCACGGAGGATACCCTATTTCATATACGAATCAATCAATCAATCTTACTGAATGGAAGTAATCAATGGAATAGAACAAAATAATGCATGAACTAAATGAACAACCTTTGCTTCTAGTAAAGATTATACATATACTAATGTCAATAAAAAAAAACATTACGAAATCAAAGTGGAAAGGTAGACCATTTGGGAAAAACTGGTCAAATCTATCATGTTTGATGAGTGATAGAGGGGAGGCTGGGGGGGGGGGGGGGGGGGGGGGGGCATTGTTGTGCTGACGTGACCACGTCAGGTAAGTTAAGAAAATGCATGATACTAGCAGAGTTCTATACCACTGCCAAATATTCAAAACAATCTCATCGACTTTGGGACATTTCTTTTTCGAATTTACTGCGGATTGATCCATTTGCTAAAAGAAACATATTTCATTTTTATTTTTATCCGATGGAGTCCATTTGAAATAACAAAAGCTCAATTAACTTTTTCTGAAAACAATTAAAACTCTTAATTTCTATAGTTATATATGTTGGAGTAGGAAAGAAAATAGAGAACAAATCAAAGACGACTTTGAGGTACGATTTGAATCGTTTCCTTAAAGTGTTATTTGCCCCCACTCAATTGAGTTTGCTAAAGGGTTCTTGGCAAATCACTTCCAGGATACAACAAAGTCTGGATACTACGAAAAGCAAATTCGAAGTATTCCCTTGGAAACTTCTATTAGGAAAGTGTATGATTGTAATGAAAAAGAAGAGAGAGTTTGAAATTGTCTTTTTTAAACAATTTCGGATGTCCACAATTGATGGGAAATGCAAGCTATTTATAGAGTTAAAACACACCCATTTTGAAAGTTTGCAACCATTTGAAAGTTTGCAATCACTTGTTCAAAAGGGCATTTAGTTATAGATAATGTCTTTTGAATTTGAATGTGTGCAAACACCAACCTTTCATATTTGTGTACTCTATATAACCATATAGACATATATCTTATTATAATATTCTAACAATTTTTTTCCTATTTCAATAATATATATATATAGGACCCAAATAGATAAAATTCTCTCAATCTAGATGTACAAAAATTCCGCAAGATTGTAAATAACATTATCAATCTCAATCATACTGATATTATCATGCATACAAGAAATGTGTGTTTCGAATTAAACCTTGAATAAGTGTAAATAATTCAAAGTCTTAACGAATACTATGGTGGACTTAGCTTAAACCAGTTTTTCTAAAATTAAAACCGGAATTACCACACACATGACTCTATCATATTTCCTTAAAGAAAATTCCGAACTAAATAAGCACTATTATGGCCTTGTGCTTCATCCTGGTTTCATGAACATTTTTCTCTCAACTCTTGGCAAAAGCGACACCACTTTTATGTTCATATAGGTGATATGTCTTCTCATGTCCCTGCCACTATAGACATACAATACAATCAAACCTCATTAAGAGATAATAACTCATCCTCCTAAACGTAGCATTCTTGCACTGATCATCCTGGAATGGCCTATATATAAATAATTTAGTGCTTTCACAATCACATATGAATAACTTGTTATTACCCTTTAAACTTTTAACTAGTGATGTTCCAGTAAAAGTTGGGTTACCATTATTTGTGACTTTTCATAAAGGGTCTTAGCTCCATTCCACTAGATGTACTAACTAATAAATTCCTCGATAGTGCTTTTGTAAGCGGATCCGCCAAGATATTACTTGACTTAACATAAATAATATTAATAACTCCATCCATTATTAATTGCTTGAGATATTCATGTCTCAAGCTAATTTGTCTAGAGTTTCCATTGTATACTTTACTATATGCTCTAGATAATGTAGCATGATTATTGTAGTATAAAGAAATTGAAGGCATTGGTTGTGGCCACAACTTTATTTCCAATAGCAAATTTCTAAGCCATTCTGCTTTTTTACCTGCTACTGCCAATGCTATAAATTCGGAGTCCATAGTTGAATGTGCTATACATGTTTGTTTCTTGAAAGCCCAAGAAATTACTCCTCCAGAAATTGTAAAAATCCACCCTGATGTAGATTTATTGTCACTAGCACTTGTTATCCAACTTGCATCTGAATATCCTTCGAGTACTGCAGGAAAATTCGAGTATGATTAACTCAAGTTAATGATTCTTTTAAGATAACCAAAAACTCTATTAATTGTTTACCAATGAGCAATACTTGGATTATGGGTGTATCTAGAAAGCTTGCATAATGCAAATGCAATATCGGACCTTGCACAATGCATGTCATACATTAAACCGCCTATTACACTAGCATACTCAAGCTGTGCAACAAATCTACCACAATTATTAAGCATAGTTTCATAGGGCTCATAAGGGGCACTTGCTTCTTTTATTTGCATATGCTTAAATTTAAGAAGCAATTTCTCGATATAGTGTGACTGGCACAAAACATAACCCCCACTGTGTTTCTTTACTTTAATACCTAAGATAGTATCTACTTCATTCAAGTCTTTCATCATGAATTTTTAATTAGACACTTCTTAATTTCAAATACACCTTTCATGTTTGTACCAAAAAAATTAGCAAGTCATCGACATATAAGCATATAATAACACCATAGTTATTTGTGAATTTATAATATATGCATTTATCAGCATTATTGTGTCTAAATCCATATGACCAAATTATAGAGTCAAATTTCTCATGCCATTATTTTGGTGCTTATTTTAATCCATATAATGACTTGACCAATTTACAAACTTTCTTTTCATTTCCAGAAAGAACAAACCCCTCTGGTTGTTCGATATAGACTTCTTCATCCAAATCACCATTTAAAAAGGATGTTTTCACATCCATTTGATGCACATGCAAATTATATAAAGATGTTAAAGCAAACAATACTCTTATAGATGTGAGCCTATCTACTAGTGCATAAGTATCGAACTAATCTATTCATTGCTTCTGTTTAAAACCTTTGGCTACTAACTTAGCTTTAAAGGTTTGAATTGACCCATCGGTATTGTATTTTCTTTTAAATGCCCACTTGCAACCAATTGCTTTTGATCCTTGTGGTAAGTCTACTAAAATTCACGTTTGATTCGACTTCAGTGGATCCTTTTCATCATCTATAGCCTCTTTTCAAAAAGATACATCTCTTGAAGCCATTGCTTCAGTTAGACTTTTCGGATCATCTTCTATATTCAATAGTATAGGTATTTTATTTAGAACTTGTGTTCTGTCACTTCTATTAAAAATACAATAGACTGGGATGAAATAAAATCAGGCCCTAGAGTTTCTTCTTCAATTTGGATACTCTTTTGTAAATCCTCCAAACTCAAATCTTCTGCCATATGCAGAAGTTTCTTTCTATAGATACTCCAAGTTTGGGTAATTTAACCATAATCGCCCCAACTATCACAGGATTTGGAATAACTATCTCAAGTTCACAAAGTATAGAAACTAAGACCAATAATTCATAAACTTGGTCTAGGATGGGTTTATTGTCCAATATAGTGAATTCATAAAATATAAACAATAAAAAGTTGTCCATACCTCTTTTCTCCGTGTATTTGTGTTCGAGTGCTTCCCATATTTCTCTTGGAGATTGGATATGTGCGTATAGATTATATAATTCATCAGTAAGTGTTCCCAGAATGTATCTTTTGCAAACAAGTTTATCTTCTTCACGCTTCCTACGGTCTGCAATTATTTTTTGTCTTTGTCACTTGGTTCAGGAAAAGGCTGCAATTACGGTCCAGCACATATACCACATTTAGAACAGTAAGCATGAAACACATCTTGTCCTCCCATCGAGTAAAATTTGTTCCATCGAACTTGTCTTACTTATAGACATCTTGATTGATAACCTTCATAGCCATATTATCAAATTTGTTCTCCATTGCAAAATAACACTTTAAGTTTCTTGGAGTGGGAGGAAAGAAAATATAGAACAAATCAAATACGACTTTGAGGTACGATTTGAATAATTTCCTTAAAGTGTTATTTACCCCCACTCAATTGAGTTTGCTAAAGGGTTCTTGGCAAATCACTTCCAAGATACAACAAAGTCTGGATACTGCAAAAATCAAATTCAAAGTATTCCCTTAGAAACTTTTATAAGGAAAGTGTATGATTGTAATGAGAAATAAGAGAGAGCTTGAGATTGTCTTTTTTAAACAATTTCAGATGTCCATAACTGATGGCAAATGCAAGTTATTTATAGAGTTAAAGGCAACTATTCTTAAAGTTTTCAACCATTTGAACAAAGGAACCAATTCTATAAGTTTGCAACCATCTGAACAAAAGACCCATTCTGAAAGTTTGCAATCACTTGTTCAAAAGGGCACCTAGTCATAGATCATGTCTCTTGAATTTGAAAGTGTGCAAACACCAACCTTTCATATTGTCGTACTATATATATATAATTGAAATATCCAACAATATATACTCTAAATATATTGGACATGTGTTGAATACTCCAAGTGGCAAAACTGCAAAACTCGAATAGAGATTAACCTAAATACAAAAGTTGAATCATTGATTAATCCAAACAAAGACTGTCGAGACTTCATCGCCAAAAATATCCTAGCATAAACTAAGATTGATTCATCTCGAGAAAGGGAATCATCAAGCTCCAATAAGTTTTATTTACTTCCGTATATTTGTCTCCCAATATTTATTTATTTATTTAATTTTTTTTTACAATTGATTTTTTCTTCGTTGAGCATCAATTTCATATTAATCACCCAAAAGTCCCATTAGAACTAGGGTCAAATTCTTCAATGTTAATTACTTTTACTATTATTGTTATGAAACTTTTTAATTCGCAATTCAAATTCTTGTAATTCAGGGATGTATTAAATATTTAATGGCTCGTCCTTTAAATATTTTATTTGAATCACAAACTAATGAAAAAATAAAAAATAAAATCAGAAAGACTCTAATAATTAAATATTGTACTTTTTACTTTTTTCAATGATTTTGGGCAAGATTGCATTTATATTTGATTGGGTTCATGTAATACAGTTCTTGTGTAGTTATGGAATAATTTTTCCCCAAGTGCCCGAACAGACCAAATTTCCTAGTTCGACCCTATTTGGAATGTGATGATACATCAAAAAGACCGATCATCACGGCCGTACATATGGCATAAAGTCCCATCACGAGAATATAGTGTTCGATCCATTGGGCCAACTCATAAAGCCCTAAAGGATTGAGGCCAATTATAGAGGCCCAGATTAGGCCCACCACCAAGGAGGTGTAAACAAGATCCGATCCAAGCCCAGACGAATCAAGGCCCGACACACATTCTCTCATAAAAAAAAGAATGTTGCACCAAGAAAGAGTCGTGGAGGGACTTACGCCTCCACGAACGCATCTCCATTAAGTAGGAGACTGTTACAAAAACTTTTTCTTCCGTTGTGCCTCACATGCTTAAGTCACGCAGAGAGTTAACAAAAACCATTATAAAAGGGAAAAGAAAAATTCGAAAAATTTATGCAACTTTAACTGAGTTTTGTCCATATTTACTTCCTTCTTCCAACAGAGTTACTTACTTAAGCATCAGAGTGCCTTCGACCACCAAAAAAGTGGTCATTGGCGGTCTAACAGTGGTTTTGTAGGTCAAACTCACAGGAGGATGATTTTTGGACGCATCAGTTTGGCGTCGTATGTGGGAAACGACGAGTTTCCTTTTTCTAAAACAAAACACACATAACAGAGCTTACCACAACCTTGTAAAAGATCGAAGAAGCCATTAGAAGGAATAATGCAGTTTACAAACCCCCAATCCAATAATGATCGCCACAACTCTCCCACTGACACATCACTAATGGCTTAAAGAGGAAGCAGCCCGAAACACTGAATCAATAGCATCCGAGAATGAGGATCTGCTACACGCAAAAGTTCAGACATCCCAGACATCCATTGGCGCTGCCACGGACCCTCGGGTAGACTTGCTCATGGCCCAGATGAAATACATGACAGAGATGCTGGAGAAAATCACCTAGGAACGCATTCAGCCAGCATACCTTACTCCAGCACCGCCTCAACAAAACTCCACTATCCGAACTCAAGGGAGTAACGAAGCCTTTGTGGAACCCCAACAAGGAAACGTCGAGAGCAACGAACTCAACCGAGACAAAACTTCGCAATGCGGCAGAACGGTTACTGAGATCCCATTCAGGATCAGAGTCACAGATCCCAACGTACTGTTCGAGTTGGCCAAGCCACCATTCTTTGACGAACTCATCAAGAAGGCAATGCCAAAGAAATTCATTTCGCCGAAGTTCGAAGTGTAAGATGGTACCACTGACCCGACTGGTCACCTAAGACATTTCCACCACATGATGGCTCTAAAAATAACCACATAATAGATCATGTACAAAACGTTCTCAACTAGCTCACATCTACAACAATGAAATGGTTCAACAGCCCGCCATCGAGGTCAATAGATTCTTTTCAGGCCTTAGCCACTGCTTTCATCACCAGATTCATCGGGAGTCAACAATGAGAAAATGATCCCACTACCTTATGCACATCCAACAGAAGCCAGAAGAAACCATACGAGAATGTGTTACTTGTTTTACCAACGAGCTAACAATAATTGATGGATGCATCGACGACACGGCAGTTGCAACTTTCGTCGTCGGATTGAAAAGAGGCACTTTCTTCGATGCCCTCAACTTGGAACCTCCAAAAGGCATGGCGATTCTATTGAAAATAGCACAAAAACATATTTCCCTTGAAGAAATGAAAGTTGCGAGGAGAAAGAATGACCAAGAGAGGGAGAACCATTCGATAAAGCGAAAAAGAAAAAATGAAAGAAGACGAGTCAACGGATCACGGGAGGACAACAGTCATTTAAATAAACATCAAAACAATGGACGCATGGAGCCCAACCAGCAGGAATCCAGGAAATCATAATCAAACTAGGAGAATGTCAACTGGCCGACCAAGATGAAAGGAGACCCGGAAGGACGAGACAAGAACGTATACTATTCATTCCACAAGGATCACATACATGATACTAAGAACTGCTACACGTTAAAAGAAGAAATTGAACACTGGGCTCAGAGGGGATGACTGGACGAGTTTGTCGACATATCAGACAAACAGTTCAAAGGCGGACACAATAGCCACAAGATCAAAAAGGGAATTGATATATGCTATATGTTACATCCACTCTGGGAAGGAAGCACCTCCCACCCAAACAAACCTATATCGAAGTCAAAAGATCAGTGTTCCGAAGATCTTAGCAGCAGAAACAAATTCGACAAAAGTCACTTATAAAGGAACTAACAAACTCCATCAGGCCTTAACAAGCAGTGCCAAATGGGGAGCGATAATGACCCAAGATAATAAGGTCGTAAATTAGGAGTAGCGGAAGCACAAACACCAACGCACGGATAGACATTAGCAACATAAGAATAAAAGAAGAAATGCTCGACAATGTAACATAGCCATTCCAGGAGAACGACTGCTAAAATGGTTGAAAAATCAATAAAGTTTCATTTTATGAACCGACATTTCATAAAAGCAAAACAGTTTCATAGCACAACTATGAAAAACAATCGGCGCAAGAGGCTTAAAAGGAATCAGGACACAAGTCATATATTTACAATGAACTTTTGGTCTAATCAACCAAAGAAATAAAAGTTGGATGAACAAGACGACTAAATAAAATGACTTCGAGTCGACTAGAATGTCGCACAAAACGAAGCAAATGTTGGACACCCGCATCAAACTAAAACAAAAACTTCAAATCGACCGAGATGTCGAGTTAACGAAGTAAAAGTTGGACGAACGAGTCGACTAAATAAAATGACTTCATGTCGACTAGAGTGTCGCACAAAACGAAGCAAATATTGACACCCGAGTCAAACCAAAAACTTAAACTTTGACGAAGTGAAAGTTAATAGGTAAAGTAACTCCAAGACGACTTGAGCATCACACCAACAAAACAATTCGAACGAACGAATCAATGGAGCAAAACGACTTCATGTCACGACGAGATCGAAAGAACGATTCAACAAAGTAGAAAAGCGAACGAAACGAATTTCCGAAAAAATTCGAAGACGACAAACACAAAATCAAAACTGTTACAGAAAATGCCATGGAGGGACCTACGCTTCCACAAACGTATCTCTATTAAAAAAGAGACTGTTACAGAAACATCTCCTTCCGTTGCGCCTCGCATGCTTAAGTCACACGGAGAGTTAACTACTACCATTATAAAAGATAAAGAAAACACTCGACAAAGGTATGCAACTTTAATTAAGTTTTTTTTCCAGATTTACTTCATTCTTCCAACAGAGTTACTGACTTAAGCATCGGAGTGCCTTCGGCCACCAAACAGGTGGTCATTGGCAGTCTAACAGTGGTTTTGCAGGTCAAACTTAAGGAGGACGAGTTTTGGACGCATCAGAATGTATTTGGAGTTAACAAACTACGAATATTAATTAGACAGTGGAAAATCCAAAATTTCATTTTTAAAATGAGTTTGCTTAAAGGCTACATTACTACTTTTAGAAAAATAAATAAAATGAAATAGTATTAATTGTTAAGGTTTTCATGGAACTTGGCTAAAGAGCATCACGTAGAGCCTAGATTCTGTAGTTATAATTTTAGTTGAGATGAGGTTTAAGTTAGATTTTAGTTTTTCTACCTAGCAAACTCTGTATCTTGATGGTTGTGTGAGTTATGTTGTTCTTACTTAGTTTCTTGTAATTATGATTTTCAAATTCTGACGCTCACCAACATCAAGATAATTTGGATTTTTATAACAAAAAAACTCCTACAAAGTTGCTAGATCGAGTACTGGATGAAACTCCCACATATGAAGTCTGGAGAGTACTCTCATGCTCGGCAATGTCAAATCATCCAAGGGCGAGTTGATTGGAGTTCAAGTTTTGAGACAAACTCGTTAAAAGATTGTTGAGAGGCTATTGATATGGATATCTGAAGAAAAAAAATTTTCTTAAAAATATATGTACTTATTTGTTTATGATATAAATGTGATTTTTCTTAAAGATATAGGTAGTCAATCAAGTAAAGATGTTGAGAGAATAATCTATATTTTGTTTGGAGCATGAACTTTGCCTCTTCTACTAGTTAATTTTTGTCCTTTGAAGAGCTTAAAGGGGGAAAAAACCTTCATTATTTTTTTTTACAAATTAGTTACAATCCCTAACAAAGAACCTTTTTAGCATCCTGTGGAAAACTCAACCTCAAACTCAAAGACATGGATGCATTTGAAGTTGAGGGTAGGTGTGCTCCAATGGGTCATTTAACAAAACATTTCAAAATTTGTTAAAATTTTATTTCAAGGGGGAAATATTTGTACTTGCCCATGGAAATTGAGCTTTGGGCCATCCATCGGAAGATGCATACTAAAAGCTCAATCAAAGCCAAATTTGGATTTTGAGCTTGGCCATTGCAGATTGCTCTTAGACAACAACGCTATCGGAGGGGATTTGCAAGTCATCAACCCTTTCAAATTAGCAAAATGGTTTACTCGACCCATATTGTCATTCGGGGTACTTGGCCGGGCCGATATTACCCGTAGACCATAGGCCGTTAAGTAAAAACCATGTATATGTAGGGATGACAGTGGGGCGGATTTTCACGGATATCCGCCCCACTCGCCCCGTTTGGGGCAGATTTGGCTAAAGCTATATGGAGGCTGTGGCAGATACGGATATCCAAACTGTATCCGTTTCTTATTTGGGGCGAATACAGATTTTGCCATATTCGCCCTACGAATATCCGTTTAACCATTAAAATTACTAAAATGCCCCTGGTCTATAAAGGAAAAATAAACCCTACCTCGAATCAGATTTCTCATCTCACATTCGGGATTCGGCTCAACCCTGCTCCCTCCCCCTGCCGCTCTCACAGATGAGATCTGATCTCTCATCTCCCTGTTCCCTCCTTCTGATCTTTCTCTCACGGTCTCTCATCTGATCTCTTATCTCCCTGCTCCCTCTCTACTCTCTGAGATTTGGGTTGCATTAGGATTGGGAATGAGGAGAGTTGAGTTAAATGAGGCCAATGACCTATCTCCTTGTTGGTAGGTCAGACGCCATCCTACTACAAGAAGATGAATTAGCTTTGAAAGACAATCTAGCATTGGCATTCATCCATGTGTTTCCAAAGATGCAAGCACCAAGAGCTGTTCATTTTCTTGTAGATCATAAGGGTTGTTCATTTTCTTGTAAATCAAGTACCAAGAGCTGTTCATTTTCTTGCAAGCATCAAAAGCTATTCATTTTCTTGTAAATCAAGTTTTGCAATTTACTCCAGTCACACTGTTGCTCAACTTAAAAGCAACATCAACAATCGGCTTCCTACAACATTGTTTCAGCGACGTTTCACCAAGTAGAAATCTCAGTTTAGTAGCAGAGGAAGAAGACTTGCTATACTCCATTCTTCTTCTTCTTTCTCAGCTTTTTTTTTTTTTTTTTGTTAAATGGGGCGGGGCGGATAAAAAAATGATAAACGGATATGCGGGGCGGTTTCAGGGACCGAAATCTCCAGCGGGGCGGGGATGGGTTCGCTCCAATCCGCCCCGTTGTCGTCTATATGTATATGTATGTCGGTGCTTCTTCTTCTTCGTTTTCGCCTCCTCCCTCCATACTTGCAGAGAATATAACAGACGATAGAGGGGTCGAAGAAGTCAAGCTCCCATGGGTGTCAAAACCCAAACAGGTAACTTCCTTTCTTAACTCACAAACCCACTAAGTGAATCACTTTTTGTTTCTTTGAGGGTCCGTTACTTTTATCTTTCGCTTCGGTTGTTTGAGCAATTGTTTGTGTTATGTAAATAGGGATGATTCCTTGTGTTGTGACTGGTATGTTGTGTCCATTTGGCTGGATACACATCTTTTTTTTGTTTTGTTTCATGGTGATTGTGTTCATATGTTAGTGGATAATCATTTTTTTTTGGTTCAGTGGTTGTTCAATGTTTGAAATTTGTCTAGCCAAGGTGTTGATTAAAAATCCAGTTCATGTACATTCTTTTCAGTATTCAAATATTCATGGCACTAGTAGGGACTATGCTAAGCTAAAGAGGTATACTGCAGATACCCAAAATCCAACACTAGTCTCACCACCCACCCCCTCCTTCCCTGTCCCCTCTTTTTATTATTATTATTATTATTATTATTATTATTATTATTATTATTATTATTATTATTATTATTATTATTTATTATTATTAATATCGCATTTGGTGTAAATAATGTGCAAGACCAAATATGTTTCCCAAGGTCGTTTGTGCTGTCAAATTTAGAAAATCATTCTCAAAGTATTTTGTTGTACATTTACTTTGACAGCCAAATCCAAAGGAGTATTGAGGTGGTGTGCTAGAAAAGCTCCTAGCCCAAGTTGAGGTGTGTCCCATATTACTTAGGCAATCATCCGAATAAACATTGTTTAGTGTGGATTTGCACTCATCCAAGAATGAGCCCTTATGAACCCTGCCTGGACCAATTTTGATTAGTTCATTTAGTTGCACTAAAACCCCACACTTCCGTAGGGAATGGTCAACTCGGGGCAAATATCAATAGTACAAGAGTTGAGAATTTTTTCATTTTTTATTTGGATAAAACAAATTTTCATCAAAGAGAGATAAGGGAGACAAATACAAGCGAGCGAGAGGCTCGAAAAAGAGAAAGCAAGGACATACCCCAGGAAAAAAAAGAAGGTATGAACAGAGGGACAAGAAGCAGTCAGTTGCCATTGCCAAATAACAGGCTATCCCAATTGGTGATGAAGAATGTACAAAAACCATCCTCAGGGAAGGTTCAAGCTTTTGCCCATTGGATGACTAAAATTTAATCATCAAACAGATGGCAGCCTCCCAAAATACAATTGTTTCATTCAGTCCAAGAACCAAAAGAACAGGTGGAAGAAGTTTGTCCCATATCCATTTCCCTTGCTTAGGCAACGCTTTGTTGTTCCATTGCTAAATACCAATTATTCTTGGTGATCTCACAACCAGGAAGCACGAACTCTTTGAAAAATTTGTCGCCCTCGTGTCCGAGACCGACACGACTCCGACACATGCCGGACTCATAATCAACGTGTCAGACACTCTTCCGACACACCAAGAACCTAATTAAGACTTGACAATCATCTTTATTTATTTTTTTACTTTTAGGTAAAAGCAGATAACTACCTAATTTGAAGGTTGTTAATTCCTATAAATTGAAAGACTCTTTCATTTGTGATTCAAGATAAAAAGGGTATTGAAAAGTCACTAAAGCATAGAGCTTCCCCTCTAATTTTTCTCTACTTTGTTTTTTCTTGCAACACAGTGTCATCTTCTTCTCCATTTTTGTATCTCTTACTTTTTCTTCTTCTTTATGTTCTTGTTTTCTACTCTTTTTCACCCCTTCTTGCAGATATGTAGGCACTCCATTTGTGCTTCATTTACATCTTCATATTTTTTTTGTGCTTTTGTCATTAAATTCTTTTTTATTCAATTATTATTTACATTCATATGATTTATTATAAAAAAGGTATGACATGTCGTTGTGTTCCCGAGTCCTATCGAGTCGGCGTGTTGTGTCCATGCATAGGCCTCACAAATCACAATGAAGGAAGAGGTGAGAGATAAATTTGGTGTCACACTCACAAAGGGTGCATCTATTAGGGATTAGCAGATTTTTCCTTGCCAAGTTATCAATGGTTAGGACACTAGCATGCACCAAAGTCCAGAGAAAGAAATCAGGGAAGTTTCTTTTCTTTAGAAAACAGAGCTTTAAAAGTTAAAGTTAGATTGCAAAGACAGTTGGCGGTAGAGCTGTATGTGTCAAAGAAATCCTTAATAGTGAAAGCTGACTTATGGTCTTGCACCATCTTGTCTTCCTCATCACAGAAAAATGGCGTCGAATAAAGTCATCAATTCAATTCCCTGTCGCGAAATCTTCTTCTAGGAGCAAGGTCCAACCATTAGAGCCATGGAGGGAGATGTTGCAAAGAATTATTTCACCTTGCTTTTCTTAGAGAAACTCCATGAATGTCCTTGAAAAGAATGGCCAATGGCTTTTAAGCAATGCATTTATCGTGCCATTATCGAGCCAACATTCAATGTTGTTGTCCCTACCGACTTGGAAGGAGATGCTATCCTGAAAGTTGTGCTTTTGATTCATTACACTTCTCCAAATAGAAGACCCATGGGATTGGCAACCTTTTCAGTAAACAAATCAAATTGCTCAACCCCATACATTTTGGCAATGATTTTGCACCAAAGAGTATCCTCATGTGTTACAATTAGTAGTAGAGCTAGGGACGGTTTCGTATGGGAACCGTGGACTCCGAATCCCCAGGAGTAAGATGAAGTGGTGTACCCAAGAGAGGTGACGGTTGCAGCCTTTTTTGTCCCACAGCTTAGGCAATTGTGAAAGTGAACATTCTTAACTGTAGACTTGCACTCTTTTAACATTGAATCCTTACGAACCCAACTCATGCTAGGTCCATTTTAGTTAGTTAGTTTAGCTAAAACCCCCACATCTCTATAGGGGGTGGTTTGGATCTTTTCTTCCACCAGCGTCTATGAAGCAATCAATCCAAGTTGGTTTTCTAAAATACCAAGTAACCTGCACACATGATAGGTTTGTTATAGAAAAAGAATAAAGAAAAACACAATTCATCAGATAAAATGATTATATGAATGGCAATGAAAAAATCAACTATTAAAATATAACATAAAGTCTTGCATAAATCTTATAAAATCTGGAACATATACACTTTGCAAAAACTTGAAAGCGTACGCAAATTCCACAGCTTATTTGTTTCCATGATGATTTCTGAATAATCATTCTTTAGTTCGGGAAAATATTTATATCAGCTCTATTCACATCGAGGATAAGTCTGGTAATGACAGGAGTTTTTTAGTAGTTCCCTGTTAACTCAGTCATTAGCATGTATTCCTAGAGTGCATATTCTTTTAGTAATTTGAATTGTCACCAACATGTTTTGCACTGAATCTGCTGGAATTGGTATATGAACAATGAAAACTTCTGATCATCTCAATGTACTCCTCCTCACAGGACTCCCGTAAAACTATTTGCTCCCTATACAGAAGCAAAAGTTTGACTTCAAACCCTATTGCAGTTGGTAGTTCTTTTGGTGATCCAACCTAAGCACAATTACTAGATCTTTTGGTAGCTCAACCTAAGCGCCAGCTGAAATCGTTTACTTTACAAGACCATGGGCATGGGTTTAGGTCTTTAACTTTTCAACCCTAGCCCAGCGATCCAACCCAGCACATCTCAAGCTCTAAATCAAATTGGATGAGCTAGTTATGAGCTAAATCAATTAGATGTCAGTCACACAGTTTGTCAAATATCACACTTGAGAATGGAGGGCCGAATGTCCAACTTTGTGACCAGCATTCATGGTAGCCAAGGCCGACTTAGCATCTAGAAGAGGTCTTAGAGATGCTGTAGCATTGCAAGTGGTGGAACTGCTTCAACTTCTTGAACTAGTCAAGCTCAATGACAGGAAGGGCAAATGGATTTGGGACGACCCATCCAGCAAATACACATAATAGCTGTTTTCTTAATCTGCAGCAGAGTAATAATGTGAATGATCTTTCTGTCAGTCCATGGGTTCTTGGATGGGTCTTTCTAGGTGAAGCAATTTGCACCTCAGGTGAATTTTTCCTATTGCACTTTGGGCTTGGTTGCTTATTCAATAATTTTGGTGCAGAGATGCCTCATAACAGTGAAGAGATGTTTGTGTAGTAAATAGAATAAAACAATTGATCATTTGCTTTTTGGTTGTGAGTTCTCTAAGAAGTATGGGCCACGGTCATTATGGAAGTGGGAGGGAGGATGCCCAAGTGTGCTACTCTATTTGATTGGTCGCAAGAGAAGAGAAATACATTATCATCCAGCGGCAATTGTTTATGGACTCGAAACAGACATGTAATCGAAAGGAAGCAGAAAGATTTTAATTGGAATTTGTTGGTCAATCAAAATGAGTCCAGGAACGGTGAGTTGTTTAGGGAGGTATTTAAAGATTCTACAATAGAGTTGGTGTGCAATTTGGCATCATTCTTTGTTTGAGTTGTTTTTGCTGTTTTTCTTGTTGTTCCTTTGACCTTCTCGCTGTCACGTACTCTCTTTTTCTTAATAGCTAGTCAAATAAGTGGGTATATAATAGATATGGCATATTCCATATATAGCGTCTCAAAACATAGGACATTGATTACACCCTGAGCAACTAATTGAAATATGAAAAAAGGAAGAAAAAAAAGAAGAAGCTTATAACTAATATTAGACACAGTGTTCATATTGACGTTATTTGACTTGTAACCTATGTAACAATGACACCGACACAGTATCAGTATCTGACATGGATACTAGGTGTCAGGCATGCTAGAAAAACTAGAATAAGAGATGCAATGGGGACACACTTATGCATTCTAGTATTATATATTTTTCAGCAATAAGTTTTTATATTGGTCATATTCATTCACGTGTAGGTCAATATTGCTACTCGTGTATACTAACTTGTCATAATATTTTGGTAATATTTTTAAAGAACTAAAACTTTTCAAAGATGTGTGAAAATTTTTTGATCTAAGCATGGAGTGTCTGATGAGAGCATCCAAGAGTGTTGATGCGCGTATTCGAAATAATACATGTTGCCACCTTTTTTTTTTGGAGGGGGGGGGGGGGACTTGTTACATAGCTTGATTATTATTTAATACGGTTTTCTTTTCCACGCAAGAATATACTAATCTAGGATGCTCGGACACGACACGACGATTCGACAATTTTCAAAAAACTAAGACTCGATGACACGTCAAACCCTTATTTTTATTTTATATTTCTTTATTAAAAAACTATTAACATAAACAATAGTTAACAATCCAAGCACATTATGTTTTAGATTTTTCATGTGTTTATAATTTGGTTGCAAGTAGTCATTATTTATGGCCTATGGAGAAAAAAAAATAATTTGTGACTTGGTTGACATATGCGATATCGATTATGTGATGTTATATCATCGATTATGTGATGTTATATCTTAAAATTTTGAGGAAGTTTCTGCATAAAATAAGTGTGGATGCTCTCAATGAGTTCCACCAATCATAAAGATTGTAGAATATGTTGTGGGTATATAGCAACTCCTATATATCTCTGGTGTCTTGTCACAGATCTCACATCATGATGTGATTGAGGAGGTGAAAGAAAGAAAGCACACCACACCATTCCAATGTTCCAAATAATTGACATCTCTCCTCCTTTCCTACATGGCAAACACAAAGCATATCTAAAACAAGAGGATTATTTGATCATTTCAACATCTACTTGGTACAAGTCTCCTTCCTTCACCAAGTTCTTTTTCTTCACGGATCGGGTCAGACACCAAGTTCTTCACGGACCAGGTAAGTTGTCACGACCTGAAATTCAAGCGGGACATTAGGCGCCAAAAACAAATTCAACGGAATCTAAGCGGGAAACTAAGCGCCAAAATCAAATTCAAGAAAGGGTAGTTTAGTAAAAGTCTTCTTTTTCTGTTAGTAGGATTTACAGTTGGCAATCTCTGATTTGCCCAAAACAAAATTCTGTTAGAACTTTTGTTCTTTAAATAGGAGAGAAAGAGGAAAAATGTAGAACATAGTGAGTTGAGGCTTAGCACCTGTTGGGGCTGAGAGTTGTTTGTAATCTCTCATTCCATTCAATCCATTTTGCTTCCTATCTTTTTTTGTTTTTGAGGAATTTGTCTGAACCTGACAATTGGTATCAGAGCGTTGGCCGATCGATTGCTTGAACAATTATTTAGACGAGGGCAAAAGAGATGGAAATCTTCATGCGAGAGACAAAGAAATATCAGGCGGAGAACACCAATCAAGTCGAAACTATCAAAGCAGAGCTGAGGAAGATGAACCAGTCTTATGAGTCCATGGAGAAGAGGATAGAAGGTAAGTTTGAACAGATGCTAAAGCTGTTACAACCTACGCAAGGAGCATCAGGATCGACGAGCTCCAATGTTTCACATTCTACTGCACCTTCAACCTCGACTAATCAATTCCACCATCCAATCTCCCAGAATCACTGGGAGAACCTTGGTATGTACTCAAGGAACCCTAGAATTGAATTTCCCCAATTCGATGGCTCAAACCCTAGGTCTTGGTTAAAAAAATGTGAGAGGTATTTTCAATTCTACAACATCCTAGAAGAAAACAAGGTGGCTATGGCTTCAATCCATTTCAGTGGGAGAGCCGATGCTTGGTTTTTAGATTACCAAGTAGGGAAAAGCCAATTTCTGTGAAATCAGTTCATGAATGACCTGTGTGATCGGTTTGAGGACCTCTCACTAGACAACTACGTAGATTCCTGTAACAAATTGCAACAAGGATCTACTGTAACAAAGTATTATGACCGATTTGAAGAACTCAAGTCATTAATGCTCACTCACAATCAACATTTGGATGACACCTATTTCGTTTTAAGCTTCATCAGTGGCCTCCAACCTGATATTAAGGCTTTGGTACAGTTTTTTAAACCAAATAATGTCTCTCAGGCCTTTTCACTAGCCAGGATGCATGAAGCTTCAATACTACAGAAAAATGCCACCTACAGGAACACTCAACAAACAACCCAAACAGCTAGGAACTACAACTATACGACCTCCCACTACACATCTCCAAAGATCACCAACTTCCCTCAGTCACAACCTCATTTGAACTTCAGTACCAACAAAGAAATGAGCAACCCCAAGAACAACTACTCAAATACTCACAACAACCAAAACAAGACAACATTCACTACCCCACCTATCCGGAGACTCACACCCTCCCAAATGAGGATTAGAAGAGAAAAGGGACTATGTTATAATTGCGAGGAACAATACCGACCAGGACATGTTTGCAAGCAGCAACATCTGTATATGCCGATCCCTGAAGATGAAGGAACTGAGGATGAGTATGGAACCTCCTTAGAGACTAAAAATCT
Source organism: Berberis vulgaris (assembly GCA_963556465.1). NCBI lineage: Eukaryota > Viridiplantae > Streptophyta > Magnoliopsida > Ranunculales > Berberidaceae > Berberis > Berberis vulgaris. The sequence goes on from OY747136.1 coordinate 47,806,545, forward strand.
GGTTCAAGAAATCCAGTCCGATATGGAGATATCTCTCCATGCTATCCATGGGAGTTTGGCAAGTAATACCATATTACTAAGAGGAATCCTCAAGAAGAACCACATCTCAATCCTCATACACACGGGAAGTACTCACTCATTCATAGACCCAAGCATCATCAAGGAGACCAAATGGCCTACAATTATGACACCACAAATGATAGTAAAAGTGGCTAATGGGCAACAACTTCTAAGCAATGCAATATGTGATGACTTACAATGGACAATGAAGGGAATTCTCTTTAAGGGAAGGGTGAGATTGCTACCACTTGGAGGATACGACATGGTTCTCGGAGGTGACTGGCTGAGAACATTTGGGGACATCACCATCAACCTCCAGAAGTTATAACTTACCTTGAACATTAATGGAAAACTAGTGACCCTTCAAGGAGTCACTTACAATGGATCTTTATGCCTGATGGAAACCAAAGGATTCTCCAAATTCCTTGAGAAACATACACCAACCTTTATAGGGCACCTATTTTCCATATCAGATGCACCAAGACATGTCACACCACCTCCTATAGTTACCTCCATCATCAATGAATACCAAGACATATTCCAGACACCCTCTGAACTTCCACCTACTAAACCATTAGACCATAAAATACCTCTCAAAAGTGGAACAACCCTCCTTCTCAAAACCCCTACAAGGTACCCTATATGCAAAAAGATGTAATTGAACAACTAGTCAAAGAAATGATGGAAGCAGGCTTGATACAACACTCACATAGGAAGAAAGACGGATCATGGAGATTTTGTGTCGATTATAGGAAGCTCAATGAGATCACAATTAAGGATAAATTCTCTATGCCCTTAATAGATGAATTGCTTGATGAACTTCATGGAGCTTCTATTTTTACCAAGATGGATTTGAGGTCAGGATACCACCAAATACTGGTTCACCCCAGTGACATTCATAAGACCGTTTTTAAGACACACTACGGACACTTTGAGTTCAAGGTCATGCCATTTGGCCTCACCAATGCACCCGCCACCTTCCAAGCTCTCATGAACCAAATCTTCCAGCCTTACCTTAGAAAATTTATGCTAGTTTTTTTTGATGACATTCTCATATATAGCCATACCTTAGAACAACACATCACCCACCTTCGTTTGGCTTTCTCCACACTTAGGAAGCACTAACTCTATGCAAAACTCTCCAAATGCTCATTAGCATAGGTTAAATTGGAATACTTGGGCCATATTGTCAGTAAACAGGGTGTAGAAGCTGATCCTAGCAAGATTGACGCTATGAGAGATTGGCCAATTCCTTCCACTCTTAAGCAATTGAGAGGCTTTCTTGGATTGACAGGGTATTGCTCAGCCCTTAACCAACTTATTAAAGAAAGACTCCTTCACCTGGACTCAAGAGCAAACAGATGCTTTCAACCTGTTGAAACAGATTCTGTGCCAAGCACCTGTATTAGCCTTGCCAGACTTCAAGCTGCCCTTTATACTGGAAACGGATGCTTGCAATCAGGGAATAGGAGCTATTCTTTCTCAACAAGGCAAGACCATTGCCTACTTCAGCAAAGCTTTCAGCCCAAAAAACCTAACCCTATCAACTTATGAAAAAGAACTATTGGCTATAGTGTTGAGTATTCAAAAGTGGAGATCGTATTTGTTGGGTTCATAGTTCTTTATATACACAGATCATCAGAGTATCAGGTACTTTCTTTCACAAAAAGTGACAACCATGATGCAACAAAGATGGCTAGCTAAAATCATGGGTTTTGATTATGAAATTAGCTACAAAAAAGGGTCAAAAAACATTGTGGCTGATGCACTTTTCAGGAAATCTGATATGCAGTCTCAGTGCTTAGCTATATCTACAGTAATACCTACTTGGCTACAGAAGGTACAAGCAAGCTATAGACAAGATGACTCTGCCCAAAAGCTGATACAACAACTGTTAGTAAGCAATACATCTGTCCCTGGTTTCATGCTGTAGAATGGAATCCTAAAAAAGAAAGGATTCATCTACATTGGCTGTATGGGTACTCTCAGATCCATTATTATAGCTGCATTGCACAATTTTGCCACTGGTGGACACTCTGGAATTAAGACAACCTATCAGAGGTTGAAGTCGTATTTTTATTGGCCCAAGATGAAGATGCAAGTATTGTGATATCTGTCAGAGAAATAAAGGGGACCAAACTCCATATGGTGGGTTACTCCAACCATTACCAATACCAGAGCAAGCATGGCAGCATATATCCCTGGATTTTATTGAAGGACTACCCCCATATCACAATAAGATAGTCATCTTGGTGGTCGTTGATAGACTCGCCAAGTTTAGTCACTTCTTGGCACTCTCCCATCCCTATACAGCCTCATGGTGGCTGAGATTTTCCTGCAGAACATCTATAAACTCCATGGTTTACCAACAACCATCATATCTGACAGGGACAAGATCTTCATAAGTGCCTTTTGGCAAGACCTCTTTTCTGCATTGGGTACTAAGCTGACTCTAAGCTCCTCCTACCATCCCCAAACAGACGGACAAACAGAGCGCACCAACGCATGTCTAGAAACCTATCTACGGTGTATGACAGGAGATGCACCTACTCAATGGTCACGATGGTTATACTTGGCGGAATATTGGTTCAATACCACGTTCCACTCCAGCCTTCAATCGACTTTGTTTCAAGCATTATATGGATACAAACCTCCATTTCTGGGTCTTCCACCTACAGCCACTCTATCCATCTCAGATGTCCAGCAATACCTGTCAGACAGGGAGCACATGCTCAACATCATCAAAGAGAAACTGCAAAAAGCTCAAGAGTGTATGAAGGTGTATGCAGATAAACATCGCACAGACCGAGTATTGCAGACAGGGGATTGGGTGTATTTGAAACTACAACCATATAGGCAGACTACGGTGAACCTTCGCAAGAACCTTAAGCTATCTGCAAGATATTATGGGCCTTTTGAAGTGCTGGAAAAGATAGGGTAGGTTGCATACCGCCTACAATTGCCTCCTGCTTCAAGAATACATCCTGTGTTCCACATATCTCAATTGAAAAAGAAGCTAGGCAATTCCATCATACATGCACCCTTGCTGCCACTTGTAGATGCCCATGGAAATTTCAGAGCTGAGCCTACAGCTATACTAGCTAGAAGACTGATTCCCAGGCACAATCGTGCAGTCACTCAGGTCTTGATCCATTGGTCAAATTCGCCACTTGGGAAGACCTAACTCATGTCCAGGCCATGTTTCCAAATTTCAATCCTTGAGGACAAGGATGGTGTCAAGGGGAAGGCATTGTCACGACCTGAAATTCAAGCGGGACATTAGGCGCCAAAAACAAATTCAACGGAATCTAAGCGGGAAACTAAGCGCCAAAATAAAATTCAATGAAGGGTAGTTTAGTAAAAGTCTTCTTTTTCTATTAGTAGGATTTACAGTTGGCAATCTCTGATTGGCCCAAAACAAAATTCTGTTAGAACTTTTGTTCTTTAAATAGGAGAGAAAGAGAAGACAAATGTAGAACAGAGTGAGTTGAGGCTTAGCACCTGTTGGGGCTGAGAGTTGTTTGTAATCTTTCATTCCATTCAATCCATTTTGCTTCCTATCTTTTTTTGTTCTCGAGGAATTTGTCTGAACCTGACAATTGGTATCAGAGCGTTGGCCGATCGATTGCTTGAACAATTATTTAGACGAGGGCAAAAGAGATGGAAATCTTCATGCGAGAGACAAAGAAATATCAGGCGGAGAACACCAATCAAGTCGAAACTATCAAAGCAGAGCTGAGGAAGATGAACCAGTCTTATGAGTCCATGGAGAAGAGGATAGAAGGTAAGTTTGAACAGATGCTGAAGCTGTTACAACCTACGCAAGGAGCATCAGGATCGACGAGCTCCAATGTCTCACATTCTACTGCACCTTCAACCTCGACTAATCAATTCCACCATCCAATCTCCCAGAATCACTGGGAGAACCTTGGTATGTACTCAAGGAACCCTAGAATTGAATTTCCCCAATTCGATGGCTCAAACCCTAGGTCTTGGTTAAAAAAATGTGAGAGGTATTTTCAATTCTACAACATCCTAGAAGAAAACAAGGTGGCTATGGCTTCAATCCATTTCAGTGGGAGAGCCGATGCTTGGTTTTTAGATTACCAAGTAGGGAAAAGCCAATTTCTGTGAAATCAGTTCATGAATGACCTGTGTGATCGGTTTGAGGACCTCTCACTAGACAACTACGTAGATTCCTGTAACAAATTGCAACAAGGATCTACTGTAACAAAGTATTATGACCGATTTGAAGAACTCAAGTCATTAATGCTCACTCACAATCAACATTTGGATGACACCTATTTCGTTTTAAGCTTCATCAGTGGCCTCCAACCTGATATTAAGGCTTTGGTACAGTTTTTTAAACCAAATAATGTCTCTCAGGCCTTTTCACTAGCCAGGATGCATGAAGCTTCAATACTACAGAAAAATGCCACCTACAGGAACACTCAACAAACAACCCAAACAGCTAGGAACTACAACTATACGACCTCCCACTACACATCTCCAAAGATCACCAACTTCCCTCAGTCACAACCTCATTTGAACTTCAGTACCAACAAAGAAATGAGCAACCCCAAGAACAACTACTCAAATACTCACAACAACCAAAACAAGACAACATTCACTACCCCACCTATCCGGAGACTCACACCCTCCCAAATGGGGATTAGAAGAGAAAAGGGACTATGTTATAATTGCGAGGAACAATACCAACCAGGACATGTTTGCAAGCAGCAACATCTGTATATGCCGATCCCTGAAGATGAAGGAACTGAGGATGAGTATGGAACCTCCTTAGAGACTAAAAATTTGGTTCAAGAAATCCAGTCCGATATGGAGATATCTCTCCATGCTATCCATGGGAGTTTGGCAAGTAATACCATATTACTAAGAGGAATCCTCAAGAAGAACCACATCTCAATCCTCATACACACGGGAAGTACTCACTCATTCATAGACCCAAGCATCATCAAGGAGACCAAATGGCCTACAATTATGACACCACAAATGATAGTAAAAGTGGCTAATGGGCAACAACTTCTAAGCAATGCAATATGTGATGACTTACAATGGACAATGAAGGGAATTCTCTTTAAGGGAAGGGTGAGATTGCTACCACTTGGAGGATACGACATGGTTCTCGGAGGTGACTGGCTGAGAACATTTGGGGACATCACCATCAACCTCCAGAAGTTATAACTTACCTTGAACATTAATGGAAAACTAGTGACCCTTCAAGGAGTCACTTACAATGGATCTTTATGCCTGATGGAAACCAAAGGATTCTCCAAATTCCTTGAGAAACATACACCAACCTTTATAGGGCACCTATTTTCCATATCAGATGCACCAAGACATGTCACACCACCTCCTATAGTTACCTCCATCATCAATGAATACCAAGACATATTCCAGACACCCTCTGAACTTCCACCTACTAAACCATTAGACCATAAAATACCTCTCAAAAGTGGAACAACCCTCCTTCTCAAAACCCCTACAAGGTACCCTATATGCAAAAAGATGTAATTGAACAACTAGTCAAAGAAATGATGGAAGCAGGCTTGATACAACACTCACATAGGAAGAAAGACGGATCATGGAGATTTTGTGTCGACTATAGGAAGCTCAATGAGATCACAATTAAGGATAAATTCTCTATGCCCTTAATAGATGAATTGCTTGATGAACTTCATGGAGCTTTTATTTTTACCAAGATGGATTTGAGGTCAGGATACCACCAAATACTGGTTCACCCCAGTGACATTCATAAGACCGTTTTTAAGACACACCACGGACACTTTGAGTTCAAGGTCATGCCATTTGGCCTCACCAATGCACCCGCCACCTTCCAAGCTCTCATGAACCAAATCTTCCAGCCTTACCTTAGAAAATTTATGCTAGTCTTTTTTTATGACATTCTCATATATAGCCATACCTTAGAACAACACATCACCCACCTTCGTTTGGCTTTCTCCACACTTAGGAAGCACTAACTCTATGCAAAACTCTCCAAATGCTCATTAGCATAGGTTAAATTGGAATACTTGTGCCATATTGTCAGTAAACAGGGTGTAGAAGCTGATCCTACCAAGATTGACGCTATGAGAGATTGGCCAATTCCTTCCACTCTTAAGCAATTGAGAGGCTTTCTTGGATTGACAGGGTATTGCTCAGCCCTTAACCAACTTATTAAAGAAAGACTCCTTCACCTGGACTCAAGAGCAAACAGATGCTTTCAACCTGTTGAAACAGATTCTGTGCCAAGCACCTGTATTAGCCTTGCCAGACTTCAAGCTGCCCTTTATACTGGAAACGGATGCTTGCAATCAGGGAATAGGAGCTATTCTTTCTCAACAAGGCAAGCCCATTGCCTACTTCAGCAAAGCTTTCAGCCCAAAAAACCTAACCCTATCAACTTATGAAAAAGAACTATTGGCTATAGTGTTGAGTATTCAAAAGTGGAGATCGTATTTGTTGGGTTCATAGTTCTTTATATACACAGATCATCAGAGTATCAGGTACTTTCTTTCACAAAAAGTGACAACCATGATGCAACAAAGATGGCTAGCTAAAATCATGGGTTTTGATTATGAAATTAGCTACAAAAAAGGGTCAAAAAACATTGTGGCTGATGCACTTTTCAGGAAATCTGATATGCAGTCTCAGTGCTTAGCTATATCTACAGTAATACCTACTTGGCTACAGAAGGTACAAGCAAGCTATAGACAAGATGACTCTGCCCAAAAGCTGATACAACAACTGTTAGTAAGCAATACATCTGTCCCTGGTTTCATGCTGTAGAATGGAATCCTAAAAAAGAAAGGATTCATCTACATTGGCTGTATGGGTACTCTCAGATCCATTATTATAGCTGCATTGCACAATTTTGCCACTGGTGGACACTCTGGAATTAAGACAACCTATCAGAGGTTGAAGTCGTATTTTTATTGGCCCAAGATGAAGATGCAAGTATTGTGATATCTGTCAGAGAAATAAAGGGGACCAAACTCCATATGGTGGGTTACTCCAACCATTACCAATACCAGAGCAAGCATGGCAGCATATATCCCTGGATTTTATTGAAGGACTACCCCCATATCACAATAAGATAGTCATCTTGGTGGTCGTTGATAGACTCGCCAAGTTTAGTCACTTCTTGGCACTCTCCCATCCCTATACAGCCTCATGGTGGCTGAGATTTTCCTGCAGAACATCTATAAACTCCATGGTTTACCAACAACCATCATATCTGACAGGGACAAGATCTTCATAAGTGCCTTTTGGCAAGACCTCTTTTCTGCATTGGGTACTAAGCTGACTCTAAGCTCCTCCTACCATCCCCAAACAGACGGACAAACAGAGCGCACCAACGCATGTCTAGAAACCTATCTACGGTGTATGACAGGAGATGCACCTACTCAATGGTCACGATGGTTATACTTGGCGGAATATTGGTTCAATACCACGTTCCACTCCAGCCTTCAATCGACTTTGTTTCAAGCATTATATGGATACAAACCTCCATTTCTGGGTCTTCCACCTACAGCCACTCTATCCATCTCAGATGTCCAGCAATACCTGTCAGACAGGGAGCACATGCTCAACATCATCAAAGAGAAACTGCAAAAAGCTCAAGAGTGTATGAAGGTGTATGCAGATAAACATCGCACAGACCGAGTATTGCAGACAGGGGATTGGGTGTATTTGAAACTACAACCATATAGGCAGACTACGGTGAACCTTCGCAAGAACCTTAAGCTATCTGCAAGATATTATGGGCCTTTTGAAGTGCTGGAAAAGATAGGGTAGGTTGCATACCGCCTACAATTGCCTCCTGCTTCAAGAATACATCCTGTGTTCCACATATCTCAATTGAAAAAGAAGCTAGGCAATTCCATCATACATGCACCCTTGCTGCCACTTGTAGATGCCCATGGAAATTTCAGAGCTGAGCCTACAGCTATACTAGCTAGAAGACTGATTCCCAGGCACAATCGTGCAGTCACTCAGGTCTTGATCCATTGGTCAAATTCGCCACTTGGGAAGACCTAACTCATGTCCAGGCCATGTTTCCAAATTTCAATCCTTGAGGACAAGGATGGTGTCAAGGGGAAGGCATTGTCACGACCTGAAATTCAAGCGGGACATTAGGCGCCAAAAACAAATTCAACGGAATCTAAGCGGGAAACTAAGCGCCAAAATAAAATTCAATGAAGGGTAGTTTAGTAAAAGTCTTCTTTTTCTATTAGTAGGATTTACAGTTGGCAATCTCTGATTGGCCCAAAACAAAATTCTGTTAGAACTTTTGTTCTTTAAATAGGAGAGAAAGAGAAGACAAATGTAGAACAGAGTGAGTTGAGGCTTAGCACCTGTTGGGGCTGAGAGTTGTTTGTAATCTTTCATTCCATTCAATCCATTTTGCTTCCTATCTTTTTTTGTTCTCGAGGAATTTGTCTGAACCTGACAATTGGTATCAGAGCGTTGGCCGATCGATTGCTTGAACAATTATTTAGACGAGGGCAAAAGAGATGGAAATCTTCATGCGAGAGACAAAGAAATATCAGGCGGAGAACACCAATCAAGTCGAAACTATCAAAGCAGAGCTGAGGAAGATGAACCAGTCTTATGAGTCCATGGAGAAGAGGATAGAAGGTAAGTTTGAACAGATGCTGAAGCTGTTACAACCTACGCAAGGAGCATCAGGATCGACGAGCTCCAATGTCTCACATTCTACTGCACCTTCAACCTCGACTAATCAATTCCACCATCCAATCTCCCAGAATCACTGGGAGAACCTTGGTATGTACTCAAGGAACCCTAGAATTGAATTTCCCCAATTCGATGGCTCAAACCCTAGGTCTTGGTTAAAAAAATGTGAGAGGTATTTTCAATTCTACAACATCCTAGAAGAAAACAAGGTGGCTATGGCTTCAATCCATTTCAGTGGGAGAGCCGATGCTTGGTTTTTAGATTACCAAGTAGGGAAAAGCCAATTTCTGTGAAATCAGTTCATGAATGACCTGTGTGATCGGTTTGAGGACCTCTCACTAGACAACTACGTAGATTCCTGTAACAAATTGCAACAAGGATCTACTGTAACAAAGTATTATGACCGATTTGAAGAACTCAAGTCATTAATGCTCACTCACAATCAACATTTGGATGACACCTATTTCGTTTTAAGCTTCATCAGTGGCCTCCAACCTGATATTAAGGCTTTGGTACAGTTTTTTAAACCAAATAATGTCTCTCAGGCCTTTTCACTAGCCAGGATGCATGAAGCTTCAATACTACAGAAAAATGCCACCTACAGGAACACTCAACAAACAACCCAAACAGCTAGGAACTACAACTATACGACCTCCCACTACACATCTCCAAAGATCACCAACTTCCCTCAGTCACAACCTCATTTGAACTTCAGTACCAACAAAGAAATGAGCAACCCCAAGAACAACTACTCAAATACTCACAACAACCAAAACAAGACAACATTCACTACCCCACCTATCCGGAGACTCACACCCTCCCAAATGGGGATTAGAAGAGAAAAGGGACTATGTTATAATTGCGAGGAACAATACCAACCAGGACATGTTTGCAAGCAGCAACATCTGTATATGCCGATCCCTGAAGATGAAGGAACTGAGGATGAGTATGGAACCTCCTTAGAGACTAAAAATTTGGTTCAAGAAATCCAGTCCGATATGGAGATATCTCTCCATGCTATCCATGGGAGTTTGGCAAGTAATACCATATTACTAAGAGGAATCCTCAAGAAGAACCACATCTCAATCCTCATACACACGGGAAGTACTCACTCATTCATAGACCCAAGCATCATCAAGGAGACCAAATGGCCTACAATTATGACACCACAAATGATAGTAAAAGTGGCTAATGGGCAACAACTTCTAAGCAATGCAATATGTGATGACTTACAATGGACAATGAAGGGAATTCTCTTTAAGGGAAGGGTGAGATTGCTACCACTTGGAGGATACGACATGGTTCTCGGAGGTGACTGGCTGAGAACATTTGGGGACATCACCATCAACCTCCAGAAGTTATAACTTACCTTGAACATTAATGGAAAACTAGTGACCCTTCAAGGAGTCACTTACAATGGATCTTTATGCCTGATGGAAACCAAAGGATTCTCCAAATTCCTTGAGAAACATACACCAACCTTTATAGGGCACCTATTTTCCATATCAGATGCACCAAGACATGTCACACCACCTCCTATAGTTACCTCCATCATCAATGAATACCAAGACATATTCCAGACACCCTCTGAACTTCCACCTACTAAACCATTAGACCATAAAATACCTCTCAAAAGTGGAACAACCCTCCTTCTCAAAACCCCTACAAGGTACCCTATATGCAAAAAGATGTAATTGAACAACTAGTCAAAGAAATGATGGAAGCAGGCTTGATACAACACTCACATAGGAAGAAAGACGGATCATGGAGATTTTGTGTCGACTATAGGAAGCTCAATGAGATCACAATTAAGGATAAATTCTCTATGCCCTTAATAGATGAATTGCTTGATGAACTTCATGGAGCTTTTATTTTTACCAAGATGGATTTGAGGTCAGGATACCACCAAATACTGGTTCACCCCAGTGACATTCATAAGACCGTTTTTAAGACACACCACGGACACTTTGAGTTCAAGGTCATGCCATTTGGCCTCACCAATGCACCCGCCACCTTCCAAGCTCTCATGAACCAAATCTTCCAGCCTTACCTTAGAAAATTTATGCTAGTCTTTTTTTATGACATTCTCATATATAGCCATACCTTAGAACAACACATCACCCACCTTCGTTTGGCTTTCTCCACACTTAGGAAGCACTAACTCTATGCAAAACTCTCCAAATGCTCATTAGCATAGGTTAAATTGGAATACTTGGGCCATATTGTCAGTAAACAGGGTGTAGAAGCTGATCCTAGCAAGATTGACGCTATGAGAGATTGGCCAATTCCTTCCACTCTTAAGCAATTGAGAGGCTTTCTTGGATTGACAGGGTATTGCTCAGCCCTTAACCAACTTATTAAAGAAAGACTCCTTCACCTGGACTCAAGAGCAAACAGATGCTTTCAACCTGTTGAAACAGATTCTGTGCCAAGCACCTGTATTAGCCTTGCCAGACTTCAAGCTGCCCTTTATACTGGAAACGGATGCTTGCAATCAGGGAATAGGAGCTATTCTTTCTCAACAAGGCAAGACCATTGCCTACTTCAGCAAAGCTTTCAGCCCAAAAAACCTAACCCTATCAACTTATGAAAAAGAACTATTGGCTATAGTGTTGAGTATTCAAAAGTGGAGATCGTATTTGTTGGGTTCATAGTTCTTTATATACACAGATCATCAGAGTATCAGGTACTTTCTTTCACAAAAAGTGACAACCATGATGCAACAAAGATGGCTTGCTAAAATCATGGGCTTTGATTATGAAATTAGCTACAAAAAAGGGTCAGAAAACACTGTGGCTGATGCACTTTTCAGGAAATCTGATATGCAGTCTCAGTGCTTAGCTATATCTACAGTAATACCTACTTGGCTACAGAAGGTACAAGCAAGCTATAGACAAGATGACTCTGCCCAAAAGCTGATACAACAACTGTTAGTAAGCAATACATCTGTCCCTGGTTTCATGCTGTAGAATGGAATCCTAAAAAAGAAAGGATTCATCTACATTGGCTGTATGGGTACTCTCAGATCCATTATTATAGCTGCATTGCACAATTTTGCCACTGGTGGACACTCTGGAATTAAGACAACCTATCAGAGGTTGAAGTCGTATTTTTATTGGCCCAAGATGAAGATGCAAGTATTGTGATATCTGTCAGAGAAATAAAGGGGACCAAACTCCATATGGTGGGTTACTCCAACCATTACCAATACCAGAGCAAGCATGGCAGCATATATCCCTGGATTTTATTGAAGGACTACCCCCATATCACAATAAGATAGTCATCTTGGTGGTCGTTGATAGACTCGCCAAGTTTAGTCACTTCTTGGCACTCTCCCATCCCTATACAGCCTCCATGGTGGCTGAGATTTTCCTGCAGAACATCTATAAACTCCATGGTTTACCAACAACCATCATATCTGACAGGGACAAGATCTTCATAAGTGCCTTTTGGCAAGACCTCTTTTCTGCATTGGGTACTAAGCTGACTCTAAGCTCCTCCTACCATCCCCAAACAGACGGACAAACAGAGCGCACCAACGCATGTCTAGAAACCTATCTACGGTGTATGACAGGAGATGCACCTACTCAATGGTCACGATGGTTATACTTGGCGGAATATTGGTTCAATACCACGTTCCACTCCAGCCTTCAATCGACTTTGTTTCAAGCATTATATGGATACAAACCTCCATTTCTGGGTCTTCTACCTACAACCACTCTATCCATCTCAGATGTCCAGCAATACCTGTCAGACAGGGAGCACATGCTCAACATCATCAAAGAGAAACTGCAAAAAGCTCAAGTATTTTGATGTGCACATCTACAACAAACACTTGACCTTGCTCTATAATAATATATGTTTTTCACTACCTGAGTTATCTGATCTTTAAAAGGTTTTTCAGTGATTTTGAACCCAAGTCATCATTCTGGCAGCTTTAGTGGTTTGGCATTCAACAACAATGCTAATATTGGCTACTGTTTATGCCTGCTGGATGTGGGCCAAATTCTCAGGATATTCTGAGAGATCCAAAGAGCTCATGCTTGCTATTCTTTGGCCAGCTCATGTATTTGCTTAACGGGCAAATGTCTCGGACCTACTATTAAGCATATGTACCATGCGACAATGTAATGGTCTGTGCGGATACTAGCGTGCAACATCGCTAACACAAGCTTTAGGGATCGATCCATGATCCAACATGCGAACACATATGAGCCATGAGACTGAGGCTTCCCAAGGGCTCAGTTTAATCCTTATGATACTTGAACGAGAGGATACTGATTCAAGGAACTTAGCCATGACTTGCAAAGAACCAAACTAGGCACACTCGACTCAACGAGGATATGAGATAACCGAATACGTCATGCATGAGCAAGACTTTGGCATACGAAAGTTGGATAGCGTCCTGCCTAGCGATACCATAAACTTGACATGACTCATATCCAACAGCCTACTCCCAGATCCACTACGGGAGTACCCTTTTAGCATCCCAATGCATTGAAGGACCCACAACGTTCCCCTTAGACAAGTCATGAGTAGCTCGACGGTTGCGACCCGGATGGCCATCTTAGACCATAAGCAGACTGTATACAAACTAGTCATGCAAAGCTGAGCCATGCTTGGGAGGCAAGCTGGCAAGACTTTCCCCTAAGGTAGATGCTAAGCATTTAGATAGCTTCCTAAAGGGAACATTGAAGTTCAAGACCATCAAAAATCACTTCAAAGGTGGGATGTTTCTTGATGATACCTCAAACCGTTTTCTGATCAGCATCGTACGCGTGTCATGATAATCTCGTCAACATAACAAAACAGGCATGATTGCATACCCAATCCAGCAAGGCCTAGATAGCACTAAGCCCACTATTGGCAGGATCCAGAAGGTCGGACCCAAATTGCAACGCGCCACTAAGCCCACACGTCACGCGGTCAAGCCCAATACTCGTAAGCCCTGATAAGGCAAGTATTTGGGGGATCAACCCAAGACAGATAGACCAACAATACATTAGTTTCGACTAGGAAACAAATATTGATGTATAAGTCGAGCAAAGAAACGTCCTTGCATGGACAACAATCCGAAAGGGAAACCTCTCCCGCAGATCTAGGAGCATAAGTCGTGTAGGAAAACTTCTCTACATAGGCAGCTTCCAAAAACAACAAATATTGGATCTTTCATAAGGAAGGCGGACACGATACCGATGATTGCAAAAACCTCATAGGAGAAGTTGAGTACTGGATCGGGAAAGGCAAGCTCAAGGAATTCTTGAGCTCGGACAGGAGGCTCGACTGGGCAAAGGAAAGGGAGGACGTTGTCAAGGAGATTGAAAAAGAAGTTTCTGACATCATTTATGTCCTTCATGGGGTCGATCCCGGGGGAGAACAATCCAACACGTCCCGCAAGAGGATGTTGACCAAGATGCGGACACCACCCCAATGCGAGGATCGACAAGTGCAACATGCACGAGTTCAGAGTCTGATCCCACCATTGACGTTTACGAATAGAGATCTCCAAGGTGTACATTCTCCTCACAATGACGCATTGGTCATCTCTGTCCACATTGCGAAGTGGGAGGTGAAAAGGGTCTTGGTGGATACATGAAGCTCACTTAATGTCATATTTCTCAGCGCATTACCAAACATGCAACTTGAGGAGAAAGACTTAACCCTCGCCACTCACCTCATGCATGGTCGAATTCAGTGGAGAGAAATGCTTCCCTATCGGGAAGATCAATCTAATGGTGGTGGTGGAAGAGCCATAATTACGGAAGTACCTTGTCCAAGAATTTATGGTGGTTGACGCTCCGTCCACCTACAACATTATTCTGGGAAGGCCTTGGCTTCACCATATGGAGGCAGTAGTTTTCACTTTGCACTAATGCATCAAATACATAGCCAACCAGGCCCAAGGAACTATCCGAGGAGATCAATCTGCAGACTGCCATTATGCAGCTCTGAAACAACTGAATTGCTATCAATTACAGCTCGGGTCCGCGAAACAGACTTATCAGGCACTGGGCCTAGTCAAATGAGGAGAATCAATTTGCGTGGACAGAGAAAAAGCCCCGACAACCAAAGTGCAGCCATGCGGATAGCCATAATTCAAAGCTGGAGATTCCATCCAGACCAATATAAAGCTAAGTAACAACACTTCAACAATCGAGCGCTTCAAGAGTTGATAGTCAACAAGGATCTGCCCGCCAGCACGAAGTCCACTCTTCAGTAACTTCGCTAGCTTTGGCAAAGCAAAACACTTTGCTAGAAGGACTATGCAATCTGAGCCAAGAGCATACGTGCTTCCTTCAGGGCCAGGTTAGCTTAGTTCCTGCTCAGAGTCAAATTATTTTGTTGCTAATGCACACATTCAGACTTCGCTCCGCCAATCTGCTTCCAGAGAAGGTGGTAAAAGTAAAGTACTTGAAGAACGCTGCAAGCACGCGCTCGGTTCGTTGCTCCGTCGAATAACCTCACAAGGATGATCTGAAAGTGGCATCATGAACCTCGAAACAAGGTACAAACATCTTTGCTCTGCCAATTTGTCATTCGAAGAGAATGTGGAACTAGAGTAGAAAAAGGCAGATGAGGATGTCTATCAAGATAGGAGTGTCTGAGGTGCTGAGGAGTTAACACCCTAGTACCGATGGTCACATCCATCAGAGCTCTGTTTTGCCAACCTGCCTTCCTTCTGTGGCATCACGCGGGAAGCCCAGTAGATACAGTGGGAATGACCGCCCCAAAACTAGCTACAGGGATAATTTCCCAACTAGATGTCGTGAGAGGTTGTGGGAGCACCGAAAGATGGAAGACTGACCTAACCCTTTAGGGGGAGTCCGTAACTCTTATTCGCAATGTAAGAAGATATTACAAGATCCCTTTCAATCAATTGGATGCTCACCCAGATCAGGCGGCACATAATAGCGGGTTTTATTAAGACTCGTCCTGCAAATGTCAGAACAATCGAAGACTTCATTAACGAAAATCTTCCTATAGTATTTGGTAAACCCAAAACATATTCTCTGGTAAGAAGCATTTGATCAACATGCTCTGCAACGCCCATTGCAATGCTTGAAACAAATAACAACTAGCCTATATATAGGCGCGGTGGTTTACGAAGCAACATCAGCTAATAGTTACGTCAGCATTAAATGTCGTATGGAAAATAGGGAACGACGGTTCCAATTGCAACTGCCGAGTCCACATTCATCAAATATGGCCCTGCACGCAGCCCCATTAACCTGGGGAGTAACTGATACTGAACCGTCTCGCAATCTGGGTCACACACATGGCATCCTGATCTACAAAGATTTTTTCCACTTGGGCCCTGCCAACTAATGGGCCCAAGCTTATGCCCTGCCAAATCCGGCCCAACACATGCAAAGACACAAACAGTGAAGGCCTTGAGCGCCCATGGAATAAGGAGCGCGCCTACAAAGTACTTTCAATAAATCCAAGGCATCCGCCCTATTATTACTCCATTGTTCATTAAAGCGGGTCAATTTATTATTAGTCACGATCCGGCTCCGAAATTAGATCGCTAGGCGAATTAAGTAAGTTAGGACACTCAAGTCGGACTCGCACGTCCGAAATCTTATTTTGATCAAAGCTTAGTCAGCTCTAACTGATTACAATAGCTTCTGGTCCGCTTTAACGCCTAGCTCGCTAAAAGCGAACAACGATGGGCTAGAAAGTGGTAGCTTAGTCAATGTTTGTAACACCTGACCGCGATGGCTTGCCAGGGATCATTGTCCAACTGTAGATAATGGTTGTCAAACTTAACTTTAGCTTAGTCGGTTTCAACCTATGATGGTAGCTTCTAGTCCGCTCTAACGCCCAGCCCGTTAAACGGGTGTCAATGGTTTAGTGAGTGGCAACTTACTCAGTGCTCTAATGCCTAATCGAGACAGCTTGCCAGAGATCATTGTCCAAACATGGACAATAGTGACTGAACCCGACCAAAACTTAGTCTTTGACGACCAATGACAATAGCTTATGGTCCGCTCAAAGCCTAGTCTGCCAATAACAGATTTCGATGGCTTAGAAAGTGAGAGTCTAGTCAGCGTTCTCGACGTCTGATTAAGTTGGCTTGGCAGGGGTCACCGCTCTTATGCAAACGATGATTGTCGAACCCGACCAAAGCTTAGTCAGTGGCCACTGATAACTATGGATTCTTGTATGCTCTAAGCCTAGTTTGCTGTGTGCGGATTTCGATGGCTTAGAAAATGGGAGCTTATTCAGCGCTATGACGCCTGATCGCGATGGCTTGCCAGGGATCGTTGGTCAACTACAGACAATGATCGCCAAACCCTGTCAAAGTTTAGTTAGACCGATTGAAGGTAATAACTTCTGGCTCATTCCAATTCCTAGTTCTCTAAAAGCGGGCGACGATGGGCTGGAAAGTGGGAGTCTAGTCAATGCCTTCGACGCTTGATCATGGTGACTTGCCAGGGACCACTGTTCAATCGCAAACAATGGTCGCCGAACCTGACCTCGGTTTAGTCAGTTATAACTGGTAATAACAACCTTTGGTCCAACTAAGCCTATTCCGTCAATAGCAGGTAAAGACGAGTCGAAAGTTTGGTTAGAGCTCTGGAAGCTCAACTAGGAGGACTCGGGAGGACTATTGTCCGATTATCTACTACGGTGCACATGCTAGGACCACAGTCTGACTAGTTCGCTTACGATAGCAACAACTGCTGGTTTGATATGCAGCCAGGCCGACAAACAAGGGGTGAATTAGACTTCCCGATTTCTAAGAGGATTCTAATCATAATTGCACGAACTATCGCAACAAAAACAGTCAAAACTCTCACCAGCATATCAATCATATGGTTTCCTGACCTAGCAAAGCCTCTCGTCTAACAACTAATGTCGCGTAAGACAAAGTAGATAAGAACTAGAAAAAAATGCCTAAGTACAAAATGCCATTCATTTGCAAGCCAAAAATACAAGTTCACTCCTCATCAGGAGGAAAGTTAGATACAACAGAGCCAAACTTAGCAGGAGAAGAAGCAGGAGACGCATTTGTACATGCTGCATCTCGATCACCCTCATTTGGGTCACTTTCTTCTTTGGACGGATCGGATGCCACTCCAAATTTTGCATATGCCACCTCTTCATCAACGGAGAGATCCCAATCGGGATGTTCTTCCTTCATAAGTTGCAACAGATCCAGCCTTCCATGCACGACTCTGCTGAACTCAAACATGTTGTGGGCCTTAAGAAGCTTCTCCTCGCGCACCCTTGATTCAGCAAGCTCCCGCTCCAGCTTGCCCAACAACATGTCAGACTTAGACTGCTCGGCACCTGGCTCATCATTGACAACACTTAGTTCATTTTGTGCCAGAAGGAACTGCTCTTTTGCGATCCGCACACTCTTGGCATTAAAATCAATATCATCTTCCAGTTGCTGACATCGGACAACCCATTCGGAATCCTTGGCATTATCAGCGTTCAGGGCCTGTATTTCATCATGTACTCCAACCGCAGTCTCATGAGCAAACTGTAAGTCAGGATGGACAAGGTTCAATTCATTCTCGAACCGATCCATCGCGGACACTGCTCCCGCCAGGTCGGACTCAAGCTATTCCAAGTGAATCCTATGAGCCTCCGATCTTGTGCGCCATGACTCCACTCCAGCATCTGAGCAAGTTTCGAGTTGCTTCTTCAACGATTCAATCTCGTAGAGAGTGTCTGAGTAGGACTTCTGCAAGTTTGCAAATACTCGCTCTATGGTATATACTCTCTCACGAGCGGCATTGACTTCAGTTCTAGCCGCAGCCACTTGATTCAGGTATGACATCCCCAGTACGAGATGCTTATGTCCTTTATTCATACACTCTCCCAGCATCCCTCCTTTTGGATCCGGAGCATAATTCGCTAGCCAGTCATTCCACCTACTAATATGCTTTCTAGAAGCGTAAGAAATGTCAACCTCTTGGTGCCAAGCTCGGTTGCTCATTTTTACCACAACTGTAGCAAACACACTGAAACACGCATCCGGATAGAGGTCTTTCGGGATCAAAATCACTCCAGCACCATCCTTCACCGTCTTCACTGCCTTCACTGCATCAAGGCCTCATCCACAACTTTCCTCTTACTCGCAACGATTGGCTATCTTTCATGAGCCGACTCAGAATCAGTGGACGGGAAAAAAGGAAATGAGTTATTCCTCAGACCCGTCGTCATCTCAATATGGGGACGGGAGCGAGACAGAGGACAGTACGGGCGAAGCAGAGGGGACCTTTCACCATAAGGTCGACAATCGGATGAATTTTCGGCAGAGTTGCGATCCAAAGAAGGACGACCCATTCCTACACCAAACGAAGCTTCCACGCCCGTCTGCAGCAGCATTTTGTTCTGAACCTCTGTTTGTTCTGTACTTAGCTTCGTTACATCTTCAACCCCCATCATTTGAAGATACTCCTTCTCCAAGTCAGGAAGGGAAATAGGGGCCTTTGCTCGAGCATCATGCCCCTCAAGCATAGCAGTCTCCACCCAGTGGATGAATCAAGAACTTGTCCGGCAGCTCCACGTCCCTCGAACAAAGCTGAACGCCCACTAATTGGCCTAGACACAGCACGAGGCCTCTTCAGACGAACATGAGAAAGAAGCGATTGATTTAATTATTTTCTCCTTGAAGGGCTTGCAATCTTAATCTTCAAAAGCTTCCTCTTATTTGAAAAAGATATGCATTCGGGCTTTGGCTTCGGAACCCTAAAAGAGTGGGAGTCTCATGCCAATGGGCCCACAGTCCGATGCGCTTGATATTAATGGACTTAACAACATCCTCTATCCGCGGACAAAGCATGTAGCGAAATGCATCCAAAGCCATTTTATCTTCAATAGAAAGAGATGAAGTTGGAAATTCCCCTACGAAAGTCAATTTGATATGCATTTAACATAGGCGAGATCAGAAACATAATTAAACTTAGTTGTTTGAATTCTCGCTCGACCGGACAACTAGCAAGCTCGAAATACTTCGAGTCCGCGAAGGCCATGAAATAATATTTCTGCCAGGACTTAAAATCGTCAGGCAGATTGCCAAGGTAGCCCGACGATGTCAAAAAGCACACAACATGTCGTTTATCCGAGGGGAAGTAAGTAGTTGGGTCTCCCTCGAAGACACTCGGACACCAACGTCCTTCACCCTAATCAGAATGGTGATCACAATCATATACCCATTCGACACCAATTGAGCGGATGCAATGCTGAGGTACGCCAAGAACTCCCAAATTTCCTTGATAACAGGAAAGCGGGCGCTCGACTAAAGCATACCTCGCTGAAGACAAATGAATCCCTTTGAAGTGACAATGGCGTCAGATCGGCGCCCAAAGTGAAGAGCACCAGATCATCAATCCTATACGTTTCACGAAGGACTTCCAGACTTGACTCGGAAAACAACCTCTCCTCAAAGAACTTGCGTCCCTTATCAGACAGTTCATCGAAGCTGATTCAGGCCTACCATGAAAGATCGTATAAGTTTTCGATTACGAAAGCTGGGCAAAATCAAAAGCACGGAATGCAGTACGGCGAAACAGAGTCTCTGAGATAGAAAGTGTAAAAAAGCTAAACTTCGCAGAGGGGAGATCTATATAAAAAACAAAACTCCCACATTTTTCTCTTTCGAACAGACGCACGCTCAAGTAATGAAGCTCGCCACTTGAGGAAACAATTCAGACTCAATCGTCATGACTGCATATTTTCTTCATGAAGTGACTTGGTGGACCAATGAGCTGGCCCACCAACTCGGGGGGAGTAGTTGATGATACATCAAACCATCATCTGATCAGCATCGTACGCGTGTCATGATAATCTCGTCAACCGAACAAAGTAGGCCTAATTGTACGCCCGATCCAGCAAGGCACAGACAACACTAAGCCCACTATTGGCTCCAAAAGGTCGGACCAAAATTGCAACGCGCCACTAAGTCCACACGTCATGCGGTCAAGTCCAATACTCATTAGCCCTGATAAGGCAACTATCTAGGGGATCGATCCAAGACAGACAGGTCAACAATACATTGGTTTCGACTATGAAACAAATACTGGAGTATAAATCGGCAAGGAAACTTCCATTCCATGGATAACACTTCGAAAGGGAAACATCTCCCGCTGATCTATGAGAACAAGTTGTGTAGGAAAACTTCTCTACATGGACAACTCCCAATAAAGAAAGGATCTCCAACAAGATCTTTTTCCCTAAACTACGCCACCAAAAGCCTAGTCGAACAAAGACTCTCACACTAAATAAGAGATAAAGTCGATGAACAAATGTACGCTATAGAAACTCAATTTACAGCTTTAAGCCTCTCCTAAGCCTTATCTACCATCCGAGTGTCATCGGCCGCCACACGGGACTTTGGCTCACGTGCGTTCCCTGTGCAGGTTTAGGTCAAGGCAACGAAGGAGAACATAAATCGACTACATCACTTCTCGTGATCTGCATGGCCATAATCAAATAGTTTGAGTTCTCTTGACATGATAACTTAGCAAAGCCAAAGGCTTGCACGAGCATCCTACGTGTATCCATAATATACTCATGAGTCGACTTGGCATAGTCATGTCAAGTGTCCTAGTTAGGACCACGTTATTGACAATCTCTAATACTTGTTTTGCTCGTCGGCATGAGCACGTTCCCGACAAGCTCCAATACATGTTCTGCTCCACATACCCGTCGAGTAGTTGAGTTACATCAACTTGCTACTGCTGACAACAAACAACCTAACCTTCAAACATACCTCAGGCATAGCCGTAGGTGGTTAAAACTTGATATTGAAGTGCCAAACCTTCTTGTTATTCCAGAAGATCACCTCCCTAGAGTAAGTTTTATTCATTCAGTGACAACCCTATTATCCCTAGAGTAACTTTCGTCTTGCTTGATGGGTCGGGATTTTCAGGGAGCTAGAGTTATTTCACATCCCAAAGTATTTTTTAGACTACCAAATTGGCTTTTCCTTATTAAAGTTTAGGGTGGCTTTTCCGTAGTATCATTTAAACCTTCTTAAAAAGCTTGTACCTGATCATCTTGAGATAGATTGTGGTGTGGACATTTGTGAAGCAGTTCATTGAAATGTTCCCATGCTTCAAAGAAAAGATCTCCATCTTTCAGTTAGAAAGTTTGAATTTCCCTTATGAGTTGCCTTGTTTTTTTAGCTGGAAAGAACTTCTTTAAAAATTTAGTGGCCAACTCTTCTCAATTATTAATAGAACCTGCAGCTAAAGAGTTTAACCACAACTTAGCATTATTTTTAAAAAAAATATATTAACCTAATTCCTTCCAGAGTTAAGCCCTGAATATACTGAGTCTTGCATAGATCCAATAAATCCCTAATGTGTAGATATGGATCCTTAGAAGGTGTGTCTCTGTATAATGTGACATCATGTTAAACAAGTGAGAAGATAAATTGAAGTTGTGTTGCATTGATGGTTGTAATTTTGATTGCATGGTGGTTAATTAACATTTTGTGGAATAAATGATCTCTTCATTGGCTTCCACACTGGTGGATTTTCTACTTGCTCTTGATCAATTTCCTCTTCAAATTCTATCTTCACAGCTTGCCTTTGCAGTTGTCTAAGATTTCATTCAATCTTTGAATCATATATACTGATGTTTACGGCCTGGGATCGATGACTATGCATAAACGAGATTCAATCCTGCTAGACAACACGTACGAAGTAAGTGTTTCGAAAAGAATAGACACCAAAGACATCAAAGTGAAATTATTAAGCATAATTTTATTTTAATAATAAAACAACTAAAGGAAAAAGAATCAAACACAATTTAGCGCAATCCCTGGCAAAGGCGCCAAAACCTGTTATATAATTATTAAGCTAATTAATAAGCTTCTAAATGTATGTTTTAACTCGCAAGTACACAAAATCAAACAAATAGTATAAATATCAAGAACGAGACCATTTTCACAAGGATTGGATTAATTGTGTTTAAAATAACTTTTCTAACACTACTACTTCAATGAAACCTAATAATTAATAGAATATGAAAAAGATAATGCGGAAAACTAATGTAAAACTAAATAAGTTCAAATAATGAAAAAATAAGTTAGGGATTCGATATCCGCCACTAGTCATCTTCTTTTGAACAACGACATGCACAATGATACAAACTAAATTTTAATGCTCAAATTTTGTCAAACCTAAGGGTATGGGTGTTTACTACTTAAGCTATGGATTTCCCTAAACAATGAATTAGTCATGGGTGTCTACTCTAACTTTTTTCATTCTCAAGGTATTTAGCATGGTATCTACTAAGTTGCATCTTGAAAATGCACAAATCAATGGAAATCAACAAAAACAGAAAACCCAAAACATGGTATCTATTTCGATCATTCATGCTGATTAATTATAAGACCAATATTCTTTCTTGGTTCTTTTTGCACAAGACTCGGTCATCGAAATGTACCAATGTAACAATCCACATAAAATTCATGCATATAGTGATCAAGCATCAACAAAATCCATATGAAGGGTGAAATAAAATAAAAATTAATCAATTCAACAACATAAAAATAGTGTAGCAATGCATATCAAAATTCTCAAGGAGTCATAACTAGTGCTTCAATCTATCCCTAACTAAATTGTTTAGTTACACATAATGCAAGCAAAATTGGTTTTCAAATAAATCATTCAGAGTTTAGAAAATAAGCAAACTGAACTTTTTGGTGGTAAGAGAGAATATTGGGGTGCAAATAGCGGTAAGAAAAAATTCAAATGTTCTTCTTCCCTCCTTCCTTCTTTTTCCCTGCGATCTTTGTGTTTGTGTTGTTGTGAGTGAGAGATCACGCAGCAGCCCACAAGGAATTGCACGGCCCAGTTCACGTACATGCACAACAAGAGAGACCTCATTTTTACCTGCAACAACCAATAGATTCTTTTTTGTTCATTCATGAACAACCACAAGAACAATCGTCTCTCTGTTCTGCTTCACAAATAAGCTCACGCACAACAACAACTTTCTTCTCTCTAATCTATCTTCACCTTTCTCACGCCACAACCCACAAGACAATCGAGAAAGAGAGTTCTCCCTTCATGCCCAATAGCCACAAGAAGAAGATTTCAGCTAGTAAGAAAATTCTTCAGGCAGAGAGAGAGATTTTAATTTCAATTTCAATCAAAAGGGGTATTTCACGTCAGAGAGGGAGAGCGGGATTGGAGACACAAAACTTCCACTTATAGCAACCCTTCTTCATGTGTACTAATATTTTCTTTCTTAATGAGTTTCAACCTAAAAATCCTTGTGAAATTGGGTTTTCATCTTTAACTAGGTTTCCATCTTTAACGACCCGGCCTTGCACGTGAAGTTAGTTATTTTTTTTCTCCTTGGCATGCCATTAAAATATCTGTCAGATACCAAAATGCTCATCATGTAGCAAAGTAGAAAATTATTGTAAAAATACTTGATTTAACCAAATAATCTAGCATATGAAACTTAGAAAAACTATGTTAAGAGTACACTTTTATTTTAATATATTTTATTATAAAAATACTCATCAATATGTTTTCAGCATATTTTTTTATTATAATATCGTAACAGGCTAAAAGTGCAAATGAGGCAAAAACAAGTACACACACATGTAGTCGAATGGGGATGGTTCGATTGGCTATTGATATGGTGATGTCATGCTTAGTTTATAATTTACTTATGGAAAAATTCTTTTACTAATACATTAATTTCTACTTTAGTTAGACATTTGAATTCATTTTTTCATCTTAATGTAGAGAAGAAAAAAGAAGAAGCAATAATCTTGTTTCCCTATCTAGGGTTAAAGTATGGATTAAATCATGGAAAGAGATGGTAAACTTGTGAACACAGCCGTATGTGATGTTATTGTAAGAGCATTCCCCCAAAGACTTTGCATATTTAACTTGCAAATTGGATTTTGTATAACAGTTCATTTGATGTCTAGTACTTATTTATTATTTTATTTATCAATTCCTTTACGAAACATTGGAAAAGATTGAAAGAGATTTACCATCGTCTTCAACAACTAATGTAAAGGAAGATGATCTTTCTAAAGTATTTGGTCAGGATGCTAAAGGAATAATAAGAGGGATGTGAAAAGGAATGACTTTTTACTAAATTATCTTTCTTATAAGAAAGTGACAAACATGTGAGCCAACGCAAGATGCTAGATTGGTGAGGATTAGGGGAAATAATGGTTGAATGTCATTGGTCTTCAAGTGATTCTAAAGAGGTTGTTCATCATATACCTCTTGGACCTAATGTTTCGAACGTTTGGGTAGATTTAGCAAGAAAACTTGAAGCATTTTTGTGGAGGCCAACACCTAATATGGTTTCTGTTGAAGAAACTATTGGTAATAGAGTATATTATTGACACAATTCTTGAAAGTGAGAAACATGATAGTATATCAACACCAAATGTGAGAAAAATATATAAAATGCTCCATTATCTGTATTTTAATGTGAAAATATTAATTTAAAAATTGTAGCTCATAGTATTTTTATTCTTTATACTTGGTTTGTTAGAGTATGACTACTAGCTCAAAGAACATGTGCAAGCTGCTGGATTAGTGTGGATCGGGAGAAATAGTAGCTGAAGGACGTTGGTTCTCAAGTGATATGAAATAACTTATTCATCATACTCCTTTAAGACCTAATGCCATGTGTGTAAATATTGCAAAGAAACCAAATGCGTGTTTATGGAGGCCTTCATCTGCAATGAATTCCATTGAAGAAGCTATTGGAAGTAGAGTAGCATGGCCCACTCACAAAGTTGGTAAGCCATATTTAATAACTTGTTGGCTAGGTAAACTTTTACACATTCATCCAACTTTTAAATTTTATGATTATAGCATTACTATCATTGGTAAAAAAACAAGATTTTCTAAATATCAAAGATGACACTATTAATTGTTGCAATCCATAAACTGAAAACTGTATTTTTATCACAATTATCTTTTCCCAAGTACCACATAAATGCTGGTACGCATTCCAGATAGTAGCTCGACAACTGGATACTTCTAAATCATAGTTCTTGCATATCTAATCAACAACAATGTGCATTACAACTATTTCTCTAGAAGACTGCACAAGTTCAGTGATTTTATCCATTTGGCAGTGCGAAAATACCAAAAAGCATGATAGTTAGCTAGAAAAATCTGAAATATCCAGCAAATATCATGATTTTGGTAAGATAAGGATGATCGTGCCTACGTCCTGGAAATGGTCAACAAGGAGTTGTGTACTATTTTCTCTACCAGTGTCAAAACTTTCTAAGTTCCATAGTTGTACCTGGTGTAAGAACTCTACCACAGGATGCTAGTTCAAAGTAATAACCTTTTCAGGAGTTGAGGGTATCTTTCAAAAGATATAATGACAATATGATAGAGTCGGATATTGCATATAAACACATGGTATTCTTTGTCAATTTACAAATAGGCTCAAAAGGGGACAACCTCCATTTTTGTGAATTCTTTCTAGAGGTGATATTTAATTGAAACCTTTGAAATCTAAGAAAACTAAACACTTAAAAAAAACCTTTAAAAAAACAATAAATGATTTGGTCATTGATTTACTGAATTATTATTGTCATGCAACATTTGAAAACTTGGAGTTGTATCATGATAGAATGCAGAGTCAGTGAGATGAGAATTAATTTTAGAAAAGTGTCCAACATAATATTAGGATAATTTTGGAATTTAGAGTGATTTATCTCACTATACATACAACCAATTTGTTCTAGCATCTGGCCAGGAAAATGGGAACAAAATTTTAGAAATATGTAAGCGTCAAACAAAAAAAGCCAAATAATATGATGCTCAAGAACTCCGAGTAAGCTGTAAATTAAGCGCATCAACGTCTTTTAAATGCATATGCTACAGATTTAGATGTTGATTCTCTATCATAAAAGATGTATAGGGGCATTCATGTATAGGAAATTTCAAATACTGATTGCCAATAAAATCTACCTAATGCTACAAATATGAGTTAGAACATTAATGAAGCAGTGATCCTCCACATTATTATGTGATTCCATGGGGTCCATGCTCTTGAAAGTAAACATAAATTGTTGATACAAAACACATCCACTAAAGTATCTGCTCACTCTGAAAATGGTCACTTAAAATCTATGCTCAAAGATGTAAGATATGAGTTGAGTTACATTCACTTAAAATCTGCTCACTCTGAAAATGGTCAAATGTAAAATACCAAGATTCCTTTATGGACTTAGTTGTTGAATAATTGGATTATTTTCATGGATTTTCTACAGTGCTGCATTTGGGGCCCATCCACCTTAAGCAAAAGATTTGTAAATTAAACTACTTACTTATTCACTGGAGCATACAAAACCTTGGCTAAATATTACAATTGACAACTTTATGCTGGGTTTTAGAAAATATATTCTGGAAACCTAAAATGAGGGGACATTAACTGCTTATCCAGACCCAAATTCATGGCTAGACTGTATGCATATCAACTCTAGATAGGAAACATATTAACCTATTTTCAGAACTTGGGAAAAGCCAATAACAAGAGATACTCGAACTTGCATGCGCTTTTCTCCATCCAAATTTCAAACAATTGTTCACACAAATTTCAAAAAAAACCCTCAAGAATCTCTCATTGAAATCAATCAATCTGAGATCGAACAATTTTTCAAACATCAAAGCACAAAAAATCTCAATAAAACACGATTAAACAAAACAAAGAAAACGAAATTCTCAAAACCGAACCGCTCAAGAACATTTCAAACTCTAACAAAACTCAAATCACAAAGAAATTAAAACTTACTGCTCATAATTCAACTTTCCGTGCAGAAACTGTAACGGAGCTCAACAAAACACGGTTTGATCATCAAAGAAACACATAATCAAGAATCAAAACATGAAAATAACCTTGAATCGCTTGGAGAGACGAAACTAAGAGGCTTCGAATTCCTTGAGAATTTCAAAGTGAGACAGATCGAGATGCCTCTTGATCAAATCAGATCGAGAGGAGACGAGATCCTTCAAATTTGAGATCGTCGTCAGTGCTTTCTCGAAAGGAGATCTGGCGGTTCTCTGTTGGATCAGAACAGATGCAGCGCTGTGGTCACGGTCTTCTTCTTCAAGGCGGAGGTTTTGAAGCCTTTCACACTGAAATCGAACGACGACTTCGAAGGAGAGTCGCGGGAGAGATGAGAGGTTTCGAGAGGGAGTGGAGAAGCCAAAAGGTTCATAGTTGTTTTCGCTGCTGATGATCTCTTCTTCATCTTCGTTTCGCTCTGGGGAAGGAAGTGATGGTGGTGTTTAGAAGTGGAGACGACTAAACTTCATTATTGCACATGAGATAAGAGACAAACACACTATTGGGTGATGTAGCAGAGGCGGGCAAGAGGAGAGAAAAAGGTCGAGTGAAAAAAATTTGGGGTGCGCCAAAAAGCCCGCCGTTCATTTAGACAACGTTTTTCAATTTTAAAGTCCATTACAAATTGATTTTTCATAGCATAATTGTGAAAAGCGCTATTGGGAAATGCTATCAATAAGGTTATGTGGCGTAGTGTATGAAATTTTGGGGTATATATATGCTTGTATTGAACCAACTAATAAATTTTACTTTCGCTCCACAATAGGGGTCACACAATTTTAGTGTGTTAGTTTCTCGTTATATCATATTGACAAAAGTGACCACCCAATCATTGAAGTATAGTTATATTTTTAAATTGTTCGACGATATAACTTCATAAAATAACAACAATGCTAGGGGCTAGTCAATTTCTGAATATTTTAAATTGTCCAAGATGAATAGTTTTCACCGATTAAATCAGATTTGATGTTTGGACTAGTCGGTAGTTAGAGTACTCTTTGTTAATATTCGAAGCATGTTTTAATTGATTATGTTAAACCTACAATTGTTTACCTTCCCAAGACACTCAATGCTAGGGGTTTAGACTTTTGCTGAAATTGATTGTGAATTTAGATTAATCCTAAGGTTGTTAACAATCACATCATTAATGCAAGCAATAGATTGTTCATCCCTAGTGCTTCTCGCTTTTGATACAATAAGTCAGGTTTAAACATTTTTCGAAGAACTTATGATGGATTTGATGTCTTGGTTCACTTCCCTATTACCTTTACTAAATTCGAGTTTTAGTTGTTTAATTTTATTTCATTAGTTTAGAAAATTTTAATGCAGTAACTGCCATTTTAAATTAGTTTAAATGAATTTTAGTTTTCAATTGTGCCTTAAATCTAGGCTTTGATAATGAAAATGACTGTGTCTTTAATCCTCGTGGGATCGATCCGCATTTGCTAGTGTCTACTAATTAGACAACCGTACACTTGCAGTATAACAATTAGGCTATTAGTCTATTAATTTAGGCTAGTAAAATTTCCATCAATTATCATCTGGGTTATGTAAGTAAAAAAAAATATTTGAATTTTCTAACCTCATGGGTTTGATTTCAAAGCGAAAAAATGACAACCAAATATTTAACGAGGTATATTTTACAAAACTTATGTAAATCTTATCCAATTTTGGGGTAGTGTTACTTTGTTATGAAAATTGAGGTATATATGCTTGTATTGAACCAATTGACAAATATTACTTTTGCTCCATAATAGGGGGCACACAATTTTAGTGTGTTAGTTTTTTTGTTATATCATATTGACAAAAGTGACCACCCAATCAGTGAAGTATAGTTATATATTTTAGATTGTCCGATGATATAATTTTATAAATAACAATAATGAGATCTTAAAGTTAATTTCTTAGTTTGAACTAAGTTCAGTTTAGTATTAGTAGATGCTTTCACAATAAATCCAACCTCCTAGTCAAAATGCCAATGACACAATAAGCAAAATACCTATACTAATTATAAGTCAAAATCTTGGAACTCAATAACAACGTAATAAAATTTTCGCACTGCGTGCTCTAAATGAGTGAATCTCATGTTTATCCATAGATCACGACTTATTCAATACCAGTATCCAATCAATCAAGCAATAATCAGGTAAAAAGAATTGCACCTTTTGGCATTTTACGTGAATGTGTTCATCTTTAGTCATCTTTCGGCCAATAATTCCACACTTATTTCTTGTCCGATTTTCACGATTCTTAAGCCAATAGACTCCGCAACTAGTGTACATTCACATCCAATCAACACAACGCAAATTTACTGCAAGCATTATCTGTAAAAGCTCAAATACTTGATGAAACACAAACGAACCCCTCTTGTAGACCCATTCAGCTTCGTAACCAAATTTCTCTGATAAGACTAAACCAAACGAAGTGCGAAAATACCCGTTAAAAAGCTTAAGTCCTGTGCTTTCTAAAACTTGAAACCTCATTCAAATTCATTGAGTATTATTGGAGTTATAGCGAAAGAAATCAAGGTAAGAAACACACCTAGAAAAAGCCTAAGGTAAGGAAAATGTTCCGCTCATTTACTACCTCATCCGAAACCTAGGAAATTGTAAGTGTCTTAGTCGTTGATAGCAGATAATCTAAAGGTCCACATTCAAAATATGGAGTAAGGCGGATCCGTGTGATAGGGCGATTAACCAATGAGCGTTCGTCTTTTCAGTACCAGTGAGTATTTAATCCATCTCTTGTTCGTCTCTCTCTCCTTGCGAAAGAGCTCCAAATAGAGAAGAAGTCATTTTCTTTTCTCAATCTCTGGGTTTTTCTTCCATTTCTCTCGCTTGTTTACTCGTAAAACCTTAATCAGGGTTTTCCGATCTTTGAGATTGTTAGTGATGTCGACCGCTGAAGAGGCTGTTGTGTCTGCTGTGGATCCAGCACCAGCAAATCCAGTTGAAGAGAAGGCTAAGGCTGCAACTAAGGGTGGAAAGGCAAAGAAGGCCAAGGAAACAAAGGCGAAGGTGACTCGATCTTCCAAGCCGAGGATTCATCCTCCTTACTATGAGGTTGGTATTTGAACTGAATCTTGATATTGTGTGTGTTTTTGTTCAATCGATGGATTTTGTGTTGTTGATTTAGTTGTTTGGTTGGAAAACGTAGATGGTGAAGGAAGCTATTGCGTCGTTAAAGGAGAGGAGTGGTTCGAGCCAGTACGCGATCGCCAAGTTCATCGAGGAGAAGCACAAGGCGGTTCTCTCAACCAATTTCAAGAAGATTTTGCTTGTACAGTTGAGGAAGCTCACCGCGGAAGAGAAGATTGTCAAGGTGAAGGGGTCGTATAAGCTTCCACCCATCAGCCTGCCAGCGCCCAAGCCGAAAGCTAAGACACCTGCGGCCAAGGCGAATCCGGCTGCAAAGCCAAAAGCAGCACCAGCTTCCAAGGCGAAACTCGCCCCTAAAAAACCTAAAGCTGCGGTGAAGGCTTCACCTGTCAAGATCAAAGCCGCGGTAAAGGTGAAATCGGCTGCTGTAAAAACAAAGGCTGTAGCAGCCAAACCGAAGGTAAAGGCGAAGGCGAAGGCGAAGGCGAAGGCGAAGGCTCCACCAGTGGCGAAGGCTTCGAGAACATCCACCCGCACCTCCCCCGGGAAGAAAGCGGCCCCTATTAAGCCAGCGGCTAAGTCGACTAAGCCAGCTCCAGCTGCGAAGAAAGCTTCAACTGCAAAGGCCCCAGCGAAGACAGCAGCAAAGAAGGCCGCGAAGACGCCAACGAAGCCTTCCCGAAAAGCTCCAGCAAGGAAGGTTAACAAGTGATGGAAGGAAAAATCCTTTTGGCTGTAGGGGTAGTGTCTGTAAATTTCTGAAATAGTGGTGTGGTGGCATTTACAATTTCTGTAGAGAGGAGATTATGTATAATAATCTTGGGTTTGGAGATGATGACCTTGATTGTGATTTCTTTTTATTAATCTGAGACAACTTTAGGAGGACAGAAATTTAAGTGGGAATTTTGCATCGCATCTTTGTTAGGAACTGAGAGATGCAGGCAGAAATGGATGGGGATTAGTACTTTTGATGTTTGGTTTCCACGTTAAACTTGCACTCCATTTTAGCCAGCCAGACATTATGGTCCTCGTTTTCTAATCTTGCCCTTGCTTTGGTTTCTGAAAGTGGAAACCTGAATAGAATTAATCGCTTGGTCAATTTTAGGGTTTTTGCTTTTCTTTTGAGTTTGCTAAAAACCTCTCTCTGGGCCTTAATTGCTTTTTATGACGAATTTGCTCTAAAGGGAAACACTGTGCAATACGCATGTTAGGGATGTTTCTAAATCTGAATGTAGCAACAACGGAGGTGTTGGGACATGTTAAGTGACAGCGAGGCATGTTAATTGCAGACCCTGTTTTATTCGTTTGTTTGTTAGTTTCTTCTTGATGAAAAAAAAGAAGGGCAGCGTGTGTGCGTGGGTGGAGTAATGAGATTTGTGTTGATGGGACCTACCAGATGAATTTGCAGCACAGAAACCATTAACAGTTGTGTGTGTTTTTCATGTTGTTTTGGCCGGGAGCAATTTAGTTCACCCATAGCTCCGGCAAAAAAAAAAAAGTTAGGGAGTAGATGACTCATTGGTTTTGCAGGTGGGTCCCATACTATCAGATGTTGATGTGGTTTTTCGTTGGCGAGCGAGAATACACTTTTGCCATTTTCTTTAAAAATATGTGTTTAAAGAGGGGGGGGGGGTGGGGAATGTATTTTCACTCCCAAGACAAAAAACCAGCCAGCGAGGATCTCTAGATGTTGATTAGGCAGTTAATATTAGAAAAAAAAGGTTAAACAACAACCCCAACCATCACTTTAGTTATTGTGATTAAGAAGCAGTGGGACCTACCATACCCAAAGATGAGATGGGATCTTATTAGCTCCATGTCCAAATTGTTCGAAACGAGAAATTCTAGTTGGTCAAGTCTGGTTTTCCGCTTGGGGGGTGGTTGCGAAAATACATTTTTGTTTTCCCTCTTTAAACACACATTAAAAGAGGGGGGGGGGGTAAAAATGTATTTTCGCCCCTTCAGGCGGGAAATCAGACTGATTTCTCAGGCCAGCTAGAATTTCTGGTCCGAAACCGTTGATGGCCTTTTTCTACTCCACCATACTTTTGGTTAAAATTTTGAATTTTTTCATTCTTGCCGCTTGTGGGGGGTTGCTTCTTGCTGTTTTAATCTAAAAACCAGCAACAATTCTAGATAGCCGGCCATTTTTTCTTATCAGGATTGAGCATTTTTATAATTTTACCCATTCTATAAATAATGTTTGTAGTTGTATTTTAAAGAAAATGGGTGAAATTGTAAAATGGCTCAATTCTAACAAAAAATGACTTAATTGGCCTGGCTAGTTGGCAAAACTGAAAAACAAGGTTGTATTACTTGTGCAGTTGGCACCACAATGTTTTTGTACTTAGTGAAATGTGCAACACTTGAGCTGCCAAAAAAACGACATGCACAAATGAAATCATCTCACCTTTTCTATTACACCTTGGACTCTATTGATTCGTCCTTTGAGTTGGAAGATGGTTTTCTCTCTTGGGCCAAAATTATAGACTCAAATTTAAAGCAAGTTCAAGGACCAAATTTAACTTATTTAAATATTTGGGCCAAAATTACATGGTCTTATTTTAAGAGTAATGATAAAGTTAATGTTGATAAAATATTGTAAAGTTTGGAAGAATTTTTTTTTCATAAATTCATATTATTTTAGCATTGGTACGGGTAATACATGAGTTTAACAATAATTTTAGTATATGGTGAAGATGGTAGACACGACAATGCAATTGTAAGAGATAGGCCGCGGTAAATACAAGAACACTATGTGATTGATTAGTCATTGCTATAATGCTATTGATTTTCTTATCTTCTTTGTTTTTCATGGAAAATTGTAGGATCAAAAAGCAATAATCCACTCAAACTTTCAAATCGAATCTTCCCTCCTAGAAAACCCAATCAACCTTGAACTCAAATCCATCGACTTTCAACGTTTCTTTAAAATAGACTCGCTCCATTTCAAACTTGGAGTTTGACTTCACTAATTGGGGCTCAAATTTTGCTGATTCAAATGTGCAATTTTCTTTATTTGGGCATCAACTTCATTGATTCAAGGTTGTTCATCCCAAATTGGTCCCAAGTGGAGGTTCTAGCAACTCGAGAACCATCGAAAGGAGCTTGTCAGGTTTGCATATTCTTTGTTTGTCCTTTTGTGGTTGAACCATTTTGCACAACAAACATTTTTTTGGTGTTTAGAGATGTGAGAGAGAGAGCAATGAGCAGATCAAGAGAGTTTCAATGTGCAGGAGAGGGACTTGAGGTAGAGGGAAAAATAGATAAGGAGTTGGAGAGAAATCATTGGGTTGTTGTTCCAACTTAAGTCGTGGCCAAAAGACAAACAATGCCACGCAAAACATACAAAATGTCTAAGTTAAAACGCCATATTGAATTATAAGATAGAATAATGAATTTTTTTTCTTCTGTAACTAAGTATTTGCCAGTAAAAAAAAAGTTGGCTATTGTTTATTGCAATAGTGTTTTTCTATTGGCTTACCAAGTGAGCTCTATAGGCATTGGATGGAATAATACTTTTTTGACACTCTTGATTATAGTTGATGATACATCAAAATAAATCGATCATCACAACCATACACGTGATCGAGAAAATCCATCGCGAGGATATGGCGTCTCATCTATTGGGTCAGCTCATGAAATCCAAGAAGAATAAAGCCAACCACAGAGGCCCATACAAGGCCCACTAGAAGAAGATATAATCAAAGCCCGAATTCAAACCCGAACGAATTAAAGCCCAAATTCAGGCCTGACGCGAGTTTTCTCATAAAGAATAGGTACGTTGCACCAAAAAGAGTCGTTGATGGAGTTACGCCTCCACGGACGCATCTCCATCAAGGAGGAGACTGTTATGAGAAACATCTTCTTCCGTTGTCTTCACATGCTTAAGTCACACAGAGAATTAACTGCGACCATTATAAAAGGTAAAGGGAACATTCGACACAGGTATGCAACTTTAACTAAATTTTGTCCAGATTTACTTCATTCTTCAAACATAGTTGCTAACTTAAGCATTGGAGTGCCTTCGGCCACCAAAAAGATGGTCATTGGCAGTCTAACATCTGTTTTGCAGGTCAACATCACAGGAGGAAAATTTTTCGACGCATCAGTTTAGCACTGCCTGTGGGAAACGATGAGTTTCCTTTTAAAAAAAAAGTTAAGTAACAAAGCTCACTAAAATTTGGTTAAAAATAAAACAAATAGCAAAATCAATGGAATGTTCCATAAATCCTCAATCTGGCGGTGAACAAAACGCCTAACATCGACCCAGCAACAACTGTTGAATCAATCGCGCCAGAAAGAATAGAGCTTCAACAGGTAATAATTCAGAGGTATCTAACATCTTGGGGAATCCCCTCGGACCCCCGAGTAAAAATGCTTATGGCTCAGATGAACCACGTAATCGAGATGGTGGATAGACTCATCCGAAACCTGGAGAACAACAAACCTAAAAAGAAATCGCCCAGCTTAATATGCATCATGTCAATAAAAGTTCTGGGTTCAATCAAGGAAAGTTTGAAAATCTACAATCAAAGAAGCCTAAACGCAAACGAACAAAGAAATAATTCAAGACCTTGATAGCGAGTCGAAGCGAAATCCTTAAAGCTATAACAGGAAGGGAAGATGTCAAATGACCAAAAAAAAAGAGTGGAGATCCGGAGAAGCGGGGCAAAAACAAACATTGCTCTTCCACAACGATTACAACAACGATACTGAAGATTGTCATAGTCTGAAGAACGAGATTGAACGCCATATCAGAGAAGGACGACTCGGAGAATTCGTCGAACTCGAGGACGAAACAATCATCTCGGGGGAGCGACCAAAGGAGACAATATATGTCTTGCACGGTGCAGTTGGAGACAATGAGCAATCCAATCGATCTCGAAAGCGTATAATCAGATACCTGCGAGCAAAGATCAGATACCAAGAGCCGTTAGCACAACATGTAAAAACGATGCAGAAGACTCTGACTTTCTCAAACAAATATGCAGACTAGGTTAATTTCTCGCAAAATGATGCTTTAGTAATCTCGGTCATGATAGCTAAATAGGTAATCTAAAGGGTGTTGGTCGACATTGGCAGCTCGGCCAACCTCCTGACCTGACAGCTTTCCGAAGGATGCAGTTCACCTAGCAATCAATCTATGGTGTGTTTTAGCGGCAAACAAATGTCGTCCGCTGAGGATGATTCAACTACCGGTCGAAGCAGGAGAACCAGGAAATCAACGATTATTATTGACAGACTTCTTTGTTGTCGTTGATGCTTCAGCTGCATACAACATGCTACTCGGGAGACATTGAATACACAAAATGGGTGCAGTCTCCCCCACTATGCACCAATGCTTAAAGCACCATACTGACAATGGTATCGAAAGAATCAAAGGAGACCAACCAGCAGCATGTTAGTGTCATTTCGCAGCGACATTGGAAAAGGTGTGAGTCCGCACTTTTAACATTGGAGACTGGGTACTACGAAAAGTCCAACTCAACACAAAGGAATTTGGCGCAAGCAAACTAAACCCAAACTGGGAAGGACCGCACTGAGTAATAAAAATCAACAGACCAAGAACGTACTGGTTGGAAAACAAAGAGGGCGAAATGCTACCTCGGCCATGGAAAGTAGAACTCTTGAAAATATATTATCAATGAAATCTTTCGCTCCTAAATTCAAAACGACAATAATTCAATTAGGACAAGGAAGTCGGATTAAATACCCAACTCGTGAACATACTCAGCACGGCTGGAGTATCGAGCAAAAACAAATATATAAAATCGGATGAACGAGTCGGACATAAGAACAAAAACTTCTGGCTTGATCAACCACGAAGTAATAAAGTACCAGGATGTAAGAGTCAAACTTTTTCTCGTCGACTGCAATGTACGACATCGTAATCCGAATATAGAATCAGATTCCTTAAAAAGAGCTTCTACACGACTAGAATGTCGAAAATTGAAGTCATTCGTGAAAATATGGACGAACGAGTCAGGAATATCGTAAATAAAAAGCTGATAAACTAGACATACTAGACACAACAAATGCTAAATATAAAATTTCCATTGATCTTCTAAAAAAGAGATTACAAAAAACAATTAAAAAAGAACATCTCTAGGCAGTATTGACTCGGAAGGTTCTTCGACAACTGGATCACCCAGTGAATCCGATACGACTTCTTCGACATCATCGAATTCTTGCTCAGCAAAGCAACGATATTTGGACATGTCTAAACCTTGCGTCTCCAGGAAATCCAAGAAATCGTGGCGACCATCGACCATTATTTTCCAATCCGCGGCCTCTGCCGCCTTCAGCCTTTCAGTAACAGATGACAGCTCGGCTCGGGTTGACGCTAATTCTCTGTCAGCAGCCGCAAGTCTAGCAGAGACCGCATACTTGGTCCCGAAAAACTCAGAATTCAACTGAGCAATTTTAATAGAAGAAGCCTTAAGACTTGTATAACATTCTTCAGCAGAACGAATGACCTCGTCACGTTCAGCCTTTCGGTCAGACAACTCCTTCTCAGCAACATCCAGACAGGAACGCAACTTACCAAATTCCACTTTAGACATCTCGAGATCAGAAACAAATGTATCACGAATGGCCTCGAGTTCCCTCAACGACGTCTGTATAGAATATGCAGCCCTTTCATACTTTATGCACTATGCCTCCAACAAATCAAATCGACGAAAAACATGATAAGGGACCAGGATATGTCCTACTAGCTTCTGCTCAATGTGTGCCACCTAGTTATGAGAAACCTTACAATCCAACCCCATCACATCCATAAGGTGTTGGAAACCCTCGTCAATATGATGATGTGGCGGGTGTACGGGCATAAGAGCCCTATTAGCCATCCGACCATGACAACCGCCAATGAGATTGCAAGTGTTGTCCTGCACATCAACCTCGTAAGGCCAGAAGATATCTGTAACGACCCGATCCGCACAGTAAGATATTGTCCGCTTTGGGCCCAACCGGCCCGCACGGCTTTAAAAAGGCCTCTTACTATGGGGATCCAACCTCACACATATATAGCACATCACCATCCCGCACCCAGGAGATGTGGGACTATGATCTCCCCTTGGTAGCTAGTCCAACCCCTATTGGGATCCACAGGCCTATTGGGCTCCAACCCTCACCCTCATCCTCCCCCTCAGGTCCACCCACACAAGGGTCTCACAGTCCACCTCCTTAAGGCCCAACGTCCTCGTTGGCCACACAGGCACAACGTCCACGTTGCCCGAGGGCCCACCTCCACGTGGCACACTTTCGGTTGGGTCAGGCTCTGATACCATTCTGTAACGACCCGATCCACACAGTAAGATATTGTCCGCTTTGGGCCCAACCGGTCCGCACGGCTTTAAAAGGCCTCTTACTATAGGGATCCAACCTCACACATATATAGCACATCACCATGCCTGTTGGGCCTATTGGGCTCCAACCCTCACCCTCACCCTCCCCCTCAGGTCCGCCCACACAAGGGTCTCACAATCTCCCTATGCACAGTCGAAGCAAGACGGGACGCAGAGGGGTGGCAAGAGATCCTGAGGTCGTCCAAGGTCATAATACCCATCGGATTCTTTGACTGACAAAGACCAAGCTGAAGCATGTTGTTTTCAATAATGCACGAGTCATCAATCGTCAGGCCGACAGAAATGGGCAAACCATAAGAGGCAACAAGATTTTTCTCATGATCATCCAGAGGACGGGAAACTTCCTTCTAACTCCTTTTGGAAACTCGGTTTATTTCCTCGTCCTCTCGAGTAGAAGAATCATCCTCCAAACCACAACCTCCTTTCCGGAGAGAGGTAAGATAAGAGGGAGACCTAGCAGCATCAAGAATTGAAGAAGCAAGCTTATTCCTTTTTGAAATACGGCCAGAACTGACAGCCAGCATTTTGGAAGGGTTGGGAGGCCTAGGAACTTTTCTTTTCCTAACAATTGAGTCGGTACTCCCAAAACCTCGGGCAACGATGGAAGTAACTCGACCTACACACTAATCAACAAAACCTTCTTGGCGGCCAACGTCCACATCACCAATGCGCGCAACAGTCAGTTCCAAAGCACGACCCACTTGATACAATGAGTATAAGCTACTACGGATACTATTCTTCCGTAGTATCCGTAGTAAGAAAATCTTTCACTGAGACTCGGGGAAGATCGCGAAATCGACTGCAAAACTCCTATTCTTCCAAAAACAATGACAACTCGATTCTCTTAGGCTCCCGAAATGACCGCGGAATTTGATTTCCGCATAACCTAAAGTAATTGGAAGAAAGGGACGCGTAGAACCAAGACCTTGGCCAGCCCCCATACTACTTTCGTAGGTCCTTGAAACAAGAAGGAAAACGAATGCAACAGGTGCGATTGGGGTTTACACTAAACCCCACCAAAGAAGGCAAAACCCTGGCAATCATAGGGATACGAGTTGCGGCAACCCTTGCTAAGGTCGAAATCATCACCTTCTAACCGTTAGGGACCAGTTGGGCCGGAGCGATGCCAACCAAATCCAAGTACTCCCAGACAATAGCAAGAGCTAGAAGCTTAAAACCAGAGTGGAACATACCAGGACACAAAGCGATGTACCCATGTTTTGGACGACAATGACTGTCGCCCTCTTCAGGGAGAACGATTTCCAGGTCATCCGGCAACGAATAATCATGACGGATGCTATCCAGAGTCGCACGCGTCACCCACTTAGGCAAAAAGAAAGCTTCACATGCATAAAAAACAACGCCGCTAAAAACCCTGAAGTTAGACATGACTGCAAAACAAACACGAGGAATCAAAACTAGAAATTGAAGAAGTGAAAAAGAAAGTAAAACACACTCAAGCTTCTCCTTTTATAAGGACGAGCAACGAAAGGTTCACTTTTGGGAGAACGTGCAAGATATGAAAGTCACACGAAATCTCAGAAATCACATAGAAACGAGCAGGCGAACGAAACATCGGAGAAACAACAACAGCTATCAAGAACACTAAATGTGTGGTAATGTTGAAATCGAAAACAAAACCGCCACACAGTTAGTGGATACAAGAACATACCCACTAACTAAGGGGGAGTAGCTGATGATACATCAAAATAGACCAATCATCACGGCCATACACATGGCAGAGAACATCCATCATGAGGATATGGCGTCTCATCTACTGGGCCAACTCATAAAACCCAAGAAGAATAAAGCCAACCACAGAGGCTCGGACAAGGCCCACTAGAAAAAGATATAATCAAAGCCTGAATCCAGGCCCGAACAAATCAAGCCCAAATTAAGGCCCGAAATGAGTTCTCTCATAAAGAATAGGAATGTTGCACCAAAAAGAGCCGTGGATGGAGTTACGCTTC
Organism: Berberis vulgaris; assembly: GCA_963556465.1. NCBI lineage: Eukaryota > Viridiplantae > Streptophyta > Magnoliopsida > Ranunculales > Berberidaceae > Berberis > Berberis vulgaris. Next base: position 47,846,577 of record OY747136.1, read on the forward strand.
CACGGCCACATCTCCATCAAGGAGGAGATTGTTACGAGAAACATCTCCTTCTGTTGCGCCTCGCATGCTTAAGTCACGCATAGAATTAACCGCGACCATTATAACAGGTAAAAGGGAACATTCGACACAGGTATGCAACTCTAACTGAGTTTTATCCAGATTTACTTCCTTCTTCAAACAAAGTTATTGACTTAAGCATCGGAGTGCTTTCTGCCACCAAAAAGGTGGTCCTTGGTAGTCTAACATCTGTTTTGCAGGTCAAACTCACAAGAGAACGATTTTTGGATGCATCAATAATCACAAAGATCAAGAAATTAATATTATTTTGTTGTTTTAGCATTTTCTTATGAATGACATATTGTAATCCATATTATACATATCGAAATTAATAGTTTTCGAATTGATGGTCATTATGTTAAACTATTACCTAGGGTTTTGACATTTGTGGTATGATTCATTTAAAAATCAATTCATGATAAGAACTCTAGGAATGCTCAACGTTGGGATTTTGGTATGTCAAAAAACACACCCCCACCTTAAACTAGTCCATCTTTGATATGAAACTAAAGTTCCAATCAGAACCAAAAAACAACACCACCCAATAAAGATTCAATTCATAACATGGAGGTGTTGCGCCTGGTGAAAGCATAACAGATGCGGAATAAAATTGATAGTTGCAATAGAAAGTAATAAATCCAAAGTATAATCAAGGCAATGTAAAGTAAATAAAATAAAATAAAACATGTACCACACAAGCAATTTAACGTGGTTCGACAAGTTTGTCAACGTTCACGGGCAAAGAGAATAGCTTTACTAGTTAAATAGAATAATACAAATAGAGTCTCCTACACAACGTCAATGATATTAAACGCACACTGTCTAAATGACACTACATATATACGCAGGGTGCGTATATAAAACACAATTTCTCTTTATTTTCTCTTCTCTCTCACTCACACATACACAAAAAGGGGAATCATAACTCGCACATAGAGAACACGATCGATAATTCAGAAGGGGAAACCCCTTGTTCTTTTATAGCAATTCACCGACGGTGCTCAATGGTGGTGGTGGAGGCTTCATCAAGTTTCCACCACCTTTCTCAATTCTTCTCTTTCAGTTGTTCTTCTCTACCATCTTAAAAAATATCGGCTGCAGATTCACCGATGTGCCGACAAGCCATCGATTCCAGCAACTTCCATCATAAAAAATGTCGTTTATCTTCTTGCAGCTTCCAGCTGATTCCAACGAATCCAAACTATTATCAGCTTCTTGCTGCTTCCAGCAGGTTGTTGCCGAAAAATCTCTACTTCGGTGACGATTTCACAAATCTGAGCCAACCACAGCAAACACGAACAAACATATGTCAGTTATTCAAAACACATACTTCAACTCTTCAAACACGCTCATATGCACCATTCACTAGAATGTGCTCAAACTAACAAACCAACTCCACCTTGGAGATGATGGAGGTTTCGAATCAAAACATCCAGAAACACAATGTTTACAAACATCCATGTTGCATATCTTCATATCTTCTACCAAATGTTTATTCAACAACTCGTGCAAAACCTTCTCAACTTTACTACCAGCACGCAAATGCCAAACCCTCAAGGTATCTATACAAACATCCTTGGAGCTATCAGTAACTCCACCCGAAACGACATCCACAGGACCATCAACAACATAAGTTGTTCCACCAAATTCAACTTTCCCATTATTTTTAACCGTACTCCCCTCCAAGAAGTACCCTTTCAAACAAAAAACTTTAATGATATTAAACAATAACTTTAATAATATTCGATTAGGAAAACAAAGAAATCACTTAAATTCTTGATTTAGAAAGTACCACTTTAAGAAAAATGATCGAAAACCACTTTTTCTGCACCACTCTTCACCCTTGACTATTCTTGCTTGACAATCACCACTGTTGGTTTCTGGTTTGGTCATCATCATCATCTAGTAAATCGTTCTCTCACCAACACCTACTATCATGCCCCAATTTTCGAGAAAATCGAAATCCTTATATCCATGTAGGATTAGGATTATCCGCTTTCCCAAAACTCGAGACGTGAAAATTTAACAACAAAAACATTTATAAAAGTAAACATTAATATAGACAAAAATTATAACTAGGAAACTCCTTGGAGATGATCTCTCCATAAACAAACCACCAAAGATGCAACCCTAAAACTCTATAACCTAAGAAAGGCTAGATGGCTACGTTACAATAAGAACGTACCCAAGAAGCATAAACTTACTTGGATCAGCGAGGTAGCTGATATGAGTAATTTTAATCCTTATAAATAAAATAAATTACATGCTTTAACATAAAATTTTCATACCGAGTAAAATAACACATCAAATAATTGTAGTTCTTCAATGAGGCAAACGTGTCATACTAATAAGTTTACCATATTTCAAGTAAACATTACTTATCCAACACTCACAACATGGTAAGTCAAACCTGCAGAACATTAGTAGACTTGCCATCCTGCACGGAATGGTTAGAAACAAATGATAAAATTCCTAATTTATTAATCCTTATAAGTATAATTTATTTTCAATCAAATACAAATCATAGTCATACTACATCATTATTTAAATATCAACAAAATACATTATACCTTAAGGAAGACATGTAGTTTTCATTCAATGATCGAATGAGCATTTAATTTCTTCCCTCGATGAAATCATATTATAAAATACCAACAACAAACATTTTTACTTTAAGGAATACATGTAGTTCTCTTTCAATAATCGAATGAGTATTTAGTTTCTTCCCTCAAGGCAACCATGCATATATATATAAAATTTTCTTTTTTTCCACATTCACACAACCCTTCTTGTGTCGAATACACCTCACTCAAGTGTGCCGAATACCCTTCGAAACCACTCGGAGCATACATGTTCCAAGTGGGGTGCCACATCGAGGAACATATTATCTTACCCAAAGTTCGATCTTGACAAGTATATTCTAAACATTATACGTACCTCCGAACTCACATGGAACAGTGTACCTGATACGCAAGCAAATTTGCATACCAAATCATTTTCTGCTCAAAAGATTCATTCCATTACATCGTATCATAACTAACTTATATTCATCAATTCGTAAATAAAAATGTCGTCATAGACCAATTCATGGATAAAATTCACTTCAAAATAAAGCAAACTTGTATACTCAAATCATATTTTTCATTTTTTTTTCGGAGTTGTGAAAAAAACATAAAAATCAACTAAAACTCAAATGCAGCTTAGCAAGTCAAGTTGCATCACAATCAAATATTCATATTCACCCTAATGCATTAACATATATTATCCGACTCTTGACATGTCAAGGATCACCATGAAACCACAAGTCAATTTGCATACCAATCAAATTCAAGTCCCAAAACTACACACAATTCGATCCCAAATTAACATGCAGACTCAAATAAGTTGCTTCATAACATAAAAGTGACCAACAATATCAACAATAAACCTCAAATCTCCATACAGAACATTACTAGACCTACAAATATCACAGAATCACATATGACGTAAAATGACCTAATAGTTACATCAAACACGCATCTGAGGGCATAATGTATTAAAATTGCTAAAAATTAAAATATTTCAAAATACAAAATAAATTCATTCCAAAATTAAATCTTGATGTGGCGGATGCAATGGTGGAAACGGTGTACAAAACAGAGTTACCATTAGAATTTTAGAGTCCGACAAAGTTCGGTCAAATAGATGACATCATCATCTTCTTCCTATCAATAGATTTTACATAAAATTGCAATTCAACTACGAACTTCTATTCCCTGTAAAACTTACAATTTTCAACTAAAGTATACAATCTATATATCATTGGAAAGCTAATATCGTCTACTTTGAAATGATACAATATATGTTATGAAATTTCTCCTAAATATAGAAGTTATACTCAGATCTTTTTACTATGTTTGTTATGTTTTTAACTCAAACTTGAAGACATTTCAGCCAAAATTCAGTTCAACAAGCCATATTCAAGCGACTAGAACTACTTCAATTTTCAACCAATTTAAGGCTACTAGCTACCGTTAGAAATATCTCATTGTCATCATTCTAATGGGAGCAACCAAACACAGAATGATCATCAAATATGAATATTTTGTTAAAGGAATATACCCTGTTACCCACATCAATCCGAAATTTAAAATCTCCAAAATTTTCACATAAATGGTTAGAAATTCACGAGAATTACTCATAGTCGATTGTAAAGTCTAATAACGAATAGATCTACTCACTTTCAAATCAGGTATGGGTGTTGTGCTCTTAATTGATCTACCACCACAAACCAACCCCTATCATCCCCTCCACCTTTTCAATCACAAGCCATCCAAAAAAGCTGCAAAACAATATTCCCCCCCTTACTTGTAAATCCACCATAATCAAAGCTCCCAACAACACCACCCACAACTCCAGATCAGGCCACCATTGGAGAAGATGCAAATTGAATTATTTCCTCCTCCCTCCTATGTCAGAAAAGATAAATACGACCATAGCATGTTCTCTGACGAGTACCAACGAAGATGAGACATTACGTTTGATCGGTGTTTCACCTTCACGATGGAGATTCAGGGATTTGATAAAAAGGAAAATGAGTTTGTCTAGGGTTGTCGTTTTCTTTTCTCAAACTCCTACCATTTTTGTTTCTACTCTTTTTCCTGCCTCTTTATTTTATCTCTCCACCTCTCATTTGCCTCCATGTCACCCCAACACAAACCCAAATACAATTGAGTAACAACCCCTCAGTATAAGGGTTTAATTAAAGTATATGTACACCCCCTTTTTTAGAGTGTGGCCAACTAGTTTACTAAGGGCAAACTCTTTCATTAAATTTTATTTTCGGGTTTCCTAATTTTGGCTAAACACACACACACACACACCTTATTCTATGTAGCAACGACAAACAAAACAAGTCCTTTACCCAATATATAAGATTATAATATATATCACACATTAATAAATAATAGTGTTTATATTTATTTAATTAAGTGGGTATTATACCTGCTCTCCCAAAATCTCTGCAAGGATGTAGTGAAGTAGGTCCAACTTCAAAAAAGAGTGTGGGGTGGGAGGAGGTCGTTAGGTCTAGGGTTAAGGGAGCTTTTAACAATGGAAGTGGAGTGATGAAGTGCTTGAACACTAGTTATATTTCCAGTAAAACACAATCTTTGAAAACTAGCCATGTTTGTTTTCAAAGGTTTCCCAAAGAATCCACCTCGTACCATTACTCCAAATGTTAGATTTTCTCCGGTAGTTATTCAAGCCTTACATAGTAATTCATCTTCAAGTTGAGTGAAATTAGGGTTACGAGGTGTCCTAGATTTTTCTTGCGAGATTGGTGAAGATGTTGTCATTGAGAGAGAAATTTAAAAGAATAAGTGAGTTAAGAGAATTGCAAGAGAATGAGTGAGAGAGAATTGAAAGAATGGAGTGATAGATGAATTGATTTGGTCGAAATTTTATAACCAAACGGAGATACTAGTCTTTGTGAGTGCGATCTGAAAAACTATCCATTTTTTGCACAATAGCGTTGGGTTATTTTGCTTGGATAGAAACATAGATGGATAAGTTTAATCCCTATCCATCTTCCATCATTGGAGATGGTCTTAGCTTTCTTCCAATCTTGTTTTCATCTTCATTTATATTTGTGTTTACTTAAATATCTATACCAACAACTCTCTTGTTATGGATTCACCATAAAGATATAAGAGTCATGGACACCATATCACCCCATTTTCATTAGCAAACAAGATGTAGAAAACATTGATCACACATTTAGGACTGGCCTAAGACCTTAGTGGTTCAAGCGAACTCAAAATAGTATTGGCACTTGTTCATTAAAATTATAATGTATTTATTTTTTGAACAAGTTGCTAAATATAAGCCGTAAAAACCTTATATTTGTAATATATTTTAAAATTAATTTGGACACAATTGTTGAAAGAAAGATGTAGTTACTCTAGGCTCTTGAAAACTTAGTATATATAGTCAGACAATCGAACGAGGCCAAAATAAAGTTTGATATATAAAATTTTTATTTTTATTTTATATTTTGTCTAAATAACGTTTGATGGTTGTTTCTTCAATATGAAATTTATATCCCTCACAATTTTCTCTAGTTTATAAAATTAAGATGGAGACTTGAAAGAATAAATAAACTTATATTTAATTAAAATGACATAACTATTTTTTTTAGCAAAATGATATAATTCTCGTTTTGCTAATTATAAAAAAAAAATTTGATAGTGGATTTCAGTAGTAGGTAGTTATTAAATTTAGGCTATGTTTGGTACACGATAAAATAATGCATAATGCAAGAGTTTATGGAGGTTACGTAAACTCGAGTGCTTGGTAGACTTTACAGAAAACTATTTTTGAATTCAGGGCCTCAATCTGCATCTCCTAGGTATAAAATTCTGCAAAACTTTGTGGGACAAGATCTCCCACATTATTTTGCAAAACTTTCATCATCTCCTCGAGTACTCCCAACTCTTTCATAAACAGCCCAACCACCACCACTATTACACCTTCACAACTACCATCATTGCCAGCACCACAACCAACACATCATAACATCACCACCATGCCACTAACACTGCCGTCGCCACTCCACAACCACCATTACCATAGCATAATCACCACAAGCAACACCATCTCACTATTACCACCATAACTGTCGTCATCGTATGCCATCGCCACGACTACCATAACATAACAACCACCGCCATTGCCACTACCACAATCACCATCGCCACTGCCACTACTACCTCCACCGTCGCCATTGCCACCACCAAAAGAATAGAAATCCATCACTGGCACCCCCACGATCACTGCAACTATAACATACTCACTATAACCACCACCAATTTCACTAGTACCACCATAACCATCATCGCTGCCACCACTACTGTTACCTTAACAAAACCATCACCATCACCACTATAGCATAATCACCACAACAACATTCACTACTACCACTGTTGCAACCACAATAGCCATTGCAGCCACCACCACCATCATCACCCACATTCGCAATCACAGTCACCCCCACCATGACCATCCACAATTACACCTACTACCATCATGAACACCACTACAACCAATTGTCTAATTTCTATCAGTTTTCTTTAATTACTACCAACCACCCGTAAAATAATGCATTGAAAATTAATGCAAACTGATGCAGTCATTTTTCGCTCCATGCTTTGACCTAGCAATGCTGACCTGCCTACCTACACAAGGAACGCATGTGAGCCACGAACCACCGATGTGGTGGCCGATGGCATTTCGATGCTAAAGTCAGACGGGGATCTGAAGAATGTGTAATGTTGTAAATGGGAATTTGTAGCGTCCCTTAGCTTACCAATCTCACGTCTTATTTATAGTGCAGGAGTCTTGGTTCGAGCAAGCCATCGATGGCGTAGTTTATGAAGGAGATATTTGTGGAGATCCTTATCTAATTAATAGTCGTGCTATAGAAGGGAAGTTCCATGTTAGCCCTGTGCTCCTAGAATCGCAATAGATAGTTCCCTATATGAGGGTAATCCGTAAGAGGATGTTTCCCTGTGTGATATGTATTCAAGTATTTGTTTTCTAGTCGAAAGCGGAGAGCTGCTATAATTGTCTGTCTGAAGCTGATCCTGAGATACTTGCCTTAATAGGGCTTTCAGATATTGAGGATAGTTGTGAGACGCGTGGGCTTAGAAAGTTGTAAGAGTTCGGGTTCGTTTGGCGGACAACATTGGGCGGGCTTAGAACCGCTTAGGCCGGATCAGTGTTGGGCTGACGCTGGGGCCTGTAATTCCTCGATATCATCATGACACGTGTATGGCTCAGGGATGTGACTGTTTTGTGTATCATCAACTACTCCTCCTGAGTTAATGAGCCATCACATCGGTTCGCTAAGTCATCTTTTGACAAGATACGCCTCTCACGATGATTGAGTCTGAATCATTGCTTGAGTCGCGCCCTGCATTTATTGAACGTGCATTCATTCAGTAGAAAAGATGCGAGAACCTAATCCCTATTTAGGTCATATGCTGTGGGGAATCTGACTCTTCTATTTTCTTTGCTTTTTGAAGATATTACACTGTTCATTTTTATTGAAAAGTTTGTTCGCCTTCTTCATGGCTCAACAAAACCTTCTTAATGACACAACCTTGGCCAGGGGCCTTGAGTTTTTCGAAGACTGAGGATCTGCCGTTGTTTGTTCTAAAGGGCGACCAAACGCCAATGTTGCCACCGGCGGGTTTCACTTGCTTACACCAGGGGATGCTTCAAACTGCAGTACGCTTTCCCGTTCTGGATGTGATTTGGGAATACTTGGACTTCCTTGGGATTTCTTCGGCCCAGTTGGGGCCTAATGGATACATAATCATCCTTCTCATTCATATTAGGGCGAAGGAAGTTAGCGTCGGCATGACTCCACGAGTGATCCAGTTGCTAACTTCTCCTCGATTGAAGAGTAATGTCGTCTATAAGATGATGTCACCAGCTTGCTTCGTGAACCTGCCAGATGAGTTCAAGTTTTGGCAGAAGTATTGCTTCTTAGCCCCCGCGGATTCAAAGTACTTCCAGTTCAGAGGTCGTCCGCTTGAGCGGGAGTTCAAACCACTCCATAAGTACAACTTTTTCTTATGGTTTTTGTCTCACTTGATTGCATGCTAATCGTTGCTCGCATTTCTTCCCAAAAAGATTTTCCACTACTCCTCTTACCCTAGAGGAGCAAAACACTATGGAGACGTTTTACGACTTGTCAACGAGAAACGTGGTGGATGTTATATGCGTTCCCAAATTCATTCGCAGTGGGTTGTGGGATAACTGGCACATGACCCCCACTTTTTAACGAACATTGTGAGTTAAGCTTGAAGACGATGCCCTTTCTAGGAAGAGAAAGGCCACTAGGGCTAAAACTCTTGTTTTGTTCGACACGAAAGAGTTGTTTGAGACGTTTGCCTCCTTCGTGAGTTTGAAGTGGTCTCGCATCATAATTGGGTTGTCTTCAACACGACCGGCTCCAGTGAGTGAAGGCGCGAGCTTGATCCATATGTCAAGGCGGAGGCCAATGTATCTGGCTGGAAGAAAGACTACCTGAGATTTGCAAGGGTCAAAGACATGTCAAACCTCAGTGTTGCGCAGGCGAAAGAGTGAGCGATTTATGAGGGTTGCAATGGTGGCTTCTGCTGGTGCCGATTCGCGTGAGACTGTTTCGATTGAAGGTTCCTGTGAAGATCAACCTAAGGTTCTGGAGCCTTATTGTCCCATTAGTGTGTTGTCTGATAGTGGTTGCGGTGGCACGGGCCAAGTTTCTTGTAGTCCGCATTGTTCACCGTCTTGTTCCAAGCCACAACTCAAGGTGTTAGAGGGTCCTTTGGATAACTCGCTTCCTCTTCTTCCTTCGGATCCTGCTAAGCCATCTCGAACTAAAGGGTTGGTTATTCGTGACATGGGAAAAGCTTCGGAGAAGAGCTTGGGAACAGTGGTGACTGCGAAGAGTGGTGTCGGTGTAATTCTTGATCTGGGAGAGCTTCATCCGGATGCACGGATAAGCATGTTTGCACCGGACTTATTAAAGATTAGCACCCAGGTCTGGCATTAGGAGGTTGACATGGAGTATGCTTCAAGGAAGCATATGAATAGGCGTTATGGCTGGGCATTTCAGATCGAATAACCAGACCGAACCGATCGGGTCGGTCCTTTAATAATATTTTACTGTTCAGTCTTCGGTTTTAATTCTTAAAATCACCGGTTAACCGGACCGATCCGACTTAAATTAGAATCTAGGGTTTTATTCACATTTTCCCATCCTCCTCTTTGCCTCTTCTTCCTCTTCTCCTTCTCTTCTTCCTTCCGCCTCCTCGCAGACTATCCCTCCTTGCAGACTCCTCTCCGCCTCCTTCCTCTCCACATACTCATAGACTCATTTTCCTTTCCTCCTCCTTGCAAACTTCCCTTCATCTCCTTCTCCTACCTCCCATAGTGTGTGTTTGTGAAGTGAGTTGAGACTTGAGATGAGAGTCGACACTCCATTTGGTTCTTCGTCTTCCTCATCGTCAAAACACAAAAGAGAAAGATTCAAGGGTGGATGAATGTCTGATTCAGTAGATGATCAAGGTTTTAAGCTATTCGAAAGGAAGATTCCAGTTTTCGAGATTCAGAGTTGGGATTCCAGTGGAGGTGGAGGTAAACCCAATTTGGTTTCTCAGATTTCGGACGAGTCTAAACTCATGGGGGTTCTTCTTCGGCCTCCAGAAGTTCTTCTTATACGGGGGCTCTGAGAAAACCCATTCTTCAATGCTCGAAGGGATCTGCTTGAATGAAGGTGGTTGGATATGTGTTGGTTTCAGATCTAGAGATGGGTTTTGGAGTCAGAGGGGGTTGCATTCCATCTTCTGTTGTTGATGTTGCTTTCTTTCTCAATGGTCTTGTTTTGGCGTTTGAGCCTTCTTTGATGGCTTTGGCTAGAAAGTACAATTAGGATAAGATGATCTGTCGCAAGTGCTACGCTTGTCTCCATCCCCGTGCTGTGAATTGCAGGAAATAAAAAGTGTGGTCACAACAACCAGTTGAGGCCAAAGAAGAAGATCAAGTAGATGAGATTGCAGGGGCTCCTATTAGGTTTACTATGTTGCGTATTAAGAAGGATTTCATATGTGAAGTAAATTTAAGAAAACTAGGATTCATACCCTTCATCTGTTTCAAAATCATTTTGTTTTTCTATCCATCAAAATATTAGTTTGTTTTGGGTCATTTGACATTGATTTAATTTTGCATGAAGACGTTTAATGAGCTTATAATCTGCTTTTGATTCGCCATTCAATAAGGAATTAGTATTCCTGTGAAAAAGACAAAAATAAAAGCAAGTTGTAAGGATTTTTAGATTTTTGGGTACTTAGAGTTGCAATGATTTAGATCTGTAACTAAAGTATTGTAAGAGTTACAGACATGCTAGGCTGAAAACATTGGCCTAAAATTTTGGGCTTAACCGAGACCGGCCCGGCCTAAAATTTTGATTAACCGGGGTCACCCGGGTCGGGCTTGGTCCTTAAAATTTTGAGCATTAAAATATCGGGTCGGTCCTCGGTTTGGGCTAAACGATCCGGTTAACCGGCCCCGCCCAGCCCTAGTAGGCGTCATAGCTGGTTGATGGATTACGCTTCAAAACCCGAGGAGGATATGCTAAAAGGGCATATGGATAAGGACTTAAAGTACCTTATGCTGGGTATGTCTCACTTGAGCCAAGTGGTCATTGCTGGGATAGAAGTCGACGCAGCTCATGAAAAGGTGTACACCATGGAGCGTGTTTTCTCGCATATGCAAGTGTTGTATTCTGACGCGCTTTATGAAATTGAGCGGCTACAGAAGCTGGTTAAGGAAAAGAGGCTAGAGCAGTCAGCCGTGGTTGCTGAGACTCTGAGGGCTCGTCTGGAGGCCCTTGAGCATGATCTAGCGGAGGCAGTGTTTGCGAAGAACATACTATAGCAAAAACTGGATCGGACTCGCCAAGACATGGAGGTCACGCTGGAAGCTGCGGCTGAGGTGAGTACTACACTGCGATCTCTCGCTGAAGAGAATGCTTTGAAGGAGGTTGACTGGATGCTCAGAAGCAACAACTAAAGGTCAATGTCGAGTTCAACGCTCGGGAGGCGAGGAAGGCTGAAGGCCAACTCGAATTAGATAAACATGAGCTTAGTGTTGTGAGGAGCAATTTGGCTACAGAGCAGCCTCAGGCTGATGCGCTGACTAGAAAGTTGGAGCTGTTTGAGCGTGAACTTGCTTATGCGAATGCGCACGAGGAAGAGCTTCTGCAGTTGCAAGGCAAATGCGAGTTCTGTTGGGTTGTACATGGCAGGTTAGAACTACTGGTGCTAATGAATGAGGAGCATTTGGAACGGGATCTTGGCCGTTATAAGAAGATATTGTAGGTAGACTTATCTGTTGCATTTGCGTCATCGGATGAAGAGGGTGGTTCAGACCCTGATACTCAGGCCGTGGTGCATATGGATGCAACCCCTCCTCCTTCCTCTGTTAAGCTTAGCCCTTCTGTTTCTGTACCTTCTCCTGATAAGGAGTGAACTTTTTATACTTGTACTCATTTTGTTCCGACTGTTAATGAAAACGGTTTTATCTTGAATGCGTTCTGTATTTGTTTGTGCTCATTGTCCCTATTGTGTGTTTTTCGTTTCACCTTGTCGTCTTATTTTGGCATAGGCTAGTTGGATCAATAGGAAGTCGTGTGGCCTATCTACAGTCGAGAGCTTAACCGTTTGTGTTGTGAGTGACTCAGAGTTGTTGCGTAGTTATGTCCACAATGGGCATGTCGCGAGCAGCTTAGCCGTGGGTTGCGTTACCCGAGTTGTATCTCGTTCTTAAGGTAAGCTGCTGAGGGCTTATCTTGCTTTTCTAATTGGTCGGCTGCAACCGCTGTCATAGGCGAGTTACGATAGTCGAGCGTAAGCGTTAGAACGTTTGTAGCGAGCCAGGCGTGGTGAGCTCGGGTTGGCATTCCATGTTGCACCTATCCGCGTGTTGGTTGGACGATTGATAGCTTGAGTGGCCTTTGCTGATAATAGAATGTTAGCTTGTTTGAGCGTGAGGACTCTGGCTGAGCTGTGATTTATCTTTGCCGCCGCTGTTTCGGAAAGGATCGGTGATCACGTGGCGAGCTACTTAGGGCCCCCACCTTCCGAACCATCTATGTCAAAACGGAGTGGACCACAGGTTCGAGGAATAATGATTTGGCGACCATGCTGAAGAGCAATAGTCCTGTGGCGACTTGTCGACGTCAGTTAGGGACTGACTAGTCTCCCACCTTTCGAACCATCTATATCCGTGCAGTGGGGGCTACAAGTTCGAGACGAAGGGGTTCGGGGACCAGGCTGAAAAGTAATGGCCCCGTAGCAAGCCGTCAGAATCAGTTTGGGACTGACTAGGTTCCCACCTTCCAAATCATCTACACTTGTGCACATCAAGCTACAAATTTGGGAGTTTTCGGCGGCCATGATGAAGAGCAATGGTCCTGTGGCAAGCTGGCGAAATAGATTCGTGACTGACTAGGTTCCCACCTTCTAAACCATCTACACCCGCACAGTGGGGGCTACAAGTTCAGGGTTGGCAATTCGGCAGCCAGGCTGAAAAGCAGTGGTCACATGGCAAGCCATCGAAATCAGTTCGGGATTGACTAGGCTCCCACCTTCTAAACCATCTACACCCGCGCAGTGGGGCTACAGGTTCAGGGTTTTGATCAGAAGCTTTCATTGCCAGTCGTCACCAGCTAGGTTATCGTGATCAGATTCGGCGACCATTGATCGCGAAGGGGGCAATGATCCCTGGCGAGTCGTCGTTACCAGGCATGATAGTGCTGATTAGACTCCCACTTCCTAAACCATCGGGATTTGTGCTAGACAGACTAGGTGTCGGAATAAACCATAAGCCATCGTCTTCAGCCTTGGCTGACTAAACTTACCTAATTGGAGAGAGGTTTCGCATGCTTGACGGCGTGCGAACCCATGTCCACGATCATTCTGCACTGTATGGACTAAATTACCTTAAATCAACTAGTGATCCGCAGGTATGATTCGTGTGTCAGAATTGAATAGGATTTCTAGTGCTCGTGCTAGGCATGTGATAGAATATTGTTGGCATAGTAGGCCAAACCCATGGGCCGACAGAGGAAGGGCTAGGGTTTCTTGCACAAATTGTGCTACGTGTACGACGTAGATCACGCGGTAGCACGTGTACGACATAGGCTGCGAGACGTTTGCGAATCGGTTACTCCCTTTCAATTGATGGGGTGGCGAGACGTTTGCGAATCGGTTACTCCCTTGGGAACTATCGTCTCCTCGTTTCCCATACGGTATTCAATGCTGGTAGTTAATGCTAAAGTGCCCGTTTGGTGAACCATCATGTCTATATAATAGTGTTCTTCAATCGTTGTAGGCACTATCTTCTGCAAAGCGTATCTCCTATAATGTTCTTGTTTGAAGAAAATGTTTTGCCATCTCCAAAGGCTGAAGGGAGATCTCCGTCATTGGAATCTTCGAATGTTCTGACATTTGCGCTGATGAGGCAAGATGATAACCACCATTATGCCTGGTCACCTGTTCTGGGTGGGCACGTAGTTGATTCGCTGAGATCTCGTAATTTCTTCTCATATTGCGGAGAAGAAGTACGGTTTCTCTTCCAAGGGAAGAGTCTATCTTTTACACGCTGGTGCCTTACCGCTGCTCTATAGCGTCTAATCTCAGAAATAATATTAGCTCCCCACTCCGGAGTGGTTGCCTCCACCACTTCTCGATTAACCCCGTTGTCTCGCTTTGTGCTGGCATTTGAAATCGCGAGATGGAGAGGAGTTGGACATAGTCCATTGGATTGGGCCATTGACTTCTGGACAACCTTTTCATTCCTGCAGCGGAAGGTGCACACTCAATGCCAACCTGATACTTGTCCCAAGTTTACCCGATCCACCATATCGAGTGTGTGAGTTGGTCGTATCTGGTTGTGGCTTGTCACGGGGCCCTCGGTTGCCAAATTTGTACCACCGTAGACCATATTTGAAAGTTGTGTCTGCTGGAGGTGTGTCGTTGTTTGCAGGTAGCGTGCTTCAGAGAGTTTGCATCGCCTGCTTTGGGTATTTCTATCTCTTACGCAGTTGGTCTGGCTAAGCGAGTATTTACTCCGTGTCGCATCGGATTCAGATGTTTGTAGTATGTAGTCTTTTGTATCCGTCTCAGAGCTCCCGTTGCTACATCTTTCCAGTATTCAATAGAGTGTGTTTGCGTAATTCTTTATTTATTTCTTGAATGTTTGCAAATCACATAATTTTTTAGGAACTAAAACTCTACATTGACTACGGAAAGGAAAATGAACAACTAAAATTGACTAACCGTTGATGGAGAGAAATTGATCCTGACCCTGAAGTGAATTCGGATGGCCCTTGAGGATCGTTGGTATTTTCAGCGGACTATTGAGCTTTGCTGACGTCATAGAGGCTACTGAAGAGTAAACCTTGTGGGGGAGTTAATCTTCGTGCCGACGAAATGTCGGGGGGTTGCACTCTTGCTTGCCTTTGTTTTTCCGTTCCGCTGGGCTGAAGAGCGGATTGCTCTTGTATCGCTTGATTGTTCCATTTCTCCATAGCAAGCCACCGCTGTTGGTGTCCAGTGTGAGTGGAGTGATGTGTCTGCAGTCACTAGGCGTGGCTCTAGTTCAAATTGCTTTGTGAGATCCAGTTGAATCTGAAACATTCTATATATTTTAGTGTTGCATAATGGCATCCTTGTGTCATAGGATGGTCTCCACATATTGTTCCTTAGGAGTGGTTAGTGGTATAATTAATGCACTGGTGAAGGGTGGAGACTACTGCTTCCATATGTTGGAGCCATGGCCTTCCCAAGATAAGGTTGTAGGTAGACGGTGCATCTACCACCATGAAGTTCAAAAACAGTACCTTCCTCAGTTGCGGCTCCCCTGCCACTACTACTTATCTTCCCGATCGGAAAGCATTTCTCTCCGTTGAATCCAATCAGCAAGTAGTCTAAAGACGTCAGGTTCTCCTCTTTGAGTTCCATACTGCGGAACCCGTTGTAGAACAGGACGTTGAGTGAGCTCCATGTATCCACCAGAGCTCTATTTACATCCCACCTTGCAATGGAGGCCGAGATGACTAGTGCGTCATTGTGCGGCGCTCAGACCCCTTCGGGGTCTTTGTCCGTAAAGGTCAATGAGGGAATGGGGCTCTTATCCGTCGAGTAGAGGATGCATCTGTCCTCGTTCGCGGGTTGTGTCCACATCTCCAGTAGAGTGCACTTGTGGGGACCTGTGCGACTGGTATTCATTCAGTCCGACTCAATGAAGGACGTTGATTATGCCAGAGTCTCCCTCTCTATTTCTTTGACTGACTCCCTCCGGTCCCTGGATCGTTCTGGTCGCTTTTCAGAGTTCAGAAATTCCTTTAGCTTGCCCCTGTGAATCCAATACTCAAACTCATATCTCAGATTATTGCAGTCGTTAGTATCATGGTCGCCCTTCTTATGGTACAAGCAGTATTTGTTGTTGTCACGCTTGGAGGGGTCTCTGCGTTGCTTCAGGGGCTACTTTAGATCTTCCCAGTTTTTCATGGAGTTAAGTACGTCCGACAGGCTAGAATTGAGGTGTGTCACAACATTGGACCCAACATAGGTTGATGTTTTCTCTGGCCTGGCCCGGCCAGGGTCTGACTTGTTGTCACCACGCTTCCTTTTGCTCATTTATTCATCCTCGTGTCTTTTTCCCTCCTACTTGTCCTTAGAAGCGAAAAGCTTTTTCTCACCTTTGGTTTCCCCATTAACGATTCTCAACTCTTCTAAGGTAATGTGCTTTTGGGCACTCTTGAGGAGCTTTGTCATGTCTAAAGGGGGTTCCAAGGTGAGCTCTTTATAGATTTTTCCTTCCTTTAGGTCCGTAGTGAAAGTTGTCACGACTGTGTCATCGCTGCAACCGTCAATGAGTGTCAGCTCATTGTTGAAGCGCGTGCCATACTCTCTGAGCGTCTCATTGGATCTTTGTTTCAGAGAAAGTATGTAGTGTGGGCCCTTTTGAAAATGCTGACTTCCGATGAAACGCGCCAGAAACTCCTTCACTGGCATCTTGAAGGAGTCGATCGACCTTGACGGGAGGCTGTGGAATCACGTTAGTGCTGTTTTCTTTAGGCTAGTGGGAAAAGTTCTGCACATCATCGATTTGGATCCTTTTTTATAGGGCCATCACATTTTGGTAATGGCGCAGGTGGTCGAATGGGTCGGTGGTCCCGTCGTAGAAATTGAGCTTTGGAGGCGTAAACTTATTCGGAAGGGCCTCGTTCATAATACAATCCACAAAATGTGGGACTGAGAGACGGTATAGTACATCTAGGTCTTGTGACTCTCTACGGAGGGGGTTCTGAGGCTCGAGCCTCTCTGTCCTAGTAGTCAATTCCGCGTTAACTGCGCCACCTCATTTGGTCCAGTATGAACTAGCAGGCGCCTGTCACTCATGTGTCTGCTCTCTGTCTTCCTCGAAAGACAGAGGCATGTGATGCTCCTGATCTCCATTAACGGGGGGAGGGTTTTGTTGAGTGAGAGCCTCCACCATTTTGGCAATCTGCTATATTTGAGATGACAACATGTCAATCCTGGAGTTCGTCGTTGCTATTGCTGGCGCAGGGGCGTGAGTTGCTCGTGCATAACCGGCACTGCGAAGAGCGGGGGTATAGTACCAGTCGAAACGTTTGACGTATCCCTTTGTTCTCCATTTTTGCGTGATCTAGTAATCACCATCTCTCCGTATTTCAAATGGAGATAATGCTAGTGGCAGGTTAGGAACTTTGTCGTCCCCACGGATGATGCCAAACTGATGCAGTCGTTATCCGCTCCTTGCTTTGACCTAGCCCTGCTAACCTGCATAAGAAACGCACGTGAGCAACGGACCATCGTTGTAGTGGTCGATGGCACTCCGATGCTAAACTCAGACAGAAATCTGAGGAAAGTGTAATGTTGTAAGTAGAGAATTTGTAGTGTCCCTTAGCTTACCAACCTCATGTCTTATTTATAGTGCAGGAGTCATGTTTCGACCAGGCCATCGAAGGCGTAGTTTAGGAAGGGGATCTTCATGGAGATCCTTCTCTAATTAGGAGTCGTGCTATAGAAGGGAAGTTTTATGTTAGCCCTGTGCTCGTAGATACGCAGGAGATAGTTCCCTATTTTGAGGGTAATCCGTAAGAGGATGTTTCCCTGTGTGATATGTACTCTAGTATTTGTTTTCTAGTCGAAAGCGGAGAGCTGCTGTAATTGCCTGTCCGAAGCTGATCCTCGAGATACTTGCCTTAATAGGCTTATGAGTATTGAGGATAGCTGTGAGACGCGTAGGCTTAGCAAGTTGTAAGAGTTTGGGTCCGTTTGGCGGGCTGCGTTGGGCGGGCTTATAACTGCTTGGGCCGGATCAGTGTTGGGCTTAGCAAGTTGTAAGAGTTTGGGTCATCGAGATCATCATGACACGTTTATGGCTTAGGGATGTGTCCATTTTGGTGTATCATCACAAACTAATGCATATGCACCAATTTGCATTATTTTACAATGTTCCAAACCTAGCCTTAAAATATTTAACATTCAAAATTGTTAAAAACAAGGGTATTCCCCGCGCTTTCGACACTCAAATTCAAGCACCATTAGACTTGGTTGGGGAATAAAAGTTATTAAATAATTTTTTTTCCTCTAACCTCCCTCTTTGTGATACGTTAGATTCTTATGTTTAAGTAAATCTTAGCAATCTTTTATCTCCAACCTAAAACACCATTTTGATTTGTTATATAGACTAGGGTATTCCATGTGCTTTCGACATTCAAATTGTTTGATAGAAGATCAGTTTTCAAATTTGACCAGGGGTTTTCAACCCTATGCGAACATAAATTTCATCTAACCACCCTCCCCTTCCCCCTATATGTGATCCGTTAGATATTTATGTTTGGGAAATCTCAGTCGTCTTTTATCTCCAACCTAAAACACCATTCTGATTTGTTATATACTAGGGTATTCCCCGTGTTGTTGGCACGATAAAAGTTTAACGTGATAAATAGACTTTATTGTACTTTAAATATCAAGATAAATAAATATTAAAATGTTGGGTATGCGAATCGAACCCATGTACTCTTGGTGCTTTAAGTTATATGTGATCCTTTAGATTCTTATAATTGGGTAAATCTGAGCCGTCTTTAATCTCCCACCCTAAACATCATCTTGTTTTGTAATATAGACTAGCATATTACCCGTGTTGTTAGCACTCCACATATACTTTTTTTTCCTGCTAATTGTCATGCACTGGACACCCCCACTACCTCCCCCACCATTACCCTCAATCAGTTCCATAAAAAAATCATATTTTAAAATGTAAACAAAATTCTTTTATGGGCAAGCCCATTTTACGATAAAAATAATATTTTTTTTAGAGTCAAACTCTGTTAAAATTAGAATTGATTGAATGTTCGGGGTCTTCATTTGAATGTTCATTAAAATGTTCGTCTGTTTCCTTTGAAAAATATTTACTTAGGCATGAAAATATTAAAAATACTAACATGTTTTAATAATAAAATACTTATTTTGAAATTTTAAGTGTTTGTGTTGATCATTGGTTTTGTTGGAAAGATCTTCAAAATTACATTTCAATGATATAAAGTTTACCAACTCTCCGCCACATGTACATTCCACAAACTCTTTTTCACAATTCATTTGATTTGTCATTTTACATGTTTTATATTTACAAACATGTCATCATAGAAATTAAATCTCAGCCCTCAACACATTTTCCAACTTTCAATCATAGCCATCTTTATCTCCAATCCATTTTTTTAAAAGCGAGTGTGCCGCCGGTGGTATAGAACCCAATACGTGGGGATTAAACCACCATAGCTTTAACCATCCAACCAGGCTACCATTGGCTATCTCCAATCCTTAGTTTGTCATAATCGACAATGAATAGTAAAACACACTTTGAATTGTAATATAGACTAGTATAATACTCGTGGCATTGGCACTACCACAAAGTACATCCTACCTTCACGGCTATGTCAAATACTTGCAACATGAATTTTAAGTTTATTTTTTAAAAAACAATTGCTCAATTGTATAATACAACAATTACGATGAATTAATTTTAAAAAAAATCAATACTGATTAAAGCAAACAATGTTAATAATACTAATCAACTCAACCAATGTGATAAGAAGGAAGGGATTCAATCTGCACCAAATGTCAATTTAACTAAAAATAAGAAGGAAGGGATTCAACATTAAAAAATATCTCATGTTTGTCCCAAGTGAATTTTAGCTGCAACAGATGCCAACATTAAGAAATATCTCCGGCATGTCACCCTTGTTCGTGTCTTCTCCACATGTACCATTTCACACACAATAATTTTTTTCTATTAAAATGCACAGCCGCGCACTTGATATAATAATGCAGTAGTTTCCAAACGCCGCATTACTTAGAATTTTATAATGCATATATATTTTTTTCATTGTAGTATAAGTTTTATTTAACATTATTAAATATGCCAATCCTATAAATATTGAAATCAACATTATATGGGCCTCTAATTGTTTTCTCTATAATGCCATGGATCCAATAACCATTGGCTTTTATTTATTTATTTTAACACACTTAAATATGAAAATTTTCACCCAAAAACAGATGAGGATAGATTTTCAAAGTTCACTTTCATCAGTTCCTTTTTCAATTAATCAGTTGGTTTTCTCTTCCTCGCAATTAATCAGATTCGTTCTTCAATTAATTAGATCTCTTTCTATATCAAAATTTTCAATGGGAAAGTGGGAGAAATAGGGAGAGGAATTTGATACATAAAGTGTTCAGAGAAAACCCACGAGGAAGAAGAGTAGAAAAGGAAAAAGATTGTAGTTGTTGAGCTGAGATGAAAAACACCACGCCTTCTTCTTTTCCTCCTCCCCAAAATTTTTCCACCAATTTCATACACCTATTTCACTTCCATAGTCCCCAAATAAACCCCACAACTCCAAGTCCCACACACCAATTGTATGTAGAAATGCTCAATTTATAATAAGTAGAAGACGAAGGGGACGTCTCAACTTTTGGTGGCTCAATTGCATTTCAAGGCATCGGTGCTTATGAGCATCTTACAAGGGAACTCTCTGCAAAAAAATTGGGTCACTTTAACATTAATAAATGAACAAAAAAATGAGAAAAGGGTTTGGTTTGTAATACCTTGAATCGACATTGGTTGAGAGATGGGGAGTGGGGAACTGAGAGGTAGCGAGTTCGAAAGTAGAATGATGGAGCTGAGATGCTCGTGAAACTTTCCGTTAGTAGCAATCTTTCTCCTTCTTTCTACTCAATTTTCAATTGGTTAGCTGAGCTGTGGTAGAATCGTTGGTTGATTGCAACAGATTTGAACCAAATCCACTTAAGAGTCTTGAGCCCTTGCTCATCTTAATTGGGGTTGGTGGGTGTGGTGAGTTCAAACAAAGGGTGGAAAAGGGGACGTCAGTGGTGGTTGGAGAGAGTGGAGGGGATCTGGTAGTGGGTGGTGGTGTGTCACAAGAAAGAGAGGGCAGTGGTGGCTGGAGATGGGAGGGAGAGGTTTCGGTGATGGGCGGTGATGGACTAAGATCAAGGGGAGGGAGGGAGAGTGGGATAATGAGAGGAGAATAAGGAGAAGAGTTCACACAAATTCTATGCTTAGCAAATTGATATCAAGGTGAAGAAAAGAGAAGACGAATGAAGCTATCGAGCTTTCAATTTTCACTTCAAGTTGTGGACAAACTATCTAAAGTGGACACCTCACCAGCATCCCCACCATTGCCCTCAATCAGTTCTATAAAAAATCACATTTTATGATGTAAACTCATTTTTTTACGGTAAAAATATTAATTTTGTAGAGTCAAACTCGGTTAAAATTTGAATCGATTGAATGTTCGGAGTCTTTGTTTGAATGTTCGTTAAAAATATTTACATGTTCTAATAATAAAATATATATTTATTTAAATTTTAACGCTTGTATTGATCATTGGTTTTGTTGGAAAGATATTCAAAAATGTATCTTAATAATACCAAGTTTACCAAAATCCACAACTATATAGATAGTTATGATAATTTTCATTTTAAGTAAAAATAAAACACAATAATTTTTCTCCCCGCCACATGTACATTCCACCAATTTTTTTACAATTTTTTTTCATTTTCTTTGCCCTTCTACTTGTTTTATATTTACAAACATTCCATTACAGGAAATGAATCTCAACCTTTGACATATTTCCCAACTTTCAATCTTAGCCATCTTTTATCTCCAATCCTTAGTTTGTGTCATTCAGCAATGAATAGTAAAATACCACTCACTCATAAACTATTTCAAGTGTTCAACAAATAAAACAAACCAAAATGGTGAATTTATTCGAGGTTTTTCTCTTAGTTTCAATTATCTGGCAAACTCGAACCCTTCTCCTACCATTCTATCCTTCATTCTCATTTACATTTTTTTTTCTCATAGCCAACATTCTTCGCACCTTTTTCTTCCCCCCTTGGTTCTAGAATTATGTTTATGACCACTACTGGTCGGTAGCCCGCATACTGTGTTGTCTCTTTGTGTTTGTTGTCTTTTCTTGCAGGTCTCCAGCGTACTACGATTCCAAATTACGATGCATACCTTTTCATTGCCTTCACTCTCCGACGACCACCCTCCCTTTTTCTTCTCTACTCCTTTTAGTTTTACCGGAATCCCATCTGCATATCACATCAACCAACTTTATTAAATGAGTAATCATTCTTCTCCACCTCTCATATCCAGCCCTAACCCAAGCCACAATTCCACTTATTTACTAATGCGATCCAATGAAAGATCTGTCAATCTTCAACACACAGGCTCTTTATTGAATCCAGATACTTCCCCCTATCTTTTCCAAGCCCATCATTGTTTTCGAGCTATTGGATTTCCATAACACTCATAATCCCAGACCCTTAATTACGCCTGACCTAAACTTGATCTTGAATCCACAGTCACGCTCTCCAATTGCAGATCCTTGTTGCGGGTTTAACCGACCTAAATAAACAGGCCAATTTGACCCACTTGTAATAACCGCAAGTGCACGGTGTCTAACTGGCAGACAACGGCAAGTACGGGTCGATCCCACAAGGAAAGTGGATGCAATTGAATTTTAGAATTTATCTAAACTAATTTACAGAAAAATGGGGTTACAATGTTTTTAAAACTAAACTAAAAATAAATTAAAAATAAAATAAAAGGAAAAGATGGATGAGATGGATTTTGTGGGGTTTGGACTCACCGATGAGTTAGCCAATATATTTAAATCTAAATTACTGAAATTATAAACGAGAAGCTTTAGGGATGAGGATCCCTTGCTTGCACCGAAGATGTGATCATTAAAATCCAATTCCAATCATATCAAGTTTCTGTCAAACATTAACAACTTATCTCAAGCAAATAAACTCTTACCAAGCATTAAGTGTCTTTTTAGGGCACATTTAATCAAAGTTCAAGCTCAATATTTGTTAGCACATGCTTTGAATATTGATAAAATGTGAATCTAACTACCAAACATATCAAGTTTTAATCGAACATGAAAGGTGAAAGCAATTTATCAAATTTCTGAAATAAAATTGTAATTAACAATTAAGCATTTAAGTCAGTAAAATAAATTATACAACCCTTTTGGTTTGTCGCCGCCTCGGTGCGGTGGTACTCAGCAGATCATGGTGGTGGTGGTCACAGCATCAATGGAGGTGGAATTCATCTCTGCACGAACACGAATCCCGAGAAAATGTCACAAACGCTCTGTGGCTGCTCTTACAGAATCTCGGGGTGCCAATAACCAACTGTTTTGAAAAACAGTTGGTTCCTTCCAGAAATCGTGCGTCCTCTGCGCCTTCGTCTCCAGTGAGTCGCGTTCCTCGCGAGTTTTGTCTTCGCTCCTCGCGAGCTTCTTCTTCCTCCGACTGACTCCGGTACTCTTGCGAGCTCTGTTTCGTGGTGGGTGATGGCGGTGGGAAGTGGCTCTGGTGGCGCTGATGATGGCTCGCATTCTGTTTCTCCTTCGTCTTCTTTTGTTTTGTTGGTTTCTTGTCTGTGACGGGAACGAGAAAGAGCAGGGAGAGATGGATGAGGAAGGAAGGCGAGGTGGATAAGAGAGGACAGGGGGGTCGTGCTCCGGTGGTGGTGGTGGCTGTGTGGCGTGATGGAACAGGGAGAGGGAGAGGAACGTGATGAGGTGAAGACTGATGTGAAACAGAGTTGTCACTCCCCAATTTCGTGGTGGATGATGGCGTTGACAAGGAAGGTGGTGATGGCTGTGTGGCGTGATGGAACAGGGAGAGGGAGGGGAACGTGACGAGAAAACAGGGAGATGCTCCTTGTTTTGTTGCGCGAGGACTGCGATGGTGAATGATAGTGGTGCCGGTGGTTGGCTACTGGACGGTGGCGAGGTGAAGATGGTCTGGACAGAGAGGGAGTGAGAGATGGATGGTGATGAGATGAGTGAAATGAAAATCACTTTGTGAAGAAAGAGGGTTTGATTTTCTGCTTTTTTTTTTCTTCCCTTCTCTTCCTCCTTTTCACATTCATTTTCTATTGTATTTATAGATAATGAACAAAATGAATAGAGATGAGATAAAGGGATGATTCATGGAGTGAATCAAGGTAAAATCAAAACTGAATATGGGATAATTGGGAGAATATTCTTTGGGTTTGAGTGGGCTTGGCAATGGGTTTGGGTTGATGGATTTGGTTTTGGGTTTAAGCCAAGGGCTCAGGTTATTTTCACCTCCACTTTTTCTGAAGTCACCATCTGTGATTTGTTCATTTCATTTTTCTTCGATTTCTTCATTATTGCTCCAAATTCTACAAAAACACAAAAATTTAATAATTAATCTAAAATAAGATAAAACAAGGATTAACAAAAATATAATAGGAGGTAAAAAATGTTATAATTATGTGATTATCAAATACCCCCAAACCTATATTTTGCTAGTCCTCGGGCAAAACAAAGAAAATAACCGAAAAGAAAATCCTAACTCACTTTCGCAGGCATCGTCGATTGCACTTACCTTTGAAAACGTGCAACAAGGCTTTGAACCCCTAGATTACCTCTATGGGACGAGTTATAGTCTCGTGAGGGTTTTCAGAAAATGTTATCCACAAACATTACTGACTCGACAAAACTTGGTCAAACAGTGTTCATTTTAAAACTTCAAGAAATGCAAGAAACCAACAGTGTCATTTTCGTGTATCAACAAATCTCCAAATAATTTAATATTCTCCAAAAGTTAGAAAAAAATTCATAATCATCCTCAACTCAATGTGTGTGTGTGAAAAGCACTATCAACATAACTTTTCATTTCAAAGTAAAATAATGACTAAATCTCCTGTAGAAAGTTTGTTTTGACTTCAAATCTCTCATGTCACTCACAATAAAGCACTCAGAGATTTGGTATTTCACTCAGTTTATATGTGAGGAAAGAGTAAATAATGGAAAACAATCATCTCACATATAGTATTATGAAGAACGGACTTTTCAAGAATGGAATGAACATGATCTCATGGAAAGGAATATCAATTACTTTTGGGAATGTTGAATCAAACACCATAGGTCTTGGTTATTAAATCTCCACATCTACGGAACCAACCTTTACCTAAAATCAACTAGGACTTTGTTGGGTTGTAACAGGGCTTGGGTAATGGTTAATAAGGAATGTCAAAGGATTCTAACAAAAATTTCTAGGAATGTATACACTCATTCACGAACAATTAAGGTTGTCAAGAATAAACCGATGTTGCGCACCATCAATTTTTTTCTTCATTCTCACATATTTATCCTCATTGAAGAATCAATTTTTTTTCTCTTTTTTTCTAATTTTCTTTTCTTCAACCTTTTTTTTTTCATAGAGGATTTATGAAATATCTCATATTTTGCTCTTTAATGCCCTTTTTACACCAAGTATATTCATTCATACACATTCCCAGAAATGTTGGGTATAGGTTAATGAGTTAACAAACAAAAGTTATTCTAAGGCTCAAAAGGCTACAAAAAGGTTAATGTTATGGGTAAGTTAAAAGGCTAGCTAATGGTCTAAAGAAAGAAAAGGAAAGAAAAAAAATGCCTATATCATTTCCTAAGTTCGGGTCAGTATTATGACATCTCAATTGAATAAGTCAAGAAGTTCTAGTGTAATAATTCAATTTTGATGTCATTCCCAAAGCAATTGATCAGAAAAATGATAATAATGAGATCATCAACGAGATAATACGGACTCAGGAAAAATCAGAGTTTATGTATAACCCTCGGAACAATAGAAAGGTTCAAAACTTTCAGGGTTAAGTCATTACTATTATTCTAAGGTTTTCTAGTATATACTTCACTCATCAACTTCAAGTTATGCTAACATGGCTCATGGTGCAAAGATAATCGAGTTGAAAAATCTTAAGAACTAGATCAAACTTAAGGATCATACTAAACTTTCAGTCTTTATCAATATACCAATATGTCAAGTTGGCTTGCATTTTCTTGAGCATAAAACATTTAAAATCCATTTTCATAATCGCAAAAGACCAAGTTTTATTGACAGAAAAGCACAATTATTTTTATTTTTTTATTTTTATTTTTGTAAGCATAAGAAAAGAAAACACTACGAAAAATTCACCGACTCATGAACCCTACCCCCAAACCTAATCCTAACATTGTCCTCAATGTTTAACAAAATAATTTTGACAAATGAATGAAATAAGTACATGAGAGGAGGTTATAACAGTATTACCGCGGCGAAGATTTTACCAATTCTCACAAGTAATCCACCGATGAGAGCTCAGAGACAAAAGAATTGTGGATTAGTTAATAGAGATAAATAAAATACATACTCAACATGCACCTTTACAACAAAAGTTGGGCTGCTTCCCAATAACGTTTGGTTTAACGTCATCAGCCCGACAAATATTCTTCCTAAAAAATGGTGTATCGAAATGTGGAGAGGAAGAACATGACAAACACTTAGTCCATGGTCGTATATCAACAACCTGAACAGTTGAGGATCAGTCCACCCAAATATAGCAATCACATGGGGCACCAAATACACTAGGACATCTCAAAAGTGATCGGTAGTCATACACAACAAAGGATTCTTGCTTGCTCCAAAAAGAGAACATCCTAGGTCTGGTTCCAAATCAGAAGATTGAATAATTTTTACAACGGGATGATAAAAACTGAAATCCTCACTACAGAACAAGGGATCCGTAAAAGTAGCCTCAGTAAATGGGAATGTGATGCAAGTAGATGAGACGATGGATATATCAGGTGGTATAGGCTCATCACATGAATCACATAGAGATATTGGTCTAGACAACTCAATGACACCCATATCAGGCATTTCTACCTGATTTTCAACCAGTTTTTCATTTTTAAGGGTAGTAATGCATTGAACATCTTCATCATCTGGCTCAGATGTGCCACTAATTTCGAATTGACCCTTTTGATTAAAAATAGGTTGATTTGGGAATTTTTCTGACTCTATCTCAGGAAGTGACTCAGCTATCTGACTCACAGTCATCTCAAGTTTTCGGATAGCTTGGGAGTTTTGTTGAGAAATAACTGTCAATTCTGTAATATCTTGAAAATTTTGCTCAAACATTTCTCCTGTTCGCTTTATAAAAAGGTTCAAAATATCCTCTAACCTTGATGTGTTGGATGGAGGAACAACTTGATGAAATTGAGACTCATTATCAGGAATGAAAGCTTGAGGAGTGTCTAGAGGGACTTCATGGTACTGACCATGAGCCCATGAGAAGTCAGGATGATAGGCCGCTAAACCTGGGTTGTAATAATCTAAATATGGATCATAATCAGGTCGTCACATGTCATAAAATGAATTGACTTGCTCGGAAAAAATAGGCTGGATAATCCCTTGTGTTCATTTTTTTTAAATCACTAACTCTAAAAATATACACAGACTCACACGCAATCAGCAACCAATAAATGCACAAGAAACATGCCTCCCTAAGCAATCAACGTTTTTTAGATCAATTATCTTTTTATCTTTGGGGGACAATTATTTCTTATGTAATTTTTATGACAGAGCAATGGGTGCTACAAGTTGATCCTAATAGTGTACACTTTACACCGCAAAGTTCAAAATCAGTAGGCTAGAGTTTTGTTTCAAAGAAACCGGATTATCGCACAAGAGAAGGAGGTCACAATGGTCCAATTAAGTATTTCCTTGTGCTACCGCTCTGTAAGCCAGTAGATGTGATAACGATGTGACGTTAGATGTACACTTGAGGCTTGTGTTCCTAACAAAAACTGTTGGTTACACCAATTCTTTCTGTGGATCGAAGCTTACTTATGACTCGGCGTACCGGGTAAATTACCCTTGTGGCAGTGGCCTCTCGGAGTTCATTGAATGATTAAACCCATTGTCACTTTTAGCTTTGGTCAAACACAAAAATTATTGGATTCACTTTGGTCTTGGTTGTCTTATGAACACCGTACCTAAAAGATGACTCTATCTAACTTGCTAATTGATTTTAATTATGTTTGGCTATTGGTTGCACACAGTTGGAGTGATGAGGTGGGGATATCAAGTCCCACCAGTTTCTATTTAGAAGTTGGGTCTGCTTATTATGAATTACTAAAGTTTAGCATCCACAATTACAGAAATTAAACAACCAACACACAATTGCAAACAATTACATAAAACACCCGGTCGCTAATACATTGCGTGAGTTAAAATTACTTACAGTCTGCGCATTCATCTCTGCACAAAGACTTAGCACAATTCAAAAAAAATGCCCGACTTCTTTTTATCCGTTTCACTCAACACACAAGCACATGCAAATAAATTTACTGGTCCTGGTCTTAGAAGTCGGATTTCTAAATCACAAGAAATTATTGGGTAACAATTAAAATTGTTTCCCTATATTTTCTTTTGACTTAGAGAATTTAGGGGTTTTTTTTAGGTGATTAAAAATGGAAAACAATAGAGTTTACAAAATTTATTACACCTTACACTCGTAAAACGAGGTAAAAATAAAATTAAAACTCTCCTCACAAAATTTAAAAAAAAAATTAAAATTTGCTTGATGTTTGCAAGATCGTCCAATTTCCTCAAGAAGCGTGTATTCTGCAAAATCAAACAAATAACACGAAATGAGTGTAAAAAGAACTTAACAAAATAAAAATAAAATTTTGTTTTTTTTTTAATTAGTGAAAATAAATCTTAAATTTAATTACACCGCTACCTTCCCCGGCAACGGCGCCAAAAACTTGTTGCGGGTTTAACCGACCTAAATTAATAGGCCAATTTGACCCACTTGTAATAACCGCAAGTGCACGGTGTCTAACTGGTAGACAACGACAAGTACGGGTCGATCCCACGAGGAAAGTAGATGCAATTGAATTTTAGAATTTATCTAAACTAATTTACAGAAAAATGGGGTTACAGTGTTTTTAAAACTAAACTAAAAATAAGAAAAATAAAATAAAAGGAAAATATAGATGAGATGGATTTTGTGGGGTTTGGACTCACCGATGAGTTAGCCAATATATTTAAATCTAAATTACTGAAATTATAAACGAGAAGCTTTAGGGATGAGGATCCCTTGCTTGCACCGAAGATGTGATCATTAAAATCCAATTCCAATCATATCAAGTTTCTGTCAAACATTAACAACTTATCTCAAACAAATAAACTCTTACCAAACATTAAGTGTCTTTTTAGGGCACACTTAATCAAAGTTCAAGCTCAATATTTGTTAGCACATGCTTTGAATATTGATAAAATGTGAATCTAACTACCAAACATATCAAGTTTTAATCGAACATGAAAGGTGAAAGCAATTTATCAAATTTCTGAAATAAAATTGTAATTAACAATTAAGCATTTAAGTCAGTAAAATAAATTAGAATAAATTATACAACCCTTTTGGTTTGTCGCCGCCTCTGTGCGGTGGTACTCAGCAGATCATGGTGGTGGTGGTCACAGCATCAATGGAGGTGGAATTCATCTCTGCACGAACACAAATCCCGAGAGCAGAGAGAGATGGATGAGGAAGGAAGGCGAGGTGGAGAAGAGAGGATAGGGGGGTCGTGCTCCGGTGGTGGTGGTGGTTGTGTGGCGTGATGGAACAGGGAGAAGGAGAGGAACGTGACGAGGTGTAGACTGATGTGAAACAGGGTTGTCACTCCCCTGTTTCGTGGTGGATGATGGCGTTGACAGGGAAGGTGGCGATGGTTGTGTGGCGTGATGGAACAGGGAGAGGGAGGGGAACGTGACGAGAAAATAGGGAGATGCTCCCTGTTATGTTGCGCGATGACTGTGATGATGGCTGCTGGACGGTGGCGAGGTGAAGATGGTCTGGACAGAGAGGGAGTGAGAGATGGATGGTGATGAGATGTGTTTGATGAAAATCACTTTGTGAAGGAAGAGGGTTTGATTTTCTGCTTCTTTTTTTTTTCTTCCCTTCTCTTCCTCCTTTTCACATTCATTTTCTATTGTATTTATAGATAATGAACAAAATGAATAGAGATGAGATAAATGGATGATTCATGGAGTGAATCAAGGTAAAATCAAAACTGAATATGGGATAATTGGGAGAATATTCTTTGGGTTTGAGTGGGCTTGGCAATGAGTTTGGGTTGATGGATTTGGTTTTGGGTTTAAGCCAATGGCTCAGGTTATTTTCACCTCCACTTTCTCTAAAGTCACCATCTGTGATTTGTTCATTTCATTTTTCTTCGATTTCTTCATTATTGCTCCAAATTCTATAAAAACACAAAAATTTAATAATTAATCTAAAATAAGATAAACACGAGGATTAACAAAAATATAATATGAGGTAAAAAATGTTATAATTATGTGATTATCAATCCTTCATTCAACACCCAACTACCACGGCCTTCTCCACCTATCACCTTTCACCCCCTCCAAGTCTTTCACAACTCAAATACCACCTCTACAACCTTGCAGACCACCACAACTCACCCCCTTCTGAGTCACCTGCACCGATGCCTAACTCAAGCATTTTCCCACCTTCTAACGTCATGCAACCCTTAACGTCGCATCTTTCCACTACTACCATGACATCGATCACCATACTGCCAGCCCATGATGTGTCATCACCGGTGCTACAACTTCCCCTCACCCTTGCATTCCACACAAGGTTTACTTCAGCCTTCACAAGTCTCACTGATCAACCAACTGAGGAGACCGTTCACTCTTCATCTCACGCTTTCTGAACCACCTTTTGCGATCAATGACGAGAGTGATTTTGACAGTCGAGAGCTTCGCAAAGTTTCCAAGTATTTCCATCCTCAGCATCTTCGTCCTGAGGTTTTTGCAAGACGCATGGCATCCTAGTGGGTACCAACACATCCAATTCATGTTGAGAAACTTGACAACTTTCATGATCACGACAACAATTATTATCTGATACAATTTACCAACGTGAAAGACAAAGAAAAAGTGTTCAACTTAGGACCTTGGTCACTGTTTGGTTGGTTGGTGTTTGTCAAAGCATGGGAGCCTCACTATCTATCTCTTAACTTTGAGATGGTCCCATGTTGGATGCGTATTCACAAGTTTCATGTCCAAAAACTTCATCTACCCAATATACAAGTGTTAGCGGAAAGTATTGGACAACTTATGGAGATCGACCTCCACTTACTCCAGAATGTGATTGTTTCTTATATAAGGTTCAAGGTATGCTTGACACCACTAGGCCCCTCCCAAGTATGATGAGAACGTTTTTTGGCATCTAAAATGTGCAACAGTTCATGGTGAGGTTTTGTTATGAAGACATGCCCAACTTCTGCTTTTGTTGTGGCATGGTGGGGCACAAAGTAGGCAATGACTGTCCAGCATTATCAAATGCTTTAAGCTCAGTTCAACAATCTAATCTTAGTCATGGAGAGTTGTCTCGAATTCTTCCATTCAATAATGACTCTCGCATTCGCCACCAACAGGGCTCTCACAATAGCAATGGTCGGCAGACATCAAATTGATACACATTTGTTCCGGCACAGATCAGCAGTCTCACCGCCCTCCCCACTTGGTTGCAACATAACTTGCCTACAACCGGTTCATTGGTACAAGCCCCTAAGGTGCAACCTCTTTTGGTAGCATTCGGCTCCACCCAACAACCTCACATTCAAACTTTTGAGCTTGACTTAAACTCTTCTAAACTACTCCCCTCACCATCTAATTACTCCCCAACTACCACCCCCTATCTGTCACACAACTCCCCCCTCTTCCCACCAATCACAACTTCTTCATCAATCCCATTTAAGTCCACAATCCCACCTATTTATTTCTACCTCAAAGTCAATACTCTCCCATGATTTTCACTCTTCCCCTCAACCACCACCTCTCAACTTGACAAATGTTCACATCCACTCTCCCAATGTTAACATGGCAGCCCCCCTTCTTCATTTAATGGCTTGTCAGCCAGGTCACATCCACAGCTACAGACGTATCCAGGGGGCTCCTGCGCACAGTGGGCTGGAGGGGGTCCTGCGCAGGTGTCTCAGCCGTTGGATCAAAATCCGACGGCTCATATCAATTGGATTTGAAATGCAGATGTAATTTAAAATTTTGTTTCCCACCCAAAACTCCCTCCTCTGATATGATATGAGCCGTTGGATTTTGATCCAACGGCTGAGACACCTGCGCAGGACCCCCTCCAGCCCATTGTGCGCAGGAGCCCCCCCCCCCCCTCCCCGAATCCGACGTACAAAGGGCGTCCCAATCTCTAAAAGATGACCTGTCTCTTGCTCACGTCACCCCCCCCCCAACAAGTCAGGAAGTCGACAAACCTCACTTTCACCTCAATGACCACTCACCAACTCTTATGCCTTGTAACTCAACTCCCTTCACCAATCTTTCACCATCTCATGTTCAAATACAAGCATCTGCACCAACTGCTCAACATGTCAGTCCAATTTTTCAGCATCATCTTAGCACAACTCAGTCAGTTACAGAACAAATCTTTGGTCCTCAGTTTCATTCTCTCAACTATTTTGGTATCCTGGATTTTTTCACAACGGAAGCTCCCTCACTGAAACAGATCAATGCTACTGTGCTGCCACCAAATGCCAATATGGGTGGACTCAACACCTCATATTTCCCATGTTCTTATGGATTTATGACATCTGTCGAGCACTTTCATACACCTTTGTCCATGCACACTGAAAGTTTGCACCAAGAATTTGAACATGCAGAACAAATGAAGAATGATGGAAAGAAAACAATTCTGAAAATGAAATCTCAGCACCAACATAACTTGTCTATTTTTCCTAACAAGATAACCCGTAGTGCTTCTAAATCTATTCAGGCAGCCAGATCCTCCCAGACTTTACAAGCCTCAACAGTGTCACATAAAGGGAAGAAAAAGCTTGAAATTGTTCAAGAATCAGGATACATGACCACAGGAAAACGCCAACTATATGGTTTCTCCTTTCATGCAACAAAGGCTCCACATCAAAGAGATATTGATCCATATCAGCCAGCACCCACTGGTCTACCCACACTTGTTGTTGCAGAATCCACCTCAGCTTTTCTGCTTTTGTGCATAAATCTAGCTCCAATGACTCGTCTAGTCAGTCATCCACTGCTCCTACTACTGTCCTTTAGGAATAGGCGACCGCCTCTAAAGGGTTGTCTTGGTTACCATGATCTTATCATGAAATGCAAGGGGCATAGGGTTGCCCTGCACTTTCCAAACATTGAAAACCTTTTCCCGTGAGTCCAATCCCGACATCATATTTATCTCCGAAACCAAAAACACATCACCTAAGATGGATCGTACGCAGGAGGCTTGGCTACAAACATGGAGCTTTTGTTTTAGCTACTGGTCTTTTAAGAGGTCTGGCTTTATTTTGGAGAGAATGTATCAAACTTACTATTATTTCTTCCTATAAATACTATTTCTATTGCACTGTTGATGATTATTATGCTACTGGTTCTTGGTCTATTATTTTTGCTTATGGAGAACCCAACCTCTCCCTTCGGACACCTTTATGGAATACTCTTTCTCACATTTATGGTCTTCAACATACCCCTACCATAATCATAGGCAATCTTAATGCTATCTCATCCCCGGAAGACAAGATAGGAGGTAGGAGAGCTACCGCATCTACTCTGAAGTATCTTATGAGTTTCATGACCAACCACAATCTGTTAGATTTTTCCCTCCATGGTTCGCAATTCACCTGGAACAATAAAAAGAAGGGACCGCAATGGTATTAAGGCAAAACTTGACTGCATCTTAATCCCCACTGAATGGATGGAATTATTTCTGATTGCCCTTGCTCGAACCACTCACACCTCCACATCTGATCATAAGGCCATTACACTTCAACTGGTTTCTCATGCGACGTCCTAAACCTTTCAGATTTTTTCACATGTGGACAAGAGATCCCCGATGTCATCCACTTGTTCACTATTCCTGGTCTCTAGCATATCACCTCAATCCTTTTCAAAACTTCTACTTTAAAACAAAAAAAACTGAGCACAGTCTAAGTCATTGGAACAAACAGGTTTTTCATAATATTAATAAAAATATTACGAAAACTCTAGCAGCCTTGGACAAACTCCAAAAATCCCCCATCCTTAGATAATGCTTCGACTACCTCTATTTTAGAGGGTCGTCTTTCAGATCTCTACCTTAGGGAGGAACTTTTCTGGAGGAATAAATAAGAAGAATCTTGGCTAAAAAATGGTAATAGGAATACCAAGTTATTCCACCTCCCCTCCCCGCTTCACAGAAAATGAAACCTCATTCTCCGTCTTCGTGATGTTTCCAATAATAGGCATTCTACCACTCTTCGATTGGTCATGTCCTCAATGGGTATTTTGAGACCATATGTCAATCTTCTCACTCAGAACCCGACCCTTCGATCATGTCTTTGTTTAACCCCATCATCTCTAATCCAGATAATGAAGTTTTCCTTTCTATCCCTAGTGAAGAGGAAATCAGGTTGAACCACTTTAGTATGGGCAGCCATAAAGCCCTTGGGCCAGACGACTTCCATTTTTTTTCAACAATATTGAGCAATATGTGATTGACGTGGTGGTGAATTTTTTCACCACTCACAACATGGACCCCAACCTCAATGAGACCTTTTTAGCCTTGATTCCTAAGATTTCCAACCCAACCACCCCCGATAAATTTTGACTAATCGGTATTTTTAATGTCGTTTACAAGATAATTTCCAAGATTTTTGTGAACAGGCTTAAACTCCTATTGGAGAACATCATCTCCCCCAACCAGGGTGCCTTCCTCAAAGGTCGTTCGATTATAGATAATGTTAGTCTTGCTCGTTAAACTTTATTTTTAAATGAAGCATTGTCGTAATAAGAAACAAGGTTGGATAGCCATCAAGATTTATATGGCCAAAACTTATGATAGGGTGGAATTGTCCTTTCTGATCCAAATTCTTAAACAATTAGGGTTTGCGGAGGGATGGATTAGTATGATAGAGCAATGTATTTCCACATCCTCCCTTCGTGTCCTCCTTAATGGTTCACCCCTACCCACCATCAAACCCTCACGGGGTATCACCAAGGCAACCCTTTATCCCCCTACATCTTCATCTTAGTAGCCGAGGCGCTATCCGGTCTGTTTGCCCGAGCTGAGACGAAAAATCTTATCAAAGGTATTCATATCAGACATGATTCCTTTTCCATCAGCCACCTGTTGTACGTTGATGATCTCATGCTCTTCTGCCAAGCCTCTCTTGTCGATGCCCATTCTGTGAATGATAATCTATCTTCCTATTGCTCGGCCTCGGGAAAAGCAGTGAAATATGATAAATCTTCTGTCTTTTATAGCTTGAATGTGCATCAGAGACATGCCAAAATGATCAATAGAATTCTTGATTCCAAAATGTACAATCCAAAAAATAAATACCTCGGTACAACCTTCCTCCTTTTCCAAAAAGAAAGCTTCAGATTTCCAATTCCTGATTGACAAAGTTAATATTAAACTCTCCTTGGAAAGCTAAGGTGTTGTCCCAAGCTAGTAGAATGGTCATGATTAAGGCCGTCATCAACTCTATACCAGTATTCACCATGCAAACCTTCATTCTTCCATATTCCATTACCATTAAATTGGATAGCCTCGCCCATAACTTTTGGTGGAATGGGGCAGATGTTAGCAATGTGAAACACCTCAGCACCTGGGATCGCATTGCGCTTCCCAGGTTTTCGGGCGGCCTGAATATTCCTTCAGCTCGACACAAGAACATTTGGCAGTCTATCACTATGCCGTTGAATCCTTGTACAATTCAACTTAAAGCCATTTACTTCAAGAACAAAAGCATTTTTCAGCTCTCGAGAATAACAAATATTGCTTCTTTCACTTGGCGGGGTAACTTTTATGTTCTTGTTAAAATGAAATGTCATCTCTTTTGGAAAATTAGGTTCGAAAATGAAGCGGACATGTGGACAGATTGTTGAGTCAAATCAGACCTTATTCTGGCTGATTGTTTCACATAGCCCCTCCCATCTCATACTAACCACAATATCTCTGATCTCTGGAGCCTTTCCAAAAGGGGACAATTGCAATGGAACTCAACTCTTATCAAATCCTTGTTCCCTAGCCCGGTGGCTAAGGATTTTCTTGATATTGCCATTCAACCCTCTCATTTTCCAGACATTCTCATCTGGAAATTTGATAAAAAGAGGTCATTTCTCTGTTAAGAGTACTACTAAGGCTTTTGTTTTTTAAGAGCTTGAATCCTCCACCTCTTATCTTCCCTTATCTCCGCTTCATGCTAAAATTTCCCGAGAAATTTGGAGGATCAAGGCCCTTGCTAATGCTCTTTTTATCCTCTGGAAAGTTTGCCAAAATATTATCCCTACCATGACCAACTTGACTAGGGTTCACATGCCTATTGAGGACTGTTGTATTTTTCGTCATAATCATCGGGAAAAGGTCACTCATTTATTATTTCCTTGTCCCGTGATAATGCGTTTCTGGCTTCTTGCACTTCTCTCGATCAATTGGGTTACTACCAACACTGCAATGCACGCCACTCCCAACTTCTTTAACTTCATGTGGGACACAACCAAAGTGCACCCACATGTTAGAGAGGAAATGCTTTTACAATTCACGGCTGTCATCCACACTATCTGAGACCTGCGCAATCTTATCATTTTTAAAAAACTTAAATTTGATCAACTTGCAAAAACAATGGTTCAATCCCCTAACTTTGGAAGGGAGAATGAGGAGTTTGTCACCCTCCACCATAACCTTGAGACTGCTGTCAATGATTATCCGTCCGAACAACTTCCTTACGAAACTGTTTCTGAACCTCCATTAGGACCCTTTCCTGACACCCGATCTTCAAGATTGCACCTTATCCATATGCAACTTCAGGAAGCTCGACATCACCGTCTCAATTCTCTTACCAGGAACCCCCAACCTTCCCCCTCTCTATTCTGGCTCCGGATATGATTGTGGTTACTTATGATGCTAGCTTCTTTTGCCTCTTACAACAGGGTGTTTTGGGATTTTTTGTAGTAGATGCATCTAGCAAGGTTCTTGCTCGCATTGCCAACGCCATCTCTGGCCGCGTTTTTGATAGTACGATGGCTGAATGTTTTGCAGCGGAGGCCGCTCTTTTGCTGATCCAAGCTAGGCAATGGAAGTCTGGATTTCTTCTGGGAGACTCTGGTGCCCTACATTATATTCTGCAGGTGAACCCAATAGATGGACAAACTGACTTGCGCTGGATGTGGCGGCCTATTATTAGTAGTATTCAGTCACTTTCTCTTTTCTTAATGCATGGGTTTGTAACTTTATTCCTCGTGACCTTAACCATGAGGCACACGAGTTAGCTACTATTGTTGGACAACATTATTGTAACTGTATTTAGTTAATTTTGTCGCTCTATGCTTTAACACAAAAAAAAAGTAAAACACCACTATGAATAAATTATAAATTCTTTAATACCCTTAAAATTAAAACTAAAATAAAAACAAATCATTTTTAAAATAAATTAGGCTCGAGATAGTTACTCGAAAATGTCTTGCCTTTATAAATACTAGGGGTGGAAGCGCACTACGTGCGTGAATATTCAGTATTTTATTTTATCTTTAAAAAAATTAAAAAACAAAAATTAAAATTTTAGAAAAAACTTTAATCTAAGAAAACTTAGAATTTGAAATAAAGGTAAGGCATTTTATCACAAAATATAAATAGGGAGGGTCAATTATACATTGGCCCTTTTGATACATTTTTTAACCCAACCACCTTCAAGCCCACCGTGGATTAAGCCTCTCTTTTTTAAATACTTATTTTAAAAGACATTAAAACCTTTGTGGGTTTTTAACTACCTTGGATTTTTGTTTATAAGAAGTTTGAACATGGCAAAATGAGAATGAGAAATCAAGACAACTACATTGTCAGTGTTCATTGATAAGAGGAAGAATGGTTATAGTAGTAAAGAATGAGAAAGTAGGCGCAGGTAAAGCTAAGATTTTGATAGATATGTTTGAATTTGAATTTAATAAAAAGTAAGTATTGCAATAAGACCTCGTCATGTTCATCCTTACTAACAGACCATACAAAAAATGAAATATTTTTTATGGTTTGGATTCTTTCAATCACCTTAACGAAGGAGATGGACTTCAAACAAGCCAACCCTTCTTATGAAGTGGCTATGGATATTTCCAAAAGAAAATAAAAGCCATGGTGCTCAAAGCCTTTGGCAACAAGACGGGCTTTATGTCTCTCAATGGACCCATCTGGCCGAAACTTTAGAGTGTAGACCCATTTGCAACCAACGGGTCTCTTTCCATGAGGAAGAGCAACAAGATACCAAGTGTCATTCTTCTCAAGGGCCACCATGAGCAGGGCGAATGGAGTAAGGCCTTTTTATATCATTCTTCTCTTCTACTTATAAGACATTAGTCAGAGCTTAGATGCTCTTACTTTGAGTATCCTCTTTTACCTCCTTTTCTTTTATAAGGAGACATGAATCTCCTATCTCTGCACTAAGGAGATTCATATTTGACTGACTTATAGTATAGTAAAAGGAGGGATTCAATCAGCCACTTATTAATGCTACTCCTCCGCGCTGGTGAGGCGCGGGATCGTATCTCTCAATATAGGGCCCCCCTCCTATCAATCAATACATACAGTCTGACTCTATTCTCATCCAGTTGGTTAGTCTCTCGCTCGTTGTTAGACGTTATTGCTTGTGCATTAACCATCACCCTATCCAGCTTCTCTACAATTCTGTTTGCACCTTGCTGCTGATTAGACCAGATCAAGAAGCTTCCTTTCAATTTGCAATCAATCAGCCCAGCTTCCTGAACACAAGAAAAAAGATCTGCAATATTATTGTACTTCTATCAGCTCTAGGACGAGGGAGTTTCTAAGCCTAAAAGGCATTAGACGACACTGTTGACGATTTATTGTCTTTCAAAAGGAACTCCTCTATACAAGTATATTTATGCATTTGAGTCTGTTTATCTATCCCTTTTTCGGGAGTCGATGACTTGAAGTTAGATGTTGTTTCGCCAGCTAGGGGCCAGGACCGATATTAGGAGCATTGAATGGAGGTTCCCCTCGTTTCAGCCTTTACTAATCGCTAGAGGAGTCGCTTTAATGCGTTACTTCTGCTGAGGACCTCTCCTGCCGGTTAAACGGAACCAAGGAGCTCCTCGATTTGATTCTTATTCCTCAACACCCTCTCTTTCTGCATCCACTAGCCATGGAGGCGATGGATGAAGATCTGTATGTAATGTAATCGATTCCAACCTCGAGCCAAGATCCATCTGCTGATCCCGGACCTAGAACCCCAACCCCGCTCTCTCTCCATCTTTGTCCCCTAGTCCAGTGTCTAATGCTGAGCCATCTCCTCGATTGCTTCAAGCCTTGGATGTTGATCGTGTGGGCAGAGACGAGATAAAGAGACCCCACACTAGCTCCATTGCTCCGAGAAAGTAAAAAAAATAATATAAAAGTTTAAGAAGACTTTAGTTGCCAAAAAAGGGATCATTATCAGTATAGGACGTTGGCAGAGTAATTGAAAAGAAACCAATGAAAGGGTTCCACGAAAGCATTAGTAAACTGAATTATTGCATCTACTATGTAGGCGATTTCTGATTTCTTAGCTTAGAGAAGGCGATCTGATTCTACTGATTGATGTGACAAAGCAAGGGCCGGTAAAAAGCCTATTTTCGAGTGTTGATGCCCTAAGAGCTATGGGATGCTCAGCTTGCTCTTTCAAACCTAAGACAAGAGATCTTAGAAATGGCATCCTCACAAGGCTCCGTTGCTGGTAGTGGATTGGCCTATCTCGTTCATGTACCTATTTCAATCTTTTGAGAAATGAAAAGACCTGCAGCCGTGCAAGATGAGATTGAAAAGAGATCACGATCCCTATTTCCGTTAAGGACAACTTTCTTGTTCATATGTCAAGGTCTGGAACAGCTTTCGATGAGCACATCGCTAGGAACCCAATCATCCAATGGCTTTGGGAGAACTCCCCTTAGATAAGGAATTGAAAATACACCTTAATACACCATAGGGATACGCAATTTGGTTTAATTAAGATTAAAAAAGATGCCCCACATCAAAGATTGGATGGGGGAGATATTACCCCCTAAAACAGAGGAAGGCTGCCAATTATCGGCCCAAAATTTTATATATATAGGTAAATGCATCTCGAACAGAAGAGAAGAGCGCGCATAGTTTCACCGAGGTGGCGGTTTTTACTGCAGGTTCTCAGACGTTTTGGGTTTGCTGAAAATGGGATTTCCCTAATATATAATTGTGTGTCCGGTTGCCACTTCTCAGTCTTGTTTGTTCCAAGGGTGCTTCAAGGTTTTTTTTTCCTTCGTCAAGAGGAGTGGCAAAGTTGTTTCGTTTTTGTTATTTATGTTCTCCAAATCCAAAAAATTCCTGGTACTTAATACATAGGTTGTCGATTCCACATTGGAGAAAAAATGGCAGGGTGCCTATTTTTCCAGTAAATGGTTCAAATCATTTTATCGATATAAGTATTCTATATCGTAGAAATTGCAACTATTCATTTTGAAACCATCTCTGTGGTAAATATAGTGGTAGAAAGAGTAACAAGACTTCAAACAATTTAGCTTTAACCATGTACCTTAAAACTCTGCAATTTTCCATTCTCATCTACTTACCAACCCAGCCCACGATCTGACGGTTTCCACAAGAGAAGCCCGCCCGCCCGCCCACCCGCCCACGATCCCACGTCTCCCAAAGAATAGAAGAGAAGCTTGACAGTCTTTCTTTTCTTTTTCTTGCTTTCCCTCCGCAGTCCGCACAGCAACAAAACCCTAAACCCACCAATCTATTCCTTGTTCATCGTCACTCACTCACTCTCGACAGAACTAAGGTACAATCTTCCTTCCCTTCTCTATAGGGTTTAGTTTCTATCGATTCCTTTGCTTCTCTATTTCGTCCTTGGGGAAATCACTAGATAGTTGCAAATAAAAACTAACTAAGCGGGTGGTGCCTTCCATCATATTGCTTATTCTTCTTGTTGGTTGCAGACATTCTTCAATTCCAAAAGGGTTTTTGGGCACCCAACCCCAACACCGAATTGGTTATTCATTGATTCAGTATGGGTGGAGAAGTTGAAGAGAATAAGATGAATAACACCGTCTCAACTGATCCAAACGATTATACCATCATCAAAGAAGGAGAGGCCGAGATTCTTATGCATGCAAACAATGAGGTCTTCTTCAATAAAACCCAGGTAGGTATAGGTATATTCCCTTTTTTTTTCTTTTTTTTTTTCTACTCATTATTGGGGTTTTGGTCTAGTCATTGTTTTGTCTTCTCCCTCCTCACCTTCTGCCACCTGCTATTTCCTATATACCAATTTTAGAAGAGGGGGTTGCCATTCAACATTACGTTTTGAGAGAATTTCATTTTAGTAGAATGGTTTCACACAAGGTGCTTTTAATCCCACTCTTGTGATGGATAAACAAGAATTATTCTTCATTTCTCAACACCTATTAGTTGGTTAGAGAATTGATCCCAATACCTATTATTGAGATTTATCAAGTCAGTCATTATGCATTGATTCAGTACTTGGGTTTTACCAGAAGATGTTCGATATCAATTTTTATTGGCCTAATATTGTATAGCCATAGCCCATAATTATAGTTTTCTCCTGTCTAGTTTTGCACAAAGGATAACCACTTATTGCTGTGTAAAAGAAGCAACTTCTATTTTATACTAGGGTGTCGACGACACACGCCAATATTTAGTACTTTATTTTATTTTATTTTATTACAACCTTTCAATAATAAGTAAAAATTATTATTGAAATTTTAAACAAAATAATTATTTATAATTTTAAGGGCCTATGTCCTGTGCTATTAATGCGGCCTAAAATCTGCCAAAAAACGGTATGCGGGGCTGGACCGAATCGCACAGGGTTGACTCGACCAGCTTTAAACGGAACCAGTAAAATCGGTCAAAAAGCGGAAAAAACGGTAAAAAAGCGGTCAAAAA
Organism: Berberis vulgaris; assembly: GCA_963556465.1. NCBI lineage: Eukaryota > Viridiplantae > Streptophyta > Magnoliopsida > Ranunculales > Berberidaceae > Berberis > Berberis vulgaris. Next base: position 47,888,652 of record OY747136.1, read on the forward strand.
GCGGTCCAGGTAACTATAGGTGGTCCAACCTGCAAAATTAAATTCATTTGATTAATTAGTAAAATACTATATGACTATGATTACATATTTACACCCTTTTGATTAATTATTTATTTTGTAATATATGACTATGATTAAATTTTAAAAATATATACTTTGAAAAAATTGTTCGCATAATTCCGCTTAGTCCCGCATAATTATGAAAAATCGTAATGCGGTCCTGACCGCTTTGCGACCGCTTTCCGCATTAACTGCATAGTCTATGTCTAGTTTACAAATAATTAAGGGCTTTGAATAAATTATTTTAGGATCTTAGGTATAATTAATAATATTTGAAAGGGGCGGATTTTGATCATAAATAATCTGAATTTGGGAGGGTAAAATGATACATGTGTAATATTTTCTTTTGAAATTACAAAATTACCCCTATCACTATTCACCTACCTATTGGTTTTTCTTGTAAATATAATAGAATTGGGAGGGTATTTTGGGTAATCCAAAAATCAGGACTAAGACACACATTCACTGTTCCTAAGAGGAAATTGCATTATATAGTTTAGATTTCACCATTAGTATTGCTAACCTTGCTCCTACACTTCTGCCCACTCTTTTGGATACCAGTCTCAGCAATCTTCGCTCCTGGATTTGGACAGTCTTGCATGGGAGATTGCTGACTGTAGAGTGTAGACAGAAGAAGCCTCCTCATCCCTAATCAACGTGTGTTGTGAGGAAGTGCTGTAGAGTTTATTGACCATTTCTTAACTTCCTATCCCCTGGTTCTTGAGTTCTTGTCCAAAGCTCTTTCTGAGTTTCATATCACTGCCTCTATTCCCACTTCTTTCATGGATTGGGTGGAAACCTTCAATTCTGCAAGCCCAAACCTCTCTAATTTCTTCTCCTTTGAGAGTTGGGCTTGGGAAAGGCTCATCCATGACTCTGTATGAGTCCTTTGGAGAGAGAAACAAATAACATGATCTTTAGGGATGTTTATAAGTCTGTAGATACCTTGTGGATGGATACCAAAGTCACTTTGTAGATCTCTCTGATTGCATGTTTAGCTAGAAATTTTTTTAATACTGAATAATCATTCTTTATGTATACCTTTGTTGGTAGCACCTAGTGTTCTTTTCCACTGGGTGCTACTTTTCTGAATTAATACAGTACTTTATGTTTTGCTGATTTAAAAAAAAAATTTGTTAACCTTGGGTCCTCCCAAAATTTTGGAAATCTCTGGTTCAAATCATTGAAAGAATTGTTATGCTCAACAGGGTCTGTAGCTCAAGCAATTGGTCTTCTAAAAGTGTTTCATTGGATTTGTTATTTGTTAATGATCAGGTTAACAACAGAGACATATCAGTGGCTGTTCTGAGAACTTTTATATCCAAGCGCAAGGAAGAGCATGAAGCATTTGCCAAGAAAAAGAGAGGGGGAATTAGTCCTCAGTTGCAGGAAAATTCTTGTGAGCCACTACCAGAAGAAATAACTACAACTAATGGTGAAAAATCAAGTGGTGAATGTACAGAGCAGGTGGAGCTTGATCAAGAAGAATTATTAGGTGGTCTTTCAGAGGAGCCTATCAAGAAAGTGGAGGGAAAGGGGCGAGGGCCGAAGCCACCAAAAGTTCTTGAGGTTTATTCCTGATTCTCTGCTTTTCAATTGTTTCTTCCTAAAAGTTTTATTGTGTTTTATTATTTATACTCTTAGCTTTAAGCCTATTATGTGGTCTCAAATGTGATCTATTCACGCGAAAGTGATAAAATCTCGAAACCCTTGTTATGCAGGCTTTGTCTGCTTCTGGTTTAAGAGCTTTACGTTATGCATGTGAAGTGGAAGGGATTGGTAAAGTTGTAGCCCTAGACAATGATAAAGGTAATCTTTGCCTGTTAGGACATTTGACCCCTTTTCTTTTACTAAGAGGGAAACACATTACATCTTAACATTTAAACTGTCTCTGTTTTGATATTTTGGTCAGCCTTCGGGCGCATATTGCATTAGTGTTGCGGTGGCTTGGTCTGATATGCTCTCTCTTTAGAGAACCAAGTATTAAAATATCACAGTGGCATCCTGTTTGCAGATGCCGTCGAAGCTTGCAGGAGAAACATAAAGTTCAATGGTTCTGTAGCTTGTGAAAAGGTTGAATCACATCTTGCTGATGCTCGTGTTCATATGCTAACACATGTAAAGGAATATGATGTGGTAAGTACCACTACCATGTATACAGTTTTATGGGCTGTGATTTCATTTCTAGAAATTTGGCGGTAGGGAGAAATGGGTCCTATGTTAAGAAATGGGCGACTAATCACTGATTAATATCCGACTACTTGATAATTGCCTTAATCACGATTTGCAATGCGCTAACATTTCCTAGGCTTGATGCATCCGATTAAACTGATGACTAATCAGCCGATTTCAGCCTAATTTCCTAATTCGAACCCATTGCTTCAATGGCAGTCAAACCTCTCTCTAATTTGAGGAGGTTCTTAGTGACCCATACAATTCATTTTCCCTTACGAGATCAAATAGCTCTTCTCAAGGTCACTATTATGCTCTTATCTTCTTTTTATACTCTTTAGTCTCTGTTCACTGCTAAATGCTATGCCTGTGCCATATGTTAAATACATGAAAGCCCTGGGTCCTTTTATGTTTTTAAAATCTGATTTAATTTTTATAGACAGAAAATAGTAATAGCATCTTTTAACGTATCTTTTATTATTGGTTTAGAGTATGGAGTATGGAGTATGGACCATCTGTGTATGGTTCAATCCCCGATTTATCTTGATTAATGGCTGATTTGTCAGTTGTAGTCTCTACGTGGTAGTTGCTAGTCGTTTTTCGACAGTTAAAGACCTATCAATGACTGATTTAATGAATAGCTCTCCTATCAGATTGTGTTTTCTGGATAAACTAGAGAGATACATTAGTGATACTGAACTAAATGGGTTTTGGTCACTTTTAGTTACCGCCTATTTTAGTTTCAATAGACATCCCTGTGGAAAGTTAATATATTCCTACATTTTTTTGTTAATTTAGAGGCTATCCTTTGGATTTTCTTCGCCATCAACTTAGTTGACATTCTTGGATCTGCTTAGGGATATTCATCAATTTACAAACTATTTATCAATGTTATTTGGGCCATTTTTTGTAGGTTGATCTTGATCCTTATGGTTCACCTTCAGTGTTCTTGGACTCTGCGGTTCAATCTGTTGTTGATGGGGGAATGCTGATGTGCACAGCGACTGATATGGCTGTTCTGTGTGGTGGCAATGGAGAGGTCTGCTATTCCAAGTAAGTTTTCCATTTTCATTTTCCTTGGCCTTAAGATCAGATTAGTGTTTGTAGAATAATAAATCTTTTTCCCTAATAGTTGTCTGTAAAAATAGGTATGGATCCTATCCATTGAGAGGAAAGTATTGCCATGAAATGGCTTTGAGGATCCTCCTTGCATGTATTGAGGTATCTGCACATTCTAGGTCGTCTTGTTTTGGTTTGACATTTTCTTTTATTCACCTTTTCACTTTTATTTATTTGCTTTTTTTTTGGTGCAGAGCCATGCAAACCGTTACAAGAGATACATTGTTCCTGTCCTGTCTGTACAGATGGATTTCTATGTTCGAGTTTTTGTACGCATATTCACGTGAGTTGCCAATTTTGGTTAAGATATTGGTACATAATCTTTACCTTGCCAAGTATTAAATGTGTTTACCAATATGCAATTATGTAGCGTGTAAAGCTTGACGTGTCAAAACTAAGCTGTATAAAATTCGTTATTTGCAGTTCAGCCGGTGAAATGAAGAACACCCCTCTTAAGCTCTCATATGTTTATCAGTGCATTGGATGTGATTCTTTCCATTTGCAATGTGTTGCCAGGACCGTCGCCAAGGTATGTGCCTGGTTTAGATACATAACTACTATTTTGTATTGATGGAAGTTGTTTTAAGTAAACAGATGATTGATTTAATATATATTCACATTTATTTACTTAGAATATAGTATGTGGACAACCTCAGAGAGGGTAATGAAATTCTTGCAGCCAAACAAGTTGGTGGAGAGTCCAGAAAACTATGGTAGCATAAGCCCCAAGTATTTCACAAGTATCTATCCATCCATCTCCTTCGATCCATCCATCTATCCATCCATCCATCCTGCTTGATGTTCTTTATGTAATGCTAATGAAAGAAAAAGTATGTTTTTCTTTGAGAAATTTCCATTATCATGATCGTAAAATTAATTTTTATGATATGATAGGAATACCAAAGCAGTAAATTTCAAATTTTGAAAAATTAGGTGGTGAATGTAATTGCCATTTGCCATTTTCCATTTGCCATAGACTCTAGAGTACACAAAAGATGGGTATGATTTGTGATAAAGTAATCAGTTTTGCACAAGTGAAGTGGGAGTCTCATGGACACTTCATCTTAAAATTGGAATATTTGAAGCATGTTTTACTTGGTATAAAAGAAATCAACCGTTTTGCTTTTCCTATTCTCTCTGTTTTACTTTACTATCCATAACTCAGTTGTCTAGCTTTCTTTGTATATATTAGGATATAGAATAGTAATCAATCAGTTAATTATTTTGCCTCTTGGCATTAATGACTCTTTTTTTATCTCCCTTTGCTCCCGTAATTCATGTAGAATAACAGCATAAGATATTTGCCCGGGTTTGGTCCTGTGGTTCCTCAAGAATGCAGCGACTGTGGGAAAAAGTTCAGCATGGGTGGGGCTATATGGTCTGCCCCAATCCATGATCAAGAATGGATTTCTTCCATACTGGCAGATGTCAAATCTATGAAGGATAGATATCCTGCCTATGACAAGATCTCTGCTGTTTTGACAACCATATCAGAGGTAATAATTTTTGCTTAAAGTAGGCATAAATCATTAATTTGCTAGAATGTCAGTGATCATAAGCTCTTTGCCTTAAATGAATGTGTTTTTCTGTTTGGCTGGTTGTTCAAGTAGACATGAATCATTAATTTGCTAGAATGTCAGTGACCATAAGCTCTTCGCCTTAGGAATTAGTGTTTTTCTGTTTGCATTAATTTGTTGTTGTATTGTCTTATCTTGACAGATTTTCTCCTTTTCTTTTTTTAGGAGTGGATTTAACTTAATATTTCCAAGTTTGAAAAAAAAAAAAATCTTTAAATTGTAATTGAAGTATATGATGGAACGCTATATAAGCTGTGTCGGTTCATCAATTTGGAAAAGTTGCTTTGTCTGAAAGTACATCTCTCGGATAATTTGATTTTAAGAGTTCGCTTCAGTTTTATCGTCCTCAAGATATGTATTAATTAGGATGTTCCACCATTGAAAGGTATTCTTTCATAACATTATAGAATATCAGAATCTCATCCTCAGATATGTATTACGTAGGATGTTCCACCGTGAAAAGGCATTCTTTCATGACATTTAGAATATCTGGATCTGTAAAACACATTAAGACCACTGAGTCAACATGATATAAAAGTTCAATATATGTCCTCCAGTTATTTATTACTCATGGTCGGCACATTCTATATGTTTGTTCCATTTCAATAGTAAGATATAATGGTACAATTTATAATCGGGATTTTTATGTTATTTGGATCGCCGGATTGGAATTCTTGCTCTTTGCTTGAAGGAGTTCACTTGGAGTCTTTGTATGCCATTTGGGTTTTTATGTTATTGGGCCTAATTTCTTTATTGCTGCCTTATTTTTGTACCCTTCTTCTTGAAATTGAAATATTGAATGATTTGATAAAAACAACGAAATAAATAGGACGTTCTCATATCTATGTTACAATTTAGATTTAATTTCTACTCAAGTTCCGTTAGTTTCAAGACAATTGGCCTTCCAGTAGAAATAATTTTTCCTTTAATTCAACCTCTTTAAGTTTCTCTTTCTTCTCTGTGGGTGGGTGGATGGGGGTATTGTGTTGAATACTTGAATATAAATTATACTCAAATGATCTAGTGGTTGGTAGTGCCAGTGCCAGGTTGGTTGGGTGATGGTGTCAATGTGGAGGGGTGCTAGTTGGTGTTGGTTTGATAGAGACGATGGTAGCGGTTTGGTACTAGCAATGACTATATTGAAGGAGTGAGATGAGAATATTAAGGAAATCAACATCCCATAAGTTGGTACCTCAACGTCCATCCACACTTATGGATGAACATAAAAGCAGTCCACGGTTCCAGCATTGACAATTTGTCATTAATTACTCAACATACGTCTATCAATCTTCGCTACGATTAGTGCTAGGCTCGGTCCAAGTAACCGACCCGAGTACCCAAGCCCAAGAACCGGACCGACTTTTTATAGACTGGATTTTTAGGGAACGAGCCAGGACCGAGTGGGATGGGTTAATCGGGTCCTAGGTAAACCTAAATTTCGAGCTGGTCCGGTCTTGGTCCAATCCCCATTTTAGCCCATTTTTTTTATTTTTATTTTGTTATTTTTCAAATTCAAAATTATTACCAATAAATTTTGCAACGAACCCATATTTCTAATTCATCAAAGCTCTGATCTTTCCAATAAATATCATAGATTCAACAACCACCAATTATCCAATTCTACAAACACCTAAAATCAACCCTTCAAAACCCTAATTAATCACAAAACCAAATATGTGAATAACTCGATGGGGTGAAACAAAATTACCCTCTTCCAGAGATCGCGTTGGGGTTTAGAAGCGATGGATCTCCAAAGTCAATCCATCTTGACACTGAGTTTGGATTTGAGAGATCTCCTTCTTGATGGTGAAGGAGAGCTCGGGAGAGTCCATGCAATTGGTTGAAGAAGTTGAAGAGTATTCAAGTCTCTCTAACCTCGCTAATCCTTCTCTTGTTTTGATCAAGAATTTCTTCAGTTTGGTAGATCTTTGAGGGTGTTCCTTTACCTTACATCATCGCCATCCCTCGAAACCCATTCGAATGCAACACAGAGAAGAGAAACAAAGAGAATTATGTGTTTTGGGATGGGCCGATTAACTGGTGGGTTTTGGAATAGTCCTGTTTTTAGGACCGAAGATTAAAATAATATTAAAAGACAAGCCCGATCGATTGTTTGTGGCAATACATTCACGTCCTCGATTTGAAAAAGCTCCAAGGTTTTTCAATTTAACCACTTTCAAAAAGTAGAAACCAACTCTTCTGCTATGCAGCTTAATGGTAATCGGATCCTAATCGATCCAAGGGCAAGATGAGAATGATTGGGATTAATCATGGTTAATAAAACTTAATCGGCCAATTTTTTTACCACCTCTAAACTTTGTGTACTACACAATATTGACAGATTATTGTAAATTATATAGTAAACAATGAAATGCCAACATATGAATGTATACATACATTTATACTACGTAGTAAATGCAGAAAACGAAACCTTCGCGTTCCAGAACTGATTTAAAATTAAGCGGATTAATCGGTATATTTTTTCAAAGTATACATTTTTATATCATCACTAATGTAAATGATAATAAATAACATATCTTAACAATAAAGATTAATAAGACAAGTATTATAGAGCAACAAAAGTCATATTATAGAGCAAATTATGTAATCATGTCCAAAACATCACACATTATATAGCAATAACCACCACCGCCCAACAGGACAGCAACCACCACCCAACAGAACAATCTCGATTTATCACCGATTTCTTACTGATTTTTTGGCGACTCACCGATTAATCGGTGACCACTAAACCCAATTACTAAATACCTAGTTCGGATCGGTCTACCTCCGGTTAAACTAAATCACCGATTAATTGCCACATAAGTAACCCAGCATTTATATCATTGGTGATAGTATAAGACATCTTGTACGTTATAGCACAACTAACATTTGAAAAAAAAAATCAACACAAGTATAAAGGATCCAAATGCATAGGGTGTATGACATTAGGGTTGATTCGGCATGCGATTTAAAAATAAAATTAATTAATTAATTAATTTAAAAAAAAGATTATTTCTACTTTGGGGGTTATATAATATTGACCGACAATGGCGAGTTGACATACCAATTTATTGTTGATTTGGCCGAAACATCACCGATTAATCCTAACCTGTTATGCCCAACTTTTTAATTGTTATAATGTAGCGGTCTATTCCTGTTAATCGGTTTGACCCTGATTTATAGCACACAATCTTCTGAGAGTCGGTATGGGAAAATTTGATCATGTTGTTTGAATGGTCCAACCTAGAGAAAGTTGAAAGAATCATGAATTATGTGCAAATAAATGTTTTTATGTTTGAATTATCCTGTCCTTGTTTTTGTTTACCATTATTTTTATTTATTTATTTATTTATTTATTTATTTATTTATTTATTATTTTTGCAATTGACTTGCAATCTGCAGGAGCTACCTGATGTACCGCTCTTCTTGAGTTTGCATAATCTATGTTCCACTTTAAAATGCACTTCTCCGTCAGCTGTTGTATTTCGCTCTGCGGTGATCAATGCAGGATATCGCATCTCTGGAACTCACGTGAATCCATTGGGGCTGAAATCAGATGCTCCCATGGAAGTCATTTGGGACATCATGCGCTGCTGGGTATTGAACAAGTCCCATTTGTTTTATTATTTCAATTAGGATTTATAAAAATTTTGTGACAGTGTAGGCATATGCATATCTACATCGATTTTATGTTCCCTCATTTGCAGGTCAAAAATCACCCTGTCAAGGCTCAAGCACCAGATCAATCAGGAAGTGTGATCCTTGCCAAGGAACCAACTTTGCAAGTATGTCCAAACCCTATAGGCTTCATAATTTTATTATTTTATTATTTTTTCAATGCATTTTAACCAAATTTAGTGAGATACTGAGATATCAGATGTCAAACTTAAATGTAGGCAATTAGGCATGTTGTGGAATATCACACCCACAAATGTTTGTTAATTAGGCTCCGCTTGGTATGCCGTAAAATAATGCATTATGTAAGGTGATGCAAATGCATTGTTTTGCCAAAGCATTAGTTTCCACTGCATTAGTTTGCGGGTGCTTGATCACATGTTAGTATAATAATAGAATTCATATGCATTTGGGTTGTGAATATTCAGAAATAATGAAAAACATATAAAAACGAAAATCAGATTTGAAATCTGAAGAAAAAGAAACATATCAAATGTGCTTCAAACCAACTCTCCTTGATTAATAAGAAAGAAAGAAAAAAATCAAATGATAAATAAACACAAGTATGAAATAGCAGGTTAACAACTTCCTCTTCAATTGTTGAAAGAAAGACTTGATTTTGGTTCATCTTTTATGGATAGAGTGATGGAGAGGAGAATAAAAAAAAAAAAAAAAAAAAAGAGAAGGTAAAGGTGCAGTATTATTACAGGAGAGAAGGGGAGCCCATGTTGTAAGTCGTGTGGGAGAGTGGGGAGACATGTTTGTGGCTTTGAAATCGTAATGCGGGACAAAATTGGATGCATTATAATGCAGTGATTTTAGCATAAAATGTGGGCCCATATGCATTGCATTACTGAAACTAACTTTTGCAAAGGCTCAACCAAGCACCATAAAAATGGTTATTTTTGTCAAGTAATACATTTGCATTTGTTTAGCACATACCAAGCAGAGCCTTAGTTGATTTTGCTTCAAAGCTGTTAAATTTATCGTGCATAAACATCAGAATCAGTGGTGGACACGATTGCCCTTGGGTAACTAGGTCTTTATTTTTCATGATTTTCTGATCTGAAGCTACTCACTGAGAAACTGAGCATGCAACGTTTTGAGTAATATGTGCAAGTTTTTGAAACTTGTAGTTTTTTTACTGTCTCTTCTGTTATCTTTGGCAGGCCAACTTTGCTCGAGCAGTTGCCTCCCTCAGCAAAGCACAAGCTAAGAAGGTTGCACGTTTCCTTCCAAATCCTGAAAGGCACTGGGGTCCAAAACTTAGGGCAGGTCGTACAGTAACTAGCAAGCATGTTTCTCTGCTTGGTGCAAAAGCAGTTAATGGTTCTAAAGGTCATGGTGGAGATGGTGCACAAGCAGTTAATGGTTCTAAAAGTCATGAAGGGGGAGATGAACCTGATCCTAAGCGTCATAAGACTGATAATCCTACCCAGGATTCATGAAAAGATTTTACCTCTGCCTATTAGTTTCATGCATCTCCAGTTGGTTGAGCCACCAGGCAAGTTGGTCTCAAAGTTCAGCATTTCTTATATTTTTATTGTCCCTTCTCCTATAAAAAGGTGAGAAGTATTAAACTCATCTGTGTCGTCTCCCATCCCTATATTTAGGATGTTTTGTGAAGTGAGTCTTCACCACCACTTTCAAGTCGAGTTGTGTCGTTTAAAAAATTTTCCTCTTTATTTATTAATTTTTTCAAACATTCAAATACAGCATTTTCCTAGAATGATTATTGTAAATTACATTGGGGTAATGATCCTTATTGTGCCATAAGGTTTGCCGATGTTATTTCTATTTGATGTGGTTTTGTTCCTCTGGCCGGAGTAAATAGATGCAAATAGAATTAATTTATGTAAGTTAAGGTATTTGTCAAGAAAAAATCTGCATTCATAGGAAACTATGAAATGCTGCCAAGATTCCCTGAATTGGAATGTGAAGATGGGAGTTCTCATATGCTTTTTTGTCTACACCTTGCTCCCCACCCTGTGGTCTTGCACACGAGGATCTCTTTGTCACTGTCGGTTTCAGTTGTGGTAATGCAGTAGGGCTTTCCGCTACAGCAGCAGATCTGAATGGCAACCACACAATGTCCAGAACCCCGGTAACTTCGAGTGGTTTCATTGTATGCTATGATTTCGGGTTTAGCTTTATGATTTTGCATTACCATTACTAACTTTGGAAGAATGGACCCATAAGAATTACAGTAGGCAGAAAAAAACATGCTGACAAAGTGACCTACCATTCCTATAATGAATAATCCCATTAGAAGTTCATTTTTGTTCCTTCATGTCCTTCGGTACTTAACATGATTACCTACATCACCAATGCGAGCTCAGTATTCTCCTCAGTGCCAACTAGAAATCATTCCAATTTGTGGTTAAGCACAATTCCCTCCTTATTTTTGTGTAAATTAAATCATCATACATATGGTAAAACTTAAGAAATGCGAACTACATTGCCACACAGGGTTATCCTGTCATTCCATATATGTTTGTGTATTTTTCTCACCAGTCTCAGCACAATCAAGATGAATGACAAACAACTCTTTGCAAGCAAAATTAAAAAGTCACGAGTTTCAACAACTATAATGGTAAAATTAACATTCTTTCATTCACACTACATGGCTCCTCTTGTTGACATGTTTGGCTGAAAACAACTGAACAAGAGATCAGTATCTTCACACTAATTATCTCCTTTGTTGACATGTCTGCTGAAAACAACTAAACAAGAGATCAGTAACTTCACACTAAATATCTCCTTTGTTGACATGTTTTTGCTGAAAGCAACTAAACATGAGATCATAAACTTTTCCTGCAATGGAGTTCTACATTTGTTCAAACACATCAGTTAAATGTTAGAGACATCATTGATTGAAATAGATTCAGTACTTACCTGTAAAAGTGATGATTGGCTCATGCATGTACTGAAGAACAGACCACCTCAATGGATAAGGCAATTTATCTTCAAGTTGAGGGGAATGAAGCCTGGTCCGAAGTCATTGATAACAACGTTTTCGAACCAGATAACACTCCCCTCAACTCTCTTCGTTATTGTAGAGATGATTACTGATTGAGCGTGCATTACGTCAACTGGTAATTTATATACATGATGAGTGCCGATTGTTCTTTGGTTATGTCAGCTCCCAAGACATAGTTGTCCACTTTGTACACGGCCGGTCACATGCGAACTCTGGTGCAAATGACAAAAGGAAAAATGCAAAAACAAAAGTAGAGACAGTTTGGTGAAGGAAGCTAAGACTTTTTCCATAGCTAATCACAGGGATTCGTACAAGAGAATGGTTTATTAGAGCTTACTTTCAAGACAATCCACATATTTCAACAAAGAAATCTTAAGTTATATTTGACATTATCAAAGCAGTGGTTATTGGTTTGTTTTTGGGGTTTGTAGGTTAAGGAAAACTTCATATTTTGACATTGAAAAGGCGTCTCAATCTCGGTTCAGTTTAGATGAGTAATTTTCTTCATGAGTGAGATTTGAACCCCGCAACTTTCTACAGTTTTGTATATAACTTATGACTTTCCATTATTTCATTTAAAACTTGCATGCCTTCTAAAAGCATATAATGCTTGAAACTGAAAAATGTGTTCCGAAATTGCGGAGAACTTAATGGGAATAGACAACTTTTTGTAGCTTAGCCAAAAATAATCTTTGCTGACTCAATTTTGAACCAAATGCTTAACCCAAGGACCCCACAAAATCTGATATGTAGGAGTAGGACACTAGATAATCCATATCTTATAAAGTACGAAATCATATCAAGAATGGTTTGTTTTGGCATTACTGCAATGGAAAGAAGCTGATAAATCACCTAACCCTAATAAATTTTTTTTTTTTTTTTTTTTGATAGATTGATCATTTGATGAGATTAGAATTCATTAAGAAAGTCTAATTGTTACTTTGTCAGATTTTTTTTTTTTTTTTTTTTTTGGAAAGGTGAGCTGGGTTTTTTAAGGATCCCAATTGGGTCTGGTCACAAGTGAAGGATATCTTTATTGCTTACAAGTGTGTTGGGGGGTTGGTGAATAGGACCGTTGGCAAGCGAGTAGTGGATGGTTTAATTAAAGCCTGGAGATTGCCAGCTAAAAGAGAGTCATGTTTAGAGATTTTTAAAATGAACAAGCAAAAGAAAAGGAGGAAAAAAAAACAATTCTTTTAGATTTTGAAACAATTCATGTTTCACATTGGGGGAAGATTGGTGATGTCATGTAGCTTTGGAGGTTGAATACTTGAATCCTAGTGTTTGATAATCATGTTTTACAAGTTGATTCATAAAAGTGTGGGGTAATGATATACAAAATCTCTATTCTTGAAAAAACTATGCATATACAAATTCACCTACAACCATGATAGATAAGTTGATTTTAGTCGTGATGAAATGGTAAACCATTCAATGTCATCATTAACTTGTTAAACAATTTAATGGAATTAGTGACGAGCAAGTTTAGGGAGCCATGGTGGTCACTTTTGGTTTTTTTTTTTTTTTTTTTTTTTTTTTTTACATTCTTTACCTTTTCTCTTTAAAACACAACCACAAACATCATTCATAGACGGGGTAGAACTGTCAATAAACCCCAAAGTTTAGCTTTTTTTTACACTTCTACCTCTTCTATAGATAGTGTTTTAAAAAGAAGGGGTAAAAAGCATAAAAAAAAAAAAAAAAAAAAAACCATTCTTAAGAGCCAAGCCCCTCGCGTCATACCTGACCCAATACCCTCCATCCTAGAGATGTTCATAATGCCCCAATCGAACACAATCACACGCACATAAAGCCCCCCTAATGTTGTCCTAGTACTAGGGGCCTGACTCTCTAGATTTTTTGATAAAAAAAACTAAAACTTGGCTCAAAAGTGGCTACCAGTCCAAACCTGACTGGCTAGAATTGTTTATAAACATGCGTGTGTTTTAAAGAGAATGGGTAAAAAGTTAAAAAAAAAATCAAAAGTGGCCACCAAACATGGCTACCTAGACTTACTCATGAATGAGATATTCACGTTCCATGGAATAACAATAGGTGTATCTTCTTAAACAACAATATCTATGATTAACGTTTGTTAATATCATGCTGTAAAGTGACTTCTAACAAGAACAAACCCCTGGCTCTAGAATTTTTCAGAAAAGAGAACAGATTTCATAGTTCATACAGACAACACGGCACCGACGTGTACCTACCCGTGTGGACTAGTTTGTATACCCAAAACAAATTCAGTTTGGTGAGAACATAATTAAAATTCACTCACCAAAATTCCCTGTAAAGCAAAGCTGATCTAACAACCATCAAACTGCAAAAGACGAATACATAAGAAACTTTGCCATTCTTGAAAAATAATCTATTCAACAACCTGAAAATCCATTCAGGTGGTTTATACAATCATTCAGAATGTAGTGGGAAACAAACAAGCATATGTAAGGCTAGAACCCAATCCATTTGAAACATGAGATAATAAGCTGCAAAGATGATGCCAATATACCGTAAGTTAAGTAAATAAAAACTCTTTTATATACGGAGATAACTGACAGAAAATTTACAACACACGTATCATACAACAAACCAGTGCAACAAGTCTTTGCAATGTGACAAACATAAAGACTCTTCTTGTTTTCTTTTTCACCAAGAACAACCCAATACCAAGAAATTTAAGACTCAACTGCAATGTCCACATTCCTCTGTTCAGTTATCTTGGGTGGCATGGATTCAGTGTTCTTCACTTGTTTGGATTCACATTTGACCTTGCCAGCCACACTACCGTTTTCAAAACCGTTGATCTGATCCTTGTTAGTGATGGTCGTAATGTTTTTCTTGTAACTACCTAGACTGTGACGATCGACTCGAGCGGAGGTTCCTTTCACATTCTCTCCTTGATTTGCGTTGACTGCATCACTGCAACTCTTCCTCCTTCCCAACTTTGGTGATTTTGCACGAGTGGGTGGGACCTGTCATCCAGACAAGGAAACGAGATATGTTGTCAGATTGTCTCATTTAATCCAGCAAAACAAAAAGGAAAATTGCCAATTTATGAGGGAACACACAGCAAACAGGATACATGAGAAAAAAAAACCAAATTCTTTGTCCTTGATTGATGGTCTTTACTACAGATGTAAAATACAATGCACCATGACATTTTCTCTGAACTACAACAACTAGAAATTCAAATGTATTTCATTTACCTGTTGTTTTCTTGATTTTCTTTACAAGTGGATCTTCACTTCCTTTGAAACAAAAAAATATACTATTTAAGAGAGTCTAGGATTTACCTTTTTAATTTCAACCTTAGGTGGAGGTCCTTCATGGTAGAAGCTTGGCATTGGATTCGCTCTGAAAGTCAAGCTTTTCCTAAGCTGCTTGATAGCAGCCTCTCGTTCTTCCTGAATTCAAATGAACATTAAGAGTTCAATGGAAACACACAGGGAGGAGAGAAAAATGAAAATTTGGAGTATCTTGCTGTCGAAATGGTATGTACCTACCTTGGTTCTAGCTTCACACTGGCTTTTCTCTGCCTCCAAAGCTTGGTGTTTCTCCTCCAGCTTTGTATAAAACTGGAACAACATATTTGAGTGATATATGAATAACTTCAAAGGACATGTTTTCTGGCCTGAAATTAACATTATAACCACCGGTAGCAAAGAAATGGAGTACTTCAATTTCTATGGTCTGCTGAAGATTACCTCTCTTCGCTTTTCTGCACGCTCTGTGCATCTAAATGTTGGAGCAGACGCAACAGTTATCCTGGATTTTAATGTCCTAACCGATGCTGTAGTTCTAAGCTAGGCTAAGGAGAATCATAATGCTAAAAGATAGTTTCATAAAGAAATGAGAAACAATAGGAAAAACGGCTTGAGGTCATCATTCTAGGAAAGGATACGATGAAGCAACTGAAACTGCATCTTCTTCGTCAGAGTGCTTCTTGTTTTCAGTCTGGAGTGGCTTCCTTGATACAGAAGGGGGACTCGCCTGCAATAAATATATGCATGCCCAACCATTAATGAACTCCTAGTTTTTCAATTTATAAGAACATAATAGTTTGATATCTTCATTTTAAAAGCTTGTGAAATAAGTTCATAAAAGACACTCACTACAGTACTAACTATTCATTAGCCTAAATAACATCCACAAGCTTTTCAAAGGAAATTCCAGGATGCCAAGATTAAGAGAATCGAGCATGAAGGAAACAATCAACCAAATCAGACTTGCAAAGCACGGCAGCAGTTAGGCTATGTTGTCTTAATAATAGCATTTCCAATCTAAAGAGTAAGCAAAAGCTTCCGGGGATTCCAACATGTATGCTATGTAATGATACAACATATATTGAGAAACCATCTTTTTTTTTTCAAATATTAAACAACAAAAAGACTCTCAAGTTAACAAAGGCTGCAAATAGCTAGGCAGTATGTAACATGATAGCCTATCCGACCAAGAGAGTGATAGAATAGTTCAATTACCTGGGACCTCTTTGCAATAGTGGGTGGTGGGGAAGCATTTGTCTTATTCACATCACCAGGAGTAGTTTCAAACCCAGTAGGTCGAGTTCCAGAGGAAGCACGCTTTTCGGTAGCCAAAGCAAATGGTTGTGGAACAGTATAATTTGATCGACCATTTCCAACAGCAGATTTTGATAAAGGTTTCACGGGGGTGCTCAAGTTCTTATCGTTGTTTTGTTTTGATACTTCAGGCTTCACTTTCTTCTCCTCAGGTATTGCAGCATCAACATATGTGCTTTTAACACAAAGCAGATCATGTTTCTCCTTGTGACCATTCTCAACTTGATATGGCGCAGTCACTTCAATTGAATATTCAGTGGTGCATTCCTTCACTTCACACTCCTTTAACTCATTGTTCTCTTCCAGAGCTTGTGTATCCCCCTTAATTTGGTCATCAGACTCTATGAGATTGTCATGTTCCCTAATGGGATCATGGGCATTGCCATCTGAGTAAACTACATCGGGATCTGGTTCTTTATCCATACAGATATCTATAACTTCCCGTCCCATAGTCCTGCAAAATAAAAATGGGTACCAACTCATCTAAAAAGGGCGCAGGTGTATAAAGAACATTTAACTTTCTGTTATTTTTTCATTTTCCATTCAAGAAAAAGCACGGCAAAGTTATCCCTCCTCCAATAATAAAATAAAACACTAGTATTGGAGAAAATTGTGAGTCACTTCCATTCATAGATTATTAAATTCTACTAAAATAAACAAGGTTTGAGCTGATAAAAATTATTTTAAAAATATATATCAAAAGTAATTGCTTAAGCATTATCACAATTAGAAAAGTTGTTGAAATCTAAACAATTGATAATAGTAGGAGAAAGCAGAAAACAAAAGGCAGGGAGGCATACATGGAAAGGAGTGAAAGGACATGCACAATACTATAGTTCCTTGTGTTGAGTAATGAAAATATCTCAAGATTTTGGCTGCAAGTAACATAAATAAAATTTCAGGGAAAACAATACATTGTATGCGAGAAATTGAGTAATTGACATAATTCTAAAATCCCTGAGCATGGTGGATCAAGCAAAAATTACTTATACAATTGATAATTTGGAGAAACTCCCGTATGATGATATTGGTCTTGTCTACATTGCTTTCCTAATTTTATGAGAGGCCGCGAAACATAACATATTTGTTGAAGAATGCAAAATCTACAACATATAAATTGAATAAAAACAAGTTTAGAGATAAGATTTGCTTTACATGTTCCAAATGTAAAATGAAAGGAAGCCAAACACTCGATCTTGGCAGAATTAAATGAAGTTCCTCACGGACTAAAATGTGTCGTCTAACATAAACCACTAAATGCACTGAGAAATCACATAAATAAAAATCAAACCAACAAACACACAGAGAAACAGAAACCCTCTTTCTTTTTCCACACTTGATTTACACAAAAATGATTCCACCAGATCAGATCAGATCGGATCGGATCGGATCCATCTGTAGAGATTGAAAGGTTTGACATGAATCACATTTTATGATATCAAGAAACAGAATCAGAAGATTACTCACACTTGCTGTTCGATCTGAGCGACCGACCGACCTAAGAAAACCAACTCACTCACACCAGCTTATCTCAACAACCCTATAATTGCGACGTCAATCTCTCTGCTTTTTCTTCTCTTCACTCGCTCACTCAAAACTCTCTCTTTCTCTCTCTCTGTTTCCCAAAGCTGTCTCTACGTGTGTATCAGGTATTTGTTGCGTATAGAATTTATAATAACTGTTTCTTCTGCTAATAACGCCGTTTGGTAGATAACTTAACACCGTTTATCTAATCCATTCATGGGGTGGGATGGGACCGCGGGGGCGAGGGGTCGTTTTTCGCCAGGTCAGCTGTTCGAGTCGAATCCAATCTTTTTTTTCTCTTCTTCGACCAAATTTCATATCCAAAACCTTTCATTTTTTTTTAAAGCTTTAATGTATAGATATACACGGCTGAGATTTAATCAGATACATGAATATAACTAATCACATAGAACTTAAAGCACCAAGAGTGTATGGTTTGGTTCTCATACCCAACATTTTTTTTTATATTTATTTAATTTTCTTCAATTGTTAATGCTGGTCATTAGGTATGTAAGTATAAATGATGAAAATTCAATGGTGGTCATATTTTGACAAGTTTAAATTTTTATCGTGCCAACGACATAGGGAATATCCTAGTCTATATTACAAATCAAGATGGTGTTTGTTGTTGGGGATAAAAGACGGCTAAGATTTACCCAAATATGAGAATCTAACGGATCGTATAGAACTTAAAGCATCAAGAGTGCATGGGTTCGAATCTCATACCTCAACATTTTGATATTTATTTATTTTTCGTCAATTGTTGATGATGGTGATTAGGCATGTAAGTACGAAAGATTAAACTTTTATGTTTTGATAAGTTTTAATTTTTATCGTACCAACGACATGGGAAATACCCTAGTTTATCTTACAAAATAGGATGGTGTTTGAGGTGGGAGATAAAAGACGACTCAGATTTAATCAAATATATGAATCTGACGGGTCTTATAGAACTTAAAGCACCAAGAGTGCATGGGTTCGATTCTCATTGCTAACATTTGATATTTATTTTTTTTTTTTTTTGGAGATAAAAGACGGTTGAGATTTATCTAAACATTAAGATCTAATGACTGGGACTTAAAGTTAGCCTTTATGAAGATTTATCCCCAATAAAAATGCAAATGATCGATTCCCATACCCAATATTTTTTATTTTATTTATTTATTTTCTTCAAAAATTGATTGGGGTGATTAGCATGTAAGTATATTTATTTATTTATACATACTCAAACATTTAGCATGTAGAGTAATGTTATAGTAAGGTAGATTAGTGACACAACCTTGTGGTGTGATTAGTGCCACAACCTTGGGGTATGATTATTGACACATGTTTTGAATGACAATATATATTTATTAAAGCAACAAATCTGATTTAAAATCGTATTTTTTTTTTTTTTTTGCATAAGTTCAGTCCGTTGACAATCCTAATTATCACGATGATTGAAATTAAAAAAAAAATACTTTTGCTGTGAGAGAATATGTTAAGTTATTTCAACAACCACTTAGTTTATTCTATTGAGATGTCCATGTTTTGCATTAGCACTGAAATCAAGATAGAAATAGGTTAAGTTATTCATGTTTTGAATTAGTTACTTTATTCTATTCATTGAACTTCTATTAAGATGTCTACTTAGTAATTAATTAATAGACTCCAATTTGTAAATGCCCCAATTAGACCCTAATTGAAAATTTCATTTTTTAAAAATAATTTCATTTAGTATAGGTGTTTGTTTTAATCTTTTGAATTACGTTTCAGGAATTATATGAATAAAAGAAAAATCTGGCCCTTAAAAGGATAATATTCTTATGCATTAGATGGTTAGATCAATTTGAATGAAATCAACAGCGTTTTATTGAAATATTATATAGCTCTTATTCTTTTCTTTTTTTTTATTGACAATTGCATACTCATGCTATGATTCAGTTTTTTTTTTTTTTTTTATTTTAATTAACATGTACAATGGGATTTATTGACAAGAATAATGTGATTTATTGACATGTAAAGTAAGACTTCAATGTTAGAATATTCCTAGCATACATTAGAAAACACTATTGAATATCCTAGCATACATGCATTTGTATTTAGTGTGATTTACATATGCATACAGTGAGACTTCAATGTTAAGCATGTAAATAATGTGATTTACATTTGCATACAAAATGTACTACTCTGGAGGTGCTGTATTTCTTGCTCATTAGTAGACTTTGTCAAAATTTTGTTGTCTATTCAAACATTTAGCATGTGGAACAGTATTCTGGTGGTTCATTTTATATATTTGCACTTTGAAGAGTTACAAATGCAATATTATTGTGTATGACAGGTTTTAGTGTTGGAAAAAAAATTGAGAAAACAAAGTAAACTCTGTCAAAATTCTGAATTTTTTTATTTTTTTTTTATTTTTATGTTTTGTTGTCTACTCAAACATTGCATATGGAGTAATGTTATAGTGGTTTATTGTGTTTTTTGCCATTTTGATGAACTACAAATACAAATTTATGAGGTGTGACAAATTTTAGTATTGGGAACATTTTTAAAAACAAGATACACTGCTAAAATTCAACAAAAATATTGTAGTTAATTTAGTTTAAGCTACCATTACAGAAACACCAAATATTTATAATTGAGATAATACCGCAATGGATATTAAAAAGATGAATGACATAGAATATATTAAATAAATATGTTTAGTGGTAATGGTACATGTGCCACAACCTTGGGGTATGATTAGTGAAACGTGTCCTGGATGACGATATATATTTATTATGCATCTTTTTTTTAATGGCAAACTTTTTATTATTATTATGGTTTAGTTTAAACCCATGTATCGGTAGTTAATAACATATTGACCTAAAATTTTTAGAGTCATATCGAGTGATTTTTCAACACAGTTAAAGCCATGAAAAACACAATAAAAAGATAAGTCGCGATGAAAATAGTTAACACCGTACTGTAGTGCCAACGACACGAAAAATACCCTAGTATATTACAAATCAGGATAGTGTTTGAGGTTGGAGATGAAAGACGGCTAATATTTACTCAAATATAATAATCTAACTGATCATATAGAACTTAAAACATCAAGAATGCATGGATTCGATTCCCATACCCAATATTTTGATATTTATTTTTCTTCAATTGTTGATGGTGGTGATTAGGGATATAAGTATGAATGATGAAAACTTAAGGGTGATCATGTTTTGACAAGTTTTACACTTTTATCGTGCCAACGGCACGGGGAATACCCCAGTATCTATATCTGCGCCAGGCCTAACTTTCTACCATTCATCATTCTCGAGATGTGGGATTATGCGCATCTCGAGAATGTTGAATGGTAGAGAGCTAGGCCTGGCGCAGATCTGGCACACCAAGCCTGGCTCTTTAGAATTGGGGATATTACAAATCAGAATGATCACATGGAACTTAAAGCACCAAGAGATAAGTTTCATCCAATGTTTGAGACTTAAAGTTAGCATTTATGTCTTACCTTTAATCAATCCCCAATAAGAGTGCATGGATTCGATTCATAACATTTGCCCAACAGTAGTAGCCAAGTCATGAGCCTCTATATCAAGGTCTATACATACATAGTTACATTTTCAAAAAGGTAGCAAAAGGAAAAGACGCCTAATATTACATATAAGTGGACGCCAAACTCAACTGATTGCAAAAAAAAAGGTTTGCATCCTCATCATGAAGCACCACAATCAGATTAGCAAAATTACCAAAAAGTAGACAAAATTTTCATCTCTGAGCCTGGATTAGAAGCATAGCCGCCTCTCTCGCAAAACATTTTATCATGGTACTGTCCAGAACTTATCCCGCTATAGGGCTGACAATAATATCAAGTACCTGTCTGTGAAAATCTGTAGCTATAACACCAATAGCTCCCTGTTTGGTATGCTGAAAGAAGCAGGCATCAAAACTAACAATGACTGTATCTGGGTCCAGGGCAGTAGGAAAGTGTGCCAACTGGTTGGATCGAAGGTTGAGTCTATGGTTTTGTGCTGAAAGGATCTGAGCTTCAATCAAAACAATTTTCCTAGAGATTGTCTCTTTGTGAGGTACAAAATTAGTGACAGGAAGTGGGGTGGGGTACTGGAGGTGGTTCGGGAGTCATTCTTAGCTGTGTTGAGGATATGAGAGACTAAGGTGATACCTAGGGGTATGTCCCCTGGTTTGGTACTGAACCAGTGGTTAAACCAAGTTGACCAGGTGTGGTGTAAGAAGGACGTGAAGGAAAATGTACAAACTTGGTTTTATTAAAGATGATGTTGTTGCGGAGACACCATACGGACACTAAGACAACTGTAAATTGGGAGAGCATTTCCTATGCCATGATAGAATGAGCCTTGGATGTATCCCACATGAACTTAAAGAAGCGCGAGATCAATGGTGGGTTATAATTGATATTAAGCCAATCAATGAGAATGGGAAAGAACAGCCATAACTTATTGATCATTAGGTAGATGAAGAAAATGTGTAAGGTGTCTTCCGAGTGGTTATAACAGAAAACGCAGTAGTTATCAACAGACATATGAATCCGAACAAGATTTGTCATGGTGGGTAAAATATTTTGGCTGATTTTTCACAGAAGTAAGAGGGCGCTGGGCGGGACTTTGATTCTCCACAGATCTCTAAGTTGCTTGGGGCTAAAAGATAGGGGTTTGGTTACTGAGGTAGAACTATTATATTGCTCCAAAGTAAAAGCTTGGGTTCACTTTTCACAAAGAAATGTCTTTTTTTATCGAAAAGCCAGATGGGTTTGTCAGGGCAGTGAGTTGTTCTGGTGCAGATTTCTTGGATATCCTTGGTCACAGGGGATGGAAAAAGGAAGTGGATAGATCCATGTTTCAGTTGATGTTATGATTATGTGACGAATCCATAGGTTATAGATGATCTTAGGGAGGCTAGGTTCCAGTGGAGTAGGAACACAGTCAGCAAGAACAAGACCAGATTTTACCCAACTATTTTTTCGTAATAAAAATTCCCTAATAAAGTTTTAAACAAACTTTAGATCAAATTTATCAATTCATTAGACCTAATAATCGCAATAGTGTTTTCTATATAAGTTAGAGCATACATGGTAGTCTCTTAACAATTTCTATTTCTTAAAAGAATTTTGGCATTTGGATGAGATAGTTGATGCGTCCAAATCTGTCATCCTAGATGTCTGACCTACAAAACAAGGTTAGATTGCTAAAGACCACATATTTGATGGCCGAAGGCATTCCGATGCTTTAGTCAGTTAATTGTGGGAGAGAATAGATTTTGACAGAGTATAATTGTGTTATGTTTGCATACCTTTCGTTGAATGTCCTCTTTACCTTATATAATATGTGTAGTTAACTCTCTGCACGACTCAAGCATGTAGAGCGTGATGAGATGAGACGTTTCTCACAACAATCTTCTCCTTCATTGAGATACGTCCTTGATGGAGTGATTCCCGTCATGACTTGTCTACTTCATAACGCTCTCTTCTCTAAGGGAAGAGATTCATTAGGCCTGGACTTGGGCCTTTGATTAAAATCTATTACTAAAGACATTTTTGGGGCTTTAATGACCGAGCATGCCTCTTTGGGCTTTTAGGATCAGACATGTTATTCGTGTTGAGATTGAAGTGTATGTTTCCTCGTGATGAATGGTCTTTGCCACGTGTATGATCATGATTAAAGGATTATTTGATGTATCAATAATATTGCCAACAATCAAAAGAAACCATAAAAAAATTTCATTTCCAAGCAATACGCACATGACTAGTACACGAACATGTCAATGGACACGTGACTTTAAAAAAAAAAAGCTTAAATTTTCAAGAGACCACTAATTTTTATTTTTATTTTTGCAATTTAGTAATTTTATGAAGAAAACAAAAAACACTGCGCATATGCATATATTTCAATCTTTGGTTTTTTTATTCTATTAGTTACTTATACCTATTTCTTCCATTTAAAAGAAAAATAATGATAAGAACTTCATAAGATTACTTCTTGTCGATTTAGGTGGCTAAGCAAGAGTGGGAAACACTTTTACAAACTACATGTTTCTCTTCAATAGATGTAAATGTAATCAAAGTGCATAAGACCACTTTAACAATTAAAAATTCAAATTCAAACCATTTAACCGCTCTTTATTTTCAACCACCTCAAGTACATAATATTCAAATCTTCACTTTTAAATGGTGAAGCAGGCCATTGTAGTAGTTTTCAAGCTTTGTAGGGTCAGGCATTTGCTCTCAAATCCTCAAGTCTCCCATGGTGTGAGGTGCTACGAAGTATAGGGAGGGAAGACGTTATTATTACTGTCCCACCTTAAAAAATAATCAAAACTAGCAAATTAATTAAATTGCTTCTAAACCCAATAATGAACCATGACCCACTTTGATTTATTCACCCATCCCTCTGATAAAGCCCTCATAACCTCTCTAAATTTTAATATAAATCAATCATTCCTAACCATTTTCCTTAATTAAACATGTACATTTATTCATGTCACCAAATTATCATTGGCTTTCATAGATCTCACAAACTATTCGTATATTTTAGTCTATCTGGACTTGCTTTTTAGGTGCTCCAAAGTCCAAATTGGATATTTGAGAGTTTTTTTTTTTAAAAATATTTTCTTAATAAAAGGCTGATTAATGAGGAAGGTGGTGAGGTCCATGAGCGTGAGAGGTGGTAGGGCATGCACCACAACCATCAACCTTGTGGTAAGGACCATAAACTATATAGTTAATGGAAATTTGGTCTTATCTTCACATATTTTTAATTATTTGTTTCATGTACATATTAGTTTTAATCTGTTATTGAACAAAATGATTATTTAACTCATCCGTGTTGTAGTTAGCGGTGTTGTTGGTGGTGGTGGTTGTTGCGCCGGTAACAATAGGGTTAGATGTGTGTCTTGGCTTCCTAACAACACAACATTTTTGTAAATTAGTATGACCAAAACAAGAATGTAAAAAAATCATAGAAAACCCATAAAGCAAACTAGATTCCTTGACCTAAAGTCTTGGTTGGAATTTCTAATACACTACACCAATTGTTACATATTTGTGGCTTAATTGCCATTTACATTCCATCTTCTTAGATGGACCGAAGATATATAAACAAATAAGTATTTGTGAATTTAGTCTCTGTCGAATGGGAAAGTTAGTGAAATTTAGCTATTTGAGGAACAATGTCAACAACATTGAGTTGCAACTTGGATAAAAGTGTAGTAGACAAGATTGACAATGAAAGTCTGAGGGCTGCTTTTATGGGATTTGAAAGACTGATTTTTTTTTTTAAAGAGATAAGACATGTTGATTATTTTGAGAAAACTAGAAAGTCAAAAAAAATTTATAATTAGGGTTTGGCGTTTAACTTGGTTTAGTCACGTGCGAAGGAGACCAAGCACAGCGTCAATTAGAAAATGTTTAGATTGGCAAGTTAACGGAGGGTGTAGACGGAAGGGACGACCGATGAAAACTTGGATAAAGACGGTGAATGAAAACATCATTGAGTTTGAATTAGGCGAGGATACGTGGGAAGACCCAATTGCTTGAAAAACCAAAATCTATGTAACCGACCCTGAAAATATCAAAAATGGGCTTTGATGATGATGATTAGGGTTTGACGTGTCCCAATAATAAATGATATTTGTTATATTGTTATATGAATATAAAGTAAAAATTGGTTGCTTTTTATAGTCGAAGTCATTTGAGAGATGTTATGGTGAGGTCAGAATCTTGAAAAGATTTTATTGATGTGCAAATGAATAACTCTTGTCGCTGTTGTTGGAGAATAAAGAAAGAAAAGAAGTCCATATGAAATTTTAGTAGTTCATCTTTCTAGGTGATATCTTAAGAGTATTTTTGTATGGGGCGTTTCCAATGCTAAAAGATGTTTAGTTTAACAATTTAGACAATATACATAAATTTTCCTGGGTGGCCTTTACAGTGTTGTGCAAGCCATGGATGGCTACAACTTTGGACTTGTGATCCACGAGAATGAGGTGTTGTTACTAGTGGAGAGGACTTTGGATGTGCTACTTTAAGGGTTGTCTGCTAATATTCAACATTTTTCAAACATGATCAGTAGTAAGTAGCGTTAACGGTCTAAAGGCAAGCGTATACCAAATCCTAAAGACGTTTAGCATGTTTAACAAGGCTTATTCTTGAAACCATGGACTCGGTGAGAGCTCATTGGACTGCAGGCAACACTGGGTGATCATGTTAATGTAGAAATTAAACAACACCTCCTCACCTTCCTTAAATCACAAACGTGAAGAGAATGATCATTGTTGATTCACATATACATAGATTGTCACTCTCATGGGAACAAACATAATGCTCATCATCATCCTCTCCATTGTACCTTCCTTTGCATTTCCTACTTCTAAGAAATTTGACTACCAGTAACCAAACACGTCTTTGAGGGTTAGGGATCCCCTCCATCTTTGGGACAGACGAACCTCTACTGACCCACCCACCCCCTTCTAGTGCCCCATAGTGTTTGCCTCCCCTGTCTCCATTCTTTTTGTTTGGGTTTTGTTGTTCTTAAACATACGGCCCTGGCCTTTGTTCACTTTACCGCTTGCTTCAAGTTGACCAACTATTTTGCCCATTGACCAATTCAAACACAAGCGGGTTGAGCCCACCCAAGTTGCAGCCCTAGACGTGCTTACTATTTTACTTTAGGGACAGTGGAAACATCCAAAAGAAAAAAGGGGTCCAACAATATAAGTCAGACTGGGTGTGCTTGCAAGTACGGGTGGAGATTGATTGTTCATAGTTTTCATGATCCGTAGTTTGGAAATGTTTTACACATGGTTCACACATTCAGTGGATATATGTTTGACAAAAAGAATAAATAAAAACATTGTATAGAAAAAACATGAAATTTTCGATTGTAATTTTAAATTTAACAATATAAATTATGCATTTTAAACTTTTAAATACTACATAAAAAAAAAAAAGCCTCAGGCACTCATAGTGTCATACAAACTACATATTACATAATAATCACTCACATAACTAACTTTTGATATGAAAATAGCATTATAGCTAGTTAATATATATACAGAGATTAAAGCTAAGAAAAAAATTAAATATTTTGGATTTCAAAAGATATTTCAGTCACTCCAAACTATGAAATATTTCATGAAATTTCGACATATTACGAGAAATCGCATTCCTTGATTAGAAGCAAACTTTTAACAGAGTATTTAATAAGAACTTTGACCAATTCATTTGTTTTTGCTTCTTACTAACTTCTAATTAAAAGCAAAATTTGATTCCAACAAAAAATCTTTTTAGGTGGCATTTGTTTTCACTAAGTAAGAAATTTGACCTCTTACTCCACTAAGAAGTCGGAACCTTTTAGTAACCATTTTGTTTATGCTTATTTAGAAGTTTTGTTTCTAATTAGAAATTACACACAAACACAAAACGTCAAAGTTCTAATTCAGAAGATTAATTATAATTAAAAACAAAAACAAACGCTTAGTTCTTAATGAAGCTTCTGACTTCCTACTCTAATAGAAGTCAACCTTTCTAGTTGTTAATGAAAATAAACACCATCTAAATTTGTTAATCAAAACTGAGGTTTGAATCCAATAAAATCAGATTCATTATAGCATCAGCAAGGCCCATCCCAATCTAGATACTGTGATGAATATGTACAGGCCCACAGAGGGTTTTTTTTTGCACTTCACCGCCACCACCATACCTAAATTCGTGCATGCAAACTAAAAATTGCAGAATTTACACTTGCAAGGAATTACACAAAAGTCCGTGATTGCAAACTGGAAATTGCAACAGCTTATACCCAATCCTCAGTGACTACAGACTACCTCCACCACCCTCCTTCATCCTCCCTATCTCATATCAGATCCACCACCACCCGCCTTCGTCCCCCATCCCAGATCAGACTTAACCACCAGCATTCGCCTTCCTTCCCCATCTCAGATCAGACTACCACCAGTGACCGCTAACCACCATCACCACCTCCACTGCCACAGACCATCATGACTAACACCGTAGATGAGACTATCTCTCCGTTGAAAGAAGAAATGAAAGGAAAAATTATTATGAATACTGAACTGTAAACTGGGTCAAAACCGGAATATAACATTAGAAATTTTACCAGGTTTTTTTTCTAACATTTTATTGATACTAGTTGATTATGAATTTTTTTTGTAAATCATCATATGTTTTTTGAACAAAGTCCCTTGTTATTATCCCGTGTCTTTCTCAACGATGTAGGCCACTGGAGCGTTTAGAATAATTAGCAATGCAACATTTTTTTAGGAAAGAATTTGCAATTCCATGAATATATGCCCTCCAAAAATAAAGGGGAGAAAAATGGACCATCTTTCATGCTTAAGCAGTTAAGACTTTCATACCTTTGCAGACAAAAATTTAAGTCTCTCATTATCTTCGACAAAAAATAGTGGTTCCAGTCCAGCCTTTGAACGCAATATATTTATCATCGAAATCCAATAGCATGCGCACCAGGGTGTAGGCATCTGAACTTTTTGAAAGCTACAAAGAGTAGTGGCTCCACAACAACATTTGACGACGATATATTTAACATGGAATTTCAATAGCATGCGCACCTAGGTGTAGGCATCTAAACATTTTGCTTTCAAAAATCCATTATAATTTGTTCTGTGAATTCACAATTATTTATTTATGGAAGCCAATTGGTTACACAGTGAATAGTGAAAAACATCAACATTTTCTTGATAATGATCTAATATGTGCTTGATTGCACCTCACAAATCAAATACCAATTTGTGTACAATTTTTTCACCCTGTTTGTTGTCTTTAGATAATTTCTACAATCAACATTCAAAAGTAGATGTGTGCAAAAAACTGAGTGAATCGACAAAACTGACCGAATCGGAACTGATAGCTGGTAAGAAAAAAATAAGTTGACCAGGATTATGATGCTTACTCAGTTTATATTTTCTAGTAGAAAACTAGACAGTTGCAGTCTCAGATGAACTAGGAGATGAAGTTCTTGGTTTCAATCATTTGAAAACGAACAAACCAGTTCAGTTCTCGGTTTAGTTAACATTTTAACTGATTGAAACCACACCGGCTAGGTATTTATATTTTGCATTCATTTTGGACCACTAGATTCATTTGATTGAGATGTGAGTTGAGTTCTGACTTTGAGTCAAAGGCTTCCATGTTTTACAACGTGCAAACATTAATTGAAAACCCATCATCCTGTTCCTCATTTCTCTCCATTTTTTTTAACTTTTCTTGTTTGACCCCAGCATCTAGAGTTCTTTTGGTTGAAGAAACCACTCTTCAATCATCATTAATTTGCAAGATTGAAAACTTGTTCCAATCCAGACTTTTCATCAACCATCACAGTTGATATTGTTCTTATTTCTATTCATCAAAACTCTTTGAATGTTGAGAAAAGTCTTAGTAAAAAAAACGTGGGCAAAGTGAGCACACGACGATGCAGATAAATTGTGGAAAGTGAATGCCACAACTTTGTTTGAATTGATGGGTCAAAAATGAAGGAGCAACGCCGAATTCCACCAACATTTGTTAACACCAACTGCAGTGAGGCATCTTCTTCTCTTCAGTTTTTATCGTCCAAGCATCACATTCCATTCCACCCAATTTCATCTCAATTCAGAGAGAGTGACAACTTAGAGAAGCTTCTAGAGACAAAAGAGAGAGAGTTCTCTTGGGTGTAATTTGGTAATGGGTTGTGAGTTGCGAATGTTGTAAACACTAGTTTTTCTCCCTTTAGTAAAGATCTGCAACAGCCCGTGGACCCAGCCTAAGTTGGGTGAACCACGTATCATAATTTATTTTTTGCACTCTCATAATCTGGTTGACTGGATCAGAACACTGGTATTAGAAAATTGCCATTTTTTCCCAACAACTAGTATCAGAACATTGGTCGTGAATTTCTGTCAGTTGTGTTCGTGTAGGTACTATTCATGTGAATAGTGAATGTGAGTCGGCAATACTGGTTTGTCAGCAAAGGTGTTCTAATACACGGTGGTTCACAAGAATAGTCAGAAACGATCAAGAGGCTAACAAACTCGAGTGAGATCAATGACTGCAAACGATGGGAAGGTGATACTTGAAAAGCTCAGCGGCGCAGATGTCGTTTTCTGGAAGAT
The DNA here is from genome assembly GCA_963556465.1 of Berberis vulgaris. NCBI lineage: Eukaryota > Viridiplantae > Streptophyta > Magnoliopsida > Ranunculales > Berberidaceae > Berberis > Berberis vulgaris. The sequence continues at coordinate 47,918,477 of OY747136.1, forward strand.
GCAGATAAAGAATAATCGATACCGGAAAAATCTATATCTACCTCTCATAGGGAAGAAACCAAAAACTATGAAGGATGATGAGTGGACTCTTCTTAACAGACAAGCCCTTAGAGTTATCCGATTGACGTTATCACATAATGTGACTTTTAAATAGCAAAGGAAAAGACCACGGCGGGTCTTATGGAGGCTCTCTCCAGCCTGTACGAAAAGCCATCCGCCTCAAATAAAGTCCACTTGATGAGGCGTTTGTTTAATTTGCGGATGACGGAAGGAGCATTTGTAGCCCAATATCTCAATGAACTCAATACAGTCACAACCCAATTGAGTTTAGTTAAAATTGAATTCAATGATGAAGTACGACCTTGATACTTTTTGTCTTCTCTACCAAAAAAATGGAATGCTAGAGTCACAACAATGAGTAGCTCGTTGGGAAGCAATAAGTTAAAATTCGACGATGTTGGTGATCTAGTTCTCAACGAAGAAATTCGAAGAAGAGAAAGCAGAAGAGGCCCAGCTTTCAACAAGTAGCAGAAGCCCAAATAAGGAAAGGCTGGAGCTCATTCAATCTGATGTTTGGGGACCAACTATCGTCTCATCCATTGGTGGAAAACATTACTTTGTGACGTTAATTGATGATCAATTTCGGAAGGTATGAGTTTACTTTCTAAGACATAAGTCAGAAGTGCTCGATGCTTTTAGGAGATGGAAAACTATGGTTGAAAATGAGAAAAGTCTTAAAATAAAAAAATAAAAATAAAAACTCATAACCGACAGTGGTTGTGAATATGAAAACACCAGATTCAAGAAGTTATGTTATGAGCACGAGATCAGAATGGAGAGAACTGTGTCTGGTACGCCTAAACAAAATGGTGTAGCTGAGCATATGACCGTGAGAGCCAAAAGCATGTGTATGCAGTCAGACCTACTAAAGCAGTTACGGGTAGAAACAGTCAACATAACAACTTACTTGATCCACTGAGGATCATCAGTTCCCCTAAAGTATAGAATTCCAGAGGAAGTATGGAACGGATAGGAAGCAAAACTCTCACATCTAAAAGTTTTCGGTTGTGTAATAACGTATGTGCATATCAGTGATCAAGGCAGGAATAAGCTTGATTCCAAGTCCAAGAAATGCACCCTCATCGGATATGGCGAGGATGAGTTTGGCTACCGCACATGTGATGACGAAAACAAGAAGGTGATTCGCAGCAGAGATGTGATCTTTACCGAAAGATTGATGTACAGGCATACAACAGACGTCAACAACTTAGTAAAAAGTGGACCAGTGTATCCAGATGCGGACGACATCCCAGATGGTCTTGTGAGAAAGCAAGTAACAAGTCCTCAACTAGAGAAAACTGTTGGACATAGCAGTGTGCAGCAGTCTGACACACCGCAGCGTCCTAGTCCAACTACTGTATTGAGAAGGTCTTCTTGACTTCATATGCCTAAAAGGAAATACATGAACTATCTGTTGTTGACTGATGGTCTTGTTGACTGATGGAAGGGGCCTGAATGCTATGATGAGGTATGTCAAACTAGAGATGCTAGCAAGTGGAAGTTTGCTATAAAAGATGAAACGAGATAAAGTTTCTGATCTCCAACCAGACATGGAAACTAGTCGTGTTGCCTATGGGGAAGAAGGCCCTTTATAACAAATGAGTGTACCGGGTGAAAAAAAAACACGATGGCTTCAAGAGATACAAATCCACCTTAGTTGTCAAAGGATTCCAGTAGAAGGAAGAAATTGACTACCGACATTTTTTCTCCCATTGTGAATCTCAATACTATCAAGTCAATGTTGAGTATTGTTGCTGGTGAAGATCTTCACCTTGAGCAGTTGGACGTAAAGACCTCATTTCTTTCACAGAGACTTGGAAGAGGAGATATACATGCATCGGCCAGAAGGATTCCCAAAAAGAGCTTGTATGGCCCAAGAAAATATGGTGTAGACCCAAAAAGAGCTTGTATGGCCTGAAACAAGTCCCAAGATAGTGGTACAAAAAGTTTGATGGCTTCATCCACAAAAAAGGTTTCCAAAAGTGCAACACCGAACACAGTTGCTACTTCAAGAGGTTTCAATCCAGTTTATGTAGATGATATGCTAATAGCAAGCCCAAATATGGATGATATTAAGGTTGAAGCAGCAATTGTTAAAGGAGTTTGACATAAAAGACTTGAGTCTTGCTAAGAAGATTCTTGGGATACAAATCACTAGAGATAAGCAAAGAGGGACTTAGATAAGCAAAGAGGGACTTTACAGTTACATCGGGCGGAGTACTCAGACGTGTTTTGCAAATATTCAACATGAGAGACGCCAAGGTAGTTAGCACACCCTTGGAAATTCATTTTCGCCTATCGAAGGATCAGTCCCCTCAGATAGAGGAAGAAATAAACTTCATGGCTAAGATTTTTTACGCTCAGCCATTGGAAGTTTGACGTATGCAATGGTCTATATGAGACCAGACATTGGCCATGCAGTGGGAGCTTTTAGCAAATTTATGTCAAACCCAGTGAAGACCCACTAGGAAGTAGTAAGATGGATGTTGAGGCACCTATGAGACATCACAACAAGTGTTTGTACTTTGCTAAAAGATAGTTGAGAGTACAAAGCTACGTTGACGTAGATTTTGCAGGAGAAGTTGATCACCGAATGAGCACCACCGGTTATGTGTTTACCCTAGTCACTATAGTTGTTAGTTGGATGTCACAGAGACAAAAGATTGTTGCATTATCCACTACAGAGGCTGAGTATGTACAGTGACATAAGTCATCAAAGAGATGATATGGCTTTAGGGATTGTCAACAAAGCTGCGATTCAAACAAGAGAATGTTTTGTATGTCGACAGTTAAACTGCAATACATTTAGTGAGAATTTGGCATTTCATTCCAGAATCAAACATATCGGATTTTGTTATCACTTCATCAGGTCTCTGATAGATGACGGAGTAACAATTGTGATACATGGTAGGAAAAATCATGCAGACATGTTGACAAAGATGCTGACAATCAACAAACAGAAGTTGTGTTCAACTTCAATTGGCTTACAAGCGTGACCAGATCAGACATAGCTACCACACTAATCGAGGTGTGAAGACATATTGAATTCAAATTTCAAGTAGGCCATTGTTGAGAAAAGTCTTAGTAAAAAGGTGAGCAAAGTGGGCACACAATGATGTAGTCAAACTGTGGAAAGCGAAAAACCACAACTTTGTTTGAATTGGTGAGTCAAATTTGAGGAGCAACGCCGAATTCCACCCGCATTTGTTGACACCAACTGCAGCGTGAGCCTACATAAAGGTCACTCCCCCCCTTAAGTTTTTTCATCCAAGCATCTCACTCCATCCCATTTCATCTCTTGAAAGCTTAGAGAAGCTTTTAGAGAATTCTCTTGGGTGTAATTGGGTTGTGGGTTGTGAATTGTGAGTGTTGTAAATACTTATTTTTCTCCCTTTAATAAAGATCTACAACAGCCCGTGGACGTAGCCCAAAGTTGGGTAAACCACGTAAATTGTGTCATAATTTATTTTTTCGCACTCTCGTAATTTGGTTGACTGGGAAATTGTCGTTTTTTTCTCAACATTGAAATGAAAATTTTGTGCTTTCATTACAACAGGTAATAACACCTTTTTGTTTGGATTGTATGGGTCTCTTTAGGATTTATCATATGGGTTCTTCAATTTGGTAGATTTGTTAGAGAATTCTAAGGTAAATCTCACCCAAACCTCACTTTCTCATGGTTTATTGGCAGATCTGTAATGGTTGCAAATCCCTCCTCAAGTTCTTGTGTTATTTCACATTTTCTACTATTTCAAAGCCTCGTTTTCTTTGATTTTAACCTGGTTATTTTGATGTTGAAGAAAGGAAACTGAAATAACCGAACTGACTCCAAACCGAATGCATCGGCTGCCGCAGCTTGCAGTTCAGTTTCAGTTGGTGAAAAAACAAAACCGAAGTTTTCAAAACCGATCCAAACCGAACCTTGCACACCCTTAAAAGGAAGATAATGATCAAACTAGGCTTACCGAACAAGCAAGCGAAAGAACCATTGTTATCATTTCTAAGCTTGTTATAATTAGAAATGTTTGACATGGAAGTGAACAGATTGCTTTGCCTAACTTACATTCAGGTTAAAGGAAAAGGAAAGATCTTTATTGACATTAAGGCAAGAAGTAAGATAAAAATTTGGATGGACCATCACAACAGGGACAATTTGGCAAGGGTTAGCGCTAATACCTTGACCCATTCGCGATATCCGCAATGGAGGAATACTCTTCAGGCTTATGGCTATAACCTGAAACACGGTATACAAAATAATCAGCCCAACACCTAGAGTTACATCAAACTTCCCAAAAAACAACTCAAAATACGTGCATTTTCTGGGTATGGATTAATTATATAAAAATGTATAATAAAACTAGAGGCCCGATCCTCCAGAATGTACAATTTGTTGTTTTGTAAGCACTTGTATCTATGGCATAGATTATATGAAGAAACTCTTATAAAAGAATAGTAATCCTTTGGGCATCAGTGATTTGGGCCGTGTATTTCTCATCAAAGAATAGTAAGCCTTTGGACATCATTGATTTGTGGAACTGATATTGTAATGGATGAAACAAGATAGTGAACATGGAAGCTTTCACCTATTACAAAGAGAAATTATTTCTCATTTTCTAAAAGAACTTAACCAGTAATTAGAGCGCCTTAGAATAAGTGTTGAACAAGATGGTGCCTGCATAACTAATACCTGCACTCTATATTACTTATATTGATGTGCATTGAGTCTATATGGCTTCAAAGCAGAGATATCTACTGATGGGTAACGTTTTTAAAAGGGACACATTCTTCTTGCATAAATATGTAAACAACTGCAAGGATTGTAGAATCCTATATATGGTTCTATCAGGGCAGAGAAAACAACCCTTTCGACGGATTCTCAGAGTCATAGGGTAGAAAAAAAGAACTTCTATCATAAGGTTGGAAAAGAAAGGAAGGACGAACCTTTAAAAGATGGAATGAAGATCATGCCCATTGGAGAAACCCTGCATAGATGCATCATTACTTAATTAGCAACAATTTTCTTGTAGTATTACATTCACTGTTTGTCTTTTTCTTGCAAAGGTCGATTTACACACCAAGTTAATAATTAAGAAGTACTTGCTTCATGGCCATTCTAAAAGTATACCTTGTATATCCAAGCTAATAGGAAAGTTTAACAAATGCATCTATAAATATCAATCTAGAAACTAACACGTGAAACCTTAAGGAAGTCTATCCAATAAAGTTGTTTAAAGAGCAATACTTTTAGTTGTCAGTTTTGATTACCTGGCCATGAATAGTGGGTCATGGTAGGCTCTGCTGATCATCAATTTGTGGGTGAGATTAAGCTCTTGTGAGGCATCTTCCATTGCCTTGATTATTGATTCATCTGATGGGGCTGGCGGATCCTGATTGACAATTCTAAACTCTGAAAGCTTCACCTTACGATTCTTAACTATTTCAGATGCAAATTGATGAATTTTCTCTATCACATCATTCCTGCGTTTCTCATCAATGTCTCTTGTGCCTGTCAAGTCGAGTGGAAGATTTTGAACATGAGCCACTTTCTCACCACACCTTTATTTTTCACAAAGTAATCATCAATCCTTTTGTTTCTTGAGGTTCGTTTTAGGAATCATCAAAATTAAAGAGTTCTATTAAAGAAGATGGAGTATGTTTATAGTTTACACTTTTATAGCAGTTCAACTTTGATTTTTCATTTATTTTGTAATCATATCAAGAGGCAATTAGCTCCTCACATGCTCCTCAAATAGTTATGTTTTAGGAGTGATAACAATAACATGTTGCTCGAGTGTACGCAGTGTCACTTCACTCCTGGTGCAACAACACCCAATTAGCAACTCGCACATCATTGTTTGTATGCCTAATCTTATTAGAATACAGGAGCTATTAACACCCAGAGATCCCAGACTAAGAATTGCCTTATACCTCATCTAGCCTCATAACCCACGTATATTTCTATACATTTCACATCTTTTCATCATTGATGAAATCAAATCAACATGAGGTGGAGCATGTGCTTGTGATTTTAAGGAGCATCTTACACAAGTATTAGGTGATGAAATAAACAACCACATGACATGAAACCTGTACTAGAAAAATGGAAGACAACAAACACAGACAGAGATTTTATGAAGTATAATAATACAATTCATACTCATGATTTCAGGGAGAAATTAACTATGACGAAAATCACATACTTCTTCAATGCAAGATTGAAAATGTGAGATTGGGAGAATATATGTTTGCAATACATCATTGAAAATAATAAAAGCATCCTTCCTTTTCGATATAGACTACCCCTAAAACACTCGAACTAAAATTATAGCAAACTGAACTATAGAAGTTCAATTTTCCCAAATCACAGCCCAACTTACAGAAGAAAAGGATAAAGGGAAAAAACAACGGTTTCAAAAGCACCAACAACACCCTCCATTGGTCGGTAAACAGGGAAGAGGTAAGAAGCACCTGAACAGTGTGGCAAAAAAAAAAAAAATTGAACGGTGGAGGGGGTGGACGTTGATTAGTGAGTAGTGAAGAAGAAGAGATGCAGAGTAAAAGGTGACAGAGAGAAACTGGGAAAGAGTTGAACCTGTGCAAAACATGTAGAGAATATACCTTCAGTCCCATGCTGTTCTCTATGTATGTAGTATATTGCCAAGTGCCCCTTTTAACCAGAGGTGTAGCTTATGGCCATCCATGCCTCCATTGCCGTTATTGAGAAGATTATGAGGAACATTCAAGAGTGAAAAGGATGATTGAGAGAGATACTAGGTTGCAGAGAAGAGTTCAAAACCTTTTGATCAATTTAATAGAAACCTCAATTTTGCAGTGAGAGGTCCTTCAAACCAAATTGTAGACCTTCACGTCCTTGATGAAAATCTTTTATTTTGGGCATGGAACTCTAAAAATGCCAAATCTTAGCACGAGAGAATACCAACTCTTGGAGGAGAAAAACATGTCTTACATTTGGAGAGAGGAAAAGAAAAAGGCAAAAGGGTGTATTTGTTCGAGAGAGTACGTACCCTTCGTATTATTACTTTCCTCTTTAAATCTTTTGGATTACCAATGTCTTGCTTCCCCATGGCTGGTGAGTCAGTGAGTGGAGTGAGGACAAAGAAGTGGAGAGACTGTTGTCACAGGCAATGATATTGTGTTTTTTTTGAACCAAAATGCTGGAAGGAGGAAAGGGAAGGAAAAGTTGTCTATTTAATCTCATCTGTTGATTTTGATCTCAACGGCTGATAGGAAAAGTTGCGACTCTTGAAAAGAGTTGTATTTTAAATTGCACTCATTGGGGTGAACTACATACAGCTCACAGCTCCTAAACCCGGCAATTCCTTTTATAGTATAGAATAAATAGTAACCCTTTGAAAAAAGATAATACAGCGATATAATATAGTTGAAAATTCCCAAATACTAGCCTCAGAACAGACTAACAAACAAAAAAGTCATATTGTATAACTGGAGGCTCCAATTTCTAAGTGTGCTTTACTGGGGATGCTATTGTTTGTGAGACCCTTCAGACCATGTCAAAAAGCCATTGTTTGAAAGAGAGAGAGAGAGGTAACAAGTTTAGAAACACAAAAAGTGTTTTAATTGATACGATTACGAACTAAAAGCATTAAAACCACAAGTGGTTGGTGCATTGAAAGGAGCACCTAGTAGTTTAGATAATTTCGGGGCCAAATTAGTGCACTTACCAACAGTATTAACAGAATCAATGGATCCAGATTCTAGGACATGTTTCTCAACAGCCAATGCTAACTCAGCAGCTGCCAACCCCGCGTCGTTTCTGCTCATTTTTATGTAACTAACACTTTTGTTAGTCTCATTTGACCGGAAAATACTTGTACCATGGATATGTAATTGTACTCCATAACTCACTGCAAGTTTCTGCATAATTGTCTAAGATACAGGAAGAAAAAATGCAGACGTATAACACCTATGTGGCATTAAACAGCTCCGGCATGGCCTCCATTGCCTTCAAAATCAACCTTGATACTTGCAGGGGCAGCAATTGCCGTTACAACACCAACGGAAATACCTGAGCATCAGATGACTACCATAAGCATAAATTGAAAGGGAGCGGGGGACACTAGTGGAGATAATTATAGATGCTAAAAGATTCTTAGCTACCTTCCTTTTCCAGAATGAGACCTTGCTCTCTATATGTAACTCCACAAATGCAGAATAGGTTCCTTTCTTCAGGAACACACTGGATAAGTCCTCTTGATCATGTGCAAAACCAGCAGATTTAGCAGCATCGAAGAAAGATACATTTTGACCATCAACCGACATCTTTAGAGCTTTTGCAAGTGTATCACTCCCTGACAACAAGCGGCTGTACATTTGAACTAGCGTGTGAGATTCCTTAAGTCAAATACTGAAAGCTTTTAAGTGAAACTTCCACAACAACTGATGAGAATGAATTTAAGCTTTTAAGTGAAGTTTATGTCGGTCCTCACCTTCCTAAGCAGCTGATACCGAAACGCGTAGGCTCCTCTGATGTGATTCTAAAGACCGTTTAGGCTTGAAACCAGACCTGTGAAAGACAGGAACACATGTATAAGGGGTAGTATTTAAACAAGTGGGAATGTCTTGTCTAGAGAACACGTGACATTGCATCAAAGATAAATAAACAACTTAGATTTTTTTAGGCAGGGGATGCCTTATAAAATAAGTACTTGCAAAATGAAAAACCACGATGATCTCGAAATGGTTTTCTTTCTTTTCACTTTTTTATTGTCATCCCCCAACAAAAGGGTCTGTTAAGTGAGCTGATGAACTCTATAATCTGGAATATGATGAAAATGTTTACTGATATACAAAAGGTAGGCCTTTAGCTACAAGCGTACAATGTGTAATATCCCTAAATTTTATAAAATTAATTTATTAAAATAAAATAGGGTTACATTTAATACAATCCAGATTTCAAAATTTAGGGTTTTATTTAGTGTGTTTAGAGTGTGGGTGCCCTTAGAAGTTCAGTGGGGCAAATAGCCACCCACCTTATAAAGAGAAAAATCTATTTTCTTCTTCCTTCACAACCACGCCTCCTTGTTTTCTCCCCTGCTGTGTTCCTCCTCTTCGACGACGATGACGGCAGCTTGCGTCGATGGTGTTGGCTATGAAGGGTATTACGTGGATTGATTTCGCAATCCCTTACAAATGGCGATTTCTGTGAGTTTCATCTTTCCTCCTTTTCTGTTATTGTAACATAAATGTCTGATCATCCATATCGTTTTTTCTCAACTTTATGCATACCATTAAATTGTCCTCATAGCAGAGTATTGAATGAGATTGACGATCCAATTTGATGATTCTATGTTGGTGGTCTGACCTAAGATCGATACTTTCATCTAGACCTTGTATTGGGCATAGGTTGGTCAAGTCTTTGAGTACAATCAGCATTGGCAGTGATTTTGAAACTCGGCCCAGAAAATGGGAGTAGTTCCACTATGAAGGGTTATTCTCCAGCATGAACTGTTGATTTTTGCAGCAAAACCTCTTTTCTGTGGATTTTATGTTGTTTCGCAAGTCCTTGATACTACAAAGGACACTTGGTTAATTTGTAATCACGCCCCGATTTTCAGCAGGCGTCTTGTAGTTGGACTGATTTTTGTGTAGGTTTCGACAAGGGTTTTGATTTCGGTTTTGAGTAAGTACAGTATCATGCTATATACCAAAAGTTTTCTGTTTGAGTCTAGTTTTTAAAGGATCTTATGGTATCATAATCTGAGTTTTGTACAGTAAGATATACTCATTTTAGTGACAATAGGTAAATCAGCCGAAGGCTGACAGATGGCCTTCTTTGTTTGTAAAATATGTATTGTTATAGACATAATCATGGGGTATGCCTTATATGGTTAGAAACCTCTTGGTGTCTACTTTCCTTTGCCCCAAACGGTATGCAATTTGGGGTTCTAACGTGAGAGTTATGTACATTTGAGTGATGATTGGTCAAGCTATCCGGTTATGACAGCTTGTTCATTTCGGTGTTGTTGGCAAGGTTATTTGTTTGACTGTTTTGGGATGGGAACATAGTTGTTTAGGGTCTGCCTTGGGGTGTCTTGAGTTGCATTTGTTGTAAAGAAAAATATTGTTTGGAGCCGAATGAGGCTAGTTGCTTTGATGTAAGTTGGTGTTCACCCATGATTGTCATGCACTTTCATGTTTATGTATTGAAATTGTCTTTTCGAAGATTGCATGTAGTGGCTTTGTTGGATTAAGCTTTTGAGATACTTTCTGCCAAACTAGGATGTATGTGTTTATCCTTAAAATCACATTCATATGGAGAATACTATGTGTAGTAGTGTTTGATTTTGCACGATGGTTTGTTTTGTTTTGATGTCTCGTTGATTCTATTGATGTAGGACCATTTAAGATTAATGGTGTTCCTCTGTATGTATGCATATTGAAATGGTTATGTTCTCCCAAAGGAAGGGGTGGATTTCATTATGAATGACAAAATGTCACTTAATCAACGTGTTATTATAAAGCATGATTTATGAATATGTTATGCTTCCCCGAAAGAACGGTGGATACTGTGGTTGATTTACTTATGACTGACAAAGTGTCACCATAAAAGAGTTTTGAGTTTTAGTTGATATTTTTTTATGCTCTTTTCCACAACTCCGAAAAAAAAAAAAGTGAAAAGAAAAGAAATTTTTGTATACAGACTTGCTTGTATACGTGTGATATTATTATGGGTATGCAGACTTGCTTGCATATCGGTGCACCGTTCCATGTGCGTTCGGTTGTACGTGTAGATTTAGGAAAATACTTGCCAGTGATCGAACTTCGGGTGAGATGACATGACACTCGAGGTGGCACCCCACTTGGGTCATGTACGCTCCGAGTGGCTTCGATGGCAAGGGAGGCACACTTGGGTGAGGTGTGTTCGGCACAAGGAGACTAGTGCGATTGTGAAAAAGAAGCGAGATTTCTTTTTTTGTGTATGTGCATAATTACCTTAAAGAAAAAAACTAAATGCTCATTCAATTATTGAATGAGAACTACATGTCTTCCTAAAGGTAGAAAATGTGTTTTGTTAATAATAGTCTAATATGACTATGAATTGTATCATTGTTTGGAAATAAATCACCTTTGTGATGACTGATAACTTAGAAATATTATCCGGTTTCTTTTGACATTTTCATGCAGGATGACATAGTCAATTTATATAGTTAGGATGATAACATTTTTGCCTCATTGAGAAACTACCTGATGGTGTGGTTGTTTATTGTTTTGTTTATTTTGATGTTGTCATGTGCGGATTTATTGATTTTGGGATGAAGATTTCTCACACCAGCTTTATTGCTGACCCAAGTGAGCTTTTGCTTCTTGGGTACATTCCTTTGGGAATGTAGCCGATTAGCCTTTCAGGTTTAGAGACTTTTGAGCAGCGTTACCGGAGTTCGCTAGAGGGCTAGCAATGCAAGAGTCTTTTCGGGTTAGAGTTTTAATTGTTTCAATAATTTCATCATGTTTTAGTTGTTGCTGCTATTTGTTTCTATTGTTATTGAATTTTCACGTCCCGAGTTTTGGGGGAAACGAATAATCCTACGTGGATTTTGGTATTTTCGTTTTCTTCGAAAATCGGGGCGTGACACAATGGCACTTGAGCGTGTCTAATAAGTGTTCCAAAAAATGAAAGACCAAAATTTTCTCAAAAATGATTTTTGTTTTTAAACAAATATCCTTTTGATTCAAATGAGTACATAAAATCTTATAGATATAAAATATGATGAAATTATATCACAGATAAATCGCGTTCCAGAGTCTCCTTGCAAATCAATGTCAGTGAACTTTTACGGCACCAAAGAAGTTGAAATAATGAAATGTCTACTTGTTCGGTTCTATATCTCTTAAAATATCATATTTAAAAAGTTTTTGCATCATTTAAGCAATTTACACACCTCCTCAACGCATTGATTGCCTCAATAGCACCCAAAACACCAACAACACCATCATACTTTCCAGAGTATGGAATAACATCAATGTGGGAACCAGTTGCAACAGCCCCGAGCTCTGGACCAGAGCCATGCCTACATAGAACAAAGTAGTTCCATCACGGAGGAGTAAAAGGCAGATCCATATAGTCAAAAGAAGGGTGCAAACAGTTTCATAGTTTAGATACACGAATAGAGTAGTGTTGAAAACTCACCAGTCACCATGTACCAAATATATTACCAACAGAATCCGCTCTAACAGATATACCTGATAGTCCCATCAAGTTTTTAACGTACTTGCATGGACAGTAAAAAAAGATGTTACAAGAATGCTACAGATAAATATTAAAAATGGAAGACATGTTTACAAATCGGAAGCACTCCAAATAAATTTTGTAGAGGATATCCAGATTAGATTTATCTTCACTTTTTCAGCGCAAGCACGTCAGACAAGTCGCAGCACACTTGAAATTGGACTAGATGAATACCAAAAAAATTTAAGACACTTATAGATTTGAATCAAATTTGAGCTAGAAACTCAATCTTCATCACAATTAACATATAACAGTCAGAAGTCAGAGCAAACTTGACACATGATTAGATAAGTTGTACACACCTTCGAGCCAATACATCCTTCTCGTTGTAGAGTATTCTAGTAACTGATGGGGCAGGTGTGTCAGAGAAAGTTGATAGCTGATCAATCTACAAAAACGAGTCACAATACTTAATTCAGATATGCCCTTCTTATAACTTGATAGAACACAAAATAATATCTAGATATATTCATGAAATGCTTCATCAATGCGAGTTGAGTGCAAATGCATCTCGAATTCCCATCTTGAATTGGGTGCCCTCTAAACAGTTGAAATTTTCTCTGGGGCAAGATTCAAAAGAAAATTTTCACCTTTATTACAGTATATACCCAACTCAATATACAAACTCAAATGGCAATACCAAACATCTACTTCGTTTGCTATTTGAAACTCAAATTGAACTTCTTCTGATCCTACTTACATACCGACTATTATCAAAATCTACAAATAGATTAAAATTAAGAACACCCATCGAAGAAAACCAACTCAAATTAAAAACCCATTCGTTCATTAAAACAATCAAACAAACAAGCCCAGTACGAGAAACAACCAAGAGAAGTTGATAAACAACCTGTCGCTGTAAGCTTTCACCATCAACTGATAAAGAAGATGGGGAAGTTGATGATTGGGGTTCATGAATTAGGTATCCATGCATGGTTTTGATTGATGGGTCTTGATTACGCCCAAACAGTACACGTGGTCAATTACAGTAAAAATTAGGGTGTTGATCCCACGAGGAAAAATGATCTACAAAAAGGAAGAAAAACTACGCGAAACTAAATATAAGAAATTCTAGCTTCTTTTTTAAATATGAAATTAAATTTAGTTTAATAAAAATCAAGTTTAGAAAAATCACAAGGTTCCAAGAATCCCTCCTAGATTTCACGTGCCAACTAGTATTGATTCGCTATGATGACTCGATTACGTGTTTCACATCCCAAACAACATAATCGAAAAAATAGTCTTTAATGCATTAATATATCCTAATGTAAATGGATTTTAGATTTCATTTTTTCTTTGAAAGCGCAAAGGTTGGTCATATGTGATATCCTAAATTTACGATATATCCGGAGACAATAACGTAATAAAATACGATCACATATAACTAACCTACCAAAATTAATTGATCCTTAAAAATTCCACACATAAGAAAAACGTGACTAAACTTATATGGAGAAGAAAAGACAAACACCGGAATAATAATCTACGAAGAAATTGATGAAATCTTTGTCACTAAAATAACATAAATTCCTATATTAAATAAAAGTGAAAATCATAAACACCATTATTCATCGTGAAAGCATAAAGCGAACCAAATACCAATTCAGTGTGTTACATCTAGGAGTTCACCTCTTCGCCTTGCGTGGAGTTTAGTGACGCATGGTGGAGGTGATGACAGCAACAACGGTGTGGAGCTTCATTGACAAGGCAGCACGTGGTGGATCAGCAATGCGCGCACTGCTGTTGCTGTGTTTCTGCTCGTTCTGCGCACTCCCTGCTGTCCTGGACAGCGCCCTCTCCTCTGCTTTATTGCGTTTTTTTCCTGCTGTTGTCCTGCGTCTTTTGCCTCACCAAAAACTCTCCTCTGTTTCTTTTGTCTATCTTTGTGTTAAAAAGAAAACAACAACTCCTCCTATTGGTTCCCCAATTAGAAAACAAAACAAACCCTAAACCAAAGGCCCTCCTTTCTTGTTGTTCCTATTCTCTTGTTATTTTTGTGTTAAAAAAAGAAACTAAAACTCCCTTTTGAAAACCAATTGGAAATCAAATTGTAAACAAAAGTCATGTCTGGTTGTTCTTTCTGTTCAAATTCATCTTGTAATTATATGTTTGTAATTGGCCCGGATAGATCTGATTTGCAAAAAAATAGGACAGTCTGCTAAGTTGGTTTATGGCGTAGATCATGCTTGCTCCTTTCCTGTGTCTATGCCACATGTACCAGTGTCTGATTTGGAGATTGCTTATGTTTACCAAGTGTCTCTCTACACATGAAGTTATGATCCATATTTCATTTTCTTGGTTCTCCTAGTTTTTGGCTCGAGTGTCTATGGATTTCCGAATTCGCCATGCTAACGCACTTTTGTCATTTAAACTCCAAATCCTACAAAAATACAAAAATAAAATAATTAAACTAAAATACACTATTTGAAACACTAACAAATATAAATTAAGAGGTGTATTATGTAATAATTATGTAAACATCAAATACTCCCAAACCTATATTTTGCTAGTCCTCGAGCAAAACAAAATTAAGAATAAAATCCTAACTCACTTTCGTAGGAATCACGGTTGCACTTACCTTAACGTGCAACAAGGCTTTAAACCTCTAAATTACCGCTAGAGGACGAGTTATAGTTTCGTGAGGGTTTCCAGAAATGTTACCCCCAAACATTACTGATTCAATAAAACAAAATCTATTTTATAAAAACATAATGGAAAACATGGGCATTCCCCTTTATTTTTCTCAGAGTAATTTTCTAATTGCTTAAAATTAAAAAAAAAAAAAAAACAAACTAAAAATGTCACAATAGTATATCAATAGAGTACAATAATTTAATAGTATCTAAAGGTTAAATAAATTTCATAATCATTCTCAACTCGAAGTGTGTGTGTGAGGAGTCTTATCAACATAACTCTTCATCTCATAGTAAAGAGAGATAACCTTTAGAAATGACGCTTCGACTACAATTCTCTCATGTCACTCAAAAATAAAACATTCAGAGATTGGGCACTCAGTTTATATGTGAGGAAAAAAATATACTATGGAAAATGCAAACGTCTCACATATAATTATCATGAAAAACAGAATTTTTCAAATAGTGAAATGAATATGATCTCATGGACAGGAATATTGATTACTTTTGAGTGTTGAATCAAACACCATAGTTTTTGCCTATTCAATCTCCACATCTACTAAACCAACTTTCACTTAAGATCAATTAGGTCTTTACTAGGTTGTAATGGGGCTTGGATTATGGCAAACAATAATGGACAAAAAGGATACAAAAAATTTCTGAGAATGGCTACACCCTTGAATAAACACATAGGGCATTGAAGAACAAATCAATGTTGTACACCATTAACTTTTTCTTCATTATTTTCTTCTTCAACCAATTTTTTTTTACATGCTTTTCCCCGTTTATACAATACTTTTACTTTGAGGGCGCATGAAATATCTATTTTCAACTTTTTCTATTTGCCCATTCCATAAATATATCTCACCGTATACATTCTCAGAAAATTGGGTAAGAATAAAATAATATAGGTATTACTCCTTGATTGGAGTAGGTAATGGGAATGAGGTTAACAAAAAGAAGGTTATTTAAAGGCTCAAAGGGTTGCAAATGGATATTTAGTATTGGGTAGGCTAAAATGCTAAAAAAATGATTTAAAAAAATAAATGCATATATCACTTCATAAGTTCTAGTTAGTACTAAATGGATATTTAGTATTGGGTAGGCTAAAATGCTAAAAAAATGATTTAAAGAAATAAATGCCTATATCACTTCATAAGTTTTAGTTAGTATTAGGACATCTCAACTAAATAAATAAAGAAGTTCTAGTGTAAAAATTCAATTTTTATGTCATTCTTAAAGCAATCAATAAGAAAGTCAAGAATAATGAGATCATCAACGAAATAATAAGGACTTGAGAAAAATCAGAATGTAATTAATAACCCTCAAGAAATAAAGAATGACTCAAAACTCACAAGGGTTAAAGTCTCTACTATTATTCTAAGGTTTTCTAGTTCAATATCTCACTAATTAACTTCAAATCATGTTGACTTGGCTTATAGTGCACGAATAGTCGAGTTGAAAAGTCTCACGAAATACATCTAACATAAGGATAATATCAAATATCATGTTTTCTATTAATATAACTATGTGACACATGTTAGTATGTGTTTTCTCAAAATAAAAGGCAACAAAAATATTCTCTAAAATTAAAAAGACTCAAACCCTTTTTTTTTTTAAATAAACCAAGAGTTCAGATTTCAAATGCATTTTCATAAAGATTTTGCACAATTACCGTAATCATCTAAGTATTCAATGTAGATTGAGTAGAACACAAAAATTGACTCGGTTTAATTGTAAAATACGCTTTAAGCTCAAAGATTTTTGAAAATTGCACAAAAAAATCTAATAAACCACACCCCCAAACCTAAACCAAACATTGTCCTCAATGTATAAAATAATAATCATGACAAATGAAGGCAAAAGAAAAGAGGAGGGTTAGAGTGATATTACCATGGTGAAGCTTTACCAATTTCAAATAGACAATGTCCTCACATTCACCAAAATATAAAAAAATCATACCGATGGGAGAAAGGAACACATGGGATGAGGGGCTCCGAGTGACTCCAGTAGCAACACCTAAAATAGCCTGAAACACTAAAAGCAAAAACCTAAACTAAACTAAAAAAAAATAAAAAATAAAAAATAAAAACCTAAACTAAATATAGGGTGGAGAACATCAAATCAAATAGACATGGGCAACCAGAGATATCTCCTCTAGCACATCTACTCGCTTCACATAGTGCTTCAAACGTTGCCCATTTACTCTAAAAACTCTCCATTACACATCATCTCAACAAACTGACGCTCTCTACTGGTGAGCCCCTCATAAAAATAACTGACTAAGCGCCAACTCTCATACCCATGGTGTGGACATGTATTCAAGAGATCCTTGAACCTCTCCCATGCTTGATATAATGTCTCGCTATTCTTTTGGGTGAAGGTAGAAATCTGTCTCTTTAGACCGTTGGTTTTGTGGTGAGGAAAGTATTTATTAAAAAATGCTTGGGTCATCTTCTCCCACAAACCTATAGACCTTGGTCGCAAAGAGTATAGTCAACTCTTCGCTTTTCCCTTAAGAGAACAAGGAAAAAACCTTAGTCTAACTGAGTCTACAGCCTCAACTTTGTTGTGGAAAGTGGCCACAACTTCCTCGAATTCCCTAATGTGAACATAAGGATTCTCACTCTCTAGGCCATGAAAAATGGGTAATAATTGTATCATACCCGGCTTAAAATCTAGTTTTGGTGTACTTGGTGCAAACATGATACATGATGGAGTAGCAGTGCGCGTGGGGTGGAGATAGTCCTTTAGCGACCGAACATGGTCATCTTCGTGACTACTCATGGTGTTAGAATTAGAAGTAGAACTTAGTTTGGTCTCAATGTGAATTTGTGGGTGTTCTAAATTTGGGACCCTAATTAGTCTCCCTAAGTGGTCTCTATTCCAACTCACACTCCCCCAATGTATTTTTTTGTTTTTTGCAATTTTGTTTTTTTAGAAATAAAATAAAATAAAAATTAAACTAGACCTAAAACCTAAAAATAGAATAAAATAAAATAAAACAATGAGCAAGAAAGATAATACCATAAACTTCCCTTATAGAATGACGTTTGTTCCCCGGCAACGACGCCAAAATTTGATTACGCCCAAACAGTACATGCGGTCACTTGCAGTAAAGATTGGGGTGTCGATCCCACGAGGAAAAACGATCTACAAAATAAGGTCAAGGAAGAAAAACTACACGGAACTAAGTGTAAGAAATTCTAGTTTTTTTTTAAATATGAAATTAAATTTAGTTTAATAAAAATCAAGTTTAGAAAAATCATAAGGTTCCAAGAATCCCTCCTAAATTTCGCGCGTCATTTAGTATTGATTCGCTATGATGACTCGATTACGTGTTTCACATCCCAAACAACATAATCGGAAAATAGTCTTTAATGCATTAATATATCCTAATGTAAATGGATTTTAGATTTCACTTTTTCTTGAAGGCGCAAAGGTTTGTCATATGTGATATCCTAAATTTACGATATATCCGGAGACAATAACGTAATAAAAGACGATCACATATAACTAACCTACCGAAATTAATTGATCCTTAAAAATTCCACACATAAGAAAAGCGTGACTAAGCTTATATGGATAAGAAAAGACAAACACCGGAATAATAATCTACGAAGAAATTGATGAAATCTTTGTCACTAAAATAACATAAATTCCTATATTAAATAAAAGTGAAAATCATAAACACCATTATTCATCGTGAAAGCATAAAGCGAATCAAATACCAATTAAGTGCGTTACATCTAGGAGTTCACCTCTTCGCCTTGCGTGGAGTTTAGTAACGCATGGTGGAGGTGATGACAGCAACAACGGTGTGGAGCTTCATTGACAAGGCAGCACATGGTGGATCAGCGATGCGCGCACTGCTGTTGCTGTGTTTCTGCTCGTTCTGTGCACTCTCTGCTGTCCTGGACAACGCCCTCTCCTCTGATGTATTGCATTTTTTCCTGCTGCTGTCCTGCGTCTTTTGCCCCGCCAAAAACTCTCCTCTGTTTCTTTTGTCTATCTTTGTGTTAAAAAGAAAACAACAACTCCTCCTATTGGTTCCCCAATTAGAAAACAAAACATACCCTAAACCAAAGGCCATCCTTTCTTGCTGTTCCTATTCTCTTGTTGTTTTTGTGTTAAAAAAAGAAACTAAAACTCCCTTTTGAAAACCAATTGGAAGGATAGAGAGATGTCTTACTAGGATTCTATGAGGAGGGTAAGTCTTTGGTGGTGGTTGAGTTTTCTCTGTCATCGAGTTTGAAGAAGGTGACTGACTTTGATGATGACAGACAGAGATAGACTTCCCTTTCCCATCTTCATGTTCATTTTCATGGTTGAATTAAATCCTCACCATCATATCACCATCAATCCAAATGAGTAGAGAGAAATTTCTTCTCTTTCAAGCAATCGACCATACATCATGATAATCTTAGCCAACCAAACCACAATCCCTTTCCCTCATTTAAAAATCTCTATTTCTTTTCCACTCTATATATCTCTCTATTTGTAAACTCTATCTATTTTATCCATCTCTATAATTTATTATTCAAACAACATTTGGTGGTCGTCGAAATGTCGGGCTTGGTTCCAGTAAAAACGACACCCAAAATCCATCCTGCATTTTCATCTTCTCTGTTTGGCAAGAGATTAGGCTGTTTTTTCATATCTGACTCCGAATTTGCACTAGATCGTATTTACTTTGTTTTTCTTATTCTTTACGTTCGAATCTTGAATGAAATCATGTACAAGAATGAGGCATTTTTTTTTAATTCGAAAGTGAAATGTTTTATGGTGGTTTCATTGTTTGGATTTGTTTTAGTCTTGCGTGAATCTGATGTGATCTTATCTTTTGGTTGGCAAATATTTATCGAGGGGTTGACGAGGAAGCATGTCACCATTATATGTTTCCACTTCTTTGTCTTTATCCTTCTTCTATCTTCTACTTGAACCAATAAAATCGAAAAATCGAACGAATCGATGCACTTTTGTTCGCCTTGGTTTGTGAAGAGCTTGGTTCAATTTTGGTTTGGATGTCTTTAAAACCAATATCTTCGGTTATGTTGGGGCTTTCAGCCTGAAACCAAACCATCGGGTTGGTTTTCAGCCCTATTGAAGATGCCCCTGGATAGCAGTCAACATTCGTTGACTGTTACTGCATGCGTTGTTTTCAAATTGTTTTGATGCCTAAAATACGCCTACACAATCTAACGGCCATGATTGAACATTTCCCACCATCTACAATTAAAAATAGTTATTGTGGTACGTTGGGAGGGAGGAAAAAACTCACTTGGATTCTTCAACAGGAGGTGATTCCATGAAATTTCACGAGGGAGAGATGTTAAGGTTGCCAAGGGCTGAGAAGTTGCAAGTTAAAGTCCATATAGAAATAGTTGCATGTCATCTTCAACCTCTAGCCATATGCTCTGAATCTATGTTGAACCAGAGGGCATTCTTAAATTAGAATATGTGCATGTTGTGAGGTTTTGTCGGGGGGTTTTGCTACTTTCACCTCAAACACAACAAGTGGTATCAGAGCTGATAGTTCAGCCTTGGGCTTGGCGAATTGGAATGAAAGATAGCATGGTGAGGTAGAGGTTGTTTCGGGTAGGCTCAAGTGTCACTAAGCTGGAGATTGTTGGAGATGTTGGCTCGATTTTAGAGTGTCATTAGTCTCACATCAGTTTATGAGCAACATTATGTGAAGTTAGTAAGATTAAACATGTCTCTCACTAGCGATGAGACCTTTTGGGGATGATAGAGCCTAACTGGTAACAACTCCACACCCGGGAACTGCGGGTGTATAAGTTGAGGACAATATCGTTGCTTAAGACATGCCCATTGATCAACAATCTCGTATGCGCGTTGTGAGGTTGTGCTTGGGGCTTCGCCACCTTCACCCCTGGACCCAATACTAATATCATGCAATCTCATTGTTAACTTTGGACCATTTATTTATGCATTGAACAAGCCTTTTGCCGCTTTGTAGAATCCCAGACTAGTGGCGATTGTTGGAACTTGTTTTGTCCTTGTGCAATTTGTTTCAAATGTTGTTGTTATTGTTTTTGTGATGAATGTGGTTGTTGTACTAGTTCTTAATCAAAACCGATAGTGACAAATGCTCTAGAAAGGTTTCATGAGTTTCCATGACAAAGTCTCAAATGATATTTCACCCATGCTCCTTAATGCAATGTCATGTATTTCATGTAAAAAAATGTCTAAAATGGCAAGTTAATGGAGGGGACGATTGTTGAAAACTTGGATAAAGGCGGTGAAGGAAGACATCCTTGAGCTTGGATTATGCGAGGATATGTGAGTAGACTGCATTGCTTGGAAAACCAAAATTCATGTAACCGGCCCCGAAAGTATCGAGAATGGCCTTTGATGATGATGATGATGATAATGATTTATTGTGGATGTCCTATTTATAAGATTATTTTTGGGGATTCATGAATCAACCCGTCATAAGCCAACTAAAAAGCTAGATTTTTAGCAAAATCAACTTGACATCGAAGAAATAAAATTAGTTAAAACCCAAGTTCTTTACCATAATTTTAAACACCGAGAATGAGTTGATAGAAATGTTTCATATGATAATATGTGAAAGTTAGATTACAATAAATTATTGGTAGATTACAAGGATTAGGGATGGTAAACAAGACTTGTTGATCTCATATTTTTTGCTCTAATTAAGAATCGTTGGTAGGACAATAACCACAATACCCATAGCAGCAACAACAACAACATTGATAAAAATTGACACAAACGCCACAACATCACAACACTAGCTCATAGTATCACCTTAACCCATCCCACACAGCCAACAAGAAAAAAAATTGTGTTTTGCATGTATAAATTCTATCCAAGTTAAAAAAGAAACAAAATCGGTGATCTAATCCCAAAACTGAAAATATATCAGAGTTAAGAAAATAAATTCTTCAAGAATTTTGGTATAAAATGGTAAACCCTTGACCACCAATAGTCCCCACATAAAAGGTTTATTTATTTGTTTAAAATTTTCATTATTGTTTATGTTCATATGAGTTATAAAAAAAATTATACGGTTTGATGTGTCGACATCTCGCTGAGTCCTATTTTTTGGAAATTGATGAGTCGTCATGTCGTGTCTGTGTCCGACACGACATGCGTGTCCGTGCATCCTTGGTTACATATAAGGACCTCCCTACACATGTTTTCTTTGTTGCAAAAGTTCGATTACTCTACAATCGCTCTTCCCCTTTGACTGCAACAACTCCTCTCCCTTTCTCTCCCGAATCTCCTTATCTTTCTCTGCTAGGACTCATCATCTTATGCACCTCCCCCATTTCTCGATTATCTAAAATATGTTATCTCTCATGTTTCTATTTTTAATTTTTTTTATTTGGTCAATTCAAACTATTGGAGTGGTGACAAAGTAAGTTTGAGTGTTAATATGTAAAAACTTTGTCCGATTTTGAAGAAATATATTGTTGTAGTATGATAGAAACTAATTTTATATGCATCTCAGGGTGATGTTTAAAATAGGCAATGAATTACAAGTGCATTCAGCGAGTGTATATATTAATTACGAGTGCATTCACTATTGCCTACCATAAATTGTATGATAGACACATGTTTAAACTCACTTATATGCTATGGTAACCCATTTTGAAGTAGTTCAGTCCAATGGCTACCAAAATAGAAGAGGTATGTGCATGGTCTATATTAAGCTAACAATAAAATTGTATTTGTGTCCCTTATATGCAAATGCCCCTTTAAAAGTTGCCCACACAAGACTGTCACGTGTGTATGTTCCACCCTTTTACACTTATGTTATTTAAAAATAGTCGTTGGCCTATGCATGGAAGATAGTCGTGCACAAAGAAATCCTAGCTCCACTCAAATGAAACTGACTCACACTCTTTTCTAGCAACGTTTAGGTCTTTTTTTTTTTTTTTTTTTTTTTTACGTTTAAGTCAAAACCTAACTCCAATAAGCTTTGGGCTATTCATTGGAGCGTGAAAATAAACTAGTCAAAGATGCACACAGCTAGGATTGAACCATGCCATCCCGGTTCAAAATAAGCTAGTCCAATAAGCTTTGGGCTATTCATTGGGCTTGTCCTGGTCTGGGATTGTTTTGAACTGGGATTGAACCATGCCATCCCGGTTCAAAATATTTTTTTTCAAATCAAACAGTGGAAAATGAGGACAATCAACAAATTTTTTTTCTCTCAGCATAGGAATGAAAGGGCTTATTGGATGAACTCCTGGATCAGATGCGGTGATCTTTGTGTGGCAGAGGAGAATCAACAATTATTTATCTTTCTCTTTCTTGTTTTTTGACTCTGCTGTCCGATTCAGGTTCAGAGACAGGGGAACGATAATCATCGCCGTGAGGAGAATAAGAGTCTTGCTTGGCGGAGGGCTTTCTGCATCGTTGGTTGTTTATTTGGTTCTTCTCCATTTCAAGTGTGACAGAGATAAGTTGTGCGGCAGGAGACTGGATCACTCCCCACACATTGGGAAAGCTCCCACAGAGGCTCTTGTTCCTCCATGTTCGTCGTCTTTTTAGAGAAGATAAAAAAGATGACTCGAGCTCGGTGGGGTTAGGGATCCAAGGTTGAGTATAAAAACTCAAATAAGTGGATCAAAGAGATAAGAAAGCAAGATTCAATTGTTCCCAATTTCACAGGAGAGCCAAAAGGTTGAGAGTGATTGTTTTTCGTGCCTTGTATGCTCAGATAATGAGTTTCGAAGGAGAGACTTTGGGCAATATTCGAGACGATCGATAAATTTTGTGGAAGTTTTGGTGATTTTGCATACAACCCACAAATTGAAGACTTCAGGTTTGAGCTTTCAAACACAACTCCTACTTCGAGCAATTTCAGTCTAAAACTCATCACAATCAAACTAGATGCCATTAATGGTGGTAATTTGGATACAATGCTTCAAACATCATCAACTAGAGAGATTGATTGAGAGGGTTTCATTCATAGACGAACAATCTCCGAGATATTTGTTGAAAAAGATAAAGATAGGAGAAACATAGACGATGACAAAGACATGGAGCAAAAAAATACAATGAGAAGAGAGACAAGAGAAGGAAAGCAACTCATTGCATCACTCTTTCTCTTTGTTGGAAAATGGAGAGAAAAGACAGAGCCATTGAGAAACTTCTAGAAAGGGAGGGTTTTTTTCGTATAATTGTTGGGCTTGGACTTTATAATTGGGCATTGCATAACTAGGCTTGGACGTTATAATTGGGCTACAGTAACGAGATGGACCGAGACAGTGCGAGACTTAATTTTATGGAACCGGTACCGTCCCTATTCCAATCGGTGCGGGACATGGATGAAATTGGTATGAACTGGTTGGTCTCGATTTGAAACGGGTCGGAACCATATTGTTCCTGGTCAAAACCGGGATTCTTGCCCATCCTTCCATACAACTGCAACATCCACCCATTACTCATCTTGATGAACCAACAACGGGTTTCAGTCCAAAAACATCTCTCAAATCTCTAAATCCCCTTCGATTACCTCATTCTTTTAGAGAGGCAATCTCTCAGCTCTTGCCA
The DNA here is from genome assembly GCA_963556465.1 of Berberis vulgaris. NCBI lineage: Eukaryota > Viridiplantae > Streptophyta > Magnoliopsida > Ranunculales > Berberidaceae > Berberis > Berberis vulgaris. The sequence continues at coordinate 47,942,987 of OY747136.1, forward strand.
AAATGAAGCGCTATTTTGTTTGGCAAGTGTTGTCTAGTGATTCTATCGATCTTTGGAAAGATTGTTGAGTCAAGCTTGAACTGATTCTAGTTGATTGTATTCCTAACTTCCAGGACCAGAGCATGCCTACCAGAATTTCAGATCTTTGGACCTCCTCTTCTTATTAAAATCACTGGGATTTTGTTCTCATTAACTCTCTTTTTCCTCCCTCGTTTGCTAAAGACATTCATGACATCCTAATGCGGCCATCCTAAAGTAGGGATAAACTTATATGGCTTCCAGACAAAAAATGAATATTTAAAGTAAAACATGCAACCAAGGCGTTCATAAATGAACAATTTGACTCCTCCACCTCTTCTTGTAATGCTCAAATGTTAAATTCCAAGATTCTTAGGGAAATATGGCGAATTAAAACGCTTCCTAGCATGTTTTTCTTACTTTGGAAGATTAGCCAAAACATTATTCCTACAATGACCAATTTGCAAAGGCTTCACACCGCTATTGAATATTGTTGTATTTTCTGTAATAACCATACATAGGATACTTCCCATCTCATCTTCTTTTGCCCGGTCATTCACCAATTGTGGCAGATCCCTCATATCCCAATTGATTGGCGCAATGATAATTTTGCAATGCTAACTACTCATTTCTTTCTCAATTTCATGTGGGATACTGCAAACATGCATAAAGAGATTAATGATGAAATGTTTACCCAATTCACCGCCTTCTCTTTAATGTTTGGCAGACTCGGAACAATCGGGTTTTCAACAATGTCAAATTTTGCCCTTAGCAGTTCCTATCTTCTTTTCATCGTATTTGGAAAGATTGGAAAACCCAATGGTTTTCCACAAGCACCAATTCCCCGAGTCACCAACACCTTCTCACCACCCACAATGCTGATAAAATGGACACCATCCACGATATCCTTACCACAGCAGTTACTGACTCTCGGTCACACCAATTGTCCTTTTCATCCTTTGAGCCAGACTCGCTCTCCTCATATGGTCCTTTCACCAAGTCAGCCACAACCAATATACAACTTAATCATGTTCAAATCCAAACAACCAAGACTCACCCTCTTAATGCTATATAGCTCAGGCCCATTCCCCACCATCAGGATCCAGATACGATTGTTGTTAGTTTTGATGCCAACTTCTTTGCCTCATCACAACAAGGCACTATTTGGTGTTTTTGCGGTCAATCTCCAAGGCGAGATTATTGTTTGCCATGCAGCTGAGGCGACCCTGCTTCTTATTCAAGCACAACAGTTGAAAACATGTTTCTTGTTGGGTGACTTCGAACAACTTGTTTCCAGTATATATGAGGATATGCAACACCCTTGGGTGGACATGGACTGGGTATGACGTCCCCTCATCACTAGTATTCGTCAATTACTTACTATTTATCTCCTTTGATTTTGTAATTTTATCTGTAGAGAGTTCAATTATAAGCCTCACAAACTAGCCACTACTGACATCAATACTTTAATAGATATTCTTAGGGCTCGTTTGGTTACTCGATGGAATGGGAATGGGAATGAGAATGGTAATAGGAATGGTAATGGTAATGGGAATGAAAATAGAAATGGGAATGGTAATGAAAATATGTATGTTTGGTATACTTTTAAAATGGTAAGGTGGTAATGTAAAATTTATTTCCAAAAATACCCTCACTTAGTTAAAATGGGGGAGGGTGAGGAGGATAAAAATGGTCATTATTCAACTTTGACCATTACAATGGGAATGGTAATGGCCATTCATAGGGGGGGAGGTAGGAATGGCCATTACAACCAAATCTGTAATGGGAATGACCATTACGATGGTTTTATGTGATACCAAACGCAGGAATGCCTTTGACCCATTACATTGTAATGGTCAAACCATTACATTACGACAGTCAATGGGCTAACCAAACACGCCCTTAGTATTTATATGCAATATGTTTATATCCATTAAAAAAAAAAAGAACAAAAAAAGGGTTTCAAGCAAGGGCCTCTACGGTCTTTTGGGCCCTCTCTCCTTCGTCCGATGGCAGTGGTACGAGAGTCTCGTGTGAGTGAAGGACGAGCGCGAACAAAAATCCACGGGGGCTTTATAAACCCCCAAAGCAGCAAAGCAAAGCTAAGCTCTATCTCATCTTGAAACCCTCAATTACAACACCTACCCCTTTCCTTCCCTCCTTCCCTCCCTCCCTCCCATCTCTTTCGCTCTCCAATCTCTCTCTCTGTCTCGCGCGCGCCTTCTCTATCCAGAGCTCTGTAAGTGAACTAGTTCAAACTTCAATGCTGTTCAAGGGTTTCATTTACACATGTTTGTGTTGGTTTCTCTTTTTATTTCGCGTTTCTTGATTCGTTCAGTCGAGTTGTGACTCCCAGTGAAACTTCTCTTATCTTTCATGGTTACATCATTTCTGTAATTATCTGATGAATCTGTTGATTTCGAAGGGATTTTTGATGGTTTGTTGTGTGATTTTAGGGTTTTAGTTTGATTTAGAGTGTTCTTTAGCTTCCCTTGCTTGCTAGGACTAGGAGGAGTTTATTGGATAGGAACTGAAAACGCATGAAAACTCATGGAGGACGGATAAATCCTTGAGATCAACTGAATGTAATCGATCCAGGTTTATTTTCCAAATTTGACTTTAGAAATACATACAACCCATATTGATTGGGATTTCTTTTTGTAATTTCGGAGAAGATGGGATTTGGGATGAAATGGAAAATTGGATGAATTTTTGCGTAGCAACTTTTTATTACTCTAAAAGGATATGGGTAGGAAATTTTCACTTAACTTACATGGGAAGTTGCTAGAGGTGAGTCCCTTTTGTGGTTATACAAGGGTGTTTTTCGTATGCAAATCTCATTCTTGTCAGGGAGGTGATTTTCTCTTGGCTTTGGATATTTATTTATTTATATTATCTATTCATTTATATTTTCCCTAGGATACAAGATTTACTTGAAGTCTTTGAAGTGATTGACTTTTTGTGTCCTTGAGCTCGTGAAAGAAGTGTTGTTTAGTTGTATGCTTTGCTTTTCGCTTCAGTGTTTCTTGGTTCCTCATTTTCACTTGTAGATTGTGTTGTACCTGTTGTCTTTAATTAATTCATTTCTCCCTGTAAAGATAAATTTCATGTGTTGCTTCTAGCAGTAATGGTTCAAAATTGTTTGTGAGTAAATCTTTTTGTTTTTTTTCATTAGCCAATGTTAGCCTCTGGTAAGTGTGATTTTTTGCAAAGTTAATATTTTCTCTATCCGCTTTTTGCTACTTGTGTATTGCCTTTTCGGCTTTTCCTATTTTTTATTGATGTTTGGTCATTTTCACAAATGGTATTCTTATTTTAGCTTCCAACATAGTAACCATGTATCAGTGTATCAAGGAGGCACAAACTCTTCGAAAACTTACTCTATCTGTGTCAGACATGTATCTGATACCGACACTCGTTCGACACGCCTCCGACACACGCCAGACACTTGGTCAACATGTCGGCAAGTGTCAGACACATGGTCAATGTGTCAGACACGCCTCTGATACACTTGAAACTTGATTAGGACAAAGTCAAAACACGAAATCAAATAACCATTTGAGATGTTTGCAAATAACCATCTAATTTAATGGTTGTTGATCCATCTGGAGCGAATGACCCATTCGCTTGTGATTTCAGACAAATAGGGCAAAAAACCATTAAAGCATAGAGGTAGTCTACGCTTCTTAATATTTGCTACTTCGTCTCTAATTTGTTTATTCTCTTTTTTACTTTTTCACTACTATACTTTTTCTTTACTTTATTTTTTTTTCTTGCAACAAAGTGTCTAGGAAGACGCTTTATCAGATTATTATTTATGTTTATATGACTTACTAAAAAAATAGTATGACGTATCCCTGTGTCCTAGTTTTTGAGAAATTATCGAGTCGGCGTGTCGTGTCCGTGTCCATGCATCCTTGCAGTGCATTCTCTTATGGTTTTGCCTCAGTGATTTCATTTATTGGTTTTTTCTTTTTGAAACAGTGGAAACACATGATGGATGCTTCAGGAGAAATCTTTGTGGATCACGACACTACTATTATTCCTAAAAACTTGGTTCCTCATGAAACACATAGACATGATGATGATTCTAATTTGATCCCTCAAGAAACACATGGACATAATCAAGAAACACATGGACATGAAGATGATTCTGACTTGGTCCCTCAACAAACACATGGACATGATGATTCTGAAATTGGAGGTGGTGAAAAAAAGTGGCCTGGATGGCCTGGAGAAAACGTTTTCCGGTTAATTGTTCCTTCCCAGAAGGTTGGTGGTATCATTGGTCGCAAAGGAGAGTTCATCAAGAAAATGTGTGAGGAGTCAAGGGCCCGCATTAAAATTCTCGACGGTCCTCATGGAACTCACCAAAGAGCTGTAAGTTATTTTGTTGTACATAATCTGATTTGTTAATGTGCTTTTACCATTAAATTGCAAGCCTCGCCTTCTATAGTTTATGTTTGTTTGTATATGTCCTTTTTGTAGTTGTTCAGTTTGTTTGTGTACATCTTTAGATCTCAAACATTTTAATTTATTTTAAATATACCCATCCCCACCCTTATTTAACTCTTCAAGGAATCCTGTTGCCAACTACTTGTATTTTGCTCCATATCTTTGGCGAGGGTATATTTCCTGCACTTTCAAGTTTGGCTGAATGATACAATTCCTAGTTTTATTTTATGGCTATATTTTTAATGTCCAAGTTAAATGAGTTGGTTCTTTACTACACTTTGGTAATAGTGCAAAATTAAATTCTTTTTATCGTTGGAAATGAGTGTCAACTATTATATGAATGAACCGTTAGTCTTCAGGAATAATTTGCTATAACTGTTGGTTGGATATTTTACACTGTAAATTCTAAATGAAATGCAGTGTCACATGTTGGAGAGTTACATTGTGATAGCTGGTTAGTGGTTATAGGAAGCATGTGATATGCCATTAAGTCATAAATCCAACTTTTACCATCCCTTGATCCTAATGCACAAAGAATATGTGCCTTAAAACTTTGTTTAAAAAAAGTACAAAACTGTGTTCAAAATAACATCAAACTGTAATATGGAAAAATCTTTGCATAGGGTGAAAAATGCAATCTTAAATAATCATGATTTTCTGATGGCCATCGTACTACATCCAAAAGAAAAATAACGTAAAAACAAAGGACAATGTAAAAGAAACAAAATATTTGTTAAATGACAAATAAATCATAACAATGGGTTCTATAATAACCAAATTAATCTTTGCAGGTTCTTACTGCGAACGAACCTAAGGCAACAGATCGTTACCAAAGTGACTCCAAATTAGAAGAACACAAGATCTGGATTCTGGTATCAAGCATTGAGCATGACAAGTGCTGAAAAAGTTGACTAAGTAGTCAGATATACCTTCGACAAACAAAAGTTTACCAAGAAGCTCTCCAGTCACTCCGGTAACCTCAAAACTTGGTTGTCTGATATCTTCCAAACATATTGAAACGACCGATATTAATATAAATGTAATACAAACTTGATAAGAAAATGATGATATCTAAACTTACTTGCAACACCAAACAAGTCTTAGCTATCTTGTAATAAAAACAACGTATCTAATAATTATCTTCAAATTAAAATAAAGTAAATTAAAATTTTATTATTACCACCGCCACCTTAAAGTTGTAAGTTTTGAGTTTGAATGCGATATCTTATGGACTGCATGTACATTCTTTGAAGTTAAGAGATTGTGCATACAATTATATTCCTCAGAGCTAGGGAATGTTATTGGTTTAGGCTATGAGCTAATCAATTGGCTTATAGTGTTGTAAGATATTAATTCATATCTAGAGTCACTTATATATGAGAGAAACATATCAAATGGTTTTTATTGACATCGCAATAGAATAGGAAAAATAGTTTTAAGATAAAACATTGAAACTAAGTTCTATCATTTGGCTTTGTTGATGAAGAAGTTGCATCGTCTGTTCAGTGATGGGCTTGTAATTACATCCTAATTGGATTTACTTTTTCAGTTTCCCATTTCATGTGATAAGATGTTTGTCTAATATCATACATAAAGTCTCACAAATTTGGTTAGTGATACAAAATATGTTTACCAGATGAGAAAAGGTGGAAATTTCAATGAAAACCCAACCCAACTAAGTACATTCTTTTTACATTGAATGTACCTGTTGTTGCTTGAGTTGTCCTAAATCACTAGTTGAATTGCCGATTACAATTAAATCATTCCTAGATCGATCTAAATTGGGTTGTGAATTGTCCTGCTGAAAAGTTGGTTCAAAGCGTTATCGATGTACGATCCGGTAAATTCCAAATTGGGGTGATTTGTGCGAGTTGAATGTTGAACAGGTTGGAAAAGTATGCCAAAAAATCGAACAGATGAATTTGACATGCATGATTTGCAGATGAATTAGAAGAAAAGAAGTTAGAATCGTGCAAGTTGAAGAACTTACATGTTTCTCTCGATTGATGTTTTCTCCACAATCTCCATCATCTCTGCCTCAATCAACTTTTTTTTTTCCGATTGAATCACAAAAGAGGCAAACTCATTATTGCATTAATTTATTAAAAAATGAACTAACTTTTAAATATCATAAATGAGTATATAAATTAAACAAATACTTATTATGACCTTAAATTATTGTTTGTTCTTATTAGAACCTTGAGGCCATGTTTGGTTACTCAATGGAATGAGAATGGGAATGAGAATGAGAATGAAAATGAGAATATTACTATGTTTGGTTACTTGATGGAATGTGAATGAGAATGTGAATGATTTGTCTTTACCATTATGCCCTCAATTATCAACCATAAATTTTGTATCTACGGTGGGTAAGGAAGCATCTATGTTAGGTAAAGAGAGCAAATAAGATAAATGGAGTGTTGACCTTGACCATTACAATGGGCATTCATAGGGTTTTGAGAAGTTTGTAATGGGCATTCTCATTCCGCCATTTTTATATCCAACCAAACAAAGGAACGGCTTAAACCATTGTAATGTAATTGTAATGGTCATTACAATTACAATGGTCCAATCCATTTCATTAACCAGACATGCCCCGAATTGGTTTACTGGCGGGACAAAAAATGGATCCCGAGAGCTAAAGTTAGGGGATTTTTTTACTTCATTTTTATCATTTGAAAAAGCTTTATATCATTTCTATTTTCCAAGGGGTCTAATAGAGAGTTCTAAAAGATTTTTTCTTAGATGATTAAAAAAATTTGTTAATGTAACTTCCAAATTTTCAATGAATCTTACAATGTGATAAAATATTTGAATCTTTTATCTTTACGATTTAGAAAGTTACTCATGACTCTCAAATTTGACTCCTTGACATGGCATTAGATGTGGCAAAACATGTGGACACCAACTCAGAGTCCTAATCAGCTAACTAGTCAAACCCATTTTGACAAAAGAAAATAAATAAATAACAAAACCCTAAAAGCCAAGTTTGCCCTCTTCCCCTCTCTTATTCTCTCCGTGCTGACCACCCCATCCTGCGCTATTGTCACCTTTGCCTCCAACCACTATCGCGTCTAACACCACATTGCTTTTTATTTATTTTTTCTGTTCGATCAAATCTCTCACTTCCCCTATCAAACCCCTTGATCATTTTCCACGAACCCCCATCACTTCCTCACATTCCAAACATATTGTTCCTTGTCTAGCAATCCATATTCTTCTCCTTCCCCCACAGAAAACATTCCCTTCAAACAACAAACGACTTCGCAATTCCATTCGAGCTTCTTATGTTTGTCGATAGTGCCTCTTTCGATCCTTCAGTACACATACAAAATTGTCGAACCATAGAGAAGAACCTTGTCGTTGTAGTAATCAGAGCAGGAAGGAGCATTCAACTCTCTCAGATTTTGCACAAAAGAAAATATACCAAATCTTGTTAAGGATGATGCAACACTTCTTTATGTTGGGAAGACTATTGGCTACCGTAGTTGAATCAGGTTTGATTTTGACTAGATTATGAGCAAATTCGATTGAATCGAAGACCTCTAATCGATTATGGTGGAATCCTAGATGGAGAGGAAGAAGAAGAAGAAAGCATAGGAAGAGGAAAGGAAAGGAGAGGAAGAGGAGAGGATAAGAGGGATTGAGAAGTTAAAATTATCAAAGAATGGAGGCGGAGGTGGTGGTGGCGCGACGACTAGGGTGGTTGTCTCATAGATAAGAAGAGTGGAGGCGAAGGTTGTAGTAGGGGCAGGTTGAGGCGGTCTCTGCACGGAGAAGAAGAGGAAGAGAGGAGATAAATGTGGTTTTCAGAGCTCTAATACAATTTACAAGTCACTAACACTATGTGCATGTCATCTAACTTTATGACATTGTGGTTTGTTGAAGTCTTGTAATGCTAGATAAGCTGGTGGAAGCAAATACTAGGTGCATCATGTTACTCTAGGAAATTACAGCACCTGGTAGGACCCTTCAACAGCAGGACGTATGTATCCTATTTTTCTCCTCTTCTTTGTCACTAATGTCGGGAAACATATTATTCCGACCGGGTAGTCAAGGGGTTGTTGTAAAGTCAAGTTGACAACCGTTCTGGGCGCAAGGGGTGAGACAAATGTCTGACTGATGTGGGGAAAGAAAATAAAAAATAAAAATCCAAAAGGGTGTGTTAAACCCTAAAATATCTAATGAGGTAGACACTTGTGACATTTTCCCAGCTTAAAAGAAATTTGCAATCCCATATCACTGTTATAGCTTGTAACTTACAAGTTTTGAATTTCAAGAATAAATTTAATGACAAAGTAAAGGCAAAGAGAGCATAAAACAAGAATAAAATAGTTGGGCTACCGTGTACTTTCAACTTGCAATCTGAAATGCATTTGTGAACCACCTTATGCTCTTGATTATGTTTCCATATTCATAGTTGAACTTTAACATGTTGACCGCTAGTTATCCTATTCTAGTTTAGTTTAGTGTTTTTTTTCCTCGTTATGGGTAAGAAGAAAATAACCACTAATTAGCCTATGTTAATCTTTTTGTTTTGTTAGTATTTAGTAGTTTTTTTTAGTTGTTAGGGTTTCTGAGATGATTTGGGCTTGATACAATTTTAGGATAATGTATTAATGATAGATAAAGTTGGCAATGGACATGATAATCTGATTCATTCCGAACCGCTAATAGGGTTGTGGATAATGTTTTATGATCTAGAAAATTCGGTTTGTTAAATTTTGATCTGTTAGTTATTGAGTTTTGGCAGGTTCTAAAGCAATGTAGATCCTATATGTAAACCCAATACTAAAACCTTTTAAATTTGTGGTGAAACTCAGCAATGGAGATCCTATATGTAAACCCAATACTAAAACCTTTTAAATTTGTGGCGAAACTTAGGGGATATGTATGTATGCTGTATGAACTGTTTTAGATGTATGCATAAAAATTTGGTGGTCAAACCCGAATCTGAAAAGTGAAATGAATTTCTTTTGTTTGGATTGGATTCACATTTGTTTGTAGCATCAGCGATGGATATGATTTGTATCCAGATCCTAAAGGTCTCTTAGATCAGTTTGGATTCGTATCATGGATATTCAATCCAAAACTGTACCGTTTGCTGGACCTATTCATGGAGAATGAGATCTTGAACTCTTAAAGAAAAAGATATTTTAATGTTCTTCATTTCAATTTCTGCATTAGTATTGATGCACATTAGTTTCATATTATGGCTATTATTGCTGACTTAATATTTTCTATAGGATGACAAATATTCTCTCGTTGTTTGTAAGGTATTGGTTTCAGCTAGGGAAGAGCCCGATTCTCCTCTTCCTCCAGCAATGAATGGTCTCTTGAGAGTTCACAAGCGCATCATTGATGGTTTGGAAGGTGACCCTACCGAGGCTCCACCTGGTGGCACAGCTTCAACACGCCTGCTTATGCCTGCTTCACAAGCTGGAAATTTGATTGGGAAGCAAGGAGCTACAATAAAATCCATTCAAGATGCTGCAAACTGTATTATCCGAGTTCTTGGACCAGGTGATTGTTGTTAGCTATTACTTTATTTGTGTAATTCCTTGCTTATACCACTGCTTCGGGCATGCTCTTATCTTTTCTGTGTTTATCTTATTTTGTCAATGAACGAATGACAAGTTGATTTATATAACAATCTTACGTCAGTAGCATGAACATATCTTATTATGCTGTTCCATGTTTTGCATATTTTTCTCATTAGGCAGTGTCAATGTTAATTGACAGAGAACTGCGCTTCTCTGTATTTCATAATATTTGGTCTTGAAAAATAATCTGTTATCTAAAGTTGGGGTTCACAAGTCAAATTAGTGGGTTAAATTTGGGAGGAAATGACAGTGGTTTTCATCTTCTTTGGATGACCTTTTGGGTAGGTTTCAGTGTTTATCTATATGCAATAGTTACTTTTCTCTTTGAAAATATTTTAAACTTTAAAGACTATTTAAAGTTTTGACAATTCATAGTTGGCCATGAAATTGTTTTTGCACAGATAGTATTAGATGCTATTTTCCCATTTTATGTTTTGAAGATTTTTATCCCATGTTTTGAGTCTTGACATTGTTTTTGAGAATCCAACAAGGAAGTTTTGATATCTTTGTGGAGTTTAAGGACTGCTCTTTTCATTCATGTGTTTTCAGTAATTTGTCTAAGATGTAACTAGCATCCATTGTAAATTTCCTTCTTTTTAGGTCTTGGGGAGTTTCTCATTCATCCTCATTTTAACGATCTCTGATGAGAAAGATAAACTCTGTCTTGCCAAGACAATAAATAAATTAATGAATAAATAAATAAAAAATAAAAAAATAGAAGACTTTGATAGCTTCTCTGAAGATGTAGAAAACTGAGATGGCACACTCTTGTTGCTAATGAGCTCGGTGATTCTAGAATCACAGCTAATAATGTGTATTTTATTAGCTATGCACCTGAGGTAGCTTTTAAAGTTCACTTTTTTTTAAAGAACTTCTTACCCAGTTTTTATGTCCACATCTGCTAGAAACTGAAATTAGCATCTTTCTTACTTTATCATCTCTAGGACTCCTCAAGTTCGTTATTTACTTACCTATTACCCATTGCTAGAACCTGGTAAGCAAACATCCTTTCTGCTATATTTCTGGAAAATAATCTTTAGGCGATTAAGGAATTGAAGAATTTGTAAAAGAGATCCTATTCAAAAGGATCCTTTCCTTTTTGCCTCTCAAGTAAATTGAAAAATGGTCGCTTGTTGATCCAGGTTTTACTAGGTTTAACGGCATAGCTTCAGAGTTGCTTTTCCTTATTACCAACTGATCATGGGCAATTTGGCTATAAAATGATTAAATTTGTGAAACATAAACTAGAGAATGTTCAAAAGTTTTGGAGCTTAAGAAGTGGATTTGTTTCCCACCAAAGAGCATGATAGGAACAGATGTGCCAGATTTCTCATGAAAGAGTTTTCATTGGAAGGTATGATATGATTGGGTGCAAGAACAACTTTTATTTTTTATTTTTTTATTTTTTACTTTTAACTTAGTATTCTGTTATATGTGTTAGATCCTTACTATAATTTTATGGATGGCTTTAGTGTGGAGGGTTTTATGACAGCCTCATGGAAATGTGTTGTGGGAATTCTCGTTATCGTTTTTGAAGACTTTTTTCTTGAGTTCTTTTACAATTTTTGGTGTATCTGATGGTATTTTCTCTACAATTCTTTAAATTGTTGCAGAGGAGCTACCAATTTTCGCTCTGCAAGATGATAGGGTTGTTGAAATAGTTGGAGAACCTGCAGCCGTGCACAAAGCCCTTGAGCTAGCTGCAACTCATTTAAGAAAGTTTTTGGTTGATCGAAGTGTTATTGGAATATTTGAAATGCAGGTATGTTTTTCTGATTCACAGAAAAGGCTTTTCTAATTTCCAAGTTTCAGGCATTAAACATATCCAAATGAAACAATTCACTCAGTGATACTAGAATCTTTATTTTGGCAGATGCAAAATCCACATCCCCACATGGAATCTCCCATGGATTATAACATGCCACCACATCAGTCCTGGGAACCCCCACATCAGTCATGGGAACCCCCACATCAGTCCTGGGGCCCTCCTCAAGGCCCTTCGCAAGGTTTTACTCCAAATTTGGGTGGTGGTCCTGGTTTTGGGCCAAATCCTCAATATAATATGATGCCTCCACGGCAGCATGATAACTATTATCCTCCAGCTGATATCCCTCCTATTGAGAAACCGCCACATCAGGGTCTATCTATGTATGGAAGAGATGCATCCATGGGTCCCCATTCAGCACCTAATGCACAGCAACAACAAGCTGTTGTCACACAGGTACTTTCCTTCTCTAGTACAGGTTCAGCTGCAAAACAATATTGTGTAAACTTTTTTTGTTCGAAAATTTTATTTGTAAACAGCTTCAGGTTGTTTTCTTCTTCTGGGGTATAAGACAGAAGGCTGGTGGTTGTTTTAGATTTTTAATTTTGTTTCTTTGAGTGAATGTTTAACCCTTTTAGATGATCCATTTCGGCTGAGATAGATTTAATGAATACCTGAAGAGTATATATAATACTTTTATATTGGTGATATCTCCTTCTGGTACTGAATGTTTTCATGTTCACAGGTAACCCAGCATATGCAGGTGCCACTTTCCTTTGCAGATGCAGTTATTGGAGATGCAGGTGCAAATATCAGTTACATTCGTCGTGCTAGTGGGGCTACCATTACAATCCAGGAAACCAGGGGAGTTCCTGGTGAAATGACTGTTGAAATCAATGGAACTGCTTCGGAGGTCCAAACTGCTCAGCAATTGATACAGGTTTTCTTTCCTTGAAACCCTGTTCGTTACATATTACTTTTTGTTACTGCCATGTGGATATTAGGTTTCACATTCATTGGCGATCACATACGTTTGCCCTTATTTTGATTAACTTGATGTTTTGTTTCTTCTTAGTCATGGTTATGCTTTTGTTTTCTTTCCGCTTGGTTTTACTCCGTTTCTGGTGCAAATTGTCTGCGTCTGGAATATTTTTAATAAGATCCATTTCTTGCTCCAGAATTTCATGGCTGAAGCTGCAGGCTCTCAACAGAACAACCAAGCAAATGCCCCCCAGTATAACTCCTACCCCCCTCACAGTTCTGTGTATTCATCACCTCCATCCAACACTGGACATGCTCCTCAAGCTGCAGGAGGCTACCCTTCAGGCTATGGCAACAACTATGGTGGCAACACCTATGGGTACTAGGCAAGGTGAAGTCTAATTAATTGGTCGTAAATGTATAAGCTCGTTGATTGAATGGCATGTTAAGAAGAGGCAAAAATTGTATGGAGTTGCGAGGATGAACAAAACGTCAAAAGTCTTCACAAAACTTCTAGCATAGATTGTCCTGTATACTAGGTGAACTCTGTTAAACCTGTTTTGAGGTCCTCCCTACTTTTGTTTTACTTAGTTGCCTGTTGCGTACTGTGACCCTTTTGTAGCTCATTAATGATGCTATTCTCCATAGTTTGGAATTAGACGGTTAAATGTGGCGCTCAACTAAAGTCTGTCTTTTCTTGTTTTTGTTGATCATCTTGCTTGGCGGTAATGATATTTGAACTTTTTCTAAAGTCACAACTTTGTGGTGTGGCTCTTTTCCTTTGATTTGAGTTTTGGATAAAATTGCAATACACCTGACCTTTTTTCTGTTGATTTGGATGTGAATGATATGTAGGTACTGGAGAGCAAAAATCTAAATCTAGTTCTGTTTTTCATTTCGTTTGTTTTGTTTTGTCCTTTCTATGCTATAAATCTTATCTCTCTAGTTCAAGATGCTTTAAGGCATATCTAATGAAAAAGCGTAGAAAATTTGGACAAAAATGAATTTGCATACTTAATGAGCCCAAATTGCTTATCCAGTTTGCATATTCCTATCTGCCATTAGGGAAAATTGAGCAATGATTTGTTTTCCCTTTTCAATCCATAAGATCCCAATGCCTCAAAATGGGGTAAAATCTCAAAGTTCTCCACTCGAAATTATCAGTGTGTATAGTATGGTTTTCAAGTTGTGTTTTCGTATAAAAAGAATGCGGTGGTGGTGAATCTTGTTGGACCGACCGACCAGAGAGATGAGGTATGTTAGTTCATCTTTGATTCGCCCCGTGTTTCTTTGTGTGAGAAAGCCGATTTGGATCTCTCGTCCGACCCTGTTTGATTCACTAACGCACACCTCGCTTGTTCTTTTTCATTGGTGTATTTCACTCATGTGCTTCTCTTTGGTGTTTGTTTTCCTGCAAGTTCTTTCAATTGTTGTGATTAGGGTTATTTTCCATTTAGTCTTCATTAGTTTATGACTATTCATATTTGACTCTCATTAGTTTTTGTATTTCAGTCTAACATCCATGACTGTGTGTTCAATTACGTTGATTAAGAAACTCTATTCAATTTTTTTCAAAAAAACCAACTTACCCTACTACATGTGTGCTTTGCACATGTTTTACTAAATTCACATAAATCATGTTGCTTGATAATCACGTTTGATCCAACGGCTAGGAAACTAGCATTTGGAATTTTTTTTTCAAAACAAAGATGAGTGCCAATTAGGAATTATAGACAAATTAATGGAGAGCAATAAGGAATTATATACAAAACATGGAACTAAGTTCTATAGATGAACCTACCACAAAGACGACCATAATGCATACTAAGCACAACCTGCCATAAACACAACCATGAACATGACATGTAAAACCTCCATATTTTCAAAAAACCTACGCATGTATAAAAGACTTCAATATTTCCATAAGAGCTACACACATCTAAAAGACTCAATATTTCCAAAAACTTACATATATTCAAAAGATGTTGATGTTTCCAAAAAACAACTCAAACAAAAAATTGATGCAAATAGCCAATTAGTGTAACAAAAACAAGATTTAAGCTATTGTTGGTCATGAAATTGAGATTGAGTCAAGTACAAACTCATTTGAACAACACTCTCTAATATAACATGTGCAAATAGCATTGCGTTCTCAAAGCTAAGATTGTTGAACCACCTTACCCAACCAGTTTCATTCTGGTCTTCATTACCGATAGAATAAGTATTCTTAGCCTTTTTCTTTCGAGTTCTTCTTAGGTCTGGCATAGATGGCAAAACTAATGGTGGTTTTGGGGCAATGTTTTGACCATCATTGGTTGACCCTTGTGGAACACTAGTTACCTCCGCAGTTGTAGTTTTATTCATTGCAGTCGCACCAAAAGTTAGTTAGTCCATAATCCTCAAGTGTATTACTAGTAAGGTGTTTGAGTCCATAGGGTGTTACCCTTAGTAGCTGATGACCCTTTACAAATACTCTTGTTGCATCCAAGTTGAAACTTACTGTATTTCTTATTTCTTTTTGGTGTCATAGATGGTTCATCCGCAACCTTTCTTCTGTTCACGCTTGTGTTAACATCAAAATAAGCTCTAACCCATGATTTCTTGCTAACATTCTCCAACCATTGCTTTGCCAAAAATGCATCTTTTTGCAATTGTTTCATGTGTGCTTCATGTTCTTCAATTTTGAAGGCACTGGGCAACTCCCCAACTAAGATTTTCTAAGTGCTCACCTTTCCATGCATAAATAGTTAACACAACCCACAGTCAATCAAGATTACATAATTTAACTTTAACATTTTTTAAGACTGATTATTTGTAACATTTACAATAAAGTTCGTTCTGTACCTTCACCCTTGTCAGCTTGTTTTATATCAATCACAACACTGTCTTTAAGAACTTGATCATGGTTTCCATAAGCTTCAACATTATCATCACCAACTTCAACATTCTCCTCAACCACAACATCATTAATACCAACTTTACCATCTTCATCTTCACCACTACTACTTGGCTCATCCCTGTAGTACGCATCTTCAACATGTAAGTTCTCCAATTTCTCAAGGTCAAACTCTGTGGTAGGTACTTCTTCCTCTTTCACATTAGATGTGCAGTCGTCTCTAACATCTTCCTCATCAGAGCTCAAACAAATAAGTTTTCTCTTATCTTTATTTTTGGTCTCTCTAATGTCTATTGAAGTATAAGACATGACTCTCTGACGTGTAGTGGGGTTCGGTTTGGAGCTTGTTGAGATAAATTTGGGTTTGGATTTAGGATTGGTAGGAATGGTTTTGGTTTGAGTGCCAACCAAGTAGATATGGAAGCCACATTTGTCATATATTCTTATCACTTCAATGTTGTCCCACATATGGAATAACTGAGCATCAGTTTGCATGATCTCAACACTTCCATTTTCTAACCATGAGATTGTAGCTTCCTTCTCACCACACAAAGTAAGGCGGTGACTATTTCGCACCACATATGCCTCTCACCCTCACCACCCATCCAATTTTTTTACATGCTAAACAACACCACCACAAAAACACAAACAATCGTCTCTCTCCTAGAGCGACAATATTGCTTTCCCTAACAGACTTCTCTCTCCCTCCCATTGTCATTCTCATTGTCTTTTCTATCTCATCAAGCTCGCCGAAACTTGCCATTGTCCCCTCTCGACACAGTTGACTGCTTTATCTCTTTTGTAGTTCGTCAAATTTATTTGTAAGGAGTTTGGTTGAACTTTTAATGTCGAAATGGATGGTTTTAGTGAAGTTGATGATTATAGACTTGTCGATTACAATGGTGGGCGTGAGGGTGAATTCACTCCACTTGAGGTAACTCTCTCAACTTGAGATGAACTTGCATAATTTTATTTTTATTTTTATTGTTGTTGTTATTGTTTGTCGATTTTACTTATACGTTCATTATTATTTTGTGCATAGTCCCTTCTCATGGGTGTAATAAGCTTCGAATACCTACAAACGATCATGTTGATAGCAATATTGATATAAATGATGAGATGAACAATGAGGAAAGACCACTAGAAAGAGGTGCTTGACGATAACGACTTATTTCTTATGGAAGTGGTTAAGTTAATTCGTGTATAACTATTCTTACAAGTTTATTGCTTATTGGTGATTCTAACATGTTTTTGTCTTGTATTTTGTAGGTATTCACATAGAGGTCAGCTTTGATAGCTTGGTGCCGAAGCATTGGTAAGGATAATAACATAGTTATTGTTATCACTAAATCTGAACTGGCTCACCACAACCGTAAGGGAAAGATCTATTTTGTATGTGAGAGGAGGGAAGCCACGCAAAAGACTGTCTTTCGATCAAGCGGTACAAAGAAGTGTGGTTGCCCATTTCAGTTGATAGGGATCCCACAAGGTAATGACCATTGGAAATTACATGTGACATGTGGAACTCACAATCATCCTCGAGCAAAATCACTTGTTGTCCATTCGTTTGCTAGAAGTTTGAATGAATATGAGATCATATATGTGCAGAATATGTCAAAGTCGGGTGTCGCCCCTCGTCACATCTTGGTCGGTTTGAAAGAGTTGTATCCCAATAATATGTCGAATTTGAAGAATATTTACAATGTCATTTGTCGAATAAAAACAATTCAACTAAAATGCCGAACAATATTGCAATACAGTATGCACTTCTTGAGCAACTATAATTACATAGAGTGACATATTATAGATGAGGGCAATAGAGTCAAACATTTTTTGGGTGCATCCTGACTCAATTCAACTAGTGAAATGTTTTCCATCTCTCAAGATTGTGGACCTATAATTCTAATCATTATCGGATGATGTTGTTTGAGATTGTGGGTGTCATGTCAATTGGAAAGACGTTCATTGTTGCATGTTTTATGTCTTATGAGAAAAAAGATTTGTATGCTTGGGCACTGGAAATTTTTTTTGGGATTTTTTAGCCATACAAGTTGCCAACCGTATTTGTCACTGATAGAGAATTGAGTTTGATAAAGGCCATTGAGCGAGTCTTTCCCAGAACAAGGAAATTATTGTGCATGTGGCACATAAATACAAATGTTGAGAAGAATTGCAAAACACACTTTAAAGATAATGAGGCATGGTATAAGTTTATAGATTCTTTCTCGAATTTGTATAGATCAAGTACAAAAAAAAATAGAATAAGGCAACTGCTGAGTTTGAGAGAAAATGGGCATCACACCCAAACTGTTTGGATTATTTGAGAACGATATGGTATCCGCAGAAGGAGTACTTTGTGAGTACATGGACCGATATTTTCATGCATTTTGGGCAACGGACAACCGGTCGTGTTGACGGTGCACACTCCAAGTTGAAGAATATGTTGCAAATTTACAAGGCACATTTATCAATGTATGGATTGTAATGCATGAAATGATCAAAATACAACACGTAGAGATTGAATAATCATTTCAACAAAGTTTGACGAAGGTGAAGATTAATCATGTGTCAATTTTTTTTAGAAAACTTCATGGATCCGTGGCGCACATGGCTCTTGATTTGATGCTTTTGGAAATACTTAGGTGTGAATTTGTGGGCAATGATCCTGTCAAGTGTGGATGTGTGATTCGAACTACTTATGGGTTGCCTTGTGCTCATGAAATGGATCTAATCCCTACTGGACAACTTCCATTGGATACCTTAAACAAGTATGGGATGCAACTTGGCAAAACACCTATTTGTGAAGGCGTATATGTGATTATAAACCCAGTGGTACGCTCTTAAGAAGAAGTTTAATGAATCCACTTCTGCTCAGAAGTTGGTGTTAAAGATGAGGTTTCCAGGGTTGTTTCCCTAGTTCAACTATAATGATCGAACCATCCGAACTTATGGCAGGCAATGAAAGACATAAGAAGAAGAAATTGTCCAAACATGAGAGGTCGACTAAAAGAGACCCATTGGGTCACGAGTATGCCAAAACTCAGGAGGAGCTAAAAACTCAAGAAAGTGTTTGCAAGCAAACACAAAAGCCCAAAAAGTCCCACAATACTTGGATGAAGGATATTCTCATTGTGGATTCAGGACTATATTGATAGCATTGAAAACGTTGAAGGCGAAGAAATTTGCGGATTTCAATGCCTAGCCAATTTCCTAGATTACGACCACCATTGTGATTGGAAGTAGGTAAGGAATGAGCTAGAAACTAATGAAAAGTTTTGGATTGGAATGTGACACGAGTCGGGGGTGAAGATGGTAAGGGATGCTTTGATAATTCTTGAATCTAATGTACGCAGAGACATGTGAAATTGGCTCATTGACCCTAATATGTTAGAGCTTGCAGCCAATTGTCACATGTGTGTGTTTGTGAATTATGAGAACCTAAGCGCTATGTGTTTTCCATATGTGCAGCCTCTGCCATAGTTGAACGACATTAAGGCTTGTTTCATGGCACACCTCGCCCAGACTTCTCACTTTGTCTTGCTCCATATGCTACTGAAACCCCTTGCCTCATATAGTACCAAGTTGGCCCTCTTGCCTATTCCCAGAAGCAATTTCTTGGAAGAGTTCATTTGATGTGTAGCTCCACATTGGTGACATGATGTTGAGGAACTACAATGCCAAGAACGCTAAAAAAATCAACAACTCGGATGAGGTCATTGCCATATTGGATTGATGCAATGTAAATATTGTAACTCCCATGTAAACCAATATAATGACATGAAAATCATATTTTGTTTTGGTGACATAGGCTGATGTTTTTTGTTCGAAAAGTCAGTGTTTTTGTATCTGTGGATGACTTGTAATTAAATGTCAATATAAAAATACATTAATTATTTTACATGAAATTATTTGAATTGAATACTCATCTTGCTCATGATGTATACCAACATATACTAACATTAATCCAACCAACATCAAAGGAAAAAACTGTACTCGGGAAAATTGACATTCCCAATGTTTAGAGGTAGAATCCACCGTCCAAATAGTAAATTGACATTCCCAATTTAGAAATTCCTGCGAGTAGGAGCTGTGAACTCGCGTGATCCTATGCGAACATTTTCCACTCGCAGCATCCTCTACGATTGCCTAAAAAACTGTACTCTGGAAACAAAATTGAAATTTGTTTGTGTTTGCAATTTTTTTTTTATTTCTATGATTTTGCAACAATGTTTTCAGTTTCATTTTCTCCGGGCTGACTTTGTCTCCATTTATTCATATATTTTAAACAACATTTTAATGCTAGGTAACTTGTTGCCAATTTGTTTTAGTTTGATGTACAAAAACAACATTTCATTTCCTTGGAGCATAACAAACAAAGTACATATGCATAATGTTAATAAACAAGGAAAATGAGAAGGACGCAAGATAACATCATTAAATAATTGGAGTCATAACCCTTGAAGTCATCATGTATGTCCATTGGGTCATCAAAGTCTTGATCATGGAGGTCGGCATCATATTCCTCTTTATCCACGTTAAAGTTTGAGCGCGTGTCATCAAGACGTTGCCACGATCTTCTTCTTTCGAGTTGATTGCCAAACCATGATAAAGCTCTCCACTACCAGTGGGAGCAAAAGAGTCAACCCAAGTAGCACCCTGCCTCAGTCCATACATCAGGCACTGGAGGTGAAGTCCACCCTTCCATCAACCCAATTTCATGGGAAAACCTGAAGATTCCGATTTGTTCCTCAGATAGATCTTCAAGCTCTACGTATTTTTCATTTTCAACCGTTGCAGCAAGAGGAGGAGGAACATTGTTCCCAGGAGGAGGAGGCACGTCATTCCTAGTAGGAGGAAGAAGAAAAGGAGGACAACGAACATCATTCTTAAGAGGAGGATATAAAACATCCTCCGTACTTGAAAAACTAAGAGGAGGGGAATTGGATATTGAGATTTTGCTTTGAGAGAGTTTGAGAAGATGAAGTTTCATCTCCTCAATTTATAGTGGAAAATGAAGAATGCCCCCTCCATTTGCTCCTTCCAACAATACCAACCATAACCCTCACCGATTATACATGATGGTTGACGATTCACTTCTTAGCCATTACCAATGCAACCGACGTTTCACTTCTTAGCCATTACCAATGCAACCCCCTTATCGATTAGACCTGATGGTACGTTGAAAATCAGAGCATAATGCATGGGGAAGACACAAGTCAAACCAGATTTTAAGAAAAAAACCAATCTCGATGTAAGAAACGACTGTTGTCAGTACTCCCATAAAATCATGCGAATGTCGTTGTGATTGCCTAACTTCTACTAGTAGGATCCTCCGTGTTGGCTGAAAAAACTGAATTATGTCCTAAATTTGAAATTTGGAGTGTTTGCAAATTTGATTATTTATTTATTTATTTTTTTAATTTTGAAATTTCTATGGTTTTGCAACAATGTTTAGAGGTAGAATCCACATTCCAAACAATACTTTGAAATTCCCAATTTTGAGAATCCTACGAATATGAAATCTGTAGTCGCAGAGGCCTCTGCGATTACCTATATTAGGCTCGCATGATCCTT
This sequence comes from Berberis vulgaris, assembly GCA_963556465.1. Lineage (NCBI taxonomy): Eukaryota > Viridiplantae > Streptophyta > Magnoliopsida > Ranunculales > Berberidaceae > Berberis > Berberis vulgaris. Next base: position 47,964,279 of record OY747136.1, read on the forward strand.
TGCGACAAAGTCAAATTTTTGGATTATGTCCAAAAGTGGGATTTTGTGGTGTTTGAATTTTTTTTAAAAATGTTGAAATTTTTATAGTTTTGATACAAACATATAGGAAGAATCCACCATCAAAATACAATTTTGACATTCCTATTCTCAAGATTCATGCGAGTAGGAGATCTGCATTAGCATGAACCTGTGCAATTGAAAAATCCCCTTTCATAGTATCCTTTGAGATGGGGTGCAAAAACAAGACTGTTTTAGTTTTTCATAAATTTTTGGTCTTAAATTGAAAGTAATTTGCTCAAGGTTCAATGAATTTCTAAATTTAAAAATTTGAAGGTTCAGATGAGCCCACATTTACAGAGTCTTAGCAATCACAAATCCTTAATATAAAACTCGATGAAACAACATAAAAATGTCATAATGAAACTCGATGTCATTCAACAAAAGATTCATTAGTTTACGTTATAGCAGAAGATTCAATAGTTTAAATTTGACACTAAATCAGAAGTTTATTTGGTCATGCCTCTTCTTGGTTCTTTGGTCATGACTCTTCTTTGTTCTAAGCTCGCTTGATCCACCACCAACTTCACCACTATCAAGAACACTATCTACGTCGTCTAAGGTCAACATTCCTACTTTCATCAGTAGAAGAGTCGAGCAACTTAATAGCCTTAACAAGTTGATAGGGTTCTTTGATGTCCAAGCATAACAAACAACCATGAACCATGTGATGCTATGGATGGGAGTATTTTGCTTGGATTCACACAATGATCCAAAATTGCTTGACCATACAATCATGAAAATAAAATTTCCCAATGAAAAATTATAACAATTAATGAGAAAGACAAAATGAGATCAATATTTTACTTAATGATGCAATGTTACATCTTCAGGAAATAGGTCGTCAATATGCTCCCCAAGAGTGATGATGTCTTCATTCACAACCCCGACACGTGGGGGGCATTCCCACTTCGCCATGGTGGGGAGATTATCATTCGACGAAATACTCGCGTTACCCCAAAGCCTGAAATTATCGTATATCCAACCCTACAAACGAAACAAAACATAATTATTTATTCAAAAATCTCAAACAATTTAAAGGGAAATTAATTGAATAACCAAGTGTAAATATACCTCCAAAAGCAGTAATATCCAAATATTTGCTTGGTACCAACTCTGCTAGCACAACCCAATAGATGATGCAAGAATGCCAAAATTCCTACGTCAAGCAAAATTTTCAATATCATCCACCTTCATTAGCAACTTCAAATATTCGGTTCGAACCTTGGTTCCAGTCTTATCGACAAAGATAGTCACGTCTAGGAGAAATAACAAGTAACCCCTACCAGCTTGTTGTTTCTTTTGAAGAGAATTAATTGCCCTTACTTTTCCACAACAATTGTCTTTAATAAACTTCATTAATAAAACTAAGATTCTTGTGAACATGCTTCTCTGCTTCAGTCTTTTGAATGCCCAAACCATTAACCAACAATTTTACACATTCCTCTGCCTTCATTTGAGTTTTTTTCACAGTAAGCGGCTTACCAATGATCGACAACTGAGTTATACGATAGACTTCATCGAGGGTGATGGTCGTCTATCCAAAAGGGAGGTGAAAAATGTTGGTCTCATGTTGCCAACGCTCCACGGAAACATACATCACCACCTTATCGACATGATCCTTACAATAGTCAATCAAGGGACGAAGACCACTATTATACACCATTGTCGTTACTTCTTTCTGCTCCCGTCTCAACTGCCAAACTACAATATTTTTATATTTATGTCGACATCTCAATTCACCTCATTCCTAAATAACAAAAACTAAATAAATGTCCAAATAATATAAAAAACAAATAAACTTAGATATTTTAAAAGATGGAAAATATAATAATTACCTCGTCGCCATCCTTAATGGAGCAAGGCATATGGCCATAATAATCCTCTAATATGGAGCCATCCTTGGGAGCCCCAGGATACGAAATACTTACATCTTCTTAAGCTTCATCAGAATCAAGTTCAACATAAATAATTGGTTCCTCATTATCACCAACAACCTGGTCACTCTCATGTCTGAAACCCTTATGTCCGACACCCTCACCCGCACCCTCACGCTCATGTCCAACACCCTCACGCTTATGTCCAACACCCTCACGCTCATGTCCAACAATCTCATGCTCATGTCCAACACCCTCTGCTTGAGATTGTGATTCGGCTTGACTTTGCGATAGGATTAGGAGTCAACCCTCCAGGATACGAAACAATTATATCTTCTTGAGCTTCATCAGAACCAGGTTCAACAAAAATAACTGGTTCCTCATCGTCATCAGCAACCTGGTCACCTTCATGTCTGACACCTTCACCCGCACCCTCATGTCCAATACCCTCACGCTCATGTTAAACACCCTCATGCTTATGTCCAATACTCTCACGCTCATGTCCAACAACCTCATGGTCATGTTCAACACCCTCTGCTTGAGATTGTGATTCGGCTTGCCTTTGCGATAAGATTAGGGGTCAACACCCCTAGGATACGAAACACTTACATCATCTTCAGCTTCATCAGAACTAGGTTCAACAGAAATAACTGGTTCTTCATCATCACCAACAACCTTGTCACCCTCATGTCCGACACCCTCACCGACAGCCTCATGTCCAACACCTTCACACTCATGTTCAACACCCTCACGCTTATGTCCAACATCCTCATGCTTATGTCCAACAACCTCACGCTCATGTCCAACACCCTCTGCTTGAGATTGTGATTCGGCTTGACTTTGCGATAGGATTAGGATCTCGTTGTTGCTTGTGTGTTTATCAAATTACTCCCTATTTCATTTTCTCTCATTTTCTTCTTCACTTCTTTATTTTTCATTTCTTCCATTATTTTTTTTCTCTTCCATATTTTCTTTATGCTTTTTTGCAATCACTTTTCGGTTAGACACCGTCATTGTCCGTTTATCACCTTTATCAGCTGAATCATCCCCACCACCATCACCACAACCAACCAAAGAAGACACAATGTCTTTGGTCGTGTTTGCCATACTACACAATCAATTTGAACTTACAAAAACAATCCTTAAAAAAATAAATAATTTACATTGCCAAGTTACATGACAATTTAGGGTGCTAAATAATCCTTGAAAAAAATATTCATAATAATTTACAGTGTTTAGAGTTCCCTAATCGCATACATACGCACATGACATGGTATTAGTTCAATTTAGGGTTTGAGATCGAAATTACCTCTCTACAATGTGGGGTTGCCTTCGTTGAATGACCCCAAATCGCACACCTAATGCCAAACCCAATCGCACACAGTCCTTCGCGGAGAAATCACACAGGAAGCCTTTCAGAGAATGGGAAACCTGTTGAGAGAGTAGGGGATAAAGTAATTGTAGTGGGAGGGACGATGAACCTTTTTGGGAGAGTCGAGTGGAAGTGGAAAGGGAGATATTGGGGAAGAGAGTGACAGGTTAGTTGGGAGGGAGAGTCAGTGGATGATCGAAGATGAGAAGATGAAAGGATGCCAGAAGAGAAGAAGAAGTTGGGAGGGGGTTTCTGATCATTTTGAATTTGGGAGGGGAGAAAGATTTAGGTTTTTCCTTTTATGGGTGATGTGGAAGAGAATTTTGGTGTGGGAAAGAAAGGTGCATGGTGTGGGAAAGAAATAATTAGATTGGTGGTGTGGGTGAGAGGAATCTGTGGTGCGAAATAGTCTGTCATTATCTTTGTCACTAAGGAGATATTTGCAGGACCACTCCACTACATCCACATCTTTTAGTAGTGTTATTTTCCCTCCTAAGTAAACAAGCTTCTTCCCATTATTTGTCCCGTCACCTCCATAATAAATGAAACTCACATGTGGTCATTTAACTGGAAAACACATTGGTCATTTGAACAATAAAATATGGCCATAGAGAATAACTTCCATAGAAACATGCACTCGCAATATGGTTATAAAATGCAAACATATTCTAACTTTAACAATTGACCATTCAACTTGCGTTCATGTTGAAATAAAATGATGACTGGGTACTACAAATCAAGCTCCAAATGCACTAAACTAATCACAATTTGGGACTACAAAACAATCCCCCAATAAACAATTAACAAACCCCAACTGCTCTAACCATAGTCATACCCAAAATGGCAAGAATATTTAAACATTTTCATTCTAGAAAAGCAACTAGTAAATGCATTTCTACCTAATACAATCATAGAACAATAGCATGAATAATAAAGATTATAAGCAATATAAATCATTCAGACATGGTGGAAGCTCCTAATGAGAAAAAAAAATACAAAAATCCCTAATTTATTAACCATTTGTTTGGTCCCCAAGATACTAAAAGTGTTAACTTTTGTTTACTGAATATGATAGACAAAATAAATGCAGTGAAGGCTTACCAATCAGACTGGAATTACCTCCTTCTACTTCAATGAGTTTAGTAGTACTTCAGAGTTTACCCAAAGAGTTTCACTACTACATGCAGTTTGGAGTATGAAGATTTGAGCGAGGAGAAGATGAATAGTGCTTACGCCATGGCTATCCAAGATGAAAAAAAATTTGTTGTAGAAATTTGCGATTGCGATGAGAAGATAAAGGCAGCCGGAAATAAGATGAATAGTTGTTATACCTTTTGCAGACAACCGTCGTTCTATCACTTGCCTCAATTGCATATTTGACGCTAAGACTCCTCCACGCACAGAGATAAACTCTACTGATTTTAGTAAAACACGTGCAAAACACATATAGTAGGGTAAGTTTGTCATTTTGAAAAAATTGGATGGAGTTTGTTAGTCAATGTAGTTGAACACATAGTCATGGGTGTTAGACTAGGATATAAAAACAAATGGGGGCCATATATGAATAATTATAAACTAATGGAGACTAAATGAGAAAGAACCCTTGTGAGGAATAATGATGATATGTTGGAAATATTGATATATTGGCTTTCTATGATAAGCTTTTAAGACTTTACAATTCATTTCTTCTTTTAAAATCTCCACAAATCGAAAGAATCAGAAAAAAAAAATCAATAAAGTTGCTCGGTTGGTGAGTAGATCGGTTTGGTTTCGATTTCATAAAACATTGAAACTGAAAATTTTAGTTCAGTTCGCGGTTTCTTAAAAAAATCGAAGTGACAGTTAGGTTTTCAACCCTAAGTAGGGGGTGTGCACGGTTCGATTCAGATCAATTTTCATGATAAACCGAAAACTTCAGTTTTGTTTTATCACCAAAGGTTTGGGATAGATTTACCTTGGAATTCTCTACCAAATTGAAGAACCCATTTGAAAATCCTAAATAAACCTATACAATCCAAACAAAAAGGAGTTATTAACTGTTGTAATGAAAGCCAGATTTTTCATTTCATGAATAGAAATAAGAAGAACAATATTAAATGTGATGGTTTGTGAAGAGTTTGGATCAGGCCAAGTTTGAATCTGTTCAGTTTGGTTGGTTTTGTCGGTTCATTCAATTTTTCCAGGCAGAGTTAAACTAGTTGTAATGAAAGCACATATTTTTCATTTCAAATAATTTTGATGAATAGAAATAAGAAGAAAAATATTAAATGTGAAGTTTTGTGAAAGTTTGGATGAGAACAGGTTTTCAATCTTGCAAATTAATGAAGATTGAAGTGTGGTTTCTTCAACCAAAAGAACTCTCTCAATCGCTGGGGTCAAACAAGAACAAAATTAATATGAAGAGAAATGAGGAACATAACGATGGGTTTTCAATTAAACATCAAAGTCAAAACTCAACTCGTATCTCAATCAAATGTAGTATCCAATAGTGTCAATCGGTTAAAATTTTAACCAAACCGAAATGATTTGATCGGTTTTCAATTTTTCTTAACCAAAATGAACTGATTGAAATCAAAACGGACAAAAAATGGTTTGGATCTGTTCGGGTTGGTTGGTTTTGTCGGTTCATTCGATTTTTTTCACACTCGTATTGCGGAGTTAAACTAGTAAAAGTTTTACTATTGAGGAACCCAGGGTTAAACTTTGGCACTCTGGCGGGAAAAAACAAATTCTTCAGATAAAGAAGGAAAAACTTGATAAAGAATTAAAGATGTAACACTTTTTCAAGTTATAGAATCAAGCAATAAAGAAATGATTTCAGAAAAGCAGTGTTTGTATTTTCTTTCCAGAAACTCCTAAATGAATGAGGGGAAAAGGCCATAATTACAAGATGCCCATACTGCTAAAAAAATGGAATAATTTCAGATGAACATCATATCATACTCATCGTTTTTCGTAAAACTTGAATTCCAATAGAAGATATGAAGTCCTCTACAAGAGCTAATTCTGCAACACTAATCTGTCTAGAACTCAAACATTTACCCTCCTCAATTCTCCCACACAAGGATTGTGATTTCGTTTTCTGAGTTAATTCAGTCCCCTAATTTTAAGATATATATCGTGAAATATTTTTGTTTTGTGTAGAAAAATGTAAAATTTCGATTGTGATTTCGGATTTAACAATATAAGTTATGCATTTCAGATTTTGATAGAGATTTCAGTAATTTCAAAATATGAAATATTTCGTGAAATTTCGACATAATTCGAGAAATCACATTCCTTGGTCTCGCATGTTTCTATGAAGTATGACTTTACAAATCATTATACATTTTATGACTTAACACCATGTTATGAGCACAATTTTGATTGAAACTAGTGTAATAGTTGTGCCAACTTTCACTTTCCACATAGTATGTACCCGTGCCCTGGTCCTTGAGTTGTGTCTTTGACACTTTCCAAATAGGTCACAATATTCCCAAATATCTTACCATTAAAAAAATTAAAATTCAAACCTCTTGTTACATGATTTACAAAACATATCTTGGAACTCTGTTGATTTAATTACATTCATTGTCATTTTATGTTGGGTTTAAATAATATTTATGAAAAAATAAAAGAGGAGAAGAAAAATAAAATTTTAAAGTGATTATTTTCTAAAGCATTTTAGTTGAAAGTGGATAAGATTTTCATGATGAGGGCAAAATTAAATACAAAAATAAGTGACATTGGCATTAATTATGTCTGCCCTTTAGGTCATGGTGAGACCCTTATACCACTTTTAAAAAGAAAATACAAAATCAATCGCATTTACTTCATTACCCCATACCAAACAATCTGTTATATTGGTTAGCTTGTAAATATTATGAAGATCCGAGGACATTTTGAGATTCTTATAGTTCTATGTAATTTTGTACATAGAGACTTGACCTATTAACTTGATCAACAAAATCATATATCGACCCCTTGCCATCATCATCGTTAAACTTTGCTCTCAAGAGTGGTCATATAGATTGCTAATGCAAAAAAGTCCAAGTGACGACCTACATGCTAAACCTTAATTTATGCAACAATTGACATGAGGGCATGCATTACAATACAATATGATAAACATTAAGTATTCGTTTTGTTATTTTATTATAAACATAGTGGTTGGTTGTTCATGGTGGTGACTCGAGAGCAAGGAATGAGATTTTGCAAAATTTTGACGAAAATTTCGTTTTTATATAAATTACGAAAAAAAAGGGTGAAAGAAAATTTTACATTTTTTAAGGGTTTTTTTTTTTCAAAAAATTTCAAGGTTTTTTTTTTTATTTTTTTTAAATTTGGGTTATTTTTTTGTAAATTTTATTTTTCGTAAACATACGAAAATCTGCTACCAAAAATTACATTTTTTTCGAGGGTCTTTAAAAAAAAATCTGTATTTTTTTTCTTTCATAATTTTGGGTTTTTTTAATTATCATTTTTTCTAATAATTTATTGATTTTTCAAACCACCCTTAATTTTCTAATTATTATTTATTCCAGTTATAATTTGAAAGAATACAAAAACCAAGAGATCGAAATTAACTCAAAAACCAAAATTTCATTTTTTTGAAGACGAAAAGAAAAAATGGTGAAGAAAAAAATACATTTTTTGGAGGGATTTTTAAAAAAAAATTAGAAGTTTTTTCAGAGATTTTGGGTTTTTTTTTCTTCCATAAATGTCGGTATTTTTTTTTGGTAAAAAAATACTAAAACCACCTACCAAAAATTACATTTTTTTTTGTGGGTTTTTGAAAATTTTTGGATGTTTTTCCCGTAAATTTCAAAATTTTTTATTTATCATTTCTTTTAATCATTTTGTTGATTTTCGAAACCACTATCCTATTTTCTAATTATCATTTTTTCTACTTATATATTGATTTTTGAAACCACCCCTTGATTTTCTTATTATATATTAATTTCATGTTTATTTATTTCTTAGTATTTAGACTTCATTTAATGTGTTTATTAAATTTATTTGCTTGCATTTTCACACACCTCATATACCCTCGAAATTCATTATATATATTTCATCTATCTTCGAAATTTTTTTCGTTTTTTCTTTAAACACCGAAATATTTCTTAAAATCAGGAGACCGAAATTAACTCGGAAAACGAAATCACAATTCTTGATCGCGAGCTTGCAATATTGGGAATTAAATAATGGAGAAAAACACATTAAAAAATGAACATATCACCAAAAGCTCTCACACCTAAGGTTTTTGTCAACATCGGGCGAAATGGTAAGTGATTGTTACTTGATAATAGAAGTTATGAGGGCAAAAACTAGAAATTTTACGATTTTTTTTTTTTTTTGAAGTCTCAAAATTTAAATTGCCAAAAATGAAACACACGTGACTTCAAATATTTCACTTTTTTTGGGGTAATTTTTTACATTTTCGTGTAAAACCCAAAAAGTTATGAACCAAATTATATTTTTTCGATCAAAATATTTCGTAGATTTCGATATTTTATTGTAAAACTCAGAAAATTATGATTGCAAATTACGTTTATAGGGATACTTAAGTATTTAGGCTTCATTTTATGTATTTATTAGGTCAATTTACTTAGTATATTACTTGTTCACATATTTATATATGTTTGATATACACTCAAAACTTTTACTATTTTTCTATATACAACAAAAGATTTCACGATTTAAAAAAAAAATCAAGAAACCTAAATTACTTCGAAAAACAAAATCACAGTCCTTGCTCCAGACTGACAATTTAACAACAAATTTCTATTAACATTTATAAGTCAAAACTGACAATTTTTTTTTAATTGTATTCTTGATGAACTTAATTTGGTACTGTTGAATTTATCTGTATAACTATAAAAAAATACATTTTATATATCAAACTAAATCGGGTGTAATATCTTAAGCCAAATTGTGGTCAATTCGTAGACAATTTAATAAAGGCAAATAAGTCTAATAACTAGTATACATGATTAAAATTGTAAAATAACTTAGATAAGTATGTAAATTTAATCTTAAAAATTTTGAAATGTGCGAACGTAATAATATCCTAATTACAAATTTATAAAAAGGGGGTGGGAGTGGTTTATGAGCCAATCACTAATTCAGGAATGGTAACAGTTAGAGAGAATAAAAAAAAAATCTATATATGTTTAAAAAATTCTTACGCTCCAAGGAAACTGAACTTATGTCATTAGTAACGAAGTTTTAAATACAAACCACTATACCAAACAATTAATATGTTTTTTTACTAAATAAAGTTTCATAATATCATAGTTTTACGTTTATATTAATTTTTTTTTTTTTTTGAAAATTGGGGGGGGGGGGGGGGGGGGGGGGGGCGCTTCTAGTCCCTCTATAATTCCGCCTGCTCACACCATTCGAAAACAGAGCAAAGCACCTAAGGCGTGGCTAATTTGGGTTGCCTAATCGGGTGGAGGTGGACAGTGGGTTGATCGAGTAGTGGTGGTCCGATCAGCGCCAGCAAACCTAGTGTCATAAGAGTAAGAAAATTGGCCATTGGTGGTGGTGGTGGTGCGCAGGGGCGGACCCAGGATTTTAGTCGAGGGGGGGCGAAATGGAAAATACTTATTAGTTGATAATAGTAGTTATCACTGGTAACGTCAATTTTTTTTTTTTACCGAAGCTAGTAACTAATAAAAAAAAATTCAACTATAAAAAATACAATGCATATATCAAATTGGATCCAAGTGTAGTCAATTTTAAGCCAAAATAAGGTCATTATTGATAACCTTAGCAAAGAGCAAACAAGCATAATAACTAGAATATATAACTAATATCACAAAAGAGTTTGTCTAGGCAGCCAGACTTTAAAACCATTTTTTGGCCAGGCTAGAGCATTTTTACACCTTTACCCATTCTCTTTAAAATACAATCACAAACATTATCTATAGAAGTGATAGAAATGTAAAAAACTTAAAACCTGACCAAAAAGTGGCTATAAAGCCTGGTTGTCTAGAATTGAGAATCACAAAATAATTAGGATAAGTTCTAGGTGAAGCTAAAAAAAATTAGAAATTTGCGAATCTAATATGATCATAATACAATTTCAAAGAAAAACTAGTTTATATGAAGCTCAAATTTTATACGAGTTGGCTAATGGTATATATTTTCATTGAATTCTATCGTTATTATTTTAGATATTAATTTTAAATATTTTTTTGTTAGGGGTTTAATATTACTTGTGAAAAAAAATTCATTTATTTAATGTTAATAAATTTTTATTAAACTAAACATTTTTTAATGTTTGCAATTACTAATAAAATTGCATTGAAAATAAAATAAAAAATGCACTCAAAGAGTATTGAACTCAGGTCTTTTACTCAAAGTAATAAACCTCCAACCACTACACCAACAAAGACATGTTTAAATATTTTCATAAACAATTAACATATTGTATTCTACATTATATAATCGATTTTTTAAGACTAAAATATATATACTAAAAATATATTAAAAGTTGAGGGGGGACACTTAGTAGGTCCGCCCATGGTGGTGCAAAAATGTGAAGGTCGGCGGTGGGTGATGGTTTGCGATCTAAATGGGGAGATGGAGGAAGGGAGAGTAGCGGCAATGGTGGTTGGAAAAGAGATGGAGGAGAAGTTGCGTGTGGTGGTGATGGCCGGAGGTGGGCGGTGATCGACTGATCAGAGAGAGGACGGAGGGAGAAAATGCTGATCGCAGAAGATGAAGGGATAGGCCGAAAAATCCAGTCAGCAATGACAAAGCAAAGTGAATGCATTCAGTAGTATAATTAATCAATCACCACCTGTATATTTTTCTATTAAAATATGAAGTTGATATAAAAATCAAATCTTTCTCTACTATAGACACCCAGCTCTGTGTTAAAGCAGAATGTTGCACTTGGCATCAGTCTTCAGCATTTGGCAAAAACAAGCAAGGGAAAGGTCTGAAGCAGGCACGAATCTACATGGTCACTTGCCCCACTGAATTTTGAATTTGTTTGGTTATTTGCAATTTGCCTACCCTGCGACGCCGACGATGCCATCCCGCTCACCTCTTCCTTTCTCCCTTTGTTCTCTACAACGCCAATGACCATGCCCCGCATTTTTCTTCTTTTTTGTTCCCTCTCTCATTTTATTGTGAGACCGAAACCTCCCCCCTCATCCTCTTCTTCCATTTCTGCTTGATTTATTTCCCTTTCCCACTAACAACCCCAATTCTCTTTTGTCTGCTTTGAGGAAGAATAAAGATTTTTTTAAAGTATTTTCTCGAGATGAATTCGTATACCTAGGCCTAGTTTTGTATTTTTATTCATAGGATTTTTCTGAAAATACATTTAAAATTCGACCAATTAATTTTTTCTAAAGATACATGTTTGTATCTCGAAGTTCATCTGTAGGTTATTGTTTGAAGGACATATTGGTAATCAAAATGAGCCTTTGAACAGTCAACGTGCGTTGACTGTTAGTCTTGGAGGAGATTGCAATAGTGATTAATGTTGGGGGTAACCTCTAATTAGCTATTTTTTTTATAAGGGACAAATAACAAATAACCCAATTTTTTTTTGTAAACATATAATTTTACATTTGAAATTATTTTTGCCCCTTAGCTTTATGCACCAATTTGATTTGTCTCAATATATTTCTCTTTTGTGCTCCTACAAAGTAGCTTGTTGGATCTATTTTCTTCCCCCATAAATTAGATGAAGTTTTGTTTAGCAATTGGTGTTTTGTAAATAATTAATTATTATACTATCATTAATAATTATGATTAATCACTATGCTCCCTTCAACAAAAATCTTAGCTCCATCATTGGTCAGAAGAACCAAAGAGTCTTCAAATGAAAAAAACAAATCTAATTGTCTTGTGTAAGAAACTCCAATCCTGTCATTTGCTAAAGTAAGTTGACGCTGAAGGGCCAATATAGGTGCAGAGCAAGTTGTTCTAAAATGACCAGCCTGATTGCAACGACTACAATGTTAGTACTTGTTTTACTTGCCCATCGTCCTCTCAAACTTTCTTCGTTCTTGGCCGCCCAAGTGGCCTGAGTGTTTAAAGTGGATTTATGACAGTGGCAACAACCAGGGGCGGAGCCAGAATTCTCTTAGAAGTGGAGCAACTAATTATTATGTGAATTAGAAGAGTAATGGACCAACTATTTAAGGAAACGTGAGAGGGCAAAATGGGGGAGAAAGAAGAAATGCATAATTTTTTTAGAGGCAATCAGTAGTATTAATCAAGTGGACCTCACTATTCTATAGGCAATCAGTAGTATTAATCAAGTGGACCTCACTAATCCAGTAAGCAGCTTCCTTTGAAAATCCGTGAATCTCCAGTATTTTGGCTTCAAACTCAATATTTGTGAGAGTTTGAGCAGCTTCCCACAGAAGGTTCACAAGAATTTTGTTATTGAATTGCTTATGGAAGGTATTGCTGATGTGACGTATACAGAAACCATGAAAAGCTGTTGGGAAAGTAGCTTCTACAGTATCAACAACGCTGCTTTGCCTATCTGAAAGGATAGTCAGTCGTGGCATATTCTTCGTAATAATCTCAAGCAAGTTTTGCAGCTCAGACAGAAACCACGTCCAGTTCTCATCATTTTCCTTTTAGATAACTCCAAATGCCAATGGAAACACACCACCATCTCCATCAAAACCAGAGGCGAAAAGCAAAGTTCCAAAATATTTGCTTTTCAGAGGACTTTCATCTAGACCAATCAATGGTCGGAAAGCATTAACAAAACCAAGTATTGATGCTTGAAATGAGATAAATAGACCTCAGAAGCAATTATCATTTGGATTTACATGAACAGATGCAGTACTTCCTGGGTTGGTCCTTCTAACTTGGTCACAGTACTGAGGTAGGAATCAATAAGCTTCTTCAAATGATCCACGAGCAGTAGCCATGACCCGCTCCTTTCCTCTCCAGGCTAGTTTGTAACTTAAGGTTATGCCATGAACTTGGTGGATCTCTTCCAGTATTTCCTTTGGCTTTAGATTTGGGTTTTGTTGAATATGTTGTTCCATGGTATTTGCCACCCAATCCACAGATGCTTGATGATGGTGAAGATGACTTATTCCACCACAAGTATGCGTCTCATAGATGGTCCTGATTGTAAAAGCAGAACCACCTGGAACCCTTGCAGCGTGAACACGCCATGGGTATCCTGTGCTTGCACACTTGGCCGTGAAACGGGTCCTGCGATTTCACTGTTTGTATTTCAAAGTGAAGAGCAATTGTTGCATCCTTCAATGCCCTTCGGCAAGTCTTGGAATATGAAAACACCCATTCAACAGTCAGTTCATGGTCAGGATTTGCAGCTGCAAAGCTATGAGGCTGATTGATGGGAGTAATTGCCACATTGTTCTCCTGAACTACCATATCTTAGGAAGACTCGGCATCCATCTCCTGGTTCTTATCTACATCTAGCTCAGAGTTCTGATCAGATTCATGGACTTTCATTACATCAACTTCACTGTTACTCAGCAATTCCAACCCAGGGTTACGTAGAACAAGAGCCAATTGATTGTGATGATCATGATCTTGTTCATAACTCTGTTACTGAGCAATTTCATGTGCATGGGATTGTTCAGTTGGTTCATAGTGATGGGTATTTCCAGACACCATTTTAAGAGCGACGTGTCTTGCTCATTCCATTGGGTCTGACTTAGAACCAGTTCAATATCATGGGTCTGCTCCAGAGATCGCTCATGGTCATGGCTATTTCCAGGTACTCAGTAAACTATCATGCATACGTTCCAAACCCACTGAATTATTCACTTTCAGACATGAAGTACAATTATCATCAAGCAAATAGTGCTCATTCTGTTCAAACAATGCGTCATTGTTTTGCCAAAAAAGTTGGCCATTCAACTGACCACTTCCGGACATAAAACTTGTCAATCACTTGTAATGAGTAACCCAATAATCTATAGCCAAAAGCCCCCAACTATAAACACAAATCAAACAAACCTAAATTGTATAACAACTATTGTCAAAAGAAATCACATATTCCAAACAAACCAAATCCTGTACTTGAAACATAGCAAACAACAACAACAGGAGCAATAACCTCAATTACCTGGACAAAACACTATTAACTGCTTCTCAGCTTCTTCCGATCTCTCTTTGTAATCGAAAAAATTGCAGTTACAACAAATCCAAAATCCTCTTATCAGTTTCCCAATAAGATATCAATCAATCTCGTCTTTCCAACTAAACCGAAAGAAAAGAAAACGCAAATCACTAATGAGAAAAAAAACAACTAAGACAAACCCATCAAACAACACAAAAAATTTAAAGGAAACCCAAAAACTCCTTTAGATTATTTACTACATAAACTCCACAAAAAAAAAAAAATCGAAGAGAGAATCAGAGATTTGGGGTGAAAGCAAACATCAAGAGGAAGATGTGAAGAAGGGGTTTGAAGAGGGGAGGGAAAGAGATGTTTTTTGAAAAAAAGAGAGGGAGAAGGGTAAAGGGTGTGAGAATCAGAGATTTGCAGGGGCAAAGGTGTAAACACAGAGATTAAAGAAGGCAGGCTAAAGGGAATGTGAGTGAGTTTTCAATTAGGCACCTCACACTCAAACCGTGTTCTGTAGGGCTCAAAGTTTGAAGAGACACCTCTATTTATAGAATTTTCATCTCCTGCTAGAGTTTTTTTTTTTGTTTAATAATCCACGTCTCCCTTGCATTTTTTTTTTTCATCTCGTAACTTTTTTTGTGTAATAATCCATAAAATATAAGTTCATTTTCTATTAAAAAGGCAAACTGTAGGAACTCTACTTATATATTTTTCAAAAAATTATAGCCATCTCTGTGAGCGCAATATTAGGCTGTTCGTCAAGTACTACGACAAGGTTCTTTGTACTTTTCAGTGCCTTCAATTATGCGTGCAAGTCCAGTAGTCTTTATAATATATAGCTGGATTTCATCTCTGTTGCTACAGTTTTACTTTTTTCCAAACAACAAATAATCATTTAACAGTACATAACAAGTTAAGTAATTCCATATCAACAGGATTCAACTAAGCTTATGCAATATACCCACAAATTCCCAAAGAGAAAATGACATGACAGGATTTTGAGATACAAAAGAAAAGAAAAGAAAATAAATTTAACACTAGAAATATCTGACAGATTACAATGAGCTAAAAAATAATATAATAATACAACACTGACAAAAAAACGATAACCATTGTAACTAAAAGAAGATTGAATGTGAATGTCCTACTGAATTTATATTTCAAGTTTAAAACTAGCTGTCATCACTCCACTTTTGTCCATGTAGACTGCCGAAGAACAAATGAAAATTGCTGATTTTTAGCTTTTGACACTTCAACCAAGCTGCTTCGTCCTAGATGATCAAAATTATAGCCTCGAAAACCATTTTGATCTTTTGACACTTCATCAGCGGAGCTGCTTTGTCCAATCAACATCTTTCCACTGTTGCTTAAACCTTGCAACCGCTGCCTTGTGTGTCTCCACAGACTCGTACCTCCGACGCCTGTACATGTCTTCCTCTGATAAGCGTAACATGCCTCTGATAACATTCAACCCAAGACTGCTTTAAAAAAAAATTTCATCGTCAATCACGTGGACATAGCCCTTATCTAGACCAAACTCGACGAAGTTAAGGAAAGTTCTCTGGAATTGAACGCTGCAGGCCACCCTTTTCAGCTATATCGATCAACTTCTTGGCATTGTGCTGACTCCATTCGTCTTCAGATTCATCGATTGTCTGATAGAAAATAAACACAGAAGTGAGCCACACTAAAGCAGCTACGAAGATGTGTGGTGTTATTAACCTCAAGAAAGAAACATCTTTGTTATGATATTCCACAGTAGCAAAAACTAATAATGAAGCTTTAATAGTAACCAGGAATTCAAATGAACAAGAGGTCAAAAGCCGCTTAGGCTGTGCAAAAATTGTCATATGAAACCCCATAAAGGTACACTTGATTATACATGCAAACCTAAATATGAGGATGTATCTAATACCAGATTGCAAGAAATATCTGCATCTTTGTACTTCTTATCCGTGAAGAAGTTTTGCCTTCTATCTTTTTCTTTTTTTTAGTGTTATGTACCATATATATATATATATAACCCTTGAACTTATAATGCTCACCTTCTTGAAGTACAAAGGTGCTTCGTTAAAAATCTCTCCAGGTACAGGAATACACTCTACCAAACAATGCCGACGTTGTTGTGCCAAGCCCATAACAGTTTCAAGGAAGACTACCTTTTTAGTTTACTTTCTAAACATCACGATGAGACATTTCTTGAAGTTCCACAGCTCTTCCCATACCTCCTCATCCATACTCCTAGTAGCGGCAAACTCATGCTGTAATAGCACGAGGCATTTTTTGAGAACAACGATCAATAGGGGAAACTCGATGAGAAAATGTACAAAATAGAAAGAAAAAGGAACTGAACGTGTCACCTGGGCTCAAATATTTATTGTCCCAGATAACATTAAAAAAAGTGAGAAAAATCCAGAATGAAGGGGATTATTAAACACAACTTACCTGCATCGGTAAAATGCAACAATGGCCTTCCGTAACAAGTTGCCACAGCGGAAGCATCATATAAGTGAAATTTGCTATTGAGACAACAAGATGTTCTGGCATCTTTGTGCTCCCAAAGCAATACTGGCAACGCTCTTGCTGAGTCAAGGTACGCTTTCCAACTCTACTTGTATCCGTCAACTGATTGGTTTCTTGTATTTTGCGATTTTTCTTCTTTCTTGGAATGTCTTCATAATCATACTCATCATCAGGACGACCATACAACTTGTTTTGTACTATTTTTTGAGCCAGGTGCATATCTCCATCATCCTCTTTTTTCTTTTGTTTAATAGAAAAATCTTTCATTGCGAATCTGAATCAAGATATTACAACCAATTAAACTTTAAACTAATACCTGAAGACAATGAACAAAACCAATATGTAACATAACCCCCCCCCCCCAAATAGGAGTAAAGATTCTCATAAAGTTTTCAAAAGAATCATACAGTCGTGAACTTTTGATAGAGGACGCATAATAAAATCATAGGAGTGACAAATGACTTATAAACATTACAACAGTGAGACACCATCAGAAAATGCAAAAAGGTAGGAATGAGTGTCCAACTGCAAATTACCTGCATGCAACTCCCTCACTTGCCTTGATAGCTAAATGAGACTGTCTTTCTTGCTTCATCTTGATAATCTCTGCTTCTTCCTGCAATAAACACATCCAATTGAGTATGGTGTAGTTGATACATTCTGTTCCTACTGTTTGAGATGCCTTTCCCCAAGAACATAAGAGTCGAGCATATGTCAAGCTCAAAATTTTCACAACCAGAGACATGTACTTGATTCAATATATTTATGAACATAAATGTTAATTTTCCACAAAAGACATAAGGGATTCAAAATTCCCCTAACAAAAACAGTCTTCTACTGAAGCAGACTTGCATAGAAAACCATGCTTATTCTGGAAGTAAATTCGCTAATGATAATTTCAGCATAAAAATAATGTTTCCGAGACCTTCAAAATAAGTGCATAAGATATAAATAATACTAGTTCAAATATAACTAATACTCACCAAGAGTTTGTCAGCCTCTTCGTTCTTTCCTTTCATACGAAGTTGCATTGCTTTAGCTGCTAGCTGATTTGCAGTGAGTGCTTGTTTAACAACTGGAAAATCTTCACTAGGTTTATTGATACTAGATGAAACAGAGTCCAACTTCACATGTTGTTCAGATGGTTCAAGCTGATCAATGAGCTCACGCATGAAACTCCCATCGTTTGCAAACTTGTTTAAGTGGGATGCTGCAGCAGAGATTAGTTGACTATCACCTTTGGACATATCTCGGTCGTTCCTCTGTCTCCAAGATAAGGAACAATCAAATTTGGGTGCCTCCATTTCAGGATTTCTGGAAGATACTAGGGCTGAAAACCGAACCGACGGTTCGGTTTTTCACCTAAACCGTGAACCGAACCGATTTAGGTCGGTTTTAAAAATTTCAAACCGAAACCGAACCGACCATTAACAAAACCGATCCGAAACCGAACCGATTCTAATTTATGCAAACCGTAACCGAACCGACTAAAATCTAATCAAAACCGAAATAAAACCGAACCGACCGACTATTTTAAACATATTGTATTATTTATATATAAAATATATATTATTTATTATATATATTCGATCGGTTCGGTTTGGTCGGTTAAAATCAAATAGAAACTGAAAACCGAACCGACCACTTCGGTTTTGAATTTTTTAAAACCGAAACCGATCCGAACCGAATTTAAACCGAACCAATCGGTTCGGATTATATCGGTTCGGTCGGTTTGATCGGTTTTTTGTTCAGCCCTAGAAGATACTTTCTTCAAGTATTTCCGTCTAGGTATTATACCAAGCTTAACATGCGCTCGAGATATTATCAAGTCCGAATAGCCGAAGGAGATGAACCAAAGACGGCATGTGTTACAAGGTACGGGTCTTACGAATTCTTAGTCACGCCATTTGGTTTAACTAATGCGCCGACCACATTTTGCACTCTAATGAATAAGGTACTAGCTCCTTACCTTGATCGGTTCGTAGTTGTGTACTTTAATGACATTGTGATCTTTAGTAAGACATTGGAGGAACATGTGGATCACTTGAGGCAAGTGTTCCAAACTTTGAAGGAGAACGAGCTTTATGTCAAAAGGGAGAAGTGCTCATTTGCCCAAGAGGAGGTGACATTCTTGGGTCATATAATTGGCAAGGGCAAACTTCGTATGGATAAGTCCAAGGTACAAGCCATCCAAGAGTGGGAACCACCGACCAAAGTCACCAAGTTAAGATCTTTCCTTGGCTTGGTGAACTATTATAGAAGGTTCATCAAAGGCTACTCTTCCATAATCGCTCCATTGACGAACTTGCTCAAGAAGGGACGAAGTTGGGATTGGAATTCAAAATGCCAACAACCTTTCGAAGGATTGAAGAAGGCAATTGTGGAGGAACCGGTGTTGGCACTTTCCAACCATTCTATGTCTTTTGAGGTACATACGGATGCTTTCGATTTTGCTATTGGTGGAGTATTGATGCAAGAAGAACATCCTATTGCCTTTGAAAGTAGGAAGCTCAATGATACTGAGAGACGGTACACAGTGCAAGAGAAGGAAATGACTGCGATTGTATATTGCTTGCGAACATGGCGTCATTACTTGCTTGGGAGCAAATTTGTGGTCAAGATCGACAATGTTGTCACTAGCTACTTCCAGACTCAGAAGAAGCTCACACCAAAACAAGCTAGATGGCAAGATTTCTTGGCAGATTTCAATTACATTTTGGAGTACAAGCCTGGCAAGGCTAATCTTGTTGCGGATGCTTTGAGTAGAAAAGGAGAACTTGTTGACATAAGTCAACCTCAAAGCAACTTGAAGGGACGCATAAAGGAATGATTGGCACATGATTCCATGGCTCAAACCATCATGTCTCTTGTCAAAGATGGGAAGACAAGACGATTTTGGGTGGAGGACTTGATATACTCTAAGGGAAGGCAAATCTATGTTCCACCTCATGACAACCTAAGGAAGGAAGTCTTGAAAGAATGCCATGATAGCATGTGGGCGGGACATCTAGGTATACATCGGGTGGAAGATTCCTATTATTGGCCACATATGAGGGATGATATCGAAGCATATGTAAAGACTTGTCTTGTATGCCAACAAGACAAGGTGGAGCAACAGTCACCTGCCGGCTTACTTGAACCTCTCCCCATCCCAGAGAGACCTTGGGAAAGTGTTTCCTTGGACTTTATAGTTGGTTTGCCCGCATCGGAAGGTTGCAATTGGATACTTGTGGTCGCGAACATATTTTTGAAGTATGCCACCTTTATTCCCACACACAACGAGTGCACAGCCGAGCAAGCCGCACATTTATTCCTCAAACATGTGGTGAAGTATTGGGGTGTGCCCAAATCTATTATCAGTGATCGGGATACTCGGTTCACGGGGAAATTTTAGACTGAGTTGTTTAAGTTGTTGGGTACTGACCTTAATTTCTCTGCTAGTTTTCATCCTCAAACGGAAAGGATGAATGCCTTGCTGGAGTTATACCTTAAGCACTATGTGAGTGCCAACCAACGAGATTGGGCTAAGTTGCGGGATGTTGCCCAATTTTCTTTCAAGTTGCAGAAGAGTGAAGCGATGGGTCGTAGCCCATTTGAGATTGTCATGGGACAACAACCTATGACCCCGAGTTCTATTGCCACTGGCTACACTGGAGTGAGTCCATTAGCCTATAAGTTTGCCAAAGGTTGGAATGATAAGGCTAATAAGGCTCGAGCTTACCTGAAGAAGGCATCCAAGAGGTTGAAGAAGTGAGCCGACAAGAAGAGACGACCTCGAGAGTTCCAGGTTGGGGACCTTGTGCTTGTCAAAATGCATGCTCATGCCAGGCTTTCAGGACTGCATCGTGGCCTTATCAGGAGATATGAGGGTCCTTTCCCCATAGTCAAGAAAGTGGGAAAGCAAGCATAAAAGGTCGAGTTGCCGCCGAGGATCAAGTTCCATCCAACCTTCCATGTGAGTCTATTGAAGCCATATAAGGAATATCAGAATGATCAAAGCAGAGGAGTTTCACATAGAACACCAATAGGCATGAGGATCCAACATGACAAGGAAGTAGAGACTATCTTGTCAGATTGTTTGGTGCGCCATTCCAACTAACCTCCCACACATGAGCTACTCGTCAAGTGGAAGGGATTGTCAGAAAGTGAAGCTAGCTGGGAGCCAATCCAACATTTGTGGCAATTCAAGGAGAAAATCCAAGCGTACGAGGATTTGAAGATAACAAGGACGTCGCCTGATTAGGTGGGGGAGAATGTCACAACTATCTTCTTGCCTAGCCAAGTGAGGTTAGCAAGTGTAAATAATGTAGAGTATTCCACATTGTTCTAGAGAGTTCTCTAGAACCTTCCATAGGATTCTAGTCCTTAGATATTTTTAAGGAAATGTGTAGAAGATCATTGTAGACCGTTGGGTCAAATTGATCACCACCACCCATTGGGGAGGTGGAGTTGTATAAATAGGCCAAGGCCTCATTTGTTGTAATCACCTAAGAGAATTCAAACAATACAAGTTCTAGTTCTATTGTGTGTTCTTAGCTTGCTTAGCTTTCCAGAGTCTAAGTAAGTCTTTCGTGGGCAAGGCTGACTAGCTTTCTTTGATAAGTCGGAGCAAAGTATGCTAGTGCCGCACGGGAAGTACTTGAGAAAAGAAATCCCGTGACAAACTAAAGAGGCCTTAGCCTATTTATACAACTCCACCTCCTCAATGGACGGTGGTGATCAATTTGATCCAACGGTCTACAATGATCTTCTACACACTTCCTTAAAAATATCTAAGGACTAGAATCCTATGAAACTTCATGGAAGGTTCTAGAGAACACTCTAGAACAATGTGAAATACTCTACATTATTTACACTTGCTAACCTCACTTGGCTAGACAAGAAGATAGTTGTGATATTCTTCCCCACCTAATCAGGCGACGTCCTTGTTGCCTTGAAATCCTCGTTCCCTTGGATTTGCTCATTGAATTGCCACAAATGTTGGATTGGCTCCCAGCTAGCTTTTCTTTTTGGCAATTCCTTCCACTTGACGAGTAGCTCATGTGTGGGAGGTTGGTTGGAATGGCGTACCACACGATCTGACAAGATAATCTCAAGTTCCTTGTCATGTTGGATCCTCATGCCCATTAGTGTTCTTTGTGAAACTCCTCCGTTTGGATCATCCTGATCTTCCTTATACGGCTTCAATAGACTCACATGGAAGACTGGATGGAACTTGATCCTCGACGGTAACTTGACCTTGTATGCTTGCTTTCCCACTTTCTTGACTATGGGGAAAGGACCCTCATATCTCCTGATAAGGCCACGATGCAGTCCTGAAAGCCTGGCATGAACATGCATCTTGACAAGCACAAGGTTCCCAACCTGGAACTCTCGAGGTCGTCTCTTCTTGTCGGCCCACTTCTTCATCCTCTTGGATGCCTTCTCCAGGTAAGCTCGAGCCTCATCAGCTTGATCATTCCATCCTTTGGCGAACTTAGGCTGATGGACTCACTCAAGTGTAGCCAGTGGCAATAGAACTCAGGGTCATAGGTTGTCCATGACAATCTCAAATGGGCTACGACCCGTCGCTTCACTCTTTTGCAAATTGAAAGAGAATTGGGCAACATCCAACAACTTAGCCCAATCTCGCTGGTTGGCACTCACATAGTGCCTAAGATATAACTCCAGCAAGGCATTCATCCTTTCCGTCTGACCATCCGCTTGAGGATGAAAGCTAATAGAGAAATTAAGGTCGGTACCCAACAACTTGAACAACTCCGTCCAAAATTTCCCCGTGAATCGAGTATCCCGATCGCTGATAATAGATTTGGGCACACCCCAATACTTCACCACATGTTTGAGGAATAAATGTGTGGTTTGCTCGGCTGTGCACTCCTTGGGTGTGGGAATGAATGTGGCATACTTCAAAAATCTGTCCGCGACCACAAGTATCCAATTGCAATCTTCCGATGCGGGCAAACCAACTATAAAATCCAAGGAAACACTCTTCCAAGGTCTCTCTAGGATGGGGAGAGGTTCAAGTAAGTCGGCAGGTGATTGTTGTTCCACCTTGTCTTGTTGGCATACAAGACACGTCTTTACATATGCTTCGATATCATCTCTCATATGTGGCCAATAATGGGATTCTTCCACGAGCAAAAGTCTGATGTATACCTAGATGTTCCGCCACTTGCTATCATGGCATTCTTTCAAGACTTCCTCCCTTAGGTTGTCATGAGGTGGAACATAGATTCGCCATCCCTTAGAGTATATCAAGCCGTCCTCCACCCAAAATCGTCTAGTCTTCCCATATTTGACAAGAGATATGATGGTTTGAGCCATGAAATCATGTGCCAATCCTTCCTTTATGCGTCCCTTCAAGTTGCTTTGAGGTTGACTTATGTCAGCAAGTTCTCATTTTCTACTAAAAGCATCCGCAACAAGATTAGCTTTGTCAGGCTTGTACTCCAAAGTGTAATCGAATTCTGCCAAGAAATCTTGCCATCTAGCTTGTTTTGATTTGAGCTTCTTCTGTGTCTGGAAGTAGCTAGTGGCAACATTGTCGATCTCGACCACAAATTTGCTCCCAAGCAAGTAATGACGCCATGTTCGCAAGCAATGCACAATCATAATCATTTCCTTCTCTAGCTTGCACTATGTATCGCCTCTCAATATCATTGAGCTTCTTACTTTCAAAGGCAATAGGATGTCCTTGCATCAATACTCCACCAATAGCAAAATCCGAAGCATCTGTATGTACCTCAAAAGACATGGAATGGTTGGGAAGTGTCAACACCGGTTCCTCCATAATTGCCTTCTTCAATCCTTCGAAAGCTTGTTGGCATTTTGAACTCCAATCCCAACTTCGTCCCTTTTTGAGCAAGTCTGTCAATGGAGCGGTTAAGGAAGAGTAGCCTTTGATGAACCTTCTATAATAGTTCACCAAGCCAAGGAAAGATCTTAACTTGGTGACTTTGGTCGGTGGTTCCCACTTTTGGATGGCTTGTACCTTGGACTTGTCCATACGAAGCTTGCCCTTGCCAATGATATGACCCAAGAATGTCACCTCCTCTTGGGCAAATGAGCACTTCTCCCTTTTGACATAGAGCTCATTCTCCTTCAAAGTTTGAAACACTTGCCTCAAGTGATCCACATGTTCCTCCAATGTCTTACTATAGATCACAATGTCATCAAGGTACACAACTACGAACCGATCAAGGTAAGGAGCTAGTACCTTATTCATTAGAGTGCAAAATGTGGCCGGCGCATTAGTTAAACCAAATGGCATGACTAAGAATTCGTAAGATCCGTACCTTGTAACATGTCGTTTTTGGTTCATCTCCTTCGGCTATGTGCACTTGATAATATCCCGAGCACAAGTCAAGCTTTGTAAAGTAGCTTGCATCACCAAGTTGATCAAAGAGATCCGCAATAAGTGAAATCAGGTACTTGTTCTTGATAGTGACCTTGTTGAGTGCCCGATAATCAATACAAAGTCGTAGGGATCCATCATGTTTCTTTTGAAATAAGACCGGCACACCATATGGAGCTTTGGAGGGTCAGATATAACCAACATCAAGTAAATCCTTCAATTGTCTTCTTAACTCCTCAAGCTCAGGAGGTGTCACACGATAAGGAGCAAATGCGGGTGGTTTTGCTCCAACTTCTAACTCAATAGCATGATCCACCTTTCTCCTTGGTGGAAGCTTCTTAGGCAACTCGACAGGCATAACATCCTTGTGCTCCTTGAGAACAACTTGGATGGCCTTAGGTGCATTCACCCCTCTATCCATGGGACCCTCGTCTTTCTTGAGGGTAGCCAAGTAAGTAGACTCATTCCTCTTTACTCATTTAGAAAGTTGGAGAGCGGATACCATTCTCTCCTTACTTATCTCCCGTACCACGGGCACAACACAAGATTGTCCCTTCTTCATGATGCACATGGTGTTGGCATATGGGACCAGAAAAAACTTCACCATGTCCAAGAAATCTATACCCAAATAGAACTTGTGATCATCAATTGGAGCAATAGTTATGTCAACTTTACCTCGCCATTGTCCAAGCCGAATATCGGTGCCACGAGCTATTCCTTCAATTGGGAGACTTTTAGCATTGACTCCCTTGATATATCCTTTCTCCTTAGTATATGATAGGCCAATTTCTTCAGCAAGGTCCTTGGCCATGTAGACTGTGTCGGCTCCGGTATCCACCATGGCTTTCAAAGTCTTGTTCCCGATCTCGGTCTCCATGTACATCCTTCCACGTGGTTGTTCCTTGACCTTAGCTTGAATGATACTTAGGAGATTCATTGAGGCGATCCTCCTTTCCTCTTTTGTTTCTTCCTCCGTGACAAGCGCGGCAAGTTTCCCACGTTTTGGACACTCAAATGCCCGATGAGGTCCACTACATAAGAAGCAAGATATCTTCTTGGGCGATCCATTTCTTTTCTCCTTCCCCTTGTCTTTGGAGTTTTTGTGTTCCTTGGAGGACTTCTCTTTGTTTCCCCAACCTTTACCATCATTACTCGGCTTTTTCCCTTGCCCCCTTGGATGAGTCATTTCTCTTAAACTCAATCAAGGACTTGGCCACAGCCATAGCCGTTGCAAGGTCTTGCACACCTCGCCTCTTCAACTCCAGCTTGGCCCAACCCGTTAGGCCATCAAGGAAGCTAAACAAAGCATCCTTTTCTCTCATGTCAGGAATCTCCAAGAGCAACTCTGAGAACTCCTTCACATACTCCCTTATGTAAACTTCCTTATTTTAAAGGCGGCGAAGCTTGGCCCTAGCTTCGTTTTCGACATCCTCTGGGTAGAATTATCTCGAGTTCCTTCTTGATGGTGCACAATCCCTTCTTGACATCATCGGACCTTCTGCGCCACCAAATTGTAGCAACATCATTCAAATATAAGGAGATACTACGTGCCTTTGCCGCTTCATCCCATATGCCAACCGCATCAAAGTAGCGCTCCATGTTCCACAAGAAGTTGTCGATCTCCCTTGCACTCCTTGCCCCACCATAGGCCTTATGTTTGGGCGCTTCGACTATGTGATTGATCGTCCCTTGTGTAGCCCCACCATTGGGTACCGCAGCCATGCACACATTGAGTTGAGTTTCAAGCTTTTCAACTTTTTCCTTGTTAGCCTCCATCTCCGCATCCTTAGCAACAACTTGGGCCTCTAGGGACTCAATATTCTTGGACACCATGTCCACTACCGCGTTTAAGGCACCTTGCATCTCTTCACGAAGCTCTTGGTCCTCCCCATTGGACGCTTGCCCCTCGATGCCTTGGTCCATGTCTTCGACTTTCTCCCTCAAGTCGGACATGGTGGCACACAACTTAGCCAACCTTTCATCCATCGCAACGATCATGTCCTTCGACTTGTCCTTACGGACTTTCCCACCTTTGTCGTTGCCAATTGATGGGTTGTTGATCTCCGACAACATTCTCTTGTGTAGAATGATTTCACCAACCTTGCCAAACCTGGCTCTGATCCCAACTGTCACGGGATTTATTTTCTCAAGTACTTCCGTGCGGCACTAGCAAACTTTGCCCCAACTTATCAAAGAAAGCTAGTCAGCCTTGCCCACGAAAGACTTACTTAGACTATGGAAAGCTAAACAAGCTAAGAACACACAAGAGAGCTTAAGAGAACTAGAACTTGTATTGTTTGAATTATCTGAGGTAATTACAACAAATGAGGCCATAGCATATTTATACAACTCCACCTCCTCAATGGACGATGGCGATCAATTTGATCCAACGGTCTACAATGATACACACTTCCTTAGAAATATCTAAGGACTAGAAACTTATGAAACTCTATGAAACTTTAAGGAAGGTACTAGAGAACTCTCTAGAACAATGTGGAATACTCTACATTATTTACACTTGCTAACCTCACTTGGCTAGGCAAGAAAATAGTTGTGACAGTCGGATATAGTTGTCACGGGCTTTCTTTTCTCAAGTACTTCCCGTGCGGCACTAGCAAACTTTTCCCCGACTTATCAAAAAAGCTAGTCAACTTTGCCTATGAAAGACTTACTCAGACTATGGAAAGCCAAGCAAGCTAAGAACACACAACAGAGCTTAAGAGAACTAGAACTTGTATTGTTTGAATTCTCTGAGGTGATTACAATATATGAGGCCTTAACCAATTTATATAACTTCACCTCCCCAATGGGTGGTGGTGATCAATTTGATCCAACGGTCTACAATGATTTTCTACACACTTCCTTAGAAATATCTAAGGACTAGAATCCTATGGAACTTTATGGAAGATTCTAGAGAACTTTCTAGAACAATGTGGAATACTCTACATTATTTACACTTGCTAACCTCAATTGGCTACGCAAGAAGATAGTTGTGACATTCTCCCCCACCTAATCAGGCGACGTCCTCGTTGCCTTCAAATCCTCGTATGCTTGGATTTGCTCCTTGAATTGCCACAAATGTTGGATTGGATCCTAGCTAGCTTCACTTTCGGGCAATCCCTTTCACTTGACGAGTAGCTCATGTGTGGGAGGTTAGCGCCGGAAAAAGAGTTGTGGATCCTTTCCGGGCCTGTTTGACTCCTAAAACGGTGGAAGCTCTTATTTGCACCAATGACTGGCTTAAAGCCGATGCTTTTGACTTTTTTAAAGAGCTCACGGAGGATGAAATAGATTTCTACAACTCTTTGGAGAAAATGGAGAAAGGTAAGAAAATTTTATTCATTTTTGAATACTTTTAACTTTGTCAAAATATTTTCTCATGTATGCGTGTATGTTCTTGACTTGTAGAAATTGAAATATTGCAACTTGCGGAAGATATTACAACTACTAGTTCGACTAATCCAGTCATCTAGATTGAGGTATGTTTAATAATTTAGCCACCAAGCATGTATTTTATCTTTTTACTTTATATTGAAACTTGCGGAAGATATTGCAACTTTATGTTTTTGTTGTTTATATTTTTCAGGCAAATCACGTGCCTTATTGACATTGATTCTTGTTCGTCCAGCTGGGTCTATTGGTGGTGTTTTAGAAAACTTTCAGTTCTTATGTAATAAGCTGAAATAGACTTTAATATAGAAGTTTACTATTGATTTCAAATTACTGTTGATTAATTTACTGTTGCATAGTATTAATTTACTGTTGATTAATATGTTAATATGCAACTATACTAATTTACTGTTGATTAACTTAAGATGTGGTTTGAATGAAGCAAATTTTGAATGAACTTCCGTATTTGCAAACTGTTGAGGACCAAATCACATGTGCATAGCCCATTATAAACATAAATTCATATGGGATGGAGCAGACAGAGAAACAAAAACAAATCCTTGGCCGGAGAAAGTTCCAGGGACATACAACAAGACCTGCGAATGGCACAACAATGGCTAGTAGATTTCTTAAGGGACTGAAGATGTTCAACTGGAAAGGATATTGTAGAGCAATTTGGACTGTGGAGAGTGAGATACAAAGACAATGGCCAAATTGCATGGATTTGTAGGAGGCATATTCAAATAAGAGGAAATGAAGTGATCGAAGTACCACTGTAAAAGTGTTAGGTTATTTGTAAAATATATCTTATAGTTTCTCAGTGGTGAATAAACCCTTCGGTAGGAGAGGCAGAGTCCTAAATATTTAGTTATTTTGTCACCAGCTTAGGCATCAAAGATTACATTTTTTATGAATGCACTGATCACATTATGCGCCATGTTATGTTCTAAAATTGTTATGGGTACTAATTTGATTAAGTGACAATGTCTTATCTGTTCAAGCTTTTGAAGCAATTCATTGTTTCATAATTAAGTGACTTCTGACATGTCTCAAACATGTATCACACAGGACCGAATGTCATAGACAAGGGTATAAGTTGTTTTTGTGTTTAGGTTTAATTCATATATAGCCTAGCTAAATCAATTCTGCTTAGATCCCAATTTCAATAAAAGAAAATAGGACTAAACAAAAATTGCAGACAGAAGAATGAAACGAAACGATGAAAGAAAGATGATAGATTTGTCATAAATTCCGTGTTTATGAGGACCGAGACTGGCCCGAAACCGGCCCGTAATTCGGTTAACCGGGACCTCAGTTACCCGGTCAACTCGGTCCGGTTTCGGTTCTCATAAACACGGGCCCAATTTTCTCGGCCCGATTTTCAATTTTTACACTTTGGGCCGGTTACCCGTACTTGCCCAGCCCTAATATATATATATATATATATGTTTTTGACAAGGCTAAACTTCTTTCTCTAATTTGTTTAATAGATCACCTGCTCCTTAGTGACCTCGCTAAAAATGGTTTTCATCAATTCTAAACTTGTTCTTGGCCGGGTTGCATATAACAATAGACAAGCAAATCAATATACAGAAGTTCAGACTAACCTCTTCAACTAGAGGTTCATTTGATGAATCATCGACTTTTTCAGGCAGCCTTGATGGATCACTACTAGGCTTAAGCATCCAATCTAAACCCACTTCTTTCCTCGCAAGTTCTTTTTCATCTTGTGGAATAGACTCCCCACTATCATCTAATTTGGAAGGGGAAAATATAAATTATTACTATCAGTTGTCAACAGATAAAAGGAAGCCTAAATGGAACAAGAAAAGGTAAGCGTCATCCCATGCCTCCGTGTCTCTACCGACTTTCTGCTTGTTTCCAATTCTTTGACTTCCCCTCCTTCCTTTGTCATTCTCATCTTCACTATCAGAAGTAGATGAAGAATAATGTTTTTTTTTCCTTCTTTTTGAACCTCTTTTAAGCCTACTCCTGCCTTCATCAGTAGAGATCTCATCATTGAACTTCTTATTTCTTCTCTTATTTTTGTGCTTCTTTTCATCAACTTCAGAATCATCCTCACTTTCAGATGATGAGGATGACTCATCAGATGCATGCCATTTTTTACTTCTTGAACTTTTCTTTATTTTTTCATCCTCGCTTGAGGTATCATACTTTGAATTTCCTTTTCTTCTATCTTTATCCTTCTTGCTACCTGATCTCTTCCTCTCTTTTGTCGAAGAATCCAAATCCTTCAAGAGCAAAGATATCATCAACGTTTACACTAAAGTTAGCCAAAGAATTGAACTTTTGATAAAGGTCACATTACTTACAGTGTTAAGCTGATCCCTAGGTATGAATTTCACTCCAGAAAGCATTGTTCTTTCTTCCAAATCCTCAATAATATACCAACCACATGTACTCCCAACTGCAACTTCAAAAACCAACAGTAGAAAAAACCATGAATCATAAATTCACAACTCCGATTAAATCAAATATATGTACATAATATTGTCATGACAAATGTGGTTCCCACTTTAACCTTTTTGATGGGTTAGATCCTTCCGATATACATTCCTTATTTTCGGATCAACTCAACAATGCGATATCTCTTATGATTTAAATAGTTTAAGAACATTGTTAGAATTGTTGATGCCATAAAGTCTATGCAATCAAAACAGACAATGGCTCCGTAATGGTCCAGGAGTGTTACAGGATATAACATTAAATACTAAATAAGCAAATCATGTCCAAAACATTAAATATAAAAACATCAAAACATCTAAATCAAAACATATCATCCATGACGCATCAAACAACAATCAATAAATAGGGCAATCAATAAAATAATCAATAAATAGGGTGATCAGTAGAATTGAATTGAAATTGAATACTAACTTTATAATCTATAATTTGGTTGCAAGGACATTAATGAAAGGAGAAAACACACATAATTTATAATTTGGAAAACTTACAGATGTCAGTATTGAATACTCACAGACACCAATTGAATTGAATACAAAAGGAAACATCAATTGAATTGAATACAAAATGAAACATCAATTGAATTAAATACAAAACGAAGGTGCAAAAGGAGGACAATAATTGATTACTCACAGACACCAATTGAATTGAATACAAAAGGAAACATCAATTAAATTGAATACAAAATGAAACATAAATTGAATTAAATACAGAACGAAGGTGCAAAAGGAGAAGGACAACTTACACATCAGTGCAATCCCCACCCCAACTCCCCTTCTTTTTTTTTTTTTTTTCTTCAGCAGATGATCACAAACAAATATTAGAACTAAATAGTGATCGAACTGTGGTGGTTCGATCGAACAATCCCCCTTGACCCCTTCTTTTTTCTTTTCTTATTTCTTCAACTGACGATCACACAGAGATCGCGATCGCAACATATCGTGCTCGAAGTCAACTCCCCTTGATCCCTTCTTCTGGCTTGACAATCGTCTGTGACGTTATAATGCCGTTACAAAACAATTGTTTTCCTCCTAACAACTTTTATAACGGCGTTACATCCCCACCGTTAAATGCATACATTAAATCATTGAAACGTAACGGCTCTGACCTGTTTCACTTTCATTATAATGTTGTTTTAACTGCATAGCATAAAGTATCGATCGTTTGATGTGTAAATGTATATGAAAATGACTTCTAAACTTTATTATGAATGACTCTTCTATAGAATTGATTAATATCCGAACTCATTAGTTTACCTCCATCTATCTGAATGATTGGTCTCAATGAAACATGGGCATTTATTACTTGGCTAATATCCTAGAGAATCAAAAAAGTCTTAAATGGAATAATTTCTTCCCAAGAGAGTTTACAAGAATAATGTTGGGGAAATTACCCAATATTGATGTGAATACTCTGTTCCTAATAAAGTAGTTTTTCTTGTCCTTTTCCCAAAAATTATTTTCCCTACGAAACAATTTTCTAGGATATCAAACAAAGTTTATCAAGAAAAATGAAGGTTATAAAAAGCACATTACAACTATTAGTCGGGGAAGGAAAATGACAAATCAAATAAGAAAATTAATCAAAAGATAAAACAATAAGACATGATCTTTTATCAATTCCATGATCTTCAGTAAAACAAATGCATAATATATGGCAAGTTATAGATCATATATAATTACAACAATAACCTCTTAGCAATTTTAACAAAAAATTTGGTTTATCAAAAATAAAAAATTAATATGCGGGCAAAATCTCAACCATTCACTCCATTGGCTTTGCAATTGGCAAGATAACCTAGATCAGGAAAGATTTTAAGAGCATCTCTGGACAAACTCAAAAAGCCATATATGGCAATTGGATGAGTTTTGAGGGTGAATTTTAATTATCCAATGGAAAGCGCAAAGCTCAAACCCATTGAATTTCAGCCCAAACCATTGTTAGAAATGGGTATAAGTTGAAAGGTTTTGGGCGGAGCTGGTCACACAATATAATTTGCGTGTCTAGCTCAATTGACTTTTTCGACCCTATATCTAAGGGTAAATAGTATAAAGATGGTTATTTGCACCCCAAAAATTAATTTTTTAACAAAGTCTTATGAGATTTTGTTCAATGGCCCATTAGAGTAATCCACTCACAGCCTCAAATTGGTCCACCTTTTCGAGCTTGAGGTTGAGTTTTCCATTGGAGATGTTCTAATAGCATCATCTTATGAAACAATAGAAGATTCCAATTTTAATTTTAGAAACTGCTACTTACACCACACACTTCTTCTTTGCGCTCCCCAGTCGTTTCTATTTTTAGACCAAATACTTTCTCGCCAAAACCCTCTCTTCTTCATCTCTTTCTTCCTCTCTTTCGCTCTTCGTTTCGATACCCATCTCTCTGTGAGGTCGCTCCTGCGTCTCTTCATTTCAACAAAGATCAACAGAAGGACATTTTTTTTTTATCTTCAACTTTTGCTTTGTTTTCTTATACTATCAATAGGAGAATAGGTTTCAATAGTTTTTTTTCATTAAATCATAATGACGGTTAGTTTCAATATAAAGTTTCAAAATTTTTTGAAAGAGAGAGTTGGGGAAACAAGGTTTGCTCCAAATTCAAGGGTTTTAAAAAGGGGTGTTTGATTTTGCATCTTAACCTAATCAGAGTTCTGTGTTATCTGAAAAGTAGCAATCTTTGCAAAATTCAGATCAAAACAAAGACCACCTTTAAGAATAACAAAAGGCTCAAAAGCAGCTGAATACTCGGAGTAAAGAGTATGTAAAGCTTGATTCTTGTTTTGGTTTTTAATTGAATTAGGTTATATAATAAATTACAACCCAGTTATCACATACTAGGTATTTGATTTTAATCGGAGTTGCGGATTCATGGTATTTTCTATTGTTGGTTTGAAATTGCAGTTGGCCAGTATATCATTGAGAATTTGGAAGAAAAAACTATGCTTTCTGGAGTGAAATTCATACCTAGGGATCAACTTAAAACTGTAAGTAATGTGACCCTCTTCTGAAAAAATTCAATTCTTTGGTTAACTTTAGTATTAACGTTGATGATATTTTTGCTCTTGAAGGATTGGATTCTTTGACGAGAGGAAGAGATTAGGTAGCAAGAAGGATAAATATAGAATAAAAATGAAATTCAAAGTGTGATAGCTCAAGCGACAATGAAAAAATAAATAAAAAACTCAAGAAGTAAAAAATGATTTATAAGTTTTACAAAAAGAAAAACACAATGGAAATATCGTACTTTCACATGCCTGACACATTAAGACCACTTTTTGTCGACATTGAAAAATAAATGTGTAAGAGACTTTTCATAATAATTTAGGGTCTTATAATAAATTACATTGTTGGCTTGGATAGTATTTATCAATATTTAAGAGGCCTTAATTTTTATCATAAATTATTTGAAATTTGGAGAGCAGCTTAGTAATTTCACCTTTTCACCTTTGGCGCGGGTTGAAAACAAAAGAAGAGAGTAAAGTGGTTATTTTATGTATAGATGAACTTATTACATGCCCTTCAAGTGGTATAGATTGAAATCAAAAGCTTTGATGAAGGGCAATTTCGGAAATTGTGAGTTGTGCTCGAGTGTAAAAGTCAACAACAGTAAAAGAAGTTTGTTTGTTATGGTGGGACCCTTGGTCCACGTTTGGTGCAGGTAGAAACAAAAGGGGAAAAAAATAGAGGGTAAAATGGTTATTTTATGCATATAAACTTTTTTTTATGTATGCAGGTATCCATAGGAAAATAAATAAAGCATATTTCAATAAAGATTGTCATACAATTTCCCCAATCCCATTTTACCATTTTACAGTATTAGATGTAGATACTCATTGTGTTTGGCCAAAAAGAAAAGGGGGAAATGTGATAGAAGATAGCTGGAAAGATTGTTTTTTTGCTGAAGACAGTCCTCTGGCCAGATATGGCATTGGAGGACACACTATATAACACATTGAAACATCAATATGCAAGGATGCACGACTCAGACACAACATACATGATACACAGCAACTCGTCAATTTCAAAAAAATTAGGACTGGTGAACAAGTCAAACCTTATTTATTTTTTTGCAATCCAATTTTAACTTGATTTTCCATACAAAAGTCTATCCACCCATTTCTCGAATCTCAAGTTACAACTCGAATTACATCATCCCAATCAAATCAAACCGAAGTCCAAAACTACATATTAACTAACTAACATGGTTACCTATTTGTGGGTGAGGAATGAAGCTATGTCAACAATTAAGCGATCCAAAGTTAAACTAACCAAAGGGGGATTCATGGGGTTAGAAGACTTACAGAAGAAGAAGAGTTGGGAGTGATGTGTTGCTGAATGAGATGTTGGAAATGAGAGTACTCCTTCAACCACTCATACCGCTCCTCTGTACTGAACCTCTCATCCCTAAAACACCAACATCACAAGCTTGTAAAACAATGTATCAAAGTTTATAAATCAAGAAGAGATATTGAGAAAGAGAAGCAGTAATTAGGGTCCTTTTAAGCTGAAACAGAAGAGAAGAGTCTGGAAACAGAGATTGCATGACAACAACAGATATTGCGAAGACAACACGCAACAGCCACACAATCGAGATCCGTATTGAGAAGGTCACTCACTTCTTCTTCTTCTCTGAAACAGGCAGCTGCGCGAATGAGCACTGATAGAGAACAAAAAAACGATCGAATTAAGATGTAGTTCGGGGCTTTAATATCATCCGTTGGATTTTACTAAGATATGAAACAGAAACAATTATTTCCACCCCATTTTCACTCACGCCGTGTCCAGACCGAGTCTGTCGGATGTGCATGTCCGAAATGGCGGAAAAACCATAGATTTTGCTTATTTTTTATCGATAGATCAGATCGCAGAGGCGGAGATTCTAAGAACTCCACACCACATAAATCACCAAAAACAACAATAAATCAAAGGTCACGATTGAGAAAAGCTTACCAATGCTGCAAGAAGTAGGAGGATCCTTCTGCAGATCCTTCATTTCCTTCAAGATCCGTTTGGAAGCTATCGTGAAACCCTAAACCAAAACCAAACCAAACCCAACCCCAGATCATCATCATCAAAATCAACACAAACATTTCAAAAAATCGAAATCGAAGAACGAATCATTTAAAACGATCCTACTTCCTTCCTTTCTTGCTTGTTTAGTTTGCAGTGAAAAATTAAGGTCTCTTGGTGTCGACCAATTCCATCATTGAAGAAAAAAGAATATAAAGAGGAAGATGAGTTGTTTGGTGCGAGTGATGCTTGTGTTCGGGAAGTTAGGGATTTAGGGTGGCTACTTTACGTTTATGCCCTGATCTCAAAGTTTGTAATACACAGAAAAACTCAAAAACATGTAAATAAACGAAAGTTTGAAATGGGTCCATCGCGGAAGGGCACTGTTACATATTGTAGTAGAAAGATTAGATTAGACTCTCCGGAAAGGGTTGTGAGTCCGAGTTCTAGTTGGTCAGCCGTTGATACCGTTGGTAAGCCGGATAGGTGTTGGTCAGCCGTTGGAACCTAGGATCTTCTGTAAGTCGCGATGGATAGCGCAACCTTTGATCTAGGTTAGGTGGTCCCATCTAGGTGTTCCAGGTGTAGGTGGTCCATAGATAGTGTTCCTCCCCATCCTTCAAGCAATTTGTAAAGATGTCTATGTTTTCAAGATTTTCCAGAACTTCTAGTTCTAGGTCAAATAGTTTACCAACCAAAATGGAAGGTAGAATTTCTGAAGTTGAACAAGATTTACAAAACTGGTCCATACTAGTAATCCCCCAAAAGGATATTTATCAATTATCCCAATCCATATTTTCTCAAAAAACTGAAGATTTAATCAGTATTGTTGAAGAGACAGTACCGATCAATAAATCTTTAGATTCAAAACAACTTCTCAATTTTCAAACAATCAATTCTTTATTAAAAGACAAATACAAATATATCCATTTAGGATTAATCCAAGTTGCCCTAAAACCTTTAACTAGGTTAGGACTTGACACTTGTGCCTTAGTTGCTCTTCGCGACTGTAGACACAACAAATTTAGTGATTCTCTGCTTGGAATCGCAGAGTCATCACTCTCAATGGGTCCAGTTTATTTTAACTGTTATCTCAACTTCTCAGTGTCTCTTTGTGATCCACACATCCTCGAGACACTCACCCTCAATATCCAGACCTCTGGCTTTGACATGGCTGAAGGTTCTGAACCCTTTGCTCTGATTTACAAGATCACTTATAGAGCAATGAAAACTCAATTAAGGCCTCGTGCCCTTCATACAGATGACAGAGGACACACAATCCTCTTTGAAATCAATGACCAAAAAACCAATGTAATTGTACCCAGAACGATTCAATGGGATCAGGTCACTCTCCCAGATTCATGGATCATTGAAGGAGTTTCAAACCCAAAGAAACTTCCTCAAAGTCAAATTGATAGGATTCTATCTTTTCCTGATGGATCCGTAGAACTCAGATTCAATGACTTAAGAGTCACGACTCTTGATCCATCCAAGTTTGAGTCTGGACGAAGATCAGAATCTTCTTTCAGAACTGCTCCTGTTAAGTTCCCTTCAAGAGCTGCAACTCCTGAAGAAATTCCTCATCTCCAATTTAGGAATATTAGGACTAATCTTAATTATCCTCAAATTCCTCAACCCATTTATAATCAAAATGAAGTTCCTGAAACTTCAGAAGCAAATCAATTACCCACACAATCTGAAATGGAATTTCAGATTCCCAGGGTTCAGTGCTTAAGTTCATCATTTAAACTTAACAAAGAAAAAATTAAACAAGACTTTATGTCTCCAGAAAATGATGACAGAAGAGCTAAGTTCCAATCTCAGACAACAGAGTCTGAACGAAAAGAACTTAGTAAATCCTTTTATGAATGTTGTGAAGAATTGAAATACAATTTACCCTTCTTAGATTGGTACTTCAATGTTCACATCCCACATATTCATGTGTTAAATGTAACACCCAAAATCTGGACTACTCCAGAAAAGAAAACAGTCAAATCTGTTCTACCACCCATTGTAGATCTTCAATTCAAAGTTTCAGAAAATAATTATGTTGCCTCTCCCTTTGCTCATCCAAACGAGAGCTATGTTAGTTCAATTATTCAACAGAATAATTATACTAACTTATTATTATCTGAACTTGGAGAAAAATTAGTACAAGATCAGCTTGTGACTAATGAATTGAAGAAAAAACATGTAGAAGAAAAGGTAGTCAAAGAACAGGAAAAGAAGAAACAAAATGTATTCTTCCAGATTCCTGATCCTCTTGCTCCCAATACCTTTTCCTCTAGTAATTCAATTTTATTAAAAGAAATTGATGCAAAATTGGCAGCTTTAAAATTGGACTCTAGGCTCAAAATTAATACACTATCCAATCCTTACATGTCTGAGCATGATTCGGATATTAGTGCAGATTTTGATCCAATGTCTGAGTTGGATAGACTCAATTTTATCCCTTATTAGGCTAATCCAATTAGACATGCTAAACAAGCATCCAAACCTCCCAAATGGAAGAATCCTATGCCAACTTCTAGGAATTTCTATCCTAGACCTTCCTTTCCAGATATGCAATTTGAAGAACGAAATCTTCAAACTTTTGGTTCTTTTTCCCCTAAAGAACTTTATATTTGGAATATTGATGGCATTTCTGAAGATGTTGTTCTTGAGCTTACTCAAGAAATGGTAATGATGGCTTCTACTCACAGAGCAGTAGGTAAAGATGATCATACCATTGCTACAGTCATTATTCAAGGATTTTCCGGTCTATTGAAAGGCTGGTGGGATAATTATCTCACTGCTGCTGAAAAAACATAAATTTTATATGCTAGAAAAATTGGTCCTGATGGTAACCCCATCAAGATTGAAGACA
This sequence comes from Berberis vulgaris, assembly GCA_963556465.1. Taxonomy (NCBI): domain Eukaryota; kingdom Viridiplantae; phylum Streptophyta; class Magnoliopsida; order Ranunculales; family Berberidaceae; genus Berberis; species Berberis vulgaris. Next base: position 48,002,285 of record OY747136.1, read on the forward strand.
ACTTTGTTCCTGATTGTGTGCCTACCTTGATCCAAAGTATTCTTAGGCATTTCATTGGAAACCCTAATGAATATCAAGGTAAAGCTAAAGATTTGCTTATGTCTCATAAATGCCCTACTCTAAGTCATTTTAGATATTATAAAGATATCTTCATGAAAAGAGTAATGCTTCAGACTGATGTAGCAAATCCTTTCTGGAACGAAAATTTATTTCAGGTCTTCCTGACATTTTTGCTGAGACAGTTCGTACTAAACTCCAAGAACATCATGGAGGTGATATCCAGTATGAACTACTCACTTTTGGTGATTTAATTGCATTTATCAATAAATGCGCATTACAAATTTGTAATGACTTAAAATTAAAGAAACAACATATTCATGGACCTAAAGAATTAGGTGACTTTTGTCAACAGTATGAGTTTGATGATTTCAGATATCCAACCCATTTGACTTCTAAACAAAAATATCGGTCTCATCCAGCCCGACAATTTAAGAAGAAAAAGCCTTATGGCCCAAAGCCTGCTAAGAACTTAGAACAGTACTATAGCAAGCCCAAAAGACATGGGACTCATAAGCCCAAGCCTTTTAAAAAAGGATCCACTTCAAAGCCTGTTTGCTTTAAATGCGGACAACCTGGCCATTATGCAAAACAATGCAGAACAGCCCAAAAGGTTCAAGCCCTTAACATTCCTAAACCAATGAAACATATGTTTCTCAATTGTTTGATTGATTCAGACTCTGAATCTTCTGAACCCGAGTTACAGATGGGTAACCTTAACTATTCATCTGATTCCTCATCCTCTTCTGAGAAGTCTTGTGATTGCGTTCCAGGTGCATGTTTATGTCACCTTTCTAAACCCAAAATCAATATGTTATCTCAATCAAAACAGTCACAAATACTGTTAGATTTCATAGATAAAATTGAAGATCCGCAGACAAAAACTGAGTATCTTCAACATATAAAGAGTTCTATAACTCAACAAAAACCTCCTCCTGATGTGATTACATCCTTTTATGATCACAAAGAAATCATAAGCAGGTTTAATCAATCACGCACAAGTGCTTCCCCTGTAAGTTTAACTGACTTACAACATGAAGTAAACAACCTTAAAAAAGAGATCAATCTCTTAAAACAACATCAAACTTTGGTTAACATCCAAATCCAAACTCTGCAAGAAAATCAATATCAGGTTTATTCTGAAAAAGAAGACGAAGAAGTTCCTTCTTCACAACAACCCTCTTCTTCTAAACAGAAAGAAACTGATTTTCTTAATAACTTAAATAAAAAACAAGTCATTCCACACACTGTGACCATTCAAAAATGGTTCGTGGCAATAGATTTGTTTATTTATGGACAAACTCTCATATCGGTCATCGCTTTGATTGATTCAGGTGCTGATATGAATTGCATTCAAGAAGGTATTGTACCTTCTCAATATTTCAAAAAGACTACTCAAAGTCTTTACACAACTGACAATTCTAAGCTCCAAATAGCTTTCAAATTAACAAATGCTCATATTTGCAAGGATAAAATTTGTATTAAACAACATTTTCTTCTTGTCAAAAACATGGAGCAAAAAATGATATTGGGAACACCCTTTATCAATTCAATTTCACCTTTTTCTGTGTCTAAACAAGGGATTTCAACTACCTATTTAGGTACAAAACTTGAATTTCCTTTCTTGTTTAAACCAGAAGTTTATGAACTTAATCAAGTTACAAACAAAGTGTTTTTGAATCGTTTAATTAGCAAACAACAACAATTAAACTTTCTCAAACAGGAAATTGAATACAAACGGGTAGCTGATCAAATCAGTGAACCCAAACTCCAATCTCAAATTATTCAATATCAAAAACATTTGCAAGACGAACTTTGTTCTAATCTTCCTAATGTTTTTTGGTATAGATCTCAGCATGTGGTTCGCCTTCCCTATGAACCAGGCTTTGATGAAAGAAAAATTCCTACAAAGGCTCGCCCTATTCAAATGAATAGCGAACTTATGGAATTTTGTAAGCAAGAAATTCACCAATTAAAGCAAAAACGACTCATCAGAGATTCTAAATCTCCTTGGAGTTGTGTTGCTTTTTATGTTAATAAAGCCGCTGAACTTGAACGAGGAAGCCCTCGTCTTGTTATCAATTATAAACCTCTAAACCAGGTTCTCCAGTGGATAAGATATCCAATTCCTTCTCAGAGAGATCTTCTTAAGAGACTACACAATGCTTGTGTATTTTCTAAGTTTGATCTTAAATCTGGATTTTGGCAAATCCAGGTTCATCCCAAAGATCGGTATAAAACCGCTTTCAATGTCCCATTTGGTCATTACGAATGGAATGTAATGTCATTTGGTCTCAAAAATGCTCCTAGTGAGTTTCAGAATATTATGAATGATATTCTATCCCAATTCTCTCAGTTCACCATTGTATATATCGATGATATATTAGTGTTCTCTGATTCTGTTCCAGCCCATTGGAAACATTTATACCAATTTGAAAATTGTATAAAAAAGAATGGATTGGTTTTATCTCTGACCAAAATCAATTTATTCCAAACAAGTGTTAGATTTTTAGGTCATAAGATTTTTAATGGAATGATTACTCCAATTTCAAGAACAATTGAATTTGCAGATAAATTTCCAGATGAAATCCGGGATAAAACCCAATTACAAAGATTTCTTGGATCTTTAAACTATGTTGCTAATTTTTATAAAGGCCTTAGAGTTTTGATTAAACCCTTATACTCTCGCCTTAAGAAAAATCCAAGCCCATGGACTGAAGCCCATACTTCCATAGTCCGCCAAGTCAAAAGTCAAGTCAAACATCTTCCTTGTTTAGGAATTGCTGATCCTCATGCTTTCAAAATAGTAGAAACTGACGCATCCAACCTAGGGTATGGTGGCATCCTAAAACAGCGTCTTCCTGAGTCCTCTACTATTCAATTAGTCCGATATCATTCTGGTATTTGGACTTCTCCTCAACTGAATTATTCTACGGTAAAAAAAAAAGTTTTAGCGATCGTATTGTGCATCATGAAATTCCAAGATGATTTGATAAATCAAAATTTTTTATTAAATATTGATTGCCAATCTGCAAAAGATATTTTAACTAAAGATGTCCTCAATTTGGTTTCTAAACAGATTTTCGCCAGATGGCAAGGTTTGATTTCTGCATTTGATTTTGAAATCAAATATATAAAGGGAGCAGACAACTCATTGGCAGACTTCCTCTCCCGTGAGTTTCTCCAAAGATGAGTTCTTCTTCTAACTCATCTCCTAAGCCAAAATCAAAAGCCAGTTATGCGAAGAAGCCTTCTGCTTCTCCACAGCCAGCCCCTCTTTCTTATGCCTTTCATTTGTCCCAGAAGTTCTCTCCTCTGACACAAAACGAAGAATTAAGCTCATCTTTGATAAGCTTTTCAAAGCCTAGTCAGGCACCTCTCCAATATATCAATAAGTCTAACTTAGACTCCATCTGTTTAATTGAACCTCAATTTCAGGCTCTGATTTCTGACCCTCAAAGTATCTCAAAGCATCTTTATTCTCCAGATCAACAATTTGAAGAATCTGATGCCTCCAAAACAAGAGAATTCTATGAATTCATCTTAGTTGATTCAGACTCTATTAGTGTTACTCATCATTATGATGACACTAAGTCTCGAATCACCTTCTCCAAATGTCAGATCTTCAAGGTCTTGACTGAAGCTGAATGGGGACAACTTCCCCGTTTCCACAAAAAGCTCTCACAGAGCTATGTTCCTTCATCCTATAGTTATTTTGACTACAAAAATGCTTGGTCTAGAGCATTTTTAGTTAGTCCTCATCAAATTGGCCACTCTTGGTTATTTCTGTTTTGTAAGAAATTCAATCAAAAGGTCCTACCATTCTGGTTTCAACATCATTGGTGGAGCTCTTATGGTCCTGTTATTGAAATCCTCCCTTCACCTGTCAGAGAAGGTTGGAATGTTTTCAAAGAAAAGTACCAGCCTCCTATTCCGGTTGATCAGCAGGTACTTTCAATCTGGTTTTTTATTAGATTCAATCTAGCATGGATCATGTGCTGGGATTATGTTTGTTCCCCTCTTGATCTTGCTATCAATCTCTCTAAAGTCAAGCCCCAGTGGTTCTGCCGTCGCTACAAAGTAAAATGGTGGCAACGGTTTGATCATTCCAAAGTCACAAAAGAAGGCGTCACTGCTTTCTTTTCCAAAAAAGAGGTGTTATCTACACCACCTGTTCAATTACCAATTGGTCTCCCTTCAGAATCATCCTCCAATATGAAACAATTGAAGCAGTAGATTCTGCAGTCAATTACGACCAAGCCTACCAGAGCTCAACTCATAGAGACTCTGTCTCAAATTTGTTCTGATGTTGCTGATGATGATGAAGAAGATCCAACAGCGGATCTCAATGAAGATGACTGCTATGGAGTCATTGATCCTCGAGATATGTAAATGGACCCCATGTCCATTATGCCCAAAGACAGTATCTGCCAGCATCACAAGCCAACAAAAATGCTTTCGGCTATGGTCTTCCGACAAATCCGGACAGCATTATCTTCTCTTTTCGAAAGCATCCCATGTGAAGCTACAGTTCCTCCAATTAGTGCAGCTACATTCACCATACAGTACATGCCGACAGTCAAAAGGTGAACAGTCGAAGCATCTTCAACAGTCCACCTCCACTCACACAAAAGCCAAGCAATTGGATAAGCGACAGCTCATCCTCCACTCAATGAAGAGCCTTATCTCTTCATCCCTTCTTGGTATCCCTTCTTAGTATAAATAAGTGTAAGCTCTCAGAGCATAGGCAGACGATTTTAGAACCCCAAACCTACTATTGTAAACCCTGAAACTAAGTCTGTAATCTTTTCTCCTCTATCTTTTACATCCTTCACCTGTAAGTCTCTAAGACTCCTCTGTATTATTTTCTCTTTATATATATAAGCATCTTTTTTCTATTTATCTTTTATTAAAACCTTAACTCAGACCATTCTCTGATAAGATCCTCTAGTTAACCTCTAAGTGTAAAATAGGACACTGTCTTAGAGCTAGATCGATCGATTGAATAGGTCATTGTTAAGTCTTCAAATGATTTTAATCATTGTTTTATGCTTTTGGTGTTATATTATGCTATTCCTGTTATTCTTCTCTCCTCTGTTTCAATGGCTTATATGCTAAACTGCTCTTGTATCTCTTTTTCTGTCCTATAATTCTCTCTTTCTGTCTGTTTAGTAAACTGTCAGCTGAAAACTGTAGGTCCTGTAGTATCTTCAAATGATTTTAATCATTGTTTTATGCTTTTGGTGTTATATTATGCTATTCCTGTTCTTCACAGAAGAGCTAAGTTCCAATCTCAGAAAACAGAGCCTGAACGAAAAGAACTTAGTAAATCCTTTTATGAATGTTGTGAAGAATTGAAATACAATTTACCCTTCTTAGATTGGTACTTCAATGTTCACATCCCACATATTCATGTGTTAAATGTAACACCCAAAATCTGGACTACTCCAGAAAAGAAAACAGTCAAATCTGTTCTACCACCCATGGTAGATCTTCAATTCAAAGTTTCAGAAAATAATTATGTTGCCTCTCCCTTTGCTCATCCAAACGAGAGCTATGTTAGTTCAATTATTCAACAGAATAATTATACTAACTTATTATTATCTGAACTTGGAGAAAAATTAGTACAAGATCAGCTTGTGACTAATGAATTGAAGAAAAAACATGTAGAAGAAAAGGTAGTCAAAGAACAGGAAAAGAAGAAACAAAATGTATTCTTCCAGATTCCCGATCCTCTTGCTCCCAATACCTTTTCCTCTAGTAATTCAATTTTATTAAAAGAAATTGATGCAAAATTGGCAGCTTTAAAATTGGACTCTAGGCTCAAAATTAATACACTATCCAATCCTTACATGTCTGAGCATGATTCGGATATTAGTGCAGATTTTGATCCAATGTTTGAGTTGGATAGACTCAATTTTATCCCTTATCAGGCTAATCCAATTAGACATGCTAAACAAGCATCCAAACCTCCCAAATGGAAGAATCCTATGCCAACTTCTAGGAATTTCTATCCTAGACCTTCCTTTCCAGATATGCAATTTGAAGAATGAAATCTTCAAACTTTTGGTTCTTTTTCCCCTAAAGAACTTTATATTTGGAATATTGATGGCATTTCTGAAGATGTTGTTCTTGAGCTTACTCAAGAAATGGTAATGATGGCTTCTACTCACAGAGCAGAAGGTAAAGATGATCATACCATTGCTACAGTCATTATTCAAGGATTTTCCGGTCTATTGAAAGGCTGGTGGGATAATTATCTCACTGCTGCTGAAAAAACATAAATTTTATATGCTAGAAAAATTGGTCCTGATGGTAACCCCATCAAGATTGAAGACAACTTTGTTCCTGATTGTGTGCCTACCTTGATCCAAAGTATTCTTAGGCATTTCATTGGAAACCCTAATGAATATCAAGGTAAAGCTAAAGATTTGCTTATGTCTCATAAATGCCCTACTCTAAGTCATTTTAGATATTATAAAGATATCTTCATGAAAAGAGTAATGCTTCAGACTGATGCAGCAAATCCTTTCTGGAAACAAAAATTTATTTCAGGTCTTCCTGACATTTTTGCTGAGACAGTTCGTACTAAACTCCAAGAACATCATGGAGGTGATATCCAGTATGAACTACTCACTTTTGGTGATTTAATTGCATTTATCAATAAATGCGCATTACAAATTTGTAATGACTTAAAATTAAAGAAACAATTAAAGAAACAACATATTCATGGACCTAAAGAATTAGGTGACTTTTGTCAACAGTATGGGTTTGATGATTTCAGATATCCAACCCATTTGACTTCTAAACAAAAATATCGGTCTCATCCAGCCCGACAATTTAAGAAGAAAAAGCCTTATGGCCCAAAGCCTGCTAAGAACTTAGAACAGTACTATAGCAAGCCCAAAAGACATGAGACTCATAAGCCCAAGCCTTTTAAAAAAGGATCCACTTCAAAGCCTGTTTGCTTTAAATGCGGACAACCTGGCCATTATGCAAAACAATGCAGAACAGCCCAAAAGGTTCAAGCCCTTAACATTCCTAAACCAATGAAACATATGTTTCTCAATTGTCTGATTGATTCAGACTCTGAATCTTCTGAGCCAGAGTTACAAATGGGTAATCTTAATTATTCATCTGACTCATCTTCTTCTTCTGAGCAGTCTTGTGATTGCGTTCCAGGTGCATGTTTATGTCACCTTTCTAAACCCAAAATCAATATGTTATCTCAATCAAAACAGTCACAAATAATGTTAGATTTCATAGATAAAATTGAAGATCCGCAGACAAAAACTGAGTATCTTCAACATATAAAGAGTTCTATAACTCAACAAAAACCTCCTCCTGATGTGATTACATCCTTTTATGATCACAAAGAAATCATAAGTAGGTTTAATCAATCACGCACAAGTGCTTCCCCTGTAAGTTTAACTGACTTACAACATGAAGTAAACAACCTTAAAAAAGAGATCAATCTCTTAAAACAACATCAAACTTTGGTTAACATCCAAATCCAAACTCTGCAAGAAAATCAATATCAGGTTTATTCTGAAAAAGAAGACGAAGAAGTTCCTTCTTCACAGCAACCCTCTTCTTCTAAACAGAAAGAAACTGATTTTCTTAATAACTTAAATAAAAAACAAGTCATTCCACACACTGTGACCATTCAAAAATGGTTCGTGGCAATAGATTTGTTTATTTATGGACAAACTCTCATATCGGTCATCGCTTTGATTGATTCAGGTGCTGATATGAATTGCATTCAAGAAGGTATTGTACTTTCTCAATATTTCAAAAAGACTACTCAAAGTCTTTACACAACTGACAATTCTAAGCTCCAAATAGCTTTCAAATTAACAAATGCTCATATTTGCAAGGATAGAATTTGTATTAAACAACATTTTCTTCTTGTCAAAAACATGGAGCAAAAAATGATATTGGGAACACCCTTTATCAATTCAATTTCACCTTTTTCTGTGTCTAAACAAGGGATTTCAACTACCTATTTAGGTACAAAACTTGAATTTCCTTTCTGGTTTAAACCAGAAGTATATGAACTTCATCAAGTTACAAACAAAGTGTTTTTGAATCGTTTAATTAGCAAACAACAGCAATTAAACTTTCTCAAACAGGAAATTGAATACAAATGGGTAGCTGATCAAATCAGTGAACCCAAACTCCAATCTCAAATTATTCAATATCAAAAACATTTGCAAGACGAACTTTGTTCTAATCTTCCTAATGCTTTTTGGTATAGATCTCAGCATGTGGTTCGCCTTCCCTATGAACCAGGCTTTGATGAAAGAAAAATTCCTACAAAGGCTCGCCCTATTCAAATGAATAGCGAACTTATGGAATTTTGTAAGCAAGAAATTCACCAATTAAAGCAAAAACGACTCATCAGAGATTCTAAATCTCCTTGGAGTTGTGCTGCTTTTTATGTTAATAAAGCCGCTGAACTTGAACGAGGAAGCCCTCGTCTTGTTATCAATTATAAACCTCTAAACCAGGTTCTCCAGTGGATAAGATATCCAATTCCTTCTCAGAGAGATCTTCTTAAGAGACTACACAATGCTTGTGTATTTTCTAAGTTTGATCTTAAATCTGGATTTTGGCAGATCCAGGTTCATCCCAAAGATCGGTATAAAACCACTTTCAATGTCCCATTTGGTCATTACGAATGGAATGTAATGCCATTTGGTCTCAAAAATGCTCCTTGTGAGTTTCAGAATATTATGAATGATATTCTATCCCAATTCTCTCAGTTCACCATTGTATATATCGATGATATATTCGTGTTCTCTGATTCTGTTCCAGCCCATTGGAAACATTTATACCAATTTGAAAATTGTATAAAAAAGAATGGATTGGTTTTATCTCCGACCAAAATCAATTTATTCCAAACAAGTGTTAGATTTTTAGGTCATAAGATTTTTAATGGAATGATTACTCCAATTTCAAGAACAATTAAATTTGCAGATAAATTTCCAGATGAAATCCGGGATAAAACCCAATTACAAAGATTTCTTGGATCTTTAAACTATGTTGCTGATTTTTATAAAGGCCTTAGAGTTTTGATTAAACCCTTATACTCTCGCCTTAAGAAAAATCCAAGGCCATGGACTGAAGCCCATACTTCCATAGTCCGCCAAGTCAAAAGTCAAGTCAAACATCTTCCTTGTTTAGGAATTGATGATCCTCATGCTTTCAAAATAGTAGAAACTGACGCATCCAACCTAGGGTATGGTGGCATCCTAAAACAGCGTCTTCCTGAGTCCTCTACTATTCAATTAGTCCGATATCATTCTGGTATTTGGACTTCTCCTCAACTGAATTATTCTACGGTCAAAAAAGAAGTTTTAGCGATCGTATTGTGCATCATGAAATTCCAAGATGATTTGATAAATCAAAATTTTTTATTAAATATTGATTGCCAATCTGCAAAAGATATTTTAACTAAAGATGTCCTCAATTTGGTTTCTAAACAGATTTTCGCCAGATGGCAAGGTTTGATTTCTGCATTTGATTTTGAAATCAAATATATAAAGGGAGCAGACAACTCATTGGCAGACTTCCTCTCCCGTGAGTTTCCCCAAAGATGAGTTCTTCTTCTAACTCATCTCCTAAGCCAAAATCAAAAGCCAGTTATGCGAAGAAGCCTTCTGCTTCTCCACAGCCATCCCCTCTTTCTTATGCTTTTCATTTGTCCCAGAAGTTCTCTCCTCTGGCACAAAACGAAGAATTAAGCTCATCTTTGATAAGCTTTTCAAAGCCTAGTCAAGCACCTTTCCAATATATCAATAAGTCTAACTTAGACTCCATCTGTTTAGTTGAACCTCAATTTCAGGCTCTGATTTCTGACCCTCAAAGTATCTCAAAGCATCTTTATTCTCCAAATCAACAATTTGAAGAATCTGATGCCTCCAAAACAACAGAATTCTATGAATTCATCTTAGTTGATTCAGACTCTATTAGTGTTACTCATCATTATGATGACACTAAGTCTCGTATCACCTTCTCCAAATGTCAGATCTTCAAGGTCTTGACTGAAGCTGAATGGGGACAACTTCCCCGTTTCCACAAAAAGCTCTCACAGAGCTATGTTCCTTCATCCTATAGTTATTTTGACTACAACAATGCTTGGTCTAGAGCATTTTTAGTTAGTCCTCATCAAATTGGCCACTCTTGGTTCTTTCTGTTTTGTAAGAAATTCAATCAAAAGGTCCTACCATTCTGGTTTCAACATCAATGGTGGAGCTCTTATGGTCCTGTTATTGAAATCCTCCCTTCACCTGTGAGAGAAGGTTGGAATGTTTTCAAAGAAAAGTACCAGCCTCCTATTCCGGTTGATCAGCAGGTACTTTCAATCTGGTTTTTTATCAGATTCAATCTAGCATGGATCATGTGCTGGGATTGTGTTTGTTCCCTTCTTGATCTTGCTATCAATCTCTCTAAAGTCAAGCCCCAGTGGTTCTGCCGTCGCTACAAAGTAAAATGGTGGCAACGGTTTGATCATTCCAAAGTCGCAAAAGAAGGCGTCACTGCTTTCTTTTCCAAAAAAGAGGTGTCATCTACACCACCTGTTCAATTACCAATTGGTCTCCCTTCAGAATCATCCTCCAATATGAAACAATTGAAGCAGCAGATTCTGCAGTCAATTACAACCAAGCCTACCAGAGCTCAACTCATAGAGACTCTGTCTCAAATTTGTTCTGATGTTGCTGATGATGAAGAAGAAGATCCAACAGTGGATCTCAATGAAGATGACTGCTATGGAGTCATTGATCCTTGAGATATGTAAATGGACCCCATGTCCATTATGCCCAAAGGCAGTATCTGCCAGCATCACAAGCCAACAAAAATGCTTTCGGCTATGGTCTTCCGACAAATTCGGACAACATTATCTTCTGTTTTCAAAAGCATCCCATGTGAAGCTACAGTTCCTCCAATTAGTGCAGCTACAGTCACCATACAGTACCTGCCGACAGTCAAAAAGTGAACAGTCGAAGCATCTTCAACAGTCCACCTCCACTCACACAAAAGCCAAGCAATTGGATAAGCGACAGCTCATCCTCCACTCAATGAAGAGCCTTATCTCTTCATCCCTTCTTGGTATCCCTTCTTAGTATAAATAAGTGTAAGCTCTCAGAGCATAGGCAGACGATTTTAGAACCCCAAACCTACTATTGTAAACCCTGAAACTAAGTCTGTAATCTTTTCTCCTCTATCTTGTACATCCTTCACCTGTAAGTCTCTAAGACTCCTCTGTATTATTTTCTCTTTATATATATAAGCATCTTTTTTCTATTTCTCTTTTATTAAAACCTTAACTCAGACCATTCTCTGATAAGATCCTCTAGTTAACCTCTAAGTGTAAAACAGGACACTGTCTTAGAGCTAGATCGATCGATTGAATAGGTCATTGTTAAGTCTTCAATTGATTTTAATCATTGTTTTATGCTTTTGGTGTTATATTATGCTATTCCTAATATTCTTCTCTCCTCTGTTTCAATGGCTTATATGCTAAACTGCTCTTGTATCTCTTTTTCTGTCCTATAATTCTCTCTTTCTGTCTGTTTAGTAAACTGTCAGCTGAAAACTGTAGGTCCTGTAGTATCTTGGTATCAGAGCCATCCTTTTCATTTTGCCCCGGGAAGGGTTGTGAGTCCGAGTTCTAGCTGGTCAGCCGTTGATACCGTTGGTAAGCCGGATAGGTGTTGGTCAGCCGTTGGAACCTAGGATCTTCTGTAAGTCGCGATGGATAGCGCAACCTTTGATCTAGGTTAGGTGGTCCCATCTAGGTGTTCCAGGTGTAGGTGGTCCATAGATAGTGTTCCTCCCCATCCTTCAAGCAATTTGTAAAGATGTCTATGTTTTCAAGATTTTCCAGAACTTCTAGTTCTAGGTCAAATAGTTTACCAACCAAAATGGAAGGTAGAATTTCTGAAGTTGAACAAGATTTACAAAACTGGTCCATACCAGTAATCCCCCAAAAGGATATTTATCAATTATCCCAATCCATATTTTCTCAAAAAACTGAAGATTTAATCAGTATTGTTGAAGAGACAGTACCGATCAATAAATCTTTAGATTCAAAACAACTTCTCAATTTTCAAACAATCAATTCTTTATTAAAAGACAAATACAAATATATCCATTTAGGATTAATCCAAGTTGCCCTAAAACCTTTAACTAGGTTAGGACTTGACACCTGTGCCTTAGTTGCTCTTCGCGACTGTAGACACAACAAATTTAGTGATTCTCTGCTTGGAATCGCAGAGTCATCACTCTCAATGGGTCCAGTTTATTTTAACTGTTATCCCAACTTCTCAGTGTCTCTTTGTCATCCACACATCCTCGAGACACTCACCCTCAATATCCAGACCTCTGGCTTTGACATGGCTGAAGGTTCTGAACCCTTTGCTCTGATTTACAAGATCACTTATAGAGCAATGAAAACTCAATTAAGGCCTCGTGCCCTTCATACAGATGACAGAGGACACACAATCCTCTTTGAAATCAATGACCAAAAAACCAATGTAATCGTACCCAGAACGATACGATTCAATGGGATCAGGTCACTCTCCCAGATTCATGGATCATTGAAGGAGTTTCAAACCCAAAGAAACTTCCTCAAAGTCAAATTGATAGGATTCTATCTTTTCCTGATGGATCCGTAGAACTCAGATTCAATGACTTAAGAGTCACGACTCTTGATCCATCCAAGTTTGATTCTGGACGAAGATCAGAATCTTCTTTCAGAACTGCTCCTGTTAAGTTCCCTTCAAGAGCTGCAACTCCTGAAGAAATTCCTCATCTCCAATTTAGGAATATTAGGACTAATCCTAATTATCCTCAAATCCCTCAACCAATTTATAATCAAAATGAAGTTCCTGAAACTTCAGAAGCAAATCAATCACCCACACAATCTGAAATGGAATTTCAGATTCCCAGGGTTCAGTGCTTAAGTTCATCATTTAAACTTAACAAAGAAAAAATTAAACAAGACTTTATGTCTCCAGAAAATGATGACAGAAGAGCTAAGTTCCAATCTCAGACAACAAAGTCTGAACGAAAAGAACTTAGTAAATCCTTTTATGAATGTTGTGAAGAATTGAAATACAATTTACCCTTCTTAGATTGGTACTTCAATGTTCACATCCCACATATTCATGTGTTAAATGTAACACCCAAAATCTGGACTACTCCAGAAAAGAAAACAGTCAAATCTGTTCTACCACCCATGGTAGATCTTCAATTCAAAGTTTCAGAAAATAATTATGTTGCCTCTCCCTTTGCTCATCCAAACGAGAGCTATGTTAGTTCAATTATTCAACAAAATAATTATACTAATTTATTATTATCTGAACTTGGAGAAAAATTAGTACAAGATCAGCTTGTGACTAATGAATTGAAGAAAAAACATGTAGAAGAAAAGGTAGTCAAAGAACAGGAAAAAAAGAAACAAAATGTATTCTTCCAGATTCCTGATCCTCTTGCTCCCAATACCTTTTCCTCTAGTAATTCAATTTTATTAAAAGAAATTGATGCAAAATTGGCAGCTTTAAAATTGGACTCTAGGCTCAAAATTAATACACTATCCAATCCTTACATGTCTGAGCATGATTCGGATATTAGTGCAGATTTTGATCCAATGTCTGAGTTGGATAGACTCAATTTTATCCCTTATCAGGCTAATCCAATTAGACATGCTAAACAAGCATCCAAACCTCCCAAATGGAAGAATCCTATGCCAACTTCTAGGAATTTCTATCCTAGACCTTCCTTTCCAGATATGCAATTTGAAGAACGAAATCTTCAAACTTTTGGTTCTTTTTCCCCTAAAGAACTTTATATTTGGAATATTGATGGCATTTCTGAAGATGTTGTTCTTGAGCTTACTCAAGAAATGGTTATGATGGCTTCTACTCACAGAGCAGAAGGCAAAGATGATCATACCATTGCCACAATTATCATTCAAGGGTTTTCCGGTTTATTAAAAGGCTGGTGGGATAATTATCTCACTGCTGCTGAAAAAACAAAAATTTTATATGCTAGAAAAATTGGTCCTGATGGTAACCCCATTAAGATTGAAGACAACTTTGTTCCTGATTGTGTGCCTACCTTGATCCAAAGTATTCTTAGGCATTTCATTGGAAACCCTAATGAATATCAAGGTAAAGCTAAAGATTTGCTTATGTCTCATAAATGCCCTACTCTAAGTCATTTTAGAGAGAATTATAGGACAGAAAAAGAGATACAAGAGCAGTTTAGCATATAAGCCATTGAAACAGAGGAGAGAAGAATATTAGGAATAGCATAATATAACACCAAAAGCATAAAACAATGATTAAAATCATTTGAAGACTTAACAATGACCTATTCAATCGATCGATCTAGCTCTAAGACAGTGTCCTGTTTTACACTTAGAGGTTAACTAGAGGATCTTATCATAGAATGGTCTGAGTTAAGGTTTGAATAAAAGAGAAATAGAAAAAAGATGCTTATATATATAAAGAGAAAATAATACAGAGGAGTCTTAGAGACTTACAGGTGAAGGATGTACAAGATAGAGGAGAAAAGATTACAGACTTAGTTTCAGGGTTTACAATAGTAGGTTTGGGGTTCTAAAATCGTCTGCCACCATTTGACTTTAAAGCGACGGCAAAACCATTGGGGCTTGACTTTAGAGAGATTGATAGCAAGATCAAGAGGGGAACAAACATAATCCCAGCACATGATCCATGCTAGATTGAATCTGATAAAAAACCAGATTGAAAGTACCTGCTGATCAACCGGAATAGGAGGTTGGTACTTTTCTTTGAAAATATTCCAACCTTCTCTGACAGGCGAAGGGAGGATTTCAATAACAGGACCATAGGAACTCCACCACTGATGCTGAAACCAGAATGGCAGAACCTTTTGATTGAACTTTTTACAAAAAAGAAAGAACCATGAATGGCCGCTTTGATGAGGACTGACTAAAAATGCTCTTGACCATGCATTTTTATAGTCATAATAACTGTAGGAAGAAGGAACATAGCTTTGTGAAAGCTTCTTGTGATAACGGGGAAGTTGTCCCCATTCAGTTTCAGTCAAGACCTTGAAGATCTGACATTTGGAGAAGGTGATTCTTGATTTAGTGTCATCATAATGATGAGTAACACTAATAGAATCAGAATCGACTAGGATGAATTCATAGAATTCTCTAGTTTTGGATGCATCAGATTCTTCAAATTGTTGTTCTGGAGAATACAAATGCTTTGAGATGCTTTGAGGGTCAGGGGTCAGAGCCAGAAATTGGGGCTCGATCAAACAGATAGAGTCTAAATTAGACTTATTGATATACTGGAGAGGTGCCTGACTAGGCTTTGAAAAGCTTATCAAAGATGAGTTAAAATCTTCATTTTGTGCCAGAGGAGAGAACTTCTGGGATAAATGAAGGGCATAAGAAAGAGGGGCTGGCTGTGGAGAAGCAGAAGGCTTCTTCGCATAACTGGCTTTTGATTTTGGCTTAGGAGATGAGTTAGAAGAAGAACTCATCTTTGGAGAAACTCACGGGAGAGGAAGTCTGCCAATGAGTTGTCTGCTCCCTTTATATATTTGATTTCAAAATCAAATGCAGAAATCAAACCTTGCCATCTGGCGAAAATCTGTTTAGAAACCAAATTGAGGACATCTTTAGTTAAAATATCTTTTGCAGATTGGCAATCAATATTTAATAAAAATTTTTGATTTATCAAATCATCTTGGAATTTCATGATGCACAATACGATCGCTAAAACTTCTTTTTTGACCGTAGAATAATTCAGTTGAGGAGAAGTCCAAATACCAGAATGATATCGGACTAATTGAATAGTAGAGGACTCAGGAAGACGCTGTTTTAGGATACCACCATACCCTAGGTTGGATGCGTCTGTTTCTACTATTTTGAAAGCATGAGGATCATCAATTCCTAAACAAGGAAGATGTTTGACTTGACTTTTGACTTGGCGGACTATGGAAGTATGGGCTTCAGTCCATGGGCTTGGATTTTTCTTAAGGCGAGAGTATAAGGGTTTAATCAAAACTCTAAGGCCTTTATAAAAATCAGCAACATAGTTTAAAGATCCAAGAAATCTTTGTAATTGGGTTTTATCCCGGATTTCATCTGGAAATTTATCTGCAAATTCAATTGTTCTTGAAATTGGAGTAATCATTCCATTAAAAATCTTATGACCTAAAAATCTAACACTTGTTTGGAATAAATTGATTTTGGTCGGAGATAAAACCAATCCATTCTTTTTTATACAATTTTCAAATTGGTATAAATGTTTCCAATGGGCTGGAACAGAATCAGAGAACACCAATATATCATCGATATATACAATGGTGAACTGAGAGAATTGGGATAGAATATCATTCATAATATTCTGAAACTCACTAGGAGCATTTTTGAGACCAAATGGCATTACATTCCATTCGTAATGACCAAATGGGACATTGAAAGCGGTTTTATACCGATCTTTGGGATGAACCTGGATCTGCCAAAATCCAGATTTAAGATCAAACTTAGAAAATACACAAGGATTGTGTAGTCTCTTAAAAAGATCTCTCTGAGAAGGAATTGGATATCTTATCCACTGGAGAACCTGGTTTAGAGGTTTATAATTGATAACAAGACGAGGGCTTCCTCGTTCAAGTTCAGCGGCTTTATTAACATAAAAAGCAGCACAACTCCAAGGAGATTTAGAATCTCTGATGAGTCGTTTTTGCTTTAATTGGTGAATTTCTTGCTTACAAAATTCCATAAGTTCCCTATTCATTTGAATATGGCGAGCCTTTGTAGGAATTTTTCTTTCATCAAAAGCCTGGTTCATAGGGAAGGCGAACCACATGCTGAGATCTATACCAAAAAGCATTAGGAAGATTAGAACAAAGTTCGTCTTGCAAATGTTTTTGATATTGAATAATTTGAGATTGGAGTTTGGGTTCACTGATTTGATCAGCTACCCGTTTGTATTCAATTTCCTGTTTGAGAAAGTTTAATTGCTGTTGTTTGCTAATTAAACGATTCAAAAACACTTTGTTTGTAACTTGATTAAGTTCATAAACTTCTGGTTTAAACAAGAAAGGAAATTCAAGTTTTGTACCTAAATAGGTAGTTGAAATCCCTTGTTTAGACACAGAAAAAGGTGAAATTGAATTGATAAAGGGTGTTCCCAATATCATTTTTTGGTCCATGTTTTTGACAAGAAGAAAATGTTGTTTAATACAAATTTTATCCTTGCAAATATGAGCATTTGTTAATTTGAAAGCTATTTGGAGCTTAGAATTGTCAGTTGTGTAAAGACTTTGAGTAGTCTTTTTGAAATATTGAGAAGGTACAATACCTTCTTGAATGCAATTCATATCAGCACCTGAATCAATCAAAGCGATGACCGATATGAGAGTTTGTCCATAAATAAACAAATCTATTGCCACGAACCATTTTTGAATGGTCACAGTGTGTGGAATGACTTGTTTTTTATTTAAGTTATTAAGAAAATCAGTTTCTTTCTGTTTAGAAGAAGAGGGTTGCTGTGAAGAAGGAACTTCTTCGTCTTCTTTTTCAGAATAAACCTGATATTGATTTTCTTGCAGAGTTTGGATTTGGATGTTAACCAAAGTTTGATGTTGTTTTAAGAGATTGATCTCTTTTTTAAGGTTGTTTACTTCATGTTGTAAGTCAGTTAAACTTACAGGGGAAGCACTTGTGCGTGATTGATTAAACCTACTTATGATTTCTTTGTGATCATAAAAGGATGTAATCACATCAGGAGGAGGTTTTTGTTGAGTTATAGAACTCTTTATATGTTGAAGATACTCAGTTTTTGTCTGCGGATCTTCAATTTTATCTATGAAATCTAACAGTATTTGTGACTGTTTTGATTGAGATAACATATTGATTTTGGGTTTAGAAAGGTGACATAAACATGCACCTGGAACGCAATCACAAGACTGCTCAGAAGAAGAAGATGAGTCAGATGAATAATTAAGATTACCCATTTGTAACTCTGGCTCAGAAGATTCAGAGTCTGAATCAATCAGACAATTGAGAAACATATGTTTCATTGGTTTAGGAATGTTAAGGGCTTGAACCTTTTGGGCTGTTTCTGCATTGTTTTGCATAATGGCCAGGTTGTCCGCATTTAAAGCAAACATGCTTTGAAGTGGATCCTTTTTTAAAAGGCTTGGGCTTATGAGTCCCATGTCTTTTGGGCTTGCTATAGTACTGTTCTAAGTTCTTAGCAGGCTTTGGGCCATAAGGCTTTTTCTTCTTAAATTGTCGGGCCGGATGAGACCGATATTTTTGTTTAGAAGTCAAATGGGTTGGATATCTGAAATCATCAAACCCATACTGTTGACAAAAGTCACCTAATTCTTTAGGTCCATGAATATGCTGTTTCTTTAATTTTAAGTCATTACAAATTTGTAATGCGCATTTATTGATAAATGCAATTAAATCACCAAAAGTGAGTAGTTCATACTGGATATCACCTCCATGATGTTCTTGGAGTTTAGTACGAACTGTCTCAGCAAAAATGTCAGGAAGACCTGAAATAAATTTTCGTTTTCAGAAAGGATTTGCTGCATCAGTCTGAAACATTACTCTTTTCATGAAGATATCTTTATAATATCTAAAATGACTTAGAGTAGGGCATTTATGAGACATAAGCAAATCTTTAGCTTTACCTTGATATTCATTAGGGTTTCCAATGAAATGCCTAAGAATACTTTGGATCAAGGTAGGCACACAATCAGGAACAAAGTTGTCTTCAATCTTGATGGGGTTACCATCAGGACCAATTTTTCTAGCATATAAAATTTCTGTTTTTTCAGCAGCAGTGAGATAATTATCCCACCAGCCTTTTAATAAATCGGAAAATCCTTGAATGATAACTGTGGCAATGGTATGATCATCTTTGCCTTCTGCTCTGTGAGTAGAAGCCATCATAACCATTTCTTGAGTAAGCTCGAGAACAGCATCTTCAAAAATGCCATCAATATTCCAAATATAAAGTTCTTTAGGGGAAAAAGAACCAAAAGTTTGAAGATTTCGTTCTTCAAATTGCATATCTGGAAAGGAAGGTCTAGGATAGAAATTCCTAGAAGTTGGCATAGGATTCTTCCATTTGGGAGGTTTGGATGCTTGTTTAGCATGTCTAATTGGATTAGCCTGATAAGGGATAAAATTGAGTTTATCCAACTCAGACATTGGATCAAAATCTGCACTAATATCCGAATCATGCTTAGACATGTAAGGATTGGATAGTGTATTAATTTTGAGCCTAGAGTCCAATTTTAAAGCTGCCAATTTTGCATCAATTTCTTTTAATAAAATTGAATTACTAGAGGAAAAGGTATTGGGAGCAAGAGGATCAGGAATCTGGAAGAATATATTTTGTTTCTTCTTTTCCTGTTCTTTGACTACCTTTTCTTCTACATGTTTTTTATTCAATTCATTAGTCACAAGCTGATCTTGTACTAATTTTTCTCCAAGTTTAGATAATAATAAGTTAGTATAATTATTCTGTTGAATAATTGAACTAACATAGCTCTCGTTTGGATGAGCAAAGGGAGAGGCAACATAATTATTTTCTGAAACTTTGAATTGAAGATCTACCATGGGTGGTAGAACAGATTTGACTGTTTTCTTTTCTGGAGTAGTCCAGATTTTGGGTGTTACATTTAACACATGAATATGTGGGATGTGAACATTGAAGTACCAATCTAAGAAGGGTAAATTGTATTTCAATTCTTCACAACATTCATAAAAGGATTTACTAAGTTCTTTTCGTTCAGACTCTGTTGTCTGAGATTGGAACTTAGCTCTTCTGTCATCATTTTCTGAAGACATGAAGTCTTGTTTGATTTTGTTTTTATCAAGTTTAAAAGATGTGGATAAGCATTGAACCCTGGGAATCTGAAATTCCATTTCAGATTGAGTGGGTGATTGATTTGCTTCTGAAGTTTCAGGAACTTCATTTTGATTATAAATTGGTTGAGGGATTTGAGGATAATTAGGATTAGTCCTAATATTCCTAAATTGGAGATGAGGAATTTCTTCAGGAGTTGCAGCTCTTGAAGGGAACTTAACAGGAGCAGTTCTGAAAGAAGATTCTGATCTTCGTCCAGACTCAAACTTGGATGGATCAAGAGTCGTGACTCTTAAGTCATTGAATCTGAGTTCTACGGATCCATCAGGAAAAGATAGAATCCTATCAATTTGACTTTGAGGAAGTTTCTTTGGGTTTGAAACTCCTTCAATGATCCATGAATCTGGGAGAGTGACCTGATCCCATTGAATCGTTCTGGGTACGATTACATTGGTTTTTTGGTCATTGATTTCAAAGAGGATTGTGTGTCCTCTGTCATCTGTATGAAGGGCACGAGGCCTTAATTGAGTTTTCATTGCTCTATAAGTGATCTTGTAAATCAGAGCAAAGGGTTCAGAACCTTCAGCCATGTCAAAGCCAGAGGTCTGGATATTGAGGGTGAGTGTCTCGAGGATGTGTGGATGACAAAGAGACACTGAGAAGTTGGGATAACAGTTAAAATAAACTGGACCCATTGAGAGTGATGACTCTGCGATTCCAAGCAGAGAATCACTAAATTTGTTGTGTCTACAGTCGCGAAGAGCAACTAAGGCACAGGTGTCAAGTCCTAACCTAGTTAAAGGTTTTAGGGCAACTTGGATTAATCCTAAATGGATATATTTGTATTTGTCTTTTAATAAAGAATTGATTGTTTGAAAATTGAGAAGTTGTTTTGAATCTAAAGATTTATTGATCGGTACTGTCTCTTCAACAATACTGATTAAATCTTCAGTTTTTTGAGAAAATATAGATTGGGATAATTGATAAATATCCTTTTGGGGGATTACTGGTATGGACCAGTTTTGTAAATCTTGTTCAACTTCAGAAATTCTACCTTCCATTTTGGTTGGTAAACTATTTGACCTAGAACTAGAAGTTCTGGAAAATCTTGAAAACATAGACATCTTTACAAATTGCTTGAAGGATGGGGAGGAACACTATCTATGGACCACCTACACCTGGAACACCTAGATGGGACCACCTAACCTAGATCAAAGGTTGCGCTATCCATCGCGACTTACAGAAGATCCTAGGTTCCAACGGCTGACCAACACCTATCCGGCTTACCAACGGTATCAACGGCTGACCAACTAGAACTCGGACTCACAACCCTTCCCGGGGCAAAATGAAAAGGATGGCTCAAAAATGCTCTTAGTGAGTTTAAGAATATTATGAATGATATTCTATCCCAATTCTCTCAGTTCACCATTGTATATATCGATGATATATTGGTGTTCTCTGATTCTGTTCCAGCCCATTGGAAACATTTATACCAATTTGAAAATTGTATAAAAAAGAATGGATTGGTTTTATCTCCGACCAAAATCAATTTATTCCAAACAAGTGTTAGATTTTTAGGTCATAAGATTTTTAATGGAATGATTACTCCAATTTCAAGAACAATTGAATTTGCAGATAAATTTCCAGATGAAATCCGGGATAAAACCCAATTACAAAGATTTCTTGGATCTTTAAACTATGTTGCTGATTTTTATAAAGGCCTTAGAGTTTTGATTAAACCCTTATACTCTCGCCTTAAGAAAAATCCAAGCCCATGGACTGAAGCCCATACTTCCATAGTCTGCCAAGTCAAAAGTCAAGTCAAACATCTTCATTGTTTAGGAATTGCTGATCCTCATGCTTTCAAAATAGTAGAAACTGACGCATCCAACCTAGGGTATGGTGGTATCCTAAAACAACGTCTTCCTGAGTCCTCTACTATTCAATTAGTCCGATATCATTCTGGTATTTGGACTTCTCCTCAACTGAATTATTCTACGGTCAAAAAAGAAGTTTTAGCTCACACGGTCAAACCCACTGATGTTGCATATGGCCGGTACTAGTTTCCCATGATACTGTGATTAGGGGTGGGCATCCCATCACGTGGTCCCAATCTCGTCACAGTCCCATCGCAATTTTTTCTGGGTCATTTTGGGATTGGTCAATCCCATCCCGATCTAAAGTGGGATTGGATCGGGAGGGATATTTTCGATTCCAACCATCCCGTCCTGAATTGATTTTTTTAATATTAGGCATTATTAATATACAATGTGATGCACGAGTTGTGTATTTGTCAACTAAGAATAGGAAGCCTTTGGGTATTAGTGATTTGTGCAATAAATACTGTAATGGATGAAACAAGACAGTGAATATGGAAGCTTACACCTATTACAAAGAGAAATTATTTCTCATTTTCTAAAATAACTCAATCAGTAATTAGATCCCCTTAGAACAAGTGTTGAATAAGATGAGGCATGCATAACTAATACCTGTATTCTATCTTATTTATATTGATGTGCATTGGAGTCTATATGCTTCAAAGCATAGATTTCTACTGATGAGCAACGTTTTTAAAAGGGAAACATTCTTCTTGCATACTACACTGGTTCTATCAGGCCATAGAAAACAACCCTTTTGATGAATTTTCAAAATTTTTAGGGTAGAAAAAAGAAATTCTATCATAAGTTTGGAAAAGAAAATAAAGGACAACCCTTTAAATCATGGAATGAAGATCATGCCCATTGGAGAAACCCTACATATATGCATCATTACATAATTAGCGACAATTTTCTTATGGTATTACATTCAGTATTTGCCTTTTCCTTGCATAACTCTATTTGCACATCCAAGCTCATAATTAAGAAATACTTGCTTCATTACAATTAACTTATGACTCGTATATCCAAGCTCATAGGAAAGTTCAAGAAATGCATCTATAAATATCAATCTAGAAACTAACATGTGAAACCTCAAAGAAGTCTATCAAATAAAGTCTAGTATCTGCTCATCCCGTCCCGAACCCATTTGGGATGGGACGAGGTCGGGATGAGGTCTATTCCGTCCCAATTATGAAGAAATGGAATGGGATCGGGATGAGGTCCAACCCATCCCATGCACAACCCTAAATGTGATGTCTTCTTCCACCAAACATGCATTGCCACTCAATTGAGGTGTATATGTGAACCTCATCATGGGTTAGTTCACTCAATTTACGCCATCAACTTCGCAATCAGCCATGCATGCATGCTTTTTTTTAAACAAATGAGCACCACAAAGCAACATCTACACTATACTATTGCGTTATTGTTTTGGAAACTTACCTAACTTTTCTCACTCTTTGAGGCCATATTCTCGTCCAAAACATTTAATAAAACTTTTGCGACTCAGATGAGGAGTCGACTTGAATTAACAAATAACGGTTACGGGGAAGAAATCTAATGAAACTCAAGGGTTTTGTCACATTAGTTTTATTTGGAACTGTTTATACGTTATGGTGGAAGAAGCTAATCTTTTAGCAAAAAAAAAAAATGGATTTTTTTAAATTTATTAATTGAAAATTCTTTTATGCATTCAAAACTTTTGGAGGCGTGCATTTAAGTCACTTTAGTTTGAAGGTTAGCAACTTTTGTGATTTTGGATGGTAAATTATGTGTGTACATGTGCCATGTTAGTAACTAAATAAGTAGTAAATTTGGTCATGTGATGCTAACTTTACATGTATCAAATAATAAGTTGATGTATATTGGGTGGTAACTTTCAGTGGATGTACCATACATCCAAAGTTGTGTTTGTACCGAAGCATTGCCTTTGTTATTATGTAAACCATAATTCAATTTAATTGAACAACTGCAATAATTTCATTAAAAATTTGGAATAAATCTAAAATACAACCAAACTGAATCTTGTTAAGAGATTTGTACTACCAACTCTTGTAGATGAGCTACTAGTCATGTGCTTATTGAGCAACCAAAATGATTACGCTAAGGAGTGTGCAAAAATGCTCAAATCTTTTGGCAGCGACTACCTCGCACCACCATTTTCTCTCTCTCACACCATTCTACTCTCTCATACCACCTACTTTCTTTTTCAAACCACCATACTTTATCACACCACCTATATAAACAAAAACCATTCATTTTTCCCCCCTCACCATTCAAATCGACAATGGTTCCTTCCTCCCCCATTCGAAATCTCTTGTAAATCTCTCCCCACACTAAAATCTCTTGTAAATTTCCTCCCTCTCCCTCGAAAACTCTCAAAATCCCCTTAAAGTTGAAACCCTTAAACCCAAACTCAATAAATATGTATAACTTAACATAACAAACAAACCCAAACTCAAAACGAAAAAATGAAAAATAGGATAACTTTCAAACTAATTTAAACCCTCAATTGAGACTGATTCTCAAGCTCATCAAAACACGAAAGTTGTATTACTCTGAGTTATCTAATAAACACAATTGAATCAATTGAAAATGTTTTGAAATGAGCAAGTTATGGTCATTTTACTAAAGTCGCGCAAATCTGTCCAAAAAATGAAAACGGAATAGTGTTCCTGACTTTCGGCCAGCTTATGTGATCGATCGAGACCGATTCTCAAGTTGATCGAAACACAAAAGTTGTAGTACTCTGAGTTATCTAATAAACACAACTTTAATCAATTAAAAATGTTTTGAAATGAGCAAATTATGATCATTTTACTAAAGTCACCCAGAACAGGAATTTTATTTTATTATTTATTTATTTTTATTTTTATTATGTTCGCAGAGTACACAAGTTGGTGGCTTCCCAGTCCGATATGAGGACTCATATAAAAGAGGCTCAAGAGAGTTGGGACAAGGAGGTGACTGACTGCACCTAGAGTTTGATTTGAAGGCTGCTACTTACGATCAAAGTGCTCTGGATGGGAACGTATTTAGGCTTGTCATCAGAGGCGTCTTCTTTAGAAGTCTGAGGTGCAGTTGTTTCACTTTAAACTGAAGTTGGAGTCTGGCATACTGTGAAGGCGGGCAGGCCAGTACCAACGAGAAGCTAACCAGCTTGAAGGCGCAGTGGGAAGCTCAAGAGAAGAAATTTCTCGAGTCTACAGATATTGTTCAATTTAGTCAAGTTGTTGCAGGGAGGCAAGAGCTGCTTGATCTGATCAAGCAAAACCATGAAGACTGGGACATCTATGCTTACACGACGTTGGCTTATGGGCACTTTGAGAAAGTGGACAATTCTTCCCCTTCTTCGGGTGGCCCTGAAGTCGACCCGAATGTCCAAAGTCTGTCGCTGATCCTGATTTCTCAGAGCCTGCCGCCGATCCTGCTTCGTCTACCCCTGCCGAGTCTGGTCCCGCCCCTTGAGCGGAATTATTGTAATGAACTTTCTTTTGATTAAGAGGATTCATATTTTCTTTATCTCATATTTGTGTTCACATTTGCTTACTTGCTACTTTGATCTTTATTCAGACTAGGCTGTGTAGATTAATAAGACACCAAGACTTTTCAGTTACGATCGAACTTAGATAATTGAGGCCACCTTAATCCAGAGAAGAATTAGGTTGAACGAAAGTCATTTTGGTCTAAACGAACTAGACTTAGAAAATACAAGTGTTAATCCTGAAAAGAAGTAGACTTAGGTAATATGAGCAATCTTAATCTTGAAAAGGGACTAGGCTAGATGGAAGTCATTTTGGTCCGAACGGACTACACTTCGATAACATGAGTCATCTTAATATTGACAAGGACTAGGCTTAAAGAAGTCATCTTGCTTCGAATGGACAAAACTTCGATGATATGAGCCATATTAATCTTTAAAAAGATTAGGCTTAAACATAAGTCATCTTAGTCCGAACGGACTAGGCTTCGATAATATGAGTCATCTTTTAAAAAGGACTACGCTTAGATAAGTCGTCTTGGTCCGAACGAACTAGACATCGATAACATGAACCATTTTAATTCTGAAAAAACACAAGGCTTAGAGAAATCGTCTTGGTCAGAACGAACTAGACTTGGATGATATGAACCATATTAATCCTTCAAAGGATTAGGCTTAGACGAAAGTCATCTTATTCGAATGGATTAGACTTCGATAAAGGAGCCATCTTAATACCGAAAAGGATTAGGCTTAGAGAAGTCATCTTGGTTCGAATGGACTAAACTTCGAGAGCCATATTAATCCTAAAAAAGATTAGGCTTGGACGGAAGTCATCTAGGTATGAACGGACTAGACTTTGATAATATAAGCCACCTTAATCCGGAAAAGGACTAGGCTTAGAGAAGTCCTTTTCGTCTGAATGGACTGAAATTCTATAATATGAGCTATCTTATTCCTGAGAAGAACTAGGCTAGATGGAAGACATCTTGGTCCGAACGGACCAGACATCGATTATATTAGCCATCTTAATTCTGAAAATGACTAGGATAGAAAGAAGTCATCTTGGTCTAACAAACTAGACTTAGATAATATGAGCCATCTTAATCCTGAAAAGGACTAGGCTTAGTGAAGTCGTCTTGGTCCGAATGGACCAGACTTCTATAATATGAGTCATCTTAATCCTAAAAAGGACTAGGCTAGACATAAGTCATTTTTATCTGAATAGACTAGACTTTGATAATATGAGCCATCTTAATCCTGAAAATGGCTAGGCTAGACGGAAGTCATCTTGGTCCAAACGAACTAGACTTCGATAATATGAGCCATCTTAATCCTGAAAAGGACTAGGCTTAGTGAAGTCGTCTTGGTCCGAATGGACTAGACTTTTATAATATGAGTCATCTTAATCCTGGAAAGGATTAGGCTAGACGTAAGTCATTTTGGTTCAAATGGACTAGACTTCAATAATATGAGCCATCTTAATCCTGAAAAGGACTAGGTTAGACGGAAGTCATCTTGGTCCAAATGAACTAGACGATAATACAAGCCATCTTAATCCTTAAAAGGACTAGGCTAAAAAAGAAGTCATCTTGGTTCGAATGGACTAGGCTTCGATAATATGAGACATCTTAATCTTGAAAAGGATTGGGCTTAGAGAAGTCGTCTTGGTCCGAATGAACTAGACTTCTATAATATGAGCCATCTTAATCCTGAAATGACTAGGCTAAACGGAAGTAATCTTGGTCCGAATGGAATAAACTTCAATAATATGAGCCATATTAATCCTAAACGGGAGTCATCTTGTTCCGAACAGACTAGACTCAATAATATGAGTCATCTAAATTCGAAAAAGGACTAGGCTCGACGGAAGTCATCTTGGTCCAAACGGACTAGATTTTGATAATATGAGTCATCTTAATCCTCGAATCCTCGAAACGACTAGGCTTAGTGAAGTTGGCTTGGTTCGAATGGACTAGACTTCTATAATACGAGTAATCTTAATCCTGAAAAGGACTAGGCTAGAAGTTATAGACTTTGATAATATAAGCCATCTTAATCTTGCAAAGGACTAGGTTAGACGAAAGTCATCTTGGTCCTAACGAACTAGACTTTGATAATATGAGACATCTTAATCCTGAAATGGACTAGGCTTAGACGAAAGTCATCTTGGTCCGAATGGACTAGACTTCGATAATATGAACCATTTTGGAGGGCGAACAACTACCACAACCGTGGAATGTTGAACATCTGAAAAAATACTATCAATAAAACTCTTTTACATCCTCCATTTTGTGTTCAAATGACAAAAGTCTAGTCAGGAAAAGAAGTTAGAAAAACAAGTTTTACTCGACAAAAAAGACAACACGACCAAGGTATCGAGCTACGAGTAAAATCTGAATACATGTATCAGGACAAACAAGTTGGGCATGAACATGAAACTTCTGGTCTGATCAACCATGAAGTAATAAATATGAGGCGGACTTTTTTTTGTCGACTATAACGTATGACATCAAAATCCAGATGTTGTGCAATTATTAACCTAAATAATAAGCTTATAATTGTATGTTTTACTCGCAAGTGCACAAGATCAAACAAATAGTATGTATGGAAAGAACGATATCATTCCCACGAGGATTGGTTCAATTATGTTTAATTAAAACAATTTTCCTAAAACTATTATTTCAATGAAACCTAATAATTAATTGAATAAGTAAAGATAATGAGAAAACTTAAATGTAAAACTAAATAAATTCAAATAGTGAGAAATTAAGTTAGGGATTCGATATCCGCCACTAGTCATCATCCTTTGAATAATAACTTGCACAATGATACAAACAAAATTTCAATGGTCAAATTTTTGCCAACCTAAGGGCATGAGTGCTACTCCTTAAGCTATGAATTTCCCTAAACAACGAATTAGGCATGGTTGTCTACTCTAACTCTTCATTCTCAAG
Source organism: Berberis vulgaris (assembly GCA_963556465.1). Taxonomy (NCBI): domain Eukaryota; kingdom Viridiplantae; phylum Streptophyta; class Magnoliopsida; order Ranunculales; family Berberidaceae; genus Berberis; species Berberis vulgaris. Next base: position 48,030,552 of record OY747136.1, read on the forward strand.
GTATTTAACTTGGTATCTACTAAGTTGCACCTCAAGAACGCATAAATCAATGGAAATCGACAAAAATATAAAACCCAAAACATGGTATCTATTTCAGTCATCTATGTTGATTAATTCCAAGAACCAATCTTACTTGGCTCTTTTTTTTACTTAGCATAGGCACAAGACTTGGTCATCTAAATTTACCTATGTAACTATCCTCGTAAAAATCATGCATATGGTGATCAAACATAAACAAAATTAATATGAATGGTGAAATAAAACTAAAAATTAATCAATCGAGCATAGTAAAAATAGTGTATCAAGGCATGTCAAAATTCTAAAGAGTCATAACTAATACTTCAATCTATCCCCAACTATATTGTTTAGCTACACATTCAAATAAATCATTGAAAAGGAGAAAGAATAAACAAACTATGCGCAATGGTACAGATTGAAGTCGGTGGTGCAAATAGCAAAAAGAAGATTTAATTCTCCTTTTCCTTCTTTTTCACAAAGCCTGAAACAGACTTCGTGCACAGGAACTGCGTGCACTCTTCCTCGTCTCTTCACGTCGCAGCCAAGACGCAACCAAATCAGATTTCGTTCTCCTCCTTGTCTCCTTAACGCAATCGGAAACTAACAGAGATGACGCCCAGCTCACGCATAGCAGTTGTTCACTCAATAGCAGCCCAAAAGATCACAAATTCGCAGCCCAAAGGATCACAAATTCGTAGCCCAAAAGAGGGTCGAAATCGCAGCTAAGATAGAGCAAATTCACAGCTAAGAGAGAGCAAATTCACAGCTAGAAAGGGGTCGAAATTGCAGCTAAAAGAGATGAAAATCCATTGCCTCTTCTTCCCCTTTATGAAACCCTTTATTTCCTTTTTAATTTTGCTCGTCTCCCAACGGGTTTTGACATACAATTTTTTCTGAAATTGAGTTTCCTTATTTGACTAAACTTCATTTTTAGGATGCGGCCTTGCACGTGACATTGGTTACTTTTTTTCTCCATTAAATCACCTGCCAAAACCAAAATATATTAAGGGTGTGTTTGGTTGGATAAAATCCTATGCCATGAAAATTCATGAGGGGATCTCCATATTTTAGGCTAATTTGATGTATCACTCCACATCCACCATTTGATTTTGTGATCAATGATGAGAATGGAAATCCCATGAACACGAGACTTCCATTCCCACTATTGATTACAAAATCAAATAGTAGATGTGGAGTGATACCTCAAATTAGCATAAAATATTGAGGTTCCCTCATGAATTCCCATGGCATAGGATTCCATGCAACCAAACACACCCTAAGTAGAAAATTATTACAAAAAAAACTAGAATTAACCAAATAATCTAACAATTATACTTAGAAAAGCGATGTTCGAAGTGCACTTTCATGCACTCATTGCCAAATGCAAAAAATCGGATTTCATAAAAAGCTTCCACATGACTAATACATTGAACATCGAAGCACATTTGTAAAAAATTGGACGAACGAGTCAGAAATCTACATGGAATGTCAAAAGTAAAATGTTAAGTCTAATAAGTTAGACGAAAAGACATACTGTGTACAAAACAATAAAATAAAATGAAATTCTCATTGATCTTCCAAATTCATTATGTAAGAAAGGATTACATGAAGACAAGAGGGGCCAGTAAATGTACTCAAGAATATGCATTTGTGTCAGAAGCAATGTCACTTGATGGCACGAGCTCAGGCAGGCGAAGTGGTAACTGTTCCTTAGCAACATGGTCACTCAACAAATCTGGAATGGATTCCTCTTTGTCCTCGAATACTTGCTAAGCGTAGCAGCGGTACTTAGTTAAATCCAAGCCTCGCAACTCGATAAAATCTAAGAGGTCGTGGCGACCATTGACTACTCTTTTTCAATCTGTTGATTCTGCAGCCTTTAATTTGTTGGTAACCGATAAAAGCTCAGCCCGAGTCGATGCGAGTTCGTTCTCAATGGCAGTAAGCCTAGCAGAAGCTGCTGATTTGGCAGTGAATAACTCGGTATTCAACTGAGCAACTTGCGCCACAGAAGCTTTCAGATTGGCGGAGTACTCTGAGGTAGAACGCTTGGCCTCGTCATGCTCAGTTGCTTGACCGGACAACTTTTTCTCAGCAATACTCAGCTAAGAACGCAGCCTATCCAACTCTATCTTGGAAAATTCAAGGTCAGAAGTCCGTGCAGTCTCAGCAACCTTTGCATACTCCGTACACTGCGTTTTCAGCGGGTCAAATTACGGAGAACATGAGAGAGAACATAGGTCTGCCTTGCTAGCTTTCGTTCAATGAGCGCCACCTGATCTCGAGCAACCTTGTAATCTAACCCCATCATGGCTGCATAAGTAAGATGACTCATTCCTTCCATGAGATGCTTAAGGCCTTCATCGAGGTGATTACGTGGCAGGCGCACAGTCATAGGAGTTCTATTGGCCAATCACCCATGACAACCAACAATAAGACTATGAGCACTATCTTGCACATCAATCTCAGAAAGCCAGTAGAACTTCTCAGGAACGACCACAACAGAACCGGAAACAGAGGGAATAATAGGCAATCCTAAGGAACCCGTAACAACAGAGAACATAGGAGGCTTGGAGCCCTGGCCCCGAGTGACAACTCGATCTTTCAACAGAGGATCAAACTCAAAATCATCCAAAGTCTTTGTGCTGTTTAGATTCTTTGACAATTCAACACCAAGCTGAAGTAATTTTTTGTCAATAGACAGGTTGGCAAAACCAGACAAGCCATGTGAGGAGACAAGACTCTTCAGAAACCTCCTTTTTGCTCCTATCGAGAGCTTGATTTATCTCATCAACTTCTCGAGCAGCAAAATCACCTATATCACAACCACCCTTTTCGGAAGTTACCGGAGGAGGGGAAGCCCTAGTGGTACCATGAAACGAAGTAGCAAGTTTCTTCTATTTCTGGAAGTGACCGGGACTAATCGCCAGCAGCTTAGACGGACTAGGAGGCCTAAAAACCTTCATCTTTTCGATGCTCAAGCCAACATTGCCAGAGTCTCTATCAATAACAGAAGCAACACGACCCACAGGCTCCTTAGCAGAGCTCGCCTCCTGACCAACATCTGCATCATCAACGTAAACCGGAGGAATACGCTCCGTCCCTTCGCCGAAAATGACGACTTTATTAGCACACGCAACGGTAACTTCGAAAGCACGAGGCGCTGCAAGCTTTGCACAACTCGCCTCACTCAAGGTATATAAACCACTACTAGTAATAACGTTCGTACCAAGGAAATCTTTCACAGAGACTCGGGGCAGCTTATTAAACCGGTCACGAAACTCTTGTTCCTCCAACGACAATGACAGTTTGTTCCTCTTAGGCTCTCGGATTGATCACAAAATTTGGTGATTGTGTAACTTAAAATAGTCGGAAACGATGGATGCGTAAAATGAGGGCCTCGACCAGTCCCCATACTCATCCTGCAGATCCTTGAAACAAGATGGATAACAAAGATAACATGTATGGTTAGCGTTTACTCGGAACCCTGACATTCATAGTAGGGGTGTTAATCAATTTGGTCGGTTCCAAACTAGACCAAAACATAACCGAACCGAACTGGGGATTCGGTTTTCGATTTCGGTCTTTTTCTATTTTTTTTAATCTGGTTGGTTATCATTCACAAAGCCAAAGCCTCTCTCACTTTGTTTTCTTTTTTGCTGCCATGGGTTCTTCAATGGAGATTTCAGACGACAAGAGCAAAGCTTTAACGAGTCTTCGATTCTCGGACTTGAAGCCCCTGTCTGAGCTAGTGTTGGAAGCTAAGCTAATTTCCAATACTGCACACCAGTTCAAGCATCAACAATCCTATTTCCTCGTGGTTAAAATGATGTTGCAATTGATGCAAAAACTGGTTATGGAAAGTAGAAATGCCCTAGCTTTTGAGATAAAATGGCCCTAATTAACAACTGGTTCTGCAACAACTGGTTTTCATAAACTAATTAACACCCCTAATTCATAGGAATTTCAGATAAAATGGCCCTCGCCAAGGTCGCGATCAGCACCTTCCAACCATTAGGGACCATGTGTGCGGGAACAATGCCCATGAAATCTAGTTATTCCCATATGATCTCACAAATATGAAGCCTAAAACCGAAGTGAAACATGTTGGGATACAAAGTAATATAGCCAGACCTTGGACGACAAGGACTATCACCCTCTTCAGGAATGATGGTCTTGAGATCTGCTGGCAATGAATAGTCATAACAAACACTATCTAAAGTCGTATGCGTCGCCCGCTTAGGCAAGAAGTAAGCTTTGCAAGTATCAAACACATTGTCACTCAAAACCTTGCCGCAAGTATCAAGCACATCGCTTCTCAAAACCCTGAAGCTAGACATCGTTATGAGACAAAGACAAAAGAAAGAAAAATTAACACCTGGGAATGAAGGGAACGTAAAAGAGAGAATATTGTACCCAACTCCTCTTTTTATAAGGTTGAACAACGAAAGGACCACTCATGGGAACATGTGCAAGATATGACGACCACGTAAAATCTCGAAAATCACTCTGAAACGAACATGCGGAGGAAAGATCGGAGGGACAAAAGCAACAATAGCTGGTAACGACATTAAATGCACCGTGTTGGTGAAATAAAAAATCCAACCGTCACACAATTAGTGACCACGATAACATGCCCACTAACTAAGGGGAATAGTAACTGATAATACATCAAATAAGACCGATATCGTAGCCGTACACGCGATATGAATCATCCATCATGAGGATCAAGTATCCCAAAATCAGGCTAATTCATAAAACCCAAAAAGGGCGAATCTAGTCATAAAAGCTCAAACAGAGCTCATCAGAATAAACCATAGTTAAATGCCCAAATCCAGGCCCGATAAAGTTTCCCTTTAAAGAGGAGGATGTTACAGAGAAAAAGAGTTATGGAGGGAGTTATGCCTCCAAGGACGTATCTTCATAAAGAAGGAAACCGTTACGAGGAATGTTTCATATCGTTGCGCCTCACATGCTTAAGTCACGTAGGGAATTAACAATGACCATTATAGAAGGTAAATTGATCATTCGACAAAGGTATGCAATTTTAACTAAGTTTTGTCTAGATTTATCTCCATCTTCAATTGAGTTATTGACTTAAGCATCAGAGTGCCTTTGACCACAAAAAATGTGGTCTTTGGCAATCTAATATTTGTTTTGCAGGTCATACTTACAGGAGAATGGATTTTGGACGCATCACTAGTGAAATGGCGTTTTGAAATGGTTTGCTAACTATTGTTGGTATTATGGATATGCTTGAAATGTTGTTTAGTTGCTTTATCATGTGTGGTTTGCTAGCCATCTCAATAGAAACACAATAAATTGTACAACTACAACCATTTCATTCAACAGAAACATAAAATAAATTGTATAACTACAACCATTCCATACTATAATGACACTAGTACATTGAATTGCTTAAGTAAACATCATTGAATAGTTTAAAGCAGACAACATACCTCTTGAACCAGCTCATCTTCACCTCAACTTGAACCATTTCTTTTTTACTTCTTTATAGTAACCTTCTCCCCAAACAACCTGCAGAATTCTTCAAAGCCCGTCTCAACACAAATTTTAGGAACATGCACCTCCTTCTTTTTGCCCTTATCTTTCTTCTTCTCCCTAACAATCTCCATGTAAATGTTTCCTTCATCTTCAAGAGCATCAACCAACCATTTACAACTTCCACAAACACCAAATGCTAGGTTTTTTTTACCCCTAGTACTACTAACTTTAGAGGCAAGCAACTTCATCTTCCCTTCACAACCACTCATATGACATGGAGAATCAAGCCATGGGAAATTGTTCATCCAGTGATTGTTTGTCCACAGTTGAACCGCCTCCTGATGGTGCAATTAGAGGTTCAGTAACGCCACGAAAGCTCTTTTGCGCTATTATAGCTTCATCAAGCCATTCATAACCTAACAATACCCACAAATACATCACACAAACTTCCTACCTTTGTTTCCATTCTCATTGGTCTTAACAATCCATAACCTCATAATACCATCACAATTTAACATCATCTTCCCAACGACTATAATAAAGGATAAACATCCCCCTTGTGGCCAAATTGGTCGCAAATACTTGGCATTCATGTTAGACCTCGCACTACAACAAAATATGAGATCAATATGCATACAAATTTTTGATTGCAATAACAAAGCTTGATGAACCAAAATCAAACATGAATTCATGCTTTTACCTTCGAAAGAGCGCTAGATCGCAGTAAAAAATTGTGATTCCACTACTATGAAGCTACTCTAAATAGAGCTTCATGAGGTTCTTTGGAAGTGAACATAACAAAAACGGAGAAAAATTGATTGAAGAGAAGAGACATGACTTTGGTGGTAATAGTGACAAACATGGAGAAGATAGGAGGATGGGAAAAGAGAGGAACAAAATTTACAGAGGGAGCAGAGAAGGATCGATCTTTATAGTGTGTTGAGGAAGACAATTAATGGTCGATTCCTAATGACTGTTAGATACGGTGTGGGTCAAAAGGACGGCCGGAAATGAAGAGGGCGTGATGGGAAAGAAGCAAAATAATGTTTTCAAGTAGCGTCACTTGCGTGGAATGGGAAAAAGGGTTTTCTAGTCTTTTTCACCCATCACGTGAGCAATACGAGGGGGAATTAACGACTTTCGTGACTTTGGTGACCATTCTATAAATTAGAACAAAAACGGAACAACAATTAAATGTAAACAGACACGAAAATGCCAATTTTGACTTCCCTAGGGTTGGAGATTTAGTATAGTTTGAATGTTTTCACATATACAACTGAGGGATTAATTTTTTGGCTCAAATTTATTTAGTTTAAGGAAAAGGATTCAGGTGAATTTTTTTTAAAAACCATGGAAAATTCAATTTATAGTAGAAAAAGATGAGAGGAACATGGTTGCAGTGAAAGATGAATAGTGATGAGTTATCACAACAGTTATCCAACCACAGCCTAACACGTGGCATGGGTCAACCCTAATGGGAGAAGGCCCAGACAGACCAGGCCCAAGTTAGTTTCTTTTCAGCCCGTAACTCAAGCACCCAAACCCAGATTGTGAGAGCCCAACACGGTAAGAATCTCAGTTTGGCCCAAGACAATAAGGCCCGAATACAGACTCTTGGACTATAACGGGCCCAAGGTCCATTTAGACCACTCATGGCCCAATTAGGCAATGAGTCCTAAAAAGAACCTAATACCAGAAAAGATTGGCAATAGACGGGTGAAGAACCCTACATGGACATATTTTGATGAGAGAGGTCCTAAAAGAGACTTCCCTTCATTATGCATTTAGAGGTAGAATCAGTGAAGGAGTAAAATGTTCTCATTATATAAGGTGAACAGAATCGATGAGAAAGGTATACACATGCAACTCTAATTTTATCAATATAATTTCAACCTTGTTCAAGAACCTGACTTTACCATCAGAGTGCCTTTGGTCGCCACAATGGTGGTTTCTGGTTCACTGCTGCTTATTTTTGCAGGTCAAAGCCAACCACGAGGAGAACCTTAGAGATGCAGAAGTCTGAGGAGACTACACATCAAAGGCTGACAAGACTGTCGTCGAGAATCTGCTTCGACTGGGAGCTACTTATTCGAACGTCCTATACAATCTCACAATCCCTTCATTCTCTGAGCAGATCATGAACACACCTCTGCCAAAGAAATTTAGCCCCCAAAAGCTTGAGTTCTATGATGGAACTACAAATCCATCTGACCATCTACACCATTACCACCATGTGATGGCTTTAAAGGAAGTTTCAGAAGTTGTCTTGTTCCAGACCATCCCTACCAGCCTGAAAAAGGCAACGTTGACTTGGTTCCACAACCTCCAGCCAAGGTCGATTGATTCATTCTAGGCTCTGGCGAAGGCTTTCATCACCCGATTCATGGGGATCCAGCGGATCAAAAAGGGCCCCCACTACTTGCTTAGCCTCAAACAAAAACAGAACGAGAGTCTCAGGGGTATTGACTCGGTTCAATGATGAGTTGACTCTGATCGATGGTTGCAGTGATGACACATCTGTCACTGCCTTTACTTTTGGACTCCGAGGATGTCAGTTTTATAATTTCTTCACCTTGGAGCCCCCAAAATACATGGTTGACTTGTTGAAAAGTGTGCAAAAAATATCACCCTAAAGGAGATGTTAGCGGCTAAGAAAGGGGATGAGAGTGAGACCAAGCATTCCTATAAGACCTAGGATAGGGAGAAGAGAAAAACATGAAGAGAAAGATAGATCCAAAAGAAGGTAGGGTGACAACAGGACTGGGTCTGATAGGGCAAAACCTGACAAAGCCACCAACTACGTCAACTCCAAGTACCGCGTCTATACTCTGCTCAACGCCAGTCTGTCCAAAATCCTCTCCACCATGAAGAGCCGGGAGGATATCAAATGGACTTCTAAGCTCAAAGGAGACCAAAGTGTGATAAGAACAAATATTGCTCTTACCACAAAAACAATTGTCATAATACTCAAGACTGCCAAAGCCTCAGGAATGAAATCGAATACTGGGTCCAGAAAGGGATGCTTAAGGAATTTGTGGTCTTTAGTGAAAAAAATCCCGAGGGAAAGAGAATAAAGAGTCTATACATGAGATCGAATAAAATACTATGGATGTAATATATGTCCTGCATAGTGCACGCGTTGAACTGGGACAATCCAACCGATCAAGGAAGAGAGGTATGAGAACTACGAAACAAGTCTCTCTACAAAATCGTGCAATTCGGCATGGCTGATTAAAGCACTTAGCCCCGGATCGACCATTTAAAGTGCAAGACATGCAGGGAGTCCACTCCCTCCATAACAACGCCCTAGTTATATCAATTGGGACAACAAGGTGGAACGTCAAGAGATTATTGGTGGACATGGGGAGCTCAACTAATGTCTTATTCCTGGAAGCATTCCGCATGATAGTTATTGCAAGAGTACCCCGCAAATAATAGATTGGGGATGATCACAAGAGACCGATTTGCAGCAAGGGAATGCCATTACACAGCAATGAACTAATCAGGCAAATAGTTATTGCAATTCGACCCTCCTAGAGAAAAACCAATGGGTTAAGAGCTTACTAGTAAGAGAGCCCGAGTGGAGAGAGTCTAAAAAAAGGTGGAATGTAGAACACTTATAGAAGTATTATCAATAAAGGTATTTTCTTTCAAAGTTCCATTTTGTATCCAACTTTACATGCAAGGGCATATACCTAGTTTGTCTAAATAACCACAATGTCGCACATTCGCTGAGTCTAGTCCTATTTAGGATGACAACAATTTGTCGCATCTAGGTGACCTAGTCCTCCTAACGGACAACAATGGCGCACATCGGCCGAGTCTAGTCATATTCAGGATGACAACGACTTATCGCATCTAAGTGACCTAGTCCATTTAAGGGACCACAATGGAGCACAATGGACGAGTCTAGTCCTATTTACGATGACGATGACTTGTCGCATTTAAGTGACCTAGTCCGTCTAAAGAACCACAATAGCGCACAATGATCGAGTCTAGTCCTATTAAGGATGACAACGATTTGTCGCATCTAATTGACCTAGTCCTCTTAAAAGATAACGATGGCACGCAACGGCCGAACCTAGTCATATTCAGGATGATGACTTGCTGCATCCAAGTGACCCAGTCTGATCAAGTCTCATCCATTCGGAACTAGATGACTTTTCTAAGCCTAGTCCTTTTTAGAATTAAGATGGCTCATATTATCAAAGTCTAGTCTGTTCAAAACAAATTGATTTTTGTCTAAGCCTAGTCCTTTTCAGGATTAAGATGTCTCATATTATTGAAGTCTAATCCGTTCAGACCAAGATGACTTTGCTAAACCTAGTCCTTTTCAGGATTAAGATGGCTCATATTATAGAAGTCTAGTCCGTTCAGACCAAGACGACTTCGCTAAGCCTCGTCTTTTTTAGGACTGAGATGGCTTATATTATCGAAGACTAGTCCGTTAAGACAAATACGACTTTCGTCTAGCCTAGTCCTTTTCAGGATTAAGATGGCTCATATTATCAAAGTCTAGTCCATTCGGACCAAGATGACTTTTGTCTAGCCTAGTTCTTTTCAGGATTAAGATGGCTCATATTATAGAAGTCTAGTCTGTTCGGACCAAGACGACTTCTCTAAGCCTTGTCCTTTTTAGGATTAAAATATTTTCCAGCTAGTATATATCCGGTTTGTTGATTTTTATTACTTTGTACGACCCTTCCAAGTTCGGATTTAGTTTGTGAGTGATGATAGAGGGGTCTATTCCCACCATGTCTTTCATCGTCCAGGCAAAAACATCTTGATTATCTTTCAGCAGTCAGACCAGTTTCATGGCGAATTTCTGATGGATTTTTGTGTCAATCCTAATTTCTTTGTTTCCTTCATCATCCAAGTAAACTATTGTCGTCTATTCTTCTAGTTGCCTAGTGTTTGGTTGATTTCTTGGACTAGTTGGAGTTGTATCATCATTCGGGAGGTTGAGGTCTGTTTAATTAGATTGTTGTAGTGGCTCCTCTGGTCGTTGTTATAATTGCTATTTGTATGGAGCTTTCATCGTTGTATGGTGGCATTCGCGTGCAGCTTGTTGATCTCCTTTGATTATTCCAACATCGTTGTCGGTATGGTACTTCAAGCATTGATGCATGGTGGAGAATACCGCGCATATTTCGTGTATCCAAGGCCTTCCAAGAAGCATGTTGTATGCGGATGGGGCATTGACAACGAGGAAATCTGTTAACAAGGCTCGACTCGTTTTCTTCCTAGTTCTCCCGCTTCAACTGGCAGTTGGATCATTTCGAGCGGACGACATTGTTCTCCGCTGAAACCTACCATTGGGTGATCGTTGGGCGAGAGCATTTCTTCAGTGAACTACATCTTTCGGAATGCAGTTAGGTACAAAAGGTTGGCCGAGCTGCCTGTGTCGACCAATACTTTTTTAATCTCCCACCTAGCTATTAGTGCCGAAATTACCAAGGCGTCATTATGAGGGAAATTGACTCCCTTCGCATCTTTGTTGGAGAATGTCTGAGTTCCCTGCGTCATTCTGGCACGTTGTGCGGAAGGCTCTGGGTATCTGATCTTTGTTAGTAAATCCCGGATTGATCATTTTCGAGATTCCTTCTCTCCGATTACGCCATGTAAAAAGTATATTGGCTCATTTGACCTAGTTTTTCCTTCTTTCCACACAACGAACTCTCTAAGTTGTCCTTTTAGGATATGGCGCTCGATCTTTTTATTTAAGTTGTAGCAGTCTTCGGTGTCGTGCCCATAGTCCTCGTGGAAATAACAATATCTGTTTTTACTTTGCCTGACTGAATCTCCTTTCATTTTGGGTGGCCACTTAACGTCCTCACACTTCGTCATAGTTTTGAGAACCTCTGCTTGACTTGCTCTCAAAGTTGTGAACGGTTTGCTTGACAACTCGGGTTGCAGTTTTCCAGGTTTTTGTTTGTCGAACTTGGGCATGCTACCTGTTCGATGTCTTTTCGATTGGCTACTTTCCCTTTGAGCCTCATCGTGTCTCCTCTTGGATTCGTTCTCCCTTCTGGCACTCGCCATCTCCTCGAGGGTAATGTGTTTTTGGGCGATATTCAATAAAGTCTCCATATTCTTCAGGGTCTAGATTCAAGGAATCATATAATGGTCCCCTTTTTAGTTTGATGGTGAAGGTGGCAATGGCTGTCATTGTTGCAGTCGTCGATCATGGTCAACTCGTTAGTAAAACAAGTGACATATTTCCTTATGGTCTCCTTAGGCATCTGTCTGATGTGAAGCAGATAGTGTGAGCCTTTTCTCATTCGTTGAGTGCCGTTGAACCTCGTAATGAAGGCGGTGGCCAGTGCTTGGAAAAAGTCTATCGATCCCGGTGGAAAACTGTTGAGTCAATTTATTGTTGTTGAGGTGAGGCTGGTTGGAAATGTTCGGCATAAGATGGACTTTGTGCTCTCCTTCAACGCCATCATGTGGTGGAAATGTTGTAGATGGTCAGTGCGATCGGTAGTGCCATTGTATGTCTCATATTTCATTGGAGTGAACTTTGTTGGTATAGGAGTTATCATGAACGCATCAGAAAACGGTGGTCTGGCCAATTCGTACAACACGTTAGGATCTGTGAATTCAATTCTGAATGGAATTTACGCAGGGGTCTTGTCGTTCTTAGGGGGGTCATCCGTTGGTGGTTCACTATTTTTGAGGTTCTGCAGGAACTTCATTACTTTCTCGAACGTGATCGATGGGTTGAGTGTGCTCTTGAGTGAGTTTTTTCACCGTTTTGATTAGGAGATCCATCTTCGTCATGAGTTGATCCACGCGAGAATCCGTGGTGGCGTCGCCGGATGTTTGAGATGACTTGGCTATCGCTCCATATAGTGGCTCTCAGTCGCTAGGTATGCTTGGCTCGAGAGTTGTTGCTAGGACTAAATCATGCATTGTAGGTAATACAACTTCTCTGGTGAAGGGGTCCCTTTGATTGTCGCTAGGTTGAAGGTCTGTAGTGCGCTCCATCTGTTCTAAAAGCTTTTTCAATCACTAATCAGAACTAAGGATGTTTCTTTCCATAGACTCTCTTCTTGAAAGGAAACTATTGTTTGCTACAAACGACGCCAAACTTATGCGTCCAAAATTCGTTCTCCTATACGTATGACCTGCAAAACAAATATTAGATTAACAAATACTACCTTTTTGGTGGCCAAAGGCACTCCGACGCTTAAATCAGTAACTCATTTGGAGATGGAAATAAATCTGGACAGAACTCAGTTAAAGTTGCATACCTTTGTCGAATGTTCCCTTTACCTTATATAATGGTCATTATTAATTCCTTGCCTGACTTAAGCATGTGATGCACAACGAGAGGAGACGTTTCTCGTAACGGTCTCATTTTTTATGAAGATACGTCATTGGAGGCGTAACTCCCTCCACGACTTTTTTTCTCTGTAACGTTCCTCCTCTTTAAGGGAGAACTTTATCGAGCTTGGATTTGGGCCTTTAACTATGGTTTATTCTGACGGGCCCTATTTGGGCTTTATGAATTAGTTTTGTTTTGGGATACTTGATCCTCGTGATGGATGATACCTGCCGCGTGTATGGCTGTAATATCAGTCTTATTTGATGTGTCGTCAATTAGTATTCATCTAAATGTAATTTGCACAATTGATTATCCATCTAGTTAAATAATAGGAGTTCCATAATCTGTCTTAAACATATAGCAATGGAGCTATGTTAAGCACCTCACGGTGGCAAAAATAACAAAAAATGGGGGAATCATGACTTATGTTAATATGGACAGGCAAACAAACCCCTAGTCAGTAATAATACCACACAGTTAGTTCACGTAAGTAATGTGTGATTGTGAAACATTAATCAAACAAAACAAAAATCAGTAACCATATACATCTAACCAATCATTTATCATAGGTTGTGAAAAAAAAATTAGACCATGGATCTCATATTGGTGTGATAAGCTAAGTTGTTGTAGCAGTGAATCACACAACAACTATTGTTTCTTTGATCTAAGAGGTTTGAAAGGGTTAACCTTTGTGAACTCCAAAAACTAGTGCATGGTGTCATTCCCTTCGAACACATTGTGTTCCCACATGAATAACAAGTCTTAGTCATCCAAGATGATCCTCTTCTTACCATCTTTTGACCATCAAGCATCAAAAGTATACTTCAATAGAATTGGTTCCCTCTCTTGTACGAGGTTCTTGAAGTTACCCAATCATAATTTATTTCCATCAAAGTCAAAGTTGTCATCCAGCCAATACTAATAGTCATCAATCTTTTGGATCCTCTTTTTTGGAAGGTCCCAAATACCACCATGATGAACAAACACATCTTTCTTATCATATGCTTTACTGCATGTAAAACAAGACAAACAATGATAAATGAACATTAATGCACATATACTTCATTATGCAATGTATACTTCTAACATTCAATTTAACCATATAAGCTATCAATCATATCCAACTTAGATTATACCAACTATATAAATACTACCAATGATATCCAAATTAGTTACAAAATATAACATCATCATCACAAACACTGATTATCATATTCACTAACACTGAGATGCAAACTATAACATACCGGCACTAACTATTGACTAAGACTTGCAACCATACACTAACTACCGTATTCACCAACACTTACAACTATGACATAATCTATGTGTTAACACTTGGATGCATTCTAGAAACATGTACAAACACACCAAAAACACGTTTTCAAACATAATAATTTCAATTGCAAACTTCAGCGGTGTGTGAACCATTGAAAAGATGAGTCAATGTGGATAAAATAGAAATATTTGGGCTTTTACTTGAACAAAATAAATGAAACCTAAGCTCACGACAACAAATCCACACATACTGAACATGTACCCCATGTAATCATGTAAAAAATTCACACCAAAAAAACTGCAGGCTTTCTAATTTCCAACCCAAAAATTGAGGAAGATGATATACGAAATAGGAAAGGTTTTAATCATAGTAGACACAAAAATATGAGCAAAACACTAGCATCAAAGCATGAAACGGTAAGGAAACAAAACTTTGAAACTTTAACAATAGAACATGAACAAGTTCTTTCGGGTGCACACACTATGATTATAGCTATACACGAGTGTAAGATCAAATAAAAATTAGTTAGATCTACTCACAATGAGTCTGTGGTACGGTTTGCATGTATCTTTGCACCTTATTTGTACCAAACTTGTAGTACTTTGTGGTAAAAATGAACAAAGCTTCAACGAACCTCAATCTACACAACAATAAAGTTAAAACCAATACTCAACAACAACTCCCCATGGAAAATTCCAGATCCATACCAAGTTTGGAGATGAAAAGCCTTCTTTTTCTACACCTTCTTTCTCACTCTACAAGTCACATATTTTGATTGGTCGTGCCAAACATATCAACATCCAGACTGTCCATGTAGCCTTACTTTATGAAGGAGATATGAAGAGGGGCATGATGGGAAAAAAAGTAAAAGAGCATTCTGAAGTAGTGTCACGTGCGTGAGGCGTGAGATGGGACAAATGGGTTTGTAGCCATTTTCCACCCATCACGTGAGCAACACTTGAGGGTGTTAACGACTTTTGTGACTTTAGTGACTGATGTAGTCGAATCCTGTTTTCCTTGACCTTGACTTGCACAAGGAACACACGTGAGCCAAAGACCACCGTTGTGGCAGTTGATGGCACTCCGATGCTCAAGTCAGGCAAGGCGTGAGAAAGGCATAATGTTGTAAATTAGGTTTTGTAGCGTACCTTTGTTCATCAACCCCGTGTCTTGTTTATAATGCAAGAGTCCTTGTTCGGCTATGCCTTTGGTGGCTTAGTTTAGAGAAAGATATATTGCTGGAGTTGTCCATGTAGGAGAGCTTCCCTACAAGACATGTGCTCCTAGATCTGCGGGAGATTTTTCCCTTGTGGAGTGTTGTCCATGCAGAGGAGTTTCCATATACGACTTATAATCCAGCATTTGTTTCCTAGTCGGAATCAATGTAATGAAGACTTACCCATCTTAGGTTGATCCCCCAGATACTTGCCTTATTAGGTTTTATGAGTATTGGGCTTAACCATGTGACATATGGGCTTATTAGGGCGCTGTTGTTTGGGTCCAACTTTCTGGACCCTGCCAAAATGGGCTCAGTGTTGTCTGGGCTTTGTCAGGTTGCGTGCAATTGGGTCAGCTTTGCTGTTGATGAGATTATCATGACACGTATATTAACGGACAATCTGGTGTATCATAGTGACCATTTTCTAATTTCGAACAAAAGAGGGCTATACTCTAATTTCGTATTGTTATTGGTGATTAAAGTCTAAATGTCCCAAAATGTTTGTAAGAATCATTATAAAGATAAATAAAAATTGATTAGAGTTTTTAATATATTAATGATGTCAAAGATAGAAATATTAGACAAAAAATGGAAGTATGTAACATTTTCACTTTCTGTGGTAAGAGAAAAACAAGAAAATCTTGCTTTTGTCTAAACACTTAATTTAGTAGTAAAGACTAATTCAATTTAGACTTACATGTTATCAAACATCACTTAATTGGAAAATCACTGGATTTTTAGAATTAAGTCATAAGTGACAAAATAAGTGTTTTATCAAACAACCTCTTAGTCTCGGACAACAAAAGACTCTCCATGGTTGTGCTAGGATTTTTTATTCGAAGCTTAGGGATTTCATATCTACCCTCAATCAATGGCTACGTACCACATGCATTACCTTTTATGTTAGTGACAAGGAAACTAAAACATCTTTTATTGTTGTTCCTGCCAAAAGAAACAACACTGAGTAATTTCAAAATAATGTTACACAGTTGATAATTGATGTTGTGGCAATATAACACAAATTAAGGGATCCATGAACTTTCTAGGAATGGCTTTATTAGTTTCCCAATCCGCTGGGCTAGGTTGCCTTGGCTTTATTAATTTCCCAATCCGCTGGGCTAGGTTGCCTGACCAATATCCAACCTTAAATGGAGTTTTTCCTTGCTACCTCCAACAAAAAGAAATAATCTAAAACCAAAACCATCGCCCACTAGAAGAAAATTGGACTTTGACAGCATTGCAAGAATGTTATGAAGAGTAATTCTAGATGTCGAGGAAGTGGGCGAGGAAATGGACGAGGGAGGGTGGGGCGCACGTGCAGGAGGTGACGTGGTAAAAAAAAAAGGGGGGGAAATCGAAAATTTGGGGGAGAAGAAGGAGGGAATGGGGAGCTTTCTCCCCATTTTCAATCGACAGAGAAGCTCTCCACCCCATTTTCTCCCTCTCCCTCTCCCTCTCCCCAAATCCATATCCACAGACTCTCCCCAAATCCATCTCCACATAGAATCCCCACAGAGAAGAGAAGAGAAGCCGACA
The DNA here is from genome assembly GCA_963556465.1 of Berberis vulgaris. Lineage (NCBI taxonomy): Eukaryota > Viridiplantae > Streptophyta > Magnoliopsida > Ranunculales > Berberidaceae > Berberis > Berberis vulgaris. The sequence continues at coordinate 48,047,436 of OY747136.1, forward strand.
CTCTCCCTCTCCCCAAACCACACTCGACAGAAAAGAGAAGACCAACGGTCCATCGCCACCCTCTCCGAAGAACGAGAAGAGAAGAACCTCCATCGCCACCGTCGTCCCCATTCGAAGAAAAGCTCTCCCCATCAGAAAAACTCAACCGAAGCTAAGTTTCTCCCTCATTTCTGGGTGAGTTCTTATAGGGGGTTTCTAGATCTAGGGTTGAGAATTGGGGTTTTCAAGAAAAAAAAATTGTGTCTCGTTTCTGTTTTTGATTGATTGGGTTGAGAATAAAAAAATTTCTAGTTTACCGTAAAAAAATTCTTTCTCAAGTTTTGATCAGTCTGCAGATCAGGAAAAGTGGCAGATGTCGTTTGTGATGCCTTCCAAGTATGGGCATGCTCCTATCCATCTTAAACACTCCAGTCTGCAGATCAGGAACTGTTGTTTCTATTATTATTTATCTTCTCTTGCAGATCAGGAACTGCATGTTTTGCAGATGTGCAATTTAGCATATGACAAAGCAAAGGAGATATTTGAAGGAAATTTCAGAGTGCTCGAGAAGATTGTTCAGGAGTTGCTTGAGTATGAAATGTTGACTCAAAAGGTAATTACCAACTCTGAAAGACACGCACATGAACCTAGGTCTTCCACTCTCGAACCTCTAATATCATTGGCTTGATTTAGGATGCTATCTTAATGTCTCCCAGAAGCCTTGTTCCTTACCTGTTTTTCATTTCTTTTTTTTGTTCTGGTTATAGTGTTAGTACTTTCTGTCCAGTCTCAAAAGAGAGCAAATCTTTCTTCCTTTGTTATTTTTACTTCTATTTATATGTTCTTTCTTTCCTCTTTTTTCCAACCTTTGTCATAATTTCTTTAAGCTTTGCAAATAATTAAATTTCTTTGGATTATTTTGGATATCTACCTTCTAAAGATGCTGATGTTCAATTATGTCACCATCCTAGCAGGATTTACAAAGGATTTTTGAAGAAAATGGAGGGGTCCGAGAGAAGGAACCATTTTTTCTGTCGAAATTTTCGAGAAAGGAGGTATGCTTTTCGATTTCATAGTGCGGCATATAAAATGCAACCATTTCAAACCTGACTTTGTTCCCCAGACTAGACTAATTCTGTTCATGTACTTGAGAATGTCAAAATAGTGTTGGGAACTGATGAACTAACTTCATCACCCACAAGGCCACAACACTAACCATGGGTGTAATTCACCATGATTTAAGATTCAACTATTTCTGTGCTTTCCTATATGTTAATGACTTTAAATGGTAGGCATCTTACTTAGAGATGCTTCTAGCACATTCTATACTTTGCTTATTCAATCCATGCTCCTTCGGCAAACTGTCTATTGCAGGTTTCTTATCAAAGCACCCTAGATGGAGGAAATGGGTCTGCAGTTGCACTTTTGAATGCACCCTCCTCAAATTGATGGAAGGAAACTATGAAGAACCTCTGAAGCGTCAGGAAACATGTTATCTGAAGTAGATTATATGCGAGACTTAAAGTGAGTTTCATCAATAGAAGAAAAACGAGTTGTTTATGTTTCATTTATAAGTTTTGTTGTCTGTAAGGCCAGTGTTTAGTCTTATTGTTAGATGAGTCAATTTCTTATGGCGATCAGAAGAGGTCGCCTTTTTCTTTCTCAGTCATGTACAATTTGTAATTTTAACCATTGTGAAAAAAATGAAAGAACATTTTTGTGGATATACTAACTGTGAAGGCCCAACTTCTTCGTTTACTGTATAGTGTAAATGGATCTTCTTGTGATTCCAAGTGGATTTATTTTATTGATTTATTTCTTTGTTTTGGGTTAGGATGTGGATCTTGTTTTCTTTTTTTTATGATAATATGGATTCAACATTCTGAAGACCTGTGTTTAGGCTTAGTTGCACAATTTTGACTATGAAGTGGGCTTAATGCTTTTGCGCGGGCCTTTGAAAGTTCATAGCCTCCACGATGAGCAGACGAGCACGTCAGACCCTAATCCAATTCTGTGAGATTAATCGTCATTTGACCAATTGGATCAGAACTGATGAGTTACTGGGTCAGGTTCCAACTAGTCGATTGACCATCCTAATTGTGCTGAGTTTGGATTAACCAACCAAGCCAACACACAAGTTGCATCCCAGGGATGTCCATATCTTTGAGTTCTTTCTGAGAAAGGGCATATAATAGCAACTATTATAATCAAATGCCAAAAAGGTCCATTTGGGACAACATGCTGGACTGATCATTCAGATAAGTCAAACTCATAGAGGAGATAAGTAATATTGCAGAGCTGGGAAGAAGGATCATAGCTGACTCGTCCAGCTTCTTGGATTAGATAGGCATAATCCAGGTCAGCCATGTATGTCAGCCATGTATGAAATATGACTGGAGACTCAATTTTGTTGCCCATACATATTTGGCATTGTTGAAGAAGACGATCACATATCAATGTCTGTCGGTGTAACACTCGAATAATGACCATTTTTTGCTCACTATATCCACGCGGTTGGGGATGTGACTGCCCCAACATGCATATTCCATGTCTATCAACATGCATGTTACGGGGACCATCGCTGTCAAAACTAAGGGGGTGCCTGAATTGAAATATTGGACACATGGGTGAAAATGCTGAAAATTTCGGTCAGAGCTTTGCAATGACGATAAGTTTGACAAATATCTGATATTTGCGCTGAGTAAAGCATATGCTAAAACCAAATGGAAAACGTCTGATATTTACGTTGTTAAGAACTCGGTTCCTTTGTTCTTTTATTAACAAGTTTGTATCAACTTCATTTACAGGAAAGAAACGGTATAGAACTTAATATGACAGCATGTTGTGACAATGTCGATGTGTTATCACACACCCCAACCTAAAAAAAAAGATAAAAATAAATTCTACTACGGGGTGTGGCATAAACTTGAAATGCGGTGTGTAACAATGTCAAATGATCTACTTGCAGAGGAGTGGAATAATTTCATATTCAATGAAATCGGATTATAGCAAATGCTCCCATTAGTAGAGATCGTGCAGGTATCAGAAGTAGAACTAACAAATGCATGTGTTGTGAGGTAACAAGCCTGCTGAATCGTTTCAACGGTTCCCTCCCAGTGTGCAAAAAGCCTGAGAAACTTGGCTGGGGCTGCTGACTCACATTGCTCAACATTGTCTGACCCACAACGACTCCAGCATGAATTCCTTGTGAAGCAAGAAGGGGCCACCATATTTTGGGACGCTGCTCCCTCTCGATCTTCCTCAATTGATTGAGCTTCGGACGTATCACTCCAAGTACAGATTTTAAGTATGAGTTCATGTCATGATCTCTGTATATAGCACCATTGGAACCATATGCAGAGCGGTCACTTAGGATCTCCAGAGGGTGGGGTGACTGATACTCTTAGTAGCTTCTCTGGGTCCTCTGAATCTGATGTAGCACAGTTAAGAAGGTAGAGGCCACTACTAGAAGGAAGAAGGTTGTGTTGTGGAGAGACTTTCTCCTCTGGTTGTAGGATTAGAATCTCTCCCTTGGGGGCATAGAGAACACTCTGCATCCGAACAAGAAAACACAATCAATACATTATCATTTAGAAATAGCATTAAAAAAGATAGCATTATTAAAATTAATCTTCTTGATGATTTACCTGGTTCTTGAGGCATGGATGATTACGAAATTTGCCACTGACAGCTTTGAGAAGTTCGGCCACATGTCCAGGGTAATTACACGAGAAAGCCCGTGGCACAATGTCTCGGTGCATAGTAATGCCTTGAACATGACTCCTAGGTAAACCTAATCTACGAAGCAGCTAGTCACCTCCACACATCACAGATGGTGCACCGAATGTAATAATAGGAAGTAGAGCAGATAATGGCACTTCATCACGTATCAACAACATCAGGCTTACAAGTAGCGACAAGCTTCCTCCAAGAGAATGCCCAGTGAAACGAAAGGTTGCAGAAGGACCGCGTGACTTTAGGTGGGCATGGACTTCAGGCAACATTTGGTCATAGATCCCTTTGGCGGCTTCATAGATACCTCTATGCACAAGCACATCTAGACCCTAGATGACAAAAATGGGGCATTTTCTGTAAGAATCATATAAAGTTGGTCTTAAAATGACAAGAATTTCATTTCAGAAAACATTAAAACATTTGAATAGGACAATCAGAACACGATGAAGAAGAGTTCTCAGAGAGATCTTAAAATATTAGGATGATTTCTTGCATTAAAGAACGGGCTAAAATATATATAAGAAGGTATCAAACAAGCGCATCAAGAATATACCTCAAATTGAATGGGCTCAAACAACAAATTTGCTTGCCAAGAAGCAAATGACTCCAAACCCTGCACATTGACACATTCAAACCTCGCATTAACACTACCACTAAATATATCATTACAAAGCAATGGTAGAAATTGTAACTCTAATTATTTCATTTTTGCTTGAGGTGGAAAATATGTTTTTGAAAATTTCTTCTTTACCTGAATAACAAAATATCTTGTTCCAGTCTGATCTTCATCACCTATAAACCATTCACAGGGAGATGAACATGTTGAGTTCAACTCCTTGGATACAACTTGCTTTGTTTCCTCCTCTGCACCAACAACTGAAGTCATTGAGCATGCCCATACTTGGAAGGCATCACAAACGACATCTGCCACTTTTCCTGATCTGCAGACTGATCAAAACTTGAGAAAGAAATTTTTTACGGTAAACTAGAATTTTTTTTATTCTCAACCCAATCAATCAAAAACAGAAACGAGACACAAATTTTTTTTTTTTTGAAAACCCCAATTCTCAACCCTAGATCTAGAAACCCCCTATAAGAACTCACCCAGAAATGAGGGAGAAACTTACCTTCGATTGAGTTTTTCTGATGGGGAGAGCTTTTCTTCGAATGGGGACGACGGTGGCGATGGAGGTTCTTCTCTACTCGTTCTTCGGAGAGGGTGGCGATGGACCGTCGGTCTTCTCTTCTCTGTCGAGTGTGGTTTGGGGAGAGGGAGAGCGTCGGCTTCTCTTCTCTTCTCTGTGGAGATGGATTTGGGGAGAGGGAGAGGGAGAAAATGGGGTGGAGAGCTTCTCTGTCGATTGAAAATGGGGAGAAAGCTCCCCATTCCCTCCTTCTTCTCCCCCAAAATTTCGATTTCCCCCTCCCCCCCTTTTTTTTACCACGTCACCTCATGCACGTGCGCCCCACCCTCCCTCGACCACTTCCTCGACATCTAGAATTACTCAAGTTATGAAATAAGTACCATAACATTTAGTGCAACTCATAGTAGCCAATGTTATCTTTTTGACATAACACTATGAGAATGTTATCCTAACATAACATTCCCAATATAGCATTTGTGAATGTCATGATTAGATTATCTATCATAACATTTGAATGTCATGATTGTATTATCTATCACATGTATATAAATCCTATAAATTGGTTGACTTAACATTCAGAAAGTGTTATCGCAATTAGCCTTTTAAAATGCTATAATAAAATAGTTACGGTAAAAGATATATATCTATAATAAATAAAATTAAAAATTAAAAAAATAAATTAAATATGAAAAAATTAAAATATTTCCATCAAAATTATTTCTGTTAACATAACAGGACATTCATCACTATATTGCTCTCATAGGTTCATCAATACATACAAAACTCATTACAATAAAAGCCATACCTTCATTGTTACTTTTAATTTCCAAAACTATGTTAATTACTTTTATAATTCTTTCTTGTTAATTACTTTCATAATTCTTTCTCCAGCTGAACAGAAAAATATTTCACATGTCTTGATAGACTCATAAGGCAGTCTTTAGTGAACGAAACCGTGATAGTCGTCTGTGTCAATATCATAGCATAGAGCCTAAAAATCAATAACAAAAACTATAATCAGTTAAAAAAAAAAAAAAAAAAAAAACCCTTGAACATTTGGCTATTTTCTTTATGTTCTTCTCAAGAAATTTGAACACTTGGAGAGTTGAAGAGACCAAACCAACCAGTTGCAAGAGACACAAGCTAAATCAGATAAACTAACACCTCTAGCAGTGATGGAGTTGTTGAATTTAGCACCAGTAAAAATGGTACTTTTACAGCCATGTCATCAGCGGTCACGAGTGGGTTCCCTGAACCAGGGTTAACCACATGGGTAGCCACTTTGATTACTCAATCAAGATAGAAGAACATGTCTAGCTAGCTTAAGAAAAGAAGTAGAGGAGGCTCATCTTCTTCAATTAAGATCTGAATAGCTAACAAAACCGAAAGTAAGCTAGATTACATTACCCAAGAGAGCGGTGGTGTCCTTATCGGTCAATCCTCTGCTATTAAATAAAGCCTAGATAGTGGAGATATTGTCCTGAGAATTAGGAAGCTCGGTAGTTGCATTGGGGAACGAGTGTTTACTATCTCTCCTTCCAGTGTACAGAGGATAGCAAGGATCCCCAAGGCCCCAAACTGTTGTTACATTGCATTGCAAAAAAAAAAAAATTAAAACAACTAGGAGAAATAGAGTTGAATGAGAAACTCGTGTACATACTGATATAAAGACAAGTGACCATAGCAACTCCATCTCTAGTAGCAAAAGCAAGAAAATCTGCACAAGAAACTGTTTCAGGGCATACTCGTTCAATCTCCAATTTAATGTCTTCAATAATATCAAAACCTTTTATAGTCAGATTGGGCGAAGCGTCTTTCTTGACTTCAAATCCATTAGCGGGGTCCAATAAAACAGATGCCTCACAGCCCTGTAACAAATAAATATCCAGAAACAGTAAGAAAGAACCATGCCAATCAATGGAATCATCCCAAAACAAATAACAATAACGCAGAACATGCATAAATGAAAATAATAATTAAAATTAAAATTAGGATTAAAAAAAACATGGCTTCCATTTAGGGATAATACTAGATAATGACCAAACCTAAATATGAGGAGGAAAACATACATGCTATTGGAAGATCTTACTTGATTCTTCTTTTATCTTTTATCTTTTTGTTTCTTTTTGATTTGTAACAGAGTTATGTACCAAGTGAATAAATAATCCCCTTGAAACTAAAGAAAGAGCATGGACTTAAATTACATATAATGACACTCGTATGTCTAGTATTTTATCATGCTATACAGATGATGGGCATGCTGGGATTAAATCCACTGTCCAGCCCAATGTGTAAACCCCCAAGTATATAGAATTGAATTGAATTGATAATCACTATGGTAATCATCAAATCAAGGCCAAAACAGCAAAGGCGACCTAAGGTGTTTAAATTATCATACCTAACCAGACAAAATAGCTGGGTGGCATCTGACCCAACATATAGGAAAGGCGTGGTCATCCCTTGATTCCGAAATTATACCTGAACCTAAGCAGGTTTTTCCCCTGTAGAAAGCTGTAAACTGGCCAGCAGCCAACCCTTGATCGTCTTCATACAAGCAAACAAGAGCAGTATCTTCCTGGCCATTTGCACCCGATTCTATTGTCAAGTTACAACTTGTAAAATCCGGGACCATTTCGTACCTGAAAACACTTTACTTATTAGTTCTCCAAAAATAGAAAACATGAATTACATCAGTTGTGTAACATAAAAATAATTTCCCCAAGGAAATAATTGGCAATTATTTAACAATAACAAAACCAATATCCATCAGATAATGATGGCCTCAAGCAAACTCTAATTATTTGGGTAAGCATGTGGGGTATTAAGTGCCCACAAACCTTTTCATTATAATACAAAAGATTAATCACTTAGTTAGAGAACTCAAAATTAAACATACTAAGTATAAAAGGCTGAACACTCATGTTTAATAACAGTTGATATGAAGCATTCTAAATATAGCTCTTCAAACTCTATTCTCAAGATAAGTAAAGTTGAGGTTTAGGAACTAATATTTTATTTAACTAGTTCTATAATTGCAGTTTGCATTCAAGCTTTTTAGCTCACACTGCTAAAAGCCATATGTGTAGCATCTAGATTTACAGGAGATACCTTTGAAACATATACTAATTTAGAAACACGGCTCATGTACAAGGCTTCAATCGGGAACAAACTAAAACTCATGATTGATATTAAATGTGGATTACCTCTTGAAAGAAACTCACTGCCATCCTGAATGCCAAATTGATCTTGACGCTGAAGTGAAAGGCTCTTATCCCATAACTTTGAAGTGGCTGTGAAGAACTATTGAAGTTGATTAATGTCATGACGGATTTGATGGCAGTGGCACTTACTAATAAGTAAACCAAAAGAAACAAAACAATCTAGGATAAATATATATTGAAATAGAAAGATGACAGGCCATCGACATAGACACAAGTGAGACATCACAAACTAAGCAAATGATAATGGTGACGGAAGTAACAATCAAGCATGCAAGAACATTATTCCAGCCAAGGGTATGAATATTAAAATGGAAGAAACAAGTTGATCATGCCAACAAAATGCAAAAGTGTATACATGTAGTTGCACACATTCCTCAGTTAGTCACCTATAAACACTGTCAGACTATCTGGTACAGGTCTGCACAAATTGATAAGTGTATTCACCTGATATCTAGGTATACACCCTGCCCTAGAACTAACCGGAAAGCTTTCCTAAAAATCAAGTTAAGCTTTGCTACATTAAAGATGGATGACGGTGTAGGAATCATCCTTATAAAAAATCCAGGAAGTTCCTTGCACCGAAATAGTAAAAATATGACACATAATATGGCACCCATAAATAATATGTCGAACTTAAGATTACAGTCTTGTTAAATTCATGAATGTGGAAATAGTACACTCCCAATCAAACCACTTATCAACATACCTCATTATTATTTTCAGAAGATGATTGTCATTTTACCGCCCTAAGAAGATTTGTCAAGGTTGTAGCTTCTATCACTGATGTGTTGACTCACATATCATGAATCAAACTCACAAACAGATGATCGAAAACTACTTTAAGCATGAATTCACAATTAATTGGAAAGTAGTAAGGTACAAACCCTAGATTTTAGAAACTCGCCACATTGGCTTGAACTACCAAAACTAGAACAGAAAGTGCAAAGTAAAAAGATGTGCTAGAAGTCTAGGACTCAGTAACCTTGTGAATTCCACTGAATCTGTGAAGCAGGGTGGAGGTGGTAGACATGCTCAAGCAAATGAATCAATCTAATTAAACAACCGCGCAAAAAATGCCAGTATTGACACTAATCATCGATTTATTGTGCTTTGGAAGCAATTTATGCCCTAATTGTACAGAACAACAAGAAATAAATCGAAATAAAAGAAATTTCAGTTACCTCCACCTAAGAACTCGTTTACATCTCCTTCAATTTCACAAATTTGAAGGCCAAATAGAAAAACAATATCGCCATTGTAGTGCAGGGATTTGTCGCCATTGAAGATCGCTTCCTTCATCGAGAGAAAAGCAGATGGATCTGTTGAGGATGGTGATGGATACGGGAGGGATCGAACATGCAAAATGAAACGGAGAAGAGAAGAGAGTAAAAGAGGATATCATTATTTGATCAATTTAATCATCTAAAACATTGATAATTAGTAAAGAGGAGAGAATAGCAAACCCTAGGTTTCAGATTGTCATGATTGGAAGGAATTACAACAGATTTTGACAGATTCTGAGTTGGCGCGAAAACAGGAAGGAATTAAAAGGAAGAAACAAATTCAAAAATGGGAGGGAAAGGATAGTTTGGTAACTTTCTCATTGTTTGTTAGAGGATCACATGGGATATACAGGTGTCCCTCTAGTATTGGCTGAAAGGAAAATTCTGTTATAGCTATTGGCTTTAAATAGAGTAAGAGAGGAGAGCAGAGCTCAGTATGTAAAAACCAGTGGGTTCTGAGGCTCCAATTCGAAAGGATTGTGAGATTTGTTTTTGCTCTCACCTATCAATAGAATTTCCATTTTTTCAATCTATTAATCAGGGCTGTGACATTTGGTATCAGAGCTTCACTCGATCCAACCCACCACCATAGAAACCAGGGCCAAAGATATCGAAAATTTTATGAAGGAGACGAGGAAGGTTCAGATGGAGACATCGGGGCAAGTAGAGGCTCTAAAAGGTAACCTATTGCGGATGGAACAAACAGTCGAGAACCATGAGAAAAAACTGGATGCGAAACTGGATCAACTATTCCATATGTTACAGAATCAGAGGGGTCCTCTTTCAGGCGTGGAATCAAACACCTCGCAGGCTTCTGGCTCAGTACAATCTCAGATCAGAACTCCTCACCAACCACCAATGGATAATGGAGGTAACTATTTTCGTTTTCCTAAAATCGATTTTCCGCACTTTGATGGATTAAATCCAAGATCATGGATACAAAAATGCGAAAGATATTTCGAAATACACAAGGTAACCGAGGAGAGCAAGGTTGTCATTGCTTCAATCCACTTAGATGGAAGAGCAGACACTTGGTTCCTTGATTACCAAGTAGGTAAGACCAATATAAAATGGTCGGAGTTGTTGAGAGATCTCTGTATGCGGTTTGAAAATCCAGCAGAGGACAATTATATTGCATCTTTTAACAAGCTTGCTCAAACACAGTCTGTTGATGAGTATTTTGAGAAGTTTGAAGAACTTAAGGCCATTATGCTGGTTAACAACCCTTCATTATCTGAGAACTACTTCATACTGAGTTTTCTGAGTGGGCTAAAATCAGAAATTAAACTAGTTGTTCAGATGTTCAAACCCACCACCTTATCGCAGGCTTTTGCATTGGCCAAACTTCAGGAAGCCTGTCATACACCTTCAGTCATCACACCACCTGGATCCACCACTCAACGTAAGCCATTTTCCACAACTAATTTCCCTTCCGCATGGCCTAAACCCCATACCAATCCACAAATATCACAGTTCCAAAATTCACAGACATCACAACCATCCATAGCTTCCAACAATCCTGTTTATAAACCAACTTCATCTTCATACACATCTATACCCTCATCTTCCAGAATTACTCCTAGTGCTCCTCCCATCAAAAGATTGACAGCAGCTCAGATGAAGATAAGAAGGGAAAGGGGTTTATGTTACAACTGCGATGAACAATATAGACCCGGGCATCTTTGCAAACAGCAGTTTCTCTACTTGCTGATCACAGATGAAGAGGCAACTCCTGAGGACTGTTTGGAGACAGAAGATCTGGTTCATGAGATTCAGACCGAGATGGAACTCTCGCTTAGTGCCCTACATGGCAGTGTATCTGCTAACACAATACTTCTTAGGGGACTAGTGAAGAAGAAGCAAATCTCTATACTCATCGATACGGGCAGCACTCATTCCTTTGTGGATCCAAAAGTGATTAAAGCAACCCAATGGCCTACGGTCTTAACTCCTCAAATGGTGGTGAGGGTAGCAAATGGCCAGCAACTACATAGCAATGCTCTTTGCCAATGCTTCAAGTGGACGATGCAAGGACTTCATTTCGAAGGAAAAATCAGGGTTCTCCCTCTTGGGGGATATGATATGGTTCTAGGGGGAGATTGGTTGAAGCCCTTTGGGGATATAATTATCAACCTTCAGAGATTACAATTGACTCTTACTATACGTGGACAACCTATCACACTACAAGGAATCACACAAGAAGCATCCTTGAGTCTCATGGATGCCAAAGGTATGTCTAAGTTCATTAAGAAATTTTCACCCTCTTGCTTGGGTCAAATTTTTTCCATATCTACTATAGGCTCACCTTCAACAATTCCATTGTTCCTAAAAGAAATGCTCCAAACCAACAATGATATCTTCCAAGTCCCTACTTCCCTACCACCCCATAGACCACTAGACCATAAAATTCCTTTAAAACCTAACTCCATTCCTCCATCCCAACATCCATACAAGATACCCTACATGCAAAAAACCGAGGTAGAACAACTCATCACAGAAATGTTAGAGACTGGCCTTATTCAACATTATAGTAGTCCATTTGCCGCACCCATACTTCTTGTAAAAAAAAAAGACAACTCATGGAGATTTTGTGTTGACTATAGGAGACTCAATGACCTTACCATTAAGGATAAATTTCCTATGCCATTGATTGATGAATTGCTAGACGAATTACATGGAGCCACTATTTTTTCCAAACTAGACCTAAGGTCGGGGTATCATCAAATAAGAGTTCACCCTCATGATATTCACAAAACTGCTTTCAAAACCCACCATGGACACTTTGAGTTTAGAGTTATGCCTTTTGGTCTAACCAATGCACCCGCCACTTTTCAATCCTTAATGAACCAAATATTCCAACCCTTCTTGAGGAAACTCATTTTAGTCTTTTTTGATGACATCTTAGTTTATAGTAAGAGTGAGGAAGATCATGTTTCTCACCTCCACACCACTTTTTCCATATTGAGAACACATCAACTCTTTGCTAAATTTTCTAAGTGCTCTTTTGGTCAACATAGACTTGAGTACCTAGGCCATATCATTAGCCCTAATGGTGTAGAGGCCGATCCCCAAAAAATAGATGCTATGCAATCTTGGCCAATTCCCACCACACTCAAACAACTAAGGGGTTTCCTAGGACTCACCGGGTACTATAGAAAATTCATCAAGAGTTATGGTCAATTGGCTCAACCTCTCACGGATCTCCTTAAGAAAAATTCTTTTCTTTGGTCACCCAAGGCTACCCAAGCTTTCCTAACTCTCAAAGAGGCCATGTGCCAGGCCCCGGTTTTGGCTTTGCCCAACTTCACTAAGCCTTTCTTCCTTGAGACCGACGCATGTTCTAAAGGTGTGGGAGCTGTCCTTTCTCAAGAAGGAAGACCTATAGCCTATTTTAGTAGAGCTTTAGGACCTAAAAACCTTCATTTGTCTACTTATGAGAAGGAGCTTTTGGCTATTGTGATGGCCATTCACAAATGGAGGTCATATTTGTTGGGATCCAAGTTCTATATTCATACGGACCACCAAAGCATTAGGCATTTTTTGTCTCAGAAAGTGACCACAGTTATGCAACAAAAGTGGCTCTCTAAGCTATTGGGGTTTGACTATGAGATCGCATACAAGAAGGGTGTCGACAACAGGGCTGCTGATGCACTTTCCAGACGTGATTTTGATGACTCCCAGTGCCTGGCAATTTCCACAGTGACTCCTCTTTGGCTGCAAGAAGTTGCCAACAGTTATGAGGAGGATTCCTATGCCAATAGTCTGATTCAGCAGTTGCTAATTGACCCACAGGCTGTTCCTAACTTCTCTTATGTGAATGGACTGCTCCATTATCAACAGAAGCTATACATTGGCTCAACAGGATCACTAAGACACCAGATTCTTACTGCTTTACATTGCTCAGCCATAGGTGGCCACTCTGGTATAGCTGCTACATATAAGAGACTGCAACAACACTTCTACTGGCGAGGCATGAAGACCCTGTTAGTTCAGTTCATAACAGGGTGTGATGTTTGCCAACGTAATAAGCATGATCAGGCTGCATATGGTGGGCTTTTGCAACCCTTGCCAGTACCAGACCATGCCTGGCAGCATATCACCATGGATTTTATCGAGGGACTTCCCCCTTCGAACCACAAGACGGTCATTTTGGTAGTGGTGGACAGGCTCACTAAATTCAGCCACTTTTTGGCTCTATCACACCCCTTCACATCAGCAATGGTGGCCGAAACATTCCTTCAAAATGTCTACAAGTTGCATGGGTTGCCTACTTCAATTGTATCAGACAGAGATAAAGTTTTTATCAGTGCTTTCTGGCAGGATTTGTTTATGGCTCTAGGCACCAAACTGGCATTAAGCACAGCTTATCACCCTCAGTCAGATGGTCAGACTGAGAGAACAAACTCCTGTTTGGAAACATACTTAAGATGCATGTGTGGCGAGGTCCCAAATAGATGGTCTCACTGGTTATATCTGGCTGAGCATTGGTTTAACACCACCTACCACTCAAGCCTACAAACCACACCATTTCAAGCCTTATATGGCTATGCTCCCCCTCTCTTGGCATTACCTCCTATCTCTTCTCTTTCAATTCCTGAGGTTAACCGGTACATGGAAGACAGGAATCAAATGCTTCAATTACTGAAAGAGAAATTGGTTAAGGCCCAGGAACGCATGAAACTCTACGCCGATAAACATAGAAGTGACAGGGAGTTTGCTATTGGCGATTGGGTTTACCTCAAACTCCAACCGTATCGCCAAACATCCGTGAACATAAGGAAGAATCTGAAGCTGTCTGCCAGATTTTATGGGCCGTTTCAGGTACTGGACAAGATAGGGGCTGTGGCTTATAAATTGGACCTTCCTTCTTCCTCCAAGATTCATCCCGTCTTCCACGTCTCACAATTGAAGGGAAAACTTGGCCAATCCATCATTCCAACACCGCAGCTACCTCTAGTTGATGGCCAAGGGCAGTTTAAAGCTGAACCAATTGCAATTCTGGCTCGTCGGTTAATTCCTCGACATAACCGTGCTGTGACACAAGTCTTGGTTCAATGGTCTAATTCCACAACTCAGGAAGCAACATGGGAAGATTGGGCTCACATTTCCGCCTCATTTCCTCATTTCAATCCTTGAGGACAAGGATTTGGTGAAGGAGTGGGTATTGTCATGATTGGAAGGAATTACAACAGATTTTGACAGATTCTGAGTTGGCGCGAAAACAGGAAGGAATTAAAAGGAAGAAACAAATTCAAAAATGGGAGGGAAAGGATAGTTTGGTAACTTTCTCATTGTTTGTTAGAGGTTTGTTAGAGGATCACATGGGATATACAGGTGTCCCTCTAGTATTGGCTGAAAGGAAAATTCTGTTATAGCTATTGGCTTTAAATAGAGTAAGAGAGGAGAGCAGAGCTCAGTATGTAAAAACCAGTGGGTTTTGAGGCTCCAATTCGAAAGGATTGTGAGATTTGTTTTTGCTCTCACCTATCAATAGAATTTCCATTTTTTCAATCTATTAATCAGGGCTGTGACACAGATCTGAGAGAGAAGGGACGAAAATGGGAGCAAGATGATGACGAAGAGTCGAGAGAGTTTAATCTTCGCCGCCATTGACGAACATCGTATCTCTGAGGGTGTTTGGCACGTGAACCCAACACACACCTCTCCATGTTTGGCTCCTCCTCCTGCTCCTCTTGCGCCTCCTCTGGCAAGCTCCTCCTCCTTCAAGTCATTTCTCTGCACTGCAGAACAGACTCCTGCCTCTGAACTCTCATATTCTCATAGAACCTTTGAATGAACATCTCTGCTCTCTCATCAACTGATGAATAATCTTCTTCTTCTTCTTCATCTCCCAAATCAGACAATATTTCTTCTACAACACCATTACCAATACTTGGTAATGCCTCCAAGGTATAATTTCCATCTACCTCTCCATCAAACTCTCCTCCTTCAACTCTCAAACATCGACATGGAAACATCATTGAACAGATACACCAAGCAATATTTCTCTTCTTGAACTGTCTTCTTCTTCTTCTTTTATTGTGCTGAAAAAGAGGAGCTCTTGAAGGAGAAAACTCATAATCTTCTATAAACCCATAATTGTAATGCCTCAAAAGCTTGATCTTCTTAGTTTTCTTCAAGAAAACCAGCCTTGGAGTCTTGACAACTTTAGGAGATTCAGAGCCTTTCCTACAATGAGTATTCTTCTTTTAGGCATTTTTTGGAGATGAATGAGAGATTGGGGCTCAATCTTTTTGGTCTCATAAAGGCTCCTTGGGGTTTTAGCATCTCTTGGGTTGTGTGAATTGTTGAGAGTTGGGAGTTTTTTTGGAGCCGAGGTGTTGGGTTCACGTGCCTGGGAGGGTCTGGACAGTCTCCCAGGCTATCAACACGGGCTCTCTAGAATTACTCATGAGAAATAATGGAGAAGATGGAAATTGAAAAAAAAAAAAGTACGGGGCATTACAAAGAAAAAAATGAAAAAATACCGAAATTCTTCCTGGCCTGGGAAAACCAGCTTGGTGGCTGCCTGGGGGGGGGCGAAAATACACTTTTGCCCCTCCTCTTTAACAACCATTTTGGAAAAGGTGTTTAAAAAGGGGGGGGGGCAAAAGTGTATTTTCGCCCCCCAGGCTGGGAGACCCAGGCCAAGAAGAATTACTCGAAAAAATATAAGGAAAAGGAGACGAGGTCGAGACTCGGGTTTTGTATTTCCCGCTTTGATAACATTTTTCATACTGAATGTTATTTATAACTAAGGGTGTGTTTGATTACATGTGAATCCTATGCCATGTGAATCTATGAAGGTAATCAAACACACCCTAAGTATATAATAGCATTTGCTAAGTAACGCCATAAAAAAATTGTTATCATATACCACTTTTGTTGTAGTGGCCACTCACCAAGCCAAAACCATGCTGCCGTTTGCACCGTCGACAATGATGCAACTGTCATTGTCCCCACCACCTCGGCAAGTCCCAATTAAGAAAAAGCCATAAAAGTGAAAGTGGAATCAAAGAATCATCATCGTTGTCATCTTCGTCTTCGTCTCGGTCCCGGTCTTTGTCTTGTTACATACCACTCCCACATAAACCATCTCCATGTCCCCCTCTTTATGCACAACCTCTTCTTCTAGGTCCACCTGAAATCCACGACTCAATCAAATCCCTACTGTTCACGATCACTTCATGGTTCAAATCCATCAAACTCCCAACTACAACACCATCATATTATCAAACAGATCATAGCAATATCAATATTTCTCCCACAACTACCCCATGCATGGATTTGTTCGTCCATGCTTACAAATCGCCCAAAACCCTGGAGAAGCAACTTACTCTTACATGGCAGCACAACCCTATGATGATCACTCTCAAACTGATCTCTCACCTAAGAGGAAAGAAAGGAAAATCAGACAAACAAAGGTTTTATACAGCTGCATTTTAGCTTCACAAGCACCACCTCAAGATCCTCACTGCCAACATCGTACATATAGCTAAGAAGTTTGGTGACTTGAAGGACTTGCTTGAAATTCTTTACCTACTCGTCCTTGATTTTTGTCCAAAAATGAGAAAAAAAAGACGGGAGAAAAGATGAGTCAGTAGCCATAGTATGGAAGATAATGTAAGATTGAGAGTGCCACAATGTAAGAGAGTTGTAGTTGACAAATTTAAAATGATGGTTCGAAAGCGCATGGCAAGAAAGTTTAGAGAACTAAGGAGGATTGGCATGGCAGAAGTAGCTCTTCGGAGGTACGTTAAAGATCTTAGTTATAAAGTGTTACATGATACCGTATCCTAGGATTTTGATTTCGTTTTTCGAGTTAATTTCGGTCTCGTGATTTAAAAAAATATTTAACTACATAAGTTATGCATTTTAAACTTTTAAATACTACATAAAAATCCTCACACAAATTATAGTGTCATACAAACTAAATATTCATAAGAATCACTCGTATAACAAACTTTTGATACCAAAAATAACATTATAACATGTTAATATATACAGAAATTGAAATATTTATTTTTTTCTCATTTTCTCATAGAAATTTCCCTAAGAAAAAAAATTAAATATTCAGATTTCGAAAAATATTTCAATAACTTCAAAAGAGAAAATATTTCGTGAAATTTTGGCATATTTTGATAAATCACATTCCTTGACCATATCTAGTTTCTTGCAGATGCATTAGTTTATGATATAAAGTTTCTAAAATCTTATCAAGCAAATAAAATTAACTTGGCTTCAAAGTGGTGTCCTTCGTTGGATCCTTGGTATGATCGAACTACTATACTCTGTGAAAGCATTGCAAGGAAAGTTTCCCCTAGAGAATCTTATCCTAAATACCAAGGGATCTCAGAGGCGCATTATGTTTATAAAGTTCATGACCGTTTGAGGATGTACTTGTTTTCCCCTTCGTCAGGCACTTGAATTATAAAAAAAAATTACATTAGTTCAAATCAGTGGACTCTACTTCCATACAATTGAGTTGCTTCTGTTGCTATGAAAAATTACAAGCCACTTTTCTTGAAACATGATAAAGAAAGGTTTAAACCGTATTTAAGCAACATGAGGCACTACTGTGTAGCTAAGATTATTGCCGCCGAACCATTATTTCCATATCAAATCATAAAGATATTAGAGAAAGGTGATGATGGCTGCAAAAAAAATCGAAGAGTTGCAATGGCAGAGAATGGTAGAAGATTTATCATAAAAACGGAAATTGAGAAATTTTATTGCAATTTACGGTAAATCATATATGATTGGTTTTCCAATGCAGGTTTGGGTTTCTCTTGGTTTTGCTTATTTCAAAATTGAGTGGATACCCATGGAAAGGTCGTGCCATTACTTTTGTTGAGCACCAGAACTTCTAAAATCCAAGGAGGCAACTTATAAAGCAGATTCAAATCCATAAAACGAATGTACAACAAGTCTTGTACGATTTCAAAATGGTACTTGAAGGGATATTGAATGTTGTGATTAGTGGAAAACTTAGTAAAACCAAATGATGAGAAAAATATTTATTTTCACTGGTGGCAGATTTGATGATGTGCATCATATTGATGAACTATGTCGTGCTTCAAATGATGACACTACACCAAATTGACATTTTTGTAACAATCCCCAAAACAGTATCACTTTTGAAGTGTAACAATTCACCTAACAATTTTACACATTTTCACAAACAAAATGATACAATAATTGTATCACTATGAAGAGTATGGTTATAAAAGTGATACTATTCATGGTGATCTAACTTATTGTATCATTTTTTTTGTGTTACTGTTTTTCATTTTTTTGACTAAATTTAGTTTTGACTTGAAATTGTTTGGCGAATTGCAACATCTCAAAAGTGATACTGCTTTGAGAGTTGTTACAAAAGTGCCAATTTGGTGTAGTGTGAGGATGAAGAGGAAAGGACAGGGATACTGAATATAAAGAGATACAAAGGAAGTTTGAAAAGAATGGGTATGAAGTTCCAGAAATTGTGTTTTTCGAAATTTGATACCTCTGAAGCCTGTAAGATTGAGAATAACCACCATGAATACGGGGATTACAAGAACACTCTGAAGACTAGTGACACAAAAGGAGTGACATTGATAAGTGGATTTTCGAAAAACATAGTCAAATTGTTTGTTGATGAAGATGAACAACTTTATAGTAGGGTTGAACAAAAAACTAATTAAATCGACTAAACCGACCAAACCAAGCCGAACCGATAATTTTGGTTCGGTTTATACATACCAGCAGAGGTGGTATTTCTATGTCTATTACTCAATAATATTAGTAGTGTTGATGGATTTTTACCTGTTCAATTAGCTTAATTGTGGTGACATTAAACCAAATTGACACATTTGTAACAACCAAAAAAAATATCACTATTGTGTTGTAACAGCTTACCAAACAGTTTCATACAGTATCACAAATGAAGTGATAAAGTGATATTATTCATGGTGATCCAATTTATTATTGTATCACTTTATTTGTGAAACTGTTTTTCAAATTTTTGCTTGAAATTAGTTTTGACTTGAAATTGTTTGGTAGACTGTTACATCACAAAAGTGATAATGCTTTGGGGGTTGTTACAAAACTGTCCATTTGGTGTAGTGTGAGTACAACCTATTTCAGAGTAGCAACAAGCCAGGAAGCAATTTTTCTTGTTGGATGAGGCAAATGAAATGTGTTAGTGGCTCCAAGTTCTCAAATTATGATACATCAACTATAGAATTGATGTGGGGGTAAGAATCAACTATTTTGTGAATGCATTTTATGATATGTTATGGAAGATGAGCATTCTTTAGGTGGTCATCACTTGAAAGGATGAGGATATTTATTTTTGGAGCGATGTTTCTTCTTCTTGAGATAAATGTGTCCTATTAATGAAGGGAGGGGTGATTTTTTTTTTAATCATCACTTGCATAAGTAATTCACCATCATGATATTGTAAAGCTACATTCCTCATCAACTCATGAATGCTCATTTTGTTCTTCACCGATTGTTGTGTTTGTATCGTTTTCATTCTGTCAATTTATGCCTTTGCTATGGAATCAGTGGGGATCCTAATGCTTATTGATTGCCAATACATTGTGTTTCTGGTAGTGCATACCAGTAGTCATATGTAATTACTGTTCCTGCCTTCTTTTTGGGAATATGTCTTTTCTCCTTTGCTCAAGTTTGATGAAAGTTGGGGTTGATTTTGGTAAGCATGAGAGACATGCAAAATATTTCTATTTGGGATTCGCATTCTTCATTCACAAAGTTTTGAGAATTTGTTTAATGGTATCATTGACAAAATTAACGCTTTGCAAAGTAAGATAAGGTCATAAACATATAGAAGGTGGATCGTAGGGGAGTTTCCCTTGTTTGAAGTCATTGATGGTTTCAGAAAGTTTGAGCATGTTGAAACATTATAGTTAAATTTTCAACATCGACAATAGATAGGACGTGGTGATTCCCTTGCTTAATGCCTATAGAAGAATTAATGAAAGCTTAGGGTTTCTCTATGACCAAAACATTATAAGCAACTAAAATACAACTCCTAAGCAAATTATACCAATCACTAAACAAACCCAATGCTCAAGAAATATCAATTAAGAAACTCCATTGCACTGTGTCATAAGCTTTAGTCATATCAAATTTTAATACTGATTCACGTAAAAAAAATCATTTCCCTTTATTCATTTTGGGTTGGCGTCGTGACCTCACATCACATATGCAATGTGCAAGGCATATGTTATTCAGGGTCGGGTTATTTTGGTCAACAAATTTCCATATTAGTCAACATGAGTGCTGGAAAATGGGATTAACTCAATTAAGTTTTAAAATGGGGTTAAATATTAATCTTTATAAATTAATTTGCCAGTCAAATCAAGTTGACTTCAATTTTCAAGGATCCAAATCGATATTTCTAAAACTTATTGATGCATCCAAATTTGTCCACCTTGAGATTTGACATGCAAAACAATGTTAGATTGCCAAAGACCACCCATTTGGTGGCTGAAGGTACTCCAATGCTTAAATCAATTAACGGTAGGAGAAAGTGAACTTGGACATAATATAGTTGTGATGTGTTTTCGTACATCCATGTTCATCCCTTTTACTTTAC
This sequence comes from Berberis vulgaris, assembly GCA_963556465.1. Taxonomy (NCBI): domain Eukaryota; kingdom Viridiplantae; phylum Streptophyta; class Magnoliopsida; order Ranunculales; family Berberidaceae; genus Berberis; species Berberis vulgaris. The sequence continues at coordinate 48,068,401 of OY747136.1, forward strand.
CTTTATCTAATGAGTGTATTTAACTATGTGCTTGACTTAAGCTCGAATGGCGCAATGAAGGGGGACGTTTATCATAACAGTTTCCTCCTTCATTGAGGTGTGTCATTGGAGGAGTGATTCCCGCCATTACTTATCTCTTTCATAATGGTCCTCTTATAATTGAGACGTGTCCTTGTGAGAATGATTCTCACCATGACTTATATCCTTCGTATCGACCCTATCTGAATTGAAATGCATCATTTGGGGAGTGATTCCCGCCATGACTTATCTTCTTCGTAACAACCATATCTAGTTAAGATGGTTTGAGCCACGTGTATGGCGACGATCAGGTGATAATTTGATGTATCATCAATTTCAAACTAGTTAGTGGGCTTGCTTGCTTGGCCTCTAACTTGTTAATTGTGGGAGGCCACACAATGACATGATGACTTTCTTTAGTCAACTGTGAAGTCAGTGTGACATGTCATCGAGGTCGGACTGTGTGAGATCAGACTAGGTGAAGTCATCAGAGTCAGACTGCATGAGTTCGAACCAGAATGAAGATTTTTGTGACAAGTCATCGTAGTTGGACTTCGTGAGTTCGGACTAGATGCAGTCTATGTGACAAGTCATCATAATCACTTGCGTGAGTCCGTACCAAATGAAGTCATTTGACAAATCATCTTAGTCAGCTGCATGAGTCCGGATTAGATGAAGTCATCATAGTCAAACTGCGTGGTCTGAACCAGATGAAGTGTGACTAGTCTCCAGTTGAACTAATCTTTTGTCGAACCTGATTCCTATCGAACTTGTCTCCTGTCGGACTTGTCTCCTATCAGACATGTCTCTTGTAGGATCTTTTTCCTGTTGGACCAGTCTGTTGCCGGACCTATCTCCAGTCAGACCTGATTGTTGTTGGACCTGCGGACCCGTCTGCTGTTGGACCAGTCTGTTGTCGAACTTGCGGACCAATCTACTGTCGGACAACAAAACTAGTCTTCTGTGAGCTTGTTGTTACTCATTGTTTGTTGCTCGGTTATTTTTTGTGTGTACCCACTGCTAGTTGCACGCGTGGGATTCCTACAAATATTAGATACAACGCCCAAAAGATAGGTGGATAGAGTCGTTAGTTAATATCAAACATTATGAGTGGCACATGAGTGTTCCACCTGAGTAGTGAAAACTCATTGAGCCTATAGTGTCTATTATTTTGCGGTCCCTGCTGTCCCAACTCTAAGTTAGGGATGTTCTTGATCGGCGATGATTTGCACACCATCAACTCGAGAATTAGCGCGACTCTCCATTTTTATTTAGAGGAAATTGTTGTTGTTTAAAGGATACTGTCGTTCCCCATGGACGACGCCAAACTGATACGTCAAAATTTGTTCTCATCGAGATTTGACCTGCAAAACAAGGTTAGATTGTCGAAGACCACCCGTTTGTTGGTCGAAGGCATTGCGACGCTTAAGTCAGTTAACTGTAGGAGAAAGTGAACTTGGACAGAGTGTAGTTGTGATGTGTTTTCATACCTCCATGTTCATCCGTTTTCCTTTACGTGCATTTAACTATGTGCACGACTTAAGCTCGAATGACACAAGGAAAGGAGACGTTTATCATAATGGTTTCTTCCTTTATTGAGATATGTCATTGGGGGAGTGATTCCCGCTATGACTTATCTCCTTCGTAATAGTCCTCTCATAATTGAGATGTGTCATTGGAGGAGTGCTTTCCACCATGACATATTTTTTATAACGTCCCTATCTTAATTGAAATGCGTCATTGGAGAGTGATTCCTGCCATGACTTATTTTTTTTTCATAACAATCGTCTCTAATTATGATGGTTTGTACCACGTGTATGGCCACAGTGAAAATTTGATGTATCATCACTTATCTATAGACACCCTTTATAATCCAAAATTCTCTCTCTTATCAGGCAATTTTCAGTCCCTCTCGTCATGCCAACTCCAACTACTATAGTATATATAGATTCCCCTTCAAACTTGTCCCCTTTCCTGAAAATTAAAAACTTTCCTCACTTTTGATCCGTTCTTACAAATGGTTCTTTTTTATTAGTTGTTTTCTTTCTATTTCTTCCGCCTTTCGGTCTTGTCTCTATGTGTTAGTTGCCGCCGACCTTTGTGATTTGTCGGTTTAGCTTTCCTTTGACAAATAATAAGTGGGCAGCAAGCAGCAGATCTGGCACAAAAACTCAAGCTTGCTTTCCTCTGGGCATTTTTTGTCCATCTCCTGGTTTCATCTCCAATTGCTCGACTGGGTTGACTTCATTTGGTGGGTTTGTCCTGAAAAATTGAAGCTTTGTTTGGGTTCATTTGATGATCAGGTGAGGCTTTTTGACTTCGGTTCAACTGCTAATGTAGTTCACTTTATTGATCATAATCAGAATTGAAGTCTTGGGTTGTATTTTTTGGGCCTTTTAATCTTGCTTGAAAATGCGGTCTTGTCATTTTTGTTATGAATTTGATTGAATTAATATTTTTTTAGTTAATTGATCATCTTTCAGAAATGGGGTTTTCTTTTGTTTCTTCTGTATGTTTTAGTTTGTGTTTTATTTGAGCTTCTTATAATCTCTGAGAAATGGGGTTCTCCTTCATTAATGAGTTATATGTTTAGTTGACTCTTAGGTTACTTAAAAGTTTTACTTGATTAGGATCTATCTAAGGTTCCTTGTTCACTTTGCTTTATAATTTATTCAAATCTATTGACGTTTAACAGTATTGATTCTCGGGCGAGGCTACTGAATTTGTTGTGGAAGAATTGGATTTTGGGTTGTAGCGGAGATACCAACAATTAGGTGAAATTACTCATTCTGGGTACTTGATTGATTAGAGGAGTACCTGTGGGTGGGATGGCTATAAGGAGGAGTTCATCTGTTAGAGCACAGAGTCACTCTCGAGGTTTCACTACTATTTTGGCTTCTGCTTTTCACGAATGGCTGTTGATCCTTTTGTTGTTCATTGATGCTTTGTTCTCGTACTCGTTGACAAGATTTGCTCGTTTCTTCAAATTGAAAACCCCGTGTGTGTTGTGCTCGAGACTTGATCATGTTGTAGGCAATGAAAAACCTGGATTCTATTTGGGTTTGATTTGTGATACCCATAAATCTGAGGTTTCTTCATTGGTCTTTTGTCATGTTCATAATAAGCTTGGAGATGTTCATGGAATGTGTGAAGGTTGCTTCTTTTCATTTGCCACCCAGAACAAGTCCAACAATGAGACGTACAGGTTGTTGGTTGGTAAATTGGGATCTGATCATGACCCATTACTCGAGGATCAGATGCATGATTCATCCAACAAAAGGAAGTGTTCTTGTTGCAATGAGCTGTGCATATCTAGGTCAAATACTAATATATTGCTCCATACCGAATCAATTGGAGCTGTGCTTGCGGAAGCTGATATCCCTTTACCAGCTTCAGTGGAAAAGTGTGGTTCAAATTTTCATGATTGCTTCAATAAGAACAGGGAAAGAAGATCAAAGGCAGTGGCATCATCCGAGGTCGAAGATCACAATACTGACCCTTTGCCTCATGTAGGATACAGGGAGCTAAAAATTACATCCGAATCTGAGTCAGATGTTCAACTCTCTGACGAGGATGATGGAAATTTTCTTGCTCGTGAGAGCAATAAATTAAAAGAAGTTATTGTTCAATGTGTATCATCGACCTCTCACATTTCCAAACCAGAAATTCTAGGCAAAACACTGTCTGATGATTTGGCTTCAGAGAAGATGATCCGTCAAACTTTGACTGGTGAATCCCCTCTTTTAGTTTCAGAGTTGCAGCTTGATGTGGATGATTCCCATGATCTTCCATTATTCGCATCAGAAGCTACTGGTAAGCATGGTCTGGAGGAGCTTAACTGGCACCAAGTCGATGAAAATGGCAATTCCTCAACCGTGTCTAAACCTAGTTCATACCATGAAGTTCCATCGACATCAAATATTGGTGATGCATCTGTTAAAGCATCAGAAGAGACTGGTACGTTTTGGATCTTTTATTTTAACTACTCCATCGCTGTGACCTTTGACTTTGTAGTTTTAACTAACTTAACTTCTTGTTGTCATGATCTCTAGCAGTAGATGTTAGCAGAAGTATTGAGATTGGAGCAGCGTCAATCATTGAGAATGAGGCGACTTTCCAGTCTGAAAGTGGATTGAACAGTATAACTGTTTCTGAAATGACAGACCAGGCTTTAACTGGTCCAGTTCCTGCAGTGACCAATTTAATGGATTTAAGTGATGCTTACAAGCTGGTTGTTGGCAATAAGGGAAATCAAGTTTCCAATATGTTAGCAGAACGATTTAATTCAAAAGATTCTTCAAGAATTAGTGAAGATCTGAAGTTGTTGCTGTCACAAATATCTGCTGCTCGTGGGCTTGACTCATCATTGAACGAGATGAGTCCTAGAGTGCAGGGGAATGGAAATGACTTAAATGGAATTCAGATACTTCAAAAGAGGATATCACTTGAGAGAAATTTGTCGGATTTGTCTGTGGATGGTAGCATTGTTTCTGAAATAGAAGGTGAAAGTATGGTTGATCGATTGAAGCGGCAGGTTGAATATGACAGAAAATGTATGAGTGTGTTATATAAGGAACTTGAAGAGGAAAGAAATGCGTCCGGCATTGCTGCAAGTCAGGCATTGGCCATGATTACACGGTTGCAGGAGGAAAAGGCCACACTGCAGATGGAAGCATTGCAGTACTTGAGAATGATGGAAGAGCAAGCTGAGTATGATGTAGATGCGCTCCAAAAATCCAATGATCTCCTTGCAAAAACGGAAAGAAAAGTACAAGAACTTGAATCAGAGCTTGAAATTTACAGGAAAAGCTCTCCATGCCAATCAATTTTGGAAAGAGCACAGGAACCTGGAAATGATCTGAAGGGGGCAGACACGAGGGTGGATCAATCAGATGTGATTCATATTGGAGATGAAGCAAACACAATAGATAAACCACCTTCTCCTGAGAATTCTGAAGGCAATAGTGAATCTATTATGATCAATGGGAATAAAGATGCAAGCATTCATAAGGACTTTTTATGGGATTTTGAAGATGAACGGTTATATATTTCACAATGTTTGAAGAATCTGGAGAAGAAGATTCATCTATTCTCAAATAATGGGGTTCACATGCCTAATGGTGGATATTCTGGAAAGGAATCTAATGGAGTAAACTATCATGAACACCATCACTGGAAGGAGGTGTCTCTAGGAAGCAGTAAGAGGGAAGAAGATGCCTTTTCAAACTCACCTTTGTCGAGCAGAAACCCTCTCACTCGAGAAGATTTGGATTCTAATAGGGATGCATCTATAATCCGTGAAGAGACTGACTTAGTGGCTCTCAAGAATGAAATGTCTGACTTGAATGAGAGATTAAAGGCACTTGAGGCAGACAGGAATTTCCTTGAGCACACTATTAATTCACTTCGAACTGGAGATGGAGTACGTTTCGTTCAGGAAATAGCTCATCAACTACAAGAATTACATAGAATTGGGATAAGAAGAGAGCAAGGTTTTCTTTAAACCTTTATTCTGTCATTTCAAAGGTAATTATCAGTTAATTCTTTTACCATGTAAAGTATTGATATCAATGTATTTGAATAGCTTCTGGTGATAAAACTTTGCATTTTAGGACTCATGCTACTCAGTTTCTCAACTAAATGCTAGATCAGAAGTAGATAATTCAGTTCAAACTTGTCATAACTGTTCTCTTCATACTTCTTTTATGGATGATATGATCATGCATTTGGTACTTGTGATTTTTCTCACAATGTGGTCATAATGTAATACGATTTTCAAAAAATTTCAGTAATGGAGTCAAATTAACTTCCATAATGGACAAATAGATTGTAACCAACTGATTAGTTACTTGGCTTGTGTGCACGATTCTCATTCAATAGTTTTGAAGCTCCTATGCATCATGGATGTGTACTTTTGCAAAATTCTTCTTCTAGTTCGTTGGTAAATCTTTGTGAATCCATAATATTATTTTATCTTTGTTTTATGATGTCAAATGTTTAATGCATCATGAAAGGAATTGCATCCAGCATCAGATGCATGGTCACTTGACTGAAAGGTCAACCAAGATTGATTTTGAAGAATGTTGTTTTTGTCAACTAGCTAGTAGCTACATCCAATTTGTTGATGCTGTCAGCTATTGAACATATGTTAATCCAATGTAGCTACACTTTGCTTCCCCCTAAGGTGTGTTTGGTCGCAAGGAAGAGAAACTTGTTGCCCAAATGTCTTGTTTTCTTCTCTTTTTCAGTACTTTCGGTGGAGTTTTTTTCTTTGTAATCATACACAAACTTAGTGATATGACATTTCCCTCGAATTTGGAAATGGATGTTTATCCATAAATAAAGTTTGTTTTAGGGTTAATAAGAGGCCTTTCGAAGGACTTGGAAGTCGGGGAATCCCGTTTATTCCTTGCAAACTACCCTTCATCACCACCATTAAACATGGGTAGTGGTTGGATCGTATAAACCTGTTAATTTGTTGTGTCTGTTTCCCATTTTGTATGTGATAGAACTAAGCTAGAATTAAAAAAAATCTATGATAAACCCTAATTTGAAAGATAAATAATAAACAAATATTCTCTCATTCAATCAACCAAAAAACAATGTTCCCTAACTTCTTTGGCAAACTAACCTACCTATCCCTAATTGACTAATAATGCCTTAACTATTATGGGCTTTACTTAGTAGGCTCAATTGCAATTAATACTACTAAACTAACATATATTACTACCCGCTTACATCAGTATGCCTTTTGGCTGTCATTGTTTGTGTACCCTGGACTGTTTTTCACATACATTAAAGTGACTCCAAAGTCTTAGGTCTTAAACAACGTGATTTGTGAGGGAGAAATTTGATGCAGGGGCAACTTTGGTCTTTGAAAAGTACAAGATGGGGGTGATTTGAAAGGGGAAGCCAAGCTTGTAGAATGCACGGTTGAGTACTCCTTGATGATGCTTTATGGAGGATTGAAAAATTGTATATAACGAAGTCTCTTACAAACCCAATTTACCTTGTACTCCATATGTTTGCATATAAAGGAATGTAATGAGCTTAATTACACAATTCAGAGTGAATGAAAAACTATCATTCTTTTATTATCTGTTAAACCATAACTTCACATTTGCACAGCGTCATATGTTCTCTGTAAAAAATTAAAGACTGCCTGTGGTCCCATGCTTCTACTCCATATGTTATGCTTTTGTTGGTTGCTCTTTAGAGTGAATACTACGAACTGTTTTACAAGCCATCCATTTGAATGCTAATTTTCACCAAGGTTTGTTTCTTGTTTTGTGGTTAACTTTTCTGTCATCTTCAGTTTATTGCCTATGATAGCTGGATTTTTTTGTTTTTTGTGTTCTGAAGTTTTACTACCTCACTATGTGCACTTGCTTGTGCTACATTTGATCTATTAATATTTAACTTTTATAGATGCCAATAGTAAATGGAAAAGACAAATGTATCTGCTGAAGAGAGAATGCCAATAAACTCATCAGCGCAGACTGGATGCACTGAGAGTGTTTTGTTTTTCACGTGTGGTACTCAAGAGGAGGAATTTCTGTACAGTATAGCTACTTGATCCTTCCTAAAAGATTATACAAAGTATGGGTGCACGTCATTTATTGTGCAATTTGTTTCCTTCATTTAATTTCTTGTAATCTTTTTGATTGCTTATGGAATTGGCTAGGCCTGATGTATTTATTTTGAGTGATTTAATTGTGAAGTGAGTTAAATATTTGTTATTTTGAAGGTTGACTGCAATTAGCTAACCAAATTCTCTCGTAAATTCTCAGAGTTTGGTTTTTTTATTTTTTATTTTTTTATTTTTATTTTCTATATCTAGGTTATTGTATTATAATCAATGCAAGTTGATACTGTTCCAAGGCAGGACAGAAGTGTGATCTGTTTCTTTGAAACGTATCTGATGGTCTCTGTAATTTTCTGCTATATATGGGAAAGTATGTTTTGCTCATGGTTTGGTTATTATGCTGGTATTTCTTGAAAGTACATGTTCAGACCTTTACATCATGATTGCACTGGCGTCATTCCTTATAGTTATACTTTCACTTTATTTATATTCATGTTATTTAATCTCTCTCTCCGCGCAAACGAAATGCAAGTTTATGTTAATTATTCTTTGACATTATGTTGTTTATGCATCAGTTCTATATTAAAGTGGATATATTTTCAAACATGTAATTGGAGAGCCAATGGTTCCTTGATAAGATGGTTAAGGTTGTGGTGGTTTATCCTTTATGTCTTGGTTCTATATCCATCGACGGCACGCTTGCCTTTCAAAAAAAAAAAAAAGATTATTGGTTGGAGAGATTCGAAGCATGTCAGATCCTGGTCATAACCCAAATAAGAAGCATTTTCTCTCTTCTTTTTTCTTTTAATTGGAAAAAAATAAAAGGTACTTTTTATTATAACATATATTATAGCATTTACAATATTATTTTTCAACATATATAGAATAAAATTGAGATTTTATGTATTTATATAAGTGGGGAGGTAACACGCATATCAAAACAAAACGAATGTGAATATGGTTGAAGTGTAAAATCTCTTTGCCATGGAGAGCTCATTCGATTCAATGTATTCATGTATGGTGAAGTAGCGTATAACTGTTTTTTTTTTCCTCACCTGTCCCTATTGTAGTTGTGGATATCATTAGAAGGCACTGAATCTAGAAGGTCTTTCTTGGTTTATAGATCTCGACATGTGAGTTGACTCTTTTTTTTTTAGAAACTTCTGTGCTATTGAGTCATTTACATTTCACATGATATATTATTAGAAGATAGTGAATCTAGAAGGGCTTTCTTGGTTTTGATATCTTGACATACAAGATTCAAAGGAAGTTGACTCATTGTTGAGAAGCTAATGTGCAGTGGCAAAACCAAAACCAATTTCTCAGAAATTAACTATTTTCTTGTGTAGGACCATTGGCATCATCATCTGTGAGCCATTATATGCTACTAGGGGTGGAAGTGCAATACCTGCATGTAAATAGAGGAGGCAGGGAGGAGGATGCTGGAGGGAGCAATAGTTGGTGAAGCGCTGGATGACGACTATGCGGGTGTCGCTATCAACGTAGCGGAGCTGGTAGTCATGAGGGCGGGGAGGATGGGGATACACATGCTCTTATGTTTGGGAGAGGATGGGGATACACAGAAGGTTTTGTAATACGGGCGGGGGCAAAATCGAAAATTCACTAGTGTGACACAATTAAGCACATCGACCATCCAATTATAGTTATAGTAGTAGATGATAGTGTAAGGTAGACTGAAACGAATGATGATGTGGGTCAAGAGAAACTTTGTTACTGTTGGTTCTTTGACGTCTTTCAACGCTACAACTTCTACCCACCTTGCTAAAGTAATCGGTTGCAACTAGAAAGAAATCTTTTTCCATTCTTGTGACTTGGCAACTTTCCAACATCTAATCCCTAGAAAACAAACAGCCAAGGACTCAGTACAGAATGAAGTTCCTGCTTTTTGTTACAGCTTCTCGCAAATACTTACACATCAGCTATCATGTGGGCCAAGCCCTATGCGCAAGGCTTCATTACCATGAATGGTTCCCGCATTGCCACTCCTGTAACTTGGCCAACAGTAGCTCCCCTTGGTCCTTGGTCATGCAACACATTAGATGCCTGTTCACAGACTTCTTAAACAAATGTTCTCCGTGCAAGATGAACCTTCTAGATTGCTCTCAATTCTTTTTGGCCTTCTTCCGATCAGTTGGTAAGGTGGCATCGCGAATGTACTCAATTAGAGGTGTCATCCATGTTTCCCATGCCTCGACTGTCATGATGGTATCTTTGTCAACAATAGTTGGGCTAGGGATGAGTCCATCTCGAGCGCCCTTTTTCCATAATCACCATTCGTTGTTGCAACGTAAGCCAGGGAACCTCCATGTCTATTTCCCCTTCCTTTATGTGAAATAACTCAATCTGCCTAAAGTTTTCTACTACTTTCATGTATTTGGCCATGTTGGTTGTCTTAGTGTCATATTCTCATTTAAGGTGACTAACTACCAATTTTGAGTCTAGGAAAACCATTAGTTTCACGAACTATAATGCATTTTCCATCCCCAGTCACCCAAAAGTGCGTCATACTCTACTTCATTATTGATTGTCAGGAAATCAGACAAACTTTTAGCTGCAGTCGAGTATTGTCTTGGGTGACCAGTTTTGCTCCTACCCTGGCTCCCTGTGAGGAACCATCAGTGAATAGCCTCCATCCTTTTCGAGGGCGCTGATTCTAGGGAGCGAGGGAGGCCCTCCACCATCCACCATCCTCGAGATGCGCATCTTGAGGGCATCACGAGGATGATGGATGGTGGTGGGCCTCCCTCGCTCCCTAGACTTACTCTTTTGAGGGTTTGAAGGATCTGGGATCACCAAAGACAAAAGCCCAATTTGTTGTTTCGGCTCCGCCTCCCAATTGTGATCTTCGACTGGAAAGTATGCTAAGATGTTGGCCATTGCATGTCTATTTTACATTGTTTTAGGTCGGAACTCAATATCAAACTCGGCCAATATCATTGCTCACTTATTGACTCGAGCACATTTTTCCACTTGTGTCAGGACGAATCTCACTGGAACGTGGTGAGTACCACTATGGAGTGAGATTGGTATTATAGCATCAAGTGTCTCACTGAGAACCCAAAAGCAAATACCATTTTCTCTATCTAGGTGTATCTGATCTCGGCATGAGCTAAGGTCTTGATGAGAAAATAGACTAGCTTCTCTATGTCATCTTCCATTCAGATCATGACTGAGCTTACCAAAAAATCCGAGATTCCGTGATATGTTACCCGAGTTTCCCCCGACATCGCCTTCAACAGTATTGGGGGTTGTCCCAAGTACAACTTCAGCTTCTAGAAAAGACATCTTCATATTCTACTGTCCATTTTAACAGGGCATCTTGTTTCAACAACTTGAACAAAGGTTGGTATCTATGTGAGGACTACGAGATGAACCACCCGAGGGCAACTATCATTTCGGCTAACCTCTGTGCCCGCTTTAGGTTTGTAGGGGAAGGCATATATGTCAGCGCTCTAATCTGTTTCATGTTTGCCTCTATTTATTATTATGTTTCAGGTTTGCCTCTATTCCTTACCTCATTACCAGGTACTCGAGGAATTTACCGAATGACAACCCGAATGTGCATTTCTCAGTGTTCAACTTCATGTATCGCTTGAGTATCTGGAACATGTGCTACAAGTCAGTCAAATGGTTTGCTTTGTTCTCACTCATCACTAGCATATCATCAATATATACTTTTAGCGTCTTCCCAATATTTGCCTAGAACATTACTTTGACAAGCCTTTGATATGTCGCACCGACCCTTTCAATCGGAAAGGCATCCAGACATAACAACAAATATTGATTTTTGCGTAGAAAGTTGTTTTTTCCACATTTGACTCCTGACTTGGATCTGGTTATTCCCCAAGTAATGTCCATAAAGGATGAGAGATCGTACCCTATTGTTCCGTAGACCAATTCCTCTAACGGCATGGGGAAATTTAGAACTAACCTGGCTCATATCGGTGATATTGATGTAGACCATGACCTATCCATTTTTTTTCAGATATTCTAGACAACCCAGGCTAGTTAACCACTTTTTGGTCAGGTTTGGGCCAATTTACAATTTTACCCCTTCCATAGATGATGTTTGTGGTTGTGTTTTAAGAAAATGGGTAAAATTGTAAGAAAGCCCAAGCGTGGCCAAACAATGACTGACTGGCCTGGCTGCATAGACTTATTCTTTTTCTTTAGAATGACAACTATGTTTGTGATCCGCCCTAAGTTTTCCAAACCTCCTAATCATACTAGCCTCTAGCAACTTGGTTACTTTTTCCTTAACATCGTCCTAGTACTCAAGTACTTTTCTAATCTTCTGAGCTACCGGACGGACGTGCCCTTAACCTTCTAACTGTAAAAGAAAATTTAATGGGATACCAATTATTTCATTCATACTCCAAACAAACACATCAAGATTACTTTTAAAAAAGGATAATAATTTCGCTATGTTGCCTGTGGGTACTAATATAAATGTTATTCCTCCGTCCGTCCTATCCTAAATTGACCAATATTTGAAGGGCTGGGATGTCTCTCTTTCCATGGACAAGACATTGAAGCAAAACTTGTCTCTCGATCTCCACGAATTTCAAATAGCACGTACTTCGTCAGAAACTTGACAAATTGGTAGTAAGTGGACGATATAGCCTTCATGGCTTTGATCCAACCTCTCCCGTGCAGAGCTTTGTACGAAGTAGGGATGTCCACCACTACGATCCTAAGCTCCCAAGTAACTAGTTCTGTTGGCGCCAGGCATATATACCTCTGCAAAGGCACGGTTTCGACATTATTGAATCCATAGATCAAATTCTTAGCAGGCTTTAGCGATCCCTCCGGGAGCTTCATTTGGTCGAAAGTGTTGGACAAATCCAATAATGTGGGCACACATATGTGATATAATATGTATTGCTATCTTAAAGTGTTATCCATCGAATATGTGATCTAATAGGGGTATTGGACTATAAGGTATTAATAAATAACATGGTGTAAATAAGGATGTAATTTCTAATTCAATGAGGGGCAGAATTGGAAATTCACAGCCCGTAAGTTGAAGGGTTATGACTTATGGGCATTATAAATATGGGTTGGTCCCCGATTGAGCGTATGCGTTAAAACAGAGAAACCCTTTGGCATTGTGTTCAGTATTCTCTCAACAGAGAATCTAAGGAAACGCTTGAATCAATCAGAAGATCCAATCTGAAGATCCAATCACAATCAAAAGAAGAAAGCGCTATGGATCAATGTATGTTTCTATTATTCTTGTTTCCATTGAATCAACTAGAGTCTTAAGTTTTGGTTGAAATACAACAATTGGTATCAAAACATCTCCTGTTGATTCCATGTGAAACCATAAAGAAGAATTTTCATAGAACAACAATGTCATTATTGATTCATGAACAGTGAACGGAGATTTCACTGTTACGGTGAACAGTGTTATTGATTCATGTATGCGATTATGCACTATTATGGTCATCATCAATATATTATTCTGTGATGATATGCATGTTGATATTCTGTGAAGATATTATGTTGATAATACAAGGATCATGTGATGATATTCTGTTGGGCCAACAAACTACAACAGAATATCATATTGTGACTAAAGTGATATTAGACCATGATACAATATAGTGATTATATTGAAATAGTGATTATGTGATTCCTAATTATACTGTTATAGTAATTCAGTGATTATACAATATAGTGATTATATTGAAATAGTGATTATGTGATTCCTAATTATACTGTTACAGTAATTCAGTGATTATATTGAAATAGTGATTATGTGATTCCTAATTATACTGTTACAGTAATTAAGTGATTATACAATATAGTGATTCTATTGCATATACAATTCAGTGTATAGTGAAATAAAAAAAATAAAAATCGATTCCCTGTTGAATAGATAGTCGGAGGTGACTTGGGCCTGGTGACTGTTCACTGTTGGGCGGGCCTGGTGACTGTTCACTGTTGGGCGGGCTTGGTGACTGTTCACTGTTGGGCGGGCCTGGTGACTGTTCACCTGTTGGGCCTGGTGATTGTTCACTGTTGGGCCTGACGACTGTTCACTCTTGGGATGTTGCTGTTGGGTCTGTTAGTAAATTTTACTTTGACTATTGGGCCTGTTGCTGTTGGTAATATTGTTTTGTTTACATTATTGGGACCTATTTCATTTTTGGGCTACATTTTATTTCATTTTTTATTTGTATTCAGTTCATACTCCAAATTAATTTTGTTTTCATGTATCGCTATTGTGTTCCTTATTTAAAATTTACACAATTTATCTAATAGGTTGCCAAAGCAACCACTGTTAGAAAAATTGGTTGAGTTTAAATAAGTGAGCATGCTACATCCATGTGAAACAATCGGCCCAAAGGAAGATTGTTTTGACCGGATAATCCCTAGTCTTAAATATGTGATAAAGTTTACTTTACCATGCTTTTATTATGTCAGTCCAAAGAAAGGCATAATATTAGGCCGGTTTCGTTGTGTACGAAGAGTACCACTTACAGATTGATATTTCTGTCCAAAGACTAAATAACAATGCTGTGCTAGGTATCTTGATATGGGTTTTTTATTTACCTATTGTATGAATTTAAAAGTTTATGCAATTGAATAATGATGTGAATATGTTATTTATGTAATTTATTCTCTGTACAGCTACTATGTCTGCTACTAGTATATCTGCTGGTGTAAATAATATTCACATGCTTAATGTGACAAACTTCAAGGACTGGAAAGAGAACGTGTTAATCGTTCTTAGATGTATGGATCTGGACCTTGCCTTAAGGATTGAGCAACCCGCTCTTCTTACAGATGCAAGTACTCCTGATGCAAGGAAATACTTTGAGAAGTGGGAACGCTCCAATCGCATGAGTCTCATGCTCATCAAGCGAGGTATTCCAGAAGCCTTTAGGGGTGCAATATTCGCAGGGGTGACCAATGCCAGTGAGTTCCTTACTGAACTTGAAAAACGTTTTGCTAAAAACGATAAGGCTGAAACAAGCACGCTTTTAGCTAGCTTGATTTCATTGAAGTACAAAGGCAAAGAGAACATTAGAGAGTACATCATGGAGATGTCTCATCTTGCTTCAAAACTTAAAGCACTGAAGCTTGAGTTGTCTGAGGACTTACTCGTGCATCTAGTTTTGATATCACTTCCTCCACAGTACAATCAGTTTAAGGTTAGTTACAACTGTCAGAAGGAGAAATTGACTCTTAATGAGCTCATTTCATACTGTGTGCAAGAGGAAGACAGGTTGAAGCGAGACAGAACGAAAAGTGCTCATTTAACAAGCACCTCTAAAGATAAGGGCACAAAACGAAAGAAGGATAATGAAGTTGCTAAGGGTCCAACACAAAAGAAACAGAAAGGCAATGAGGGTTGTTTCTTTTGTAAGAAACCTGGAGATGTAAAGAAGGAATGTACCAAGTATCACGCATGGCGTGCTAAAAAGGGTATGTTTCTTGCTTTGGTCTGTTCTGAGGTTAACTTAGCTTCAGTACCTAGAAACACTTGGTGGTTAGATTTCGGTGCTACTACTCACATAAGTGTTTCTATGCAGGGTTGTCTGAGCTACCGAAAGCCAAATGATGCTGAAAGACGCATCTTCGTGGGCGATGGAAAATCGGTAGACGTGGAAGCAATAGGAAACTTTAGGTTACTCTTAGGAACTGGTTGTTATTTGGAACTGAAAGACACTTTTGTAGTACCGTCATTTAGACGGAATTTGGTTTCTATTTCCTTGTTGGACAAATTTGGATATTGTTGTTCATTTGGAAATAATCAATTTAGTCTTTCATTAAATTTCAATATTATTGGTACTGGTTCATTAAGCACATTTGATAACCTATATCTTCTTGATACTATTGCCTCATATAATGAAACCTTGCATGTGGAATCACGTGGTACTAAGCGTAAGCTAAATGAAGGAAATTCATCAAAACTGTGGCACAAACGTTTAGGACATATCTCGAAAACGAGAATGAAGAGACTTGTGTCAGATGGCATAATAGATTCTCTTGATTTTTCAGACTTTAATGTCTGTATTGAGTGTATCAAGGGAAAACAGACCAAACAAAAGAGATTGGGTGCAAACAGAACTTCAGACGTCTTAGAATTGATCCACACAGATATTTGTGGACCATTCCCTTCGGCTTCTTGGAATGGTCAACAATATTTTATATCATTCATAGACGATTACTCACGCTATGGGTACCTTTATCTCATTCATGAGAAATCTGAGTCACTGGACATGTTCAAAGCTTTCAAAGCTGAGGTTGAGAACCAACTCAACAAACGAATTAAAAGTGTCAGGTCTGATCGTGGTGGTGAGTATTACGACAGATATGACGGTTCCGGTGAACAACGTCCAGGACCATTTGCTAAATTCCTAGAGGAATGTGGAATCATCCCACAGTACACCATGCCGGGATCACCTAGCATGAATGGTGTAGCTGAAAGACGAAACCGAACTCTTAAGGACATGGTAAAGAGTATGATCAGTCATTCTACCTTACCTGAATCACTCTGGGGAGAAGCATTAAAGACTGCAGCTTACATCCTTAATAGAGTACCAACTAAAGCAGCTGCCAAAACACCTTATGAACTTTGGACAGGCAGAAGACCTAGTCTAAAGCATTTTCACATTTGGGGATGTCCAGCTGAAGCAAGGCCTTATCGGCCGAATGAAAAGAAATTGGACTCCAAAACAGTGAGCAGCTACTTCATTGGCTACTCTGAGCGATCAAGGGGCTACAAGTTCTATAATCCCACTATTAAGTCCATTTTTGAAACGGGGACAACAACGTTTTTTGAGGATGTCGAGTTTGGGGGGAGAAATAAGGTAAGAGACATTGTCTTTGAGGAGGAATCAATTTCGACTCCTACTATTGTTGTTGACAATGTACATGTTCCAATACCTGTCATTGATCAAGAAACAGATCTGGAACCTCAACAGGACAATGTTGAACTACTCCCTGCTCAAATTGAAGTAAATATTCCAGAAGAACAAACTCAACAACCTCAAGATCAAATGCCATTAAGAAGATCCACGAGAGAAAAGAGAAGAGCTATTCCAGATGATTATATGGTCTTTCTCGAAGAACATGAGGAAAATGATGGATTGGTGGAAAATGATCCAATCAACTTCAATCAAGCCATGCAGGATTCTAACTCTCAAAAGTGGATAGATGCTATGAATGAGGAGTACAAGTCTATGCAAGACAATCAAGTTTGGGATCTTTTCCCATTACCTGAAAATATAAAGCCTATTGGTTGTAAATGGATATTCAAAACCAAGAAGGACTCAAAAGGTAATGTGGAAAGATATAAAGCTCGTCTTGTAGCTAAAGGCTTCACTCAAAAGGAAGGCATCGACTATAAAGAGACTTTCTCTCCGGTGTCAAAGAAAGACTCATTTAGGACAATCATGGCTCTTGTTGCACATTTTGACTTTGAGTTGCATCAGATGGATGTTAAAACAACGTTTCTCAATGGCGACATTGATGAAACAATTTATATGGTGCAACCAGAAAACTTTGTGTCTAGAGACCCAAAGAATATGGTTTGCAGACTAAAGAAATCCATCTATGGGCTCAAACAAGCTTCCTGTCAATGGTACTACAAATTTCATCAAGTAATTGTCTCGTTTGGTTTTGAGACAAATATTGTTGATAATTGTGTGTATCATAAGTTCAGTGGGAGTGAGCATATCTTCTTGGTTTTGTATGTTGATGACATATTGCTTGCCACTAATAATATAGACATGTTGCATGGAACCAAGAGATTTCTATCAAAGAAATTTAAAATGAAAGATCTTGGTGAAGCTTCTTTTGTCTTAGGGATTCAGATATACCGGGATCGTTTTCGGGGTATTCTTGGATTATCACAAAAGGGCTATATAGAAAAAGTGCTTAAAAGGTTTGTCATGCAAGATTGTAAACCAGGAGATACCCCTATATCTAAAGGAGACAAATTCAATCTTAAACAGTGTCCTGGGAATAAACTTGAAGTTGTAGAGATGCAAAAGATCCCCTATGCATCCGCTGTTGGGAGTCTTATGTATGCTCAGGTATGTACACGTCCAGACATAGCATTCATTGTTGGAATGCTTGGCAGATATTTGGATAACCCTGGGACGAGTCACTGGAAAGCAGCTAAACGGGTTATGAGATATTTACAGAGAACTAAGGATTACATGCTCACATACAAGAGATCAAATCAGTTGGAGATCATAGGGTATGCTGATTCTGATTTTGCTGGATGCCAAGATAGTAGAAAATCTACATCAGGCTACATTTATCTGTTAGCTGGAGGAGCTATTTCTTGGAGAAGTGCTAAGCAGACACTCATAGCTTATTCCACCATGGAAGCAGAATATGTGGTGTGTTTTGAGGCCTCCAACCACGGATTATGGCTGCGTTATTTTGTCACTGGGCTGCGCATTTTGAATGACATAGAAAGACCACTAAAGTTATATTGTGACAATAAGTCAGCAGTTTTATATGCCAACAACAACAGGAGCTCGTCTAGGTCAAATCATATTGACATAAAGTTCCTGGTTGTGAATGAGAGAGTAGAGAATAAACAGATTTTCATAGAGCATATTGGGACACACTCCATGATTGCGAATCCGCTTACTAAGGGATTACCACCCAAGGTCTTTCATGAGCACACCGCTCATATGGGTGTTATGTCACATGAGGATATCATGGTTTAATGGGAGTTTTGTTGTTCTATGATGGATTTTTTGGACACATTGGTGTAATTTAGTATTTTCTGCAGAAATAAAGTCTTCAGTCAATTGTCTGTTTATTATATGTTTGATCTCATTAAAGGTTAAAGTTGGACCGGTTGGAAATAGACATGTTTGGATCACATCACATGTAATTTCCATGCTCTACATCCATGTTTGATCTATGTCATTTGATTATATTGGTATATGTGACTATTGATGGATTTCGTTACGCTAATTGTGACGCAAATCACTTTAATCCTATATCAGTATAGTCAATGGACGAGATTGTTTCGGAATACCTTTACTTGCGATAGCAAGTTTTGAGCTCCTAAGGTTATACACATTAAAGGTAACATATGTGGCCCAAGTGGGAGATTGTTGGACAAATCCAATAATGTGGGCACACATATGTGATATAATATGTATTGCTATCTTAAAGTGTAGTCCATCGAATATGTGATCTAATAAGGGTATTGGACTATAAGGTATTAATAAATAATATGGTGTAAATAAGGATGTAATTTCTAATTCAATGAGGGGCAGAATTGGAAATTCACAGCCCGTAAGTTGAAGGGTTATGACTTATGGGCATTATAAATATGGGTTGGTCCCCGATTGAGCGTATGCGTTAAAACAGAGAAACCCTTTGGCATTGTGTTCTGTATCCTCTCAACAGAGAATCTAAGGAAACGCTTGAATCAATCGGAAGATCCAATCTGAAGATCCAATCACAATCAAAAGAAGAAAGCGCTATGGATAAATGTATGTTTCTATTCTTCTTGTTTCCATTGAATCAACTAGATTCTTAAGTTTTGGTTGAAATACAACAGAAAGCGGACTTAAACAGTATTTTCGTTGAGTTTCCATAGTCCACCAAATCCCATTTGAGCAAAGATTCACAGATTTGGTTGGTGATCACCAAATGATCCCAATGTGATCTGACCACATTCTCGATATCTTTCTCTGAAAGCCATGCGAAACTCTGAGGTTGCTCTTTTCATACTTGTGTATCGACAACTAGTTAGGGTTCTAGCTGGATGTTTCCAACTTTCTTCACGTATATTACCTTCTACTTCTACATTTTCTCTAGTTTTGTCTCAGCAGCAAATGATAGATCATGTCCACCACTTGTTTTGGTTTTGGCACCTCTGATATTTCCGGCCTCCTCCTCTTCTAGGCTAGCCCTTTCTACCAAGGCAACAAACACTGCCATTCTCCCTTGGTTAATTGTATTTGGACAATAGAACGTTAGGCATGCAATCATTAATTTCACGATCGTGAATATGATGGTACTCAATAGTATGATTCCCCTGGTCGATTTGCATATCTGCCTAGGGGTGCCTCAAAGTAAGGTTCCATCTTTACCGCCTTTAGGATCTCGAGGAGTGGATGACTTCAATGGGGTTAAAATGGATGGTTCCAATTTCCTCGCCCCGTCCTTTTCGCTATGGTTCCTACCCGTTTGCTCGTCTGACTGATAGGCTCCATCATCATCATCTACTACTTCATTGATTTTCACTCAGTTTTCTCTAAACCTCAAGCTCACATCTTCTTATCTTTTGATTGCATTATTTGCCCAGGAATAAATGTTTTTGAAGGTATCCAACTCCTTGATCAGTTTTGTGTGCAAGCTCGTTTCAAGCATAATATAGTTCCTGAATGCAAAACATTAGGGTTGAACAAATAACTGATCAAACCGATCGAACCGAACCAAACTGACAAATTTGGTTCGATTTTTTTATAGATACGGTTCGGTTTAAAAAATTGCAAAGCCGATAAGTACGGTTCGATTTTCGATTTTGAATTCAATAAAACTGAATTGAACCGAAATACTTTTTATATATACTTTTTATAATATAAAAACATTAAAAGTTTGACTTTTGAAAATGCGAAAAGTATATTATAACGTTTACTTTAATTTCGCAAGAAAAGCAATAAAAAGTACATTATTATTGTCCTCACCTATCTCACTCATTACTTTATCTTGTCAATCTTGTCACTAAATATAGAAAAAGAGAAAGGTGGAGGTAGGCCTCCTAAAATGAAATATTGGGACAAAGGATAAGGTGATGTTTCCAGCTCATCAATCACTATTATCTCTCTCCTCTAATCAAACTTCACAATTACACATCTTCTATCCAACCATCCAATAACCCATCTCTCTCTCTTTTCAAAAAACAATAGCAAGTCAGTCATCTTCCACCCACCCCTTCAATATTAGCAAAAGCAAATCTCGCTCATAAATCTCTCTCTCTCTCTGGTATTATTGTTCGGACGTATGACATCTCTTCTTTATTTAGCAAAACAAAGAAGAAGAAAAGAAGAAAAGGAAGTCACCAAAGATGAAACACGTTACAATCATGACTCACCCTTCTAATCTCAGTAATTTGTTGTGTAGAGGATGGAAGAGATAAAATTATCCCAGTCAAGTTTGTAACAGTTCGCTGTGTCTGTCTTAGCTCGGCCAAGATGGAAAATGAAACCTCGCTTCACTTCCCCCTTCTCCTTCCAGTGAAGCAAGTTTCTTCTTCTTCTTCTTCCTCTTTTATTTTTTCTTCCATTTTTCCATTAAACAGGTTTATAAACCGATAAAACCGAACAAATTGAAGCACTTCGGTTCAGCTCTGTTAATGAATAATGCGGTTTGGTTTAGGTTTGAATATTCTTGAAACCAACCTCATCGGTTAACGGTTTCAGACTGAAACCAAATCGTCGGGTCGGTTTTCAGCCCTACAAAACATCCCACCTTTTCATCCAGGTTTGCCACTTGTATAGGCTCGGCTTTGAATCGAATCGTAAAACCCCCAAAGGATTCCCCCTCCATCTGATTGACTATCAGTAACTGGGATACGTTGAACACCCTCTTCCGCCTATGTAAGTAGTTCCCGATGAGTACATCCTGGACATCTTGGAAGGAGTTGATGGTCCTCTTTGGCAAAACATGGAACCTCTGCCTTATGGTACCCATTAGAGTTGACGGGAATAGCTTGCACCTAAGTCGTTCGTGTTTCAAATGCTCCCAGTGCAGGGTTTCTTGCTTGAAATAGAAAAGGTGTTCGATCGGATCAGAGGTTCTGTTGTACTTAATTTCGGCATCTGGAACTTCTTCGAGAGTTTGTCTTTAGGATATTTACAAAGAAAGTTGTCCACTCTAGCCTCTTTAATGTGTCCTGAGCCGCAAATCCTGGTTTCTTCTTGCTTTAACTGCCAACAGTTCTCGTATCATCCCTTCTGCCATCTTCTTCATGTCCACCCTTCCTACATTTGCGCCACCACTTTGTGCTACACTCTCTCGGGGTCTCTCGCCCCCAACATTGTTTTCTTCTTCCCTGATACGCAAATGATAGGCAAGGATTGTGATTTTGTTTTTTGAGGTAATTTAGGTAAGTTGATTTTAAGAAATATTTCATTGTGTATAAAAAGAAAGTAAAAAATTTTGGTTGTAATTTTTAAGTTATCAATATAATATAAGCATTTTATATTTTTATATACTATATAAATAGTACCACCAGACTCATAATTTCATACAAACAATACATTGCATAAGAATAACTTATACAACCAAACTTTATATTAAACAAAGGTTAAAACAGGTTAAAATGTATAGAAATGAGATTGGCCTAACGAAATAAATGAATATTTCAGATTTTGAAAGAAACTTTGGTAATTTGAAAAAATTAATATTTCGTGAAATTTTGACATTTTTTGAGAAATCACATTCCTGATGATATGGAGCTAGAATGCTGAAAAATAAACAATAAAAGAAGAAACAAGACAATAATAGTTTTTTTTTTTTTTTCTAATCCTTTAACTATATTATTAGAATAAGGATTCCAACCTCTCAAGAACAAGCTCTCTTGAGGTTCAACCTTTGTTATCTTACAAATATTACAATATTCTCTGAGAACAAACTGTAACACCCATACTTTTCGATAGCCTTAATAAATATTTTGGTGTATAAAGTTCTAATTCAATATTTTTTTGCTCTTATTTAAATAACATATATACTCATGTAGTAGCCCTGTGTCTATGTATGCTAAGTGTGTTTGCTTTATATGATGTTGAATTTCTTTGTGAATATAAGAACTTGATAATTTTTCATCTGAAATTGTGTTTAAAAAATCTTATTTCGTTTACCAAATTTGTTTTTCGAAATTCACTTAGTGCTCTTACTTTTCGAATCTCAAGACGAGATTCCTTTTAAGGTTTGTATAATGTATTGACCCCATTTTTTTTAGAGCTTTCGAAATTTATATTTACCTCTGTGTTTAGAGTTTGGCAAAATTCGTATTTTATTGACGTTAAAATAATGTTATGATAATTTGTTTTAATCGAAAACCTAATTTATGCATGGGTAAATTATTACTCTAGCTAGAAATTTAATTTATTAGATAATGTTGTTATTGTTGTTGTATTTTTTTATTGATGATACACCAAAACGACATCTCTTGTACGCCGTACACGTGTCATGATGATCTCGAAAAATAATAGGCCCAAGCATCAGCCCAACACTGATTCGGTCTAAGCGGTTCCAAGCCCGCGCAATGCAGTCCGCCAGACGGACCCAAATCATTACAGCCTGCTAAGCCCACGCGTCTCACAGCTATCCCCAATACCCGAAAGCCCTATTAAGGAAAGTATCTCGCGAATAAGCTTCGGACAGGCAAGACAACAACACTTTGCTTTCAACTAGGAAGCAAATACCAGAGTATACATCGCACATGGAAATTTCTATCTATGGACAATACTCTGATTGAAAACTATTTTCCGCGTATCTAGGAGCACAAGTCTAACAGAGAAACTTCCCTTCACAACATAATTCCTTATTAGAGAAGGATCTCAACGAAGATCTTCTTCCCTAAACTATGCCACCGATGGTCTGGTCGTACTAGGACTTCAGCACTATAAATAAGACATGAAGTTGGTAAGCTAAGGTACGCTACAAATTCCCTGTTTATAACATTACGTTTTCTTTAGATCCCTTTCTGACTTTAGCATTAGGAGTGTCATCGACCACCACAACGATGGTCCGTGGCTCATGTGCGTTCCTTGTGCAGGTTAGCAGGTCAAGGTCAAAGCAGTGAGTGAAAATTAACTGCATTAGTTTGGTGCCGTCCATGGGGATGAAAAAGTTCCTAACCATTCACTAGCATCATCTCTCGTCAGAATACAAGAAGATGGTGACCACCAGATCACGAAACAATAGATAACAATGGGACCTATCAAATACTCAGACTGACGCTATACCACCGCTCTTAATGGTGCTAGTGACACACGGGCAACAGGCTCACACCCCTGCGCCAGCAACAACAACGACATACCCCAAAATAGATTTGTTGTCGTCACAAATACAACAGATCGCCAAAGCAGTGGAGGCTCTCAAACATCAGAACCCTCCACCTGCCAACGGAGACTAGGAACAACACATGCCCCAATCTCCGGAAGACAACAAGGAGTAGGCACAGGATAATCAAGCCCCTGCTAGTTCTTTGGACTAGAGAAGGTAGCGCAGTTAACGTGGACCCGACACTTAGGGTAGACAGGCTTGCCCCGCAAAACCCCATCCACCGAGGGGCTCACAACCCAAATGTGCTATACCGCCTCTCTGTTCCACCATTCGTGAACTGTATCATGAACGAGGCTCTTCCAAAGAAGTTCACGCCTCCAAAGCTTGATTTCTATGACGGGACCACCGACCCATTCGATGACTTGTGCCATTACCAACATGTAATGGCGCTCAAATAAGGTTCTGAGTCGGTAATGTACAGAACATTCCCTACTAGCCTAAAGATGTCGGCACTGACATGGTTCCACAACCTTCTGCCAAAGTCGATCGACTCATTCAAGATGTTGGCCAAAGAATTCCTGACGCACTTTGTCAGAAGCCATCGGATCAGGATAGGCCAACACTACATACTCTCTCTGAGGCAGAAATCTAACAAAACGCTAAGAGAGTATGTCACACACTTCAACGACAAGTTGATGTTCATTGACGGCTGTAGCGATGACACAACCGTGACAGTTTTTACCGTGGGCTTGAGAGACGGAAAGTTTTAAGACTTCCTCACCTTGGAGCCCCCCGTGGATATGGCAGAACTCTTGAAGGACGCCCAAAGGTACATCACCCTGGAAGAGATGAGAACGACGAAGAAGGAAACTGAAGTGGAGAAGAAACCCTCTGTTTCTAGGGATGGGAAAGAAGGAAAATGGCGAGATTATAAAGAAATAAACAAGCGAAAGCACAACGACAACAGGTCAGACCCTGGCCGGAGAAAGCTTCCAACTACGTTGGGTCCAGATCCATGACTCCCTCAATTCTAGCTTATCGAACATCCTTAATTCCATGAAAAATTGGGAAGATCTGAAGTGGCCCCCAAAGTAGCGCTGAGACCCCTTTAAACGTGACAACAAGTATTGCTCATACCACAAGGAGGGTGGCCACGACACCAACGACTGCAAGAGTCTAAGGTATGAGATCGAATACTGGATTCGCAAGGGCAAACTAAAGGAATTCCTGGGTTCAGAGAAACGACAAGACTGACCCAGGGAAAGATGAGAGACAGTCAAGGAGATTGAGAATGAGCTCTATCCATAATATATGTCCTTCACAGAGTCAGATCGGATGAAGACTAGTCAAACAGGTCTTGTAAGCGGACTCTACTGAAGATGCGGACACAGCCCGCAGACAAGGACAAACGCGTATACTACTCGAGGGTGCAAAGCCCCATCCCCACCCTGACCTTCATAAACAAGGACCTCGAAGGCGGACGCACACCGCACAATGACACTCTTATCATTTCGGTCTCTGTCGCAAGTTGGGAGGTGAAGAGGGCCCTAGTAGATACGGGAAGCTCCCTTAGCGTTCTGTTCTACAACACGTTCCACAGTATGGATCTCAAGGAGGAGAACCTGACATCCTCCGATTACCCGTTGATTGGATTCGGCAGAGAGAAATGCTTCCCGATAGGGAAGATAAGGTTAGCAGTAGTGGCAGGAGAGCCACAACTAAGAAAGGTCATGTTCCTGGACTTTATGGTGGTGGACGCACTGTCTACTTATAACCTCATCCTAGGAAGACCATGGCTTTACCAGATGGAAGTAGTAGTCTCCACTTTTTACCAGTGCGTCAACTATACTGCCAACCACTCGAAGGGGACAATACACGGGGACCAATCTACGACACGAGGTTGCCATTATGCTGCACTGAAACAGAGAGAATGTTCACAGATCCAACTGGAGCCCACATGGAAAGTTGAACAGAAGCCAGACCCAATAACTGTGGAAGAGTCGCTCCACCCACACGGAGACAAAATCCCAACAACGATGGCTCAACAACGGAGAACATTCAAGCATCGCAGGAGCAATCCACTCTTCGAACCGACAAAGCGAAGGGGTCATTGTAGACGGGAGCACAACCCCCCGACAATCAGTTGGCGTAGAAGGAAACTCCCATGCAAGTTTTAATTTTCAGTATCCTCAACAGTGTCAGCGAAACTTGGCAGCTCGCTGAAGGTACTAACGACCTAGGAAGGGCCAGGCGAATTCACTTCAGGGCTGGGTCGATCTCTCTCTGCCAACAATCAGTCTGTTTAGTTTCCTTTCCATAGTCAATGTAGAGTTTTAATTCTTAGGAGCTTATGTGATTTGCAATCATTTAAGAAATAAAAGAGAATTATGTAAACATACTCTATTGATTACTGGAAAGATGCAACAACGATCGCCCAGAGGCGGGTACAAAAGACTACAAACTACAAACATTTGAATCTGATGTGACATACATTAAAGACTCGTTTAAACAGTCCGACTTCAGAAGAAGACTTAGAAGTGACAGTAAAGGTACTCAAAGTAGACTCTACTCAGCGACTCTTCCGAAAAAGATGTCCCACGAACAAGGGAAATGTGCAAAAAGGGGCTGACAGGACAAGCGCGACTAATTGCTCCGTCAAATCACCCCCCAAAAAATTGGCCCGCCAATGACAATATGGACCTTGCGACGAGTTGTAGACATCTTCAATCCGGCATCCAGCCTCCCGAAGGAGGAAGAATAAGGCAGACAAAGATGGCTGCAAGCGACGAGGCAATTAAGGTCTCACAGTGTTGCCAAGTGAGGAAGTGATGACACATCTGCCAACACTTCGATCAACCCTAAGCTAGCCACAGGGATTGTCTTCCGACAGACAGAGTGGCACAAGGTAACACCAAAGTGTTGGCAAATAAATGACAAACTCATCCCTTTGGAGGGAATTCGTAACTCTTCTTTGCAATATGATAAGAAATTACAAGGTCTCAGCAAACCAATTGGGTGCTCACCTAGAGCAGGTGACCACGCATATGTCAGAACATTCAAAGACTCCAGGTGACCACGCATAATAACAAGTCTTATCATGTCTCATCGGCGCAAATGTCAGAACATTCAAAGACTCCAGCGTTGAAGATCTCCCTTCAACCTTTGGAAAACCCAAAGCATATTCTTTGAGTAAGGGCATCTGAAAAAGTGCGTTCTGTAGAAGATAATGCCTACAATGATGAAGAAACACCATTATATAGACATAGTGGTTCAACAAACCGGTGCTTCAACATTAACTGTCAACGTTGAATACCGTATGGGAAACGAGGAGACGACGATTCCCAAGGAAACCGCACAGGACCACGTTCATCCAATTAATGCTGCTGCACACAACCCCATTAATTGGGGGGAGTAACCGGTACTCAACCATCTCGCGATCTACACCATACGCGTGTCACCATGTAATCTACATTGTAGATGTAACATCTTGATCCTACGACAAGCCTTAGCTCTTCTCCTACGGGCCTATGGGCTCATCCCACTATTCAAGCGGTATTCTACCACGTGCTTGACACGAGCATTAGAAACCCTAGTCACTTTTGACACATGGATCACACCTGTATATCACCAGATGATTTAAGGTACTCTTGTCTCTTCAAAAGGAAACTAATCCGTAACAGGCAGAACCCCTACCTAACCAGGCAAGCTTAGTCAGTTTTGGATGATGACGATGATTTCTGGTTCATCCCGTCACCTAGTTCGCCCTGCCCAGATGTCGATGGTTTAGGAAGTGTGAGTCTAATTAGCGCTCTTACTCCTGGTGAGGACGACTCGCCAGGGACCGTTGCCCCCTTCGCGAACAACGGTCGCCGAACCCGATCAAGTAAGCCTAGCCAGTGACGACTGACAACGAAAACTTCTGGTCATAGCTCAGACTTGTAGCCCACTGCGTGCGGGTGTAGATGGTTTGGAAGGTGGGAGCCTAGTCAATTCCGACTGATGTCGATGGTTCGCCACGGGACCACTGTTATTCTATAGACCATGGTCGCCAAATTACCAACTCCCAGACTTGTAGCTCATTCGCGCGGGTGTAGATGGTTTGGTATGTGGGAGCCTAGTCAGTCCCGAACTGATTCTGAAGGCTTTCCACGGGACCACTGCTCTTCTACAAACCATGGTCGCCGAAAACTCCCAAATTTGTAGCTTAATGCACATGGGTGTAGATGATTCGGAAGGTGGAAGCCTAGTCAGTCCTGAACTGATGTCGATAGCTTGCCACGGGATCACTGCTCTTCTACAAAACATGGACGCCGAATCCCATCATCCCAAACTTGTAGCCTGCTCCGTGTGGGTGTAGATGGTTTGGAAGGTGGGAGCCTAGTCAGTCACGAACTGATGTCAACGGCTCGCCATAGGATCATTACTCTTCAATAGACCATGATTGTCAAATTCTCACATCCCAAACCTGTAAACCACTCTGTGCTGGTATAGATGGTTCAGAAGGTAGGAGTACAGTCAGCCCTGACTGATGTCAATGGCTCGCCACGCGACCACCGCTCCCTTTCAAAACAGTGGTCGCCAAAATAAATTACAGCTCAAGCAACGTCTTCATGCTCACATTCTATTATCAGCAATGGCCATTCGAGCCAACCTAAAAATCAACTTGCTAACACGCGGACGAATGCTAGATGGAATATCAACCTGCGCTCACGAAACCTGACTCAGCTACCATAGTTCAATCATGCTAGCAGCCGCAACCGATAGTCATGTATGCAACTTAAGTCTACAATGGCTTACCTTGAGGATGAGCTACGGCCTGGGTAGTGTAGCCCACTGCCAAACCATCCGCGGAACACCCACTATTTGATGTAACCGAACGATAGTGACTCTGAGACCTCACAGAAGAACATGCCAGAATCATTCGCGACATAAATGGTCAAACTCTCAACAACAGATAGACCACTCGACTTCCTGCTAACCCAACCAGACCCGTGTCAAAGTAAAATGACAAGGCAAAATGGCGCGCGACAGGGAGATCGAACACAAGGCGTACTCAAAATAAACTTGTTTTCATTAACAGTTGAAACAAAAAAGTACAAGTGTACAAAATCTACTCCTCATCAGGAGGGGATATAGATACGGGAAAACTAAGCTTAGCAGGGGAATGAACAGGAGTTGCGTCCGTACGCGCCTCAATTTGAGCGTCATGATCCGGATCGCCCTCTTCTTATGATGACGTAGAGACCACTCCGAAGTCTATGTAAGACATCTTCTTATAATAAGCAAGGTCCCATTTCGGATGTTCTTCCTTCATCAGTGCCATCAGCTCTAATCTCCCATGCACGACCCAGCGGAATTCACATTTGCCTTGTGCCTTGAGAATTCTTCCTCGCGCACTCTTACTTTAGCAAGTTCACACTCCAATAACTCCAGTTTGTCGGTCAGTGCATCAACTTGAGACTGCTCTGTAGCCAGGCTACTCTTAACTGTGCTCATGTTGCTCCAGACAAAGCTGGTTTTCAGCTTTCCTCGCTTCTTGAGCATTGAATTCCACACCGACTTCTCACTGCTATATCTGGGCAACCCACTCAGCCTCTTTCATGGTGTTCTCCTCAGCAAAAGATCGCAACTCAGAGCGCATCTTAGTTGCAGCTTCCTGCTCAACCTCCAGATCACGGTGGATCAGATCCAAGTTTTGCTTGAATCTGTCTCTCGTGGACACCGCCTCTGCTAAATTAGACTCGAGGGCCTCTAGACGAACCCTATGAGTCTCAGTAACAATGGCTGACTGTTCCAGCCTCCTATTACTTCCTTAGCAATTCAATCTCGAAAAGTGCAATAGAATTTAGGTGCTTCAAACCCTTATCCATATGCCCTTTCAGCGTATCCTCCTCGGTCTCCAGAGCATGGTCCATCAGCCAGCTGTAGCGCCTGCTTATGTGCTTCCTCGAAGCATAGTCAACTTCAACTTCCTGGTGCCAAGCATGGTTGTTCATCTTCACTACGTCAGGAGCAAACAAACTTATCCGCGCATCCGGATGGAGCTTTCCCGGACGCGAAATTATGCTAGCACCGCTCTTTGTAGTCGCCATTGCACCCAGACCCTCATCCACGGTCTTCCCTTTGTCACCAGCAGCAAACCCTTTATTGCGAGATGGCTCAACAGAATCCAGAGGAAGAGAAGGAAGCGAATTGTCCAACGAACCCTCCATCACCTTAATATATGGCCTGGAACGAGATAGGGGACAATGCAAACTACAATAAGGACGACCCGTACTACCGCAACCACTATCGGACAATCCACCAGTGGAATGATTGAACTCTGGAACCTCAGGCGAATCCTCATCAGAACATTCCAGTAAAACGGTCTAGATTGGTTAGCACCAGTAGATGCCGCCACAACAACCAACATCAACTTCTCACCCAAAGCTTTGGCCTGCTCGGAACTCAGCTTCGAAGCATCCTCAACCCCTGTTAATCATAGGTGGTCCCTATCCCAGCCAGATACTTCGGCTTCCGCCCTGACAGGCTGGTTAAGTTCACGCTCCTCCCTTATTGGAGCAGACCGTTTAGGAGCCGACTCGGTCCTAGTGCAAGACCTCTTCGAGCTTACAAAGGAAGCGAGCGTCTCAGAATGCCACTCCATGTCGGAAATAGTAGGAGCCTTAACTTTGGAAGCCTTCCTCTTTCTAGAAGAGGCCCCATATTCTGACTTAACCTTCGGTGTTCGGTAAAGAGTGGGGGCCACGTGCCAGTTGGTCCAAAACCCATTGCGGCTAAAGTTAGTAGGACATATAACGTCCTCCACCTTCATTCGTGGCATGTCGTGGAACGCCTTCATAGTATCTTGCTCATCTGGAAAAAGAGGAGTGGTGGGGAACCTCCTTACAAAGAAATACATGTGACGATTAACATACAATCAATACAACGAAATCAAAGGGTGAAACTATACTTACACAGTGGCTTAAACTCCCGCTCAAGTAGACGACCCTTGAAATTGAAGTACTTCAAATTTGAATGAGCCAAAAAGCAATATTTCTGCTAGAACTTGAAGTCATCTGGCAACTTCCCAAAGAAAGCCGACGACGTCATCTTGCAAACGACGTGATCATTCAGCTGAGGAGATATCAACAACTGGATCACCCGTGGAGTCACACGGACGCTAGCATCCTTCACTCTGATCTAAATGAGAAGGATAATCCTGTACCCATTGGGTACCAACTGGGCAGGAAGGATTGCAAGAAAATCCAAGAAGCCCCAGATCTCGTCAAGAATAAGAAAACAGACTCTAGTTTGAAGTATCCCGCTGTGCAAACAAACGAACCCTTCCAGAGGAAACATCAGCGTCTAATCATCATTCAGAGCATAGAATGGAAGGTCCTCGGAGACCCCGAACGTCCTTCAAATTTCAGCAAGTCCCAATTCGGAAACTGACCTATCTTCAAAGAACTAGAGGCCCTTGCCTAGAAGCTCATCATCAAGATGGTTTTGGTGAGCCTTGAAAAAGGTGAACAAGCTTTCAATCAAAAGACAAATAGAGCAGAATCTCTAAAAGCAAAGAAATGGAATAGTCAATCTCTGCAGAAAGGAAGATCTAAGTAGGGATTGGTTTCTCGCCTCTTCTCCAATGAAACGACGCACACTTAATTAATGAAGCACATGACTCAAGCAACGATTCAGACTCGATCATCATGAGCAACGTATATTTTCAAAAAGTGACTTAGTGAACCGATGATATGGATCACTAACTTGGGGGGAGTAGTTGATGATATACCAAAATGGTATCTCTTCTACACCGTACAGTGTCATGATGATCTCGAGAAATAACAGGCCCAAACGTCAGCCCATTACTGATCTGACCCAAGCAGTTCCAAGCCCGCGCCATGCAGTCTACCAGACGGACCCAAATTATTACAGCCTGCTAAACCCATGCATCTCATAGCTATCCCTAATACCCATAAGCCCTATTAAGGCAAGTATCTCGGGGATCAGCTTTGGACAGGCAAGACAACAAGACTTTGCTTCCAACTATGAAGCAAATACCAGAGTATACATCACACATGAAAACTTCTATCTATTGAAAACACTCTGATTAGGAACTATCTCCCATGTATCTAGGAACACAAGTCTAACATGGAAACTTCCCTTCACAACATAACTCCTAATTAGAGAAGGATCTCCACGAAGATCTTCCCTAAACTACACCACCGATTGCCTGGTCGAACCGGGACTCCAACACTATAAATAAGACATGAGGTTGGTAAGCTAAGGTACACTATAGATTCCTTATTTATGACATTACGCCTTCCTCAGATCCCTGTCTGACTTTAGCATTGGAGTGTCATCGAACACCACAACGGTGGTATGTGGCTCACGTTCGTTCCTTGTGTAGGTCAGCAGGTCAAGGCCAAAGCAGGGAGCGAAAATCGACTGCATCAATTACTAATTAAATACTAATTTTATTAGTTACTTTGTAATTTGTTAAATAGTTTATTTAGAGTGGGTGCAAATAGTATGGTTGGGCTTGGACTCGTTATATGGATTTAGATTTGGACCATTATTCCATTGGTTTGTTGGCGAGTAGGGTTTTGCTTGCACAAATAGTGAAATAAAGAAAGATAAGGTTGTTATTTCATGGTGATGACAACTATATTGTTGTATTGGTGGTGAGTTCTTCATTCTCTTTCATATATTTGTTTAGATTAATTTATGGTTTCGAGTTAGATTTTAATACATAAATAAATCCGAAAATTTATGTTTAGATGAAAAATTTTATTGTAATCTTCATGGGAATTTATTGGGCTAAAGAGAAAATTAAAAATCAAGTTTTTGTTTAATCCCGTGATACAAAACAACTCTGCGAGGTCTTAGGTTTTCCAATGGATCGAGACCTTCCACTACTGAAAATCTTTGCAAATACGCCACACACATATGAGGAATTTATTGTTGGTTTGGAGTCAATCCAACGGTTAGATTTCCCTCGAGGCATGGAAAACCATCACTGGTCAGATTGTAAAATCCTAAGATTTTTGCAAATTTTGTATTGCGGTGTTTTTTTACTTATGTGTGAATGCAATTGAAATTTATATTATCCACACTTTTGATTTGTACTATACTAGGGTATTCCCTGTGTCGTTGGCACTACCACATAGTGTCAACTACTTTCAATCCTATCCGTTGTTGGCACTAATGCATAGGGTATTCTCATTGTTGGCACGATAGGTAGGTCGTGGCAATAGGTCAAACTCAGTTTACAGTTTTAAACAATTAGGTAAAAAAAACTTTTTTAAAACCACCACAATTAATCCTCCCAAAAATTTGATTTTCCAAAATATGAAGTTCATGGTCTTTGCTTGAATGTGTCTTAATATTGAAAATACTTATGATGCAAAGTGCACTACATTACTTTTTTTTTTAATGCATACGGCATGAAATGCATATTTAAAACTTTAAGCATTTGTATTAATAATTGGTTTCATTGAAAAGATCTTCAAAAATGCATTTCAACTATACCAAGTGTACTAAAATCTGACAACTATGTAGATAGTTATGACAATTTGCATTTAAAAAACACAATTTTTATCTCTGCCACATATGCATTCCGCCAACTTTTTCATATTTTTATTTATTTTCTTTGCAGTTTTACTTGTAACTTATTTACAAACATGTCATTGTCAATAATGAATCTCCACCATCAACATCTTCCCAAACTTTCAATTCAAACCGTCTTTTATCTCCAACCTGAAACACATTCTATATAGATATGACATAAAAATTTAAGAAGAGCTTAATGAGTATTTCTCACTCTTTCTGTGAGTTTTTTCTTGGATATTTGTGTTTATGATTTTGAAAAAAATTAGACCTTGTTCATGCATGTTCTGTGTATCATAATTGTGATTGTTTTGTGGAAGGTTATGTGAGTGTAGTTGGTGAGGGAACCAAAGTTGGGGTATCATATTAGGAAAGCATGTATGTATGTCTTGATGGGTTGGGTCAAACTTTAAGGACTGGGGTCGGTGAATGAGAGGTTATGGTCTTTCTTCAATGTCAGAGCTTTCCATGAATGTTTTTGTCGAAATGTTATGTCGAAATCATTACATACACACTGGGGCTGAATTTTGGAGATTTTTAAATTTGTTAGTTGTGGGTGTGCAAAACTAGTTCAAAAGATGTTTGGAGCCATGTCAAAAAGTTGGGAATAGTTTTGTGTTATTTAAGTAATGATGAATTTTTTTTTCAATTATGGTTTTGATGTACTTTGGAGTGTGGGGTTTGGTCATAGTTTGTTAAGCTTTGTTGTAGAAGGTGATGAATATAATCAATTGTTTATTTTTAGATTTGGGTTTTGTATGGATTTTATTGTTAAGTGTTATTGGTGATGGAGGTATTGTATTGAATAGTTTGGGTTTTGCTTTTACTGTTTTTTTTTATTGGGAAACTAATTAATGAGTGGAGTAGGTATTAATTAAAGATTGGAAAATTATTGTTATTGATTAAGAATCATTTGAGGAAATCAGACTAGTTGTAGAGTCGTAACTCGGAAACGGAGTTGAAATTATAAGTTTTTATTTGTATACATGTGGAGTGAAGAATATGTTTGGAATTAAACCATAGGAATATTTATTCAGTGGATATTTTAGTGAATATATTATGTGAAAATTTTATGAATATAGTATTGAATACATTTTTATGAAATTAGATGTATACATGTGGAATTGTGATAACATTTGCAATATAGATTTTGCCACTTGTTCACTTAAAAGGATGAAGTTGTGGTTAGTTATGTTGGAATTTAATTTGTGAGGATTCATCCGTTGATGAGATGAATTTGGGTAATTTAATTACTGTGCAAATTGACTTGCTAAGGAGTACGAAACACTACAACAAAAACAACATTTTCAAGGCATTGCATGAATGTTGTGATAGGGGTACCATAACATTCAGTGCAAGTCATAGTAGCCCATATTATCTTTTTGAAACAAGGCACCAAATTAGTAAGGGTATAATTGTAATTTCTCTAATTGTTAGTTAAGAACCCATATGAGATTTACACGTGTAAGCCATCCATTGGGAGATACAAGTTTCTATTGGCTTTAAATAGGGAAAAAGAGTAGAAGAGAAGGGTGGAGCAGAATAATAAGAAGTAGGCTCAAATCATAGTGAACTTGAGAGAATTGTAATCAAATCTTTCTTCTCAAGTTCAATCCAATTGTTTTTCTTAACTAAATTGATCTCAACTTTTCATGTTCATGACAATTGGTATCAGAGTACCTTCGATCTAGTTCACAGAGAGAATTCATGGAAACTAGGGCAAAAGAAATGGAGGCTTTCATAAAGGAAACAAAGAGAAATTAGATTGAATACCATGGATAGATGGAACTCATGAAGAAAGAGCTGAAAAGAATCGCATAGGGGAATGAAGCACAAGATAAAAGAATGGAGTCTTGATTTGAGCAATTGGTCAACTCCTTCAATTTTCTAAATTAAACACTGGATCTGCAGAGACAAGTGGATCACCATATGCGCAGAGCACGAGGACTACAGATACGGCTATGAGATCCCATTTTCATACTCCCTGGGAGTCACCTGGTATGTCTATTCAAATTCCTAAATTAGATTTTCCCCAATTCGATGGTACAAACCCTAGGTTATGGATAAAAGAATGTGAGAGATACTTTACTTTTTATCGAGTATTAGAAAAAAATAGAGTACCTATTGCTTCAATACATTTTTGTGGAAGAGCAAACTTTCTGTTTTTGGATTATCGTGGAAAGAACCACACTACCATGGAATCAGTTTGTTTATGATATCGTGAGAGATTTGAAGATTCTATTCTAGACAATTATGTTGACTCCTTCAACAAATTGGTCTAAGATGCATCAGTGACTGACTACTATGAGAAATTCGAAGAGTTGAAGTCATTAATGCTCACTCTTAATGAACATCTACACGAAACCTATTTTGTTCTAAGCTTCCTAAGTAGCCTCAAACCTGATATCAAGGCTCTGGTTCAATTGTTCAAACCATCTATTGTAAGCCAAGCCATATCCCTTGCAATGATGCATGAGGCTTTTTACATACAAAGGCAATCCACCAATAAAAACACCCATCAATCCACTTACCAGCCTGGAACTCCAACTATACTTCCACCCCCAGTTCATACTAAAAAAATCAATTCCAATTACTCAATTAGTTTCCCCTAACCAATCTTCTTATTTTCATACAGAGGCATGAAGCACAAGAGAAAAGAATGGAGTCTCGATTTGAGCAACTGGTTCAACTCCTTCAATTTTCTAAATAAAACACTGGATCTGCAGAGACAAATGGATCACCATATGCGCAGAGCATGGGGACTACAGATTCGGCTATGAGACCCATTCTCATACTCCCTGGGAGTCACCTGGTATCTATACTCAAATTCCTAAATTGGATTGACATGGTACAACAAGAGTTTGGTTGAAAAATTCTCATTCTCATACTCCCTGGGAGTGACATGGTACAACAAGAGTTTGGTTGAAAAATTTTGGGATATTACAATCAACTTGCAGAAACTTCAGTTCAAACTGAATGTGAAAGGCAAGTAAATAACCCTACAAGGCTCCACTAAAACAGTTTCATTATGTCAGCTAAAATCAAAGGGATTCTCTAAGTTTCTCAAGAAGCACACTCCAACCTTTCTGGGTTAATGTTGCAAGTTTAACTAACCTAAATAAATAGGCTAATTTAACCCACTTGTAATAACCGCAAGTGCACGGTGCCTAACTGGTAGACAACGGCAAGTACGGGTCGATCCCACGAGGAAAGTGAGTGCAATTGAATTTAATAATTTAATTAAACTCACTTTCCTCGTGGGATCGACCCGTACTTGCCGTTGTCTACCAGTTAGGCACCGTGCACTTGCGGTTATTACAAGTGAGTTAAATTAGCCTATTTATTTAGGTTAGTTAAACTTGCATCAAGTTTTTGGCGCCGTTGCCGGGGAAGGTAGCGGTGTAATTGAATTTAAGATTTATTTTCACTAATTTAAAAAAAAAAAAAAAATTCAGAAAAATTCAAAAAAAAACAAAACAATTTTTTTTTTGCTAAGTTCTTTTTACACTAATTTCATTTTACTTGTTTGATTTTGCAGAATACACGCTTCTCGAGGAAATTGGATGATCTTGCAAAACATCAAGCAAATTTTATTTTTATTTTTATTTTTGTGAGGAGAGTTTTAATTTTATTTTCACCTCGT
The DNA here is from genome assembly GCA_963556465.1 of Berberis vulgaris. Taxonomy (NCBI): domain Eukaryota; kingdom Viridiplantae; phylum Streptophyta; class Magnoliopsida; order Ranunculales; family Berberidaceae; genus Berberis; species Berberis vulgaris. The sequence continues at coordinate 48,105,261 of OY747136.1, forward strand.
TTTACGAGTGTGTGGTGTAATAATTTTTAAATTTTACTGTTTTTCATTTTGTTTAATCACAAAAAAAAAACCCTAAATTCTCTAATTCAAAATAAATTATAGGGAAACAATTTTAATTGTTACCCAATAATTTTTATGATTTAGAAATCCGACTTCTAAGACCAAGACCAGTAAATTTATTTGCATGTGCTTGTGTGTTGAGTGAAATAGATAAAAAGAAGTCGGACTTTTTTTTTGAATTGTGCTAACTTTTTGTGCAGAACGGAATACGCACACTGGAAGTATTTCTATCATACGCAACATATTAGCGACCAGGGTGCTTGGTGTAATTGTTTGAAATTTTGTGATTGGTTGTTTAATTTATGTAATTGTGGATGATAAACTTTAGTAATTCATAATAAGCAGACCCAGCTTATAAATAGAAACTGGTGGGACTTGATATCCCCACCTCATCACTCCAGCTGTGTGCAACCAATAGCCTAACATAATTAAAATCAATTAGCAAGTTAGATAGAGCATTTTTTAGGTACGGTGTTCATAAGACAACCAAAACCAAGGTGAATCCAATAATTTTTGTGTTGACCGCTGCTAAAAGTGACGATGGGTTTAATCATTCAATGAACTCCGAGAGGCCACTGCCACAAGGGTAATTTACCCGGTACGCCGAGTCATAAGTAAGCTACGATCCACAAGAAAGATTGGTGTAACTAACAGTTTTGGATTAGGAACACAAGCCTCAAGTGTGCATTTAACATCACATCGTTCTCACATCTATTGGCTTACAGAGCGGTAGCACAAGGAAGTACTTAATTGGACCATTGTGACCTCCTTCTCTTGTGCGATAATCCGGTTTCTTTGAAACAAAACTCTAGCCTACTGATTTTGAACTTTGTGGTGTAAAGTATACACTCTTAGGATCATCTTGTAGCACCCATTGCTCTGATATAATCTGTCCCCCAAAGATAAAAAGATAATTAATCTCAAAAACACTGATTGCTTAGGGAGGCATTTTTTCTTGTGCATCAATTGGTTGCTGATTGTGTTTGAGTCTGTGCGTGAATTTTTTTAAGGTTAGCAAACATTTCAAACATCACTTGGTGTAGACTTGTTTATGCGTCTTTGGGAACGGGATTCAAGGGGTAGACTAATTAAAGAGGATCCTCTAGAGTTGTTTGAAGTCCCCAATTGACCTTCTAGAATCGTTCTCATTGTCGAGTGAGACCACTGAAATGGCTGAGGAGAGAGCATTTAAGGATTATTTCTCTCCGTGTTCCAATAACACCCCATCTTGCATTGTCTTGCCTGAGACCACTGCAAATAGCTTTGAGCTAAAACCATCAATTATCCACCTTTTGCCTTCCTTTTATGGTCTAGAAAGAGAGGATCCCTATCTTCATGTCAAAGAGTTTCTTGACATATGTGCTACTCTGAAATATCCCAATTTTTCTGATGATTCAGTTCGTCTTAGGCTGTTCCCCTTTTCTTTAAAAGATAGGGCGAAGTCATGGTTAAACGCCTTAGAAACTGGAACCATCGACACTTGGGATGCCCTATCAGGAAATTTTTTGACAAAGTATTTTCCTATTCATAAAACAAATGCCATCCGAAGAGATATATCTAATTTTCAACAGAAAGAGGGTGAGCTTTTTATGAATGTTGGGAAAGATTCAATGAACTCATTGCTAGGTGTCCCCATCACGGCTTTGAAAATTGGCGCTTGGTTCAATACTTTCAAGACGCGTTAACCCCTAAAAACCATCGAATGATTGACGCCACTAGTGGTGGGTCACTTATGAAAATGAGTGCTAATGAGATTTGGGAATTCTTTGAAGCTATTTCTGAAAATTCTCAACAATGGGATTATTCAAGAAAAGACGCGGATAGGCGAAAGGGTGGTTTGTATGAAGTGAGGGATACATCATCTACTCCTCATCTTCCTCCTTCTTCGAGGTTGGAAGAGGTTGTAATGACAATGGCACAGAATATTGATGCATATCTGGAAAAGTCTCAGCCATCAGTCCAAACCAACGTTCCATCCGAGGTTTGTGCTGCATGTTCAAGTTCTAGTCATTCCACATCAGACTGTCACTTGAAAAATGAGTACCCTGCTTATTTTGCTAAGCAAGTCAATGCATTCAATACCTTTAGGCAATCTGGTTATAATCCACACTCAAATTTTTACAATCCAGGTTTAGCTAAACACCCTAATCTCTCATGGGCCCATGGTCAACATCAAGGAGGCCCAGTTGTTATCCCTTAAGCTCCTCGAGCTCCAATTCCAGCTAATAGGCCTCAATTCAATCAAGATGTTCCTCTCTCTAACACTCAGAGTTTTCAGGATACATTGAACCAATTTATGCAGAGAACAGGAACCATACTCGAACAAAACTCTCAGGCTATCACCGAACTAATTGCTAATTCTCAACAACAATCTCAAGCCATCCAAAAGCTTGAGATGACTGTGAGTCAAATAGCAAAATCCTTTCCTGAAAGAGAAGCAGGAAGATTCCCTGGTCAACCCATTCAAAATCCTAAGGGCAAATTCGAAATAGGCAGTACATCTCAGCCACGCAATGAAGATGTCAAATCTATCATAACCCTTAGGAGTGGAAAACAAGTTGACAACCAACTTAGAATGCCTAATTTGATTGATCCTGAATCCCAATCCACGCCAAAGCAAGTCACACCTCCATCTGAGAAGGAGGCTGATAAAGCCTCATCTTCTCAAGAGGATCATCATCTTGACTCTAATCCCACCAAGGCATCCTATATGCCTAGAGCCCCATTTCCATCGCGGTTAGCTCCGGCGAAGAAAGGAACAAATGCCAACGATATAATGGAAATTTTTAAACAAGTTCAAATCAATATTCCATTACTCGAGGCCATTAAGCAAGTTCCCTCTTATGCCAAGTTTTTGAAGGATTTGTGTACACAAAAGCGAAAAATGAATGTGCACAAAAGAGCCTTCCTAACTGAGCAAGTTAGCTCCATCCTTCAACACAAAACCCCACCTAAGTACAGAGATCCTGGTTGCCCGACTATTTCATGTGTGATTGGTGATCATATGATTGAGAAGGCACTGCTAGATTTAGGGGCAAGTGTTAATCTATTGCCATATTTGGTATATGAGCAATTGGGTCTTGGTGAGTTGAAATCAACTCAAGTGACATTGCAATTGGCAGACAGATCTGTCCGAGTCCCCTGCGATATGTTAGAGGATGTGATCATTAAGGTGGACAAATTTTATTTCCCTGTGGACTTCATAGTCCTGGACACACAACCTGTTCACAATCCCTCTAGTCACATTCCAGTTATTTTGGGTCGTCCATTTTTGGCCACATCCAATGCTATCATTAACTGCCGAAATGGAATCATGAAATTATCATTTGGTAACATGACCGTCGAACTCAATGTATTCAATGTAAGTCAACAACCTCCCGAGTCTGAGGACTCCTGTGAGGTTAACATGATTGAAAGATTGGCGGAACATTCATTTCCTCAGTTTAATGATCCTTTAGAGGCTTGTTTGACTCATTTTAATTTAGACTTCGATATTAATGATTCCATCAGGGAAGTCAATGCTTTGCTTGATTCTACCCCTATAATGGAAACCAGTTATAAATGGAAGCCTAGGGTGGAAACTCTTCCACTCAGTGAGTCAAATGAAGTCCCTTCCGTTGAACAACCACCCAAGCTCGACCTAAAAGTATTACCTGACAACCTCAAGTATGCATTTTTAGGTGTTGACAATACCTTACCTGTTATTATTTCATCTGCATTGACTGAAGAACAGGAAGGAAAATTGTTAGATGTTTTAAAAGAACATAAAACAACACTTGGGTGGACTATCGCGGATATTAAAGGAATAAGTCCAATCGTTTGCATGCATCGCATTCATATCGAAGATAATGCCAAAGTATCGCGTGAAATGCAACGTAGACTTAATCCTAATCTAAAGGAAGTTGTCCGAGCCGAAGTGCTCAAATTGTTGGATGTGGGTATAATCTACCCAATTTCGGATAGTCCTTGGGTAAGTCCTGTTCAAGTTGTCCCAAAGAAGTCAGGCGTAACGGTAATCAAGAATGACAAGAATGAATTAGTACCAACCCGCATGACCACAGGGTGGCAAGTATGTATTGATTACCGTAAGTTGAACTTGGTCACAAGGAAGGATCACTTTCCTCTTCCTTTCATTGATCAGATGCTTGAAAGGTTAGCCGGACATGATTACTATTGTTTTCTTGATGGGTATTCCGGTTATAACCAAATTCCCATTGCACCCGAGGATCAAGAGAAGACTACATTCACTTGTCCCTTTGGAACTTTCGCATATCGAAGAATGCCCTTTGGATTGTGTAACGCACCCGCTACTTTTCAGCGGTGCATGCTTAGTATTTTTTCCGATATGGTTGAGAGGTTCCTCGAAGTGTTTATGGATGATTTCTCAGTATTTGGTGATTCATTTGATGAATGTCTACATCATTTAACTTTAGTGTTAAATAGATGTGTGGAGAAAAATCTTGTCTTAAATTGGGAGAAATGTCATTTTATGGTACGACAAGGCATTGTTCTTGGACATGTAATTTCACACAAGGGAATTGAAGTCGACAAAGCCAAAATTGATTTAATTTCGAGTCTTCCGCCTCCAAAGACGGTTAAGGAAATTAGATATTTTCTAGGCCATGCTGGATTTTATCGGAGGTTCATCAAAGATTTTAGCAAAATCGCTCGTCCTTTATGCAATTTACTTGCTAAAGACACGGTTTTTGTTTTTGATGAAGATTGTTTAAAAGCTTTTGAGAAGCTCAAACAATTATTGACTTCAGCTCCAATCATCCAATCTCCTAATTGGAACTTTCCCTTTGAGCTTATGTGTGATGCTTCCGACTTTGCACTCGGAGCTGTCCTAGGACAACGATTGGACAAAAAGCCACATGTCATTTATTACGCTAGTAGAACTCTACAAGACGCACAACTTAATTACTCTACCATTGAGAAAGAGTTATTAGCTGTAGTCTTTGCTCTAGATAAATTTCGGTCTTACCTTATAAGATCCAAAGTAATTATTTTTACTGATCAGGCGGCGTTAAAGTATCTTTTCTCTAAAAAAAATGCTAAGCCTCGCTTAATCCGATGGGTCCTATTGCTACAAGAGTTTGATATTGAAATTCGGGACAAGAAAGGTTCGGAAAACGTTGTAGCTGACCATTTATCTAGACTTCTGGTAGAGTCATTTAGCGAATATTTACCATTGAATGAGTCATTTCCTGATGAGCAATTATTTGCTCTCTCTCAATTACCTTGGTATGCAGATATCGTGAACTATCTTGTTACAGGTCAACTTCCTTTTAAGTGGTATAAACAAGATAGATCCAAATTTCTTGCTGAGGTTAGACATTTCTTCTGGGATGATCCATACTTGTTCAAGTATTGTCCTGATCAGGTTATCAGGAGATGTGTTCCTGAGAGTGAATTTCACAGCATCATCTCATTTTGTCATTAGCAAGCTTGTGGTGGTCATTTTAGCTCTAGAAAGACAGCTGCAAAAGTTTTGCAGAGTGGTTTTTATTGGCCTACCCTTTTTCGAGATACTCATGCCTTTTGCACCACTTGTGATCGATGCCAACGAATGGGTTCCATTTCTCGTTGCAACATGATGCCCCTTACTAATATTCTTGTGGTTGAAATCTTTGATGTTTGGGGTATTGATTTCATGGGACCATTCCCGCCTTCGTTTGGCAATCTTTTCATCCTTGTTGCTGTGGATTATGTGTCCAAATGGGTAGAAGCGATACCATGTAAAACGAATGACCACAGGGTTGTGGTAAGATTCTTGAAAGATAATATATTTTCTCGTTTTGGTATTCCGCGTGCCATTATAAGTGATGGTGGTTCTCATTTTTGCAATAGACCGTTCGAGCTATTAGTAAAGAAATACTCCATCACTCATAAAGTTGGCACCCCCTATCATCCCCAAACAAGTGGGCAAGTTGAGATTTCCAATCGGGAGATTAAAAACATTCTAGAGAAGACAGTCAGACCAGATCGTAAGGATTGGTTTAAACGTCTGAATGATGCTCTCTGGGCTTATAGAACATCATTTAAGACCCCGATTGGAATGTCTCCATATAGGCTTGTTTTTGGAAAAACATGTCATTTGCCTGTGGAATTGGAACATCGTGCATATTGGGCCATCAAGACATTCAATTTTGATATGGTCAAGGCTGGATCACATCGTAAGCTTCAACTTAATGAGTTGGAAGAGATCCGAAATGATGCGTACCACAATGCCAAAATCTACAAAGAACGAACGAAGATATTTCATGATAAATCCATTCTTCGTAAGTCCTTTGAGCCATCTCAAAAAGTTCTGTTGTTCGACTCTCGGTTACGACTTTTTCCTGGCAAGTTGAGATCTCGGTGGTCTGGACCTTATATTGTGAAAGCAGTGTTCCCACATGGAGCTGTGGAGATCGTTAACCCTAAGGATGGCCATGTATTTAAGGTAAATGGTCAACGACTTAAGCCATTCTTAGAGTTACCTCGATTAGAAGTCGAAGTTGATGTGATCCTATTAGAGGACCATGTGTATCAGAAGTGAGGATCTTTTGGGTTTTGTCGGGCTGATGACGTTAAACCAAGCGCTCCTAGGAGGCAGCCTAGCTTTAGTTGTGTGTCTCTGCTGTTAGTCTGGATTGATTTTCGAGTACCTATTTAGTTGTGTTTCACTCATACTCGTTAGCTTCGTAATAGTTTTTCCTTACAACTTGCCTTTTTTTAGTTTTCTTTGTTTGTGTCGAATCTACAGTTTATCGATTTCTAATGAAAACTCCTTGATTTTTATGTTGGTGAGCCTCATTGATGGATGACTTCTTGGAAATTGGTAAAATCTTCACCGCGGTAATATTGTTCTAACCTCCTCTCATGTACTTACTTCATTCATTTGTCAGAATTATTTTGTTAAACATTGAGGACAATGTTTGGATTAGGTTTGGGGGTAGGTTCATGAGTCGGTGAATTTTTCATTTTTTCGTAGTGTTTTCTTTTCTTATTCTTAAAAAAAAAAAAAAAAAAAAAAAGCTTTTCTGTCAAGACAACTTGGTCTTTTGTGAAAATGGATTTTAAATGTTTTATGCTCAAGAAAATGCAAACCAACTTGACATATTGGTATATTGATAAAGATTGAAAGTTTATTAAGATCCTTAAGTTAGATCTAGTTCATAAGATTTTTCAACTCGATTATCTTTACACCATGAGCCATATTAGCATAACTTGAAGTTGATGAGTGAAATATGCACTAGAAAACCTTAGAATAATAGTGGAGACTTAACCCTGAAAGTTTTGAACCTTTCTATTTTTCTGAGGGTTATACATAAGCTCTGATTTTTCTTGAGTCCGTATTATCTCGTTGATGATCTCATTATTCTCATTTTTCTGATCAATTGCTTTGGGAATGACATCAAAATTGAATTATTACACTAGAACTTCTTGGCTTATTCAATTAAGATATCATAATACTGACCCGAACTTAGGAAATGATCTAGGCATTTTTTTATTTAGACCATTAACTAGCCTTTTAACTTACCTATAACATTAACCTTTTTGTAGCCTTTTGAGCCTTAGAATAACTTTTATTTGTTAACCCATTAACCTTTATCCAACGTTTCTGGGAATGTGTATGGATGGATATACTTGGAGTAAAAAGGGCATCAAAAAGCAAAATATGAGATATTTCATAAATCCTCTATTGATAAAAAAAAAAAAAGGTTGAAGAAAAGAAAAATAGTTATAAAAAAAAATAATAATAAAAAAATAAAATAAAAAAGATTTTTCAATGAGGATAAAGATGTGAGAATGAAGAAAAAATTGATGGTGCGCAACATTGGTTTATTCTTGATAGCCCTAATTGTTCGTTGAATGGGTGTATACATTCCTAGAAATTTTTGTTAGAATCCTTTGACATTCCTTATTAACTATTACCCAAGCCCCATTACAACCCAACAAAGTCCTAGTTGATCTTAGGTAAAGGTTGGTTCTGTAGATGTGGAGATTTAATAACCAAGACCTATGGTGTTTGATTCAACATTCCCAAAAGTAATTGATATTCCTGTCCATGAGATCATGTTTATTCCATTCTTGAAAAGTCCGTTCTTCATATTACTATATGTGAGATGATTGTTTTCCATTATTTACTCTTTTCCTCACATATAAACTGAGTGAAATACCAAATCTCTGAGTGCTTTATTGTAAGTGACATGAGAGGTTTGAAGTCAAAACAAACTTTCTACAGGAGATTTAGTCATTCTTTTACTCTGAAATGAAAAGTTATGTTGATAGTGCCATCCACACACACACATTGAGTTGAGGATGATTGTGAATTTTTCTCTAACTTGTGGAGAATATTAAATTATTTGGAAATTTGTTGATACACTAAAATGACACTGTTGGTTTCTTGCATTTCTTGAAGTTTTAAAATGAACACTGTTTGACCAAGTTTTGATTGAGTCAGTAATGTTTGTGGGTAACATTTCTGGAAACCCTCACGAGACTATAACTCGTCCACTAGAGGTAATCTAGGGGTTTAAAGCCTTGTTGCACGTTTAAGGTAAGTGCAACCGATGATACCTGCAAAAGTGAGTTAGGATTTTCTTTTTATTGTTTTGCTCGAGGACTAGCAAAATATAGGTTTGGGGGTATTTTATATTCACATAATTATTACATAATATATCCCTTAATTTATACATGTTAGTGTTTCGATTATTATATTTTATAGTAATTATTTCGTTTTCATGTCTTTGTAAGAATTTGAGCGTAAACGATGAAATCATATTAAGGCGACAAGTTAAGGAACGACAATTAGTCGATTCTAACGGTGGTATAAAGCAGATGGTCACAACCTAAACCCAAAACCTAATTCATAACCTAAACCCAAAACCTAATCCATAACCTAAACCAAAACCCAAACCCAATGCCAAGCCCAATCCTACCCAAAGAATATTTTCCAAATTATACCTTGATGAATCATCCCCTCATCTCATCCCTATTCATCTTGATCATTTTCTATAAATACAAGAGAATAGGGTGAGAAAAAGGAGAGGAAGAGAAGGGAAGAAAAAGAATTGCATAAAATTAAACCCTCTTTCTCTCAAATTGATTCTCATCACCCTCACCACTCATCCATCTCTCACTCACTCAGCAATCACCTCCATCCTCCACCTCGCCACCACCATCACCCGAGCACCACCACCACCTCCGGACAGTCACCTCGCCACCACCGTGCGAGCACCGCCACCACCGTGCGAGCACCGCCACCACCACGAAACAGGGGAGTGACAACCCTGTTTCGCATCAGAGCCACCTCCATCACCGTCCCTGTCCCTCTTCCTGTACATCATCCCTCGACCACCATCCCTCTGTTCCGCCTCGCCACAACGCCCTTTTCCCCCTCTTTTCTCGGCCTCTCTTCGTCTTGAGCTCCTTCCTGCCTCCCTCTCTCGCGACCACCGTCACGACCAGACCGAGCACCACCGCGCGAGACAGAGCTCGCAAGCAGAAACAGGGAGTCCCTGTTCCTCGTCCTCCTTCATTTTTTTTGTTGTTATCTCACTGTTTCCTCAACCTCTCTCTCTCTTTTTCAGGTTTTGGAGACGGTTTGAAGACTGAGGAAGCTCGCGAGGAGCAGAAATCACCATCGCGAGCGGTGCTGCTCGCTGGAGAAGAAGGCGGAGCTAGGAGTGTTACTGTAGCGCACTATAGCGCACTGTAGCGAGGGCGGGAGACCGAAACAAACAGTTTTTGGCTATTCACACCCCCGATTCTGCTCTGTACCACCACAAAGCGTTTTGGGAACATTTTTCTCGGGATTCGTGTTCTTACTACCTGCTGATCTGTTGAGTACCACCACATCGAGTTTGTGACAAACTAAATGGGTTGCATAATTCATTTTGATTTATGTTACTGAATTGTGTGCTTAATTGTTAATTACAATTTATTTCTGAATTTTTGATAAATTGCTTTCACCTTTCATTTTCGAGAAATTAATCTTGATATGTTTGGTAGTTAGAATTGCCCTTTTTCAATAGTCAAAGCATGTGCTAAAAATATTAAGCTTAAACTTTGATTAAGTGTGCCCTAAAAAGACACTTAATACTTGGTAAGAGCGTATTTGCTTGAAATAATTTGTTAATGTTTGATAGAAACATGATATAAGTTGAACTGGATTTTAAAGATCACATATTCGGTGTAAGCAAGAGATTCTCATCCCTAACGCTTCTCGTTTAAATTTTCAGTAATTTAGATTTAAATGGTTTTGCTAATTCATTGGTGAGTCCAATCCCACAAAATCCATCTCATCTATCTTTTATTTTTTTTTTATTTTTCTTAGTTTTAAAAATGTTGTAACCCCATTTTCCTCCAAATTAGTTTAATTAAATTATTAAATTCAATTGCACTCACTTTCCTCGTGGGATCGACCCGTACTTGCCGTTGTCTATCAGTTAGGCACCGTGCACTTGCGGTTATTACAAGTGGGTTAAATTAGCCTATTTATTTAGGTTAGTTAAACTTGCGCCAAAACCCATACAAGGTTTCATATATGCAAAAATCAGTCATAGAACAAGTTATCAAGGAAATGCTAGAGGTAAGACTCATTCAACACTCTCACAGCCCTTTTGTTGTTTTAATTTTACTAGTCAAGAATAAGGATGACACCTGGAGATTTTGTGTAGACTACAGAAGACTTAATGAACTTACCATCAAGGATAAGTTTCCTATGCCCTTGATTGATGAACTTCTTGATGAATTACATGGAGCCACAATCTTCTCCAAGTTGGATTTGAGATCAGGATATTACTAAATATTGGTTCACCCCATTGATATACATAAGACATCTTTTAAAACCCATCATGGTCACTTTGAGTTCAAGGTCATGCCATTTGGCCTCACCAATGCAGTTGCCACCTTCGAAGCATTAATGAACCAGGTATTCCAACCTTACCTAAGAAGATTTCTACTTGTTTTTTTATTTTATTTTTTATGATATACTAATTTACCTACATATAGTCTTCTTTATACTTAGATAACACCAAATCCATGTCAAACTTTTCCAAGTGTTCCTTTGCCCAACCCAAACTGGAATACTTGGGACACATCATCAGTATGAATGGAGTGAAAGCAAGATTGAGACTATGATCAATTGGTCCATACCCCCTACCATCAAATAGTTGAGAGGCTTTTTGGGTTATGGTATCATTGCCCAACCACTCACTATTTTACTCAGGAAATAATCCTTTCAATGGACTCCACATGCCACCCAAGTTTTCCAACAACTCAAACAGGGAATGTGCCATGCTCCAGTACTCACCCTACTTGACTTCACATTACCTTTTTGTGTTAGAGACTCATGCATGCTCAAAGGGTGTGGGTGTTTTCCTCTCACAAGAAGGCAAGCCTATTGCTTACTTACGTAAAGTTCTAGGAGCAAAAAATTTGGCACTCTCAATGTATGAGAAGGAGTTATTGGCCATAGTGCTAGTAGTGAACAAGTGAAGATCTTACCTATTGGGGTCTAAATTTTTCACCACACAGATGACCAAAGTATACAACACTTCCTTTCCCCAAAGGTCACTAAAATGATGTAACAGAGGTGGTTATCCAAGCTTTTTGGATTTGACTATGTAATCTTTTTCAAGAAAGGGGTAGAAAACACAACTGTTGAAGACTTGTCAAGATGCATTTCAGAAACTCTGCAATGTCTAACCATCTCAACTATTTCACCACAGTGGCTCCAACATGTCATTTCTAGCTATGATGGGGATGTCAATGAAAAAATTGTTATGCAGTAGGTACTAGCCAACTCCAAAGATATTCTAGACTACGCCCTGTCCAATGGAGTCCTCAAATACAAGGATCACATTTACATTGGTGCCAGTGGACCACTAAGAGCTCAAATCATGACCACACTACACAACTCAGTACTAGGAGCCCACTCTAGCATCACTGCCACTTATCAGAGACTCAAACAACACTTTAATTGGTCAGGTATGATGTCACACACAACTTCATCACTGATTGTGACACCTGTCAGAGAAATAAGGTGGATCAGTTTGCTTATGGAGGTCTTCTACAACCTCTACCAATCCCCGATCAGGCTATGAATTTCATTGAAGGCATGCCTCCTTCCAATAAAAAGTGATTTTGGTAGTAGTTGATAGACTCACTAAATATAGCTACTTCATGGCTTTTCCCCACCCATTCACAACTTCAGTAGTAGCAGACATCTTTCTACAGAATGTGTATAAGCTCCATGGATTACCTACTACAACTGTATCAAACAGGGATAAGGTGTTTATAAGTGCATTTTGGCAGGACCGCCTTACTGCTCTTAGAATCAAACTGTCAATGAACACAACCTATCATCCCTAAAAAAGATAGGCAGATTGAATGCACTAATGCTTGCTTGGAAACATACTTAAGATGCATGAAATGAGATGCTCCTTCTCAATGAACCAAATGGCTCTACTTGGTAGGGGATTGGTCAACACATCCTTTCACTCCAGCCTCCAGACAACTCCCTTCCAAGCATTGTATGGCTATACACCTCCCTTACTGGCTCTACCTCCCATCACTTCCATGTTAATCCCAGCAGTCCAACGGTACTTGATAGATAAGGATCATATGCTTGATATCATTAAGGAAAAACTTAACAAGGCTTAAGAGCGAATGAAAACATACGCAGACAAAAATAGATCAGATAGGGTATTCATTGTGGGTAATTGGGTCTATCTCAAACTCTAACCATATCGCCAAACCTCAGTCAACATTCTAAAGAACCTTAAGCTCTCAGCTCACTACTACGAGCCATTCCAAGTGATTGAAAGAATTGGCCAAGTTTCATATCGCCTTCTACTCCCATCACGATCCAAAAGTCATCCAGTTTTTCACGTCTCCCAACTATAGAAAAATTTGGGCTCCACTGTAACTGCCACTCCTCGGCTTCCCTTGGTTGATGCTCAAGGCAATTTATAAGTTGAACCCATTGCATCCTTGCTCTCAAAATGGTTCCATGACAAAACAGAGCTCTTACATATGTATTGATACACTAGTCGAACTCAACCGCAGAAGAACCCACCTGAGAAGATTGGTTACACATCCAAGCATTGTTTACCCACCTTAATCCTTGAGGACAAGGATTTTCTGAAATAGCAGGCAATGTCATGACCAGAAGAACATTCAGAAGAAAAGAAATAAGGCGCCAAATTCAAATTGTTTTAGTAAGGGTATAATTGTAACTTCTATAATTGTTAGTTAATAACCCACATGAGATTTACTTGTGTAAGCCATCCATTGGGTGATAAAAATTTATGTTAGCTTTAAATAGGGAAGAAGAGTAGAAGAGAAGGGTGGAACATAATAGTTAAGAAAAGGATATGTTCATAGTGAACTTGAGAGAGTTGTAATCAAATCTTTTTTTACAAGTTCAATCCAATCGTTCTTCTTCACTAAATTGATCTCAACTTGTCATGTTCGCGACAAAAGCCATCCACCATGGCTGAAGCTATATCCAAGAACCCTAACCATGAAGAGTTTCAAAGAAGTGAAATGAATACAACATTCTCGTTGAAACTCATCCATCGAAATCTTGAACTTCTCCACTGTGATTGATTGATCTCAATGAACCTTAGAAGATCTTTGGCGGATTAAGTACCTCTTTGGGCGCTCCAACAAACCCGATACACCCACGCGAGCAACACGACATTTCTTTATAAAGAAAACTTCTAGGAGACCGACCGACCTCCGTGCCTCGGTTACAAAACATGGTTAATTTCAATTGTTTTTGGAAACTTTCTTTTTAGACAGTTTTCATAATTTCTATAAGACCATCCACTGTGGCCTACTAAATTGCATTCCCATGCGAGGGTTCAAGTGTCAATTATGAGATGTGTTCTTTCATTGTTTAATGTCCATTGGTGGCATGTCTATAAATTGTATCTTTTGTCTTGCCTTTCATATGCCACGAGGACGTGATCGTGGAGCTTTTCTTTATAGTCGTGGTTCATCTTAGGTTACTTGCAATTATAAATTTCATGGTGTTGAGTTTGTTAATATCTATTTTTTGCCATGTTATTCGATTGTTTCATTTTCTTTGTGTATTCATCATTATGATTTTTTCTCTCCTGGTTCCTCCCTGGCAACCATATTATAATTGATGTGTCCTTGCTGATGTCGGTGATCTCGAGCCTACAAAAATGAGCAGCGGTTAAGCCAGGGACCATTGTTGTGGTGGCTGAAGGCACTCCGATGCTTAAGTAAGATATCGATGCAAGGAAGAGTGAAGACTGTATGTAAATTGCAATATGTATGCGTAACTTTCTTCCTCTATTCACTATCTCTTATAGTGAGCGTTCCCTCCCAACTGTCCCTACGACCGAGGGCATGGTAGAGTGAGGAGATCTTGTATAAGATCACACATGTGCATGACTGATTCTCTTCGGCACCTGACTCTGTTTAGGATCAATGCTTGATTGGGCGAAGTGCTGATTTTTTGCGAGTGGAACTCGGGCCCGTGACAACTCTGAGATTCGTGTTCGTGCCTTATTGTTCTGGGCCAAGCCCTAAGATCTGCGCCTCTTGGGATGGAGTATCTTAGGCCTGGGCACCTGACTTACGTGTTGAATAATAGTTTGTGCACGGGTTCGCTTGGGACTGCGCTGAAGCCTTTCACATGCTAGGGTTAACCCATGCCACGTGTACGGCTGCGATCGAGTGACTGTTTGATGTCTCATCAATTACACCCCCAGTTAATGGGGTTGCGTGTAGTTCCATTAATTCATTGAATGTAGACTGGTGTAGTTGTAGTTGAAATCGTTACCCCTTCATTCCCTGCATAGCATTTAATGCTAATGCGCCTATTGGGTGACCTCCTTCTATGAATGTCGTGCCTATATATAGGCTAGTTCTCATAGGGCCAGGCGTTATGATATGTATTGTAGAAATGTTCCTCAAATGTGCCTTTTCAAAAATGTGTTTCAATCGTGGCCTCTCCAGATGACGAAAGGGATCCCTCATTGGTGGAGTCTCTGAATGTTCTGACATTTGCAGTGATGAGTCTTAACAAGACCTGCTAATGGAGGAAGCCACCTGGTTTGAGTGAGCTTCCAGTGGTTCCGTACGTCCTTCGAATTTGTTCTTACATCATGAAGAAGAAGTATGAACTTCCCCTTAGGGGCCAAGTTTGTCTTCCATCTTATGGTGCTTGCATGGCATCTTCCACCATCACTGTTGGGAGATAACACCAGCAACCAACTTTAGGTGGTTGTTCATACTACTCCCTTCCTGGGTTTAACTCATAATTCCTCATTTCGAAAGGCAGATTGGCAGAGCGGAGCTTTGGTGTGTGTGGTCTGTGACCTTGGGGAACTGATTATGCATCATCTCAGGCATCCCTCCTTTGAAGAATCTCTCCAGTAGCCCGCTTTGGGTTGCTTCTCCTACTGCTACTTCTTTTCCTTTCACTTTCGAATCCTCTTCTGGAAGGTAGATTGGCGGAGCAAAGTCTTGACATGTGTTCCTACGGATCTTCGCTCGCACTTTTTTTTAGACCAAGTTTAGATACTTACAGCGTGTAAACTTCTCTTATGGCCAGTCGGTCAAGTTTTTAATAACTTTTTGATAACCAATAAAGTCTGCTTTTCTGGAAAAAAAAATTGTGTGCTATGAATGAATGTGAGTCATGTTGGCCTGGAAAATCTCTAGATTGTAAAAAAAAGGTGAGATAGTTTAACTATGAGCAGGGACTGGGCCCGGGCAGTTCCCTTGGTGAACTAGCATGATTCACTAATAATGGTGAAATTACTAAAAAGTGATCTTCATGTAAGTTGGTCGTGTCTTGCGGGTTGGCTGCTTTTTCAGTAGGCGTTGTTGGTTTATCGATGTACTAATACTTAGCTCTGTGTAGAACTGTAGTGACAGTTAATTCTTTAGTCTTCTCAAGACTAGATTCTAAATCACATTCTGATTCATCATTTAGTTGGGTCTTTGGTGGTCAGGGCATTGCCTTGGTTTATGTGGAAATGATTAGATGTGTTGAGTCGTTCATGGACTGAACTCATTCACTTGCGGTGAACTGTCTGTGGACCGAGTTTGGTTCGTTTGTGGGTTGTCTTAGTTCCTAAGGAGGACTAGGCTATCTATCGAGCGGTGAGCCGTCTATGGACTGAACTCGCCTGCTTGTAGTGAACCGTTCGTGGACTGGGTTCGTATGAACTTTTGTTGCCTTGGATCCTGAGGCAGACTAGGTCACTTATGCGATGAGCTGTCGACATTTAGAATAGGACATGGCTTGGCCGCTTGTGCGCCATTGTGGTCCCAGTAGTCGGCCCAATTTGTCTTAGGAACGGTGAGTCGTCCGCGGATTGGACTGTCCCGTTTGTGGTGAACTGTCTGTGGATCAGGTTTGGTCCGCGCTAGAGTTCTTAAGCTACTGAAGAGGACTATGTCACTTATGCGACAAGTTGTCGCGTCTTGAAAAGGACTAGACTCAGCCACTTGTGCACCATTGTGGTCCTCGTAATCGGGCCAAGTTCCTTTAGGAGTGGTGAGCCATCCGTGGACTGGACTCGCCAGAGTTCCTTGGCTCCTGAGGCGGACTAGGTTACTTATGTAGCAAGTTGTCGTCGTTTTGAAAGGACTAGGCTTGACCGTTTGTGCGCCATTGTGGTCCCTATAGTCAGGTTAGGTTTTTTTAGGAGCGGTGAGTCATCCATGGGCTAGACTTGCCCACTTGCGGTGGACTGAATTTGCTCCTCAGGTGTGCCATTGTGGTTCTAAGGTTGGACAAGGCTATCCTAGGAGTAGTAAGTCGTCCGTGGATGGGATTCACTTGCTCAGAGTAGTCAAAGCCATGGCTTTTCACGCTTAAAGCCTTTTCCAGGCCAAGCCATGATATCTCCCTTCGCTTCGGGCAAAGCCAGGCCAAGTCATGATATCTTCCTTCGCTTCAGGCAAAGCCAGGCCACTACTCTAAAACAAAAAAAAACATGGCTTTTTGCATTTTTTTTGCCGAAGCCGTTACAAAGCGTCTCCAATTTTTTTTTCAAATCGTCTTGCTGATTTTGATCAGAAAAAATGGAATGGGAGAGGGAATGAAGAGGAATAGAAAGGAAGAAGAAAGGTGAAGATTTTAGCCGAAGATACCAACCGGATTGCACGGACGCAGGCGGAGGGAAAAGGATGAAAAAAATGAACGATACGCAATTATCTTATTGATTTTCTCTGATTTTGGTCTAAAAAAAGAACGAAAAGTGAGCAGGAAGGAATAGGAATAGAAAATAATAAAAGAGAGGATTTTAGATGAAGAAATCCATCGGATTGCTCGGACTTAGGCGTATGAAGACAATGAATAGTACACAGGGAGGAGGAAGATGATGAATAGTATGCGCAGGGGGAGAAAATTTGTTTTAAACTTGGATGGCTATTTGCACCCACTATATTTCTGAGAGCACCCCACCTAGAAAATTCAAAAAAGGAAGTAAATTAAAATTTTAAATTCAATTATCATTAACACTATGTAATTAATATATAATTGAGGAAATCATGGTTTTAATTTTTCGGAGCACATATTTCCATTATGCATTTTTTTAAAATATAATATGAATTGTTTTTAAGGGCCGCTTTACGCTTCGCTTTTGAAAAAAGCCAACCAACAAATTTCACTTTGACTTTGCTTCACACTTTGACTACCTTGCACCTGCTTGTGGTGAATCGTCCGTGGACTAGGTTCAGTCCGCGTGGGTGCCACTGTGGCCCTGAGGTCAGACTAGGCATGTTCTTATGCATGGAGTTATATGAAATGTGATTCTTTAATGAGAGTACCTTTAAAGATAATACTTCTTCAATTGTTCTACATTCCATGACCTTTTAAGACCTTCTCCATTTTGGTTTTCTAGCCAGTAGGTTTCTGGCCTTTTGGTTGTTGTCACCTTATAAGGACCTTCCCAGTTTGGGCTTAGTTTGCCTTCTTTTGGGTCTCTTGTGTTCAGTTGGGTATTCCTCAGCACCCAATCGACAACTTTGAATTCTCAAGGCTTAACTCTCTTATTGTAGTGTTGGGTCGTCTTTTGTTGATAGGCAATTATTCTGACGGGAGCTTCGTCCCTTCGCTCTTCGAGTAAGTCTATTTCGACTCTTAGAGCTTCATCGTTGTCATCCATCCTTAACGTAGGTATTCTTAGTTCAACTAGAACTATTGCCTCAAACCCATAGGCCAGTGCGACTGGTGTCTTTCTAGTCGGAGTCCTCTTTGAAGTACGGTATGCCCAAATGATGCCTGGAAGCTTAGAGGCCCAGAGCCTTTTGGCTGCATCGAGTTTCCTCTTGATTGCTTCCATGATAGTTGGTTGGTGACTTCTGTTTGTCCATTGGTCAGGGGTGATCCGCGTGGAAAAGTGGTGATTGATGCAAAGTTGCTTGAATTTTCTGCCTTCAGACTGATTCATGTTATCATAGACTAGGATTTTCGGTATTCCGAACCTGCAGATGATAGACTTCCAAAGAAAGTTTTTGATCTGATTCTCTCCTATCTTGGAGAGGGACTCTACTTTTACCCATTTGGTGAAGTAGTCGACTGCCATAAGAAGGAACTTATTTCTTTCGAAGATGGGGAATGGGCCTACAATGTCCATCCCCTACTGGGTGAAGGGTCACAGGCTTGTCATTGGAACCAGGTTAAGTGCAGGCTTATGTGTGTATGGGGCGTACCTCTGACACTTATTGCACTTTTGAACAAGGTCTTTGGCTGAGTTTTCAGCTAATAGTACCCAATGTGAAGGAGTTATGAGTTAGTATCCTTTCTCTAGGGTGGTTCTTGCATATTCCTTCTTGGATTTCAAGGAGGACCTGGTTTTCCTCTTTGGGAGTCAGGCATCTGAGCAGAGGGCCCGTTGTTGATCTTCTATACAACCTGTAGTCGAGGATCGTGTACCATACAACTCTTTTTTTCCAGCTTGCAGGCCTCTAGCTTATCTGCTGGGAGGACTGATATTCACGTAATTATTACATAATTTATCCCTTAATTTATATATGTTAGCATTTCAATTATTATATTTTATCCTAATTATTTCGATTTGATGTCTTTGTAGGAATTTGAACGTAAACGATGAAATCGCATTAAGGCGACAATTTGAGGAATGATCAATTGGTTGATTCTAGTGGTGGTACAAAGTAATGGATCACATATCTAAACCTTACCCAAATAAGCCAAATTCACCTATTACCTAAGCCCAAGTTCGAAACTTAACGTAAAGCCCAAACCCAACTTAGGAGAATAGAAAAAAAAAACCTATTTAGAATCTGGATTTCTCTTTTGCTAGGGTTCTGTTTTATTCTTCTATCTTTTTCCAGCCACCACGCCGCTCCTCTCCTCATTGGCAGAGACATAGTGACCTTCGTCTCTCACCACCAACAAACCACCATAACAACGTCGGCCACCGTCCAGCCACTACACCAAAAGGCTTGATTAGCTACACGGAGATGGCCACGGCCAACAAACCGTGGCTAAAATGGCCAAGGGCCTAAAATCGTGGCTATAAAAAGAAAATGCACCTGTGTTGCATGTGCCTGTGTGGAGAACTCACATCCATTTCACGCTTTGGCAAAAACACTTTGGCGCCATTGCGAAAACACTTTCGCGGTCTTGCGAAAAAATTGGCGCTTCCGCCTCCTTCCATTTTCATTTTAGTTTTGTTAGAAAATCAAATAATGAGAGAGAGGAGCAGAAGAGAGTGTGAAGAGAAAGAATCGCTCCATTTTCATTTCAAATCAGAGTGAGAGAGAGGAGCAGAGGAGAGTGTGAAGAGAAAGAAGAAGAAGTGAAACAAAGCACAAACTCAAGGTAATTTTTGCTTGTGAGATGATTTATGTGTTATTTGGGTGCACAATTGTTCAAGATATTGTTGAGATGGAGGTGTTTTTGAAAGGAGTTGCTTTAGATGAAATAGATAATTTTTCTTTTGGCTTTTACTCATCCGTCTTCGAACCTCTCCGTCACTCTTTTTTGCACTTACTGTATTGAATCGATTCATGATTATTTGATTGTTTGCGATTGTTGAGAAATAGATGTGGATGTACTGTGTGTTGTTATCGATATCGATCGATTTGAGATTCAATTCGATCTGGTTTCGATTCGTGATTTCTTGCTGACTAATGTTTGGTTTGGATTGCAGCACTGTTTTGTGTTTGTTGAATCTGTTCGTTTCAATATTTTAATTAGTCAATCGCGATTGTTTTCTTGCTTCTTATCAGTCTGTACTCGCTTAGCATACTCAGTTAATTGTGCTTTTGATCTGGTTTCTATGTGAAAAAGTTCTGTCTTGATTTTTTTTCCAGTTTTGATTGAGGCACTTTTGTGGTTTCTCAATTTGTTTCATCATTTTAATGTTTTCTGGTCGGTTCACTCAATTAGATACATTTCATTCAGTTCGTTGTGATTTTGTTCAATTTCGATTTAGTTGCATTCGTGTTATTCAGTTTGATCCATTTCAGTAGAGTCCAATCTTCCAACTCCATGTCGTTTTGCTGCAAGAGTTCTCTATATTCCTCTATGCCTTCTACTCCTGCATCCTTGCGCTTGAAGGGACCAGTTGATGTGAATATTTAGTATCCAACGATGCAAATAACTGCAACTACCAAACCTGGCAAAACAAGAACAAATATTCCAATCTGCATACCAATTAACATCAGTAACTGGACCAATACCTTGGGCCAATCTTTTGTATTCTGTTCTAAAACTGGATGATTTTCTTGGATACTATATTTGGGATTTTTTCATTTTGAGGGTTGAAATTGTTGGTAGCCATAGATTTATAATCCATTTGTTTTGTTGTTGGTGTTGATTTCGTGTGTGGATATGTTTCAGTTTTCGCTGCAATTTCTCTCTTTCGGGAACAAGAGAGTGGAAGAGGTTCTTCTTAAGGTAGGGTTTGTTTAGAAATTGGTAAATGTTTTCTTTGCAATAGAGAGTTGGTTCACAGATTCGTCCCTTCTCTTGCTTCATCTCAAACACCCCCTTTTGTATAAGTAAGTTCTCTTCATTTTCATCTTCTTCTTCTCTGATCTTCGTTTGGGCTTGTTTTGATTGATGTTTTAGGTGTTTTTGGATCTGGGGTTCTCTTGATTCTACCAAAGAATCTCTCGTTCCATTTTCGTTTCAAAAGTGTTTCTTAACTTTGATCCATCAACAACAACTCATCTTACTCTGATGCAAAAGGGTCTTGACATGCCCTAGCTACCAACATCGACGAGCTAAGGTTTCAATTTTTTTTCTTCCTGTTATTATATGTTTCTTCTCTTAAAATCAGGAGAGATTGGTTTCCCTCTCACCTAATTTATTTCCTCTCTTAAATCTATCAGGTTGAAGGGAAAAGGGCTTCAGTAAACCGTTTGGTTGGGGAGCTGGAAAGTGAATTTCAGGTATGTTCTTAGTGAGATTCGGTGTATGGAAGCTGATTTGAAGTCAAATTAAAGAGTTTCTTTTGTGAATGCTTCAACAGTGGTTGATAGATTCTTATACTTAAATAGTGGTTGATAGATTTCTCGTGGGCTTCGTTTGTGGAGATTGTAGAGCTTACTGGAGTTAATTGTTACTGATCGGGTAAGTGAAATCATATATTTAATTCTAATTTTTGGATCTTTGTCTCCTGCAAGCTTGCATATGCGATTTTGAAAATTTTTGGCATCGTCTTTCACATTCATGTTAAAATTTTTAAAATTTGAGCTTACTTATTGTTGTATATGCATTTGCATGTTTGAAATTAGTATTTAGCTTGCGAGTTAAATGCTATGTGGAGGTGTTTTTACTATGTGTTAGGAGAGTAGAGTTGGATGTGAATTGGACACCAAAATTGGCTTGAATATTCAATTTTTTTTTTACAGTAGACGTGTTGCATTGTAGTCAGAATTTGAAATAGTTAAAAGCAATGACAACTTAGAACATCTATTTTGGTTTCTTTTGAAGATGCCACTGTTAGTTTTGGAAAATATATGTTAAGAATTTTGGAAAAAATTTGTATCAGAGCCATGTTAAGAATCTTGGAACAACTAGTTCAGATTGAACTACTTAAGAATCTGTTGATCATAGAATCAACGTTATCTAAGGACTAGTCAATTCTTAGTATAGTACTTCCCGACCCTTTTGAAACGGGATCACCGAGAACTTTTCTAATACCTCCTCACGGAGCATCAAGAAAAGTCTGAGCTGAGGAAGTCTGGACGATAATAATGTCTGATCTATATCAAATAGATTCTGATGTGGAATAATGTGAAGAAGTTGAAATTCATGAAGAACATGGAAATTTCAAAGCTGATGTTTTCATAGAAGAATCTAAGTTAAAAATGATAGCTTCACAGCATCTAAAACTTAGTGCTGAACAAATCTTCAGGACTTCAGGAGTCTTAACGAAGATAGCAAAATCTTTGATCACTAGGAAAAATCATGTTTATCTTGGTGTTTGAACAAAAGAATTTACTTTGGATATTAAAGATACCACTAGTAGAATTAATATACCACTAATAACAAAAGAAGATATTAAGCTAAAAATGGCTAAAATACCTTCTGACATAAGAAAAAAGATTGATTACATTCACATAGGTGGTGTACAAATCTGTATAAAGTCTACATTTAGACAAGGAATCAATAGTCCTATTCTATGTGCCTTACTAGATAATAGGATTAATGATTGTGAAGACTGTATTCTAGGTACCTGTCAAGGAAATCTTGGTTATGGCAAACTGATATTTACAATTTACCCTACGTATGGTGTGCCACTCAGCACCAAGAATATAAATGAAATCCTAAGTTTTGTTCATAAGTTTGAGCGAAGCGACTTGATGAATGGAGACAAACCATTCTCCATCACTTATCTTGTAGGATATGCCTTAACAAATTCTCATCATAGTATGGGATATAGAAAAACTGAGAACATAGAACTTGATGATGTATTCTCTGATGTAGGTCGTGTCCAAGACATACCTATCAAAGATATAGAACCCCTAAAGTCAGTATGGTCTTTAGACGTTTCTAAAAAGAAACCTATGCTTGGAGCAAGTCCAACAAGCATGATTAAGAACAATAGATTCATCTGCGGTGAGTCTAGCTCTTCTAAGGAACCTAAAAAGAACCTTATGGAAGAATCCAGAGAAATGCTAAAAAGCATGTCTCAAAAAATTGAAGGTCTAAGAATTGATATTCAAGGACTTCATTAGGATGTCATTCAAAGAACATCCTCACATATATTATGAAGGAAAGATTTGTAATATTGAAAAATAGTATAAAGTAATAGCAGAAAAATTTGTTGACTACAGACATAATGCCACTGGATCAGGAATCCAGACGTGTGTCAATATGCTGAACAATGTCAATGAGATCTTAGGATGTAATTTAATCCTTACTGATCACATTGCCCAACAACATGGTCTTACAAATTCCATTACAGACCATGAGGACTTATATAAACCCACTTTCAAGGAGGGGGGTTTTATAAATCTAAAAAATCAGCTTGAAGAACAAGCAAAAGAGTTTGATAAATTTATCAAACAAAGCACACATTACCAAGAAGAGGTAATAACAAAACTGCTGAAGATATATGCCATTACTAATTGCTAGAATCGTATATATATATATGTCACCTAATTTTCATGAGTGTTTGACTAAAGTTAATCTTTTAATTTTTGGTGTGTAGAAATGTCAACAATTCCTTTAGATAAGTCATGGATGAACAAACGGGGAAGTGTAATGTATATATACGGCGTAAGACAATTCCAAAAGTTTGTTGAGGATAATGCAAATGGAGAGAGTCTTTTTCCTTGCCCATGTGTTCGATGTAGGAACTCGAGGGGAAACATTAGTGTTGACGACATAGGTGTTCATTTGTTAAGCCATGGCATTGATATATACCAATTATGTCACGTGGATACATCATGGAGAGAATATAAACAAGCAGGTGATTGATGTATTTATGACAGAAGTGGTTGAACCTGATGATGCCTTTGAATATCCTAGGATGAGCGACCTAGTTGATGATGTATTCCTCAACATGCAAACTGTGGAGGCTGATGATGGGATAAATGACTTGAATGACACCGTCGAAGAATGTTTTGGCGGTAATCCAGAAGGTGGTCCAGAACTTTCTTGTGAATCTGAGACAGTTATGAACAAGAAGTATCAAAAGTATAAGGAAAAAGCAACCGTGCCTTTGTACAATGGGTGTCCTAAGGATAAGACCACGTTGTCCACCATTATTGAATTGCAGAATTTCAAGACTCGTTTTAGTTGGAGTGGTAATAGTGTGACGATGTTGTTAAAATGGCTAAAAACCTTATTGCCGGATGATTGTAATTTGCCAGGTAACTACCCAAACATGAAAAACACAATTAAAGATATGGGGATGGAATGTAAGACAATACATGCATGTGCCAATAGATGCATACTCTATTGGAAAGAATATGAGGGTCTGGTTACTTGTTCAAAATGTGGTTCTGGTAGGTATAAGGTTTATGTGGATGACGATGACAACGAGTCTGGCAAGGTATATAGGAAAGAAGCTAAAAATGTTGTAAAGTATTTTCCATTGATTCCAAGGTTGAAAAGATTTTTTAGCATACCGTGGATTGGTGAAGCAATGACTTGGCACAAAGATGCTTGTTCAGATGGGAATTTGATGAGACATCCATGTGATTTAGCACAATGGACTTCAACAAATATGAGATGGCCAGAGTTTGCCTCTGATAGTAGGAATTTGAGATTTGCAATATCGACTGATGGTTTTAACCCACGTGGAAATCTAAGTAATGCTTATAGTTGTTGGCCAGTAATAATAACACTTTTGAATCTTCCACCTTCTTTATGCATGAAAAAGGAGTTTTGTTTGTTAACCTTGTTAATATCAGGGCCAAAAGCACCCGGAAAGAATATTGATGTTTACCTGGAGCCATTAGTAGAAGAGTAGAAGGAATTGTGGGCAGATGGTGTTTCAACTTGGGATGGTATACTAAAAGCAATTTTCGGTTGAAAGCAATGTTGTTTTGGGGTATCCATGACTTTCCTGCTTATGAGACTCTAGCTGGTTGTAATGTTCATGGTTATAATGCATGCCCTATTTGTGTTGATGATGTAGAATCTGAACGTCTTTCAAACAGTCGGAAGATATGCTATAGAGGCCATCAACGTTTTTTTACCTACAAAACACAAGTTTAGAGATGACAAGGGATTCAACAAAGATGTTGAACATCGTCGTGCTCCACGACGATTATCTGGCGAAGAAGTTGAACGAAGGATAGTGGAAATTTTGGAAGGTAGTTCTACACAAGGTAGGGTTAGTGGTCAAAAGTGCAAGAATATGGTTGATAATGATAACGTCAATGATGAACCAACCAATAACATTGAGCCACCGTGATCTAGAAGGTCCATTTTATTTGATTTGCCGTACTGGAAGTTTGTTGAGCTACGACATAATATTGATGTGATGCATACTGAAAAGAATGTCATTGAACACTTATTGAACATATTGTTGAATGTCTCTAAGAAAACAAAGGATGGTGAGAATGCTCGAAAAGATATGGAAGACATGGGAACTCATAAGAGATATTGGTTGAGCCATGACACTGAAACGGGAAAAACTTCAATGCCAAAAACATCATTTGCCTTGACCAAGAAAGAAAAAAAAAGTATTTATGAATACACTAAAAGAGTTGAAATTGCCGAGTGGATTTTCATCCAAGTTGAGTAATTGCGTTCTTGGCAATCCCCTGGAGCTAAGAGGACTGAAGTCACATGACTACCATGTCATTATGCAACATTTACTTCCAGTTTTGCTTAGACATGTTTTTCGTGACAAAAAGGATAAAGATTTAAGAATTGTTATTCAAAGAATTAGCTTATTCTTTAATATCTTATGTGCTAAAGTAATCAACAAAACAGATCTTCAGTTGGCACACAAAGGTGTGATTGAGGCAATTTGTGTCCTTGAAAAGGAGCTTCCGCCTTCATTCTTTGTTATAAGTGTGCATTGCATGGCTCATCTAACCGAGGAAGCGATGCTTGGTGGTCCAGTTCGATATCGATGGATGTATCCCTTTGAGCGGTAAATAACTTTTCTAATTTTAGTGCACGTCATCACGTTATCTTATTATATTATATACTAATTTATCATTTTATTTATGATTGATAGGTTAATGAAACTATACAAAGACTATGCTAAAAATTTCAGATACATAGAAGGATCAATAGCAGAAGCATACATTGTAGATGAATCTGTTACATACTGCATGGAGTATATGACAAAGCCACGGTTCGGTACTCACAAACACAATCAAGAGGAGTGGCTTGATGTAGATGATGAGTATGCCAATGAAAAGCCATTGGATAAAGGAAAAAACTATATGCTAAATAATGTACAATTTAAACAAGCTCGAAGATGGGTTTTCAATGCACTTGCTGATTCGAGTGATTGGGAAGAGTAAGATATATAATATTTTATTTTTTTTTAATAACTAGAAATCTAGAATTATGATAATATGGTAACTTGTGCAGAAAATACAATGAATATTGCATGGAGTTGGCTACACAAAGTAAAAAAAAAAGGGTCAAGGAAATTCGTTGAGAAAGCTACTGATTTTATTCCTTGGTTGTGTAATGAGGTATTTTATAATATTTATTCATATATATATATATATATATATATATATATTTTTTTTTTTTTTCAGATTTCAGTTCTAAGATGATTTGTTTTACAATGTAGTTGGAGAAGGCTGGGGAAACAAATACCACACTTTGGAGGTTAGCCAATGGTCCACAATTTTTGGCAACCCGATATCCAAAATATTGTGTAAATGGTTTCACATTTGCGACAAGTTCTTCGGATGAATGTTTGGTGACACAAGATAGTGGTGTCTCCATGGATGCCATTGATTCTTTTGTTGCTAGAAAGAAAGATAAGAGGCCAAAGGACAAACTAGTCAAATGGTATGGAGTTGTTAGAGACATACTGGTGCGAGACTACATAGATTTCAAAGAAACAGTCTTCTATTGTGATTGGGTCTAAGTGGAAGATAAGAAAAATGCACATAAGGTGGACCTAATTTGGAACCATGAGATGGTAAACTTGTCGAAGCTAAAAGACAAAAGAAAGGTGGAAAATGATCCATTCATTTTAGCTCAAGAAGCAAGTGGGGTATTTTATTCGAAAGATCAATCAAATGACGGGTGGCATGTAGTTCTACATACTCAAAGAGGCTTGGACACTAATGTCGATAAAAAGGAAACTCCAACTGTGTATCAAAGCATATTGAAAGACAACCCCAACCTGAAGAGCTTACTGGAATTTTAATTGACTATGCTACAATATTTTTTGATGCATTTCTAATGCTATTTTAGTCATCCTCTTTGGTTGAGACCAATTATTTTGTCTTTGTTTCTTATTTTGACTTTTGAGTTGGGAAATGGAAGCTTTGTAGCTAAGTATTCAGATTGGCTTTTCCAATGCTTTATAAAAATCTATTTGTGGTGATATGTTGTGGAAGAAAACTATCTATAAATGTAGTGTATATAGTTGTTTCTTATTTCTTTTTGTTTGATAATGGTTAATATCTATAATATAATTGATAGAAATGGGTAGTACTCGCGGCAATCTCTCCACCAATGATGTAACTACATCTACAAATGATGACAGTGAAGTTAAAAAGACCATAAAGTTCAATGTCCATGGTTTAGCAGTTGGACCTGGTGCTAGAAATTTCAATAAACGCATTGGAAGGCTTGTTGAAACACTTGTGCCCATCAAATTCAAGGGTTGGCACCATGTTACTAACAACTACAAAGAGGATGTGTGGAATGCCCTCAAGGTGAGATTTTACATCATTGATTTTCATAATGTTTTATTTTATTGTCAACTTATATCTCAATGGATTATTTGCAGCGTGAATACGACATCCCAAATTATGTGAAAAGGAGTGTGCATTTGAAAATGCCAGAATATTTTAGAAGGTTCAAGGCAGATCTTAGGAAGGACTATTTGGATAAGTATCCTACCATTGAGGAACAAGAGAAGCATGTTCCAAATGGTGTAAGAGATGAGGATTGGAAGGAGTTTGTTCGCTATGAGAGCACCCCTGAAGCGAAGGCAATTAGAGCCCAAAATGCCAAAAACAAAAAGGCTTCAAAGTATGTATGGGGGTGGCCAAAAGAGTGTTGCAGAAGTGGAGTATGAAATGGTAATTGAGTTTCTAGCTACTAGTACAATAATAACCATTTAACTATATAGGCTGAGACTAATCTTTCAAGTATAAAGGTTGAGAAGAACCCTGATGGGGAACCAGTCACACGCACTGATATATGGATTGTTTGTCACACGGGAAAGGATGGAAAACCCACGCATGGTGCTGAACTATATATGGTATGTACCCAATGATGTCTTTTATACACAATTCTTAATTTACTTTGTAGTTGTTTGAATATTATTTGTGTCCTGTGTTATTTTTTTTTCATTCTTTTTAAGGAACAAGTTAAGGCAAAAAAAGCCGCCTTGCAAGAATCTTCAACCCAGGGTACCACTGACCTCACTATTGATAATGATCCTCTAAGCCAAGTGTTTGGCCAAGAAGAAAGGGGACGTGTTCGTTGTGTTGGAACCACCGTCTCTAAAACGAAGTATGATGCTTCACTTCCCGCTCGTTCATTGCTTTTGGATAAAACATTGGAAGTAAAAAAATTGAGCCAAAAATATGATAGATTGGAAGAAAATGTTCAATGGATACGAGAGAGACTTGAAAATGGAACTTATGTGAGACCATCAACAAGTGAGGGAGCACAAGAAGGGACACAAAGAACTGAAGATACACCTTCATCCCGTGCATAATCGACAAGGCAACCATAAAATCCATTACCTCCATCTCCGTTACCACCATCTTCTCAAGGTGTTGCGAGGTTTCCTTCTCCAAGCAATCATGTTCCTTCAGTGTCAAGGACTTACAAAGTTTGTGATTGGCATAAGAATGTCATTGCGATAGCAAAAGAGGTTGTTGATCCTATCCATCGATTCTCTTGCGATTGCCATGGATCATTGAACCCTGCAACAAAGATCAGACTTTCCTTATGCATCAAATATATGACTGAGGTGAAACTTTACAAGAGTGATCCAAAAGGAGACATGATGGGGGATTTGGACGTTGGTGATTTCTTCGTATGGTGTAAAAATCATGTGGAACTTGATGATTGATAATTACAACTACCTTGAACGATATCCTTGATGCTTGCTATTTTTGTGGACTTGCATGCAATACTGTAGTACTTAGTAGTGATACGTTCATTTTTGTTTTTTGACTTACACACTCCTGGCTGATTTGGTTTTGGTAGTCCCAAATCTGTAATTTTAATTTGGATTTGGTAGTCCCAAATATGTAATCTTAGTAGTGTTGTTTTCTTGTTGAATATATATATATATATATATATATATATACTTACCTATGTTTTTTAAATTTATAACAACCCTTTTTTAACTCCGCCAATGTAAAGGTTCTTTTTTACATTGCCGGTCCCAAGCCCGGATAAAGGAGGAGGGATGAGGGTATGTTTACCTTTATCAATTTTTGTGTTAAGTTTCATTATATTTTTTTCATTGTGATATGGTTATCTGGTTCTTATATATATGCACCAAACTCAGCAGACTGAAACTCAGCAGGTGCTAGTGTGAAAAAGATTCCTCTTTACAAGGTACATATATTTCTCTAGTTCTGTTGTTTATTAAGGTTTTATGTTTGTCTTCTCATCTGATTGATTCCTCTTTTGATGAGGTTACTGGGATTAATCACAGTAAATGCATGTATGTATTTGTTGTTCAGAGATGGATATTTGATTTGACAATCTAAGCTTTTTTGCAGGTATGGTTTCTTGGAGAAAATGCAAATTTGAATACCAGATATTTTTAAGTTATTTTTAACTTTCATTAGTTATTTTTAAGTTCATATCAATTTGAATACCATAACTTTCATTAGTTATTTTTAAGTTCATATCAATTTGAATACCATTGTTCCAATTTGTTTGTTTCTGATGTCGATTATTTTTGTTTCTTGGTTTATGGTTTGTTAGGCAACTCCAGATATGGCTGTCACTCTTCTTGAAGTTGCAAGAATTTTTGCAACGAAAGTTCGAGGAAAGATTGATGCAGACGTATTACAGCTATTATGGAAAGTACGTTCATACCATCACATGTAATATAGGATGATCATTAATTTGTGTTTTATAACTACAATATTTTTTTTTGAAAATATTTGTATCTTTTCTTTTCCAAACATGCCTTGTTGGAGCTGGACCCGATGGGAAACACACAGCTTTGGAAGTGGTTACAATAGTCCTTGATTTACCACCTCCGCAGCCTGGGTCTACATTAAGATTTACATCTGTAGATAGAGTTTCGGCATCTGACCCAAAGTCGGCTCTTGCAGTACACCGATTAGTGCAGGCAGCAGTAAGCATATTTTTTTAATTGAATTCTTCTTCTACAAGTTTCTTTTGTTACATGCTTCCATGATTTGTCAATGTAGTGTCATGCAATTTGCATCGATTGGTGGAGCACTGCATGCAACAAACGTTGTTCTTTACTTACCTGAGCTGCTTTAGGCTGGCCTTAAGCTTGCACAGTTACACTTAACCCATATCAGATGAACCTAGTTTCTACTAAGAACTTTACAAAATTGCATTTTGACAATCTAAGATTTTTTGGCAGGTATGGTTTCTTGGAGAAAATGCAAACTATGTTGCATCTGAGTATGCTTGGGAATCTGCGACCCCTCCTGGTACTGCATTGATGATGTTAGATGCAGATAAAATGGTTGCATTGACTTGACTCCAAAGGTGTGCTTTCAGTGGGAGTTGGGAGGTAAACTTTTCTCTTGTCACTCTTTCTTGAGAGCTAAGTTTGTTTCTCATGTTGTTTGAAAACATTTTTTGTATTCTTGAATATAACATCACAACATCATCTTTTTTGTTTTGCCTATTAGTGAACGAAATTTCATTTTCAGGGGTATTTTATTTTGAAAATTATTAAGATTTTTATCCCACCCTCCGTTCATGTGGTGTTCACTTATATTAGGAATCACGTTGTCTCCCTTTGATATTCATAGTTGTGCATTCTCTAATAACTCGTCTGGGATGTGTGATATCACTTTTCAAATCATTCACTGGGGATCCCTTTGATATTCATAGTTGTGCATTCTCTAATAACTCGTATGGGATATGTGATATCACTTTTCAAATCATTCACTGGGCAGTATTCTGATTTATGAAGTGTGGTTGTTGATCATATTCTGTATGCAATTTTTTATGGGATTAGAACAATATACACACGTTTAATTATGTTTTACAGAACATAGTGTTAAATATTTAAGACTTCTCATTTCTTGATGATGCCATCGCAGATGCGCATTGTGGCTGCTCAGGCTCTTATCACCATCACTATCAGATCTGGCGAGCCTTTTAGGTTACAGATTTATGAATTTTTATATGCCTTAGCTCAAGGTGGAGTACAATCTCAATTTTCATAAATGTATCTTAGTAATGGAGAAGATCAAGGAGCCAGTGGCACTGGTCTTGGATCTTTGATAAATCCCATGTTAAATGTTCTTGATGAGATGTATAAAGCACAAGACGATCTGATTAGGTAAGGTCTAAGATGGATATTTGATTTGGTTGAATATTGAGCTTCCTTTAACTATGATTTCTTTATCTTATCTACATGGATGTACAGAGATATGCGAACACATGATAATGCAAAAAAGGAGTGGACAGATGATGAACTAAAGAAGCTATATGAGACCCATGAGAAGCTACTTGATCTGGTCTCGTTCTTTTGTTTTGTTCCAAGGGCTAAGTACCTACCTCTTGGACCAACAAGGTATCAGTTCTTTCGATGGTAGATAGAAGCTTGAAGATGGATATTTTGTTTTGTTGTAGCATTGATTTTTTTTTTTCGTGCCCCCTTTAAAATATGGAATGAGAAACAATTCCAAGGTGAATTTAATAGATACTTGGCTTCATTTGAATGCAATTCCAAGGTTCCATTTTACGGTTGATTTTGTATTTATCTAGCATATAGTTTGTGGAATCCTATTCATGCCGGAGGCATGACATGGTAGCCGTGTCGTAGGCACGGGTACACGCCAGATGGCAAGTGTCTGGTCAATCTTAGTAAGGACTGATTTTGCAAGTGTGGGGCTGTGATTTTGCTGCAGCAGCAAAAAAAATGTAATTTTTTTTTTCGATTTTATTAATTTGCAATGGTTTCAAACCCTCGCAATAAACTAGATTTCTTTCTTTTTTTTGAATTTTGTTTTGACTGGCAACGACTTAAAACCGTGGTCCTTCATGCGTGCAACGGCTTAAAACCGTGGTCCTTCATGCTTGCAACGGCTTAAAAACGTGTCCTTTATGCTTGCAACGGCTGTGAGACCAAAAAAATTCAAAATAAGTGATATATGTTGCCACGGTTAGGGATTGTGGAGCGTCTAGCCATGCCGGGTAGCCGTGGCTAAACCGTGGCTAAATGCAGAAAATAATCAAGCGTCCTCGAACATAAAACCGTTGCTAATAAGTGTTGCCACGGTTTATAGCCGTCAATGGTGATTTGGCGACGCCTCAAATGGCCAGGCCTCTAAGTCGTGACAATAGGTTACCCCCATGGTCCCAAACCGTTGCTGATGGGTATTTTTGGCTAACACATCCTCACCATGTTTCGCACGCCCAACAGCAGAGCTCCACCGCCCCTGTTCTTCTCTCCGACACCTCATCTTCTTTCATGTTTCCCTCTCTCTCGACCACCATCGCACATCACCTCTCGACAGAACAGAGAGCGCACATACAGGGAGCACCTCTCTGTCCTCCTTCGTTCTCTACCTCCTTCGCGTCACTTCGTCTATCTGTTTTTCCATCTATCTCTCTTTTGTCTCTCTCGCAGGTGAACCAGAACGAAGCAGCAGCGGCGGCGCAGAGCGGAGCTCGCTAGAGACGAAGAACGTGACTTTTCTGGCGGGAAAAACTGGTTTTCAAAATAGTTTCACTATTCGCACCCCGGATACTTGCTCTTTGTACCACCATAGTACACTTGCAGCCCTTCGCGTCGCATGTTCGTGCAGGAATTGATGGATTCCACCTACACCAATGCTGTGACCACCACCACCAAGATCTTCTAGACCCCACGCCGAGGTGAAGATGACACCACAGGGTTTCCTAGAGTTTGTCGCATCTAAATTTGTTGTTTTCTATATGATTGAATGTTAAATACAATTGATTTCTGAATTTCAATAATTTGCTTTCACCGATTATATCCGGAATAATTATCTAGACTAATTGGTAGTTAGAAGTTCCCTATATTGATATTCAAAGCATGCTTTAATCAATTAATCTGAATCTGTGATTGTGTGTGCCGTAGAAAGACATGTAGTGCTAGGGGTTTATACCTTTGCTGAAATCAATTGCAAACTTAGATTAATCTTTGGGTTAATCGTGTTGATTCTTGAAAACAATAATTTAGATTACACGAATCTCGAAAAACCTGTGGTGGATTCGATGTCTCGGTCCACTCTCTTATCATCTTACCAGTTTAATTTTAGTTTTCAATTTAGTTCTCTTAATTTAGTAATTTTAATCTGCTGCAATCTCCAACTCTAAATTAGTTTAAATAAGTCTTAGAATTCGACTGTCTTGTCAATCCTCGTGGGATCGACCCGTATTTGCCACGGTCTACAAGTTAGACGGTCGTGCACTTGCGGTATTACAAGTGAGGTTTATTAACTTATTAATTTAGGTTAATAAAATCTCCATCAAGTTTTTGGCGCCGTTGCCGGGGATTGTAACGGTACAATCAAAATCTAGGGTTGTTTTTGCTAGTTTATAAATTAGGTTTAATTTTATTTTTAGGAACAGTGTTACGAGTCACTTTCTTATTTGTTTATTTGCTTGAGTTTGAATTAATTTTGCATTTATCTTGCAGGCGGTCACACACATAGGAGCTCAAGTGGGAACGAAGTGAAATATTGTGATTCGCAAGGAAACTCTCAGAAATTGACTTCTACCTGGCGTCTCAAGTAACCCAAAAGAGGTTCACGCCGGAGGTAACTTCTACCCACCGCATCTACACGTGGTTTCTGTGTGATCACTTGTGTTTAGCTTGTTCTAGGTAATATTGCATGCAAATTTGAATAGTGGCAGAATTGAGTTGAAACTTCCATGCCCTCTCCCGCGGATAGGTTAATCACCATATATTTTAGGGTTAGGAACCTAGGCTTTCACTATTTAAAATTTGTAGCAAGATAATTATCTAGGACTGGTGTGACGCTCATTGGAACCCTTTTTGGACGTTTGATAGGTTAAAGTGGTCGAGTGAAAGAACATATCCCATCTGGGAACAATTCTTGAACTGACATTTCACTTTGAGCTAGATAGTGGAAAAAGAGGTAGAAACAACTCTGTAGTGGCAGATTGATAGAAATTATCGTGCCTCTCCCACTGTTAGGTAAATTTAATTGAATTTCAGCCCTGCATTAGTAAAGAAAAGCTCTAAGGCCGTTTTCCATTCAGTTTGTTTGTGCATCATTCAGGTGTCATTTAGGGTCTCGTTGTTTTTAATTTTTTGTTTTTTTTATAGTTAGGTCAACTTCATATAGAGATTAGGCTTGAATTTAAAATAAAAAATATATAAAAATAAAATTGAAGCCTGTTTAGGAGTGTTGACTTTGAACCTTCGTTATCCAGTAGTTTATGCATACCTGGGTGCGTGATTCTAAGAGTAGACTTGTCCGTCAAGAATTTGAAAAGTTCTTTGAAGTCCCTGTTACCTTTTTAGGTTCATCATCCTTATCCACTGAGATGGTTGAGGGGAAGGCCTTTAAGGATTACTTTGCCCCTCTTTCGAGTAGTGCTCCGTCTTGCATTGTCTTACCTAAGACAAATGCAAACAGTTTTGAACTCAAGCCATCTATTATTCATTTGTTGCCTTCTTTTTATTGTTTTGAGAAAGAGGACCCTTATCTTCATGTCAAAGAATTTATTGACATCTGCGTTACCCTGAAATATCAAAACTTTTCTGATAATTCGGTCCGTCTTAGGTTATTTCCCTTTTCTCTGAAAGATAAGGCGAAATCTTGGTTAAATGCATTAGAGACGGGAACCATCACATCATGGGATGCGTTGTCTAGAAAGTTCTTGACAAAATTCTTCCCCATTCATAAAATGAATGCCCTCCGACGAGATTTATCTAATTTTCAACAAAAAGAGGGTGAACATTTCTATGAATGTTGGGAAAGGTCCAATGAGCTCATTGTTAGGTGTCCCCATCACGGATTCGAGAAGTGGCGGCTAGTTCAATACTTCCAAGACGGTTTAACCCCTCAAAACCGTCGTATGATTGATGCTACCAGTGGTGGGTCATTAATGAAGATGAACGTCAATGAGATATGGGAATTCTTTGAAACTCTTTCCGAAAATTCACAGCAATGGGGTTATTCGAGAAAAGAGTCTGATAGGTGTAAGGGTGGTATATATGAAGTTAGAGATACATCTGTTCAACCCCCTTCCGCTTCAAAGTTAGAGACGGTTGTTATGACCATGACTCAAAAGATAGATTCACTTTTGAATTTGACTCAACCCGCACTTCCCGCAAACGCTTCATATGAAGTTTGTGTTGCATGTTCGAGTTTTGGTCATTCAATAGCTAATTGTGACTTGCAAAACAATTATCCTGCATACTATGCTGAGCAAGTCAACACTTTTAATGCGATGTGGCGACCTGGCAATAATCCGCAACCTAACTATTACAATTCAGGGTTCGCCAAACATCCAAGTCTCTCCTGGGCCCATGGCCCACACCAAGGGGGACATGTTGTTGTCTCTCAGGCTTCTCAAGCCCTGTTAGGTCCCACCATAACCAAGTTCTTCTATCCAACACATCAAGGTTAGAGGAAACGGTTAATCGGTTTGAGATATCTGAGTTGAAAGCCATGACTCAACACCAATCTCAAGCCCTCAATAGGCTTGAGATAGTTGTGAGTAAGATTACTCAGTCTTCTTCTGAGAGACAGCCAGGGAGATTTCCTAGTCAACCTATTCCAAACCCAAAGGGTCAATTCGCAGTTGGTAGTACATCTGATTCCTGCAATGAAGATGTCAAATCTATTGCTACCCTTAGGAGTGGAAAACAGGTTGACAATCGAGTACAAGTGGCCGATTTGAGTGTCGGTGCATCCACGTCTAAGTCAAAGCAGGTTGCATCTCCATTTGACAAGGAGGCTGATAAAGCCTCACCTTCTACAGATGCTCCTGTTGACTTTGACCCCACTTAGGCATCTTACTTTCCTAGAGCCCCGTTTCCATCACGATTAGCTCCGGCAAAGAAAGGAACAAATGTAAATGACGTAATGGAAATTTTTAAACAAGTCCACATAAATATCCCATTACTCGATGCTATCAAGCAAGTTTCTAGCTACGCCAAGTTTTTGAAGGATCTTTGCACACAGAAGCGGAAACTACATGTGCAAAAGAGAGCCTTCCTCACCGAGTAAGTGAGCTCAATTATTCAACACAAAACCTCGCCTAAGTATAGGGATCCTGGTTGCCCGACTATTTCTTGTATTATCGATGACCATATGATAGATAAGGCATTATTGGATTTAGGGGCGAGTGTTAATTTATTGCCATATTCTGTTTTATGAGCAATTAGGTCTCGGTGGGTTAAAACCGACTAGAGTAACACTGCAATTGGCAAATAGGTCTGTTAGAGTCCCCCGTGGTGTTATAGAGGATGTGATTATCAAGGTTGAAAAATTCTATTACCCTGTGGACTTTATAGTTCTTGATACACAACCTGTTCACAATCCCTCTAGTCACATTCCAGTCATTTTGGATCGACCATTTTTGGCCACATCCAATGCCATTATTAACTGCAGGAATGAAATTATGAATTGTCATTTGGCAACATGACTATCGAACTCAACGTTTTTAATGTTAGTCAACAACCTCCCGAGTCCGAAGATATCCATGAGGTTGACATGATTGAGAGTTTGGTGGAAAATTCCTTTCCGCGGTCCGCCTTAGATGATCCCTTAACGGCTTGTTTGACTCATTCTGGTTTAGACTTCGATATTAATAATTCCATTAGGGAAATGAATGCTTTGCTTGATGCATCCCCTAGTATGGTTCATGGTTCTTCATGGAAGTCTAAAGTTGAACCCCTTCCACTTAGTGAGTCAACACTTGTCCCTTCGGTTGAGAAGCCACCCAAGCTTGACCTTAAACCATTACCTGACACCCTCAAGTATAAGTTTTTAGGTTCTGATGATACTTTACCTGTTATTATTTCATCGACATTGACTGTTGAAAAGGAAAGTAAGTTGCTAAACATTTTGAAAGAACATAAGGCATCACTGGGGTGGACTATAGCGGACATTAAAGGAATAAGTCCAACTGTTTGCATGCATCGTATTCATATGGAAGATAATGCCAAAACTTCACGTGAAATGCAACGCAGACTTAATCCTAATCTTAAGGAGGTTGTCCGAGCCGAAATGCTCAAATTGTTTGATGTTGGTATTATTTACCCCATTTCAGATAGCTTTTGGGCTAGTTCAGTTCAGGTTGTTCCCAAGAAATCGGGGGTAACTGTAGTCACAAATGATAAGAATGAGTTAGTGCCTACCCGCATGACCACTGGATGGAAAGTTTGTATTGACCACCGTAAGTTGAACTCAGGCACGAGGAAATATCATTTTCATGTCCCTTTTATCGATCAGATGCTTGAGAGGTTAGCCAGACATAATTACTATTTTTTTCTTGATGGATATTCCAGTTATAACCAAATCCCCATCGCACCCGAGGATCAAGAGAAAACTACATTCACTTGCCCTTTTGGGATTTTTGCTTATCGAAGAATGCCTTTTGGGTTGTGTAACGCACCCGCCACCTTTCAGAGGTGTATGCTTAGTATTTTCTCGGATATGGTTGAAAGGTTTCTTGAGGTGTTCATGGATGACTTCTCAGTGTTTGGGGATTCATTTGATGAGTGTTTGCATCATTTAACCCTAGTGTTACAGAGGTGTGAAGAGAAAAGTCTTGTCTTGAATTGGGAGAAATGTCATTTTATGGTTAGGCAAGGTATAGTTCTTGGGCACATAATTTCTAACAAGGGCAATGAAGTTGACAAAGCAAAAATTGATTTAATGTTGAGTCTTTCACCACCGAAAATGGTGAAATACATTAGATCTTTTCTAGGCCATGTTGGTTTTTACCGTAGCTTCATTAAGGATTTTAGCAAGGCTACTCGTCCTCTATGCAATTTACTTGCTAAGGACTCTGCCTTTGTCTTTGATGAAGACTATTTGAAAGCCTTTGAAAAGATTAAACAATTGTTGACTTCAATTCCAATCATTCAACCTCCTAATTGGAATTTACCTTTTAAGCTTATGTGTGATGCTTCTGATTTTGCGGTTGGAGCTGTCTTAGGACAACGGGTGGACAAAAAGCCCCATGTTATTTATTATGTCAGTAGAACTCTACAAGATGCGCAACTTAATTACTCCACCACCGAGAAGGAGTTACTCGCTATTGTCTTTGCATTGGACAAATTTAAGTCATACCTTATAGGATCCAAAGTTATCATTTTTAATGATCATGCAGCGCTGAAGTAAC
Organism: Berberis vulgaris; assembly: GCA_963556465.1. Taxonomy (NCBI): domain Eukaryota; kingdom Viridiplantae; phylum Streptophyta; class Magnoliopsida; order Ranunculales; family Berberidaceae; genus Berberis; species Berberis vulgaris. Next base: position 48,143,980 of record OY747136.1, read on the forward strand.
ATTTTTCTAAAAAGGATGCTAAGCCACGCTTGATTCGTTGGGTCTTATTGCTACCAGAGTTTGATATTGAGATTCGGGACAAGAAGGGTTCCGAAAATGTTGTAGCTGACCATTTGTCTAGACTTCTTGTAGAATCTTCTACTGCAGATGTGCCCTTGAATGAATCCTTTATTGATGAGAAATTACTTGCTATCTCCCAGTTACCTTGGTATGTAGATGTTGTGAACTACCTTGTTACAGGTCAACTCCCTTCTAATTGGTCTAAACAAGATAAGACTAAATTTCTTGTTGAGGTCAGACATTTCTTCTGGGACGATCCTTATTTATTTAAGTATTGTCCCAATCAGGTCATTAGGAGATGTGTTCCAGAGAGTGAATTTCATAGTATCATTTCCTTTTATCATGATCAGGCGTGTGGAGGTCACTTTAGTTCTAGAAAGACAACTGCAAAGGTTTTGCAGTGTGGCTTTTATTGGCCGACTATTTTTCGTGACACCCATGCATTTTGTGCTACATGTGATAGATGCCAACGAATGGGTTCCATTTCTCGTAGGAATACGATGCCTCTTACTAACATTCTCATTGTGGAGATTTTTTATGTTTGGGGTATTGATTTCATGGGACCTTTCGCTCCATCATTTGGCTATCTTTACATTCTTTTAGCTGTTGATTATGTTTCCAAGTGGGTAGAGGCGGTACCTTATAAAATGAATGACCATAAGGTTGTGGTCAAATTTCTGAAAGATAACATCTTCTCTCATTTTGGTACTCCACGTGCTGTTATAAGTGATGGTGGTTTTCATTTTTGTAATAGACGGTTTGAACTGCTAGTTAAGAAATACTCCATCACTCATAAAGTAGGTACTCCATATCATCCACAAACAAGTGGGCATGTTGAAATATCCAATCGGGAAATTAAACACATTTTAGAGAAAATTGTTCGACCAGACCGTAAGGATTGGTCACAACGTCTGAATGACGCTCTTTGGGCTTATAGGACAACATTTTTAAGACCCCGCTTGGAATGTCTCCATATAGACTTTTTTTTGGTAAGGCATGTCATTTGCCTGTGGAATTGGAACATCGTGCTTACTGGGCTAATAAGACCTTTAATTTTGATATAGGTAAGGCTGGATCACATCGTAAGCTCCAACTTAATGAGTTAGAAGATATTAGGAATGATGCTTACCAAAGTGCTAAAATCTACAAAGAACGAATGAAGGTGTTTCATGATAAATCCATTCTTCGCAAGTCCTTTGAACCTTTCCAAAAGGTTTTGTTATTTAACTCTCAGTTGCGTCTATTTCCTGACAAATTGCGATCTCGATGGTCTGGACCTTACACAGTGAAAACAGTGTTTCCACATGGAGCTGTGGAAATTGTTGATCCCAAAGATGGTCGTGCTTTTAAAGTCAATGGTCTGCGTCTTAAACCATTTTTAGAGATTCCTACATCAGAAGTCGATGTTGATGTGTTGTTATTAGAGGATCCTGTGTACTCAGATTGAGGAAGAATATATGTCGGGTTGACGACGTTAAACCAAGCGCTCCTAGGAGGCAGCCCAACTTCAGTTGTGTCATTATGGTTAGTTTGGATTGATTTTCGAGTTCTTTCTAGTTGCATTTCACTCATACTCGTTAGCTCCGTAACAATTTTGACTTACAACTAATACATGTAGTTTTTTTTTCATTTGTGTCCTGTATTGTTTTTATCAATTTATCATGATGAGTCCACAATTCTTATGTCTCTGAGCGTTTAGTGGTGGACGATTTCGTCGAAATTGGTAAAAACTTTCCCATGGTAATATCACACTAATTCTCATCTTTTCTTTTTCCTGCATTTGTCATGATCATCATTTTATACATTGAGGACAATGTTTGGTTTAGGTTTGGGGGTGAGTTTATGAGTTTTTCTGCATTCTTCAAATTTTTTTGAACTGAAATGTATTTTACAATTGACTATTGTATTCTACTCAATCTCCATTGAATACATAGTTAATTATGAATGTGTGGAAATTTTTCGATCTGAAAATGCATACAAAATCTAAGCTCGTTTCCAATGAAGAGAATATGTTTTCAAGTATGCCATTAAATTCGAGAAATGCATGTTTTCACTTGTCACTTTTATATATCAATAGGAAAACATATGGTTTGATATTATCTTTAAGTTAAATATATTTCATGATATTTTTTTACTCGACCACTCTTGCACTATAAGCCGAGTTAGCATAATTTGAAGTTAATCGGTAAGATATTAATTAGAAAATCTTAGAATAATAGTGGAGACTTAACCCTTATGAGTTTCGAGACATTCTATTTTCTTGAGGGTTATTAAATAAACTCTGACTTTTCTTGAATCTGCATTATCTCGTTGATGATCTCATTGTTCTTGTTACTTTTATTGATTGTTTTGAGAATGTCGTGAAAATTGAATTATTACACTAGAACTTCTTGATTTATTTAGTTGAGATGTCATAATACCGACTAGAGCTTAAGAAGTGATAAAGGCAATTTTTTTCTTTGAACTGTTCTTTAGCCTTTTAGCCTACCTAATAATAAATATCCATTTGCAGCCCTTTGAGCCTTTAAATAAACTTTTTCTTTGCTAGGCCCGTCTTCATTACCTACTCCAGTTAGGGAGTAATATCTCATACTATTTTTATCCTTACCCAATGTGTCTGAGAATGTGTATGGTTGATATATTTTTGGAATGGGCAAATAAAAAGAGCTGAAACTAAATATTCCATGAATCCTCAGGACTGAAATGTTTCATTGTGCAGAAGGGGAAAGCATGTCGTTGATTTTATAAAAAAAAAAAAAGATTGATGCTTCGAAGAAAACAAAATGAAGAATTTCGAAGGAAGAAAAATTAATGGTATACAACATTGGTCTATTCTTCAGAGCCCAACATGTTTATTAAAGGGTGTATCCATTCTCAGATAATTTTCTCGAATCCTTTTCCATTCTGGTTAGCCAAAATCTTAGCCTCATTATAACCTAATAAAGACCTAATTGATCTTAAGTAAATGTCTGGTTCATAGATATGGAGATTAAATAAACAAGAACTATGGTGTATGATTCAACATTCTCAAAGTAATTTATATTCCAGTCCATGAGATCATATTCATTTCATTATTTTAAAAGTCCGTTTTTCATGATTATTATATGTGAGATGTTTGTGTTTTCATAATTTATTCTCTTTCTCACATATAAACTGAGTGATAACTAGCCAATCTCTAAGTGATTCATTTTTTAGTGACAAGAGAGATTTGTAGTCGAAGCACACAATTCAAAGGATATCTAGTCGTATCTTTACTGAGAAAAATAAAGTTATGTTGATATGCCATGCACACACACACTTCGAGTTGAGAATAATTGATGAAATTTATTTAACCTTTGAGTATTATTAAATTGTTGTTAGACTCTTTGATATATTATTGTGACACTGTTAGTTGTTTTCTGAAAATTTTGGCAATTAGATTATTACTCAGAGGATAATAGATCGAGTAACCAAGTTACCATGTTTTGGAAATTTATTGAGTCATAATGTTTGTGGGTAACATTTCTGGAAACCCTCACGAGACTATAACTCGTCCACTAGAGGTAATCTAGGGGTTTAAAGCCTTGTTGCACGTTTAAGGTAAGTGCAACCGATGATTCATTCAAAAGTGAGTTAGAATCTTATTTTTATTGTTTTGCTCGAGGACTAGCAAAATATAGGTTTAGGGGTATTTGATATTCACGTAATTATTACATAATTATCCCTTAATTTATATATGTTAGTGTTTCAATTATTATATTTTATCCTAATTATTTTGTTTTCATGTCTTTGTAGGAATTTGAGCGTAAACGATGAAATCGCATTAAGGCGACAATTTGAGGAATGATCAATTGGTTGATTCTAGTGGTGGTACAAAGTAACAGATCACATATCTAAACCTTACCCAACTAATCCAAATTCACCTATTACCTAAGCCCAAGTCCGAAAGTTAACCTAAAGCCCAAACCCAACTTAAGATAATAGAAAAAAAAAACCTATTTAGAATCTGGATTTCTCTTTTGCTAGGGTTCTTTTTTTTCTTATATATTTTTCATCCAACCACGCCGCTCCTCTCCTCTCCTCCTTGGCAGAGACATAGAGACCTTTGTCTCTCGCCACTAACAAACCACCATAACAACGTCAACCACTGTCCAACACATCCTCACCCTGTTTCGCACGCCCAACAACCGCCATCACCCTGTTCCACCTCACGACAGAGCTCCACCGCCCCTGTTCTTCTCTCTGACACCTCATCTTCTTTCATGTTTCCCTCTCTCTCGACCATCGTTGTACATCCCCTCGCGACAGAACAGAAAGCGCACATACAGGGAGCACCTCTTTGTCCTCCTTCGCGTCACTTCGTCTCTTTGTTTTTCCATCTCTCTCTTTTCTGTCTCTTGCAGGTGAACCAGAATGAAGCAGCAGCGACGGCGCAGAGTGGAGCTCGCTGGAGACGAAGAACGTGACTTTTATGGCGGGAGAAAACTGTTTTTCAAAATAGTTTCACTATTTGCACCCCGGATACTTGCTCTTTGTACCACCACAGTACACTTGCAGCCCTTCGTGTCGCATGTTTATGCAGGAATTGATGGATTCCACCTACATCAATGTTGTGACCACAGCCACCATGATCTTCGAGACCCCATGCCGAGGCGAAGATGAAACCACAGGGTTTCCAAGAGTTTGTCGCATCTAAATTTGTTGTTTTCTATATGCTTGAATGTTAAATACAATTGATTTCTCAATTTCAATAATTTTCTTTCTCCGATTATATCCGGAATAATTATCTAGACTAATCGGTAGTTAGAAGGTCCCTTTATTAATATTCAAAGCCTGCTTTAATCAATTAATCTGAATCTGTGATTGTGTGTGTCGTAGAAAGACATGCAATGCTAAGGGTTTATACCTTTGCTGAAATAAATTGCAAACTTAGATTAATCTTTGGGTTAATCGTTTTGATTCTTGAAAACAATAATTTAGATTACACAAATCTCGAAGAATCTGTCGTGGATTCGATGTCTCGGTCCACTCTCTTATCATCTTACCAGTTTAATTTTAGTTGTCAATTTAGTTATCTTAATTTAGTAATTTTCATCTGTTGCAATCCCCAACTCTAAATTAGTTTTAAAAAGTCTTAGAATTCGACTGTCTTGTCAATCCTCATGGGATCGACCCATATTTGCCACGGTCTACTAGTTAGACGGCCGTGCACTTGCGGTATTACAAGTGGGGTTTATTAACTTATTAATTTAGGTTAATAAAACCTCCATCAAGGACTCCATCTTTTATGTAGCTAATCAGGGGGCTCATCCAGCTGGTCTTCATACTTGTGGAAAGGATTTCGTGAAATCCTTTATTCTCTAGGGCTGACTTCTCCTGGAACTCTATGAATGCGTCAGAGTCATTTTTTGCGGACAAGGACTTTTCTGCCAGGTTGTCGGCTTCTCGGAGCAATGACGGTGTAATATTCTCTTGAACCATCTTTTGGTATTGATTGCATTCCCAGAATAGGACATCATTCAGGGTTCTTTAATATTGAATTCACCATTTACCTGATTGACAACCAGTTAGGAGTCGCTGAACACTGTGATTTCTTCTATTCTGATTCCTTTGGCTAGCTTTAGTCAGGCTAGGAGGGTTTTGTATTCCGTTTCGTTGCTTGAAGTGCGAAAACCAAATTTGATGGCTTTTCTGAGAGTGAAGGGGTGTAAAGAATGATCCCCGCTCTGCAACCCTTCAAGTTGGTCGACCCGTCGCATCGCAAGATCCATTCCTGTGGGGGCAGCTCAAGGTTCTTGTCTCCTTGCTGGTATTTCAATCACGGTTCTCCTATCCGAGTGAACTCGCCGATGAAGTCTGCCAGTGCTCAAGGATTGTGATTTCATTTTTCGAGTTAATTTCGATTTCGTGATTTTAAGTAATATTTCGAGAAATATTTTGAAGTGTAACGAAAAATGTAAGAATTTCGAGGATACATAACATATATATCATGAATTCGAGGATATATGAAATATGTGAAAAAGTAAAATAAAATAAAATAAATTTATTAAACACATTAAATGTAACCTAAATACCAAGAAATGAAATTATTATATAATTAGAAAATCAAGGGGTGGTTTCAAAATTCAATATATAAGTAAAAGAAATTATAATTACAAAATTAGGGGTGGTTTAAAAAATTAACACATAATTCGAATAAACGATAATTAAAAAACCTCGAAATTTACGGAAAAAATGCAATTTTTATTTCGCCCTCTTTTCTTTTCACAATTTCAAAAAAAATGAAAAATTTGCGAAATCTCATTCCTTGCCAATGTTTGCGCCTTGATGGTTGTTCTCGAAGCATAGCGAATGTCAAACTGTCCGAGCTCCACTGACCATTTGACCATTCTTCCTGATAGCTTTGGCTTGTGCAGTACCGACCGGAGTGGGTACTCGGTCAAGACTGTTATTGAGTGAATTGGAAGTAGGGTTTTAGTTTTCTAGAGAAAGTCACAAGCGCTAAAGCCAATTTTTCCAAATTAGGGTAGTTAGCCTCCGCCCCATTGAACGTTTTGCTGATGTAGTAGACGAGCTTCTATTTCCCTTTTAGATTTGTCATTGTTGATCTCGAGCCTACAAAAATGAGCAGCAATTAAGCCACGGACCACCGTTGTGGTGGCCGAAGGCACTCCGACGCTTAAGTCAGATATTGATGCAAGGAAGAGTGAAGACTGTATGTAAATTACAGTATGTATGCGTACCTTTCTTCCTTTTTTCACCGTCTCTTATAGCGAGTGTTCCCTTCCAACTATCCATGCGATCGAGGGTGTGATAGAGGGAGGAGATCTCGCATAAGATCTCACCTGTGCATGACTGAGTCTCTTCGACACTTGGCTTTGTTTAAGACCCAATGTTTGATTGGGCTAAGAGCTGATTTTGTGCGAGTAGATCTCGAGCTTGTGACAACTCTGAGATTCATGTTCGTGCCTTATTGTCTTGGGTTAAGCCCTAAGATTCATGTCTCTTTGGCCTAGGCACCTGACTTACGAGCTGAATAACAGCTTGTGCATGGGTCATCTTGGACTGCGTTGAAGCCTTCACATGCTAGGTTTAGCCCATGCCACATGTGTGGCTGTGATCGAGTGAATGTTTGATGTCTCATCAATCTTTGCATCAACTGGACTTTAAGTCATCGATATCTTGTGACTGTCATTTATAAAAATTTGTGTTAAATACAGACTCTTATCATATATTCTAGAACCTTTCTTATTCTTGAGGAAAGGGGCGAGGAAACTAGTGAGGGGGAGGGGTTTTACCACTCACCCCCTCGAAATTTGCGCTGCTGCGCATCTCGAGGGTGAAAGCGCGCGTCTCGAGGGGATGAGCGGTCACACCCTCACCCTCGCTGGTTTCCTCGCCATTTAGAATTTTTGTATATTCTATTGTCTGACACTTTGACTCCATGACGTCTAGCAAAGTTATTTGAATGGAAAACATAATTATGATAGCTACTAGACCATATTTAGTAAAAATCTCGATGAAACTATGTATATAAAAGTTAGGTTTGTTGCAAATAAAGAAAAAAAAGTATCGTTAAAACCATAAAAAGACTAGAGGAAGAGATAACATGAAACATAAACAATGAGCAAGGATCATAGAAATTTCATTTTTATGCCTTTGAAACATGTCGGTTAAAACCTAAAAGTCATTAACTAGCAACTTCTTTATCAGCTCTTTTATTGTTCTTTCTCTATCTATTTAATTTTGTTTTATTTATGTTTTTCTTGTCTATTGTTTATATGTTGTTGTTTAAGGAAAAAATGAACACTTAATTTTAGACTTGGTAAATTGAGAGGTAAGATTTTTAAGCACATGGGTAGTGGATCAGATAAGAGTATTAGGTTCGAAGGATAAAATAATTCACCCAAACGTTGCTTTCTAAATGCATGTGGAGATTTGAAAAAGACGTATGCACCTTATGGAGGACAACCATCCAAGAGAAATATGGAGTGCCAGACAAATAAATGATTGTTTACTAAACTTATTAGAACTCTTATGAATGTGCTCTGTTGATAGTCATAATGAATCTTAAACTCTACTTTGAGAAAGAAATTTTAATTTTGTTAATGGAAATGAAAACATTAAAACTTTTAGAATGATGTTTGGACTAGAAAGTCATCCTTAAAGACCAATATAAAGTCATCTTTATCCTTTCCCATAGAAAAGACAATCTTGTGGCAGAACTTTAATTTCCTTGGGATCAGAAGGAAATACAACCACATAGAGCCTAAGTTTAAGAAGGGAAAAAAAATGTGACTTTAAAGTTCCTCAGCTACTTCAGAACTTCCATAACTTAAAATGTCAAATAACTAGGAAAAGTTTGTGGAGGTGGAACGACAGGTCAAAAAACTTCTTTACGGAGAGCAAGGAATGTGATTTCTCGAAATATGTTAAAAATTTATGAAATATTTTCTATTTTGGAATTATCGAAGTATTTCACTGGAGAAAAAAATAAATATTCCAGTCTCTGTAAATTTTGACAGCTAAATGTTATTTTAGTAAAAAAAAAATTGTTATGTGAGTGATTCTTACGAGATATGTATTCTGACACAATATATGAGTTGTGTGAGACTTTTTATGTAGTATTTAAGAGTTTAAAAAACATAACTTATATTGTAAATTCAAAATATAATCGAAAGTTTTACATTTTTCTACACAAAACGAAATCTTTCACAAAACATTTCTTACAATCAGGGACCGAAATTAACTTGAAAAATGAAATCACAATCTCTAGTTAGAAGTGAGTACTCAACCAATTCTATTCATTCAAGAGAGATTCCACAAAAAAACTCCAGTTGTTTTGTTTGTTTCATTTAAAAGACAGAAGACAAAATCAATCTAGGGTTTACAAAGAAAACATGATTCTTGGAATCATCTTCTTGTGAAATCGAAATCAAAATTAATTGATGGGTATGTGGATAAGTACGTACGTAGCAGATGTGGTAGTAGTCATGCAAATGCTTGATCTCATTCTCTCTGCAAGTATAACAACCCCTTCTTCATTTGGCCAATATAATTTTAAAGAGTGATTCTACATGGCGAGGAAAACAGCAAGGGGAGGGAGGTGGAGGGGGGACCTTTCACCCCCTTCGAGATGCATGCCGTTGTTTTTTGCGTGTGCATCCCGAGGGGGTGAACGGTCCCCCCCCCCCTCCACCTCCCTCCCCTCGCTGTTTTCCTCGCTCGTTTCCTCGCCATTTAGAATTTCTGAATTTTAAAGGCTACAAGCTACCTATGATAATTCAATTGGACATGGCGATAGCCTTTAAATTTTTTATTGTTGATACCACATTTTTTTAATGCTAAATTGGATATAAGAGGAGAAAGATGTAAGTGGAAGAACTACACTACTAAGGCTCCGCTTGGTACATTGTAAAATAATGTATTTTGCAAATTAATGCAAATTCATTCATTTGCATTGCATTGATTTGCAATGCATTACTTTACAAGCACTTGGTAGTTATTAAAGAAAATCAAAACAGTTCAAAAAGTGATTGTGGTGATGGTAATCGCAAATGTGAGCGATGGTGGTGGTGGCAATGACGATGGTTGTTGAAATGGTGGTGGTTGTGGTGGTTCGGTGGATATTATGGTGCGGGTGGAAGTAGTGGCAGTCATGGTAATGGTGGATGGTTGTGGTGGCTAAGGTGGTCGCAGTGATAATAGTTGATGATACACCAAAATGGTCACATCTCTGAGCCATATACGTGTCATGATGATCTCGAGGAATTACGAGCCCCAGCGTCAGCCCAACACTGATCCGGCCCAAGCGGTTCTAAGCCCCCCCAATGCAATTTGCCAAATGGACCCGAACTCATACAACCTGCTAAGCCCACGCGTCTCACAGGTATCCTCAATAAGTCGTATTAAGGCAAGTATTTCGAGGATCAGCTTTGGATAGGCAATTACATCAATTATCCGCTTCTGACTAGGAAGCAAATACTAGAGTACATATCACACAGGGAAACATCCTCTTACAGATTACCCTCAGATAGGGAACTATCTCCTACGTATCTAGGAGCACATGGCTAACATGGAACTTCTCTTCTACAACACGACTCCTAATTAGAAAAGGATCTCAACGAAAATCTTCATCCTAAACTATGACATCGATGGCCTGGTCGAACCAGGACTCCTGCACTATAAGTAAGACATGAGAATGGTAAGATAAGGTACATTACAAATTCCCTGTTTACAGCATTACACCTTCCTCAGATTCCCATCTGACTTTAGCATTGGAGTGCCATCAACCACCACAACGGTGGTCTGTGGCTCACGTGCGTTCCTTGTGCAAGTCAGCATGACTAGGTCAAAGCCGGGAGTGGAAAACGATTGTATCAGTTTGGCGCCATTCGTGGGGACGACAAAGTTTCTAATCTTTCACTAACATCACCTCCCTTCGAAATACGGAGAGATGGTGACCACTAGATCACGCAATAATGGAGAGCAAGGGGACATGTCAAATGCTTAGACTTGCGCTATACCACCGTACTCTGTGGTACCGGTTATGCCCCTGCGCCAGCAACAACAACGACTAACCCTGGGATTGATATGTTGTCATCTCAAATACAACAAATCGCCAAAACAGTGGAGGCTCTCGCTCAGCAAAACCCTCCACCCTTTAATAGAGATTAGGAGCAGAACAGATCTCTGTCTCCCAAGGACGACATGGCAGGCACATGAGAGTCAAGCCCCTACTAGTTCACATTGGACCAGAGGAGGTGGCAAAGTTAACATGGGATCGACCACCAGGGCAGAGAGGTTCGACCCTCAAAACCCTCTCTGAAGAGGGGCACACGACCCAGATGTGCTATACTGTCTCTCAGTCCTACCTTTCATGTACCGTATTATGAACGAGGCCCTTCCAAAGAATTTTATGCCTCCAAAGCTCGATTTCTACGACGGAACCACTGACCCATTCGACCACCTGCGCCATTATCAACACGTGATGGCCCTCAAGGAAGGATCTGAATCGGTTATGTGCATAAATTTTCCTACTAGCCTGAAAAAGATAACACTAACGTGGTTCCACCACCTCCCGCCGAGGTCGATTGACTCCTTCAAGACGCTGGCGAAAGAGTTCCTGACGTGTTTCGTCAGAAGTCAGCATTTCCGAAAAGGCCCACACTACATACTCTCTTTAAAACAAATATCCAATTAGACGCTTAGAATATGTCACGCGCTTCAGCAACAAGCTGACACTCATTGACGGTTGCAGTGATGACACAGTCGTGACAACTTTCACTGCGGGCCTAAAGGAATGAAAGCTCTACGAAGACCTCACATTGGAACCCCCTTCAGACATGACGGATCTCCTCAAGAGCGCCCAAAAGCACATTACCTTAGAGGAGTAGAAAACCCTTAAGAGAAAAACCGAAAGTGAGAAGAAGCCCTCCACTCCTAAGGACAAGAAGGAGGGAAAGAGATGCGAGGATGAAGAAATGAGCAAGAGGAAGCGTAGTGACAATAGGTCAGACCCTGGGCGGGCCAGGCCAGAGAAAACATCCAACTACGTTAAGTGCAGAGCCGTGACACCCCTCAATTCTAGCCTGTCAGACGTATTAAACTCCATGAAAAACTGAGAAGATATTAAGTGTCCCCCAAAGCAGCGCGGAGACCCCTCCAAGCTTGACAACATCAAGTATTGCTCGTACCACAACAAGGGTTGTCATAATACCAACGACTTCAAGAGTGTGAGGTATGAGATTTGAGTACCAAATCTATAGGGTCAAGCTAAAAGAATTTTTAAACTTTGAAAATCAACCTGAACGATCCAGGGGCTGGGAAGAGTTAGTCAAAGAAATAGAGAAGGGGACTCTGAGAATAATCTATGTCCTTCATGGAGTTGACGAGTCGCACAAGTCTCGCAAACAGACTTTATTGGAGATGCAGACACAACCTGCAGACGATGACAAACACATTTGCTACTGAAGGGTTCAGAGCCCCATTCCCACCTTGACCTTTACGGACAAAGACCTCAAAGGAGTCTGAGTGCCGCACAATGATGCCCTAGTCATCTTGGTCTCCATTGCAAGGTGGGAGGTAAAGAGAGCTTTGGTGGACACAGGGAGCTCACTCAACGTCCTGTTTTACAGCACGTTCCACAGTATGGACCTCAAAGAGGAGAACCTAACGTCTTCAGACTACCCGCTGATTGGATTCAGCAAAGAGAAATGCTTTCCGATCGGGAAGATAAGATTAGCAGCAGTGGCAGGAGAGTCGCAACTGAGAAAGGTCCTGTTTCTGGACTTCATGGTGGTAGACACATCATCTGCCTACAACCTTATCTTCGGAAGACCATGGCTCCACCAGATGGAAGCAATAGTCTCCACCCTTCACCAGCATTAAGTATACCGCTAACCACTCTGAAGGAACAATACATGGAGACCAACCTACAGCACGAGGCTTCCTTTATGCCACACTAAAATAAATTGAATGTTCCCAAATCCAACTGGATCCCAGGGAGCAATCTGAACCAGAGCCAGGCCTAGTAACTGCAGACGCATCACTCCACTCACACGAGACCCTAGCAGCGGTGGCTCGCTACGAAGAAGTGGAACAATCAAGCGATATATGAGTAATCTATTCTTCAGCCCATTGGAACGGAGAGACCAAGGCAAGTGGGAGTACAAACCCCCGACATTTCGTTGGCGTGGAGATTAACTCCCCCACAAGGTTTACTCTTCCGTAGCCTCTATGAAGTCATCGAGGTTCAACAGTCCGCTGAAAATAGAAACGGTCCACAAGGGCCATCCGAATTCACTTCAGGGCCAGGATCAATTTCTTTCCATCAACAGTTAGTCAATTTTGGTTGTTCATTTCCCTTTCCATAGTCAATGTAGAGTTTTAGTTCCTAAAAACTTATGTGATTTGCAAACATTCAAGAAATAAAGAAAAAATTACCCAAACACACTCTATTGATTACTGGAAAGATGTAACAACGGGCGCCCTGAGGCGGGTACAAAAAACTACATACTAGAAGTATCTGAATACGATGAGACATGGAATAAGGATTTGCTTAAACAGTCTGACTACATGAAGAGACAGAAGTACCCAAAGTAGGCAGTGCAAACTCTCCAAAGCATGCTACCTGCAAACAACGACAGAACTCCAGCAGACGCAACTTTCAAATATGATCTGCGATGGTACAAAATCGACAACCGAAGCCCCGTGACAAGCCACAACTAGATACGTCCAACTCACACACTCGATCTGGTGGACCGGGTGAACTTGGGACAAGTATCAGGTTGGCACTAAGAGTGCACCTTTCGCCGCAATAATGAGAGGGGCGTTCAGAAGTCAATGGCCCAATTAGTAGCCACGAGTGTAGATAATTTGGAAGGTGGGAGCCTAGTCAGTCCCGAACTGATTCCGACAGCTTTCCATGGGACCACTGCTTTTCAGCCTAGTCGCCGAACCCCTTCGTCTAGAACTTGTAGCCCCCACCACGTGGGTATAGATGGTCCAAAAGGTGGCAGACTAGTCAGTCCCTGATTGATGTCGACGGCTCAACATGGTCGCCAAATCATTATTCCCTGAACTGTAGTCCACTATGTGCGAACATAGATGGTTCAGAAAAGTGGGGCCTTAAACAGCTCGCCACGCGATCACCATTTCTTTTCGAAACAACGGCCGCAAAGATAAATCACAGCTCAACCAGCGTCCTCACGCTCAAACGAGCTAGCATTCTATTATCAGCAAAGATTACTCACGCCGACACATAAATCGTTCAGCCAACGTGCGGACATGTGCTACATAGAATGCTAGCCCGAGCTTACGACGCCGAACTCGCTACAAACGCTCTAACGCGTATGCTCGGCTATCGCAACTCGCCTATGACAATGGCTGCAGCCGACCAATCAGACAAGCGAGATAAGCTCCCAGCAGCTTACCTTAAGAACAAGATACAACCCAGGTTCGCGACATGACCACTGTCGAAGATGACTATGCAACAACGACTCTGAGTCACTCACAACGCAAACGGTCAAGCTCTCGACTGCAAATAGACAACTTCCTATTGATCTAACCATCCTATGCCAAAGTAAGACGACAAGGCAAAAACGAAAACACACAATAGGGACAACAAGCACAAAATGGATACATAACGCATTTAAGATAAAAATGTTTTCATTAACAGTCGGAGCAAAATGGGTACAAGTATACAAAGTTTACTCCTTATCAGAAGAAGGTACAAAAACAGAAGGGCTAAGCTTAACAGAGGAAGGAGCAGGAGTCGCATCCATACGCGTTGCAGTCTGAGCATCAGGGTCTGAACTGCCCTCTTCGTCCGATGACGCAAAGGCAACGAACAAGTCTACATATGACATCTTCTTATAGCGGCCCAAATCCTGTTCCGAATGCTTGTCCTTCATCAGCGCCAGTAGTTCTAGCCTATTTTGTACAGCCCAACAAAACTCGCGTTTGCCTTGTTCCTGCAGAAGTTCTTCCTCGCGCGCCTTCGCATTAGCAAGTTCACGCTCTAGCAGCTCCAATTTGCTAGTCAGCGCATCAACCTGAGACTGCTCTGTAGCCAAACTGCTTTTCATAGCAATGAGCTCATGCTTCTCTAAATCGAGCTGATCCTCGACCTTCCTCATTCCCGAGCATTGAACTCCACATCGGACTCTAATTGTTGTTTCTGAGCAGCACAGTCAGCCTCCTTCAAGGCATTCTTGTCAGCGAGAGACTGCAGTTCAAAACGCGCCCCAACCGCAACTTCCTACACAACCTCTATGCCTCGGTGAGTCCGATCCAACTCCTGTTTGAATCTGTCCCTTCCGCACATTGCCTCCACCAGGTCATGTTCAAGGGCCTCCAGACGAGCCCTCTGAGTCTCAGCAACCACGATTGACTGCTCTGGCCTCTTTTCTTCAGCTTGCTTATTCAGCAGCTCAATTTCATAAAGCGCGTCAGAATACAGTGTTTGCATGTGTGAGAAGACACCTTCATGGTGTACACCCTCTCACGAGCCGCCTCGACATTTGTCCCAGCAATAGCCGCATGCCTCAAGTGAGACATACTCAACATAAGGTACTTTAAACCCTTATCCATACACCATTCTAACGTATCCTCTTCGGGTTTTGGAGCGTAATCCATCAGCCAGCTATGACGCCTGCTTATATGCTTCCTCGAAGCATATTCCACGTCAACTTCTCAGTGTCAGACCTAAGTGCTCATATTTACTAAGTCTGGTGCAAACATGCTTATTCGTGCGTTCGGATGAAGCTCTCCCGGATTAGGAATTACACCAGCACGACCCTTTGCAATCGCCACTGTTCCCAAGCTCTCCTCCGCAGTTTTTTTCTTTGTCACGAACAACTGACTCTTTAGTGCGAGACGGCTTAACAGGATCTCGGGGGAGGGGAGGAAGCTAGTTATCCAAAGGACCCTTCAACACCTTGAGCTATGGCCTAGAACGAGACGGTGAACAATGCGGACTATAAGAAACTTGGCCTGTGCTACCACGACCACTATTAGACAGCACACCAACAGAACGATTAGATTCCAGAACTTCAAGCAGATCTTCACGGGAACCTTCTATCGGAATAATCTCGCGCGAATCAGTACCAACAGAAGCTGCCATTGCAACCAGCATCAACCGCTCACTCAAAGCTTCTGCATGGGTAGCATTGAGATTTGACATGTCTTTAACCCCTAAAAATCGCAGGTAGTCTTTCTCCCAACCAGATACATCGGCCTCCGCCCTGATGGGCTGATCAGGCTCGCACTCTTAATTTACTGGAGTTGGTCGTGTTGAAGACAACCCAGTTCTGATGCAAGATCTCTTCGAACTCATAAAGGAGGCAAGCGTCTCAGACAGATCCGTGTCGAACAAAACATGAGCTTTGGCCCCAGCGACCTTCCTCTTCCTAAAAGGGGCCCCATTTTCAGGCTTAACTCGCGATGTTCGGAAAAGAGTGGGGACACGTGTCAGTTGTACCACAACCCACTGCGAATGAAGTTGAGAATGCATATGACATCCACCGCGTTCCTCGTTGAAGCCGCGAAACGTCTCCATAGTGTTTTGCTTTTATAGGGTAAGGAGAGTAGTGGAAAATCATCCTGCGAAGAAACACAAGCAACGATTAGAATGCAATCAAGCACAATGAAACTAGAATAAAAGGTTGTACTTACAAAGTGGCCTGAACTCCCGCTCGGGTGGACGACCCTTGAATTGGAAATACTTTGAATCTGCAAAGGCTAAGAAGCAACACTTATGCCAAAACTTGAAGTCATCTGGCAGATTCGCAAAGCAAGTCGACGACGTCATCTTACAGACGGCGTTACTCTTCACCCGAGTAGAAATCAACAACTGGATCACTTGTTGAGTCACGCAGACGCAAACTTCCTTCACCCTAATCAAAATGAGAAGGATGATCTTGTATCCATTAGGCCCCAACTGGCCTGGAGGAATCCCAAGAAAATCCAAGAATTTCCAAATCACATCCAGAACGGTAAAATGTACTCCGGTTTGAAGCATCCTCCGGTACAAGCAGATGAACCCTACTGATGGCGACATTGGCTTCTGGTCGTCCTTCAGAACAGACGACGGCAGGTGCTCGGGGATCCCAAACTTCGTACGGATTTTAGCAAGACCAAATTCAGAAAGCAACCTATCTTAAAAAACTCAAGGCCCCTGGCCAAGGTTGCGTCATCAAGAAGGTTTTGTTGAGCCATGAAGAAGACATACAATTTTTTCAATCTAAAGATGAACAGAGCAATATCTTCAAAAGCAAAGAAAGTAAAATAGTCAGACTCTGCACAACGGATGACCTAAATAGGGATTAGGTTCCCGCCTATTTTTCACTGAACTGACGCACATTCAATAAATGCAGCTTGCGGCTCAAGCAATGATTTAGACTCAATCATCATGAGCGACGTGTCTTTTCAAGATATGACTTAGTGAACCGATGTGATGGTCCACTAACTCGGAGAGAGTAGCTGATGATATACAAAAACGGTCACATACCTCAGCCATACATGTGTCATGATGATCTCGAGGAATTACAGGCCCAGTGTCAGCCCAATACTGATCCAACCCAAGCAGTTTTAAGCCCACCCAATGCAGTTCGTCAAATGGACCTGAACTCTTACAGCTTGCTAAGTCCACACGTCTCACAACTATCCTCAATACCCGTAAGACTTATTAAGGCAAGTATCTTGAGGATCAGCTTAGGACATGCAATTACAACAGCTCTCCGCTTCCGACTGGGAAGCAAATACTAGAGTACATATCACAAAGGGAAACATCCTCTTACGGATTACCCTCAAATAGGGAACTATCTCCTGCATATCTAGGAGCACAGGGATAACATAGAACTTCCCTTCTACGGCACGACTCATAATTAGATAAGGATCTCCACAAAGATCTTCATCCTAAACTACGTCATTGATGGCCTGGTTGAACCAGGACTCCTGCACTGTAAATAAGACATGAAGTTGGTAATCTAAGGTAAGCTACAAATTCCTTGTTTACAACATTACACCTTCCTCAGAACCCTGTCTGACTTTAGCATCAGAGTGTCATCGGCCATCACATAGGTGGTCTGCGGCTAACGTGCGTTCCTTGTGCAGGTTAGTAGGTCAGCAGGACTAGGTCAAAGCAGGTAGCCAAAAATGACTGCATCAATAGTGATGGTGGTGTTTGTGGTGACTATGCTATAGTGGTAGTGGTGGTTATGCTCTGGTAGTTGTAGTGGTGGTGGCGACAATGCTTATGGTGGTAGTAATGAAGTTGGTGGTGGTTGTGGTTAATAGGGTATGGTAGTGTGATCGTAGAGGCGACAGCCGTGGTGAAGGTGGTTATGCTATGGTGGTTGAGGTTGTGGCAGTGGCGCCTGTGGTGGCAACAATGAAAATGGTGGTGGCAATGGCAGTGATGGGGTGATTGTTCCTTTGTTTTTAAGGAGTTGGGAGTAGAATTCGAGTAAGTGGAGGCGATGAGAGTTTTGCAAAGTAATGCAGGAGATTTTGTCCCGCAAAGTTTTGCAGAATTTTATAACTAGAAGATGTGGAGCTCCTGAATTCAAGTTATAATAAATGCTTTCTGCAAAGTCAACTAAGCACCCAAGTTTATGTAACTGCTATAAACTTTTGCATATGCATTCTTTTACCGTATACCAAGCGGGGCCTAAATGTGAACCTACTTTTGTAAAATTAAATTTATTTTCCTTTTATTATAAATTTATTTTTATTTATTTATTTTATTTATCTATTAGTTGTTCCAAGACTATTAATTTGAAGTGGTATTAGATATATGCCACGACATTAGCATTAGCAATGAGCGCTTCTACCTGTCTAGGGAGTGGGTGAGGAAAACAGCGAGGGAGGGAGGGAGGGGACCGTCCATCCCCTCAGGATGCGTGTCGACATTTTTCATGCGCGCATCCCGAGGGGGGTGGACGGTCCCCTCTCTCCCTCCATCGCTGTTTTCCTCGCCCACTTCCTCGACATTTAGAATTTTCGCATTAGCAATATAGGAACAACATGACAAATTTTTGGATCTCGCATATAATGATCTTCTTCGTAGAAAGCACCTTAAAGATTTTAAAATGGAGTTAAATTACCTACTTGAAATATAATCTTGACATACTAATGAGCCTTTTAATCAGACTGTTGATTTAGATAGGTACCCAATTATAAGGCATGAAACAAAACAGATGAAGTGTGAAATTGCTTTACTACATTCACAAACTGATGGACATGTTAACCTGAGAACAGATATGCCAGACGCTTGCTAAAACCCAACTAAAACATTTTATTTTTGTTGGTAACCACCTGTCTATGTTTTGTAGATAATTTTATTATAAGATATCGAATCTTGAAGGCATATTGTGAGATACAAAGGGAAGTTCACATAATCCAATAGAACCAAATACCAAAAATCATTTGTTAGAAAATTTCTTTAAGGTTGATCTACATAGCTCATATTATTATATGTTGTAGACTGTCAAATTATAAATGAATGGTATTTAATTAAACCTGATTAGTTGTGATCGTTAAAAAACAAAACTAAGGTCATAAAACATGTTATGTCTTAACATGTATTACTAAATTGATATGGAGGTTATTTATGTGTAGATACCAATTTAAGTCCCAATATAGTTCTATTATTGATGATGGGCTAATAATAGAATTATGGTTCAATATATACGGTTGAGGTTTCCACTCCAAACCTAATTCTCTATCTCCTACTTTTTCTATCTGGTTTGAGAAACACAAAAAAAGTGTAGAGGTCGAAGATCATTCCGCTGCGTGTTACTAGTTCGTGAGGATTGCTACGCGGATATTCTTCATCAGTGGTGACAGGTACGCATTGATTACATAATTTCTTCTTTGATTTTTGACGTGAGATCTTAGTTTAGGATCTGTTAGATTACTACTGGTGGTATCAGAGTCTCCTTGTCATAATCATTAAAGAAAACATATGGTTTATAGTTTTCTTATAGCTTGATTAATTAATTAATCCTTACATAGATTTTACCCAAACCCTAAAAATCTATTTTGCCAGATCCGATTCTCCTGACGACTAGATTGTGGTTTAGCCATTCAATATTCGACCCCACAAGGTTTTTGGTGGTCGGTGTTATTTAGAACACATCAAACATTTTTTTTTCAGACTTTACTATTTAAAAAAATGTTCAGATTTTTACCTTCAATCGATTGGATCTGTCGATTGTTCTTTGTCGACGATACCTTCCGCCCCACTCCTTCCTCGATCTACACTTCCAGTCTTTTTGGATGCCGATGCAGAGAGATTAAGGGTTCATTTTTGGGTTTGGTTTTTAGATTACCAGCAAAGGGTTTGGACGTTGATGAAGATGAATCCACAAACCGTCCATGTGTTGATCGCTCCCATCATTTTCGTCTATATTTCCTCCTTTTTTTTCTCTGGTTTTTTCTATTCACAGGGAGTAGTAAAGGAGACGATGAGTCAACTGGGTTGACTCGGTTGTAGGCAACTGAGTCAACTCGATTTTGGGCCCGCTCAGTTTTATTGGCCTGGCTAGGTTTTAATATATAGGGCCTGACTCAATTTATAAGGCTTGAGTCAATTTATGGGGCCTGGGTCATGTTTTGTCCTGATTTGTAAGAGCCTGGTTCAGTCGTTTGGTTCGGTTAAGTTTAATTGGGTTGATTCGGTTCAGCAATTAGACCGGACCGGTTCAGTCATGTTGGACCATTTGGGTTCAGATCGGATGGACTGGTTGGTTCAAACTGACTGGGCTGGTTGGTCCAACAAATCAAATTAGCTGTACAAGGTAAGTACTTGAAGTAAAATATTTTTGGGATTCGCTTATACATTCAAGGATTGGGCCAAAGGAAGGTCATTGTTTGGCCAAGACCAATTTTATTTTATTTATATTAATTAGCCTTAGTTGTTTTGAGAGAACCACATACACATTACCATGTTTGTCCAAAGACTTGAATTATAATGATGTGTTCGATTTCTCATAAGGGCCCATTATTAAAAATGTAAGTTTATATATACTATTTTTTGCCCTTCGTCTATTTGTTTGCTCCTTAATTAGACAAAATTTGCATGATGTTGTTGACTACATTATTTATTTTTCTGTTATCATATCAATGCATTGAAGTTGATGGGATGTACATATGTTGATGTGAGTTTGTTTCTTTGTGTTATTTAGTAACGTTTCTTTGATATTTGCCAACTTAACAACATTCCAGTGCTTAGTGGATCAAATTTTGAAAAATGAACGGACCATATAGTAATCGTTTTTTGGTGTATGAATTTTGATTACGCGCTTCGTGTTAATGAACCCACTAAGCCTACTGATTCTTATTCAGCTAAAGATAAAGCTTCTTATGAAAAGTGGGAGCGCTCTAATCGCATTAGTCTTATGATAATAAAACATTCTATTTTTGAAACTTTTTGTGTTGTCATGCCTAAGGAGAAAAATGCTAGAAATTTCCTACGCCAGGTGGTAGACCAATTTATTGCATCGAAAAAAGTAGAGGCAAATATGCTTCTTAGCAAACTTGTTACCATGTGGTATACTGGCAAAGGAAATATAAGAGGCTATATAATGGAAATGTCTAATATTGTTTCCAAAATAAGGACACTAAAGTTGGAGTTTTCTTTCGATATTCTTGTGCCCCTCATTTTGATTTCTCTTCCTACACAACTTGGTCCCTTTAAGATCAACTATAATACTCAAAGGGAGAAATGGACTCTTAATGAGCTCATTGCTCAGTGTGTGTAAGAAGATGAACGTCTAAAACGAGAAAAGACATAAAGTGCTCATATGACAACATTTTCCAATGACAATTCAGGCATCAAGAAAAGAAAAAAAATATTTTTGTTAAAGCTAAGGAAACTGCATCTAATTGGACTTCATAAGCAAATGTGCAATAGAAAGATGATAAGGTTTTCACATGTTTCTTTTGCAAGAAAATGGTTATGTGAAGAAGGATTGTCTCAAATATCAGAAGCGACTCGCAAAGAAATGTGATAATTTTAGTTTCGTTTGTTATGAATTTAATCTTGATGAGGTACTACACCATTCCCGGTGGATAGATCAGGTGCAACTATTCACATCAGTGTTTCCATGTAGGATTGCAAGAGTCGAAAACCAAATGATACCGAAAGGTTCATTTACATGGGGAATGACAATAAAGCTTGTGTGGAAGCAATTGGAGTCTTTAGAATAAAGTTAGAGTCTGGGTTTTATTTGGATTTGGATGGAGACTATTTATGTATTGTCATTTGAGCGAAATTTAATTTCTATTTCCAGTTTGGAAAAATGCAGTTATACTTTTTCTTTAGGAAAATGAAGTTTTAGTCTAAAATTTCAATGTTATTGGCACTAGATCTCTGATTGATAATCTGTATAATTTAAAACTTACAATCAAATGAAACTTTGCATGTTATAAATTACGGTATTAAGCGAAAAATAATTAATGAGAACTCTTCTATAATATGACATAAGATCTAGATCTTATCTCTCGACCGATGATCGAAAGACTTATGTCAACTGAAGTTCGTAGTACCCCTGATTTTACAGATTTTACGATATATATTGAATGAATAAAAGGGAAACAAACAAACACTAGGAAGTTAGGTGCTTATAGGAGTTCAAGTGTCTTAGATTTAATATATACCGATATTTGTGGTACATTCCCTACAACTTCTAGGAATGGTCAACGATATTTTATCACTTTTACAGACGATTATTCTCGCTATAAGTATCTATACTTAAAACATGATAAATCACAATCATTGGATGTGTTCAAAGCCTATAAAGTTGAGATTGAAAATCAACATAATAAGAAAATTAAGGCCGTTAGATCTGACCGTGGTGGTGAATATTATGGTAGATATGACAATTCAGGCTAATGTTCAGGTCCATTTGCGAGGTACTTACAGGAATGTGGCATCATCCTTCAGTACACCCTGCCGGGGACACCATGTCAAAATGGTATATTTGGGAGACGAAAATGGACATTAAAAGACATGATTAGGAACATGAATTGTCATTCTACCTTGCTAGAGTCTTTTTTGGGAGATGCCCTAAAAGTACAGTTTATATCTTTAATAGAGTACCCAGTAAAACAGTCAACAAAACCCCATATGAGTTATGGACTAATAAACGTCCTAGCAATCAACATTTACATATTTTGGGGTGTCTAGCTGATGCTAGGCCTTATAGGCCTCATGAAGGAAAATTAGACTCCAGAACTATTAGTTGCTACTTTATTAGATATTCTTAAAGATCAAGAGGATTCAAGTTTTATTACCTCTCTAATAATACCTTAACTGTGACGGATGATGCCAAGTTTATTGAGGATGTTGAAAATAGTGAGAGCACACAAAAAAACATTAGTTTTGAATAAGAACGTGTTGACATTTCTATGATGGATATTCAACCTATTAATGTGATCATACCTGTTCTTGAACAGGATGCAGATGCAAATCACAAATATATAGCTGAATTGCCTTTTGCTAATCAAGAAGCACCTCATGTTTTTCAATTACAAATGTCAATAAGGAGATCCAATAGGGAGAGAAAATCTACTATTTCGGACGATTATGTAGTTTATCTCGATAAGCATGCGTTTGATATAAGAATGGAAAATGATCTTATCACTTTCTTTCAATCCAAACAAAGTGCTCACTCTTCCAATTGGATGAATGCTATGTTAGATGAGTTAAAGTCTATTAAGGAAAATGACGTTTGGGATCTTGTCCAGTTACCTATAGGGTGAAATCAATTGGATCCAAATGGGTTTTTAAACCAAAAGTGATTCCAAATGTAACATTGAAAAATATGAGGCACGTCTTGTCGCTAAAGGCTTTACTCAAAAGGAAGGCATTGATTTTAAAGAGACTTTATTTCCAGTTTCTATGAGAGAATCTTTTATAATTATTATGGTCCTTGTGGCTCATTATGATTTAGAGTTATATTAGATGAATGTTAAGACTGTATTTCTAAATAAAAATGTTGCAGAACTTTTTATGTGAAGCAAACACAAGGTTTTTAGATTAAGGACTAATAACATAAAGTTTGCAAATTAACGAAATTCATCTATGACTTAAAACGGGCATCTCGTCAACGGTATAAAAGGTTTGATCAAGTAATTTCCTCTTTCGATTTTGAGGAAAATCTGGTTGATCAATGTGTTTATCACATTTATTATTTTCTGGTGATATATGTTGATGAAATCCTACTTGAAAATTGTGCCATAAATTTATTTCTTTCAACAAAATTTTTATTAAAGTTTTTTTTTCTATAGCACATTTGGTGAGAGGCATGCATGCTAATTGCATTGATCACATAATATTATTGGTCTATCACAACAGATATTTGTTGAATTAGGACTTGGTAGGTTCTTTTCACTAGATAAAGTACTCATTGTTGCGAGTAATAATTTGAGTTTGCTCTAATGTCTAAAGTATGATTTATATATGGAAGGAAACATGAAAATGATCTCTCATGTGCACGTAGTAGAGAGTATAATGTATGATAAAGTTTATCTATATTAGGATATTATGTATATCTTGAAATGCTTGGAAGATATTTCAGACTGAAGAATATTCACTAAGCAGCGGTTCTTGCATTATTTTAAACAAATACAAGTTTATGCTCACATGCTAAAGATCTAATCAATTGGATTAGATATTCAGGGTAAAGTTTTAGCTGACTGCCCAAAATAATTATTTGTTTGATTTAAATCATGTGATCAAACATTATGGTTAAAGAATTTTTTTTTATTCCAGAGCTTCTCACTATAAGTTTCATTGAGAACCGTTATGAAGCAAAGCCGCTGATTGTAATAATCATTCATTCTAAATTATATCAACTCAAGGTTTTTTATCGTTAAAGAAAACGTTTAGAATCATCTTATGGCAATTAAGAAAGTACCACATAAGGAGTTCAATGAACATGTTGCTCATTTACAGCGTGGTTAGTCTTTATGATGCTCTTTATCAATGGGAATCTATATTACCATGTTTAATTTTCATTGGTGATCACCTTTAGTTTATTGATGATTCTGAAAAAAATATTTCTACTTTTTCAATTATGGTTGCACATATACAGTTTGATGAACTAGAATAAGGCAATTCACATAAGGTAGGACCAATTGAAAATGGACATGATTAGGATCACACTACCTGTCATTTTCATACTACACATCCATACTTTGATCGTGGATTCTTGGTTTCATCCAGTCAATAATAACTTGATTATTTTTAGATAATAGTAGATATAGCCTGGATATCAACGGGCTATCTTGCCCTGCGGGGAAGGAGTGACAGAAGTTTTGAGAATCCAAGATAAAGTAACTACAAGACGAGCTGTTTATTATGGCAATAGGTGTCAAGTGGAAGTGCAGTGAAGCAAGGAGGTCAACCTGTTTCAAATATACATGGATTCTGGCATTACAATGTAGTTGGACCCTCATGTCGATCCAAACGAATCAGTCTTTCCTTTTCACAGAGGTAAATTTTTGCCTACTAGGCAAGAGGATAGCAAGTTACAAATTCTGTCACGGTAGGACATGTATTTTTATTACTACAACTACGATAAATGTGGTGAAGACCGCTATGATCATATATTGATATTTTCAATGGATCGGATTATTTTGAGATGACACTCACAATCTCGACAGTCAAGTTTTGAGCTCATAAAATATTACAATGTATAATCTATGGATGATCTCTGTAGTCCAAACGGGAGATTGTTAGAAAATTCCCGTAAGGTGGATCTACATAGCTCATATTAATATACGGTGTAGACTGTCAAACTATAGGTGAGTGACATTTGATTAGACCCGATTACTTTGTGATTATTAAGAAACGAGATTAGAATCATAAACACGTTTTGTAATTACAAGTTTTATGTCTTGACATGTATTATTAAATTGAGTATGGAGGTTATTTATGTGTAGATACCAATTTAAGTCCCAATATAATTCTATTATTAATGATGGACTAATAATGGAATTAGGGTTCAATATATATGGTTGAGGTCGCCACCGCAAACTTAATTCTCCATCTCCTACTTTTTCCATATTGTTTGAGAAATACAAGAAAAATGTTCTGGAGGTGGAAGATCTTTCCGCTGCGTGTTGCTAGTTCATGAGGATTGTTGCGAGGATATTCTTCAACAATGGCGACATGTACGCATTGATTATAGTTTTTCTTCCTTGATTATTGACATGAGGTCTTAGTTTAGGATTTGTTAGATTCCTACATCCTTATTTTTTTGTATTAACTTTATGGAAAAGGATATCTAGTTCTATAGATGAGAACATGTGCATCCACCATTTGTATTTGTTTTTCATAAGAGGCTCTTGCATAGGTGTCTGTATTAGTAGTTTCACATCAAGCATCTTACAGCTGGAGGTGGAAGATCTTTCCCCTGCGTGTTGCTAGTTCATGGGGATTGTTGCGAGGATATTCTTCAAAAATGGCGACATGTACGCATTTATTACAATTTTTCTTCCTTGATTATTGACATGAGGTCTTGGTTTAGGATATGTTAGATTCCTACATCCTTATTTTTTTGTATTAACTTTATGGAAAAGGATATCTAATTCTATAGATGAGAACATGTGCATCCACCATTTGTATTTGTTTTTCATAAGAGGCTCTTGCATAGCTGTTTGTATTAGTAGTTTCACATCAAGCATGTTACAGCTGGAGATCGTAGCTTCCATTGTCATAGTCAGTTTCTCATTCTTATTATTTTTCATCAGGTTTAACTATGGTAAGTTGCCAAGATCCAATCCATTGATTGGTTCAACTCTTGATATCTCGTGATATCATATTACTTGGCCTGATTTGTAAGGGTCTGATTCAGTTGTTTGGTTCGGTTAAGTTAAATTGGGTTGGTTCGGTTCAGCAACTAGACTAGATTGGTTCACTCTTGTTGGACCATTTGGGTTCAGACCGGATGGACCGGTCAATTCAAACCAACTGTGCTGGTTGGTCCAGCAAATCAAGTTACGTCTAGTTAGCTGGTTCAGACCATGTTTGAACCGGTTTTGGGCTTGTTTAATATGTTAGGCCTGTTGGGCTAGAAAAGTTGTATTTGGCCTTTTTCGCTCGTGGATTTGGCTTAAAATTATCTAAAGTTAAGGAAAATATTTTTGGAGCACCTAAATAATATTTTAATTAGCAATCTAAAATTTAAATTTAGGTGAAATTTTGTGCTATGTCGCCTAAGTGACATCTTTCATGAAAATTTATTTAAATATGAATTCAAGTTATTATTTAGTAGATTGCATATGGTTGCGTCATGACTCGTGCAAATAACAATCGACCCAAAGGAAAGTTGTTATTTTGGCCGGTTCATTGGCGGATAAGGTAATTAAATGAAGTAAAATATTTTTGGGATTCACTTATGCATTCAATGATCGACCCAAAGGAAGGTTATTGTTTGGCCAAACCCGATTTTATTTTATTTCTATTAATTTGCCCTACTTGAAAGACTTGAATTGTAATGGTGTGCTCGGTTTCTCATAAGGGCCTATTATTAAAGATGTAAGTTTATATGTACTATTTTTTGTCCTTCGTCTATTTGTTTGCTCACTAATTGGACAAAATTTGCATGATGTTGATGACTATGTTATTTATTTTTTTGTTGTCATATCAATGCATTAAAGTTGATGGGGTGTACATATATTAATGTGAGTTTGTTTCTTTTGTGTTATTTAGTAAATGTTTCTTCGATATCAGCCTACGCAAACAACATTCTAGTGCTTAATGGATCAAATTTTGAAAAATGGAAAAAATATTTAGTAATCATTCTTGTGTGTATGGATTTGGATTACGCGCTTCATGTTAATGAACACACTAAGCCTACTGATTCTAGTTCAGCAAAAGATAATGCTTCTTATGAAAAGTGGGAACGTTCTAATCGCATTAGTCTTATGATAATGAAACACTCCATTTCTGAAACTTTTCGTGGTGCCATGCCTAAGGAGGAAAATGATAAAGATTTCCTACGTCGGGCTGTAGACCAATTTATTGCATCAAAAAAGGTGGAGGCAAGTACGCTTATTAGCAAACTTGTTACCATGCCGTATACTGACAAAGGAAATATAAGGGAGTACATAATGGAAATATCTAATCTTGGAGTTTTCTGACAATCTCCTTGTGCACCTCATTTTGATTTATCTTCTTACACAGTTTGGTCTCTTTAAGATCAATTATAATACTCAAAGGAAGAAATTGACTCTTAATGAGCTCATTGCTCAATGTGTGCAAGAAGTGGAACGTCTGAAACGAGAAAATATAGAAAGTGCTCATATGCCGACATTTTCCAATGGCAATTCAGACATCAAGAAAAAAAATATTTTTTTTAAAGCTAAGGGAACTACATCTGATG
The DNA here is from genome assembly GCA_963556465.1 of Berberis vulgaris. NCBI lineage: Eukaryota > Viridiplantae > Streptophyta > Magnoliopsida > Ranunculales > Berberidaceae > Berberis > Berberis vulgaris. The sequence continues at coordinate 48,171,915 of OY747136.1, forward strand.
GGACATCACAGGCAAATGTGCAACAGAAACATGATAAGGTCGTTACATATTTCTTTTGCAAGAAAGCAGTCATGTGAAGAAGAATTGTCTCAACTATCAAAAGTGGCTTGCAAAGAAATGTGATAATTTTAGTTTCGCTTGTTCTGAATTTAATCTAGATGAGGTACCACGCCATTCCTAGTGGATAGATGCAGGTCCAACTATTCACATCAGTGTTTCCATGTAAGATTGCAAGGAGTTGAAAAGCAAATGATACCGAAAGGTTCATTTACATGGGGAATGACAATAAAACTTGCGTGGAGGCAATTGGAGTATTTAGATTAAAATTAGAGTCTGGGTTTTATTTGGATTTGGATGGAGACTATTTATGTACTATCATGTAGGTGGAATTTAATTTCTATTTCCAGTTTAGACAAATGTGGTTATACTTTTTCTTTTGGAAAATGATGTTTTAGTCTCTAACAAAATTTCGATGTTAATGGTACTGAATCTCAGATTGATAATCTATATAAGTTAGACTTAGATATCTTCCACTTACAATCAAATGAAACTTTGCATATTATAAATTACGGTACTAAGCGAAGATTAATTAATGAGAACTCTTCTATGATATGACATAAGCATCTAGATCATATCTCTCAACCGATGATTGAAATACTTATGTCAATTGGAGTTCTTAGTACCACTGATTTTACAAATTTTACGATTTGTATTGAATGCATAAAAGGAAAACAAACAAACACTATGAAGTTAGGTGTTTATATGAATTTAGGTGTCTTAGATTTAATATATACTGATATTTGTGGTCCATTCCCTACGGCTTCTTGGAATGGTCAATGATGTTTTATCACTTTTACATATGATTATTCTTGCTATGAGTATCTATACTTAATACATGAAAAATCACAATCATTGGATGTGTTCAAGGCCTAAAGCCGAGGTTGGAAATCAGCATAATAAGAAAATTAAGGACGTTAGATCTGACCGTGGTGGTGAATACTATGGTAGATATGACGGTTCAGGTTAATGTTCAAGTCCATTTGCAAAGTACTTACAGAAATGTGGCATCGTCCCTCAGTACACCATGCCAGGGACACCAAGTCAAAATGGTGTATCTGAGAGACAAAATCGGACCCTAAAAGACATGGTTAGGAGCATGATTTGTCATTCTACCTTGCCAGAGTCTCTTTTGGGAGAGGCCCTAAATAGTACAATTTATATCCTTAATATAGTATCCAATAAAGCCGTTAATAAAACCCCATATGAGTTATAAAATAGTAGACATCCTAACATTCGACACTTACATATTTAGGGGTGTCCAAATGATGCTAGGCCTTACAGACCTCATGAAGGAAAATTGGACTCCAGAACTGTTAGTTGCTACTTTATCGAATATTCAAAAAGATCAAAGGGATTCAAGTTTTATTTCACTTCTAATAATACATTAATTGAGACGGATAATGCCAAGTTTATTGAGGATATTGAAAGTAGTAGATCACACAATCCAGAAATATTAGTTTTGAAGATGAACGTGTTAACATTCCTATGATGGATATTCACCTAATAACTTGATCACACCTGCTCTTGAGCAGGATGTTGATGCATATCACAAAGATATAGTTGGATTGCCTTCTGCTAATTCAGAAGCACCTCAAGTTCTTCAATTACAAATGCCAATAAAGAGATCCAATAGGGAGAGAAGATCTGCTATTTCAGACGATTATTTAGTTTATCTCGATGAGCATGCGTTTGATATAGGAATGGAAAATGATCTTACACTTTCCTTCAACCCAAATAAAAGTGTTCACTCTTTAGATTGGGTGAATGCTATGTTAGATGAGTAAAAATCTATAAAGGACAACGGTGTTTGTGATCTTGTCCAATTACCTGTGGGGTGAAACCAATTGGATACAAATGTGTTTTTAAAACCAAACAAGATTCCAAAGGTAACATTGAAAGATATAAGGTACGTCTTGTTGCTAAAGGCTTTAGTCAAAAGGAATGCATTGATTATAAAGATACTTTCTCTCCAGTTTCTACGAAAGACTCTTTTATAATTATTATGGCCCTTATAGTTCATTATGATTTAGAGTTATATTAGATGGATGTTAAGACCACATTTCTGAATAAAAATATTGCAAAACTATTTATGTGAAGCAACCATGAGGTTTTGATATTAAGGACTAATAACATAAAGTTTGCAAATTAACGGAATCCATCTATGGCTTAAAGCGAGCATCTCGTCAACGGTATAAAAAGTTTGATTAAGTAATTTTCTCTTTCGGTTTTGAGAAAAATCCGGTTGATTAATGTGTTTATCATAAGATTAGTGGGAGCAAATTTATTATTTTCTAGTGTTATATGTTGATGAAATCATACTTGAAAATTGTGCCATAAATTTATTTCTTTCAACAAAAAATTTTATGAAAGTTTTGTTGCTATAGCATAATAGGTGATAGGCATGTAGGCTAATTGCGCTGATCACATAGCATTATTGGTCTATCACACCAAATATTTGTTGAATTAGCACTTGGTAGGTTTTTTTGCATTAAGTAAAATACTCATTGTTACGAGTGATAAGTTGAGTTTGTTCTAATGTCCAAAGAATGATTTATATATGGAAGGAATACATGAAAATTATTTATCATGCACACGTAGTAGGGAGTATAATGTATGATAAAGTTTATCTATAATAGGATATTATGTATATCATTTGAATGTTTGCCAGATATTTCAGACTGAAGAATATTCACTAAGCAGCGACTGTTGTAGTATTTTAAACGAATACAATTTTATGCTCACATGCTAAAGATCTTATCAATTGGATTAAATATCAAGGTAAATTTTGTGTATTGCCCATAAATATTATTTGTTTGATGTAAAGCATATAGTCAAACATTATGGTTAAAGAATTTTTTTATTTTAGGGCTTCACGTTATAAGTTATTGAGAAACGTTATGAAACAAAGCCACTGGTTGTAATAAGAGAATTAGATCGTTCGTTCTAAATTATATCGACTCAAGGTTTTTTATGACAATTAAGAATGTACCACATAAGGTGTTCAACGAGCATGTTGCTCATGTATGGTGTGGTTAGTTCTTATGATGCTCCTTATCAATGGGAGTCCATGTTTAATTATAGTTGATGATTACTTTAGTTTATTGATGATTCTAAAATAAAGATTTCTACTGTTTCAATTATGGTTGCGCATATACAGTTTGATGAAGTAGAATAAAGCGATTCAATTTTGAATCATAAGGTAGAAACAATTGAAAATGGACATGATCAGGGATCACACTACATGTCATTTTCATGCTACACATCCATACTTTGATCTATGTCGTTGATTGTATTGGTACTTGTGACCATGGATGGGTCCAACTCGATAAATGTGGTGAAGGCCGCTATGAACATATATTAATATTTTCAATGAACCAGATTGTTTTGAGACGACACTCACAACTCTTGACAGTCAAGTTTTGAGCTCATAAAGTTTTACAATGTATAATCTATGGATAATCTATGTAGTCCAAGTGAGAGATTGTTAAAAAATTCCCTTAAGGTGGATCTACATAGCTCATATTATTATACGTTGTAGACTGTCTAACTATAGGTGAGTGGTATTTGATTAGACCAGATTAGTTGTGATTATTAAGAAACAAGACTAGGGTCATAAACACGTTTTTAATTACATGTTTTATATCTTGACATGTATTATTAAATTGAGTATGAAGGTTATTTATGTGTAGATACCAATTTAAGTCTCAATATAATTCTATTATTAATGATGGGCTAATAATAGGGTTCAATATATACGGTTGAGATCCCACTCCAAACCTAAGTCTCTATATCCTATTTTTCTCATTTGGTTTGAGAAACACAAGAAAAAAAATGTTCTGGAGGTGGAAGATCTCTCTGCTACGTGTTGCTAGTTCATGAGGATTGCTGAAAGGATATTCTTCAACAATGGCGACAGGTACGCATTGATTACGGTTTTTCTTCCTTGATTATTGACCCGAGGTCTTGGTTTAGGATCTGTTGGATTCCTACATTCTTATCTTTTTGTATTAACTTTACGGAAAAAGGATATCTAATTCTATAGATGTGAACATGTGCATCCACCATTTGTATCTGTTCTTCATAAGAGGCTCTTGCATAGATGATTGTACTAGCAGTTTCACATCAAGCACGTTACACCTTGAGATCGTAGCTTCCATTGTCATAGTCAGTTTCTCATTCTTATTATTTTTCATCAGGTCTAACTGTGTGAATACAACGTCATCTTAATCACTCTCTAGTATACTGCCAAGATCCTATCCATTGATTGGTTGAACTCCTGATATCTTTGCAAACAAAAATAGACGCAATCAATGGATTGGAGAAGTCTTGAATCATTGTCTTACTGGAACCTGTGTTTTTCAAGGCACTCTTAGTGCTTGCCAAAGTGTCACTGCCAATCCTACAAATGTTGAACATATGCTCAAGACTAAATTCTCTGTTTTTTTTTTTTTTTTTTAAAATTCTCTGTTTACCCAAAGATGATTTTGCAAGCAAAACCTTCATTTATTTCCTTGGTTCTGGAATATTCAATGTAGATGGGAAGGACTGGAAATTTCAAAGGAAAGTATCAAGCCATGAGTTCAATACTAGATCTCTCCGAAAATTTGTTGAAGACGTTGTTGAGACTGAGCTCTCCAACCTACTTATTCCCATTCTCTCAACTGCACCCAACAATAAATCTGTGCTTGACCTGCAAGATATTCTCCAAATTTTTTCCTTTGACAACATTTGCATAGTTGCTTTTGGGCTCATTCTCATTACATGTAATGTAACCATCATTTTGACCACCTCAATTTGCAGTTGCTATTGAAACTGCTACTATGTTAAGCACTAAGCGTTTGCTTTGTGTGCTTCCCATTATTTTGAAAGTCAAATGAGCACTTAATATTGGATCTGAAAAGAAATTGAGGCAAGCATTTTCAAAAATCAAGAAATTTTTAGAATACATCATTAAGAAAAAGAAGCAACTACACCAAGAGAAGTCTTCATTAGATGTTATTGATCTTCATCAAGGTTCCTGAGTTCTTGCCAATTTAGTGATGACTTTGTGAGAGACATGGTTATCAGCTTTATCCTTGCAGGCCGTGACACCAATTCAACATGGCTGACTTGGTTTTTCTGGTTGGTGTCTAATAATTCTCATGTAGAAGAAGAGTTACTAAAGGAATTATGAGAGAAATAAGAAGTGCATCATGTGATGAAGTTAAAAGATATGGTCTACATCCCACGCATCGTTGTGTGAGAATATGCCATTATACCCGCCAGTCCCTATTGAGAGAGTAAAGAGGCTGCAGAGGATGATATTTTACCATATGGAACATTTGGTATGGTGCTGCAAGTGACATTATTCATGGTGATCTAATTTTGGATCACTTTATTTGTGAAACTGTTTTTCAAAATTTTTTGTCTGAATTTAGTTTGACTTAAAATTGTTTGATGGACCATTACATCACAAAGTGATATTGTTTGGGTGTTGTTACAAAACTACGTATTTGGTGTAGTGGAAGAAAGAAATGAGAATTGCTTACCATCCATACACAATAGGGAGGATGGAGAAGTTGTGGGATCCTGATTGTTTGTAGTTCAAGCCTGAGATGTCCCAACAACGAAATTTTAGTGCAAAGGATATCTATATGTACCCGATATTTCAAGCAGGGCCACAAATTTGTCTAGGGAAGGAGACGACTTTCTTACAGATGAAGATAATAGTAGATGGAGTTCTACGAAGGTCACGAATCGTACCGGCCAGTGACAAATAAAGGTTTTTACCCAATTTTCATTTCCTATATGACTTCCAAAATGAAATATGGTTTTCCAGTAAGGATTGAAAAGAGAACGGTGTTGGGACAAATACCAATAAAATAATACCAATGAAATAATCTAAAGCAGTAATAAACGAGACACCAAGATTTACGTGAAAAACCCTTCAATGTGAAGGGAAAACCACGGGGCAAATCCAAGAGAATCCACTAATCAAATAAGAAGAAGTACAATAATTTCTCAAGCTTTTTGCCCAAAACTTGAGTAATACAAGGAATAAATAACACGGGTTACTTCACATCAAATTAACCCAAAAACTCCTTCAACTTCTTCTACTAAATCAATCAACAAAACTAAGTCGATATCGCAGCCACGCGTCACACTTTGTCACACAAAATCGCGACCAAAGAATTAGACACAAAGTCACCGTCCATGCGCACACAGCCGCACCAAACACCAAAGAGAATACTATGTTCTCTGTTGCTTATTCACGCAGCAGCTTCTCTGAAAATACTATTGAATAAAACTTTGTTTTATGCACCTATTTATACTTGTTTGCAGCCGCCCAACACCGCCCAAATAGAACTTTGTTTCTATTTAATTAACCAGCTGCCAAAACAAAAATTATGTTTTTGTTTTTTATTGAAAACATTTTTCCTTATTCAACCAAACTTGAAATTATGTTTGATTAATTACCAAAGTTGGATCCACCCTAATGGGCTGAACCTCAACAAATCTCCCCCTCCAGACCATTAGGGAAGTATCACAGCCTAATCATATTAGGCCATTCCAATGAGTTCTCTACAGAACTCATGTTTTCCTTTTGAAACTACTTTTGTCATCATGTCGGAAGGATTTTCACTAGAATGAATCTTTGCAACCTGGAAACAATTTTTCTCAAGCACATCACGTATCCAGTGGTAACGTGTATCAATATGCTTGGTAAGTCCATGGTATGTGCATTCTTACACAACTCAATAGCACTCTGACTATCACAATGCACCACATACTGATTCACACCCAGCTCCTTGAGCAATCTTTTCAACCATAAAATTTCTTTCCCTGCTTCATTAATGACAATATACTCGGCTTCAGTAGTTGACAAAGCAACACACTTTTGCAATCTAGACTGTCAAGCTATAGCTCCCCCTGCAAAAGTGAAAACATAACCTGAAGTCGACCTCTTCTTGTCTAAATCACTTGCAAAATTTGCATCTGTGTACCTTTCTAACACAGCTCCTGAATTACCAAAGCTTAAACAAGGCTTTGAAGTATCTTTCAAATATCTCATAATCCATTTAACTGCAGCCCAATGTTCTTTTCCTGGATTTTCTGAATACCTACTCACAACATTGACTGCTTGAGCAATATCTGGTCTTGTACAAACCATAGCATACCTCAAACACCCTACAACAGAGGAGTATGGAATACTTGACATATGCTTCTTTTCTTTATTAGTATGAGGAGATAACTTGGCACTTAACTTGAAGTTATTAGCAAGTGGAGTACTCACGGGCTTAGCATCACTCATGTTGAACCTTTCAAGTATTTTTTCAACATACTTTTCTTGTGACAACCACAACTTCTTAATTTTTTTGTCACATGTAATCTTCATCCCTAGGATGTGTTGAGCTGGCCCCAAGTCTTTCATATCAAAAGAGCTAAACAAATCTTTTTTCAACCTGCCAATCATATCAACATATTTTCCAACAATTAGCATATCATCAACATAAATCAAGAGAATAATGAAGCTATCAAGCGAAAAATATCTTACATAAACACAATGGTTTAGAAGTGTTCTCTTGTAGCCATGTCCTACCATAAAGAAGTCAAACTTCTTATACCACTGTCTCAGAGCCTGTTTCAATCCATAAAGGCATTTCTTCAATCTGCAAACCCTCTGGTTGTGCCATGTAAATTTCTTCATGCAAATCTCCATGAAGAAATGCAGTTTTAACATCTAACTGTTCAATCTCAAGATCCAGGCTAGCTGCAAGACTTAACACTACTCTAATGGATGTCATCTTCACCACGGGTGAGAATATCTCATCAAAATCTATCCACTTCTTTTGTGCAAAGCCTTTTACCACTAACCGAGCTTTGTGCTTCACATTATTTCCATCACCATCCTTTTTTTCAATTTGTACACCCATTTGTTCTTCAAAGGTTTTCTACCTTTTGGAATCTCAACTAAATCATAAGTACCATTCTTATGCAAGGAACTCATCTATTCTTGCATAGCTTTCACCCAACTATCTTTATCTTTATCATCTAGTACTTCTTGAAAAAATTTTGGTTCACCTTTTTCTATAAGGAAAACATACTCATGTTATGAATGGTGCGCGCACCCAACTCCTTCTGAATATATCAAAGAAAAACTTACAAGCGAGTTCAAAGTTCCAATCGAAAATTAACCAAGTTTTTGCTAGAACTTAGCTAGGCTAGAATTAAAATGGCATGGGCCCCGTGTGTGATCCTGTTATACACACTATTTGATACATTACAAGGCCTACACCTTACTAATGTAACTTTAGGTGGCTCATAAAAGCATCCACATTATGGTATTAGAGGCATCGCAAGCCAAAAGATTACCTACACATTTTTTCTAGAACTTTCCCAATAAAAAAGCTGGAAAGTTTTACCAAAACGTCAAAGAAGTTATCCGTGACCACAATTCAAAATGAAAAATTCTTTAGCGTTCTGGTAAAACATTTGATACAAACAATACAAGTACTACTAGAATACCCCTGTTGTTCAGTGACAGTTTACCAAACCGTGACTAAATGTAATGGACAAACACAGGTTACGTTCATTGGCGGTTTGCTAAAATGTTTGATGTGTCCTCTTGACGTTTTATGGAAACGTCCTTCTTTGCCTGATATCAATATTCTAGCAGGTTACGTTTGATGTGTAATGGACAAACACAGGTTACGTTTGATGTTATTTTTTCTCTAAGCAGTCTATACAATGAACCGGATATCAATATTCTAGGACCCCAGTTAATCCAACATCTTTGGAATGTAAAACTCTAAATATTTGAAGTTGAGAGTGAAAGAGTGAGAAAATATAATGAGAAGAATAAGAGAGGGAGAGGTCAATCAAGTAGACGTGAATGTAAAGGAGATGAAGAGGTGGTGAAGAAATTGGAGAGAAGGTGGAGACTGGAGAGGGAGGGGTAAATCAACTGCCTCTCAGAAATGCGAGGTGCCACCCTATGAAATCCAAAACCGACATGAGTTCACTAAGGAAGTAAGGGTGTGTTTGGTTGCATCAAATTCTATGCCATGGGAATTCATGAGTGGACCCCTTCATTTTAGGCAAAATTGATATATCACTCCACATCCACCATTTGATTTTATGATCAATGGTGGGAATGAAAGTCCTATGAACATGTGAATCACATGCCTTGGGGGACCAAGGAGTGGGATTCCCATGTTCATGAAACTTTCATTCCCACCATTGATCACAAAATCAAATGGTGGATGTGGAGTGATATATCAATTTAGCCTAAAATGTATTGATCCCCTTATGAATTTCCATGGCATAGGATTCCATGCAACCAAACACACCCTAAGAAATAAAGATAGACCTATTCGAATAAGGCTCTATATTTAGCATATACCACCGAAGATTCTTCAAAAAATTACATTCTCCATCAAAATAATCTTTGGTACCCTAGAACTTCGCTTGGCTGGGTCTATTCTATGATAGCATGGATCCCCATGTATGGTCCTGCTATACTTTCTAGCAAAATAATCTTTGCTAAAATTGAAGAGGAGAAAATAATAACAACAACAACAACAACAACCATTGATGAAAATATTTTGAAATTTGATGACTAAAAATTAACGACTTCTGGCCATCGGAAGAGCTGGTTTGTACTTAGAATGCCAACATCATAATTCCATTGACAAGAGATGAGTGGCGATGGGTTTTGGAAAGTATTGACGGTAATCATAGGTCTTTTTGTTATTTTTCCTCCGCTAATGTCAATTTCCTTTTGATATTAGCTTCTCTCTGGGACGGGCTCCATTGTGGAGACCCTTGCGTTTCCATTGATTTCTTTTCTCCTTTGTAACCCAAATGCTCATTTTTTAGTGTATGGAAAGTCAATTGTATGTCGTTTAGACTCTTAGTTCTGTTATGCTCAAATATATATATATATATATATATATATATATATATATTTTTTTTTTTTTTTCCCTATGAAATTTGTGTTTGTTTTTTGTGTGTAATAAGAGGTACAGATCGGTATTATATTAATTACGGACTCGACCTTTTCTTAGGATGTCACAGAAACATAAATATTCTCCACGTCTTCGCAGATAACACAACTTTTTCTTAGGATGTCATACAAGAAACATAAATTTTCTCCACGTCTTCTCACATAACAACTCTTTCAGTGAGGATCATCGGTGTCCTCTGAAGATCGCCTCTTAAAATAAAAAATAAAAAATAAAAAAATCTACTTGTCTAATAATGTCTTTGCCTGAGGGTGGCTCATTTATTCTCTTGGATGTGCAAAATGTGAATGACAGTGAAAGAAAAACTCAAAATTCCGCAGCATAAAGGTATATCCTCGATTTTGCATTGCCAAATGCCAACTCAATTAGGAGTCTAACATAGAATTTGGTGTTACCAAGTAGACTTTAGCGGCCACGTATGGTATTTTGTCGGCACTTTGTTGTCTTTAGTCCTAATGCACGGCTCTTGCATGCCAATTGGCTATTTCATATTAAGTGCCCCTTCAAACTTGACTATATAATAAAGACTTCCGAAATAGGTTACAGAGAAACCATTTGTATTAACATTGAACATCAACAATGTTACAGCTCGACCTCGTACCTCCATTTCTCCTCTTCCTTCTCTCAAACGTCTTGTTCATCGTTACTGTTGTCTATGCCAAGCCTTCTTCATTTCCTAGATCTTACCCATTCATTGGTTCATCCTTGGCCATCTTTGCCAATCGTGACCGACGCCATCAATGGTTGGCAGAGATTCTACGCAACTCCCCTACTGGAAGTTTTGTTCTTCATCGTCCCCTGGGCATTCGTCATATTATCACTGCTAATCCTGCAAATGTGCAACATATGCTGAAAACTCACTTCCACCTATATCCCAAAGGCCAATCCTCAACTACCACTCTACATGACCTTCTCGGCTCAGGTATATTTAATGCGGATGGTGATCAGTGGAAATTCCAGAGACAAATATCAAGTCATATATTCAACACAAACTCTCTTCGTAAGTTCATTGAGACTGTCGTTGAGACCGAACTCTCTAACCGCCTAATACCCATGCTTTCCACTGCTGCCAATGAAAACTCAGTGCTCGACTTGCAAGACATCCTTCAAAGGTTCACCTTTGATAACATATGCCAGATTGCCTTTGGGTTTGATCCTGAATACTTGCTACCGTCCCTGCCAGCGACAAAAATCGCAGTTGCATTTGAAGATGCAGGAATTATAATTGGCAACCGGTTCATAGTCGCACATCCAATTGTTTGGAAGCTGAAAAAAGCTCTTGATATTGGATCAGAAAAGTGCCTGAAGAAAGCAATATCACAAGTTCGTGGATTAGCTCAAAGCATAGTTAGGAAAAAGAAAGTAGATCTAAAAGAACAACCAGAAACTCAAATGTCTGATCTATTATCGAGGATCTTAAAATCTGGCCATTCAGATGAAGAGTTTGTGACTGACATGGTTATTAGCTTTCTCTTAGCTGGCCGTGATAGCACATCAGCCGCTCTGACTTGGTTTTTCTGGCTAGTTTCTACCAATTCTAATGTAGAGAAAGAGTTACTTAAGGAGATAGGAGAGAAATCAACATCACCAATTTATAATGAAGTAAAAGACATGGCTTATACACATGCAGCACTCTGTGAGAGCATGAGGTTGTATCCACCAGTTCCTGCCGACACCAAGGAGGCTGCAGGTGATGATATTTTACCAGATGGTTTGGTGGTGAAGAAGGGAATGAGAGTAACGTACCATCCTTATGCAATGGGAAGGATGGAGAAGTTGTGGGGTCCAGACTGTCTTGAATTTAAGCCAGAGAGATGGTTGGAGAAGGATAAAGACTCCCACAAATGGAGTTTTGCCGCCAGGGATGCATATTTGTACCCAGTGTTTCAAGCAGGACCCAGGATCTGTCTAGGTAAAGATATGGCATTCTTGCAAATGAAAAGAGTAGTAGCTGGAGTTCTGCAAAGGTATCGAGTCTTACCGCAGATGGAGAAAGGTTGCGAACCAGTTTATGTGTCTCATCTGACTTCAAAAATGAAAGGTGGATTCCCTGTGAGGATTGAGGAAAGAGAGACTAGTGATATGTGAGTGTCAATTATCTGTTATGTGAGTGTCAAGGAGTGAGATTCTCATGATCATAGGACTTCCATTCCCACCATTGATCATAAAATCAAATGGTGGTCAAATGGTAGATGTGGAGTGATATATCAAATTAGCCTAAAATGTAGGGGTCTCCTCATGAATTCCCATGGCATAGGATTCCATACAACCAAACACACCCTTATTTTCATGTGTTCTAAATACTAAGCTAACATCATCTCACTCCCTAGGCAGGCCGACCACTGATGTGACAAAAACGAGTACTTCTGATAATACGAAACATATTAAATTAAGCACTTTCTAGTCTCATTGGTCGTATTGTCACTTTCCAAATTCCAACTACCTTGACCATGTATTTACTCAAACGGATATCCTTCTTGCAAATCCCCGTTGTTTAGAATTTTGGATTCTTTGAAGTAAATGTTGGCACTAGTGGGTTAGTGAAAATATTTGCAGGCTGTAAGTAAAGAGAAATATGTTCTATGGGTTTAAACGGGAAGACAAAATTTTCAATTTTCAATTTTCAATTTTCAATTTTCAATTTTCAAAGTTAGCCAGAGATCAGCTAGGACTGATCTACATCCTTTTCTTCCCACTCTTTTATAAGTGTCAACACTTTATTGTCTTTTACTTAAGGAGATAGGACAGAAATCAACATCACCAATTTATAACAAAGTAAAAGACATGGGTTATACCTACCACAAAATGGTTCATTTGTGGCGGATTTATTTATAATACTGGTAGATTAAATTTTCCGCCACATTTGAGTCAAATCTGTTCTGGCGGACATGTCGTCCGCTAGATATGTTCTTAATCCGTCACATTTGAGTCTAAAACCACGTGCTTTGTCAGACTCTCTACTTCCTCCTTTCATCACGTCTAATACCAAAAGACAAAACTTAGCACAACTTATGACCCCAAATTAGAAACAAGGTAGAGTAAGTCTAGCCAGCCAGTTTGCTAGCCATTTTTACCAAGTTTTATTTTTCTTACATCTTTTACCCATTTCTCTTTAAAACACAACCACAAACACCATCTATAAAAAGGGTAGAAGTGTAAAAAAAATCCAAACTTGGCCAAAAAATGGTTAGCTAACTTGGCTGGTTAGACTTTCAAAGAGGCAACAATTCTAGGCAGTCAGGGTTGGTAGCCATTTTTTTGCCAGGTTTTGGGCTTTTTACACTTCTACCCCTTTTATAAATGATGTTTGTGGTTGTGTTTTAAAGAGAAAGGGCAAAAGTGTAAAAAAGCTCTAGCCTGGCCAAAAATGGCTGTCACACCTGGCTGTCAGAAAATGAAATTCAGAAAACGATCCTGAGAATACTTGTGTTTAATATTAGCCATACAATTTTACCAACAATTCTTAAGAGCCAGCCCCTAGCGCCAGATCGGCACCAGGGGAGCCTCAAGATCCTCCATCATCTTATTTTCTTCATTTGTTCTTCATCTTCATCTATTTTCTTCATCTTCATCATGTTCTTGAGGCTCCCCTAACGATGATCTGGCGCTAGGGTTTGGCTCCTAAGAAAGACTCCAATTTTACTAGTATCTTATTCTTCCTTTCATTTTAAACTTTTCATTATGGCTGACAGGGGTCGTTGTTGCCTTTTCATTAATGGGAGGGTTTCTAGGGTTCCTAATTTGGGTTTTTAGGGTTCCTAATTTGCTCTCAAAGTTATTTACTAAATAACTTATTCATAATCTTTCAATTTAATTAGGAGTCTTTTTAGTTTCTTTTTAGGATTAAGCTTTATTTTTTCTTTTAGGAATAGACTGCTTGTTATTTTAGTATTTGATTCTATTTTTTCTTTTAGGAATAAGTTGCTATATTCAAGTAGTTGAGCACTATAAATAGAGCTCTTCCTCAATATTGTAGGAGACTTTTGATTTTGAAAATTTAATTGACATTAGGGTATTTCTTTGTGTTCTTGGGCGAATCTCTTGTATCATTCCCTGTTAATTATCTATTAAAACTAGCCTACAGAATAATCGCTATTCTGCCTGGCATCAGTTGGTATCAGAGTTTCAGCATCTTCTTAGAGTGAGATCTCATCAGTTTTTATGGCTGGTGGTCGTGGTCGTCACAGGCTGTCCTAACGTGGAAACCCCAAACCGTGATCGTAACGTTCAGGATGTGATGATTGAGGATTTACAGAGGCAAGTTGCAGAGTTAAGCCGACGTCTAATGGCGTAGGATTTCAGTAATCGTGAGATGAAAGATCATGATTCTGATTCCAGTTTCAAAAACTCGTATCACAATCGTGTTTGACTCTGGGAGCACCGTGGTCGGGAGGATCGTCATGGATACCTCGGATTCAGAGTGGATCTGCCCGAGTTTTCTGGTACGTTACAGGCCGAAGGATTCATCGATTGGTAGTATAAAGTATAGCGTATTTTTTATTATAAGGAAGTCCCAAATCGTGTCAGGGTGAAATTGGTCGCCATCAAACTCAAATGCAGAACATTTGCGTGGTGGGAGCAGTTGAAGCGTGCACGAGACAGGCAGGGCAATGACAAGATCACTGATTGGGAGAAGATGAAGAAGAAGATGAAGGGTCGCTTCCAAGAGAGACAAAATTTTCTATTTTCACGGTCTCGAGGCTCGGCCATTCATTTCGTTGTGCCGCCCAACCACTACGTACGAATTTTTGATCCATGTACCATTGTTCTTCAAAGAAATATACATTACCTTCACCAATCTTCCATGTAATATGTTCAGAAAAACTCCCACGAAGATCCAAAAGGCCTTTCATAAATGTAGATATACCAGTATTAGGAACTTGTTGGCTTAGAGCTACATCTTTTTTAAATATTTCCCCCTCATGAAAGCATCCCAAAGAGAATTTGTACACACCAAGTTCCACAAAGCCTTCATTCTAAAGGCCTTAATCACACCCTTCAGATCACGAACGTCTAAACCACTCTCTTCTATAGGCGTACTTGGTTTTCTCCATGCAACCCAATGTCTCTTATGTTTACCCTCATGGTCACCCCAAAAGAAACCTGAAATTATTTTTCCCATATATTTAACCACCTTAACCACCCCACCCCCCCCCCCCCCCCCCCCCCGGGAGAAAGTAACCTGGCATTCCATCCCTGAATTTTATTTTGTATCTCTGCACCAGTTCCCCAAAGTAGCTAATCTTACAATGACCCTGATAAATTGGTACACCTAGATATTTAATTTGAGTGAATTTAAATTGAAATCACGTCCATTGCTTTATTCGGATAATCCTTCCCAGTGCCATATTCTCATCAGTCATAAATGAGTTTTTACTTACATTCACCTTCTCACGGCCCAATATCTATCAAGAAACCTCTTACAACCCACGACTGGCCTTTTTTCAATTCAAAAAATTAATAACTCATCTGCATTCATGAGGTGCGTCAAAGGCGCACATATTCTAGGAGTATTAAAAATATTTAATTTCAACCGCTTTGAAGGCTCTAGTCAGACCTCTGCTTAAGACTTCTGTAGCCATCACAAATAAAAGTGGTGACAGAAGATCTCCTTGCCTAAGACCTCTCGAAGTCCATAACTGCATTTATACCTTCCTTGCATCAACACCGAAAAACTACATTTTGTAATGCAATTAGAGATTGCTAAACAAAACCTGTTATCAAGACCAAACCTGCACAGAATGTCAAAAAGGAAATTCCATTCTAGCCTGTCATAAGCTTTCTCCATATCCAATTTAAAGATCACACTTCCACTACAAATCTTCTTCCCAAGTGATCTCATCACTTCTTGAGCCAATTAAGCCAAATTTTCTGAAATCAATCTCCCTTCAACAAAAAGCCTCATCTACATGAGAAATAATATCTGGAAGTATAGTCGCCAACCTTGTACAAAGAATTTTATTGAATATTTTATATATAACATCGCATAGCGTTGGTCTAAATTCAGTAAAAGTAGTTGGTTGAATATTTTATATATTTTATGAAATTTTTTGTAAAAGAACCTGGTAAGGACCTCCCTTCGAAAATTGACAACCCTCCACACATCCATCCCAACAATATCCCAGCAAGACTAACCTCATCAGCTGGATACTGAACACTGCATATCTAACCTCGTCCATAAAAGGTTGTAACATTAGTGTATCTGGGTCTCTACCACCTAATTCATCGGATTCTTCCAGAATAACATTGAAATCTCCTCCAATCAACCAAGGCTCTATAACACCCATCCCCCATTGTTCCACTTTTACCCAGATATCTCTCCTTTCTACCACTGAACATTTTGCATATATGAAATTAATTAAAAATACCTGATTTGTTAAATTCAGCTTCACTCTACAATGGATCGCTTATTCAGAAAACTCTACTACATTTAGATCCACTTCATTCGACCAAAAAATCCACAACTTCCAGCCTAACTGTTCGTTCGACGTGAATAATGGCATGAGAACTTTACCACCTACCTCCATGTGTCTGTTAGAGTTAATCATTGGTTCAGCAATGACAAGTACTTTCACAGAGTGATTCTAGGGAGCAAGGGAGTGGGAGCGGGAGCGAGAGAGGCCCCCACCGCCCACCCTCCTCGGGATGCGCACCCTCGCTCATCCTGAGGAGGGTGGGCGGTGGGGGGCCTCCCTCGCTCCCTAGAATTTCACATTTTCGCATCATGTTTTGTAACAAGCTATTTTTAATCTGCTTTGGGACTCCCTGTTCCCCACTCCCCCAAGCATTCCGAATTAATATCTTGTCAATCATGGTATAAAGATTGGACTGACTTCTTCCTGGTCACTCTTTTATCCCCAGCAGGGATAGTGTTTTTCCCTATTTTTTTCTTCTACTTGGTATACTCCTCACCTAATTGTGCGCCCATTTCCACATCCACCTTGATATCGCCATCACGTTCTTCAGAATCTGACAAAGTCACCCTCTCTTTGTCACCCTGGATAGTCAAAATCTAAATTACTTCCGTCTAGAACTTATACCTCCACAAAAGATAATTTTTCCTTCCCATCAACAATCTGAACATCATCATTATTCTGCTTAATTCCCTCCTCTTCCGTGTCATCATCTCCGTTTCTTACCGACTCTATCGCATGCACGATTTCACTACTCCCATATCCTGCATGCTAGTCCATCCGCTTTGAATCAGACCCAAACACCCCAACCTCATTGCTAACCTAATCCACCTTGTTGTCTTTATTTTTTCCTGCAGCTGTGTTCATATCTGACAGGCGATTAATTGAAGCAAGCTGATCTGTTTCTGATGTCACTGCTTGTCACTGAATCAGACCCAAACACCCCAACCTCATTGCTAACCTAATCCACCTTGTTGTCTTTCTTTTTTACTGCAGCTGCGTTCATATCTGACAGGCGATTAATTGAAGCAAGCTGATCTGTTTCCATTCTGCTAGGCATTTTGGATGGCTATGAACGTGAAACACTTGGCAAGTAGGTCTGCGGGCCTTCCAATTCAGCACCCTCAAGGACTTGCATATCTGTTTTGTTCCCAGACTTCTTCGGGCCTTCTACACACTACACCAAAAACCCCCATTAGCAACGGTTCTATACCGTGGGCGTAAGCCATTGCCACGGCTAAGAGCCGTGGACTACAGGGGCGTCGCGAAATCCTTTGTAACGGCTATAAACCGTTGCTAAAATTGTAGCAACGGTTTTATGCTTGAATGGGGGGCGTGATTTTCAGCAATTAGCAACGGTTATAAACCGTTGCAATAATAATAGCAACGGTTTTTAGCCGTGGCAACAATAGCAACGGTTTTAAGCCGTGACAAGGTGTAGATATTAGCAACGGTTATAAACCGTGTCTAATTAAGTAGCAACAATTTTAAGCCGTGGCTAACCCTAGCCACGGTTATAAGCCGTGGCAAGGTAGCCACGGTTTTTAGCCGTTGCAATAGTTAGCCACGGTTTAAAACCGTGGCAAAATTTTTTTTTTTTTTTTTTTTTTTTTTTTGCTATCAAATGACTTTGAGTCATTGAGTCAAAATCTATCAAATAATGGAGGCAAAGTAATGTAATTAATGGAGGCAAAGTAATGTAATTAATAAGAAAATGTATTACATTGAGTCAAAATCTATCAAATAATATCTCAAATACAATGATAGTCAAGGAAAGCCACGTCATGCTCAAGTCGTACATTATCAGAATGCACGATATTAGATAGACTATTGGCTTCTTCTTGTGCAAGCTCTACACTAGAAAGTTTCACTTTCAGCAGTTCCATTTCCCTTACTGTGTCACCCAACTTTTTCTCCATGTCCTGTCTACTTTTAGCAACAGATGACAAATTCCTCTCTGCACCTTCCTTGCTAGCCAATGCAGCTGCCAGTCGTTCTTCTAGAGTACTGTTCTTTCGTATCAGTGAAGCCAACTTGGCCTCGTAAAACTGATGCAGTCCCACTGATTTTCCATCGGGATCAGGAAATACAATATCGTCATTACTGCTGAAATTTCCAATAACTTGCTTGGTATGGGGTTTTGAAAAGTCAGAGAACGATAGAGTAGATATCACTTCTGTTGTGGGTTTACTCCCAACAATACCAGTTCGGTCTCTGTCTTCAGGTTTAGTTCTCTGTTCCACTGCCTGAAAAGATTAAAAACTTGTCTTAGTGGCAGCAATATTACAACGTATGACATGATAACACTACAAGAAAAAGTCTCATCAATAGTGTTTCAAAACCGCTATGGTATCCTACTATAGCGGTTTAGTAACCGCTATGACAGCCAAAGCTATAAAAGAAACACGGGCTATCATAGCGTTTTTAAACCGCTATGGTAGGTAGACTATTTATAGCGGTTTTAAAACGCTATGGTAGCTTATACATAGCAGTTTAAAAACGCTATCGAAGGCTATAAAACCGCTATGGAATACTCTGCTATAGCGTTTTAAAACCGCTATGGTAGACTATACATAGCAGTTTAAAAACGCTATTGAAGACTATAAAACCGCTATGGTAGAGTATACATAGGATTTTTTTTTTTTTTTTTTTTTTACTTTTGATTACATCTTATAGGTAAGTATAATTCAGCACGTGCATCAATTCTTGCATCAGGTAAGTAAAATTTAATATGACTTTTTATTAAATTTAAAAACGGCATTTACAACCTCTGATCAACAAATTCCAGCAATTGTTTTCAAGCAATTCATTACCGCAACAACATTTACAATTCATTACAGCAGAAATTTAGATCATTCACAATTCATTACAGCACGTGCATCAATTCATTACAGTAGAAACAACAGCATTTACAATTCGACATTGTGTAGTCCATTGCATCCTCCTGGAGCTTTTCTTTTCTCAATTACTTTCAAAACTGCATGGCCAGCAGCTGTACATACGGGAACAGAGGAACTTACAAGGACAGAGACTGAGACATAGAAATGACACCCAAAGTTCTTCTTGATCTTGGGAGCTTTAGAGCTTTAACTGATGTTTCACTTTCTGTGTCCGTTGTGCTAACAAGGTTGTTGTTGTTGTTGTTTTGTGATGGAAAGTAATGGAGATGTTCGTTTGTTTGATGAAGAAAAGATGATGGAGTCAGAAAATCTTGAGCTTACCAGTATTTATCCATGTGTCAAGAGGCACTCTAAGGGACCTTTGTGTCAAATAACAAGCGTCATCCCAAGTGTATGGAGCTTTTCTAACCTGGTATCTCCAGAACCAACAGCTACTCCACAGTAGTAACTGCATAGAGTAAAGAGGATAAATCAGACGCTATTAACAGAACAAAGAAAACATCTTAACAATCAATCGATAGATTTTATGCTTTTTGTTGCTGATATGGGTATTCTGACCTTACTGAGAGTGTATGGCATGAGAACAAACTGGACACCTAGAAGTCCCCATATGGAGGATTTTTCAGCTCCTTTAATCTGCAAATCAAGTTCTTTCTCAAGATCTTCTCCTGCCTTCCTGGTAGTGAGCAAATGAAGGTCTTTAAGTACATTTCAAATACATACAAAACGAGCCATGAACAGTGAAGGATACGAGTCTGAATGGAAAAAATAAAGCTAGGCACCACCGTGAAAAATTATAATGAATCACATCTTTTCATTTTGATTACAATTCTGACAGTTTCTGCAACCCAGAACATTTAAACAGTCCAATGAGTGAGAGTTATGATAAAGACATACTTGTCTATCTGCTTGTGTCCCTTTTTCTTGCTAGCCACTCCACCATTGCGTTCAAGTTCCAGCGCCCGTAATCTATTCTTGTAAGCCGGTGTCTTCTTTACCATACTTATGGCCTGAAACAAGTGAAGAGTACTTCAAAATATTGAATTGAAGTGAAATAAACACTTTCCGATGATTAAATATGGAAAACGGAAAGAAAATACATGAAAGAGCAAACAAAGAGCAATTTGTTACAAACAAGACAGAAATAACACCAAACAAGACAGAAATAAAACCACATTCTACATGCACTATTCGAGATTTTGCACTACTTACAAGTGGCATAGTGGTTGTAAAATTTAAACAAGAACTGTTTTGATTACTTGAATACAAGTACCAGCTCAATCTCAATAAACAGCAACAGCAGCAGCAGCAGCAGCAGATAGCAGCAGCAGCAGCAGCCATCCTAGAGCAGCAGCAGCCATCCTAGAGCAGCAGCAGCTTACCCTTGATAGGATCATAGAACCTTTCTATAAGAGCAAAGACGATGTTGACTAACCGTGGAACACGATCTTCAGGCACCCACTGTCCAAGGTAAGAACAAAGTAGAATTCAACAACGAATGCAAGTAATTTAAAAACGGAATGACCATTTGTATATGTTAGATTACAAGTGGCATACCTGTCTAAGAAGTTTAATTTGAAATTGTTTCGCATCAGGTGCTTCATCAGATGCATGAGACACTTCATGAATCACTAGTCTTGTCTCATGGACAACCAGCAACTGTGTCTCATTGCAGTGAAACTGCAGATAAATCCCCGCAGGTGGAGCTGAGTCTCGCCTAGTGGCTAGTGGGAGTAGGCAATGAGGCACTGCACTCTTTCCACCACTGTTGCTGATCTATGGTGTTCCAAACACATACCTAAGGAAAAAGAAAAGTCGGTTCATGTTACTGTATCATCCCAAAATCAGATAAACGTAGATAAATTTCGGAAATGGAATTGGTTCATACCTGTGTATCAGATAAAAGTAGATAAATTTTACTTTGTAACAATTTCCAAAGTAGAACAAGAAGCAGCAAGGAAAGAATATGAATAATCACCTTGAAAACCTCGGTATCGTCAACATATGAGATACCAATCAAATATTCAAGTCCCAAGAGAAGTAAAGACTTATTTTCTGGAGTTGATTCAAGTACGCGAATATGGGACTGCATAAGAAATAAAATATACAAATCAAGACAGGGAAAATTAGAAAAGAAGAAAAAGACAAAAAGACAAATAATAAGAACTGTACCTTAAAAAAGGCAGTGAAGAAAAGGGCCAGATTCTGAATAAATGCCTGAAAAAAAAGGAATCGAATTAGACACATGCTCGGAGGACACACAACTTGATCATAATCCCAATGAAAGAAAAATTTCACCTGTTCTTCACTGGAACCCTGGGCATAAGCTTCGGGGATGTTTGTTCCAGGTGGAAGAATCGTCTAAAAGCATCACATAAGAAGGCAAAATGTCAGCAATTGGTTTATGCCAAACATCAATAATCAAATCTATCAATATTGCTACAAAAGTAATCAGATTTAAACCAAAAGTTTGCACACCAAAGTTATAATAATAAATGTTTTCAAAACTCAGAAGTATGATACCTGTAACTGCACCATAAAGATAGTATACATCTTGACATATTGCACATCATAGAAGTCCCCAAACTGAAGGGTGGCAACCTGCAAGCGCCACGACAAGACGTAATGTGACATTAACCTCCATTGTTCCAATATTCCTGAATGGGACAGTTTACTGTTTTATGTTAAAGTGTTGTTTATATTGAAGGAAAACATGTTTACCTCTGTCAAACACTGGAGAGTCAGATTCCTATATGATCCCACCGGGAAGAAATTCAGTAATCTTTCCAGCTGTTCAATACATAGAAGTGAGGAAAATGTATTACAATACTGAGGATGAAGTGAGATCTGAAAAACTAGGATCTATTACTAACACATATGTTTATGTAAATGTGTTCCTCTCTTTTCCATTAGTTTTAGTCACAGAGATACAGGGATTAATGTACACACCAGGGGGGATTCGAAGATATAGCCCAGGGGGATCCACGAGAGAAAAGCATGCAAAGTTCCAAGTGTTGCTCGTACAAGCTCAGTTCTTTGAGATGCTGATAGTACATATAAGCACAACTCATGAATGAGTTGAAACTCACTGTTAACAAGCAAAACAAACTTCCTTGTAAGGCCAGATCACAGGAACAGAATAGTTGAAGAAAAATTCACCGTAGTAACAACTAACAACAGTAAAAGGCGTGAACTGAAAGCAGATGAGACTATTATCTTGTTGTATCATGGTTTGGGTGTGCATTAACTGAATGTTCATATTTTAGCACTTTGATTTGGCTTTTTCATCTATCTTGCAACCATCCAGGAACAGAATGTTCATATTGTTGATGTTTAAAAAGCTGACGGAAATTTTCTTCTTTACCTTTTGATCTATGCAAGAGGTACTGGTGCATCCAACAATCCTACATGTTGGGTTTTGTTGAATCTGATGCTCTAGATTCAAGTCAGACTCTGACATTTGTGCGAGTATCCCATGCAATACAGAAAAGGATAATTTAGCGTGCAAAAATTAAGCTAACGAAGATAAGTACATACCACCATACGTGGCATGTTTCGGCCAAGGCAGCTCACTCCTCTTCTTCTTCTCACCCTGAGTTTCCGCTCCAGCTTTGGATCAAAACCATCATACAAACCCCACTGCTCTTCTATTTCCTGCCTTGTACTAGTTACCACCATTTCAGCAGCATCAAGGCCCATCTCCTCTGCCTCAATTCTTCTCATTATCTTGTAAGTTGAGTTAATGTCCTCCCTAGAGTGCCTCCCCTGTTTCAGTAGTTGCTCAAATTTGTTCCTGCCCAATGAGTGTCCGGTTAGCACCATTGGGACATTGAAGGCACCGGATAAATGTGCTGCTGCCTCTCCAGCATCTGCATAGTGCCCGTGAATCACATAAGGCCATGTTGGCTTCCCACCTTCCACTTGGTCCCCTAGGGCCCTTGCCATATTTAATAACCGCGCACGCTGAAACCCGCTGCGGCCAGAAACAGCACGTACAGCAGACACGCTGAATCGCACTCTGTCTGGATCAACATCGCACTCTGTCTGCAATGCAGAGCACGCTGAAACTGCAGCGCACCCTGCCTGGGACGCGCTCTGTGCTGCAGTGTTCGGATCATCCCTTCCCTTTCAGTTACCGCCGGATTATCTCCAGCATACATCAAAGAATTCAAGTAAGAAGTATGAACATAGTGAAAATTTAAGAATGATCAATTGCTTATCCACTATTAAGAAGCAGCAAAAAAGTTGCATTAAGAATACATTCATGAACAAGATTCAATCCATGAAAAACCCACACTGGTAGAAAAGTTATCTATATAAAAATACAGAAACTTTATCTAAAAGTTAAATTGTAGGCCTTGTCACTGACATACATAACCTGCTCTTATGGATGTTTACAAACACTTTCCTATGCTTGGTCAGTATTGATCATCGTGATATGATGCTCAACCTCGTGACAGAATCATGAGGTTTTATCTCACGGTGTCGGTCACTGGTCAGTGATCACTGATTGGCTGATATGAAAAAAGTATGAGAAAGGCGTAAAGTGATTACCAGTGGCTGCCCAGAGTTGGCAGAGGAGAGTTCTAAATTCTTTCTCAGAGCTTCTTTGTTTTCTGCTTTCCCTTGAAGATCATCAGCATTATATTGAACTTCAAGAGAAGTATCAGTAGAAGGATCCCATGCCTCAGTATCAATTCCATTGAGAACTCCACAAAACTTTTTGGAGAAAGAATTCAGAGTTGCGTGAAGGCCTTTTCCACCCTTCAAAATAAAATACAAAAAAAAAATAAACTAACTAGAACATTTAAAAGAAAAATGAATTTCAAGGGAAGCAGTTTTAGCCAACAGTTGCCCTGCTCATCCTTAAAAAAATTTTATAGGGGTGCCTGAAAAGTGTTGGCACTGTGAAAGACACTTTTATATCAGCAACATTTGATCTTTGATTAGGGATTACATGGAGATTGCAGGAAAAAAAATAAAAAATAGTTTGTTTTGAATATATATGTATCCATGAAGAGAATCGGATTCTTCCTTCTTGTGGACTTCAAAAAATTCCAATGTGTGCAAGTCCTTTTAAATTTTCTAAGTTATATGAATACTATAAGATAGCAGCCTCATATTTACTTTAAGTAAACAGCTAATGGATATCATAAAAGACACAAGATTAGCAAAGTTTCAATGAGCTTAAGTGTTTCTCTTTTCACAGATCTGTTATAGAGGATTGAAGAGGATTGAAAAGCAAAAGATGTAACAAAAAAAAAACTACAAGTGTCATTTCACAGTGTTCATCAAAAAGGTAGGGTCCCCTTCAATAGCCAATTTTAATGGACACTTCACTTGAGTAACATATCAGAAAGCTAAACAAATAACAAATATTCATGCTTGAGTCATTGTGAAGTAAAGCGTTCAAGAAAAAGTGCTCAAGAAATTTTCAACCGAAGAAGATTATGGATGCCTATATGAAATGCTCTAACTAATGAAAGGAAAAAGTCGCATGAAGAGCAGATAGATTTTCACCATTTCAGAGTGTGGTTCCTCTTAAATCTCTTTCCTCTAAAATGTCGTCAAATATGTTGCTCAACCTTTCTTGATGAAAACACAACTCTCTATGTATGCATACCGTGTTTGAGCGCCAATAACAAGCTATAAAACTTTAGCTGTGTACAAATAAGCGATAAAGTTCTTCTGATGAGTATGTTTGGAACAAAACTACAAAAGATAGCCATGAAAAATCATGTAATTAAAAAAATGACCACATACGCACCTATAAGGAATCCAACAAGAGGGATTGGTTCTAACAGTTACTCAATTTTCTCAAGTCTTTGGCTGCAATTTTTATTTATTTTCTTATGTAAGCCAAGATCAGGATAAATGCAATGCATAACTTTGAAATTGACTTAAAAACACATATCATTACCGGATACACTTGCTAAAGAATGGATCTCTCATGAGATAAAATGCCAAGAGCATCTTTCGCCTCTTTACCTATCAACAAGAGATGAGAGCATATGACCATGTGAAGCCAAAGAAGACTAACCTCATTTTTCTCTGAGGTTGAAAGAGGGAAATGTCCATCAGATCTACCATGACGTAACAATTAACAAAGGAAGCAGGCCCATTCAACCACTGAAGCTGCAAGAACAACAGCACCATGAGCATAGAGAATCTTAAAGTTCTGGCCATTTCAATCATTATATGACCAAATCCATAATAAATAAACACCTTTTATATTACTTGGAGGTTCCACTCTCATAGCTTGATGGAGTTGTAGCCTGCTCAACCATGTTGGATCAGATATCAGCCTACGGTTCTCTCCAAATCTGTTCAATGAAGACAATGCCCTTCCTTCCAGATTCTGTGGGTTACGTCCATAATGATTATGCAAGTAACCAAGCACATGGTGCACACCAGGTTTAGGAAAACCGCCTATTCTATGCTGGGAATCTGAGGCTTTAGAATCCTCTGGTACATTCAATTTCTCCCCTCCCTGCAAAAGCATCTTGTATCCACTATCTCGCAACAGAGCTAGCCTAACTTAGTACCTGAATCAAACCAAAATACCAAGTACTTAAAATTTAAACCAAAAGCACTTCCATTTTCAGTGTGAATCTCATCCATCAACCTTACATGGAAGTAAACCTAAGAAAATGTACCTATATGGCGGCGGTCTAAAACCCTCATATTCATGCTAAAGGGCTTGTTTCTTAATATCCTCCTCGGCTACTGTCTGCAGAAATTGGGGTAGTCAAAACATTTCAGACTAGCTTTTTCTACACAACAGTTGCAGAGGCACCAAAATGTCAAAACATGCCTTGATTGCAGTTTGTCTGCTCTGTAGCAATAAAAAAAATCAGTCCAGTAGGGCGTTGTCTATTGTTTATCTATTAGTAAACAATTCCCACTACAAAATGTCAGTTATGAATGCTAATAGGCAATGGGCCACTTACCCCGGGAGTTTGAGGCATTTTCAGATGGATCGGAAAAGGAGCAGAGATTAGAGGCCCAATTCAAACTACAAAAAATGCGTCGAAGATGCACAGGTATAAACTGTATATGGTACCTGGCAGATGTCACTGCGAATGGATTTTTCCCACGAAGGCTGCAGGAGCGGAGATAATGGTTTCTGCATCTTGGCAAACACACTTCCATGCTGAGCACAACCATCATGATCATAAACTGCAGCCTCGAGCACATCCTCATTACGCATGTTTGATTGTGTATTCATCTGTTGACAACATATGTTCATATGCTATTTAGTACAATACACAAGAATAGAAATGGACAACAAACAAATGGATAAATTTTTCAAGTTCATGAGAATCAGGCTGTTAGACGAACCTGCTGAATTGGGCAATCATTCACTTCTTCATCTATATACAAAGATCACAACTTCGGTTAAAATGACATTTACAACAAATAGTTGAAGCAAGTTTGGCAAGTGAAGTGAACTGACCTGAAATTTCAGCTTTCGGAGTCACTGTATCCAGCTTCTCTGCACCATTAATCCTTCAAAATTTTCGGACTCCATGAAGCTATTTTGATGAGTCTGCAGTCATGTCTAATAGTAATGTTATCAAACCTGCATCAAAACACAAGTTCACTTAAGTTCACTTCACTAGAGCATACAGAAGTTCTGTTGTGACGTAAAAACACAACTTCTGTTGTGACATTTACATAAAAACATAACTTCACTATCACATAAGTTCACCTGCATAAAAACACAGAAGTTCACTTTTCACTTCACGTCTATAAAAACACCTACATAAAAACACAGAAATTCACTTCACTTCCATAAAAACACCTGCATAAAAACACACTAGGGCATACAGAGGTTCACTTAAGTTCACCATAACAATATGTTTTTTTTTCTTTCATTAACAAGAGTTACTAAAAACCATAATAATTTTATATTTTAAATTGATTGCATAGTTGCAAAAAAAAAATTAAAGAAAAGAAGTAAAATAAAATTTAATTTACAAGAAAATTTGCTTTCGAATCCGAAATATGGTGTATAGGTCAAATGGTGGAAAGATATGATCATTTATATTGGTAAACATTGAGGTGGAAATGAATGAAAAAAAATTAAAACTTGAAAATAGAAATGAATGAAATCCCATGAAAACTTACTGTCTCAGAGTCCCACAAGTGAACATCTCAGTTACAAAATAGATGTTCCTATTGGCCGTATCAACCCAAGAGGTGTAAAATTTCATGATGTTTTTGTGCTTCAAGGTCTTGAGAAGATGGATTTCACAGTAAAGCCTCTCAAGATCCTCAGGGCTCTGAAGGAAATCATACAGCTTGACTTGGTTCCAAGCCACTTCAATCCCTTCGAACTTATCAAAAGCTCTGTAACTGCAACACCCAAAACCAAAAAGGAAGAAAACCCACCAACATAGAACTAAATCAACATATACCCATCTCATAAAACTGCAAAAGTTCTCATAAAAAACTGAAATTTCTTCAAAATCTCAAAAAGGGATGAAAAAATAACAAATAGGGTTTTAAGTTTCTTACACTGTCTTTGAAGCTCCTTTCCCAAGGATCTCATTGTACTGAAAAACCAACAAAATTAGAACCAAATATCAGAAATGAAGAACATAAAGAAGAACCCAAACAAGCAACAAAGTAGAGATTTTTAAGTACCCTTCCATATCTTCCAGTTGGATCAACTTCAACAAACTCAGACTCACCCTCATCTGGTTCATATGGTCTCATCCCAACCATTTCTCTCTAAAAAGAGGTGAATCGAAAGAGGGAGGGCGACGGAGAGATGGAGGGAGCAATGAGGGAGATGAAGATAAAGATATGGAGAGAGCAGTGAGGACGATTGAGAGATAGAGGGAGCAGTGAGGGAGATGGCGAGATGGAGGGAGCAGTGAGGGAGGGAGATGGAGATATGGAGAGAGCAGGGAGGGAGATGGCGAGATGAGGGAGGGTGGACATCGAGCTCTATCTAACTCGAGCGCCCAGTAAAACGAGGGAGCGCGAAAAATCCCGCCATTTTTTTGTAGCGTTTTCATTTTTGTTTACGCCAAAAATTTCATCATTGATAGCGTATTTAGTAAAAACGCTATTAACAAATGTTATTATTGGGCATTTGTGTTGTAGTGTAAAACTGGGCAATATTACAAAGTATGACATGAAGTAGACGACTTTAACTTTGTTGATTTAGTAATGCTGAACAACAATTACAAGCCAAACAATAATTTCTATGTTTTTCCCTTCACATCCTCAGTCTTATACATACTTAACTAAGCATCAGTCAACATTATTCCACAAAATTCATTTCAATCATAATCTAACTAGTTAAAGATAGAGATGGAAAGGAAGATAGGGAAAGAAATTTGCAAGCAATTGAAAAAGAACTTAATGACAGCCTGAAGTTATGATATTGTGATTCATTCTTGTTGTTTAAGACTCATGAAAGTTAATGTGAACAATTAGCTATTGCAAAACTACAGAATTATCACGACAATTTCAACCAACAAAAAACTAAAGAAAACTAGGAATTAACCAAAGACCAGAGTCACCTACTCATAAAGGTTCGCACATTTTCTAGAACTTGGCTTAATAATTCGAGAGAGTACAAACCTCAACAGATGCAAGAAACATCTTTGCTAGTGCATGTTTCATAGAACTGGATATCACCTTTGTAAGCCCAAAGTCGAGCAAAATAGGGCGATGAGGGGGTTCCTTGCTCACAAGGAAATTCCCTGCAAAAGGAGGAAAAGGCCAAAAAAGGCATCAAAGACATAGACTTATCGAACAAACCAATCATGGAAAATGTGTCGTGAAATGCAATTCAACTAGACCAACTTATCATTGATAATGAATTGATTCAGTGCAAAACTTAGTCCATCATGATACGGGAGTACATACCAGGATGTGGATCACCATTGAAAAATCCATCAACATATATTTGATGGGCATATGCACGGGTGATTTCTTCAACGAGCTTTTGTTTGTCAACACCAAAAGCTTCTAATGCTGCACTGTCGTTTAGACGGATCCCATCCATGTACTCTGATATGAGGACTTTTTCAGATGACTGTCATAAAAGAACGAACAAAAATAAAATGAAAAAGAAAGATATGGTTATGGAGAAAATTGTGTACTCATATTTCTCATCACAGTCCCCCAACCCCCCATTTTCCTTTTTTTTTTAACATGATTTCTCCTTAGACATGCTCTACTGCATATGCTCAAATTTTCAGTTTCAAAATTCAGACTAACAATAAACAGCCCACCCTCTTCCATTATTTTTGACGAATGTGCCAAATCGTAATAGCCCCAGCATGTTAACCAAATACATTGATACATTGCCCGAACTTAACATTGGATACACTCTGTGGGATTGATGGAGTGGGGGGGGGGGGGGGAGACAGTCAACTTTATTTGTGTAGAGCTGCAAGTTAAAGTTTAAAAAAGCATGGGGTTTCAAGCATAAAATACCTGAATAACTTCTGGTAACAATACATCCACATTAGTCTCAGGCATGATAACACTTTTTTCGCCATCGCATCTTAGGTTTTTGGAAACTGTTCTTGTATTCTCTACAGGTACAAAGACAAATTAATAAGATACTATTAGATGTATGCCAGATGCTCAGTGTGCTAATAGCAGATTAAATACATCAAGGAGTTCCCATTCAACATCATTAATGTTCATAAGATAAAGTTCAAATGAAAGTGGACAATTTGAGTAAAACATACTTCTTCAATTTCCTTTTCTGTAGCTTGCTTGTTCAATGCACCAACAAACAGCTTATACTCAACTGCACCTAACAACATAGGAAAGAACATCAGCAAAGAACAACATAGGGATAGGGAGAAACCACATAAAGGTGAAAACTTGTTTGTAAGAAACAATATTTTACATATTAGCAAGGGATTTTCCAAGCAGTATTATAGACTTTTAGAGTTAGTCACCATCCTCAGCTCAGCCTTTGTGATTCATCTTTCAAGAAAATATATCAACCAAATTATAGAGTCATGACTCGTGTTCAAACTTGTGCTATGCAAGAAATATATCGACCAAATTTCATGTTTTACAATTGATGAAACATGCATTTGCATATCAATTTAGACATCAATGTGGTGAATCATATTAAACCTCTGATGGCATGGATCATGCAGACCTTATGAATCGACGTGTATACCCCGTGAGTTTGATTTTGACAAGCATTTAATTTTGGGAATATGTCTCACAACTACCGCGGAATTTCAACCCAAATCAATCAGGATCAGAACAGAAAAAAGTTAACATAAATATTGATGGCCCATAATACTGAAAACATGTACTCGTGATAGCACACTCATTACTATTTGATGGAAAGCGTGAAACACAATGCCTACTTGATGATGCAACAGACAAGAAATTTTTTGCATATTCATAAATATGAAGTGCTGCTGTGAGCATGATCAGAACAAAATTGAAGTAACACCAAATTCTCTAAGGAACAAGCAATTACCAAGACGTTCTCGTTCTCCATCGGCATATCTAACTTGGATTGGGCCATGACCCTATGAAAAAAAATGGACCAAACAATCAAAAAATAAACATTGTGATCAATAAACTGATAGTGTTCATAAAGCCACTGAACTCACTCCAGGCAACGTATACTGATTATGCAAGGCTCTGATAGCTCTGTCAGCTTCCTCTGAAGTCGCATATTTTATGAAACAACATCCTGTAAAAGTAATTGTTTTGCATTGCGATTCCAATTAGGTTATCACTACTACAATTGTAAATAGTGGTAGCTAGATTTATACGGATTAGAATTATATTGCATACTGCAGACAAGAAAACTGAGGGGAAAAGAAAACAGAAACTGTTTACAAGTTGAGAAAGAATACTCTAAGCTAACAGATGTTGATGATTTACAAGAGGCTATAAACCTTCTTCCAAAGAGTTCATGTCAAATTAAGAAACATGTAACAACAATTATCAACAGCGAGAAAATTGTAGATTCTTAAGGAAGAAATGAAAAGTAACGCCGAGCTCGGGCACTGCTTGTTGCACACATAAGAGATCTACCTTAAAGTAAATATATCCTTATCTCACATGTCCAACTGCTGGTTGAAGGTTATTTACACAGAAATAAGTTCCGCAACAATCTACTTAAACTACTGTAATACTCTTATGATCTTCATAGGACACCAAAAACTCAAATCACTGATGCACAAGAACATTCTAGGAACCGTTCATTAGTTCATAAAGATCCGCTCGGAAATGCCTAAACATGCAAACCAGAACAGGACATACAACTGACCATCCTCAGAAGAGTTCATCAAAGGAATTTTTTTTTCAAAGGCAATACACCAAATATGAACCCATATGAATGTAGTAAGTCTTGCTTGAGGAAAAATCTATAACTGAATAGCACCTAGCTGAGGATCCATCTCAGTCCTACGTCGAATGGTGTACTTACATTAAGCAAGTGGAACACCAAAGATATTATTAACCTCAGAAATCAAACTAACATAGATCAAGGTTCCGAATCATGAATATAATTATAAGATCTTTCGGAAGTAGTCACCTGACACAACCAATCACCAAATCAGCAGCCAAGTTATACCGTCCTGCCAACAGACAAAGCATTAAGAATATATGATCAAATCACACCTATCCTCAATCATGCTGTAATATACAGATTCAAAGCAGAGGGTTAAAATGCAGTCACTTGAACCCCCTCTTACCAGGATGGGAATCAGGAAGAATGAAAACAGAATAAAATCAAAAGTACAATATGCAATGAATTAATTACCTGAACATCGGAATTTGAGCTTGAGGGAGAGTGATCTGATCCAGATGAGGAAGTGTACCCTGCTGAGCATGTTACACTTTGAACTACTCTATTGTCAACCCTTTTATTTGATCTGTTAAAGAGTTCTAAAGATGAGCTCCAACCACCTTTAGGAACACTTGTCTCAAGCATCACAAAAGACAAGTATTAGTCACTACCAAATAACATAGAGCAATATTATAATTTGTAATGAATGGTATAGATGATTTTGACAACTAAAAAAGGACGAGACTGGAAGAAGGAGAAAAACAAATGAGTTCAACATTCCAACTTAAGTACTTAAATAGACAATGAAAAATGAAACTACTGGATGTAAAGTTGAAATAATACAACAGCTGACGTTTTGATCTTCACCACATTTTTTAGCCATATTTTCCGTGCCTACTCAGATTCCTTGAAAGCAAAAACTAAGCTTGCAGTACATAAACAGAATGCAAACAAAAAAATTGATGTGATAAGCACCTCAAGACTAGTTCAGTAGCTATCACTGGTTTGAATTTTCACGAGCACAAACCACCCACATAGGGTTCACTGTCAGGAGAACTGGGTTCAAATTTGGACATCATTTTTTAGCCATATTTTCATGTGGTTTGCAGATGTGCATGCTTCTGATTGTAAGATTAAAACATTAAGTTGTGTATCAATGATGAAAACTAAAAACATATAATGGTCATTTCCATTCAAATATACTGAATGTAACAGGAATTTTACACACCTAAATCTTCCAGCTAGTTTCCCCAAAATGAAATAAAATAAGTCAAAGAAGTTGTGAGCAAACCAAAATTTAAGGTTGCCATTAAAACCTGGAGAAGCAAAACAAGAAATGCACCCAAGATGAAGAATTCTACATTGAGGTAGGAGCTCATATGAAGCATTAGACAAGCAATGAAAGAAATGATTATATGCAATACCTTTGCTGGAATCCATGTCACATGACCAATTGCATCCATAGCAGCCTGGCGGAACCCTTCCACAGAAGCAAACCACTCAACATCATTTATATTCAAAGTATTTATGAAGAACCCAAAGAGTTCTAATGTCCTACCAGTTCTCTTAATAAACCGCATGCGACTCTCCTTGCTATGTAGCCTCTGAGGTATGCCGGTTCCTTGACACTTTTTTTAGCTACAACAAGAATGGAATGAAACGGTGCATTATTCATATGAAATGAAATAGTGCATTATTCATATGAAACAGTGCATTATTCAAGTTGGAACCATGGTCCAAAACTCCTCCAATTCAACCTGTGACCATTTCCGCCTCCTGTCCATCTCATTGACAAGTAGACCACATCTAAAATATTCCTAAAACCAGGTAATCAATCAATTCTTACCAATGATATCATTACTGAATTGGGTCACATTCTCTTACTTATGTTGTTAATGGCAAAAGAACCATCAGGACCAGCTCTAGTCCAAAATTGGTAACCCTGTGAAACAAATGGCAGGATAACAACAATGATAATTTTGAGATAATAAACATGATGAAGAAATGTGGAAAGCCTAAATTTAGAGAAAGTATAGAGTGAACAAGAAAGAAGAGATACAGTGCTGATACTAGTTAGAAGTTCCATGCACAAAGCGTGTTTGTTTCAATAATTACTTCATCCAAACATCCATTTGATACAATTTTAGTTATAAACATCCATATTACAAACAAATGATCACCACCACAGCAACAAAGAATTGACTCTAATTTCAATGACAAAAGCACATAACAAAAATAAGGATGGTGATCACCACCACCTCCATTGTTATTGGCCTTTGATGACCCTATAATTAATACATAGGATCTAGTGTGTCAGAGTACTAATCAGAATTCCCTTAATCTCTTATGAACAAGTACAAAATAGATTCTTTTATTGTATTAAAAAGGGTAACCCACAAATCCAAAACCCCATCCGGTGTTTTTGAGTCAAGCTGGAGCTTTTGATGTTCTAACACAAAACTAAAGCAGATTATTAATTAAGGGACTTGGTGTGAAAGATTCTGAAA
Source organism: Berberis vulgaris (assembly GCA_963556465.1). NCBI lineage: Eukaryota > Viridiplantae > Streptophyta > Magnoliopsida > Ranunculales > Berberidaceae > Berberis > Berberis vulgaris. The sequence goes on from OY747136.1 coordinate 48,206,097, forward strand.
CTTAAGGAACATGTTCAAGAAATGACATAATGGGTATTGTTTGGATTCCAAGAGGAAGAAGATCCCAGTTCAATTTGAGATAAAAACTGACAATTTTGAGGTCCTAAAACACCATTAACACACACATAATTACAACAAAGTTTAGTTTTTAAATGGATTTCTATTTGAGTACAAGATCCAATAAAATTATACCAAAACCCCATTGCCTCATATAGATATTAACACAAAAACACAGAATCTAAGCAAAATAGGAAAAACCCATCAACAAAAACTGAAACTTAAGAGACTCCATTAAAAGAAAAGATCAATTATTGCAAAAAAAAATATTGTTCGAGTACCTGGAGTTGAGGAAGTTAAAGTTGTTGAGCTTCTATGGTTCACTTGAGCTGATTTGAAGAAACAACAATTGTATTAAAAAAAAACATCATGGAAGAATGAATGAATGAATGAAATGATGATAGGAACCCCAAAAATACAAAAAACAAAAGGTAAAATAAATTAAAGACACCAGGTTTGAACACAGACATTGTAACACCTATACACTGTGATGTCCTCTGACCAAATGTGTCTATGGACTTCCTGTGAACTGGTTGTTTCTGTCCCACCACCTTCCTTCCTGACCCTCTCTTCTTTGTTGTCTCCATAGCCACCACACATTCATTTCCTCCTCCTCCAGTTGGGGAAATTTGCTGGGGTGGGGGTGCTGTAATACAACTTGATTGAGATCCAGGACTCATTGACAAGCTAAGTGACTGCAAATCTCCATACCCCATTGCACAGACTGACCCAGAACCTCCTCCTTCATCACCACCCACCGTGAACCCCCCATCCAACTTTTGCTCCATTTCTTGACAATAATTCCTTGAAACCCAGTTCCTAAAACCTCCTACCCCATCTTCAGACACTTGAGGGAGTGAGGGATTGCAAGCAACAAAATGGTTTTCCTTGGCGGTGTTGTGGTTATCTAGTTGTGCTTGGTACATTTCATGGTTGGTGAGAGTTGAGAAATAAGGGTGGTGGTGGTGGTGGTGGTGTTGGACCTTAATCTGATAATGTGCAATACAATTTTTTGTGTGAATGGAAACAACTCTCACCAATTCAAAGAAGCAAATAACTAAGTGGAACTGAAACATCTTACCTGGAAGGAGATCTGAACCAATCTGAGAGCAGGGCGAGAACCTCTTCTCCTCGCTGGAACCCCTCCTCTTCGCTGGATCTGAGATCAGGGCAGAGAGCTGCTCGCTGGATCTGAGATCAGGGCAGAGAGCTCCTCGCTGGATCTGAAGCTCTCGCTGGATCTGAGAATCTGCTTCGGTTCTTCATCTTCTTCTTCAGTTCGTCCTTCTTCTCCTCTGCGCCAAACCTCTCTCTGATTTAGGTCGAAATTTTTTTCGCAATGACCGCGCAAACAGATCTAGGTCGAAATAGCAAAAAAAAATTCGCCAAATTTTTTCCCCAATTTTTTTCGCCAGAGCGCGAAATCACTCTCCAAATCTCTCACACGCAGGAGCGCGGCACGTGCAAAACGATTTAATTTAGTTGCACAATATAGCAACGGTTTTAGGCCGTGGCTAATGCACCCACGGTTTAGAGCCGTGGCTAACTATTTTTTAGCCACGGTTTTAGGCCATTGGCCACGCTATCGACGGTTTATAGCCGTGACAAATAAACCAACGGCTTAGAGTCGTGGCCACCTCCCCGTAGCTAAACAAGCATTTTGGTGTAGTGACATCAGCACCCTTAATGCCTTGCATCTCTGTTTTAATTCCAGAATTTTTGGTTACCATCATTCCACTCCCCTACACCAGCTTGTTCCCCTCTACTTCTCTGTTTCTCCCATGATTTCCCCATCTTCCACCTCCAGACGCTTAAAGGGTTCACAGTTGCAACACCAACACTTTTTTTGGCACAATTCTATCATGTTTCAACATACGGGTGCTGTTAGTTTTTTGTTCCACGCCATCTTCCTCTATTGTATTTGTTGTTTTCAATTCTTTACTTTCCAACTCCAAGTTATTTTTTTCCATGCTTTGTCTTACCCAGCTCATTACTCGCTCTGCCTTCATCGATGTTAACAATCGACCTATACTCCTTTCGGACCACTTCCCCTCCCGTTTTCTTCCTGGTTGATTTGTTGTCTCCTTTCATTTTTCTGTTTGTTTTCTTCTACAGTTCGTTACGTCATGACCAAGCAATGAACGATGGTAACAATACTTGAAATCGGGGAATACTAGCTTTTGCTAGAAGCCCTTATTCCCATAGATATCAACCCAAACCTTAGGCAGGATTGGAAACCTTAGGCGGGAGTGGTGTAGAAAGATTCATATGATCAACACAAACCCTAGCTGCGTTTGGCCTCGTAAAACACCTTGTACTATCATCCATACGTAGAAAAATGTCAAAAGAATCTCCGATAATCTTCAATATCATTGGAGGAAAGTACTTCAACAGTAGTCCTGGCATCTCTACCCACAAAGGGGCATGTATTGGATCGGTTTTAAAACTAAACTAATAATGCCAATGAAAGGCTTTAAACCTGACACCTCTGACCAGAAAAGAATCCTAGAGAGCACTTAACAATCACACGTCTGGGGTCCAACAAACCCATCGTAAATTCCCCATTAATGTTCCAAGTTCTATTATAGAACAATCACATGCTTTTCCACATATCCTCCCCCCTTGTTGCATCAGAGGCTGTTAATGAAGCTGCATGATTACCTTCTTTGCGAAACCTTGTGCCTCCCATGGGAGAATCGTTGAAAGACGGAAGTTTGATGCTGCCCAAAACCTGCAGAAAGGAGAAAGATTGTTTGTTGCTCTCGACTGGATCACCTCCATATCTAATTGAGGTTGGAGCTCCATTCACGGCTTGGGGAGCCGCCATGGAGAAGGAACAGATAGCAAGAGAAAAACCAAAGGGCTTATTTGCCCCTCGAAAACCCAATCACCCAACACTCCCAGGTCAGAGCATTTTTTTCTCAACTGCTGGTCTTGATATTCAATACGTGAAAGCTTTTGAAGTCTTCAAAGGACACTATATATAGACTTCTCGACTAGGTGATGGAGTGACCTTATGTAGGGGTGGGCACGGTCCGGATCGGTTCCAAATTTGGAGGAACCTAACTCGAACCGTTTAAAATTAACGGATCCGGTCCAGTCCGGATCCTCTCATTTTGAACATTGGAACCGAACCTAACTCGAACCGTTTGGAACGGTCCGGTTCCTCCGGTTCCAAATCTAAATTCTACTGATATTGAAATTTTGGTTGATTGTATTTGTTTCAACCTTTGAGTTCAATACTCTGTGAGGTACTGCAATTTAAATTCTACTTTTAGAATATGAACCCAACAGCACAACCACATCAGAACAGACTGGTTCATCAGTTAAATAAAGCACCTGTGTTCTGTGCTAAGTTGTGCTAACATTGTCAAAACAGAGGAGAAGTGTTGTGGGGTTGAAGAAATACACCTCTATATACACCTAACCTAAACCAATCCATCTCCTTTACAATAAAATATAAACTTTGTTCCCTACCAGTTTGCAAAAATGATATCACATGCCCACAAATAGTAGTATTCAATCCATTTCAATTTAACTGCTAGTCATGCATACAACAAAATATACAATTATGCCTCTCTTTCTCACAAGCAAACACACTCATCAATCCAGATGCAGAGGATGGATCATGGTTTTACTCTACTATTTTCTGTCTGTCATTTCCATTTAAAAATCAAAATCAAAATAAGGTATGTTGTATGAGATTGATCTAAAACAAAATAAGGTGTTAGGAGAATCGATCGATCAACGCTCTCACTACATAAATTACTCCATTATAGATCTATCCCAAAGGGAAAATGGGTATAGATACACTCACCGGCGACCCACCTCGCCATTCTCTTCTTCTCTCGTTTGCAGACACCACAATGTCACCTGTCACCATCTCGCCATTTTTCATCTCACAGTCCAGCTCCAGCTCAAACAAAGAGAGATCCAGCTCGCCATTTTTCATCTAACGTCACCTATCACCATCTCGCCATTTTTCATCATTTGCAGAAACGCAGATCCAGCATAAAGAGATCCAGCTCGTTTGAAAGCTCAAGAGATCGATCCATCTCAAGAAATGAAAGCTCATCAATCGGTCCAGCTCAAGATCGCTAGCTCAAGAGATCGATCCAGCTCAAGAGATGAAAGCGCATCAAAGGATCGCTTGAGCTTTCATCTTGAGATGGATTTGGAGCTTTCATCGATCTCTTGAGCTTTCATATTGAGCTGGATCGATCCAACACATATCGATCTCTTGAGCTTTCATCTTGAGGAGATCTGCTTCTTCTCGAGACAGAGACCGAGAGAGAGGAGACGGAGATGAGATCTCCTGCTGCTTCTCTACCTTTTCTTCTACTCCTCCTCTTCTTGGTCTCGCGGCTGCTGCAGCTTCTTCTTCTCGAGACAGAGACAGAGAGAGGAGAGGGAGATCTCCTTCCCCTTCTCGAGACAGAGACAGAGAGAGGAGAGGGAGATCTCCTTCCCCTTCTCGATACAGAGACAAAGAGAGGAGAGACAGAGATTTCTCGATACAGAGACAAAGAGAGGAGAGACAGAGAGAGGAGAGGAGAAGGAGAGTTTAGGTTTAGGTTTTTTAGGTTTAGGTTTTGGTTTAGGTTTTTATAGTAAATGCGATTTGAAACGGTCCGGACGGGTCCAACCCGGACCGTTTCCTTTTAAAAAATAGAAATCGGGACCGGACCGTTTTATAACGGATCTGGACCGATCCGAACCGTATCTAAAAATACAAAATTAAAATCCGGACCGTTTAGAGCAAAACGGTCCGGTCCGGTTTAAACCCGCGGATCCTCGACCCGTTTGCCCACCCCTAACCTTATGTATTAACATTAAACCCACAGGGGCGGACTTACTAAAGGGCCAGGGGGGGCAGCTGCCCCCCTCAACTTTTAAAATAATTTTATTATATACTTAATCTTTAAAAAAATCAATTTTATAATGTATGATACAATATGTAAATTGTTCGTTCACTAATTTCACATTTTTTTATTGGTGTAGTGGTTGGAAGTTTGTAAATTTTTGTAAACAACTCGAGTTCAATACTCATCAAGCGCATTTTTTTATGGATATTGATAGTTACTATTTTTATCATTGTTATTCGCCTAATTTTTTATTTTCAATACAATTTTATAGTAATTACAAACATTAAAAAATTGTTTAGTTTAATAAAAACATTAAAGTAATGAATTGCTTGTTCACAAGTGGGCGTAAAACCTCCAACCAAAAAAATATTTGAAATTAATATCTAAAATAATAACTAAAGAATTCAATGAAAATATATGCCACTAGCCAACTCGTACAAAATTTGAGCCTCATATAAACATTTTTTGATGAAATTGTAATAGGATCTTATTATGTTCGTAATATTTCGATTTTTCTTTTAACTTCAATTAGATATTTATCCTAATTATTTTGTGATTTTAGTTATATATTCTTGTTATTACGCTCGTTTGCCCCTTGCTAAGATTATTGATATTGTGACCTTATTTTGGCTTAAAATTGGATTATACTTAATTCAATTTGGTATATGCAATGTATTTTTATAGTTGTATTTTTCTTATTTTACTAACTCGGATAGAAATTTTTTTTTTTTGCTTGCCATTTCGCCCCCCCCCCCCCCCCCTCCTTGACTAAAATCTTGGGTCCACCACATTAAACATCAACCATGTTGCAACTTGAGCTCGCTTCCCCATTTATGTTCTTTCTTCTTTCCTTCTTCTTATTCATCGTCACTGCTGGTTATGTCAAATCTTCTTCATTTCCTAAATCTTATGCAATGATTGGTTCATCATTGGCCATCTTTGCCAATAGAGACGAATGCCATCAATGGTTGGCCAAGATTCTATGCAACTCCCCCACAGGTAGTTTTGTTCTTCATCGTCCACTAGGCATTCGTCATATAATCACTACCAATCCGGCAAATGTGCAACATATGTTGAAAACTCGATTCTACCTATATTGCAAAAGCCAATCCTCGACAACCACTTTACATGATGTAATATCCGCCCAATTCACTTACCAATATACTTGCATTATTTTAGAAGTTAATAATATTTATTGGTAATAATTATTAATTGATAATAACTACAAGTACTAATAGTTTATGATTTTTAATTTCAAACTTAGGTTTAGGCTGGTGGTGGGTAAGAGATAAGGGATGGGTGTGTTTAGCTAATGAAACCCTAGTTTTTTTTTTCCTCTTTGCACACACACAAAAAAAAAAAAAAAAAAAAAAAAAACCTGCGTTGAAAGGGTGGGGAGGCGCTTGGAAAGAGGAACCTTGGATTCTTGCCAAAAATCAGTGAGTACAACTCTATCCTCGTTAAGTTTTTCCATGTAATATGATTGATTAGATATAATGTGTATGAGGTGACGTCTGGAAGAGAGAAAGGATGGGAGAGGGGTTTCCTTTCATGTTTTCAGTTTTCTTTTTGTGTGTATGGGTTTCAGTTTTTGCGAACTGACATCTGACATTTTTTATTTGATTGACATCCGACGTCTGACGTGTTTTCAAATTTTTGTGAGTATGGGTTTCCTTTATTTGATTGATGTCTGACATGTTTTTTTTTATTTGATTGACATGTTTTCAAATAACGTCTACAGTTTCAGTTTTTTTTATAGTTTCAGTTTTAACATATAAACAAATCAATATATGTGGGGTTGGTTGTCACTGTTTTAACATGTCAAATCAATATATGTAGGTAGTTGATGATTAACCTCTACCAATTTCAGTTTTAGCAATTTCAGTTTTTTGTGTGTATAAGTATTGATTGTCACTGTTTTAACATGTCAAATCAATATGGTAGGTATTTTAATAATTTCAGTTTTTGTGTGTATGAGTATTGATTGTCACTGTTTTAACATGTCAAATCAATATGTGTAGGTATTTGATGATTAACATCTACCAATTTCAGTTTTTACAATTTTGGTTTTTTGTGTGTATGGGTTATTGATTGTCACCCTTTTAACATGTGTCTAATCAATATATGTGGTATTTGATAACCGACATCTACAAATTCAGTTTTAACAATTTCAGTTTTTTTTTTTGTGTATGGGTTATTGATTGTCACTGTTTTAACATATATTATAACATTTTTTTTAACAAAATATGGGTTATTGATTGTCATGTGGAGGAGACAAGTGATGTCATGTTGCAACAGTGGTCATGTTGTATGGTTAAAAGGTGGTGAATATAATTGTGGTAATGTTTTATGCGTATGGTTCTTGTAGGGGGAATGTGATGTGATGTTAATTGATTTGGAAAAACAATGGCTCAAATAAATACTTGGTAAATGTTCTTTTTCCACAACTCCAAAGAAAAAAAATGTGAAAAGAAAAGAAATTTTTTTGTATACAGACTTGCTTGTATACATGTGATAGAATTATGGGTATGTAGACTTGCTTGCATATCGGTGCACCGTTCCATGTGAGTTTGGTTGTACGTGTAGATTTAGGAAGAATACTTGCCAGTGATCGAACTTCGGGTGAGATGACATGACACTCGAGGTGACACCCCACCTGGGTCATGTGCGCTCCGAGTGGCTTCGATAGCAAGGGAGGCACACTTGGGTGAGGTGTGTTCGGCACAGGAGGAGAGTGCGATTGTGGAAAAGAAGCCAAGAATTTGAAAACAAAAATAAATAATTAAATAAAACCATTGAATTGAACATGCCATGAAATTGTGTATAGATTATTTTAGCTTGTACTAGGTTAGCCTTGAGGGAAGAAACTAACAGCTCATTCGAACCTCGAATGAGAACTAGCTGTCTTCCTTAAGGTGAAATTTGCATTTTGTCCTTTTATATTTAATTGTCTTGATTTGTAAGTTTGCTCACACCAGTATGATTATACTGACCCAGATTTTGTATTGTTTTACAAATTTGGGTACGTTCTTAATGAGCGTAGCCCCAGAGAACCATCAGGGTTAATTGGAGCGTAAGGAAGGATAGTAGTTGCGTGGCGATAGCTGAGGAGTCGACACGTTTTATTCTTTTTAGATCTTTATTATTATTCCTAGGTAATCAGATGTAGGATTTGGATATAAATGCTCAGTTTTGTCAGATATTTATTTGGGGAATTTATTATTGAAATTTTCATTTATTCGTTGTGGACCTCATTTTTAGAGGAAGCTTATTAGTTGTTTTCTGCCTTATGACTGTACCATTTAATATGTTTCTGTCATGCCTTGGTTTTTTTGGACAATCTATTTATTTATGTTGTTCAAAAATCGGGGCGTGACATTTTTGGTATCAGAGCCAGGTTTCGATCCTGGGACCTGTGGGTTATGGGCCCACCACGCTTCCGCCCCGATTTTGAGTACTTACTGTTGTCCCTACCAGGAATAAAAATCGTTGTTGCATTTGAAGATGCAGGAATTTTAAGTGTCAATCGGTTCATAGTTGCACATTATCCAATTGTTTGGAAACTGAAAAGAGTTCTTGATATTGGATCTGAAAAGCGTCTAAAGCAAGCAACATCACAAGTTCACGGATACATCACAAACTTGCTCAAAACATAATTAGAAAAAACAAAGAATAACTAAAAAAACAATCTCCAACTGAAATGTCTGATCTGTTATCAGGGATCTTAAAATCTGGCCATTCAGATTAAGCATTTTTTACTGACATGGTCATCAACTTTCTCCTAGATAGCCGTGACAACACATCTGCCGCACTGACTGAGTTTTTTCTGGCTAGTTTCTAATAACCTTAATGTAGAGAAAGATTTTTTTTTTTTTGTTAAAGCCAATATAATGCTAAATTAGATGGAACGGGTACACATGCGGAGACCAAGATCATGAGCAAGTTTGTGAGCCTCATAGTTGAGATCTCGACCTATATACTTACAAACCCAATTAATGTTCAAAGATAGCAGTATGTATTACAAATTAGAGGTTTCCAGAGCCATTCTTCAAAAACAGAATTGTAGTCAAAGTGGTCCGGCTTAATGATGGAGATCAAAGAAATCAAAATGCCCAAAAGGAGTCCTTGCGGACATCGGTAGGCGTGGATCAAAAGGAGAGCGGCTTTAGCTACATGACATTCTGCCATTGTACTATTCAACACTTTCCCTGCAATTTTGAACACCACCTAAGCCAAAATTTGCCCTTGAAGATCAACAACCATCACACCAGCAGATCCCTACTTGGAAAAATCATCAAAGTTTGCATCAAAGGTGACAATCACAGAGGAATGATCAAGGGGAATAGAAAATTCAGTTGGTCCGGATGTTCTTGTATTAAGATGATGATGAGTAACTACATGAATTTGAGCCTTAATACGTGAAAGTTGGGTAACAAATCGGAAGTAGCCTGGGATCTAAACATTGTGGTGGTCGTGTCACTAGGAAAGGATAAAGGAGAAAACTGCACAGAGGGCACAGTTTCCAGGATCTGGGTCAAAGATAGGGTTGAGAGGCAAAAAAGATCATCTTTTGTCGGAAACAAGTGTTTATGCCATTGGGACCAAGTGAGGTTGAAAATGTTTATGGACAGCTGAAGATAGGGTTTAGCATTGTGGAAGATGTTACTTTTCGAATGTGGCAAATAGTTGATAAGATGGTTGTGAATTTGGATAACATTGTTTCAATGTTGGAAGCATGAGTTTTGGCAGTGTTCCACATGAAGGAGAAAAAATGGATAGTAGGAGGGGAAATTTTCCAATTGTCCTATCAATGGGTAGTGGGGATATTTGCCACCATTGAATGACAATTGAACGGGTGAAAAAAAAATGTGGGTAGCATTCTCCGAAGCCTGGTGAAAGAGGGGGCAGTTGTCCTTGATGGTAATGTGAAGATGGGAAAGATTGGCAAGAATTGGAAGAATATTTTGATAAATCTTCCACAAATGAATAAGGGCTTTAGGGGGAACTTTTATTCTCCAAAGTGGCCAGAGCAAAATGGCTGGAAAAGGTTGAGAATTGGATTAGGAGGAGGTGGTGGTGTTCATGTGATCATGAAGAAGAGCTTTGGTGGCACTTTTGAACGAGAAGTTTCCTTTTTAATCAAACAGCCAAACAATTTTATTCGGGTCAGAATATGGTCGACTAGTGATATCGAAGATATCAAGTGCCACAGGAACAGGAAAAAGAAAGTGGATAAGGGCTTCATTTCAGTGGACATTATGATAGGAATTAGAATGCCACAGGTTAGCGATGGCAGATGGCCAAGAGGGAAGAACATGAGCATTAGAATCCAGCGCACATTCTGGCAGAATCAGCCTTGGTTTGACCTAGTTATCATTCCAAATATTGATTTGTTGGCCTGAAAGAATTTTTCAAATGAGCCAATGTTTCATTTTAAATAGAGCTGAGAAACAACCTCGACAAGCAAAGGAGGCCACACCGGAGATTTTTGGATTTGAAAGAGGCTTTTATTGTGGAAGTAGATGGCCTTGAGTTGAAGAACTCTAGGGTTGAGTGGAAATTTAAAGGCTTGCCAAATGTTTTTTTCTATTAAAAAAAGGATTTTGGTTCTAAAGTTGGGAATATTAAGCCCGCCTAGATTTCTAGGATGGGCCATACGACTCCACTTACAAAGATGTTGAGCTTTGTTGTCCGCAGTTTCATTCCACCAGAAATCATGTGCTAGGTTGTTGAGTGGGTCACTGCACAGAGAAGAATGGAGGATCGCATTGTATAAACATGTGTGGAATTTAGGACCAGTGTTCTAAAAAATGGCCTAGGCGCTAGGCGTTAGAGAAATGCCCATATTAATGGTTGGGCGAGGTGAAAAATCAGGTAGGCGCCTAAGCGGGTTTTGGGCGGGTCTGGGCGGGTTTTTTTTTTAATAAGGCTGATTGTGTTCTTATTTTATTTTTCTTTCCCCTTTTTTGGAAAGAAACAATTTAATTGTTTTTTATTCAATATATGTCTGAATGTAGCAAAGGATGATTACTTAATAAAATTCTCAAATGATCTGCCAGTACCAATTTTATCAAACATGACTAAGGTCATTGATGCAATTTGAAGAAAAATAAAAGAGTAGGTTTGGATATTTGTCGACAAATTCAACTTTGTATAAAGTACCCATCATGACCAACTTCAGTCATTTGAGTTTTAATAAATTTTGTTCATGATTGTTAATTTTTCATGTTTTTAAATTTTCCATATGTATCTTGGCATTAAATTGGATGTAATTGATAAGGTATTATATGTTTAACCTTGTAAATTATTTAAGTTATAATACAAAACCTAAAGGCGCTAGGCACCTGTTCGCCGTCCGCCCACCGCCTAGCGCTTTTTAGACTGTTTAGGACTGCTTTGATCATTAGTACGACCTTCCTAGAAGAGAATTTAAATTTTCAGCTAGCCAGTTTGTGATTGACTTTATATTGTAGAAACTGAAAATCAAGATTTTTCTTACAAGAGATAAAAAGGGGAGAGCTTAGGTACTTATCTTTGGGATTGTAGAATTTGGATCCCAAAATCATGTTCATCATTTTTGCATGTCGACTATGGACATTGGCGCTAAAATAAATAGAAGAGTTTTCAAAATTGATCACATTACCAGAAACCAAAGAATATTGTTGAAGAATGTATTTGACATTATGTGTTGAATCTAAGTTTATGCGGCAAAAACAATAAGATCGCCCGCATAAAGAAGATTGTTGATAAAGAGCGAGTGCCGCCGAATTTTGATACCACAAATAGTTTCGTTACATTCAGCTCGATTGAACATATGAGAAAGAGCATCTGCCATGATAATGAACAGATAGGGAGAAAGTGGGTCTCCTTGTCTGATGCCTCGGGAGGGAGTGATAGGTGAGAGAGGGGTGCCATTGAACAAAACATGGAGAATATCAAGTAACAAGGACCATTCCAGACGGTCATAGGCTTTGGCCATATAAATTTTGATAGCTATCCAGCCTTGTTTTTTTTACAATTATGTTTCATTTGGAAAACCAATAGTTCGAAATTTATCCAGAGTAAGAGGGTTACTTAGCTTTAGGAATTAGGGCAATGAAAGTTTCATTGAATTTTGTATCCATGTGTTTGGTGATGAAGAAAGTTTGGACAACTTCAACCACATATTTTTAACAATATCCCAGTAATATTAGAAGAAAAAGGCATGAAAACCATCAGGTCTCGGAGCTTTGTGACTACCCATGTAGTGAAGGGTGGTAGAAATCTCAATCTCAGCAAGGATCTCAAGGAGAGAGGCATTTTGTTCAGGGATAATTAACATTTCAAACAGTGAAAGGATTTCAGGAATCGAAACTGGGTGAGACGTTTGAAATATGTTGTCAAAGTAGGGTTTAAAGACTATGAGAAATGCCAAGCTCCAAGATCATCTTTGATTTTGAGGAACAAATTACGTTTTTTGTGGAGTAAGGTAACCAGATGAAAATTTTTGGTGTTTTTATCCCCATCAGCAAGCCAAGAAGATCTTGACTTGGATCCAAAATAGTTCTTTTCTAAGCAATAGCTCAGAAAGTCATTCTTCAAGGATTGAGATAGTTGAGGCATTATAATTGGAGGGGTCAGCAGTTTGGAGATTGTCAAGAGCCAGATGAGTGTCAGCTATGGATAGTTGGACATTGTGAAACTCAGTTTTATTCCAATTGGTAAGTTTGTAACTGGGATGTTTGGTTTTCCAGTAAAAGTTGGTAGAAGGTGTCCAATGGAAACAAGAAGCCCAATGATTGGAGATGACTTGTTTACATTTAAGGTCTTATGACCACATATGAAAGAATTTGCAAGGTTTTGGACCAGAGTTGTATGGGGGAAAAGAGAAAGGGAAATAGCTTATGATCAGACGAAGAAGTGTGAATGGTAGTAGCTATAGATGAGGGGAAACAGGTAATCTAATCAGTAGACACCAACATACGATCAAGTTTGGATTTGATGTCGTTATGATCCTTTCTTTTGTTATTTCAGGTAAAGTTGAAGCTATTAATAGGAAGATCTATCGGGTGATTCAAATAAAAAAAGTTGCACAGATGGACTAAATTGGATTGTCCGGGTGGGGGACATCCCAATTTTTCACTAGCATGCAAAATTGCATTGAGATCGCCAATAATGAGGTGGGGAAGGGAATCGAAACACAAATTAGCAAAGTCGTGCCAGAAGGATGTATGAAAAACAGGGTTAGGTTCACCATACACAAAAATAGCAGACCATCTATTATCGGTAATATAGTTATCATAGTGCAGTTAAAGAAATATTTGCAGGAAGAAATAATAGAAATAGAAATACCATTTTTCCATAAAAGTGTTAGTCCTCTAGACAATCATGCTGCTAGTACATAAGCTCTGTATTTGTATCCAAGTTTCCGATGAATGCAATCCATCTTAGCAACTGAGGCTTTAGTTTCGGACAAAAAGAGAATATCAGGTTTGGATTTGCGGGTAAGGGCCTTTAGATTTTGGAATGCACAGGGAGACCCCATGCCCCTTGCATTACAAAACATGATCATGTCAACTGAGGCAACCCATCATCGGAGGTCACCAGAGCCATGGTGGTAGTAGGAGAAGATGAAGATTCATCAGAATTAGTAGGGCAGACATGAGCCACGACCTGAGGGTGGGGGGGAATTTCCAATAGGGGGTAGGATACTCGACCGCAGTCAAACAAATGGAGGATGGATGTCTGGTCACACTAGAGTCGATGGCCATCTTATGTTTCCTTAAGATTCACAGATCATCAGCCAAGTCATCAAACTGCACTTTACGTTTTCCAATAGCAAATGCCCGAGCAATAGTGGCCCCATCTCACCTTTGGAATGCCTAGTGGTAGGAGAATTGTCCATCTCTTTGAGGTGTGAAGCCAATTTTTGAAGCACAGATATGGTACCAAGGGATCAGTGATTGCAAGAGATGTACTTCGCCCGAGACCGGCAAAAAACACAAACAAACAACAACAACAACAACAACAACAACAAAAAAAAAAACAACTGGAGAAGAGTTAGAGAAAAAGCACCAGGGAGGAAGACGAGGGTATAAAAATATGGGGAAGAAATTGAGAGGGAACAAAGGGAAGCTGCTAGAGAGGCAGAGAAAAAGAAAGGAAGAAGAAGCATGTGTTAGTTGATGTAACCCCGAGCTTTTTTCTCTTACATAAAGGTTTTTAATGTAGAGAAAGAATTACTTAAAAAGATAAGAGATAAATCAACATCACCAATCAATAACGAAGTAAATGACATGGTTTATCACATGCAATACTCGGTGAAAGCATAGGTTGTATTTCTTTGCTTTGCTATTTTTTCTTTTTGTTTGTGTTTCACGACCTTTGTTTTTCAGTTCGTTCCCACGAAAACTACTATGAATTCCTGTGTATGATTTTCTATAAAACAAATGCAACAAATTAAAACTCAAACTAATAACAAATAAGCAAGTGACCCCTAACACTGTTCCTAAACAAAGAAAATTAAACATAAACTATAAACTAGTGAAATGAACCCTAGAGTTCGATTGCACCGTTAAAATCCCCGACAACGTCGCTAAAAACTTGGTGCAGATTTTATTAACCTAAATCGATAGACTAATTTAACCTGATTGTAATACCGCAATTGCACGATTGTCTAACTGGTAGACGATGGCAAATACTGGTTGATCCCACGAGGATTGAAGACGCAATCGAAAACTAAAATCTAACCTAAGCTAATTTAAAAGGGGTTACTGCAATCAAAAATTTCTAAACTAATGGAAACTAGAAAAGCAATTGGAAATGAATTTGAAAATCAAATAGAGAGATGCTAAGGCTTTCGAATCATCCATCAAGTTTATAAAATTATACTAATGTCAATTATTGTCCCCTTTTTGTGGATTGACTTTAGCAAAGATGTGAACCCCTAGAATTAATTATTTGTTTAAGGCACAATTAATCACAGGTTTAACTATACAAATAAAACACGCTTAAACAAAATCATTGAATAATTCTAACTACCATGGATGCAAAACATACACAGTGAAAGTAACATGCGCTTGTTCACAAATCAATCCAATGTTAAACCATATGATGCATCGGAAAACAATAAAAACAACAAAAGAAATTTCTACTGAGCATGAGGAACCATCTACACCTTAGCAGATGGTTTAGAAGATCATGGAGGTGGTCGTAACAACAACATGGGTGAACTCCATCAATTCCTCAACGAATGCATTCCCCCCAAGAGATGTGGATGTTGTATGGTGGTGCAAAATAAACCATAGGGTGCGAATAGCGAAGAGAAAATATTTAAACTTTTCCCTCCAAAAACTTTTTTCTTCCATGTTTCTTCACTGCTTCTATTGCGATCTGTGGAGCTTTTATGTCGAGAGAGGAGATGTGGAGAGGAGTTTGAGAGAGGTTGTGATGTGGTTGTGGATGCAATGAGGGGTGGTTGTGTAAGAAGAGCAAAGCGAGTTGACTGGCTGTGTCGAGATGGGGGCGAAAAGGTTGTGGGTTTTGTTAATAGGAGTGGTGATGAATGAGGGAGGATGAGATGGCTGATGGCGTGATCGCTGACTGTTGGTGATGGTTGGGGGAGAGAGAAAGTCGGAGAAGAAAAGGGAGATCAAGAAGTGTTTTGTGATGTTGTGCCTATTAGGGAGGAGATAAATCGAGACAATAAAGCAGAAGCGAGTTTGAAAAGAATACATGATGGAGGTTGTTCCTGAGGGGGAGAGGTCTATTGGCTGGGATCGTGGAAAGCAAATGAAAAAGAAGGGAGGTCATGTTGTGGCAGTGATCTCTCTAGCAAGCGAGAGAGATTTATGACAATAAATATGTGATGAGTATAGAAAGAAAAAGGGCGATGAGATGGAAAGGAGAAGAAGCTACGAGCTCTTTCTAGCAAGCAAAAAAAAGGCAATGGAAAGGTGGTTGGGTTGTGGTCGTGAGAGGAAAAAGAGAAAGGGGGCATGGTTGTTAGGTTTTTCTTTGCATTGTGGCTGCCAAGCAAAAGAGAGGAGGAGTTTGTGCCTATAACTACCATTTATAAGGCGGAGGAATAAGAAAGGGGGGCAATTAGGTTTTAATTGGGCTTGGGCTTAGGTCAAGAAAAAAAATAGATTTGGGTTTAGTTCTTCTTTGTGTTGAATTGGGTTTGGATTCCCATTGTTGTATCACCGTGCAATTTCTTAGAAACCGTCACTTTGTACCGCTCTTAGCATTTGTCAAATAATTGTTCTCCCGACTTTCTGCTTTGATGCAATTTAATTGTTTAAGTTCCCAATCCTATAAAAACGTGAAAATAATTAAATAGTTAAAATAAAATACGATATTTGAAACACTAACAGATATAAATTTTAAGGTAATTTAAGTATAAATTACGTGAATATCAAATACCCCAAAACCTATATTTTGCTAGTCCTCGATAAAACAAAGAAATAAAATAAAATCCTAACTCACTTTTGCAAGAATCGTCAGTTGCACTTACCTTAAACGTGCAACAAGGCTTTGAACCCCTAGATTACCTCTAGTTGACGAGTTATATTCTCGTGAGGGTTTTTAGAAATGTTACCCACAAACATTACTGACTCAATAAATTAAAACCTACTTTCTAAAAAAATTCAAAAACATAGTCACTCTCATTTATTTTCCTCGGAGTAATTATCTAATTGCCAAAAAAATTCAGAAAAGCAACTAACAGTGTCACAGTAGTATATCAACAAATTTTCACAATAATTTAATAATATCCAAAGGTTAAATAAATTTTATCATCATTCTTAACTCAAAGTGTGTGTGCATAGCCTTATCTACACAACTGTCCATTTCACAACAAAGACACGACTAGATAACCTTTAGAAAATACGCTTCGACTACAAATCTCTCGTGTCACTCATAAATAAATCACTAATAGATTGGGTATTTATCACTCAGTTTATAAGTGAAGAAAATAAGAAATTATGGAAACACATATAATTATCAAAAACGGATTTTTCAAAAGAATGAAATTAATATGATCTCATGACAAGAATATCAATTACTTTTGAATGGGGTTTGAATTATAACTAACAAAAATGAAGAAAAAAAAGATATATAAAAATTCTCTGAGAATTGCTACACCCTTTAATAAACACATAGGGCACTGAAGAATAAACCAATGTTGTACATCATTACTTTTTATCCCTTCAAAAATTTTCTTCATGTTTTTTTCAAGCATCAATCATTTTTCATTTTTTTAATCAATGACATATTTTCCCCTTCTGCGTAATGAATCATTTCATCAGTCTTGAGGATTCATGAAATAGCTAGTTTCAGCTCTTTCTATTTGCCCATTCTAAAAATATATCAACCATACACATTCTCAGAAAAATTGGATACGGATAAAAATAATATGGGGTATTATTCCATAATTAAAGTAGGTAATGGAGAATGGGTTAGCAAAGAAAAGACTATTCAAAAGCTTACAGGGCTGCAAACAAATGTTTATTACTGCGTAGGCTAAAATTCTAGAGAACGGTTCAAAGAAAAGTGTCTATATCACTTCTTAAGTTTCTATTAATATATATATCAATGGTTAACTTTTGTTTCTACTTGGTTTGTTTACTCTGCAATTCCCCCTTGATTAATTGTTCGTGACGAAATTGATTTTTGGATTGAATGGTTAAATACTAGACTGCAACCAGTGTCAAATTATATCGGAAAATCCGTAATTCATGGTAAAGCTAACATTAGGAAAGTTAAGGTAGAATAATTTAGAAGAAACTAATACAAAATCACGTACGAACTATTTATTGCTTCGTTTCTATCCCTTGTCACGACGTCAACGGACCACTTTAATATCTGAAATAATCATTAGGAAAGAGTTTCACTTTAAGTTTGTGAGTAATAATTTGAAATAAGAAAATGAGTTATAGGTCTTCTTTTTTTATGTATTTATTTTAACAAGGCTCCTCAAACCATATTACATATGAACTAATCAAAAGAAACTCAAAATATTCAGTAAAATGGATATAACCGCTATAGAAGTTTTGATACTGAATAAACGAATATACCTTCTAGAGGGAAGAAGATCCACCTTGAAAAGTAGTTTAGTCCCATCTGCTAGAGTTTGAAGAATTCTCCAGGGCCCTGCATATTCGGGTCCAATATGTTGTTGTTGTATCCCCGCAGATATTTGTTTGTCTAACCACACAAAAGACTTTCAAATTGTCCTGGCCTAAATCCTTCAACAGGCCCAACTCAACCTTTTGTAATAAGTCAGTGATTGGGCTTAAAAGTTTCATCGAACTCTAAAACTGGAGTTGGCCTTGGGACAAACATCGATGATCTTAAACCCTAAACAATAGATTTACAACGACAAAGACTTTATCGCTGATATGATCTCACAACCTAGGCAAATAATCATGGCCCAAATTTATTTATTTTTTGAATTGTTGAAGGCGAAAATAAATAAATAAATTGAATTTTCCTTGGGTTGAGTAGAGTGTAGATTCAGATTTGTTTTGTTGAAACTTAATGCGAGATTGGGCTCAAGCATGGGTGTAGGATTGTGCTCAGGTTGCACTATTCATACAAAATTTCCAATTGAAGCCTCCCTTTTGTTTGCTGCAATACTTCCATCTACATTTTAATGAAATCTACACAAGGTTCGGTGAAGGAAATCACATCATCGGTTAATACATTCACCAGAAACCTTGCCTATTCATAAATTCCAACTTATAGACACAAACATCAATCAACTTTTGAGTATAAAACAACATTTTCTTTTTCTCTTCATCTGAAGAAAGGCTTGAGACTCACCAGTCATCACTACATCACCCCTTTTATAGTTCTAATGTCAGGATTTTGATACAAACTTATTCTACATGTTCAGTCCTAACTTGGAATAACATTAAATCTTTCACTGCCCAAATCAAATGAAACAATTTCAAACAAGATAATAAAAGTGTCGGTAATATGACATCTTAACTAAATAAGCCAAGAAGTATTAGTGTAATGATTCAATTTTAATGTCATTCTCAAAGCAATCAATAAAAGAAACAAAAATAATGAGATCATCAACAAGATAATGAGGACACAAGAAAAATCAGAGTTATTAAATAACCCTCAAGAAAAATAGAATGACTCAAAACTCACAAGGGTTAAGTACACTCTTATTCTAAGGTTTTCTAGTTAAATATCTCACTCATCAACTTTAAATTATGCTAACTTAGCTTATAATGCAAGGATAGTTGAGTTGCAAAATCTCATGAAATATATTTAACATAAAGATAATATGAAACATTATATCTTCCTATTAATATATCGATGTGACAAGTGATAGTATGTATTTCCTCAAATTTAAAAGCATCAAGTACTTGAAAGCATATGCTCTTCATTGGAAAGGAACTTCAGAATTCGAATCATTTTCAAATTAAAGATTTTACATTATTACCATATTTATGATCATCTAAGTATTCAATGGAGATTGAGTAGAATACAGTAATTAATCGGAATAACTGTGAAATACATTTAAGCTCAAAGTTTTTGAAAACTACATACAAACTCATAAACCCCACCCCCAAACCTAAACCAAACATTATCCACAACATATAAAAAAATAATATGGCAAATGAAAGAAAAATAAAATATGAGGGTTAGAGTAATATTATCATGGTGAAGTTGTTACCAATTTCGAAGAGACCATTCGCCAAATTGTGGACTTATCATGAGAAACTGATAAAATACATACATGACAAAAAATAAACACAAATGAAAACAATGCATGCACCAGTTGTAAGTCAAAATCATTACGGAGCTAACGAGTATGATTGGAATGCAACTAGAAAAAACTCGAAAAATCAATCCAGACTAACTATAATGACAAATTGAAGTTGGGCTGCCTCCAAGAGCGTTTGGTTTAACATCGTTAGCCCAACATATATTCTTCCTCCCTCGCTAATGATATACCATAAAATGAAAATGAAGAACATGTAAACACCCTTCCCCAAACCTAGATACTTAGTCCATGATGTAAATTAAATCAAAAGTGTCAAAGAAGTGCATAGAAACAACCTAAAAAGTTGAGGATTAGTCCAAAAAATAGTGGCAACCACATGCAGCACAACATATACTAACACACCCCAAAAGCTATGAAGGCACCAATGCAAAATCATAGAAAAAATGCAAATGAGGTCGATTTCGGAACTCCGTAAGGACCTAGAGAATAAATGGATCACAAACAGTGATATGCAACAAATGATTCTTACATACTCCTAAAAATGGACATCCTAAGTCAAGTTGCAAATCAAAAAATTGAATCTTTTGCACAATGGGATGGTGGAAACTGAAATCATCAATTAAAAACAATGGATCCACATAAGTAGAGTCAGTATTGAAAGGGATGCAAAGAGGTGTGTCAATAAATATATCAGATAGGACAGGCTCATCATAATAAAATGAATTACACAAAGATAATGGACTAGAAAACTCTAACAATATCCCCAAACCTGGAATTAGGACTACCTATGGCATGAATTTTCTCATTAGATGTTTCTTTCGATAACGCCCTGACTATTTCTTGAATTATGGGGTCATTTGTATCATGAAAATAGTCAATGCAAGACTCCAACGAATACTAAAAATCAGACTTCATGCATGAGTAACTAGGAAGGCATACATCGAATGAATCAACATGAAAATGTGAAAAGGGTAACGAGTTAGGAAGCAAAATAATCTCAACGGAAGGGATTGGTTTTGACTCACTGAGTGGAAGGGGTTCCACTTTAGGCTTCCATGTATAACCAGGATCCATAATAGAGGCTGAATCAAGCAAAGCATAAACTTCCCAATTGGAATTATCAATATCTAAGTCTAAACCGAAGTGAGTCAAACATACCACTAAGGTTTCATCTAACGCAGACTGCAAAAAAGAATTATCAACCAAACTCTCAATCATGTTTACCTCAACGGTCATGTTATCAAATGAAAACTTCATGATTTCATTCCTATAGTTAATAATGACATTTAGATGTGTCAAAAAAGAGCAACCAGAAATAATTTGAATGTGACTAGAGGGATTGTGAACATGTTGTGTATCAAGAACTATAAAGTCCATTGGAAAATAAAAAATTTCAATATTAGTGATCGCATCCTCTATAACATTGTGCGGAACTCTGATTGACCTATCTGCTAATTGTAGTATTACTTCAGTTGGTTTTAACTCGCCAAAACCTAACTGCTCATAAATGGGATATAGCAATAAATCATCACTTGCCCCTAAATCCAACAATGCCTTATCAATCATATGATCACCAATAACACAAGAAATGGTCAGGTATCCGGAATCCCTATACTTCGGCGGGGTTATGTGTTCAATAATTGAGCTAACTTGCTGAGCGAGGAAGTCCCTCTTTTGCACATGTAGCTTTCATTTTTTTGTTCAAAAATCCTTCAAAAACTTGGCATAAGCAAGAACTTGCTTAATAGAATCGAGCAATGGGATAATAATGTGAACTTATTTAAAAAAATTCATTACATCGTTAACATTTGTTCATTTCTTAACCGAAGCTAACTTTGATAGAAACGGTGCCTTAGGCAAATAAAATGCTTGAGTGGGGTCGGGTCAAGAAGATAATCTTTAGAAGGTGAGGCTTTATCATCCTTCTTGTTAAATGGATATGCAACCGGCTTTGACTTAGACGGGATGCAATGACACTTGAATCGGGCATTCGTACCCAATTGCCAACTTGTTTTCCACACGTAAGGGTAGTAATAGATTGGACATCTTCAAGACAAGGCTCAAATGTGCTACCAATTGCGAATTGACACTTTGGGTTTGGAACAGGTTGACTAGGAAATCTTTTCGGCTCACTCTTAAGGAATGACTAAGCAATCTGACTCACGGTATCTCAAGTCTATTGTTAACTTGAGATTGGTGTTGTGTCGTGGCTTTTAACTCTGATATAGCTTGAGTATTCTAATCAAGTATACTTTTTGTGTGCTGCATAAAACGATTAATTGTTTCCTCTGAACTGGACATGTTGGATGGAAAAACTTGGTTAAATTGAGGCCTAATAGGGCTAGGCGCTTGAAAAGCCTGGAAATAGGCCCCCTTTGGTGTGGGCCATGAGCACATGAGAGATTTGGATGCTTAACGAAACCTATATTATAATAGTTGGGTTGTGGATTATTACCAGGTCACCGAATAGCATTAAAACAATTGACTTGCTCAGTAAAATATGCAGGATAATCATTTTGCAAATCACAATTAGCTGTGGAATGACTAGAACTCGAACATGCAGCACAATCCTTAGATGAAACATTCATGGGAGGTGTAGGTTGAGTCGTATTCAAAATTGCATCAATTTTCTAAACCATAGTCATAACAACTGTTGCTAGCTTCGAGGGGAATCAGGATAAATGAATGTGTTTCTCTCTTCGTATATACCACCCGTACGCTTGTCAGAATCCTTTATCGAATAATCCCATCTTTGAAAATTCTCAGAAATTGTTTCAAAGAAATCCCAAATCTCATTAACACTCGTCTTCATAAGTGATCCACAACTAGTGGCATCAATCATATGACGGTTTTGAACGGTTAACGCATCTTCAAAGTATTGAACTAGATGCCACTTCTCAAGTCCATAATGAGGACACTAAACAATGAGTTCATTGAACCTTTCCCAGCATTCATAAAAATGTTAGCCCTTTTTTTGTTGAAAATTAGATATATCTCTTCAAAGGGCATTTGTTTTATGAATGGGGAAATACTTTGACAAAAACTTTTTTGAAAACGCATCCCAAGTTGTGATGGTTCCTATCTCTAAAGAATTTAATCACGAGTTCGCCTTATTTTTCAAAGAAAAAGCAAATAAACCTAAGACGGGCCAAATCATCTGAAAAGTTTGAGTACTTCAAGGAAACACAAATGTCAAGAAATGTTTTGACATGAAGATATAATCTTCTTTCTCAAAACCATAGAAGGGATGCAAAAAATGGATGATGGATGGTTTGAGTACAGTTGTCTCAGGTAAGACAATACAAGATGGACAACTGTTGGAAAAAGGAAAGAAGTAATCCTTAAAGGCATTCTCTTCAACTAACTCCATGATCTTAGTAGACAATGAGGGAGAACCTAAAAAGGTACTGGAACTTCAAATAACTCTTTGGGGACTTTTCGGACAAGCCTACTCTTAGAATCACGCACCCAGGTACGCATAAACTAAAGGTGTAACAACCAAGTTCACATGGTACAATATTGTCCGTTTTGGGCCAAGGCCCGCACGGCTTTAAAATGTGATGTACAAGGGGATTCAACATCGCACATATATAGAGCAATTTCTTCCCTCACCCAGGTGATATAAGATTATAACACCAAGGTAGCATGCCAACCTCTGAGCCCTCCCACACATGGTTGTCTGCCAACCTCTAAGTCCTCCCATACACAAAGCTATCAGCCTCTGATCCTACCCACACATGGTAATCCGTCTGCCTTAGAACCCTCCCACACAAGGTTGTTACAATCCATCCCGTAGGGCCCAACATCCTCATTGACACACTTCCATCTAGGTCTTGCTCTGATACTATTCTGCAACAACCAGATTCACATGGTACAATATTATCTGTTTTGGGCCTAAGACTTGCAAGGCTTTAAAATGTGTTGTACCAAAGTGAACAATGATTTACCATTTAGATCTAGTTTTTATAGAATGGTATCAGAATTGGACCTAGCCGAAAGTATGCCAACGAGGATGTTGGGCTCTAAGGAGATGGATTGTAACAACCTTGTGTGAGCGACCTCTGAGGCTGACGAGTTACTATGTGTAGGTGGCATCTGAGGCTAGCAGTTCCTTGTGTGGGCAGATTAAAGGCCAACAAGCTACCATGTGTGGGTGGATCAAAGGCTAACATGCTACCTTGGTGTTATAGTCCCACATCGCTTGGTGAGGGAAGGTGATGAGTGATACATGTGCGAGGTTGAATCCCCTTGGTACAATGCATTTTAAGGTCGTGCGGGCCTTGGGTCCAAAATGCACATATTATACTATGTGGATCTGGTTGTTACGGAATTGTATCAGAGTCAGACCCAGCCGAAAGTGTGCCAACGAGAATGTTGGGGCCTAAAGGGGTGGATTGTAACAACCTTGTATGGGCGGGCTCTGAGGCTAATGGGCTACCATGTGTAATATTGTACCATGCAGATCTGGTTGTTACAAAAAGATACCAGAATTTCAAAGTTAACACTCCATAATAGAGTTCAAGTTTTTTTTTAAATGCAAACCTAACCTCTATATGAAGATGATCTAACTCTAAAAAATGGAAAGAAAAAAAAAAAAAAAAAAAACAGAACCCTAAACGACACCTAAATGATGCGCAAACAAGATAAATAACAAACAACCCTAGAGTTTTGCTACTAATAAAGGATTGAACTCAATTTAATTTACCTAACCGTGGGAGAGGCACGATAATTTTCTATCAATTTACCACTACATAATTGCTCCTACCTTTTTTCTCATTTTCTAGCTCAAAGTGTAATGTCAGTTCAATAACTATTCCAAGATAGGATATGTTCCTTCACTTGAAGCTTTCAAACCTCCAAAGAGGGGTGATATTTTACTAGATGGTTTGGTGGTGAAATGGGAAGGTTGAAGAAATTGCAGGACCAAACTGTCTGGAATTCAAGCCTGAGAGGTGGTTGGAGAAGGAAAAAAACACCCAAAAATGGATTTTCTTTGCAAAGGATGCATATTTGTACCCAGCATTTCAAGCAGAACCTAGGATATGTCTTGGGAAAGACATGGCATTCTTGCATATGAAAAGAGTAGTAGCTGGAGTTCTGGGAAGATATCAATTCATACTGTAGATGGAGAAAAGTCACAAACCAGTTTATCTCTCTCATCTGACCTTAAAAATGAATGGTGGTTTCTCGTGAGGATTGATGAAAGAGATATTAGTGATAGGTAAGTGTCTATTAACTGTTAAGTGAGATCAAATATACAATCATCAGAGTGTAGTTTATCAGTTGATGTTCTTCATGCTCGAGTTCTAGTGATTAAATATAAAGATTTATTTGACAGATTAATCAAAATGCTACTTGTTCCATATACATCTCCCTTATTGAAACTTTTTTTTTGGAAAGCAAGCAGGGGTTTGAAGGATCCCCAAACCTTTATATTAATAAAAAAAATGACGAACCAAATACAATCGTTTATTTGTTCACTCTTTACATCATCAATAGAAATGGAAAATTTCTTCAAATCTTCAACAACAAAACTAATTAGATCAAGCTCAACGATTTCCAAGTTGGAAAATAATATCGCAAAGTGGTTTGCTACAGTAGTAGTTTCTTGGTGCACATGCCATAAGTTTGTTTTCTCATAAACACCAATCAATTGTTTAATCATCATCCTTATGACATGATTTATACCTAATAGGGTGCTCAAGATGTAAGAGGAAATGTAACTTTTAAACTCTATGAAGACAATACACATGTCTTTCGGATTCTTGTATGGATGCTAGTTTAGAGCTAGTATTCAATGGGTATATTTTCAAAGTTCGGTGCTCTCTGAATCTCTACATTGAATATTCTTACATCTTGAGCACCCTAGTAGGTATAAATCATGTTATAAGGATGATTAAACAATTTATTGATTATGAGAAAGCAAACTTATGGCATTGCACCAAAAAACTACTACGGTAGCAAACAATTTTGCAAGATTATTTCCCAAATTGGAGACCATTGAGCTTGATCTAATTAAATATTTTTTGAAGGATTTGAATAAACTTTCTGTTTCTATTGATGATGTAATGAGAGAACGGTTGAGCGATCGTATTTGGTTCATCGCTTTTTATTAATATAAAGGTTTCGAGATCCTTCAAACCCCGGCTCGCTTTTCAAAAAAATTATGATTATAAGCTTTAGAAAAAACAAAAACCAACACAAAGCAAACTTACATTCCAGTTATATTACATGTGTGGCACATATTGTAGGTCGCTTTGGTCTCAACTGTAAGCTAACATCACACCACTCCTAGGCCGACCGTCTGATGTGACAAGAGTGCATACTTTTAATGATATGGAACACACTATCAAGTACTTTTGAGTCTCTTATTGGTCTTCTTCTAAATTTCCAACTACTTTGGATCGTCTATTTAGTAAACTAAAACGATGTCCTACGTAATTGATATCATTTACGTATGTTGTGGATTCTTTGAAGTAAATACTGGCACTAGCCGAATGCAAAATTTTGATGCTTGTAAGATGAAGAGAAATATGTTGTGTGGGTTAAAAAAGAGAAAAACTTTCAATTTTCAACGTTAGCCCGAGATTAGTTTGAGCTAAACATAAAAAGTATTCTCCAATGATGTCGTTTATTGTTTGCATTCTTATGATATTACACTAGGTACATGGTGTTAGTATCCTAGTCATTTACTCACATTCCACATTCTTGGACTTTATTGTGCCACAAAAAATTGCACTGCATCAACCTTTTTTTTCCTTTACGCTTGAGCCTGAAGGCGTAAAACAAATGGTGTGAACAAGTAGGAAAGTGAGGTGTAAGAAGAATTTGCCTAACTAGTTATGGTCTTCCTTTTTTTTTATGTTTTTCTGTCTCCGGAATCTATTAAGTAAATTTTGTGGGCTTGCTAGGTGAACTGTAAAAAAATTGCGGACTGTAAACGAGTAGTAAAACTATATAGAATTTAAGTAATCGATCAGAAATTCTACTTCTATTTGTAGTGTTTTGTGGTGGTTTGGTTCCAACTGCAAAGCCACACCAAGACCCTCAAGAAGCGTCTTTTACAATTGCAAAGTCTGCAAGTTTCACTGGCCCTTCAAAAGACTTCAAGTTGCAAAAGTCATGGAAATGAGTTTTACAAGATGTAAAATAAAGATAAAAGATCTGTGTTCAAAATATCCAGATATCGATACAAATTGTGATTTGTATCCAAAAACCGTGGAACATTGTATCCCAACAATAACTATCTTTTGTACATTGTTGATGACTAGCAATTTCCTGCTATAACCATTACATTACAGAAGATCTTTGTGACAGACTAGTTGTAACCTAAATAATTGGAACATTTTAAGACACCGAGTGTTTTTGTCAAAGGAGTAGTTGAAGATTGCACAAATTGCTTTGTATGTTTATAAATATTATGGTTTTTCTTTATTTCTATTGGAATTTGAAAATTGAGAAGTCAAAATAATGTGTTTATAAGTATTGGCTTTCTTCACTTATTAATTATAAAGTAGCATTGGGCCTTGGGCTTATTAGCTATTGAGGACATTATATATATATATATATATATATATATATATATATATATATATATATATACGTACTTGGGTCTTTGGCTTATTAATATATATATATACGTACTAGGGTATTCCTCATCGTGCCTTCGACACTCAATTCAATTTGAGCATTTAGATGTGTGATGGTTAAAGTTGGTTGGGGCATAAAAGTAAAAAAAAAAAAACTTCTTCACCCAAACTCTCTCTTTGTAATCTGTTAGATTATTATGTTTGGGTAAATCTAAGCCGTCTTTTATCACTAATTCAACAGATATAAACTGTTTTGTTCTCTATATATTGAAGAGAAAAATATCTTCTACACAATAATTTTTTCAGAGTTCTTCATTCCTTCCTTTATATCTGACAGAAAATACATTCAATAAATTCGCCAGAACCAACACCCTTGAGTTAGGGTGTTGGTCATAGATAGTTGAATCCTGATAGTCAGACGCCTAACAAACAACAACATTGAGTAGAGGCAAAATCTATTTATAAGACATAGCATTTCCGCTACCCTATATCAAATCAAGATGTAAAACCTCTGCTAGCCTCTATCTGCAATTCAAGTCTTTGTATTGTTAAAGTATTTATTTCAAATAAATATATACGTTGTTTTGATTGTTCTCCAATAATCTATAAACATATTCATGGAACAATTAGTGAATTGCATCAAACCCATGTTGAGAAGCAAGACAAGTTCAAAGGTATGTACTTTAAACGCTGACAACAAAAGATGTTCTATTTAACAACCTTGAACCTTGCTCATACCGTCAAAAATGTTCTTGTGATAGGAGATGTTATTTCCACAGATCAATTTAATGTAATTGATGCATGGAAAAACAGTGAGTTTTTATGCAAGAATTATATCGTGAACAGCCTTGATGATGCATTGTATGATGCGTATAGATCATAAAAAACTACAAAAGAACTACGGGAATTGCTCGAGAATAAATATAAAAATCGAAGATGTTCGTTCAAAGAAGTATATCATTGGGAAATTCTTAAATTACCAAATGAAAAATTCGAAGGTTGTTGTGACCAGATTTTGATCGTTGAACTTGTTGTAGAGGGAATGGAATTGCCACATCAATTTGCAGTCGGGGTGTAATTGAGAAATTGTCGCCATCTTGGAATGATTTCAAGATACATCTCAAATATAAGAAAACTTATACGTCAATGGAGGATCTGGTTTTCAAACTAAGAGTTCAAAAAACCACTGCAAGAGTGAAGGGATGAATGCTTCTGAGTTCGACGCTAATGCTAATGTTGATGAGGATGGAAATAAGTCCAAGCCTATGCACAAAAGCCAGAAGAAAAAAAAAACAAAAAAAAAAAAAAAAATGGCAAACATCCTCATGCACTTGTTCCAAAAGGGAATAAGTTCAAGAAAATTAATGGTGCTAATTGGGGATCTGGAAAGCCTGAAACAAGAAACAAGAAACAAGACTGCCGCCATAAGAAGAAGAATCCTATTGAACAATAAAATCCAAGCCAATGTTGCTGAAAATTTTGTTGGCGTTGTTTCTGAAGTCAACATTATAACTGATAGTAAGGATTGGTGGGTTGACACCGGTCGAACAAGGCACATATGTGGAAAATGAAACATGTTTGTCACCTTTACTCCTATCAATGGCAAAAAGAAGTTGTTTATGGGCAATGCGTCTACTACAAGTATTGCTGGAAAGAGGAAAGTGGTCTTGAAATTTACATCTTGAAAGGAACTTACCCTGATGGATGTGTTGCATGTTACTATATTAGTTTCAGATGTTAGTAATAATATAAATAAGGCTTTTAACTATTTGCTTGAGTCTTCTATTTTATGGCATAATAGATTAGGACATGTTAATTTTAGATCCTTACGTAGAATGACCAATCTTGGTTTGTTGCCGAAATGTACAATTGATGATAGGCGCAAGTATGAAATTTGTGTAGAATTTGAATTTGCTAGCAAATCTTATAAGTCTGTCGTTGAAAAATCCAATGAATTGTTGGGATTAATTCATACAGATTTGGGTGATTTCAAATCCAATCCAAGTCAGAAAAGAATTATTACATTACTTCATAGATTATTACATTTAGTATTGTTATGTTTATTTATTACATGTCAAATATGAGGCTTTGAATAGCTAAGGCTGAAAACTTATTAAACAAGAAAATTAAATTCTAATATAAGATAAAAGAGAATAATATAGCTCCAATGCATATGTAGAATTTTGTGTTTCCCATGGAATTATTAATAAAACGTCTGCACCTTACACTCCTCAATAGAATGAGGTTGAAAGCTTAAAAATTGAACTTTGAAAAACATGATTATTTCCATGTTGAATAGTTCTGGGTTGCCATTAGACATGTGGGGTGAGGCCTTACTTACTGCAAACATTATCTTGAATAGAATCCCACCAAATAGGAGTGATCAAACTCCACATGAAAATGGAGCAAGATAGAACCAACTTATAAATCTTGAAAGTGTGAGGTTGGCTAGCAAAGGTTCAAATGTCATTTCCTAAAAGGGTTAAACTTGGACCTAAAACAATGATTGTTTGTTTATATGTCAATAATAGTGCAACATGTCGATTTCTAGTCATTAAATCAGGAATTTCAGATATTCATACAAATACTATCATTGAGTCTAATGATGTTGATTTTTTCGAGCATATATTTCTTACAACGATAGACTTAATGGAAATAAAAGAAAGGTACATGATTTTAGTCATGTTAATGGTGCTTCATCATCTAGTGTTCAAGAAAAAAACTTGGAACCGAATGAAGTTACATTGATTGTTCAAGAACAAGAATTGGAACCGATGAGAGGAAAAAGAGTCAAGATTGCAAAAGATTTTGGGTCTGACTTCTTAACATTCCTCACTGAGGGTGAACCACAAACCTAAAAAAACAGCCACTCTGAATCTATTTACTGGAAAGAAGCAATAAATAATGAAATTAAATCTATTTTACAAAACCATACTTGAGAATTAGTAGATTTACCTCTAGGTTGTAAGCCAATTGGTTACAAATGGATTTTTAAAAGGAAGTTGAAGCATGATGGTACAATATAGAAAAATATAAGGCTCGTCTAGTAGCCAAAGGATATCGTAAAAAACGAGGGCTAAATTTATTTAATACTTACTCACCGGTGACTAGAATTACATCTATTAGGATGTTAATAGCAATTGTTTATGTTTACAATGGATGTAAAACTACATTCTTGAATGGTGAATTAGATGAAGAAATCTATATGGTGTAGCCTAAAGGTTTTGTAGCAAAATGTTAAGAGAAAAATGTTTGTAAAGTTGTAAAGTCTCTTTATAGACTTAAACAAGCACCTAAGCAATGGCATGAAAAGTTTGATCATACAATGTCATCACATGGATTTCGGATATCAATGAATGTGACAAATGTGTTTACATCAAGCAATTTAATAGTGACTCTATTGTCATTATATGTTTGTATGTTGATGACATGTTCATCATGACCGAACTTAGATATCATAAACTCCACTAAAAAAATACTAAATTCGAGTTTTGATATGAAAGATAAGTATAAAGCTGATGTAATTTTGGGAATGCGAATTCAAAAAAGTAATGATGGCTACATACTTACCCAATCACTTTGTGTGGAAACAATTTTGCAAATGATCATTTTGATAGCAATCCGGCTAAAACACCTTATGATCCAAGTTGCAAACTCAAGAAGAATAAGGGAGAAAATATCTCACAATTGGTATCATTGGGACACTACAATACATTACAAATTGTACTAGACTTGATATTGCTTACTCAGTAAATAGATTGACTAGATATACTAGCAATCCATCAATGGATCATTGGAAGCTTTGGTCAGGGTATGGTACTTGAAGTTCATAATCAACTATGGATAATGATGCTAATTGGATCTCCAATGATATTGAGAAATCCACAAGTGGATATGTATTTACACTTGGTGGGGCAACAATGTTTTGGAAATCACAAAAACAAACGTGAATAGCACGCTTAACAATGAAATTTGAATTTATAGCCTTAGATAAAACTGTTGAAGAAGCATAGTGGCTTAGAAATTTTCTAGAAGATGTTCCATTATGGTCTCAACATGGGACCGCCACATGTGTTCACTGTGATTGCATGACAGCCATTGCACGAGCGAAAAACAATATTTACAATGGCAAGTCTAGACACATAAGACGACGACATAACACTATAAAACAAACTCTCAATTGGGATCATTTCTAGTGACTATGCGAAGTCAAAAGAAAATAATGCAGATCAACTTATGAAGGGTATACCAAAAGAGCAAGTGTTATTTTTATCAAGGGGAATGGACTTAAAGCTAATTCAATGAGTATACCTAGCAGAAGCCTAACCTAGGATTAAAAAAATAGGCAAACTAGTTAGGTGAAGCTCAAAAAATAGAATATACACACTTACTCATTCCTATGATAAGAAATGTATACTACCTGTGATGATCAGGGTGAATATTTATTTATTCTTAATAACAATAATCTCTTGTGATATAAGATGAATACAATAGGGTATTAATAATCTAAGAGATGAATACAGCAGGGTGGTAATAATCTAAGTGTCATCTATATGTGAGTAAATGTGGGGTCACATTTATGAGAATGGTATGGCTAAATTTTTTAAAGCTCTCATGAATCCGGTGTTTGTTCAAGACCAAAATGAATACAACCATATGAATTGAAAAATGTGAACATATGATATGTGAGATACTCATTGTCTTAATTTACTAAATATGGTGAACAGTTCAATGTCTCTTATACACACAGCGTCACCAAATATCCGGTAAGTATTTAGTAAACAAGGTTCAAGTCCAAAAAACCTCTCATAATGCATATCATGTCTAAATTTCTCTTAAGAAAACAACTTTATATATTTACTATACAAATGTGGGGTATTGTTGAAATTTGTATAGCAAATAGTCTCACATGGAAAATGAGAAGTCAAAATAATGTCTTTATAAGTATTGACTTTCAACTAAATTATAAAGTAGCATTGGGCCTTGGGCATATTAGCTATTGAGGACATTATATATATATATATAGTTCTTCTTGGGCTCATTTGATTAAAATCCCCTTTGCACTTCAAACTTTTCAATTTTGAATTAGAATGATAGTGTTTGATCAACACACCATTTCCAATTCAACGAATATAACTATTTTGTTCTCTATATATTGAAGAGAAAATCATTTTCTTCTACACAATGATTTTTCAGAGTTCTTCATTCCTTCCTTCACATCTGAACATTTGAGAGAGAATATATTCAGTAAATTTGCCAGAACCAACACCTTTGTGCTAAGATGTTGGTCATAGATAGTTGAATCATGGTGGTCAGATGCCTAACGAACCACAGCATTGAGTATGGGCAAAATATGTCTATAAGACATAACATTTTCGCTGACCTTTATCTATAATTCAAGGCGTGGAACCTCGGCTAGCCCCTATCTACAATTCAAGACCTAGCAATTTCGTAAGCCTCTATATGTAATTCAAATCAGTGAATCGATTTATTTTCTATTTTGATTTTGTTGAATTCAATTTGTAATTATATTTTTTGTACTATTAAAGTATGTATTTCAAATAAATATATATGTTGTTCTGATTGTTCCCCAACAATATCTTTAGGGGCTTAGGTAGGACCACACCAAATATATTTATGAACTCAACTTAAAAAACAATAACATCTTTGTAGCCCATGTTTTAGAACTCAGTGCTCATTGTCCACACTTGAATGATGGTTGTTAGATGAGTCATGAAGATCGATTGTCTGATCGAGGAGGAACTCAACAAAGGTGCAGATTTATATGACCAGCATTGTATGTACTGAGTAGTTAGGTTAGACATGCACTGAAATCCCACTATAAAACTACCCATATGTTTCCTTCTGCAGAAAACAGATTCAAATCAATACATATTTCAAGATGTTGCATTTTGAGTTCTTATCTCCACTAATCCCTTTTATTTTCTCATTATTCTTCTTTTTTATATTCTCTGTTAGTACCAAGTCTGTTGGCGTGCTAGGCACATGTGCGCACGTTGGTCCACTATACATAGCAATGATATTGTCCCCAACTTAAACACCATGACTTTGGGCCTTCATTCCGGGCTTCTGCAATATGGGGTTTTCTCCAAAAGGCCTCGTCACTATTAGGGAGTGGACTACTCCTTATATTCTAAAATGTATACCTATAAAATATAGATGTTCTAAGCTTTAGAATAATGTTTTATTACTTGTGACCTGCAACACATTCACATAAGTACAACAACAAACATTTCAGTAACATGGAACACAACATTGACAGATATCATTCTTAGCAAATCCAAGTGTAACAACTTTCAGAAAGCAATTGAGATGTAGTATAAAAAACCAAAACTAATGGATGATGCAGTACATGACTTTTATCTGTGTGTAAAAGGACACGAGTATTTATGGAACCAACGTAAAGAGCGTGAGTAAATATTACCTAGCAGGGGTGAAAACCTTCCTTGCCTGTTAGAGAAGACATGTAGCGTCATTGTTGCTAATCTACTCCCTTATTTTTTCTATTGAGAGAAAAATGACATGTAGCTAGACCAATTTCTCCTGCGTTAAACGCAATATTTCAGGCTTTTTGAGCGAGGATATGCATTATCTCCAGTTTCCTTCCTCAACCTAATTAAAGCTTTAAGCAACAAGTTCCACTGGTCTTGTCTTCAAGCTGAAGGCCGGGAAGAAATTAAGTGGATGCCAGAAGCCAAAAGACGATAGGAAGGAAATGTATAAGCAACTAGTCTTGTCTTCAAGTAGAAAGCGATATACCAAAAAGCTAGGAAGAAGCAACTAGTGCGAGAGCCATTAGCCTAAGCCTAGCTACCCCAACAGTAAGTCGAGTTGCTAGAGATGCTACAACTACTCAGACACCTTCAAGTGCCCTAAGGGAATGATCAAGGTGACTTCCTTAGTTCCTTGTAAGAGAGTTTATTTTTTTATTGTCGGCCAGTTAGGAATGGCAGTAAGATAAGAACTTTTCATTTATGTTTTTCATTCAGATGAAAATTTGCAAGCTTAGGTGCAAGTGACGGCAGCAAACTCAGGCTTCTGAGGAATTAGTCAAGCCCGACGCACTCCAGGATTTCAATTTGCAACCTGGTAGATGCTTCAACCAGGCTATGTTGGTCAAGTCTATTGATCTGGACCTGTTATGCTCACAAGTGTTCATTTCCTCTCGACCTTTAGGACCTACAATCTCTTCCATTGAAAGTAACCAACCAAGCTTTTGATCCAAGGCACAACCCTGGAGAATGGTCAAGGGAACAATTGCAATTCCTCATTTTAGATTGCTTTCGTCGAACGCCCTTACCTTAGTTGTCTATTTGTACCATTGATTCATCAACAAAAGGAGATTACATCCACCCTTTTGATAGAGATAGTACAAGCAGAAGCAAATCCTTTTTTGTAAAAACAAACAAGCGAAAGGATAAAGCGGGTTAAATTAAAGGGAGTTAGTGTCACTAATGAATACTCCTCCTTATGGTCCATTGCCTCTCCAATAAGTCGTGGACCAAAGCTGGATCACCGTGCCCACTTCTAGTAGTCGGTAGGTTTCCCGGATTGCATAAGGTGTCAATAAAAAATATAAGCATTCCTTACCAAAACAAGAGAAAGGGGATGAGACCAAGCTAGCAAACAGGGAAAGGAATGAAAGGAAAGAAAGACTACTAACAAAACAAAGCAAAGACTAACGGAAAGACAATAAACTAATGACCTTACTTAAGAACTGATATGCTGCAAGGAAAGCAACCCCTAGTTGTTCCAGTAAATGGTCACCTTATGTGGTAAAGCACCACCACAGGAGAAGCAGTGGTGTGAGGAGTGAAAAAAGCTGCAAAATGAAAACCCATAGAGGGAAAAATAGACAATTTTCCATAACAAACACCGCTTACGATAAAGGAGTACACTAGACTTATAGGAAATGATAATCTATTTAATAGTCTGATGAAGTAAGCTGAACCTAGCACAAGTAAAAACAACATGTCCTATGCAACTCAAATTTCAGTTGGACACCATAACCAACCACTTCTTAATGCATTAGAGGGTGTTTGTGTACATTACTAATTAGTTGTTGATGCTTATTGATGAAACCATGTTACTTATTCCCCCATTTTAGCCTTGCCACTTAGGGATGTGCACGATTCGACTTGAGTTTGAGTGAAAATCACAACCAGGTTTAATTATGTTGTAAACTAACCTCGAATTGTGAGCAAAACTAAATCAACCATAAACCTAGTTTTGAGTCAATTCAGTTTTGAACGATTCTATGCCTACTAAATCAAAATCCTAAACAAAGGGATTGATCGGTTTAATTCAATTACATCGGTTTCCTCTGTTTTTTGCACACTCCTATTGCCATTTATTAATCATAAGTCATTAGTAAGTGATTGCAAAGAAACACCAAAAATGGGTGGTCCAACACTTATAAGTGTTGCAAACAAACACCCCTTCAAGGTTCATTTTTTATGTTGGTCAACAAGTTGCTCATCCGACTCATTTTCTATGACTAACCTAAATCTAACCTAGGCTTTGGTATTTAAAAAAAACTAGACTTTGCCAATCCCTCGCAAATCTCGAGTTAATCTCAGGTTCCATGGGTCAATCTGCCCACTGCAATCTAGGTTAAAATGTAGGGTCATTTAGTGGCACCCCCATCATAATGGCCTAATTAGGGTCACACACCATATTGCTCATAAATTAGTGGCACCCCCACTTTTGGGTCAACCGTGGCCTCCCATCCTGACTATTATGTTTTGCATTCATGCAAATGCTTCCCTTTTCTACTTTCATAATACCTAAAATACCCTGTGATGTGTAAGGGTATAAACGTATCTCGATGACATTTTAAGGATTCTAATAAAAATCCTCATTTTTCATCTTCTTCCTTGAACAAACTATTTTTCTTCTACAACATCCAATCCTTTTGAATATGGACCACCATCATCATGCCCCACCCTACCTCCATCATTGATAGAACAGAACCACCGCCTCATCACCATCACCTCAACCCTGCTCCACCTCCAATTGAACTGCCACCAGCAACAACTTCGATTGTATCAAACCCACCACCATCACCACCTTCAATGAAATTAGACTCACACCATCATCATCACCTTCGATCAAAATGCACCTACAATGTCAATTGAATCAGACCAACCACTCATATTTATAAGTTACATATTTGTTAGAAGTTGTTTCCATGAATAATACAAAATGGGGAGGTGTCACTAATATTTTATATAACAGCGGGGCATTATTCATTTATGCATTAACAGTGGGGGAGGATGTCTAATATTATGGTTATGTTTATTTTCAGTAATTTTGTCATGCCCTATTGATGACAATACAAGGTGGTGGTGAGTTATTTGGATTTGATCAGTGAAGTTGGGTGATAAATTCTGATTTTTGGTTTGGTTAATCTCAAATTGGAGGTGTTTAACGGGTTAGATCGATTCAATCGAAGGTAGTGATGGTAATGGGTTGGAATTAAATAAATGTGTTAGTGTTTGAGGGGGGTGATGGTGGCGTTGGAGGTGGTAATGAGATGAGACAGTGGTTTGTTCGAAGGTGTGGAGGGAGGATCATGGAGGAAAATGGTCATGGTGGTTGATTTTCAAAGAAGGATGAGGTTGAAAAGATGGATGTGGATTTTGATTTGAACCCTCAAGATTATCCTTGAGACATGTTTTACAAAATAGGGGTAACATTAATTTTTAATAACAATGGATGTCCATATCTATGGACAATTATGCGATTATAAGAATACTTAGGGAAGCTTGTGAAAAAGATGATGGTTAGGATGGAGAGACTACACCTGACCAAAACGTGAGGGGGTGACCCTAATTTATGATTCTGAATTATGGTGCGGTCCCCTAGAATGTATCTTTGTAAGGACAATTTTGGAAAGAGATTATGCTTATAATCCCTGTAACGTTATAAACATCAAACGCATCTCGACCTAAAAACCGCTCTCTCCTCTCTTGGAGTTCTCAGTCTCCAACTTCCGCCATGGTTAGCACTCCCTCTCCCCCAAATCTTCCTTTCTCTTCACTCACTCTTCTTCTCTAATCACCCCTTCATCTTCTTCTGTTGTTGCAGCCTCAGGGAGATTACATCGAGCTTCATCAGAAGCGCAATGGTTACCGCCCCGATCACTTCGAGCGCAAGCGTAAGAGGGAAGCCCGTGAAGTTCATGAGCGTTCAGCTAAGGCCCAAAAGGTCCAATTTTTCTTTAAAAAATTCATCTTTTATAGATTTAGTGCATACCCATTTACTGATTTGTGTTGATTGTGTGGTTTTTTGATGTTTTTGAAACAGACCATTGGTCTTAAGGGGAAGTTGTTGGCTAAGAAGAGGCATAAAGAGAAGGTTTTGATGAAGAAAACGTGAGTTATTTTCCCCGTTTCCTTGTGCTGTTAAATGAAATAGGTAACGGTGGTACCTTAGTTATCTTGATTGCTGTTTATTATAGTGGCTCAAAAATGAATGTAAAAATGTGTACTAATGTGACTTGGGATCTATATTTTAGCTTCTTTGTTTTTCTCATAGTTTACTAGGCGTAGTTTAAACAAGGGCTCAATCGACCAATTGCATTGATGTTTTGTTCTTGACTTTGGTTTCATTTTAACAGCTTGGCCATGCATGAGGAATCATCAAGTAGGCGCAAGGTTGATGACAAAGTTGATGAAGGTGCTATTCCTGCTTATCTTCTAGATCGTGAGACAACAACACGTGCAAAGGTACAGTTATCTTCAATAAAATTTACTTGTGCGACATGTAATCAGATTTTTATTTTTGGTAATAAAACCAGAATGCATAAATGGCACTTCAAACTTCTGCTACAAAATGATGATATTGG
Source organism: Berberis vulgaris (assembly GCA_963556465.1). NCBI lineage: Eukaryota > Viridiplantae > Streptophyta > Magnoliopsida > Ranunculales > Berberidaceae > Berberis > Berberis vulgaris. The sequence continues at coordinate 48,244,200 of OY747136.1, forward strand.
TTTATTACATTTCATGGTGTTTTTTATTTGATATTTAGATGTTTATATCAGGCACTTAGCAACACTATCAAGCAAAAACGGAAAGAGAAGGCCGGTAAATGGGAGGTTCCATTGCCAAAGGTAATTGACTTCTGTCTCTATTTTTTCAAAATTACTTAGTTGATTATTTAATTTAATTTAATTGAAATAAAAAAAATACAATCTCTATTTTTCATGAAAAATTTTCATTTCCCTCATTTTTCATGACCTGAAGATGCAAACACTTCTAACCACTTTTTTAAGAGGGAAGTTACCTTTGATTACTGTCTTCTTAGAATTATGAAGACATTTTGGAATCTTCATTTGAACAATGTACAACAACAACAACTAAAAGAAGTGACATGTGTGTGTTTTTTCACTTTTTTGTTTCTAATCTGTTCCAGGTAAGACCCGTGGCCGAGGATGAGATGTTTAAAGTAGTCAGAACTGGTAAAAGAAAAAGTAAGTATTCCATACATTTCTGGTTCTAATATATAGGATTATTTATTCTTCCATCTGGTTGTGTTGGAACTTGACATGTTCATCTTCCCTTTTCCCCATCACAATGAATTTTGCTAATGTATCCAACTCCAAGTTCATATTTATCTGTTGTCAACATATCATAAATCGTGATTATAAACTATGTAACCAGGGCACCTAACTTTCAAAATAATTATTGAACATGTGTTGGCCGCTCCGACACTTGAATACTTGTTGGACAATCCAACAAACACTATATCTCGTCACTGTTTTCTGCATGCCTTTCAAAGGTTTTAGTTTTTATTAAATGTTGTAAGTATATTATTGTAAGATAATAATACATCTGCAACAAATATTTATATACAAGAGGGAAAGTATGACCAGTACTTTATAGTAGAAAATAACAACATTGCGGTGCATAACCAATGTTTCAGACACTTACCAGTAGTAATTGCTACATATTTATCTTCTAAAAACAGTGTAGCCTTTTTTAATAAGACGACCCTTTCTTTTCATTTTGAATTTTTTTCTTTTTCATATTGAATAAGTAATAAGAATGAGAGGTGTTAAGCTTTTTTATCATCCTGGCGTCAAGCTATTTTTCCGCAGGACCTCCCCTACAGTATCGTCATCCCAGTAGAGTTTAACCACCAAGTTCGAGATGGATTGGTGTGGTTAGGATGTATTAGATGTGTTGGCAAACTATCAAGCATCTTCCACCACTCTTTCCATCTCACAGCATGATTAGTTTGTACACATAATATTTATGTTTTCAAAATGATGTGTTACTAATGACTAATGAGAGGAGTTTGAAGTCCAGTTCCGACAATAAAAGTGGGAATTGTGGATTGCCTCAGTAGGGCTGTTAGAGCAGATTATGGACAGCATAAGGTACACCATTGCATCGTTATGGGTAGTCATAATGAGAAGATTGCTTGCGATGTTACCGTCAGAGGTGACATCAGTAATGTAGTGTCTGGAGAGTGGGCTGAAGGTGAAGGAGAGTATGAACTACTGAAGAAGAACTTTAATGAAATGAATGCTTTAGGTTTTGGTATTCCACAACATATTATCCTTGGCATCAAGTAGAGAGTTTCCAAAGAGGAAGTTTCAGGCCAAATATAACGTAATGGAAGTGTAAATTAAGATCACAAACTAAAAATATCTGTGATGTCAGAGCTAAATTATTGCTGAAACTCGGAAAATAAATTGAAATTGATTGATTTCAATATTTATTGCTTAGTTGATTCTTTAGGAGCTCCTTATATAGATAACTCTATGAAAACAAACTAGAAACCTACTAAAATAAGGAAAATAACTTTTCTAAGGTATCTAAAGTGTAATAAGGACTGCATAAGTCATGAAATACAAAAAGTTTTCTAATACTGTTTGACCTAGACCTGATAATGAAAGTTTCTTAGAGTCAAAATTTGTCCTTGATGTAAGACCAATAAGTCTTACATGTTCAAACCAGCAAATAGATATTCTCCAAGATGTTCTATGCTATGTAGTTTATGCAGAAAATTGACTCTTCGCGATCCAGTTGGATTTAAGATTAAGCGGATTAATCAGGGATTAATTGGATTTAATCGGTCTCTGCTAAGATTAAGGTAAATTATAACAAATAACAATTCATGAACGTTACCACTTACACACTCAGTTGAACATGAATGTGATATAGAGAAAAAAAACCCAGTTTGATAAACACAAAATAAATAGATTCGACGTTTTATTGAAAAGAGAATCCCCAACCAATAGTGTAGCAAATAGAGCATCATCATGGATGCATCCTAGAAGAACCAAAACCACCTTATAAATACAATATTATCCATCCAAAGCAAAGAGTAAATACAAGTCCCAAAGCCACACTTTCTCCCTATCATCTCTTCCATTTCCTCACCAAAACGATGCCAGGTCCTATTGTTGAAAAAGAAGAACAACCCTCTTCCTTGACCGAAGACAACGAGCCCAACACCCTTCAACCTTCACAAGCTTTTACACCGTAAACTCCTCTGTTTCACAATACCTTATCCGTTTTGCAGAATGATGAACCTATTGTTGAAGACGTGAAGGAAGACAATGATGATGAAAGAGGAGGACGAAGATGATGACGAGGAGGACAAAAACGAAGCTTTTAGTCAAACTTTCCCCTCTCATTCTTCTCTTGAACAACTGCGCACAGACTCTGTGAGTTAGGTTTTTTTTATATAGCAAGAAATCGGCGAGTTGGATGGGGTTCGATTTTTTTTGTGACTCGCTGATTTCTCTGAGTTTGCTAAACCCAGCTGATTTTTACCCTATTCGGATCGGTCTAACCTCGATTTAAACGTAATCACCACATAAATAACCCAATTTATATATTAGTATCCTCTTCTTTGTAATAACTCGCCATCGAGTTATGCATCTGAACAACAAGCGCATCATTATGGCAACATGTGAGAGACAAAGCACTTCGATCTTTCCGACAACATTTTCGGCTTTTTCTTCTTTGACGTCCTTTGAAAAATATTAAGAACTTGCAAAAGCTTTTCTTCAAAATGTGTATTGAATATTAGGACATTCAATCAATAATTTAAGTAGGGATGGATCGGGATGGCTTTGGGAAAATTCGTCCCCTCCCTGCCTGCCAAGGATCTGCGATCCCCGAATTTGCCCCGAATAACCAACTAATATTTTTTGTTAAAACCATCCCCCTCCGTCACGGATGGCGAATATCTGCCCCGCCCTGATTAATCGTTAAAAAAAATTGTCCTCTTATCTAGTTATTCTTTTTCTTGAGGTGAATTTCAACTCCATGATTTGGTTCATTAGCTTCTCTGCATTCCCATGCAGATCCGATCAAAGATTTTTCTTATCAAATTAGAGATAAAATAAGGATTCATTTTTAGTCAGTAAAATTCAATAATTAGACGTATCCAAGCCAAAAAATAAAATAATAAAGAGAGTCGAGTCAATAAAGAATATTGGCTAAAAAACAAATTAGAAGCTCTATTGCAAAGTTTCGACGTAGCCATTAATTCTCAAATTGGAGATCGAGAAGAATTGGAGGAATTGGGGGTTAGGGCTTGGGGTGACTTTGATTTTGGAGGAATCAATTTGCTTTTGCTCAAAATTAATCCCAGTAAGTTGCTCATAAAGCTCTTGTTATGTTGCTCCATTATTATCATCACCAAGCCTACTAACCTTCTTCTCTCAACCAATTTCACCTTCTACATTTGCAATGTTGAAGTTTTCAAAGAAGAAGAAAGAGATGTGAAAGCGTCTATCTCCCCATCTAGCTACTCTTCTTTGCATGTATACAAACCAACATTTTATCTCATCTCATGCTTTTTGTTGAATCATAAAAAACACACCAAGAATCAATGAAGTTTGGCAAAGAGTTTGCATCCCAAACAGAAGGTGATGATGAAGGAGTCTGCTTTGTTGAATAACAAATGGATGTTTTGATTGCTTTTAGGATCAAAGTTGAGAATCCAGAGGGGAGTGTCGATTGGTCTGTTGAGATGACAAGGCTCAGATTTGATCTCTCTTCTTTTTCTTTTGCGTCTGCTGCCTCATCAATGGTTGAGAAGATGGGGTCATCTACTACACCTAAGGATTCACCTCCACCTAGGGAGCGGCGGATTCTTTGTGTGATGCGATGGAGAGAAAGAGGAAACTAGAATTAGGAAAAGGAGTTGTGGTTTTATGATACAAGGGTATTTTAGTAATGCCAATATATAAACGAATATCCGCAGGGCAGATATGGCCAAATTCGTATCCGCCCCAAATTCGTGACGGATACAAATTTGATCCTTGAATCCGTAACCGATACAAATTGGATCCTCGGATCTGCTCCGATTTCTATTTAGGCAAATCTGCCACATTCGAGGTGGGTCGGGCTGATATCCTTGAAAATATGCCCTACTGCCAACCCTAAATTTAAGAAACGTATTATGACCAACAAACTTTTCACAATATCTTGCATATGTGTCATAAAAGCCATTTTTCATATTCTCCTCTTCCTTGAACAAACTCATTCATGAGTTCTGCTTTAGATGAGTTTGAATGCTATCCTTCTCTTATTTGAAAAAGGCGATGGAGAGAAACTAGGAAAAAAATGGAGGATTGAAAAGTGCATAAAAATTATATGAAGGCTTTGGGACTTTGGTAGACAAGGTGAATTTTGGATTAGGATGGGAAATGACGTATAAAATAGGATCGGTTTTGATGGCGGTGGTTTAATAAGGTCATGTTGAAGAGGTGTTTCTTTGATTGGATTGCCAAAAGTTTATTGTGCGTGTTCTCTTTTCTCTTTCTCCCATTTTTTCTCGTCTTATTCATCAATTCCTAAAATACCTTGATAGTAGGGGTGTCAGCGTGGTGTATGTCTTGAGCAGATAAAGGTGGTGTGATGGCGGAGAAGGCGACGGTTGGACCTTTGTAGGGTGCAAATTAATCTTGACACCATCCTTGATAAAATAATATGTATTGGCTTTACCTCGATAAGTAACATCATATTATAAAGCCATGGGTGACCAAACAACAAGTGGCAAGCTCACATGTCAACATCACATGCGACGGAGTCTTTCTAAGTATCAATAGTGAGAGAGAGGAACAACACATTGAAGGATAATTGGCTTCTTTCCATCTTCATCAATCCAACCAATGGAGTTGGGCATGGGATGTGGTTGAGATAGAGTAGGGCTTGGGATGTGATTGAGTAGGGAGCTGGAACTCTTCAACCATATGATGTTCTCACTACTACCACGGTCAATGATAAACTTACAAAATTTCCCTTTACCCAAACAAGAGAGTGAAAGGTGTGCCGTTGGGGCGTCTCAACATGTTGCACGGAAAACAAGTTCTAAATAACACAAACAAGAGAGTTGTCATAGTCATCTCCATCTTCTTCATCATAAGCATCATATTCCTCATGATAAATAATCAAATCAGGTTCCACTTCAGCCATAAAAACCTTTTACCATGACACATCTGAAGAGTGTCCAAATTTACTATACTTGAGGCATGCATCTTGTGTAGCATGGGCATAAGGATTTTGAGGTTTGGGTTTTGGGTATTGGGCTTGGAGTTTTGAGTGTTTGGAGGCTAAGAAGTGGGGGATGAGTCTTGTTTTTGGTGGGAAAGTTGCTGGTTTTTTTGTTGTATGGTGTATGGGGGCTAGTTTGGGCATCGTATTGAGTGTTTTCAATAACGGAAAATGCGGTATAATTGGACTGATTAGGGGTGTGATAATTGTTGTTCGTTGGATGGGGATAATACTAAAACTTTGGGGGAGGAGTTTGGAGTTAGAGTGCATTATGGGACACGCTTGTATCAATTGGAGTTAGTTACCAAGAGGTGTGTGGTATGGATTGTATCAATTGGCGCAAATGGTGTGAATATAGCATGTTGACTGAAGGTACTACCATACGAAAAAGTGGAGGGGTTGGGTGTTGTAAGTTGGGGTTGTGGAGGAAGATTAGTGATGGGGTGGAGGGAGGGTGGAAAGGAGGGGAGATACCTTTGATTTTTCGTAAACCAATACATCTTTGCCCTTATTTCCATTGCGCTTTCCAAACTTTCAAAGAAGCATCCTATTGAAAGTTTGAATAAGGCGATCTTCCATCTATGTCAACCTTTGATCAAGTTGACCATTGGTCACGAAGTTCTTGAGGCGAGCATCAACATCCTTGATACATAGGGTAGATCCATCAACCGTGTTGGTGGTAGGCTCTCAAACGAGGTTTTGCTCATCACTTAACGTAGCGGAAACGTAAAATAAAATCAGAAAATCTGAGATGTGAGAGCTAGATTATTGCTCGAACTCGGAAAATAAATTGAAATTGATTAATTTGAATATTAATTGCTTTGTTGATTCTCGAAAATTCGTACTAGGAGTTCTTTATATAGATAACTTCGTGAAGACAAACTAGAAACCTACTAAAGTATGGAAAATAACTTTCCTAAGGTACCTAGGCTGTAATAGGGATTTCGTAAAACTTTTTTGACACTTCTAAATAAGTCATAACATACAAAAATAGAAATCAGTCTAAAAATAAAAATAAATTAAATTTTTTATGTCCTAATACTATTTGACCTAGACCAAATAATGAAAGTTTCTTAGAATCAAAATTTGTCCTTGATATACCAACAAGTCTTACTTGGTCACATGGGTTTGACTTGTTCAAACTGGTAAATAGATATTCTCCAAGGTGTTCTACATCAAAGTATGAGCTTGCCATCCTAGTTAAATCCCAATATATCAATCTTGTGCTTACTTTCAAGTTTAAATCGCAGATGACTATTACCCTTGGTTTTAATAAGCATGACGGACTGTCCTTGCATATAGTATAAGTTGTAGAATAAGATCAATCTTGTGCTTACTTTCAAGTTTAAAATCCCAGATTGCTATTTCCCTTCGTTTTAAATAAACATTGGGTCATCATTTCATTTAGTAGAGCTTGTAGAATTCATTGTTGAATAGCTTCTTTATAAGAAGTTTGCCTTTAGTAGTAGCACACCATAACATGTGAATTGGGAAGGAGAGGCCTGCACTTAATGACTGCATTTGTACTCCAAAATCTAATGGACCATACTACTATGCACTCCCCTAGCCTAATAACCCACCCGCCCACCCCTTTGACATCCTACAATGCAGTTTATCACAGAGTAAGATAATTTTCTGAGTCGAATCAATTTAGGATTTAAATGTTTTATTGCTATGTTACAAGGTCACAAATACGAGTATCGGTATCCAACACGGATACGCTAGGGGACACGCTTGTACGTTTTAGTATTATTTACCTTTTCAACAAGTTTTAAACTAGTTACCAAGTGCATTATGGGGAGGAGTTTAAACTAGGGGACACGCTTGTACGTTAGTAGTTTGGCCAAGTGCATTATGCTGGGTTCAAACCATGTCTTGTAATTAATTGCTAAAGTTACCAAGTTACTTGAAGGAAAACTGAATAAATGAATGAAGTACTTGACTAAAAGGTTGTGAAACCCAGTTGTGAAAATGATGAAGAGCAGCTAAAGTTTGTGGGACAATATAACCATTTGGTGTATGTGGCAAGCAACATTGTTGATATGTTCTAATGGGTCTAATGATACAAAAATTTTCATGCTTTAAAATAGGAGGTTGTTTCTAACAAATTAAGAGCTTAAGAGCTTGAGTGGTTTCTCCTTTTGTATGAAAATAGGAAGTGTTCTTTTAATTCATTGCAGTCATAAAGATAGGTTCTGTCCTCCATTACTAACGTTCCTGGCCATTTGCCTTCTCTTCTAATGCTGTGCAGCCAAGCAATGGAAAAGAATGGTCACGAAGGTCACCTTTGTCGGTCCAAGTTTTACAAGAAAACCTCCAAAGTACGAACGCTTCATTCGCCCATCAGGTTTGCGTTTCACCAAGGCCCACGTGACTCACCCTGAGTTGAAGTGCACATTTAACCTTGAGATTATTGGGATTAAGAAGAATCCAAACGGTCCAATGTACACCTCTTTGGGGGTTATCACCAGGGGAACCATCATTGAGGTAACATAGCAACCTTCACTCTCTTATGTTGTCATTACCTCGTGAATTTATTCTGGTTTCACATGTTTGTTTTGTGTCTGGAAATACAGGTGAATGTCAGCGAACTTGGTCTGGTTACACCAGCTGGGAAAGTTGTGTGGGGTAAGACATACAGTTTTGAAACCCAGTTTGTGATTTGTTGAATACATTTATAGCGCACCGCTAAAATCCATTTTATCCTCTCTTTTTTTTTGGTGGATGCAGGGAAGTATGCTCAGGTTACAAATAACCCTGAGAATGATGGTTGCATAAATGCAGTTCTACTTGTATAAGAGAACGTGTAGTAACTCACTTTAGAGACGAACAGCACTCTGTTTTTTACCATTTGACAATCAAGGATTCTGATCTATCTTCTTACTTGCATGTTAAGACCTTTGACCCTTCTTGCTTTTATGTTGCGAGTTATTTCAAAAAAAATCTTTTGTAAAAAGAGGTTGGTAGAAACCTAAGGAACTTACAAGTAGATTGAAATATCCCGATTTATCAGTTGAGTGCAGCATGTAATTAGAATGGGTAAATCATTATTGTCAGAATGCATGGTCAGTTATTAAACTACCTGTTAAGAAGGTTAGCAGAGGGCGGTAAGAAAAAAAATGTTTACCAAGTGATGAGCCAATAGCTTACTAGTTGATATAAATGACCTTCACTTGGTAGACATTGCAATCTAGAAAGAGGTGCTGATTTCTCTTGGGCTTATTACGAAACCTCCAATGAATTGATGTTTGCAGATCAAACATAACTTTTATAAGCACTGTCATAGATTTGAGCTCCTCGTCTCTGTCATCATGTTCTCTGTTCTCCGAGACTCCTCTTCTTCAACCTACATCTCCTCTATCTTTCCATGTCCACCCTGACCAACTGTCTATGGCCTCCTTCACCCTCTTTTTTTTTTTTTTTTTTTTTTTTATTGCTCCTCCCTCTTCTTTCACGATTGCCACTGCTGCCATCAAGTCTTCATCTCCACCACCACCTCCTCCTCTCCCGTCATCTCTAATTCCTCCATTTTTTAGTTACTGTTGTTGTTTGCAGCTTGTCACATGGGGACTAACCCCTAGTATGTGGCGATTCCAACTCCAAACATGATGTACAAAAAATTATTAGGGTCAAGTTAGCCATACTATTGACGAGAGACTTCATTGTGTCAACATGAGATGATCACTCAACTAGCTTGTGTGTTGGGTTGAGGTTGCATGCATGACTGGTGTGAGACCCTGGAGTGGGCGGACCTGAGGGTGAGGATTGGAACTCAATAGGCCCGAGAGGGGTTGGACGAACTACAAAGGGGGACATAGTCTCACATCGCTTGGGTGCGGGAGGGGGATGATCCACTTATGTGCGAGGTTAGATCCCCATAGTACGAGGCCTTTTTAAAGCCGTGCGGGTCGGTTGGGCCCAGAGCAGACAATATCGTACTGTGCGGATCGAGTCGTTACAGAATGGTATCAGAGCTTGACCCAGCCAGAAGTGTGCCAACGTGGACATTGGGCCCTAAGGGTGGTGGACTGTGAGACCCTGGAGTGGGCCGACCTGAGGGTGAGGGTTGGAGCCCAATAGGCCTAACAGACCCAATAGGCTCGAAAGGGGTTGGACGGGCTACAAAGGGAGACATAGTCTCACATCGCCTGGGTGCGGGAGAGGGATGATCTACTTATGTGCGAGGTCGGATCCCCATAGTACGAGGCATTTTAAAGTCGTGTGGGTCAGTTGGGCCCAAAGCGGACAATATCGTACTGTACAGATCGGGTCATTACAACTGGTTCGATACAAATTTGTTTTTGTATAGGCAGCGCCTTTTTAATACCACATCTTCTATTGTCCTACACCATTGATTCATGTTTTTTTTTTTTACATGCCAACCAACACAATCCATTTAAACCACTATTTCTTTCTTCTCCTCTCTCACCCCTTCAAATTCAATTCATCTTCTTCCCTCTCACTAGACTCAATCTCCCATCTTCCCTTCCAATATCGTCACTTTCTCCCTCGCTCTCTCAACAGTTTTCTCACCCTCTCTTCTCCCCCTTTTTGAATAAGAACATGAACATCAACAATATGTAGGACAAAAATGGAAGGTAATTTATTTACTGGGTTTGAACTCGAATAGGGCACGCTTGATTCTGCCGCGACCCTTCTCCTTCTTCTCCTTCCCTTCCCTTCTCTTCTCTCTTTCTATTTTTTTTCCTCGCCCTCACAATGACCTGTGCGATGATGGCTTCATCATTCATGGAGGGACTCTGCGACTGCGAGTTTTCCATTCGCAGGTGCCGCTGCGAGGGCCCATTTTTTTTTGCCCTCGCGCAAACCTCCACGTATGATAAAGCCATCATCGCACAGGTCATCGCAAAGGCGAGGAAAACAAATAGAAAGGGGAAGGAAAAAGGGTGAGGTTGAATTCCCTTGGCGTGAATAAACAAATTTATCGAAGCTTCTTCTACCTAATTTGTGTTTGAATGAGGCAAAGGTTGTTGAAAACTAAACCCCCGTCCATCTCTTTTATTATTTTCATTTGCATACCCATTACTTTTGGGGATTCATTTGTAGACAAATTCTCTGAATTTCTTTTCTAACTAAAACATCAAGTTGGGGGGGGGGGGGGGGGGGGGGCGGGGGGGATGGAGGCTTTGGGAGAGAGAGTGGAGTGTGAGGGAAGAAGATGTTTTCAATTTGGGGGGAAAATTATTGATAGAATTGGGGGAAGGGAGAGAGTAACGGTTGAGAGAGGGAAGATGAGAAATTGAGTCGAGTGGGAGGGAAGAAGATGGATTGAATTTGGGAAGAGAGAACTTTCAGAAGAGGGGGGAAGAAAGGGTGAGAGAGGAGATGAGAGAAATAGTTGTTTAAATGGGTGGTGTCGGTTAGCAAATGTGGTGTTAAAAAGTTGTTGCCTTTTGTATACGTGTCAAATTGTTAATAGTGATTTTATGACAAGAATCTGACCTGCCTAGAACTGGATGTCTTTAACTTAAATAACAATATATTATAAGTTATAGATAATTATCAAATTTATTTTTTTATTCAGTATAATCCAAAAATCATCCACAAAAATAAATAATTGAATAGAATGTGATAAATGTGAATTTTATAATCTCGAGGAAGAGTGATGCAGGAGGATTTCTAGGGTTTCTAATTTGGATTTCTAGGGTTTCTAATTTGATTTCTAGGGTTCCTAATTTGCTCTCAAAGTTATTTACTAAATAACCCCTAGAAACCCTCCTGCATCAAAGAGGGTGAGTTGTTGTTGCTATAAAGTTGTACGCCTTTTCAAAACTCTTAACCCCAAGCTTAAGCTAGCATACCAAATGTTGTTTAGCTTCTTTTTTGTGTCAAAACAAAGCTCTCACTCGCCACATTCTTTTAAAAAGTAGTAACTTTTTTTTCAAGCATGTTGGTCTTTATCTCGCTTAGCTGTTGTTGTTTTGCAAACAAATTGGAGATATGAAAAAAAAAATGAAGAAAACTAAAACAAACAACCCATTGAACTTTGTTTCATAAAATTCTTCTAGTAATGGTGATATTCATAAATTTATGGTGGTAGAAGGTGTAAATGGGTGATATTTAGGCGTGGTGGTACAAGGTGGAAGTTTTGGATGCAATACCTCAATCATAAAAAAGGTCCCGACGGTTTGACACTAGCATTTCCCTTCTTAGACACCATCAATTTCACCGTTTCGTCTAACACTACCACCTTTCTACCCCACAACACCACATGTTTTTTGACACCACCACATTTTTTCATGTGTTTTTTTCTCCACAAAACAACAACAGTAGCATCAACATCGTTGTTGCCTCGTCAGCATCATTTTCCTCCCACCCTTATTTTTTTCCCGTCTTTTTCTCTTCTTATTTACCCTCTATTTCCTTTTCATGAACAACAAGCTATAATAACAACAGCAACGACTGCTGTTGGGTTTCGTAGCGACGGCTGTGAGGAATTAGAATCCAATCTCGTGTGAAGGTCTGTGAGAGTGAGTTCCACTCTCACATCCCTCACTGCGACACCCAAATTTGGGGGAAAATGAAAGATAATGGAGGGAAAGAAGAGGAAGAAATTAGGGAGGAGTTTGGAGTTAGAGTAGGTGGAATGGGGAGGGGTGTCGACAATGAGGGAATCAATCAAGTGAGACAGAGCGTTGGCCGGAAGCAACTATGCTACTGCTATTGTTGTTGGGTTGTTGTGAAGAAATACAAAGAGAAAGAAAAAAAGAAAAAAAGAAAAGAAAAGAAAAGAAAAGTGGTGGCACGAGAGTGGAGGTTGTTGTCTTACTGTTGCTCTTGTTATTCTTGATCGCGGAGAAAAATAAGAGGAGAGAAAGGAAGGGGTTTCCTTTTATTGGTGGTGTTATTTAGTAAATAAAAAAAGTGGTTGTGTGAAAGAGGGAAATTGGTGGTATAAAAAAAATTCGGGCCATACTACTCCACATCACCAAAAACGCTTTCTCACACCACCATTTAGTGTTTTTTTTTTTTTTTTTACTTACTCACCCCACTCAAAAAACTGTTTTTGAAAAAAACAGTAACTTAAAAATAGGGTAACTTTCGACCAATATAAACCTTCAATTGAGACTAATTCTCAAGCTTATCAAAACACACAAATTTTAGTACTCTGAGTTATCTAATAAACACAACTTGAAACACTTGAAAACGTTTTGAAATGAGCAAGTTATTGTCATTTTACTAAAGTCGCGCAAATCTGTCTTGCAATGAAAACGGGATAGTGTCCCTGAGTTTCTGCCAACTTATATGCTAGATTGAGATCGATTCTAACTTTCATCAAAATACAAAACTTGTACTACTATGAGTTACCTAATAAACGCAATTTGAATAACTTTAAAATGTTTTGAAATGAACAAGTTATGGTCATTTTACTTAAGTCGCGCAATCTGTCTATCAATGAAAACGGAATAGTGTCCCTGATTTTCGGCCAACTTATGTGCTCGATTGAGACCGATTCTCAAGTTGATCAAAACACAAAAATTGTATTACTCTGAGTTATCTAATAAACACAACTTGAATCACTTTAAAATGTTTCTAAATGATGGTCATTTTACTAAAATCGCGTAACTCTGTCTCGCAATGAAAATGGGATAGTGTCCCTGACTTTCGGCCAACTTATGTGCTTGATCAATAACGATTCTCAAGTTGATAAAAATATAAAAGTTATAGCACTCTTAGTTATATAATAAACACAACTTGAATCACTTGAAAATGTTTCGAAATGAACAAGTTATGGTCATTTTACTAAAGTCGCGCAAATCTATCTCGCAATAAAAATGGGATAGTGTCCCTAACTTTTGGCCAACTTATGTGTTTGATCAATACCGATTCTCAAGTTGATCAAAACATAAAAATTATAGTACTCTGAGTTATCTAATAAAAACAACTTGAATCACTTGAAAATGTTTCGAAATGAGCAAGTTATGGTCATTTTATTAAAGTCGCCCAAATCTATCCGAAAAAATTTGTTGCAGTTTGCTGTTCGCCTAATAGTCTCAGGCGAACAATAGTTGTTTTTGTGATTTCTAAAATTTCTTTTTAAATTTACTTTGTTTTTGTGATTGAAAATTTTCTGAAGTTTCCAAAAGATTACTTTGTTTTTCTATAAAATTTTGGGGAGGTTGCGATTTGGGGTTTGATTTTTAAATGTTTCGATTTTGAAGGAGAGGAAAGAGATTGGTTTCGATTTTGTAAGAGATTCGAGAGAGAGAAGATTTGAATGGGAGAGGGGAGGCGAGACTTGAGTTTTGATTTGAATGGGGAGGGGGAAAATGTTGGTTTTTTTGTTTATATAAGTGGTGTGAAAAAGTATGGTGGTGTAGGAAAGAAAGCAGGTAGTGTGGGAGAGTAAAATGGTGTGCGAAAGCACTTATGGTGGTGTGGAGTAGTGGTTGCCAAAAAAAAAAAAAAAAAAAAAAACCTAAAGAAGCTTGGGTTAGCTGCGTCTTTGAGTTGTAAATTCCAAACCAAAATAACAACTTCCCTTCCCTCTCAATTTCTTCTTCTCGCTGTCCCCTCTTTCAATCTCAGCTAAAAATCCCAACTTTATTATTGTGTTTTCTAGAAGGGCAGTAATGCTTCTTCGATGCCCATCTGCGGCACTATTTGTTCACCGCCCTCGCCGTGATTACTCTTTCTCATCTCCGGGGTTTAGTGTTGCAGAAACAAAGGTAAAGTTGTTAGCTTTTCCAATGGAACAAACGAGGACAGGAAGAGGAAGCACTGCTTCTTCTTCAACTCTTCGGCTAAGTAATCGTATCTTTTGCTCCCAAACATCAAACGCAGTCATCAATGATGACTCCTCTAGGTACCCTTTTACTCTTGCATCAATTTTATACATAAGAATAGAAAATACAAAAAAACACATAAGAATAGAAAATACAAAAAAACGATTGGAAAAATGAGAATTTTAGTATTGCTTTGGAGAGTTTTGGCATCAATTTATGCATTTTTTTAATCGGTTTTAGAACATGGGTTTATGTTGTATTGTAGACAGGATGCATTATCAGTACATGGGGTATCTGATACCATTGTGGGGGTCTTAGGAGGAGGCCAATTGGGTCGGATGCTGTGTCAAGCGGCTTCGCAAATGGGCATTAAAGTGATGATTTTGGACCCTCTTGAGAACTGCCCAGCAAGCGCACTGGCTTATCATCATGTAGTTGGAAGCTTTGACGATAGTGCCACGGTTCAGGATTTCGCCAAGAGGTTGTATAATTTAAATGATTACATTTCTAATTCGTATTTGCATTTGAGTTTTATACTTAGAAGCTAACGTTCTGCTTGATGGTTAGATGTGGAGTGTTGACTGTTGAAATTGAACATGTTGATGTGGCAACACTTGAGAAGCTTGAGCAACAAGGTGTAGATTGCCAGCCTAAAGCCTCTACCATTCGCATTATTCAAGTATGTAACACCTTCTTATTAAGCTTATAAGTAATCATGTTATTGATTAAAGATGTATATTTAAATTGTACTCGGAGTTGTTTTAGAACACAACTGTGTAATGTCTGTGATTATTTTTGTATTTCAAACCAGTCAGTGTTATACTTTGATGCTTCCAAATTTATTATCTTCACATTTCTTGAAGAAGTTTGCAACGATACTGTATTCAGTTGTGTTTGGGCCTAACATATTAGTTGTCAGGACTTATATACATTACATTGTTACAAACATCTGAAGGGTCAACATTTTCCTTCTTGTGTACATTGAAAAATTCACAACTTTGTATATTTTTTCTGATTTTAACTACTCTAAAAAGGATGTGATTTTTAATTTATTTTCCAAGTTTCAAATAGCTAGTTGAAACTATACTTTGACTTTACCCATACTATGAATTTGAGATGGTTAAACAATTATTACTTATGTGACTCAAAGAATTTATCCTTCAATAACATGAAAAGATTAAAAAAAGTCATTTTCAAACTCTTTAAACTGTAGCCATTGTCTATTTTGTAAGAAACTTTTGGTAAATGTGTGATTGTTAGGAGATATCTTGATGTTACTCCAGATAAGGAACCAAATGTGGACTATCTTTATTATGTGAAAATCATCCAGTTAGATATATTTGAATTCATAATGGCATAGTCAGATTTTAAAGTTGTTTGAAGTAGGTTTGAACTTATTCACGTCATCTTCTACTGTTGGCGATCCTTTCATATCCATGACATTGATACTATTTCCACATATAAAAAAAGCTTTGGTGAAATCATTCCGCAGGAGTAATTTGTGCATTGCAAGAGAGTTTCAATATTCTCATTAAAAAACCAACTTTGGTTAAATGTATATATCTATGTACTGAAGTTCACCTTTTCCTTTCTTCTTCAGGACAAATATCTGCAGAAAGTACACTTCTCGCAACATGGCATTCCACTGCCAGATTTTGTTGAGGTTAGCTAATGGTTAATACCTTAATTAGGCACTATCTTGGTAGGTTTGATGAATCAACCAACTTACAGTTGTTTGCATAGCTGCACCTCTTCGTCAACTTGATATGAAAGATTAGCTCTCTTTACAAGGTTGGGCTTGAGAGACATTGGCAACTAAACATATATGGTGTCGAAACATTGGCATGTTTGATTCTGGTTCAGCACAATCAGTGTGGCATGTAATCCAAAGATTGTGCTGAGAGAGTGTTGGGAGTCGGCCCACACCAGGTTGATTGCATGGGCCACCTCTTCTTCCTGCTAGAGTTACCTTCCTTGCAGATTTGTACTTTTAAAGATTGGTGACTTAGATGTTTATTCCATATTTTGATATCTTGGCTGACTGATGCAGGTAAATGATTTTGAATGTACAAAGAAAGCAGGTGAATTATTTGGTTATCCCCTAATGATAAAAAGCAAAAGATTAGCTTATGATGGGCGTGGAAATGCTGTTGCTCACAGCAAACAGGAGATTGCTTCTTCAGTTGCTGGTTCGTTACGTTGTGTCAGCTTGTTGGATTTATCTTTCTTTAATCTTTACCAATAGAGTGCCGATCCCTTAAGGTCCGATCCATTTTTATTTTCTCTCGACAGTTCTTGGAGGATATGACCGAGGCTTATATGTTGAGAAGTGGGCGCCATTCACAAAGGTAGGCACGAATATCGTCTGTCTTCAGCATAGTATTTCTGTTCTAGTTTTTTGTTTTTCTCTAACATAGTATGCTAATTATTATTTCCACATTATTATGTATGTTTCCACTCTTTCCCATGTTTTTTTCCACATAGAACCAAACCTTTTTATGAAAATTTTCCTAAAATCAAGATACTGAATTTTTCAAGTTCCCCGAAGTCACGATCCTTATTTTAAGTGACATTTAGCACTTTAAAAACTTCTAACATAATGTGGAAAGGAAACAAAGTTGTGTGCAATCTGGTTAGAAACATAAAGAACAAGAAAAAAAAGATTGTTTTTACTCTGGTCTCCTCTTAAATAGTATGAACAAGCTAAAGTGGAAGGAGAAGGAGCTGATTGATCAAATCCACAAAAAAAGTGATATAAAAGGGGCAAAGATGGGAGCAATGGTGTATACCTATACAATATGGTATTGCTTGCAATATGTAAAATTGCTCGATTTAATTCATGCCCGAAACTGCCAATTTCTCTTCAGCATCCCTCAATGATGAGAATAACAACCTCCAATGGGGGCAAGAATACAGTTTAGATATGTCAACAAAAATTGATTGATATTGGTGCATGGAGATTGATGATCTTTCCTCTTACCCATTTGTGGTTTGTTTATTCATGATATGTTTTCTGTGATCAGCTTTGGCACATACTGACTATTGATCTCTCCCACGATACAGGAGCTGGCTGTCATAGTGGCAAGAGGAAGAGACAATTCTCTTTTATGCTATCCTGTTGTTGAAACAATTCACAAGTAAGATGTTACACTCTGCTAAAAATGTCAAAGAAGAATTATGAATTAACCTTTTCATATATTATGAATGGTTATATGTAACGATTTTTGCTACATGATATTTAGGATTTTAAAAGTTTAAATTCTATAAATTGTTATGTGGATATTTGCTCTTGTGTAGAGATAACATTTGTCACATAGTTAAAGCGCCTGCTGATGTCCCATGGAAGATCAAGAAGCTTGCTACTGATGTTGCACAAAAAGCTGTCAGTTCATTAGAAGGTGCTGGGGTATTTGCAGTTGAGTTATTCTTGACAGGGGATGATCAGGTTATTACTTCTATTTATGAAAATTTATTCTGTGATACATAGTTCATCATTTAAGATATTTCAGTGGCTTGGTGGTGTTTGGAGATTTTTACTCTTAACGAATTTTATTATTATTAATTTTTTTTTCAGATTTTGTTGAATGAAATAGCTCCTAGACCTCATAATAGTGGGCATCACACAATTGAGGCTTGCATCACTTCGCAATTTGAGCAGCATTTGCGAGCAGTTGTTGGTCTTACCTTGGGTGATCCATCGATGAAAACTGCAGCTGCCATTATGTACAATTTACTAGGTGAAGAGGAGGTGATATTCTCTTATTAATGTTTATATTGCTTAGAAAAAAATACTTAATTTGATTCTAATTAGTCCCAAGTTGCTGATAGGGTTGAACAAAAAACCGACCAAACCGATCGGTTCGGTTAGGTTTCGTTTTAAAGAATTCAAAACCGAAGTGGTCAGTTCGACTTTTGGTTTGTATGTGATTTTAACCGACAAAACCGAACCGACCGAATATATATAATAAATAATATATATTTTACATAAAAATATTATAATATATTTAAAATAGTCGATCGGTTCGGTTTTATTCCGGTTTTAGTCGGTTCGGTTCGGTTACGGTTTGCATAAATTAGAATTGGTTCGGTTTCGATTCGATTTTGTTAATGGTCGGTTCGGTTTCGGTTTGGAATTTTTGAAACCGACCAAAGTCGGTTCGGTTTTCAACCCTAGTTGGTGATTCACATGACAATATTAATGTTCAAAAAGAGAACTACTTCACATCCGTGATCAACAAATTTTATGTTCAAGGACGTTTAGTTAATGGAGAAGCATCTCGCGTATTGTACCTTTTCTCTTCAAGGGGATTGAGTTTGCTTGAGGAATGATGGCCTAGTGGGTGCAGTGGAGATATTCTCAAAGAGTTTTTTCTTGTTTTTATTAGGTAAAAAATCTACCATTCATTAAGAGAAAAGAAATGTAATCCTAATGAAATCTAAACTACGAATTGGAAATTTAAAAAAAAAATGTTGAAATGAAATGAATACACCAAAATAAACACTCTCTTTGGAGTTTCAATTCATTAATTCAAGTCCAATTACAAACAATACTTAAATAAACTTAGCTTGGACACTAAATGCTATAGGAGCCCTAATCCCAAATTATTCAGTTATGGACTTACTTATGCCCTACCCAACAACTAAACTAGATAAATTATATAACTTAAATCCTGTTTTCCATCAAATTTATTAAGAGAAGTTAGTAGGTGAATAACAAAGTGTCTCAGCATCCCCAAAAGCTTTGAAAATGAACCCCAAATATGCTTTGCTTGAGGAATGATGACCTAGTGGGTGACACTGTGCAAAGGAATGTGGATGGAGGGGATTAAAATCTTCATCTTTAGAGGGCAGTGATGCACAGTGCTCCATTCTTTGAAAGTGGTCAAGTCTTAGGTGTTCTAATAACACGATAGTTGCCTGTTATTGATCCTTGGTACCCCTTTCTCTCTCTTTTTATTTTATTTTATTTTATAACCTCTATTCGATAAAATTTAGACCATTTTTCTCTCTAAAAAGGGTTTCAATTGAGTAACCAAAGGGAGTGAAAAGAAAATGTTAAGTAAATGCATCAAAATCAAATTTCAACTAACTGGCCTATCTATCAGTATGTAATTTACAGACAAGTGAATATTATTTAAGTTTATAACAGGAAAATTAGGTCATGACTGTGCTTATTGAATCACTATTTTCGTCTAAACAGTCAGTGTGTTATAGCAAGATGATCGTAATTTCCGAGAAACCTCCTAATTACTTTTTGGTCTTGGTGGTTCTTGTTCTTTATCTCAAAATCCACATCTAGTAAGTGATTACAGATTTACTTAATGCAAGTGATTGTGTAGGTCTGTTTCGCCACTTAAATGCCTGAATGATGTTACTAACTTCAAAAGATAAAGTATAATCCTATGTGAATATATTTAACCAGAATGTGGAGATTGAAAATGACATAACGGTTTTGCCATTTTGAAGGAATAAATATAAACTCTATGCTAGGCGTTGTTTATTTCTACAGCCGTATACATGTTACTAATGGATTTCACGGAAAGCTATTAGCTATATAATTTGACAAAAGTGGAGTAGTTAGAGATGTTACACCTCAAGGCAAGAAGTTTGAATCCCCTGTTGAGAGAATAATTCTTAATGGTGCCCTCTTTGAGGAATTTTTTTTTACAGTTGTATTATTTTACCAAAAAAAAGTGAAAAGGTGAGGTTGTCAAGCTGATCCTATTCGCCTGCTGAAATCATTCCTGGGGTTCTGGCTTGGACAAAGGGATACAGGCTGTCTGTTGATAATATGGTTAGGTAACACGAGCATGTGTTGTTCAAGGTTAGAGGATTCAGAAGCTTGTCCAGAAAAGCATGATCGTTTTTATGTGGTTTATTTTGAAGATAATCTGTATTTTATTCTCTGTCTTAAATAACAGTTTCTAGTAGTAAAAAAATTGGTGATATTTGATTGAAGCTCAAAGTGGAATAGTCAAAATTTCCATTGTGCTCTACATATTTTGTCTGTCGGAGGACTTCTTTCTAATTTAACACAATAAACTAGCAGCTTTACTTTACATTATGTCCCTATTTAGAATTCCAAAGAAAGTATTATCTTTGTAATCCAAATTGCTATTTTCCCATCCATTTCGTTCATGGTACATAATGAGTTTTGCTTATTCGACATTGGAGCATAATTTGGTTTTTGCAACTCTGTCTTTATTCTTTGAGTGTCATTGGTCAAAACTGCTTCATAATTGCTATTCCACATCTAATTATAATGCCAACAATAGTAGATATTCAAGCATCATTACTTTTCTTTTTGTTTGAATATCTAAACAAGATTTCAGATAGTCAGATACTTATGCATTTTCCATTTCAATGTTTCTAGGGAGAACATGGATTCTATTTAGCTCAAAAATTGATTGGAAGGGCATTAAATATTCCTGGAGCTAGCATTCATTGGTATGATAAACCAGGTGAGCAAAGCTGAAATTTCTCTTGTAGTCATATCTTACCAGTATAGTTCTTTCCAAGTGATAAGATGGTTGTGATTATCTTTAGAAATGCGAAAGCAGCGAAAAATGGGGCATATCACAATTGTTGGAACTTCTATGAGCACAGTGGAAACAAAGCTGAAATTAATGCTGAGTAAAGAAAAAGAAAGTTTGGAAGCAAACTCTGCAGGTAAGATCAGTTCTTGCAAATTTGTTTAAGCATCTTTGTTTACTTGATGCTTCACTAAACATACATCTTTTCTAGCAACATGAAAGCTTCAAATCTAGATGTAGCTAGAGTAGCAACTTCAACTGATAAAGGATATGCTAAGTCTTGTTGACTGGTGATATTGTTAGGGACGTGAGCAAATGCTATTTCTGTTTTTATAAAAAAACATTGCTCTCGAAACTCTTTGCTTGGTCGTGAGCAAATGCTATTTCTGTTTTTATAAAAACATTGCCCTCAAAACTCTTTGCCAAGCCAAGCTGCTTGCTAATGTATATTTTCTTTTGCTGAACTCTTTTAATGCTAATTGAACTTCCATGCCTACATGTGAACTTAAATCCATTTTGTGCCTGAAAATATGTCTTTAAAGGTGTAGCATTTGACTGATTTCTCCTGGGGAGCTCCTATAACAGAGATAACAAGTCATTGGGGAACAAGCTTGCCTCGAAATGATATTAATCTTTTACGCACCCAAGGAATCTCTTCATGTGCTTTCCACCTTACACATTCACCCAGGAAGTTGTAGTGTCTTTCTCCATTGTTTAATGCAACATATTCAAAATGTGGATTTAGGTATTCATTTCAGTGATGTCTGACATTATCCCTCGTCCAAAGTAAAAAAATAAAAAATAAAAAAATACATATATATAGGAGCTTTTGGATCTACACCAATAAATACTCAATTTACCCACTTTCGGTTGTTTAAAATATAAACATACAACGACATAAAGACCCTTCTAGTAAAACTTAAATACTTTTCTAGTAAACTTTTAATTCACCCCACTTGTCTCGGGTCTGAGATCTAGAAAAAAATGCATCTAAAAGAACAAAAGTTTATTCTTATTCTTCCTGACTCTTTAGCATATCTTTTTATTTCTCCACTCTTATCTTTTTGTTGCTTTTTGCTTTTCTTCTTCTCCTCTCTCAAAGTCGATGTGTTTCATCTCGAGTTTGGTATGTATATGCACTTCTAACCCAAGGCATCATTGAAAGAAATCTATTACTTCAAAACCTTTAGTATTCACAAGAGAAGGTAGAATTAGTAAAATGAAAGAGAAGATAACAGGTGTTCAACCAATAGATCAATTTCTCGAAGTTCATACACTCAATTCACACATTATCTCTCACTTTGGTACTCAATTCACACAAATTGTTCCCTATCTCCACATTTGTTTTCCATTCTTCTTCTTGCATAACGCAAATAAAGATGGCAAGTGAAAAAGAATAAGTAAAGAAACAGCTGAGTGACGAAAAAACATAAAGAGAAAGAGGGGGAAGAGAAGAAAACCATATAATCTTTGCAATATAACAATTTAAAAAAAAAAATAAAGGCGAGTTACTAAAATCAATAAGAATGCAGTATGTTTTAATTGAATGCATAGTTGCAAAAAAAGAAGTAAAATAAGTTATAATTTACAAGAAGACTGCTCTCAGATGTAGGGATGGCAACGGGGCGGATTTGAGCAAACTCATCCCCGCCCCATTGGGGATTTTGGGTCCCCAAAACCGCCCCGCATATTCGTTTATCATTTTTTTTTTTAAAACCATCCCCGCCCCGCCCCATTTAACCCAGGAAAAAAAAAGATCTGAGGTCTGAGAAAGAAGAAGAATGGAAGTATGGAATCCCCAATCTCAGTTGCCGAAACGGACGATTCACTTGACCTCCGCCTCAGATTTGATGGTGACCACTTGAGAACACAAGGTTCGATTTTGTAGATCAAGTGAGGAGACGGAGAAGACGAGGATGATGAATGGAGGAGGTGGTGGAGGAAAACAGAGATTTCATCCGAAGAATCGAAGGGAGGGTGCCGAGACGACGCCGGAAGTGGCGAGGATGAACCCAACAGCTTGTGTCGTACAAAGATTTTGAACTGGCGGAATTAAAAGAGGAGTTGTCCACCATAGGTATGCGTTGCGTCTAGTTTGATTTCAGTCTGTTGACCCAGTCGACACTCCACTCTTTTGATTCGACCATTTCAATATTAAAGTAAAAATAGATCGATCACAAACTCATCAACATACACAAGCACAAGCTCTAGCTGGATTGATTGCTATGAGAAGCCAAATGCCCTGAATCTCTGCAAGTATTGGTCCCAACCACTTTGCGTTGAGAGGTGCAGTGTAGTGGGCTTGCGCTAGACAATACACAAAGGATCACATATCTTTTTCCCGACAACACTATAACTTACAGGGATTTAACTGCAATGGCCTTGGACTCAGATTAGGACTCGGGCTCAAGCTTTTTCTTTGTTTCTTCGATTCTAATGCTTGTAGAATTTGATGCAACTCTTTGATGAAGTCTATTACTCCTCCTATGATCGATGCTTGAATTAGGCGGAGAGCTTGTGGCGAGGATGAACCTAGTAGCTTGTGATGGAACTGGTAGCGGAGAGCTTTTTTCACTAATTTTGAAGGAAGCTAGCTTTGACTATACTGTTTTTTTTTAAGGGTCAGGGGTATTTATGTAAATTTTCATACTTAAACGGATATCCGTAGGGCGGATATGGCCAAATTTGTATCCGCCCCGAATATTCGACGGATGTTGTTTGGATATCCGTATCCGCCCCGAAACCCGTTTAACCATATCCAAATCCGCCCCATACGGATTGGGTGGGGCGGATATCCGTGAAAATCCGCCCCATTGCCATCCCTACTCAGATGTGAGATTGGGTGGGTATATAGATCCCGGGCCCGAGATGAGATTTATATCCATGAAAACAAACAGATACTGTCTTGGACTCAGACTACCTACAATAGGTCTCGGAAATAAGGAAAAGTTTACCCCACCTCATATGGGTAAACTGCAGATTTTTTTGGGTAAACTAAGTAATGGAGTAAATGAAGTATTTATTGGAGTAGATCCTGAAGTAGTATAATAGTGGAACTGTTATCCTTACTACAAGCCCTACCACGAGCTGCATTTTCTAAGTTGGTATAGGGTTGATTGCAAGATACATGACAGACTGTGCAATATTAATTACTCCTCTATAGGTTCTAAGCTACTAAGACCGGTACAACATTTAGGACAATACACATGTATGGGAACACTACTTAGGACACGTGTGGACATATGGGATGGATGTCTAGAGATTGCTATGCATTTTTATTTTCTTCTAAGAAAGAAAAATGGATTGACGTTAAACCATTAGTTCAACTAGATTTTGTTTATGAACATTTTTTTTAGAGCAAGGTTTTTATTGGATCCCAAAATCAATTAAATACCATTGGTAGTATTGAACGTTGGACCTGTGATTCCACCACAAGTCTTGTCAGCTAGCAGCACCCTTTGGCACATATTATAAACTTAAGAATCACATCCAAAATATTATATAGGTAAACTAATTAAAGTACTAGACACTCAGGTCTGTTTCCTTCCTAGCTTCCAAGGTATTCATCATCATGGTTTATAAAAAAAAAACGAAGTGAGGCGCAGTTGTGCACCTCAGTATGAGGCGGATGGATCCCAACTTGAGGCTTAAGCCTTACTAGGTTTAGACGAGGCTATAGCCTCACACGAGTGAGGTATATGATCTGAGGCATAGGAATCGAGGTAGTTGAGGCTGGGCTGATGTTCACCACGTCATTGAAAAAAATAAACCCGAGATAACCTTGCCCTAATTGACCCAAAGAGAATATATATATATATATATAGAGAGAGAGAGACATGGATGTTTTCTTTTGTCGCATCAGCCTAATCACAGCAGCAATAGAGAAGAGGGAGGCAGCCTATCGCAGCAGCGGCAGGTGGTTCTTCACTTCTTCTTTTGCTCCACCTCTATTTGCTTCTTTTTTTTGTGGGTGGTTCTTTTTCTCCTCTTTTTTAGACCGTTGTTTGACTTTACAAACAGTAGCAAGTAGCAACAACTCTGCTTTTCTTCACCTGTTCAACAGCTCGTCCTTCTTTTTTATCTTGAAGGGTTGAAGTTATTGTTCTTCTCCTTACTCCTTAGCTCTCTCTCTCTTCTTAAAAAACACCTCCAGAAACTAAAGTCTGTTGACCTAAGTGAGTTGTATTACTGACTTTGAGTCTCTTGACTCCTTTTTTCAGTTTATGGAGTTACTAATTGCTGGGCAATTAAGAAAACAAACAGAACATCAGGAAAAAATATGTTAATATATAATCAGTAAGTAATATGTTTGTATTTAAAAGGAAAAAGAGAGACCATCTTAATGTCTTTAATGTACATGAATACATGGTGTATTCAACTGTTCATTATTCAATTAGTGTCTTCGATGAACTGAATACATGGTGTATTTTTTAGTATTTTATCAGTTGAATTCTAACAAACAATTGAGGCTTACACCTCAGTTTAGTGAAGCTTATGCCTCATTTCGCCTCACGCTTTGCCAAAAGTTTTTGCCCAAGTTCCTAAGATTTTTAAACCGTGTTCAGCATACATCAATTCTTACTTGCATCAGGCCGAAATTATGCACTTTGCACGATTTGATCTCATTTTTTTATTTTATTTTCTAGTCAGGAAAGTATGAAAGACAGTTTAAGTATTGAACTGCGGGAATTCTAAATGGCGAGGAAACCAGCGAGGAGGAGGGGTGTGACCCTTCATCCCCCTTGAGATGCGCACCTTCGCGAATCTCGAGGGGGTGAGTGGTAACACTCCCCCCCTTGCCCATTTCCTCGACGCCTAGAAGGGCTCATTGAACTGACAAGTTTTATTTTTTTCTTGGGAAATGTGTATGAAGGTCTGAGTTTACTGCTTCATTACTAGACATTGAAGAGAAACTAATGGTGTCTTATTTCTTTCTTTGTAAGCCCTAATAGAGCTTAGTATTTAGGACTGACCGATTCCAATAGTACACTAACATATTCTATTGGTAGGTTGTCCTACATACAGCTCAATCTGGTTTCACATTGGGGTTTTTATCATTTTTTTTTTCTGGATGCAGACACTCCGCTTGTTGGGGTTATAATGGGTTCTGATTCAGATCTTAAAGTCATGAAAGATGCTGCACAAATTTTGGATTCTTTTGATGTACCTTACGAGGTTTGTGATCTCATTGTATTTTACTGGTTTAGACTCCATGTGTGAGCTATAGAACAAACTTTTACTTACTGAATACAACTATGCAGATCAATATAGTTTCAGCGCATAGGACTCCACAATTTATGTATTCTTATGCTGCATCTGCACAAAAACGAGGCATACAGATCATTATTGCTGGTGCTGGTGGTGCTGCCCACTTGCCAGGTAAGCTAACAATATGCCAACCTTATATTTGTATGTACATGCCCTTTTTTCTCTTTTTTTGAGTTGGCCTTCGTGCTTCAGGTATGGTGGCTGCATCTACTCCTTTACCTGTTATTGGTGTACCAGTTCGTGCTTCTACATTGGATGGGCTTGATTCTCTCTTGTCTATAGTCCAGGTATTGTTCTTGTAAAATTGTCATAATTCTTAAATGCTACTAGTGCATGTTTTGTTACTTCACATTGGAATTTGTTTTCCATCAAATTCTTGATATGATGGAACATTGAGGTAAATCATCGCCTGCTTTCATTTTTTTTTTGTGTTAAGTTACATGTCATCGTAGATACAGTCATCGAGTCCTTCAAAATAAAGTAAAATAAATTACAATGAAGATTTTGTGGTTGCTTCAAGAAATTCAGAGCTTTAGAGACCACTTGCATGCCTATGTATGGGGCGTATGATTAAGAATGACAAAGCATGAATGAAATATTTGAAGTCAACCTAGTGGACATTTTTTTCTCCTTTCAATTCTAACCAAATTCAAGTTCTTTTGGTACATTGGATGCCTTTACCGATTCTCACAACCTACAGTGATCTAGAATCTTGATTGTATTGTCCATGTACAGGGTGGACAATATCAAACACCGTCCATTCGCTTCTTAGTAAAGTCTCGTGTCTTTTGGTAAATTGAGTGTCATCACCCATTCTCACCTCCTAGACCAATGTTCGTTTTGGTCATGGAACTTAAAACATGTAATGTCTTTCGACAAGAGCTATGTTATGAACCAACCAATTCTCCCAAAAGCCCGAGCTATCCAGGAGGGGAAAGTCCATAA
This sequence comes from Berberis vulgaris, assembly GCA_963556465.1. Lineage (NCBI taxonomy): Eukaryota > Viridiplantae > Streptophyta > Magnoliopsida > Ranunculales > Berberidaceae > Berberis > Berberis vulgaris. Next base: position 48,271,220 of record OY747136.1, read on the forward strand.
CAAGGATCGTAACATTGCCCCACGTTTCCAAAGCCGACGTCCTCGTCGGCCCACTCTATCGACACTGGCCCAGTGAGCCTTCTCTCAGCTACCAGTATTCAACAACTTAGCACTATGCCCATACATAATGCTAAATTATTTTAATCTAGCCTATAGGTCGCCCCTGCCGGGATTCGAACATTGGATGTGGGGTTTGGCTCTGATACCAATTGTTATGAACCAACCAATTCTCCCAAAAGCCCGAGCTATCCAGGAGGGGAAAGTCCATAACAAGGATCGTAACAAGCTACTGTTAGTCTATGACTTTACGTCATCATAACAAAACAATCCCAATTGTTTATTCATAGTTTATCACCTACTGGAAATACTATTGCACTTTCATTGAATAGACTAATTTCTGATTATGTAAGTCCTAATCTTCATTGCACCCATCTCAACTCTACTCTTCCTGGTCTTCTGATTGTAATCTTAGTTTCAGTTTTAGTGTTTATCAAAAGTGCTCGGTTTTTATGTAGGTAATGTTTTCATTGTGCAGATGCCAAGAGGTGTTCCTGTAGCAACAGTTGCTATAAATAATGCAACTAATGCAGCTCTGCTAGCGATCCGAATGTTGGGAATAACAGATGCTGATTTACAAGCTAGGTGAGGATTTATTTGTTATTGCTTTTGTGTTAATTGTTACTCAGTTATATGCTGTTAGGCCTGAAAATTACTTACTTCAAAGAAATTTTGATTTTTTTTGGTGATTATGTTGTGTACAGAATTATTCAATACCAAGAAGATGTAAAGAATGAGGTACTAGTGAAGGCAGATAAGTTGCAGAAAGTTGGTTGGGAAGGATATTTAAATTCTTGATATTTCCTGATGAATCTATAGTCTCAGGCTTCTGCCTCCTATTCTTGAGTTTTGTGTCATCAAGAGCTCGCTGTGGGTGGAAAGATGGAAATGGCTGTCATGGCTTGTTGTAAACTAGAGAGAGAAAAGTGATATCAAATTCTGATTCTGAAGTACACAACTTCAATAGAGGGGTGAAGTAGCGCCTCTTTTGAGTTACTGCTTGTATTATGGAGGAAGATGCAATAATTAAAGTGCATTGCTTATTTTACTTGCATGTATTTTGTTATACGATGATGACCTTTTATTCTTTCACCTAATCTGATATGTAGTTTACGGTCATCGCTTTCAGTTGGCTTGTGATTCTTCAACAAACATACAAAAGACTATCTTTTAGTCAACCATTGATGGGATGATAATCCTTGTGTTTCAAGGTCACTTTTACCCTGACAAATCGGGGAGATTCTTTTTGAATGTTGAGGATTTCAAGGTGTTTTAGGATGTAGCTCTAATAGCCAAAGTAATCTGGTAAGACTCAGTTGTATACAATGTTCGTCGTCCACGAAAGGCCTCCTGATATTAATGAACAAGAAGATCATTACGATTAGATCCAACTTTACTGGAAGAATGAAAGTCAAACTTTGATAGGTTTTTCTCTGGATGTAGAATTCCAACTCAGGGAATCAAGCCAAACTTCATTTATCATAGGAGAATATAAGTGTCACATATTTTTCATGCTATTACACCAACCAAAAATCACACACTGCCAAAGGATAGATGAGGAGTGGAAAACTCTGAGCAACCAAAAAAGATCAGCTCAAGCACTAGGATTTGCAAGGAGATAAGCTTCAACAGCCTTGTAAGTTGCCACCATGCCTTCTTTATCCTTGTTGAGTTCTTCTTGTGTATATTCAACACCTTCAAGAATCTCGATTTCAACAGACAATTTGCAAACACTCCCTCCATTTGCAGAGGCCTCAAACTTAACTTCATATTTGGATGATTTGAATTTGCTCCCCATTTGTCCTCCCTCAACCAGAGAATATTTGCATAAGAAACTGTCTTTGTCCAGAATGTCAATGCGCTCCTTCACATGACTGTAAGGGAAAACTGCATCGAAATTTACAAAAGTAATGGTTAACTTGTTTTCATCCTTGCACGGTTGCATGTAATAAAAACTATGTTTTTATCATATATTTTCCAAAGCATGTTTCAAAACAACTAGGCATATAAAATGTTGTTGTAATAATATTTAGCAAAAGTTAGGACACGGACTATAGCATAAATTTTCATTTTTTGTTCTTATAACATTTATGGTTTTGGGGTTGCCTATCCAAAAAAAAAAATAAAAATTTAATATGTAAAAACAAAAAGCATATATTTAAATGGAAACTGAAAACTTATAGAAGAATTGTAGGTATGAGACCATCAGTGAATTGATATTCCTTGAGACTGCCAACACCACCATCTCCTTCAACAATAGCTGCACTCTTAACCAACTGAGGCATGATGGTAGGTGCTAAGTGGTGCATGTCAAGGACTGTGGCCTTGAACAGCTTAGCAGGGGAGATTGAGGACACAAACTCAGCACTGTAACCAGTGATACCCATTTTCACTATTGATAAAAAAAACTAAGAGAAGGATTTGAAAGATGGTTTTGAGTTGTAGAGATAGTTAACGGGAGGGGAGGTATTTATAGATGATTAAGGAAAGGTAGCTAGATAAGTATGAAGGTGGAAGTCAGTCTTACAGTGTCTAATATTGAAAATCCTGGTCTCTTATTCTTTGTAATGGTAGGTGTTTTTTTTTTTTAGTGAACTTTTTCTAAAAGATTAAAGACTCAGACTGAGGTGAAATTTTAGAATTTCATTCTAGTCTTATAATATGTTTCATTCTGTATTATATACCCTTTAACGCACTAGGGTTTTCAAGTATCTAAGACAAAATTATGACTTAATTATCATTAGGATATCCTTTCACAGATTCGCATCAATCCTTCCCACCCATCAGCCAAACCCAAAAAGCCAACATTGCGCTTACCATTACATTTAGTATTCATACTATATCTCAAATTAATAGTGCTAAGATGCAATTGTTCTTTTACAAAGTGGATTCTCTTTTTCATTAAATAAACTTTGTTAGTGATTAAATAATAAGCTAACTTTGACTACCCAAGATGATATTGTCACACATTTTCAACATCTTCCTCTCTCTTTCATTTAATTTCCAAATATCTTCAAAGGATTTTGCCACCTACTCATTAATGGAAGAGTTTTGAATATATATATATATATATATATATATATATATTTATTTATTTTGGGTTGGGTTTTTTTTTCCTTAAAATTGTATTTTGCTGTCTCCATCAAAATATTTGAAAAGCCATCCATCTTGGACTCCTTAGTTGCCCAAGGACTCATTTTTCTCTTCATGCTGTTACCTATTTTCCACACAATGCTTTGAAATGTTGGTTTTTTCAGTTATTTTATTGGTGATTGTGACTTTGTTGGATATATATTATTTCTACTCATCCAAGTATTATGACCTAAACACTCATTGATATAGAGCATTTTCACCTCTTTTTTCTTACCCTATTGTGTGTTTCATCATTTTCTTAGTTTAATGAGAGTTTGGTTCATATCCCACTTCCTTGCCTTTTTTTTTCCTCTGAGAACATCATGATGAAAATGGATAAACTCGTGGTTAAGAAAAAAAAAATCACGATATTTCATCAAGTTTTGAAAGTAAGCATTAAGGAGTATTTCTCACCCTTTCTAGGTTCCAAAAGGTCACTGTCACGCCGCGATTTTCGAAGAAAATGAAAATCCCAAAATTCACGTAGAATTATCCGTTTCCTCAAAACTCGGGATGTGAAATTCAATAACAATAGAAACGTTTAGCAGCAACAACAACGTAAACATGATTTAATTACTGAATCAAGTAAAAACTCTAATCAAGAAATACTGACGTTGCTAGCCCCACTAGCGAAACTCCAGTAATGCTGCTCAAAAGTCTCTAAACCTGAAAGGCTCATCGGCTACATTCCCAAAGGAATGTACCCAAGAAGCAGAAGCTCACTTGGGTCAGCAATAAAGCTGGTGTGAGTAAATCTTCATCCCAAAATCAATAAATTTGCACGTGATAACATCAAACTAAACCCAAACAATAAACAACCACACCAACATGTAGTTCCTCAATGAGGCAATCAAGTCATAATCCTAATAAGTAAACATGCATTTACTTGTACTTACACTGTAGAAGTTGACTATGACAAGTCTGACCTGCAGAAATATTAGTGGACTTGCCATTCTGCATGAAAAGGGTTAGAAACAATATAAACGTAATTTATTAATTAAACAGTTGTCTTCGTACAATATTTGACTTATGCATATTATTCATCTTTATTTGATTTTTATTCATTTTTAACGAATTGATCACTTAGACGATACCACATTCGCACCACCTCCGTGCCGAACATACATGCCCGTACGCTTCTCTCATATAAAAAAGGACTACTCCGTCATCCATGCCCAAGTGGGGACACATCACATACATGCATGCATCACCGGATACTCCTAACTATATGAGTAACAAAAAGCCACTCTTGGGCTATCAATGCGCATAAAGTCACGTCACATTTTTTACAGAAAAATATCAAAGCATGTCTTAGGCATAAAAATTCACCTCATTTTCGCAAGACTAACCCGAAGGTTATTTTAGTTTCTCTATAAGAAATAGGTGCCCCAACTCCGCAAGACGACCCGCTGGTCATTTAGTTTCTCTATAAGAAAGGGAAAATAATAAACAAAAAGAGGTGTGGTAGTTCTAAGTGATACAATTCAAGGTGATTAAATTTTCAGGAATCAAAGTTTATCAATGTCATTTATTTTTGATATTTCAGAATTCCTCCACGATAACATTTTGTCATTCATAAGTAAATCAATCCACCCAATATATTTGGGGAAAATGGAATCATTTCAGATGCATACATTCAGTGTTGGCAACAACATGAGCCACACACTCACCATCCTATAACATCATAACTAAAATATTAACCAATAGATTAGTATGACTTAGCAAAACAATAGATTAAGATGTACAATGGTAATTTTAAACAAGACAGTGGTAAGCACCACTCCAACATGATTCAATAAAGTATTCATATTTATAGCACCACTCCACATTTCACTATTAGCTACAAATTTACAAAACAACATAATGCACACAAGGTTGGAAATACTCTAAAAGAAACTAAACTACATGAAACTAGACAGATCTGAACAAGTCCAACAAGTCAACCCCAGGCATCATAAGCCCATGTCCATCTTCACGTAACGAAACACAATTACCATGGAAACCTTTGAATCTCATCAAACAGAGGATGGCATCCACAATTTTAATGATTTTAGATAAAGGCAAGAGTTTTAATTAAACTCACAAAGGGAGCATACAAAACTGCACTTAACCTATAGCAGCAAGACAGTTGAATGCTAAAAATGGTATTCACCCAATTAATTATAGAGTTTTAAAAGCTCACCCCGCCAAAAAAACTAAAACCTAGCCCCAATGACATCCATATATATATTCTGAATTCCCAACTATTAGCATCAACAAAGTTGATACTTCCTCTTTAACCCTTTTTCTTTTGTACCATATCTCCAAGCTACATATCCTGTTTCTCCTCGGTATAATATAAATCTCTATTAGTTGGTTTATGGCAGAACATTCCAAGTATATATCCTAACGATTGAAGCATTATTGTTTATTAGCAACTACCATGTATTTTTGTATGTCAACACAGCCTGTCCATGATTTGCTGACTAAACTTCCTATTACCGATCTTTGTCTCCTTTCCTATTCTCATATCTAGGTCACTAGGTGTCAAACGGTGGAGACTCCCATCACACCGATGATAGGTGAAAGAATCACTTTGGAGCACCAATCTAAAAAGTTCCATAAGCATAAGGAATAACACCAATGACAAAAAAGCAAAAACAGAACCAACTATATCTTACATCATTAACCTTTTCATGACAAGCAACAATAACAAATGTGATTAATAGCAGAATTCTATAATTTAACATTTCAACTGACACTGATAGGTCTCCAGAGGAACAAAACTTCCACCGGAACCACACTTACCCAAGTTTAAAAACTACTACAATCTAAGAACATTTGCATATGAGAGACCAAATACTAATAAATTCCAGCTTCTCTTTGGTCCCCAAACCAAAACTAAAAATGGGCTTTAGTTTCTCCTTGATGGAGTTGGGGTGTGAGACAAGTAAGTATGATACACTTCCTGAGTCTAGGTTTCTAGGTCTTGAATCATTACAAGCAAAAAAATAGGGAAAATAACTTAAGCTGTATCAGAAATCCAAAAATTTCCCAAAGTAGAAGAAACAACTCCACCCTCAATCCCACACTGTAAATCATAAAAAATTTGACTATGCCTAGTCTTACAACTTCCCCATCAGACCTGCAAACACCCATCTAACCAATTCTAGAAGCCTATGGATTTCACATCATAAATGACCCAATTCAACCAAATCCCAAAACCCCATGAAGATTTTTCATGAAGGTCACAAATTTATGCTCAGAACCTATTAAAGACCAAAACTTTGACACAATTAATCACATTGACTTCATTAAATTGCAAAGAAACTCAACACACAACTAATCAAATTCCACAAAAACATAGCAGTAAAGGAAGAAAGAGCAACCCAAATAAAAATCAATTTTATGCAAACCCATCACAGCAGTGATTGATAGAATCGGTGAGACACTAAACGGGACGAATCAAGAATCAATCGTCGCGTACCATTGGAAAAGGAAAATTTTCAAACTAATTGACCCCAATCCATAAAAATTGAACCTTTATGAAAACAGTAGCAGTTCTAATTAAAAGGATGGAAAGAGACTCACCAAAATTGCAAATCGCAAAGGATTTGTGCAGCCAACGCAATCGTCCCATCATTCTCTCACCTGCTGGGTTCTTGCCAAAGCTGCATTCCCATTGATTTGTCGTTTCCTCTTCAGAGTTAGTTCCTCATTTTCAACAAGCTTCTTTTCTTTTACTACAACACTATCATGAGTTTCTCCTGCTGAAGATTTCAGCCATGAATCAGCCCAAATCAGATGTTGCCCCTGGAATTGATGGATACCCAATGGACTTCTTTACCAAAGTTTTGAGTGTGGTAGGAGATGATGTTCTGGTTGTGGTGTTAGCCTTCAATGCTCGAGAGTTTTTGGAAGACTGAATGCCAATAGGTTGAAGACTTGAGACCAATAAGCTTGATCCCTTCAATTAGCAAATGCATCTTTAAGGTACTTTCAGACAGACTTAGCCAAGCTCTTCCATTGCTCACTTAATAATTTCGATCAGCAAGAATTGATAAGAGGCAGTTGGTTGATCGTGTGTCAATTGGCAACTAAATTTTGGACTCCAGAATTAAACAAGGCAGACCTAGTTTAATGATAAGAATAGATTTCTACAAAGCTTTTGACTCTTTATCTTGGGGCTATCTTATTGACTTGATGAGATCAGGCATGGAAAACAAATTGTGTAACTGGACATTCACTCTTCTTTTCACAACTTCCTTCGCTCTCTCAGTAAATGGCACACCTATTGGCCACTTCAAGGCCTCTAACGAAGTTAGGCAAGGTAATCCCATGTTTATTCAAGCAAATGGCTATCTACATGCAAGTACCAGCTTCCTCAGCCTAGAAAAATAAATACATAAAAACTCAGACTACAACACACTGTTGAAAACTTAACTGAGAATCATAATCAAGCAAAGCAAATTTTAAAATGAAATAGTCTTCATATGACTCACAAGCTTCTTCTCCTGAAGTTGCCCCAGAAAACCATGCTGATTCAATGCTCGAAAAACAAAAAAATCAGCCTTGCCAACGTACTGCTTGTTATACATGTGATCCTGAGATATAAGACGAATTATTTGCATCATGGGTGGCCAGTCTGCAGCAAGAGTTTCTAATGCAGATGCACTTTTTGTAAATTTGAAGATGATGAAAATCTGGTTTTCAGGCAAGGATTGACGAGCTGGTGGTGAGATGGGAAGGGGAGGGAAGATAGTGGACTGAGATAGGAAGAAGTTTTGGGCGGTGGGATCGGCTGCGAAGCTTGATCAGAGCGCGTGCTCGCCGCGGAAGAATAGAACAAAATCGCATAAAAGAGAAATAGGAAAAAAAAAAAAAAAAAAAAAGGTTTTCTCTTGTGATTGGATGGCTAATTGCCACTACTAAAATTCTAAGGGCGCTCACCCTTCAACTTCACAAAATAAAACCCTAAAATTTTGAAATCTAAATTCAATTAAATGTACTCTATTTTATTTAATTCAAAATAAAATACTTTAACTTTATAAAATTTAGGGGTGTTACAGTCACCAACGTTCACGCAAACCAACATTTCTCTGGAAGATACATTCCTAGCATAATCTCTTCAATGTTATTCACATTTTTAAACAAAACTTTTGCACTACTTATAAAGCTAAAATTTTGGAAAACTCACTTGTCATAGGTTTCATGTGGCTACAAACCTCATCAAAAAGCTTTTACTTAAGTGACTGCAAAAATACCGACTTCCAATGAAAAACCAAAAGAAACATAAACAAGATATAGGAAGGAATTTATGTATACTATTGGCGGAAAAAATAATATACGTGTACCTTGAATTATGTTTAGGATCTCATTTGCAAAAATAACATTTTGCCATTGGACATCAATTTTTTCTTGGGCTTCACAAATGAAAACCTTGTTCTGACAGATTTCTCAAATGCATGACTCCACAACTAAAATTTATCATTTGCATTGTATGCCAGACACATTTGGATAAGTTTGTCATAAAGAAGTATTAGGCGAGGGTTCCGGTTGCGGCCTATTTCATATAGGAATCACAATTTTTCAAATGAGTTAATTAGAACTCCTTTTCAATTGCATTGCATGGGAGTAACTGCTGAACTTATTTATATAATTTTTTTCCATGAGCTTATGGTTAATTATATTGTATGTATTATCAAGGCATTCAATCATTTTTCTCTAACAATAGTTGTGCCCATATAGTGTATTCTTTGTTTTGGTTTGCCACACGAGGTGAAGATACTCAAATTAAGATTTTCTATTGGGGATTGGGAAAGAAACTAAAAAAAAAATTGTCTGGGAAAATAAAAGAATCTGAACTGAAAGGGAGTAACGAAAAGAAAAATAACAAAGATCAAACATCCTTGAATGCCCTCAAATTTCTTCACTAGTTCCTCAACACGAAAGACAGTTTTTGAATATCCAACATTTTCACTTGAGGTTCACCCAATCGCATTGTGGCAAAATTACTAGAGGGCATGCTAGGTAGAATGGAATAATCATTTATCTCAAATAGTTTAAATTTTCCTTCGGCTTGCCAATTAAATTAGTTGTTGATCTAATCTAGAAAAACTGAATTAAGTAATTTTATTTTTATCAGATTTTAGTAAACATATCAATTTCATCACATATCAATTTCATTAGACATCTTAATTAGGTAAGCAAGCCATTAAACTTTATTTTTCATAAGAGAAAATATCAATTTTTCATAATTATTACACAAACAACACCCCCCTACCACTACCAAAAAAAAAAAAAAACGAAGCCAAATGAGGGAAGAAAATATAGAAACTTATAGCAATTCAGACCAGCTTATCAATCAAGCACCAAGGTTGATAAGGAGGTAAGCTTCAATGGCCTTGTAAGTCCCCACCATGCCTTCATTCTCCTCACTGGTCGAGTTGTTGTTGTGTGTACTCAATACCATCAAGAGTATCCATTTCAATTCCAAATTTGCAAACATTTTCACCATTTCCTGAAGACTCAAACTTGATTTCATATTTAGCTGACTTGATTTTACTCCCTAAGAAACCTCCCTCAACCAAATTGTACTTGCACACAAGCTTGTCCTTGTCTACCAAGTTAATGTGCTCCTTCACATACTTGTATGGAAAAACGGCATCACAAGGTTAGCCAAACAATGGTTAATAAAACACAAAATATGTTGGAGTACACAATGTACGTACTATCTTTTTGATAACATATACGTCCACTTAGTTTAGTAATTTTTTTAATTATGTTTAAATGGATCTTGAACGTTTAAATGCCTTTGGCAAGGAACAAATCCTAGATTTATAATATCATCCGCCACAAGCCTTACCAGACCACTAGTGTAGTATCTTGGACATTAAGCTGGCATAAACTACGACATATTTTCCAAAAGCGTGCATTATTTAGAACAAAATTAAATTTAAAGAGAAAATTGAAACTAGCAAGATGAGAGTTTTGGGTATGAGACCATCAGTAAAATGGTATTCCTTGACAGTTCCAAGTCTTCCATCTCCTTGAATAAGAGTTGCACTCTTGACCAAGTGAGGCATGACCTTAGGTAACAAGTTGTGCATGTCTTGTTGGAGAACAATCAGAACAATGTATAAATTTATTTCAAAAAAATAATGTAACAGTACAAATACTACTTGTATTATAAATTGATTACAACGAAATCAAGTAAAATAAATAAATCTACTAACTTGTATTGCAAATAGAGGCTTGCGAAATCACTATCTTGAATTGGCGGAGTTTGTACGTCTTGATTTATAGATAGAGGCTAGCGGATGCGCTATGTCCTAAACCAATCTGCTTCTTCAGCAGTCTGATCTAAGGCTATAAATTCATAAACAACACCAACAAAGTTGTAAGCAATATTGGCTTGGGTTTTATTGTTTGTAGTAGGATTCTCCTTCTTGTGGCAGCAGTCTTGTGCCTTGGGTCAAGGCTTTCCACATACCCAACATGCAACTTTAATTTGTTTGAAATTCTTCCCTTTTGGAACAAGTGCATTTGAGTGTGGAAGTTTTCCATCATACTTGTTGTTTTTCTTTTTTTGAATGTTGTACTTAGGCTTGGACTTGTTTCCATCCTCAACAACATTGGCTTTAGCGTCGAACTCAGAAGTATTCATTCCCTCACTCTTGCGGTGATCTTCTTGAACCCTTAATTTGATAACCAAATCCTCCATTGTCATATCAGTCTTCTTATGTTTGAGATAAATCTTGAAATCATTTCAAGATGGAGGTAACTTCTCAATGACAACCCCGACTGCAAATTGGTGTGGCAATTCCATTCCCTCTGCAACAAGTTCTAGGATCATAATGTAGAGTTCCTCCACTTAGTTCACAACAGTCTTCGAGTCTATCATTTGGTACTTTAAGAATTTCCCAATGATAAACTTCTTTGAACCAACATCTTCAATTTTATATTTATTCTCCAAGGAAACCCAAAGTTCTTTTGCTACTTTGTATGATCTATACACATCATACAATGTGTCATCGAGACTGTTTAGGATATAGTTCCTGCATAAAAACTCATTATATTTCCATGCATCAATTGCATTAAACTGATTGGTGGAAATATCATTTCCTTCAGTAACATGAATATCTTCCTTGACAATATGAGCAAGGTTCAGGGTTGTTAGATAGAACATCTTCTGTTGCCAGCATTTGAAATCCATACCCTTGAACTTGTCTGGTTTCTCAACATTGGGTTTGACGCTATTCACTAATTGTTCCATAATTTTGTCTATAGATTGTTGGAGAACAATCTAAACAATGTATAAATTTATTTGAAATAAATAATGTAACAGTAAAAATACTATTTATATTATAAATTGATTACAACAAAATCAAGTAAAATAAATAAATTAATCTACTAACTTGTATTGCAGATAGAGGCTTGCGAAATCACTATCTTGAATTGGCGGAGTTTTTATGTCTTGATTTGTAGATAGACGCTAGCGGATGCGCTATGTCCTATAGACAAAATTCGCCCCTACTCGGTGTTGTAGTTCGTTAGACGTCCGACTACTAGGATTCAATTATCTAATACCAACACCCTAACACAAAGGTGTTGGTTGTGGAGAATTTACCGAATGCAATCTCTCTCAGAAGTGAAAGGAATAATGAATCATCATCATCATAATCAAAGGCCATTCCCGATATTTTCAGGGTCGGCTACATGGATTTTGGTTCTCCAAGCAATGCGGTCTTCCCACATATCCTCGCCTAATCCAAGCTCAATGATGTCTTCATTCACTGCCTTCATCTAAGTTTTCAACGGTCATCCCCTCCATCTACACCCTCCATTAACTTGCCAATCTAGACATTTTCTAATTGGTGTCGTGTTTGGTCTCCTCCGCACGTGACCAAACCAAGTTAAACGTCTTTCTCTAATTTTGTCCTCTATGGGCGCTACACCTAGTGTCTCCTAATTCTTTCATTCCTAATTTTATCCTTACGAGTTTTACCACACATCCACCTTAACATACGCATTTCTACTACTGTCATCCTATGCGTATGTTGTCCCGTAGTAGCCCAACATTTTGAACCGTATAGCATGGTTCGTCAAACAATTGTCTTATGGCATTTTCCTTTTCGCCTTGCAGGCATCATTCTATCGCATAATACTCCTGACGTCATTCTCCATTTCAGCCAACCAGTTTTAATCCTATGGTCTACATCTTCTCCAATAGCCCCATTCTTTTGAATTATAGATCCTAGATATAAAAAAGGGTCACACTCTGAGACCTTCACACTTTCGATCTCAATTGCATTACTCCTCCCTCGTGATTCACAACCAAAGTTGCACACTAGATACTTTGACTTCGAACGACTAATTATAAAACCCTTACTTTCTAAAAAGCCTCCCGCCACCTATCTAATTTCTGACCTAAACATTCACTGGTCTCATCAATTAAGACAATATCATCTGCAAATAACATGCACCAAGGTACATTTTCTTGCAAATGTATCGTCAACTCATCCATGACCAAAGCAAAAAGATATGGACTTAAGGTCGACTCTTGATGTAGTCCTACTGACACTGAAAATTCACTGGACGTCTCACCCACCGAGCGAACACTTGTTACAGCCCCTTCATACAAATCCTTAATGATATCGACATAACATTGAGACACTTTCTTCCTTTCAAGCACCCACAAAATTAACTCCCTGTGGATCCTATCGTAAGTTTTCTCCAGATCAATAAAAACCATATGCAAACTCTTACATTTCTCTCGATATTTTTCTATAATTTGCCTAAGCAGGAAGATGGTGTGATACCCTTGTGTGGGCAGACCTGAGGGGGAGGGTGAGGGAAAGGCCCGTGATGGCGAAGCCCAATAGGCCCGTGGATCCCAAGAGGGGTTGGGCGAGCTACCAAAGGAAGATTATAGTCCCACATCGCCTAGGTGAAGGAAGGGGATATGCTATATATGTACAAGTTTGGATCTACAAAGTACTAATATAGTACTCTGTGGATCGGGTCGTTACTTCCGTAGTAGACCTACCCGACATAAATCCAAATTGATCGTGGATAAACTCATAAGTATTCGTTCTATAACCTTCTCCCAAAGCTTCATCGTATGACTCATAAGCTTTATCCCTCTATAGTTCGAGCAATTCTGAATATCCCCTTTGTCCTTATAAATCGGTACCACAATGCTATGCCTCCATGAATCTGACATTTTTCTAGTTTCCAAAATCCTATTAAAGAGCTTAGTTAGCCATTGAATCCCAACTTCACCCAGACATTTTCACGCTTCAATTAGTATATCATCCGATCTAACTGCCTTCCCTGTCTTCATTCTTTTTAAAGTTTCTCTCACTTCTGTGGCACTAACTCTGGGATGGAACACGCGATGTCTCTCTTCCTGTGAAGCATATACCCCTCCAAGTTTAACTCCCCTACATGCGTTCCATTGAGTAAGTTCTAAAAGTAATCCTTCCATTTATCTAAAATAGTTTTCTCCTGCATTAAAATTCTTCCATCCACATGCTTAACACACTTAACATGACTCAAGTCCCTAGTTTTTCGTTCTCTAGCTTTAGCTATCTTGAAAATATCCTTCTCTCATTCCTTTGTACCTAGCCTATTATACAAATCATCATATGCTCTCTTCTAAGCTTCACCTACTGCTTTAATAACTCTGGAAAAAATTAATGTGTTGAAAAACCCATTTTTCTCTTCAATATATGGAGAACAAAACGATTGGTCAATTTAATTGAAAGGGTGTGTTGATCAGACACATCCTTTCTCTTCCATATTTGTTATTTGATATACAAACTCCAACAGTACCCCACATTTGTATAGTAAATATACATAGTTGTCTTCTAGAGAGAAACTTACACATGAAATGCATTGGGAGAGGTGTCTTTTGGACTTGAACCTTCCTTAGTGAATACTTATCGGATTTACCAGTGACGTAGTGTGTATAGGTGACATTGAACTGTTCACCATGTTTAGTAAATCAAGACAATGAACATTTCACATATTATGTCTTTACATTTTTCAATTCATACGGTTGTGTTCATTTTGGTCTTGAACAAATTCCGGATTCATGGGAGCCTCAGCCATATCATTCTCATAAATGCGACCCCACATTTACTCTCATATAAGTGACACTTAGATTATTAATACCCTGTTGTATTCATCTTATTTCTCAAGATATTAGTGTCATTAAGAATAAATAAATATTCACCTTGACCATCACAGGTAGTATAAATTTCTTGTCATAGGAATGAGTAAGTGTGTACACTCGATTCTTTGAGTTTCACCTAACTAGTTTGCATTTTTGAACTTAGGCCTTGGAATTCCATTTGGCTAGGTTAGGTTTCCGCCAAGTATACTCCTCATTGGATTGGCTTTAAGCCCATTCCCCTCAATAATTTTAACACTTGCTCTTTAGGTATACCCTTTGTAAGTTGATTTGCAATATTCTCCTTTGACTTCACATAGTCAATGAAAATAATCCCAGTTTTGAGCAATTGTTTTATAGTGTTATGTTGTCGTCTTATGTGGTTAGACTTGCCATTGTATACGTTATTTTTTCGCTCGTGCAATGGCTGCCATGCAGTCACAGTGAATACAGTCACGGGTTGAGGCCATAACGGAATATCTTCAAGAAAATTTCTAAGCCAATCTGCTTCTTCAGCGGTCTGATCTAAGGCTATAAATTCATAAACAACACCAACAAAGTTTTCAGCAATATTGGCTTGGGTTTTATTGTTTGTAGTAGGATTCTCCTTGTGGCAGCAATCTTGTGCCTTGTGTTAAGGCTCCACATATCCAACATGCACCTTTAATTTGTTTGAAATTCTTCCCTTTTGGAACAAGTTCATGTGAGAGTGGATGTTTTCCATCATACTTGTTTTTCTTTTTCTGAATGTTGTACTTAGGCTTGGACTTGTTTCCATGCTCAACAACATTGGCTTTGGCGTCGAACTCAGAAGTATTCATTCCCTCTTTCTTGCAATGATCTTCTTGAACCCTTAATTTAATACCAAATCCTCCATTGTCATATCAGTCTTCTTATGTTTGAGATGAATCTTGAAATCATTCCAAGATGGAAGCAACTTCTCAATGACAGTCCCAACTGCAAATTGGTGTGGCAATTTAATTCGCTCTACAACAAGTTTTAGGATCATAATGTGGAGTTCCTCCACTTGGTTCACAACAGTCTTCTACATTTGGTACTTTAAGAATTTCCCAATGATAAACTTCTTTGAACCAGCATCTTCAATTTTATATTTATTCTCCAGGGAAACCCAAAGTTCTTTTGTTGTTTTGTATGATCTATACACATCATACAATGTGTCATCGAGACTGTTTAAGATACAGTTTCTGCATAAAAACTCACTATATTTTTCATGCATCAATTGCATTAAACTGATCAGCGAAATTATCATCTCCTTCAGTAACACGAACATCTTCCTTGACAATATGAGCAAGGTTCAGGGTTGTTAGATAGAACATCTTCTGTTGCCAACGTTTGAAATCCATACCCTTGAACTTGTCTAGTTTCTCAACATGAGGTTTGACACCATTCACTGATTGTTCCATAATTTTGTCTATAGATTGTTGGAGAACAATCAGAACAATATATAAATTTATTTGAAAATAAATAATGTAACAGTACAAATACTATTTGTATTATAAATTGATTATAACGAAATCAAGTAAAATAAATAAATAAATCTACTAACTTGTATTGCAAATAGAAACTTGCGGAATCACTATTTTAAATTGGCGGAGTTTGTACGTCTTGATTTGTAGATAGAGGCAAGCGGATGCACTATGTCCTATAAACAGAATTCGCCCCTACTCGGTGTTGTAGTTCGTTGGGCGTCCGACTACCATGATTCAACTATCTAATACCAACACCCTAGCACAAAGGTGTTGGTTCTGGAGAATTTACCGAATGCAATCTCTCTCAGAAGTTAAAGGTATAATGAATCATCGTCGTCATCATCATCAAAGCCCATTCCCGATATTTTCGTGGTCGGCTACATGGATTTTGATTTTCCAAGCAATGCGGTCTTCCCGCATATCCTCGCCTAATCCAAGCTCAATGAGGTCTTCATTCACTGCCTTCATCTAAGTTTTCATCGGTCGTCCCCTCCGTCTACACCCTCCACTAACCTGCCAATCTAGACATTTTCTAATTGGCACCGTGCTTGGTCTCCTCCGCACGTGACTAAACCAAGTTAAACGCCTTTCTTTAATTTTGTCCTCTATGGGCGCTACACCTAAGTGTCTCCTAATTCTTTCATTCCTAATTTTATCCTTACGGGTTTTACCGCACATCCACCTTAACAAACACATTTCTGCTACTGCCATCCTTTGCGTATGTTGTCCCGTAGTAGCCCAACATTCTGAACCGTATAGCATGGCTAGTCGAACATTTGTCTTATATTATTTCCCTTTTAGCCTTGTTGGCATCGTTCTATCGCATAATACTCCTGACGTCATTCTCCATTTCAACCAACCAGATTTAATCCTATGGTCTACATCTTCTCCAATATCCCCATTTTTTTTAATTATAGATATTAGATATCGAAAAGTCTCACACTCTGGGACCTCCATACCTTTGATCTCAATTGCATTACTCCTCCCTCATGATTCACAACCAAAGTTGCACACTAGATACTCCAACTTCGAACGACTAATTCTAAAACCCTTACTCTCTAAAACCTCCCGCCCTATCTAATTTCTGACCTAAACATTCACTAGTCTCATCAATTAAGACATATCCTTAATGATATCGACATAACATTGATACACTTTCTTTTTTTAAAGCACCCACCAAATTAACTCCCTGGGGACCCTATCGTAAGCTTTTTTTCAGATCAATAAAAACCATATGCAAACTCTTACGTTGCTCTTGATATTTTTCTATAATTTGCCTAAGCAGGAAGATGGCCTCCGTAGTAGACCTACCCGACATAAATCTAAATTGATTCTCCGAAACTGTGGATAAACTCTTAAGTTTTCGTTCTATAACCCTTTCCCAAAGCTTCATCGTATGACTCATAAGCTTTATCCCTCTATAATTCGAGCAATTCTGAATATCCCCTTTGTTCTTATAAATCGGTACCACAATGCTATGCCTCCACGAATCTGGCATTTTTCTAGTTTTCAAAATCCTATTAAAAAGCTTAGTTAGCCATTGAATCCCAACTTCTCCCAGACATTTTCACGCTTCAATTGGTATATCATCCGGTCCAACTGCCTTCCATGTCTTCATTCTTTTTAAAGCTTATTTCACTTTTGTGGCACTAACTCTGCAATGGAACACGCAATGTCTCCCTTCCTGTGAAGCATACCCCTCCAAGTTTAATTCCCCTACATGTGTTCCATTGAGTAGGTTCCAAAAGTAATCCTTCCATCTATCTAAAATAGTTTTATCCTGCATTAAAAATCTTCCATCCTCATGCTTAACACACTTAACATGACTCAAGTCCCTAGTTTTTCGTTCTATAGCTTTAGCTATATTGAAAATATCATTTTCCCCTTCCTTTGTACCTAGCCTATTATACAAGTCATTATATGCTCTCTTATTAGCTTCCCCAACTGATTTGTCTGTTGAATTGAAAGGGTGTGTTGATCATACACATCCTTTCTTAATTCAGAAGAAAGGCTTGAAGTGCAAAAGAGAGTCCAAAAGACACATTCTTTCTTAATTCAGACACATCTTTTCTCTTCAGTATTTGTTATTTGCTATACAAACTCCAACAAAGGACTGTGGCCTTGAACAACTTCGCAGGGAAAATTGGAGAGACAACCTCGACATTGTAACTAGTAAGACCCATCTTCACTACATCTGTAATGGAAAAACTAAGAAATGGGTAATGAAAGATGTTTTTGGATTGATGGAAATGATTAAAAGGAGATGATGTATTTATAGGTGATAATCTGATAATGAAGTCAGAAAGCATGTGTATTACTGAAATCCTTGTTTCTTATCCCAGTAAATAGTCAGATTTTCTGACTTGGTGAAGCAACAATTCTAGAAAGGTTCAAGACTTAAGTGAGGACACAACTTTACAAATTTATTTTTAATGGGGTTGCAGATAGGGGTAGGCATCCCATCCCACGATCCCGAACCCGTCCTATCATGTCCTGATTTTTTTGGGTCCTTTTGGGATTGATCAAACTCATCCCGATCCCGTCCCATCCCGATCTAGAGTGAGATGGGATCGGGATAGAGATTTTCAATCCTTCCTATCCCGTCCCATCCCGAATTTATTTATTCAATATTTATTATTTAATTTTAATCAAAATACTCTTCTAAATTAAAGTTTAGGATGTGTTGAAATTAAATCAATGTAAGATGAAATTCTATATGAAATCTAAGTGAATTGAATCATTAATTCTAAATGAAATTTAATATTTATTTGCCTTAAAAAAATTTAATATTTATTTATTTAATATCTATTATTATTTATGATGTAAGTTATATGTATATAAATTTGACATTATTGGTGTGTGAGTATTGTGAGATAAAACTTTTTTTGTTATTTTTTATTTGAGGACTATTTAGTACGTGCTTATCCCGTCCCGTCCCTCCCAATCTCGTTTGAGATGGGATGAGGTCTATCCCGTCTCATCCCGTCCCGATCCCAAATGAACGAGATGGGATAGGGATGGGTCCATCTCGTCTCATCCCGTCCTGTGCCCACCCCTAGTTGCAGATAATGCAATATAAAACCAATCAATGACGACAACAAAAACCACATAACATGACAAACTTAGCGTATGCATGCAAACATAATTGTGTGTATATATATAACTGATACTATAGAGCGACAACTCTTTTTTGCTATTTCAAATATTTGTTCAATACTTTGCACTCTTACCAAGTCAAAATCTTCACCATTAGTAAAGCAAAGTTTGCCAACAAGTTGATGAGGCCAAGTATAGTTTCAACATCATTTTCTTTCTTTTCCATCTATTTCAATATAGATGTTCTAAAGGACTTTGTGATGCATCTCAGAATTCTGAATATTTAAAGTTTTGCTTGAAGTTTAATTTCTACAAAGATAAAGTCTACATTTTTTATTGCCCTCCGTTTTGGACCCTTGACTTCCTAATAGTTATTTTTTATTTTTTATTTTTTTTTTATTCTTTATTTTTTTTTATTTTTTATTTTTTATTGCCCTCCATCTTGGACCCTTGACTTCCTAATAGTGACTTTGTTGTAGTACTTTGTTTCTACTCCGATTTGTTTTCGTCTTTTAGAGTTTTTTTTTTTTTTTTTTTTTTTTTTAAAGGCAAGCGTGCTGCCGGTGGGTAGTCTTTTAGAGTTTAGTAGTTTAGTATAATTGTTTGAGTTTCAAGCCTTCTTTCTTGTTTAAATTAGGTTAAACATTAATGGAGGACTGATATTGGGCTGAGCACATCCCTTGTCCAGGGGCCCTGACTATTAAAGATGAGTTTTCTTGTGCGAACAATACACCAAACTCAAATGATGCGTGATTAGAGTAGAAGGCAATTCATTAGTTTTGAGAGGTTGTGGCAATGCAGTTTTTAGCACTAGCATAGAGTCTTAATGTCACGTCCATAACTTCATGAAGACAATCACATAAAATATATATTATAAATATTCAGTAAGTATAAAAATTAAGGGGTGCTATAATATATACAACTCAAAAGAAATCTCGTCCCGAGATTTGCTGAAAGGACTAACTAAACGCTCCAGACACAAAATCACTAAATGAAAATCTAAACGCAATAATGTCACCCACCACTGACATTAAAAATAAGGTATGATTAGCCCCGTACACACAAGTCAAAGGAATCTCATCACTAGATTCACGAAGAAAATGAAACAATACCAAAAGTTCAAGGTTCACCCTTGTCACTTTATCTCTAGACATTTACACTACTATTCTCCCATATCCACATTCCGATGATCACCTAGACTCTACCCCAGCCTAGGCTAACCAAATGCCCTGATACCAAACTATCACGCCCATAACTTTATGAAGACAGTCACATAAAATATATATTATAAATATTCAGTAAGTATAAAAATTACGGGGTGCTACACTTAACATACCCTTGGCAAGAAGAATTCAGATTTGCCTAATACTAGGGTTAGAGGTCCTTGGATCACATATTTTAAACATACCTGGTTCTGTTTAGCTCGTCACTCTTTAATTGTGCAGCTTGTACGCTGAAATTCTCAGATTTCATACATAAGACAAACACGAGGATCACACCTGCAGGTTCTTACAGGGGAAGGTGAAGAAAAAGAGATGAAAGTGCCATCAGTTTAATCTGCTACGATGCAATTAGAACTTCATTCAATCAACAATAAGAGCATATTCTTCAAAATTTTCAATTGAAAGGCTTTCCCGATGACCAAGTACCATGTCCAATTTAAGGACTAAAAATAAACAAGCCATTTTAAGCATGCCCCCAAACAAGAACAAAGAAAAATCAGGGTTCCCTGTTCAAAACCATCTAAAGTATAACGCACCCTATCTCAATTTCTAAATAATTGAACTTGATGACAAATGTGCATAACAATTGCATTAAATCCAGAGATCATAATTGAGAATATTCAGACTACCACTAACAGTGGATGCTATACAAAAACGAATGAGTCCAAAGATTAAAAAAGCATAAGCTCCATAGTACAAGATATTAGCTATATATGTACAAACAATCAAAAACTTTACAAATGTGTGGCCTCAATAGGCATAGGTCAAAACCACATTAAGATTGTACATTGAATACATTTATCAGCATTGGACTGGGTGAATGGTATGGACAGAACTTACAAACAAATCAGGGTAGCTACTCTAGGTAGCAAACATATTATACCACATCGGACATGAGAGATCACTGGTTAAATCCGAATTGTACACATCACTGCAGTTTTGAAATCTATTGTGCAATGGAAAGGTGACCTTGTTGTCAGAAATCTCCAAGTCTTCTTCTTAGGATCATAGATCTGGATGAGGAGTGTTGTTCCTTTTTTGTATTGGCGTGACTTGCGGCTTTCCATGGAATCACATGCCTTCAGATGAGACAACACAAGCAGTTCACCATTTAATGCGACAAAACCGAAGGAAGAGTCCCTGGGGCATTTTCTGGGTACAAACGACTCCTCCAGCCATCGATTGGAAGATACGTCATATCTGAAACAAACATAATAGATAATGAGGGGAGCCAAAATAAAAAAATAAAAACAGAAGAAGAAGAAACACAAACAGAATAGCCCAAGGGCCTTGAATGAAGTAAAATAGTTTCAATCCACATTGAGCGAGGTGGCTGATACAGACATTTCATCCATGATCAGGGATCATACCCATATGATACCTCCTTGAGGACCACTTGGAATTCTCGCGCAATGAAAGAAATAGGTGGTCAAAAATGTATTCCTAGACCCTCATCTACTCCTTAGGAGAGATTAAGATAACTTTTTTGGGGTTTGCCTTGTTGTGTTTTGAAAAAATCAAAACTTCTTTATTTGTATCATCAACTCTATTTAAACCAAACATTCTCTATTTATATTGGAACAGAGGTGAATATTCTATTAGAGGAGCTTGGCTTTGGAGAAGGGTCCTTTTGGCAGGTTTATGAATTCTTTGGAAAGAGAGAAACAACTGAATTTTCAAAGTTCGCACTGGGGTAACATTTAGGAGATCATCTCAAATGTGGCATTCCATGTTTGATTGGAATAGTTTGATCCCCATGTAATTGACTATAATTTGTGACATTCTCAGTCCCTTTAGCTTTTTATCAATATATTCCTATTTTTTTGACTGATTAAAAAAATAAAAATTTCTTTCAGTATTTTTCCCACCCACCCCCCAAAAGAGTTCCTCACTCTCTTTGGGGTTCCTCTTAAAAAAAAAATATATATATATATAAACAATGAAATTTTCACAGATGTATTAGGGCATGAACAGAGATATAAAACCCTGATGTAAAAACGATAAAACAAGGGAGAATATTAGATGAAATGACATAGCAATCAAAATATGTTTTTATTTTCAATGAAAAAATATCTAAGAGACAAAGGCACGAGCTCCAGAACTTGATAGTTCTAATAAAAAAGAAGGCATTTGCAGTGAGATACAAAAGATGGTCCATGAAATATACGAACACGTCAACAGTGAAAAATGGTAAATGGATGCAAAATTTACTAATTAATGACAACTCAACAGGGTGTGCTTGAAGAGAGATATTTGGTAAAGGAGCTGCAAAGATGATAAACACGGCCCAACCTTGCAGACTCGTGAAATTTGACAATCAAACTCATTTTTACTCATGATCCATTTAATGCACCTAGATATCTCCAAATCACATGATTTTTTGTAGTATCATCCAACTAACATAAATTTATTCATAAGATATCTACAAAAACTGTATTTTTGAAACTTCTAGCCCCATCATTTGTGGTCTAGAAATTAACCTTTTTAATAGGTTATACATCAAAATGCGAAGAATTTTTGTAAATATTTTATCTATGTCAGAGAAATAATCTCCGCAAAAAAAAAATAATAATAAATAAATCATCATACCATTTGGAGATATCTAAGTGAGCTAAATACATTGTGAGTAAAATATGAGCTTCATATATCATCTAATCCCAATGTAGTCAAGGCAATCACCTAGGCACGCCTCAAGGCATTTTCACAGAATTCTACCTGAAAGTGAGACAATGCAGTGCGGTGAAATGAGGCATCCGCCTCGGCCCGTCTCAACCTGCCTCACCCCAAAAATGGTTGCAGCCAGCACACTTGCAGCCTAGTTGCAGCAAAAAAGGTTGCAACCCACTCTATAATAGGGTTTCATCTCCTTGCCTTCAAATCAGGTATTCCCAAATAACAAACAAGATAAAACGTTATTAAGTTTTGATAAGTTTGTCACACTTTTTTAATATTTTTTGGAGAAAACATATCATGTTTTGATGAGTATGTGATCAACATCAATCTTGATTTTTCATAGCACGGTTCAATGATTTTTATGCTTTTGGAATACCTAAAGTGGTCATACTAGTGGATTTTTACCAACCACTCCAACAATTTCTTTTAACAAATGCTCAATATTATCAAGTTTCTATTCTTTCAAGATTATTGATTTTTAATGATTCAATGGATGTTTGAAAGTTACTTGACACTAATGTAGTGCCTCTTTTCGCTATTCTATACAACTTTATTATATTTCCATTTAGATTCTAGATAGTTGTGTCCTTTTTTATATATTTGCTTATGATATTTATCAAAACGATGATGTATACTATTACTATGCTGATATGTTTCAATTTATTAAAAAAAAATCAATCTAAAAAAAGGTTAAGACCGCCTCACTTCACTGAGGCGTCCGCCTTGCCTACCACCTCACGACTCGGGCGTTTAGGCACGCCTGCCTCACCTCCGCCTCAACGCCTTAACTACAATGTCTAATCCTAACTCTCAATTTAGTTAACCTTTGTATTAAAAACATAATAAATACTTAAAGAGTGGCGAACTCAATGCAGACCCTCACTTAAAGGTGTAATGCAATACCCAAATAAAAATCTACTACCTTGTCATTATTCTTATTTTTTTATGATATGTCCAATTATGTAAATATTAATTTTGAACTTTATGTATTTATTGATAATATTATCTCATGATAATAGTGATGATGGTGTAGTGGTTTAGTTGGTTTGTTTAATTCATAAATTTGCTAAGAGACCGTGGGGTGTTTGGCCAAAATAGGAAACTTCTTAGTAAAGTATTAAAAGTGGATTGTGGTGGGTTTTTTTTTGGGGGGTCAGCAAAACAAAACTATAGTTTCATATGGACAAAATGCAAAAGAATGCAACCAAAGCTAATGGTTTGTCTCTCAGGATCTCCCCAACTTTGACCCCAAATCTACAAAGTAATCTTCATGTGTACCCCATAAACTATGTACATTGTTAGATACATTTTTAAAAATCATATTATCCTTTCCCTCCAAGTGACCCATGCAAGGGCATGGACGAGTCTATCCCAAACCCATTTCCCTGTGGAGGACGAGTTAAGGTTTCTAAAATCAGTAGTTAACCAATCCTCTGAACTGTGGGGGTTTGTTGATTTGCATTCTGAATTCTCTAATACATTCTGACCATACAGATTGACTATATGAGCATGTAAGCAGCATATATACTGATTGACTAAAAGAGCATGTAAGAAGCATATGATCAATACTTTCAGAATCCACACAGCAGAGGGAGGCATCGATTAGCAAGGACCATTCCCCTCCTATTAAGATTATCAATAGTCAACAATCTGCCATGCATAATGGTCCAAAGAAGAAAACATGCTCTAGGAAGAGGAGGAGGAGGAGAGAGGGGAGGGGAGGGGAGGGGAGGGGGGGGGGGGGGGGGGGGGGGGGGGGGGGGGGGGTTGTTAAACCATATGAGCTGATGCAATTTCTGAATTCTTGATCAGAAAAGGAGGCCTAAGGTGAGGTACAGTGAAAGAGCTTCCCTTCCCTGTCCTAACCCATTGATCTCTATCTTCATAAAGGTCGATGGACTCAATGTCTTGAAGAAGGTGAGCTAATTGGGGGACCTCCCAGTCATTGAGGCCTCTCCTAAGGTGAAAATCACAAGAAGATTGATCACTGTTAGCTCTGTTATGGATGTAGAATTTCCCGATTTTGCCTTGCTTCAAGTTGCAGCCTTGCAGGCATTGAAGATAACTAGGTACTTCAATTTGAGAGGCTTGTCACCTATCCAGTGGACTTCCCATAAGCTAATTCTATCTGCATTGTGGGCTTCAAAGGAAAGATGGTCAATCAAAAGTTGTTTGTGAGCCATGATACTTCGCCAAAGAGACCAACCATGAGTTGAGAAGTTGGATTGAGCGCACCATATTTGGCTGCAATTACTTTCCTCCAAAGCACATCAACTTCTAACCCAAACCTCGAAATCCATTTCAGAAGAACAGCTTTGTCTATTTCACTCTTCTAATGCCCAAGCCCCCTTCTCCTTTGGTTGACAAACCTTGTTCCAATTTAGAAAATGGTATTCCTTCTTAGTTATAGAATTGCCCCACAGGAATCGTCTCATACATTTTTTCCATTCTAGAGGCAATTTAGTTAGGGATGGTGAAAAGGGAAAGCATATGGACTGAATAGTAGAGAGAGTGCTCTTGATCAGTGTTGCTCTGCCAGCCTTTGCAATATATTTTTGTTTCCAGATACTTGATCTACCTTCCAAGTGCTCAAGAACATCTTCCCAAACCCTGATATCTTTATATTTGGCTCCAAGGGGAAGCCCCAAGTAAGTACAGGAAAAGTTTCCTTTGTTGCACCCATTGATCAATCTGAAACACTTCTCCAATTGGAAAAAGCTTGGTCTGGCTATAATTTACTCTTATGCCAGAACAAACTTCAAACCAGGTAAGGATCTCTTTGATAGCAATATCCTCGCTTCAAAGAAGAGGACTTTGTCATCTACACAGATTGACGGGGTACTATTGGTGGCATTGAAGCCATGAACCATGTCAATCTCTTCTGCTTTCAACACTAAGGAGGTGAGCCCTCGGGCAGCCAGCACAAACAATAAGGTGAAAGAGGGTCCCTTGTCGTATTCTTCTAGATGTTTTGAAATGACCTATGATGGAAACTGAAAATGAGGCAGTGGAGAGTGGAGACAATAGTGTGAATAGATTTTTTCCATTTAGCGCCCAGGCCAAAATAGGTCATCATGTCCATTAAGTATCCCCACGATAAAGTATCAAAAGCTTTGTAAAAATTCACTTTGAGCATGAGACCAGATCGACCCTGCTTGATTCTGGAATCTAGAATCTCATTTCCAATAAGCACACTGTCAACCAGTTGCCTATTATCCACTCCAACAGATTGAGCAGATTGATATGGAGAGATGGGGGTGGAGAGAGTAGGAGAAAGCCTGGTAGACAGAACTTTTGAGATGCATTTACAGAGGGAGGGGATAAAGCTAATAGGCCTGAAATCTTCAATTCTACTTGCTTCTTTTTTTTTTTTGGTATCAAGGTGATGAGTGTAGTGTTAAGTCTCCAATCAAGAAAGCCAACTTTCTTTTTTGGTATCAAGGTGATAAGTATAGTGTTAAGTCTCTAATCAAGAAAGCCCCTGTTAATGAAGTCTTCACTCACCTTCATAACATCTTCCTTGATGCAGTCCCATGAAGAAAAAATCAGTGGGAAAGCAAATTGAAAATCGAGAAAATTGTATGTAAGGGATCTATTGTGGGGTTACAATTGTGGAAAGTTGAAAAGGAAAAAAGAATAGGAGGAAGTTGGTGTCTGCACAAAAGAGGGAAAAATATAAGAGATGAGAAAAGAGTTTTTGGAGCAACAACGTTACCTTAAATGGGGGAATAAAATGGGAGAAGTAAAAGAAGATAGGTCACCAAGGTTACAAGGTTACAAATTTTATGCTCACTCCCTCCCTTCTCTCCTCTCTTTCACTATGTCTACACAATTTTAAATTTTCCATGAAAAACATAAATCGAAAAGGATAGTTTTTTTTTCTTTACGCATTCATGTATATTTGGTGACTTGTGTTGTCAAACTTGTGATTTTGATGGTTTCCACTTAGCTGGAAATTTTATCAAATGTTTATTGGGTGGAACATTGGCACTCACCTTCCCATCCTCTTTCTAATCGTTCCCCTTCTGGGAAGTGGGGGTCGGAGATGTTAGTCCATACCCTGGTGTGAATTATTTTGAGTGAAAGAAATGATAGAATTTTCAAAGACTGTATAAAGGAAGTTCATAAGCTTTGGACCGAGGTGGAGGTGACTTTATGCCTGAGATAAATTTAAGATATACATAAATTTTAAAGATATACAGTTCTCGTTTTGTATGTTTAGCAGGGACTGTAGTTCTCACTGAAAATACATGATAGTTGTAAAGCTTTTGTGCTTACATACCACTTGCACTATTTTTTAATATAATATAACACTTGTTTTTCTGATGATTTTTTTTTGTTGAGTTTGATAAATGCAATGGTGTTCATGTATTTTTCTTGGTATGCGACCAGTTATATAATTGTTGTACACTTAAACTTGGTTAGGATGCTTCAAGAGGTAATAATAAAAATCATAAGCTATGTCTTCTTTTCCACAACTCCAAAACTCCAAAGAAAACAAAAACAAAATGTGAATTGATTAAAGAAAAGGAAAATAAAACGAAAGTTTGGGGACAATGTCCATGGAATCTCTAATATTTTAGTATACTGCCTTGGTACTCCCTCCCAAGTGAGTTATATCCATTGATCGAACTTCGATCATGTTGGCAAGATCCTTGAGGTGGTACCCCACTTGGGACATGCGCACGTCGAGTGATTTTGAAGGGGAGGGAGGTACACTTTGGTGAGGTGTGTTCGGCACTAGAGAGAGTGCGATTGTGAAAAAAAAGCAATTAGGAGAACCAATGTCAAAATTTTAAACTATACCTAAATGAGAACCCTTCAACTTTCCACAACTGTAAACCCACGATATATCCCTTGTGTACAATTTTCTCAATTGTTGTTTGCTTTCTATTTCTAAACTACCACAACCCATTCTAAATTTCCTATTTTTGCCAAACACCACAATCTCTCTAAAGAATTCCTAAGAATTCCTAAGGTGATCGAATCAACTAAACCACTACACTATCATCATTATTACCATAAGATAATATAATCAATAAATACATAAAGTTTAAAAGTGATATTTACATAATTGGACATGTCACAAAAAAATAAAATAATAATAATAATAACAACAACAACAACAACAACAACAACAACAACAATAATAATAATAATAATAATAATAATAATAATAATGAGATAGTAAAAATTTTATGCGAATATTACATGTAAATGGGGGGGATACTTGGGATCGACATAGACAACAAACACGATTTGACTTGCATAGACTTGTGAAATCTGACAAAATTGACTCAATCTTACTCATGATTCATTTAACGCACCTTGAGGTCTCCAAATCACATGATTTTTTTTATACATAAAATTTTATAGATATAATCCAACAAATGTAAATATGAGATAACTACAAAAATACAGTCATTTAAAATTTCAAGCCCCATCAATCATGGTCTAGAAAACAACCTTTTAATAGGTTAAATTTATATAAGATGTGATGAATTTTTGTAGATATTATATCTATTTCAAGGAGAATAATCTCCACAAAAAACCATGTCATTTGGAGACCTCTAGGTGGACTAAATGGATTATGAGTAAGAATATGAGTTATCTGGGTCATCTAAATCGTAACTCATGTGGCCTTTTTACTGAAGATCCTAAATCTCTATTTATGTGACCTTTCTAATGAAGAGGCAATAGAATGAGGAACTCAATAGAAGCCCTTGCTTAACTAAAATATCGAGGACGAACAACATAAGGAAAGTTTAAGAGATCTAATATTACATTCATAATTTGATGAGGGGAACCATATTCCCAATGGTATTAAAACTCCCCTCCCCTACAAGATCGAGTGAGTCAATGAAAACCCCAACCAAAGAATGCTTCTTCGTGCATTAGATGGTAAAGATCCACATTACTACCACGTGGCATTTAGGGACATGCAACTATGCAAGTGGAGAAGGTGTATGGGGTGTGGGATGTGGTTTGACCAATAAACATTAGGATGACCCTTTCGTTTTTCTATGTTTGGGGTCTTGATGGACGTATCATCTACGTTACATGTTTTAGGGATTCAAACTCCATGTTTCACTAGTGGGCTTCAAGCAATATATAACTAATTCAGAATATCTTGTAAGATGACAAACGGTAAAATCTTTTTATTATCGATTGAATGGGGTTTGCCTTTTCTCACAAACATGTGCGCATGTCAGGACTTATCCATTGGTCTAAGAACAACTATTTTGAAAAGTGCCCTAATGCATAGCATCAACTATACAAGGGAAAGGGTTGAGCTCTTGACTGGGGAACATGTGTCTCCATCGCATAGTCGGACCAACGCGACACCCACAAATGCACGAGGTTCAAGCCCAGTTACCCAAGTGAGGTTTCAGGCACAATTTTTTTAAATGAGGTTTATATATATATTTTCAAGCCCACTTCGGACATCCATATTTAAACCACCAAGGTTACAATTAGTTATACATGTTTAGATTATGTCAGTAAAGCCATCATCATCATCACGAAAGCCCTTTCCCGATACTCTCGGGGTCGGCTACATGTATTTTGCTTCTCCAAGCAATGCGGTCCTCCCACATATCCTCGCCTAATTCAAGCTCAGGGATGTCTTCCTTCACTGCCTTCATCCAAGTTTTCAATGGCCGTCCCCTCCGTCTACACCCTCCATTAACTTGTCAATCTGGACATTTTCTAATTGGCACTGTGTTTGGTCTCCTCCACACACGACCAAACCACATTAAACATTTTTCTCTAATTTTGTTATCTATGTACGCTACACCTAAGTATCTCCTAATTCTTTCATTCCTAATTTTATCCTTGCGAGTTTTACCACAGATCCATCTTAACATTCGCATTGTGCAGTTAAAACAACGTTATAACGTCGATATAACTCCGATATAACGTTTAACGAGGGTGAGCCGTTACGTTATGACATTATCACATTATGGTATCACAACTCTGATATAATGACATTATATGGCCGTTATTGAGATAACATTTTTTTTTAATAATGACGTTTTAACGTTTTATTCTAATACATAATAAAATAAAATTAAAAAAAATACATATTTCATTCTCGATCGAACCAGAACCTTGGACTCATAGGAAAGAAGAGGACAGGAGCTCGCCGTCGCCAATCTACAGAGAACCAGACCTTGCCATTTGACAGAGAATGAGAGAAAAAGGGAAGAAGACGAAGAGTCGATTGTACTCTCCGTTGCGATCACACTCTCATACGAAGGAAAAATGTTTTTTATTAATGTTTTTTTGTTGTTGGATTTAATATTATGAACATCATTTACTTTTGTGACTCTATAATACATTAATACTTTGTAGGGGGATTAAAAATATATTTACAAAACTATTCCGAAATATCCCGTTATAACCTATAACGCTCTTAGACTGTTTTGGGTTCGTTATCCATTTTAACTGTATAGAATACGCATTTACGCTACCACCATCTTATGCCTATAATGTCTCGTAGTAGCCCAACATTCTGAACTGTAACATGGTTGGTCAAACAATTGTCTTATAGCATTTCCCTTTTAACCTTGCAGGCATCCTTCTATGGCATAATACTCCTGACGTCGTTCTCCTTTCGTCCAACCAGCTTTAATCCTATGATCTACATCTTCTCCAATAGCCCCATTTTTTTATTATAGATCCTAGATATCGAAATGTCTCACACTCTGGAACCTCCACTTTTTCGATCTCAATTGAATTACTCCTTCCTTTTGACTCACATCCAAAGTTGCACATTAGATATTTTGCCTTCGAACAACTAATTCTAATACCCTTACCCTCTAATGCCTTCTACCACCTATCTTAATTTCCGACCTAAACTTTCACTAGTCGCAACAATTAAGACAATATCATATGCAAACAACATGCACCAAGGTATATCTTCTTGAATATGTTTCATCGACTCATCCCTGACCAAAGCAAAGAAGTATGGACTTAATGCCAACCCTTGATGTCAGTAAAACATTAGCAATATTGATGTGAAATATATATACCAACAAAATGAAGTTTAAAATTGGAACAAAAACAATATTTTAATGTATAAGTTTGTCCTATTTCTTACGGGTTTTTAGCAAGTCCAACACCTGGTACCAGTCGAACCCCAATACCCACATTGATATTGTTGTTACAAGCTAGCATTAAAACATGCATCTATGGGTATTATATTAATATCTAGAAACCAAGATGCTAAATTCCCATCCTAAATTTTTTAGCAATAGAAAGCTTTTAAGATGTCCCACCACTTCATACAAAATTTCCATGCCTCTAGATAATGTTCGCATAATGAGAACTCCACAACTATTAATATCTAGAAAACTCAGCATCCAACCTCAAGTAGAAGGTTCCAAACAAAAAAGCAATTTAAGTGTCAATGGCTTAACGTGACTAAAAAAA
The DNA here is from genome assembly GCA_963556465.1 of Berberis vulgaris. Taxonomy (NCBI): domain Eukaryota; kingdom Viridiplantae; phylum Streptophyta; class Magnoliopsida; order Ranunculales; family Berberidaceae; genus Berberis; species Berberis vulgaris. The sequence goes on from OY747136.1 coordinate 48,302,479, forward strand.
TTAAAGACTTTTTGGTGTACTTGAATGTAGTTTTCTTTTATTTATTTTATTTTTACAATATTTAAATCCAAACTCTGTTTCTTGGACCTGCCAACATTTTAATTAAGTCTAATGTTAAACTTTCAAGTGAACTATATGTTTCCCTTCCTTGTGTGCAGAAAAACTTGGAAAGCTAATTAATGGCAATATAGCTACTTAGTCACCTTCACCTTTCTACTTCTTGAGCCGTACATGTTGAACATCTAGTCCCACTTAGGTAAGTTAAGAGTTGTTAACTGCTTTTTTGTTGCTTTAATTCCACTAGATAGCACAACATAATCACCTTGATTTAGATTCTTATAAAATGCGGCTGGTAATAATTACCAAAAATACTAGAAGGTGGAATTATCTGCAAGATGTAATATTTAGCACAATCCCTGCACACTTTAAGCTATGTCCTAAGGTGATTTGTTTTGTTGATAACATATTGAACCGCCTTCTTTATAGCTACGTCTAGGATTCCTTGTTCATAAAAGGACACAAAATTGGGGGAGTGAAACCCTTGTCCATGTAATTTAGATAGGAGGAAAACTAACATTAACTTTTCTTGTGTTACCAAAAAAGGGAGAGAAGTACTGGGGTTTGACTCAATGAAAAGTATATCCACTAAAACTGATTTCGGCAATTAATAGAAAGAATAAAAGCATCTACAACATTTTTAGCAATTAACTTGACTAAAAAATAAGTTTAGGATTTAAATTATTCAAATTCCAAACATAATAAAGATGGTTCATAAATGTGTATCTATGGGCATTAAATTAAAATCTATAAACCAAGATACATATTGAAATCTTTGAATTGTCTTTAATCCAAAAACTATTTGGTTTTTGTAGATTTTAAGAATTCGATCTTCTCCATTTTAAAACTGCGTATTAGTCGAGTCCACAAGTCATCTAACTAAGAGAGCACAATGGGAAAAGGATTATTAGCATTCCTCTAATCTATTTCTTGCTTATAACTTAGATCAATTAAATTCTTCAAAATGCTATTTGTTTACTAATTGCTAGTAGTCGTATACTTCATCCATTTGGCCATATATACCCTTTTAATTCTCTTGTTTAAACACATAACATCATGATATTTCCTTCTCTTTTCTTCTATCTGAAGTACATATCCAAAATTTTCAGTCCTCTTTTAATGCTATCACAAAAGCAAATCTGTTTCGTTTCCCAATATGGATCTCAAAAGAGGTGATACAAAAACAAAGATTAAGTTGTATTGGGAGATCCCAAAGAAGTATGAAAGGACATTTTAGCAACACTCTAAATCACCTTAATACATTGTAAAGCATGCCTTGGCTATTCCTTCTAAGATTGACTTTTCCTACAAGGTTCTACATATTGTAAAAAACACATTTCTAATATGTTTGTTTATTGTTTTCAGTTTTCAGTTTGTTTGTAACAAAACTTCTATTTAACAAATTGCTTATATATATGCTATCACTTTCCATTGGAAATTAAACTGAAAATCCAGTAGCAACTCTACTTGGTTCTGTCTCCTGATGCTCTATTATGGTATGGAATGCAAAATGAACAAGGAATATCAATCTATAAACAATGGATGCTAGCCATGATATTATTTGCACATGTTATAGCATTCTCCAATATGTAAAATAACAAAGCAATACAGGTATGATTTAGCAACAGAATATATACACAACATACATCTAGCCCAACAAGCAATATCAGAATGTGAAACCAGTTATAACTTAAACAACTTAGACAGTAAATAAAAAAAAATAAAATAAAAATTTACCTGAATATATCGGACCTGTCGAGCATAAAGATCCCGGGAACCTCGCCATTATCTCGATCAAGAATAACAACATTCCCCAACCTCCTCCTCTCCCCTTCCTCCCACATATTCCCAATTTGCCTCCACTTCCCTTTCTTCACTTCCAAAACTACTCCATCTCTATAATACTCATCCACTGGAAACACCCCTGAAACGGTCCTCGATTCCCCATACCCACCCATCACCCAGAACTCCATTTCCTCCCCATTCCCCACCAAAAAGCCAACACACCCAGCCCGAAACGTCGGCAAGCCATCCAAAGCAACCCACTCATCCTTGTCCACATCATACCTCTCCACAGAATTCATCCTACTCCCAGCGGCAGCGAACATGGCATGCCTCGAACCACCTCCCGCTACCAATATCTGTCGAGAACCCCCATCCACCGCACACGCAAAGCTCCCCCTTGGCGAAATCATGGAGGACAACCGATCCCACGAGGAGTTGGCCAAATCAAATCGAAAAATGGAAGAAGAAGGCGAAGGGCGATCGATGGGGTATGATCTTGTGTCGAATAAGGAACCCCCGAGGACGTAAAGATGGTGGGTGTGGGAAATGGAGATAAAATTGGAGAGGGCGTAGGTGTGGGGATTGCAAGGCATGGGAGGGAGAGGGAGACAAGCGAGGTGGTGAGGATCGAAAAGGTAGGGAGGGGTAATTGAGGGATCTTTAGGGAAGATGCAGAGGAGGTGTGATTGGCGATGGGGGAAGATTTGGCGGAGGGAAATTAGGGTTTTCGAGGAGAGGAAGAGTTTCCATGATTTGCAGGTCGGTTTCAGACGAGCATGGTGGGAGTAAGGGATCAACGAGATGATCAGTGATGAGATGTCGTTAGGGAGGCCTGGAATTAGGGTTTGAGTCTCGAGTGCTTGTGGGTTTCGAGAAGAAGAAGAAGAAGACATTTCTTTCAGGCGTACAATTGGAAGAAGAAGAACCGAGTGAGAGGGAGACTACTGAGATATATTTATGATTTAGGCTAGGAAACCATGTTTTGTAAATATGTTTTGCAACCAGGATGATGTGGCATCGTTAGATGAGTTTTTTACAACTTTGAGATACACATAAAATTTTTGGGGATTTCATCATTCTTTTCAGATCATGACACGTCATCCTGATTGCAAAACATGGTTGCAAAAACCTGGTTTCCTAGCATTTTTGTATATTTATTGGTTTGTAGTTGTTGTCCGATTGTACGCGAGATTGAGGAGGTATTCGAGTGAGTTGTATCTCTGGGTACACTTTTCCATATTTTACGTTGTCACCCTTCCCAGATATGAGCAATATATTTTCTTTCTTTTTATTTATTTATGTAATTCGCCAATATCTACAACATATTATTTTAGATGGGATTTCATGGAAATTGTAATGACAACAGAGAAGTCGAATCTAGTTAGTTTGTTCGTGATTTGTGGCTATTGTTTATATATTGTGAATTTGTCACATACAACTCAACTTATTGCTATTCCATGTATCGCGACTCGTGAATCGTTACTCATAAATAATCAATAAGGATTGGCATACTTATCATATGTACCTAAGGTTGTACCTTTCATTATTAGTGTAACTAACACATCCATACAAATTGTGTTGTCTCAGCATTTCTAACTCAATATATCAATTGAAAGATTTTGCATCAAAAACTTTCATCAAGACTTCAACATTGAAAATTACCACCTAGGGATGACACTGAGGCAGTTTTTCATGTATATTCATTCTGCCCCGAGCCGTATGGGGCGGATTGGGTTTGCCTTAACAATTATGGGTGGATATGAATATCAAAATTACCTAATTTTTTTCCTCCAATATCCAGACAACCCATCCTCTCCCCTTTTTTTTCTCATTCTTCTCTTTTGCTAATTTTCCCCCTGCCTCCCTCTAACTCGAAAACACCGGTACACCACCACCCTCCTGGTCGCCTCCCTCTCCCCTTCCCTCCCTTCCCTCTCTCCCACTCTATTTTTCAAGCACGTGGGCTAAGTGACAAGAGGGAGTGACAATGAGAAAGATCAGGCAAGATTTGTGGCTGGAGACAAAAGGGAGTGACAATGAGAAAGATCGGGCAAGATCTGTACGGCGACAAGGCTAAATGAGAGAGAAAGAGGGACGATACTGCTCGAGAGAGTTGCTACTTCGTGGTTGGAGATCGGTGTTGCAGCAGCAGCAGTCTCCAATAATAATAAAAACCCATATATGCGCCAAGCATCACTGACCACTGCAACTCCCCTTTCTTCCTCAATTCGTCGTCGACCGCCAACTTCTCCCTCTTCCTCGGTTCGACTGTCAACCACCAACCCCTCCCCTTCCTTCTCTTTGTGTATGTCCCTTCTCTACGCCAAACACTAAAGCAGTAGTTGAATTACAAACCGGCAATTGAGAAATGTTTCCTGAAGTGCATGATCCGGATCAGGTAGTGGATGAGGTTGATAAGCTTGTGAAGAACTCATTTTTTAAGGAAAGTGGCACATGTTAAAAAGTTTGATGATCTTCCGTAGAACTTGAAGAAGAAGGTTTATGATGGGGAATAGTTCCGTAGAACTTGAAGAAGAAGGTTTATGATGGGGAATAGGACGACTGAAACTTTGAAATCAGTATGTGTTGATCCAAAGACCACCGCGCTCACCGAAACATAGGTCGACCACCAACCCCTCCCCTTCCTTCTTTGTTATTGAAAAGAATTGAAGAAGACAAAAACAATTATTTTTTAACGAATATTTGGGGCGGGGCGGATATCTGCCAATCTAACCGGAAGAGGGATGGTTTTTGAAAAATAGTATAAACGGATATTCGGGGCGGATTCGACGATCTGTGATCCCCGGGTGGCAGGGCCGGATTTGCTCAAATCTGCCCCGTTGACGCCATTGTACAAGTTTAAACAACAATTTCTAAATCTCTAGATATGTAATTAAACTAAATCAGAGGTGTTGAGGGAGGTTTGATTTGCAATATATCTTAATTCATTTATTCAATATTGTTCTTACCATACAGCATATTTTAGAATCATTTTAACATAGTTTATTGTAACCTACAAGTAGGTTTGAGACAAGCAGACTGGGAATAAGATAGATGTTGAAACTCAACATCAATAAATATAGGGGGTTTTAACAGTTGCAAATTCTAGGGTTTTTTTTTATAATCAAACTCCATAAAAATAATAACAAGCTTCTAAAGTATGCAATGATTATAACGATGACAAGGGTCACAAAACATAACAACAAAAGATCCATTTAGCTTCCTCCATGTTTTGGGTTCATCTCGTCGCTTCATTTGATTTAGTGTTGGTCTTGGTTATGAGCATGTTATGTGTAACTATTTATCTCATTTTTCTTAATCCATTATTGTTATTTGTGCATGTTTAAGTGTTATTATTTGGTTTCTTCCAATATTTCAAAAGTATACAACATATCTTTGTTGGTGATAATATTATTCCTAGTGTAACGATGTATAGAACAATTGGTTTTATCATTTGAGATCATTAAAAAATTTCTTGTTTCTCACGATTATTTTTTATAATTTTAGGAGAAAGAGATGAAATCAAAGCAAATGAATGAAAAATAATTCAAGAGTTATAAGAGCATTTTTATACAAACGAGGTCAACACAATTAAACAAGCTCAATTTATGGGTTGCTAATGGGCTAGCACTGTGTTTCATCAATTTTTTTTGTGAATTGTTAGTGCTTATCCGAATTTAGAAAGTGTATTTTGCATATACAATAGTGATTATGAGTTTATAGTTGGTGAATAGTAGTGTTTTTATTTTTTAACACAGATTTAAAACACAACAAAGTATTTGGTTTAGAATGAGAAACACCACTCGGGTAAACGGTGAATAACAACTTGCAGAATAAAACTCACTAATATCCTTTTCCGTTACTTGTATTATTAGGATAAAAAAAATCTCAACACACGATAAGATGATAATACAAAACTTATACTACTACAACACAAGAAAACATAGTTGCTATATTGTAAAAGAAAACAAACACACACTTAGTTCAAGCTACAAAACATATGACAGAGATACTTGCACACACTCAGCACAAAGATAGGTCACATTCGGTCTATCTTAAAGAGCAATAAACGAGTAAGATCAAGCCTCACCTTCATATTTGCAGTATAAAATTCTCAACGCAAAGCACCTAATCATTTTCATTACTTGACTCTCATTATTAGTAATTTAACACGTACCTATTAGTAGTAGTAGTAGTAGTAGTAGTAGTATATATATATATATAATTGGCTAACTAAAAGCAAACTACTTAAAATGTTACGCTAGTTTGATAAATTGATACATTTGGAGAAGGAACTATGCAGGGGGAGTTTATTCAAACAGTTTGCACACTAATGAGAATTAATATGAAAGAATAACACAAATAAAAATCTATGCTTGGACTAACTAATGTTAGAGTTTCTCTCTCAAATCAAATGTTAAGACAATGTCATGTGTGTCGTTAAATGGATTAACTTCAATCCCATCTAATTTGAGGGATCCCCTCATTCCATAAACCTAGACACCTTAACGAGAAAAACAAAACTTGAGTTGATACAACATCAATATCTATGCATTGGTGTTGATCTAAAGACCATTAGAATTTATTATTATTATTATTATTATTATTATTATTATTATTATTATTATTATTATTATTATTATTATTATTATTATTATTATTGATGCAGTCGATTTCTACTCTCATTCCTCGCGGCTTACCTAGATTTGCACAGGTAACAAACATGAGCCATGGACCACCATGTGGTGGCCGATGACACTCTGATGCTTAAGTTAGATAAGGCTTAGGAGAGGCTTAAAACTGTAAACTGGGTTCTATTGCATACCTTTAGTTCATCGCCCTTATCTCTATTTTATAGTGAATGAGTCCTTATTCGGCTAGGCCTTTGGTGGCGTAGTTTAGGCCCTTTAGGGAAAGTAATCTTGTTGTGGAGATCCTTTCCTGATTGGGAGTTGTCCATAAGGGAAAGTGATCTTTCTATGGAGACCCTTTCCTGATTGGGAGGTGTTCATGTGGGATAGTTTCCCTACACGACTCATGCTCCTAGATCTGTGGGAGAGATTTCCTTTTCTAAGTGTTGTCTGTGCAAGAAAGTTTCCTTGCTCGACTTATACTCTTATATATATTTTCTAGTCGGATCCACTGTGTTGTTGGTCTGCCTATCTTGGGTAGATCTTTCAGATACTTGCCTTGGAGGTCTTACGAGTATTAAGCTTGACCGCGTGACGTGTGGGCTTACTGACTCGTTGCAACTTGGATCTGACTGTCTGGATTCTGCCAATGATGGGCTCACCATTGTTTGGGCCTGCAATCGGGCATGCTTTGTTCTGTTGACAAGATTATCATGACACGTGTACGGTGTTAATCAGATGACGGTTTGGTGTATCATCAACTGCTCCCCAGAGTTAGTGGGCCATCTCATCGGCCCATTAAATCTTTTTGATAGACTTTGTACAGTTGTGATGATTGAGCCTGAAATGTCATCTCGAGCGGCGCACGTCATTAAATGAGTTCGTGGTTGTTCAGTAAGGAGAAGGGGCGTGACTGCTCAGTGCTTATATAAGCTGCCGCTTTTGTGAGAGGTAGTCTTTTCACCTTGCGTCCTTTCCTTTTTTCATGTTTTTGGTTGCAAATCTCTTTTTTGTTTTTATAAAAGTAAAAACTTTTTCTTCATGGCTGATAGCATCGAATTAACCCCCAGACAGAACAAGTTCTATGTTTGCCATACTTTTTACCGGGAACAGAAGGGGAATGATCTGGATAAGCTTTGCGAGGATTATGAGGTTCCTGAAAATTTACAGTTTGTCTCTTTGAGTGCTACTCACCATCCGTTGATGCCTTCGCAAGGGTTCATTGCCTTGCATTAAGGCATGTTCCAAGCAGGGCTTCGCTTTCCAGTTCCAGAGGATATCTGGCGTTTTCTTGTGCATCTTCGTATTCCTCATTATCAAATGGCGCTTGACGAGTTCGGGATTTTGATTGTTGTCCTTGTCAAGGCAAAGCTTTCTGGCCATCTGCTAACTCCACGGATACTTCATTTGCTGACTTTTCCTCGTCTTAATGCCCATGGAGTCTATTGGTTGAGTACTCCGAAGTGTTTGGGTTCTTAATTTGTTTGTTGACTTTGAGTCTTGGCAAAAGAACTGTTTTTTGGCTTCTTCTAATTCCTCGTACTTCAAGGTGGACGGGCGGCATCTTGTCATGCACTTCAAATTTGATTTCGGTGAGTGTGGTGCTTCTATTATTTTTTCATGTGCTTTTGTAGAAACTAACATGTTGTCTCGATGTTCTATGCAGGTAAATTTGTGGCTCCAACTCCTACTGAGGAGGAAGAATCTGTGAGGAGAGCGTTTAATGTTCTTCCCTTGGTTGTTGTTGATGAGGTCATGGCCGCAGACAACGTCCTGCATAGTGGATTGTTTATACACTCCCCATGCAGGCCCTGTTGTGCCTAGGTTGCCTCCGAGGGAGATTGGTAGTGGTCTTTCCAAAAAGAGGAGGTTCACAATACCAAGCCCTTAGAAGCAAGCTGAGTTGGAGGCGACCATGCCACTTATCGGTCATTTTCGAAGAAGACGAGTTGGCAATAAGGCTGGTTCTTCCTCTAAGTTGATCATGTCAGAGCAGGAAGTGGTGGCTGCGGAGCAATCTACTAAGCAGTCTGTTGAGCCTGCTATCTTGAGGAGCGGATCTTCTTTCCCACTCCTAGAGCCTAATGCTGAGTGTCGAGCCAATATTCCTTCTAAGAAGTCTGCTGAGCCGATGTCTCCCAAAGGTTCTTTTGTCGTCGTTTGCTAAGAGTGATATGCATCATGAGGCTCGTAGCGTAGTTCATGTTGCAGAGGGACCTTTTGTAGAGCTTTGCAAGTCGTACCCGGACGCGCTTTATAGGTTGGGCCTCTTAAGTGAGCAACTCAAGGGGTTGGTGGGTAAGGCGCAGTTTCACGAGTCTGAGTTGGCTGCTTTGCACTTGGAGTTTGAATTTGAGCAGGCACGCCGAGTTCAGGAGGCTAAGGCTTGGGCCACTGATGCTCTGGCAGAGCTAAACTTGTTGGAGTCCCATACGACTGCGCTTTCTCACAGACTATCAGAGGTGCATGCCAGCTTAGCGGGGCCCAATGCCCATCGTGGAACTTCAGGGTCTTCTGATATTGCCCGTGGTAGGCTGGAGCTGCTTGAACTAATTGAGGATGAGAATCCTCATTTGGATCTCTATTTTGATCGATACCGAAAGGTTGTTTTTCGGAAGATTGACGATGTAGAAGTTCTGATCCTGCTTCCCCTTCTAGCAACTCAAGACTGGTTTTAGATAATGCTCTTTTACTTCCCGCAGTCCCTTCTAATGTAATTGTCTCTTCGGCCTCTGGAGCAAGCTCTCCAAAATAGTTGTAACTTTTGAATAAATTTATAGAGTATTGAACAAGTATCTTTTGTACCTATGTTATCTGTAGCAAAATTGTATTATGTGTTATGCACCAGTCTTGATATTTCGTCAGTCACCGAATTTTTTTGGACGTTGCTCTTGAGAGTACGACGACCCATCGAGCGTACGTCAGGTAATACAAGTGTTGATTGTAATATGGTCTTTATTGTCGTTTGGCATTTGCAGGTGGGGTGTTTGAGCGATAATGTCTGGTGATCATGGTCTGCATAAGGACCATGATCTATGGTGAACTGTCTTCACCAGGCTGTTTGAACTCTGACTAAGCTCCCACTTCCTAGGCCTTCGTTTCCTGTTCTATTCGGACTAGGCTTCGGGCAATAGGTACAAATCTAACTATGGTCATCGTAGCCCACTCGCACTACACCACAAATCCTCATTTATAGCATGCTAAAACTGCTATAACTGGACAAGATAGCGTTGTGTCAGCCGACATTATTAAAAGTCTTGCTCTATTATAACGTTTTTGGAACACTTAAAAATGCACTTTTAATAGTGTTTCTGAAATGTTGTGGTAAATCATGTAATAGCATTTATAAAATGTTATTATATATTTTTTTACGTTGTAACTCTTTTAGTATAGTTTATAAAATGTTGTTATATAGTTTGTACATTGTTGTAATTTCTTTCACAACATTTATAATATGTTGTGACATAGTTATCTACAACGATTTTAAAAAGTTTTTAATTAATTACTCATAACACTTTAAAAATGCTAAAAGTCTTCGCGAAAATTTTTTTTTTGCTAATTTGTTTTTAGCTTTATGTATCATTTGCAATTTGAACCTGCTTTTAAAAAGTGCAATAGTAAACAAAATCCAACTATATAAAAGTGCAATAGTAAATAGAGTCCAACTATATACAAATCTTATCAACATTAATATAATCCAACCATGTATATAAAAGTGCAACTGTCAATACACGATTCTTACAAAATAAGTTTCATCAACACAGTACATAGTGATGCGTCAAAAAATCATCCTCCTGTGAGTTTGACCTACAAAACAAATGGTTAGACTGCCAAGGAGCACCATTTTGGTGGTCGAAGGCACTCTGATGCTTAAGTCAGCAACTCTTTTGAAGAAGGAAGTAATCTGGAAAAACTCAATTATAGTTGCATACCTGTGTCGAATGTTCCCTTTGCCTTTTATAATGGTCGCGATTAATTCACTGCGTGACTTAAGCATGTGAGGCGCAAAGGAAGGAAATGTTTCTTGTAACAGTCTCCTCTTGATGGAGATGCGTCTACGACTCTTTTTTGGTGCAAAGTTCCTCTTCTTTATGAAAGAATTCGTGTCGGGCTTGGATTTGGGCTTTGATTCATTCGGGTCTGGATTCGGGCTTTGATTATATCTTCTTATAATGGCCCTTGTCTGGCCGCTATGGTTGCCTTCATTCTTCTAGGGTTTTACGAGCTGGCCAGTAGATGAGACGCCATATCCTCACGATGGATGTTCTCGGCCACGTGTGGCCGCAATTATTGGTATATTTTTATGTATCATCAGCTACTCCCCTCTTAGTTAGTGGGTATGCTGACGTGCCCACTAACTTCGTGACGGTTTATCTTTCAATTCCATCATTGCCTTATATTTAATATTGACAATAACTTTTTGTGGGTTGGTGTCTCGATTTTTTGCTTGCCCATTCATTTTTTGTCACATTTTTGGGATTTCACGTAGCCATCATCTCGCACATTGTCCCATGAACAGTCCCATCATTGCTTGGCTCTATATAAAGGGGACGTGACGAGTTTGTTTTCTCTCTTTACGCTATCTTTTAAATTAGGGTTCGTTTCTTCCTTCGCCTTTTTTGTTATCTTTGTTCTTCTGTTCCTTAACGATGTTTGTTGGCAATAAATTAAGCGATAAGTCGCTAGCTATTTCTGAGGCTCATTTTTCTCCCAAGAAAGCTTCTCAAACGACACTGGACAACCTTTGTTCTGACTACAATATGTCGCCCGACCTCAAGATTATCTTGCCTAGATAGAACGACAATCCTTGTCATCTAAGGTCTGAATACATCGCGTAGTATCCGTGCATGTTTTCTTTTGGCCTTTGGTTTCCAGTTCCATAGTTGTTTTAGGAGTATCTAGACTTTTTGGGCATTCCTCATACTCAAATGGGTCCTAATGGTTGGAGAGTAATGGTTTATTCTTACGCGAGGGCTATTTTGTCCGACATTTCTTTGACTGTGAGGGTTTTGCATTCGGTGGCTGGTCTAATGGTGACCAAGGATATTTGTTTCCTCCATTTTTCTGTCTGCTTCGAGAAGCTTAATGATGACATATGTGATTGGTCTAGGTCTTGGTTTATGCTTCTGTTAACTCTGGCTACTTTCAACTGCAAGATCGTCTGATTTTTCGATCATTCCGAGTTCCCAACAAACGGAAGAATCTTCAGTTAATTGTGGAGGAGTAGAGGATCAATGACTGATTCTTGAAGCTTCCCTTGTTTCCTGTGGAATCATTTCTTTCTGAGGACATCCTGGATCATAGTGGTTTGTACACTATGAACGAATAGGAGCGGGTCTTGCTTATTGAATCCCGTGCTGAGGATATTGTTATTCGTGCTGGCGTTAGTGGTGCTAGGACAGACTGGGAAGTGAGTTCAGACAGGCACATTACGGATCTCTATGCACCTGTTAATGTTGTAGTTTCAGCTTCCACAAAAATGAAGCGTGTGAGGCCCATTAGCCCATCAAGGCGATTGCTGGTAGATCTTGGTCGGGTTCCGAGGAAGAAACGACTTTCTACTCGTGGTCTTGCTCGGACTGCAACTCGTCTGAGTCCTAGTCAGGATGTTACGGAGGCTACCTCTCGTCTAAGTCCTTCCTGCAAAGATGTCGTAAAAGAGGATTACATATCTCTCGAGGAGGCTGAGGAGATGAGGCTAGTGTTGGAGAGGAGCGAGAAAGAGACTATTCGTCCATTGGACGATAATGAAAATAGGCTTCTTTCTACCTATGACGTTACGGACGTTGCTGAATTGTCTAACGATGATCCTTGGGCTATTGATGATAAAATGCTTCAGTTGGTAGTGGAACAGTCTAAAGAGGTTGTTGGTGGTGGTCAGAGTTTCGAGGTTCACTCTTCTCCTTCTCCTTCTATTGATGTCAGTGATGCAGCCGAATTCTTAGTTTCTTCTCCTGTTCCTGCCATCACTACTAGTCCCACTCCTGCTATGGTTGCTCCTCACCGGGAGGGTAAAAACGATTTTTCTGTTGTCACTGTTGTTCCTTCTACCCTTCCGGATGTTGGGGTTGGTTTCTCAGTGCTTCCGGATCCTTGGGTTCTTCATCCACGAGTAGGCTGGACTGAGCCTAGCCCAAAAGATATATGTATCAAGTCGGACGACAAGTTTTGCTGGTTTACTCAACTTGACGTGTAAGATGGTACGCGTAGGTTGATAAATGAATGGCATGGGCGATCAGTGGAAAGACCTTCGATGCCCGTATTGGATCCATGTGATCACCTTGATAATGGTCTTGAGAATATAATGGACGGGATGAATCATCTCGCCTATGCAAGGGTGATGGGCTCGATCTATCGAGTTGGTCATGATGAGGTGGTTTCTTTGGAGAGAAGGTTGGCAACACTGTTGCTGGTGCTTTCTCACATTCTTTCTCAATTCGACATGTTGAGAGCACAATGCACAGAGTCGGAGAAATCTGCTAGGACTGCTCAGACTTCGTTGATTTAGGAAGAAAGTACTCGGGATAAATCTGCTGCAGAGCTTGAGTCTTTGAAAGCCAAGTTGGACGGTATTCGTACCTGCCTACGTGATGTGGAGTAGGAGTTACACGCAGAGAAGTCAGCTTATGATGAGGCTTCTTGTGCTGAGATTGAACAATTTTGTTAGTCGCTATATCGGTGAGAGGCAAGTGGAACAGTTGACTGATGCACTCGATAAGGTAAAGGCAAATATTTCTGTTACGCTTACCACCGCCGAAAGACGGCTTGTCGTGGCCAAAAATGAACTCGCTATTGCCAAGGACAAGGTCGGCATTGTCAAAGCTGAATATTGGAAGCGAGTTGTTGATGGGTGGGTTGAGCTTCTTAACTATATCGAGGGGTTTAGCGTGGATTTATTCGGATATTGCCATTTGGTTGATACAGCTTTCAAAGATGATGATGGTGAAGAAGTTGCCCCAGTGGTTGAAGAGCCAATACTTCCTCCTCCTTCTGAAAAGAGACCTTCGCCCTCTCTCGTAGATGATGATCTTGTGGTTGCCTCCATTTCTTCTCCTACTCCTTCATCTTCTTCTCTGGATGTAAGAGAATAGTATTGTTAATCAAAAGAACTTTGTTTTTTGGTATTGCATGTTTATGTAGTTTATCTTGTCGACTCATTGTGTGTTGCTTGTTCCTTTTAGTCCAATTGTAGTCTTATCAGGCTTTACTTCGAATTCCTTTATGGCTACTTTCGCACTTTGGCTCATTAATTGTCTAGGGATGGGTCGACTTTATCCTTTCTGATGCGTTGGAGTTTGCGCGAAAAAGTTGATTTTTGGTCTCGACCTTTACCATGTTGGTTCGGTCGATCCGCAGTTCCTTGAATTATGTCATTCGTTCCTTCAATTTGACTTCGTTGATTCGACGTATCAGTCGATTCGAAGTTTTTTGTGTTAAGTTGACTCGTTCGTTCAACTTTTACTTCGTTAACTCGATGTAATAGTCGACTCGAAGTTTACTGTGTTAAGTTGACTTGTTCATCCAACTTTTACTTCGTTGGCTCGGCGTCACAGTCGACTCGAAGTTTACTGTGTTAAGTTGACTCATTCGTCCAATTTTTACTTCGTTGGCTCAACGTCTCAGTCGTCTCGAAGTTTACTATGTTAAGTTGACTCGTTCGTCCAACATTCAGTCGACTCGAAGTTTACTTCATTAAGTTGACTTGTTCGTCTTTTAGATTGTAGCAGTCTTCTGTATCGTGCCCATGATCCTTATGGAAGGAACAATTTTGTTTTTGTCTCTTCCTTCCGAGTCTCCTCTCATCCTGAGTGGCCAGTCGGTGTTATCCCATTTTGCTATGTGCTTCAGTATATTGGCTCGACTTGTTTTCAAGGTTGTATATGGTTTGTATGTCTTCTTCATCACGCTTGTTACTCGCTCGTGTCGGGGCCGTGTTGACTGCATCTTCTCGGACTCTTGCTGGTTTGATTTGGTTCTTCTGCCATTTCGATGCCTCTTCAAATGAATGTTATCCTCCCATGAGCCGTCATTCCGTCTTTTCTCTTCCTTCTTTTCCCGTTTTCTTGAATGATTTTCCCTTTCCTGTTCATTTTTTTCCTGGCAACTTTCATTTCTTCAAGAGAAATATGTTTTTGGGTTGTTTTTAGCAAGACCGCCATGCTATTTGGAGGTTCCAGGTTGAGAGCATAAAAATGGGACCTTTCTTCAGTCCGACTATGAAGGTTGCGGCGGCTGTCTCGTTGTTGCATCCATCGATCATCGTCAGTTTGTTGGTGAAACGAGTGACGAGTTCCCATATTGTCTCTTCGAGCTTTTGCTTGATATGGAGGAGGTAGTGTGGTCCACTTCTCATCCACTGGCTTCCAATGAATTTGGTGATAAAAACGGTGTCTAACGCCTGGAAAGAGTCTATTGACCTCGGTGGTAGGCTGTTGAATTAATTCATCGTTGTGTAGGTGAGGCTGGTCGGAAATGTTCTGCATAAGATCGACTCTGTGGTTTCCTTCAGGGGCATCATGTGGTAGAAGTGTCTCAAGTGGTCTATTAGGTCATCGGTACCATCATATACTTCGAATTTTGGCGGAGTGAACTTTTTCGAATGGGAGTTTTCATGAGGGCGTCGGAGAATGACAACTTGGTTAATTCATACAACACATTGGGATCAGTGACTCTGATTCTGAACTGGATGTCAACAATCGTTCTGTCACACTGTGGAGTCTTGCCTTAGAGGAGTTCACTGTTCTCAAAGTTTCCTTGTTGGGGTTCTGCTGGAACTTCGTCACTCCCTTGAGTTCGATTGGTGGAGTTTTGTTGGGGCGGTGCCTGGACAGGATCAGCTAGCTGGATGCACTCCTGGGTGATTTTCTCTTGCATATTCGTCATGTAATTCATCTGGACCATAAGCAGGTCTACCTGAGAATCCGTGGCAACGTCACCGGATGTCTGGGTTGTCTGGACTATTGCATGTTGTGGATCTTGATTCTCGGGTGCCATTTTCCCGATGATTTGGGCTGCATCTTGTTCGAGAGTTGCTTGTGATATATTGTCGCCAATAGAAGAGTTATTGTTATTGTCATTGGGTTGAGGATCAGTAGGGTGTGTCATTTGTTCTAACAGCTTGTCAATCGTTTATTAGATTTTGATGAACTTCGTCACTGTGGTTCTTCTTTTTAGAAAGGAAACTTGTCGTTCCCCATGGATGACGACAATATGATGCGTCCAAAAATCGTCTCCTAGTTTGACCTGCAAAACAGATGTTGGATTGCCAAGAACACCTTTTTGGTGGCCAAAGGCACTCCGATGTTTAAGCCAGCAACTCTATTTGAAGAATGAAATAAATCTGGACAAAACTCAGTTAAAGTTGCATACCTGATGTTCTCTTTACCTTTTATAATGGTCGCAGTTAATTCTCTGCGTGACTTAAGCATGTGACGCACAACAGAAGGAGATGTTTCTCGTCACTGTCTCCTGCTTGATAGAAATGCGTCCGTGGAGGCGTAACTCCCTCTACGACTCTTTTTTGGTGCAGCTTTCCTCTTCTTTATAAGAGAATTCATGTAGGGCCTGGATTTGGGCTTTGATTCGTTCGGGTCTGGATTCGGGCTTTGATTATATCTTCTTATAGTGGGCCTTGTCTGGATTCCTATGGTTGGCTTCATTCTTCTTGGGTTTTACGAGCTAGCCTAGTAGATGGGACGCCATATCCTCGCGATGGATGTTCTCTGCCACGTGTATGGTCGTGATGATCAGTCTATTTTGATGTATCATCACATAAAATCCAAAATAAGTCAATACATGGTTCTTACAAACTAAGTCTCATCAACACAGTACATAGAATCCAAAATAAGTCAATATATGGTTTTTCATAATCATACTAGTAAATAGAATCCAACCATGTACGTAGGATGATAGCAATTGCAACGCAATGTTACCATCTTCAAAAGGCTAAAACACAATGTTACCATCTTCAAAACGCTAGGAACATGTATCGACGAACTCTTTCTTCAAGCCTGGAAAATATATCAAGAAACATATCAGACATACCAGAAATAAAAATAAGACATCCAACTAAAAAAGAAAAAAAAAGTTCTCTAAACTGCACCAAAAAAACAAAAAGGCACAACATGCCAGTTATAAATGACTAATGACTGAGCAGCCAAGGTGAAACTGCTCATTTCCCTAACTTTCATCAACCTTTGCAGATTATTTGTGTGTCCACCAAATAAATGAATAAAAACTGCATACTACAAACTCTAGTATAATGCTTCTTAATGGAAGCATAATGCCTCTTAATGGATGCTATCAGGTCAGAAACACATGTACAAGGTCCACCAACTAAGATACCTGCTCCCATGGCATTCATTCCCATTATCCCCTTTGCTTGCTGTTGAAAAAAATTCATTGAACAGTACTTCACTTGTCCTTCATTGAACAATACTTCACTGAACAATAGCTGTAAATGTATATTAGCAATGTTGTATCAGATATTATTGAGGCCTAGTTGTCTTCCATTAGCAATGTTGTATGGACATTCTTCATCATCTTAGCCATTCTTGTAGCTGTAACAAGTGTCTGCATTTGATGTTCATTGCTAATTAGACTTGGGTTAAAAGGCTTTGATGTTGAGTGAAAATCATTATGTAAATCTAGCAAGAAACAAATGATGTTAATATGGCCATCTTTAAAGCACAGTAAAAGCTGCATCAATTTGCTCCTGTGATAGAAATTCATGCACTATGACCAACAAAGGATCTCAAATAAGAGAGTTGAGATAGACCCACATGACAACAGACAATGCTATTAGAACAAAGAAATAATTGACTCATGAATCTTCGCATCAACGCTAGCATAGCTAGATCAATCAATGCATCATAAATATATGAATAGTTATTCAATTTTGGGTTGCATCATCCACCAATAGCTTAAATTCTCATGCGCGATAAGTGAACATTAGAAATAAGCAAAACACAACAATAGTTCCAATGTAGATTTAAAAAATTACCAAAATGATAATTGGACTTAAAACCAAAATCAAACAAGCTAATACACTTTGATGTCTTATTTACTTGAGTATATCAGAAACTTACTGTGAATGAAATCAAACAAGGAAAAATGGTGTTTGATGTCGAGGTATTTGCATAGTTTCTTGACCTTTCTGCCTTCAAATTGGGTTCCGTTATCCCTGACCAGTGTCCTTGGAATATCGAATTTGCAGAAGATGGACGTCCAGATGGATTTTTCAATTGAATCCTGTCTTATCATGGACAGAGGCTCAACTTCAACCCATTTAGTAAAGTAATCAACTGCTACCAGGAGAAACTTCTTATTGGTTGAGGCCAGGAGTGACCCAACAATGTCCATTCCCCACTGTGCAAATGGCCATGCGCTGGTCACTGGAGTCAAGGGGTGAGTAGGCATGTGAGTGTACGGCGCGAACCTTTGGCACTTATCTCACTTACGGATGATGTCTTTTGCATTCGACCGCATTTGCGGCCAGTAGTATCTCAAAGTCAGAGCCTTATGTGCTAGGGTCCTACCCCCCGGGTGATTCCCGCAGATGTCGTCATGGATCTCTTGAAGGACTTGGTTTGCTTTTGAAGAGGCTAAGAGTCTAAGCAAGTGGCTCGTGGCTGATCTTCTGTAGAGTTTTTTGTTCGGGAAGGTGTACCGTGTTGCCCAGTTTTTCAGCTTTCTAGCCTTTGATTTTTCGACCGGGAGGGCCCTCATCTTTGATGTACTCAATGATGGGATTCATCCAACTTTAATTTTCTTCGACTACGTAAAGCTCGTTGACCTCCTCTTCTTCCAGACTTGATTGTTCTTGGAATTTGTTTAGTCCATTGGCAGTTTCTGCAGTGGCTGAGGCCTAGCCAGTGCATCAGCTCTCTGGTTGTCGTCTCGCGGACATTGCAAAAGTTCAAATCTTCTAAATTGGCTTGCTGCATTAATAACCTTTTCTTGGTAGGCTATCATCCTCAGGTCTTTACTGTTAAAGTCCCCTATAACTTGGTTGACTACCAGACATGGGTCGCTGTAAGTGGTTAGCATAGCTACCTTGATTTATTTTGCTAACTTCATGCCGAACAAGAGGGCTTTGTATTTCGCCTCGTCGTTCGAGGCTGGAAAACCAAATATGACCACTTTTTCCTAGACGAAGCCGCTTGGAGAGTGGAGTGTGATACCGACACTGCTTCCTTTTTGCATGGCTGACCCATCACAACGTAGGATCCAGCCTGGCTCGTCTGGCCTCGGCTCTGAACTGTTCAGCTCCTTCTCTTCAACACCAGTAAACTCGGCGATGAAGTATACTAATGCTTGGGTGCGGAATTGATGTTAAACTATCCCAGTTCCACCGTCCATTTAACCATTCTACCAAATAATTTCTGTTTGTACAACACCGTGTGAAGGGTTGTTTGGTCAGAACTGTAATAGAATGGGCCTAAAAGTAGGGCCTTAACTTAATGGAAGATATGAGTAATGTAAATACTAACTTCTCTAGATTCGGATAGTTTGCTTCGGCTTTGATGAAAGTTTTGCTGGCGTAGTATATTGTTCTCTGCGCCCTTTTATCATTCCGCACAAGAGCTGAACTGATGGCTTGATCCGAGACGGCTAGATACAACTAAAGCGTTTCTCCTAGGGTTAGTTTTGAGAGTAGCTTGGTACTTCCCATATACGACTTTAGGTTTTAGAAGGCATGCTCGCACTCCTCGTCCCAGCTGAAGGCCTTGCTTCCTCTGAGTATCTTGAAGAAAGGGAGGCACTTGTCTGATGACTTGGTTATAAACCTGTTAAGTGCTCCCACCCTCCCGGTCAGGCTCTGAACTTCCTTGATGGAGGTCGGGGATTTCATGTCGAGAAGAGCCTGGATTTGGTTCAAATCTGCTTTTGTTCCTCTTTGATTTACTATGTAACCGAGGAACTTGCCTAATTCGACCCCAAACGTGCATTTTTGTGGGTTGAGCTTCATCTGATTCTTGTGGAGTTGGCCGAAGACTCCGGCAAGGTCAAATATGTGGTTTGGGTTGTGGAGGATTTTGACCATTATGTTGTCTATGTAGACCTCCATGTTCCTTCCAATTTGGCTTTCGAACATCCGATTCACTAGTTGTCGATTCGTAGCGCCCGCGTTCTTGAGGCCGAATGGCATTACCCGGTAGCAATATATCCCTCTTTTTGTTATGAAGGACATTTACTCCTGATCTAGAGGGTGCATCTGTATCTGGTTATATCCGGAGTAAGCGTCTATGAAGCTTAGGAGGTCATGTCCGGATGCGACATCTACAATTTGGTCGATGATGGGAAAAGTTGTCCTTCAGGCATGCTTTGCTCAAGTCGGACGAGGAGGCATGCTTTGCCAGCCAATTTGGGTATCTAGCCTTTTTGATCATGTCGGTGTTTAGCAGCTTCTGCACTTCTTCATGTATAACCTAGTTCCTTTCGTGGGCTACAAGTATTTTCTTCTATCTGACCAATTTCCGTGCTAGGTCTATAGTCAATCGATGGGTGATTATGGAGGGGTCTATTCTCACCATGTCCTTCATCGTCCAGGCAAAGACATCTTGGTTCTGTCACAGCAGCGTTATTAGCTGTTTCGTGAATTCGCTTCTCAATCGGGAACCTATTTTGGATGGCTCTGCTAATACTAAGGTTGTCCAGATACACGGTCACCAGCTCCTTTTCGAGTTGACCAACGTTGGGTCTTCCTCCTGAGCTAAAAGCGTCCTCCTCGTCCAGGTTAGGAGAGTCCTCGCTCAACTTCGGATCTGAGCTTTGTGGCGTTTCAATCGTGGTCCCGATCTGCAATTGACAGATATCGAGCCACTCCACTGCTGAGTAATAGTAGTCTCTAGCGACTAACTGATTTCCTCTTATTGTGCCCACTGTCTGATTAGTGGGATACTTAATGCATTGGTGTAAAGTGGAGACCGTCGCCTCTATTTGGTGAAGCCAAGGCCTCCCGAGGAAGTATTGTAGGTGGAAGATGCATCGACTACCACGAACTCTTGAAGGATTATTTTTGGAGTTGTGGCTCTCCTGCCACTATTCTTAATTTGATATTGTTCCTCACTGAGTCCGACCAGAGGATTTGTCGAGGGGCTTAAGCTTTCTTCCTTTAACTGCATGTTGCGAAACGTGTTCAGGAACAACACGTTCGCACTGCTTTCGGTATCCACTAAAGACCTTCTCACCTCCCAGTTTGCTATGGACACCGATATCATGAAGGCGTCATTGTGTGGAGTTCGGACTCCTTGGAGGTCCCAGTCCGTGAAGGTAAGGGGTAGAATCGGTTCTTGGGAGTGAACGTGTTGCATCTGTTGGTCCTTGTAGGCTGATTTGGTTCGTAATTTGCGGAACAACCTATTTTGGGACTAGTTGGAGCGCTCGGTTTTCGAGTTTACTTCGTGCAGAACGCATATCATCGCAGTGTTCCCTGGTTTTTCCTCTTCTTTGTCCCTAGGGACAGAGGGCTGCCTCCCAGATTCAGCCTTATTCTTGGCGGTTAATTCCTCGTCTAGGAGGATGTACTTATGTGCTTCCTTTACCAGGTCTTCCATATTGTCCGAGGGGTCCAAAGTTAAGAAGTTATAGAACTTGTTGTTCCTTAGTCCGTCGATGAAGGCTGTGACGGCTGTTGCATCGTTACAAACGTTGAAGAGAGACAACTCGTCATTGAAGCGCGTGACGTACGCTTTTAACATCTCATTCGACTTCTGCTTCATGGATTTGAGTATCTTTACTGTTCACAAGTTCTGTTGTATATGAGTTGACAGTAGATTCACCCTTGGTTCCTTAGCGGCTACCGCTGGTAAGGTGTTCCTCCCGTGGTTGCGGCAGTGCCGAAGCAGGCGGCGCTCTGCCGTTTCGAGCATTTGAGGTTTCCGTCTCGTCTCCATTATCGAAGGACCTTGTTGTCACCATCTCGCTGATTCTCTGGAAAATGTGGAACTATTGTTCTTTTTTTTAGGAACTTTGTCGTTACCCACGGATGGCGCCAAACTAATGTAGTCGATTTTTACTCTCGTTCCTAGCTGCTTACCTAGACCTGCACAGGTAGCAAATGTTAGCCAAGGACCACCGTGTGGTGGCCGATGACACTCCGATGCTTAAGTTAGATAAAGCTTAGGATAGGCTTATAATTGTAAATTGGGTTCTATTGCGTACCTCTAGTTCATCGACCTTTCTCCCTTTTATAGTGAAGGAGTCCTTGTTCGACTAGGCCTTTGTTGGAGTAGTTTAGGGAAAGTGATATTGCTGTAGAGATCATTTTCTGATTGGGAGTTGTCCATAAGGGAAAGTGATCTTACTGTTGAGACCCTTTCCTGATTGGGAGTTGTCCATGTGGGATAGTTTCCCTACACGATTCGTGCTTCTAGATCTTTGGGAGAGATTTCCCTTTCTGAGTGACATCCATGCAAGGAAGTTTCCTTTCCTGGCTTATACTCTAATCAAGGAATGTGTTTTCACGAAATCTCTCGAAATTTTGGTGAATTTATCATTTTTTTTTAATGCAAAAACAAAATCCCATTTTTGGTGGTTTTTTCGGGGTTTTTTTGTAAATTTCGACAAAAACACCCAAAACAGGGAAGAAAAAGACAGTTTTTGAAGGAAACTTTTTGACCAAATATTTAGTTTTCCTCTCTGATCTATGAACAACCTATGTCGAGATTATTCTGATCGACCTTCCTCTCTGGTCTCAGTCCTCTCTAATTGACCAAAATCTCTGGTTGACCTCCTATCTGTCGATCTCTGATCCACCTGCTCGTAGCCTTTGCTTCAATTTTTTGTGATCTGATAAGATCTCTTTCTGAATAGTTATTTCTTGAGATATCTTTTTTTTTTTCTTTGTAGCTCATCATTATTTTTTCTCCTTGAGAGAGTGGTAGATAAAGAAAGAAAAAAGATGAGAAATGAAGGAAGGAAGGGGAGGTCAGATGGGTGTCGGTTTTGCTACACAGGGGCCATTGCACACCCACTTCAAGAGGATTAGCGCTTTGCTCGGCTCTGATCTCTGACCAACCTGTTTGGCTTTGTCTATATATTTGCCTTTCATCTCTCTATATTTGGCTGTATTAAATTTAAAAGATAAGGAGGGGACATTAGTAAAAAACTTGCAAAATAAAGGTACAGAAAATAAATGTCCTTAATTGACAGTTGACTTGGTGAGTCACAATAACAAGTTTAGTAATTCTTAATAAGTTGATTGAGTCCATGGTTATTATATTTATAGTTTTATTATGATTTTAATTATAATATAGATAAGGTTTATTTATTTAAATCTTATTTTTTTTCACATATTTCACATGCCCTTAAAAATTTATTATATATGTTTCATGTATTCTCAAAATTTTTACGTTTTTTCTTTACACACCGAAATATTTCTTTTCTTAAAATCAGGAGACCGATATTAACACGAAAAACGAAATCACAATCCTTGACTCTAATATATGTTTCCTAATCGGATCCATTGTGTTGTTGGCATGCCTGTCTTGGGTAGATCTCTCAGATATTTTCCTTGGAAGTCTTACGAGTATTGGGCCTGACCGCGTGACGTGTGGGCTTACTGGCTCGTTGCATCTCAGATTTGACTTTCTGAATTCTGCTAATGATGGGCTCACCGATGTTTGAGCCTGCAATCGGGTCAGCTTCGTTCTGTTGACGAGATTATGATGACACGTGTATGGTGCTTATTATTATTATTGTTGTTGTTGTTGTTGTTGTTGTTGTTGTTGTTGTTGTTGTTGTTGTTGTCTTCCTCCTCTGAACACCAACGAAATTAAAGGCGACATATAGGTTCCCCGACATTTTGGCTACATAGAGTGAGACGATTGTGGAATCTCCACTCGATCTCATGAAGTATTTGATCTCCAACTCAAAGTATATCCTTTAGTGTAAAATGTAATCAACTAAAACCAATGCAAGATCCATAAAACAACAAAATATACACTAAACCCTCTCTATAGTAATGGTGTAGGGAATAAACCAAATTTATTTCTATAAGGAGGTTATAACTTAATGGAGGTGTAGGTTACAATTTTTTAAACTTTTATTTATCTTTAATGAAAATTGTCGGGACAACAAAATATACACTAAACCCTCTCCATATTAATGGTGTAGGGAATAAACCAAATTTATTTCTATAAGGAGGTTATAACTTAATGGAGGTGTAGGTTACAATTTTTTAATTTTTAATTTATCTTTAACGAAAGTTGTCGGGATTCAAAATACTACATTAGTAGTGAAGCATGCATGTCAATTTCCAAGATGCATATTTGAAAAATTAGACACTGAATCTCAAATAGCTAGTGCATGCCATGTAATGCTCATCTCTCTAACTAAGTTTTATATATATTGTACAACTAATGCAATTTTCAACCAAGGCAAGTGAATACCCTTCATTCTTCGTCTAGCAAATCAACATGCCACCGAAAGTGAATATGTGAACTCAATTGACTGAATATTCGCGTTGAGTTGCATCATATATTTATTGATAATTATTACTATGTGGAGACAAATTTTTTAAGACGTTACCTAAAAAAATTATAACTTATCACAATTTGGAAGATCATTGACTACATGGATTCTTATATAGAGTATCACTCTAATTAAAGAGATTTTACTGCATATTATTTTTTGTTTAAAACTAAAACATTAGAAAACGTGTAAAAGAAAAAAAAAACAAATGTAAACTCTAAACAACTTGTTCGCCCTTGAGTAACTATAATCCCTAATAAATCGTGCCCAATGAGCTCTGTTTGGGTGATGGAGGCTCGAGTGCTTTAATACCCATGCATGGTTTTTTTTTTGAATAATTTGCGTTGTGTAGCCACATAGGAAAATTTGCATTTATTTGTATAGTTGCACACATAATTTCTTGTGCTTATAGTCTAGATGTCAGAGCTTCAAATTGCGTGTGTGCTTTCATAAAAAACATGTTTACTAGGGTCATAGTTTTGGTGCTATAGATTATCGTCATGTTGATTTGCTTGAATGAGTGAAATAAACCAACTCTATCATTTAGTGCGATTGATTGATGATGAACCATGCTCCAATTTGTGATTAATATGGAGATAAATTAGCATATAAAGGGAGCTTTCATCAACACACATTTTAGGCCCCTGTTAAATAACACCACCACTTCTACTAATGGACACCATCAGCCCCCACCTTTTTGAAGGACCCGCCACCTTTTTGAAGGACACCACCAATATAAGCCCTTCAGAAGAAAAAAAATTCCCTTTATCTCCATTTCTTTCCCACATCGAAACGGTTTCTCCTATCAGAAAGTTTGAACTTCGCATACTCTTCCCCCCTCATTCTCCTTCTACTCTCTACTCTATTGCTCTACTCTCAGATTTTTACTGTTGGTGTGCGATTCAAAGGTTGGAGGTTTTCGCGATTTGGGGTCTGTTGGTGTGCGAATGAGTGCATTTGTGTGCAATTGAGGTTTGTGCCCGATTCTAGGGCTCAGTTGGTTCGATTTGGTGTCAATTTGGTGTGTGGTCTTCGTTGTGTTCGATTGTTCAACCAAACCCAAATGAATTAAAGTAAACTTCTCTTCCCTTCGTTGTGTTTGATTGTTTTGTTTTAATTGTTTCATATTTTTTTTAAATGTTTAGTATGGCAAAGACAAAAAATATGTTGTGGAGGAGGTTGTTGGTGGTGTTGGTGTTGTTGTTGGTGGTGTTGGTGGTGATGTTGGCGGTAGTGTAGATGGTGATGTTGCCGGTAGTGGTAGTGTAGATGGTGATGTTGGCGGTAGTGTAGGTGGTGGTGTGGGTGGTAGTGTTGGTGGGGATCATCCAACTGAAAGACGACCCATGACGCGTCTTTGAGAAAAATCATAGCCGTAAAAAATTACAAAAATGATGGAAGAGAAAAAAATCCAGCAACGAAGGGAAAAAGAAAATGAGTGATTTGATTGTCGCAGACAATGTTCTAAAAAAATGCTAGGCGGTGGGCGGGCGGCAAGCAGGTGCCTAGGCGGTTTTAAGTTTGTATTATAACTTTTATAATTTACAAAAGTTAAGCATAATTTACAAAAGTTAAGCATATAATTAATATGATATGTCTATGTTGACATCTCTGTAATTTTTTTGGGTTTTTTTAGTTTTTGCAGGAGATCAAAAAAATAAAAAAAATATTTCAATTTCAATCTAATTTCAGTTCAATCAAATAATCAAACATGCACAAACTACATATTTATGTTACCAATTCAAGAAGAATGAAAATTAATAAGTAGAATGGAAATTTGGGAGAGGTCAGATGATGATGATGTAGTGACAAGTGATGCTATGGTAGATGACAACACAAGGACAACAACAGTACTAGTTTAGCTATAAATAACAGAGATAACAAATTCAATAACTATATATTTTATTTTCTAATGTTGGCTTCAACATTGTTTCTCTCACTGGAACCTATGGTACAACATCAGTAAATGGAACAAGGCAAGTTCTAGATACCGTGGGTAGTATTTTGAAAATCAGTATCGAAAGCAATTTAGATGCAAAACTTCTAGCGGCTTTAAAGGCTACATGTTGGATCTAGATAAAGGTTGGTGAAAGGTCTCCCTTGTGTGTTTGATGAGATGGAAGAAGAGAGAAGAGAGTACCTGTTTGTTGTGGCTGGAGCTGGAGAGAGCTCGGAGTCACTGGAAAGAGATCGGCGGACAAGGAAATGCAGAGACTCTGGACTGAGCTCGGAGTCGCTTGAGCGTCTGGAGACTCTGGACTGAGCTCGGAGCATCTGGAGACGCTGGACAGAGCTCTGGACTGTGCTTCCTCGGAGTCTTCCTTGGACTCTCTTCTCTCTTATTCTTCTTCCCCTCCTCCTTCTTCTCATTTTTCTTCACCTTCTTTTCCTTCTTATGTTTTTCTTCGGTTTTGCAATTGCAAAACCTAGATCTTGATGGGAAGTGATCGATGGGGGTTGGTTATTTGCAACCAAGGAAAAAAAAAACCCCCGCACAGAACCTGTCTAGGCGCCTACCTGATTTTTCACCCCGCCCAACCATTAATCTGGGCAAATCTATAACGCCTAGGCCATTTTTCAGAACATTTGTCGCAGTTGAAGTGGCAACACTCCTATTGCTATCTCAAAGTCAACGTAGTCATGTGGTGCGTGACGTTGAAGAAACAAATAAGGGTGAGGGGGATGAAAAGGGTTAGCAAACGCAGGGGGATGCGGAGGGTCAGGGAAATGAGGAGGATGCGAAGGGCTAGGGTGATGTGGATGGTCGAGAGTCACTAGTTATTTCTGTAAAACCCGATCCCGATTAAGATCTAGAACCTGGCAAAGTTTCTTATCTTGATGGTCCCAATAATGCATCCATATTAGATGATTATGATGGCCATGTTGCTCACTCTAGTTGGGCTGGTTAGGAGGTATTTGCCTCGCCCAAATTTTTGAGATAACGAAATCCTAATATCCGCATAGAATTATCCATTTCCCCCAAATTCGGGAAATGAAATTCATTCACCAAAAGTAACAGTTGGCGAGAAAGAGGCGTTTTCTCGCGAGAGAGAGAGCAAAAGAAGCAGTAGAGAAGGGAGAGGGAGGATGAAGACGAATAAGAGAGGGAAATATAGGCTCAAGACAGTGGTCGGTGGGTATAAATCCAATGAAATTGGTGGGAGAGGGATCGATTCTTGTGAGTGGGAGAGGACGAGTCGCTGGATTTGAGAGAAAAGAAAAATCCATTTTTTTTAATATATAGTGGTGATTCCTTTATTAGATTCAAAAAAAGGGTGTGGGTGGTTATTTAGCAAGAAACTTTTTTTAATGGGTGCAAGGTAAAACTGGGATGCGTGAATGAATGAATTTTTGAAATTTGGCAGTAGGTGTATAAATGGGAGCATGTGGGTGATAATAGCAGCTGCGAAAAAATATGAACGAGCATTAGGTGTAGATCACAAATTTCCCGCGAGGTCGCTAACATGGCATCAATGGCGTTGTGGCGACCGAGAGAGAGAGAGAGAGAGAGCGACGAAGAAGACTTGCGTTAGTTTAGAACCACAAATGCTCGCCAAAATAGTCGGAGCATTTGCAGAGAGAGGGAGACAAGAAGCAAAGCACGAGAGATCAGAGGGAGCGAAATTAGAGGAAAAGAAAGACCCGAAGTTTAAGCCTCTTTTGAACAATGTCCACTCCCCAGACTCAACCACACCACACCAAGACCAGATCCAAAAGACAAGCAAAACTAACCAAAAATCAAACCAAACGCACTATCAACCTTCTCTCTCTTTCTCCACTGTTTGGACGACACAAATGGTGGTTTTCGCCATCTTCTTCCACACTTCTTAATGCGAATTGGAAGATTTTCATGAAAAATGTCATTTTCTTGGAGTGGGATCAGGGGATTTCTCCGAGAAGACGAATTTCTGTTTCTAGATTTCAAATTTCAGAGCTTTAGTTGAAACTGGAAAATTAGGTACCCCAATTGGCTGGCTGATTTACTTATATCGACACCAAGGGATATTGCTTAGCTGAGCTACAATGGTATGTGTACCTTTAATCTCATCTCTCTTAGCTTTCCATTACATTTTGCAGTGTTTAATTACAATGCAATCCCATAGTGCTCATGATTTTGATTTTTCCTAGGAGCATTGGGAATTCAGTCACACAAAATGGTTTTTACTAACCTAGGAGGGGCCCTTTAGTTTTTATTGTAAAATAAATGGCCTTATTAAATTTAAAATTTAATTTTTAATTCGTTTTATCTATAATTTTCAAGAAAATTATGGATTAACACAAGAAACAATGCACCAAAGTTTCAGACCGCACATCATTCCTCGAAATATATGCTCAAGTGTCCGTCATTAAATATCTTGATAAACGGTCCTTGTGAGTGTTTAAGGACCACCTACAAGCGGGTGGGCTTGGACAATGGGCGTTGGTCGGTTGTGTCCCGCCCAAGGTGGGCCCTCTCTTACTTCATGATATTAATAGAGAAATCCCTTTATGGCACTTAGGGTATATCTCGAGGCACACATGTCGAAATAAGTTGAAATTTTGATACATTGTTTCTGTTGTTGGTCTTTAATTTTCTCAAATTTCAGCTCACTCAAGCTCAAATGATATAGTTTTCATTTAGTTATGTGTATGTAGGGTCCTTAATTTACAATGAAAATTAAGGGGTATTCCTGGATTAATAAAGACCATTTTTGTCCCTCATATGCCAATACCTATTTTCCCAATTTTACATTTTTGTTGATAATGGTATGTTCGTTAGTAAGTCGACTGAACTATTTAGAAAGCATTTTTGAATCTAAAACCAATGGACTGTGTATCTCTTGTACTGTTTTAGTATTTTCCAAAGATCACAATCAATGATATAGATGAATGAGTGCATTTTCTAATATGTTAATGATGACAGTTAAATGTTCTATAAGTAGGAACTGAGATCGCTACTCTCAGCTCTACGCTATAGCATATTCCATTCAAATATCAAATGCTTGCCATTTTTTTTAGATGACTAAAATACGCCAAGTAAACACACAATTCCTACCCAATGTATCATAAAATCATCGACCCTGATAAGCTAATAGCGTCTCAACAATTTCCTTTTTCTTGTAAGCCATATGCGGGTTTTCACCAAAATTATGCATTCCACTATAATTTTCGATCTCATAATCCATTTAGTGAATATTATGTTTTTGGTCAACAAGGTGTTTTCTTTTGTGCGTAGTACTTTTGTAAGCCATACGTGGGTTTTCACCAAAATGAGTTTGATGGAGATTCCTATTAGTTATAGAGTAGAAGATGATGAATAAGGGCTAAGAGAGTTGTGTCTAGATTTAACTTTGAATGAGAGAGATATCAGTGAATATCCCTTGACAATGCGCATGGGTACCGATCAAGGATACTTTGAATGGAAAATTCAACCTTATTTTTAAACCAAAATGATCTGAAAATTGATAGGTACCTAGACAACTCATTGCTGTTATACAATTATTACATAATATATGTAATTGCACCTTTTCTTTTTCGTTTGCTACGTAAGGGTACATTGCATAAAGCAAATGCACATGTCACTTACAACCATTTATAAATGGTGCAAACAAACATGTTTGTAAAGCCACTTATAAGTCATTCAAACAATCATTCAAACAAACATGCCGTAAAGCTCATAAAACCTACAAGTGGCTTTAACATCCATTTTGGAGCTTATAAAAAGTATGCCACTTATAAGTATTATTTGACTGTTAACCACTTGTAAATTGGTGCAACCAAACAGTTTAACAGGGTGGTCCACCACTTATAAGTGGTGCAAACAAACACGTCCTAAGTGGTGACTCTAGGTGAAGTCCATTTTGGATGTCAAGACTTAAACAACCATTTTGGATATAATTTCGCTAGGCTTTCAAACCAGGAACTCTGTGCTGCTGCAGATGGTCGTACTTAAATTGAGGAATTCACTTAAATTCTATATTTCTATCACATTTATACAATGAAAAAAACACAATTTTTTTTTCCGTGTATCTTAAGATTTAGGTTACATAAGACAAAGCACAATATTTTTGTAGTTGCAGACAAGCAAGCGTTGTAAGAGTCTGAATTAAATCAAAATGGTGGACCAGCAACCTTGCACTGAACGTGCATTGATCAGAATTTCTTAAACTAGGAAAAGTTTGGAACCAAGTCAGGATGTAGGCAGTACCATAGTGTGTATTATGTTCGTGTGTTTGGCTAAGGGATTTATTTAGTTCTGCCTTATAATTGGTATATCATTTTTTAAAAATTTACCATAATTGGTATATCCATGTTTCAGCCAAAGCAAGTATTTTCTACATGCATATTTATTTATTTATCCATTGTTGATTTTGTTAGGCAATGATGCTCATCATGCTCCTATATCCCTTTTAGGCTCTCATGTCTGCTTTATATTTTAATTGGTACAGGGCACTGCAGTAAACATCATTGTAGGTTCTCATGTATGGGTTGAAGACCCAGATATAGCTTGGATTGACGGAGAAGTGTCTAAAATAACTGCAGATTCTGCCGCAATTCAAACTACCAATGGAAAAACGGTACTTTTGTTTTTCTTGCTTTGATTGTCAGTGCCCTCTCTATGAGCACCCTTGATACTTAAACCTTATCACGTCACTCGAGGAACTAACTTGAATTTATTTATTTTTTCATCTTCTTCATACATGATGAATTTTTTTTATTTATCTGTAAATACTGATATAACATGACAAATGCTTTCTTCCCCCACTTTAGTAAATGTTTATAGTGTTTATATTCTTAATGGCAGGTTATTCTTTTTATTACTGTTATTATCATTTTTTTTTAAAATCTATATTTTCTTAACTTTATGCTCAAACCTGGCATTATGTTCAAATTTGATCTATTTGAATGTTTTTTTTTTTGAAAGTTAAGCAAGGTTTTATAGGATCCCAGAACCCATAAAGATGCCGCAAGTTGGGTTTGAACCCATGACCTAGTGGTACCATCCGCCAAGCTCTAACCGTTGAGCTGTCATGCCATTGGCATCTATTTGAATGTTTATATACCTAATTAAGATTTTCATCATAAAACGTGTTTCTGGACAATCGTATACAAAATTCTGTACCTTGTATCATCTAGTTCATTCTTGCTATTTATAAAATACCTCAACTTTTAGTCCAGAACTTGAGCACCAAAATTCTGTACCTTGTATTTGTCCTTCTATTTGGTTTATTCCATGTGCTAACTCTATAAAGTTTGTCATTATCACTTAGAATTTATTTGTCATCTTTAGAGGTTTTAAAACGTGCACGGGCATTAATGTGGACATCTTCTTGTTGCATGGAATTGTGATTGGGGTGATGGAGATATATTTAAGTTTTACATAAGTTGCAAACTTGCAGTGGTTGAATCCACAAGGATTGACTTCGAGGAGCAAGAATTATCAATTAAGTAGTGTGAGAGAATTAATGGGAAGAGAGAAATGGAGTGCATCAGACTTGAGACTGGATGGGATAAGGGCTGAGGGATCAGACTTGAGCTTTGTCTTTCTCTCTATGTATTTTTTTTTTCTCTTTATATTTTAAGTTACCTTTCCACAAAACTAACTTGGGGTGTCTTAGGCACCTTGAATGTTTCTCCACCTTGGCTAAGGTGAAGTAGTATTTTGGTCCAAGGCTGAGGCGAGACACTTTTATAAAACTGAGAGCCTTGGCAAGGCAAAGCGAAGTTATGAATCATTGCCAGACAACAAAGCTTAATGACACGTGTTAGTGAAGGAAGTCATGTTTTCACTAAGATTTAAGAGAACTAGAGAAGGAGTTCCTTTAGTTGATAAGGGAGAGAAAGATTGAAAATGGAAGGAGAGATGCTCACATCATAACTGAATTTGGATTGGGCACTTAAAGGAAAGGGACCATGGTGTTTTTTGGAGCAAAAAATAATATGAAAAAAGGAATACGATGAGAAAGGAAGGAGGACTATACTGGGGTGATATAGGGTGACAGATTGGATTTGGAGCAGAGAAGATGTTTGTAGTAGTTTCAGGAATAGCCTTTCGGGGACAAGTTAACCTGTACAGATCACGAGTGAGACATGCCACAAGCGTTGAGGTTCATTGGTACTGTACAAGGTCATTAGTGACCACATGGCTGGTGTTTTAAGGCATTTTTATATATGCACTAAAGAAAAGTGCTGGTTTGCTACTATTTGGGTCACTTGAACCAAACTTTGTTCTTGTAGGTACGAGTCTATTTTATGCCCATGATATAAGTTTATTCTGTTGGAATTTTTGGCAATAGGAAAATACTTGCAATAAGTAAAAAGTTGGTAACCTCTAGTTTATTTTCTAGAATTAGAGGATAGATTTTAAGAAATTGATACTTTTATTAGGTCTTCTTTGTCTGTTTCAAATATGGCCTTTCTATTACAAGCTCAGTGCTTTTCCAAATTCAATTTGGAAATTGTAAACACTCACTATGCTAATTAGCTCATCCGTCACTCAATGTCATTCTAAAATCCTTTGATATATAGAGGAAGTTCCATATGAGTTCTGTTTCAATAATTTTTGAACTCAAAACAACAACGCTAATTACAAGTTTACTAAATTAGAAACAGGAACTGACTATACCCATAAAAATTTTCAAAATGGCAAATATAATCACTTTACATACCATTCTTGGCTTTCTGGGTTGGAATAGTTTGTCTCTTCTTGAGCCAGGCAATAATCTTTATTGTAGATTCTTGCACTAAAAGTTTGTGCACTTGCATATCCTAATAGCATGTCAATATAGTTAATCTATTGTGCATGACTGTTTCCACTATGATATTTTTTAGATTACTGCCAAATTGTCGAGTATATACCCAAAAGATATGGAAGCGCCTGCTGGTGGTGTTGATGACATGACCAAGCTATCATATTTGCATGAACCTGGGGTGCTACAGAATTTATCAACTAGATATCAACTCAATGAAATATATGTAAGCTTTTCCTTATATGTTTTCTTATATTCTAACTAATAACCCCGACTGCAGCTATGTATGTTATCTAATTCTGATCTAATGGCAGACTTATACTGGAAATATTCTCATTGCCATTAATCCTTTCCAAAGATTATCTCATTTATATGATGCTGGCATGATGGAACAATATAAGGGAGCACCATTTGGAGAACTAAGTCCTCATGTTTTTGCAGTTGCTGATGTTGCATACAGGTGATGTCATATTCCTGTTTTGCAGGATTTATATTGTTTTTTTCTAGGATGAAGACACTTGATATGTAGTTAGTGTTTCACTTGGATCAGGGCGATGATCAACGAAGGAAAAAGTAACTCCATTCTTGTCAGTGGTGAAAGTGGGGCTGGTAAAACTGAGACCACAAAAATGCTTATGCGCTATCTTGCTTATTTGGGTGGACGTGTTGCCACTGAAGGACGTACTGTGGAACAACAAGTTCTAGAAGTAAGTTTACTGACATAATCCTGTATGTTGAGCTTTAGATTTTATTTTATTTTTTTCAGTGGGTTTCAACTTTTGGATTAAATTCATACTTTCTGCTGATATATTGCAGTCGAATCCAGTTCTTGAAGCATTTGGTAATGCCAAAACTGTCAGAAATAACAATTCCAGGTGAGATACTATTCTAAACCTTCCTGGATTGAAGTGTGATATATCTCTACATTTTACATCCACTAAACTATCGGGTTTTACTTAAGAAATCAGAAATGTCTCAAACAGTATTTCCATTGTCTAGTTGACCATGAAGATAATTGCGTTCTTACTTAAGAAAGAAATAGTTGTGTTGATCATATTATGGGGAATCAAACCTACTCTTGGATGTCTGCACAGGCCACACCTCTTCTTTCTACTTGATTTATGAAAAATGGGGTTCATTACAAGTTACGTCTTTAGAAAGATCGGTGATCTAAATGGTTTCATAGCATTGGGATTGAGAGATCTTGAGTTCGAGTCTTTTCCAGTGAAATCACTGGTATATAATGCATCTTTTGCATGAAGGGAGAGTTTTGGGAATCAATTGCCCTCCTAGTTGGCTGGTTGCATGAGCCACACCTTTTTTTCCACTTTATATATGAAATATTGACCCTCTTTACAACCTTAGGCTTTTAGTGAGAAAAAGCTCAATATCAAGGAGAGTAAAGAAGAGGAAGAAGAGGTGGGGGAGAGAATGAGGAGTTAATGTTTTGGTTTCCACATCTCATGTCTATATAAATAAACATCACGGTAGGCTTCTATGCAGCGTGGCCCTATGTTTAATCTAGGACTTCCACAAACACACTCGCAAAACCTAACCTCTCTCAACACAAACTTGTTCAATAGTCAAGAGAGCAATGAGAGAAGGAAGAGATGAAGTTTCTCTCACACTAAGTAAAAGATCGGAGCATGCTAAGAGATCGAGAAAGAGGAGAAAAAGTAGAGAGAGAGAGAGAGAGAGACTGTAAGCTTATTGTTTATGTTTCCACACATCACACATATATACACCCAAGTATCTCACTGCATGCATAAAATAAAATAATAATAAAAAAAAACTCTCTTCATAGAGATGGACAACGTAAAACTTAACATTACCTATACTCATATGACTGCTAAGAAGAACAACAGCTACAACAACAGAAAGCCTTATCCCAAAGATTTGGGGGTCGGCTGAATTGATCCTGTTTTTTAAGTTCTGATATTTTGTGGAACTTACAGCATAAGAATCTCTATTTCATTTCAAATGCCTCCTTGAACTAGATGGTCTGTACTTACCAATGCTCTACTGCAGCCGTTTTGGTAAATTTGTTGAGATCCAATTTGATAAACATGGGAGGATATCAGGTGCTGCCATCAGAACTTACCTTCTTGAAAGATCTCGTGTTTGCCAAGTTTCTGATCCTGAGCGCAACTACCATTGTTTTTACCTTCTTTGTGCGGCACCACCAGAGGTATCTTCCTGTTGGAGAAATTGCCTTAGGTTTCTTGGTAGATATCTCTTGATTGTGTATTTGATGAAAGTTTTAATTCATCTTCTTTTCTTTCCATTCCCAACCATTTTTAACACTTTCCAGGAAGTTGAGAAGTATAAGCTGGGAAATCCTAGATCATTTCATTATCTTAATCAATCAAATTGCTATGAATTGGTTGGTGTGAGTGATGCCCGTGACTATCTTACTACTAGAAGAGCCATGGATATTGTTGGAATAAGTGAGAAAGAACAGGTAGAGCATTGCTTTTAGTCAGAAATCAAATTTAACTGCATATGTTTAACCTTTTTTCAGCATAGAAACTTTGAAGAATGATTTCATATTTTCGTTATACAAAAGTGATCTCTATTCTTTACACTCTTTCAGGATGCAATATTCAGAGTCGTTGCTGCTATTCTTCATCTTGGTAACATTGATTTTGCCAAGGGGAAAGAAGTTGATTCATCAATTCCAAAAGATGATAAATCCAAGTTTCATTTGCAAATGACAGCAGAACTTCTCATGTATGATGGAGTCCTTACGCTATCCACACAATATGTTATGTTGCCTAT
This sequence comes from Berberis vulgaris, assembly GCA_963556465.1. NCBI lineage: Eukaryota > Viridiplantae > Streptophyta > Magnoliopsida > Ranunculales > Berberidaceae > Berberis > Berberis vulgaris. The sequence continues at coordinate 48,337,934 of OY747136.1, forward strand.
CATGTGTTGATGGTGATTGTTGATGATCATTCTTTCAGGTGTGATGCTAAGGGCTTGGAAGATGCACTGTGTAAGCGTGTGATGGTAACCCCTGAGGAGGTTATCAAGAAAAGTCTCGATCCTCTTGCTGCCACAGTTAGCAGGGATGGTCTGGCAAAGACAGTGTATTCTCGCTTGTTTGATTGGTAAGGTGTTGACATAATTCTAGACTGTTAATGAAGTTCATTACCAATATTTTTTAACTTCATCAGTAACATGATTTTTTCTGTAACTTGCAACTGTGCTAAGGATGTATTTTGCTGTTACCACAGGTTGGTGGATAAAATTAATTCTTCAATTGGGCAAGATCCTAACTCAAAATCTCTGATTGGGGTCCTTGACATTTATGGTTTTGAAAGCTTTAAAACTAACAGGTAATCATGACGTATGGAGCAAAAATAATAAAATTAATTGATATCATCTAGCTCCTTTCCATTTTCCTCCACTCAATTACACAACTTGAATTTCAATATTTCATCTTGCGTAGTTTTGAGCAGTTCTGTATTAATTACACTAATGAAAAGCTGCAACAGCATTTTAACCAGGTAAGGTATATATATTGTTTGTCTAGTTCAAATTACCTCAATCTGTACTCTCCTTTCTAAAATTTTCCGTTATGTCTTTCAGCATGTTTTCAAGATGGAGCAGGAGGAGTACACCAAGGAGCAAATTGATTGGAGCTACATTGAATTTGTTGATAACCAAGACGTTCTAGATCTTATCGAAAAGGTTTTTTGTCCTCTACCTTTCACTTCCATAACTTTTTATTTGGAAATTATCCTGAAATATATAGGGGATGGTATTAGAACATTTTCATTTTTGCTTATAGACATATATTCTAGGAAAGTGACTCCCAGCAACTGTTCTCTGACTGCTGCTGACACTTCTATTGGTGAGTTTGTGTTGGTTGACTTCACTTCCACTGAAGCAAACATGAAACCCATTCCTTTGAACTTGGGTTGAGTTTTTTAGGGAGAATGATGTGGACATTTTCAAAAGGGACAGAGGTCCATATCTCAGGCCCACCACCTTATCACATCCTTATTTTACATCGCACAAAGACATGTCTCTGAGTTGAGTCATATATCAAATCTGATAAGACTAACTAGGCGTTCCAAGTAAACTCACAAATTCTGTGTCCCATGATTCAATAATAGATGAATGCAGTGATGAAGGCTAAACATTGTCTTTATCAGAAAAAAATGATCCTCACACTGTTGGTTCTCTTATAGACTTATGACCTTATTAGTAGTTCATCTGTAAGCAAAGCTAATATATGATCTTTCAATCCACTTATCTAAAGTTTTGTTATTATCTTGATTAGATGTTTTTTTTTGCATCGTCTTAAATTTACCTATTTCCCCTCTGCAGAAACCTGGAGGAATCATTACTCTCCTTGACGAAGCTTGGTATGTGAATATTTCATTATGTCTGTCCAATGTTCAGATATTTCTTTTCAGAGGGAATGTTGATCAAGTTTTATTAGGTCTTTATCTTTGAAAATCTCTACTCTCTCAATGTTGTTCAGGAATGCTAGAATAAAGGTTTCTGTTTAAAATATGGACTTGATTCAAACCTATCATTGAATTTTGTTTTATTTCCAGCATGTTTCCAAAGTCAACACATGAAACATTTTGTCAGAAGCTTTATCAGACATTCAAAGTTCATAAGCGTTTTATCAAGCCAAAGTTGTCGCGTACCGATTTTACGATTGCACATTATGCAGGAGAAGTGAGTTTGGTTATTCCAATTTCTAATAATCTACATGCAATCTACTGTTCCATTTCATTTCCCTTTCTATCTCATCGTATAACATTTTGTTGTGCGGTATTTGAGGATAATTTTGGTTGTTTGTATTTTTTTGTTTGTTTATCAGGTCCAATATCAGGCTGATCAGTTTCTAGATAAAAATAAAGATTATGTTGTTCCTGAACATCAGGAGTTGTTAAGTGCTTCCAAATGTTCTTTTGTAGCAGGCCTGTTCCCTCCACTCCCCGAGGCAACAAAATCTTCTAAATTTTCTTCTATTGGTGCTCGTTTCAAGGTATCTTATCTTCTACTATCTATTGATACTGATGATGGGGTCTTATCATAGTGAAGCTATAGCCAATGGATCGCAATGCAACATGTATCTTAGTTATGTCACATTGAGAACTGACTTCCTGATTCAATTTATGCATACAGTTGCAACTACAGCAGTTGATGGATACCTTAAATTCGACGGAGCCTCACTACATTAGATGTGTGAAGCCAAACAATCTTCTTAAACCCGCAATATTTGAGAATGTTAACATCATGCAGCAATTGCGTTGTGGTGTAAGTAAACAGCTGATTGTCTCAACCATCCAAGCTAACATTTTAGTTATCTTTTTTTTTTTTATGACATTTTTTTTTTATTCCTTGCAGGGTGTTCTGGAGGCAATTAGAATCAGCATGGCTGGATATCCTACTCGACGGCCATTTGATGAATTTCTACTGCGGTTTGGTCTTCTAGCTTCTGAGGCTCTCGAAGGAAAGTAAGAACCATCATTTACCTTAATGTTCCAACCAAGTAGAAATTATTGTTGCACTTTGTTGGCATTACTCTCCTCGTTCCACTTGGTTGATTGTAGATATTGTCTCTTTCTCTCTGAACATCTTAAATTTTGAACAGTTACGATGAAAAGGTTGCATGCAAAAAGATTTTGGAAAAGAAGGGGCTACAAGGGTTTCAGGTAAAACTAGGATAAAGTTTATACCCTGAACAATAGTAGCCATGTGTAGTTGGATGAAAAGCACGAATAGACTTTGCACACATGCTAGGTTCTAGATTTAGTGTTTTTATCCTGACTAATTAGTTATGCATGACTAACTATTTGTTGGACACGTCTGTGCTAGTTATTTCAAGATACTTTATGTCACGCCCTAACCCGCCACGGGAATCGCAGCGTGCCGATGCGTGAACTAATCTGTAATACAAGCGGATCGTAACCGGCCACAACATCATAATATAACACATTCTTGAAACGAGAATCAAACGAAAATAAAACTACGATAAAATTTCAACAAAATAAGAGTATACGATTCGCCCCGCCAAAGTCATAGCGACAAAAACAATATATACAGACATCTAGTATTTAACCAGATAATACATAGGAAGCAAAACATACCCGTACAAGGTGGACACGACCAAACAGGACAAAACACGTCTACAGCGGAAAACTGGGCCTAAGTGCCACGATATGCAGGAACGCCAACACTGCCTGCACTCCAATAGAAGCACACCCCTTGCGGGGTCAGCAAAGCACAAAGCTAACTGGTGCGAGCGAACTAAATACAAATAACAGAATAATATACAGGGGAAATTCATGCTACACAATAATGAATAAGTGAGTAATCCTAAATGCATGTTCCATAAAATGGAAAAGGTGTCCCTATACAGGTTCTAAAGTCTAAATCACACCGTGTCTATAAGAATAATATTTCTAAATTCAAGCACCAACAAAAGCATTTCAGATTCAACAATAACTACAATTTTACGAAATATGTCGGAGTCATTACAGGTGATTCAAACATGGTAAATATCAAGCGATGAAAACAAAGACAATATAGTAATCATGCATACCTCCTAGGTATGGCAATCAAATCGAAAGTCGAAACCATAAAATTTCTACGTAAGTGCCTCATATCGTAGGTATTCGCATACCCTACGAATGTGTCTCTCCCAGACACATCCCACAACGTGCACCAGTACCACTTCGGGCTTGTTTGTATCCTAATGGGGTGCCATATGCCCGGATACAAACTCAAACGTCCCGAACGACTGGCCTAACACGGCCAACCTAATACAAATCCAACTCAAGCGCGCTGGGAGGAAAAGCGAGTAATCTCCAAAGCACGTCTTCCGGGACCCGTCCTACTGTACTCTCTAGTGGCAAGTGCGTGCGGGAGCTCACCGCACCTCAACAAGCTTGCCACATGCAATAGCGTCCTCAATGTCTGGTGCGAGTCATCTCAAGCACCATCCAACTCACGATGCAAGCAAGCTCCTAAGCATCGGCACAACAGACATTACAGCGTGGTAAAGACACTTACACTAATATCAACATGCACATACTACGAGTTTGTACATAATCAAATGTAACAGACGCGTAACCATAATCAGTTCGAAAATTTTCATAAATCCACGACTACGCTAGGGTCCCAACATGACCCAGTTCACCACAATAAATTCATTCGAGTCGAACTATCACACATGCTCAAGACTCGGCAATCTACGATAAAATGCAACATACAAATCAATGCCATTACACCAAAGCCTAATCACACCCAAATTCAACCACCATTCTATTTCATTCATGTATATCATGCTTTCAGAAAACCCAATACATAAATTCATTCACAAAAGAACCAACACAACCATCGAAATCTCTAAAAACCCCGAATTTCGGACTTGGATTCAATTATACACAATCGACGGTATAATGTAAAAATTAAATTCCGGATTTAAAATAATTATTTCTCAAAATAAATATTATAGTTACCCTCACCTGAGCGGAATGGGTTTTCGGAACCCAAATCCTACCGGTCGAAGCTCCCAACTCGCAAAACAGCGAATGCGGGACCACAAAATTTTTTTAAACTGCAAGGCGGACTCAAAAGTGAGCAAACTAGCCGAAAACTAGAAAATGAAATAAGTTACAACCGGCGCGTGACTGAAATAAAAACTTACAGGCAAATAAAATTTGTAAACACCCCGACGAAACCCGAAGTTCAGCGAAAACTCGCCGAAACCCACCCTACTCCGGTCTGATTGCCTCCGAACAACACAACAGACCAGAAATAGGTCCAAGAACACCCGGAATCACGAATTTGCAGCTCACCCACGCGCCCAAAGCCCGGATTCACGCCGAAGAACCTTCCTAACGGACATGCACACTGATTTTTTTTGAAAATTCCGACCAACCCTTAAACCACCCTTGCATGTGGGGTTTACAGGTTCCAAATGACGCCACAAATGCCCCTGAAAGGGCTGATCAGAGCTACGCAATCCGATCAACCAAACCAACACCGTCAAACCCACAAATCTGAAAACTGATTTTTTTCGCGAAAAAACGAAAGAGAATGAAAAGGGAAAGAAGAGAAGAATTAAAGAACAATGGACGAGATTCCGCGAAGGAATCGTCTGATTTGCTCAAACGAAAACCGGTGAAGAGGAGTTGCTGCGAGAGCGCTCTGAAGAAAGAAAAAAAGGGAGGTTTCTCTCTTAAGGGGTGGGTGGCTATATGCCCCCACCAAATTTCTGAGTACCCCCACCCTTTAAATAATTTTTTTTTAAAATCTACAGATATTACATTATACACACCTTAAAAGAGATCTCGTCCTCGAGATCGGACAAAGCAACGACAAGAAAGTCTAGGCGAAAAGCTCGGGGTATTTCTGTCTCATCTGGTCGTCCAGCTCCCAAGTCATGTCACCCTCCCGGTGGCTCCACTGAACCTTCACTAACTTCACCGTCCTCCGTCAAAGTTGTTTCACGTCATCATCAACAATGGCTACTGACCTCACTAGATAAGTCAACTCCTCAGAAATCTCCAACTCAGCGGGCTCCATAATCTGTGACGGGTCTGCCAAACACTTTCGCAACATGGATACGTGAAACACGTCGTGGAGACCTGACATACTCTACGGCAAAGCCAATCTGTAGGCCACTGATCCAATCCTCTCAGTAATCTCATAGGGCCCTACATATCTCGGTGCAAGCTTCCCTCGACTTCGAAACCTAACAACTCCGCACATCAGGGAAACTTTCAGAAAGACTCTGTCGCCAACAACAAACTCTAACTCCTTACGCCTCCTATCAGCGTAACTCTTCTGTCTACTCTGGGTTGTCAACAAACGCGCTCTAATCAACTCAATCTTCTCAGTTGTTTCTCTTATCACATCCAGCCCCATCAGCACCGACTCTCCAATCTCTGCTCAACAAACAGGGAACCTACACGGTCGTCCGTAGAGTGCCTCAAACGGTGCCATGCCAATACTTACGTGATAGCTGTTGTTGTACGCAAACTCGCACAACGGTAGGTGATCTTTCCAACTGCCCCCAAAGTCTAAAATGCATGCTCTAAGCATGTCTTCCATTACCTGATTCACTTGCTCAGATTGGCCATCTGTCTGTGAATGATATGTTGTACTCATGTCCAATCTAGTACTCATAGCTTGCTGAAAACTCTGCCAGAAGTGGGCTGTGAAAATCGGATCTCGGTCGGATTCAATCGAAACAGGCGACCCATGAAGGCGGACTATCTCCCGAATAAACAACACCGCTAGACTGTCTGCCGTCCGATTCATACTAACAGGAATGAAATGTGCACATTTCGTCAACCAATCAACAATGACCCATATCGGCTCATGACCTTTTCTCGATCGTGGAAGTCCATCGATGAAATCCATAGTAACATACTCACACTTCCACGTCGGGATCTCCAATGGATGCAATAACCCAGACAGTCTCTGATGCTCGGCTTTCACCTGCTGACAAGTCGCACACCGTGCCACAAACTCTCCAATGTCTTTCTTCATGCCATGCCACCGGAAAGATATCTTTGTTCCATCGGGGTGAATGGTGAAACGAGATCTATGAGCTTCCTGCAAGATATCTCTCCGCAATTCCTCATCAGACGGAACACAAATCCGCTCACGAAACCACAACCCTCCATCTGAACCCATCGACCAATCGGTAGGGCACTCATCCAGTGTGTCCACCACCAAATCTGCTATCTGCCTCGTAATCACTGGATCAAAGGTCTGTCTCTCAACCACTCTACTGATCAACGGCGGATAAACTGCTAAACCCGCTATCATGCTGCCTTCTGTATTGAAAGTAGGCTGAACTGCAAATGAAACTAATGTCTCAAGTGTTCGATACTCCTGAATCATCATGGTTGCCATCACTGCATGTCGCCTACTCAAGGCATCTGCAACCACATTGGCTCTACCAGGCTGATACTGTATCTCGAAGTCATAGCTGCTAAGAAAACCAACCCATCGTTGTTGCCTCATATTCAACTCCCTCTGAGTGAATAGGTACTTCAAACTCTTGTGATCTGTGAACAACTCGAACCTCTCACCATACAGATAATATCTCCAGATCTTCAAAGCAAATACTACGGCTGCCAACTCTAAATCATGTGTTGAATATCTCCTCTCATGGGGTTTCAACTGTCGAGACGCATAGGCTACGACCTTCTTGCCTTGCATCAACACTCCACCCAATCCTGTACCGCAAGCATCAGTAAATACCACCAGTCGGCTACTAGGTGTCGGAATAGTCAACATTGGTGATGAAGTCAACCGAAGCTTCAAAGTTTCAAAAGCTTCTTCACACTTCTCTGACCATACAAAAGGAACATTCTTCCTTGTTAACTGAGTGAGTGATGCCGCAATCAGGGCAAATTTCTCGATGAACCGTCGGTAATAACCGGCCAAACCCAGAAAACTACGAATCTCCGTCACACTACTCGGTCTCTCCAAGACCTCAGAGCTTCGACTTTCTCGGGATCCACTGCAATACCTCCACTAGAAATGACATGCCCGAGAAATCGAACTTCAGGCTCCCAGAAATGACACTTACTGAACTTCGCATACAACTGATTTTCTCTAAGTGTCTGCAAAACAATGCGAAGGTGTTTTCTGTGCTCCTCGAGTACACTAAGATATCATCAATGAAGATTACCACAAACTTGTCCAAGTACGGACTGAACAATTTATTCATCAAATCCATGAAGAAAGCCGGTGCATTTGTCAGTCCAAATGGCATGACTGGAAACTCATACAAGCCATAACGGGTCCGAAAAGCGGTAATTGGAACGGAATGTTCCTCAACTCTCATCTGATGATACCCAGACTGCAAATCTAACTGTGAAAACACTATGGCTCCCCTCAACTGATCCAATAGATCATCAATTCGAGGCAACGGATACTTATTCTTGATGGTCACTTTATTCAGATCTCGATAATCTATGCACATCCTCAAAGATCCATCCTTCTTGGACACAAATATTGCTGGAGCCCCCCAAGGTGGATTGCTCGGCCGAATAAACCCCTTACGAAGCAACTCATCAAGCTGTACTTTCATCTCTTCCAGTTGCTTAGGTGCAAGCCTGTACGCTGATTTAGATATAGGTACAGTACCAGGAACCAGGTCAATCCGAAACTCTACCTCACAACGAGGAGGGATACCAGAAATCTCTTGAAAGACATCAGGGAACTCGCACACAACCTCTACAGAACTGGTGTCGGGATTAGAAATCTCAAGAGAGCTAAGAAAACTTGACATCACAGAAGCAGAATCGGGCTCACAAGCCAACACACGAGGCGAAGCATCAGGTGGCGCTAACATCACCAACCTATGCAAGCAATCAATGATCACTGGATGACTGGACAACCAATCCATCCCTAGAATCAAATGATAGCCCTCAAAACCCAAGACAATAAAGTCAAACACGAAGTTGTACCCCAACAAGGAAAACTCGAAACGGGGACAATATTCCCACAACCAAACCGAACTGCCCAAAGGAGACACAACGTACAAGGGTTCCGGCAAAGACACTGTCTCTAGGCAGTTTCTAACAACCAACTGTCTAGAAATAAAAGACCTAGATGCTCCTGTATCGAAAAGAGCCCTCAACTGGAAAAACGACGAATGCACAAAACCTGGCCCACAACACATATATCCTGAGTCACATAACAACACACTAACATGCAATTTTTCCTACGCATAATGCATATAACACATATCCTACTACATCTAGCACACACAACTACAACAAAAATAGTAACATACCCTCAACATTTCCCTGACCGAGAATAGTTGCGAGGCGAACAGGCGGTGCTGGGAGAGGGACTCTCTGACCAACTCCAGGCGCAGGTGCTAACTGTCCCTGAGGCGCCCTCTGCTGTATTGGTCCATCCCTAGTCTGAGGACAAGCTCTGGAAAAGTGTCCCAGTTGCCCACAAATATAACAAACTACCTGCTCCCGTCGATTTGTCTGACCTCTTGGACAATCACGAGCTACATGTCCCTCCTGACCACAAGTGAAGCAACCGCTCCTAGTTCTTGTCTGACCACCCCTCGTAGGTTGTCTCTGTTGCTGCTGTTGTCGATGATCTCCTCGGGAACGTCTGTCACCTCTGCAGTCTCTGTCAGTCCTAACTGGTCCCCCTCATTCAAGGTCTTTCTGCTGCTAGGCCTACTCAACTGTCTGGCTTCCTCGGCCAAACCTCTGACTGTGCTCTGAACCTCTAGCTCGTCGAACCAAAGTCTCTTGCCTACACTCAGCGTCAAATCGCTCCCGACTCAAAGTAACGTCCACTAATCTCTCAAAAGGACGATCGATCATCATCATCATCAACTGTTTCCTTAGGAACGGATTCAGACCACTCAAAAATTTCCTGTTCTTCTTTTCTGTAGTATCTATGAAGCAAGTGGCATAACGGCTCAACTGTGTAAACTCGGCCAAGTATTCTGAAACGGGTCTAGATCCCTGCTGTAAGTGTAGAAACCTATCCACTATCTCAGCTCTGGCAGAATCAGGAACAAAATGTTGTTCAAACACCTCGCAAATGTATCCCATTGCATCTTTGACACATCACGGCTCTGCCTCACTGAATCCCACCAATACATAGCCTCTCCGTCAAACTGGTGTGCTGCTAACTTGGTACGCTGTATAGGTGTCAGCACCATCCTCTCAAATATCAGCTCTATCTTATGAATCCACCGATCCGCAGCTAGAGAATCTCCAGTACCATCAAATCTTTCACCACCCAAGCAGACGAAATTCTTGTTGCGACGAGTAAACGGATCCTCTGACTGATTTCCTGTCTCATATTCTGTGCCCACTGTGTCATCATTTCCATGAAAGCCTGAGAGGCATTCTCTCCAGCAGTGTCTGATCCCTCACCCTGGGTTCTCTTACCACGCTCCATCACCACACTCCTACGTAAAAGAAAACACACATATAATACATCAAACAACACAACAAAAATCCTAACTCTTCTACCCAATTCACTCAAGAAAGTGACATACGATGATGTTCAATGTGAACCGGTAAACAATGGCTCTGATACCAAGCTCTGTCACACCCCGACTCGCCACGGGAATCGCAGCGTGCCGATGTGTAAACTAATCCGTAATACAGGCGAATCGTAACCGGCCACAACATCATAATATAACACATTCTTGAAATGAGAATCAAACGGAAATAAAAACTACGATAAAATTTTAACAAAATAAGAGTATACGATTCGCCTCGCCAGAGTCCTAGCGACAAAAACAATATATGCAAACATCTAGTATTTAATCGGATAATACAAAGGAAGCAAAACACACCCGTACAGGGTGGACACGAAAAAACAACACAAAACACGCCTACAGCGGAAAACTGGGCCTAAGCGCCACGATCAGCAGGAACGCCAACACTACCTGCACTCCAATAGAAGCACACCCTTGCGGGGTTAGCAAAGCACAAAGCTAGCTGGTGCGAGCGAACTAAATACAAATAACAGAATAATATACAGGGGAAATTCATGTCACACAATAATGAATAAGTGAGTAATCCTAGAGGCATGTTCCATAAAATGGAAAAGGTGTCCCTATACAGGTTCTAAAGTCTAAATCACACCGTGTCTCTAAGAATAATATTTCTAATTCAAGCACCAACACAAGCATTTCAGATTCAACAATAACTACAATTTTACGAAATATGCCGGTCATTACAGGTGATTCAAACATGGTAAATATCATCGATGAAAACAAAGACAATATAGTAATCATGCATACCTCCTAGGTATGGCAATCAAATCGAAAGTCGAAACCATAAAATTTCTACGTAAGTGTCTCCTATCGTAGGTATCCGCATACCCTACGAATGTGTCTCACCCAGACACATCCCACAACGTGCACCAGTACCACTTCGGACTTGTTTGTATCCTAATGGGGTGCCATATGCCTGAATACAAACTCAAACGTCCCGAACGACTGGCCTAACACAGCCAACCTAATACAAATCCAACTCAAGCGCGCTGGGAGGGAAAGCGAGTAATCTCCAAAGCACGTCTTCCGGGACCCGTCCTACTGCACTCTCTAGTGGCAAGTGCGTGCGGGAGCTCACCGCACCTCAGCAAGCTTGCCACATGCAATAGCGTCCTCAATGTCTGGTGCGAGTCATCTCAAGGACCATCCAACTCACGATGCGAGCAAGCTCCTAAGCATCGACACAATAGGCATTACAGCAGGGTAAAGACACTTACACTAATATCAACATGCACATACTACGAGTCTGTACATAATCGAATGTAACAGACGCGTAACCATAATCAGTTCGGCAATTTTCATAAATCCACGACTACGCTAAGGTCCCAACATGACCAAAATCACCACAATAAATTCATTCGAGTCGAACTATCACACATTCTCAAGACTCGGCAATCTACGGTAAAATGCAACATACAAACCAATGCCATTACACCAAAGCCTAATCACACCCAAATTCAACCACCATTCTAGTTCATTCATGTATATCATGCTTTCAGAAAACTCAATACATAAATTCATTTACAAAAGAACCAACACAACCATCGAAATCTCTAAAAACCCCGAATTTTGGACTTGGATTCAATTATACACAATCGACGGTATAATGTAAAAATTAAATTCCGGATTTAAAATAATTATTTCTCAAAATAAATATTATAGTTACACTCACCTCAGCAGCTCGCAAAACAGCGAATGCGGGACCACAAAATTTTTTTAAACTGCAAGGCGGACTCAAAAGTGAGCAAACTAGCCAAAAACTGGAAAATGAAATAAGTTACAACCGGCGCGTGACTGAAAGAAAAACTTACAGGCAAATAAAATCCGGCAAACACCCCGACGAAACCCAAAGTTCGGCGAAAACTCGCTGAAACCCACCCTACTCAGGTCTGATCGCCTCCGAACAACACAACAGGCCGGAAATAGGTCCAAGAACACCTGAAATCACGTATTTTCAGCTCACCCACGCGCCCAAAGCTCGGATTCACGCCGAAGAACCTTCCTAACGGACACGCACACTGATTTTTTTTGAAAATTCCGGCTAACCCTTAAACCACCCTTGCATGTGGGGTTTACAGGTTCCAAATGACGCCACAAATGCCCCTAAAAGGGCTAATCGGAGCTACGCAATCCGATCGACCAAACCAACACCGTCAAACCCACAAATCTGAAAACTGGTTTTTTTTTCGCGAAAAAATGAAAGGGAATGAAGAGGGAAAGAAGAGAAGAATTGAAGAACAATGGACGAGATTCCGCGAAGGAATCGTCCGATTTGCTCGAACGAAAACCAGTGAAGAGGAGTCGCTGCGAGAGGAAACGCGCTCTGAAGAATAAAGAAAAAGAGGAAGAAGAAAGAAAGGGAAGTTTCTCTCTTAAGGGGTGGGTGGCTATATGCCCCACCAAATTTTCTGAGTACCCCCACCCTCTAAATAATTTTTTATTTTTTTTTAAATCTACAGATATTACACTTTATTTGTTAAAAGGAGGATGTTTCTATTGCAGATAGGCAAAACAAAGGTTTTCCTAAGAGCTGGTCAGATGGCCGAGTTGGATGCACGGAGAGCTGAGATGCTCAGCAGTGCTGGAAAGTGTATACAGCGGAGAATACGAACACATATTGCTCGTAAACGGTTTCTTGCATTGCGGAAAGCAAGTATTATTGTACAGTCTTTTTGTAGAGGTGAACCATCTGAAACTATACTCAGTTTTTTTCTGCTAAAGTGTTTGTAACTTTTTTTTCATACCTGTAATAGAAGAAAAATAGCAAAGGGCACATGCAGTGCTAATAAATTACTTTTATTTTTTCCATGTAGCCCAATTGTTTTAATTTTTTTTTCAATAACTGTTTGCAAAGAAATGTTGGGTACTTTTCATTCACCACCCCACTTTCTTGTTTACTCAAATTATTTAGTTCGCATGTTTGTAAATGGCTTATAGGTACACTGGCTAACAAAAAGTATGAACATATGAGGAGGGAAGCTGCTGCTGTGAACCTTCAAAAGAATACACGTAGATGCCTAGCCAGAACAGCTTACACCAAGCTTCGGTTATCAGTGCTTGTCTTGCAGATGGGTTTGAGGGCAATGTCTGCTCGTAATGAATTTAGGTTTAAAAGAAAAACTAAAGCAGCAACAGTTATTCAGGTTCTTACCTTCCAATTTATTGATGTAAATTTGGAAGGATTTTACGATTTTTTTCAAAGGTTTCACTCATCATCTGAAAATGTTTACAGGCCCGCTGGCGCTGTCATAAAGCTTCCTCATACTATATGAAGCTTAAGAGAGCATCAGTTGTTTCCCAGACTAGATGGAGGGGACGAATTGCCAGGAAGGAGCTCAGAAAGCTCAAAATGGTCAGTTTAGGAATTAATATTAAAAGTTTCTTTTTTGCTGAACTCTTTTATTTTACTCTAGTTCTGTGTAGGAGTGTTTCTTTCTTTGTTTTTATTTAGATGAGTTCTGTTTTCAGTTTCTTACTGTATTTAATCTCTCAAGTGGTTTCCTTCTTGACTTGTGTTTTCTTCATTTGTTTGAGTTTTTTTTTTTTTTTTCTCTGCACTTCCTCCGAATTTATGTTTAGTCATACAATGGCTAGTTTTGCCTTCAACTACGGTGTTGTGGTTCATGAATATTTGAATTGTGTTTTAATCCTCATTATCAGCTACTAACACACTTCCTTTTTACAAAATTTGAGTAGGCTGCTCGAGAAACAGGTGCACTTAAAGAAGCAAAGGATAAGCTTGAAAAGAATGTTGAGGAACTCACATGGCGCTTGCAATTACAAAAACGTCTAACGGTAACATTTTAAATAGATGCCTTTATATGCTAATTAAGATAATATGATACTATATGTCTATTTGTGAAAAATGTGGGTTGCTGACAATAATGCGCCTTGACGAATCACATACAGCACGGTTCGACCATAGTTGCCGAATTCGCTCAACCCTCCCCCCCCCCCCCCCCTTAAAAATTCAAATTGGGCAGGGCGTACTGATTCGTGGTATATTAGCAAATTGGATCAATAAATTTAATGAATCAAGCAAATTGGATTGATAAATTTAATGAACCAAATTTGTTAATGAGATTAGTACCAACATCAATAGAGAGGTGGGAAGACCGGAGAGAGATAAAAGAACAGAGAGCAGTAGAGAAAGCCGTGAAAAACAAAAAAGCAATGGAGAAAGCGCAACAGACCAAGCGATGGAGAGAGTCGTGGAAAGAGATAGCCTAGAAAGAGAGAGGGCACCATGGAGGTAAAAGAATTGGGTTTGAAGTAGAGGTGGAAGATATTGGGTCCTTCAATTTAATAAATAGTGGGTATTTTTCAAAGAGGGGCAATGCTAAAAAATAGTTGCCGAATTCGCTCAACCCCCCTCTCTTCAAAATTCAAATTGGGCAGGGCGTACTGATTCGTGGTATATTAGCAAATTGGATCAATAAATTTAATGAATCAAGCAAATTGGATTGATAAATTTAATGAACCAAATTTGTTAATGAGATTAGTACCAACATCAATAGAGCGGTGGGAAGACCGGAGAGAGATAAAAGAATAGAGAGCGGTAGAGAAAGCCGTGAAAAACAAAAAAGCAATGGAGAAAGCGCAACTGACCAAGCGATGGAGAGAGTCGTGGAAAGAGATAGCCTAGAAATAGAGAGGGCACCATGGAGGTAAAAGAATTGGGTTTGAAGTAGAGGTGGAAGATATTGGGTCCTTCAATTTAATAAATAGTGGGTATTTTTTAAAGAGGGGCAATGCTAAAAAATAGTTGCCGAATTCGCTCAACCCCCCCCCCCCCCCCCCCCTCTCTTCAAAATTCAAATTGGGCAGGGCGTACTGATTCGTGGAATTTTAGCAAATTGGATCAATAAATTTAATGAATCAAGCAAATTGGATTGATAAATTTACTGAACTAAATTTGTTAATGAGATTAGTATCAACATCAATAGAGCGGTGGGAAGACCGGAGAGAGATAAAAGAACCGAGAGCGGTAGAAAAAGCCGTGAAAAACAAAGAAGCGATGTAGAGAGTCGTGGAAAGAGATAGCCTAGAAAGAGAGAGGGCACCATGGAGGTAAAAGAATTGGGTTTGAAGTAGAGGTGGAAATATTGGGTCCTTCAATTTAATAAATAGTGGGTGTTTTTCAAAGAGGGGCAATGCTAAATAATAAGGCATGTCTATATAGTTTTGTTATTTTGTTAATTGTTTGCATACTGTATTGTAAATGTTGATAGGCCACATTCATATATTCATACACTAGTATATTACTCGTGTCGTTGGAACAATGAAAAGTGAGTCGTGACATTAGGTTCTCGGTTAAACTTTTAATCGATTGGGAAAAACACATTTTCAAACCACCGCAATGAATTGTCCCTAAACTTTGACTTTCTAAAATAAGGTTTGGGGTCTTTCATAAATAGTGAAAATACTTACAAAGTGACGCGCATTACGCTTTTTATTTTTTTAAATGCATATGCCATGAAATGCATATTTAAAATTTTAAGTGTTTGATTGGTCATTGGTTTCATTGAAAAGATATTCAAAAATGCATTTCAACGATACCAAATTTCGACAACTAAGTAGATAGTTATGACAATCTTCATTTTTTGAGAAAATAAAATTCTCTCTCCGTCACATGTACATTCCACATACTTATTTCACTTCTTGGTTCATTTTCTATTGCCCTTATGTATCTTATTTACAAACATTGTCATTGTAGATAGTGAATCTCCACCATCTACATCTTTCAACTTTTAATCCTAGTCGTCTTTTATCTCCAATCCCTTATTAACAGTGAAACGCCTAGCTGATTTGTAAGATAAATTCTCTTATATATATATATATATTACACCAAATAAAATAATACAATAATTGCGACCTACCGACTATGCTGACCCCTTCGAATTTCATACCATAGAAACCAACATACCTCTGGTACCCCATACTAGGTAACTATGGGTTGGTACTGAACTCACAATATGCATGACTATTTCATTCATAGATCTCTCATTTATTCTTAAAACCTTCATGCGAAATAAATAAAATTACAATTCTATATGTTTCATTTGATGAAAATGCTTTATGCAGACTGACTTGGAGGAAGCCAAAGCACAGGAGATAGCAAAATTGCAGAGTTCTATGCAATCATTGCAGAATAAGCTTGATGAAACAAATGCCTTGCTGGTCAAGGAACGCGAGAATGCACGCAAGGCCATTGAAGAAGCCCCTCCCGTTATCAAAGAAACTCCAGTTCTTGTCCAAGATACCGAAAAGATCAATTCCCTTACCGAAGAAGTGGAAAGCTTAAAGGTGATTCTGTTAAATCTATATATAAACTACACTGCTCTTCACATCTTCAAAATATTTTTCGTATGGAAATGAATACATCATACCTTTCCAGCTGACGGTGATATAGAAGAGAGGAAAAAATGACTGCCTCTGTCTCAAATGAAATAGCTTGGTTTTTTTTATCACCTTTAAATTGCTGCTTTTGGACAACAGTTCATCAAATGCCACTTTCACGAATGATTTCTGGTGCCCTTGGTATAATAATGTGTGCATTGCTTCTTCAAAGCAATTGATCTAGTATTTTCCACATAGACTGATTTGTATGAAAAAGTTGTAATGCGTCGATTTCTATGAAATGTAAATATTGATTGATTCAGCTAAAATATTGCTTCAGTTTGATTTCATAATTTCATGGCACATAATGATTAGGTATGTCATTAACATGAACGAGGTCTTAGTGACTTATGATAGAATGACATTTCCATTTGCAGGTTTAAACTATTTTTTAACTTGTTATATTGCTAGCATGTGCATCTCAATCAAGCTTTCCGTTTTACCTTGAGTTTCATGCCACATTCTCCATCAACATAACCCAGATATTGTGTTGCATAGACCTTGCTACAGTCAGAAAAGGAAAGAGCTGGTGATTTTGAAAAGAAATTTTCCATGGCCCAAGAATCAAGTGACGAAAAGTCTAATAAGTTACAAGAAGCAGAAGGAAAAGTCAATCAACTTCAGGAATCCCTGAGCAGGTAGGCTAGTTTTTTCAAAGTGCTTTATGCTGTTCTTTGGCGGTATTCATTTGGTCTTCACACTGTTGTTCTTTAACTTTCTAAAAAAAAATAAGTGGGATGGCCTTGAAGTAGTGTCAACACCTTCAAGCATGCCCTCAAGAGTTTCGATATATCATTTTATTATTAAATATCAAACCTGCGATTGTGCTAGCATTGTGAACCTACCCTGAAATTGTGCTAGCATTGTCAACCTCTTCCTCTGATTGTAATAAACAACGAGTTATTCCATACCTAGATGGAACTGTACTTCTATTGGTACTATCAGGAGTCCAGCCTATTTCTCTTGTCAATGGACCTCAAGAAAAAGATGAGCTTGCCTCATAAAAAATATCTACCACCCATGTCACTTGTGCTTGTTACATCGCAGATCCATCATCTCTAATAGCTTGAGCTATTAGAGTAATAGTGATTCGAGAGCATGGTCCTCAAAGCCCTGGATCAGATATTTGCAACTCAACTTAATACTATATCTTTAAGAAATGGGGCATTGGCAGTTAAGGGACCAAAAAACATTTTGATTGCCCATTTAGGACCCACTAAGTTATTGTTTACAATTAAAGACACTTTGTTTCAGGTTGAGCTGAAATTTTGAGGAAAATAACGGATTAGCACTAGAAACAATGTGTCAAAGCTTCAGCCCATTTCGACATTGTTCCTCGAGATATGTGTTTAGGTCCACCCCAATAAACATCTTGATAAATGCTCTTTCTCGGTGCCTAAGGACCTCCCCTTCAGGCAGTCTTGGACAATAGTCGTTGGTCGGCCTCCGGCTGGTCAGTGTCACTCCCAAGGTGGGCCCTTGCTTGCTTCAAGTAATCCAAGCATATCACATTTTGCCATGTATCTCGAGGAGCATATGTCTAAACGGGCTGAAACTTTAACACATCGTTTCTTATGTGAATCCTTGATTTTTTTTCTAAATTTCAGCTCAAATAATTTAATTTTCATTTAGTTATGTGTATGTAGTGTCTTACTGTAAATGAAAACTAAGTGGGTCCTAAATGGGAAGTTGAAATAGAAGTTTGTCCCTTTAAGCCCAAATTCTATTAAGAAATTTATGCTGTGTTACACTATATTATGTATGTCTATGTATACGAGTGTCTGTTATGTTATTTACATTTCCTTGTTTCTTATCCGACTCCTTTCTTTCTTCATCAAGATTTTATTTCTAAAATATACATGTTTCACTAGGCTGCCTAGTAATGTGAACTCAGTTGCATATGACAACCTTCAGTCACTTCTCAATTATTTTGTATGGTTGGTCTAATAATCATATACTTTTCGTCATTAGGCTTGAGGAGAAACTTACCAACTTAGAGTCAGAGAATAAAGTTCTTCGCCAGCAAGCTCTGAATATAACACCCAATAATAGATACCTCCATGCACGCACCAAGTCAAGTATTCAGGTATGTAGCAAAGCATCTTAAAATTGAACTGTGATAAGGACTTCTTCCCCACAGTTCACAGATGATACAGCTAATTTGTTTGTCTCACTTTTGACAGCGAAGTGGCGAAACTGGTGCAAGAGTAGCTGTAGTAAGTGAAAATTCTAGACAATGTAGTTTCAATCAGTACGTTATTAGATTTTTCTTCTGAATTTGTTTTAAAATGTTTAGGATCCACAAAGTGCTGCATCAACTCCAAGGGATCCAAGGGAAAATCCTGAAGTAGAAGAAAAGCCACAGAAATCACTCAATGAAAAGCAGCAGGAAAATCAAGACTTGCTCATTAGGTGTATTGCACAACACCTTGGTTTTGCAGGGAGCAGGCCGATTGCTGCATGTATCATATACAAATGCCTTCTGCAGTGGAGATCTTTTGAAGTTGAACGGACCAGTGTTTTTGACCGAATCATTCAAACAATTGGCCATGCTATTGAGGTAGGGCTATTCATCTTATGACAACAAGATCTTGTATGTGGTAGTTTAACTACTTTACACTTCTCTCAAACTTAATTCTTACTTTATTGATTGAAGACCCAGGAGAACAATGATGTCTTAGCCTATTGGCTATCTAATGCCTCAACCTTATTGTTGCTACTCCAACGCACACTAAAAGCAAGTGGTGCGGCTGGAATGGCTCCGCAGCGCCGTAGATCATCATCAGCAACTCTATTTGGGAGGATGACTCAGGTTAGAGAGTGGTCGTTAGTACTTGGTAATGAGAGATTTCATACTATTGAAGTAAATTTTCTTATTGCTCCATTTTTTTCATTTTTAGAGCTTCCGGGGTGCTCCACAAGGTGTTAACCTATCTTTTGTCAATGGCACGTTGAATGGAGGAGTAGACACCTTGCGCCAAGTTGAAGCCAAATATCCTGCTTTGCTTTTCAAACAGCAACTTACAGCATATGTAGAAAAGATATATGGAATGATTCGAGACAATTTGAAGAAAGAGATTTCTCCATTGCTTGGGTTGTGCATTCAGGTACTTAATGACAAAATTGTTGAATAATGGTGATAGAGTTGATTTTCTTCTTCCTTACTCATCTCATGCTCTTCCTTCGTGTCCTGTGGATTGATCTGTCTAGGCACCAAGAACGTCTAGAGCAAGCTTAGTTAAAGGAGCTTCCCGCTCTCCTGTAAATGGTGCAGCTCAGCAAGTTTTGATTGCTCATTGGCAAGGGATCGTGAAGAGCCTTGGAAATTTCTTGAATACACTAAAAACAAATCAAGTTAGTCAAATCTATTTCTTGTTTTTCCTTTTTCTCATCCTTCCTCCTTTCCGTGATGTAAAAGCACAAAGTGGTGTCATAGTTAATAGTCCTATATCTTGCTGAAGTACGTACAGCTAAAATGCAGTTCAATTTTGATGCAAGTTATTATGTTCTGAACATTGCCTCGTGTGGTTGAACTCTATGGATGCGTTCTTTTATTTTCATATTTTTTCCTTTTATTCTTGAAGCTCTATTTCTAATAAAAAATATTTGTATACCCTGCTATACTTAGGTGCCACCGTTTTTAGTCCGCAAGGTGTTCACACAGATATTTTCTTTCATCAATGTGCAATTATTTAACAGGTATTTAATCTATAAGCATTTTCTCATGTTTGGATGTCTTGGGGACTTTTTTCTATGTTGAAAGAGTTATTCTTCTTGGTTTTGTCCTTGTTCTGGTTTCAGCCTTCTTCTTAGGCGAGAGTGTTGTTCTTTTAGTAATGGTGAGTATGTCAAAACGGGACTGGCTGAACTAGAACATTGGTGCTACAAAGCTACTGATGAGGTGAGTACATTTTGATGGCAGAAAATTTGTATCTTATTTATATGTCATTCTGCTTTCCTTGGTAACAAGAAAAAAAAATGCAGTATGCTGGTTCAGCTTGGGATGAGCTCAAGCATATCAGACAGGCTATTGGTTTCCTGGTAATTTTTTCGTATCATGTTCATTTACTTCCCAACCGTTTGTTAAACTTTTTAGCATGAAAATTTGTCTGTAAGAGATTCCCCACATCAAGAGGAAAGAATTTACTCGATTAGCTGAACAACTGACGTTGACAATAGTGGAAAAATATTTTTCTGTTGAATATATCAATTCCTTTTCATTTTTAGGTCATACACCAGAAGCCAAAGAAAACACTGGATGAAATAAGCCATGACTTATGTCCAGTGAGTGCCACTTTTTGAGAAGCTGAATTTCTTGCAACACATCTTTGATTGGATATTAACTGGTTTGAATTCTCCGACACCAGGTTCTCAGTATACAGCAGTTATACCGGATCAGTACAATGTATTGGGATGACAAGTATGGCACGCATAGCCTGTCGTCAGATGTAAGTCCTCTATTTGAATTTCCAAACTGAGTGGAATACCACTGTACGAGTGTGCAATAAATGTTTGAGATTTGTTAGTTTTATATCTGCTTTTACCATATAATGTTCTCATTTAGGTTATTTCCAACATGAGAGTGTTGATGACTGAAGATTCAAACAATGCTGTCAGCAGTTCTTTCCTGCTGGATGATGATTCCAGGTTGGTCATAGATTCAATTCTTTGAAATTCTTTTCTTTTTATTTCCTCTATAAGTCCACCAGAAGTCTGATGCGATGTTGACCTCAACTTATTTCACTCCTGCAGCATACCATTTTCTGTTGATGACATATCTAAGTCAATGGAACAGATTGACATCTCTGACATTGAGCCACCACCTCTTATTCGGGAGAATTCCGGCTTCATGTTTTTGTTACCCACTGCCACGCATGCCTGAGAACTTGAGCTTTATCATTTTGATGCCACAGATGATCCCTTTTCATTTTCTTTGGGTTCTTTATCTCCTAGATAGTTTAGAAGTCATAGGATCAAGTAAAATCTTTCTTTGTAGAATGTTCATCTCAAGTGTAGTTCAATGCTTCACCAGAGAAGTCCATTCTCCTACCTGGTGAGTCAATCTTCCGCTTCCGGCTGCTGTCAAATTCTCTCTGAGGGTAAAAGTGATCTTCAAGCTGCACTTTTTGATACAGGATTTTTCTTTTCTTTCTTAATTCTTTTTATTCTCCCCCTTTCCCTTTCATTTGATAGTGGTCACAAAAGCAAGATCAGGACATATTGTACATTTCCATCAATTCGAGCTCTGTTAGTTTATAGTGGTATTTTTATCTTCTCTGGACTGGATTACTGCGACTCTGTTGGGATGAGAAAACATTTAAGGATGTAGGAAAAAAAATGACCTATATAGATTTGGTTCATTCCAAATCTCAAACTGTGTAAACATTTTTTTGGATCTCTTAACAGCATTAGGAGTGGCACCAATGCCACTTTCTTTAGCTCAAGTGAAGACTGCAACATAAAATAGATATTAGCTTTATTAGGCAATGAAATATTTCAGGCCCTATATTTTTAGTGGTATACCACAATAAACCCAATAAAATTGGATGCAGTTATAAGGTTGATTGGCTATTGCCATGTTATAACTGCTAACTCCCAGTGTTTCGTGGCCACAATGAAAAAGGGCACACACTATGCCTATGTTATCTTTATGGTACATTCAAGGATTGGCTAAATCTTGTATGATACTGTGCACTGCTGGGTAGTTTGCCCTAAAAACTTTTCAATAAATCAAAGTGTGAACCCAGGATTTTAGTCAAGGGGGCGAAATGACAAATAATTATTAGTTGATAATAGTAGTTATGAAGGGTGGATTCAAACAAAAATTCTACACGATCTAATAACTAATAAAAAAATACATTGCATATACTAAATTGAATTCAGTGTACTTCAATTTCAAGCCAAAATAAGATCACAATATCGATAACATTAGCAAAGAAAAGATGAATGTAATAACTAGAATATATAACTAAAATCACAAAATAATTAGGATAAATATCTAGTTGAAGATAAAATAAGAAAAAAAAATTTGAAATTTGCGAACAGAATAAGATCCTAATATATATTCATATAAAAAATGGTTTATATGAGGCTCAAATTTTGTTCGAGTTGGCTAATGTTATATATTTTCATTGAATTCTATAGTTATTATTGTAGATATTAATTTCAAATATTTTTTTGTTGGAGGTTTTATACCACTTGTGAACAAATGATTCATTTCTTTAAAGGAAATTCTAAATGTCGAGGGAACCAGCGAGGGAGGGGGTTGAAGCCGTTCATCCCCCTCGAAATGCGTGCAAGCCCGTGTCTCGAGGCGCTTTCACGCATCTCGATGGGTGTGAACGGCTTTCACCCCCTCCCTCGCTGGTTTCCTTGCCCATTCTCTCGCTGTTTAGACAAACCCTTTCTTTAATGTTTGCAATTACATATAAAATTGTTTTGAAAACAAAAAGTAGGGGCATGTCATAATGACAAAAATGGTAATTGTGAATTAACCATAAAGAAATCATATGCTCCGAGAGGACCGAAAATAAGTTTTTATTAAACTAAACAATTCTTTTGATGTTTGCAATATATAAAAAGATGATGGTATAACTTAGACCATCTCCAATGGTGATGGTATAACTATAAAGGATTTATATGTATAACTTTATGAGTGACTTTGTGAGCCTGTTTTACATCAGAGTCACAAGGTTTAGTAATCCAAATCGTTGAATTTTTTGACCAGTTCACATCACCTAACTCTGGTTAGTGCAACTCCATTAGTTGTTAAGAAAAAAGAAACACGTAATTTATGCCCAAAGAAAAAAAAAATCCTCCAAATTGTTGTTAACACTCAAATATAGTTTTGTGTCTTTATTGTTTACAATAATTTATGCTATGGAATAATAAAATTTTCAAAATGTAAACCTATGAAATGGAAGACTATGTTAAAAACTAATGCCCAAGGTCCTTTAAAATTCAACATTATGTTCGTTGAATGCCTAAAGTCCTTTATGCACTTGCTCATGATCAAGTACAAAGTCTTTATGATTTATATATGGGTGGGTCAATTGCGTCTTGCCCCCTTTAATAAATGGCTAATTAGATGTTACTCTATTATTAATCACTATTTCAGTCTCCCCCAGAACTAGCGATCAACATGTGTTCACCGTTTGTTTTCAAAATTTCTATATTTATATGACCAAAATCAGTGTTCTAAAAATCGCTAGGCGCTGGACGGGCGATGAGCAGGTGCCTAGCGCCCAGGGGCCTAGACGGTCTTAGATTTTGTATTATAACTTTAATAATTTACAAAAGTTAAGCATAATACCTTATCAATTACATCTAATTTAATGCCAATATACATATGCAAAATTTAAAAACATAAAAAATTAACAATCATGATCAAAATTTATTAAAACTCAAATGACTGAAGTTGGTCATGATGGATATTTTATATAAAATTGAATTTGTGGACAAATATCCAAACCTACTCTTTTATTTTTCTTCAAATTGCATGAATAACCTCAGTCATGTTTGATAAAATCTACATTAGTAAAATTGGTACCAGCAGATCCTTTGAGAATTTTATTAAGTAATCATCATTTGCTACATTTAGACATATACTGAATAAAAAACTATTAAATAGTTTATTTCTAAAAAAGAGAAAAGAAAAATAAAATAAGAACACAATAACATAGAGGAAGGGGAGGCGGGTAGAGGGTGGTAGGGTGGCGTGTTGTCGAAGCAGATGAGGGGGAAGGTGCGGGGGTGGCGTGTCGTCGTATCATAACATAGAAGGAAAGGAAGGTAGTAGTAGTAGTAGTGGTGTGAATAGATAGACGAAGAAAAGAGGAAATAGGATGAAGAAATGGGGAAATAGGAGGATGGGCCTTGAGAATTTTTTTTTTAATAACTGTTAGATTTTTTTCAAGATATTTTTAATTGGATCTTTTAATCTTCTTTGAGATGAGTTATTCGAAATGCAAGACATTCAATTCAACCGTTTAATTTGTCAAAGATATTTTGGTTATCTAAATACAAACATATTGAAAACAGACGGTCAACACACGTTGATCGCAAGTTAAGGGAGACTGAAATAATGATTAATGATGGGGGCAGTGACGATCCTGAGTCTACGGGGCCCTTAGGCGAACTCTAAAAATGGAGCCATCTTTAGACAAAAAAAATTAATGCCTTATTTTACTTAAATATGACTCTTCTAGCATTTTGAGATACAAAATCACTAATTATATTGTTCTAATCAATTTTTTTCGCCAAGTCACTCTCAATAGACATTCTAGCTAACCCATTTTATCTTTCTTGTGACATGGTGGACCGAATATACAATTTTATCAGCTTCAATTTTGGAAAAACTTCTCTCTACAGAGGCTATCGTTACTGGAATAGTCAACAATATTCTATATGTGATCCAGACATTTGAAAAACCACCATCCATTGTTTGCAAATGATTTAGCACTTCAATATGTTTTTTACTTCTTCAGGTAAGATGTTACACAAAACTTTTAATTCTAAAGCTAAATCTCTTGCATTAATATCAAAAAGATTGTCATGCTTCAAAAAACTCTCAAGCTTAGTGCAATATAAGGTCACACTTTCATTATCAGCGGATTGCAACTTCTTCAAGTCAAACAAAAACCTAAAAGTCTCTCCATATATTTGAAGTTATTCAAACCTACTTCTAAAAGAATAAATAAATTTATCTACTATGTATAAAAAGTAGTCAACTCTAAAGGATTCCTCAACTGAACGTATTAACTCTCCATTGTTAGTCTCATCAAATTGTCTTTTTCTTCTAATGATTCTTTTTGTTTTAAAAATAGGTTCAATATCTATTGCACTAGCTATTTCTTTAGCTTCAATCACGACCTCCACAAATCCAGTCTCCCTATATTGTTCAAAAAATGAGATGAGTCCACTTAGTTTTTCTATGGCTAACTTAATATCCACATCTTCAGCTTGAAGTGTTTTACTAACGATATTGATAGCAAATAATAAATTGTGCCATATTATCAAACTAACCAAGTATTCAAAACTTTCGATTTTCATTGGTTGCTAAGGATTGAGCTTCACTATTTGTCTTTGGATCTTCAATAGTATTAACCAAGTCAAGTAAATTATCCATAATTTGTGAAGTTTGGTAGCGTATTGCTTTAACACTCTCAACACGACTTTCCCAACGTGTTTGTGATAAATGGCTTAACTGTGAGGTTTCCAACATAATGCATCAAAATAGCCCAACGTTTTGTAGATGATGTGAACAATGAATGTATGCGTTGTATAACTCCAAAGAAAGATATTATTTTTTCACAGGAGCTGCCCATGTGTCAAAGTACAAGATTAAAGTAATGACAACAACATGGTGTGTAAAATGTTCTAGGATTCTCCTTAAGCAAACTATTTTAAACACCTTTGTTTCTCCATTTCATATTTGATCCATTATCATATCTTTGCCCTCTTATATCACCAACATCAAGATCAAGTGTTTGCAAAAATATCTATGAGCACATTAAAAAGCCCTAGCCCTGATGTATCGTTTACCTTTAAAAATTGTATAAAAAAATTCATCAACTTTTATTTGTTTGACAGAAACATCAACACATCACAGTATAAGAGACATTTATTCTTCATGACTAATGTCAGGAGTACAATCAAGTATAAATAGAAAAAATTTACCGACTTTATTCTTCCTATAATTGTACTTCTAATCTCATTTGCTAAGAGTCACTACAAAAAAAAAATGTTTAATAGCTACAATTATTAGAGACGGAATTACTCTAATTTAAAGATTTGCGACAGCAAAATACCGTCACTAATCCTTTTGGTAGCTGCCCAAGCTCATAATCATAAAATATGTGCTTGTGTCGGTAAAATCGTGGCTAAATTAAGAAATAACTGTAGCTAATTAAAGCATTTGTGACGACATATTAGTTGTCGCTAAGTTTTACAAAAAAAATTGTTTGCTACGGTATATGCCGCCCTTAATGGATTTTTATTGAAAAAAAATATATAAAAAAAACATTTGGGACGGTATATTAGCCGTCGCTAAGTTTTACAAATAAAAATTGATTGCTACGGTATAAGCCGTCCCTAATGGATTTAAAAAAAAATTATATATATATACAAAAAAACATTTGGGACGATACATTAGCTATCGCTAAGTTTTACAAATAAAAATTGGTTGCTATGGTATAAGTCGTCCCTAATGGATTTTTTGAAAAAAAAATATATACACAAAAAAACATTTGGGACAGTATATTAGCTGTCGCTAAGTTTTACAAATAAAATTTGGTTGCTAGTTGCTACGGTATAAGCCGTCCCTAATGGATTTTTTTTTGAAAAACAAAAATATATACATAAAAAACAATGCTCTCTCTTCGATTCCCCCTCCCCCTTCCAGAACCCAAGCTCTTCTCCCTCCCCAAATCAACCCGACTTTCCCCAATTTCAATCAAAAGACCTCCTTCCCGCCTCACCCCATCTCGTCTCTCCCTCTTCGACTCCACCGTTTCTGCTTTTGTGGAAAAAGAACTGAGGACGGCCAGGTTACACAAAAGAGGTATAGATGAGTACATAATTTGTCTATTTCTAGAATTCTAAAATTCTTTTCCATCTTCGGTAATGATCTCTTTTGTAACTGTATTATATTTTGCTCGACTAATTATTCTTCTTGAGAAATTCACCACCATTATTTTGTGTCTCATTTTTATTTTTTTTTATCTAACATGTATGAATATGAACATGAAACTTAACATGTTTTGTTCTTGACTGTTTTGGGTCATACTTGCAGTGCTTATGCAAATTAGGCAACACAGATAGCTTATTAGTTAATTGGTGGACTTTGAGGACATGCACTGTAAGTCTCATGTTTTCCTTGGAAATTAAGGTTGTTCTTGATTGTTGATGTCATTTAAGATTCAGGTTGAGTGGGGAGCGTAGATTCTCTATCAGATGTGAATAATAAATAAGATTTTGATAATAGGAATCATTTTCATCTGTGACTTGTTGAAAATAGGAATAAAGTTTGAGAATATCATTTATCAAAAAAATATTTGGCTGTGACTAGATATGTGTATGTGCATCAGCCAAACCCTTCAGTGCCATGTGATTTTCAGATGCTATACTTGGTTGGTTCCTACAGAACTTTACAAGATGGTATGTGACCCAAATGAAACAGATCTTGACATACATATTCCAGCAGTCATGTTCCCTCAAGATGCTGGCTCAATCTTGGACAATAATCTTGAAAACAACTCTTCAGGTAGGCTTTATGTTTATTACATATTTTACCCATTTGTTAATTTGAATTTGAATAGAAATCAATGTAGTTCCACTTCAGTTAAATTTTTTGATGCCAGATCATTGCTTAGTATCACAAATGGGTTTTTGGTGGATGTTTTCTTCTTGTGTTGCTCTCTTATGTCTTTTTATTCTCAAGGTTTCAAGCGAATGCGTGAATATTCATACTGCAATGCATAATGCTATCCTCAATTTGGTTGACAAGATAAGGTTAAATGCATGACATCTCTTTCTTACAATATCATTATGCTCAAGTCATTCTTGAAACAGTTATTCGAGATGCAGCAGGATGATGTTGTTAGAGCACTTGAAATTTATAAGAAAGCAGCAAATCAGGTAGATGCTATCACAAAACATGTTTTCTGATCATTATATATTTGCAAACAACCATTCCCAGTCATTTTTTTACTCTTTCTAACTAGTTTCAATATTCTTTTAACTGATGAAGTGCCTTCATTTTTTTGCAGGCTGAAAGATTGTTTGATTTCTATGAAACTTGCAGATGCCTTGAATTTGGACGGGGAGAAAAGTTTATTAAGATTGAAAAGGCATGGACACACCGGATTTGTCTTTCCAAAATCCTTTTTGTTGTTTATTGTTAAACCTTGATTCAAAATTGGTCAGTTTTAGTTTGTCCTTGATTGTTAATCCATGTAAGTTTTCTGTTTATGTAGCCCCCTGAATCATATATAATATCAATTTGAGGTTGATAAAGTAATAAAGTTGTTTGGGATTGTATTTTTTGTGATTGACAAGTTATTGATTATATGAACAAGGTTAGCTAATTAAATCATTTGCGACGGCATATTAGCTGTCGCTAAGTTTTACAAATAAAAACTGATTGCTATGGTACAAGTCGTCCCCACTACATAAAAACTGACTTTTTCTGTTTATGTGCTTGTTCATATAAACCTATTGACTTTTTGCACGCGCATCCCGAGCGGGATGAACGGCTCCCACCCCCGCCACCTCACTTCCCTCGCCCATTTCCTCGCTGTGTAGAATCACTAAAAAAAAATTGACTGCTACGGTTTATGCAGTCCCTAATTGATTTTTTTTTGAAGAGCAATTCTATATGTCGAGGCTTTGGGCGAGGTTTTTGGCGAGGAAGGTGCGTCGCACGCTGGTGCAGCTGACGTGGTGAAAAAAAAAAAAAAAAAAAATTTGCGAGGGAAACGAAAATTTTGGGCGAGAAGAAGAGGGAATGGAAGACCATTCATGAGTTTATTTCCCTCTCTCGCTCTGCGTCTCTCGCTCCCTCTGTCTCTCGCTCCCTGTTTCTCTCGCTCTGTGTCTCTCGCTCCCTCTGTCTCTCGCTCCATCTCCTCTCCCTCTCCCTCTCCCCATTATCGACCCCATTTTCGGCAGATTCGACACTAAAACGAACGAAAATTTAGGAAGAAGAAGGAAATAAGGAGAAGAGAAGAAGGTCTCCTTCGTCCTTTCCCTCTCTCAAAAGGTATATTTTCCCTCTCATTTTAGGTTTTAGGTTTTAGGTTTTTGGTTTGTAGTTTTTGATTTTCCCTTTACTTGGGTGTTTTAGGTTATTGGTTTTGGACAAGAAGTTGGTTTTCATCGCTCGGACGCAGAGGTAAGCCCATTCTTCTTCTCTTCGTTTCGTCTTCAGATCTAGGGTTCATCTAGGGTGAATTTTTTTTTTTTTATTTCAGTGTTCTTCAGCCGAAGAGCTTCATGTAGGGTTCATTTTTTTTTTTTCAGTGTTCTTCAACCGAAGAGCTTGTAATAATTTCAGTGTTCATGTGGATTTTTTTTTTTTTTATTTTTTTTTTTTTATGAATTGTGGGTTTTTTTTTTTTTTTTTTTTTATAATTTCAGTGTTCATATCTGTAGAATTTTTCTTTTTCTTTAAGATTTGTTTTTATCAAAACTATTCTTAGATCTATATTCGTAATCGTGTTAAGGCACCACATGCGAGGTAATACTCGGCGAGCCCACGATTATTAAGATTAGATTAAAGAAGAATCTTCAAAATCATGACTATATTCATGATATTTATATCAGATCTAGGGTTCATTTTTTTTTTTAATTTCAGTGTTCTTCAGCCGAAGAGCTTCATCTAGGGTTCATTTTTTTATTTATTTCAGTGTTCTTCAACCGAAGAGCTTCATCTAGAGTTCATTTTAATTGTAATAATTTCAGTGTTCATGTGGGTTTTTATTTTTATTTTTATAATTTCAGTGTTCATATCATGTATTCTATTTCCTACTTGAACTGTAAATTAGTTGAACCTGCCACTAAGGTCCTAGATTTTTTTTGTTTAATTTCAGTGTTCATGTGGTTTTGTTTTTTTGTATTTTTCATTTCATTTCTGTTTTGATTTCTGCTTATCATCGCCCTGTGATTTATAAACAAACATTATAGGAATGGATAGTGTAGAAGATAATGATTGTATGTTGGTGGAAGAAAATGTACAAGAGGTGAGAGAACCTAAATATGGGATGGAATTCGTCAACCTTGACGAGTTCCAACGATATTATCGTGAATATGGTAATGCAAATAAAATTATGGCTTAAAAACCTTTAGCCTTTTATTTGTAAGTATTTCCTTCTGTTCTTAAGTTTTCATCTTTCTGTATTTATTGTACATATTAACTAAATAAAGTCTTGTTGTAATGTATAATGAAATTAAGGCAGAAACAACCGATAAGGTTTAATCATATGCAACACTAACTCCCTTTGTTCTTCTCTTTGTTTCGTCTTCAACCTTCAAAGCTTCAATTTATTTTTTCTCCTCTTATTTTAGATCTAGGGTTTACGATTTTTGTTCAGAAATAGTCTATACATCTTAGGTTTATGTACTTGAGTTTCAAGATGTTAATGAACTTTTAGACCTTTGTGTGAGTTTCGACTTTGTTCGCACGCCTGAATTCCAACAGCCTCTCACACTATACTTCCCTCTTCCTTATATCCCCTCCTGTTGCAGGAATGGCATTCAGAGTGTATGTTGTCTATCGAGGTCGTCAGCCAGGAGTATACCTAAACTGGCCCGCATGTTTTTCGTCGGTATCAGGGTATAGTCATGCTTCTTACAAGGGGTTTATGTCAGTTGAAGAAGCTGAGGAATCATACAAGTTGTGGGTTCGCTCAGAAGCGGTGAGGAGAGATTCGGAGGAATCCCACAACAATGAAGATGTCACAGTTAACAATGTAGTTGTTGACGATCAAGCCGGTCCATCGAACGATCAAGCCGGTCCATCGAACGATCAAGCCAGTCCATCGAATGTCAGTCAAGGGAACAATGATCCTTGGGCTTTCACGAGGGACTTAATCAATACTTTGATAATTGTACTTATTATCTTAGGTATAATAAATATTCTTAAGCAGTTGGACGAATGATGGAATTATATGTAATGTAATATGTACATAAATATGTATGATGTGAATATATTTCATATTCCAATGAAATTTGTGTTTCATATTGTTATATTTTTCTTCCGTATGGTATGCTTGTCATTTCATTGTGTAGCTTGCTGTTTGCATTCCAAATTCTGCCAAGATTCTTCATCAGACTTCCTACTCTCTGTAAGTGCACTGATTTGCTTATATATTACATCTAAAATGAATCGCTCTCGTATCTTTAATTGCTTTATAGATTACATTCAAGTTATTTGAATGATGGGATGTGTTGAGTGTGACTTGCAGGTCACTAAGAATATGCTTGAAGTTCCATGTTGGGGATACTCGTTTCAAGTGCGCTCCGCCAATTCGAGATGCAGACAATAAAGAAAAGATATGGGATGCTTTATCAAATTTGGGTTTCAGGTTAAAAGCAGCTCCAAAGAGAGAGTGATAGTAGCTGTAAAACAAGGAAACTTGCTTGGGACTGCTTTCCACCCTGAATTGACTGGAGACACTCGGTGGTATATATCTGTTGAGCTACTTTACCTATGGTGTTTTATAACTATGAAATGTTGTCTCATTTGATGTTTGAGCATTTCTTCTGCAGGCATAGTTACTTCCTGAAGATGGTAAGTGAAGATGAACATGCCATTTCATTTGATGTTGGAGGGCTGTCCCTAAGCTTGCAGGTCTAATTCAATCTCCTCTTCCTTCTCATGCATCAAAATGACTTTCAATGGATTACTACTTTGTTAGACACTTTTCTTTTGTCTATTCTCTTTGGCCCTTTCCTTTACTATGTGTTTACAATGGTTAATGCCATAAAGATCAAACTCAAACTTTTTTTTTTTTTTTTTTGGCACAATCCAATGGGCTTCTTGTTTTTTTAATGGATTTAATTTTAAAGCTAATTTTTCATGAAATTGTATCACTTTGGCATACTTGATTTTGAAAGAAAAATTCCCAATGGGGTTAGAAGGTTGAGAAAATTCAAATGGGTTCATTCACCTTTTTTCTGTCTCTAATGCATTTTGGTTCATAAGGATCTATCTAGTACATTTAGTTGAACTTATTTTGTATTACATGGTAACAGGATTGTTAAGGTGTGGAAAAAGTTGCAGACTGAGGTGGACTAATTATCTGAGGCCAGACTTGAAGAGGGGATTGTTATCAGAAATTGAAGAACAAATGGTCATCGATCTTCATGCTCGCCTTGGCAACAGGTTTATCATTGTTTTATTTTTCAATGATTTTGGTAGAATTCTGATTAAAAGACAATAACAAAACAATTCATTAATTTCAATCTCAAAGTCTAACTTTAGTATTAATTTGTTTTGATTGATTTTGAAGATGGTCAAAAATTGCTGCACAACTCCCTGGTAGAACAGATAATGAAATCAAGAATCATTGGAACACCCACATCAAGAAAAAGCTGAGGAAGATGGGAATAGACCCTCTCAAAATTGTCATACCGATGTGGCCTGAGGGTGTTCCAAATTCTAACTCTGTACAAGAAATTCTCTTCTGGCAGGTAACGTGTTTACTTATTATAATTTGGATTTTTTATCACTAGATATTACTACAGCTCTAAAATGTGTAATGAAGACCTTACAATGCAATATCTAACTTACTTGTGTCTTGATATACCTTGCAGAGTCAGACAATGCAAATGATGTATGCTGTTATCAGCCCCATCTGGCTCTGTGGACTGCAAATGCTCTGAAGAGGACTGAGAATGCTCTGTGGACTGCAAATGCTCTGAAGTACAAATGCTCTGTTGAGAAATAAGAAGCTATGCAATTTTGTTATATGTTCTGTTGAGAAATAAGTTGCTCAATGTACAATTATTTCTTACAGAAAATGAATGAATCCTTTGTTCTATATTCTCTCCTATTTATATACAATGCTCTCTAATACAATGCTAATGTAGCTTTGTAACAGACAGAATGCCACACCATCTAACAGACATAGCACCTCCCAATTGAACTACAATGGTGAATCCGTCGTTTCTGCTATTCGAACCCTGATGATCCCTTGTCTTCTATGATTTAGACCCCGATGATCAAGAGAGAGCTTGAAAAAAATCCAGAACTTGCAAATAAGAACTGGGATAGGTTCCTTCCCAAGTATCAAAAGTAAGGCATTACACTAGCTCATCTGACAAACAGAAAATGAATTTTCTTATGAGATGCAATGTTGTATGCAATCTCATAAGATATGCATTATTGCTGCCATTTTATAGCATCTAACAGACAGAAAATGAATGAATCCTTTGCTCAATGTAGCTTTGTAACAGACAGAATGCCACACCATCTAACAGACATAGCACCTCCCAATAGCACCTCACTAGCACTTTGTCAGCTGACATAGCCTCTCCCCATAGCACCTCACAGTCTGCGCATCTGCATATTTCTGAATACACACCCTGCCAACCATATTTCAGCACTGCCAACAAAATTTCAGCATCTTCAACACTTCTTAATAACATTCCCTGTCAATATCAGCATTTATATTAATTGCTTTGCACATGTTTCCTCCTAGTGTCAATATCTGAACATTTAAACTGAATTTATACATTATCAAACAATGCGACAAATACACATTCAAAGATAAAAACGACTGACATTGCAAACTGAATTGATGTCATAGCCTGCCAACATATGTTTAAGCTTGAATATCTGAACATATCAACTGAATTTACATCATAGCCTGCCAAAATACATTCAAACATATCTGAACATTTACTGAATTTACGCCTGACACTGCTATACATTCTGAAGATTGCTAACTGAGACTGCTATATATTCATCAAGCAATCGTCCCGCATGTAACTGCAAAATATGAACACTGAAATTATAAAAAAAAAAAAAAAAAACCCACAATTCATAAAAAAAAAAAACCCACATGAACACTGAAATTATTACAATTAAAATGAACTCTAGATGAAGCTCTTCGGTTGAAGAACACTGAAATAAATAAAAAAATGAACCCTAGATGAAGCTCTTCGGCTGAAGAACACTGAAATTAAAAAAAAAAATGAACCCTAGATGAACCCTAGATCTGATATAAATATCATGAATATAGTCATGATTTTGAAGATTCTTCTTTAATCTAATCTTAATAATCGTGGGCTCGCCGAGTATTACCTCGCATGTGGTGCCTTAACACGATTACGAATATAGATCTAAGAATAGTTTTGATGAAAACAAATCTTAAAGAAAAAGAAAAATTCTACAGATATGAACACTGAAATTATAAAAAAAAAAAAAAAAACCCACAATTCATAAAAAAAAAAAAAAAAAAAAAAAACCACATGAACACTGAAATTATTACAAGCTCTTCGGTTGAAGAACACTGAAAAAAAAAAAATGAACCCTACATGAAGCTCTTCGGCTGAAGAACACTGAAATAAAAAAAAAAATCCACCCTAGATGAACCCTAGATCTGAAGACGAAACGAAGAGAAGAAGAATGGGCTTACCTCTGCGTCCGAGCGATGAAAACCAACTTCTTGTCCAAAACCAATAACCTAAAACACCCAAGTAAAGGGAAAATCAAAAACTACAAACCAAAAACCAAAAACCTAAAACCTAAAACCTAAAATGAGAGGGAAAATATACCTTTTGAGAGAGGGAAGGGACAAAGGAGACCTTCTTCTCTTCTCCTTATTTCCTTCTTCTTCCTAAATTTTCGTTCGTTTCAGTGTCGAATCTGCCGAAAATGGGGAGAGGGAGAGGGAGAGGAGATGGAGCGACAGACAGAGGGAGAGGAGAGGGAGCGAGAGAGGGAAAGAGCGAGAGACACAGGGAGCGAGAGAGGGAAATGAAGAGGCTTCCATTCCCTCT
Source organism: Berberis vulgaris (assembly GCA_963556465.1). Classification (NCBI taxonomy): domain Eukaryota; kingdom Viridiplantae; phylum Streptophyta; class Magnoliopsida; order Ranunculales; family Berberidaceae; genus Berberis; species Berberis vulgaris. Next base: position 48,372,948 of record OY747136.1, read on the forward strand.
TCTTCTTCGCCCAAAATTTTCGTTTCCCTCGCAAATTTTTTTTTTTTTTTTTTTCACCACGTCAGCTGCACCACGTCACCTGCTCGCGTGCGACGCACCTTCCTCGCCAAAAACCTCGCCCAAAGCCTCGACATATAGAATCGCTCTTTTTTGAAAAAACATATACCCAAAAAAACAGAAGTTTTGGGCGCAAATAGGTTTGGGAAGCCCGCGTCACCCGCCCGTTCTTCTTCTTCATCCAAGTTTGAGCATCTCCTTCTTCTTCTTCTTCATCCAAGTTGAGAGGAATAGCTTTGAGCATCTCCTTCTTCATCCAAACTGAGAGGAATTAGGGCGCGAATTAGGGTCAGAGCTTTGGAAGAGCATCTCCTTCTTCATCCAAGCTTTGGGCGCGAATTAGTGTTAGGATACCAATCCTATTTAGTATTTACTTGAGATTAGAATGTCTTAGTTATAACAATATTCTATTTAGGGAATATTAGCTTGTTTTGAATTAGGAGTTATTGTTTGATTAGAATTAGGATTGAATTCAATTAGGAAGTATTATTCTTTGCTTTCAGTTATAAATACATATGATGTAATAGAGCTTAGGCAAGCAATACAAGTTTTATTTAATTTATTTGGTGGCTGATCCCCAATCAAAGGATCTAGGTGGTTTGATCTCCAATCAAAAGGTCAAGGTCTCTATTATCTGGTATCAGAGCATCATCGATTCTGAGCCAATTTTTTTTTTCTTGTTACTTCATTCTTCACCCTCCACACAACCTCCGATCTCCCAGATTTTCATCCCCCCCACCCCCCCACCCCCCCCAAAAAAAAAATAAATAAATAAATAAATAAATTACCTTGCAACAGCTCCGCCGTCACCATCATCCTCAGCATCATCTCCGATTCAGAGCCCTTCGCAGCAACCACCATCGCATCAGCCCCTTCGCCCTCGCAACAGCACCCCTCCGCCGCAGCACCGCTTCGCAACATCACCCCTCGCCCTCGCAATAGCATCCCTTCGCCCTCGCAACAGCACCACTCCGCCTTCGCATCCGCCTCGAAACAGAGCAACCACCGCTCCTCTCCCTGTTTCTTTCTCTAGCAGCCACAGCCACAGACCACCACCTTCTCCGCCATCACCTGAGCACCACCACCATCGACCGTCTTCCTCTCTGCCACCTGGAAACAAGCCGGACAGCACGCGACCACCCTCAACCACAGTCCGAGCAGCAGCCAGCACCGAGTTTTCGTCTCGGCCTCTCTTCGTCTCGCCCTCCGACCACACCTGCGCAGACCCAACCATCATCACTGGAGCATCCTCTTCTTTGCACGCCCGCAGCTGCAACGGGTCACGGACGATTTGTGTCTGATTTGATTTGAATCGGGAGAGATAGGATTAGCACAGTAGAAGAAGCTGATTTGAATCGGAAGAGATAGGATTAGCAGCTATTTGCACCCCGGGGCAATTACTCTGTGTACTACCACAGTAGAAGAAGCTGCTATTTGCACCCATATCGATATTCATACTCGGATATTTGCACCATCGCGATTCTCCCCAACAACCCTCTTTATTATGACGATTGCTGCATTACAAGAGCAGGTCAATGCGCTTACTGCTCAAGTTACCGGGATCTCTTCCCGCCTCCATACACTTGAGACCACTAATGCCACTATTCTAGAGACATTAAGGAATCTCCAGCCATATCGCCCGGCACCATACGTTCACCTGGAACGACAACGACCGATTATTTCAATTTCTGGCAAGGCCCTTGATGCAGCTAGACCCAAAAATTATGATGTTGTTTCCAAGGCACCACCACCATTGCCCACCACTCCAAGGCGCAATCCTGTGCAGAGACCATTCGTGCAACAAAAAACAGGTGGGCTTGGTAGCCATAATCCTTACCATAAACAACCACCGGCCCATCATTCGAAAGCGGGTATTATTAAGTGTAACCATCCTTCAAATGGCGTGCCACCCTTTCCTGTAACCATACCTTATCACGTACCACCAATGCTGCCTGTTTTTCAACCAGTTGTACCTATTCCACACATTCCAGTACATGAACATGTTTACCAACATTATCCTGGCAACTTCGATCCTCATATGTTAAGATCTCCATATGGAACCCCCGCGCATACTTTTGGTGCACCACTTGGTCATGTTGGTGCTATGGATTACAATAGAAGCTTTCAACCTCCACCGAGAGAAACCAATGCATATGCTGACAATTTTGCTAATCGGAGACAAGTTGCACAAGAACATGCTGGTCGTTTAAATAAATTACGGCGCCATCATCGAGCATTCAATCCGAGAAAAAATATTAGCATGCATCGAAGTGGACCATGGCCTTTTGTGTGGCCCCCTCCCTATCTTGGTCCTAGTCCAGGGCTTATGGAGGGCCCTTATTTTTCTAGCCCTACCCATATGTATCATCATCCAAGTGCATTAGGAGGACCTCCTCTTCGCGTTATTCCACATACTTGGATTCCTGCAACTGCCTCAGAGACGTTGATTTTGAGGGCTAATATTGTTAAGCAAATTGAGTATTATTTCAGTAATGAGAATTTGCAAAAGGACAACCACTTGATTTCTTTGATGGATGACCAAGGATGGGTTCCGATAACCAACATTGCTGACTTTAATAGAGTGAAGAGAATGACTACAGACATTTCTTTAATTTTGGATGCAATGCATAGTTCTAGTAAGGTAGAAGTTCAGGATGACAGAGTTCGAAAGCGTGATGGCTGGTCGAAGTGGGTTTTGGCTTCTAGACAAAATGCATCTTCCAATGATCAGAAAATGCAAGCCGATGTACGGGCTACTATGACAAGGCTTAGTGAGTGCAATGTTGACAGTGACAACAGTGATAGCAATGCATTAGACACAAATTCAACTATTTTAATTGCTCGGGAACATGCTGGAAAGTTCGATACCAACTTCCGTATCATATCTGATGTTGAAAATGCTAATTTTATTGTACCTAAAACTGGGAGTCTCTCTTGTTTGACAAAGCAAAAGTCACACAATTCCCAATCAAATAAGCCCCGGAGAGACTACTTGATTGAGGATTCTTTGAAAGCCATAATAAGCCCATTACACGCTGGCTTAACAAGGGGACCGACCGTCCTGTGGAGGAAGCTACTTGGGATGACTATGAGCAGTTTCTTGTCCGTTTCCAGATTTTCAGGCTTGAGGACAAGCCTTGTTTCAGGCGGCATGGGATGTTAGGATACCAATCCTATTTAGTATTTACTTGAGATTAGAATGTCTTAGTTATAACAATATTCTATTTAGGGAATATTAGCTTGTTTTGAATTAGGAGTTATTGTTTGATTAGAATTAGGATTGAATTCAATTAGGAAGTATTATTCTTTGCTTTCAGTTATAAATACATATGATGTAATAGAGCTTAGGCAAGCAATACAAGTTTTATTTAATTTATTTGGTGGCTGATCCCCAATCAAAGGATCTAGGTGGTTTGATCTCCAATCAAAAGGTCAAGGTCTCTATTAATTAGGGTCAGAGAGGAAGGAACATCTCCAAAATCCAAGCTGAGAGGAAGAGCATCTCCCAAGCTGAGAGGGAGGAACGTCTCCCAAGCTGAGACGGCGAGGAGCGTCACCCGCTGAGACGGTGAGGAGCGTCAACCGCTGAGAGAGAAGAAAAACATCTCCTTCTTCATCTTCTTCAACTTCAAGGTAGGAGAAATTTGGGTTTTTTGTGCTCTATTCAGGGTTCAAGGTGAGTAAAAATCAAATCTCTCACTTACCCATCTATTGTTGTGCAAATTTTGTTCAAATCTTGAATACCCATTTCGATTAGCTATGAAAACTCAATTCAAATCTTGGATACATGTCATGCGTTCTTTTATTTGTTGGTTTTGTCATTACTAATATGTGTACAGTTAGCTAGAATCAATGAGCTTGGAAGGTGCAGAGCCCATGTGAAGTAGTGGTTAAGGCTAGAATCAATGAGCTTGGAAGAGTTTCACGAGGGAATTAGGGCTAGAATTGGGGCATTGCGCCCCATTTGGTCCGATTTCAAGTCGATTTTTGTCGGAAAGTCTGGTTGTTTTAGTAATTGGTGAATCTGTTTTTGTCCATGGAGGTCTCCTTCCTGGTCATGTTTCCTACGGTTTACAACGAATTAATGAGGAGGTTAGGGATTGCATTAATGGACTAAGTGGGTGGCGGTCACCGGACTTTGCTCGGGGGAGAAATGTCGTTGTTTGGTTGAGGAAATATTCAGAAAAAGCTGCTAAGAATTGTGATTTTCTTTTCTTTTAGCAGTTTTTCAACTGTAAAAAATGAGGCTAGCTTACTTCTCATTTTTGCCTATGTTGCCATCTCGACGCCTTTTTTTTAATTTTTTTATAACCATGATCATGTTTTGTTTTACCAACCCCATTACCTAATGATGTGGGATAAGGCTTGTTGTTGTTAGAAATGTATATCCTATAAATTAAGTATTGTGTTTTGTTGCTGAATGGATATGAGAGGACAAAAGACTTACCTAGGTTGCAGGCGAAGTCTTCCAACACCACTAAGCCACTTGATCCTACAATGCTTGAGACCTATGAAGATTGATACAATTTATATGTTCTTTGATGGAGAGATGGACTGTAGATTAAACTATTCCAGAAACTTGTTGATATCCAAAACAAAAATCCCAAGATGGAGGAACAAATGCATTAGAGAACTCTCTCAAGTTTTCTTAATGCCGACCAGTACCACCATTATCAGTCTTAGTGGCAAATGAACTATAAAATATATTCACTGGGACATCTTACTGGGACCTTTGGGTTCAGCAAAGAAGTTCTATCAAACTGATTCTGAAGGTTTGGCACAGAAGTATGGGGATAACTCGTTGCTGAAAAATATTGGCATGACTTGGTGGGTGGTGTTCTGATCAGTGGACATATGGTTGTATGGTTTAGAAGTCAGTTATGAACTTGCAAACAAGTTTCTTGCTGAACATCAACCATAGTGTATGAAATGGGGCTAGAATTGACTTCTGGCGGGATTGGTGGCTTCTTTAGAAGCACCCAAAGCAGAGTTCTCTAACCTGTTTTCTAACATGACCAAGAAAGCATGGCCATCTAAGTTATTTGTTGAAAATAATCATGGTGGAGCCTGCAAGCTCTGTCTAGCCATGGAATTAATGATTGGGAGAAGCTTAGCTATATGAGGTTTATCCAATTACTGTATGAGACTGGGCTGTCAATAAAGCAAGATGGTTGGGTGTGGGATTGTAAAGGGAATAGATTCATGGCCAAGGATTGTTATGAAAAACTCATAGCGCCATTAATCAGATTGTTACAAGTGTTATGAGTTTCACTTCCTTGGTTATTTAAAAAATAGAAAAACCATGGGCGATGTTTCGGAGAATCCGAAGGCAGTCCACTATAATTAAAAGAGAAACAAGGTTAAGTTAAAAGTGACACACTTCTTCTCACTGTCCCATGGTGAAGGTTATTTCTTCAATTGCCTTGGCAACATCAACTCCAATTGAGCATGCGCAAGGATCTTTCCACCCAAGCTTCAAGCACAATTACAAAATGGTGCGAACATGTTTCTGAAAGTTAAAAGACAATTATGAGTTGCTTTTGGAGGGGGATTGGAGGCACTTCTGCATCTCACGTTGACAATAAAGTTTATGTGGAAACTAGTGTGCATATTGAATGAGCACAATGCAATAATTTTCAACAAGAAATTAGTGGAGCTTTTCGCATTAGTATGTCTATGGGGTTTGTCCGCATCCATCCTTCTAGTGTATTTTCTTTGACTATATATATATGGGCACAGAAATCTAACTCAAAGGGTAAGTGCTCAAACATTATCGGTTAGCATTTTGTAAACTTGGGGACGCTCATTGGACTAACGTTATCGATAAGAAGAAACATATTTATACTGATCTCACATATTTTGATGGTCAGTTCTATGCTATAGCTCAGGATGGTACAATAGTAGTTTGTGATCTTGTTGCCTATGGTGGTGGCTATTCTCCAAGAGCCAAACAAATCACTTCACCCGAATCAGTTGGCGAGGGTGTACATTACCTAGCTGAATTATCTGGAGAGCTATTGCTAGTGTACAGTCCCAAGACCAAACCTAATGTTTTTGAGATTTTCAAGAGAGACCGAATTACAAAGAAATGGGCGGAAATGAAAATCCTAGATGACCACACCTTGTTCTTGAGCCGAAGAACTTCGTTTTCTCTATTGACTTCAAATTACCCAAAACTCAGAGCAAATTCTATCTACACTATTTCCCAGACCTATGGTGGAAAAGCGCATGGTATATACAACATAAAAGATGGCAGTCTTGAACCTTTTGATTATTTTATTAGTGACCAGATTCAGCTTCAGTGGGATGGAGGTTATTGGATCCCACCTATTAAAGAGGACGACAATTCTAAGCAGTTGGAATCAAGAACAGTTGATGCAGTTTGCACAGGTACAAAATTGGGTAGGACTGTTGGGGGTTCACTGAAAGATGGACATGGTAAAATGGCAGGGGTAACAACAAGATAACAGGCACGATCTCGTAATAAAATAGGTTGCTGAAATATGAAATAGACGAGATATATAGCAGAGAAAAATAGATGATTGCATTCTTAATATATGAAGAAGGTACGAGGAGAGAAGTTTTGCATGTCATTGGTGCACATCTCCATGACAAACTGCTTCTCTTCGTTAGGCTAATGGAGGAGTTGACAAGAATATTGAGATGGCAGTGCAGGGAATGGCAAGGAGTGGGAAGAGTCTCAATTTCTTCTTATTCAATTACCGAAACCAACCCTTTCATCAAAGCAATACTAAGAACCAGCAAGATAAAATGTCAAGAGTTTGAGTTTGCAATGGCGGGGGTGATGAGGTTACCATTGCTAAGAATACAGTTTTGTTTTTTGTTTTTTGTTTTATTTATTTATTTGTTGTGGTTGTTCTTTCTCATTCTTTTCCTATTTAACCGCATCTCATACTTGTTGATTGTGAAAAACCATAATCAAAACCACATATCTCATTACAAGAATAGCGTCAAGTACGCCTGTCACGATTTTGACTGCCCAATAACCAATTTGGTCGGGGGGCAAGGAATAACCAGTTGCAGAAGTTCACATTGATGAGATATAGAGAATATACAATGATCAAAACCTATCAATCTCTTGTCTTCTATCACAATAAGAGCTCCTAATCCTATGCAGAAGTTCGAAATAAGGAGTTTTTAGGATCCCAAGCCAATGTCAAAGGAAGGTTGTTGGAAGTAATATTCCTTCCAGTGATTGCTTGTAAAAGTTTCAGCATAATATACTGAAATATCAACTCTTGACATACATTTTTATTTACTAGTGCAAATGCGTGCGCCCTGTAAAAACACTTGCCATTCTATCATTAGAAACATTCTGCCAACTTATTGATTGTTTTCTGCTTATTGATTGAACATAAGCTTATTGATTGTTTTCTGTTTATTGATTGAACATAAATTTCTTGTTCGAGATAATATACATCTCTAGAAAGCGGTATGTAGGCAGTTATACATGTATTTGAGTTTGAATACACAAGGGGTAATTTTTCCTGTTATGCAATCATTTGTAAATAGTTTCCACCATACCACAGGGGCAGGCATATATGAATGGAGTTCAAGTAGTATTGAGTGCGAGGATGGGAAGAAAGCCAATTTTCTGTTATTGGCATTATTCATGAGAATTCTAAGTATTTGATCACCGAAGTTTTTGTGTTGAATTCCAAGATTTTGCCTAGGGGATTCCTATCAATATTTATCGATTCTTTGTACCCTTCATCTTCTACCACCTTATTATCAGGTCTTCATGTTGTCTGTATAGGAATGCCAGTATGTTGCTAATAGGAATGCTAGTTTGAATGTTAATTTGAATGCTGCTTGAAGTATGTTGTTTGAATTTATTTCAGCTTTCAGCATTTATTTCAGTGTTTATTTTAGAGTTTCAACATTTATTTCAGCATTTCAGCGTTTAAATTTCAGCATTGTAGCGTTTAAATTTCTTTATTTCACCTTGTTAATATGTTCCTCTTACCTTTGTCGATCCTTCAAATGCACCAACTCAAAATAGAAAATAATATTTTATTCTATCTAATAAGATGTTGATTAGTAATGTAAAAAAACATCTTAGTTGTAACTTAGAGTCTCCATTTGAGTGTGCAACTTTATGAGATTTGTATTACATAGCTTAAGCATTCAATACGTTTCTCATGCACTGCTCTTTCAAATTTTACAGGTTTAGGTGTTGCTGAATTGATATTGGTTTTGAAGTGGAAGATATGAAATTTTGAAGTAGAACACATTTTGTGGGATGATCGATATGGTGTGCAAGATCACATGAATTGTTGTATGTATCGTTTTTGTTGTATGTCCCATAGACGATCACTATGATTTATGTAGTTATTTAAGTTTAAGTGAGTTATATCTCAAATTGAAATTGTATTTATATATATGTATAATTTCAATTTGAGGTTGATAGAGTATAAAGTTGTTTGGAATTGTATTTTTTGTAATGGACATGTTATTGATTATACGAAAATTAATATAATTGTGTTCAGGTTTGAAATGTTTCTTCTGAATGAAAAAAAAAAAAACAATAAAAAATGAATTTTCATTAGTAATTTTTTTAGCTACAACAAGTTTGTGTTAGCAACGGCAAATGCCGTCTCTGTTTTGACAATTTGATTTGCAACTCAGCAACGGTTTGAAGCTGTCGCCAAATAGCCATGGCAAATGCTGTCGCTGTTTTGTCAATTTGATGCAACTTAGCAACGGTTTGAAGTCGTCGCTAAATAGCTACAACAAATGTCGTCTCTGTTTAGTCAATTTGATTTGCAACTTAGCCACGGTTTAATGTCGTCGCTAAATAGCCACGACAAAAATCGTCTCTATTTTTCAATTTGCAACAGCCTTTGCCATCTCAAACATTTTAAAAGCCGTTGCTGTCTCAAATAAAACCTTGGAATTCAAATTTGTTTAGCGACGAAATTTTTGCAACTTAGCGACGTTTTTTAGCCGTTGCTAATTAGCTACGAAATAGTATATCGTTGCTGTTATATTGGAGCGATGATTCAAATAGCTACGGTATTGCGACGGTCGTTGAGCTGTTGCTGATTCATTTTAGCTACGATTTTTTGATACTTAGCAATGGTAAACCGTTGTTGCTGATTTTTTTTTTTTTTTTTTGTAGTGAGTAAGATTAACTCATTTTGTATTTTTGGACTAAGATAATGGTAATGAATTGATTTATTTTTGACTCGTTGAATGTGTTATTGCATGATTGGATCAAACTCGACAATCATCTCAATAGAGTCTAAAAAGTTTTTGTTCCTCCCTTCATGAAGCCTTTCCCTATGACCATAAAATTCTAAATTATTTCTTGCAAGAGTTTTTACAAGGGCAATTATTCGTTTTAACACTTGTTTCCAGTGTTCTTTTTCCCTATCTATTTATTCTTGCATACTCCTATTAATTGTTTCATGTTTGTTCAACCTTATTTGCAATTTCATCCACTTGGTCATGCAAACTAGGTGTTCACTACTAGTTTCATGAGCTTTAAGCCGTTCACTAAGATATTTCCAATCATTAGTCCATCCGTTGTTGATGTGGATCTTTTTTGGTATTGCTTGAATAACTTGCAATAAAAACAAAATACTTTATCCTTAACAATATAATATACAAGCCATTTCCTATTCTGTTTCTCTCCATTTAATAACACTCGTTCATAATGAATAGAGAAAAAATGTCTACTAAAGTCATCAACAAGAGTAATTCTACAGGGCTTGGGTCCCCCAGCCTGGTTTGCTGTCTGGGGGGGCGAAAATACAATTTTGCCCCCCCTCTTTAAACACATTCTTCCAAAAGGTGGTTAAAAATGGGGGGGGGGGGGGGGGGGGGGGGGGGCAAAATTGTCTTTTTGCCCCACCCAAGCAGCAACCTCGCCCCTTTCCCAGGCCAGCTAGAATTGGGGCATCAACAATAAAATCTATATCATGAATTCAAATTGGACCTTTTTTTTACTAGTAGGTCTCTAAAATTTTAATTAATTCTATACCAATTTCCTGGAACATAAATTTTTATTGTCCCAAATTTGTTATTTCCTATTGGTTGATTTGTTTCTTCGTTCTCTTGTTCATTTGTTTCTCCTATTGGTTCATTTGTTTCTACATTTTTTTGTTCAAATTCAATTATGTCAATAATCACCGGTGGTAGATTTATTTCTTCTTCAACATTTGATGTTGAACCCCCTATTTTATTAGGCATAAATTTATCAAGAGATTCTGCTAAAGACCTAAAAAGTTATTTTTCTTTTTTCAAAATCTGACTTATATTTTCTAGGCATCATAGTGACCAAAAATAACAAACAAATCAAACAAACACAAATTATAGCAAGTAAAAAACACAAATTACAACAACAAAGGGTTTACGAATTAGAACACAATCACCTGATAAGAGACCTTAGTTCCACAAATCAATTTTGGACTCACTATACTGGATTCCACAAGTTTTGTCCGCTTCAAGCATCCAAACAAAACAACACATATAATATAGTTAAAATTTATTAAAAAACCACTAGTAATATCTAATCTCTGTTAAAAAACTATTAAAATTTACTATATAATATCTGTAGCTTACCCATTCTCTTTCTTTAATCAGTGGCATTTTCTTTCTTCCCACCTCAACTCTATTCAAATCCACAAACATAAATGGTTTTATTTACAAATTTTCTAAGTTGGATTTATCGAACCAGAGCAATGTTTAGTCGTAAAGAATTAGAGAGAATAAAGAAAAAAAAATTAATTAGATAGGGAAGAGGAAAAGCGGATGACATGGAGAAGAAGAAGAATCACAATCATTAACGCGTGTGTTTTCTATGACGTTTAGTCGTCTATAAATAAATGAATTTTTAGGTTATAATATATATAAAATTTAAAATATGGGCCCTTAGGAAATGAGGGCCTTGGGCGGCCGCCCATGCCCAGGGACGCCCGCGGAATGGGGTAGCGTATAATTAGATATTTATTATAGGAAGAAATGATAATTAACCCTTTATATACATGGACCGTTTGACACGACATAGAAAAAGGAGAACAACTGATGAACCCGAAAATGACACGAAAAGAGTTGATAACGGGCTGGGTGGTGCGTAGGCGGGTTGTGTTCAAAGTTCAACAGTAATCTTGTTAACTTTGTTCTGAGATCTCGCTCAAAAACTCTCTCTCTCTCCTAACTGCACTAATCGGGCAAGCAATTCCTGGGATAGGGATAGGTCGAAGGGGAGTGTTTGTTGTTTGAATAGGATTGTGTTTTCCTAGGTTGGTTAGGCAAGAGTCCGTTCCCTCCCAACTGACTTGGTTCTCCATTGTTCTAAACTAGTTTGGATCTTAAGTGCACTGACTGCGATTGAATTGAAGAAGAAGAAGTTGAGCAATGGCTCCCAAGATCACCAAACCATCGAAGCAGCTCAGCAGTAGCTTCTTCTTCAGTCCCCGCCGAGGAGAGTTATTGTTGTTGTTGTTTATGCTTGCACCCCTTATTTGCAAATCCAGAGCAATCAACTCATCTTCTTCATCCACCACTGCGCACACCAACAATTGGGCAGTTTTGGTTTGCACCTCTCGGTTCTGGTACTCACTCAAATACCTCACTCCTTTTTGTTCCACTGAAATTATGATACATATATGGTGTTTTAACTGATTAAATGAACCAAACCCACGTTTCTTTTTCGATGATGAACAATCCCCTTGATTTGAAATCATCCATAGCTAAGTGTTTTCCTATGCATGTTTTGTATATTTATTGTTGTTGAACGCGCCAAATTTATGGTTTAGACATTTGATGAGAGAAGCTAAAAATAAATGGCTAAGTATGTATTTTTTGTGAGTGCAATTACTGGTAATGATGTTAGCCATGCCGGGTTAGGTTTGCCAGCAATCATAATCAGCTTTGGCTAGTAGTTGCTTGCCTCATAGGAGCAATTCTAGTAAACCCAATTACACCATAGGGATAGGAGGTTAATCATTTCTTCCTTCCCCAAGACCCTAATCTACCGGGTTTTTTGGCAAGATCATTTGGGCATCAGGGGTTAATTCACTTCCAGGAGTGAGACCATTATGAAAATTTTGTACAAGTCAACTTGAAGGGAGACAAGTTGAGCTATTTATCAGGCGGAGGCAACTTGTGACACAATTCCCATCTCATCGTGCTACAATGGGTGACCCAGAGGATAAAGACATATGGAGGTCAACAGATGCCGGTAAATACGAATAGTGGGAAAAGCTGGATAGGAGGCGTTAAGACAATTCAAGGGCAAAAGAAGCTTGTCTTGTATTGGCTATGAACCTCCAAATAGAGAATATTCAAGTTGTTCCATTTTTCTTGGTTAATAGGAGTTTGACAATTGATCTCGGATTTTGAATTGAGAGGCCACATCTTTGTTTTGTTTTGAGATCTTGCATTTCCTCATATAACCATCTCACATGACTCATCCAAAGAATATCCCATCTCAAGTAAATGGAATTTTACAGTACTGACGCATTAATTTATAATACCACGGCAAGAAGTTTGTACTTTTAACATATGTGATGTGGAAGTGTTAAATTCTTAGTAGATGTCACAGTAACACAAACTCTAAGAGTGTGCTAGACTGCTAGGACTCTCCAGGTCTATGTATTATGCTAGTTTTGGAATGGAGAGCACATGATTGGATAGCTCCTTGGGTGCTTACCTAGTAGGGATGCTATGCTAAGATTCAATCGGTGATGCTTGGTTCCCATACCTTGTTTTCCTTTTGTTTTTTCCTAGTTGTTGTGTTTCTTGTATGGGGAATTTTTTTATTTATTATTTTTTTATCAATAGGGTTGGGGCACTCTCCCCAATGCATTCTCCACATAAAAAATAAAAAACTCTGAAATTGGTGTTATTTTTTATTTTTATTTTTCAATTTTTCCATGATTTATCGATACCTCCAAGATCAGTATTCAGCTAGTTGCTGTATTTTTTGAATATTCTACTATTTTCTTTGTTGTTCGATATATTAATCAATTTTACTTTTATTTATTTATTTATTTAGATGCTAACAAGTGACAAAAATGGTGTAGTCAGTTTTAATATGTGGTTTCTCTTGAACAGGTTTAACTATCGGCACATGGCCAACACTTTATCTTTGTACAGGTAAGTAGGGATTACTGATGAATGATGATCCATATTAGCATATCTTTCTTTTTGCATTGTACTAATCTTTTTGTTTTTTACCCAGGACAGTGAAACGGCTTGGCATTCCTGATGAAAGGATAATACTTATGCTTGCAGATGATATGGCTTGCAATACTAGGAACAAGTTCCCTGCCCAAGTCTTCAATAATGAAAATCACAGACTTAATTTATATGGAGATAATGTTGAGGTGAGAATCTCGCTTGTTCTTTCATGTTTAATTTTATTTATCATTATCTTTAATTCTTTTCTGTAGGCAAGGTCTATGACTTAACTAGATCATGACCATAATAGCAAATTTTTTTGATGGATTTAGGATATTTACTAATATTAGCAATAGTTTTATTAGAAACTATTATTTTTGTAATAGCGATTCCAATTAGGGTTCTCACATTGGGTTCCTATTAGGTTTAGGATTGATTAGAAGGTAGGTTAATTACAAATGTGGGTGTAGGTTGCTCATTGTTCCTTGGTTGATTGAATCAAAATTATTTATTTATTGGTTATTTCATTTATTGTCTATTTCGTTGGTTGGTTTCATTTATTGCAATTTCGTTTATTCGCTACTCCGAATCTATCAATTGGTATAACGATTCTAGCTCGTTAGATTTGAAAAAAAAAAGTTTGAAAGAAAGATTTAAAAAAAAGTATGAAAAAAGAAGAGTTTGTGACGGAGTTGACAGAAGAATAGAGATTACAACCGGCTGAGAAATTGTACCTATGTTCGCATAATTCAGGGCAGCAAAGAGGGCTGATTAGCAGAATGGAGGGTAGACTTGGATCGGATCTTCGACAAGTCCATGGGACAGACCCAAGCATTGCCACTGCCACCACCACCACCCAGCACCGTCGACGGCGTGCAATCACTGCACAATTCGCCATCTAGGTCAGTCAATCTGCTTCACCTTCGCTCTGCTCCAAGTGATCGTCCGCCCCAACCACCATATCACCTTGATCACATCAGTAAATAGTCTTCCATTGGGTTCAAACCAGTGTTCTAAAATTGCTAAGCGGTAGGCAGGTGATGAGCAGGGGACTAGCGCCAAGAGGCCTAGGCGGTTTATTTTTCTGCATTATAAATTATAATTTATAAAAGTTAAGCATAATAGCATGTAAACTACTTCTAATTCAATGCAAATATACATATACAAAATGTACTAAAAAAGTAAAGTCTTAATTTTTGAATTTTTTTCGAACTGGAAATAAAATTCTTTTAGAGCATTGGTTCGAACAACCACCCCAGCTTTCGATCGAGTCGCTTCAATCCGTCAGTCACCCACCTTTTCGTCGCCCTCCCTCATTCGCTTCAATCCCTCCCAACCGGCTTCTTTAGTCGATCGCACTGATCGATAGCCACTCCTCGCATCCACTCTGTTCTTCCTCTCTTCCCTTCCACCCAGTGATTCCTCCTCCCTTCCCAATCTCCAACCACCTTCCCTCCAAGTTGATTGTCCCTCTCCTCCATCCAGTCACCCTTCTTCAGTTGATCGACCAACTTAATTGCTACTTCCAGTCGATTTTCCACCCCATACTCTTCCTCACCACTGCCTTCAGTTCGATCGAGTCACTCGCTTCCTCCCCTTGCCACAACCCCTCGATCTTCCTATCTCCACCTCATGGCCTCTATCGGAGCCACCCCCTCTTCCCCATTGCAACCCGACCCTTCCATACACCACCAAACAATACCTTCCCATTGTTCTCCAATTTCATCGCAACCTCTGTGTTTGAATAAGAAAAACAATTTTATATTTCAGTCCCTGCCCACAAATTTCCATTTGAGTCCCTGGCCCCATTGGATAGTTGCCCCATAGATCTTGTCAGTGCCATCACAAACAACCCCAGGCTATCGCAAAACAACATTTTGGATCCATTTTGGGATAGTTTTGAAATTCAATTTGAGAAGACGTTTGCACGCAATATTTAATTCATGAAGTGGGTTTCTTGTGCGACATTGATTCTTTGCAAACATTTTTGTTGCATCATTCTTGATTTGATTGTTGATGCTTCCACTAATTACAAAGGAAAGGTCAAAAGTCGACTTCTACTCGGACACTTCACCGTGAGCTCTCCTAGTGGTTGCTTGTCTTCTTTGAACTTCTTCGGCTTCAAGCTCGAGGACAAGCTTCTTCAACTCGGGGAGGTTGATGGAATTATGATATTTATTAATATTAGCAATAATTGTATTTTAGCAATATTAGACAATCTATTATTTTGTAATAGGGATTCCAATTAGGGTTCTCACATTGGTTTCCTATTAGGTTTTATGGTTGATTTAGAAAGTAGGTTAATTATAAATATGGGTGTTGGTTGCCCATTGTCCCTTGGTTGATTGAATAAAAGTTATTTGTTTATTAGTTATTTCGTTTATTGTCTATTTCATTGCTAGTCCGAATCTATCAGTTTTGTCTTATATTATGATTACAGTTTTGTCTTATATTATGATGTAATCAGGTATTTAATTATTAGTTAGTTTATTATTAGTATTTGGGCTTGGCTTATTAAGGTCCATAATAGAGTTAGGGAGGGTTAGGGTTAGTTAATTTCATGTTAGGAAAGTTATTGACAGTATAAGGTATAAAGCCATTCCTAGGTCAGATCATTTGGTAGTAGAGCCGAAATGAATCTAGTTTGATTTGATTCAAGAGATTCAATGGAAGATCTTATTGAGGTGATCTTGATCAAGAAGGTGCTTGAAAATAAGAGGATGCAACAAGAGCAAGAGGTTGAAAAGAAATGCACAGACCTGGTTGCCACCTACGCCATCTCATGGTCGATTTGAGGTGATCGACCACTCCTATGGGGCGTTTTAGAGTGCTCCTTTCCTCTCTCCGATGTTTCCTTTTGGGGGGTATCACAACCCTATGCATGGGTTTTATCCATACAATGGTGTTGTACCATACCTCTTTTACCTTCAATTCCAATTCTACTACCCCTACCACAGTCCATAATCTTTCTAGTTTCTACACAAACCAACAACCTCCACAACTCCATACTTCACTTCCACAACCCATCCCAAGCATGCAATCATACCCATAAAACTAACACAATGATGGAAACTATTCCAACCTTTCCAGGAAAGGTGATTACATTGCCTAACCCCACACTTGAAACACAACCTAAAATTTTCGAAATCCCCAACTTGGAATTTGTTAAAGTGGGAAAAGTAGTTGTTGAAGACCCAAACCCTATCAAAATTTACCAGAAAAGGAAGTAAATTGATCAGTATGTCATGCTTACTTTAGACGAACAAGGGAGCAAATTTCACACACAACAGCCACATGGTGGAGTGCCATTGTTTTCTACAGGTGGCATAAGTGAAGAAGATGAAATAGTTGATCATTTAGGTCTAGTTACTTCTGAGCCATCCTTCTGATCTATTAATAGGGGCTTGATTCATGAAAGCCCAAACTCTTGTATGTGGTCTCCACTTACTGTGATTGTTTGTGATAAGGGCTCAACACACAACCTCTTAATTGATTCAGCCCAACTGTTGGACCCTACACCAAATTGGGACCCGGGTTCGAATGCCTCAGGATGTTATGCATTGCCACCTAATTTATGTACATTATCGAGGTCTACTTTTTCAAAATTTTACCCAATTTGAGCTGACTTTGAGGTAACTTATGAAGCTCATCTTTCATGCAAGGTTCACAGATTGCGATTGCATTGTTGGGTGCCTTCATCAAATGTTATATTTCTTGCTTTTGCGGATTGGTATACTTTTGCCGTTTTGCGACTCGAGTGCTTTGGCCATTGCAGGCAATTATGGAGGGAAATTTCAAGGCTCGTCGATCATGGTACACCTTACGAGGCATGTTCTTTTCAGGATTGGTTGGTTGGCTGGATTGTACGCTCCAAGCTTGTGGACAAGCTTTTTTCAAGCCGGGGAGGGTGGTGTAACGCGGTATTTAATTATTAGTTAGTTTATTACTAGTATTTGGGTTGGGCTTATTAAAGTCCATAATAGAGTTTGGACACTAGCCATAATTAGGGTTAGAGACTTAATGACTTAGAATTAGTTAATTGCTTGTCAGGTAAGTTATTGGCAATATAAATAAGGCATGAAGCTATCATTGTAAGTTGGTTGGTTGAATGATTACGAAGAATTAAATTTTAATTCTCTTTTGTTACTTAGTTTTAGTTTTTTTCTTGTTATTTCCTAGGTTAGATTTCATCATATTACCAACATTTGTTTGGGGATTTTAAGGAGTAATATGTTGTCAAAATAACATTTCTTATTTAGAAAAGGTAAAGAATATATGTTGACATGTACAATACTCTAGTAACTCCTCTGAAATCATATTTATCAAATGAAATTGTTTATCTAGAAACTAAGAAAGAAATGCTATATCTTTCTTCACAATTAATCTCATATGCTAATCTTGTGGTGATTATGCAACATTCTCGTTATTCCAGGTAGATTATCGAGGTTATGAGGTCACAGTTGAAAACTTTTTACGAGTTTTGACGGGTCGCCATGAGACTGCTGTTCCAAGATCGAAGCGCCTCTTAAGCGATGAAGGCAGCCACATACTGCTATACATGACTGGGCATGGTGGAGATGAATTTTTGAAGTTTCAGGATTCTGATGAGCTTCAAAGTCATGATTTAGCTGACGCAGTGAAACAAATGAAAGAAAAACATAGGTAGAATATTCATTTCTTCTTCTGGAGATTGGTGGAATCCATAACATAAATAGAAGTGACAAGTATTCATTTATGATGTACATTGTGTTTCTTCTCCTGAGATGATGACTTTATTTATGCTTAAGCTCAAACTTATCAGGCTTAACTGCATAACCTTAGTTCTTCAACAAGGATACTTCCTCAGTTTACAGAAGTAATATCTAATGTCGATCCATTTCAATCATCATTTTCAAAAGGGCTGCTAATGTCTTATGATTCCTCTCTTTCTTTTTAGGTTCAAAGAGCTGATGATAATGGTTGACACTTGCCAAGCAGCTACTTTTTTCAATCAGGTGATTTATCCGCTTTGGCCAAGTAATACTTTTCTTAAATATAGTATAGATAACAATATATAGAAGGAAACTGGCTACATATTTATTTGTTAAAGTCATACTTGTAAATCACAATACGATGATGGAGTAGTTGGATAAATGGACGCACCCAAATTAAGCGGGGGAGTTATGATGCAATTGACTCTCTTGTATGTAAACATCATCACCGAATTTGATTTCCATTTTTCATTTCTTGGTGAGCTTTAGATTAAATTTTCTCTAAACAGACGTTTTTCGTAACAAAATATGGATTTGTAATTGTGTTTTCAAAGTAATGGTAACTGTCTGATTGTTTCTTTTGGGTAGAAAATGATGTGAGGTCTTGTTACTCTTCTATTGTTTGACTAGTCAACTTTACAGAATCAGGACAAGGAATACCAAATCATTTTCAATAATTTGTCAACAAAACTCTTTTTTAAGTGTTTTAGTTGTCATTTTAGTCTCTCGAGATGTTAGAAGGAGCCTAAGGGTATCTCCAAGAGACTACTCCTTATAGGCTCCCTAAATGTAACAAAATAATATAAATTTAGGAGCTCATCACCCACACTCTAGCTATTTTAGCATTTTCTCTCTAAAACACACTCCTTAATTTTGTTTTTTCATTTTTAAAGTGAGTCGGACCCATAGCTTAAAAATGGTTTGAAATGTAAAAAAGTGGGTGAGGCACATAATATGAAAACATTAAAGAAAATTTTGAGAAGCCAAAAGCACTCCCGACGTTTAATTGGTGAAGAGTAGGCATGCAATGGGGCGGGTTCAGCTTGGATCTGCCAGATCCAGAATTGAACCGAACATTCCTCGGGTCCGAACAGACCCGCACAACAGGTCTCGTGGTTTGGCTCGGGTGTAACTGTGATTTTCTGCTAAAACCACCAAGCCCAAGGCAATGTGTAACTTTTAGCTTTAGGGGGTTCTTTGTCATTTTCTATGTAGTATATGTGGGTAATGGACCCTTTGCATTCCAGGACCGATTTAAGATTAAGCGGATTAATCGGGGATGAATCGGATTTAATCGGTCTACTTTGTCAAAGTATACATTTTTATACCCTCACTAATGTAAATTATAATAAATAACATATCATGACAATAAATGTTAATAAGACAAGTATTGTAGAGCAAAAAAAGTCATTATAGAGCAATAAAAGTCATATTATACTTGAGAAAATTATGTATTCATGTCCAAAATCACACATTATAGAACAACCACGATTGATCACCGATTTTTCACCTTTGTTTTTGGCGACTCACCGATTAATTGGTGACCGCTAGACCCAACTACTAAATACCTAGTTCGGATCGGTCTACTCCCGATTTACAAATTGCCGATTAATTGCCGCATAAATAACCATGTCCTTTTATATTTTTATAAAAATAGAAGTAGAAATTCTTTTTGTTTTGTTTCTACTGAACGTGAGACTTAAACAATTAGAAAATGTTGTGTTTTTAATAGTGGCATGTCATTTTCATGCTTCCTTAGATGATGTGGGACAAAATCTCACAATAATATACATAGTTATGATAATATTCAGTTTTTGATTCGGGTGAGTTCCTCCTGATCGATGGCCTAATGAAGCATGGGGTAGAGCTGAAAAACAGGGCGATTTCGGGCGATTTCGGGCGATTTCGGGGGTATTTCGGTCCTTGACCGAAATCTAATCTCACCCGTCCCTCCTTTGTGGGATTACATCTTAGCCATCGACTGGTGGCAGCTAGGGCTTCCACTGCGACAACCCTAGGCGGCGCACCATCCCATTGCCGGCCATTGCCGGCCAAACAAAGTATCTCTGGTCGCGACACGCCGATACTGGCCGACTTTGGTCGATTTTGGACGTTTTCAGGCTCTTATCGAACAGATCTCGTGTTTCTGTTCCCTTCTTGCCGAGGCACAGATCTGGTGCCCGCGTTTCGGCTGCAGAGTTGTTTCGTTTCAGCCGCCGATACGATTTCGGTATCGGTTTCTGGTACGATTCAGTGACAGATTTTGTACCGTTTCGTATTTCCCTGATTTTTTGACACTGGCACCGAACTGGATGTGATGCCGGCGCCTCCTGCCGTCATCCCTCCTCCCCTGATGGGGAGATCTGCTAATGGGGGCCCCGTCGAAGGCGCGGCTAAGCCCTCTTTCGCACAAATTTTGGGAAAAATTCTGGTGGTCGACGTCGTGGAGACTCCGGTTGAAGGCACTAGATTCCGTAAAGAGGGCGCTCCAGCTATTGGTATTACGGCAACGGATGAAGTCCGCGGGGAGGAGTTTATGGAACGACATGTTATCGTCTTAAAATTTTCTAGCTACCGCCTACATTGGAAGACATTCGGGACTCGATTCACAGAACTTGGGGAATTATGGGCGATTTTTCGCTTGGCTTACTCAATCAACGGCATGTTTTGGTTCGTCTTCAATCGGAGGAGGAAGCAAAAAAAGTATTGTCGCGGGATTCTTTTTTGATTCGTGGCGTGCGGTTCAAAGCTTTCCGCTGGCATGATGGTTTTAGTCTGAAGGAGGACCCGGTATCGGTGCCACTGTGGGTAGAGTTGCCTAACTTACCTTTACATCTTTTTCATCCCCCTATTTTAAAAGCAATTGTCAATTCTTTTGGTGTTTTTTTGAGAATGGATGACCATACTAGATGTTTATCGCGTCCGGGCTTTGCCCGCGTGTGTGTTGAGATGACTTTGGCGGACAAATTGCCAAACAGAGTATGGATTGATAGGGCCAATAATAGAGGTTTCTGGCAGAAGATTGAGTACCCAGGTTTCAAATATTGTGACTTTTGTTCCTTGCTCGGGCATCAGGAAAGTGTTTGTCGCAAGAAGCTAGGCATTAAGGGCGGTGGCCGGGTTTCGGAACTAGGTAATGTTGAGAAGGTAGCCAAATCAAAGACCGAAAGTAACAATACCAGGCAACAATATGTTCCAGTGATCAGAAAAGGAAATTCTTCGAACTCGGAAGTGGGTGTGAGTGGCACAAAAAATAGCAAAGGCGAGGAGATTTCGGAGGGAGTCGGGGATAGAAAGCAGGTGGCCTTTGATCCGGTAAAGGTGGGTTTGTCCAACACATTTGAGGCATTGATGGAGAATATTGAGGAAGATGAAGGTCCTCCAGCGGAATTACAAATAGCGGGTCACAAATTAGAGCATGCTAAAATCGGGGTCCAGCATGAGTCTACGGAGGAATGCCTACTAGAGGCGGGGTATAAAACTTCAGAAATTGATAATGTTCTTGGACAACAAAAAAAGGTACCCCCACACGAAGATGAGATAAATCCGGAAACAAAGAACAATCCTTCTATTCAAAGTGCAGCGTCGCAAACTGTGACGAATGATTTCACATGTGAAACTCAGATTGGGCAGACTGTTTCAGGGTCGCAGCAGCCAGTGCTCTACCCTTCAAGAGGGGCCATGATTTCTCCTCAACCAGAGGCCATGGTCTCGCCCAAGCCAGCGCCATCCACCAAGGCTGTGGACGTGGCCGGCGCCATTGCCGCGCCATGCACCACACCAGAGAACAGAGTCTCGCCTCAGCCAGCGCCCCACACCAAGGCAGTGGAAGTGGCCTCGCCCCAGCCTACGCCCTGTACCAAGACAGGGGTCGAGGCTTCGCCTCAGCCAGCGCCCTGCAACCCATTTATCGATGCTACTAGCACAGAGCTAGGGGATGCTATACAGGGTCAGCAAGTGCAGGAATATTCGGATGATGATTTGCAGTCTCTGCTCAGGTTAAAGAGACATTTTGACAAATATGCTATCAAATCCTCCTCGGATTATAAAAGAGTCGGAGACAATTTGAATCAGGCTATATCTTTGTTCAGAGAAAATAGGTTACTTCGACCGCCGACTTATGACCTCAGTATACTCGAAAGTTCTAGTGAGGATAGTGATGACGTCAACTCAGAACCTGAGCTTGATCCACAGGTAGCGAACAGTGATTTGGCTTTAGGGGCTATGTCAGACGGAAAGATGAATAAGAGGCGCCACACCAAAGATATCAGCATTTGTCCCCGTAAATCCAATAGAACGAGAACAGAAACCAAAAGGTACAAAGACTGATTGGTGCATCCTATCTTTTGTGAGGCTTTGTTTCGGCTTTTTAGTTAACCCTATTGGGTCAGTCATGTAGCCTTCGGGCGTGGATTTTTATATGAATAAAATGGATGTTCTTAAAAAAAAAAAAAAAAAAAAAAAAAAGAAAAAAAAGTTTTTGATTCGGGTCTGGTATTTAGAACTAGGAACCAGACCTGAACTGGGATCTGTTCTAGACTTGAACCATTAGAGTCGGATCCATGTGGGTACCCATCGGTTTGGGCCAAATTGCCATACCTAGTGAAGATGAGCTTCTTGGAGTCTCCCCATGCCACCCAGGAAAGGAGTCTCTCAAGGGTAGTCTATTTATGTTTTCCAGCCTTCCCTAGTTAAATATTGCCACCTATGCAAGAAGCTCTAGAAAAAACCCAACATACAGTTTTGCATCTACAAAAAAGGTTTTTTGTGGCAACAATACGTTGCCTTACCTCAGTGTAGAAAGCAGCAGCAATTGTTGGCTCAACAAACCTCTATGGTCTATATAGATTTTGGTTTTTTATATATACTCCACTGTATGTGATGAAATCTGTATGCTGCCCTATTTTGTTGTCTTTGGGCATATGCTCCTTTCTTGTGATGCAGATGGTTTGTAGTTTTAAATATATATATTTTTTAAATATCTATGTAAGGATTGATCTTTTCAGTCTATTCAATTTGGAAGCTTTTGTTTGTGTGCTCAAAAGTATTAACTTCTTCAAATTTCTGTAGCTTCACTCACCTGGTGTTTTGGCTATTGGGAGCAGCATGAAAGGAGAAAATTCTTATTCCCATCATCTTGACGCTGATGTATTTTTCCCTTCTTTGCACTGGACTGGTTTCATATATTGGTTGCTCAAGGGTTTATGTTCAAGATATTTGTCAGAGGTGACAGTTTGTATTGATTTTCATCAAAGTTTTCTTTGTTTCAGGTTGGTGTGTCAGTCGTGGATCGTTTCACTTTCTACACCCTTGCATTCTTTGAGCGGCTAAATACGTATAGCAATGCTTCTTTGAGCAGGTATGTGTATCTTTTGTAGAGCATGCCTTTCCTTTGGCATACTTAATTGTCACATGGCAGCACTATTGGGGATTCGGTAGGAAATTTATCTAGGAAACAACAGAGCATGTTGTTAATAGCTTGTTGTCCATGGTGACTTCATGAGTTCAATGTGCTATTTAGCATTTATAGATGCACATTTTATATCTGATGCTTTGTTTGTGGAAAAAGTTCTAATAAACCATATTGGTCCCTGTTATAAGATATTAAGAGAATACTTTCTTGTGTATTTCATTGAAGTATTACATGTATTTATATACAAACTATTAAATCTAAACTAGGAAACTATATCAATTATAATCTCTAATTGACAGCCTAATTGCCAGCCTATTGACAACTATATACACACCGTAACACTCCCCCTCAAGCTGGAGCATAAATGTTAATCATGCCCAGCTTGTTACAAAGATAGTCAACCCGAACCCTATGTAATGCTTTCGTGAAGATGTCCCCTAGTTCTCCAGTTTTCACATAACCAGTAGAAATCGAGCCTTGTTGAATTTTCTCACGAATAAAATGACAATCAATTTCAATGTGCTTAGTCCATTCATGAAACACAGGATTAGATGCAATATGAAGAGCAGCTTGGTTATCACACCACAATTTCGCTGGTACTGTAGTTTTAATTCCTACTTCAGTCAAGAGCTGATATATCCAAATTATCTCACAGACAGACTGTGCCATAGCCCTATATTCAGACTCTGCACTGGATCTTGACACAACGCTTTGCTTCTTACTCTTCCATGAGACCAAATTCCCTCCAACAAAGATACAATAACCTGAAGTGGATCTTCTATCCATTTTGGAACCTGCCCAATCGGCATCTGAAAAACATTCAATGTGAGTGTGCCCATGACTTTTGTACACGATACCTCGTCCTGGTGCTCCTTTCAAGTAACCCAAAATTTGTTTTAACGCGGCCCAATGATGGATTGTGGGGGATGACAGAAACTGACTGACAACACTGACTGAATATGCAATATCTGGACGAGTCACGGTAAGGTAATTCAACTTCCCAACCAACCTTCGATATCTTTCAGGATCTTCAAATGGTTCCCCCTCTTCTGTAAGGTGTACATTTGGAGTCATTGGAGCACTACAAGGCTTTGCTCCCAATTTACCTATCTCAGATAATAAGTCAAGGACATATTTTCTCTGAGATAGAAATATACCTTGTTTACTCCGAGTGACTTCAACTCCCAAGAAATACTTTAACACTCCCAAATCCTTCGTGTGAAACTGAGTATGAAGGAAAGATTTAAGAGATGAGATTCCTCTAGTATCATTTCCAGTAATTACAATGTCATCCACAAATGTAACAAAATACCGAAAGCCAGGTTTAGACAAAATAGGACAAGGACCCCAAACATCAGAATGAACTAATTCAAAAGGAACACTAGCACGTTTATTGACTCTAGGACTTGAACTAAGGCGATGATGTTTTGCAAACTGACATGACTCACAATTTAATGAAGACACCTTATTAAATTGAGGACAAAGCTTTTTGAGTAAAGGGAGAGACGGATGACCCAACCTACAATGAGCCTCGAAAGGAGACGTGACACTGGAGCAAGCAATAGAACGCGGTACCGATGTATCAAGAATGTAGAGGCCTCCAGACTCATGTCCTTTACCAATAATCTTCTTCGTCATAAGATACTGAAATAAACAATGATCAGGATAAAATGAGACACAACAGTTAAGATTACGAGTAAGCTGACTTACAGAGAGCAAATTAAAGGATAAATTAGGTAAATGTAAGACAGAAGACAGAGATAGCGAGGGGGTAAGGATGATGGTGCCAGACCCGCGAACACAAGATGGTGACCCATCGGCTAAAGTGACGGTAGTAGTAGAAGTATAGGGTTGAAAAGAAGAAAATAGACTAGAATTACCTGTCATATGATCTGTGGCACCAGAATCAATGACCCACACTTGGAGGATGATGAAAGAAGACATACATCGGGTTTACCTGAATCAGCAATAGATGTGACAGAAGGAGATGAAGACTGGAGTGATTCCTGATACTGTGAGAACTTGGCAAATTCATCAGCAGAGATAAGGACCGATTTGTCAGAGGCATCAGTAGTGACCGCAATATGAGTAGACGGTCTCCCAGGTGAGTAGCTGTTATTTCGACTTACCAAAGCACCACTAAGCTTATGGGTCGTAATTTTAGGCATCACAGGAACTAGATCAGATACAACGACTGACTTTGTTTCAGCCATAACAGGTCAAATAGGTCAGAACTCGGAATTAAAACCTCCAAAATCAATTTTTTTTTTTTTTTTTTTTTAACAAATTGGGTTGTCAGAAATCGTACAAAATCTCCCCCAGATCAAGAGAAATCAGGAAAGAGGCTTGAAAAGCAGAGAAGAGCAGCTTTGATCGACTGAATCGACTGAAAGCTTAGATCGACTGGAAGAGTCGACTGGAAGCAGACACGCAGAGGATGGATCGACTGCTTCGATCGACTGGAAGCTTAGATCGACTGAAAGAGTCGATCGGTGACTGGAAGGCTCGAACGGCGGCTGGAAGGGTCGATCGATGTCGAACGGAGGCTGGAAGGGTCGATCGACTTCGATCGACGGCTGAAAGAGTCGATCGACTTCAATCGGTGACTGGAGGACGAAGTCGACGCCTGTTGGAGGGTCGAAGTCGACGCCTGTTGGAGGGTCGATCTGTTGCTGGGAAGGTCGAACGGTCTTTGACCGGTGCCTGGGAAGATAGATCGGTGGCCTGGGAGTTCGAACTGCGGTGAGAACCAAACTTCAAACTTCGAATCTTAATCTCAAACCCTAAGTGGCTCTGATACCATGTTATAAGATATTAAGAGAATACTTTCTTGTGTATTTCATTGAAGTATTACATGTATTTATATACAAACTATTAAATCTAAACTAGGAAACTATGTCCATTAGAGATTAGACAACCTAATTGCCAGCCTATTGACAACTATATACACACCGTAACAGTCCCCATTGCCATTGTTTTATTTGGATATGTTGGTAGGATATAGGCTGCAACTGTGGATTAAATCTTGTATGAGATTTGAGAAAGCAATCCCCTGTGACTTTTGACTCATTTATTTGTTCCCTTTAATTGCTTAGTGAACTAGAAAAAAGCCACAAAAAAGTGGGTATTATAATTTTGCATTAAAGGGGCATTTTGTTTCTAAGTTTTTGCTCCTCCAACTTACCTGTCATATGTGACCATTTTCTTTGGGGAAAGCAGCACCTTAATTGCTGATTCATCAGTTGGTCATGATGTGACTATGTCAGGCATCTTTATCTAGTGTGTTACAGTAGTTACTATAGCAGTATAGTTTATACACGAGTATCCGCTTTTGGGGAACTTGATTTTTCGGGCGGAACTTAGAAGGTTTGCAATTCTATTAAGTTCTCCTTTATGGGACAAGGAAAGTAATATGGAAATACTTTCCTATTAGGAGTAGGTTTCCTTGTTTGGTTAAAACATGAAAGTTCTCCTTGAAGGAAAAGTAAAGTAATATGGAAGTACTTTCCCTTTTAGGAGTAGGCTTTCGTTGTTTGGTTAAAATAAGAAATTTCTCTTTATGAGACAAGGACAAAAATATAGAAATATTTTTCTAGGAGTAGGTTTTTTTCTTTGTGCGGTTAAAACAAGAAAGTTCTCCTTGGGGGACAATGAAAGTAATACAAAAATACTTTCCTATGTAGGTTCTAGGCATCCGTGAAAATAGTTTCTCAACGAATTTGTTTTGAGAGAGTTGTAATCTTTGTTTATTAATAAGAATGCAAAGGTTGTGATAAAATTTCTTCTTTTTTTATTTTTCCGCATATGCTCTGAATCGGCTGCGTATCAAGTGGTATCAGAGCATATTTCGTCACCTTTGGGAGACTTGTGGTGTATAGTCTTGACGTGCAAGTAGTACAAGCGGGTCAGAGAGGTTCTTAACACGTTGCAAGAGTATCGATTGTCGAGATTGAAGAAGATGACGGTATAAAAGGGTGATGCAAAGTCGGATAAAATTACAAAACTGGAATTGGAAGTGAAGTTGCGAGTTGTACCTTTTAGAAATTTATGGAAAACTTGGAAAAAAACTTCGTAGCTTTCAAGAAGGGGGGTTCATTCGAATGAAGTGGAGTGATCACAAGTCTGATAGCGAGGACGAATCCGAGGATGCGATTTCAATACCAGGTAATTCTTCTGCGAGAAATTCCTTTAGTAGTTTGAAGATAGATTTCAAAATTGAGACTTCAAATATGATAGCACCTTTTGACGCAGAAAAATGGGATGGATGGATTGATCAGTTGGAAACCTATTACACATTGTATGAGTTTAATAATATCTAAAAAATTCCTTTGTAAGTCTGAAATTATCAGATCATGCAGTGACTTAGTGGAAGTGATGAGGAAATGTGGTATAAGTGGCTGGAGGATGTGTGTGGATTACCGTTTACTTAACAAGGTTACTATCAAGAATCAATATACTTTGCCTAGGATTGATGACTTGTTGGATTAGTTGGAACATGCTTAATTTTTTTCACCAAGTTAGATTTAAAATCTGTCAGGTGAAGATGATACTTGGAAAGACTGCCTTCAAACTAAACAGAGACTGTTTGAGTAGTTAGTGATGCGTTTGGATTGTTCAATGCTCCGACAACTTTATGAGGTTGATCAATGAGGTTGTTTGAGATTTTATTGATGATTTCGTTATTGTGTACTTGGGTGATATCCTTGCATGAAGTTGTTGTAGAGTGATCTAGCTCTGATACCATGTACGAAAGAGTATTCTCCTAATCTCTGTTTACATCCTTATTTACAGTAAAACATCGGAGGAACATTTTATTCACGTCTGCAGGGTGTTAGAAGTGTTGCGCAAGAGTAAGCTACGCTTTAATGGGAAAAAATGCAAGTTTTGGAAAAAACAGGTGTATCTCAGGTTCGTTACTGGTGGTGGAACATTGTGCGTGGATCCATCAAAGGTGGAGGTCATTACTAAGTGGCATAGGCTTAATTCATCGATTGAGGTTTAGGAGCTTCAAGGGTGTTTGCCAGTATTTGCGCAAGTTTATTAGGCACCTTTCACAGGTTGCTTCTCCATTTCATGGGTTGACTAAGGCAAGAAAGAAAGTTTGTTTGGGAAAAGGATCATGACGAGGTTTTTCAGTTGAAGAGGAAGATTTTAGAGGCACCAGCCACCATTTTGGCTTTGCCAAATCTGCAGAGATCGTTTGAGGTGGAAACACGTCATACTATGCATTGAGGGTTGTTTTGATTCAGGACAAAAGACGAGTTGCATACCATTCTGAGATGTTTACAGGTCCAGTTGAGCAGTATCCGGCATACAACAAAGAGTTTTATGCTTTGCATCAGGCAGTGAAGCATTGGAGGGTGTACTTGCTGGGCAAGGAAGTTGTGGTTAACTCGGATCACAAGCCATTGACGTTTCTTCAGGCTCAAACCAAGTTGCAGCAAGCTAGACATATGAACTGGATGTCATATCTTCATCAGTTTAATATTGTGTCAAGTACAAGAAAGGGGTTACAAGTTGGCAGATATGTTATCGCGACCGTCCATTCGGGCTTCTTTGTTGGTAACTATGCAAATTCAGCTGATTGTTCCTTTTGAATATGTGAAATGGTATGGCATTAATTCAGACTTCAGGGATTTTATGCTAAAGTGCAGCAGGATCATATTTGTTGGGGGCGGGGGGGAGGAGTACAAGATACAAGATGGTTTATTGTACACGGGGACAATATTGTGTATTCCACATTATTGTGATGATTGTGATATATTGGTGTGGATAAGGGAGGCTCATACTTCTAGGGTTGCTGGACACTTTGGAGGTGATAAGACTTTCTCTTATTTGTGCCGATATGTTTATTGTTCATGGATGCACCTTGAGGTTTCTTGATATGTACGGGTGTGTGCTTTGCAACACATTGAAGCCTTCTAATCGGAAGAGAGGTTTATATATTCCATTGTCGGTTCCGACTCGTCCTTTGGATAGTATTTCTATGGATTTCTTGGGTGGTTTGCCTATGTTCAAATCTGGGCATGACTACGTGTTTGTTGTGGTGGATCAGTTTAGTAAGATGATTGTTCTGATTTCTTGCATGAATACTGTGACACGTGAGGGTGCAACAAAGTTTTTCCAGAATGAATGGAAGTACTTCGGGTTACCTACGTTGATTATTTTAGAGTTTTGGCGCTCTTTATGGGGTTGATGGAAACCACATTCAATTCACAAACAGACGAACAGAGGTAGTGAATTAGACTTTGGTTCCTCTTTCGAGAGGTTGTAACAGTCGGCATCCCAAGACTTGTGATGAGAGCCTCCCATATATTCAGCTTGCTTTGAATCGTTCTTTACTGGGTCCACATGTCCACATCGAAATTCTCCTTTCGAAATGTGTTTGGAAATCTTGCCTTCTAGCCCATTTATATGGTTTTCACTACTGACGATAATTAGGAAGGAAAAGGTGATGATTCTACATTGCGAGCACAACGGTTCCTAGAGAAAGTTTGTAAGATTCATGAGGTTGTTGAGACACATTTGAACAGTCTACAAGAAAGGTATAAAGCAAAACATGACAAACATTGGGTGCCTTGTAAATTTGGAGATAGTGACTTGGTTTGGTTACTCATTAGTAAGAAGCATCTTCATTGGAAAGAAAAGAAGTTGAAGCTTATATGATACATGCCTGATCGTATTGTGAAACAGATTGGTGACGCTGTCTTACAGCTAGATTTGCTTCCTTGTATGCAGATGTGTTCGATTATTAATGCTGAATACTTGAAGCTGTTTGAGCTTCCATTCTGATGATGATAGTGAGGATAAGGTTTGGTTGCAACAGGTTGATGACTTGTGGTTTGACAGGGCTTGTTCAAATAACTCTCAATGTAGTTGTTTTTTAGAGAGTCTCAAGAGTTTATTCTTGAGGGAGAAACCTCTCGAAGAGTGTGTTCTCGAGGGAGTATTGGAATCTTTGTTAGTTATTTAGATAGCAAAGATTAGAGCTTCAAGAGAGTTTATTCTTGAGAAATTGGATCCTTGTTCTAATAATATAGTAGAAGGATTGGAAAAAACTTTGATTGATTCTTCTTTTATTATTTCCGCATTTTGCTCCGAATCGTATTGCGTATCAATAATAGTCAAAATATATGTGGCTTTTCTTTTTTCCAATTGCATCATCCTTTTCTTTTTCTGCTTTTATTACTGAAATTTGAGCTTTGGTGCTGACCTGTTTGTTTTTGAGAATTTACAGTCTTTTCAATTCCTTCAATCCAATTCTGTTGATGTCAACTGCATATTACCGAACAGATCTATATCAAAGACCTCTGGACACTGTAAGTATAGTGTTCTGGGTTTGAAATTGATTTTTATGGTTTTTTAGATAAACAAGCTTTTGCCATGAATATTTAACATATTCAGTGAAATGCATGTCATCTGTATAGGAGTTATTCATGGTTTACCTTCATTTTTATTCTGGTTCTTGTCCTGGTTTTTCCCACCAGCCTGCATCATATGCAAGTCACTCTGTCTCTCAGACTCGTTGGTCGCGTAATCCCAAATTATTAATTTGTTGAGTTTGTTCATATTTTCATTATTAAGAAAGTATTTTGGGTGCTACCTATATTGTCTATTATAATTTAACCAGATTAGTCTACCTTCTCATGAAATTGATCCTCTCCTCCTAGGTACCCGTAACAAATTTCTTTGGTTCAGTTATGGAAACCATTCATACGGATTCAGCCTACAAAGGATTCTCAGGCAAATTCTCTTGGAAGGTGAGGGAGAAGATTGAAATGCCCGTGGATCAATCAGTTGGGCAGAATGAGAGAAGAACACTGACAAGTACGATTGTTCAGGACCAAGTTAGTAACCCTGAAAAGGTGAGCTTTAAAATCTTTTCCTGTTTTTGTTCCCAAAATAGCTTCTTTATGGCCCATTAACACAGTTTTCTGAGTCCTGTAGGAGGAAAATGGTCTTCTTCATTATATACGCTGCACATTATGGGACAAACCTGCAAGAAAAGATGATATCGACATCTTAGTTAACTTTGGTATGGTAATCATGCTACCTTTAGTGGGGGTTTCTACCTGGTTATTGCGATAAACATGTCCAGTATTGTAACTTGTTTATGTTGTTATTTTATTCACTGTCCTATCTGTAACACCAGTACAAGCATGTTATTAATCTAACCATCGTAATTCATATTGTTCAGTTACTTGTACTTTTTTCCAGTGTAGGGTTTGCCCGTTATTCCTATTTCAAATGAAAGGCATTATTTTCTTGCCAAAGCAGAATAGAGAAAACAGTGAATGGTCCTTCTCTTTCTTTCTTCCATTCCATTTTTGTTGTATGCATCATTAGATTCTTCTTCTTCGAGGAAAAAGATATAAGATATAAGATGATGACCTCCGGTTTCCAAATGCAAAAACAGCCAAGTCAGTGTTTGGTAGTGCTGATGTGTTATGCCTATGTAAAATTGCTAAATTTTAGAATGCTCGATCATTTGGTACTATGTATTCTTCTCGTGTTCTTTCTAACCGATCAAGGGGTATCGTTTAAGTATATGTCCAATGGAGACAACAATATCATTGTCAAAGCCAATGGCATGACAGCTCAACGGTTGGAGCTTGGCGGATGGTACCACTTGGTATTGGGTTCGAACCCAGCTTGCGGCATCTTTATCAGTTTATGGTGTGTTGACCAGTTCTGGTCTTTAATGGGTTCTGGGATCCTATAAAAATCCTGCTCGCTTTTCAAAAAAAAAAATATCATTGCCAAACTGTTTTGACATAATTGTGTATAGTTCACACGAATCACATCTCAACGTAGCTAAGCTTAAAATAGACGGATAATCGAGATAAACGAAAATGCAGGGGAAAGGGAGAACAAGTTCCAAGTTTCCAACCAACTATAAAAAGCCTAACACCAATTAGCTTTTGGGTAACCCTCTCAACAACTAAGAGATCCATTTCGATGTTTTTTTTGAACACTTCATCAAGCCAAATTTGGACTACAGGAATGTGTCACTCTTCATCTTGATTTTGTTTTCCCATTGTGCCCTTGATCAAATTAAATAATTTTAGACATATTCCCATCCTCTTCTTCCCTCTATTTAATCTCTCGTCCTCTCCCTCTCCGTTCTCCTCATCTTTTCCACCGCCGTCGACCACCTTCTGCCTCTCCCTTTGTCTCTGTTTTGCAACCACCCATGCTCCCCTTCTTCATTCTTTCTGTATCTTCACCTCCTCACCTTTCTGCCTCATCTATTTATGTACATGTATTGCGCTTTCATCCCTAGTTTATATAACCAGTTGTTCACATATATCCCGTGGGTCCTGCTTCATCCACACTCTACTTTGTCAAAAAAAATCTTTATTCATTTATTTATTTTTCTTCTTGACTGGCTTGAGGATTTTCTTGCAAACTGTCCAGGATTGAGTTTCGAACCATCTTGAGTTTTTGACCATATGATCAATGATGATACATAAAAACGGTCACACCCCTGAGCCATACACGTGTCATGATGATCTCGAGGAATTACGAGCCCTAGCATCAGCCCAAGATTGATCCGACCCAAGCGGTTCTAAGCCCGCCCAATTCAGTCCGCCAGGCGGATTCGAACTCTTACAGCATGCTAGGCCCACACGTCTCACAACTATCCTCAATACCTGTAAGTCCTACTAAGGCAAATATCTCGATGATCAACTTCGGACTGGCAACTACAACAACTCTCTGCTTTCAACTAGGAAGCAAATACCAGAGTACATTCCACACAAGGAATCTTCCTTCTACGGATCGCTCTCGCATTGAGAACTATCTCCCGCGTATTTAGGAGCACAAGGCTAACATGAAACTTTCCTCCCACATGGAAATGATTTTGACGGCTTGCCACAAGACCATTGTTTTTCAGCGTGGTCGCCGAAAACTCCCAAATTTGTAGCTTGATGCGCACATGTGTAGATGATTTGGAAGGTGGGAGCCTAGTCAGTCTCGAACTAATCTCGACGGTTGCCACGGGACCACTGTTTTTCAGCCTGATCGCCAAACCCTTTTTACTCGAATTTGTAGCCCCCACATCGCGGGGCAGTGTAGATGGTTCGAAATGTGAGAGACTAGTCAATTCTTAACTGAAGTCGACGACTCGCCACGGGGCTACTGCTCTTCAGCATAGTCGCCAAACCTTCACTCCCTGAATTTGTAGCCCACATTGCTCGGGCATAGATGGCTCGAAAGGTGGGAGCCCCAAGCAGCTCACCACGCGACCAGTGCTATCATTCGAAACGACGACCACAAACATGAATCTAGCTGAGTCAACGTCTTCACGCTCAAACAGACTGACATTCTAATATTAACAAAGGCTATTCACGCCGATACAAAAATCGTATGGCCTGTGCCCAGATAAATGCTACTTAGGATGCCAACCCGAGCTTATGGTGCCTAACTCGGCACGAACGCTCTGACACATATGCTCAACCATCGCAACTTGTCTATAGCAGCATCTACAGTCGATCGATCAGACAAGCGAGGTAAGCCTCAAGCAGCTTACCTTGGGGACAAGACATAGCTTGGGCAACTTAACCCTCAGCTAAACTGTCTGCAACATGCCCACCATTGAACATGACTACACAACAATGACCCTGCGTCATTCGAAACACAAAATGGTCAAGCTCTCTGCTGCAGACAGACCAGTCGACGTCCTATTGATTCAACCAACCTATGCCAAAGCAAGACGATAAAGAGAAATGAAAAACATGCAATAGAGACAACAAACACGAAACAGATAAAACTGTTTTCATTAATGGTCAAAACGGAAAGGGGTACAAACACACAAAGTTTACTCCTTACCAGGAGAAGGTACAGAAACAGAAGAGCTAAGCCTAGTGGAAGAAGGAGCAGAAGTTGCGTCCACACGCGCCATGACCCCAACATCAGGGCTCAAATTGTCTTCCTAGTTCCATGACGCAGAGGTAACAGACAACTCTACAGACAACATCTTCTTATAATGGCCGAGATCCCACTCCAGATGCTCCTCCTTTATCAGCGCCAGCAGCTCCAGCCTGCCATGTAAAACACGGCGGAAGTCGCATTTGCCTTGTTCCTGAAGAAGCTCCTCCCCTCGCACCTTCGCATCAACAAGTTCATGCTTCAATAACTTTAACTTGCCAGTCAGCGTGTTGACCTGAGACCACTCTTCACAGCACTAAGCTCATGTCATTCCAATTCTAGCTGGTCCTCGGCCTTCATCGCCTTTCGAGCATAGAACTCCACATCGGATTCTAACTGTTGCTTCTGAGCAGCCCAGTCAGCCTCATTCGAAGCATTCTAATAAGCAAAAAATCGCAGTTCAGAATGTGCCTTAGCCGCAGCTTCCTGCGCAACTTCTACGTCTCGGCGGGTCCGGTCCAACTCTTGTTTGAGTCTATCTCTCTCGGACACCGCCTCTGACAGATCACGCTCAAGGACCTCCAAACGAGCCCCTTGAGTCTCAGTGGTCACGGTTGACTGATCCAGCCTCTTCTCCTTAGCTTGCTTCTGTAGCCAATCAATTTCATAAAGCGCATCAGAATACAGCGCCTGCATGTGCGAGAAGACACATTCCAAGGTGTATACCCTCTTACGAGCCGCCTCAACTTCTGTCCTAGCAACGGCCGCGCGGCTCAAGTGAGACATACCCAACATAAGGTACTTCAAGCCCTTGTCCATACACCCTTCTAGCGTATCCTCCTCGGGTTTTGGAGCGCAATCTATCAGCCAGCTGTGACGCCTGCTTATATGCTTTCTCGAAGCATACTCTACGTTTACCTCTTGGTGCCAGACCTGTGAACTCATATTTACCAAGTCCGGTGCAAATAGGCCTATCCGCGCATCTGGATGAAGCTTTCTCGGATTAGGAATTACGCCAGCACCACCCTTAACGGTTGCCACTGTACTCAGGCTCTCCTCCGTGGCATTTCCTTTATCACAAACAACCGACCCTTTGGTGCTAGACGGCTCGACGGGATTCGAAAAGAGAGAAGGGAGTGAATTATCCATAGGACCCTCAAACACTTCTAGCTGTGGCCTGGAACGAGACTGTGAACAATGTGCAGACTATGGGAAACCTAGCCCACGACACTACGACTACTATAAAAAAATGTACCAGTGGGATGATCAGATTCCACTACCTCAGGCAAGTCTTCACAGAAGCCTTCTATCAGAACAGCCCCGCGCGAATCAACAACAATAGAAGTCGCCATTGTGACCCGCACCAGATGATCATTCAAAACTTCGGCCTGCATGTCACTAAGATTCGACCCGTCTTCAACCCCTGCAAACAACAAATAATCTTTCTCCAAGCCGAACACATCAGTCTCTGCCCTGACAGGCTTAACAGACTCGCGCTCTTCTCTCACTGGAGCGGGTCGTGTTGAAGGCAACCCAGTTCTAACACGAGACCTCTTCCTTACAAAAGAGGCAAACGTTTCAGACGGCTCCTCCACGTCAGACAGAACGAGAGCTTTGGCCCCAGCAACCTTCCTCATCCTTGAATTGGCCCCATCTTCCAACTTAATTCACAATACTCGGTACAGAGTGGGGGCAACGAGCCAATTGTCACACAACCCACTACGGATGAAGTTGGAAACTCTTATGACATCGACCGCGTTCCTCTTTGGCAAGCCGCGGAACGTCTCCATGGTGTTTTGCTCCTCTAAGGTAAGAGGAGTAGTAGAAAACCTTCCTACGAAGAAACACAAGCAATGATTAACTAGCCCGCGATCAAGCATATCAAAGTCACGAGAAAGGGTTGAACTTACAGAGCGGCCTGAACTCTCGCTTTAGCGGATGACCCTTGCATAGAAAATACTTCGAATCCGTTGGGACCGAGAAGCAATACTTCTGCCAGAACTTGAAATCATTGGGAAGATTCACAAAGCAAGCCGGCGACGTCATCTTACAAACAACGTTACCCTTCAGCTAGAGAGAAGTCAGCAACTGTATTACTCGCGGAGTCACGCTGATGCCGGCCTCCTTAGCATTGATCAAAATCATGAGGATGATCCTATATCCATTAGGCCCCAACTGGGCCTGAGGAATCCCTAGGAGATCCAAGAACTCCCAAATCACGTCCACAACCAGAAAACGCACTCCAGTTTGAAGCATCCCATGATGCAAAAAGATGAAACTGGCCGGAGTTAACATTGGCGTTTGGTCACCCGTCAGGACATACAACGGCAGATCCTCAAGGACTCCAAACTACGTACGAATTTTGGGAAGGCCAGGCTTGGACAACAACCTGTCTTCAAAAAACTCCATGCCCTTGGCCAAGGTTACATCGTCAAGCAGGTTTTGTTGAGCCATAAAAAAGATGAACAATCTTTTCTAATCAGAACGATATCTTCAACAACAAAGAAAGTAGAATAGTCAGACTCTACACTGTCGATGACCTAAATAGAGATTGGGTCCCCGCCTCTTTTCCCCTGGACCGACGCACGTTCAATTAATGCAGAGATTGGCTCAAGCAACGATTCAGACTCAATCATCATGAGTGGCGCATCCCTTCAAGAGATGACTTAGCGAACCGATGTGACGGTCCACTAACTCGAGGGGAGTAGTTGTTGATACATAAAAATGGTCACACCCCTAAGACATACACATGTCTTGATGATCTCGAGGAATTACGGGCTCCAGCAACAGTTCAACACTGATCCGCCCCAAACGGTTTTAAGCCCGCCCAATTCAGCCCACTAGACCGATTCGAACTCTTACAACATGCTAGGCCCATACGTCTCACAACTATCCTCAATACCCGTAAGTCCTACTAAGGCAAGTATTGAGAGGACCAGCTTCGGACGGTCAAATACCAGAGTACATTCCACAAAGAGAATCTTCCTTCTACGGATCGCTCTCGCATTGGGAACTATCTCCCGCGTATCTAGGAGCACAAGACTAACATGGAATTTCCCTCCTATAGCATGAATCATAATTAGAGAATTATCTCCATGAAAATCTTCTTCCTAAACTACGCCTTCATTGAACTGGTAGAACCAAAACTCCTTGCACTATAAATAAACATGAGGTTGGTAAGCTAAGGTACGCTACAAATTCCCTGTTTATAGCATTACGCCTTCCTCAGATCACTGTCTGACTTCAACATCGGAGTGACATCGGCCACCACAACGGTGGTCTGCGGCTCGCATGCGTTACTTGTGCAGGTCAACGGGATTAAGTCAAAATAGGGAGCAGAAACGACTGCATCAATCAGTATTCAGTACTATGTTTTATTTTATGAAATCTCAACCATCACTTTTATGTTAGGTTAATTTTCATCCAAAGACCTTGTTATTTATATTGTGTTATTATTTTTTGAAATGAATGTATGGCCTACAGCTACAACACATCACTACTTTGAAAATTTGTTTTACGCAGGTAAATACATGGTTTATGATGTGCAACATGGGTGATGAATGGTAAAACTTAACCTATCAATATCACCATGGCCATTAAGTTTTAGACACTAGACACAAAGAAAATCAAACGCAATTTTCTCTGTTGGCGCGTATCAAACGTTGATTTTTTCTATGTTTTATGCATACCATTGTCCAAGGTCGATAAATAATTTAATCTCCATCCCCTATCATATACTACTTTTTATTTTTATTTAGGCTTCTTTTAAAATGATTTAAACTAAAGCTTTGAAGGGATAGGCTATAAAGTAGTTTCTTATGAATTTAACTTTATATTTGAAAATGAATTCAACTAAAGTTCTAAAGGGATATGCTGTTTTGATAAAGTAGTTTCTTATGAATTTAACTTTTAAGTTGTACAAGAAAATATTAAATATTTGGCTTGGGAGACCATGTTTGAAAATTTTGAATTCATCTTCAAGTTAATTATGTGGAGGATGAGACAGATTAATATAGTTCACGCAATTTGAATGCCGTCGTAACAAAGTGCAAATGTTTCATCTCAAACTTAAAAAACAACAAAAATCATGGTGAAATATGTTGTCACAAAAGTGGATGTCAAAAATTTGATGTGGGAATTTCAAATTGTTTTAGCTATAATATATGTGTGAACATGATGAAATTACTCTACCAAACTAAATCATAAACATACATGTATTCATTGGCTATTATTTTGAAGTAGTGTATCAGCCATGCCAACGACACAACCATACACTTTCTACTTAGCGTTTATGAATTAAACTTTTAAGTTGTATAAGAAAATACTGAATATTCGACTTGGGAGACCATATTTGAAATTTTTTGAATTCATCTTCAAGTTAATTATAAGGAGGATGAGACGGATTAGTATAGTTCACACAATTTGAAAGCCGTCGTAAAAGAAAGTGCACATGTTTCATCTCAAACTTAAAAAACAACAAAAATCATGGTGAAATATGTTGTCACAAAAGTGGATGTCAAGAATTTGATGTGGGAATTCCATATTGTTTTAGCTATAATATATGTGTGAACATGATGAAATTACTCTATGAAACTAAATCACAAACATACAAGTATTCAATGGCTATTATTTTGAACTAGTGTATCAGCCATGCTGTTGGCACGTCCGCACACTTTCCACATAGCGTGTACTCGTGCCGTTGGCACAGGACAATGTCATGCTTACGAAATGCCACCCTGAACCTTGAGGCCTTCAACACTCTCCAAATAGGTCACTAAATTACCAAATATAAAACAAATTATGGATTTCAATTAAAAAACATAAACCTCTTGTCATATGGTTTACAAAACATACATTGGAAATCGGTAATTCTATTAAATGAAAAATTGAAAATTATAAAATCACTTCAATAGATTGTGGTCCTTTAACGTTGGGTTTAAGAAAATATATGAAAAAAAATTATTGCTAGAGAGGGGGGAAGTTAGTGTTTGGGTTGAATAAGGTTTTGAGTTGAATTGGGCTTTGAGTTCTATTATTTTGGGCTGCAAATTAGCTTGGGGTTCTATTTGGGTTAAATCAGGGTTTTTGGCGAATTGGGCTTCAGGTTGAATTAGGCCGTGGGTTCTATTTTTTGGTTGAAAATTGGGCTGGGATTTCTATTTGGGTTGAATCAAAATTTTAGATTTAATTAGGTTTTGGGTTGAATTGGGCTCTGGGTTATATGTTTTGGTTGAAAATTGGGCTTGAGATTCTATTGGATTGAATCAGGGTTTTCAATTGGGTTTGGGTAAAATTAGGGGCAATTTCAAAATTTCGTAAATTGTGCGAGGGTTTTTTTCGGGATTTCTAAGGACACCACAGACATACAGAATTCACCTTTTGAATTCACGTTACAAATAGAGATGAATGCCTCGTTCCACGACATAAAAAATGACGAAGAACATTCAAGATAATTCAGTATAGAGTGAAACAGTTAAATAAATAACTACGATTGCACCCCTTTG
The DNA here is from genome assembly GCA_963556465.1 of Berberis vulgaris. Classification (NCBI taxonomy): domain Eukaryota; kingdom Viridiplantae; phylum Streptophyta; class Magnoliopsida; order Ranunculales; family Berberidaceae; genus Berberis; species Berberis vulgaris. The sequence continues at coordinate 48,412,691 of OY747136.1, forward strand.
TTTGCTCCTAAATGTTGAAAGATGGAAGAAATTTCGAGCTCTGCACAGAATGCTACCAACCGACCTTGTCCTCAACCTCTGACCCCGGCCCCATCCAACCTTCCTTTTTTTGTCACCCATTGTCCCCACACCTCAACATTCACCATCTTCTTTCAAACAAGCTGTTAGAGGCAACCATAACCAATATAATTGGGAGTTTTGTTTTTAAACACCAATCTCTCTCAACATCTTCAACGCCGCCTAGTAGAAGATATGCTCAGAACGTATCTTATTAAATTAGACAATACTTTCACAGAAAAGGATAGTTGATAAATGGAAGTTAGCATTTATACTTACTCACTAAGGCGTGGATGCACTCTACGTATGCGTTTATTTATAATTTTTATTTTATTCAAAAATTTTGATAACAAGTAAAATTTAAAATTGTATGAGATTTTTCCAAAGATTTTTAAGAAAAATAATTATTTATAATTTTAATTTAATTAATTGAAAATGTAAAAAATAGTTTATAGATAATTAGGGGGGGGCTTCGAATAAATGATATTAGAAGCATAAGTATAATTAATCAATGTTGAGGGGGGGGGGGGGGTGTTTTTTATTATAAAAGTATAAAATGTGGAGGAAAAATGAGAATTCACAAGTTAAATGTAAGAGCCTATTTATAGTTTACAAATAATTGGAGGGTTTCAAATAAATTATGTTAGCGGCTTAGGTATAATTGTTTAGTGTTTGAAAGGGGCTGGTTTCGATTTAAAAATATAATGAAATTTGGAGGGGTTCAAACTAATTAATGAAGATTTTGTACATAATATATCAATGTTGGAGGTGTTCATTATAAATAGAAAGGTTCCTGTAAGTTGTGTTCATAGAGGGTATGCCTAAAATACCCTCTTGGTTGGGATTGTGAAAAATATGAACTCTAGAAGGTATTCTGGGACTTTTTAAAAAAATATGGTAAAGTATGAATATTGTTTTCCATTCAAAAGACAATAAAACCCTTTGTCACTTTTCACGTACCTTTTGATTTTGCTTGTAAAAAGGATGTAATTTGGAGGGAAAAATGGTAAACAAAAATTAGAGTTGAAGACATTGTTACTGTTCATCCAAGGATTCTGTCGTTATAGCATTATATAGGTATCCAAGTATCTTTCACTAAATTTTGAAAGCATATGCTCCAAATCCTTAAAACCTCTACCCCACCTCCCCTTGTTGATCTTGGCAATGGATATTTTATTATTAAATTCCTTAACAAGGGAGACTATACCAAAATTTTATTTGGCGGACCATGGATGATTTTTAAACACTATATAGCATTACAAAGTTGGAAACTTGAATTTCAACCTACGAAAAAACCACCATCAATGAATCCAGTATGAATTTAATTGCTATAGTTAACTATTGAGTGGTATCACCCAGATATTCTATTTCATATAGCCAAAGTGCTTGGTTGATATATTAGATGGATGACAATACCTATCAAACCAATAGAGGCCGTTATGCTAGAATTTGTGTGGAGGTTGATATCACTCTTCCACTTCTTTCTCACATTCAAATCAATAATATCATGCAATCTATAGTTTATGAACGACTCCATACCATATTCTTCACATATGGTATAATACGACACAAACAACAAAATTATCCCAATGAATCAATGGAAAATACTAACGTTCATGATCAAGGAACGGTCCCAGATCATCAACAAGCAATGGATAATGACTCAACTGATAATCAACCTTGGAAGAGTAGATGAAAATTATGTAAACCAAGATCATGGTCCATTGATGTTGGCTACTTGGAAATGCTCAACTAACAAACTAATGGGGGCATTCCCATAAAAAAAAAAATCCACTTCTCATTAGATCCTGATAAGCCACAATCATCTCACTGATTCTTGGCTCCAAATATAATCATGTATGTCGAATGGTTCTTGGCTGCAAGTACAATCACGTGTGTGGACTGATTCTTGGCTATAAATAATCTCCATGATTATTGGCTGCAAATATAATCATGTATGTGGACTGATTACTGGCTACAAACATAATCTTGTATATGGAAACAATCTTTCTATTTTCAGTAGATTTACCTGTATATAAGCTTGTACTACTCTGAATAAAAAACATAATCACATTCATTCATACTCTATCTTTAAGGTATCAGAGCCCTACATTTTTTTTATTTTTTTTAAAAATTTTAATTTTTGGCCATGACTGAATCAAATGAAGTCACGGTTATGCATAAAATAAGAGCCACCTGATCATAGCCGTACATGTGGCATGGGCCAACTCTAACACGAGAAAGGCTTCAACATGGTCCCAAGTGGGCCCATTCATAAACTGTTATTCAGCCTGTAAGTCAGGTGACCAAACCCAAGTCACGCCAGCCCAAGAAACACGAATCTTGGAGTTTGCACATGACAACAAGGCCCGAACACAAATCTCTGAGATGCGATAGGCCCAAGATCTACTCGCACAAATCAACGCTTAGCCTAATCAAGCATTAGGTCCAAAACAAAGCAAAATGATGAAGAGGCTAAGTCATGTACAGATAAGATCTTGGGCGAGATCTCCTCCCTCCATCATGCCCTTAGTAGTAGTAACAATTGTGGAGGAAATACTCCCTAGTTAAGGTGAGAAAAGGGAAGAAGAAAAGTACGCATACACTTTGCAATTTACATCTAGTCTTCACTTTTCCTTGCATCATTCCCTAACTTAAGCATTAGAGTGCCTTCAGCCACCACAATGGTGGTCCCTGGCTAACCGCTATTCATTTTTGCATGCTCGAGATTAGCAAAAACAAATCTGGATACATCAGTTTGGCTCCATCCGTGGGGAAAGACAATAAGTTTTCCCTGAAATGAACATATAAATTTCCTTCTAGCTAAGAAAAGCATTGAGACATGGTCACCAGCACCAGATCTCGAACACTCAACGACGATGCCAAGCCAAACAACGCTCTAGCCGGAGAAGCCCAACCACAGGGCCTAATCGATCATATCGAGGTGGATGAACACTCGCACAGTCTAGCCACTGAGTCGGCCGAGGCTGACCCTTGCATGAGTCAGATCATGCTCCATCTGGATCACCTAGCATGGGTGGTAGAAAGGCTCACTCGAGATTGACAACAACAATTTGAGACCGGCCAAAATTGGAGGAGATTTCAGACTGAGAGGACACAAGGGAGCTCGTCCAGGAGGGCGAAACCCCCCATTGAGGAACAAAGGGCTTGCCGAGAGGGGAGCCTAGTAGGAGATGAGGATCATGGGGACCATGGGGACCATGCCTCGAGGACAAAATTGGCCATTGCCGAAGACCTGCTCCAACTAAAGGCGGTCGATCCTGATGTCCTGTATGATCTCACTGTCCCTCCATTTCTGAAGGAGACCATGAGTGCGCCTCTTCTGTAGAAGTTCGTCACCCAAAGTTTGAGTTCTATGACGGAACATCAGATACGTCAGATCATTTACGCCATTACCACCATGTAATGGCCTTTAAAGAAAGTTCATAAGCCACTGTGCAAAACTTTTCCCACTAGCCTGAAGAAGGATGTGATGACCTGGTTCCATAGCCTCCAGCCGAGCTCTATCGATTTGTTCCAGGTCCTAGCGAAGGCATTCATCACTAGGTTTGTTGGGAGCCAACAGATTAAGAAAAGGGCTCCATTATCTGTTGAGCCTCAAGCAGAAGCATGGCGAGACCCTTAGGGAGTACGTCACTCGTTTCAGTTATGAGCTAACCTTTATCGATGGTTCCAGTGATGACACGTTGGTCACCGCTTTCACTACCAGCCTCCGAGGATGTCAGTTTTATAACTTTTTCACCTTGGAACCCCCAGCAAATATGGCGGGTCTGTTAAGGAGCGCCCATAAGTACATCACCCTAGAGGAAATGTTGGCAGGCAAGAAGGGGAATCAAACCAAAGCACTTCTCCAGAGCCAAGGTTAGGGATGAAAGGGGAGATAATTTCAAGTGAAAGCGGATCGAAAATCAGAATGGGCTCGACTAAGCAAAATTATACAAGTCCAGTGGCTCCAAGTACCCTTATTACACTTCACTCAACTCCAATCTGCCCAACGTTTTATCCGCCATGGAAAAATGGGAAGACATCAAGTGGCCATCGAAACTCAAAGGGGATCCTTCTAAATGTGATAAAGATCCAAAACTGGATATGGAGAGGACGATTGAAAGAGCTCATCGGCTTCGAGGACATGCAACCCCAAAGTGAAAGAACGGTACATGAAACATGAGACATGGATCCTGAAATTGTATGTGTCCTTCATGGGGAAAATAAGGAAAGACAACACTTGAATCATTCGCTAAAGAAATCGGTACAAGAATTGCGAGTTAGGTTACACTACCTATATCATCCTGTCCAACATATATACGAGAATAGAGAAAAGTCCCAAGTTTAGCGTTTACAAAACGGGACATAAAGAGAGTCCTCTTCCCCCACAACGATGCCATAGTCATCTCAATAGGGGTAGCAAACTGGGAAGTGAGAGGATCGCTAGTGGATACAGGTAGCTCCACCAACGTATTGTTCTTGGATGCATTCCTAAAAATGAAAATGACAGAATAAGAGCTGGAACCTTCAAATAAAGCCATGTTCGACTTCAATGGAGAAAACTGCTACCCGATCAAAACGTTCACACTGCCGATAGTCATAGGGCAGCCAGACCTACAGAGTATCCCGATGACAAAATTCTCAATCGTAGACGCCTGATTTGAATGCAACGTAATCTTGGGCCGACCTTGGTTTCACCACATGGAAGCGATAGTCTCCACCTAGCATCTGTGCTTCAAATACCCCTTTGATGGTGAAGTATGGACGATTAGAGGAGACTAGAACATCGCATTGGAATGTCACTACATTGAAACTAGGCAATCGAAAAACGTAGTAGAGCGATCAGAGCAAAAAAACCTGGATGAGGAAAACCCGAATCCAGATAGAGAGGACCCACCTCTGCCTTTAGACGTCGAACCTCCACCCAGCCTAAGAGAAGGGCTAGATGATGGGCAACTAGAAGAATAGGCCATCACAATATACTTAGACAACCCAACTAACACAAAAGCAATCCAGATAAGCTTTAACCTTAACAGAGTGCTGGCAGATCAGCTAACCGCAATCTTAAAGGAGAACCAGGATGTATTTGCCTGAACAATGAAAGACATGGTGGGGATTGACCCCCCAATAATCATGCACCGATTAGTAGTCAATCTCAACTTGAAGCCCATCCGGCAGAAAAGAAGGTCGGTTGCGCCGAATGCAACTAGGCAATTAATGAAGAAGTTCAACACTTCTGAACGCCGGCATGATAAGGAGTCTCGATTCCTATAATGGCAGGCAAACACGGTCCTGGTAAGAAAGAAAAAATGGAAGTGGTGGATTTGCATGGACTATACAGACCTTAACAAAGCATGCCCAAAATACAACTTTCTACTACCCAGATAGACCAGATCGTAGACGCGATGTTCGGACACAGCTTACTCAGCTTCATGGATGCGTATTCTGGTTATCAACATGCATCCACCAGATTAGAAGAAAACCTCCTTCATAACGGACATGGGCACATACTGCTACCGGGTAATGCCGTTTAGACTACAAAATGCGGGGGTAACATACCAACGTCTGGTAAACTGAATGTTCAAAAGACAAATTGGAAAAACCATGAAAGTCTACATCGATGACATGCTGGTAAAAAACCTCCATAGTGCGAGATTTGAATCTTGAAAACAAGCATTTCATACATTGTTATTTATCTCAAACTCGTTTACAATACGAGTAAATTATTTTGGCAATAAATCGAAGGATGATGAGCATGTCGGGTTCTAAGTATGTGTGAGAGTTTAATTGGTTGATTATGGATTGATTTTTCTTTTACACAAAATATGTTGAGAATACACTTACAAAAAACAAAATTTGTCAAGTAGCTCACTTGTATAATATTGGAAACTTTGAGGTGTTTAGTGAAAATTTCACAAATATTGGAGGACTAAACAATAATTTTGGAACATAATTGCCAACAAGGGCTATTTAAGCAACACATGTCTTCATTCCCCTTATCTTCATCCCCTTGATTCAAGCAAGGAGCTCCCAAGTGACAAAATTTATAATTGATTTCCTTGGAGAAATTGACTGATTTTGAAAGGGTTGTTAACTAGTAAGTGATTGTAGTTGAGTTTTGAACCTTGTGCTTTGATTTATGTATGTTCTTGGTTTGTTTCAGTCATTAGAAATCAAAGCTTCATGTTGTTTAAGCTCATATGGGGTAGGTTTGATAGTAGAGAGGGTGGCATAGAAGAATTGATAGTCTTATAGATGTGTACATAAATTCGGAATATATGAGTAAGCAACTTCGCACTGATTTGCACACTAGGTACTAAAATTGGTGTGATCTTCTGTACACAACTCCGAATTTCAAATGGTTTATTGGGTTGGAAACTAGAGACATAGATCTTTCCATGGATATTAATTTCAAAGTCTAATTTCATATATTCAGGTTTCACCATCAGTTTCAATCAGACCTACATACTGTATTCTGTCATGAATTTTCAGCAATTCTATATTAGATTATGTTGTATGGATCTTCTTCCACATAAATCAAATTTAGGCATATGATATATGGTTTCGAAGCTAGTAATGTCTACTTTAGAACACAATTGATTTTATTTGGAATTTCTTAAGTATATCTTCAGGTATAGTGAATACAGTGAGAGGTGGTTAATATCACTTGGAACACTTCAATAAGTTTTAGAATTTGGAATGAAGTAGACTTCAAATCTCATTGTTTTGTGTTGGCTAGAACCTATGATTCGTGTTATGTTAATAGGGGGTTGTGTATGAGTTTTGGTTTCACAAGAAAGCATGGTTACTCATTATATTGTGTTAATGCATTCATTTATTCCATGAGCATGTATTTTACATATTCTATAAGTAAATGTGTGATTCATGTTGAGCTTGAGCCTATGTCATTTCATTTAGGTTCAGTGAGGACTCCAGCTACATCTCAAACACATAGAGAATAGAGCGTACATCGAGTAAATGCATCACTTGGTTTAATGCGAAAATTTTCATATAGTTGAGAACTAATATTTGTTTATTTATCGTGGAATAAATTGTTATGTTTTCATCTCACATTCCAGGCGTTAAAGGTGGAATCGTTATTTGTTTTATTATCGTCTCACATTTCAGACGTTAAAAGGGGAATGATTATTTGTTATATTGTCGTCTCACATTCCAATCGTTAAAAGTGGAATGCTTATTTGTTGTATTATCGTCTCTTATTCCAGATGTTAAAAAGGGAATGGTTATTTGTTATATTATCATCTCACATTTCAGACGTTAAAAGTGGAATGGTAAATGTTATATTATTGTCTCACATTCAAGACGTTAAAAGCAGAATGGTGATTAATATGTGTGTGTTTAGCATTAAAATTTGAATTATAAATTGTGTAATCGTTTTCTCTTGTATGACTTTATAATACTCACTGAGCTTGTGGATAGCTCACCCATCCCATGATTTGATTTTCAGGTTTTCAGCTTGAGGTGGTCCACTGTACAACTATAGTCTTTTAGAAGGGTCAATTTTTGTGTCTCTTAATTTGTATTAGTGGTATGTATATTTTGTACAAATGTTGTGAGTTGTAAATTAGGGAAATCTTCCATTTGTTTTGGATCAAAACTGATGTTTGAGCAAGTGTTGCATTTCAGTAAATAGTGTAATTTCATTTTCAAGATGTTATTTTCAAATCATATTATGATTGAAGTTTTGTTATTGCTATCATGTCAGATTTTGACGGCGGGTTCCACGCGACCACCTGGAATGAGGGGTGACAGTTTTGGTATCAGAGCTATAGTGTTAGATTCTGTAGACTAGTCGAGTCAAGTTGTAAAAGTAGACCTTAGAGTGTTTATGAGTCTATTAGTCTAGATACCGGATTTTGCATGGAATTGCCTATGTGTTTTACCACAATTTATATGGCAGAGGTTCTTAATCAATTCAATTGAGCGTATGGAAGATGAAGCATCATTTGTTCCGAATATAGAAGGATAACAAGTTCCTGAAGAACCTAATGATGATCAAATTAGGCAGTTAGAGGATGCACTAACAAGGTTAGCAGATAATCTAGCTAGATTCTTTGAGTTGCAAAAAACCCAACCATTTGCACCTGTAGCACCACCTAGAGCCCAAATTCCAGTAGTTGCACCTATTGATGTAGGCGTGTTGATTGGAAAATTTAAAAAGATGGATCCGCCTAAATTTATAGGAACAGGCGAGGAAGTGGAAATGGAGGATTGGCTAAAGAGGATTAAACAAATATTCGATGTCATGGAGGTTAGAGAGGAACAAAAAGTGAAGTTGGCTACTTTTCTATTTACTAGTGAGGCACTTCATTGGTGGGAGGCCACTGAGAGATCATAACTATTCCACTAGATGATGCCCCAGCTCCAGTAATTCCTCATACGGTAACGTGGGTACAGTTTCTTAAGGCTTTTAATGAGAAATATTTTTCTGTTTCATATCAATGTGAAAAACACAAGGAATTTGTACTACTAAGGCAAGAAAAAATGTATGTTTCGGAACATGAAGCAAAAGTTCCATGCTCTGTCTCGTTTTGCACCTAAGTTAGTAGACACGAAGCAAAATACATGTGAGAAGTTTGAGATGGGGTTAAATTTTGCTATTAGACAACGAATTTCTATCTTCCAGTGTGACGAGTTTGCACATTTTGATTGATAAGGCGAATGTAGCTGAAAGGGATGTGCAAGAAGCGGCTGGAAAGAGGGAACAATTTAAGAAGGCACATTTTGACACTTCACAGTCAACGACTTCTAGATTTTCAAGTTGAAGAGGGAAGGCTTGATTTATAAAAATCATGTTATGCTCATATCTACTCCTATTGGTGAGGTAGTGGCGATTCATATCATTTATAGAAATTGTATTCTCAAAGTGGGAGGCAATGAATTATAATTTAATTTATTGCCTTTAGGTATACATGATTTTGATGTGATTCTGAGGTTGGATTGGTTGTCTTCTTATCATGAGTCTATTGATTGTTTTTGCAAGGAAGTCATGTTTCAGATACCAGGGGAATCACCATTGAGTTTCAATGGGGAACGCAGTATTACTCCAGGTTATCTTATTTCTGCTATGAAAGCGAAATTATTGAAGAAATAATGTCAGGGTTACTTAGCACATATTGTAGACAATAAGGCTAAGGGTGTGCAGTTGGCAAAGATACCTGTTGGATGTGAATTTCCTGATGTGTTTCCAGAGGAGTTTCCAGGTCTACCAGTAGGCAGAGATATTGAATTTACTATTGAATTGCTTCCGGGTACACAACCTATTTATAATGCACCCTATCGGATGGCTCATTTGGAATGAAATGAATAAAAAATTCAGTTACAAGACTTATTTGATAGGGATTTATCAGGCTTAGTGTTTCACCGTGGGGAGCTCTGTTACTATTTGTAAAGAAATGGGGCACTATGAGACTATGTATTGATTATTGAAAACTTAATAGGGTGATTGTTGGAAACAAATATCCATTACCTCGTATCGATGATTTGTTTGATCAGTTACAAGGAGCCAAAGTGTTCTCAAAGATTGATCTTAGCTCTGGATACCATCAGTTGAAAGTTAAAGATAGTGATGTTCCTAAGACTGTTTTTCTTATGAGATATGGCCATTATGAGTTCTTGGTAATGCCTTTTGGTTTGACCAATGTTCTCGCAGCTTTCATGGACTTGATGAATCAAGTATTTAAAGCTTATCTTGATTCCTTTGTGATAGTTTTTGTTGATGATATTTTAATTTATTCACAAGGTGAAAAACAACTTAAGGAACATTTGTACACCATATTGCAGACTTTGAGAAAGGAGCAATTATATGGTAAGCTAAGTAAGTCTGAATTTTGGCTAGATAGAGTTGTATTCTTAGGACATGTAATTTTAGGAGATGGCATTTTTGTTGACCCTAAGAAGATTGAAGCTATTGTGAACTGGGAGAGGCCAACTAATGTTACTGAAATTCGAAGCTTCTTGGGTCAAGCTGGGTATTATTGTCTTTTGTCCAAGGTTTTTCTTCTGTTGCTAAGCCTTTGACACGGCTAACCAGGAAAGGGGTGACGTTTGAATGGACAGATGAGTGTGAACAAAGTTTTGAAGAATTTAAAAGCAGATTGGTTTTAGCACTCGTGTTAGCTATTCCTTCTAGACATCGAAGTTTTGTGGTTGATAGTGATGCATCTCTTCATGGTTTATGATGTGTATTGACGCAACATGGGATGGTTATCGCTTATGCATCCAGATATTGAAAACTCGTGAGCGTAATTATCCTACACATGATTTTGAGTTGGCTGCTATTATCTTTGCATTGAAGATATGGAGACATTATCTTTATGGTGAGACGTTTGAAATTTACATTGATCATAAGAGTTTGAAATATATATTTACATAGTAAGAATTGAATTTGAGACAACGGAGATGGATGGAGTCGATTGAAGACTATGATTGTGCAACTCACTGTCATCCAGGAAAAACTAATGTGGTAGCTGATGCTTTGAGTAGAAAGTCGTCAGGAAATTTAGCACAACTCTGAGCTATTCGAATGAACTTATTTGCAGATTTAAGATATCTGAGAGTTGATCTGGCAGGAGGAAATGACACAACTTTATTGGCTAAACTTACTTTGAAGGCAATGCTAGTTGAGAAACTTTAAGAGGCTCAGAGTTCCGATCCACAACTAATTAAGATCAAAGATGAAGTGAAAAATGGCTTCTAATAAGATTTTATTGTTAGAAATGACGGTGTACTAATGTTTGGGACTCGGGTATGTGTTCCGAATGATTATAATTTGAAAATAGGGATTCTAGAGGAAGCTCATAGTTCAGCTTATGCTATGCACCCAGGTACTACTAAGATGTATCTTGATTTACGTGAGCACTATTGGTGGATGGGAATGAAAAGAGAAATAGCCAGATTTGTGTCAAAATGTTTGATTTGCCAGCATGTTAAGGCCGAGCACCAACGCCCTACCGATTTACTACAACTTCTACCTATTCCTGAATGGAAGTGGGAACATGTTACAATGGATTTTGTATCTGATTTACCTCGCACTCAAACATGACATGATTCTATTTGGGTGATAGTCGACAGACTTACCAAGTCAACTCATTCATTCCAGTAAAACGAATTTCAGTCTTAGTAAATTGGCACAAAACTATGTTGATGAGATTGTTAGATTGCACGGTGCACCTGTTTCAACTGTTTCAGATAGAGATCCAAGATTTACGTCTTAGTTCTGGCCTAGCTTACAAGAAGCTATGGGAACTTCTCTGAAATTCAGTACTGCATTTCATCCTCAGACAAATGGGCAATCAGAACGTACTATTCAAACCCTTGAAGATATGTTACGAGCATGTGTATTAGAATCTCAAGGCAGTTGGGATGTTCACCTTCCACTAATATAATTTGCTTATAATAACATCTACCAAGCTAGTATCGATTTGGCTCCAAATGAAGCTTTATATGGTAGATGGTGCAGAACTCCTGTGTGTTGGTCTGAAGTTGGGGAAAGGAAATTATTAGGCCCAGAGATCGTTTAAGCAACTACTGATAAGATTAGGGTGATTCAAGAAAAACTGAAGATGGCTCAGAGTAGACAAAAGACTTATGTTGATAATAGAAGAAGGGACTTAGAGTTTGACAAAGGTGATTTAGTTTTCTTACGAGTATCTCCATGGAAGGGTGCTATGAGATTTGGAAAGAAAGGGAAGTTAAGTCCTTGGTACATTGGACCATTTGAAATAACGGAATGTGTGGGTCTAACAACTTATCGATTGACACTACCCCCGACCTTGGCACATCTTCATGATGTTTTCCATGTTTCTATGCTTCGAAAGTATATATCAGACCCATCACATGTGTTAACGGAACAACCTATAGAATTAAAAAGAGATTTTTCATATGTTGAAGAACTGGTACAAATTTTAGATCAAAGAGAGTATGTACTACGTAACAAGACCATTCTGTTGGTTAAAGTATTGTGGCATAGTCATTTAAATGAAGAAGCAATGTGGGAAAGTAAAGATAATATGAGGAAGCAGTATCCTCATTTATTTCAGTCAGGCAAGTAAATTTCGGGGACAAAATTCTAATTTGGAGGGAAGAGTTATGAGATTTGAATCTTGAAATCATGCATTTCATATATTGTTATATATCTCAAACTCATTTAAAGTATGAGTAAATTGTTTCGGCAACAAACCAAATGATGATGAGCATGTCGAGTTGTAAGTGTGTGTGAGAGTTCAACTGGTTGATTAGGGATTTGGTTTTCTTTTACACAAAATATGTTGAGAATACACTTGCAAAAAACAAAATTTGTCAAGTAGCTCACTTGTATAATATTGAAAACTTTGAGGTGCTTAGTGAAATTTCATAAATATTGGAGGACTAAAAAATAACTTTGTAACATAATTTCCACCACATGCTATTTAAGCAACACATGGTTTCATTTCCCCTTATCTTCATCCCCTTGATAGCAAGCAAGGAGGTCACAGGTGAAAAAATTTACAACTGATTTCCTTGGAGAAATTGGTTGATTTGGAAGGGTTGTCAACTAGGTAATTGATTGTAGTTGAGTTTTGAAGCTTGTGCTTTGATTTAGATATGTTCTTGGTTTGTTTTAGTCATTAGAAATCAGAGTTTCATGTTGTTTAAGCTCATATGGGGTAGGTTTGATAGTAGGGAGAATTGCATAGAAGAATCGATAGTATTATAGATGTGTATGCAAATTTGGAATAGATGTGTAAGCAAATTCGCACTGATTTGCACACTGTGTACTAAAATTGGTGTTCTGATGTACACAACTCTAAATTTCAAATGGTTTATTGGGTATAAACTAAAGACATTGAACTTTCCATGGGTATATATTTCGAAGTCTAATTCCATGTATTCAGGTCTCACCATCAGTTTCAATCAGACCTACATACTATGTCTTGTCCTAAATTTTCAGCATTTGTGTTAGATTGTGTTGAGTGGATCTTCCTCCACAAAAATCCAATTTAGGCATATGATAAATGGTTTTGAAACTAATGATGTCTACTTTGAAACACAACTGATTTTATTTGGAATTTCTTAAGTATAGCTTCAGGTATAGTGAATACATTGAGAGGCGGTTAATATCACTTGGAACACTTTGATAAGTTCCAAAATTTTGAATGAAGTAGACTTCAAATCTCATTGTTTTGTGTTCGTTAGAACCTATGATTCAGGTTATGTTAGTAAGGAGGGGTTTGTGTACGAGTTTTGGGCTTCACAAGAAAGCATGTTTACTCATTATATTGTGTTCATGCATTCATTTATTCCATGTGCATGTGTTTTACATATTCCATAAGTAAATGTGTGATTCATGTTGAGCTCGAGCCTATGTCATTTAATTTAGGTTTCGTGAGGGCTCCAGCTATATCTCAAACACCTAGAGAATAGAGCGTACATTGAGTAAAGGCATCAGTTGGTTTAGTGTGAGTATGACTGTCATATATTTGAGAACTAATATTCGATTATTTGTCGTGGAATAAATTGTTACGTTGTCGTCTCACTTTTCAGACGTTAAAAGTGGAATGGTTATTTGTTATATTATCGTCTCACATTCCAGATGTTAAAAGTGGAATAGTTATTTGTTATATCGTCGTCTCACAATCCAGACGTTAAAAGTGGAATGGTAAATGTTATATTATCGTCTCACAATCCAGACGTTAAAAACAAAATGGTGATTAGTATGTATGTGTTTCTAGCATTGAAATTTGAATTATAAATTGTGTTAATCGTTTACTCTTATATGACTTTATAATATTCACTGAGCTTGTGGATAGCTCACCCATCTCATGATTTGATTTTTAGGTCTTCAGCTAGAGGTGGTCCACTTTACAACTAGAGTCTTTTAGAGGGGTCAAATTTTGTGTCTTATGTTACCTTAGTTTGTATTTGTGGTATGTATATTTTGTACAAATGTTGTGAGTTGTAAATTAGGGAAATCTTCCCTTTGTTTTGGATCATAATTGATGTTGTTTGAGCAAGTGTTGCATTTCAGTAAATAGTGTAATTTCATTTTCTATATGTTATTTTCAAGTCATAGTATATTGATTGAAGTTTTGTTGTTGCTATTATGTCAACATTCTGGTGATGGGTCCCACCTGACCACCTAGAATGAGGCGTGACACACAGTCTTGATCACCTAGCGAACCTCCAAGGAGCGTTTTCCCAACTCCGAAAGTACCGAATGAAGCTCAACCCACAAAAATGCACATTTGGGGTGCAATAAGGGAAATTCTTGGGCTACATAGTAACCGAAGGGAATAGAGGTTGATCCAAAGCAGATTCAGACTCTTCTTGACATGAAACCACCCGCAAACATTAAAGAGGTTTAGAGCCTGGCTGGGAGAGTGGCAGCCAGGCACAAGGTCATCTCCAAATCTTCAGATAGATGGATCCATTTCTTCAAGATCCTGTAGGGAAACAAATAATTCCAATGGGGGGAGTAGTGTGAACATGTCTTCCAAGATTTGAAGGCTTACATGGGAAGCATTGAAGCTGCTCTCAAAACCTACTCCTGGTGAGACACTCTACTTATACCTCTTAGTATCAGAGTATGTTGTCTGCTCGACTCTGATTTGGGAAAAGAAAGGGAAACAAAAGCCCCTCTACTACATCAGCAAAACGTTCAATGGGGCGGATGCTAACTACCCTAACCTGAAAAAACTGGTCTTAGCACTGGTAACTTCCTCCATAAAACTAGGCCCTACTTCTAAGATCACTCAATAACAGTCCTTACCGAGTACCCACTCCGATTGGTATTGCACAAGCCAGAGCTGTCAGAAAGAATGGTCAAATGGTCGGTAGAGCTAGGACAGTTTGACATCCATTACGCTTCGAGAATGGCCATCAAGGCACAAGCACTGACAGACTTCATCGGCTGAGTTCACTGGGACGAAAGAACCAGAGTTGAAATACCAGCAATGAGACGAAAGCCCCGAGCCGCCCCCCCAGGGATGAATCTTGCGATGTGATGGATCATTCAACGTGAATGGTTGTGGAGCCGGGATTGTCATTTACACCCTAGAATGGGTCAACCTCAAAAGGGCAATCAAATTTGACTTTCGTGATTCAAACATTGAAGCAGAATGAGACCCACCTATTCAAGCTAAAACTAGCCAAAAGAATCGAAGTAGAAGAAATCATGGTGTTCAACAACTCCCAATTGATGGTCAACTAAGTGAATGGTGAATTCGATGTTAAAGAAACCCGAATGATGGCCTATTGCAAGAAAACAATTGATGCCGACACAGGGTTCAAGAGAACACTACTCCGCCACTGTCCTAGGACAGACAACCAGGAATGGGTTTCTATTGTTGTAGCACCTTTCAAATTCACCGAAACTGTCACTTTGGGCTTATTCCTCCAAACTCACCACGCTAACGTAATTTCATCGTTTAAGCTCCAATTCCTACAAAAATAGAAAAATGAAATAATTACAATAAAATACAATATTCAAAACACTAACAAATCAAATTTGAAGATATTTTATATAATAATTATGTGAATATCATAGTGTGTACCGTACCGCTCTATTTTTTAGCATGCGAGCCTCTAGCTAATTTGCTAGGAGGGCTCCATCTTTTATGTAGTTGATTAGGGGGTCATCTAGATGGTCTGCTCGCTTGTGGAAAAGGTTTCTTGGAGCCTTTATTCTAGGGCTGATTTCTCCTGGAACTCTATGAGTGTGTCGGGTTATCCTTTGTGGACGAGGCCTTTTCGGCCAGTTCGTCGACTTCCGACCAAAACCTATTCATTCTCCTTCTTGCCACACACAAAACCCTCTCCTCTTTTTTAAGGGCAGAAAAGAGTTGCCCTATCTCATTTCCCTCTATTTTTTCATGCTCCCTTATTGGTGATTCTCGCTTGATAGAATGACCGACAACCACAATTTTGTCGCATCCACCTTGCTTCAGTCACATAGATTTCATCTCTCTTCCTTTTTCACAACCCTTATCTCCCTAATTTCGTCACAACGAACACACAACCACCATCTCGCCATCTCTGCTCTGTCCAATTCACACCATCCACAACAAACAAGGCCATCACCTCACAACCATGCTAGGCACAACTTCCTCCCTCATCTTACCTTCGTTTTATCCTTTTTTTCCCTTCTTCCTCATACAAGAATCACCACCTCGTCACAACCCTATCTCCATGTTTCTTCCTTCCACGAACCAACACAAAGCACAAACGTATCAACCTCGCTCACAGACCTGCATCTCTCTCTCACCTCAAACCTTTCTTCTCCATATCATCTTCTTCTCTCCCCTACTCCATCACATATAACTACCACCACATGCAGAGATTGCGTACAAAACCAGTGAAAAATTATGCACAACAACAATCGCCCCCTCACCACCTCGACAACAAAACGTAATCATCTCGCCCTCCATTTTTCCATTTTGCAACTCCTTCCTCCAACTCGCCTCCATCCACAACATCACCACAACAAAGAAGGAGATTGCAACAGACATGGAAGAAGTCGTAAGGAAGAAGAAACAATTTTGGAGGGAAGAAACAGACTTTCAAAAGCTTCATGCTATTTGCACCCTAGTGCTTAATCTGTACAACCATAGAGTAGCAGTTTGTTGAGGAAAAGATGTTCGCCTACGCAACCGCCACAACCACCTCCACTTACTCTCCATTAACGCATAGATGATTCCTTGGGCTTAATAGAATTTTCTCTTGATTTTTATTGTTTTCTGATAGATTGTATGATTTGACATTGGGTTGATTTGTGAACAAATGCATATTACTTTCACCGTGTATGTCATGCATCCATGGTAGTAAGAATTATTCTATGTTTTTGTTTAAGCATGTTTTATTTGTATTAGTTAAATCTGTAATTAGTTGTGTCTTAAGCAGACAATTAATGTTAGGGGTTTGCATCTTTACTAAAATCAATTCACAACATTGCTAAGAGACAATAATTAATATTAGTAGCAAAACTTTTGCCTTCCTTCAATTGTTTTGAGAAAGAATATCCATATCTTCACGTCAAAGAATTTCTTGACATCTGTGCTACCCTTAAGTAACAAAACTTTTCAAATGATTCGGTTCGTCTTAGGTTGTTTCCCTTTTCTCTAAAAGATAAGGCTAAACCGTGGTTAAATTCGTTAGAACATGATCCATCACAACCTGGGATGGGTTGTCCAGAAAGTTTTTGTCATAATATTTCTCCATTCATGAAATGAATGCCTTCTGACGGGATATGTCTAATTATTAACAAAAAAAAGGCGAACATTTCTATGAATGTTGGGAAAGGTTCAACGAACTCATTGTTAAGTGTCCCTATCAGGATTTGAGAAGTGGTGTCTAGTTCAATACTTCCAAGACGGTTTAACCTCTGAAAACCATCGTATGATTGATGCTCATAGTGGTGGATCACTAATGAAAATGAGCTTTAATGAGATTTAGGATTTCTTTGAAACGCTTTCTAAAAATTCTCAGCATTGGGATTATTCGATAAAGGATTCTTATAGGCGTAAGGGTGGTATATATGAGTTAGAGATACATCTATTCACTCCCCTACTACCTCGAAGCTAGAATCATTTGATATGACTATGGCTAAGAAAATAGATGCAATTTTGAATTTGACTCAACCTGCACCTCCCACGAATGTTTCATCTGAGGTTTGTGATGCATGTCAAGTCTTAGTCATTCCATGGCTGATTGTGATTTGAAAAATGATTATCCTGCATACTATGTTGAGCAAGTCAATTCTTTTAATGCTATGCAACGACCTAGTAATAATCCACAACCTAACTATTACAATTTAGGGTTCGCCAAGCATCCAAATCTCTCCTAGGCCCGTGGTCCACACCAAGAGGGACCTGTTGTTGTCTTTCGGGTTCCTCAAGCCCCTAGCTCTGTTAGGCCTCAATTTAACCAAGTTCTTCCATCCAACACATCCAGTTTAGAGAAAACAGTTAATCGCTTTGTGTAGCGCATAGAAAGTATACTTGAGCAAAATTCTTAGGATATTCCAGAGTTAAAAACCACGACTCAACACCACTTTCAAGCCATCAATAGACTTGAGATAGTTGTGAGTGAGATTGCTCAGTCATACGTTGAGAGAGAGCCAGAAAGATTTCCTAGTCAACTTGTTCCAAACTTAAAGGGTCAATTCACAGTTGGTAGCACATATGAGCCCTGTCATGAAGATATCCAATCTATTACTACCCTTAGGAGTGAAAAATAAGTTGACAATCGGGTATGATGTCTGACTCTAGTGTCATTGCATCTTCGTGTAAGTCAAAGCAAGTTGCATCTCCATCTGACAAGGAGGTTGATAAAGCCTCACCTTCAAAAAGTGTTCCTCTCGACTTTGACCCCACTCAAGCATCCTATTTGTCTAGGGAACCGTTTCTATCACGGTTAGCTCCAACAAAGAAATGAACAAATGACAATGATGTAATGGAAAATTTTAAACAAGTTCATATTAATATCCCATTGCTTGATACTATTAAGCAAATTCCTACCTATGCCATGTTTTTGAAGGATCTTTGCACATAGAAGTGAGAGCTACATGTGCAAAAGAAAGCCTTCCTCGCCAAGTAGGTCAGCTCAATTATTCAACATAGAACTCCGCCTAAGTATAGGGATCTCAGGTGCCCAACCATTTCTTGTGTTATTGGTGATCATATGATTGATAAGGCATTGTTGGATTTAGGGGCGAGTGTTAACTTATTGCCATATTTCATTCATGAGCAGTTAGGTCTTGGTGAGTTAAAATCGACAGAAGTAACACTGCAATTGGCAAATAGGACAATCAAAGTTCCCCGTGGTGTTATAGAGGAAGTGATCATTCATCATCATCATCAAAGCCCATTCCCGATATTTTCGGAGTCGGCTACATGGATTTTGGTTCTCCAAGCAATGTGGTCTTCCCACATGTCCTCGCCTAATCCAAGCTCAATGATGTCTTCATTCACCGCCTTCATCCAAGTTTTCAACAATCGTTCCCCCCATCTACACCCTCCATTAACTTGCCAATCTAGACATTTTCTAATTGGTGTCGTGTTTGGTCTCCTCCACATGTGACCAAACCAAGTTAAACGTATTTCTCTAATTTTGTCCTCTATGGGCGCTACACCTAAGTGTCTCCTAATTATTTCATTCCTAATTTTATTCTTAAGGTTGAAAAATTGTATTTTTCAGTAGACTTCACAGTTCTTGATGCACAATCTGTTCATAATCCATCCAGCCACATTCTAGTTATTTTGGGTCACCCATTTTTAGCAACATCTAATGCTATTATTAACTGTGGGAATGGAATAAAGAAATTGTCATTTGGCAACATGATTGAGAGTTTGGTGGAGAATTCCTTTTTGCAATCTGCTTTAGATGACCACTTAGCAACATGTTTGACTCATTTCGGTTTAGACTTTGAGATTGATAAATCCATTAGGAAAGTGAATGCTTTGCTTGATTGAACCCTTATTATGGATCCTAGTTATACATAGAAGCCTAAAGTGGAAGCCCTTCCTCTTAGTGAGTCAAAATCGGTCCCTTCGGTTGAGACTATTTTGCTTCTTGACCCATTCCCTTCCCCACTTTTTCATGTTGACTCATTCGACGGATGCCTTCCTAGTGACTCGTGCATGAAGTCTGATTCTCAGTATTCTTTGGAGTCTAGCCCATCATTTTTGTGCAGTTTATTTTTTATAATGAGCATGTACCACCCGATATATCTATAGACATGCCTCTTTGCACCCTGTTCACATTGACTAACTCCACTTATGTGCTTCTTTTCAAGGAAAGATTTCAGTTTCGACAATCCTATTGTAAAACATCTTCAATTTTTTATTTGACACTTGACCTAGGATGTCCTATTTAAGAATAGGTGAGAGCCATTTGCTGGATACCAATGTTTGTGACCCCTTTATGCTCTAGATCCCTACAGATATCTTAGGAATGCGAATTCATTCTAGTTTGCATTCCACTCATACTTGTTAGCTCTGTAAAAAAATTTGACTTACAACTGGTACATGTATTTATCAATTTCTCATGATAAGTCCGACGTTCTTATGTTTTTGAGCTTTTATTGGTGGATGATCTTTTCGAAATTGGTAAAAACTTTACCATGGTAATATCCCTCTAACCCTTATCTTTTATTTTTCCTTCATTTGACATGATTCTTCTTTTTTATACATTGAGGATAATGTTCGGTTTAGGTTTGGGGTGGAGTTTATGAGCTTTTGTGACTTTTTTCAGAATCAATAAATAAATTGAGCTTAAATGTATTTCACTTATACCGATTAACTACTATATTCTACTCAATCTCCATTGAATATGTAGATGATTTTGGTACATGTGAAAAATCTTTTGTATTTGATAGGAAAATGCATTCAAAATCCAAAGTTCATTTCTAATGAAGAGAATATGCTTTCAAGTATGCTTTTATATTTGAGAAATTAGTTTTTGGTAGGGCTGGGCATTTTAGACCGAAAAATTGGACCGAACCGGAAATCGACCTAGTCCAGCCTGGTCAGTTCAGTTTTTATTTGATATTTCAATTCTCGGTTCGGATTGAGGGCTGGACCGAAAAAATCGGTCTGGTTTCCAGTTTCAAATTGGAAACCGCGGTTATTCGACCCGGTTTAGGTATTTAAAATAATGTACTTTTTTTGTTTTCATTGGATTCAAATGTGTGGTTGGCCCGAAAAACTGGAGCCCAACCCATTAATGATTTTGTTTTCAATAAGTCCACATGTGTGGCTAGCCCATATTCTCGTCTTAACCCCATGCCCATTCAAAACCCACTACCCACTATCATATCATACCAAATTCTCACAAACCCCAACCCCATTAAGTAAAACATGTAAAAAAAAAACAAGAAATGGGAGCTCCCAGTCAATCTGATTCATCAGATGCAACAAGAGGGATGTGTTTGCTTCTCAAGGCGATCTAGGGCTTTCTGACAAGCCCAAGTTTCGATAGTGAGATCAGGCTTGGCATTGAGACCGATGCTGAGGATGATGATGGTGAGAAAGCTAGTGAGGTAGCATGGGAGCTCCCAGTCTTCCCACTTGTGTGATTGACCTGATGGTGGTGGGACTCAATTGAAGAGGTACCCGTTGGGTTTCTCTTGGTGCCCCTCCGTGGACCACTGTCTTGGACCATCGCTTTCACCTCCCCTTGTTCGGATTGCGGTTCTCAGACGCCTGCGGAGTGTTCAGGAGACGACCGCGATGGCTTTGGGAGCTGACATCGTTGCCTTAGTTGCTCGCACTCACACTCACAAATGGAGAAAAAGATGTTGATGATGACAAAACAAGAGATTTGGAGGAGAATGGGATTTTTAGGGTTTGATGGAAGAGAAGATGGTATTGGGGGAATTTTTGAGTAACTGGTCCAACCCGGCTCTAAAAGTCGGTTAACCGAGCTAATCTGGTCTGGGTTCGGTCTCAGATAATTCAATTTTTATAAGCCCGATTCGGTATTTGGTTTGGGCTATTTGAGCCGATTAACTGAACCAGCCCAGCCCTAGCCGTTGGTATGTCGCGCCCGTGTTCTTGAGGCCGAATGGCATCACACGATAGCAGTATATCCCTCTTTCGGTTATGAAAGACATTTTCTCTTTATCTAGGGGGTGCATTTGTATCTAGTTATATTCGGAGTAGGCGTCCATGAAACTTAGGAGGTCATGTCCGGAAATGGCATCTACAATTTCATCGATGCGGGGAAGCGAAAAGTTTTCCTTCGGGCATGCCTTGTTCAAGTCGGTGTAGTCTATGCAGACTCTCTACTTTTCGTTTTTCTTTTTACTAAGACGGTGTTCGCCAGCCAGTCTGGGTACTACCCCTCTTTGATCATGTCGGCATTTAGTAGCCTCTGCACTTCTTCATTAATAATCTGGTTCCTCCTAGGGGCCACATGTCTTTTATTTTGTTTGACCAGTTTTTGTGTTGGGTCTACACTCAGTCGATGGGTGATTATGGAATGGTCTATTCCCACCATGTTCCTCATAGTCCAGGCGAAGATGTCTTGATTATGTCGCAGCAGTGTTATCAACTATTTCGCAAACTCTTTGCTTAGGTGGCAACCTATTTGGATGGTTCTGCTATTACTAGGGCTGTCCAGATACACGGTCAAAGGTTCCTCTTTGGGTTGACCAACGTTTGGTCTTCCCCTCGGGCTGACAGGGGCCTCCTCATATGGGTGGGGAGAGTCCTCGCTCAACTCTAGACCCGAGCTTTGGGGCACATCAGTAATGGTCTCGATCTTTAGTTGACGACTGTCGAGCCACTCCAGTGTTGCGTAGTGGTAGTCTCTAGCGGCCGGCTGATTTCCTCGTATTGTGGCCACTATCTGATTAATAGGGTATTTGACGCACTGGTGTAAAGTAGAGACCGTTGTTCCATCTGGTGAAGCTAGGTGTGAGACCTTGGAGTGGGCGGACCTGAGGGTGAGGTTGAGGGTGAGGGTTGGAGCCCAATAGGCCCGAGAGAGGTTGGACGAGCTACAAAAGGGTAAATAGTCCCACATCGCCTGGGTGCGGAAGGGGGATGTGCTATATATGTGCGAGGTTGGATCCCCATAGTAAGAGGCCTTTTAAACTCGTGTGGGCCGGTTGGGCCCAAAGCGGACAATATCTTACTGTGCGGATTTGGTCGTTACAGAATGGTATCAAAGCCTGACCCAGCCGGAAGTGTGATGACGTGGACGTTGGGCCTGTGTGGCCAACGAGGACGTTGGGCCCTAAAGGGGTGGACTATGAGACCCTAGAGTGGGCGGACCTGAGGGTGAGGGTGAGGGTTGGAGCCCAATAGGCCCAACAGGCTCGAGAGAGGTTGGACGAGCTACAAAGGGGTACATAGTCCCACATCGCCTGGGTGCGGAAGGGGGATGTGCTATATATGTGCGAGGTTGGATCCCCATAGTAAGAGGCCTTTTAAAGCCGTGCAGGCCGGTTGGGCCCAAAACGAACAATATCTTACTGTGCGGATCGGGTCGTTACACCAGGGTCTCCCTAGGATGATGTTGTAGGTGGACAGCGCATCAAACACCATGACTCCCGAAGGGTTAATTTTTGGAGTTGTGGGTCTCCTGCCACTACAGTTAATTTGATCATCCCCATCGGGAAGTACTTATCCTCACTGAGTCCGACCAGGGGATGTGTTGAGGGGCTTAGATTTTCTTCCTTCAGTTGCATGTTGTGGAACGAGTTCAGGAACAACACATTCGTACTGCTTCCAGTGTCTACTAAAGGCCTTCTCACTTCCCAGTTTGCTATGGAGACCAATATTACCAGGGAATCATTATGTGGAGTGTGGACGCCTTGGAGGTCCTTATCCGTGAAAATTAGGGGCATGATCGGGCTTTGGGAGTGAATGTGTTGCATCTGTTGGTTCTCGTATGCTGATTTGGTCAGTAGCTTGCGGAGCAACCTTTTTGGGTACCGGTTGGACCGCTCGATTTTCGAGTTTACTCCGTGCAAGACGCAGGCTTTATTGCGGTACTCCTTGCTTTTCTCATCTTCTTCGTCCCTAGGGACAGAGGGCTTCTTTTCGGATTTCGCATTATTCTTGGAAGTTAGTTCCTTGTCTAGAATGATGTAATTTTGTGTTTCCTTTAGCAGGTCCGCTATATTTGACGGGGGATCCAAAGTTAGGAAGTTATAGAACTTGTCGTTCCTCAGACTGTCGGTGAAGGCTATGACGGCTGTTGCGTCGTTACAACCGTTGATGAGAGTCAACTAGTCATTGAAGCACGTGACGTATGCCCTCAACATCTCATCTGGCTTCTGCTTCATGGATTTGAGTATCTTCACTGTTTGCAAGATTTGTTGTATATGACTTGACAATAGATTCACCTTTGAGTCTGCAATGGCTACCGCCGGTACGGAGGTCTGCAAAGATTCTTCCCGTGGTTAAGGTGGCACTGGAGCGGGCAGTGCTTTACTGCTTCAAGCGTTTGAGGTTTCCGCTGGGTCTCCATTGTTGAGAAACCTTGTTGTTACCATCTCGTTGATTATCTGGAAAAGGTGGAACTACTGTTTTTTCTGAAGAACTCTGTCGTTCCCCACGGACGGCGTTAAATTGATGTAGTCGATTCCTGCCCTCATTCCTTGCTGCTTACCTAGACCTGCATAGGTAGAAAATGAGAGCCAAGGACCACCGTGTGGCGGCCGATGGTACTCCGATGCTTAAGTTAGATAAGGCTTAGGAGAGGCTTAAAATTGTAAACTATCATCGACTTGATCTCCATCTTGTAGTGTAGGAGTTCTTGTTCGGCTAGGCCTTTGGTGGTGTAATTTAGGGAAAGAGATCTTGTTGTCGAGATGTTTTCTTAATTAGGAGTTGTCCATGTGGGATAGTTTTTCTACACGACTCGTGCTCCTAGATCTGCGGGAGAGGTTTTCCTTTCTGAGTGTTGTCCATGCAAGGAAGTTTCCTCGCCCGACTTATACTCTACTATATGTTTCCTAGTCGGATCCAATGTGTTGTTGTCCCGTCTGTCTTGAGTAGATCTCTCATATACTTGCCTTAGAGGTCTTACGAGTATTGGGTCTGACCGCGTGATGTGTCAGCTTAATGGCTCATTGCAACTCGGATCTGATTGTCTGGATCTTGCAAATAATGCACTTAGTGTTGTTTGGGCCTCACTGGGTTGAGCATGCAATTGGACATGCTTCATTCTGTTGATGAGATTATCATGACACGTGTACGGTGTG
Source organism: Berberis vulgaris (assembly GCA_963556465.1). NCBI lineage: Eukaryota > Viridiplantae > Streptophyta > Magnoliopsida > Ranunculales > Berberidaceae > Berberis > Berberis vulgaris. Next base: position 48,437,466 of record OY747136.1, read on the forward strand.
ATCAAAGGACGGTTTTGTGTATCATCACTTCTTATGAAAGGTAATAAATCTATCCAAGATTTCATTTCTCGAATTTCTGTAATAGTGGGATCATTTTTTTATTGTTGGAGCCAAAAAATAATCCTTAGCCCAGCAGGATAAAAAAGTCTAAAAATTTGGGTCGTTCTCGAGAACCCTGAAAACTATCCATGAAAGATATACAACCCAAATCGGATACAAGCCCAAAAGCCCAAATCCGAGCCCAATGCAACTCGGCAGAACACTCTATTCTCAGCAAAAGAATAGTGTTCGACGCCAACCACCATGCTCAGCTAAGCATATGAACCTACAAGAAACACATTTCCGTTGGAAGTTACCTTACCTCATCTACTCTACTCATCAAATGAGTTAGTGGGCCACGGGGTACAACATCGCTAACCTATTAATTTTCGACTACACGAGAGGTTACAACCATCAATAGAAAGTTACAGCCATCAACGACTCCCAACCTACTATATGTCTCACTCATCTACGAGCGTATGACTTTCTACCTGTCACGTGTCTCACTCATCTGCCACGCGTCCCATTCATCTACGGGTAAATGAATCATTCCACCTTTATAAATAGCCAAACATAAAGTCATTTCCGGTTAATACTTTTCTGAATCTCAATTCTCTCTAACAACATAGAGAAACAAACACATTTTTTAGAAATGTTATTCTAACTTTGGGTTCGGAGTACATGGTAGACACCATATCGGTGTCAAGAATATTTCTTCGTCTAATGTAGATTGTTGCGCATGACCAACTCATGATCTGATGAAATTTGCATCCACAGTTACTGCCATAAAGGATAAGGATATGAATACTTGTTCTCAGAACAAAACCACTTTGGTGAACAAGTTTCAAACCCAAAATTTGTAGAAGAGATTCTAAAGAGTCTTCCATCTAAGTGGGATCATGTTGTTATGGCCATAGAGGATGAGGATATTAATACATGTTCTCTGAATAAACTAATGGGGTCTCTTTTAGCTCATGAAGATAGGATGAACATGCCAGCTATGAAGAATATGGATCATGCGTTTGAGTCCAAGACATGTATCTCTAATGAAAAAAACTGTTGGATGTATGGATTTTAAAACAAAAATAAATGGTGTTTGAACATGGTTTTGATCTATGAAACTCTCTCTCTATTTAGTCCCATATCTTCAATGTAACTCATTGTGGAGGAGTTAATAAGGAGAGTGTTTGGACTTGGGCTCGGACCCCTTGGGGTACCCACACTTTTGTGAGGAGCGGAGAGTTAGACTAATGTTGGTCCATGCCGCCATCCGGTCGAGTCGAGTCTAAACCATTCTTTTTACTGAAATTTTTATTTAAAAATAAAAAAATAAAATATCTATTTGCTGAAGAGAAGAAGACTGAGTCAGAGAAGACCCATGATTATTTCTTGATTTTCTCCGCATTTTCAGCCGCCAATGCAGGGATTTTTTGCTATCAGCAGATCCTTTCTCTGCCTATAAATAGAAGAGAACTCTGCGATAGTTCTATATCATATATATATATATATATACATTTTCACATTCAGTCTTTCAATTCTCAAAGAGTTTTTGTTTTAGAGAAAAAATGCAATAGCTTCCAGAGTTCTATTTTTTAAGAGTTCTGTTTAGCTTCAGAGTTCTACTTGAAAGGGTTTTGCTTTTACTAAACAATTCATATTTCAGAGAGTTTCTTTATACATTGATTTCCTGATTCCGAGCAATAGGAAGTTAAGGGTGAATAGAATTATGTTCATCAACAGTGCATGTGATTGAACGAGATAGATACAGAATTCTGGGCTGTTTTATCCTGGGGACGACGGGGCATTCAGACTAGTTGCACAATTTTTGGGCAGAGCCGCGAAATGTCTTAAAGAGAGCGACCTAATCCGCGATTCAACCCAAGAAAATTGGTAACTTCGTTCCTGTCTTTTAAATTGCAGCATTTATATTTCTAAAAATTTTAATACGTTTACATATCTACCATGTCTACTATTATTGAACTTGCTACCCAATTTTGGGGTTTTACTCAAAAACCCAATTTTGTTCCCTCATGATGATACCCAGTAAGCCCACATCCCTTTCTTTCAAGCCTTCCAGAATATCAGAAACACTTCAAATTCGCACCTTGCAAGTTAATTCATCTGGGAAACTCCAATACTTGTTAATTCTTCTTCAAGGTCTGAACTTGGGATCTCTGCTTTCGATTCTTCGTATTTATGTTCTTGTATTGTGGTTTACATCGTATCTGTTTATTGATGCAATAGGATTTCTGAAACCTAGCTTGAATAGTTGAATGGTTCTAATGAAATATGCATAGATAATGACATAAAGTCTGAATTGTCAGTGTGGGAAATCTGAAATTTAATATGTATGGTCTCCAAGGATGAAAAACCATTCCAATTTGTTTTGGGTAATTTTAAGAATGATGATAGAAGGGAGTAAGTGAAATTTTTGGGAGTAAGTGAAATTTTTGTTAAAAAGAAAAATACAATTATTGGAATAATGTGTATTCAATGGACAATAATATACATAGTAGAATGTGATACACAGTTACTGGAATTACCAGTTAAGAGTGTTAGTATGAGTTTCCAATCCATGGGAAATTGCCCTTTTTAAGTTTTTGCAAAGAGCAAGCTAAGGTTACACAGTACACCGTGTAGTAGGTCATCATCCCTATTGGATTCTATATTGGCATGAGTGGTAGCACTTCGTCGAGGTGATCTAGTTTTCTTGGAGATGGTCTCAATTGATTGTGTAGAGAAAACCTGTGTCCATATTTGGATAGATTCTATTGGAAGCAGATATCATGGCCTGAAAAAAAAAATTGCTGGAAGCTCATTGATGATGATGGGGTTAATGGAAACATAATTACCATACATACAAATAGCATTCCCACTGTGGACCCTAATCAATCTTCTGCAGCCTGTCTTAATTCAGTCAAACAATTATAATTAGACAAACCCCACCAGGGATCTCACTTGCAAAATGTGAATGACAGGGGGTGTATGTTCCGATAAAAGAAAAGGTTTTGGTGTCTGTGCCTAGGAATCTTGTAGGGTTTGAGTCCAATGAGCTCTCGATCTCATATGCTACGCTTTGAACTATTACGGCTTCAAAAAATGTCAACGTTGTTGAAGATTATCTCATTTTCTTCTGATCCAAAGTGTCCTTAAATGACTTTGAAAGATGCAACTATTGTAGCCAAACTAAAATAACCAAAACAACACATAAATCTGTTGTTAGAGAATCTGGACCCTTAGATTTAATACATTCAGATATATGTGAATTTGATGGTGTTTTGACTAGAAATGGAAAACGTTATTTTATTACGTTTATTGATGATTGCTCCGATTATACCTTCGCCTACCTGATGAAAAATAAGAGTGAAACATTTGACATGTTAACAGAAGTTGAAAATCAGTTTAATAGGAAAATAAAGAGGTTTAGGAGTGATAGAGATACTGAATATGACAGTAGTAATTTCATAGAGTTTTATAATTCTCATGGAATTATTCATGAAAAAACTACACCAAACTCTCCTGAGATGAATGGCAAAGTTGAAAGGAAAAATAGAACTCTTACTGAGTTAGTAGTTGCCATTCTACTTAACTCCGGTGCTGCATCACACTGGTGGGGAGAGAATATTTTGACGGTCTGTTATGTGCTAAACAGAGTCCCTAAATCTAAAAGTAAAACTTCTCCTTATGAAATTTTGAAAAATAGACAACCAAACTTGTCATATTTCAAAACTTGGGGTTGTTTAGCTTATGTTAGAATTTCTTATCCTAAAAGGAATAAGCTTGCCAGTAGGGCATATGAGTGTGTATTCATAGGCTATGCCGTTACAGCAAAGCTTATAGATTCTATAACCTTAGTGATCACGTTATCATAGAATCGAACGATGTTGATTTCTATGAACATAGATTTCCTTTTATCTCGAGGAATAGTGGAGGTACACCCTCTAATAACGTGTCTATGATCAGGATGAATGAAAACGATAAAGCCACAGAATCTGAGCCTAGGAGAAGTAAACGGAACCGAACTTCTAAAAACTATGGCCCCAATTTCTATGCCTTTACAGTCGAGGAGGATCCCCTTAGCTGTCAAGAAGCCTTATCTTCTATAGATGCCAACTTTTGGGAAGAGGCTTTTGATGATGAAATGGACTCTCTAGAGTCTAATAGAACCTGGCATTTAGTTGACTTGCCACCAGGTTGCAAGACAATAGGTTGTAAGTGAGTATTTAAGAAGAAAATGAAACCCGATGGAAATTTTGAAAAGTTTAAGGCTCGCCCTGTAGCCAAAGGGTTTAGACAGAGAGAAAATGTTGACTTATTTGACACATATTCTCCTGTTACCAGAATTACATCTATTCGAGTGTTAATTTCTCTTGCTACAATACACGATCTAGTATTGCACCAAATGGACGTTAAGACTGCGTTTCTTAATGGTGATTTGGAAGAAGAAATTTACATGGACCAACCTGAAGGTTTTGTAATTCCAGGGCAAGAAAATAAAGTTTGCAAACTCGATAAATCTCTTTACAGTTTGAAACAAGCTCCAAAACAATGACATGAAAAATTTGATAATCTTATTATCTCACATGACTTTAAAGTGAACGAAAGTGACAAATGCATTTATTATAAATCCGAAAATGGCATTTGCACTATTATATGTCTATATGTGGATGATTTGCTTATCTTTGGTTCTAATATTCATGTCGTGCATAAAGTGAAATCTTTATTGCGTGCGAACTTTGATATGGAAGACCTTGGAGAGGCGAGTGTAATCATTGGTATCAAGATTACTAGGTCTGAAAAGGGAATTTCTTTGGATCAATCACATTATATTGAGAAGATCCTAAAGAAATATAATTACTCTGATTGTAAACCTGCATGTACTCCTAATGATCCTAGTGTAAAGCTGTTCAAGAACACCGGTAATGGTGTTAGACATTTGAGTATGCAAGCATCATTGGTAGCCTACGATATGCTACCGATTGCACTAGGCCCGACATAGCTTACGTTGTGGGACTACTATGCAGATTTACAAGTAAACCTAGTATTAAACATTGGCATGCTATTGAAAGGGTCATGAGGTACTTGAAGAGGACTAAGAACCTCGGATTACACTATCAGAAGTTTCCCGCTGTCCTTGAAGGATATAGCGATGCTGATTGGAACACTCTCTCAGATGACTCCAAAGCTACCAGTGGCTATATTTTCAGTATAGTTGGTGGAGCTGTTTCTTGGAAATCAAAGAAACATACTATTCTGGCACAGTCCACGATGGAGTCAGAGATGATAGCACTAGCCACGGCTAGTGAGGAAGCAGGTTGGTTAAGAAACATGCTAGCAGAAATCTCCGATACCAGCTGTCTTGATCCATTGCGATAGTACCGCGGCTATTGCAAAAATACAGAATCGTTATTATAACAGCAAGAGACGACAAATACGTCGTAAGCACAATACAGTTAGAGAGTTTCTATCTACTGGTGTTGTAAGAGTGGATCATGTACGTATTGATGAGAACTTGGCTGATTCTTTGACGAAAGGATTAGCTGGAGAGAAGGTTTTCAAACCTCGAAATGAATGAGACTTATGCCCGTAGATTGATGAGTTATTCATGATGGTAACCCAACCTATAGACTGGAGATCCCAAGAAATAGATTCAATGGGTAATAACAAGTCGTGAATCATGCTGACCTGATAGTAATCCATTCCTAGACTAAAACATGAGTTCCTGAAGTGATAGTAGGATGAGTTATAAACTCTTAATGAGATCTATACTCTATGTGGAGTGGAGTACTCTTTATCGACTCACCTAAGTGATTGTGGAAGTTTGGCCGCTTCCTATGAAATTTGTGGGCAAAATTCCTAGAGCCTTCACTATACTGGGTTTTTTTAGACTTCACCCTGATAAGGTTGTGCGTGTAATGTTGTTAGAGATAGAGCTCAAAACTACGAGTTACTCTAGTATAATCTAAATCATGAACACTACGCAAGAGTTCAAGTTGAAAACACTTTTGTTTATGCACAATCTTATATTTATAGATTGTTCGATGAATAAATGTTTTTTTTTTAAATTCAAGTGGGGGATTGTTGGATGTCTGAATTTTAAAACAAAAATAAATGGTGTTTGAACATGGTTTTGATCTTTGAAACTATCTCTATTTAGTCTCATATCTTCTATGTAACTCATTGTGGAGGAGTTAATAAGGAGAGTGTTTGGACTTGGGCTCGGACCCCTTGGGGTACCCACACTTTTGTGAGGAGGGGAGAGTTAGACTAATGTTGGTCCACTCCGCGCGCCGTCGTCCGACCGGCCGAGTCGGGTCTGGTCGGTCGAGACTAAACCATTCTTTTTACTGAAATTTTTATTTAAAAATAAAAAAATAAAATATCTATTTGCTGAAGAGAAGAAGACTGAGTCAGAGAAGACCCAGTCTTCTCTCACACGCCCCCACGATTATTTTCAGATTTTATCCGCGTTTTCAGCCGCCAATACAGGGATTTTTTGCTATCAGCAGATCCTTTCTCAGCCTATAAATAGAAGAGAACTCTGCGATAGTTCTATATCATATATATATATATATATACATTTTCACATTCAGTCTTTCAATTCTAAAAAAAAAATTGTTTTAGAGAAAAAATGCAATAGCTTCTAGAGTTCTATTTTTTAAGAGTTTTGTTTAGCTTCAGAGTTCTACTTGAAAGAGTTTTGCTTTTACTAAACAATTCATATTTTAGAGAGTTTCTTTATACATTGATTTCCTGATTCCGAGCAATAGGAAGTTAAAGGTGAATAGAATTCCGTTCGTCAACAGTGCATGTGATTGAACGAGACAGATACAGAATTCTGGGCTGTTTTATCCTGGGAACGACGGGGCATTCATACTGCTTGCACAATTTTTAGGCAGAGCCGTGAAACATCTTAAAGAGAGAGACCTAGTCCGCGACTCAACCCAACAAAATTTGTAACTTCGTTACTGTCTTTTAAATTGCAGCATTTATATTTCTAACAGAAACCATGTTGAAAATGGTTCTGGATATGCAGGTGGTGCCAAGGCAGAGGTGGCTTTCGTTGTCAAGGTAGAAGCGGGAGAAGATTTGGTGTTGGTAGAGACAATCAAAATAGTAGCAATCAAAGGTATTATTATCAAGATAGGAGATGTTATACCGGCATCCAGTTTGGCACATTGCTGCAAATTTCCCAAATGCTCCGCAACAAGCTAATCTTTGTGAAGACGAACAAGAAGAAGAAGGTAATTTATTTATTACTTGTGTAGACTCGAAAGAAAGCAAAAGTAATGCATGATTCTTATGGAGTGGTTGTAGTAACCATATGACAAGGAAAAAAATGAGTTTTTTTTTGCAGCCTTGATGAATTTGCAAAGACAACTGTTTGAATTGGGGATAATAATCAATTGCAAATTGAAGGCAAGGGAATACACCTGATTTAGCACATAATTTATTGATTGTTGGCCAATTAGTGTCCAAGGGATACTCAGTCCTATTCGAAGACAATATATGTGAAATCTGGAGAACGAAAATATTTGATAAACCTCTTATTAAGATTCCTCTGACTAAAAATTGGACATTTCCCATTGATTTGTGATGTTTTGAAGAATGTGCATTGGTTACTATTGTTAAAGATGACTCCAAACTTTGCCATTTACGACATGGAAAAATGCATTTAATGGCTTGAAGCTATTAAATCAGAAGAATATAGTTTTGGGGTTGCCTTCGATCCATTCTATTGATGATATGTGAAGGTTGCATCTATGGGAAGCAACACCGATTACCATTTCTGGTTGGAAAAGCTTGGAAAGTGAAGAATCCTTTTGAGCTTGTCCATGTTTATATTTGTGGCCAAGCAAGGACTTTATCTTTCAATAAGAGAAGATATGTACTTATTTGCTACCGCTCTGCTCCGCTGTCAGGTTTGATTGCGTGGTGTTGTAGGTCTGGCTAGGGCAGGGTACACCGTGGTATGACGGCTCCTTTAGCCGTCAACACTTCCTCTCCCCCAATGGGGAGTAAGGAACCTGCGGAAGAGGCTACTAAGCCTTCTTTCGCCCAAATACTTGGAAAAATACTGATTGATGAGGTTAAAGAAACAAATGTCGAGGGGACTAGATTCCGGAAAGAAGGAGAGTTAGCCATTGGGCTTACGGCATCTGATGAAAAACGTGGGGAAGCTTTCATGGAAAAACATGTGACAGTCTTAAAGTTCTCTAGCTACAGACCAACATTGGAAGATATTCGCGATTCGATACATCGAACATGGGGGATTCTAGGCGATTTCTCGCTAGGTTTGCTAGATCAACGTCATGTTCTTGTCCGGCTTCAATCTGAAGCGGAAGCAAAGAAAGTCTTGGCAAGGGACTCGTTCTTGATTCGGGGAGTTTGATTCAAAGCTTTCCGCTGGCATGATGGTTTCAGTCTGAAAACAGATCTGATATCGGTTCCACTATGGATAGAGTTGCCTAACTTGCCTTTGCATTTATTTCATCCCCCTCTTTTGAAAGCAATTGTGAATTCTTTTGGTGTCTTTTTGCGCACGGATGATCATACTCGATGTCTTTCACGCCCGAGCTATGCCCGTGTTTGCGTGGAGATGACTTTGGCGAAAAAGTTACCGAATAGAATTTGGATAGATAGATCTAACAATAGGGGCTTTTGGCAAAGGATTGAATATCCGGGTTTCAAATATTGTGATTATTGCTCATTGCTATGACATCAGGAGGATTATTGCATGAAAAAGTTAAGTCATAAGGGCGATGTGAGAACACCCAACTTGGTGAAAGAAGAGAAGACTGAGAAACAAAAGGTGGAAGCTAAAGTCCTCAAACAACAATATGTCCCAGTGGTTAAAAAAAATAAAATTTCAACTCCAGAAGCTGGCACTAGTGGTGTAAAGAATGATCAGGGTGAGGAAATCCAGGAGGATGTTGGTGCTGAGAGGCCGATGGTCAAAGATTCGGGGAATGTCATGTTGTCAAACAAATTCGAGTCACTTACGGAGACCATAGTTGAAGACGAGAGTAATCTAATGAATCATCAATTGCCTTGTAAGGCGAAGGATCCAGTCAGTGACATGGTAGAGCCAGAAACAACGGAGGAAGGACTTCTTGAGGCGGGGTACACAGCGGTTGAGATTGCAAAAGCGAAACAAGAAGAGACAATTTCAGGGCTTGCTTCGTCCCAGCCAGAGCGTGTTCTGCCAATAACAGAGCTTGCTTCGTCAGAGCAAGTCGCGTCACCAATAGTTGGTTTGGTGAACAGAACATCAAATGCTATAGATGATGATCCAAAGAAGTTGATCCTTAGGAAAAATGCGAATGTTGACCAAGCTTTTATGCAAGAATGTGATAATGCTTCAGGTAGCAGCTCAGGGCCGCAGCAGAGAGCGTACAAGTATGTTTACCAATTGGAACCAGGGAGGGCGCAAGGGGTTTCGACCAAGGCTGTAGGCGGGGATGTCGGGATCTCTAGCCCAGAAAAAAAAGAAGAGCAGTGGGAATGCTTCTCTACAGATAAATGCAATTATTCCAGGCAGCAACTCCGGGCCAACAAAGGAGGACGCAGTAGCTGAAGATGATCATGTTGACAGTGGATTTGTCTATGGCTCTGGCAATGGTGCTGGCAGTGGAGTTCACGTTGGTGCTCAGACTCGCGTTCAGAGTGGTGACAAGGTGCATGACCGGAATGTAGGGTTTCCAGCAAATGCGGGTATTGTACAAGATGACGAAACTTTAGTGGATGCAATAGTACTTGAAGCACCGAATATAAAACATATTAACTATTTGGTTCGTAACGCTAACAGCGAAACCGAAATGGAGACCGATACCGACATTTCGGATACAATCAGTTCAGAAGAAGAAGATTTGGATGAATACACCATTAGGTCAAGAGTAGTGTCAGGTTTAAAGACAGACCAAATTCGATTATCGAAAAGATTTGATGCTACGGACTTCAGAGACATCAAGGTATATCCTCGTAGATCATCTAGAATGAAAAAAAGTAACAGCAAGTATAGACATTGATCTAGGGGTTTGGTCACTATTTATTTTGGGTTTGCTATGATGTATGTCATCTGATTCTTTTTATCGGGTAGTACTCCGACTGATGTAAAAGATTTTTTCAAGTAATAAAAAGCCTAGTTTTCTTTTTTTTTTTTTTTTAAAAAATAAAATAAAAAAAACTCTTTACTGATAATTATACTCGCATGAGTTGGGTTTACTTCATTTTTTACTAATCAGAAGCTTTTGAGAAGTTTCAGGAATTCAAAGTTTTTGCTGAAAAGGAAAGTGGATATATTTGAAAGTTCTACGCACCGATAGAGGGGGAAGTTTTTATATGACGAATTCATCATCATTTGCAAGCAACAAAGCATCCACATGCAACTCACAGTGAGAAAACCTCCAGAATAAAATGGGGTTGCAGAAAAGAAGAATCAAACGGTAGTGGAAATGGCAAGAAGTATGTTGAATGAAATAAAGCTTCCAAATAAGTTTTGGGCTGAAGCAGTGGCGACATCCATTTTTCTTGTCAACATTTTCCCAACACAGGTTGTTCAAAACATGACTCCTTATTCTTTGGTTGATTCCACTAATCATACAAAGCTAGATAAGAAGAGCGAGAACTTCATATTTGTGGGATGTAGTGATGAAACAAAGGGATATCGATTGTATAACCCAGAAACTAAGAAACTAATTATCCGTAGAGAAGTTGTATTTGATGACAAAACTTTCTGGAACTGGGAAGGAACATAATCGGCATGTGCCATTTATTGATGAAGCAGTAGAGTCAACACAAGTATCAAGTGTCCCCTCAACCTTCTCCATCACCGAGCTCCTCTACGAGGTCTTCTCCAAGGGATTCAAGTAATGGGAGCATTGAAAAACTCACATCCCACACTCTCAGATATCGATTGGAGTTATATGAATCATGTATGTTTGCTCTTATGAGTATAGAACCTGTTAAGTATGAGGAAGCACAAGGAACAAAGGAATGGGAACACTCTATGCAGGAGGAGATGAAAGCTATTGAAAAGAATGGTACATGAGAGCTTGTATGTTTGCCACCAAGAAAGAAAGCTATTGGTGTAAAATGGGTGTTTAAGGTGAAATACAACGCAGATGGCACTGTCAAAAGTTAAAGGCCAGACTTGTTGCGAAGGGGTGTGTCCAAAAGCGAGTTACTGATTTCTTCGACACCTTATCTCCAATTGCAAATTTGAAACTGCTCGAATGATTTTGGAGTAGCTAATTAAAATAGATGGCATGTATTTCAATTTAATGTTAAATATGCCTTTCTAAATGCTTTTTTGGAAGAGGGAGGTGTACGTAGAACAACCACAAGGGTTCATTGTCATAGGAAAAGAAGGAAATTTTTACAAGCTCAAGAAGGCGTTGTATGTACTCTCTTTCTAAAGTGGAAGACAGTATCGAAGGATTGTACATGGAGAAAGACACTGTGTGTTGAAGGTTGATGGATAAGTTGGTCTTTGAACTGTGGTGTTCCCGGGTGTGAACATTTTGCGCCGGAATGAGCTTCAGTGCCACTTTCATATTGTGACGGAAGTCCATTTGGTTGGAGGGACAATTTAGAACCAATATGGTGCTGTTGATATGGCACTTGGTGAATTGTTGTACTGTCGGTACAGTACTTGGTGGGGGTGATTGCCGGGTAGCGGACTACTGGGTCATCCTGATGAGGAGTCAAGGAAGTGACTCTCATCAAAGCTGGGAGGTGGAGTCGGTGGACTGGCTCTGACTCATAAGACTGTTGGCTTACTTGTGATGCGCGGGGCGATACAAGTAGAACTGGGTTTGTGAGCAGCAGACTCCGCGGGCGTGAGGAGCTCGAGTAAGGAAGCCCCTCATTCTTGCGGGCGAACAAGCATTATTTCATGCGTGTTTTTGTGTTTATGTCTGTTGGCAGTCAGGGATGGCGCGGAGAACAAACATTATTTCATTTCGTGCAGGTAGTGCAAAACACCGACATTGTTTTGTGCGTGTGGGCCGTTGTGGAAAAAACAAGGCCTTGGTATAACAAGCTAGTCGTCTATATCCATCAAAACGGGATCCATAGAAGTGATAGTAAGCCAACTTTGTATGTGAAGGTGACATTTGATGTTGCTACTCTCATTATATGTGTTTATGTAGATGAATTGTATATAAATCGTCTTCAAACACTCTTATCAAAGAATTCAAGTACAACATGATGCTGGAATTCAATATGTCCGATTTGGGATCATTGCATAACTTTCTTGGCCTGCCAGTTCAGTAAACAGATAAAGATAATTTCATCTGTCAGGAAAAGTGTGCGATGGATTTGCTGAAGTTTAATATGTCAGGTTCCAAAACTTCATCAACTCCTATGAACACAAATGAGAAGTTGTGTGCGGAAGATGGGATTGCAAGGGCTGATGAAAGGTTGTTTAGGAGCATAATCGGTGGACTTGTATTCAACCAACACACACCCAAATATAATGCACTCTGTCAGTCTACTCTCCAGATTTATGCATACTCCCTGTAGTTCATCATTTCAGAACAACAAAGAGAATCCTTCGTTATGTACAGACAAGCAACAGTTATGGGATTTGGTACAAGCCGGTTGTTGAATTTAAATTAATTGGTTTTATTGATAGTGATTGGGCAAGTTATGTTTACTCTTGGCTCGAGAGTCGTGTCATGGTCCTCAAAGAAGCAAGCAAGTGTTGCATTATTATCATCAGAAGCAAAATATAAGCAGCTCCATCGGCAACTTGCGAGTAAAATTGGATGCAAAGGAGTTTGGAGGAATTGTACTAAGTTCAAGGAGCAGCAACAAAGACAAAGATTTACTGTGACAACAAGGCTACTATCTAATTGACGAAGAACCTCGTCTTCCATGGGAGAACAAAGCACATTGAGCTTCAACATCATTTCATTGTGATGAAGTGTTGCTCAACCAATGATCAAGTTTTTTTTTTTTTTTTTTTTTTTGGAAGGCGAGCGGGGTTTTTATAGGATCCCAGAACCCATTAAAGACCAGAACTGGTCAACACACCATAAATTGATAAAAATGTCGCAAGCTGGGTTTGAACCCATGACCAAGTGGTGCAGATGGACATAGCATACAAAGGCACTTTCATATCCGAAGTTCATGAAATTCAGATCCTCTCTTGGTCCAGTTTTACATCTAGGGGTGATGAAAGTTGATGCAAGACTTGTTTCTTGCCACTTAGCTACAATTCAGGGGAAGTCCAAGGTTAGTCAGCAACTATCTATTTGTTAGCTACAAGTAAGGAGAAGACCTAGTCTATTTGGAGTCTTAGTCTCAGTGGGTTAATTCCAACAATTCAGCCTTCTGTGGCTGTGTATTTCACTATAAATAAGTATGTGTTAGTAGTAACTTGTATCTGAGAAATGTGAGTTTTTTCGTAAATAAAACCAGCAGTGCTTAATTCAATAGTATGTGTGTGCGGGCGCTCTACAATAGCAATGTTGTTGTTCTCACAATAATCTCAACTCAGAGCCGTTACCTTCCGGCAACAGTGCACACTCAATCGGAGGTGTTTCATCCTCAAGTGATTTCGATCAAACCCTTCCTCAATCACATGTTGTTGTGAACTGATGGGAGAGAAAATAGTTGATGCACATGGAGGACCATTCCCCTTATGGTATTAGGTGTCGTTGGACTTGGTCAATTTTGTTAGCAATGCTAGAGAGCGAGGAAACCAGCGAGGAAACGAGCGAGGAGAGGGATGTGGCGGGGTGGGAGCCGTCCACCCCGTTCGGGATGCGTGCCGCAATTTTTTGTGCGCGCATCCCGAGCGGGGTGGACGGCTCCCACCCCGCCACGTCCCTCTCCTCGCTGGTTTCCTCGACATTTAGAATTCCCCATTTTGTTAACATAATTAGTGGAGTTAAAGTCAAATAAGCTCAATAACTGCTGCATAGTGCAGAGAGTTTTCATCTGAGTCATGTACAGTGTTTTCACCGCCCACTCAATCAAATTTAAGTTGCGAGTTCATTTTCCTACAGAGTGGTAGTCAGGTTTGTTCTTCTTGGGCATTCGGGAATTGCTTTGGGTCGTTCTAGTGTTGTAGCAAGACATCTGTGTGCAAAAGTGTATCTCTGTGGAGCTGGCATCTATGTGTAGTTGTGGGTGTGCAGCTGAGTGTTTGTTGAAAGGACTGAAAAAGAGTAAACCATGAATTCTCTCAATGTTTCACGGTCTCAGTCCTTGGTGTGGATTGTTATTGGAAATAACTACGAGTTCTGAAGCATTAAGATGAGAACATTTTTCATCTCACAAGATCTTTGGGAGTTTGTTGAATCTGGTTATGCGCCCGGTCTATTGGGCCTAAGGCCACAAAAAATGAAGCCAATTATAAAGGCCCATACTAGACCCACTATCGAGAAGATGTAAGTAGAGCCCCAATCCAGGTCCAAACAAATCAGAGTCCGAGTCCAGGCCCGATACGCATTATCTCATAAAGAATGAGAACGTTGCACCAAGAAAAGAGTCATGGAGGGGCTTACGCCTCCAGGAACGCAACTCCATTAAGGAGGGGACTGTTACAAGAAACATATCCTTCCGTTGCATCTCACATGCTTAAATCACGCAGAGAATTAACCATGACCATTATAAAAGGTAAATGAAACATTCAACAAATATATGCAACTTTAACTGAGTTTTGTCTAGATTTACATCATTCTTCCAACAGAGTTACTGAGTTAAGCATCGGAGTGCCTTCGGCGACCAAAAAGGTGGTCCTTGGCAGTCTAACAGTTGTTTTGCAGGTCAAACTCACAGGAAGAGAATTTTTGGACGCATCAGTTTGGCGCCGTCCATGCGCAACGACGAGTTTTCCTTTTAAAAAATAAGATTCACAGTAACAAAGCTCGCACAACCCAAGCAGGAGATTAATGCAATACTCCACAAATCTTCAATCGAACGATATGTTGCCCATACTGATCCAAAGACAATCATCGAAACGACCATACCTACTGGAAGAGAGCTCCAGCAGGTAACAGTTCAGACATCTCTGACATCGTAGGGAATACCCTCGAATCCTCGAATGGAAATGCTAATGGCTCAGATGAACAATGTGATCGAGACGATAGATAGGATCATCAGATACCTGCAGGGCAACAGCTTTCGAGAAGAAATCATCCAGCTTAAGAGACATCAGACTAACAATGGCTCCAAATGCATTCAAGGAATGTCCGAAAATCTACAACTGAAAAAACCCAAATACGGGAGAGCGTTCTTGACTCTGATAGCAAGTCGGAGCGAGATTTTTTAAGCCATGGAAGAAATAGAAGATGTCAAATGGCCGCCGAAGATGAGAGGAAATCCAAAAAAATGGAGCAAGAGTAGACGCTGCCTCTTCCACAACGATTACGGCCACGATACCGAGGATTGTCGCAGCCTAAGAAACGAAATTGAATGCCATGTCAATGAGGGATGACTAAGATAGTTCGTTAAACTCGAGGGCGAAACAACCATTTCAAAGGAGCAAGCTAAAGAAACAATCTATGTCTTGCACGGCACAGGCGGGGAAAAAGAGTAGTTCAAATGATCCAGGAAGCGTATAGTCAGAGACTTACACACAAAGATCAAACTCCAAGAACCATCCGCACATCATGCAAAAACAATGCAAAGGACCCTAACCTTCTTGAGTGATTAATTTTCCACACAATGATGCTTTGGTGATTTCGGTCATGATAGCTAAATGGGAAATCAAAAGGGTATTGATCGACACCGGCAGCTCGGCAAACCTATTATACCTAACAGCTTTCCGAATGATGCAATTCACCACTGAGATGCTCTCACCAAGCGATCAGTCTATGGTAGATTTCAGTGGGGAGCAATGTAACCCACTAGGAATGATCCGACTACCAGTTGAAGCGAGAGAACCAGGGAAGCGACAAGTGTTAATGACAGACTTTCTCGTTGTGGATGTTCTTGCTGCATACAACATGCTACTCGGAAGACCATGTATACACAAGATGGGTGCAGTATCCTCCACTATGCCCCAATGTGTGAAATACCATACTGACAATGGCATTGGAAGAATAAAAGGGGACCAACCAGCAGCCCGACAGTGTCATTTTGTTGTTATAAAGAATCACCACAAATAGCAATTACTGCAACAACTGGAAGAGTCTTCACAACAATCTGACGAAACAAGTTTGGATTCTCCAAATGACAATATGGCTCCAACCAGTCCGCTAGATCAACCCAACTGGGCAATCAGAAGAAGAAACGATCGAGGTCTACTTAGACAATGAAATGGAAAAGGCAGTCCAAATTGGCACAAAGATCCAACCTGAACTCGCCAAGGAGCTGATCCAACTGCTAAAAGATAACCAAGATATTTTCGCATGGACAATGAAGGACATGGTGGGAATAGATCCATCCATCATCTCCCACAAATTACAAGTGAGTTTAGATAGGAAACCATTTTGACAAAAAAGAAGACGGTGGCCCCAGAACGCAGTCAAGCGATAAATGAAGAAGTGCACCGACTGCCTAGTGCAAGAATGATAAGAGAAGCTCATTATCTGGATTGGTTGGAAACACGGTGCTAGTAAATAAGAAGAACGGGAAATGAAGTGTGTGCGTAGATTACACCGACCTAAATCAAGCTTGTCCCAAAGACAACTTTCCATTTCCACGAATAGACCAAATAGTGAATGCAACTGTCAGGCACGAGATGTTGAGCTTCATGGACGCATGCTCCTAGGTATAATCAAATAGAAATGTACCCCCCCCCCCCCAACCAAGAAAAAACGTTTTTCAAAACGGAAAGAGGGACATATTGTTATCGAGTAATGTCATTCGGATTGAAGAATGCGAGAACAACGTATCAACGGCTACTAGACAGGATGTTTAGAAATCATATCGGCAAAACGATGGAGGTTTACGTCGACGACATGCTCGTAAAAAGCACACGCAGAACATACCACGTTACGGACCTCGAACAGACTTTATCCCAGCTTGAGAAATACAAAATGAAGCTAAACCCAGATAAATGCACATTTGGAGTGGAGTCAGGGAAGTTCCTCGGATACATGGTCAACCAGCAAGGGATTGAAGCGGATCCAAAACAGATACAAACGCTTCTTAACATGCAATTGATAGGAGGATAATTAGGTTATTTTTAGTACCATATTTCTATATATATTTTTGGCTATTACTTGTTAATTATGGTACTAATTGCTATTTTCGTGTTTGTGTAGGTTTCTAATTACAAGATTCCAAACTAGAAGCTAAATGAAGCAAATTGGCAATTTAGAAATACTGATTGAAAAAGGAAACCACGCAAAGAAGGAAACCGAGAAGAAAACAATTATAAAAGGGACGATACCTTGTTTTAGAAAATAACTTATCCATAGCCTCCTCACGCTTGCAACCACAACAAGCCATCACCCATCATCACCCCTCCTCCTCGCAACAGTCTATCAAGCATCCACAACCACAAGCCATCACGAACCCATCCTCACAGATCCCTCATTGCAACAGACTATCAGACCGTAACTTAGTAAGCATGCTAGGATCTGGGGCTAGAGTATAGGAGAGTTTCACCTAATTGTTATAATCATGTACTTACAAGTAGTAAATACCAAGGAACGTTGGTAAGGTTAAGTAAAAACCTAGGTAAGAACATTACTTTATTAGTTTTTTTTTGTTTTTTTTATTGATTTTTTTTTTCTTTTTGTCTTTATCTCAAGTACATGTTCATGCGCAATAGGAGATCCATCGAAAACTTATTAGAATAGGATTCAGAGCCTAAGAAAACATTTAGAAGACGAATGAGATAAACAAAAGAGTCACAAACGTCTAGCTCTGAATCTAAATCAGAAGAGCTCAACATGGCAGACAACAGATCTATTAAAGAACTTTTGGCATCCACCTTAAACAATGTCGCACCCTGTGCATTCAGTATCCAACAGCAATGCAGGGCAAGACAGAGTCATTCGAGTTGAAATTCAGCTTACTTCATCATATTCCAAAGTATCAAGTTCTTTCTATGGAATATCCAAATAAACATTTAAAGGAATTTGAAGTTGTATGCTCCAGTATGACGCCAATGATTGTGGACGAGAACATCCTGAAGCTGAGAGCATTTCCCTTTTCTCTGACTGATAGGGCTAAGGATTGGCTCTATGAACTACCTTCCGAAACAGTATATTCTTGGGATAACATGAAGAAGGTGTTTCTAGATAAATTTTTTCCCACTTCCAAAATTATCTTGTTGAGGAAGAAAATCAGTGGTATACAGTAAGGTCCACGAGAATCATATCCAGCATACTATGAGTGCTTCAAAACTCTCATAGCATCATGTCCGCAGCATCAGATGAAGGAGGAGCTTCTGATTCAATACTTTTATGAGGGATTGTTTTCTCTTGAGCGACAAATGTCAGATGCAGTGGCAGGATGAGCTTTGGTTGATAAAACTCCAGCAGCAGCAAAGACTTTGATTGCAAACCGAGCCTTAAATGCCCAACAGTATGAAGGAATTGAAGAGCCTTCACGCCAAGTCAATGAGGTAAGTACTCATTCTAATTTGGAAGCTCAAATGGCTAATCTTACTTCAATTGTGACTCGGGCTCTAGGGAAGCCGAATGTGCTAGGAGTTGCACAAGTTTGTGGCATGTGTACTAAGCCATGACACCCATTTGATCAATATCCTCAACTGATTGAGAATGGCGGTTGGGAGAATGTCAATGCAGTAGGTTTTCAGTGGCAAAATCACTATAGGAATAATCCTTATTTGAACACTTACAATAAAGGTTGAAGAAATCACCCCAACTTTGGATGGAGAAATTCAGAACAACCTCAATAACAAAATTTGAATCAGCCACCCCTTGGTTTCGTCCAAAGGCCGCTAGAACCACCTCAGCACAATTCAGGTATGCCCCTTAATTATGATGAGATTTTGAAATCGTTAACTATTTCTCAGCAGAACCAATCAAAAGATATAGCAAATTTGAAACTACAAATGGGACAGATAGTTGAGTTTATTGGACAAATTCGCGAGCAAGGAAAATATCCTAGTTCTACCATTCCAAATCCGAAAGGCGGGTTTGAAACCGCAAAAGCAATTACATTGAGGAGTGGTAGGCAAATTGAGAATGAACCAATAGTCCCTAAACAAAGTCAAAATAGGGAAGTTGAGTTACAGAAGGATGATCCAGCCATCGTTGAAACACCAGAGCTCCAAGGTAAGAATGTGAGCATTCCAAATTCAGTTTCTACTAATATTTCTCCACCTTTTGTGCCTTTTTCCAGGTAGGTTTGCCAAATCTAGGAAAGATTAACAGGATAAGAAAATTTTGGAAACCATCTGAAAAGTCCAAGTCAATATTTCGCTTCTTGATGCTATTAAGCAAGTGCCTATGCAAATTTTTTTAAAGAGCTTGCATAACAAAGAGACGACTTCAAGACGGAGAGGTAGTTAAGGTAAGTGAGAATGTCTCTGCAGTTCTTCAAAGAAAATTGCCGCCAAAGTGTAAGGATCCGGGTAGTTTCACTATCCCTTGTGTTATCGATAATACTAAAATTAAAAATGCAATGTTAGACTTAGGTGCTTCAATTAATGTTATGTCGTATTTTGTTTATCGTTCTATGAATCTTGGGGAGCTAAAAAATGATAGTGTAATTATTCAATTGGTTGACCGTTCTAATGCATATCCTCGAGGTTTGTTGGAAGATGTGTTAGTGCAGGTTAATCATTTGATCTTCCCAGCGAATTTCTATGTGCTTGAAATGGAAGATTCGGCATTGTCAGCACCTTTGCCTCTTATTTTAGGGCACCCTTTCATGAAAACTGCAAGAACGAGTATTGATGTGCATGCGGGGAAACTGACCATGGAATTTGATGGTGATGTGATTGGCTTCAACATCTTTGAAGCCATGAGGTATCTTGTTGATAATCATTCTTGTTTTTCTATTGACGTGGCAGATATTTTGCCCCAAGAATTTCTTGACGTCATGAACGAGAATGAACTTGAAATCACAATTACTACTGCCACCGGATATGAGGGAAATGGAGTTCTTTGTGACAATAAGAAGATCTCGGCCGATAACATGATGGAGGATATCATTGAGACTGTGGCAACCTTGGAGTCAATGCCACAAATTGTTAGTGAGTTACCTTTCCCAAATATTATTCCCTCATCTACTAATAAACTTTTACCTTTTGTAATTCAGACACCTACACTTGAGCTTAAACCGTTACCGGATCACTTGAAGTACGCATATTTGGGAGATGATGAGACATTGCATGTCATCATATCATCATCACTCACAATTTTAGAGGAGGACAAGCTTATTTGAGTTTTGAAGTTATACAAGACTGTAATTGGGTGGACATTGGCCGACATTAAGGGTATTAGCCCTACCACTTGTATGCACCGTATACTTCTTGAGGAAGGTGCAAAACCCACTAGAGAAGCTCAGTGTCGCCTAAACCCCCCTATGATGGAAGTTGTGAAGAAAGAAATCATTAAACTCCTTGATTATGGCTTGATCTACCCTATTTAAGATAGCAAATGGGTTTCACCAGTGCAAGTAGTGCCGAAGAAGTCTGGCATAACTGTGGCAAAGAACGAGAAAAATGAGTTGGTTCCCACGCGAATGCAAACTAGGTGGCGGGTTTGTATTGACTATAGAAAGCTGAATGCAACTACCAGGAAAGATCATTTTCCTCTTCCCTTTATTGATCAATTGCTTGAAAGGTTAGCCGATCATGTTTTTTTATTGTTTTCTTGATGGTTATTCAGAATATAATCAGATTGTTATCGCTCTAGAAGATCAAGAAAAGACAACCTTCACATGTCCATTCGGCACTTTCGCATATAGAAGAATGCCATTCGGTTTGTGTAATGCCCCGGCTACCTTCCAGAGATGCATGGTAAGTATATTTTCAGACTTTATTGAAAAAATCATTGAGGTTTTTATGGATGATTTTAGTGTTTTCGGTGATTCTTTTGACCATTGTTTGGATAATCTTGCATTGATTCTGAAGCGATGCATTGAGATTGACCTTGTATTAAATTGGGTAAAATGTCACTTTATGGTTAATCAATGTATTGTTTTAGGTCATGTGGTTTCAGCTAGGGGTATTGAGGTTGATAAAGCTAAAATAGATCTTGTACGTTACTTACCCTCTCCTACTTCGGTGAGAGAGGTTCGTTTTTTCTTGGACATGCAGGATTCTATCGGTGATTTATCAAAGATTTTTCTAAGATTTTTGGGCCACTATGTCGACTCCTACAAAAAGATGTGCCATTTGAGTTCAATAATGACTGTCAGACAGCGTTTGACAAGCTTAAGGAGTTGTTGACATTAGCACTTATCATTGCGCCACCGGATTGGAGTCTTCCATTTGAGCTTATGTGTGACACATCAGATTATGCCTTAGGAGCAGTTCTAGGCCAACAAAGGGACAAACGTCTTCACGTCATTTACTATGCCTCCCGAACTTTGAATGATGCTCAATTGAATTATTCCACTACTGAAAATGAACTTTTAGCTGTTGTATTTGCTTTAGAGAAATTTCGATCTTATTTAATTGGAACTAAAGTTATAATTTTCTCTGATCATGCAACTTTAAAATACTTGCTTACGAAGAAAGAGGCGAAACCGAGGCTTATATGGTGGATACTTCTTTTTCAAGAGTTAGATGTGGAGATCAGGGATAAAAAATGGAGTGAAAACATGGTAGCTGACCACATGAGCCGTTTGGTGCGCAATGAGGAGCCCCTGCCAATTCTTGAAACTTTTCCTGATGCGCAACTATTTTTGGTCGAGGTAAGTAAACCATGGTATGCTGATATTGTGAATTACCTGGTATCCAAACAGATTTCGAACACATTGACTCGAGTTCAGAAAGATGAACTCAAGAAAGTGGTGAGACAGTTTGTATGGGATGATCCCTATCTATGGAAGCATTGTACCGATCAATTGATTAGAAAGTGTGTGCTCGATTATGAATTTAATTCGATATTGACATATTGTCATTCCTATGCTTGTAGGGGACACTTTGGAACTCAAAGAACAGCTCGTAAGGTTTTAAAATGTGGATTTTATTGGCCCACTTTATTTAAGGATGCCAGATTATTTTGCATGACTTGTGACCGATGTCAAAGAATAGGTAACTTAGGCCCTAGAGATCAAATGCCACAACATCCTATATATAGTGTGGAAATTTTCGATGTATGGGGTCTTGATTTCATGGTTCCAATTCCTTCTTCTAATGGTTTCATTTATATATTGCTTGCTGTGGATTATGTTTCAAAGTGGGTGAAAGCAAAAGCCACCCGTACTGATGATTCCAAAGTTGTTGCAGAGTTTATTAGTTCTAACATTTTTGTAAAGTTTGGAATGCTACAAGTGATTATAAATGATGGAGGTTCCCACTTTTGCAACCGTACAATTGAAGCTTTGCTTAAGAACTACAATGTCACACATAAGGTTTCGACACCTTATCATCCCCAAACAAGTGGAAAAGCCGAAGTCTCAAATTGTGAAATCAAGGGAATACTTGAGAAGACAGTAAAGCCCACCCACAAATACTGGAGCATGCGACTTGATGATGATTTATGGGCATATCGGACAGCATATAAGACACCTATAGAAATGTCTTCCTTTCGGATTGTATATGGAAAACCGTGTCATTTACTGGTTGAGCTAGAACATAGGGCGCATTGGGCAATTAAGACTTTCAATATGAACATTCATGATGCTGGCCTTCATAGAAAATTGCAGCTAAACGAGTTTGAAGAGATTCGGAATGACACATATGAGAGTGCCAAGATTTATAAAGAGAAAACTAAAGCTTTTCATGATCGCATGATCTGTGGAAAGACTTTTGTTGTGGGCCAGAAAGTCTTACTTTTCAATCACACCTTAAAAATTTTCCTGGTAAGTTACGTTCTAGATGGGTTAGCCCTTTCATTGTTACTAATGTGTTTCCTCATGGTGTTATACAGGTGAAGAGTGTCACAACTGAAAATAAGTTCAAGGTGAATGGACATCGACTTAAGCCCTATTATGAGTCATTTGTGGAGCATGACGTGGAGGACGTATCATTCCATGAGGATTAATTGGAGATACCGTCAGGCTGCACGACATTAAAACAAACGCTTCTTGGGAGGCAACTCAATCAGATTTGCTTTATCTATCCCTTTATTTTCTTTTCGTTATTTTTGCTTGTTTGTTTTTCTGCTTTTAAATCTTTCATTGCATGTGCTATAATCTATTAACATTGAGGACAATGTTAAGTTTAAGTGTGGGGAGAACAATGTTGTTTTTATTTTTTTTAAAAATTTATATAAAAAGTGTCAGTCCATTAAAAAATAAATAAAAAATTATAGTTGTTTTGAGTCTTAGGATACTTTCCAACACAATGATGAGATTTTGTTTTTAATTGCATGACTTTAAGGTGATTTATAAGCATGAGTTAAGATTTAATATTATTCTTTGGTTAATGCTTATTCATGACTACCATATGTAAATTCACATTTAATCAACTGAGTAATTGGTATTCGTAGCATGCTTAATTGAATTTAACTCATTATAACCCATATGTGAGTTTTGAGCCTATTGTTCCTTTGATTTTGAGAATTTTTAGTTAGGTCATCTTTCATTTCTTTTGTCAATAATAATTCGTTGAATGATCTCAAATTTGTTTGCTTTGTTTGCTACTTGGATTGCTTTCATAATTAAGAATTAAACACTAGAACTTGTATTAATTCTGTTCAAAGCATTATATTGAATTGCACAACTTGCTTAACATGATAAAGGCACCTAGTTTCCACCATTGCCAAATAAGCCTGATCCATGATATATTTCCTTTAGGTTAACTCTATTGGTTATTAAGCCTTTTGATCATTAACTTCATTTTTTATCCCTAACCTAATCAAAAGAGTGGAGCATAATTTGATTTGTAGAGACTTTATTGTGGTTCAAGGTATGTTGAAAAACAAGTGTGGGGGAAGACCCTTATGGTAGACAGTTCAAGAAGAAAAGTTGCCAAAAAAAAAAGAGGAAAAGAACAAAAAAAAAAAGAAAAAAAATTTGGTACAAAGTTACATAAGGGATACAAGTCATTGTCTGTATTCATTCAGTATTTCAGTACCAGTAGATACAAAATAATGGCTGAAACTCTTCATTATCAGTAGGACGCTTCTTCCTTTACCTACTTATATCTTGAACCGTGTGATTCCTTGCTAATGTTTCTAATCTTATTGCATCCTTTCATCATTTCTTTAAGCCCTTTGTAATTTCCTTATCCGTTCTTTCTCTTCCCTTGACCATTTTGCCCCATTACAACATGAATTAAGACATTTTGATTGAGTGTGTCTTACAATGTCACGATGTTGAGATTCGAATGATGTATGAGCATATGGTTTCACTAGTTCTTGCATTCAAGTAGTAGCATTCCTTTTATGAGATCATATAATATCTGAAAAATAAAAAATAAAAAAAACATGCCAGAAAATCCATTTCTTTCTTGTTATATCTTATATGAGTTTCACAGTTACTTGTATTGATTTAATTGTGAAATTTTATATCATTGCTATGAACGTGTATTAATTTTCGAATGATGTGGATTTAATCTTGTGTTTATAAATAATCTTAATATGTCATGATCCGTTGAAAATTTCTGAGACAAATGTTGGAAAGTATAGATTGGGTCATTTAAGTAATTTATTTTTGTTTCTTTGATTTGTTCGAGGACTAGCAAAAGATAAGTGTGGGGGAATTTGATAAGAGCGTAATTAGGCTATTTTTATTACCATATTTCTATATATATTTGGCTATTACTTGTTAATTATGGTACTAATTGCTATTTTGTGTTTATGTAGGTTTCCAATTACAATATTCCAAATAGAAGCTAAGTGAAGTAAGTTGGCAATTTAGAAATACTGATTGAAAAATGAAACAACGCAAAGAATGAAATCGAGAAGAAAACAATTATAAAAGGGACGATATCTTGTTTTGGAAAATTACCCATCCATAGCCTCCTCACGCTTGCAACCACAACAAGCCATCACCCATCATTACCCATCCTCCTCGTAACAGTCCATCAAGCATCCACAACCGCAAGCCATCACGAACCCATCCTCACATATCCCCCATCGCAACAGTCCATCAGACCATAACTCCTCCTCCATCCATAGAGCACTCACAGTCTAGCCTTTTTTCACCTCCACATACCATCGTCCTCTCCATCGCACCACCATCGTGCATCATCACACAGCCAACCCATTCATCGCCTTCATCTCTCTGTTTGTTGAAAATCAGGAAACCCTAGCCCATCATCGAAACCACATCGCCATGCTTCGCTCCCATCACAGCCACGCAACCTGTCTCCGTTCATCTCTCAGTCTCTCGTCACGCACACAACCGAAGCAGCAGAAGCAGAGATCGTAAGGAAAAATAGGGTAGATCAAGAAGGAAGAAGAAGGGAATTGAAATTCTTTTCTTCACATGCTATCTGCACCTCGCAGTCCATTTTGTACCACCATGAATCAAGCAACAGCGTCTTTATCTCTAAACCTCTCTTTTTCTAATTTCACTTGATTATTGATTATGGATTACTGTTTGAACATAATTAATATGTCTAGCTAAACTCCTCTTAGTTAGGGGTTGATTCGAAACCCCGAACATGTGATTTATGAATTAATTGAATTTCATCTTCCTTGCTATTAGTGATTGTGTTTTGGTTAACTGTTTTATAGATAATTTTTCTTTGTATGTTTGTTAAGGTGGCCAACTTAGTAAGCATGCTAGGATCTGGGGCTAGAGTATAGGAGAGTTTCACCAAATTGTTATAATATTGTACTCACAAGTAGTAAATACCAAGGAACGTTGGTAAAGTTAAGTAAAAACCTAAGTAAGAACAAAATGTTGATCATACTTGTAATTGCCTAGTAAGTGTTCATATTTTTCACAAAACTTAATGATCTTAGATTGTTATCTAACTTGTGATTCCTGGTTAGATAGTGTGATAAGAATAGTTTGAAAGGGACACTAAGTTTAATTCAACGAATTTGGAAAAATAATAAGATTAATGCAATGCTGATCACGGTTAATCTTTAGCATTGTCACTCACGAATTAACAAGTGATTATTGAAGATTGATTTATGAGCATATGTTTGGTGTGTGGAGATAAACCTTTAGCTGTTTTCTCATCTTTCCCATCCATTTAGTTATATTATCTTTACAGTAATTTTTGTAGTCATTTTCATAGTTTAACTTAGAAAATCCAATCCCCCAATATTTACTTAATTAGGTTGTTAGTTATATTTTAGTTATTCTTAGTGCTAGTTGGCAAACCCTATAATCCCTGGTCCAGAACGATCCCTACTTATTATATTTTACAATCACAAAGCAAAGTATTAAGTTGTGTGCTACTAAAATAGCGCATCAGCAATCACCGACAAACATAAAATATGTTCATAGTCTTAGCGGGAGAATAGCAGCTCTGAACAGATTTATCTCCAGATCATCAGACAAGTGTCTGCCCTCCGTATCCAACCACGCGGTAAGTTCGGCACTAATACGAGAAGAAAAGGGGGGTGCAAAAATCAGTGTACTACATCAGCAAAACACTTGCAAATGCAGAAATCAACTATCCGGCCTTGGAAACATTGGCACTCGCTCTAATCGTGTCATACAGAAAATTGCGACCATACTTCCAAGCTCACCCGAACACGGTTATGACCGAACAGCTGATTCGGTTGGTGTTACACTAATCGGACTTGTTGGGAAGGATGGTAAAGTGGGCGATAGAGCTCGAACAATTCGACATCAACTACGCCCCTAGAACCGCTATCAAAGCTCAGGCATTATCGAATTTCATAGTCGAGTTCACGGGAGCAACAACCAACACGAGGACAAGGAAAGTAAAACAGAACAGCTTGAACCAATCCCCAAAGGATGGATCATCCGCTGCGATGGGGCGTCCAACGAGGTAGGAAGCAGAGCCAAGTTAGTCTTGTACAACTCGAAAGGCATCGCATTAGAAAATGCGATAAAATTCAACTTTAAAGCCTCCAATAATGAAGCCGAGTATGAAGCTGTGATAGCAGAGCTGTTGTTAGCAAAACACCTGGGAATAAAAAAATATTAGTGTCTTTAATGCTTCCAGGCTGGTGGTCAATCAACTAAGCGGCGAGTTCCAAGTAAAAGACACTCGAATGAAAGCAAACCACCAGAAAACTACAAAAATGATAGAAGGCTTCCGAAATGCTACCATTCGACAATGCATGCGAATGGAAAATAAAAGAGCAGACGAGCTAGCAAAAGAAACCTCAACAATGAAGGATAATGACAACCCACTATTCATGACACAAGGAAACTCCATACTCAAAAATCAATCTTAAGAAGCATGCGCCGTGAACCAAGGAACCAACTAGACAACTCCAATTGTGGCATATATTTTAAACGGAAAACTCCCAACAGATAAATGGAAGCCAGGAAAATGCGGAATCGAGCGGCAAGATATATAATGATCAATGACAAATTATACAGGTGGTCAGCCACAAATCCATTACTAAGGTGCCTTGCACCAGAAGATGTCGAATACATCCTACAAGAAATACACCACGGCACATGCGGGAATCACCCAGGAGGAAGAACATTGGCCCACAAAGCTATCACTTTAGGTTATTATTGACCAATGATGCAAGCGGATGTGCATAAGCTAGTTCGTAAATGCAACAAATGCCAAAGATTCACCCCGTACACACACATACTGGGACAAAATATGATCCCAATGAGCAGCCCTTAACCGTTCGCACAATGGGGAATGGACATCATAGGACCACTCCCAGCGTTCGATACGAAGAAGTTTCTCCTCGTGGCAGTAGATTACTTCTCCAAATGGGTAGAAGTAGAACCCCTCACAAAGATAGGAGAAGCACAAGTCGAAAAATTTCTCTGGAGGGACATCATATGCATATTCGAGATCTCAAGAGTAATTGTCATGCCCAATGGGAGACAGTTTGAAAGCAAAAAGGTTAGGGAGTTGTGTAGGAGCCTGAATATACAACAACATTTCTCCACGCCAGCTCATCCGCAAGCAAACGAACAAGCCAAGGTTACTAACAGGACAATCATGGAGGCAATCAAAAGAAGACTCGAAACAGCGAAAGGACTATGGACATTTGAGTTACCTGGTGTCCTTTGGGCATACAGAACAACAAAATGAACTCTGGCCGGAAAAACATTTTTCATCCTCGCTCACAGGTTAGAAGCAATGATACCCGTAAATATTGGAATGCCAACATTCCGAACCGAGGAATTCCGAGCTGAAAACAACATCGAAGCATTAAGAGTCGGGCTATATCTCCTTGAAGAAAACCGAGAAGCGACCTCAATTAAAACAAAAGCCTATCAACAGCACATGGAAGGGTATTACAACAAGAAGGTACGAATCCAAACTTTTAACGTCGGAGATTGGGTGTTACAAAAAGTTCAACTAAACACGAAAGAACCTGGCGCGGGAAAGCTGAACCCAAACTGGGAAGGACCATATCAGGTAACAAAAATCAACAGATAAAAAACATACTGGTTAGCAAACAAAGAGGGAGAAATGATACCTCAACCATTGAATGTAGAACACTTGAAAAAATATTATCAATAAAGTCTTTCGTTCCCAATTTCAAAACAACAAGAGTTTAATCAGGACGAAAAAGTAAGATTAAAACCAACTCAAGAAAAACTCTCAACATGGCTAGAGTATCGAGCAAACACAAATACATATGTTGGACGAACGAGTCAGACATAAAAACTTCTGGCCTGATCAACCACGAAGTAATAAAGTACCAGGACATAAGAGCCAGACTTTTACGTCGACAGTAATGTACGACATCGTAATCTGAATGAAAAATAGGATTTCGTAAACCACAGCTTCCATACGATTAGAATGTCAAGTATCGAAGCCACCCATGAACATCCAGACAACCAAAGTTGAAAATCTCCCAGAAATGTCATAAATAAAAGCTAAACTAGATAGACATACAAGACACAAAAATGTGAAATAATAAATTTTCCATTTATCTTCTAAAAAGGGAGATTACAAAAAGAAGATGAATCAGTGTCATGAACAACATCTTCAAGAAGCATAGGGTCAGCAGGCTCCTCGACATCAAGATCACCCAGCGAATCTGAAACAAATTCCTCAACGTCATTGAATTCCTGCTCAGCAAAATATGGGGACATGCTCAAACCTTGCGTTTCCAGGAAGTCTAGAAAGTCATGGCAACCCTCGACCACTATCTTAAAATCCACAGCCTCCACTACCTTCAATTTTTCTGTAATAGTCGACAGCTCGGCTTGGGTTGACGCTAACTTTTTGTCGACATCGGCAAGTTTAGCAGCGACCGCTGATTTGGTCTCTACAAACTCGAAATTCAGCTCAACGATGCGAACAGTAGCAACCTTAAGCTTGGCAGAACACTCTTCGGTGGAATGAATTGCCTCGTCACGTTCGCCCTTTCAGTCGGACAGCTCTTTCTCGGCAACATCCAGATGGGAACGCAATCTGCCCAATTCCACCTCGGATGTCTCGATGTCAGAAGCAAACGCATCACGTCTGGCCTCAAATTCCCTCAACAACTCTTGCGCAGAGTCTGTGGCTCTCTCATGATCGTGCACTGTGCCTTTAACAAATCCAATCGATGGAGAACATGGAAAATGACCAAAATGTGTCCTGAAAGCTTCAGCTCAACATGCGCAACCTGGTCACGAGACGCATTACAGTCTAACCCCATGACGGCTGCATAAGTAAGATGTGTCATCCCTTCCATAAGATGTTGGAGGCCATCATCGATATGACGACGTGGTTGACGCACTGGCATAGGAACTTTCTTAGCCAACCGCCCGTGACAGCTACCAATAAGATTGCGAGCATTGTCCTGCACATCAGCCTTAGAAGGCCAGAATGTCTCACCAAGGACAGAAGAAGCGGGGCGAGACGTAGAAGGACCAGCACGAGATCCCGAAGTCCCGGGCACAATAGAAGAAACAGTAAGCTTATGGTCTCGAGAACGAGCAGCAAATTGATCCTCTACTGATAGATCATACTCGAAGTCATCCAAGGTCTTAGTACCCTTAGGATTATTCGACAACCAAACACCTAGCTGAAGCATTTTATTGTCGATAAACATGTGAATCGTCAATCGAGAGGCCAGCAGAAACCGACAAACCATAAGAAGCAACAAGTTTTTCTCATGGTCATCCAGAGGACGAGAAACCTCCTTCTTACTTATCTCGAGGACTCGGTTTACCTCTTCGTCCTCACGGGCAGAAGAATCATCCCCCGAACCACAAACTCCTTTCTAAAAAGAGGTAAGATGAGAGGGGGTCTTGGCAAATTCAAGGACAGAATAAGCAAGTTTTTTCCTCTTCCAGACACTGTCATAACTGACGGCCAATATCTTGGAGGGGCTAGGAGGCCTAGGAACTTTCCTTTTCTTAACAATAGGACCAGTGTTCCTAGGACCTCGAGCAGAAACAGAAGCAGGGACTCCTACATCACCAGCGCGCGCAACAGTAACCTTAGAAGCGAGGCCTACCCTACCCGGTGAAAGCAGACCACCAAGGACAACGACGTTCGTAGTAAGGAAATCTTCTATCGATACTTGGGGAAGATCACAAAACTGATGACAGAACTCATGTTCTTCTAAAGACAACGACAGCTCAACCTTCTTAGGCTCCTGAAACGATCGCAGAATCTAATTCCCGCGGAATCTGAAATGGTTGTAAGAAAGAAAGCTCGTAAAACCAAGACCTCGACCAGCCCACATACTCCTCTCGCAATTCCTCAAACCAGGGAGGAAAACGAATGCAACAAGTGTAACTAGGGTCCATGTTGAACCCTACTAGGGAGTGTAAAACCCTAACATTCATAGTGATGCAAGCAGAAGCATCCCTCGCCAAGGTTGAAATCATCACCTTCCAACCATTATGGACGAGTTGAGCCGAAACAATTCCAACCAAATCCAAGTACTCCCATACGATAGTAGGAGCCGGAAGCTTGAAACCAGAATGGAACATATCTGGAAACAAAGCAATGTATCCGTGCCTAGGATGACAAGGACTGTCATCATCTCTGGATAGAACAATCTCCAAATTGTTTGGCAACAAGTAGTCATGACGAATGTTATCCAGAATTGCGCGTGTCGCCCTCTTTGGCATGAAGAAAGCTTTGCAATCATCAAGGGCATCGCTATCCAAAACTCTGGAGTTAGACATGACTACAAAACAAATGCGAAGAATCAAAAGGTTAACAATCAGAAAACGAGAAGATGCAGAAAGAAGAGAACATACACAGAGCTTCTCCTTTTTATAGGAATGGGCAACGAAAAGACCGCTCTTGGAGAATGTGCAAGGTGTGACAACTGCAAAAAATCCAAGAAATCGCGCCAAAACAAATAGGCGGATGGAACAATGGAGAGAAAACAACAACGACAGATAGAAAGAGCACTAACCAAGCTGTAACGTTGCAATCAAAAAGAAAAACCGCCACATAGTCAGTGGATACTTGAACATACCCACTAACTAAAGGGGAAGTAACTGATGATACATCAAAATAGACTGATCATCACGACCATACACGTGGCATAAAGACCCATCATGAGAATACAACGCCCGATCTATTGGGCCAACTCATAAAGCCTGGGAAGAATGAGGCCAATTATAGAAGCCCATACTAGGCCCACCACCGAGGAGACGCAAGCAGGGCCCGAATTCAAGCCCAGACAAATCAGAGCCTGAGTCCAGGCCCGGTACGCATTTTCTCATAAAGAATAAGAACGTTGCACCAAGAAAATAGTCATGGAGGGGCTTACGCCCCCACGAACGCATCTTCATTAAGGAGGAGACTGTTACAAGAAACATCTCCTTCCGTTGCGCCTCACATGCTTAAGTCACGCAGAGAGTTAACCACGACCATTATAAAAATTAAAGGGAACATTAGACAAAGTTTTGCAACTTTAACTGAGTTTTGTCCAGATTTACATCCTTCTTCCAACAGAGTTACTGACTTAAATATCAGAATGCCTTTGGCAACCAAAAAGGTGATCCTTGGCAGTCTAACAGTTGTTTTGCTGGTCAAACTCATAGGAGGACAATTTTTGGCCGCATCAATCTTCATAAGACCTTTTGGAAAGAAGTTAAATTATTGAAGTCGAATTATTTTCTTCTAATATCACTATTCCTTAGATCATTGCAAGCGATTTCAACATAATAGCAAGCGATGATGATCATCACGGAGGTATATTTTTAATTTTTAATTTTTAATTTCATTGCAAAGAATTACAAAATCTTATGAATCACTATTCTTAAACTGATTTAAGGTATGAAGGGCCATCGTTTATGTGGACTAACGGTCAACATGAGCTAGCTATGGTGTCTAAACGATTAGATCGGGATCTGGGAAATGATCAAGCGATTGGTTAGGATTAGCAGAAGATTCATTTTCACAGATACATGCCATGCCTGATTGGGGCGGATATGGTTTTAGTTTAACATATTTCAAAGCGAATTTGAGGGAGAAAGCTAAATTCGTTACTGATTTGGGGCAGATTTGAGTTTTGCCATATCCACCCCTCGAATATCTGTTTATATATATCTGTATAATATTTTTTTTATTTAAACAACCTACTTATTTATTATTATTAAAATAGTTTTAAAAGAGAAAAATCCAAAATTCAAAGCCCATATGTATATTATTTCTAAAATAATCCCTTATTTATTGCTACAAAATAACCTTAAATTCAAAGCAAGTTCAGGGCAAAGTGAGGCGGGGCGGGGATCCACGATCCGTTAGAAGCATGCGGGGGATAAATGGTTAAATGGGAGGGATTCGCAACCTGTTAGAACCCGCGACAAAGGATAAACGGAGCGGGGCGGGTTTCGTCATCCATGACAGGGTGGGGGAAGATTTTGTAAAAAAAAACATAAACGGTTCAAAAGGGCAGATGAGAGGATCCCATCCCAAGCGGGATGGGGACGGATTTGGCAAAATTCGCCATGTTGCCAACCCTAGGATTGGTCTTTTCCTAATACCAAGGTTCAACACTTTTCAACACTAGCCTCGGATCATAGACCCCTTCTTATTCATCTTTTATGGTTAAACCGCTAGTAGTAGTAAACCTTCCTTCAAGTTTCTTACTTTTTGGACTAATTTTCCTTTCTTTTATGACACTTTGAAACAATTGTGGCATTCTTGTTTATATGTTCTCCCAGTCACCAATTTTACTATAAACTTGGCAAATTTGCGTGGACCATGCAAAAATGGCATACATTTCATTTTAGGGATTTGGATACTCAAATCAAAAGGGCTTACCAGAACATTGATGTTTTGCAAGCCCAACACTGTTGCTCATCTGACATAATGGTCCATAGGCTAACTAGGGAGGTCGACCATCAATTACTTCATCTACTAGACATTCAACATAAAATATACATGGTTTCAAGGCTTATACTAATTGGGCCCAAAAAGGTGATGCTTCTACCAAATATTTTCACTCCTATACCAAACCACGATATAGAAATAAAATTATATCATTTTTCAGTTGTTACAGGGAGGCACCACTTAATTGATACGGAATTTCAGACTTTTTTCAAAATTTGATATGATCCTGTTGATGTTTTTACCTTCATTCAGAATAGTGCCTACTAAAATATTTATGATGACATGAATATTGCTATAAATAAATCTATTACTACTGAGGAAATTAGGCATGCTATATGGGATATTAATCGAGCAAAGCTCCTGGTCCTGATGGACTTACATCTAAAATTTTCAAAAAACTTTAGTTTTTTGTTAAAGATAATGTTATACAAATTATCATAGAAATTTCTCTACTTGCGCTATACCCAGATCTTCATCAGCAAATAATATTATTTTGTTACCTAAAGGTACTAATCTTTTGAAAGTCACTCCTGGTAATTAAAATAGACATGCATATATAAACTAGGAATATCAAGTACTTGGGCTAATTTAGCCGAAGAAACGGTAATATCATCTGAGATAACACGGATGATCAATGGACATGCCCTCTCTAAATTCAACCCTACTAGGGGCCTTCATCATAAAGACCCCTTGTGACCTTATTTATTTCTTATATGTATGGAGTAAGGGTGGGCACGGTCCGGATCTATTCCAAATTTTGAAAAACCTAACTCAAACCGTTTCAATTTAACGAATCCGGTCCGGTCCAGATTCCCTTATTGAACCGAACCGTGTAGAACTGTTCAGTTCTTATGGTTCCACTGAATTTTTCGTAATTATATTTTTTAGTTAATCATTCATTTTAATTAAAAAAAAAATAACAGCAAGTTGCATCAGTAGCAGCAAGCTAAAGCAGGGTTTTTTTTAGGGTTCAAGATTTTAGTTTGAATTTGAATAAAAAAATCGATTTTGCTCAAACTTCAAACAACTAAATTCATACATCTATTGATTGCCAAGATATTAGTGGAGTCGCTCAGTCTTGATGAACACAAAAACTCATTGTGAAAATCAAACCCCCATTAACTTAAGCCATTGCAAAACAAAAATAAACAAACATGATCAAAATACTAGATACAAATAGCAAATTCGATCAATGAGAATAGAAATCAAATCCACACCTCTAAGATGGTACATCCATCAATGATGATGAAAAGGGGTGGAGAGATACGAAATGAGAGATCGATAGGATCGACAGATTTGGAGTCGACCGAATGATGAAAAATTGTATTAAGGTTTTCATGTTTATGAGATGGTGAAGAAAATAGATGACAGATTGATAGAAAAAATCACGTCATTCATGAAAGTACCCTTGCACATGAAAAGCATGTGTTGTGTTTTAATGGTAATGCAACCAAAACGGCCTTCCTACAATTCTCGCCTTCTATTTAATACACCATTTTTTGCTCGATTAGTGGAAAGTGAAAATAAAACGGGTTGGAATCGAACCGTTTGAATTCAAGCAGTTGGAACCAGACTCGAACCATTCTATAGCAGATTCGAACGGTTTATTAATATACACAATAAGAACCAGACTGTTTGGAGCAAAACGAGCCGGTTCGATTTGGATCTGCGGTTCCTCGACTCGTTTGCTCACCCATAGTACGGAGTATTTGTCTCAACTTTTAACTTTGCCTACTCAAAAATAATAAGATACTTGGAATAAGTTTAACAAGGAAGGCCCCCCTCAAAACAGATGATTGCCTCTCTTTTTTACCTGCTAATCTAGATATGGCTTACCATCTCAAAAGTTTATTAAATCACTTTCAAGAAATTATTGGTCACTATATCAACTATAAAAAATCCACTAGTAATAACACCCCTTTGCGTCACCAACAGATGTTAGCAAAATTTTTCCACATACCCCGTTCTAGTATCGAAGAGTTAACATTTAGGGTACCAATCCTTAATAGATGTATTGATAAATCCATGTTTTCTTATGTTCTTCGCATTATGGAATTAAAACTACAAGGATGGGAGGGTAAACACCTTAGCCGTAGTGGTCGCATTACTTACACTAAGAACACTCTATCATTCATTCCTATTTGTACAATGGAAACTAATACTCTAATGAAGATGTTGGCTAAGAAACTTGATAGCATGTATTCTAATTTTCTTAGGGAAATACTAGCACTACTGGCAACCTCCATCTGCTCAAATGGAACACTTGCCAATTACCAACTAGACTAGGAGGATTAGGCATTTCCATTACTCACCTCAGAAATCTAGCTCTGATAGGTAAACTTGCTTGGCGCTTTCTTACTAAACCCAACTCTTGATGGGTGCAAATTTTAAGTACTAAATATCTGAAAAATGATGTAATTAAAATAGTAGTATTATTAGCAATAATAGTATTTTAGACATATTAAGAATTCTAATATTATTAGGACAATGTTTCCTATTAGATTTAGGGTTTATTTTATAAGTTATATTAGTTATAAATACAAGCATAGGTTGATCAATGTAATTTGGTTTTTGACGGCGTAAAAGTTATTTTTTATATTAGTTATTTAAATGTATTTTTTTCTTGTTATTTTCAATTATTTCGTCATTTCAATTCTTGTTATGTTTATTTCAGTTATCGTTCTTTTAAATTCTATCAATTGATATAAGAGCTAAACGATTCTTATTGCTTTGTTTGATTTGAAAAAAAAAATTTGAAAGAAATTGATAAATAAAAAGTTTGTGACAAGTATGAGCCTCATGTTTGCGAAATTCATGGCACAATGGAGAGCAGCCTACCATAAATTTAAGGGAGACATGGATCAGATCTTCGACAAGGCCTTAGGACGGACCCAAACAGCACCACCACCACTGACAGCGCCACATGGACTCACACCCAGCACCAGCAGCGGTCCCGCACAAGCCATTTCTGTCGTTCAAAATCCACAACCCATTGTCCTCATTCTCGTCGTCTCCGTCCACTACCCTATTATCGTCAATCAGATCCCCGCAAAGCCTGTTCGACAGACCCTATCACATTCACTTCCAACAGTTGATCTACAAACTCCTTCAGTGCTACCACAACTAACTGTTCAACAACAAAAATATTAGCCTGGTCGACAACCCGCTTCACTGAATTGCTAGCTTCAATCGATCCACAACTCTGATTGCAAACCCCATGCAAGTCAACTGATCGATCCTCTCCAATCACTTCCGTGTTCGATCGTCCCCAACCTCCTCGCCCTCACTCGGAGCCACCAATTCAGTCCCTCTAGTTTTCTCATCCGTCACCACCACCAGCCTCCATCACTCCCTCAATCGCCTCCCTCCTTACTTCAATCAAATCGACAGCCCTCTTCTTCAATTCTCGGCCAGTTGCACCCCTCCATCACTCCCTTCTTCCTCCCTCAACAGATTGTACCATGTTTCAGTTCAGAAAGTTTGGGGAAGAAGAGGAAAACATTTTCAAATGGGTCCCTATCCCCTTTTCCACTTCAGCCCCTCCTTTATTTTCAATCTGGACCCCTATGGTTATTCACAACCCAGCAACCATTCAATACCACCAGATGCAATGGATTAGGATATTTGCAACCATAGGTCAATGGTTCAAGTACTTCTTATCATCTTATGCTTGCATCATACATGTAGGACATATTTTTTATCCGTTTTGGGACAGTTTTAAAGCTAATTTTCAGAAACATTGCGCACACAGCTGCAATTTTGATATGGGTCTCCTTCGAGCCAGGGACTTATTTACAGCTTTATATTTGGTGTCTCACTTTGGAATTACGTGTTTATGATCTGAGCAATTACAAATGAAAGGTTTAAGGTCGACTTCTACTTAGACATTTTGCATTTTGTCGTTGGTTGTGCTCATCAGGCATCTTCGTCTTTAAACTCGAGGACGAGCTTCTTCAACCCGGGGAGGTTGACGTAATTAGGACAGTAGTATTATTAACAATAATGGTATTTTAGGCATATTAAGGTTCCTCACTAAACATCGAGGGTTTAGGTGAAAGTGAAGGTTCGGATCAGACTCTAGTCTCAGCCTACGTATCTTCAGGTCCGGCTTTCATTATAGGGCTTCCTTGAAAGTACTTTTAGGATACCGCTTGATGCCCTAAAAAAGTTCAATTTGGATAGCAAAGTTATGTTTGGCTTAAATTTTTATTTAAATGAAATTAGAGGTTATTGTTTGATCTAATTTACTCAATTTTTTATAATAAATTTATAAAAGAGGGTGGCGGTCAAAATAAGTCTATTTGTTTAGTTAAATCCTACTTCGTTCAGATAGTGCCCTAAAAAGTGCTCAATTTAGATAGCAAAGTGATATTTGGCTTAAATTTTCATATAAATGAAACTAGAGGTTGTTGTTTGATCTAATTTACTTCATTTGTCATAATAAATACATAATTAGCGTTTAGAGGTCAAAATAAGTTCATTTGTTTGGTTAAATCCTTATCCGTTCAGATTGTGCCCTAATAGTATTATTATGACAGTATTTCCTATTAGATTTAGGGTTTGTTTTATAAGTAAGTTAATTATAATTAAGAGCATTGGAGGTTGATCATTGTAATTTGGTTTTTGATAAAATAAAAGTTATTATGTTTATTAGTTTTTTTTGTTTATTTTATCATTTTTATTTCGAATTATTCTGTTATTTCAATTCTTTCACATTATTTTG
This sequence comes from Berberis vulgaris, assembly GCA_963556465.1. Lineage (NCBI taxonomy): Eukaryota > Viridiplantae > Streptophyta > Magnoliopsida > Ranunculales > Berberidaceae > Berberis > Berberis vulgaris. The sequence goes on from OY747136.1 coordinate 48,475,646, forward strand.
ATTATCGTTCTTTTAAATTCTATATTAAAAAAAAAACTCTTTTATTTTCTCCTATGCGAGACTAAGCACCGGCGTTCACCAGTATGGCGAGCACTTGTAGCAGGACGTCATGTATTAATTAAAGATCACATTAGGATTAAAGTGAACTGAGGAAGACAAACTAAATTCTGGAGTCAGCCTTGTTGAAACATTAGTTTGAATTTTAAAACAAAATGGTTTCTTAACTTTGAATCTCTCTCTATATTGTTTAGTCACATATCCTCTATGTAACTCAATTTGGAGGAGTTAATAAGGATAGTGTTTGGACTTGGGTTTGGACCCCAATGGGTACCCACTTTAGTGAAGGAGGGAAGAGATAGACCAATGTTGGTCCATTCCACATGCGCATTGCCGCCGTCCATCCGAGCCGAGTCGGGTCGGATTGGATTGAAACCTTTCTTTTTGCTAAAATTTTATTTGAAAAATAAAATATCTTTTTTTTATTTTCTTCAGAGAACAAGACTGAGTCAGAGGAGACCTAGTCTTTTCTCCTCACGTTCCCCAAGTTTCTCCATGATTTTCGCCGCCTTTTAAGGCACGTTTTTTCTAAAAGAGATATTCTATCAGCCTATAAATACCAGCTCTCTTTGGGATAAATGATATGATATACAAACAACAATCGTTTTCAGAGTTTATTTATTTTATAAACAGTCCATTTCAGAGAGTGTTATTTGTTTTGTAAACAATCTGTTTCAGAGAATTTCACAGAGTTCCAGTTGCTTTATAATTTTGTATTTACTCATTGTTTTTCCTGATTCCGAACAAAAGAGTTAGGGTGAAAAGATTTTTATTCTTCATCAATGCATGTGATTGAACGAGACAGAAAAGAATTTTGGGTTGTTTTATCCTGGGGACAACGGGGCTATCAGACTGCTTGCACAATCTTGGGCAGAGCCGCGAAACATCTTAAAGAGAGCAACCTAGTCTACGACTCAACCCAAGTAAATTTGGTAACTTCGTTCATGTTTTAAATTTGCAACATTTATATTTCATACAATTTTAAGACGATCATATCTGCCATGTTTACTACTACTGAACTTGCTGCTAAGGACCTAAACATGCCCTTTCGTTTTGAGGGTCAACACTTTAAAAGATGGAGACAAAAAATGTTGTTCTTCTTAACTACGCAAAAAGTTTTTTATATCTGTAATGCTGAAAAACTCGAATTGCCTGCTAAACCTAATGAAACCCGCACTAAGGAACTAGATTGTTGGATTGAAAATGACTTCTTGTGTAAGAATTTTATTCTGAATGGTCTGTCTGATGAATTGTATGATTATTACTGTTCTAAAAAAACTGCTAAGGTTATTTGAGAAACCCTTAGGAAAAAATATGACACTGAGGAGGCTGACACAAAGAAATATGTCGTCAGTCGTTATCTGAAATACCAAATGACTGATGACAAATTTGTGGAAACCCAATCTCACGAGCTACAAAAGATTACTCATGAAATCATATCTGAAGGCATGAACTTAGATGAGCAATTTCAAGTAGTTGTTGTGATAGATAAATTGCCCCCTAGCTGGAAAGACTTTAAGAATGCACTTAGGCATAAACCCAAAGAGTTCTTCCTAGAAAGTTTGATTCCCCGACTTGGGATTGAAGAGGAAGCTCGGAAACAAGATCAGAAAGATAAAATTCTGATTATTTCTAACCATAAGAAATCCACCCTTGTGGCTCTGAAACCCGGTGGAAGACTATGAAAAGTCAGAGTCACAATAAAAACCGAAACAATCATAATCGAAGCTATCAGAACCGCAACCAACAGAATCATAATCCTCCGCGAAATCAGAATGGACAAAAACACCCCCCAAGAAATGAATCAGCACAGTTCCTATGTTATACCTGTAAAAGGCCAGGGCATATGGCCAGGAACTGCCGGAATGGGTCTCATCCTTCGCAGGCGAACCTAACCGAAGACCAACTTCTAGCCATGGTCTCTGAGATCAACTTTGTTTGGTGCTTCTCGACATGTCTGCTATGATCAAGAAATCTTTAAGTCCTATTGTGAAGCTGAGGACAAGAAAGTGTTGTTGGGTGATTCCCACTCCACTATCGTTGCTAGAACTGGCGAAGTAGAATTGAAGTTTTTTCTCTGAAAAGACTGTCATCTTGAAGGATGTCCTGCATACTCCAGAGATGAGGAAGAACTTAGTTTCTGGTTACCTTCTGAACAAGGCTGGGTTTACTCAAATAATAGGGGCTGATTTGTATACCATCACTAAGAACAATGTATTTGTGGGGAAAGGGTATGCCACTGATGGTATGTTTAAATTGAATGTTGACGCTAATAAAATTTCTGGTTCTACTTAAATGTTGTGTTCTTTTAATACTTGGCATGCTAGACTCTGTCATTTTAATAAGCGAATAATTAAAAACATGAGTAACTTAAGACTAATTTCAAAATTGTCCTTAAATGACTTTGAAAGATGTAACTGTTGTAGCCAAGCTAAAATAACCAAAACACCACATAAATATGTTGTTAGAGAATCTAAACCCTTAGATTTAATACATTCAGATATATGTGAACTTGATGGTGTTTTGACTAGAAATAGAATACGTTACTTTATTACGTTCATTGATGATTGCTCCGATTATACCTTCGTCTATCTAATGAAAAATAAGAGTGAAGCATTTGACATGTTCAAAATATCTTTAACAGAAGTTGAAAATCAGTTTAATAGAAAGATAAAGAGGTTTAGAAGTGATAGAGGCACTGAATATGACAGCAGTAATTTAATAGAGTTTTATAATTCTCATGGAATTATTCATGAAAAAACTGCACCGTACTCTCCTGAGATGAATGGCAAAGCTGAAAGGAAAAATAGAACTCTTACTAAGTCAGTAGTTGTCATTCTACTTAACTCCGGTGCTGCATCACACTGGTGGGGAGAGATTATTTTGACGGTCTGTTATGTGCTAAATAAAGTTCCAAAATAGAAAAGTAAAACTTCTCCTTATGAGATTTTGAAAAATAAACAACCAAACTTGTCATATTTCAAAACTTGGGGTTGTTTAGCTTATGTTAGAATTCATGATCCTAAAAGGAACAAGCTTGCCAGTAGGGCATATGAGTATGTATTCATAGGCTATGCCGTTAACAGGCCTATAGATTCTATAACCTAAGTGATCACGTTATCATAGAATCGAACAATGTTGATTTCTATGAACATAGATTCCTTTTATTTCGAGGAATAGTGGGGGTACATCCTCTAATAACGTGCCTATGATCAGGATGAATGAAAATGATAAAACAACATAATCTGAGCCTAGGAGAAGTAAACGGAACCGAACTTCTAAAAACTATGGCCCCGATTTCTATGCTTTTATAGTAGAAGAAGATCCCCTTAACTTTCAAGAAGCTTTATCTTCTATAGATGCCAACTTTTGGGAAGAGGCTATTGATGATGAAATGGACTCTCTTGAGTCTAATAGAACCTGGCATTTAGATGACTTACCACTACGTTGCAAGACAATAGGCTGTAAGTGGGTATTTAAAAAGAAAATGAAACCCGATGGAAACGTTGAAAAGTTTAAGGCTCATCTTGTAGCCAAAGGGTTTAGACAGAGAGAAAATGTTGACTTCTTTGACACATATTCTCTTGTTACTAGAATTACATCTATTCAAGTGTTAATTTCTCTTGCTGCAATACACGATCTAGTATTGCACCAAATGGATATTAAGACTGTTTTTCTTAATGGTGATTTAGAAGAAGAAATTTACATGGACCAACCTGAAGGTTTTGTAATTCCAGGGCAAGAAAATAAAGTTTGAAAACTAGATAAATCTCTTTACAGTTTAAAACAAGCTCCAAAGCAATGGCATGAAAAATTTGATAATCTTATTATCTCACATGACTTTAAGGTGAACGAAAGTGACAAATGCATTTATTATAAATCTGAAAATGGCATTTGCACTATTATATGTCTATATGTTGATGATTTGCTTATCTTTGATTCTAATATTCATGTCGTGAATAAAGTGAAATCTTAATTGTGTGCGAACTTTGATATGAAAGACCTTGGAAAGGCGAGTGTAATCCTTTGAGAAGATCCTAAAGAAATATAATTACTCTGACTGTAAACCTACATGTACTCCTAATGATCCTAGTGTAAAGTTGTTCAAGAACACCGGTAATGGTGTTAGACAATCTGAGTATGCGAGCATCATTGGTAGCCTAGGATATGCTACCGATTGCACTAGGCCCGACATAGCTTATGTTGTGGGACTACTATGCAGATTTACCAGTAGACCTAGTATAAAACATTGGCATGCTATTAAAAGGGTCATGAGGTACCTAAAGAGGATTAACAACCTTGGAATACACTATCAGAAGTTTCCCGTTGTCCTTGAATGTGATTATGCAAGACACAGTGATAAAAAAAATAAAAATAAAAAAGATGAAGATGAAGAGATGAAAAAAGTGCTAGACCTGGCGCTAAATGTTTTAACTTTTCAGACACTTTAGTTTTTTTTCTAAATGTTCGACTCTCCAATCTAGGGGTGTTAATTGGTTATTGAAAACCGACCGAACCGAACTAAAATATAACCGAAAAATTTCTAATCGAGAAAAATCGAAACCGAACAAAGTTGGTTTGGTTCGGTTTTGGTTTTAATTTTTCACACATCCGAAACAACCTAATCGAACCCTTTTCCTTATCTTGTTTTTAATCTTCTAACCCTCTCTCTCTTATTTAATCCCCCACCAACCTACTCTTATTTAAATTTTCACCCCATTCCAATGCACCCCACGTCCTCACCCTCTCTCTTAACTCCCACTTTCTCCTTTTCTTAATGTCTCATTCAGATAAATAGTTAAAAATGTCTACCTTTTCTATCTTATTTAAGCCCCACCCACCTCTCCCCACCTACCCAACTTCTTATTTTTTATTAATGTCATTTTTTCTCTTTTTTAACTCTTTCTCTCTATCCAACCACTTGCAAGTTGAGGAGGAGAGACAAAGTTTGACTAAATCTTGTTGAAGAAAATCAAACTTTTACTTGCTTGCTTGTAGCAAAGACGAACAATGGCGATGGCGACAACTTCGACACTTCTGATTTGATAAAAAAAAAAAAAAAAAACCTTCTTGCAGGATGAAATTACGAAACTTGTGGAATCATCATAGAAGGTTTCGATCTTGTTCAGATCATCACATGGGTGTGGTGGAGATAGATTAAGATGCAAACAATATAGTTATGATTATAGTTTTTTATATGATGTCGTAGTATTGTGTATATGAGAGACAGAACAATTTTTTTTTTTAATCTTATGGAATTATCAAAAGAAATATGCAAGAAAAAATTCTCTATAAATGAATAGTCGGAGCCTTGAAACTCTCTGTGTTCATCTAGCATTAGCTTTCCCTTTACTGTTTCCCCTTTTCTCTCTCTTTTATTTTATTTGTACTCTCACTGTCTCTGGGTTTTCCTCATTTGCAAACCAAGCTTCATTTCCTTCTTTCCATTCTTTGTAGCTTTGACTTATTCCTTTTGTGCTAGAACCAACTCAGTTGTATGTAGCAGCAGAAAATAAATAAAAGAAAAAGAATAAAAGGTAAAAAACCAAAAATAACTAAACTGAAACCGAACCGATCGGTTTGGTTATTTATTTGATAAATGTGGAAACCAAACCGAACTGAGAACCAAATTCTTGGTTTGGTTCGATTTGGTTTTGGTCCAACTTTGAACCGACCAAACCGATTAACACCCCTACTCCAAACACTTCATAAACATTTTGTCGGTCTGTGTGTCATCTACCCATAATAATTAATAAAATGCTTTGTAATGAAATAAAGAAGTTTGGCTTCATATATTATCAAAAAAATATATATGATACTATTTAATGATTTTGGGATCCAATAAAGCACTATTATTGTTTAAAAATAAAAATAAAAAATAAAACCCTTCAAAATCCATTCTAGTTTTATTTATGCCTATTGCCAAAAACACTCTATCCTCGATAGTATACAACAGCCTATTGCCATAATCATTTCACCTTGCCAGGGGATGATGATTGGTGCCTTTGGGCTACCTACAAGAAGTTTGACCCTAAAGAAAGCAAAAAGAGGTTGCAAGTTAATAGCATATGATTAAGCAAAAATTGCACAAATGAAGAGGAAGGGATTAATGGATTCTTACCCCCAAAAAAATACAAAAGTAATATCGGTTTGTAATGAAATTAGACCCGAAAGAGAGCAAAAGAGGATATGATTAGGGGATTCGTCCAAATGAAGAGGATGGGCTTAATGGATTCTTGCTCGGCATGCCAAAAGTAACTTCCATTTGGAATGATATGGCCCTTCTTGCTAAGTTTGTCCTCAGCCATAGTTGTCCAATTTGTCACATGAGATCAATGCAACGACCAAAGGCCCAGCAAAATGCACATAAGAACTTGCTGCCAAACAATTGTCATGTCTCAGTATGGATAGGAATTCAAACCATTTCTGTCTAGAAAACTCCCAAGGAGGTAAAGTTGGCTGGTCAGACTCAAAACGGCCAACTCAACATTGTACTATTCTCATGCAATGTCGGTATCCCAGCAGGGTATCCATTTAGTATAGAGCACAACCTAGCAGTCTTATCTCTCATAGTAGCTTTGAAAATTGACAATTATTTGTGCCCATAAGAGCAAACAAAGAAAATACAAATGTCAAAAATGGTGCCACTGCTTCAGATTCTTACAATATCAAACTTGGAATTGCTAAGCACAACATTAGATCAATCTTCAACCAGAGCACCACAAAAGAGTATAAGAAGTACCAAAAAAACTGAATGATTTTAACACATTGTAGCCTTGCTATAGGTTTTTCCTGGAAGAAAAGCTTCCTCCGCCGAACCATTTGAATTATACTCGAGAAGAAATGGCTCACACATATCAGATAATGTCTAACAAGTTTTGATTGCAATGCAATGTGGAAGAGGGTAAGCGGCTAACAAAACCTCCCATCTATTAGTACATTTATCAGACGTTAGCGTCTAAACCTCAAGGTGCGCATCAGAGAAAGCTGCTCCTTTTATCCTGGAATGAAGTGCCCAACCTATCAACTCGTAGAATTCCTCACGAAGTCATATTTGCATTGAAGACAGGCCCCATGCTGTCGCCACCCTTTTCCTGTTCATTTGGAAGGAACAAACAGAAACAATCTAGCAGCAAAATGAAAATAAGAAAGAAGGTTAATACGATATTGAGATAACAGGAAGAGAAAAGAAAATAAGTAATCTTTCAGACAATAATTCGAAGAGAATAATACAATACCATAGATTTCACCCAAATTTGAGCCTAGTGCTTGTAATCTGGGTTGTCCCTGAGTCCAAGCTTAGATATAACAAAACAGTACGAATCCCAGTCAGTTCTTCGGAGATATTTGAGCAGTTTCTTCCTCTTCTGGACCATTGCTATAAGACCTTTTCGAGAATGTTTATCCTGCATCATATTGGTAATGCAAAGTCTTGTTACTATTTGGTTGCAGATGAAATTAAATCCTCACATTACAAGTATAAAATTAGAGATGAATGATGTTAATGGCCCTAAAAACTAGCATTTCAGTTTGTCAACATCAGTCAGACATGTTTGTATCCTCCTAAACAGCATCATTCTGAAAAAAACGAACACATCAAGGTTGATTACTGTTGAGGGCAACAATGTACAACATGCCAACGTGACCATGTTTCTGTTAATCTTGGTAGAAGTAATCTACCATTTAGTGAATCCCGGAATCTTGAAACCATTAGCACATATGCCTAAGTCATAGCATTAGATTCCTGCACATTTACATCAAGTATTCATTCTGCAGTGGACAAAGAGTTGAAACTTAAAAAGAATAAATGGCCTAAGTATGACAAGGAGCTGTTAAAAAAAAATTTAATGAAAAAAAAAAAAAAAAAAAAAACCATAGGTTTGTAAAGGATGTTTGGAAAGAGGTGATCTAACTTTGGGACCAACACTTACCAGTGGCAGTGAGAAGTAAATTGATCTCTCTACCTCGTCGAGAGTAAAGCCAAATCAGGTTCATTTTTTAGCAAGACATTTTTTTCTCTAAATTGACACCATATTCAAGTATATCTCATAGTTACCAGATTCGCTCAACCCTCTCCAAATTTTGGACTGGCTACGACGTACCAATACGTGGTAGTGAATTGGATCGATAAAATTCAATGAACCAAGCAAATTGTATCGATAAATTCAATGAGTCAAATTTGTTATGGAGATCAGTACCTAGACCGACATTGCTACCAAAACTTCGTCGATCATAATGAACATCAATGAAGGCCACTACAACATCAATGGAGTGGCGCGAGAGCGATAAAAAAAAAAAGCACAAAAAGGTAATATGGAGAGAATGTGATAGAAAGTGAGAGCGATGGAGGGAGGAGAGTCGTGGAAAGAGCAACAAATAGAGTGCACCATCTAGGTGGAAGATATTGGGGTCGTCATTTAACAAAGGGATGGTGTTTTCCAAAGAGCCCAAGTCTTGCAAAAAGTTTTTGCTCTTTTTCTTTTCTAATTAACTTGGAGATATCGAGTTCTTGAGAACAAATTTCTAAAACCTTTCCTCACAAGTTAAATTTAATTTTGTAATTGAGAAAAAATATTAACATCCAAACCATCCTAAAAAGTACATCGAATAACATAACATTATTTCCCCAGTCAAACATACACGAAAATATGCGAGACTCTCAAAAAATTTCCCATCCATCCATAAACTATCTAGATTCTTGGAAACATTTCTAAAGATCCTATCATTTCTTCCCCTCTAAATCACAATAGTAAAAGCATGAAGGAATCTGTCCCACAACCATGTGACTTTAAAATATAGATTCGGAGAAGTTCTATTACCCACAATTTTGCCCACTCAATGAACAAGCTGGAAAGGAGAGTAGAGATTCTGAATTCAGCAAAGCATTTGCTCCAAAGGTATGTTGTGAGTGCAAAAGACAAAAAGTCAATACACAAGACAAAAGAAAGTGATCAATGGTCTCTTGAGTTGAGCCACAAAGTACAAAATTGTTGGGAAGTGCCATGCCTCTATTGATGATGTTGTCTCCCTCTATTGATGTTGTCTCCTGAGAGAATTTTTCCATTAATGATGATTCATAGTAAGAAAAAGCCCGAGGGTAATTACTTAATCCATGTTAGGTTATGGAGCTTCTGAATTTTAAGTTCCGGGGTTAGAGAATTGAACTTGAGGACCAACAATTGAGTATAGCTTATCCTTCTCACCCCATTTGAGGTCATGGATTGTTGGTTGAGGAAGTTAATTTTCGCCCCATTTGAGGTCATGGATTGTTGGTTGAGGAAGTCAAGTCAATGATGAGAGATGTTGTGAAGGGATATCTCTTGGGCCAAGTTTTCTTTTTGCAATAGATTGAGAGTTTATAAGGATGACTGAAGATTGAATTTTAGATTTAAAAGAACGATAATCGAAATAATCCGAATAAGAATTGAAATAACGGAAAATTTTGAAATAACAACGATAAAATAAGTAGAAATAACTAATAAACAAAATATCTTTTATTCCATCAAAAACCAAATTACAATGATCAACCTAGCTTGTATTTATAACTAACCTAACTTCTAAAACAAGTTCTAAACATAATAGGATATATAGTCCTAATAATACAATTCTTAATATGCCTAAAATACGACTATTGCTAATAATACTACTATCCTAATTATATCAATCTCCCTGGGTTGAGCAAGCTCGTCCTCCAGCTTGAAGCCAAGGAAGTCATATGAACACAAGCAGCAACCGATGGTGAAGTGTCCAAGCAGAAAGCGATCGCAAATCTTGCCTTTGTAGTTGCTCTCAATGTTTTAAAATGTATTTTTCAGCCTCGAGGCGGTAAAGCTTTTTCCGAGGCGAAGCGAGGCATTTTTTCATAAAAATTTTGATGAAACAAATACTAAAAAACAAAAGAAGCCATCATCGATGTAAGAGATAACATGAATTCAATCATAAAAGTGGTTGAGGCAGTAGAATTACCTAATTATAGTGTATATTCTAGAAGACTTGCAATCTTGTTTAATCCTTATGTTATTATTCTTGAAGACTTGCAGTCTAATTAAAACCAATGTTGGTCCATTCCACATGCGCATTGCCGCCGTCCATCCGAGCCGAGTCGGGTCGGATTGGATTGAAACCTTTCTTTTTGCTAAAATTTTATTTGAAAAATAAAATATCTTTTTTTTATTTTCTTCAGAGAACAAGACTGAGTCAGAGGAGACCTAGTCTTTTCTCCTCACATTCCCCAAGTTTCTCCATGATTTTCGCCGCCTTTTAAGGCACGTTTTTTCTAAAAGAGATATTCTATCAGCCTATAAATACCAGCTCTCTTTGGGATAAATGATATGATATACAAACAACAATCGTTTTCAGAGTTTATTTATTTTATAAACAGTCCATTTCAGAGAGTGTTATTTGTTTTGTAAACAATCTGTTTCAGAGAATTTCACAGAGTTCCAGTTGCTTTATAATTTTGTATTTACTCATTGTTTTTCCTGATTCCGAACAAAAGAGTTAGGGTGAAAAGATTTTTATTCTTCATCAATGCATGTGATTGAACGAGACAGAAAAGAATTTTGGGTTGTTTTATCCTGGGGACAACGGGGCTATCAGACTGCTTGCACAATCTTGGGCAGAGCCGCGAAACATCTTAAAGAGAGCAACCTAGTCTACGACTCAACCCAAGTAAATTTGGTAACTTCGTTCATGTTTTAAATTTGCAACATTTATATTTCATACAATTTTAAGACGATCATATCTGCCATGTTTACTACTACTGAACTTGCTGCTAAGGACCTAAACATGCCCTTTCGTTTTGAGGGTCAACACTTTAAAAGATGGAGACAAAAAATGTTGTTCTTCTTAACTACGCAAAAAGTTTTTTATATCTGTAATGCTGAAAAACTCGAATTGCCTGCTAAACCTAATGAAACCCGCACTAAGGAACTAGATTGTTGGATTGAAAATGACTTCTTGTGTAAGAATTTTATTCTGAATGGTCTGTCTGATGAATTGTATGATTATTACTGTTCTAAAAAAACTGCTAAGGTTATTTGAGAAACCCTTAGGAAAAAATATGACACTGAGGAGGCTGACACAAAGAAATATGTCGTCAGTCGTTATCTGAAATACCAAATGACTGATGACAAATTTGTGGAAACCCAATCTCACGAGCTACAAAAGATTACTCATGAAATCATATCTGAAGGCATGAACTTAGATGAGCAATTTCAAGTAGTTGTTGTGATAGATAAATTGCCCCCTAGCTGGAAAGACTTTAAGAATGCACTTAGGCATAAACCCAAAGAGTTCTTCCTAGAAAGTTTGATTCCCCGACTTGGGATTGAAGAGGAAGCTCGGAAACAAGATCAGAAAGATAAAATTCTGATTATTTCTAACCATAAGAAATCCACCCTTGTGGCTCTGAAACCCGGTGGAAGACTATGAAAAGTCAGAGTCACAATAAAAACCGAAACAATCATAATCGAAGCTATCAGAACCGCAACCAACAGAATCATAATCCTCCGCGAAATCAGAATGGACAAAAACACCCCCCAAGAAATGAATCAGCACAGTTCCTATGTTATACCTGTAAAAGGCCAGGGCATATGGCCAGGAACTGCCGGAATGGGTCTCATCCTTCGCAGGCGAACCTAACCGAAGACCAACTTCTAGCCATGGTCTCTGAGATCAACTTTGTTTGGTGCTTCTCGACATGTCTGCTATGATCAAGAAATCTTTAAGTCCTATTGTGAAGCTGAGGACAAGAAAGTGTTGTTGGGTGATTCCCACTCCACTATCGTTGCTAGAACTGGCGAAGTAGAATTGAAGTTTTTTCTCTGAAAAGACTGTCATCTTGAATGATGTCCTGCATACTCCAGAGATGAGGAAGAACTTAGTTTCTGGTTACCTTCTGAACAAGGCTGGGTTTACTCAAATAATAGGGGCTGATTTGTATACCATCACTAAGAACAATGTATTTGTGAGGAAAGGGTATGCCACTGATGGTATGTTTAAATTGAATGTTGACGCTAATAAAATTTCTGGTTCTACTTAAATGTTGTGTTCTTTTAATACTTGGCATGCTAGACTCTGTCATTTTAATAAGCGAATAATTAAAAACATGAGTAACTTAAGACTAATTTCAAAATTGTCCTTAAATGACTTTGAAAGATGTAACTGTTGTAGCCAAGCTAAAATAACCAAAACACCACATAAATATGTTGTTAGAGAATCTAAACCCTTAGATTTAATACATTCAGATATATGTGAACTTGATGGTGTTTTGACTAGAAATAGAATACGTTACTTTATTACGTTCATTGATGATTGCTCCGATTATACCTTCGTCTATCTAATGAAAAATAAGAGTGAAGCATTTGACATGTTCAAAATATCTTTAACAGAAGTTGAAAATCAGTTTAATAGAAAGATAAAGAGGTTTAGAAGTGATAGAGGCACTGAATATGACAGCAGTAATTTAATAGAGTTTTATAATTCTCATGGAATTATTCATGAAAAAACTGCACCGTACTCTCCTGAGATGAATGGCAAAGCTGAAAGGAAAAATAGAACTCTTACTAAGTCAGTAGTTGTCATTCTACTTAACTCCGGTGCTGCATCACACTGGTGGGGAGAGATTATTTTGACGGTCTGTTATGTGCTAAATAAAGTTCCAAAATAGAAAAGTAAAACTTCTCCTTATGAGATTTTGAAAAATAAACAACCAAACTTGTCATATTTCAAAACTTGGGGTTGTTTAGCTTATGTTAGAATTCATGATCCTAAAAGGAACAAGCTTGCCAGTAGGGCATATGAGTATGTATTCATAGGCTATGCCGTTAACAGGTCTATAGATTCTATAACCTAAGTGATCACGTTATCATAGAATCGAACAATGTTGATTTCTATGAACATAGATTCCTTTTATTTCGAGGAATAGTGGGGGTACATCCTCTAATAACGTGCCTATGATCAGGATGAATGAAAATGATAAAACAACATAATCTGAGCCTAGGAGAAGTAAACGGAACCGAACTTCTAAAAACTATGGCCCCGATTTCTATGCTTTTATAGTAGAAGAAGATCCCCTTAACTTTCAAGAAGCTTTATCTTCTATAGATGCCAACTTTTGGGAAGAGGCTATTGATGATGAAATGGACTCTCTTGAGTCTAATAGAACCTGGCATTTAGATGACTTACCACTACGTTGCAAGACAATAGGCTGTAAGTGGGTATTTAAAAAGAAAATGAAACCCGATGGAAACGTTGAAAAGTTTAAGGCTCATCTTGTAGCCAAAGGGTTTAGACAGAGAGAAAATGTTGACTTCTTTGACACATATTCTCTTGTTACTAGAATTACATCTATTCAAGTGTTAATTTCTCTTGCTGCAATACACGATCTAGTATTGCACCAAATGGATGTTAAGACTGTTTTTCTTAATGGTGATTTAGAAGAAGAAATTTACATGGACCAACCTGAAGGTTTTGTAATTCCAGGGCAAGAAAATAAAGTTTGAAAACTAGATAAATCTCTTTACAGTTTAAAACAAGCTCCAAAGCAATGGCATGAAAAATTTGATAATCTTATTATCTCACATGACTTTAAGGTGAACGAAAGTGACAAATGCATTTATTATAAATCTGAAAATGGCATTTGCACTATTATATGTCTATATGTTGATGATTTGCTTATCTTTGATTCTAATATTCATGTCGTGAATAAAGTGAAATCTTAATTGTGTGCGAACTTTGATATGAAAGACCTTGGAAAGGCGAGTGTAATCCTTTGAGAAGATCCTAAAGAAATATAATTACTCTGACTGTAAACCTACATGTACTCCTAATGATCCTAGTGTAAAGTTGTTCAAGAACACCGGTAATGGTGTTAGACAATCTGAGTATGCGAGCATCATTGGTAGCCTAGGATATGCTACCGATTGCACTAGGCCCGACATAGCTTATGTTGTGGGACTACTATGCAGATTTACCAGTAGACCTAGTATAAAACATTGACATGCTATTAAAAGGGTCATGAGGTACCTAAAGAGGATTAACAACCTTGGAATACACTATCAGAAGTTTCCCGTTGTCCTTGAAGGATATAGCGATGTTGATTGGAACACCCTCTTAGATGACTCCAAAGCCACCAGTGGCTATATTTTTAGTATAGTTGGTGGAGCTATTTCTTGAAAAAAAAAAAAAAAAAAAACAGACTATTCTAGCACAGTCCACGATGGAGTCAGATATGATAGCACTAGCCACGGCTAGTGAGGAAGCAGGTTGGTTAAGAAACCTTCTAGCAGAGATCCCTCTATGGGAAAGACCGATACCAGCTGTCTTGATCCATTGCGATAGTACCGCGGCTTTTGCAATGATACAGAACCGTTATTATAACGGCAAGAGACGACAAATATGTCTTAAGCACAGTACGGTTAGAGAGTTTCTATCTACTGGTGCTGTTATAGTGGATCATGTACGTACTGATGAGAACTTGGTTGATCCTTTGACGAAAGGATTAGCCAAAGATAAAGTTTTCAAAACCTCGAAAGGAATGAGACTTATGCCCTTAGATTGATGAGTTATTCATGATGGTAACTCGACCTATAGACTGGAGATTCCAAGAAATAGGTTCAATGGGTAATAACAAGTCATGAATGATATGAAGTGAATCATGCTGATTTTATAGTAATTCCATTCCTAGTTTGTAGCATGATTTCCTGAAGCGATAGTAGGATGAGTTAAAAACTCTTAATGAGATTTATACTCTATGTGGAGTGGAGTACCTAGCTACAGGAGTACTCTTGATAGACTCACCTAAGTGATTGTGGAAGTATGGACGCTTCCTATGGAATTTGTGGGCAAAATTCCTAGAGCCTTCACTATACTGGGATATACGTGCATGGCCTTATAGCACAGGACTGTTTAGACATCACCCTGGTAAGGTTGTGCGTGTAATGTTGTTAGAGATAGAGTTCAAAACTACGAGTTACTCTAGTATAATCTAAATCATGAACACTACGCAAATGTTCAAGTTGAAAGACACTTTTGTTTATGCACAATCTTATATTTATAGATTGCTCGATGAAGAAATGTTTTTTAAAAATTCAAGTGGGGGATTGTTGAAACATTAGTTTGAATTTTAAACTAAAACTGTTTCTTAACTTTGAATCTCTCTCTAT
The DNA here is from genome assembly GCA_963556465.1 of Berberis vulgaris. NCBI lineage: Eukaryota > Viridiplantae > Streptophyta > Magnoliopsida > Ranunculales > Berberidaceae > Berberis > Berberis vulgaris. Next base: position 48,490,870 of record OY747136.1, read on the forward strand.
ATTGTTTAGTCGCATATCCTTTATATAACTCACTTTGGATGAGTTAATAAGGATAGTGTTTGGACTTGGATTTGGACCCCAAGGGGTACCCACTTTAGTGAAGGAGGGAAGAGATAGACCAATGTTGGTCCATTCCTCACGCACGCGCCGCCGCCTGACCTGCCGAGCCGAGTCGGGTTGGATTGGATTGGATTGAGATGAAACCTTTCTTTTTGTTGAAATTTTATTTGAAAAATAAAATTTCTTTTCTTTATTTTCTTTAGAGAACAAGACTGAGTCAGAGGAGACCCAGTCTTTTCTCCCTAAGTTTCTCCGTGATTTTCGCCACCTTTTAAGCACGTTTTTTTTTTCTAAAAGAGATATTCTATCAGCCTATAAATACCAACTCTCTCTAGGATAAATGATATACAAACAGCAATCGTTTTCAGAGTTTATTTATTTTATAAACAGTCCATTTCAGATAGTGTTATTTGTTTTGTAAACAGTCTATTTCAGAGAATTTCACAGAGTTCCAATTGCTTTATAATTTCGTATTTACTCATTGTTTTCGTGATTCCGAGCCAAAGAGTTAGAGTGAAAAGATTTATGTTCTTCATCAGTGCATGTGATTGAACGAGACAAAAAAGAATTCTTGGCTGTTTTATCCTAGGGACGACGGGACTATCAAACTGCTTGCACAATCTTGGGCAGGGCCGCGAAACGTCTTAAAGAGAGCGACCTAGTCCGTGACTCAACCCAAGAAAATTCAATAACTTCATTCCTGTTTTTAATTTGCAGCATTTATATTTCCTACAAGCCTTGACTGGTGAATGTTCCACTAGAACAAATAGCCACACAACCTACCCGACTAACATGCTAATGCAGTTGTGTGGGACTATTATGGAGAGGAAAGTTCAGGTTGGGACTGGGAATTGCTAAGAGATTACCTTCCTGATGAAGCAGTCGAGAATTTACATCATGTGATCTTAAACAGTGTTGAAGTTGAGGACACCTCCTATTGTCTCGATGGCTCGGGTAGTCCAACTAGAGCTACTATCAATCACTTATTAATAATTCAAATGAATGGATGGCTACCTTCAACCATCCTATTTTTAAACAGAAACTAAACCCGAGAATCCAACACTTCATATGGCAATGCTGTCACTCTAGTATTCCCATTAAATTGTTTCTTCACTATCGGAATTGTTCCCCTTCATTTGGGACTGTTCAGTAGCCAGGGAGATTTAGGCTCTGGTTCAAACTCATGGGATTCAATGCATATTTTCCAGATTGGATAACCTCATCGTTTACGATTTCTGCTGCCACTTGTTCAACTAATAAAGCTAAACACTTTCTTATTATTTTCCTCTCTTATAGTGTGGCATGTTTGTAAAAATAGAAATACTTTCATTATTCAAAACCAAAAATTCAACCCATCCAGTATTCTAATGAATGCTTTGTATGATACTAAGTTGTATTTTGCAAAATTCAAACAAAAAAAAACAAGCACTTTTAATCCTCCTTACAGAATAGTAGCATGAAATCCTCCTCCCAGAGAATGGTTTATTCTTCAACACTGATGGGTCTTCATTAGGAAACCCTGGTCCAAGTGATGAAGGACAATGTGTGGCAGGACAAAGTTACTTTCTTGGACAGACCACCAATATGATAGCTGAAGCAATGGCATTACTTCATGGTGTTGAGCATTACCTCATGGTGTTAATTATTCTGTTACCAATCACTGTAACAATATTATCATTCGATATGATTCTCAGGTATTTCTCCAACTAATCCACTCATGCGCCAACCAGATGAAATCTTTCAGGAAGCTGCAACTGACGATTCTCAGGTATTTCTCCAACTAATCCACTCATGCGCCAACCAGATGAAATCTTTCAGGAACCTGCAACTGACGGCGGTGATAATTCAAGCAATCAAGACTCTACTTCTCAAGCTGCCAACTTTTACCCTGAAACACGTCTTTTAGGGAGGAGAATGGTCTGGCTGGCTGCCTAGCAAAACTTGTTGGGTGTCGCTTCCCCTTTTTTGTTGTACCAGAGAAGGATATCGCCTCGCTTATCCTAGCTAATGCACGAGGGGTTATCTACGTAATGTGTATTTACTTTTGATGAATAAAATTAGAAGCTTTTTTGGGAAAAAAAAAAAAAAAATTTTGAGGAGAGAGAGAGAACTACAAAATTATGATTTTTTTTTTACCCCCTAGTCCAAAAAAAACCCTCTGATTTACAGCTATAAGTAGCCTTTCAAAATTTGATATATGCGTACGGGGAATTCTTAAGTGCACCGATTAAGTGCCGGGTATTACTCCTTACAGCAGCAAATTTAGTAATTGCCTTGCTTTTACTAAAATATTTTAGATTTTATCAACAAAGTCAATGTCTCTCCATCGTACCGCTCTATACTTGCATCTTGGTTTTTCAGCTCAAGTAAGAAATAAAGTGTCCAGTTAATTGTTGCAGTGACATAATTTGCATCTCAATAAAAAAAAAAGCATGGCATCTCAGTATGGACAGCACACATGTATAGCATGAGAATGCAGCTAAAAGAATAAACATGGGTTAGCATTCTCCAAATAGTTGGCATCTCAACACAATTGTGTCGTGTCATCAGGAATTTGAACATGTTCAACATCTCAAACAGAACTCTCTAATATAATCTGCATCACTAGCGTGCTCAACCAACATGTCCCCGGAGTCAATGCACCTTCATGAGTTTGCAACATGTATCTCAAGGTGTGTTTGGTTGCATGGAATCATATGTCATGAGAATCCATGCGGGAACCGCCTAAATTTAAATTAATTTGAGGTTCACTCACCAAACCACCATTAAAATTTGTAATCAATGTCGGGAATAGAAATCTCATAAACATAAGTCACATGTTTTGGGGAGACTAAGGAGTGTGATTCTCATGTTCATGGGACTTCCATTCCCACCATTGATCCAAATTTTAATGGTAGATTGGTGAGTGAACCTCAAATTAACTTTAGATTTAAGTGATCTCCTCATAAATTCCCATTACATGGGATTTCATCCAACCAAACACACCCTCAAAGTCAAAAAATAAATGACCACGGAAGCCTAGCCAACGTGTCAGCAAGCACCAAGTAGTTGTCCTTGTTAATTTTCATTATTTACATCCTCCATGTATCTCGAGTAAAACTTGATAGAAGGCTTTTGTGAGACCCCTTGGATGTACGCCACCTGTCCCTAAATATTAATGACTCGTTATCTCTCTCAAGTAAATTAATGGGCGGTTGTTTTACAGTTACTCAGAATATTATTTTCCTAATTTTGCCTTCATTTGGGAAAATGAAAATGACAGGGTTTTTTTTTTTTTTTTTATCTCTCCCCTTTCTTCCTTTTCTTTCATCTCCTCCTTCTCTCTATTATTCTCTCATCTTCTTATGTAATGGAAGGTCACAATTAGTAGTATATGAGTGAGTGAAAATGAAATTAAATCAAATTGTGAATGTGGAAGTATGGCATTTGAGTATTAGATCTTTGAGCGGAGAGAACAACGAATCAAAATCAAAACAGATTGGATCTCTACCCTTTTTCCAACTCTGAATATGGTTGATTTGTCATCTTTGTGCATTGTTATGCCCTAGACAACAAATAAGCAAAGGGGGACAATGGAGACTATTAAAATTAGATAAGCAAGCTCTTGCAAGGCAAAAATTAAAAATCTAGCTACTTGTAAATGTTTGATTTCATAGCAAACAACATTAATCAAAGGTTGTCCAAGTTGTGGAGTCACAATCAACTCATTTTGGTGTGATAGGATGATAGCTTTCTTTCGACAGCTAATGCATAAAGATTCGAAACAATTTCGCATGGAAAGCCATAGCTGATATGAAATTATAAATTTAGGGTGTATTTGATTTTTGGAAAAATTTTCAAAGAAACAAAAGTTATTTTTGGAAAAAAAAACGTTTCACGGTGAAAAGTATCCAAATTTTTTCATTGTTTGATTGCACCAAGGAAAAAAAATTTCAATAAAGAGAATATTCCTATTTTGTAGAGTAATTGTTGAGGAGAATAAAAAATTATATTCAACGAAGCTTTGAATGTTCATTCGTTGAATCTCGGTGAGTAAAAAGATCAAACATGGAAAAAAATTTCAAGGGAAAGTCTAAACAAAGTTTTCATGCTTCAAGTGAGAAAATATTTTAACATTTCATAAGCGAAAAAAGTTTTGTCCTTGAAAAATCAAATGCCAAAAACTAAAATTTTGGAGAAAAAAATTTTTTTCCATGAAACACCAAAAAATCAACCACCCTAGGGTATTTTTTTATGTAACTTCCCATGAAAGAAGAACATGATTAAACAATTGGGGAGAAAGAGAGAGGGATAGAAAAGAAGAGAGAGAGAGGGAGAGATAAAATTTAGAAAAAAAAAAAAAAAAAGGTTTAAAGGTTGTGTCATTTTCCATATGCATCGACTTATTGACATCACCAATTTTGCTGAAGAACACCATCCCCCTCCCCTTTTGGATATGCTGAAGAACACCACCAATATAAACTTTTTCTCACCCACTATTCATCTTCTTCTCCACCTTTTATTATCTCTTCACAGTAACTAACAGAGCAGCACCACCACGCCATGCTTTTTTCTCTCTTCTTCTTATTTGTTCTTTGTCATCTTCTTCGTTCTTTTTTTTCTCCTTTTTTCCTTTTATCTTCTCTTCTTCTTCTCCACCACCGGCAACACCATCTCCCCTATGCCCCCTCTTTTTCTCTTATCTGTTTTTTTTTTTTTTTTTTTTTTTTTGCCCTCAAGCAGATTCCTACGAGTGGGGGTTTCCCATATGCAAGAACCTGCGAATTGGGAAATCCCACTCGCACAGAAAAAGGGAAAAAACCTAAAAATAGAGGAAGAGGAAAAAATGAGGAAAAGACGAGAAACAAGATAATGTGAAGAGAGGAAAAGAAAGAAGAAGAGAGGTGTGACCAGTCAACGGGAAGATGCAGGGCAACAGTGGCGGGCCGTGGTGGTACTAGGGCGAAGCAGTGCAATAGTGGTGTTCTAACCTAAGAGAGAAGAGAGGTGGTGATATTTTTTCCTTTTATATTGGTGGTGTGCTTCAAAAAGATGGTGTACTCCATAAAGTAAGTAGGCACATATCCAGGAGTCTCACAAAAGCCGCTAGGCAGCCGTCCCTCAGCGCATTAACTTTGCCCACAAAAGACACATAAATCCAGACCAGCAACCAATTAGTGCAACACAGAACATGAGCCTAAAGAAAGTTTTTTTCAATAAAACTTAACAAAACTTAAAACTGTAAGGGAAAAAAATCCATTACTAAAAAGCCACCACTAGATCCAGGTAAATTCCAAATGTCTTGATTTGGTTGCTGATATTCAATCCCGGCTGGGAATCCCAGCAAAACCTGTCTTTTCTATTTAGAGGAAAAAAAACATGCAAAGAACACAGCTACGGGAGCATCACCTGTACAAGATGCTTATGAAAAGATAACCTCACTTTAATGCAGAAACCCACCATTCCCACTGATGCATTATTAGAAAGGATAACCCAAATATAGCACTCTAGCTAAAGCCATTATCTTCTCCTTCAGTGCCCACTGGATGGCTCAAATATTGTATAATTGTCAACTCCACATGACTGATTTGCATACTGTGGCATCTGATAAGGGTACACATCACCCTCTGCATTCCTCATACGAGGCAAAGAAAATTGAGAAGCACCACCTGGCCACTGATTATGCATTGCTCCATCAATCTGCCCATTTCCGAATCCTGAAGGACCAACTTGAGGAACTGCATACCCCATCCCATCAAAGTCTGCACTGGAAGAACCTCGCATCCAACGCACCCCTTCATCATGGTAACTGGTCGGCCGATCATACCTGCAGTAGTTAAATGCAGGGCTCATCTCTGCTGACATAGCCATATCACCAGGGAAAGTATACTGCCTGCTGAGTTGATGGTGGTGGACATTGTTGGGACTGCTAAAATCTGCATTCGCCATAGTTCTTCCCATGCTGTGCTCATCATCAAGCAGATAGTTAATCATATCAAGGTGTGGAAACTCCTCTGCCATACCTTGTGCCTGACGGGGGGCTGGTACACTGCCTGGGAATGGATCTTCAGAGTACATCCTGGACCTCCTGCTACTACTATTACACAGATCAAGATTTTGCATGTCATTCAACAGGGATAGTTCGGTGTCTATACTGCTGGGACCTGGATGGGAGGATTCACCAATACATAGGGGTCGGTTGTGGAGTACTTCTTGAGTCACAGAACCGAAAGTAAAGGCTGAAGGACTTTGAGGTGAAAGCAGTGATGAGGACAGCCCTTGCTCTTTACTGATAGAACTTTGAGCTGAAAGCATCGGTGATGACACTAAGGCAGGAGATTGAGAACATACTGGAGATGCATTTACAGAACTTGGGGGACAATGGCCGAAACCAGACGGGTTTGCACCCATGCTTTTCCCCATTATTGCATTTCTGTAGGATGGAGGAACATAACTGTGGGTTGCTGGTGATGGATCGGGGCCCAATCGTCCAACTGCGCTCACTGACCGTGCTAACGATGGTGCTGTTTGAACCATGGATACAACAGGAGCAGATGGCCTAGGTGCAGGAATAATTGGGGCACTAGATGGCCTTGACATTGCAGGAACTTGGTGACTTGTGGACTTTTCAGTTTTTGAAGGGTTGCACTTCGATGCAGCTGCTGCATTTTGGACATTCGATTTCGATGTAGCAGGAGTTTGGATTGATGCTATTTTCGAAGAAATTGCTCTCTCAGTTTTTTGTAGGTTATTCGAAGACCTTTCACTAGGTAGAATTGGATGAGCTCGAATGGTGTCTTCTACAGCCAGCTTCCTCTGCACAATGGAGCGTGCATTTTTGGTGGGGCTGCTGAGTGAAGACAATGCCTCAGCTGCCATCATCTGCTTGGACGGTCTATCAACATCAACCTGATCTTTGACATTCGGCTTTTTTTGCAGCATAACGACTTCTTGCTGATAAAAGGATTAAGAAACGGCATGTGAGATCATATACAAAAGCCTAAAGTAGTTGCAGACACGGAGAACATGAACAAACACTAGATACATACAAATAAAAATGATAACCATAATAATGGTATCCTATAAAAGTGTAAACCTTCTAGTACCTATATGGAAAATGAGACCAGTATTGAAAGCAATGAACAAAACAAGCATCACTGGAATCTGGAACAAAAATCAAGGTGAATAGAATAGCAGACGATATGTCTGGCAACCTAATTCATGGGAAGGCTACAGATACTGTTACTTTTCCAGATACATTATGTAGCAACAGGTGGAGGTACTAACAATCTGATCATAAGGACCAATCAGACTTTAGATCAAAGCTTTTACTATTAATAGTTACCTGCAGGCTGCAGCCAATAAAAATAGCTATATAACGACACTAACAATTAGTCAAAAGCACCTATTCAGTGCAAGCATGCAAAACCCTTATAGTTTTGTAACTGTTTCTTGGCAAATCTGACAACTCTTTAGCTAATGTTGTTGTATAGAAAAAATAATTATCGACAACTTTTAAAAAGAATAAAATAATCATGATGTTAATTTTGGATTTTCCAACAAGAAAAAGATAAGGAGATGTGATTACTGATTGCACCTTCTCATGCGAGTGCTGCTCGAGCCTGTCTTTCAATGAAACGACAGGTTCTGATTCAGATCCAGTCGCTGTACAGCTCTGAGAGGCGTTGTATTGATTCCCTTGACCTGTAAGAAGCTCCACCGACTGATTTTCTGTATCATTAGCACAAACAGTTTGGTCACGCTTCTCTTTAGCACGCTGCTTTTTCCCTCTGCAGAAAGAAGGATCATGCTCAAGTTAGTGAAATGTTCTTTCCTCGAAGCACAAAGGGGAACCAAATAATGGATGACCTGTTACCTGCTAGGAGATTTTTGGCTTTTGCCATGTGGTAAAGAATTTGTTATGTAATTCCCATTCAATGCCACTGATAAGACAGAGTCTGTAGAACAAGTTGAAGAGCTATCATCCATAACAGATGTGCTCTTTCTTTCTACTTGTCCGTTGGGCACAGGAATGCTGCTAATGCCACTGCAATTAGTTTCGATGACAAGGTGAGCTTCCGATGCATCTGTATCCCAACTGACAATACTAGCATTTCTTTCTTCCGGTTCCTGCTGCAGCATTTCAGAAATTTCATCTCCAGAATCAGTTGCATTGGAAGCATCATCTGGAGTGCCAGGTTTTTCAGGCAAGGACTGTGCCTGCTTGGCTGAATCTACAACTGTGGCAACATCACTAGGGATCATTCCTTGCTCTTTGTCTTGTACTGAGACATAGGACTTTTCATCTTTTCCTTTATCCTTTACTTTACGACTGGTGCGCCTATGCTTACTCTGAGAAATAATTTCAGGATCAGTAAAAAGGTATAAGAATGACTCTCCAGGAGAAAGTCCAGAATCAAACAAGTATACATAAGAAAACATAATTTGATAGCAGCAAGGTAGAATTTATGGCATATAAAGAACATATACGAGACAAGAAAGGCAGTGGTGGCTTACTTTTTCAAACAAGTTAAAGAAGTACCAACATGCATCTGTTAGTGTGCTCAACATACAAAAAAAAAAACAGAAGGAATTAACTAGTGAAAAGCATGCCCTTTTCTTTGCAGTTCAGAACTCAGTTTTAGTTTTCTTGGGAATTCAGTTTTTGTTTGTTTAGAACTAAGTGTTTGTTTAGAACTCAATTTATGATTTGATTATTAGTTAATATCATTGTGTTCCTGTTCTAATAAGAATTTGTGCGGGCAAATGTTTGCATAAAGTTATGATTGTGCGTCTTTTAGTGAACATTTTAGATGATACGGTGTGTAGAGCTTGGCTTACATGTAAAAGATAAAAAAGAATTTAATACTTAAAGATATAAGTTATGGGTTCACAACCGTAAATGGAGTTGGACACACCATCAATAGGGTTGTAACGCAATCTTCTGGTAGTCTATCTTGACTGGTAGTCTGTTTGATGTCTAGGACTATTGCACTAGTACACTTAATTGGACTAGACAGTCTTGAAGTAATTTTCTATATGCTGACTATATTAGAAAATTACATTTCATGATTATTATGAGTGCTCAAGTTCTTAATCTAGAGATGATTAATAAACATGTACATATTGTGTACATCACTTCGATTTATCAAAGAGTGAGGTCCGATTGTGGATGGATAACCTCATAGGATTAGGTGATGGCATAATGTATATGATGGATATTGATCATTGATGGATGATATAAGGATTGATGGTGTCTTCTAGGGGAAGCTTATAATCTTCGTAAATATCAAACCCTGTAGGTACTAGGTGGATTTAATTATCCAACATGGCAAATAAGTTAAGTGGAAAGGTCTCAAGGATGGCAAGAGGTCAATTAAATATAATTGTTAGTAATTTAATTTAATTTAATTGACGGACATATATGGGGACATTATTGAGCATTTAATAATGTGGAGCTCAAAACTAAAATTTGAGATATGGCGAGGAATGTAGCTATAATTTTTTAGTGGTGTGAATTATTTTCATGGGCTTGGGAATAGAATTCGGGTCGAATTAGGTTTTCCCAACCCATTAGGAGGCTGAACCTTATCTTCTCCTTAAGGTCCCTATGTAGCCTCAATATAATGCCACAAACCTTTCTCTGGCAGTCACAACTTGAAACGCTAAAAAAGTTTCAGTGCAAGAGGGAAATGAAAAGCTTTTAAACGATCAAAGTCCACTCTTTGTTCGTGGTTGGACATTCGAGGAATATGGTAGAAGATTAGGAGGTGTGTTTTGCTTCACTGCGGACTTCGGATCACGTTCGTGCTTAGTCGAGATCAAATCAAAGAGAACTCAAAGGTATGTTCTTTTTGTTTTAAGAACAAATAGCAAGAATACGTTTTTGATGTTCATACTGTGTTATCAATGGATCTTAGGTTTAACCCATCCCCAGCATTAAGAATATGCACAGATCGTGGAAGAAAAAATTACACGATGATACCAACACAGGTCATGTCTCCTTTCAGTATGTTTCATCAAGTACATGGAGAGGGATTATACCTCCCATTTATTAACTCCTGCCTTTGTTGCCAAATAGTTTACAACCATTTTGTAAGGGTAATCTTCTCAATGCTTAGAGTTAGACATCCAAGGCATAATTCACTAGACCTATACGACAGTGACGTGACCCTAATGATGATTTCTTTCCTTGTCACTAGAAAATGATTTTTTCAAAACTTGGTGGTGTTAATGATCTATTCTCTTGCATTGTCTCAAAAGAGGAAGAAAAACAAATTGACTGTGTGATATACCTACGCTCTTATGTGGTGAGATGAACTATAACTGAGAAGAAGACAAGGGGGGAAGAAAAAAAATTGCAACTTGAGAAAATAGAAAATAATGATTACATGAAATTTGTTTCTCATGACTACGAAAGGAGTTTTTTTTTTTTTTTATCGACAAAACAAACAGGCTAATTGATTGAATGTAAAAAAAAAAAAAAAAAAAACGAGAGACGTAATAGAGAAATTGGTGAATGTAAAGGATTGTGATGAGCTTCTGGAATTCTGACATAACAAACACTCACTCATTACATTACTGACCCACTTAAGCAATTCAAGATGGTCTAATTTTTTAATGATATTTATAATATATGATGCATCTCTGATTGCTTCCGATTGTACTACTGCTTTTGCTCCGGGATGGAAGTATTTTGATTGTGGTAACTGTGATGCTTCTAAGCCTGTTACCAGACTTACTGTTGCATATAAAGAATCCCAACTGTCCTAACAAAAATTCTGTGTTGATTGAGGATATCCCCAGTGATCTCGAGGGGAAGAATTTTCTACCCCAGGGATGATGACGCCAAGAACATACAAGAAATTATGTGCACATGTCGGCCTAGATTGTCATATTTTTTTTATTTTTATTTATTTATTTATCAATATCTTCTACTTCCTTTTAGTTCTAGAATATGCCCCAAGATACCTTTTTAGCTAGAAATCAGCCCATGTCAGAATATGTTATTCTTTAGGTCATGGTTATTTTGTTTTAAGTTGATAAAGAATAGTAGTTTTTGTATAGATTTAGACAAACCCTAACAAATTGTTAAATTGTGTCTTCGAATATTAATGCATGTTTGCTTTCCCTAATATACATCATTCAACCACACGAATCGCAAAATTAAAGCATGGAAAGAATAAATGTTCTAAACATTCTAAATGTGACACCGTTGATTATAAACTTCAACATGAACCATACTTAAACCAAACAGCATCTAGAAAAACCCAATGCTTTGTGCATACCATTAGAGCATAATCTTCAAGTCCACTTTTCTAGAAAAAATTTAATATTTTTTCCACCTGTCATTCGCACTTATTGGGAATTAATTAAAGTATTGAAGTATATTAAGTGATAAAGAATTTGAATGTACTTATACAAGGACTAAATAGTAGTAGAGGGCCTGACATCCAAAATGATAAAATCACACAATTTGGAAACAAAAAGATTATTTGATGACCAGCTATTTCAACAATATAGGAAACGAGAAGACAAAAAGTAAGGAACTAATATGTCCACAAATCCTTGGAAGAAACTTGAAGTCATGTCAAACCTGCTTTTTCTTAGCTCGCTTGTCTTTGTCAGCTCCACCACGTTTTGACTTTTGCTCACTTTCAGCTTGACCTGCCGCCTCTTCTTCTCTTATGAGCTCTTCTTGCTTCTTCAAAGCAACTGCCTCCTGATGTGCGACTTCGATTCTATTACTGAAACATTAAACAAGTAGAGTTAGAGCTGTTGGAAAGAAATATTCAACAGTTGATATAGTTTAAGTGAATGAATAGAAATATAACTGGGACGAGGTTATATCACTGATTATGACCAAGGAAACTACCAATAAGATTCTACTTCTGCCCTCTATTAAATAGAGAGAGGAAGGGGGTCACATCACCTCACCGAGAGATGCAGGAGGGTTCCTAATTTGGGCTTCTGAGGTTCCTAATTTGCTCTCAAAGTTATATACTAAATAACTTATTCGTAATCTTTCAATTTAATTAGGAGTCTTTTTAGTTTCCTTTTAGGATTAGGCTTTACTTTTTCTTTTAGGAATAGACTGCTTGTTATTTTAGTATTTGATTCTACTTTTTCTTTTAGGAATAGGCTGCTTATTATTTAAGTTATTTGAGCACTATAAATAGAGTTCTTCCTCAATATTGTATGATACTTTTGATTTGAATAATTTAATTGAACATTAGAGTTATTTCTCTGTGTTCTTTTTTGCGAATCTCTTGTATCTTTTTCTTGTGAATTGTCTGTTGAACTAGCCTGCAGGATAATCGCTATTTTGTCCGGCGTCAGTTGGTATCAGAGCTTCAGCATCTTCTTGGGGTAAGATTTCATCAGTTTTCATGGCTGGTGGTCGTGGTCGTCGCGGGCAGGTTTCGAACGAGGAAGCCCCAAACCGGGATCGTAACGTTCAGGATGTGATGATTAAGGATTTACAGAGGCAAGTTGCAGAGTTAACCCAACGTCTGGCGGCGCAGGGTTTCAAAAATAATAGATGGAAAATCACGATTCTGATTTCAGTTTCGAAAATCCGTATCACAATCGTGTTCGATTCTGGGAGCGCCGTGGTCGGAAGGATCGTCATGGAGACCTTGGATTCAGAGTGGATCTGCCCAAGTTTTTTAGTACATTACAGGCCGAAGGATTCGTAGATTGATTGAATGAAGTAGAGCGTATTTTTTAGTATAAGGAAATTCCAAATCGTGTCAAAGTGAAATTGGTGGCCATCAAACTCAAAGGTAGAGTATCTGCGTGGTGGAAGTAGTTGAGGCGATCACGAGACAGGCAAGGCAAGGCCAAGATCACTGATTAAGAGAAGATAAAGGGTTACTTCCTTTCGGCTACACTCAAACTTTGTTTCAGCGACTTCACTCGTTGAGGCAAGGCACGCGATCGGTTGATGATTACACGGAGGAGTTTTATCAATTGAGGGCCCGGAATGACTTATCTGAGACGGAGGAGCAGATGGTGGCACGATATTTGGGGGGATTACGACAGTCTCTGCAGTATGTCCTCAGCATTCACTCACTGTGGACCGTTTCTGAAGCATACCAGCATGCACTTGCTGTGGAAAAACAGCAGAACGGGAGACCAGTGATCAAAGTAGTCGGCTAGTTCGCCCTCAAAAATGTCGTCCTACCCAACAACCCCCGCAGGGTAATTCTAATTCAAATATTAGATGTTTCAGATGTGGTGAACAGGGACAGAGCGACTGAGTGCGGGAAGCCTACTATTCAAATGGGCAACAATCTCCTGATTGAGGAAGATGTGGTAGACGACAATGAGGAGCTTGGAGAGCCTGTGTATGACGATGATGAAGATGGAGATGGCCATGAGACTCTGATTGTTCGTAAGAGCCTACTGACTCCCAAGGGCGATTCAGGGGATGATTGGTTGAGAACCAATATTTTCCACACGACCTACACAGTTGCAGATAAAGTCTGCAAGTTGATCATTGACAGTGGCAGTTGTGAGAACGTAGTTTCTGAAGAGGATGTCCATAAATTACAGTTGAAGACAGATCGTCATCCCAAGCCGTACAAATTGTCGTGGCTAAATAAGGCAGTGAGGTAACAGTAGATAGGCGATGCCTAGTGTCTTTTTCGATTGGCCGAAAAAATTTTGATAATGCTTGGTGTGATGTGTCTATGGATGTTTGTCATGTATTGTTAGGCAGACCTTGGCAGTATGATCGCAATGTTATTCATGATGGGTGGAAAAATACATATTCCCTTAGCATCAAAGGGAAGAAGATTGTGTTGGCACCTCGTCGGAAAAGACCCACTCCTACCTCGGTAGCCAATAATACTAACATGCTTTCTAGGTCCAGGTTATTAGTTGAGATTGAGCGTGGAGACGTGGTCTATGCTCTGCTGCCTTGTGGGAATAGTGCTGCAAACATGAATCCAAATTTACCAACTGCTAGCAGAGTTTTCTACCCTGATACCAGAGGATTTTTCCCCTGGGTTGCCGCCAGAGGATTCCGATGAAGCTGTTGTGAACTCGAGGACGAGTTCTTTCCAACCCGGGGCGACTGATGCAGGAGCGACTGATGCAAAAGGGTTTCTAGGGTTCCCAATTTGCTCTCAAAGTTATTTACTAAATAACTTATTCGAAATCTTTCAATTTAATTAAGAGTCTTTTTAGTTTCCTTTTAGAATTAGGCTTTACTTTTTCTTTTATGAATAGACTGCTTGTTATTTTCGTATTTGATTTTACTTTTTCTTTTAGAAATATGTTGCTTATTATTCAAGTTATTTGAGCACTATAAATAGAGTTCTTCCTCAATATTGTAGGATACCTTTGATTTGAATAATTTAATTGAACATTAGAGTTATTTCTCTGTATTTTTTTGAGCGAATCTCTTGTATATTTTCCTTGTGAATTGTCTGTTGAACTAGCCTGCAGGATAATCGTTATTATGTCTGGCGTCACCGAGGCTCTTGTGGTGGACCTTGGTGCCTCTGACAACATAACTTCCATGCTAAGCGGATTTAAAAATGGCCACATTTGAAAATCCTAGATAGTCTCGTTTGATTTGGGCATCTCAGATTTTTTTTAATACTCAATAAAACAGCAGCACAAAGCATACAACTCTTCTTCCATTTCTTTGGTCTTTCTCCCTCCACCACTGTTTTTTTCTCTCCCTACTGAATTAATACTCTTTTACAATCAGCATAACTAGCCCGTGCAGAAAAATCTCAAGGTTTTGCAACCAAAAGGGTGTTGGTTGTTAATGGGCAAAAGTAGAGCTCTATTAGAAATGGATGATTAATCAACTGCACAACTATAAGGAAAATGTGATTCCATAATGTACTAGCCAGAGTTTCAACTCGGTAAAATAACACCAGAAAATAGATATTCACTATCTTTTGTTAGCAATCTGCACTTTAAAGTTTTATTTGGGAAATAATACAAGTCAACTCCATTAGCAGGATATGTAAAGAAAAAAGGAAAGTTCAGGAGGGAAAGTGGAGAAGGGAATGAAGAGTTGCAAGTGATTATGGCAATGGTGTCTAGGTCTGTTGGGGAAGATGATGAACCAAATATTAGGGTTTACAATTACAGTTTTGACTTTTCATTTAGTCAACCTGTGATGTTAGTGATGAAATTTTGTCTAGGTGGTGTACAAGATAAGTTGTGATGTTAGTGAAGAAAATTTGTCTGCATAGTCTACATGATAAGTTGGTGGCTATACGGTCCCTTCTACAAATTGTTCAAATGTTACTATTTCATTGTTACCTAAGAGCATCTCCAATCATCCCCCTAAAATAGCCAAAAATCTATTTTACGGGTTCCATTGAAAAAAAAACCACTCCAATCACCCCCCTAACCCATCCCCCATAATAATTTTTCCCTCAACTTCGAGAAGTTAACCATCCCCTATATCTTATATATTAATAAAATTATTTCAACTTTAATTTTCAAAATTAAAAATAAAAAAATAAAAATAAAAACAAAGTATCTAAATAATAGTATAATTAAAAAAGTAATTATTAATACTAATTTAAAAAATGATAAATAATTATTTAAAAAGTATTTATAGTATAATTAAAAACAAATTAATACTAATTTAAACAAAAGTAATTATTAATTCTAATTTAAATAATGATAAAATTATTAATAGTAATTATTAATACTAATTCAAAATAATAGTATAATTAAAAAAGTAATTATCTAAATAATGATATAAAAAAGTGGAAGATATATTTAAATAATGATAAAAAGTTTAATTATTAATACTATTTTTTTAGAGCTTTGCTAGGGGTCGAGGGAGGGAGCGAGGGAAAGGGGCGAGGGATGGGTGGTAACCACCCATCCGCCTCGAAATGAGCGCATCGGCCTCGAGACGCGCGATGTCGCTCATCTCGAGGCAGATGGGTGGCTTCCACCCATCCCTCGACCCCTAGAATTTTCGATTTTTTTAACTCCCAAATTTTTTAATTAATCAAATTTAAATTAAGTTGAAATTAATAATAGTATATTTAATGATATTATAATAATATAATTGAAACTAATTAATATAATTATATTAATTTGAAATAAAATTGGTATAGAAAAGTTGAAGATATATTAAAATAATGATGAAAAAGTTAAAATAGGGGATGTGATTGGAGTGGTGAAAAAATAGGGGACCCTAAATTTAGCTTTTGGTTAAAATGGGGGATGGTTCATCCCCCATTTTAACTTTTACCATTGGAAATGCTCTAAAACATGATATGAGTAATTAAAAATTAAATGCCTAAACTGTGTACTTCATACACAATGCTCCTTTACAAATAAATAAATAAATAAGAATACAATAAGTTATATTTAGATGAGACAACAAAAAGTACAAGAATATACAGTAACTTTTATCATCATTCAACTTCGCAAGAACTTGAATTTACGAATCCAGAAGCAGATAAAGACTCTTAAAGAAGAAGAAAAGAGATTTGGATTAGTTGACAACCTGAAAATGTGCGCCAGGACAAATATTTCAACAGTCCTACGACCCAGCTCTGTAAGCCGCCTTTCATCACGTTCAATAGAATCCTTGTTGAAGTCTTCCCCAGAATTTCCATCCTGCATATGAAAGGTCATATTGCAGAGACTAATAAATAGTGATATAAGAAAGCATACCAACTAAAGCTTATAAGTTTGAATGATACAGATAGCAATGTCAGCAAGTTAAGCATATAGTCATCTCAGCAATAAATAAATAAATAAAATAAACTGGTTATTCATCAGAACCATATAATTTCCATATGGTGGAAAAACAACAATAGATTGCATACCCATCACCTAAAAACACATTTAGCAATAGGCTACAGTTGCTTTTGGCAACCATTAGCAGCAAAACAATTTGAACATAACACCTTGTAGAAATTTGGAGACTGTATTAAACAACAATCTATATATAGTTCGAAATAATTCATCATTCAAAGATAACATGTAACAAACTTCAAAATCAAGTTTTTACACATCATCTGCATTGAGAATTCACCATGACCAGCTTAAGATTTAAATTTAAGAGCATACTCAATATGGCAAATGAAAAGTAATAATGTTGCAAAATCAAAATTATTAAATTGCTACCTTTGTACGGTTTTGAGGACCCTTCTCGTCTTTTGGAGGCAATGGCTCCAAGGAAGCCCTCTGAAGTAGTACTAAGACATCGTCCGCCAGAACGAACATATCATTTTCCATTCGCACAATAGGAGCTGGGGGTTCCTCGATGTCCAACAGTTTTGCTCTCTCATTCTTGCATCTGCTTTGCCATTCGAGAACCCTCAAACCACTGTGAAGTGAATCCATCACCAAAGTAGATGTGACCTCCTTCTCTATAAAAAAATGCTTCACAACTATTCTCAAGATCGCATCTGTTTTCTCCCTAGACATGTGACGCCTTGCACCTTGGTCTATTTCCGACCAAAAAGCACAGAAGCTGAAACAATCGAAGTAATCTTTCTTACAGTGTGTATTTTATGAAATGACTCGTATAACAACATTTCGTTGAAACAGATGATTTGTGACTATGCGAACATAGAGCAGAATGTAAAGAGATCGAGTTCAGAATATGATGAGCCACTAAGCTAAATAGTTTCAGAACGATCCCAGGGCATGGAACATGCAGAGGGACATGCAGCTTTTAGATATAACTATGAATGAAAATGTGACAGAAAGATGGGGTGATGCACATCCATGAAAAGCACATGGAGCACAAAAGTTACTTAGGTCAAAGCAAAGGTTTCAAATGCCTTGGAAGTTTAAGGCCTCAAGGCAAGGCTTAGTTGCGGTCACAGGCTTAGTTAAAGCTAAATAAATCAGAGGTAGTGCCTCAAACAAATTACGCATTTTGTGTGCTTTAATAGTGAGGTGTGAGACTTTTTTGCATTATACTTTGAAGTTCTTAATTGTACAAGTTACAAGATAATATGTCACTCTACTTTAAACCAAATTACCAAATTATGAAGGACACTGCTACCTTAAGCTTTGTGTTGAGTTTAGAAAGCTAAAAGAACATACGACAGGGCTGCCCTCTTTAATGCACGATTTATTAATTAAATATGTTATACAATTATAACATATAGAAATTTAAAGAGTGCCAAGAAACGGTGTACATCAACACTTGTTCAAAAACTAAACCATTTTTTGTTGCAAATGACTTAGCATCACGATTGGGAGGAAAAATGAAAAATAAAACACTTATCGAGACTACTTACCTCGAGTCACGCTTAATAGTTAAAGTTATTTATTTAAATTTTTACTTTCTAAATTATGAACATGTAAATAGATTCAAAGTTTGGCATGTAAGATATCAACATTTTTTCATCTTTTATAGTTCTATTACTAACTATATACATATACATGTAAGGCTTGCACCTTAAATGTGCTCCCCAGTGAAAGCATTTGCTACATCTTAAATGGTCACGGTTAAACAATCTAATCTATGTTTATTGAATTATAAAATTTGACAGAGAGAAATATGATACCTTGACCATCTAGCTTTGTCCTCAATCAACTTTACAAGCTTCCCTCGTCTCTCTTCAACAAAACGTCGACAAATTTGTTCTACGTTTGTCAAGTATACCCGAACTAGTTCTCTCCTATACTGGCAATCAAGGCAGCGAAAAGGGCGATCTGGTTTCTCCCTAAGACACCAAAAACCATAAAAGATTAAGAACAAAATCAATCGTATAACAATAGTTCCCATGAACAATAAAAAAATAAAAAAATAAAAACCATATGCACCAAGGAGCAATTGCATATAAAAGACCACAATAGGACTAGTTAATAATTGAGGATGCACTTCTGTATCAGCTTTCTAAGACAACATGTTACTTAAAATTCAATTTGATTATGATGGAATATTATATTATTTGTATTATTTTAAATAATGGGCCGATCCATTACAAGCCCAAGTAGGATGATTAGATTAGGTTTAGGGTTTTATTTTGGTTAAATAGGCATGATGAAAAGTATGTACGTAGTTTAGCTTGAGTTTTGAGAATTTATTCAAGTTATGAAACTTTGTATATCAAATTTCGAATATATTTTGGTTTGTAAGCTTTCGCTGAACCCATCAATTTTTGGTGTAGAGCGGTAAGATCTTGGAGGAATATGTCGCGAGAAAAATCATCGTTGAATTGGTATGAACCACCTGTGTTTGATGTGTACGAAGGATATACGGTTATCCGCAAGTCATTTTGTTGTGAGACCGAAACACGTTACTAAGTTTTCGCAAATGTCACGAAGTTTATTGATGAAAATAAGTTTATTTTGTTTATCAATTGAATTCGTTTATTGTTTTATTTCATTTATCGTCAATTTTTTTCATTCAATTATTGCATTGTTTTCAGTTCAGTTTATTTTACAAGTTCAATTCTATCAATTGATATCAAAGCCAAACTATTCTTATTATTTTGCTCGATTTGAAAAAAAAAAGTTCGAAAAGAAAAAGATTTGAAGAAAAGTATGACAAAAGAAGAGCTTGTGAATTCAGGGAACTCCGAATAGAATTGAGGGCAGGGACTCCGAACAGAATTGAGGGCAGAAGTAATGTCAAAATTCAGAGAATATAAATAAGAATCAAAGAGGTTGTATCAGAGGTTCGATGGGCTTGATCAAAAGTTGGATAACTTCATTTCAAACAAGAAAGAGACCATGGAACAGACCCAAGCAGCAACACAATTACTGGCAGCGCCGCAAGAGCCCACACCAAGCATCGTCGACGGCAGCGCAACCCCATCGCACACTTGCCGCCATTGAGCTACCCAACAGACCCTAACCAATCGACACTCAATTTCGAACAGCCAAACACATTGTTCGATCGACCTCCAACTTTCCACAAGATCTCCACAGTAGACTTAGAGAAGAATGATGGGTTTGTGCCAGTCTTCAACGAACTTATGTGGGGAAAACAGAGTTGGACGATCCCCTACAACAACAATTTCTCCACATAAAGGTAAGTTCTCGTCGACAAGGTTTTGCCTTCAAGCCTCGTCGATGCTTCGCCTTATTCCAACTCTAAACACCCATTTCCTTGATCGCACAACCCCACAGTCCCTCGGCGTTCATTCACAGCCAGCAACACTCCCTCCTCGCTACTCTTTTTGTTGTTGTTTCTATGAAGAACAGGGACTTTTTCATTGAAGAAGTTTGATGTGGGTTATATTATTTAAACCCCACTCATCCATCAGTTCCATCACACCATTCTATTTTTGTTGCTATACACAGCCACAGGCCATCTTTTGTACCCCCCACAAGGACCTACCTTTTCTAGTTATCATGATCAGGTTCACAGGCTAAGTCATGTGACACGGCAGGATACATTTTCGGATCCCATTTGAAACAATTTCATGGCTAATTTTGGAAACAAGTTTGGCACTCTATTCAATTTATGAAGTGAGTTTCCTTTGCGAATGAGTCATTTAGGACACTTTTATTTTTAAGCGCATTCTTGATTTCATTGTTGATGCTCCCAGTAATTACAAAAGTACAGTTCGAGGTCGACTTTTACTCGGAACACTTCACCGTATGTTCTTTCAGTGGTTATTTGTGTTCATGGACAATTGCTACTTCAAGCTCGAGGACGAGCTTCTTCAACTTGAGGAGGTTGATGTAATTGAATATTTTAACAATATTAGTATTTTAGCAGTATTAGGAATTAAAGTATTATGGTACTTAGGTATCAATTAGGATATTGGTTTCTTATTAGGTTTAGGGTTTGTTTCTTATTTTAGAATTTATGCTAGTTATAAATAAGACATAGGATGCCCATTATTTTAGAATTTATGCTAGTTTATAAATAAGACATAGAATTGATGAAAAGAATTTTATTTTGTATATCAGTTTAATTCATTGATCGTTTATCGTCAATTTATTTTATTCAATTGTTGCATTGTTTTCAATTCAATTTATTTTACAAGTTCAATTATATCAGTCGCCCTTGCCACAAACAGAATCACGACAGCCTAATCTAGATCGATGGACTACTCGCAATATGCTTCGTTTTGGAAAAATGTCGCGGGAAACTCCATATCGATCTGCCATTCATTCGTCAAACTTACGTTGTGGTAGGGCTAGGCAAGTCTGGGTAACCGGCCCGAAAACCAAAAACCGAAGCCCGGGCCGAATTTTTGAAAACTCAAATTTAAGAACCGAGACCGGACCGAATAAGGCTGGTTAACCGAATTCTCGGGTCAGGTCGGGCCGGTCTCGGTTCAGATGTGAAAAAGATAATATATATAATATCTGTCCAAAGCTGGAATCTCAAATACAGAGCAGTAAAAGAAGCATCAACAACTCTCATCTCTCATCTACACCACCACCCAACCAGCCACAAACCACTCACTCATTCACTCAGTACATCAAGAAGAAGAAGAAGAAAACAATGAGATCCAAAACAAATCAAACCATCAGGCCGGATTTCAGATTTCTCCATTCAAACTGACTGTGTGGCCAAACATCTGAGATCCGAGATCCGGCCTGATGGTTTGATTTCTCAGGCTTCGTCATAGTTTGAACATCTGAGAAGATGGAGCTACTGTTGATTTCTTCATTCAAACGGAGAAAATGGCGAAATCTGTTGAGTTCTCCATCGCATCGAACACCATCAGCATCATCATCGCATCGAACACCATCAGCATCCAAATACTGCATCATCAGACCGCCAAACACCGCATTAGACCGCCAAACACCGCAACATCACCATCGACGCCAAACACCACACCATCGAACACCGCATTCTTCTTCTATTCTTTAACAAAATCTGCATTCAAACTATGACTGTGTGGCCAAACGGAGCTACTGTTGATCCGGATCTCAGAGCCTCGGAGCTACTGTTGATTTCTCCATTCAAACGGAGAAGATGGCGAAGAAAGCAACAGCCACGAAAGAAGAAGATCAGGAGCTCTCCATTTCTCTTTCTTTCTGAAGAAAGATAATATTGTCATTTGTGTGTAGATGTGAGAAAGATAATAGGTTTGTAAATAGGATATGAGTTAGGCTTTGGGGAAAGTGAAAAAGGAGCTATCTTTATTTGATTTGACTATTATTGAAAAAGGCAAGCAGTTGAAGTGTAGGTATACATGAATAGGATATGGGTTGGGCTTTGGGGAAAGTGAAAACTGATTATTTAGTTTTTTTTTTAAATATTCGGGCCGGGCCGGTTATTTATCGAGCTTTGAGAATAGGAACTGATAATCAGACCGATATATTCGAGCCGAGTTGGGCTTTGAGACTGATTAATAAAATAATAATAGAAAACCGGACCAGACCGAACCGCTCGGTCCGATTTTCGATCCTGGTCGGGTTTTCGGTCTTAAATGCCCACCCCTACGTTGTGGTAGTTCTGATAAAGAAGATCAAGGTTTTGTCTGGGAGACAGTTATTTACCGCACGAAAATCAGTCAGTAACACCACACTTATGTGATGCTAGTTACAGCTGCAGTACACTTGTTGTACCACTACATGAGTCCGAGTCCTCATTTCATAAGGATCAGGTTATTGGCCAGCGCAGCGGAGACTTTATACCACCTTAGTTTTCTAATTGTGATATTCAAATTATTCACCACCGCATGACAGGCGATGTACCTCCACGAGACAAATTTTGTGATCCGAATTGGGAGAGTTTTGAAGCTCAATTAGAGAAGTTTGCACGCAAAAATATTAAAATTTTCCAAGGGATATCCTTTGAGCCGAGGACATCTTCAGCTTTATATTTGGTGGCAAATTTGTGACTTGCTTGTTGGTTCTTCTACTAGCCACTATAATAGAAGAATTCGAGGTCGAGTCTTACTCATGCATTTTTTTCGAAGATATAATCCTCAGCTCGAGGATGAGCTTTTCAAAGCGGGGGAAAATGATGGAATATTAGATTCTTTGTATTAATTAAATAATGGGCAATCCATTATAAGCCCAAGTAAAGGTTATGAGTCCAATTAGATTAGGCTTAGGGCTTTATTTTAGTTAAATAGGCATGATGAAAAGTTTGTAAGTAGTTTAGTTCGAGTTTTGAGAATTTATTCAAGTTATGAAACTTTGCAAGTAAAGTTATGATTATGTTTTGGTTTGTAAGCTTCAGATCAGACTCAGTAAAACTCCAAGAATCAAATATATCTATCCTAGGAAGACTTTTTCCTGAAAAGTGAAAAACCAAGTAGTTCCTATATGTGCAGTTAAAGTGGTTTTATAACGCTGAAATAACCCCTAAACGGACCTGAGGGGTTATATTTTGTTATTTAACGTCAGAGTCTAACAGCGAGCATTATTACGTAGCTTTCACGGTTGTTATGCATTATTACATAACTTTCACGATTGTTATCTGTATAACGTTATTTCTCATAACGGCGAAATAACTCAATTTACAATACATTAAAAAAAAAATACTAACCCATTTATCTTTCGATTGCCGACACTGAAGCCATAGCAGAGAAAAGAGAAAAAAAACAGAGAAACAAAAGTGAATGAGAGAAGAAGAAGAGAATGAGAGAAGAAGAAGAAAAGAAGGCGGGAAGACGATATCGATCGACCTTGCTTGCGATCGACCAACTGAAATCGATCGACCTACGATCGAACCCCTATTCGATCTCTTTCAAGGGAAGAGAAGGGAAGGAAAAGAAGGTGGGAAGAAGAGAAGGGATCGACATACCTATTGTTGTCATGAGATCTCTGTATTATAAGCTCGGTATCTCCAAAGCCTTTACTTCTTTCTGGGATCTTCCACCCAATTTCCCAAGAGTGATCTTTCTAAGATTTGTCTGTTTAGGATTGTTTATTAGTCCAAGACATGAAATGGGTACTCAACAGACAGCTCGATTCAGGTCAGTCTATATATGTGATAGACCCATATGGGGCATTCATGAATTGTCCTTTTTTGCTTTGGTTATGGTTTTACATGCTAAGAAATGAACTGCGTAATTTCAAAGTTGCTTTTTTAGGTGGTTTTGACCATTTGTATTGATTTATGAACATGATTTACTTTTTTTATTTAAGTAATACATTAATACTTAGTGGGGGTATAAAAATATATTTAAAAATTATTTCATTATTTACAGTTATATTTCGTTATATCCCGGTATATCCTATAACGCTCCTGGACCGTTATGGGTCTGTTATCCATTATATCTGCATAGGTTCATATATGTGTAATAATCTATACCAATCGAGTTTTGTTAGAAATGAAGTGTTTCCCTCCCTAATACATCAAGCAGAAATTTGTTTAAACTTCTAACTTACATAATGAAGATAGAAATCAAGAAGGTGTTGAATGAACAATTCAAACAAAAACAAATTTTGGTTCCACTAAGTAGAAGTATTTTCTGTACGGGTTTTTTATTTGACCTATCAGAGTTGAGACTCTTTTCCAATATCTATAAGATTACTTAATTAAGCATTTTTCAAAATTTTCATATGGGGACGCTTGATCGTCTATATAGTTCTATATAGTTCTGCCATGTAAAACAAACAGTGAAACACTTCATCAATTAATGAAAGTAGATATTTGGATGAACTATAATCACTAAGATACCTATTTTTATCTCTATATATATAATCATGATTGTGAATTATCAACTGTGACAAATGAGTACGTACGCCTTGTTTTGGTATACAAAGTTTTAGATATAGGCCAAACGCAATTTTATTGAGTTTTTGGGACATCCAAATTTTTTTTTTCACTTTGCTTCAAGTGCTTAGCGGGCCCTCGCTTCAATGCCTAAACAATTGAAATATGCAGCTTGTATCATCACCATGTGGCTGAATTAGAGATGAGAAAACCCTCTATTTCACCATGTTGTAGTGAAAAGGTAAGACGCTTGGTAAACTGGTATCAATATCTTGAGATAATAACCCTCTGTATGAAGGGTTTTTTTTATAATAAAACAAACTTTGTATTCAAACTAGAGTATGCCCCGTACCGTTGGCACTCCACATAATTTTATTTTTGCTAAATATTTTATAATGAACACCTCTTTCACTATCCCCATTTTGGCTCTGAATCAATATTGAAGTGTAAGCTTATTTTAAGGTAAAAATATATATTATAAATTTTAGAGTTAGACTCAGTTAAATTTGAATCAGTTGGGGAAAAAAATTAAACGTCAGGAATGAGTTCTCTCCCAATCTTTGAATTTTGTGAAGTTTAGAGTTTTTGTTTAAATGTGCATTAAGATGTCCGACTCATTTTTTCTGGTATGATCGGCCCGTCTCATTGCTTTGAAAAATATTAAAAACGTGAAATACTTTATATGTTTTTAATTATAGAATATATATTTTTTAAATTTTAGCGCTCGTGTTGATTATTGATTTTGTTGGAAAAATCTTTAAAAATTCATTTCAACGATATTAACTTTACCAAAATCCGATAACGATGTAGATAGTTATGATAATTTTCATTTTGCCAAAAGCAAAACACAATATTTTCTCTTTCCGCCACATGTACATTCCACCAAAAATTTTCAAAAGTTTTTCATTAAATTTGCCCTTCTACATGTTTTATATTTACAAATATGTCATCATGGAAAATTAATTTCAACCCTCAAATTCAATACATTTTCTAACTTTTAATCCTAACCATCTTTTATCTCTAATTCTTTCGATTTGACTTTGTCCCAGTCAGCAATGAATAGTAAAACACCACTCTGAATTGTAATATAGATTTATGTATTGTTTAAAGCAAAAAAACTTATGTTAAAGCAATTAATTATTATATTGTCATTAATTAACTATGATTCATCACTTCGCCCCCCTTCAACAAATATTTTGGCTCCGTCACTGAATGTTGTGAAGAGAAAAAAAGATTGAACACAAAGAGTGAAAAAGAAGAGGAATAATGGTGAGAGAGAAGTTTATATTGGTGGTGTAGTTCAAAAAAAAATAACAGAGAATAGGGATACTTAAGCAAAAGTGGTGGTGTCAAAAATTCGCTGCCCATCTTTAATGAGCAACCAAACAAATAGATCGAGTTGTGCCCAATAATCCATGTTCTCCCGCACACCAACTTTGTTGATGGTAACACATGTCAAAAGCACACACCCAATAAAGCCTATAATGAATGGTTATGTATTAGACGCTTGTTCAATATGCTTCCTTTTTGGCATTGTAGATACACTAGAGTATGCCCCGTGCCGTTGGCACTCCATATAATTTTGTTTTGCTAAATATTTTGTACTGAACACCTCTTTCACTATATACTTTAAGGTAAAAATATATATTATAAATTTTAAAGTTAGACTTGGTCAAATTTGAATCAGTTGGGAAAAAAATTTAAACGCCAAAATGAGTTCTCCCCCAATTTTGAATTATCCAAAATATGAAGTTTAGAGTTTTTGTTTAAATGTGCATTAAGATGCCCTACTCATTTTTTTGGTATGATCAGCCTGTCTCATTGCTTTGAAAAATATTAAAAACGTGAAATACTTTATATGTTTTTTAATTATAGAATATATTTTTTTTAAATTTTAGCGCTCGTGTTGATCATTGATTTTGTTGGAAAGATTTTAAAAAATGCATTTCAACGATATTAACTTTACCAAAATCCGATAACGAAGTAGATAGTAATGATAATTTTCATTTTGCCAAAAGCAAAACACAATATTTTTTCTTTCCGCCACATGTACATTCCACCAAGTTTTTTCAAAAAATTTTCATTATTTTTGCCCTTCTACATGTTTTATATTTACAAATATGTCATCATGGAAAATTAATCTCAACCCTCAAATTCAATATATTTTCTAACTTTTAATCCTAACCATCTTTTATCTCTAATTCTTTCGATTTGACTTTGCCCCAGTCAGCAATGAATAGTAAAACACCACTCTTAATTGTAATATAGATGTGTAAAAGAACAAAAAGTAAGAGAAGGGTTAGTATAACTAGACAAATCCCCTTTCTCACAGAGCTATACATCAGCTCACATCAGTTAACATTTGAACAGATTATGCTGACCCAACTGAACATACAAGATACAAAAATAATGTCTCTGAATTTTTCCCAATCTTATCCCACAACCACTATACATAAGCTCACATCAGTTAACATTTGAACAGATTATGATGTCCCAACTGAACATACAACATGTAAAAATAATTTCTGAATTTTTCCCAATTTGATCCCCAACCACAGAGTAACTTAAATGTCAACCCAAAACTGTTGAACAAACTTAGCTGAATTGTTAAATATCCTAATATTGCTCTCCCTCTAAATTACCTAAACCATGGCATGAATCAACCTATCCCAAGTCCAATTCTCAAAAGCTGTTCGATGAGGCAAATTCCTTTTTGCAGTCACCATGCGTTCAGCCCAAGAGAAAAGAGAGAGGAGCTACTGCATCTTGCAGACGAAATTCTGATAAGGCCATTGACCACAACTCAACTACAATGAACTCTGGATAAGAAGGTGGTCTATTGACTCTTCTACCTGGTTGCACAACACACAATGATTGGGAATGAGTAATCCCCTTCTATTGAGGACTTTGCCATGCAACACTGTCCATAATGAAAAAGAGCCACACCAGCTTTTGGAGATTACCGACTCTAGCGAGGAAAAAATCAGGAACAACACTAGGAGAGAACAACGGCTTGTACCAATCCTTGACTAAAAGGTGATTCCTTCTCCATTCAGAACCACTCGTCAACACGCTCACCTAATGTCACCTCATAAGTAAGGGACAGCTGATTGGTCATTTGAGGCATCTCCCAATCATTTAGGTTTCTCTTAAGACAAAAATTTCTGGTTTGATTTGAGCATCCCAGAATTTTTTTTACAAAACCAGTCTTTGCATTAAGGTCTTAACTACTTTTGGGTTCTTGGTCTGCAAATATAGCCTTGACAGATACATATTCATTCAAAATAATAATAACAACAACAACAACAACAACAACAACAACAACAACAACAACAACAACAACAACAACAACAATAATAATAATAATAATAATAATAATAATAATAATAATAATAATAATAATAATAACAATAACAATAACAATAACAATAACAATAACAATAACAATAATAATAATAATCAATCGATCAAGTTATTAGACTTGTAAGATTACTCGGTTGAAAAATTAAAAGAAAGCTTCGGTGGCAAGTAATGTTTCGTCCTTCCATCTTCCTTTCACCAAACAAGCTTTAAATGTACCATCCCATCAAAGACTACATCCTCCCCCCCCCCCCCCCAAAAAAAAAAAAAAGGAGAGGGAGAAGGCAGAAACCAATATTTGCATGACATTTTCCATTCCCAAGCTAACCTAATTTTACATGTGGTTCCGTGCCAAATTTAAATGCTCATTAAATTTGCTCTTTTCTACCTAATGAAATATAAAATTTAAAAGATAGCCAAAAAAGAAGAATAGATGCATGTAAATCTTTTCTTGCCAAAATTATAAATAAATAAATAATAATTAAAAAAAATGTGTCATTGTTCTGAGAAGCATAAGAGGAAAGGGTAAACTAACAAATATATATTTAACCAAGGGAATTTGTGAACACCTGATAACTTGTACTTGAGCCTTTATTACAAGAGTGTCAGAGCTGATAAACCCATCCAAAACTTTGGATAACTCCATAAACTTTTTCCAACCCCAATCATGCTCTTTCTTCCAAAACCGGTGCAATGTATCTGCATAATTTCCGTAAACTACATTCAACGTTAAAGCATCAAAAGCAAAATGCAAAGGAAGCAAGACCTCCAAAGACTAGTTTAGCCTTAAATAACTAAAAAGAAATTGCCCAAAATTGCAAGTAGTACAAGAAACAATAAACTGACCAGAGTATTTTGACTTTTTCGGATCTTTATTCACCACAGCGATTGTAAATTGAGCAAAATGACTCCATCCTGATGTTCATACCCAACATTAAAAAGAGTAAAAAATAAATGAAAATAAAGAGAATTGAAAAGATAATAGCCCAGAGAACATGAAATACATCAAACCTGGAAGAAGCTTGTCGTGATTAGCAACACAAAGAAACAAAGAGAGGTGATTGCAAACATCACATCCTTGAGGGTAGATTAAGATGTACCTGCAAAATGCAATTCTACAAGCTTTAATGAAATAACTAAATAAATAAATACAAACTCAGATGTGCATGTTAGATTGAAGAAATATCATAATAAAGATGAAATACAAATATAGAAAGTATTTGCCCATTCACTCAGTTTAGGAGAATGATGGAATTACAATTAACAAAATTGGGAGTTAAGATAGTTGCAGAAAACAAAAACAAAAGGACATAAAGGAACCTAACCGGTATAGGCAGAGGTATCCAGGAACCTAACAGGGAAACAAATTACATTGTGCATGGAAAATAAGAACCCCCCATGTGCTAATTACAGAATAGGTCTTAGTGTATAGAACATCTCTCTGCTTCTCAACAAGGTGCAAGTATATTCATATTTGTTGCATGTTTTTCACCTGATGTTAACAACTCAAAGTGAGCATCAAGGGAATCCCTGGAAATTATACTGTTCCAAATCATTTGGGTGTTAATTTTAAAAGCATACAGAAATTGCAAATCTGGAAGAATTCTGTTAAGGATGAATAATGAGATTTTAAATCAATCTTGGGAGGATGAGCATCATGTGCTCCCACAGGAGTTATCATAGTCTGGCTCGTTTGTTTTGGATTTAAGCAATCTTAGGTTCGATAGAGAAACTAGACTATCTGAAGAAGCTTCATGTGTTGGATGTGGAGGTTTTGCACGGTATTTATCTGGTTAGATATTGATGTGACATAGATGTCTTTTTTGCTATTAGCAAGATGGCACGCTCAAATTCTTTTTCAGCAGCTCATGTTTAGTTTATAAAGGGGTCTTCATTGTATTTCCTTTCTTCTTCCAATGAACTTCAGATTAAAAAATAAGGATTAAAATTAATAAATAAATAATACTTCCACCAAAACGTACAGAAATAAAAAAAATAAAAATAAAAAAACTGCAAGTAGAGATAACAAAGGATAATTTCCATGTGAACACCAGATCTTCTTTTACGAGTTTATTTTAGGGATCTCATTAACATTGTTTTGAGCCATTTGTTCTGGGCAATAGTGAGGCGAGGCAAAGCAATGAACCTGTGAATGTCACTTCAGGTCTTATGGTTAGAATTGTCAATGCTCATTACACATACTATTTTATATGTATTTTTTAATTATTATTGCTTGAAAAGAAAGGGATCCTCCAGAAGCATACAAAGACCCTTGACCAAGGTCGGCACCTGATATTAGAGCATAACAAGGCACCCCATGGTTATAATGCTTCTTGGGAGGGCAGTAAAACTGCCCCTAGGTAATCACACACCAACTGCACACAGGATGATAACAAAGCAGTGCCCAATAAGCCAGTAACTCCCATCGTAAGTAATTGGTTCAACATCCAATTATTTACTGGAACTCTACTACATAAGACCACGTGCATAGGGTTTAAACAATAAATTTGGACTTGGTGAAAGAGTTTGAACATTCCTAAAAGGTTCCGGATGAGTTAACAGAATAGAAAATAGTGTAAAAATGGTTCTCAAACGAAGTGAGAGGTTTCAAGTGGAGAGGGGACGTTTGAGTGAATTTTAAGTGGCTTGGCATGGTGTCTAAAGCTCAATGTGAAAAGCCTAGGTATCCCCATGGACAACTCACCTAGGCGACCCAAGGTGAGAAATCCCTGAAACAGGGGAGTGGTGTTGCAAGCGACTAAGCGAGTGAACCTAATGAATGTTGCTAAACTAGACAACTTAATGTGTTTATCCTAAAGAAATCATAACTTGACAATAAAAAAGTTCAAATTATTACGAGGCATTGGGAAAATAGATTATAAAGCAAGTGTGGGACTATTTTAAAGAGGTGTCTTCCAAGTTCCAAGCAGTGAAGTAGACGCCCTCTTTGAGCACCGTGCCTTTTGAGACTACCTCCATGAACTAAATGAGCGGGTGGAGAGGGATTTTGATGAGGAGATTCGGCGTGCTTTGGGCTCTTGCATAGACGATAGGGCGTCGGGTCTTGATGGATTCCCTATGGGGCCATCAAGACATGTTGGTATTTTAAGGCGAATCTTATTATTGAGATAATGTGGGAGTTCCAAAGTGTCTATTTATTGGATTGGAGACTCAATTCTATTTTTATTACTCTCTTTCCCAAGGAAAGTAGCTTGTAATCTTAAAGATTATATGGACTCATCAATCTTCTCGAGAGAGAGGGACAAAATCACAGATAGCTAAGGCTATGATGAGCTATACAAAGATGTGTATAAAGAGTACCATCCAGGATTTTCAGGGTGCTTTTGTAAAAGATTGCCAAATTTTGGGTAGGTTTCTAGTGGCAAACAAAATTATTGATTCTAGATTTAGGAGTCACATTCCGTGTTTGATTTACAAAGTTGATTTTGAGAAGGCTTCTGATCGGTGGCTTGGAAATTTTTTGTGTTGCATAGGGAGAATGGCCTTTAAGGAAAGGTGGAAGAGATGGATTAGTGTCTTTTTCCCATGTCCACTTCGCTGTGATGGTGAATGGTTCATCCTATCTCCGTTTCTCTTTACTATGGTTGCAAGGGAGGTTGGTGGGTGCCTTAGTGGTTTTTCTATGGCAGAAGGAGCACCTATTATCTCTCACCTCCAAATGACACCATTTTCTTCATTGATAATCGACTAGACCATGTTACTAATCTTAAATTTCTTCTTGGCCATTTTTTTCAATCTTAAATTTCTTCTGGGCCATTTTTTTCAAGAGGCAACCAGGCTTGAGATTAATTTTGAGAAGAGTGTTATGACTGGAGTTGATGAAGGCGCACTAGTGCCCAATGCAATCGCAATCATGGGATGTCAGGTCCAAGCTCTTTAGTCAAATACCTTGGTTTCCCCCTGAGGTGAGACCCACTATAGAGAATTTGGGAAGGAGGTTGGCGTCTTGTTAGAATCGATTGCTCTCAAAAAGAGGAGGCTAACATTACAGAGTGCCCTAGCCAACATTCCCATTTATCATATGTAGCTAATAAGATGGAGCAAATAGTAAGATATTTCTTTTAGGCAAAGGATAAGAGATATCATCCCTAAAAATGGGAGTTGGTCTCTCTCCTCAAAGAAAAGGGGGCTTTACGCATCATGACCTTTAAGAAGTTGAACATGACTTTCTAGGGGCATGGTTTGTTTTACTAGTAAAAAAAAAAAAACATGGCTCTCTGAAGACATGGTTGTGGAGACACAACAAAAGTCGATTTTTGTGGAGAGTCAACAAAGCTAAGTATGTTGGCGGAAAGAATGGGTGGCTTTCCCGTTATCCCTATGGGCCTTTTGGCACTAGTTTGTGGAAATGTATTTTGTCAATGTAGGGCATAGCTCTCTTCAATGTATGGAATACTTGGAAGAGGCGACAAAATCAGGTTCTAGCATGACTGCATGACAATTGGTGTGTTTCCTTGGTGCTCAAGGTTGTCTTCCCCAGATCCTATCAAGTTCCTCTTCTAGGGAAGGCTAAGTATAAGGCCTCTCCATTAATGGTAGGGGTTGGAATCTATACCGTTGAATGGGAAGAAGTTGAGGTTGGAGGTATAATAAAAACATTGGAGAGGGTGGCGCTCGGTGGCAATGAGGATTCAGTGTTGGTGGACGTGTTCCAAGAGCAGGTCCTTCACAATGTCCCTGTTATACTTGCATTTCGTGGATAATAGATTGCCACTGGATGCTAGGGTGAATTTCCTGACCTCATTGGTGTGGAAGAAAAGTGTTCCTCCAAAAGTGACGTTTTATGTGGAAGGTGTGTTGGAACCACATTGCCACAAGGGATGTAATGTTCAACAGAGGCATGGAGATAAGAGTCAAAATGCCCCATGTAGGGTAGATGGGGTTAGCAGATCGTGCACAGATGTGTCGAAACCGTATTGCACATTCAAGACTATATGCGGCATCACCCAATCAACTCTATATAGCACTAGTGAAGTGAAACTATACCGAATTAGCAAGAACACGATGAACAAAAAATGGGCATGGTCCCTAGACTCTTAACCTTTCCTGACACAGATAACAATTCACCTTCACTTTATCCCCTACTGGACAATACATACCAAAATGTGACGCAATTCCACATGCTCCCACGTAAAGAACGAAACTTTTCATTTTCTCCACACACGGCCTCATGCAAGCTAATCTTAGCCACATGTGGAGGTCTCTAATCAAACAAATGAATAGAAAGGAAAGACTGAAAATGATTCACCCTTTGATCATCTTCATTTCCACCCATCCTCATCCGCACTCGACACCATAAAAACGAGTAGCATCCATTGAGTTATACGAACCTACACTTCTTCCAAATCATAAAGAGCCCTTCTACAGTAAAAATTTAACCTCCCGCACTCATAGCATCTCCAACAGCCTCCTTGTAACGAGCTCACTGTCTAGGTGGCAACTTTTAGCTAGGGGAGGGTAAAAAACAAGTTCCAAGTGACTCCCCATGAGAGACTCCTATCCTATGTGGCATGGGGAGGCTCCAAGGAGCTTTTCTTCACTGCTCAAATATAGCTAGCCATTTTGGCTCTCTAAATCTTTGTTTAATGTTTCATTTTGTGGGTTCCACCAACTTTTTACATTTCAAACCACTCTTAACCTATGGACCCCATCCACTTCAAAGATGAAGAAACAAAAATACAATATAATATAAATTTAAGGAGTGGGTTTGGAGAGTCTCTTGGAAAGCAAATGTTGAAGTACCTAAAGAGTGGGCAACGAGCTCCTTAGTTTATATTATTTTATTAAATTTAGAGAGCTTTCATGAGGAGGCCGTTGGAGATGCTCTCACACCTAGAATAACCATGGGAACACATTTTTTAGTGGCACTATAGCGCACCACACCACTTGTTATACCAAAAACAAAATCGCCCCCTCCCCTCCTAAGACCTTTAGGAAGTTAGGCACCACGTTAGAAATATATTTCCACAAACTTTTGCCATATGGCTCAGTCAGGTGAGAAGGAAACCATCCACTCCCAAGACCATCATATTTTACATTAATCCCTTTCCTCCACAAGCTACCCTCACAATCACTTGCCCATAAAGGCAATGATCATCTTCTTGAAAATTGTAACCCCAAGCCACTCATTTTTTGAAAAGCAACCAATCCCACTTGAAAAGGTGGAATTTCTTGTATCCTTCGCCCCACCCTACAAGAAATTTCAAACAATTTTCCCAAATAATTAGCCACCAACACGAGCAATGGGAAGAGAGATAAATAAGATACATGAGGCGGGTGTCTTCCCTATATATACATGAGTATATTCACAAAACCACTCTTGGCTAAGGCAAGTCTTCCCCGTTTAGAGAGCAATTTACTCTTCCATGAGGCGGGCGTCTTCCCTATAGTTTTTACCACTAAAATCCCATAAGTACAACAATAAATGCTTCAGATTAGCCACATGATCCAGCCTTGTCATTACACTTGGCACATACACTGGCATCCCAAAAATGTAGCTTTGCAAAAGTTAATATTAAGACCTAAACCTTTACCAAACACAACCAACAACAGATGCTTGATAATAGCCACATGATCTATCAAGGAAGAAGATAGTGTCAACCACATACGCATATTCGAGGTGGGAAATAAGCAAAGACCCTCCCCAATTGTCAATCCACTAAGGCAATCCAATTTTCATGCTCTCAACATTATCATGCTCAAAGCCTCCGCCACCTCTATGAAACGTAACGGTGACAAGGATCTCCTTGTCCAAGTCCCTTCCCACTTCTAAAGAACCCAATTGGGGCCAATAATTATGCCTTAGAAGTGCATATGAGACGAGCATACATTAATCCATCTCCAACCAAAGGCCATTCTTCCAAGACAATACAACAAAAAATCCCAATAAACTCATCCTTAGCCTAGAAATCAACTGTTTCGTTTGCTACGAGGACCTGACCACAAAAACACCTCGAAAATTGCCAACTACATTCTTCATACACCATTTCATCCTTCTTGTCATAGATTAGTCAATGATTTTGTAACAATTTTTCCAAGGTACTAATGGGTGATCAGTGTAGTCAAGGCAGCCACCTTGGCATGCCTGACGCATCAAGGCATATTTACTGAATTCTGACTCAGAATGAGGCAAGGCGGAGAGGTGAAATGAGGTGTCCGCCTCTAACTGCCTCAAGCACCTCACACGCCTCAAACGCCTCAGCCCAAAAGAGCAGCCCACTCTATAAATGCCAAAGCCCAATTGCAGCCCACTATCTACTAGGGTATTAGACATAAGAGATTGTTGCTGCTTGGTGTCAGAGTCCTGGCTGCAGCTGTGAAACTTTTCTCCTTCAAATCAGGTATTCATCTCCACCTTTCTTTTCTCTTCCTCTGGTCTCCTTTCTTCTCCTTCTTCTGCTGCTATCGTTTTCTTCTTCTTCTTCTTCTTCTCTTCTCTTCTTCTTCTTCTTCTTCTTCTTCTTCTTCTTCTTCTGTCGTTTTATGTTTTCTTCCTCCTTTCCCGTTCATCTTCTTTCTTTATGATTGTCACCACCTATTTTCAGGAATTCATTAGATTCCAGCTCGAGAATAAACTCCAAGGCGTACCTAAAGGACCCAAATCAATAAGACCAGTAAGTCTCTTCTTTTCTTTTTTTTTTTCTTTTTGTAACCAGTCATTATTTATTTGGTAATTGCTATGTAAATATGTAAATATGTAATTAAGCAATTTTAAGTACTTGAAATGGATGCCAAATCGAACAAAGATATTGGATGGTGATAATGGTCGACTAGAAAAACCACACAATAGAAACAACATTATTTGTACATTCTGTGAAAATGATACAAAGGCTGGAATATATAGGCACAAACAACATTTGGCTCGTGTGGGGCACAATGTAGCCAAGTGTCCTAAAGTTCCAAATGAAGTAAAAGAGTTGGTGCAAAATTATATGCAAGGAAAGAACGCAACTTCATATAGGGATTCGTCATCTAATGGCGTGTATTTGGATGATGATGATATTATGAGAGACTCCGATGAGTTTGGGGCTGAGATCAATTACGGAAATAGTCTCAACAATAGAGTGGAACCTTTTTCAAGGGGATAGTCCAAGTCATTAGCCCCATCCCTTTTAGGGATGAGGATAATGAATGTAACATTGAGGTCTCCAGTCGATAAAATTTACATTTTGGAATTCTCAAACTACCGTTCGTTCCATTATGGGTCAAAATGGACATGTGGTCACGAGAACAAATTTCATTTACTTCATTTTTCGTTTATACAAAACTAAAGAATAACATTTAGATGTTAGTAACATAAAAATGCCTCAACCAAAATAACATAGTGAGAAAATTGACCATTTTTCACTTCATACTCTTACACTGACGAGGTACGAGCTTATCCTTATCCTTGACCAAATAGGAGAGATTGGATAGCTACAGAAGTGCATAAAAGTGACACGAGTTGCTGACTCAGTACAAGGAAAGTGAGGCAATTGAGTATCTATCCCCGACACTAGGGAGGTCTTCGATTTTTTGGGTGCATTGTGTAGCTTCGGAAGGGAATCAGAACTTGGAATTGATAAGAGTTGTGGCATTATAGAGCTTCCAGGAACCATATTTTAAAACTATTGTGGTGTATGCCATACAATGGGTCATGAATAGAAGAGCATAAAACTCTTAAATCCCAAAAAGTAATACAATTAGAGTATCTACAGTACTTTCCCATATCTTCTCCCATAATTTTTCAAATTTGGTCTCGTTGACGTCCTCAAAAGATTGTTGCGCAAGTCACACTCGATCAACAAGCTTTTAAGCCCACGGAGGCCCTAAATAATTGCAAGGAACCATATAAATATCATTTTTTATGGGATGAAGACCAAAGACCGTCTTGACAATTTGGGCCTTGTGTAAGTGGATGCTCCCCTAAGCCACCTAGTATCTTATAAGGTTTTGGGTCATCTATTGGAAATGCTAATCCATATCATAAAGATTTTAGCCACCACATGGCATCCGACATCAACATATATGGTTGTTGATGAGACATCAAACAGTCACTCGATCACAACCACACGTGACATGGGCTAACCCTAGCACAATAAAGGCTTCAGCAGAGTCCCAAGCAGACTCATTCACAAACTATTGTTTAGCCCGTAAGTCACGTGCCCAAGCCCACGACACGCCAGCCCAAGAGGCACGAATCTTAAGGCTTGGCACAGGACAATAAGGCCCGAACACGGATCTCAAAGCTGTCATAGGCCCGAGATCCACTTGCACGAAATCAGCTTTTAGCCAAATCAAGCATTGGATCCTAAACAGAGCCAAGTGTCGAAGAGATTCAGTCATGCACAGGTAAGATCTTATGTGAGATCTCCCTCCATCACGCCTTGGATCGCAGGGACAGTTGGGGAGAGAACACACGCTATAAGATATGGGGAAAGGAAGAAGAAAGGTATGCATACACATTGCAATTTACATACAATCTTCGTTCTTCCTTGCATCAATATCTAACTTAAGCATCGAAGTGCCTTCGGCCACCACAATGGTGGTCCCTGGCTTAACTGCTGCTCATTTTTGCAAGCTCGAGATTAATGATGACAGATTTGAACACATCAGTTGTAAAGGAGTCATTTTTGTTTTTATTCACCATCTGAGAAGCTTAATGCAAATATTGTACATGCTCAAATCACTAACTTAAATATTAATGTGACCACCTTATAAGTTATACGGTTATACCTTCTTCAAAACTAAAGAACAAAAAATGGAAAAAAGCCATACCATTTGTAACCGCCAACCTCAAAAGCATTACTCCGAAGTTCTCTCTTGCTAATTTGTGAGAAGTTCTCAATCTTCCATGTAAATTTCCCATACAGATCTGAAGGTTTTGTCCCTACATGAAATTAAGATCGGCTGAAGAAATTCCTTTTAATTATCCTTGAGAAACAACTTTCTTACTGAGCAATAGAATCAGAACCAGCTTGTAAAGAAGTGTATTAACAATATGATCATTCATCACTGTAATAACTTGATTAGGCATAATCATCAAAGTAAAAGGCAATGAGAAATGCTTAAGATGAAATATACTTGTTTCACTATCTGGTATTCATTCAATCAGCAAGAGCTGTAATGTATTTATTATCTTTACAAGAAGGGTTCTTGTAGAGAGAAGGCTCACAAAAAGGTTTTTTTCCAGTTCAAAACCAGTTACCAAATCAAAAGAGGGTTTGCCTCACAGATATGGAGGTGGGATGGGTGGTGTGCTTTAGATAAAAAAACTAGTTTACACATACAATATAATTTCCATCTCTAATGATATCCGGTGCAACATTTAACAACCAATTTCTTTTTTTGTTTATGGTAGGGTATTAAAGCTCTAGTAATGCTAGAGTCAGAAAAATTGCTAGAAATGTCAATGTGATTCATTGGCAAATTTTTCATTTAAAAAAAAATGACAGCCTCGAGCGCGCAATGGTTGGGTCCTCAGTATAAGTGCATAAACGTCAATGCTATAAAAGAGTATTTGAATACGCTTCACACATTTAGACTTGTTTGACCTTTAGGACACCAATTTCTTCCTACTTCCTTTCAGCGATGGGTCTCGGACAGGTTTCTTATGTAGCTCCGGGGGTTATTTCAGGCAAGGAAGTCCTTTGCCTCTTTTCTTATTCATTTATGTCGTAGAAGATTTTTTTGGGTTTCACATCTAACATTTGTGCCTGATACTTTTCTTCACCTTGGAAATGAGAGATTCCACTTGGTCATGTCAAAAGAGTTGTTTTATTGTTCGAGGCCCTGTTAAGAATGAAATCAAAATTTGCAAAACTAGTCTATATGCAGCAGGAGGTGTAAGCTAGGTAAATATCTTCAGTCGTAGCATGGGGAGTTTCCTACTCGACATCTTTCTCCTCTATTAGGGGCCTCAAGTTGGTTGAAAACCTGTTCTAGAGACAGTCAGGAAAGAGTTTCATCCTGGAAAAGTAGATACCTTTCAGAAGGTTCACTCTTATTAAGAATGTGCTTGCTAACTAAACAGTTTATTAAGTTTGCTTGTCTAAAGAGTCCTGCTCGGTTATTGAGAAATTGTTTTGGTACGAGGGTGAGGACGCTCATAAGTACCACCTTGTCAAGTGGGATCAAGTATATGCTTATTATAATGATTGACCAAGGATAAAAATCATTGTATTATGAATGAAACTCTAGTGAGGAAATGGATAAAGATTTGGAGAGGAGGACAGCAGATAGGGGAGAGTAACTGTAGCTAGACATGAGTTGGTAGGTGGGAAAGTGGGGGTTTGTGAAAAGTTCTTGAGTATGAGGTTTGTAGCAATAGCATACGAAAATATGCAAAAGTAGAAATGTCCATACAGTATCCAGTATAAGTTTTTTTGTCATTTGTGCAAACACGATACGCACCTAATGGCGTATCCGAGTAGCAATTGCAAATCGAGTTTCATAAATCACAAGGAGCATCATAAGAACAGCAATACACGTGGAGGTTACAGTGTATTCCAATCGGGAGGCACCTAAGATAAATTATGTAATAAAAGAAAAGGATATTTTTTATCAATAAAAGAAACTCGTTACTTAAAAATAAAAATAAAAAGATACATGAAGAGGTAGCCTACAAAAAGAAATTTAAAAAATATATATATATATATATATATTTGCTTAGAATAACAAAAAGTTTAAAAGTCCAACAATATCTTTCAACTGATTGAAATCATCAAAGTGCAAAGCCCTAAATTCCATGAACTCTTGATATCCACAATCACCGTATCGATGTCATGCACATTGAAAGAGTCAACGATTTGATCCAGCCAAATCCCCCAGAAATTGGCGAAAGAAATAAGCCTCATAGATTTCTACATTTGAAGAAAATGGACCAAATTCTCTAAATGGGAATAAGGGCTACTGGGTTGGGTTGAATATGATGCTGACAATAATTAATTATAGAAGTTTGATGGAGCAGAACTACTGTAATGGGAATGCTATTAGATACTAATGGCTGACGTACAGCTAAAAAAATTAATAGAAATATGGTTCCATAGGCATGCAAGTGGAATGAATCCCAAAGGCACGAGAAGATATGATAAAGTCTATACATACAAGATTATTCCCAAAAGTGTCATTGCGCCTGCAAAATTTGTGTCTGTTGTGTACCTATGTTTATGTGTGTCTATACACTATATATGCAAGTATACCATGTACATCTCTCTATTTGTAGAAAAGAAATGCATTTGTGCTTCACTAAAGTCTGCGCCAATTATGGGGCATTCATTAAATGTGTACATTTGTGCTTCATCCATATTGGGTTGCACAAAATAAAGATACATACTCAAAAGACAGGTGTAAGCTCTCAGACAACAAAACTAAAAAGAGAAGTTTTAGGGACACAGAGTTGTGTTGAATGATTAGATTTTTTGTCATACATAAGCAAACATTTTTAACATAGCATATATTGTAACATTACGTATTATTCACTCAAAATTAGCAAACAATGACAAATTAAAACAGTGTCCTAGTCTATACCATGGATTTTATTATAATAAGTGTCACACAAGTGTTTGTATCATGTTGAATACATACTAGGGTACACCACACTTTTAGAAAGCATTTTAATCGTACTGTAATTTAAAACTAAACTAGAACTCTATGGTGTCACAGGCAAGGCGAGGTGAGACACGAGGCAACTTTCATCATTGGCGAGGTGACGCACCACTACAGTGGAGCCTTGTTTAAAGTTATAGAAATTTTAGTGTGGTCACCCTCACCATAAGTCCTTAACTAATGTATAGACTTGTGGCACTCTAAGGATGTGCAAGGCGCTATGTACAAAAATGAAGCCTTTAGAGCCTTAGTGGTGCCGCAACGGAGACCCAAACAACATAGTTAGAGATTTAATACTATTTTCCCATATTGAAATAAACTGAAGAAATATAGAAATGCCCAAAATATATTTTCACGCGCAATTCCACAATTTCAATCATGCATAATTTCCACATATTCAGCCTGCAGTCAGGTCTGACTCTGAGATTGTGCGCAAATTAAAATCTGAGTCAACTAAGATCTTCAAAATCGTGAACTTCAAATCAAAGAAGTTTTAAGAATTCGACTATAAATATTCGGAAAGAAGTTCTGAAATTTCCTAAATGAATGACTTAGGGTTTATTTCAGTTTTCCTAATATCAAAACCCCAAACCAAAATTATAGATTGAGAAACCAAAATCGAGGCCTAGATCGAAGCCCTAAATAACACTATAACTCATAAACACAAAATCAAATTATGAACCAAAAACACTGCATTTTGAAGTTGTTTCTCCAAATTTTCTTATAGTAAAAATGATAAATGGACATGAAAATATCTAGTACTGACCACTTTCGAGAGAGAAATCAGATATGCCCTTGACGGGGACATGGCGCTTGTGCACGAGAGCGAAAATCATTGAGCAATTTGTTCAAATACAAAGAGGCATTAGAGAAGATCAGATCCAAGAGGAAGGGAGAGTTCCTCTATTGCTAAGAAATGACTCGAAAGGATAGTTCAGATTTCAGAATGTGAATACCTTTTGTTTAGATCTATAAAGTGAAAGTCACAAAAGCCCTCATGTATTTTGAAAATTATTATCTATGCCATTAACTACTCAATTTTGGGGCCTATTAAAATTAAGGCATGCGATCGCACCTGCTGTACCGGCTCAAAGCCAGGCCTGCTTGCCATGGATTTTCCTTGTTTCCAGTGGCTAGCTTTGAAAATATTGAAATTAATTGAGGTAGTGTCACCATGCCAACTTTCATCAGATGTAAGTGGTTTTTCCTTCTTTGTAGTTTATACCCATTGCCATTGTCAATAATTATTTACTTAAATAATAGAAAAATGTGCTCAAAACAATAATGCACCAAACGTAATGCACTTAAGCCATAAATATGTATTTATCATTTCCTAATATACCAAATAATATTAATATTCTTTAGGTATAAAGTTTGAAATTCAAAAAGATTTAACACAATCGAAAAGTTCAACACATTTTAGTGAAGGCATTGGAGTTATTGCCTAAACCATAGTTGAGCAGTGTCATAATAAAACCAATTTTTACTGAGATTGAGTTGTGACAAGTATAGAAAGCTTTCAAACTGTAACTTTTGCTCTCAATTTGTCAAATGATTTATGGGCTTAGGAATTCTTTTTTTTAATGTGTTTTTGGCATGTCAAACATCTTCTCACTTGCTAATTGAGTATAATGATAACCAATGGATATAGGCATTGGTTTTGGATTGAGAACGAGATCTCCTGACATTGACATTCGAGACTTGTCGCGGTCATGAGGTAGGAAGTCCTGTTGATGTAATGTACTAATGCAATTGTTGTATTTGGGGTGATTTGGGGTGACACATTCAATGCTTGTTGGTGGCGCTGTAAACATGTTTATTAATAAATATTATATACATGTAATAAGTGGTTAAAGCATAACGTCTTTCTTTTGAGAAAATTTTCAGAGTTTAATCAAAAAGTGATACTTCCATAATTACCATGACAAAATTAAACAGTTTGTTTATTCCATTTTTGGACTAATACTGCTAAACACTCCTTCCTACTGAACAAAAGCATTATATGCATGCCACAAGGGTCCACAATAATAGAAAATCTTTCAACGTGCATATTATCTTGTTTTCCACGTGATTTATATGAGGTGATCCATATGTAGAATATTTATTATTTTTAGTAGTAGTTTCATTTTGGAATAGAGCTGCTTATTCTGCAAGTTACCTTTGGTATAAATTAGGCTCGTGAGTCAGTGTCAGTTTAAGAGTTCAAAGTTTATTTTCAGAGAAATAACCCCTTATTTATTTTCAAGGATTTTCAATACCCTAGTTTATCTTCACAAGTGTGATTTTCTTCAGATTAGATTGGTGTTTGCTTCCATGCAACAATCTATAACAAAATGTCAAAAAGTAATGAAGATGAAAATCTTAATGTTGAAAGGTATTATTTTTTCTCTCCGCAGAAAAATCAGTGATCACTCTTGATTTTTACCTTTTGGTTATTCCTTTATGTGCTAAATGCTTTATATTTCTTGCCTCAACGAAGTCACCATTTAAACACGTGTTAAAATGTAGCAGATACACGAATATTGATATAGATATGTACAGCATGAAATGCATCATTAGACAGGTGCTTTAGAACCTGACAAACATAAAGATTCTGAAACAATAAACACACGATACGAAAAGAAAAAAAATATCCCAGAAGATTTATTTTAGAGGCCACACAAGTATACATACCACACTCATAGTCGTCATCATCATCATCTGTGTCCCAAAATGGGGGTGATGTTGATGGGGTACCGTTTTCCACTTGCTCGCACGACCGCCACTCAGCAAGAGCTTCGCCAGACATGCAACGCTGCTCACCTAAAGTCTCATCTGATGACCTTTCATATTCTTCATTGACACTTCCAGCCATAATCCTCTCCAAAAAAAATTCCTTTAAAACACACGGGCACCTGCAGCCACCAAAACACTAACCTAAATTAACAAAAAAAACATAACCATGGACACAAAACAGAAATTCATCTAAATTATGTTCTCCAAAATGATGACTATAAGTAATACTTCGACAACCCCCATGGACATAGCTTGAAATCAATAAACGATAACAAAAAAATCAAAATCACGATCAAACCATATCTGCTTTGGCAAAAAACCAACTTAAATGTATATGATAAAATCATCAATAACTCCCCTTGGGAACCATATTAAAGACCCACATTGAGATTTTATTGTGCTAGCCAAATCTAGCATTTGCAACACCCATCCATCCTAAAAGACTAAAAATGTCCACACAGGTCAGAAAGCCAAATACACTAGGAAGATAAAATTAACATAACCCGACATCCGTCTTGATCGTGTTTATCATTAGTGAACAGTTGCAAACAACTGGTATCACAACTAGAACATAGTTTCTTCAATAATGAACAACTAAACAGATGACACAAGGAACCTATCTGATCTGAAAACCTCCAATCCCCTCTTTCAGAAATCAGAACCAGGGTATAGGAACCCACATTGAGATGTACAATTCTGATAAACCCTACTATTTAAAAACATCAAACAGCCTAAAATACTATCAATCAACATTCTTGTCCGAATGCCAAATCCACTATTAACCCAAACTTCATAAAATACTCATTCAACACTAAAAAGAATATTATCTCTATCATCTGCAACTTAAAATCAATAAAATAAGGTCCAAAACTTGAAACCACAGTTAGCCCCAAGCTCCTTCCAACTCAAACACAACTCAAACTTAATCGATCAAAAACCTTCAATCCCTTTGTCTTTGAGAACCAAATAAAAAACCCACATTGAGAAACACAATTCTGATAAACCCCAAAACTCAAAAACAATAAATCATCGCAAAAACAT
This sequence comes from Berberis vulgaris, assembly GCA_963556465.1. Taxonomy (NCBI): domain Eukaryota; kingdom Viridiplantae; phylum Streptophyta; class Magnoliopsida; order Ranunculales; family Berberidaceae; genus Berberis; species Berberis vulgaris. Next base: position 48,535,286 of record OY747136.1, read on the forward strand.
ACAAACAACCCATATACCCAAACCCCAAAACCCATCTAAAGCATCCAACTTTGATGAAATTCACATCCAACATTCAATAAAAACCCATCCCAAATAATCGAAAACCCTAATAAAATCCCATCTGAGCAAATCAAATGAACACGGATAAAGCCAAATCGATAGCAAACAATCAGAAAGATTGAGAATTTGGAGGTTTGCAGCTCTGGTATCGAATCAAAGTACCTAAAACGAAGAAGGAAGCTGGTTTTGGTTCGTTAATGGCCGTCTCCCCTCCGCGTAAGGGGAGAAGACAGAGAAGGGGAATAAGAAGAGAAGAGATTCGGCTCGAAAGGGGCAACAGAGAACACAAAGACAAAGAGAGAACCAGGGCCAAAATTGTAACTTTAAAAAGGCCAGCAAGATATGTAGAATCAAAGGGGCACCTCCCTCCTCTCTTCTATCAATCTCTCTCATTCTCTCTTTGTTAATTCTTCTCTCTCTTTTTTTTTCCTTTTTTTTTTTCTTTTTTTTCTCTCTATCTATTTCTGTGATGAGAAAAACATTATATATTGAGGCGTCATCAATGTGACATATTTATCAAAATTATGATGCAATGTTAATTATAATACACCCATGGATAGTCAATATCAAGGTTGCAAAAGGTTGAAAAAGGTTGTGAATCGATTCAATGGTTGCGATGTAACAATGATAGTCTTTGCACACATAATCCATTCCAAGAAAAAGGTCGAGGTTGGTGTTTTTTTTTCCTTATGTTTCATACGAGATTTTGGGAAGAAAAGAGTGTTGTTTTTAATTTGCAGTTGAGATATTATTTTCACACTTGATTACCCAATGTGGTTTTATTAAAATTTCCGTTTTGAGTTTTTTGATAGATTTTACGGTGATATATAATATTTGCTACAGAAAATTGTCTTCCTTTTAATAAATGTATTTTTTATTAAAAAAAAACATTAAGTGCTCTTCATTCGAAATATTTGTTTCTTTGGATTCAAGATATTGAAATAAAACGAGTTATCAGCATCATATTTCAGCAGTAACACTAACCATGCCAAGACTTGATATTATGATGCATGATCACATTGGATATTACCACGTGTGGAATTGTTAATTTTATAATATCAAATTCCTCGAACTTGGAAATGTTGTCGCGTGACCACATTGGATTTTCCCCATGTGTCAAATTTTTTTATTTTAGAATAGGAATATTTAGATTTTTGAGTTTCATCATATGTACAAGTTCAACAAATGGATCGTGTGTTCGTCCAAGTAAAAAGTTCAGGTCCTAAGATCATCTTGACTATGTTATCATACTTTTGTCACTTCAAATTATCATTTGCCGCCTTGACCACTTTGACATTGTAAAATATTAAATAAACAAGCCTTCATCAACAAGGTCAAGTGACAAAAAAAAAAATTTGAAGTCACGAAAGTTAGAGCTTAACGAATTCAACATGGTCTTGAAACCAAAATTCTAAACTGAATCAACTTGGGATATATTCGTTGAAATTATACAAATAATGAGATCCAAAATCTAAATACATCTTTATAATATTAGACAAATTTGCAAGTTTGGTGGCATGATAATATATTGTATAAACAAATTTATCAATTTAGCTTTTAAAATAACAAAAAATTGATTAATTTTATTTTATTTAATTGTTGATACTTAAATTCCCATAACATTATAAGTTTGAAGATTTGACACCGGACATACTAAAAATAATAAAAAATAACAGTTACTATAATATTATGTAAGGCATGCAAAGCTCAATAACAACAACAACAACAACAACAACAACAACAATAATAATAATAATAATAATAATAATAATAATAATAATAATAATAATAATAACGAGGGAGTGGTGGTCAAAGTAACATGAAACATCATACAAAAAAATTCACAATAAGTTGTTACATCATAACATCGTATGAAACTACCATCTAGTATTATCTAATTATACAAAAGAAAAAATCTACTCAGTCTGGTCCTTGTGCTTGCATAGGGTGTCCAACACGTGAGAAGATGGAGAGATGAGTAGAGTTGACACTCACGTGCTGGAAACCCTCCCCATGCACTAATCAGTGCTCTCTCTCCCAGACTGCGTAGAAATATTCTATACAAAATTTATCTTCTTGCAAACTATGAAATGCATTTATTGTGTTCAATGTATGTTAAATATGAATTGTAACTGTCTCTAGTTGAATATGAATTTTGCAATAAATTTTAGTCTATAAAATATTTATTATGCATTTAATGAGCTTACTATTTATTTATTTTGGTCAAATAATATTAAATATGTTGTCAATATGTTATATGTGTGTCTCTTCACCTTGTCAAAGTGAAATTTACAAAATTTATAAATTTTTTCCTAAATCTCATAAGACTCTTTACCCTGCCCTAATTACCATATTCATCTACGAAAGTATCTGTTACTTTTCAAAGCCTAATTATCTTTTTATATATAAAAATTTCAGCTAATAAATTGGTCCATTTATATAAAGAAATTCACCCACACATTACAATTTTAATTCTTTATTGTATATATAAAACCACTTCACAACTCGTGATTCTATGATACAGTTGATATAAAATTGTGATTTTAATTTATTAGTTCATTTTAATGTGATTTTATATATATAAAAAATAGATGATATTCTACTGTGCTTATGGTGGAACTTTAGATATATATTTTGTTTAATTTTTTTATTATACAAATCTATCTATTATTTTCATAATGCCAAAGGTTGAGGTTTATTGAAGTGAAAACTTGTGATGTCTCAAAACTGTCCATGTAAAGGGTTTTTATTTGTAAAATTACTAAATTGAAGTATGAAAAAATTTTGAAAATTTCTAGAGAGACAGGCCCCTAGCGCCAGGGGAGCTTTCTAGAATGTGATTATGCAAGACACAGTGATAAAAAAAATAAAAATAAAAAAGATGAAGATGAAGAAAAGAAGAAGATGAAGAGATGAAAAAAGTGCTAGACCTGGCGCTAAATGTTTTAACTTTTCAGACACTTTAGTTTTTTTTCTAAATGTTCGACTCTCCAATCTAGGGGTGTTAATTGGTTATTGAAAACCGACCGAACCGAACTAAAATATAACCGAAAAATTTCTAATCGAGAAAAATCGAAACCGAACAAAGTTGGTTTGGTTCGGTTTTGGTTTTAATTTTTCACACATCCGAAACAACCTAATCGAACCCTTTTCCTTATCTTGTTTTTAATCCTCTAACCCTCTCTCTCTTATTTAATCCCCCACCAACCTACTCTTATTTAAATTTTCACCCCATTCCAATGCACCCCACGTCCTCACCCTCTCTCTTAACTCCCACTTTCTCCTTTTCTTAATGTCTCATTCAGATAAATAGTTAAAAATGTCTACCTTTTCTATCTTATTTAAGCCCCACCCACCTCTCCCCACCTACCCAACTTCTTATTTTTTATTAATGTCATTTTTTCTCTTTTTTAACTCTTTCTCTCTATCCAACCACTTGCAAGTTGAGGAGGAGAGACAAAGTTTGACTAAATCTTGTTGAAGAAAATCAAACTTTTACTTGCTTGCTTGTAGCAAAGATGAACAATGGCGATGGCGACAACTTCGACACTTCTGATTTGATAAAAAAAAAAAAAAAAACCTTCTTGCAGGATGAAATTACGAAACTTGTGGAATCATCATAGAAGGTTTCGATCTTGTTCAGATCATCACATGGGTGTGGTGGAGATAGATTAAGATGCAAACAATATAGTTATGATTATAGTTTTTTATATGATGTCGTAGTATTGTGTATATGAGAGACAGAACAATTTTTTTTTTTAATCTTATGGAATTATCAAGAGAAATATGCAAGAAAAAATTCTCTATAAATGAATAGTCGGAGCCTTGAAACTCTCTGTGTTCATCTAGCATTAGCTTTCCCTTTACTGTTTCCCCTTTTCTCTCTCTTTTATTTTATTTGTACTCTCACTGTCTCTGGGTTTTCCTCATTTGCAAACCAAGCTTCATTTCCTTCTTTCCATTCTTTGTAGCTTTGACTTATTCCTTTTGTGCTAGAACCAACTCAGTTGTATGTAGCAGCAGAAAATAAATAAAAGAAAAAGAATAAAAGGTAAAAAACCAAAAATAACTAAACTGAAACCGAACCGATCGGTTTGGTTATTTATTTGATAAATGTGGAAACCAAACCGAACTGAGAACCAAATTCTTGGTTTGGTTCGATTTGGTTTTGGTCCAACTTTGAACCGACCAAACCGATTAACACCCCTACTCCAAACACTTCATAAACATTTTGTCGGTCTGTGTGTCATCTACCCATAATAATTAATAAAATGCTTTGTAATGAAATAAAGAAGTTTGGCTTCATATATTATCAAAAAAATATATATGATACTATTTAATGATTTTGGGATCCAATAAAGCACTATTATTGTTTAAAAATAAAAATAAAAAATAAAACCCTTCAAAATCCATTCTAGTTTTATTTATGCCTATTGCCAAAAACACTCTATCCTCGATAGTATACAACAGCCTATTGCCATAATCATTTCACCTTGCCAGGGGATGATGATTGGTGCCTTTGGGCTACCTACAAGAAGTTTGACCCTAAAGAAAGCAAAAAGAGGTTGCAAGTTAATAGCATATGATTAAGCAAAAATTGCACAAATGAAGAGGAAGGGATTAATGGATTCTTACCCCCAAAAAAATACAAAAGTAATATCGGTTTGTAATGAAATTAGACCCGAAAGAGAGCAAAAGAGGATATGATTAGGGGATTCGTCCAAATGAAGAGGATGGGCTTAATGGATTCTTGCTCGGCATGCCAAAAGTAACTTCCATTTGGAATGATATGGCCCTTCTTGCTAAGTTTGTCCTCAGCCATAGTTGTCCAATTTGTCACATGAGATCAATGCAACGACCAAAGGCCCAGCAAAATGCACATAAGAACTTGCTGCCAAACAATTGTCATGTCTCAGTATGGATAGGAATTCAAACCATTTCTGTCTAGAAAACTCCCAAGGAGGTAAAGTTGGCTGGTCAGACTCAAAACGGCCAACTCAACATTGTACTATTCTCATGCAATGTCGGTATCCCAGCAGGGTATCCATTTAGTATAGAGCACAACCTAGCAGTCTTATCTCTCATAGTAGCTTTGAAAATTGACAATTATTTGTGCCCATAAGAGCAAACAAAGAAAATACAAATGTCAAAAATGGTGCCACTGCTTCAGATTCTTACAATATCAAACTTGGAATTGCTAAGCACAACATTAGATCAATCTTCAACCAGAGCACCACAAAAGAGTATAAGAAGTACCAAAAAAACTGAATGATTTTAACACATTGTAGCCTTGCTATAGGTTTTTCCTGGAAGAAAAGCTTCCTCCGCCGAACCATTTGAATTATACTCGAGAAGAAATGGCTCACACATATCAGATAATGTCTAACAAGTTTTGATTGCAATGCAATGTGGAAGAGGGTAAGCGGCTAACAAAACCTCCCATCTATTAGTACATTTATCAGACGTTAGCGTCTAAACCTCAAGGTGCGCATCAGAGAAAGCTGCTCCTTTTATCCTGGAATGAAGTGCCCAACCTATCAACTCGTAGAATTCCTCACGAAGTCATATTTGCATTGAAGACAGGCCCCATGCTGTCGCCACCCTTTTCCTGTTCATTTGGAAGGAACAAACAGAAACAATCTAGCAGCAAAATGAAAATAAGAAAGAAGGTTAATACGATATTGAGATAACAGGAAGAGAAAAGAAAATAAGTAATCTTTCAGACAATAATTCGAAGAGAATAATACAATACCATAGATTTCACCCAAATTTGAGCCTAGTGCTTGTAATCTGGGTTGTCCCTGAGTCCAAGCTTAGATATAACAAAACAGTACGAATCCCAGTCAGTTCTTCGGAGATATTTGAGCAGTTTCTTCCTCTTCTGGACCATTGCTATAAGACCTTTTCGAGAATGTTTATCCTGCATCATATTGGTAATGCAAAGTCTTGTTACTATTTGGTTGCAGATGAAATTAAATCCTCACATTACAAGTATAAAATTAGAGATGAATGATGTTAATGGCCCTAAAAACTAGCATTTCAGTTTGTCAACATCAGTCGGACATGTTTGTATCCTCCTAAACAGCATCATTCTGAAAAAAACGAACACATCAAGGTTGATTACTGTTGAGGGCAACAATGTACAACATGCCAACGTGACCATGTTTCTGTTAATCTTGGTAGAAGTAATCTACCATTTAGTGAATCCCGGAATCTTGAAACCATTAGCACATATGCCTAAGTCATAGCATTAGATTCCTGCACATTTACATCAAGTATTCATTCTGCAGTGGACAAAGAGTTGAAACTTAAAAAGAATAAATGGCCTAAGTATGACAAGGAGCTGTTAAAAAAAAAATTAATGAAAAAAAAAAAAAAAAAAAAAAAAAAAAAACCCATAGGTTTGTAAAGGATGTTTGGAAAGAGGTGATCTAACTTTGGGACCAACACTTACCAGTGGCAGTGAGAAGTAAATTGATCTCTCTACCTCGTCGAGAGTAAAGCCAAATCAGGTTCATTTTTTAGCAAGACATTTTTCTCTCTAAATTGACACCATATTCAAGTATATCTCATAGTTACCAGATTCGCTCAACCCTCTCCAAATTTTGGACTGGCTACGACGTACCAATACGTGGTAGTGAATTGGATCGATAAAATTCAATGAACCAAGCAAATTGTATCGATAAATTCAATGAGTCAAATTTGTTATGGAGATCAGTACCTAGACCGACATTGCTACCAAAACTTCGTCGATCATAATGAACATCAATGAAGGCCACTACAACATCAATGGAGTGGCGCGAGAGCGATAAAAAAAAAAAGCACAAAAAGGTAATATGGAGAGAATGTGATAGAAAGTGAGAGCGATGGAGGGAGGAGAGTCGTGGAAAGAGCAACAAATAGAGTGCACCATCTAGGTGGAAGATATTGGGGTCGTCATTTAACAAAGGGATGGTGTTTTCCAAAGAGCCCAAGTCTTGCAAAAAGTTTTTGCTCTTTTTCTTTTCTAATTAACTTGGAGATATCGAGTTCTTGAGAACAAATTTCTAAAACCTTTCCTCACAAGTTAAATTTAATTTTGTAATTGAGAAAAAATATTAACATCCAAACCATCCTAAAAAGTACATCGAATAACATAACATTATTTCCCCAGTCAAACATACACGAAAATATGCGAGACTCTCAAAAAATTTCCCATCCATCCATAAACTATCTAGATTCTTGGAAACATTTCTAAAGATCCTATCATTTCTTCCCCTCTAAATCACAATAGTAAAAGCATGAAGGAATCTGTCCCACAACCATGTGACTTTAAAATATAGATTCGGAGAAGTTCTATTACCCACAATTTTGCCCACTCAATGAACAAGCTGGAAAGGAGAGTAGAGATTCTGAATTCAGCAAAGCATTTGCTCCAAAGGTATGTTGTGAGTGCAAAAGACAAAAAGTCAATACACAAGACAAAAGAAAGTGATCAATGGTCTCTTGAGTTGAGCCACAAAGTACAAAATTGTTGGGAAGTGCCATGCCTCTATTGATGATGTTGTCTCCCTCTATTGATGTTGTCTCCTGAGAGAATTTTTCCATTAATGATGATTCATAGTAAGAAAAAGCCCGAGGGTAATTACTTAATCCATGTTAGGTTATGGAGCTTCTGAATTTTAAGTTCCGGGGTTAGAGAATTGAACTTGAGGACCAACAATTGAGTATAGCTTATCCTTCTCACCCCATTTGAGGTCATGGATTGTTGGTTGAGGAAGTTAATTTTCGCCCCATTTGAGGTCATGGATTGTTGGTTGAGGAAGTCAAGTCAATGATGAGAGATGTTGTGAAGGGATATCTCTTGGGCCAAGTTTTCTTTTTGCAATAGATTGAGAGTTTATAAGGATGACTGAAGATTGAATTTTAGATTTAAAAGAACGATAATCGAAATAATCCGAATAAGAATTGAAATAACGGAAAATTTTGAAATAACAACGATAAAATAAGTAGAAATAACTAATAAACAAAATATCTTTTATTCCATCAAAAACCAAATTACAATGATCAACCTAGCTTGTATTTATAACTAACCTAACTTCTAAAACAAGTTCTAAACATAATAGGATATATAGTCCTAATAATACTAGAATTCTTAATATGCCTAAAATACGACTATTGCTAATAATACTACTATCCTAATTATATCAATCTCCCTGGGTTGAGCAAGCTCGTCCTCCAGCTTGAAGCCAAGGAAGTCATATGAACACAAACAGCAACCGATGGTGAAGTGTCCAAGCAGAAAGCGATCGCAAATCTTGCCTTTGTAGTTGCTCTCAATGTTTTAAAATGTATTTTTCAGCCTCGAGGCGGTAAAGCTTTTTCCGAGGCGAAGCGAGGCATTTTTTCATAAAAATTTTGATGAAACAAATACTAAAAAACAAAAGAAGCCATCATCGATGTAAGAGATAACATGAATTCAATCATAAAAGTGGTTGAGGCAGTAGAATTACCTAATTATAGTGTATATTCTAGAAGACTTGCAATCTTGTTTAATCCTTATGTTATTATTCTTGAAGACTTGCAGTCTAATTAAAACAATTCTGAATTTCTTTTGCAGATTGAAATGAAGCACCAAAATGAAAATGAAAATGAAGACTAAAGTTAACTTATCACTTTGTTTAGTGCAATTGTCCATGTAAACTTAGTTTAGAATAGATCATATTTAGATTGTATCATATTTGAATAGTTTAGATGTCAAATTGTAATTTCTTTTTAGAATGATTGGAGCTTTATTCATATTATTTTTGCTATTTTATTGTGTTTTTTTTTATTTTTTTTCTTAAATCAAGGTTTGTCAAAAGATCGACTAATGCAATATGTCTTACAAAATTTTAAAGATATGACTCAATCACAAGGAACGCGAAATTTAGAACATACATACAGAGAACTCAAAATGTGGAAAATTATTGCTACAAGAACCAAAAAAATGAATAATATCAGAGTTCATATGCCTGTATCATTCGTCACTTCCATCAAGTAGTCATGAGAGCTTATTGGTTAGCTAAAACAACATACATGAATCTTTTAATTGCCTGACCTTCGAAGAGGTCTAAGCCATTGTGAATCAAAAGTCGATTTATAAGAGAGGTGCATCACCCTCCAAATGACATTTTGTCCAACACATGAAATCCAAGGGGCTTTCAAAGCAAAGAGGATCAGAAGAACAACAACTGCAAATAACAGTAAATCGACTACGTTCTTCTTCTCTGAAACTTGATTGTTAATATTTCTAGAAGTTGTTCACTAGGGAGCTATACAATTAATCTAATAGTAGTCATTCAACCTGTTGATCTCTTTTTAAGCCACTTGAGAAAGGTCATGTAACAAATTAATTAAAAAGATGAAAAATCAAGTATATAACAATTTCAATGTTAAAGATCAATGTGGTTCTACAAGTTCAATGTTAAAAATCAAGTATATAATAGAGTTTTAAAATCAACTACTATTTTAACGTGGGCGCTCTTCGTATATAGCATAGTCGGTTCTCCGAACTCTTGGGAGCTCAAACCAACTACAAGGTGCCAATATAACCCACCTACATTTATCTCAAACCAACTACATTTATCTCACACCAAAGAATCAAATAAAAAAGGTAAAGCCTTCCAATCTTCCATTCCCATCTTTTCCTCTTTTCTTTGCAACAATCAAATTCCACCAACCAAAGCTTTCAAGATAACTCCTCTTAAAAACCCATTCTTTGTTTTTTTTGTTTCTCTTCTTCCCCCATCATTTCTTCACAGTTTCATCTCACAAACGAAAAACAGAACAAAAACAAAACTAGTAATGGCTGGTTCAAGGAGACACCCACGACTTCGAAACGAGTCCAAGGCTGAAAACAGAGCTGACAAAGCTCAAAGAGAGGATCAAACGACGAGGATCAGAGGGACAAGGTATGGGTGGTGGTCGCCTTCCCTCTTCTTCTTTTCTTCTTCTCTGAAACTTTTTCTGAATCGATCGGTTGCACAAAAGAAAACAGAGATTTTAGGTTTATATTTTGGGAGGACAATTTCAGCCATTGGATCATTGCAAGATCTGAAATCAAACCCATCCACCGACTTGTGCGCTTCATGATGAGTCGACTCATAAACTTGTTTGTTGAAACATCCCTTTGACTTGTACGTATCAGGGCGATTTTTAGCCGCTTCGAGTTGACTCGTACGAGCTTGCCACTGTTTAAAACACTGGTTTATTTGAACCAAACACGTAAACCCAAAGTGAACCACCAAATACAAAGCTCTAGAAAAGTCTTTGGCTAAAAGGAGAACCATTTCAAAAACTCAATGTATGTGTGCACAATTTCTGGAAATAAGCTTCAAAACTTTCTCAAAATGGATGCAAAATTTTGTTCCGCCGTAGCCTGGAGGCTTGGGGTGGTACTGATTTGACGCTTGTGGTTGCAATTAGCCTGGTCTTCATTAAAATACCTTCGTGGTGACACATAAATGATGGGTGAGCCCACAGCCTCCCATACAAAAATCTCCTTTCTCACGATGTGAAACATGAACCTCGATGAAAACTTAAAGGGGATGGTTTCGATAGCGATCGACCTGATGGTTGGGGTTGATCGAGAGGTGGAGTAGGGATTGGTGAGACTGCAGGGTGGCGATGGAGGCTGAGGAAGGTAGCAGTAGAGGAGGGGGTTTTGCTGGAGGTTTGAGGCGATCAACTAAGGCTGTTGAGTCAACTTGCTGCTATCGATCAGGTCGTGCGAGTGGTTTGCGATTGGAGAAGGCGCATCAATCGATGCCTACTGATCGACCTTGTGAAGCAACTGGGGCTGGCAATCAGTCAATTGCTGTCGATCATCTATGGAGGAGGGTAAGCCTTTAGCGCTGCCGTCGATGGTACTGGGTGTGGGCCCTTGCGGAGGCGGTGGTGTTGTTGGGGTTTGTCCCATGGCATCCATCCTCTCTCTTGCTTCATAGAAGATCCGATGAATGTATGCATTCTACACGGGCTACACTCCATTCTGTTCTGAATTCTGCGAAAATGTGGTACAACTTCTCGATCGCTTGTAGTTTCTCTTCTCCCATCTTCGAATATTTAATCTTTTATTTCTTTGAACCTTTTCTTTTAATTAAACAAATTAGAATCATTCGGCTCTGATACTAATTGATAGATTTAAAAGAACGATAAACAAAATAATCTGAACAAGAATTGAACTAACGGAATAATTTGAAATAACAACGATAAAATAAATAGAAATAACTAATAAACAAAATAATTTTTATTCCATTAAAAATCAAATTACAATGATCAACCTACACTCACATTTATAACTAACCTAACTTTTAAAACAAGCCCTAAACATAATAGGAAACATTGTCCTAACAATACTAGAATTTTTAATATCCTTAAAATACGACTATTGCTATAAAACTAATTCAACTCCACTCTCTCTTATCCCTAAATTCAAAGGTGCTACAAAAATTGCAGATTTGAAGCCGACCAATCTAATTTTTTTGGTTGCAAAAATCATACCAAAAGTAGTTGCAATCAGGTTGGCTTTAGTTGTGCATCAACCTATTTCTCCTATCCAAATAGTGTTGTTCCAGATAGACAATTGATTGACAACCTCTAATCACTAATGAAGTAATGAACTCATCCTCGCCAGACCGTCATCAGGGAAAAAGGGTTTTATAGTCAAAACAAATTTCGCCAAGGCATTTGATATTATTTGTTGGCCTTTCATGTGCTTCATAAAATGGGTTTGGGGTCAAATTTGGAAATTGTGTTCAACATATCATTCATTGTAGTTAAGGCGTTGAGGCGGAGGTGAGGCGGACACGCCTGAAAACGCCTCAGGCGTGAGGCATGAGGCGAACGCCTCACTTCACTGAGGCGGTCTTAACTTTTTTTTTAAAGATTTTTATAATAAATTGAAACATATTAGCATAGTATTATACATCATCATTTTGATAAGTATCATAAGCAAATATCTACAAAAAGTGACAACTACCTAGTATCAAAAAAAAATTTAAGATTTTTTTTATAATTAAATTGAAACATATCAGCATAGTAGTATACATCATCATTTTGATAAGTATCTTAACAAATATGTACAAAAAGTGACAACCACCTAGAATCGAAATGAAAATATAACAAAGTTGCATAGCATAGCGAAAAGATGCACTACATAAGTGTCAAGTAACTTGCAAACATCCACTAAATCATTAAAAATCAATAATCTTGAAAGAATAAAAACTTGAAATATTGAACATTTGTTAGAAGAAATTGTTGGTAAAAATCCACAAGTATAACCACTATTGGTATTCCAAAAGCATAAAAATCATTGAACTAAGCTATGAAAAATCAAGATTGATGTTGATCACATATTGATCAAAACATGGTATGTTTTCTCCAAAATAAATAGTGTGACAAATTTATCAAAACTTAAAAACGTTTTATCTTGTTTTTATCAAATTGATCAAATATTAGAAACATAAAACTTTATTATAGAGTGGGTTGCAACATTTTTTTGCTGCAATTAGGCTGCAAATGGGTTGCAATTGGGCTGCAATTGGGCTGGCTACAACCAGTTTTGGGCTGAGGCAGGGCGAGCAGTCTGAGGCGGATGCCTCATTTCACCGCACCGCATTGCCTTTTTTTGAGGCAGAATTTTGTAAAAACGCCTTGAGGCGCGCCTAGGCGGTCGCCTTGACTACACTGGTTAAGGCAGAGGTGAAGCGGACGGGCCTAATAACGCTTGAGGCGAGAGGCGAAGCGGATGACTCAGTGAAGTGAAGCGGTGTTAACATTTTTTAAATATTTTTTTACAATAAATTGAAACATATAACATAGTAGTATACATCCTCATTTTTATAAGTATCATAAGCAAATATATGTACAAAAAGTGACACAACTACCTAGAATCGAAATAGAAATATAACAAAATTGTATAGCATAGCGAAAAGATGCACTACATAAGTGTCAAGTAACTTGCAAACATGCACTAAATTATTAAAAATCAATAATCTTGAAAGAATAGAAACTTGATAATATTGAGCATGTGTTAGAAGAAATTGTTGGAATGGTTGGTAAAAAAATCCACAAGTATAATCACTACTAGTATTCAAAAACATAAATAACTGAACTATGCTATAAAAAATCAAGATTGAAGTTGATAGACTAATCAAAACACGATATCATGTTTTCTCCAAAAAAATAATAAAAAAAAAGTGTCACAAATTTATCAAAACTTAAAAAACGTTTTATCTTATTTTATCAAATTCATCAAATATTACACCAAAAAACATAAAACCCTATTATAGAGTGGGTTGCAACATCTTTTTGCTGTAAATGGGACTGGCTGCAACCTTTTTTGGCTGAAGCGATGAGTCGGCCCGAGGCAGACACCTTGCCTCACTTTCAGGCGAAATTTTGTAAAAACACCGTGTGGCGTGCCTAAGCGGTCGCGTTGACTACACTGATATCATTAAAACCGGATTTTCTCTATCAATGATTGCCCCGCGAGTTTCTACCAGGCCTCAAGGAGTACTAGGCAAGGGAACCCTCTGTTCACAAATGTTGCATTTTTTTTTATTTTTTATTTTTTTACTTTGGTAGGAGAAGCTTCACTAAAATGACCATTTGAGCAGCAGATATAGAGATGAGCAGCAGGTTCCGAGTCAATAGTAGCAGGTTTGGATTTAATAATAGTGTGTATGAGGTCCCATTTCAGCAGTTTGCAGACGATGGTATTATATTCTTTACTGATGCGAAAGAGGAGCAACTCACCAATCTCAAATTTATTATTAATTGGTATGAGCTGGTATCAATTCTGAAAGTAAAGTCACAAAAAAAGGGCGTTGTATCCAGTTGGAAAAGTAGGAAACACGTCCCAATTAGCTAGTCACTTGGGTTGTAGAGAAGATAACTTCCAACAAAATAGTCATAGTTTGAGACCCCATCATCAAGAGACTGCAATCGAGTCTGGCTATTTTGTTGTTTGGTTGTTTGGAAGGGTAGATGCATTTCTAACACCACCTCACTCTCATTTTTTTGTTTTTACCAATAAGACAAGCTTTGTATTCTGAAAAATAACAAAAGGTTTTGAGAAGGGGCGATATAAGTATAACTGGACAAAAACCTCTTCTGACAAAACCCCCTTCTCACAGAGCTATACATCAGCTTACATCAGTTAGTATTTGAACATATAATGCTATCCAACTGAACATACAATATGCAAAATTAATCTCTATGAACTTATCCCAGATAGATGCCCACAACCACAACGTAACTTTAATGTCAACGTTTAGCTAAATTGTTAAAAATCTTGTTATTCCTCTCCCTCCAAAGCACCCAAACCATGGCATGAATCAGCCTATCCCAAGTCCAATTACCAAATGTTGTTAGATGGGGCAGATTTCTTTTTGCAGTCACCAAACATTCAGCCGAGGAGAGAAGGGAAGAGGTTGCTGCAGTTTGTAGTTGGAATTCTGATAACAACATTGACCACAACTCAGCTGCAAGTGAACAGTGGATGAGAAGGTGGTTAATAGACTCATCAGCCTGGTGATACAGAACACACTGATTAGGAATAGTAATCCCTTTTGTTGTAAGTGAGAGCTTTGCCATGCAATACTATCCATAACAAAAAAAATGCTCTAGAAGAGACCTCCTTCATCCGAATTATGGATATTGCTGACTCTAGTAAAGGAATGAACAGAGCTAGCATTGGGAGAGAACAACAGCTTGTACCACTCGATTGAAAAAAGAGAATCTTTCTCAATTCATAACCATTTGTCAGCAAGACACCTCATTAGTTATGGACAGAAGATTTGTCATTTGAGGTATCTCTGAACATTTAGATGTCAGATGAAAATTCCAAGTTTGATTTTGAGCATCCCAGAATTATTTTGACAAAACCAGTCTTGTTGCTCTCATTCTCATTAAGAGTACCATAGCTAGTATCTCGATTCTCGACTTTCACCCAATCTCTCATCACCATCCTCAGGACCCCATCTCAGGCAAACAATATTTAGTGGATTTTGCTAACTCTAGGAGATTTAGAAAGCAATAATTTGCCATGTATTTTCTCCAATAACCGATTTTGGAAGTAACTTGTGCAGGTTAGAAACCTGGTCAGGTTCGTAGTCTTAGTACTTTGTAAACCTCATCAGTTGCCCAGAAAAATAATATTTTTGCCTGAATTTATTTTTAACTTCACTAGCCCTTTCCAAAGAGCACAACTGTGCAAGGGTTTGACCTCTCTCGAAAGCCAAATAACATGATAGCATATTTGACACAGGTTATTTGTCTCCATAACAAGTATGGTTCAGATCCAAACCTCTACTAAGCAAATCCTGATTCACCTCCTTCAATTTTCTTATACGTAGCCTTCCATGCTTTGTTGATTTGCACACCTCACATGAAATGATGTGGTATTTGGAAAGATGCTCCATGTGGCTAATCTCTAGTCAACCTCTCATCATAATCATCAAAGCCTATTTCCGATATTTTCGGGGTCGACTACATGGATTTTGGTTCTCCAAGCAACGCGGTCTTTCCACATATCCTCGCCTAATCCAAGTTCAATGTCTTCATTCACCGCCTTCATCCAAGTTTTCAACGGTCGTCCCCTCCGTCTACACCATCCATTAACTTGCCAATCTAAACATTTTCTAATTGGCGTCGTGCTTAGTCTCCTCCGCACGTGACCAAACCAAGTTAAATGCCTTCCTCTAATTTTGTCCTCTATGGCGCTACACCTAAGTACCTCCTAATTCTTTCATTCCTAATTTTATCTTTACAGGTTTTACTACACATCCACCTTAACATACACATTTCTGCTACTGTCATCCTATGCGTATGTTGTCCCGTAGTAGCCCAACATACTGAACCGTATAGCGTAGGGGTATTAATCGGTTCAATCGGTTTGAAATTGAATTAAAATCGAACCGAACCGACCAATTCGGTTCGGTTTTGGTTTTTCCTTTTTATTTTCTATTTTTTCCATCCTCTTTCTTCTTCTTACTGAAACAATTTTGCATTGCTATTACAATATAGCTAGACCTAAACACAAAGACAATTTTTTCACACATACAGATTTAAAATAAAATTTGAACCTCAACAAGAATATATTATCCAAAACAAAAAAAACAAGATTATACCAGTTTTTAAAAACAAAAAAACAAGATTATACCAGTTTTTAAAAACAAAAAAACAAGATTATACCAGTTTTTCTATTATGATAAAAGAGATTAGCATTATTGCATTCTGATTAAACAAGCTCAAATGACCATACAATTCGACAAAACCCCCAATAGTGCTAATGCAAAGAAAATTAGTCGAACAAAAATAAAAACAAACTCAAACAAACGGTGCGCAATGAGTTCCCGAACCTCCGCCCAGCCTGGCCCCCGGAATTCAAGACCCGATTTAGCATGAACTTCAAAGAGCCACCTTTCTCGGCCGATTTGATCCCTTTACGGAACCCTTGGTGGCACCGAGGAAGGCACCAGAGAGGTATCCGCTGCCTTTGTAGTAGTTGATGTTCTCCGACCATGTGCGGCGCTGCGTGGTGACTTTTTCGGCGAAGATGAACTCTGGCGATGTTGATTAGTTTTTAACATATATATACAACAACTCTACAACAAGATGACCAAGATCACATGAAGATCATTTGTATCCAGTTGTTATAAAGCAATAGAAACTCCTTTCAACAACAGAGCCGAAGAAAGTCTCAAAACAAAGCTCATTTACAAGATTATCAATAATAGATCTTAATCACACCAGGTTCACCTATATCTATGATATCCATGGAGCACCTATTTACTTCTTTAGTTGGATCAAATCTCTATATATTCACCTTAGCTGAACTAAATGGGGTAGGTGGAAATTAAATGGGGGTGGGTGGGTTGGGAATTGAGTTGGTGGTTGAGATTTAGGAATTAAATAGGGGTGGATGGGGGTTGGAAATTAAGTTGTTTGTGGTGGCCCTGGTGGGGCTGGGAGTTAAAACAGATAAAAAAATTGATACGATTCGGTTCGGTTTATTCGGGGCTGAAAAAACTCAAACTGAAACCGAACCGAAGTAACTCGGTTCGGTTTTGACAATTTGGTTTCGATTTTCATTCGGTTTCGGTTTTTTCGGCTAGGTTCGGTTAATTCGGTCGATTTACATGGACCAATTAACACCCCTAGTATAGCGTGGTTGGTCGAACAATTGTCTTAGCATCTAATTGTTTGGAATGAACAATTGTCTCTAGTCAACCTCTCTAAAATAGAAAAATATCATCCCACATCAAAAGAACAGACCCAGATACTTGGAATGAAGTTTTCTGATTTTGCATCCCAAAATATTAGCAAGCATCTAATTGTTAACCCACCCTAATGGACTTCACTTCAAAATCTTGACCCTAAACCTTGAAATGGCTTTAAACCAAAGGAAGGTGTCTCTAAAGATTTCTAACCTGCTCCATCTCACCCCAATAAATCACATAGAATCATCCGTATACTGAAGCACTGGTACTGGCGGGCTGTGTCAGACTTTGAAACACTGAATTGCTCCCACAATTCAACCTTAGTATTCATCGAGATTCCTGTGATAGATAAGGGGAAGGGAAACTAGATCACCCTGTCGTGTTACCTTGGAAAATTGGGGTTCCCAACTAATTAGGCGTCTGACTTGGGAAAGAGTCCCTAGGGCAATCATTTGGGCCCTTTGGGCAGAGGGAATTACATAATCATTAAATGGAAAGCTAGATGTGGAGAATATGGTTTTGCAAACTAATAATGAAATCATTCTCCTTTATTAATGCCCACTATCAGTTTTAGCCTTCTTAGAACTCACTTTCAGGACATCCATAACTGTGCATGACCTTCCTAATCTAAATTCCAGACTGCAGTTTTATCAGATGGTTTTTATCATACAAAGCTAACAACTACAGTGACAAAAACTTATGAAGATAGAAATGATAAGTACAAAGGAAATCAATTAATGCATATCACAAGAACCAAGATCTGAGAAATCTGCGGTGGATAAGTTGACAGGTAACCTTTTTATGTAATACAGATGAAAGATGCTTGATTTTTGTCGTGAGTTGAGCCACTGCAAAACATAGATTACATGAAGTATTACAAACCCGATTGCAGTCAAACCCAGAATCACTAACTCCACTTCCAGCTTTCAAAGTTTGTATCATACAGAAGCTGCAAAAAATCAAGTACAAACTTTTGTAATCCTCACCTTGAACTCGTGAAGATCCACAATCTGATTCCGACATTTTAAACTCATCCCTAACTTTTTTTAGCTCAAGTTTCAGCTTTTCTTCAGAAGACAAGTTATCTGGATGAAAATACTGCATAAAACATTATTGAAGTGTTAGGGCTTCAAAATACTCACTAAAAAAAACCCTTAGTCTCTTATGCAATATTCACTTATGTATTTTCTTGAAAACACTAAAATATGTGCATGAATTATAGAACAAATGGGACGGAAAGGTCAAGCAAAAAACAAAACCAACAAGAACAGCTAGTAATAGTTTTGGCATATACTTCTTCTCCTTTGGAAGAAACCGCAAATAGAGATAGAAAATGCATATGAGCATGGCATAAAAAGTACAGCAATAAAGATTTTTTTTTCTTTTACTGAAAATTTTTAGTGGATATGTGATTTGCAGAAACCAATTTTTATTGAAATGCCCCTTGCAAGTTGAAAATAACAAATTCTATGATCTAGGAAAATTAAGTGAAATATTTTTGGGAATTGGAAATTACGTAAAGAAATTGTTGAGAACAAAAGGCAGAAAAAGACCGATAACTTTCAAGCATGTATCATAATCAAATAGAACATAACTAGTAACAATGACTTGCCTGTTCGACTAACTGTTCTTTCGGAGGTGAAAGCATAAAGGTTGGAGTTCCTCCTCCTAAATTGCTAAGGATATCAAACCTTTGCACTGTTGACCAAAATAATAAGCGTTAGTATAACTTTATAAAAATTCCAAATAAACTAAATAGAAAGAAAGTTAGGTGTTATTTGTTACATTGCTTGCAAAGTTGCATGTACAAGTGATAATATCACTGATCCCAAGTCTCGTGTCATTGTGCCCAATAATACTCTCCCTATGCTACTTAAAAAGAGGTTGCTCTGGAACAAGATCAGGCTATTAAACGAAGTGCACTTACTGATCATTTCTGGTAAAAATATAAAATTGCACGCTCAAACACCCAATATCGTGCACAACACATAGATACCTTACACGGTTAACATTAATTTCAAACCCTATTTCTGGAGATACGACTGGATCAGTAATGCATCCTACTTTGGGTTTAAGAAATTGGACTACACATTGAGTGGAAAATAACTAAGCAAACATGAGAAAATAAAACCATTAGTAACAAAAAAGCACTTACTGGTACTTCTCTTAGTCTTATCATCAGATGATGACCGCAACTTTACTAAGCTTTCTCTCAGGTCCCTAAAAGATACACCATGGATTGTCGATTCCATTTCCTTTTCCTCAAGTTCCCTCAGCTTCCTAAGCCTATCATTCAACTCGTGCAAAGAGAACCCACCCTTAGATCCAGTTGACCTAAGTTTCTGAAGCTTTTTTCCCAATTCTCCATAATCATAAGTCTTGACAAAGTCCGTCTTGGTCGACGTCGACTCTTTATCCATCTTCATTTTTTCTTCTTTTCCAAAAACTACATTTGGTAGCTGATTCATCCCTCCAACGGGACCAGAAAAACCCGTCCCAGGTTCATCCGGTTTCATCTTTAAAGTCTCCTTGAATGATTTGAGAGAGAAAGGATTGACAACCTTGGTGCTCGAAACTCGATCATTCGGTCCTCGACTTCCTTGAGTTTGGTTCAATTTAAGCTGCCGTAGATTCTCTCGGATTGCATCAAATGATATATTTCCACTTTTATTGCCTCCCAATGCATTTGTCTTCCCTTGTTCACCTTCTGCAGCCACATTTCTCTTGTATAGCTCTTGGAATGAAATTGGCTTATCCGCCGAAGACCGAGAAGAATAGTTGTCCCCAGGATGAGGAGGAGCCGATCTGCGGCGAAATTCTGAGATATTCTTACGGATTTCGTCTAAGGAAGCGACTTTAGGGGGGGTCAGTTGAGAGAAGGAAGGTCTCTCTGAGGACAGAGGAGGTGGCGGAGCGATCTTTCGCGGTGGCGGAGGTGTTTGCTTTAGCGACGCTTTGACGTCGCTAAAATGCGAAGAGAATGACGAAGGCTTAGGTTCCTTCTTGTTGTCGTCATCGTCGTCTGCTCCTTCGTTGAAACCTGGTGTAGAAGATGAAGAGAAGTGGCGAAGTAAGCTCTGGTTTCGAGGGGTTATGAATCGCGAGCGGAATTGCAGAGCGATTGCCATTGTTGGCGAGGCGGAGGATGCCTTTGATAAACCCTAGTTTTGAACTCATAAGGGTTTTCAGGCGGAAAATGGGTAGGATGCGGGTTCGGGTTTTTTTTTTTTTTTTTTTTTTTTACCTAAATAGGGGTGGGCATCCCATTCCGTTCCGGCCCCCTCCCGTCCCGTCCCAATTTTTTTTTTTTTTGGTCATTTGGATTGATCAAACTCACCCCAATCTCATCTCGTCCCGATTTAGAGTGGGATAGGATCGAGATGGAGATTTTCAATCTTGCCCATCATGTCATGTCCCGAACTTATTTATTTAATATCAATTATTATTAATTTTAATATTTATTAAATCAAATTTTTGTGTGTTATATTAAGATAACATTTGTAATTCAATTTACAAGCACGCAGGTTTTTTTATTTGATGTTGATAGCATTTGTATTCTGGTGGTTGTAATTTTAGTGGCCACAATGGTCAATGTCAATAATAAAGGTTAAGGGAGAATAACACACCCCTTCAATGTAAATTATGAATAAAATTCAAATACTTCTTTGAATCACTTTTTTGGAGTGCTTATAAGGTTTTGTGATGGACAATGTGTTGGTAGTGTGTAGTGTAATTGGGTTTTATAGTAAACTGGAAATTGGTTCAGGTTTACCCTACCTAATTGAGTCCTATTATTCATTCTCTCATACTTTTAATTGAAATCCACCATCAAATCCCATCTGAATTTCTCAGTTGTTTTTTGTTAACGTTCAAATTATCAAATTATTTTCCTTCAATTTCATCCTTAGGGTAATCACCATGAGCATGTAATAATAACATGATAATAAGTTCAAGAATGCACAAATATCGAATCATGTTCATCTCGTCCCGTCCCCGAACCCGTTTGGGACTGGACGAGGTCGAGATGAGATCTATCCCGTCCCGTGCCCACCCCTAACCTAAACTATATTTGTATTTGCAGATATCCCCACCAAGATAATTTAGGTGGTTGCTAAATAATATCACCATTTATACTGATGGACACCACCACCCGTCATTTTTTTTTGGATTTACTGAAGCATACCACCATTCTATAAAGAAAAAGAAAAACCTAACACTAACCCTCATCTTATCATCTCTCCCTTTCATTTCCAACCGCCGCCTCCTCATCTTCCCTTTCACTCCACAACCTCACTACCCACCACCACCTCTCCTACTTCTCCCTCCCCTTCACCCCATCAGTTTTCCTCCTCCTCCCCTTCACTCCACCACCTCACCACCCACAACCTCCTCTCCTCCTTATTCCCTTCACCCACCACCTCGCCACCCACAACCACCTTTCCTATCCTATCCTCTCCTCCTCCTCCTCCTCTTCACCCCACCACCTCGCCATCCACTGCCACATCTCCTTCTTTTCCCCTTCACCCCACCACTCACCACCCACCGCCACCTCTCCTATCCTCCCCTTCACACGACCACCTTGCCACCTACCACCACCTCTCTCCCCTTCACCCCACCACCTCGCCACCCACTCCCTACCACAACAATTCGTCATCCTCCCCTTCACCACCATCACCTTGCAACCGCCACCTCTCATCCCACCTCATCCCATATTCTTTTTCTCCTTTTTTTTCCCTCGTTTTTTCCTCACTCGCCCTCACAGCGGTTCCTGCGAATGGGGAACCACACTCGCCAGAACCTCTGCGAAGGCAACAAAATTTGTCGATGGTGTAGCAAAAACAGAATTACCACCTAAGTTTGTAAAAAATATGGTGTAAATGTTGATGAGGACGAGATGCCAATATGTTGATCTTGTTAGCCAATTGTAAATGTTGATCTTGTTGATCTGAGTTGCTCATATGTTTAGTTTGTATATATAATAATTTTGGGATGCTGATTATATAATGTAGTTTGGGATTTTGTGAGTATTTGCAATTGTATTTTCATTGCATATAATATTTCCATGCATATTATATAAAACACAAAAAAAAAAAATAATAAAAAACACAACAAAAACACTCCCATTTGCAGATTCGCTTCCCTAATTATTTTATCTTTTCCTTGAAATTCAAAAAATAAAATTATGCATTTAATTCATGTTCAAGACTTAAGTTGCCAGAATAAAAAAGGGAAGATGGGATCCCCCTGTCTAAGAACTCTCGAGGATTTGAAAAAAACCTTTGTAAGTGCCCTGAAACATAGCCGAGTAGTAATAGCTTGTACCCAAACATAACGGCCTCCGCACGCTATACACAATAAGTCGCAACGGCTATCGTGACAATAACAAGTAAATCGCAGTGGATCATGCGCACTTGTCCAAAATGCCTACAAAGAACCATACACAGCGGAAAATGCAATCATAAGACAATGCATCGCACCAACCGCTGTGGTTGGGGCAAAAACCAGACACTGGTTTTCTATCCAAATAGTGGGCGTTGTGAGGAACTTTATTACACTCGCAGTGGGCGTTGCAAAGAACTTTATTACACTTGTAGCAGCGAATGCGTACTGAATAGAAACCAGACTGTCCATTTTTTTTGTTTTTTGTATTTGACTATTTTTTTGGTTTTTTTAAGTCCTATGTGTTTGATACAGTATTGACATATTTGATTTATTGCTAAACGCCACTTTTGAACAACCCAACTTGAGATGGTCAAAAATGGGGTTTAACAATAAATCAAATATGTAATTACTGTAACAACCCCATAGGAATTGAAGAAAATGAAAAAAATATTCAAATACAAATAAACAAAAAAATGGACAGAGTCTGGTTTCTGTATAAATGCAACGCGAGTCTATGAATAGCTTTCGCAGTCGCCGCGGCGTTTCGACAAAAACCAGATAGTTTTTTTGCCCCTAACGTAGCGGCTCATGCGAGGTGTGTAAATATCCTTGCAATTGTCGCTGCGTTTGGACAGAAAACAGACTCTGTCCATTTTTTATTTTATTTTTTTGTATTTGAATATTTTTTGGGTTTTCTTCAGGTCCTATGGGGTTGTTATAGAAATTACATATTTTATTTATTGCTAAACCCCACTTTTGACCATCTCAAGTTGGGGGTGTTCAAAAGTGGGATTTAGCAATAAATCAAATATGTCAGTATTGTATCAAACCCATAAGATTTGGAAGAAAAAAACTCAAAAATTATTCAAATACAAAAAAATCTAAAAAATGGACATAGTTTGTTTTTTGTCCAAACGCAGTGGTAGCTACAAGGATATGAGCACAGTTCACATGAGCCGCTATGTTTGGGGCATCAAAACTGTCTTGTTTCTGTCCAAACGCAACGGCTCGAGTGAGACATTGTCTTATCGTCATCCGACCCACTGCATTTTGGGCAAAAACCTGACTTTGTTTCATACAATTGCTTAATTTCTATGTTTTATCCTTTTTCTTTTGTCTATGACATTTAGGCATACTTGGGAAAACCACCATGGTTGCTTAATCACAAGGAAATTACTTGGGAAAACAAATAGAATTTATTGAAAAGGCAAATAGAATTGGTTGGGAAGAGAAATTCATAACCAATTCATTTAAGTTGTCATATAAGTTGAGCATTATAAAAAGGGCGTTGTCTTTTACTATTTATCAGCAATTGAAAATAAAGAAGAGGAAATGAAGAGAAAAGGGAAATGTTCGAAGAAGAAAATTTCAACGACGAAAAATGGGATGAAATAGGGGATCCCGAAGAAAAGGACTCCTTCTTGGCTGAGGACCCCCTTGTTATCGTCTCAGATGATGAAGAGGACGATGATGGGGATTCACTGTCCGAGGAAGAGGACAATGAATCATCACCGTCATCTGATGAAGATGATGGTGATGGTGGTGCGTTTGTGGACTACTACTCGTCCGACGAAGAGGGACGCAAATGTCACCCCATGAAGGACTTTGTTGAGTGCAAGATTAATGTAAATATTTTTTTATTTTTTTTTTGTAAAAGTTTAAAATTTTAATGGATATTAATGTTTAATGTTTACTTTTATTTTAATTTTTGTTTTTGTGTGTTTTGCCTTGTAATATTTTCTGTTTGTTAATTCTGTTGTCAAAAAAATAAAATAAAAAATAAGAGTGGAGGTGGAGGTGGAAGTGGAGAAAAAAAATTAAATAAAAAACTGTCAGCCGAGTGAAGGGGAGGGGTCGACGGTGGCCAAACACAGAAATTCTGAGGGGGAAGGGAGAAGAGAGGGAGAGGGAGAGGGGAGAAGAAAAGAAGATTAAAGTAAAAAAAAAAAAAAACAAAGAAGAAAAGAAGAGGAAGATATGAGAAGAAGAATAGAGGAGGATAAGAAGAATAAGAAGAGAAGAAGAGAGAAGACCGACGAGGTGGTGGTGGTGGGGGATGCTTAATGGAGAAGATAGGGAGAAAGGAGAAGAAATGGGAGAGACGAATGAGGGAAGAAAATGAGTTAGGGTTTTTATAGGTGGTGTCCTTCAGAAAGGTGGTGGTGTCCTTCAGAAAGTAATCTAATGGTGATGTCCATCAGGGAAAGTGGTGGTGTCATTTAGCAGCCACCATAATTTATCATGCCCACACTGTGGGCACCATGAAAAAAGGGGAGAATGAGGGAGTTGTAGACAAGGATGGGTGTGTTTGCAATTGTGAATTGGAGATGATAAGAGGATTGGTAAATCGAAAAATGCAGTAAGGAGATTGTTATTGAAAATAAATAAAGTGTGGTAAAAACGAGCGAGGGAGAGAGACTGCTAAAAGAAAATGAATATGGGGATGAATTCACAAATAGAAAATGAAAATAAAAAGGGGAAATGACAAGACAAAGAGAAATTGCAGAGATTGTGAAAATGTGGAAAGTGAAACATGGACTATGTTTAGGGGTGGCAAATACGAACCCCACACGAGATGACTTGTCGTTAGTCGATGCAGGTTTGGGGAAAATATGATATGGTTGCTAACTATATCGTGTCAACCGGATCTATCAAGTTAGAGGGTTGTGTTTAGGTTTGCGGGCTGAACACAATTGACACGGGACACTAGTTAGCTAATCACTTTAGCAGTGTCAATTTTGACACAAATGACCTATTTGACCATACTAGTGTATATGTTACAGTTAACGTGTTAGACATGCCAATAGCGTATCAAATGGGTTAGCAACCGGGAAGGACATTAGTAATCATGTAACTGAGTCAAAATGGGTTGTGCCATATTGACTCACTATAGTAGTGGGTTGTGTTTGGGTTTGAAGATCTTGACCTGTTTACTAAAGTGTGTTTGGATTTGGCATTTTGACACGGAAATGTGAAACTTGACCATGTTTGAAATTGAAAATGCAATTACTAGTATTAGTACCATGAAGTTCTCAACAAAAGGGTAGGTTGCATTGAATTATGATGGCTCTCCAGAAGTTAATAGAGTTGGCTACTGTGGGATACTGAAACACAATGCAGGGTGTGTGAAGGATAACATTCTTGTCATTAAGCTCAATGCAATTTATAAATGTAAGGTTGTCGTTTAGACAGATACGGGTTCAATAGTGAATGTGAAAGTTCTAAATGAGGAAGTTCAGGTTCATGAAAATATATGTTGGGAGGTGGACATGATAAGGGAGTTAAAAACAACAGGAATTACAAAGAGCATTTATTTAGCTTTACAAAAAAAAAATGAACCATGCAACCAACTATTTGGCAAGGGTGGGAAACCACAATGTTAGATTCTTTTTATCTCATCTTTTTAAAATGCTAACCAAGCTAGTTGAATATGCCTCTCAAAGAGTTTGGCATGTTAGAAAGCAGTTGGTGTCTCCCTTAAGGGAAATTGTTTTTGTTGGGTGTGGGTATGCACACCTTCAAATTTATTGAGTGATGTCCCTTTGTTTGCCTTGTGAAACAAAAACTTGCATTGCAATTGGTCGATGAAAATGCTCTTTCAAGGTAGTGGTCTTGCATTCATAACATTTCAATAAGCACCAAGAAGGTGCTTAGTGTAGGGGGGAAAATCCATAAGGAGGATGAGAAGTTTTTAGTAAGCACTTTGTTTTTGCTGACTAGAGTTAATTAAAAGTCAGTAAGAAGCAAAACAAACGATCTGAATATTGGTCAAAGTTCTGACTAAGAATTCAGTCAGAAGTTTGCTTCAAATTAGAAGAGAAACAAACACCCCCTATGTCATGCCCCGATTTTCGAAGAAAACGAAAATCCTAAAATCCACGCAGGATTATCCGTTTCCCCAAAACTCGGGATGTGAAAATTCAATAACAACAGAAACAATTAGCAGCAACAACTCAAACATAATTTAGAAAATTAAAACAAAATAAAAATAATCTAACCATGAAACTCTGACGTCGCTAGCCTCACTAATGAAACTTCAGTAACGCTGCTCATAAATCTTTAAACCTGTGAAAGGTTAAATGACTACGTTTTAATAAGAACGTACCCAATAAGCATAAACTTACTTGGGTCAGCGAGGTAGCTAGTATGAGTAATCTCCATCTTTATAAATAAAATAGTTACATGCTTTAACATGAAAATTTCATAAACAACAAAATAACACTCAAAGTCTTGTTGTTCCTCAACGAGGCAAACATGTCATACTACAAAGTTCTATCATGCTTAAAATATATATTTATTTTACTAACACGTACAAAGTGAAGGTTGGACGTGGTAAGTTTGACAAAAAAATGTTAGTAGACTTACCATCCTGCACAGAATGTTTTAGAAATAAATGAATAAAATTTCTAATTTATTGTTCATTTATTGTTCCTCATAAGTACGATTATTTTCAAATAAATACAGATCATACTCATAATCACCATTATTTAAATGTCAACCAAATACATTTTACCTTTAAGGAAGACATGTAGTTCTCATTCTAAGATCGAATGAGCATTTAGTTTCTTCCATTAAGGCAATCATGCACATAAATGAAAATCTCGCTTCTTTTCCACAATCGCACTACCCTCCTTGTGCCGAACACACCTCACCTAAGTGTGTCTCCTTTGCCTTCGAAACCATTCGGAGCGTACATGTTCCAAGTGGGGTGCCACATCGAGGAACATGTCATCTCACCCGAAGTTCGATCCATGGCAAACATTTCCTAAATACTACACGTACTACCGAACTCACATGGAACGACGTACCGATATGCAAGTAAGTCTGCATACCCAAAATTATATCACACGTATACAAGCAAGTCTGTATACAAAAAATTTCTTTTTTTTTTCGGAGTTCTGGAAAATAGCATAAAAAAAATTAATTAATCCTCAAAACTCTTTTACGGTGACACTTTGTCAACCATAAACACATCGACCACAAATATTCACCATTTCTTTTGGGGAAGCAAATAACATTTTTATAAATAATTTTTTTTTCATAGCAGAAAACAGGGATCAGACCCATTCCATATAATGATACTCCTTAGCAAGACAATTTGCATATCAATCAAATGCAAGTTTATCATATGATCACATACTAACCACGTATTTCAAGTCATAACGTAAAATTACAAATACTAACTTACATAACACTACTAATACCCAAGTTTATTTACATGGTGAAACTCTAGCACACCCAAAATGAACCTAGTAGCTAAAACCACCTAGCATGCTAATTAGCCCCATGAGATCAAAACATGATCCCTAGTTTTGACTAACACTGTCACATTGAGCATAACAATGTACATGAAAACATTATCAAAATGATAAGTACTTGATCAACTTCTATATAAGATACACTCATATTATATAAGATATGCTCGTACTGTATGAAAAAATCACCACCCATATAAGGTCATATAAGAACAATGTACATGAAAACATTATTAAAATGATAAGTGCTTGATCAACTTCTATATAAGATGTGCTCAGACCCAAAGGGTAACAGTGATGCCTTACTGATAATACATCGTTGCCTTATTAGAGTACACTACACCTTCCAACCACTTTCATATAGCTAACAAGCTCATGTATGAATTGTTGTAAGGTGAGAAGTGTGCAATTAATGCTGATAGTATATGAACTAGATGGAGAGATACCCTGGGCTAAGTTTAAGTTTTTTTGTATAGCAAGTTCCCTTCAAGTAAAAAACAGGTAATGCAATGGGTAGTTATAACTAGGACCCTAACGCTGGCATGATGAACCATATAATCCCTAAAGGATATTTTTTTTTTTCAAAACAATGTTTATTTAGGCAAAGATATTGTAGTGCTTCCATCAAGTACCAATTACATCAGTCATAAACTACCCACAAACACAAACAAAAGACTGTATGATTGTTCTAAAGATATTCATTGGAAAGGTAGTTGTTACAGCTCTATAGGCATGATCTGCTAAGAAAATTTAATGTCACACCTACCATGGGAATTTATCATGCAAGGCATTGTAGAGTAGAACTCACAAATTTTAGATATAACCCATAAACCAAACATTATTAAATTCACATAATTAATATAAGAGATGGGAGAATCACTCACTAACTTCTACTACTAAAATTTTGTTATCCAAGGGTTTCTAAAATTGGATCAGTGACATTTTTCTCTACCTCGAGTGAGATCTAACCGTTGGATGAACTCCAAACCAACGGTATGTTTTTCATACGTGTGTGATGAATCTACGGATTTAATTTCAAAGTATTGTGACCTCTAGAATATTTCGATCCACTAAAACTACTACGACTGCGCAAAGCTGTCTTTATTACGGGATTTAAGTAAAAACCTAGTTTTAGGTTTTCTCTTTCAACTCATCTAATTCTTACGAAAGTACAATAAAAATTTCATATTTAGGATTTATATTTGTATTAAATCCTAATCTTAATCAATTGATTAATCAAAAAAAAAAATAAAAGAGAACGAAGAAGACCCACCTTTATATATCCAAAATACTAACAACATACATAATAATAAAAATCAAATAAAAATCAATATCAAAGATTGAATAATTCAACAGAGTTTAACTTACTATTTTGTCGAAAATCACCAAGTTGAAGCAAATTTTTTCTCTGCGCCTCATTTTCTTCTACGTAGGTTTTTCTTTTCTTTTGTGTGTATCCAAAGGGAAGAGATGGCAAGGGTTTTCTTTTAAAATGTTTTCAATTAGGGATTTACTAGCTTTAGCTAAACACACCCACCACTCCTCTTTTACCCCCCACCAATCTAAACCTAGGTCTCAAAATTCATATCATAAAGTACTTACATGTTTGTAAATACAATCAATTAATAAATATTACCAATAAATAATATAATTAATGATTAAAATAGTAATATTATATTGGCAAGTGATTCGGAAGGTAAGAGAGTCATGTGAATATTAAAAATGACACGGTAAACGAAATGCGATTTTAAAATATATTTTCAGATGTAAAATTTCTCGGATTTTATACTCATATAAAAATTTCATATCAAACAAAGCAAAACACCAGACATGCATACACACGAGGCTACTACATGCATATACCTATATTATTTTAACAAAAAATTAAAAATAATAAATTGGAACAATATATGCAAAAATATTATTAAGGTCAATGAAAAGTACGGGTGTTACACCCTAAATCAATCAACTACATGGTCAAAAGTCAAAATCGTTTTTACAAAAATGCAATGGAAAAAAGTTATTTAGATTGTCTCCTCAATATAAATATACATTTTGACTTGCCTCCACAAATAATCATGATTTAGATTGCCTCCCCAAACTCAGAAATTATGTTAGTCAACTGTTACGTTGTTTTTGTGGGACAAAATTACCCTTATTTACTTGGGTCAAGGATTGCCTCGAGATAACTTCAATCCGGGTCGTTCAATATGTTATAAAAAGATCGATGTTGGAGGTTTGTATGATAGCGAAAAAATCATGAAATTCTCACTTGTAATAGATTGAGCCAGTTTTATTGGTTTTCCTTAGCATAATTGTTGGGTAGGTATTTTCAGTTTTGCGCAATCACGCATCATACGATATTGCTAAAGAGATCACGCAAAAATTTACATGGTTGCCTCCACAACGGAAAATAGTCCATGGCGCTCGATCTAATCGAGCACACCTTTGCCTTTATTCATCATTTCTTGCGTGTTTACATTTTTTTCTCCTCCCTACGTTGAATCTATCCTATCCTCATATAAGCTAAATATTTACAACACTACATATCTACCAAATATCTTACATAGTTAATTGCACAAATGTCCTAATCAAGATTTTTACACAATGGATTTGGGCTTGACATTTATTTTACATAATGGGCTTGGGCCTAAATATCTCAGGCTCAAGGCATCTTAACCCGTTCTGTAGGGTGTCAAATACGGTACCCGCACTAGCCCCCTCTTGGTAGTCTGAGAGACTTACCAAAGGTTATTGGACTGCCAAGAACTTGTTGTAGCACTGACCACCAAGATCAAGTACACTTCTAAAGACTATGAATTGGGCTGAGAACGAGCAGGCTGAAAACAAGTGTTGAACTATGATTGTCAGGTATAATTATGGCCTATAGAACACAAACTATCAAGAAAACGTATATTGAAAGCTAAGTGTCGAACACTGATTGACTGGTGAAAAATGTGGCGATTAATGAACAATGACTATCAGGCACAAATTGTGGAGATTGTCAAGCACTGGACGCCAAAATCAAGTAGACTGAAGACTAAGTGTCGAGTACAAGTGGACTGCTAAAGACTGTTGAGCTCTGACTATTGGGAGCTTGTCTAATTATCTTGCCACCAATACTCACTTTAAAGTTACAACATCATAATTGAAATTTTTAGTCATAAATATTCATATCTCCAAACACATAAAAATCTCATTAAGTCCCAACAACTACCTAAACAAGTGAGTCGATGTTATACTACTTAAATAAATAAGTTGTTGTTATATTATATGCACTTCTTGGCCGATCGATTTGCTAAAGTCAGGCGACCAAGAAATATCATTTTAATTTGTAACAAATGTTAAATTTGTAGGGAACATAGTATGACATTCAGTCTTTTACAAAGAAAAAATATCAAATCGCTACCAAACTAAATTTGTTTGAGTCAAGCTCAGGTAAACTTAATAGGGTACTCGACGCTTTGCAAGGAATATGATTATAGTTTCATTAGTTTCCCATAAAAATTTCTCAGTGTACCTCAACTAAGCCGAGGTAGACTTAATAGGTACTTGACCCTTTTGGAAGAAAGATGATTTCAATTCCCTACAAAATTTTCTCAATGTACCTCAGCCGAGCCGAGCCGAGCCGAGGTAGACTAATAAGATATCGACATTTTGCAAGGAAGATGATTTCAATTCCCTATAAATTTTCTAACTGTACATCAATCAAGCTAAGGTAGACTAGTAGTGTTTTCTTGATAAAATTATCTGAAAATGAATCATTCCTAAATTGTGGACTATTATTTGTATATCTTTTTCGAAAAGCGAATCGATGATAAACCGAGGTGTCTTTAATAATGCATTTAATAACCTATAAAATTTTCTAAGTGTATCTCAACCTAGCTGAGATATGCTGAGATGGACATTTAGGAAGTTCATTGATTTGAGTGAGCTTCCTTGAAATCAACTATTTTTCTTGAAGCAAAAGATAAAAAATAAACTTCAATTCCCCAAATTTGTACTAGTATGTCTAAACCAAGCTGAGATATGGTGTCCTTGAGTTGATGAGATGGAGCTAAACTCACGTCTTAATGGGAGGGTTGAGCCCATTGTCCCCGAGATGATGAGACAAAAAATGAGCTTATGTCTTGATGGAAGGGCTAAGCCCACTGTCCCCTAGTTTATAGACGAAGTTGAGTTCTCGTTTTGTCGGGAGGATTGAGCCCACTGTTCCAGAGATGATGAGACGAAGCTAAGCTCACATCTTGAGGGGAGGGCTGAGCCCACTGTCCCAGACTTAATGAGAAAAAACTAAGTTCTCGCATTGAGGGGAGAGTTGAGCCCACTGTCCCCAAGTTGATGAGACAGAACCGAGCTCACGTGTTGAGGGAAGGGCTGAGCCCACAGTCCCTGATTGACGAGACAGAACTAAGCTCATGTCTTGAGAGAAGGGGTGAGCCCACCGTCCTTGAGTTGATAGACGAAACTGAGTTCTCGTCTTAAGGGGAGGCGGAACCCACTATCTTCGAGATGATAGGACGAAACTGAGCTCTCATCTTGAATGATTTAGAGGTGATGACTGAGCCGATGTCTCTTTAAGCCGAGGATAGGGTTGTGTCTATGTCTTCTATGACCACAACAACCCCCAGGTGTAGAAAAAGTTACCCAAGCTAACTATTGATTATGAGAAGCTACAAGAAATCGATCTATTGCCTCTCTAATATAATTTACTGGATTAATACTACTACCAATCCACTTAGTTATTCATAAACATTTCCTAACCATGAAATTGTCTCCCATGTTTATTCATTGTTCATATGTGACCTATGTGGACTAATTAACACATTAAATAAGCCACCATGCAATTAGGCAGGCAATAATAACTTGCAAATTAAAGCAGGAACCATATTTAGAAAACACGTTTTCTTTTTAAAGTCAAACCATTGCCTGAGAAGTAATAATAACATGGAGACCCCACCAAATGGTGGCTCCCGTAAAAAAAATTAATTTCTGAAGTTAAAAGACTATTATAACTCATATTCCATTAGTTGTACACTAGCTCTATGATAAAGTAATTGTATTTATGAAACAAAAAATGAGTAAGGAGCTTTCGAATAAACTGTTTCTTTTGTTTCTGAATGAGATGCTAATTAGAAACTGTAAAATTAAATGGTTGTTTTTTAGGTGTTTTTTTTTTTTCAACATTTTTGCCCACCACCACAACTCCCACAGCAAACCACCTACATTAATTCCCTTCTCTACCTATTTTCTCTCCTCCAAATACCATTGAGATCCCTTTCCACCACTACCAAAAACCACCCCACATCCTTCTCCATTCCTCATACAATCTTCAATAGAGAAGAAGAGAAAGAGGAATAGGTGGAAGAGGAGAGGCTAGGGAGGATGGTGGCAATGGTGGCGGCATTGCTCGCATGATAAAAAGGGGATGGTTGGTAGAGGAAAGGGTAATAGCAATCATTGCGAATTTATTGTGAGGTTATTATTGAAATTAAATTTCATTAAGTACTCAGTGCTAAGTGACTAGGGCTGAACAAAAAACTGATCAAATCGATTAAACCGACCGAACCGACCTAAACCGAATCGATTGGTTTGGTTTAGATTCGGTTCGGTTTCGGTTTTAAAAAATTCAAAATCGAAGTGGTCGGTTCAGTTTTCGGTTTCTATCTGATTTTAACCGACCAAACCGAACCGACCGAATATATATAATAAATAATATATTTTATATATAAATAATACAATATGTTTAAAATAGTCGGTCGGTTCGGTTTTATTTCGGTTTTGGTTCGATTTTAGTCGATTCGGTTACGGTTTAGATAAATTAGAATAGGTTCGGTTTCGGATCAGTTTTGTTAATGGTCGGTTCGGTTTCAGTTTGAAAATTTTAAAACCGACCTAAGTCGGTTCGGTTTTCAGCCCTATAAGTTACAACACCCCCATGGTGCTTACTCCAATTTGAACTTCAACTTCTGATCAGAACAAAAATCAAACACTCTTTTTAAAGTGTTCCACTTCTTATTAAGACTTTTGTGTTTAGTCAGAACAAAAAACAGATACATTCTTAGTTTGTTTGTGTGAGCTTTGTAAAAATTGCAGTGCGACTGGCCAAAAGAGGAAAAAAATCCATGTACTCGTATCTGTCAATATCTCAAGCACTCTCTACCGCAAAGTCGATCGCTATCGCTTGGCCGACAACGTAAATCTTATGAACCTTCTTACCGACCAAAATATGTTGGAGTGAATATCCAACTAGTCAGTGCCAATCTCATCCACAAATCGATGTGTCAAGGCCAATCTCTCAAGCATTCTAGTCGTGATTCTACTTGGCTGCAACTCTGCATGGCTATTCTTGTTCAAGAGATGACTCAGTCTTCTCATGTTTGGCTAAGAAAAATGGCGATCTATCTTGAAATCAAAACAGGTTGTACGATTTTCTACCCTATGTCTCTCTCCACTCACTTTCCTTTCATCTCTTCCACCAATCACGGTTATTGATTTATGATAAGACATCAAACAATCATCCGATCACAGCCGTACATGTGGCATTGGTCAACCCTAATACGAAAAGGCTTTAGCGCAGTCTCAAACAGGCCCGAGCATGGTCCATCCCAGGCTCAGCCTAGTCAATGTTCAACTCATAAGTCAGGCGCCTAAGCCCATATTATGCGAGCACAACATGGTGCAAATCTTGGAGCTTGGCTCAGGACAATAAGGCCCAAACACAGATCTCTGGGCTGTCAAAGTTCAAGATCCATTTGCACAACTCTTGATCCAATCAAGTATTGGGTCCGAAGGAACTCAGTCATGGACGGGTGAGATCCTAAGCGAGATCTTCTCCTTCCATCGTGCCTTGACGATAGAGTCAATGAAGGAGTAAAATATTCGTTATATAAGGTGAACAAAAGGGATAAGAAAGGTACGCACTTGCAACCCAATTTTACATTCTATATCCATCCTTACTCAGTCACCTGACTTTATCATCAGAATGCCTTTAGCCACCATAACGGTGGTCCTTGGCTCACTGTTGTTCGTTTTGCAAGTCAAGAATCCACAGGGACGGATTTGGACTCATCAATTTGGCATCGTCGGTGGGGAAGCTACAAGTTTTCTTTAAAACAAAGACACAAGCTCTTTTGAACTAGCAAAACCTCAAGACATGGTCACCAACACCATACCTTGAGCTAACAATAACAATGCCAAACTAAAAAAATGCTCCGGCCAAGAAAACCCCGCCGCCAGGCTGAATCGATCCAATCGAGGACGCCGAACAGCCGCAAGGTCCAACAACCAAGGCAGGCGTGGCTGATACTTGCATAGATTAGATGCTACTCCATATGAATAATCTCACGCGGGTGGTGGAAAGGCTCACCCATGATTGACATCCATTATCAGATAATGTCGGAAACCTGAGGAGGTCCCTAACCCAAGAATACGCCCGGTAGTGTGTCCAGGAAAGTGAAAATGTTCCTGATGAGGATCGAAGAATTGGCCAGGGGTGGAACCCAAGGGACGAAGAAGGCCGTGGGAGCCATGCCCCAAAGGCAGACAGAACCGTGGTCGATAACCCACTTTGATTGGGGGCGACCAATCCAAACGTCCTGTACGATCTTACCATCCCTCCATTCTTTGAGGAGATTGATAAACACCCAAAACATCAATTTTTACACCCCTAAATATACAATTGTTAAGTCCAATTATCCAATAAAAATATTTCATTACGTGTATTTTGTGCATTTTGTAGGAATTCAAACACAAATATCAAATCATGTATAAAGTGGCATAGTAAGGCTAAATTCAACAACTAGAAGACCCAATGAGAGTTCAAATGCATTCATAAGGATTAAAAATTTTCAATCCCAAAACTTATGAAGTCAAGCCCACAAAGCACCAACAACTACAGATCTCGAGAAAATCAACATGAAGATTTGGACGTTCACATGGTCAACTTTATCATAAAAAAAATCTATACAAGACATGTTTCCTTATTCAACTCCAATACCATTCCTTGTTTCACTCAACCATGTTTCCTTGTTTCATTTAATCATGTTTCTTTGTTTAACTCAAACCGTGTTTCCTTGTTTCACTCAACCATGTTTCCTTATTTCACTCAAACCATTTTTACCTATAAAAACTCCATACACGGAGTTCATAGAGGATAGTTAGTCTTAGAGATTTTTTTTGTTGTAGTTCTTGGCTTTATCTTTTTGCTTGGTAAAGAAGTTCATGTACTACATTTTATTTTTTCCATTGAAGAAGTAAGTTTATCTTTGTTTCTCCTTTTCAATTTTTTCTCTTTCTCCTTTAACTTTTAGTTTATTTGCACCATCCATTATTTTACTCTTCTCATTATTCTTTAAATTGAAAATCAGATTTGTCTTCGTTAAACACAAAATTGCTCTTTCGTACCATCCTCAAACAAGCGGTCAAGTTGAAGTCTCAAATCGTCAAATCAAGAACATCCTCGAAAAGACTATCAATCCAAATCGAAAAGATTGGTCTTTATGCCTTTTGGATGCCTTATGGGCATACCGAACTGCATTCAAAAGTCCTTTAGGGATGTCTCCTTATAGATTGGTCTTTGGTAAACCTTGTCACCTTCCTGTCGAACTCCAACATAGAGCTATTGGGCTACAAAGAGTCTAAACTTTGACCTCGATATGGCTGGTAAAAAACGAAAGCTTAAGCTCGATGAGCTAGAAGAATTGAGGTATGATGCTTATGATTTATCCAAGAACTACAAAGATAAAATGAAGTGGATACATGACAAAAACATCATGAGAAAAGAGTTTCATCTTGGTCAGAAAGTCATACTCTACAACTCTCGTCTTTACCTCTTTTCAGGTAAGCTAAAAACTCGTTGCTCTGGTCCATTCATTGTTCGTGATGTTAAAGACTGTGGTGCCATTACTGTAGAAAACCCTACAAATGGTAGTCTTTTTCAAGTACATGGATAGCGACTGAAGTCATACCATGAACTTTCCACAAGGTCAGTGAAATCCATTCAGTTGATTGATCCTAACTATGAGGATTAGTCACGCCCACAAATTCCTACTCCACTAAGCCTGTTTGGGGTAGTATCCACCACCCCATTACGTTCGGCCAATGACATTAAACTTAGCGTATGCATTAATTCATTCATAAAAATATATATATATATATATATCGCCAATGCCCGTTGGGGGTGATGTATTTTTAATAATATATCACCCCACCAACTCACTTTTTTTCATTGCAGGGACCGTACAGTTGTTCAACAAATCAGCTGAGGTAATAAGTTCTAATTTTTATTTTTCACTTTTCATTTCATTTGTTTAACACTGGGGTCAATGTTCTATTTATTTGGGGGTGGGGAGATTTATCAAAATTCATACATCTTTTGAAAATATTTTTCTAAAAAAAATAAAATAAAAAATGGTGTGGTATCCTAGCTATGATGACATTGGATTACTTGATTCATTACATTTAGGCAAATAGATGTTGGAAGTTATTACTAGAGTAAACATTGCATTTGAGCATTCAGGAACAAATAAATTTTTGCACAAACACCACAAATGTAGTTTGGAATACAATAACTTCCTGAGAATCTAGAGGAATAATAGTGAAGACTTTAACCATTTGAGCTATCAGACCTTTCATTTTATTTAGAGTGTTTTTACACAACTCTGAGTCATATGATGACTTAAAATTTTATTGGACATCAACTTGTTGTGAAGTCTCATTATTCTTCTTTTTGGTTGATCACTGAGGATGACATCTTTTTCGAGTTAAGAGAAACATAGGTCTTGTAGTCTATTTGAGACTTATAACCATTACCAAACCTTAGAAGGTAAATTAAGTATCTCTTGTTCATCCGAACCTTCTAAAAATCATTTTGCTAAACATTTCATCCAATACCAATGTGAGCCTTTGTCTTGGTTCATTAGATATAAAAAACCTCATTTCCCATTTATGCTTCTGAAAAATGTTAGGAAGATTTATGAAGAAAATGGGAGTACAAAGTGAAAATCCAAAGTCCAAGATACTTTAGAGAAAAAAAAGAAAAAAAGTCGTGAAAAAAAAGGTTCTGAAGAAGGAAAAAAAAGGTTGTGAAGAAAGGAAAATAAAAGGAAGTGATTGATGAGTTCCCTATTAAGCTATTTGAAGACCCTACCTTTTTAGAAACATCACTTTACTTACCATCTACCCCACTCTTCCTCATAAAACAAAATCAAGCCATATTCATTTTTAGGGAAGTCCTAATTAATCCTATGGTAAGGTATGGTAAGAAGTGAAGAGTAGATGAGAAGACGCTATGGTGGGTAACTCGACATTCTTGCAAGTGATCAACATTCCTTCTATAAGACTATTATTATCTTTTATGTCCGTTTATTCTTATGAGCATGAGAGAAGTTTGAATTTTCACATTTACTCTTTTTCTTACATGCAAGAGAGAAAATATTTTACCCAAACTCAGAGTGATCATTTTAGAGATATAAACTGGTGAGTTTTGAAGTCAAAACAGCTATTCCAAAGGTGGATTAGGATGTACGTTACTTTTACATGAAAAGTTTCAGTTGTTGGTTATTCACACACACACACACCTTGTTCCAAAGTTGCTAATTACATAT
This sequence comes from Berberis vulgaris, assembly GCA_963556465.1. Lineage (NCBI taxonomy): Eukaryota > Viridiplantae > Streptophyta > Magnoliopsida > Ranunculales > Berberidaceae > Berberis > Berberis vulgaris. Next base: position 48,573,836 of record OY747136.1, read on the forward strand.
GTCTCTTGATGAGTTCCCCATTGGGCCTTCTAGTTGTTGAATTTAGCCTTATTGTGTCACTTTATGCATGATTTGAGATTTGTGCTTAAATTCCTACAAAATGCACAAAATACACGTAATGAAATATTTTTATTGGATAATTGGACTTAACAATTGTATATTTAGGGGTGTAAAAATTAATGTATCTTGTGACAAAAATTAATGTGCATTTTAGTAACTAATTACATATGTCTCTTGTCTTCTATGTAGTTGAATAACAAGGATATTCTCTGAGAAAAATAGTGCACACATCAATTTTGTTTCAAATAAAATAAAATAAAAAATGTTTGTGGGTGTCATCCTAGATAACCCTCAGGAGGCTAAAACTAGCCCTCAGGAGGCTAAAACTAGAGGTTCAAGGTGTTGTTGCATATTGTAAATGCAATCAAGTCATACCAGCGAAAGTGACATTGATTGCTTTGAGAAGTTTAGGATGAATAAAAATATTTTGTTTTGTGTTCTTATCTTTCTTTTCGTCGTTATTTGCTAAAGGACTAGCAAAAGGTTGTTTGGGGTGGTGTGGTAAGCACCCAAAACATCGATTTTTACATTCCTTAATATACAATTATTAAGTCCAATTATCCAATAAAAATATCTCATTACGTGTATTTTGTGCATTTTGTAGGAATTTAAGCACAAATATCAAATCATGCATAAAGTGGCAAAATAAAGCTAAATTCAACAACTAGAAGGCCCAATGGGAGTTCAAATGCATTCATAAGGATTAAAGAATTTCAATCCCAAGACTCATGAAGTCAAACCCACAAAACATCAACAACTACGGATCTCAAAGAAATCAACATGAAGATTTGGATGTCTACATGGCCAACTTTATCATAAAAAAATCTCTACAAGACATGTTTCCTTATTTAACTACAACATCATTCATTGTTTCACTCAACCATGTTTCCTTGTTTCATTCAACCATGTTTCCTTGTTTAACTCAAACCTTGTTTTCTTGTTTCACTCAACCATGTTTCCTTATTTCACTGAAATCCTTTTTACTTATAAAAACCCCATACATGGAGTTCATAGAGGATAGTTAGACTTGGAGAGTTTTTTTGTTGTTGTAGTTCTTGGCTTTATACTTTTGCTTGGTAGAGAATTGCATGTACTACATTTTAATTTTTCCATTGAAGAAGTAAGTTTATCTTTCCTTTAACTTTTAGTTTATTCTCACCATCCTTTATTTTACTCTTTTCTTTATTCTGTAAATTGAAAATCAAATTTGTCTTCTAATGAAGTAGTCGATAACCCCTACTTCCACTATGCATTGTTGAAATGTATTGCAGGTTGAAGGAAAAAATAAACAAAAATAATAGTTATTTCTTTGATTGATGTCGAAAATCATGCAACGACATATACTGAAAAAAATATCCCCCCGAAGCTTGAGTTTACGAAGGAACATCAGATCCATCGGATCACCTACGCCATTACCACCATGTAATGGCATTGAAGAAAAGTTCAAAAGCCATTCTGTGCAGGGCTTTCCCTACTAGCTTGAAGAAGGCTGCACTGACTTGGTTCGCAACCTTCAGCCAATATCCATTGGTTTATTTTAGATCATGGCAAAGGCGTTCATCACCCGATTCGTAGAAAGCCAACGAACAAAAAAGGGGCCCCACTATTTGCTCAGCCTCAAACAGAAGCACAGTGAGACCCTCAGGGAGTATGTCACTCGTTTCAACGACGAGCAGACGTTGATCGACGGTTGCAACAATGACACGTCTGTTACCACCTTCACTTCCTATCTCCAAGGAGGTCATTTTACAACTTCGTCACTCTGAAGCCTTCGGAGGATATGGCGAACTTACTAAAAATAATGCAAAAGTACATCACTCTCAAGGAGATGCTGGTGGCCAAGAAAGGAGGCATTGGCTCCACTAGATGGGAGCGATGGTTTCTACTCGGCCCCAATGCCTCAAGTACCTCACCGATAATAAGGTAGGGACTATCATGGGAGACCAGTCAACCCCAAGAGAGTGCTACTACACTGCGATGAAACAATAAGGCAAATAGCCATTTAGTTATAAACCCCTATAGAAAGACCAATGAGCCAAGAACCTACTGGTTGAAGAGTTCGAATGGAGAGAGTATTGAGTTTGAAAATCAAAGAGAGAGATGCTAAGGCTTTCAAATCATCCATCAAGCTCATAAAATTATACTAAAATCAATTATTGTCCCTGGCAACGGTGCCAAAAACTTGATGTAGATTTTACTAACCTAAATTAATAGACTAATTTGACTTGATTGTTAAACCGCAATAGCACAGTTGCCTAACTAGTAGACAATGACAAATACGGGTAAATCCCACAAGAATTGAAGACATAATCGAAAACTAGGACTTATTTAGACTAATTTAAATTGGGGGATACAACAATCGAAAATTTCTAAACTAATGAAAAATAGAAAAATAACTGAAAATTGAGTGTGAGAATCAAATAGAGAGATGCTAAGGCTTTCGAGTCATCCATCAAGTTCATAAAATTATACTAATGTCAACTATTGTCCCCTAGCAATAGTGGATTGATTTTAACAAAGATGTAAACCCATAGCAATAATTGTATGTTTAAAGCACAACTAATCACAAGTTTAACTAATACAAATAAAACATGCTTAAAAAACATATAATAACTTTAACTACCATGGATGCATGATATACACGGTGAAAATAATATGCGTTTGGTCACAAATCAATCCAATGTTAAACCATATAATGCATCGGAGAACAATAAAATACACGAAAAAATTCTTCTAAGCCTGAGGAATCATCTAGCCTTAGCGGATGGCTTAGAAAATCATGGTGGTGGTGGTTGCAGCGGCAGTGTAAGCAAACTCCATCAGCTCTTCAAGAATGCGCTTCACAAAAGGATGTGCATGCTCTATGGTGGTACAGAATAAAAAGCTGAGTGCAAATATTGGAGAGAAAAGATTTTACCATTATTCTCTTTCTTCTTCCCTGTTTTTTCTTTGCTCTATTTGATGTGCGATCGAGCTGCTTTGGCTGCGATAAGGAACTATGAGAAAGAGAGGATGAAGGGAGAGATGAAGAACGTGATGGTAGCAGAGAAAGAAAAAGTTGTTTGTGAGGGGGTTTAGAGGGAGAAGAGGTGGCATGAAAGATTGGCTGCAACTTGTGACCGTGCAAAGAATTGAGAGGAAGAACAGAGAGGAGCAAGATCGAGGGGTTATTCGTTAAGGAGAGAAGTGTGTGGCCAATGGGTAAAGGCGTGGAAGTTCTAACATGTTTGCGACAGGGCTGTAATGTGAGGTCAGATGATGATGGATTGTGCGTGATGGAGCAGGGGAGGAGTTTGTGCATTGGGTGTGATGGTGGGTTGCATGCGAGAAGAAGAGAAGGGTCTGTGATGTCGTGTCTATTAGTGGTGTCTGGATGGAAGGAGGAAGAAGAAGAGAAAGCAAAGTGAAATGGATAGAAGGGGCTGCGAGATGGAGAATAGCAAGGGACGAAATGGTGATTCGTTGGCGAAGGGATGATAGCTGGCCTGTGTTGTGGCTGCGTGGTACAGAGGAAGAAGTAGAGGAAGAAGGTCGATGAGATGGAAAAAGAGAACGAGGTGTGTTTGTTGGGTTGAGGCGATGAAGAATTGACTGGGATGGTGATCCAGCGAGAGAGATCGAAGATGCGATGGAGAAGATGATGGTGGTTGCCAGAGAAAGAGAGAAAAACGAAAGGGGCGTGAAGGAGAGAGGAGACAGATAAAAGAAGTGAGGGTCGTTATTCTCTGTCCCCAAAAGAGAGGAGTCTATTATGTGGAGGAAAAGGAAAATAAATAGGGATTTTGGTTGGACTTGGGTTTAGGTTCGACCAATGAGATCACAGTGGCATACAACGGTTGAGCTAGTATTATTAAAGATGTCGATAACTCGTCATGTCTAAGTGACTTAGTCTGCCTAAGGAACCACGACATCGCAAAGCGAAGCGAACCTAATCTCATGACGGCTCACCACGCTCGAATAACCTGGTCCGGCCAAGGGGATCACAATGGGGCAGAACAATCAAGTCTAGTCCTATTAAGGATGTCGACAACTCGCCGTGTCTAAGTGACCTAATCCGCTTAAGGAACCACGACACCTCAAAGCGGACCGAGCCCAATCTCATGACAGTTCTCGAATAACCTGATCCAATGAAGGGGACCACAATGGCGCACAATGACCGAGTCTAGTCATATTAAAGATGTCAACAATTCGTTGCGTCTAAGTGACCTAGTCCACCTAAGGAACCGTGGCACCACAAAGCAAACCGAGCGCAATCTCGTGACGGCTCACTGCACTCGAATAACCTGGTCCGGCCAAGGGGACCACAGCGGTGCACAACGGCTGATTCTAGTCCTATTAAGGATGTTGATAACTTGCCGCATCTAAGTGACTTAGTTCGCATAAGGAACCATGACACCGCAAAGCGGACTGAGCCCAGTCTCTTGATGGCTCACCATGCTTGAATGACTTAATCCAACTAGAGTACCAAGATAACACACGAAGACTTAGTTTAGTCCTATTCAGGATGACGACAACTTGCCTCATAAGTGACCTAGTCTGTCTAAGGGACCAAGATGACACATAGCGGCCGAGTCTAGTCCTACTCAGGGCGACAGACTTAGTTTAGTCCTATTCAGGATGACGACAACTTGCCTCATAAGTGACCTAGTCTGTCTAAGGGACCAAGATGACACATAGCGGCCGAGTCTAATCCTACTCAGGGCGACGACAACTTGCCACATAAGTGACCTAGTTTTGCATAAGGGACCAAGATTGCGCACATCAGCCGAGTCTAGTCATATTCAAGATGACAACAACTCACCACATAAGTGGCCTAGTCTACTTGACAGAAGTCTTGTCCATATGGGTGAAGACAACTTCTCTACAGTTCAACTTCTCTTCATGATTGAGCTCGTGTACCACAGAAATCTAGTCTATTCAAACAAAGATGATTTCTCCACAACTTAACTCCTGTTCAGGATTAGGGTTCATTAAAGAAATCTAGTCATTCAGGCAGAGCCGACTTCTCTACAGCTCAACTCCTATTTAGGATTGAGTCCGTATACTACAGAAATCCAGTCCATTTGGACAAGGTATGTTTTCTCAACGCCCTAATTTCTACACAGGGTTGGAATTCGTTATGGAAGTCTAGTCGCCTAACCAAGACAACTTTCTCACAAGTTTAACTCCTCTTCGAGGTAAAGATTATGTCACTATGAGAATATGATCTGCTCGGATAAAGTTTAACTCCTCTTAAGGATTAAGTTAGTGTTATTACCAAGTAACGACCCATTCAAGTTAAGAAAAGGCTCTGATCCATACTAAGCACTATTACAGACGAAATGCACATGACTACCAAAACCCAGTTTTAAAGTACTAGCGGCACATCAATCTACCTAATCTAAACATAGATTAAAAGTGGCTAAAACGACAATTATAGCACAAACATGAGACAAGGAAAGCAAAAACATTGTATTGATAGATTTTTCTTGTGCAAAAACACCGCTCATACGACAAGATCAGATAGAGTAGAGTGAAGAGCAGTCTGTTGAATGACAGGACCAGGAGCAGCTTCTTGAACAACAAAGTCAGAGGCAGGGTCTGGAACATCACGGCTGGCGACTGTTTCCACAGCATTCGATCGGCTTCAAGGCCACCTTGCAAAAAATCATAAGAGTCGTCCACCTCATCAAAATGAGCGTAGGCCAATTTCTTGTTAGCGGAAAGGTCCCAATCCTCGTGATCATGCTCAATGAAGTCCAGCAGCTCCAGCCTATTGACAACAACTTTACTGAGCTGAGCAGCACTGGCAACTTCGAGAAGGTCTTTCTCCCTAGCCTTCCACTGTGTTTTAAGCCAATTAGCTCCTTGATTGCTCTGGCCAAACCACCTTCAGAATCGGTCAGGCTATCGCCAGCCTCAATTTGGTTTGTACGCTCAGAATCCAACTCCTGGTTGAGCTTGGAAAGCCACACTTGAAAGACCTCATGAAAATCTCGCTAACAAACTGCCTTAGCATGCTCAGTGTCTAGAACATTTTGAGCTTCTGTAGCATATCTCATGGCATGCACCAGTTGGTAAAAAAACATTGTCTGCTTAGTTACCGTCTTGTCCCTACTCTCTTGGGCATCTTCAGTTCTGTCGAAAGATCGGCTTGGGCAGCATGGGCCTCGTCCAAACTTTCTTGGACCCTTTTCAAGTGAGACTCCAAGGTCGATCGAGCAACAAGTGCACTGTTCAGGTTCCCTTGGGCCTCACCTAGCTGAACCCCCAGATTGGGCTCAACAACTAACTGCTCTTCCAACGAACCTGTCATATTAAGAGCGCCTGAGATCTGCACCTGCTGCTCAGCATACATCTTATCTAAGGCACATAGCCTATCTCGCGTGGACTCCACTTCAGTGTCCACCATACCAGCATGGGTTAAGTTGGCCATTCTCTAATCAGAAAACACAAATAAAGTTATGAGCAATAAAGTGTGACGATGAATCCAGCAACAATTGGATAATTGTTAGTTTACCAGCATTAGATGCTTTTGCCCCTGATTGAGATGATCTCCCACGTTCACCTCCTTTACCAGCAATGGGTTAGTCGACTAAGAAAACCACTTCTTCAAAAGCTTAATGGAATCGTTCCTGTGATCCACCTCCTGGTACCACACGTGCTGCCCACCAGAATTGGCTCCAGCGTTAGTACGGAGGACCTTAGGACCAGGAACCAATCCAGCTTCCCCTCCTGCAACTTTAAAGGAGGAGATTCAACAACCTGCTTCTTCTTGTCAGCAGTAGAGGATGGGGACTCAGACAATAGTCCACTCCAACATTACGTGCCAGAGATGATAGGCTCAGCCAGTCCTTGTGTATCTTGAATCCATAGACGAATCGCGGGCAATGCCTTTCAGGACAAGCTGCTCTATGGCAGTCAAACCCATAGATGAATCAAGGGCATGGCTCTCCAAGGCGAGCTGCTCCAATCCTGGATTGGTGACAGAGGCCTTCGGTGACTCATCCTCACTGATGGCCAGGTCCACACGATCCCTCTCATGGACATGTAGAAAGGCGATAGGAGCAACTGGAACAGCTCCCACATTGATCCTCTTTGACCAATGGGGGGGGGGGGGAGCAGTCCCTCTAGTGATTTCCTTTTTAACGGACTAGGAATCCTCACCACTTTCTTTTTTTGAAATCCAGATGCTTGTACATTAGCTTAAGAAGAAGAACCAACGGAGCGATCAGAGTTCACCCCACACTGCCAGTCTCACGAGAGAACAGATTACTCCGCCTGATATTCCATGATTGGAGAATGTTTGAAATAGGCATTGGCGGCACAACAAGAAAGCCAACCTTCATTTTCTCCTCCCCAGGGAAAGAACATCAGGATCGTGCCCCTTAGTTGGAAACAAAGGACAAGTCAAACAAAACCATACACTATATTAAAAGAAAAACCAAAGGGAGTACACGAACCTTACTAAGATCCCTGAAGTTACGGAAGATTATTTACTATCATGGGCGAAGTACCCAGACTTCATAAAAGAAAAAAAAAAACAATATGGCTTCCGATCTTTCGTGTCATCCAACTTACCATCCAGATAAGAGGGCTTCACCATCCAGCAGATGTCGTACTTATTCATCTTGATGAAAGTTAGAAAATGAGACAGTTTTGTCGACATACGAAACTCGACATCCTTCGCCCTAATCATAGTGGCAATCATTATACTCCACCCACTCGGCGCCATTTGGGTCGGGAAATACCTTGAACATGGCCTTATACAGGCAAATGAACCCCTCCCACGGAGTAGTCTAAGACTCGCCCTTCGCAAAAAGTGACAATATCAGATCATCAGGAACTTCATACCATTGACAAAGGTCGGCTAGATCCTCATCTGACGTCAATGCCCCCTAAAAATTCAAAGCAAATTGCATGTCACTCATGCAAAAAATGAGGTCGTGCAGACATGATTAAGTGAGCTTCCGAGCTTGATCAAACTAAAAAAGTTAAAAATAAACGATAGAAGGAAGCTTTGGAAGGTAAAAAAGGTAAAGTTCTTCCAAATTAGGCTTATATATGCTTGACATACGAGAGAAGCAATTTCCTAACCGCTGCATGAGCATTAATTGTAGCACAGAAGTCAAAAAGGCGCTGAAATATGACATCATGGCTCACACATTCCCCATGCACAATCAGCCAGTGGCCTTATCTGCAGCCCTACTAACTAGGGGGAGTAACCGATGAGACATCAAACAATCATCCGATCACGGCCGTACACATGACACGGGTCAACCCTAATATGGAAAGGCCTTAGTGCGGTCTCAAGCAGGCCCAAGCATGGTCCATCCCAGACTCAGCCTAGTCACTATTCAGCCCATAAGTCATGCACCAAAGCCCAAACGAGCCGAACGTGGTACAAATCAAGTATTGGGTCCCAAATAGAGGCAAGCGTTGAAAGGAACTCGGTCATGGACAAGTGAGATCTTGAGCAACGATAAAGTCGATGAAAAAGTGAAATATTCACTATATATGGTGAAAAAAATGAATGAGAAAGGTAAACACTTGCAACCCAATTTAATAGTCTACATCCATCCTTACTTAGTCACCTAACTTTATCATCAGATTGAATTCAACCACCACAACAGTGGTCATTGGCTCACTGTCGTTCATTTTGTAGGTCAGGAATGGATTTGGACGCATCATTTCTTTATGTTTGCAGGAAGAATGGGATGATCTCAATTGATTGACTGATCCATGTGTGTGTGTGTTGGCTTTGATTTTTTCCATCAATCTTAATCCCTTCACAAAGAAGGGCAGTCTACCTCGACAAGTCCGAGTCTAAGCTTGCCTTCCTTGACAGGAATCCGAGTGCCCTTCCTTGGTTAGAATCAAAGCATCCAAGCATATGGAAATTGTCCCTTCCTCAGCAAGAATTAGAATAACTAAGTAATCTTCTTCTCAAACCAAACTAAATTGTCTTTTTCTGCAAGAGCAGTTCTCTTCTTTAGCAAGAATATGAGCTGTCTGAGTCATCACTACTTGCTTTGGATTATTTCTCAACACGAAACTCACAGGCCAAAGTATCCCTCGGCAAGAATTAGAGCTCGATTCTCCTTCCTAGACACTAATCCGCAACCCAATGATGTCTTTTGTCACCATATGGAAGGCGAAGTCCAAGCTAAACACTCTCAGATTAGGAGAAGGGTTTGTTCGAGCAGTCTGGTTGCTCTTGTCTGGACTCTAATCAGGGAAGATGAACCTCGACATCTGTAATTGTATCTGCGTCTCTAGTACATGGGTTCTTCACAGAGTCTGTAAAGGCAAAAATTTGGGCTTCCTGCCAGGTGATGAGAATCACATCAATGAATTTTCTTGTACAGACACTTAAAACATAAATTTGCAATTGAATTCAACACTAATTCAAAATCTCTAATCATATGTATATGAGGAATTCTAAATGTCGAGGAAACGGGCGAGGAAATGGGCGAGGGAAGCGACGTGGCGGGGTGGGGATCGTCCACCCTACTCGGGATGCGCGCACAAAAAATGATGGCACGCATTCCAAGCGGGGTGGACGGTCCCCACCCCGCCACGTCGCTTCCCTCGCCCATTTCCTCGCCCGTTTCCTCGCTGTGTAGAATCGCTCCCTCTATGTATATATACAAATGTAATTCCATAGGCGGCGCCATTGTGCGGTGGGGTATTTTCACAATCACAAATCTTATAATATCGCTCAAGAGACCACACAAAGATTTACATGGTTCTCTCCATAACGGAGAGGTAGTTCATGGCGCGCTCGATCTAATTGAGCACACCCATGCCTTTATTCATCGTTTCTCATATGTTTACATTATTTTTCTCCCCTCTACATTGAATCTATCATCTCCTTATATAAACTAGATATTAACAACACTAAATATCTACCAAAATATCTTACTTAGTTAATTACAAAAATGTCCTTATCAAGATTTTTACACAATGGATTTGGGCATTAATTGGCTTGGACCTAAATGTCTCTGGTCCAATACATCTCAACTTATTGTGCGGGGATTTAAAATATGGTATCTACAATAACGAAAATTCTAAATGTCGAGGAAGTGGGCGAGGAAAACAACGAGGGAGGGAAAGAGGGAGGGAGCCGTCCATCCCCTAGGATGCGTGTATGAAAGATGATGACACGCATCCCGAGGGGGATGGACGGCTCCCTCCCTCTCTCCCTCCCTCGCTGTTTTCCTCGCCCACTCCCTCGACAGGTAGAACAGCTCCTACAATAATGACTCTTGAATATGCAACTAGGTCTGCACTAACACGCCATGTACAAATTTTTTTTACCACTGACTATGTTAAGCCGCAAAAAACAAAATACATTGTCTGATTTTTATTGTAAAATTAGACACCCTAGAAACCTACATATCACCATGTCTGCCTAGTCAGAAATAGACACAAGGACATGTCGGACTTACATCAACCCATGCACAATGAAATGTCCACAATACCAAAATACAAAAGTGGAAACTCAAAACTAAAGCAGGGACAGTTGAGGAGGGAACACTCACTATAAAAGGTGAACGAAGGGTAGAAGAAATGCGTGAATACACATTGCTAATTACATATACTTCATTCTTCCCTACACCGTTATCTGACTTAAGCATTAGAGTGCTTTCAGCCATCACAACGATGGTCCCTGACTCACTGTTGTTCGTTTTGCAGGTTCGAGATCAACAAGGATGGATTTGGATGCATCAGTTTGGTGTCATCCGTGGAGAGACAACAAGTTTTCCTCGAAGCAAACCTGTAAACTCTTTCGAACTAGCAGAGCACCGAGACATGGTCACCAGCTCCATATCTCGAGCATTCAACAACGGCGCCGAGACAGACAACCCTCCTGCTAGGGAAGTCTAACACCATAGCCATGTCAATCCGATCGAGGTAGCCGAACAACCACACGTCCCAGCCACTAAGGTTGTCGCAACTCACCCCTGCATAGATCAGATCCTGCTCCACATGGATCATCTAGCTCAGTTGGTAGAAAGGCTCACCAAGGATTGACAACAGCCATCCGAGAACGATGAAAATCCAGAGAGGTCCCACACCCAAGAGGACGCTTGAGTGCACATCAAAGAAAACAAAAATCTCCTCGTTTAGGAGCAAAGAGCTGGCTGACAGGAAAGCTTGAGAGATGACAGAGACCATGCCCCAAAGAAAGAAAGTACCATGGTCATGAACCCGCTCCGATAGGGGGCAACCAATTCGAATGACCTGTACAATCTCGTTGTCCCTCCATTATTAGAAAAGATCTTGAATGCCCCCTGCCAAAGAAATTCGTCCCTCCGAAGCTCAAATTCTACGATTGAAAATCAAATCCGTTAGATCATCTGCGTCATTACCACCATGTAATGGCGATGAAAGAAAGTTCGAAAATAATCCTGTACAAAAATTTTCCCACTACCCTGAAGAAGGTTGAACTGACCTGGTTCCATAGCCTCCAGCCGAGATCTATCAATTCATTCCAGGTTTTGGCGAATATATTTATCAACAGATTTATCGGGATCCAACGGATCAAAAAGGGTCCTCACTACCCGCTAGCCTCTAGCATGTGCATGATCATACAAAGGAACTAGTTCATTTTCAGTAGCTAGGTGGGTATTTTTGTTTTTAATAGCAATGAGGATCAACACTTCTTCTCGTTGAGACTTAACTTTGTGCGACTCGAGGTAGGGATGGAATCTCAACAGTATATTGACTTTCTTGTTCATGAAGATTTGTGAACTAACTCGTTATCACATTTTTAGCTAACTTCATCTCTAACTCAACATATATATTCACCCACAACCCTATATACCCACTGATGATACACCAAAACGGTCACATCCCTGAGCCATACACGTGTCATGATGATCTTAAGGAATTACGAGCCACAGCGTCAGCCCAATACTGATCCGGCCCAAGCAGTTCCAAACCCGCCCATTGCAATTTGCTAAACGGATCTGAATTCTTATAGGTCGTTAGGCCCATATGTCTCACAACTATCATCAATACCCGTAAGCCCTACTAACACTACTACAAAAAATGGGTTATTCTGACGAATAATATATGACACTAAAGGCATACTCCCAGCGTATTAAGGGTATCCGCTAGAAAAAAGAAAATTTTGGCACCTTTATCTACCAGGATAGTGTTTCTGACGTCTATACTCACCACGAAAATATAAAGAGTGAAATTACTCCGCCCAAATGCTCATTAAAAATCAATAAAATTTATGGCGGCAGTTATAAATCCTAAATTAGCATTTATATACGCCATGAAAGTCCAAAGCTAGAAATATTACAGCGCAATTGTTCATTAAATATTGATATAATTAATGAAAGCGGTTGTAATCTTATACATCAACAGGATATTGAAACCCAAAATTTCAACCACCACTTAACCGTCAAAACCCCTAAAATTTCCATATTCTTCTCGAGTAATGCTATAGGGCCCGGGTCTGCAGCCGGGGGGCGAAAATACACTTTTGCCCCTCACTGGCAGCAAACCCAGACTCTCTAGAATCAGAAATTCTAAATGGCAAGGAAACGAGCGAGGAAAACAACGAGGGGAGGGAGGTGGCGGGGTGGGGACCGTTCACCCCCCTCGAAATACGCGCACAAAAAATGATGGCACACATCCCGAGGGGGTGAACGGTCCCCACACCGCCACCTCCCTCCCCTCGCTGTTTTCCTCGCTCGTTTCCTCGCCATGTAGAATCACTCCTCATTAATTCGTTTGATCGCAACATCGGTACCCCTCCATTTTCCATGATAATCTGTACCGGAAGTGCCAGAGCCAAGTTCCCGCAACTCTTCAAGATCATTATTCTTAATTATCTGCAAAAATAATTCAAAAATTATAAACTAATTAGATAGCAGAATGCTTGAACTGAAACAAAAGGGCGTCTAACCTGTAATCAACCAATTCCATATGAGATTGGTAACCCAATGTTGGCCTTGACATTGGTTTTTGCATCCTGGATTAGACCACCACTGGTGAGCAGATTCACTTTAGAATATTCAAACATGAAAAGACAAATTAAACTCATCGAGCCGCAAATTAAAGGGAATTTCATTCTATCATAGAGCTTCAAAGCTTCTAATCAAGAACAAATTCAACACCATTAATAATATGAACCAATTAAAGGGAATGAAATTTTGTCATAAATAACCAATAAAAATCCAATCTTTAACCCAAATCTCGACAATTCACCAACAATAATCGAAACCCAAACCCTAAAAAGGGAGAAAAATCAAACTTATAAAGAAAAAGGGCCAGACGAGTTGAGCTTCTCTCGAATGAGATCACTCGTGGTGATGTAAGGAACCCCTAGAAGATTCCAAAGTCGACTTGCATAAGTACCCTTTCCTACCCTATGACACCCCAGAAAGACCCATTGAACATTTCTCCCCCAATTCTGATCTCTTCGAAGATGAAGATGGGTTTCTGAAGGAGTTGAAGCAGAAGAGAAGGTGAGGGCTCTTGTGAAAAGAAAACGGCATGTAGATTGGGGGAGAAGAACAAGTCTTTCGATCTTAACAGGCGGTGAAGGGCCGTAATGGGTAATTTGGTGGAGTATGTCTCTAGAAGAAAAGTATAATTCATTAATGAGAGGTGTTTATTGGGAAGCCATCAGAGCAAAATCGGATGGTTTGTATTGATTTACATTGACAATCTCTTGTTATTTATGTTTATCATGCTATTTGCTTACTTCTCCATTCTGTGAACCTATATTTAATCAGAGAAATGACTTCTGGAACGAGGCAATCAATCTTGCTGACTTACACCACCCAAATGTTGTAGCATTCTATGGTGTTGTTGTGGATGGCCTAGGTGGATCGGTTGCTACGGTCACAAAGTATATGGTGAATGGTTCCTTGAGATATGCAATCCAAAAAATGAAAGGTAATGTTGTTGGCTTGGTTTTATGGTATATGCCATTTTTCTATCCATGATTATATGTTGACACTGCTTGGACTTGAACCATATGTCTGACATACATAGAGAGGAGAATGAGCCATTTTTTTCCTTAATCAGGATCCTTGATAAGCGTAAGCGGCTCATGATTGCAATGGATGTGGCCTTCGGAATAGGGGTGGGCATCCCATCCCGCGATCCCGTTCCCGTCCCGATCCCGTCCCGTCCCGTCCCGATTTTTCCGGGTCTTAATGGGATTGAATAATTTCATCCTGATCCCGTCCCGTCCCGATCTAGAATGGGATGGGATGGGATGAAGATTTTCAATCCCGCCAATCCCGTCCCGTCCCGAACTAATTTTTTAATATTAATTATTAATATTTTTATTTACTTATTTATTTATTTTATGAACATTTGCATAAAATGTTCAGGTTTCCAGGCTTCCAGCAGCAGGCCCAGCAGGCTTCCAGCAGGCCTTCCAGCAGGCCCAGCAAGCCCAGCAGGCCCAAATGGGTTTTAAATGCCAAAATAAATGCTAACTCATAGACCCCTCACTCCCACATTGTCTCATGTCCCCTTCAGAACATGGCCTCTTTTTTTATGACCCCTCTCATTTCCATTCATAAAAATCACATTTCCTCTCCCTTACCCTCTCTTACAAACCATTCCTCCAGCCAAAACAAAACATTCCCAAGTTGCAATTGCTTCATTTGAGTTCTGTAACAAAAAATGGAAATTGAATCAGCCAAATGTGAATGTTGTGGTCTCAAAGAGGATTGTACCCAAGACTACATAGACGACGTAAAAGCTAAATTCGAAGGCAAATGGCTATGTGGTTTGTGTGCGGATGCAGTAAGGGATGAGGTGCATAGAGGGAAGAAGGTATATGAAATGGATGATGCTGTGAAGGCTCATATGTCATTTTGTCGAAAATATAAATCGAATCCTGCAGTTAGAGTAGCTGATGGAATGAAGCAGATGCTAAGGAGAAGGTCTGGAGAATTGTCATCCACACAACAAACAACTTCATCTTCTTCAAAGAACTATATGAGATCAACAAATGCTTCAAATCCTTGGTTAGGATAACTTTTTCTTCCGAGTTTCCTATTTTCAATGGAAGATATATTTACTTGATTAAGTTCCTCTCCCTCTTTCTTATGTTCTAATCATGGTGAAGTAATTCTCAGTTTTCTTCAAATTAATCTTGGATTGGTACCACAAGCAACCCCCCTCCTCTCTCTTCCTTTTGTTTGTTTGCTCTGTTCTTCATTTACCATAACTAAAAGTGTATATACTTTGCTACAAGCTTATCAGAAGAAAAAAAAAAATCTATTTTTCACATTTGATGGAAGTCTGTTCCGATATTATCTTCAAAATTTCAACTCAGTCATAATGCTTCTTCAAAGTTATATATCTTTTTTTTTTCTTGTGCTGTGTTTTTCGAAAACCAGTACTCATCTGAAGATGTCATGGAATTGAGAAATTGTAGCATGTCATTGTTGACTATCATTCAATAGTATGGATCATAACTCATTGCTCTCAAGTACTCTCAGCCGCGGATTTTCCATGATCAGTTCTAACATTATAATGGCACTAATGAACAGACACACTTATCAAATGTGATAATGTATTGGCACACATTGCTGTGTATTATTTATTTTTATTTCTTTGAAGTCGTAAAAAAATATGTGAACCTATGCATCCAAAAGGTGTTCTTTAATACTACAAAACAGTTTAACAATTTCCGAACAAAACAAAATTGCTGAAATGAACTTTACTTTTATAAAAGAAAGTGAGTTTTGCTTACAGCGGGCTTCCAGCAGTCCAGGCTTCCCGCTGATCCCGTCCCGTCCCGAACCCGTTTGGGATGGGACGAGGTCGGGATGAGGTTTTTCCCATCCCGTCCCGTCCCGATCCCGAATGAACGGGATGGGATAGGGATGGGCATATCTCGTCCCATCCCGTCCCGTGCCCACCCCTACTTCGGAATGGAGTACTTGCATGGGAAGAATATAGTACACTTTGACCTTAAAAGTGACAACTTACTAGTCAATCTTCGTGATCCTCAACGACCTATATGTAAGGTAAGTGTTTTGCACCTTCAGCTCTGCTTATCCATGTTAAGCTTAATTATTCTAGTGTAAGTTAAAAGTGAATTTTAAAGGTGCTTTTGTGTTGATTGTTTGGGGTTTTATTTTACATGCTATGATAGTTTAGTTTGTTATGATACCATTTCATTTGCATCTATGAAAGAGGAAGTGATGTTGTCTTTAGCATTATTGAAAAAATGAGTGTTACGTTCATTTTTGCCTGCTGCACATTTTGTTACTTCTTTCAGTTGTACTGACCATGTTGTCAGTGGCGAGAAGCGGTGCCTCGGATTGTGATTGATTATATTGCTCCCTTTATTGTAAGGCCGGAATTGCTATGAATGAAAACTTCGCGAAGCTTGTCTCTTGGTATGATAAGGAGTGGAGCTACAGGTAAGGAGTGAAGCTATAAGTAATTTTGATAATATTGTGTTTCATCTCTAATTGGATTGTCTTTTGTATTTAGACTAGCCTTGTTTCTCATTCTAATTATGGTTTTTAAAACTTTAAAGGTAACTAAGTGGATCCTTTCAAATGTTAACAGGTTTGGGATGCTACCCATAGTCAAGTTGTCTTGGAAATGAGGGAGCATGAAATACGTGTATGGTTTATGGATTTTTCACTATCAAATCCTACAAAATTGGCAAGTGCAAGTGATGATAGTGTTGTCAAATGTATTGCAGTAATCTATTTTCTTTGTAATGTACAAGTTATGTTTGTACTTGGTGGATGTCACCTTTCCATAACATATAACAGTCACACTGTATACTTTTGTAAAAACATTGCAGATTTCAGCAATTGAAAAGTTACTAAATATTTGTGGTATATTGTTTTTTTAAAACATTCACAAATCCTGGCGAATACATACATCAGGAAGTTACTTTTCCTGGCAGCTAATATTTATTTTGTGGCGGATACACGTGTCATCCAGTCAACTGTCCTGGCGGATAATATTTAATCTGTGGCGTATACAGGTGGCATCCCCTTCCGTGCTTCTGGCTTTTAAAAGCGCCACTTAGTTTATTGGAATTATATCCGTCGAGGCATATTTTGCTGGCGGATTAAGAAACTTATCCACCGGGACAATCTGTTTCCCGATACCAGCAATCTCGGTGGATATTTTATCAGTCATTGCAGCATTTTCCTGGCGGATATAGCTTTTAATGCACCAAAAATAGGTTTTTCCTGTCATATACTCATCCACCACAATTGGCCTCTTTTGTAGTAGTGTTAGGCAAGTATCTTGAGGATCAACTTCGGATAGACAACTACAACAGCTCTCTGCTTCTAACTAGGAAGCAAATACCAGAGTACACACCACAAGGGAAACTTCCTCTTACGGAATATCCTTAGACAGGAAGCCATCTTTCGCGTATCTAAGAGCACAGTGCTAACAAGAAACTTCCCTCCTATAGCACGACTCCTAATTAGATAATGATATCTACAAATATCTCCTTCCTAAACTACGTCATCGATTGCTTGGTCGAACCAAAACTCTTGCCTTTTAAATAAGACATGAGGTTGGTAAGCTAAGGTACACTACAAATTTCCTGTTTACAGCATTACACCTTCCTCAGATCCCTGTCTAACTTTAGCATCGGAGTGACATCAGCCACCAGCACGGTAGTTCGTGGCTCACGTGTGTTACTTGTGCAGGTTAGCGGAACTAGGTCAAAGTAGATAGTAGGGGTGGGCACGGGACGGGATGGGACGAGATATACCCATCCCTATCCCATCCCGTTCATACGGGATCGGGACGGGACGGGATGGGAAAAACCCCATCCCGACCTCGTCCCATCCCAAACGGGATCGGGACGGGACGGGATCAGCGGCATCCAAAAAATTTGAAGCAACATCCAAAAAATTTGAAGCAACATTTGCCAAAAAATTTGAAGCAACATCCAAAAAATTTGAAGCAATATATATCTGTAATTCTATAAATAATTTGAAGCAACATCCAAGAAGTGATAAACTGTAAATAATGAGCTTCTACACTCGGTACAAACAAAATTTGAAGCAATATCATAGAACACTGCAGTATCATAGAACACTGTATCATAGAACACTGCAGTGATTTATTGTCAATTCGTTATGCAGTATCATAGACATAGAACACTTCATTATGCACATCTCCATGAATATCTCACAATTAACTGGAAAATTTGTTAACCAGATCCCTTTTAGTCTATGGTGTGCTGTACCCAATGACACCAAATGGCAATCATAACCATGACAGGATGCTTGAACCTTGAAACCTTTTTTTGAACTGAAGTTCCATCTATTTCTTTACATATAGAATATGGAAACATAACACCTTCCTCCCTTTTGAAAATGTTTGACAATTGTACCTTCACAAAGTATCTAAATGCCCAGTGGACTCCAAACCTCTCCAAAAAGTGCCTCTACATGTTGAAACCCCAAAAGAGATGATCCTCAGATTTCATGGAGATATTCATGGAGATGCTAAAAAATTAAATATGTTATATACATTAGTATATTTGTATGGGCATCCACAATTTTAAAATAAATAATAAAATAAAAATGTTAATAATTAATATTAATAAATTAGTTTGGGACGGGACGGGATTGAAAATCTCCATCCCATCCCATCCCATTCTAGATCGGGACGGGACGGGATCGGGATAAAATTATTCAATCCCATTAAGACCCGGAAAAATCGGGACGGGACGGGATCGGGACGGGAACGGGATCGCGGGATGGGATGCCCACCCCTAGTAGATAGCAGAAAACGACTGCATCAGTTTGGCATCGTCCGTGGGGACGACAAAGTTCCTAACCTTTCACTAGCATCGCCTCCCTTCAAAACACAGAGAGATGGTGACCACTAGATCACGCAACAACGAAGAACAAGGGGACACGTCAATGCTCAGGATGGCGTTGTACCACCGCTTTCAACGGTTCCAGTGATGCACGGGCAGCAGCCTCATGCCCCCGTGTCATCTCAAATAATGCAAATAACCAAAGCGGTGGAGACCCTCTCGAGAAAAAATCTTCCATCCGCTAATGGAGACCAGGAGCAGCATGGGCCTCTGTCTTCGTAGGATGGCAGAGAGCAAGCACATGAGAGTCAAGCCCCCGCTAGTTTTCATTGGACTAGAGGAGGTTGCGCGGCTAAAGTGGAGCTCGCCGCCAGGGCGGAGTGGCTCGGCCCACAGAACCCCCTCCGCGGAGGGGCACACGACCCAGACATGTTGTATCGTCTCTCTGTCCCACCATTCGTGGATCGAATCATGAATGAAGCTCTCCCAAAGAAGTTCACTCCTCCGAAGCTCGACTTCTACGACGGAACCACCGATCCATTCGACCACCTGCACCATTACCAGCACGTAATGGCTATCAAAAAAGGATCTGAGTTGGTGATGTGTAGAACTTTTCCCACAGCCTTGAAGACGTCAGCACTAACGTGGTTCCACAGCCTCCCGTCGATCGACTCCTTTAAGACGCTGGCAAAGGAGTTCCTAATGCGTTTTGTTGGGAGCTAGGGTTTCCAAAAATGCCCACACTACATACTCTCTCTAAAGCAGAGATCCAACGAGACACTCAAAGAGTATGTCACATGCTTCAACACTCAAAGAGTAAGTCACACGCTTCAACAACTAGCTGACACTCATTGACGGATGCAGTGACAACACAGCCGTGACAACATTCATAGATGGCCTAAATGAGGGAAAACTCTACGAAGACCTCACCTTGGAGTCCCCTCTAGACATGACGGAGCTCCTCAAAAGCGCTCAGAAACACATTACATTAGAGGAGTTGAGGATTGTAAAGAGGGAAACCGAAGGCAAGAAGAAACCCTCCGCTCTTAAGGACAAGAAGGAGGGAAAGAGACGTGCGGATGAAGAAAGTAGCAAGAGAAAGCGCAGTGACAACAGGCCAGAAAAAGCCTCCAACTACGTTGGATCCAGAACCGTGACACTCCTCAATTCTAGCATGTCGGACGTACTAAACTCCATGAAAAATTGGAAAGATCTGAAGTGGCCCCCAAAGCAGTGCGGAGACCCCTCCAAGTGTGACAACGATAAGTACTACGCGTACCACAAAGAAGACGACTGCAAGTGTTTGAGGTATGAAATTGTGTATTGGATCTGCAGGGGAAAACTTCCTGAACTCTGAGACGCGACCAGAACAAACTAGGAATCCAGCGGAAGATGAGAGTTTGTCATCTATAGACTACCCACTGATCGGATTCAGCGGAGAAAAGTGCTTCCCGGTCGGAAAGATAAGGTTAGCAGTAGTGGCAGGAGAGCCGCAACTGAGAAATGTCTTGTTTCTAGACTTCATGGTGGTAGATACACTGTCTACCTACAACCTTATCTTGGGAAGGCCATGGCTCTACCAGATGGAATCAATAGTCTCCACCCTTCACCAGTGCGTTAAGTACATCGCTAACCACTCTGAAGGAACAATACATGGAAACCAACCTATGACATGAGGTTTCCATTACGCCGCACTGAAACAAATAGAGTGCTCCTAGATCCAACTGAGTTCTACGGAGCAGCCTGAACCAGTGCCAAGTCGAATGACGGCGGAAGCATCACAGTCAAGCGGTACAGGAGCAATCTATTTTTTAGCCAAGCGGAACGAAAAGGCCGAGGCAAACAGGAACACAACCCCGACCTTTTGTCAGTGTGCGGATAAACCCCCTACAAGGTTTACTCTTCAGTAACCTCTGTAACGCCATCAAAGCCCAACAGTCCGCTGAGAACACTAATAATCCACAAGGGCCGTCCAAATTCGCATCAGGGCCAGGATCAATCTCTCTCCGTCAACAGTTAGTCTTTTTCAATTGTTTATTTCCCTTTCCATAGTCAATGTAGAGTTTGGGTTCTTAAAGACTTATGTGATTTGCAATTATTTAAGAAATAAATAAAGAATTACAAAAACAAACTCTATTGATTACTGGAAAGATGTAACAACAAACTCTTTGAGGTAGATACAAAAGACTACATACTACAAGCATCTGACGATCCAACTACGTAAGGTATCTGAAGAAGCCCATGCAAGCTATTTGCAAGTGACAGCAAAG
Source organism: Berberis vulgaris (assembly GCA_963556465.1). Lineage (NCBI taxonomy): Eukaryota > Viridiplantae > Streptophyta > Magnoliopsida > Ranunculales > Berberidaceae > Berberis > Berberis vulgaris. Next base: position 48,594,947 of record OY747136.1, read on the forward strand.
ATATTCAATGGACTTTGTTCGACCCCTTCCCAAGATAAATGACAAACTATCAGAGGGAATTGAAAGGACAGAGCATATGATTGCTCCGTCGAATCACCCCAGAAAAGCGACCTGCCAACAACGACGCAGACCTTACACTGGACAACTGACTTCCTCGAAAGGCGTCCTACCCTCTTGCAGACTTCCTCAAGTAGTTTTTGGCCTCCCGAAGAGGATAGAAAAAGGCGGATGAGGATGGTCACAAGCGACGAAGCAGTCGAGGTCTCACAGTGCGGCCAAGCGAGAACACTTTTCCCATGCGGGGGACCTGGGGTGATTGAAAGCTACCACCACCGAAAGCATCACGCATCCGCTAACACTTCGATCAACCATGAGTTAGCAGATCAAACCGCATACACGCGGACACAAGTGGCACGAAGTAACACCAAGGCATCTCCCTTGATAAAAAAAACCCATACTACTTCTCTGCAATATGAGAAGAAATCACGAGATCTCAGCAGATCAACTACTTGCCCACCTAGAACAGGTGACCACGCATAACAACAATTATGATCGGGGCTGGTCGGTGTAAATGTTAGAACATTCGAAGACCTCAGAGTCTAACGATACCAACGAATGCAAGAGTCTAAGGTATGAGGTTGAGTACTGGATCCGCAGGAGCAAACTAAAAGAATTCATGAACTCTAAGAAGCGACCAGAACGAACCAGGGACTGGGGGGAGTCAGTGAAAGAAATAGATAAGGATACTCCAGGGATAATTTATGTCCTTCATGGAGTCGGACCGAGTGAAGACCAGTCATATAGGTCCCGCAAGCAGACTCTACTGGAGATGCAAACACAACCCGCGGACGAGGACAAACGCATTTGCCACTTGAGGATTCAGAGCCCCATTCCCACCTTGACCTTTACGGACAAAGACCTCGAAGGAGTTTGAGAGCCGCACAACAGTCTCCATTGCAAGGTGGGAGGTAAAGAGAGTTTTGGTGGACACATGAATCTCGCTCAACGTCCTGTTCTACAACGCATTCCACAGTATGGACCTCAAGGAGGAAAACCTGATGTCCTTGGATCACTCGCTGATTGAATTCAGTGGAGAGAAATGCTTCCCCATCGGAAAGATAAGGTTAGCAACAGTGGTAGGAGAACCGCAGCTAAGAAAGGTTTTGTTTCTAGACTTTATGGTAGTAGACGCACCATCAACCTACAACCTTATCTTGGGAAGATCGTGGCTCCACCAGATGGAAGCAGTGGTCTCCACCCTTCACCAGTGCGTGAAGTATATCGCTAACCACTCCGAAGGGACAATACGTGGAGACCAACCTACAGCACGAGGCTGCCATTACGCTGCACTGAAACAAATAGAGTGTTCCCAGATCCAACTGAGTCTTATGGAACAACCTGAACTAGTGCTATGTCGAGTGATAGCGGAAGCACTATAGCCAAGCCGTATAGGAGCAATATGTTTTTCAGCCAAGCGAAACGGAGAGCCAAGTCAAACGGGAACACGACCCCCCCGATTCTTCAGTAACCTCTATAACGCTAGCAAATCTCGACAGTCCGCTGAGAACACTAACAATCCGCAAGGGCCATCCGAGTTCACATCAGGGCCAGGATCAATCTCTCTCAGTCAACAGTTAGTTTTTTCGATTATTTATTTCCCTTTACATAGTCAATGTAAAGTTTGGTTCTTAAAGACTTATGTGATTTGCAATCATTTAAGAAATAAAGGAAGAATTGCGAAAACAAACTCTATTCATTACTGGAAAGATGTAACAACAAGCGCCTTGAGGCGGATACAAAAGACTACATACTACAAACATCTGAATACAGTATGACATGAAGTAAAGACTCGCTTGGACTATCTAACTACGTAAAGGCAACCGAAGAAGACTCTACTCTTCAACCTCTTAGCAAAAACTGGAATGAGCAAAAGCGGGATGAAAATATCATGTTCAACGTTTCTGCGGACATACCCCTCAAATATGGTATGAGGTGGTGCAAAATCGGCAACCAAAAACACCTCCAAAAATTTACGGCCAACTTACAAGCTTGATCCGATCAACTAGATGAACTTGGGACAAGAATCAGGCAGACGCGAAACGCATGCACTTTCTTGCAGCAGGAAAAATAGGGACGTCTGAGAGTCAATGGCCCACTCCGACAGGCCATGTCCAATTCCACCTCACCCCGGATGTCGACTTAGCTAATCGAGAAGCGGTGAAGGCAGACACTCGGACAATAGCTGCTGGTGTTATCTCTGAAAGTAAACATTCAAAAACAACAATAGCAACACATGAACGACAAACCCTTCCCTTGGAAGAGAGTGCGTACTTCTTCTCAGCAATGTGAAAAGAAATTTTGAGATCTCAACAGATCAACTACGTGCCCACCTAAATCAGGTGACCACGCATAACAGTGATTATGATCATGCCTGATTGGTGTAAATGTCAGAACATTCGAAGACTCCATTGATGGAAATCTCCCTTCAGCCTTTGGAAAACCCAAAACATTTTTTTAAAACAAGAACATTACAAGAGACACGCTCTACAAAAGATAGTGCCTACAACGATGGAAGAACACTATTATATAGACATGATGGTACACCAAACAAGCACCCCAACATTAACTGTCAAGCATTTTATACCGTATGGGAAATGAAGAGACGACGGTTCCCAAGGAAACTGCGCAAACTACGTTTGTTCAATTAATGGCGTTGTACGCAACCCCATCAATTAAGGGGGAGTAACTGATACTCAATCGTCCCCCAGTTTACGCCGTACACGTGTTACCGCACGATATATGTCGTACATGTAGCACTACCATACAGGAAACCCAAACTCTTTCGTTACGGGCCCAAAGGCTCGGCTCACCATTCAAACAATATTCTGCTACATGCTAGCACGAGCACAAATCCAAATCAACTTTGACGCATAGATCGTACCTACGGCTCACTGTTTGATTTAAGGTAATGTTGTCCACACAATGCGCGACACTAGCGGACATGGGTTCGCACGCCCTCAAACGGGCGGAACCTCTCTCTAATCGAACAAGCTTAGTTAGCCAAGGCTGATGACAACAGCTTTCGGTGCGTCCCGACACCTAGTCCACCCAGCGCGGATTTCGATGGTTTAGGAAGTGGGAGCCTGATTAGCGCTATCACGCCTTGCAGCGACGACTCGCCAGGGACCATTGCTCCCTTTGAGGTTGATGATCGCCGAATCCGATCAGGTAAGCCTAACCGGTGATGACTAACAACGAAATGTTCTGATCAAAGCCCAGAGCTGTAACCCCCACTACGCGGGTGTAGATGGTTTGGAAGGTGGGAGCCTAGTCAGTCTTGAACTGATTTCGACGGCTCGCCATGAGACTACTGTTTTTCAGCGTGGCCGCCGTATTACCAACCCTGGACTTGTAGCCCCCACTGTGCGGGTGTAGATAGTTTAGAAGGTGGGAGCCTAGTCAGTCCCGAACTGATTTCGACGGCTCGGCACGGGACCGCCTCTTTTCAGCGTGGCCGTCGAATTGCCAACCCTAGACTTGTAGCCCCACTGAGCCAATGTAGATAGTCTGGAAGGTGGGAGCTTAGTCAGTCGCGAACTGATTCCGATGGCTTGCCTCAGAACCACTGTTTTTCAGCGTGGTGGCCAAAAACTCCCAAATTTGTAGCTTGATGCGCACAGGTGTAGATGATTTGGAAGGTGGGAGCCTAGTCAGGCCCGAACTGATTCCGACGGCTTGCCACGGGACCACTGCTTTTCAGCCTGTCGCCAAACCCCTTTGACTCGAACTTATAGCCCCCACCGCGTGGATGTAGATGGTTCGAAATGTGGGAGACTAGTTAGTCTGCGATTGATGTCGACGGCTCGCCACGAGACTACTGCTCTTCAGCGTGGTCGCCAAATCCTTACTCCTTGAAACTGTAGTCCACATTGTTCGGACATAGATGGTTTGGAAGGTGGGAGCCCCAAGCAGCTCGCCACGCGACCACTGCTCGGATACGAAACAGCGATCGCAAAGTCAAATCTAGCTAAGTCAGTGTCTTCACACTCAAACGGACTTGCATCCTATCAACAAAAAGACAACTTGCGCCAACACACAGATCATCGGGCTAGTGCCCAAATAAATGCTATATGGTGTGTCAGTTCAAGCTTAAGACACCTGACTCGGCAAAAACGCTTCAACGCGTACGCTCGGCTATCACAACTCGCCCAAAGCAGCAACTACAGCCGACCAATCATACAAGCAAGGCAAGATTCCAGGAGCTTACCTCGAGGACAAAACAATAGCCCAGGCAAATCAACCCTAGGCTAAACTGTCCACAAAGTGACCCCCATCGGACATGACTATGCAACAGTGACTTCGAGTCACTCGCAATGAAAACGGTCAAGCTTCTGGCAGCAGACAGATCACTCGACATCCTAATGATTCAACCAGCCTATGCCAAAGCAATACGACAAAAATACAGAGTTCACTCCTTATCAGGAGAAGGTACAAACAAAAGAGCTAAGCTTAGCGGGGGAAGGAGCAAGAGTCGCTTCCACACGCACCACAACCTGGGCATCAGGGTCCGAACTGTCCTCCTCGTCTGATGACGCAAAGGTGACAGACAAGTTTACTTACGACATCTTCTTATAGCGGTCGGGATCCCACTCCGGATGCTCCTCTTTCATCAGCGCTAGCAGCTCCAGCCTGTCGCGTACGACCCAACAAAATTTGCATTTGCTTTGTTCCTGCAGAAGCTCTTCCTCTCACATATTCACATCAACAAATTCACGCTCCAATAGCTTCAACTTGCCTATCAGCTAGTCAACCTGAGACTGCTCTGTGGCCAGACTATTCTTTACAGCACCGAGCTCATGCCATCCCAATTCGAGCTGGTCCTCGGGCTTCCTTGCCTCTCGGGTATTGAACTCCACATTAGATTCCAATTGTTGCTTCTGAATAGCCCAGTCAGTTTCCTTCGAAGCATTATCTTCAGCAAGAGACTGCAGTTCAGAATGCGCTTCAGCAGCAGCTTCCTGCGCAGCCTCCACGTCTCGGCAGACTAGGTTCAACTCCTACTTGAGTTCATCTCTCTCGGACACCGCCTTTACTAGTTCACGCTCAAGGGCCTCCGGATGAGCCCTCTGAGTCTCAGCAACCACGACTGACTCCAACCCCTTTTTTCTCAGCCTGCTTTTGCAGTCGCTAAATTTCATAAAGCGCATCAGAGTACAGTGCCTACATGTGCGAGAATACACGCTCCATGGTGTATACCCTCTAACGAGTCGCCTCGACTTCCGTCCCAGCAACGACCACCTGACTTAAGAGAGACATACCCAACATAATTTACTTTAAACCTTTATCTATACACCCTTCTAGTGTATCCTTCTCGATTTTCAGAGCGCAATCCATCAGCCAGCTGTGACGGTTGCTTATATGCTTCCTCAAAACATACTCCACATCAACATATTGGTGTCAGACCAGAGTGCTCATCCTTACCAAGTCTGGTGCAAACAGGCTTATCCGCGCATTCGGATGAAGCTTTCCCGGATCAGGAATCACGTCTGCACCACCCTTCGCAGTTGCCACTGTTCCTAGGCTATCCTCCGCTAATTTTCCCTTGTCACGAACAACTGGCACTTTAGAGCAAGACGACCTGACTAGATCCGGAGGGAGAGGAGTAAGCGAATTGTCCAAAGGACCCTCCAACACTTCGAGCTGTGGCCTAGAACGAGATGGTGAACAATGCGGACTACATGAAACTTGGCTTGCACCACCACGATCATTATCAGATAGCACACCAGCGGGACGATCAGATTCCACAACCTCAGGAGGATATTGGAACAGTTCTGTGCAAATCAACACCGGCAGAAGCTGCCATAACAACCCGCACCAGCCACTCATTCAAAGCTTCAGCCCTGCGCTTCACTAAGATTCAACATGTCTTCGGCCTGCGCATCAGTCTACGCCCTGATAGACTAGTCAGACTCGCACTATTCTCTTACTGGAGCGGGTCGTGCTGAAGGTGACCCAGTTTTGACACGAGACCTCTTCAAACTCACAAAATAGGCTAGCGTCTTAGACGTCTCCTCCACGTCAGATAGAAAAATGAGTTTTGGCCCAGCAGTTTTCCTCTTCCTGGAAGGGGCCCCATCTTCAAGTTTAACCCGTGATGCTCAGTACATAATGGGGGCTATGTGTCAGTTGTCCCACAGTTTACTACATCCACCACATTCCTCGTTGACAAGCGGCGGAACGTCTTTATAGTATTTTGCTATTCTATGGTAAGGGAATTAATGGAAAACTGTTCTGCAAAGAAACACCCGCAACAATTAGCCAACCTACAATCAAGCATAGCAAAGTTAAGAGAAAAAGTTACACTTACAAAGCGCCCTGAACTCTCGTTCGAGCGAATGACCCTTGAACCGGAAGTACTTTGAACCGCAGGGGCCAATAAGCAATATTTTTGCCAAAACTTAAAGTCGTTTGGAAAATTCATGAAGCAAGCCGACGACGTCATCTTGCGGATAACATTACCCTTCAACCGAGGAGAAGTCATCAACTGGATTACCCGCGGAGTCACGCGCACGCGGACCTCCTTTGCCCTGATCAAAATGAAGAAGATAATCCTATATCCATTAGGCCCCAATTGGGCGGAAGAATCCCAAGGAGGTCCAAGAATTCCTAAATCACATCCAGAACGGGAAAACACACTCCAGTTTGAAGCATCCCACGATGCAAGCTGATGAACCCCGCCGGTGGCAACATTGGCGTTTGGTCACCCTTCAGGACATACAACGACAGGTCCTCGGGGACCCCAGACTTTGTACGAATTTCAGTGAGACCGGGCTCGAAAAATGACATGTCTTCGAAAAACTCCAGGCCCTTTGTCAAGGTTGCGTCATCAAGAAGGTCTTGTTGAGCCATGAAAAAGACGAACATGACAGTATCTTTGAAGGCAGAGAAAATAAGAGTCAGACTTCGTACTATGGATGACCTAAATAGGGATTAGGTTCCCGATTCTCTTCGCTGAACCGGCTCACGTTCAATTAATGCAGCGCGTGACTCAAGCAACGATTCAGACTCAATCATCACTAGTGGTGTATCTTTTCAAAAGATGACTTAGCGAACCGATGTGACGACCCACTAACTTGGGAGGAGTAGCTGATGATACACAAAAATGGTCACATCCCTAAGCCATACACGTGTCATGATGATCTCGAGGAATTACGGGCTCAGCGTCAGTCCAATACTGATTTGGCCCAAGCGTTACCAAGCCCGCCTAATTCAGTCCTTCAGACGGACTTGAACTCTTACAGCATGCTAGGCCCACATGTCTCACAACTATCCTCAATACCCGTAAGCCCTACCAAGGCAAGTATCTCGATGACCAGCTTGGGACAGGTAATTATAGCAGCCCTATTTTTCCAACTAGGAAGCAAATACCAGAGTACATACCACGCAGGAAAACTCCCTTTTACGGATTGTTCTTGACTTAGGAACTATCTTCTGCGTATCTCGGAGCACAGGGCTAACAAAGAACTTCTCTTCTACAACACGACTCCTAATTAGAGAAGGATTTCCACGAAGATCTCCTTCCTAAACTAAGCCTTTGATGGCCTGGTAGAACTAGGACTCCTGCATTATAAATAAGACAAGAGGTTGGTAAGCTAAGGTACGCTACAAATTACCGGTTGACAGCATTACAACTTTCTCAGATCCCTATCTGACTTTAGCATCAAAGTGTCATCGAGCACCACAACGGTGGTCCGTGTCTCACGTGCGTAACTTGTGCAGGTCAGCAGGGAGCGAAAAACAACTGCATCAATTATTTTTACAGTGTAGCAAACATAGCCTTATTGTTTCCTTCGTGAAATTTGAGTTTTTTATTTTATTTTATTTTATTTTATTTTACTTACAACAGTTCTTTACCAACAACATTTTGCTTCAATGGTTGACCATGATCATCATCTTCAACCTCTAACAACTCTTATTGGTCCACAACTTTGTCAACATCAATCATCTTCTTCTTCACCTTCCTTTTTTCTCTAATTCTGCTCAGATTTCGTCCTCACTTTTAGGATTTCTCTCCCTTACACACTTAGGCTTTATATGTTTTGTCACAATGAAATGGGATTCCAAAATTTAGGGTTTTTTTTTTCTAATTAACAAATCTCGATTGTCAATCTTATTATAATAAATTGAACGATCCTTGACCCAAGTAAATAAGGGATATTTAGAGTTTTGTTTTTTTGGTTCTGAATAGAGTTAAAAGTCTTAGTAAAAAGTTTTACACTTTAAAAAAAATATTTCTTTTTAGCTTTGATCGGAAGTTGAAGTTCTGATTGGAGTAAGCACTATTGTGGGTGCTGATTACTTAACACTGAGTGTCTAATAAAAATTTATTCCAATAATAACCTCACAATAAATTTGTAATGATTGTTGCTACCCTCTCCTCTAACAGCCCATTTTCCCCCCTCATCTTTATAATGCGAGTAGTGCCTCTACCGTAGCCACCTCCCTCCCAAGCCTCCCTCTTCATATTCTTCTTATTCCTTTTTCACTTTCTCTTCCTCTTCCTCTCTATTGAAGATTATATGAGGAATAAAGAGAGATATAAGGTGATTTCGAGGAGTAGTGGAAATAGGTCTCAATAGTATTTGAAAGGAAAAAAATAGGTGGAGAATGGGGTTAATATTGGTGGTTGTGGTGTGCGGTGGGAGTTGTGGTGGTGGTAAAAAATGTAAAAAAATTCAAGTCAACACCTAAAAAAAAACTTTTAATTTTACAACTTCTAATCAGCAGCCCATTTAGAAGCAAAACAAAAAGGGTGTTTTTTTTGTTATGAATAGACTAAGAAGTCTTAATAAGAAGTGAGACGCTTTAAAATGAGTATTTGTTTTTAGTTCTGATCAGAAGTTAAAGTTTTGATTGGAGTAAGCGGCATGAGAGTTTTGATCACTTAGCACCGAGTGCTTAATGAAAATAAATTCCAATAATAACCTCACAATAAATTCATAATGATTACTACTACCCTATTCTCTACCAACATCCCCTCTTTATTATGCAAGCAATGCCACAATCGTTGCCATCACCCTCCCTGGCCTCCCATCCTCCTCATCTTTTTTGCGCTCTTTCTCTTTCTTTCTATTGAAGATTGTATGAGGAATGAAGATAGGTATCGGGTGTTTTCGATAGTGGTGGAAAAGGATCTCAATGGTATTTGGAGGAGAGAAAACAGGTGGAAAAGAAGGTTAATGTTGGTGGTTTGTGATGAGCAATGAGAGTTATGGTGGTGGGCAAAAGTGTAAAAAAATTTCAAATCAGCCCTTAAAAACAAACACCATTTTATTTTACGGCTTATAATCAGTAGTTATTTAGAAGCAAAACAAACAGTTCATTTAGAACTTCTAACTCTAGTTAGAGCGTAGCTTTTAATCACTTAAAAAAAACTCCACCAAACAGTTTATTAAAAAGCTCGTTCTCTAGTTAAAGTTAGGTTCTTAGCACTTAGAAAAAAACAAAATGACCCACCGGTTCACTACTAGAATTTGTGAGCATGAAGAGGCAACTATATCCTCACCAGGATGTCGACGCGTTTTACGTGCGCGAATATTCAGTACCTTTTTATTTTATTTTATTACAACCTTTTAATAATAAGTAAAAGTTATTATTGAAATTCTAAACAAAATAATTATCTATAATTTTAAGGGCCTATGTATAATTTACAAATAATTAAGGGTTTCGAATAAATGATGTTAGAGACTTAAGTATAATTAATAATATTTAAGAGGGACAAGTTTTTTTATCGTAAATAATATGAATTTGGGAGGTTTTAAAATGACAAAAATACCACTGGCCACTATTCACCTAACTATTGGTTATTTTTGTAAATATAATAGAGTTGGGAGGATATTTTGGACATTTAAAAAAATAGAACGAAATCCAAATGGATAATGTTCATAATGGGAGCTGACATTAAGGCTTCGCTTGGTACACAGTAAAAGAATGCATAATGCATAAGTTTACGATAGTTACATAAACTAGGCGCTTGGTTGACTTTACGAAAAACTGTTATTGGAATTTGAATTCAGGACCTCTGCATTTCCTAATTATAAAATTTTGCAAGACTTTGCGGAACAAAATTTCCCGAATTACTTTGCAAAACTCTCATCATCTCCTCGAGTACCCCAACTTTTTCATAAACACCCTAACCACCACCACTTTCATAGCTACCATAGTCGCCAGTTCCATGACCACCATACCATAACCATCACAACCACCACCACTATCATAGCATAATCACCACAACCAACACTACATCACTTTTATCACCATAATCGATACCGTTGCGCGCCACCACCACAATCACCATAACATAACAACCACTACTACCACAATTATCATAACATAATCACCATAACCAACACCACCACACTGTTACCACCATAATCGTTGTCGTCGCACACCAACACCACAATTACCATAACATAACAACCACCGCCATTGCCGCTACCATAGCCACCACCACTACTACCACCACCATAAAAACCATCACAACCACTAGTACCAAAGTCACTGCCGCCCCCACTACCACCATCACCGCCAACTCCACGATCACCGCTACCATATCAGACTCACCACAATCACCTCTAATACCGCCACAACTACCATAACATAACCACCACCACCACCACTGCTATAGCATAATTGTCACAAACACCACCACCTTTAGTACTGTCATCGCCACAACCACAATAGCTACTGCAACCATCACCACCTTCAGAACTGTCATCGCCACAACTACCATAGCTGCTGCAACCACCACCATTTTAACAACCACCGCCATTGCCACCACCACCATCATCATTGCCCACGTTTGCAACCACCTTCATCACAATCACAACCACAATCACCGCCACCATGACCCTACAACAATTACTACTATCATCATTACCACCACCTACAATCACTTGTCTAGTTTGCATAAGTTTTCCTTAGTTACTACCAAGCATTTGTAAAGTAATGTATTGCGAACTAATGCAATATAAACTAATGCATGTGCATTGATTTACAATATATATTATTTTACTGTTGTGTACCAAGTCGAGGATAAAGATTGCACCCCCCCCCCCCCCCCCCCCCCACCAAAAAAGAAACAACAAAAAAAGAGAGAAAATAGAGCAATACATGTGCGAGCAGGGAGCAAAGTGTGAAGAATCGCACGCCTAGGAAGAAGAATCTGGACACACTCTCCTTCTCCCGCCCATTCTGAAGAACTAAAGGAAAGGCAAGGCAAGTCAAAACCACTCCCCTTCCACTCTCAACAACTCTTCTTCTTACGATTCAAACCCATCTAATAACATGAATTATTACCCCTTGGAGTCCAAAATCTTGCAATTTTGCCTCTTATTGTCTTCTTTAGATTTCGGTTTTATCGTTCTTCCAGTAAAATTGGGGCTGGATTTGGGTTTGATGTTTGCCTAAGCTGTTTGGGGTTTAGGGTTTCAAGGTAACTCGATCACGTCGATTGCGTGCCATGTGTTGGGTTTTGATGGAAGTGGAGTTCACATCCATTACATTTGAATGATGAAACAAACCGGATGTGTGGATTTAGCTGTTTGGGGTTTAGGGTTTCAAGGGAACTCGATCACGTTGATCGCGTGCCATGTGTTGGGTTTCCATGTAAATGGAGTTCACATCCATTACATTTTAATGACGAAACAAACCCGATGTGTGGGTTTAGCTGTTTGGGATTTAGGGTTTCAAGGGAACTATTTGGATGATGAAACAAACCCAATGTGTGGGCTTAGCTGTTTGGGGTTTAGGGTTTCAAGGGAACTGGATCATGTTGATTGTGTGCCATGTGTTGGGTTTCCATATAAGCGGAGTTCACATCCATTATATTTGAATGATGAAACACACCCGATGTGTGGGTTTAGCTGATTGGGGTTTAGGGTTTCAAGGGAACTCGATCACACCGATTGTGTGCCATGTGTTGGGTTTCCATGGAAGCGGAGTTCACATCCATTACATTTGAATGATGAAACAAACCTGATGTGTGGGCTTAGCTGTTTGGGGTTTAAGGTTTCAAGGGAACTCGATCACGTCGATTGTGTGCCATGTGTTGGGTTTCCATATAAGTAGAGTTCACATCCATTACATTTGTAATATGAAACAAACCCGATGTGTGAGGGTTTCAAGGGAATTCCATCACGATGATTGTGTGCCATGTGTTGGGTTTCCATGGAAGCGAAGTTCACATCCACTACATTTGAATGATGAAACAAACCCCATGCGTGGGCCTGTTTGGGGTTTAGGGTCTCAAGGGAACTCGATCACGTCGATTGTGTGCCATGTGTTGGGTTTCCATGGAAGCGGAGTTCACATCTATTACATTTGAATGATGAAACAAACCCAATGTGTGGGCTTAGCTGTTTGGGGTTTAGGGTTTCCATCAAAGTGGAGTTAACATTCATTACATTTGAATGATGAAACAAACCCGATGTGTGGGCTTAGCTATTTGGAGTTTAGGGTTTCAAGGGAACTCGTTCACGTCGATTGCGTGCCATGTGTTGGGTTTCCATGGAAGCGGAGTTCACATCCATTAAATTTGAATGATGAAATGAACCTGATGTGTGGGCTTAGCTGTTTGGGGTTTAGGGTTTCAAGGGAACTTGATCATGTCGATTGCGTGCTATGTGTTGGGTTTCCATATAACTGAAGTTCACATCCATTACATTTGAATGATGAACAAACCCGATGTGCAGGCTTAGCTATTGAGGGTTTAGGGCTTCAAGGGAACTCGATCACGTCGATTGTGTGCCATGTGTTGGATTTCCATATAAGCGGAGTTCACATCCATTACGTTTGAATGTTGAAACAAACCCGATGTGTGGGCTTAGCTGTTTTGGGTTTAGGGTTTCAAGAGTTTCCATAAAAGTGAGTTCATATTCATTACGTTTGAATGATGAAACAAACCTGATGTGTGGGCGTAGCTATTTAGGGTTTAGCATTTCAAGGGAACTCGATCACGTCGATTGCGTGCCATGTGTTGGGTTTCATATAATTGGAGTTCACATCCATTACATTTGAATGATGAAACAAACCCGATGTGTGGGTTTAGCTGTTTGGGGTTTAGGGTTTCAAGGGAACTCGATCACGTCGATTGCGTGCCATGTGTTGGGTTTCCATGGAAGCGGAGTTTACATCCATTAAATTTGAATGATGAAATAAACCTGATGTGTAGGCTTAGCTGTTTGGGGTTTAGGGTTTCAAGGGAACTTGATCACGTCGATTGCGTGCCATGTGTTGGGTTTCCATGAATCCATATAACTGAAGTTCACATCCATTACATTTGAATGATGAACAAACCCGATGTGTGGGCTTAGCTATCGAGGGTTTAGGGTTTCAAGGGAACTCGATCACGTCGATTGCGTGCCATGTGTTGGGTTTCCATATAAGCGGAGCTCACATCCATTACGTTTGAATGTTGAAACAAACCCAATATGTGGGCTTAGCTGTTTGGGGTTTAGGGTTTCAAGGGTTTCCATAAAAGTGGAGTTCACATTCATTACGTTTGAATTATGAAACAAACCCGATGTGTCGGCGTAGCTATTTAGGGTTTAGCGTTTCAGGGGAACTCGATCACATCGATTGCGTGCCATGTGTTGGGTTTCATATAATTGGAGTTCATGTCCATTACATTTGAATGATGAAACAAACCCGATGTGTGGCCTTAGCTTTTTGGGGTTTAGGGTTTCAAGGGAACTCGATCACGTCGATTGCGTGCCATGTGTTGGGTTTCCATAGAAGTGGATTTCACATCCATTACATTTGAATGATGAAACGAACCCGATGTGTGGACTAGTTGTTTGCGGTTTAGGGTTTCAAGGGAACTCAATCATGTCGTTAGCGTGCGATGTGTTGGGTTTCCATATAAATGGAGTTCACATCCATTACATTTGAATGATGAAACAAACCCAATGTATGGGTTTAGCTATTTGGGGTTTAGGCTTTCAAGGGAACTCGATCACGTTGATTGCGTGCTTTGTGTTGGGTTTCCATAGAAGTGGAGTTCACATCTGTTACATTTGAATGATGAAACAAACCCGATGTGTAGGCTTAGTTGTTTGGGGTTTAGGATTTCAAGGGAACTCGATCACGTCGTTTGCGTGCCATGTGTTGGGTTTCCACATAAGTGGAGGTCACATCCATTACATTTGAATGATGAAACAAACCTGATATGTGGGCTTAGCTGCTTGGGGTTTAGGGTTTCAAGGAACCTGATCACGTCAATTGCATACCATGTGTTAGGTTTCCACCACATCCATTGCATTTGAATGATGAAAAACAAACATGATGTGTGGTTTTCATTGTTGAGGACTAGGATTCCCATGGAATTCTAAGTGGATTCCTATTCGTCATAATTGTCAATTAATCATACTTTCCTTGTTTGCGCTTATGAAGCCACTTCCCACATCACCATGGTACTTGGCCAGATTTGTTTTTCCAGAGACTTTGTCAATCCTTTTAATTTATTTGATTATTTAGTAGTAGATTCCCAGCACGATAAGGTTTCCTACTCTAGAAGAGGTTTTATGGAACCATTCTTAAAATCTTTATCCTTTTTTTTTTTAAATTTTTATTTATTTATTTTGAGAATAACTAATCGTTCCATGGAATTTGAAGAATCAACCTAACCATATTTACCTGGAACGTGGTTCACACATGTATGTGGTACGGGTACTGGGGACAATACTGTGGCGGTACACGGTAACACTATGTTATTGATGCGGCAAAAAATCACCGATTAATCGTGATTCAGGATATGACTCAACTGAATTGGACGAAATCAGTTGGGGTTTAGCGGACTTTGAAAAATTGGCGATAAATCGACGAGTCACTGATTAATCAGCCCAGCCGACTCGCTGATTTATCGCTATAACTTATTTTACTGATATAACTTATATCGGTTTATTTATAAATGATTGAATGCAAATTATTTTTACTGATATAACTTCATTTATGAATGATTGAATATATATTGCTATTCACTGGTAGAGTGATGTTGCTAAGTGCTAACTTGCTGTTACTTATGTTGTGTTGGTTGTTCCTAAACAAGTCCAGGTACCTACAAAGTTAAATTCAGCTGTAAATTAGTAAATATTAAACTATATAATTAATATTTAAAGTAGACCGATTAAATCCGATTAATCCCCCTTAATCGTAATTCGGTCCTAGACCGCGCTGCGACCGCTTTCCGATTTAATTGCATTGGCGGTAGTACCCTTCGGAACAGAGTTTGGGGTTGGGGGTTGATTTGAAAGTCTTTTTTGGGTTGTGGTAATTAGTATATGTAACTATGCGCTAAAAAAAATTCATAAATTGCACAATAAATAAATACTAATTTACTGTGTAATCAAACACTTATAGAATTTATTACACAAGCAATTAAGTAGCTAATGTTGAACTCTTTTTCTTTTGTCATTTGAGCTTGATCCGTTTCCCTTACAAATTTTGATACGATAGTCTGTTGGGAACAAACAGCTGGCCCTCTAAAAGTGATTCGAGCTTGTATATTTTTCTTATATTTGGGAAGATCTTAAGAGATTTAAATAGAAACGTTTTCTTAAAAAATGTATTTGTATAGTTTCAAAATTTTATTTGCTTAAGAAAGTTGATATTGAATCAATACACAATAAAACGATTTCATCAATTTTGCAAGTTGATATGGAAGATCTTACTGATTTATATTGTTATTTTTCATAAAATTATTACATAAGCTGATTTCTTACTGATTTATATTGTTATTTTTCATAAAAATATTACATAATTATATCATCTAGGAATATACATCTATTGTGTTCCAGTACGCCAAATGAATACGTTCCAGTATGCCACTTTTGGTGAATTGGTGCGGGAACACACCATGTTCTGGGTCAAAATTCCCGGAATGCGGCTCACGTGGTGGTGGTGGTGGGGGGGGGGGGGGGGGGGGTGTGTGTGCAGGAACTGGGTACATATGAACCTAACTCTGCAATATGTGCGTGATTGTTCCCTTTTGGTGAAAACTGTATTTGCTTTTGTCACACTCCACCAGTTCCTCTGGGGTTTGCCATTAACTCATTTAATTACATTCCTCCTTTTAATTTATTGATCTATGTGAAATTTCTTCTCACAGGAAGCTGTTTCTAAACACGTTCATGATTATCTTGCAGCTAACATTTGAAGGACGGCCAGGGAAATGAAGAAAGGCCTACAATTTAATATTGGGGATTTAGCAGAATCAAAGTCATTTGATAGAGGTTTTCGTGGAGCATGGTTTCGTTGCAAGGTAGCATTAAGATCTACTCCTGGCAAGTTTAATTTGATTGGTAATCACTATACAGTCATGTTAATGCTTCAACCTGAATGATAAAGTGTATATATAAGATAATAATTTTCTTAGAAGTTAGAACAAAGTATTTGCATGTATTTTTTGTGTGGACCTTTGTGATGCATTCTTCCAGTTACCTTGCATTCACATTTCCCTCACAGGCACAAAGCAATTGGATACAAATGAAACCGATGTGATGAGTAATGCCAACATTTTCAATATATACTAACGTATATTGAGGGTGATATAAGTATGTAAGACATTCTTCTAATGACACTTAAATACGAAATAATGAGAAAATAGACAAAAAAAAAAACATTAGGCACAATCATCCTGATATTCAGTATTTTGTAAGTTGAAAACACTGGTAGACTCCCAATTTAACGCATGGCCAAGGACCTGAAATAAAATAAGAAAGGAATGCACGAGAAGGAGAAGGTACCAAAAACAAGGTGCAAAAGGAGAAAAACGGAAGAGATGCTTGGAGCTAGTATGAAAGAAAGGAGAAGAAAGAGGAAAAGGTGCATGAAGAAAAGGTTGAAAATGACGTTTTTGAATACATTAACCCGACAAAGGCATTATAGGGGAAACATCGAAATAATATAAGAACAAGCTTTGAGGCTTAAGTATCATTTTGTGCATATTTTCTAATAGAGACATTCTATAGTATTGAGGTTTACATGTGCTGTGCCTTGAGGCATGCCTTTTAATATATGCCTATAATCTCACCTTCCCCGTCAAAGCTTCTTATTTTTATGTAATTTTCAAACAAATTGTGTTGCCACACTCGTAGGATAAGTCTAGATTATCAAGTGTTGTTTGAGGGATGGAAATTGGGAGTTATTTGGAAAATTTATCTGTTGTGCACAGATCTTGATTGTTGGACTATGTAACTGATTTACCTGGCTTAGGACTTACTTGGTGGATTTGAGGATACATTTGGAGTATTTTCAGGGAGTCACATTACTCATGTATTTTGATTGGGGATATATTGTGCAAAATGAATGCTTGATGTGTACTTTTATTCTAGTGTCTGTTGGAATTCCCACCACAAGATAGCTTTTCATTAATAAAGTTCTTTTTGTTTTGTTGATAAAAGAAAAAAGTCAGTCAGAAGAATGAATTTACGTAGAGGTACTGAGAGTATCCAATGTTCTTTGATCCTTTCACTATTTGATTCCGTTATTTTAACTTGACATGCTTCTGTTGTATTAGACTTCATGTTTTACAATATTTTGTTGACTTCATTCGCATTTGGCAAATGTTTTCCAGATAAAAGATATGGCATGGGTTAAAGCGAACATGAGTTATTCTTTGGAATTTTTTGACTTTCCAGACGAAAGTAAGTACTCTTTTTATAATTTCTTTCTCTGTGTATTTTTAATCCATTTTTTAAAATGTATTTGTTATTGCTACACTGTATCATCTACTATGTTTCTTTTTGAAACCCTTTCTAGATTTTGTATTATGTTGTGCAAGTTCAAATGAAAGATTGGGATCCCCCTCTCCCCTTTTTCCTTTCATGGTTGTGCCATATACTAATTTTTTTGTACACTTAAAAGAAACAAAAATATTTTCAAGAATGAAGAGAGAATGTAAACTAGAAGATCTGACTTGGTAACACGACATTTGTTAGCACTGATATAGTGCCTACTTCAATATTTTAAAGAAAGGGTGAAACTATCATGAACAAAGAAAAGATTGTCCCATCATGTCCATATGGTTTGAGTTTGTAGAAGGGATCTCATGTATTGAACAATTTTTCTCTCAAGGGTGAAAATCATGTTCACAAAACCATGTTGTCGGGGGTTAACTGCAACTCTTCCAATGTCTATGTTTTATTCACATGGCCGTACATTAGTTAAGGTAAGGCTTAACCCACAAATATCTCCATCCTTTTAGAAAAAGGCTCTGCTGCGGTGGTTCCTCGCCTCACAAAGGCTTTCGTGGTGGACCTAGGCTCCTCACATTTCGCCTTGCTCCTACATAGATTGGGAGGAGAGATAACAAAATTTGCTTTTGGGACGATAAGTGGTGTGGAGCTATCATTTGAGAGGTCTTCCCTTGGCTTTATCTTGTGTACAATGATTACAATTTCAATATAGGAAAAGTCTAAGATTTTTTTTGGAAAGGCCAAATGGTGGTGGTAGAATTTACATTTGAGTAAGGTGCTCAACGCATGGGAAGAGGAGGCGGAAAAATTTGACGACGACTCTTCAACTTATGATTCAGGCGTCGATGAAGATGGCTGAAAGTGAAATTGGGTCCTTCTCGGTCTCATCTTCTATAACCATTTGGTTAAGGTTATCCCTATTCCGGGTGTCAAAGAAAGGAATCCTTCCGAAAGATCTTTCATTTTGTGGAATTGTACCGCGGCAAAGGATGTTAGATGGAAGTGGAAGCTGAATGTCCTATGTGTCTTCATGAGTTTGAATCTTGGGATCATCTTGTTCTTCATTGAGGTGACTAGTTTGGTTTGGTTCCACTTCCTTAATGCTTGTGGGGTGGAGTGGATGATTCTTTGGGTCCGTTGTGGGGGTCTTTCTTGTATATTTATTTTAAAGGTATTACTTCATCGATAATAGAAATGACTACAATGGAGCTCAAGGTGCCCCCTTGCTAAGATTACATTACAACTCACTGCTCCCCACAAACTCACAGGTCATCATAAAAGCAAGATTGACAACCCCCACTCGTTTAGCCAACACCTCCTCAAATCCAGTATATGTACACCCATGGTTTCTTTTGACCCAACATTGCCATCCAATTGAAGAACATTATGTGGTGGCAATGGTATTAAAAATATAGAAGCAAAATTATGTTCCCTGAGAACTCCTCAAAAGGAGGCTCAGTACCATAACATGACACTAATTTCTGTAAGAAGATGGACATGCAAGGTCTGAGTTACAAAATATTTTTCTATTTCTTCTTTTCTGCCCATGTGCTCTACAGTTGAGGCGACTTGCATTAGCATTCCGATCTCTCCCATCACCTTACTTCACACATAGAGAAATCATGAATATATGGTTGATCGCTTCTTTACTATTATTGCAACTCTTGCAAGTACCATCTGTACAATAGTAGTGAACTGAAATCTTATACTAAAAGATGATATTAGCGTTCAGTGTTTTAAAAAGCGATTGAGTTGTTCGAGTCGATTCACGAGTCAACTCGAAGCTCCAGGAAAACGAGCTGAAACATACGGGTCGACTGGGTGATTCACATTTGGTGTCTGACTTGTACGAGTAAACTCGGCCTAGGGCGTACGAGTCACTATGATCAGGATATCTGATCTGATTTAGATCTTGAGGAAGATCGAACAGATGAAATCAATCCCAATCGAACCTAATTTCACCTCTGTTTTTGTTTCTTTCGTGCAATTTTGATTTAGAAAAGAAGGGGAAGAAGAAAGAAGTCAATTGTTGTTACAAAAGTCGATCGTTGTTACAGTTACAGAAGAAGTCGATCGTTGTTACAAAATATCGATCGTTGTTATAGTTATAGAAGTTAATCGTTGTTCCGATCGTTTCAATCTTTAACTCACTGTTCAATCCACCATTTTCTTGATTTCATCATCTCTTCAAGTAACTCTTCAAGAAGCCCAGGGAGGGCTACTTCCAACTTGGGGGCAATTCGGCTTCAATTGGGCTTGTCTTCTCAAGAGCTGTGCGATGTAAACGTTTGTTAAGCTAGTCTCTTGAGCTAACTGAGTGAAGGTTTTGCCTGATTTCCTCTTCGCGGAGAGGAGACGATTCACTGTAGTGGCTTTGGTGTTCTCCATTTGGTGAAGCCCCATTTCTATGTGTTATGTTCACTGTTCAGTGATTACAACTAGTTATAAAGTGGTGTTGGAATTGGGGGGTCCGACCCGAGCCAATAAGCTCTATTATATGGGGCTTGTCTTCCACTTTGAAGTATTTTAAATACATTATTGGATTTGACATGGTTGCCATAACATGGGCAACTTCTTTCTAGTGTTGAGCCTCGGGGTGCGTGTCAAGTTGCTCGACATTGATGTGAAGTTGCACTTGAGCTTGAGCTTCCAACAATGTTAATGCATTTTGGATTGCAAAACTGTTTATTGCATAAGGCTAGTGTATTCATGCAGTTGGCACGACCACCCACTTTATCTCCCTAGCTTGTACTTGTGCCTTTTCTCCTTAGATGACAATTAATGAGTATAACTGTATAAGTATTTATGGTCAATGGCCATTATTAGATTGAAAATTGACTTGCACATTGACTTGTTCAAATCTTAAATCCTAATTGAGAAATTCCGTATCTTAAATCCAAAAATTGTTTTAAACATGTTTTTTACAATTCTCTTATGATAATTGCATTTACAATCTTCAAAGTACCATTTTTGTTGGGACATATCAATCTATTAAAAATTAGAATCGGGATCATTAATTCAATTCAATTGCAATTGCACGCATCGTGCTCATCTAATCATTAATTTCATTCATTCAGCTTGTTTACTGATGATCAATCTATTGATGTTAGTGTTTTTGGGTGGCCGATGATTATCAATCCACTTATGCTTCATTGCAATTTGCAAAATAAATTCAAAATTGTTTCAATTAGATTGCAAGACTTTAAGAATACATAAAATAAGGATTAAACAAGACTGCAAGTCTTCAATAATTCTACCGCCTCTACCATTTTTATGATTGAAGTCATGTTATCTCTTGCATTAATGATTGCTTCTTTTGTTTGTAATTTTTTTTAATATATTTTTTCATCATTTTTATGAAAAACGCTTAGCACTACGCCTCGAGGCACCGCTTCGCCTCGGAAAAAGCTTGAACGCCTCGAGGCTGAAATCACTTTTTAAAACATTGCTAAGGCTTATACTAAATGTTGATACTGAAAGAAACCCTGAATGCTGAATATCAAGACTGAAAAATTGCATGTTTGGACTCACTTTAACGACTCATTAAACTTTTTATGGTAATGATGTTAGGGATAACAATATAGGATGAAAATAGAATGTTTGGAACACTTACAACTTTCAGTGTCTAGATATAAGCAAAAAAATATGCTTTTGTCTAATCACTTAATCTGGCACTGAACATGATTGTTTAACAAACAACCTCTAAGTCTTGCTTCTTCCAAAGGAAGGGATCTCCACAGGCAACAATGGATAGATTTGAAGGGGGCAGGCTGGCTGCTAAGAACGTACCTTTTAGATCATTCCAACACCATTTGTATTCCTCCTGATCAGTGTATGGGACTTTCCCAATCTCTTAAACCTTTTCGAAGATGAAGGTTACACAGAGTTCCATGGTCAACTACTACCTACTAGATTTCTTCATGGATACAGAGAAGATGGATGGGAACTAAGATGAAGAGGGTGTTAGTCAACAACCTATCATGCCAAAAGTCTTTTTTTTTCGCATTTCCAATGGAGATGGTGGCGTGTTTATGAAATTCCTCTTTGTTAGCCATGATGGCTCTCTACTTACACACCATAAGGATTCGGAGTTGGTTTGCAAACCATCGAAGATGATCTATGCCTACGTATCCCTAACAATTGATCACCATAAAGCTTCTTTCAAAGCTAATTTCGATATCCACTTGGAAAAGAAGGCTCTGTTGAACAATTTTAAGTTTTGATGCCAAGACCACCTATGGATCTAGGTTTGCTGATATATCAGATATTTTGGAGTTGGTTGTGGTGCCCCAAAGAAACTCTCTCAAAACCTTCTCGAGCTCTTTAGCAATATGGACTGGGAGGATGATGTATGTGAACATAAAAAACTAGGATGGATGCTTAAAAGAGTGCTATTTACGAGATAACACGCTGCTTTGGAGATGTATTTACCAATCCAATTCCATGTTGCTCATCTCTTATTAACTCTGTCCACTATTTCATCCCAAGCTTTTTTAGCTTTGTGTTTGTGACTCAATGGAAGACCAAGGTAAGACGAAGGGAGAGAGCTCACTTTATAAGAATGAGCATCAGCTAGAAGCTCCTCATTACAAGAAACACTAAAGTTTTTGAAGTTGATTGAGAGACTGAAAACTGCTTCGAACTGCATGAAGGTGGACTTCAGCACCTTGCATTGTTCAAGGTTGTCCCCAATGGAGATAATTGTGCTATCAACATATTGGAGAAGGGGGATTGCTCTTTGATTTTGAATCCCCTTAAAGCTCAAACAGAATTTTCCTTTTGAGATCATAATGGCTAATGCATGAGAAACCAAGGAAAAGAGGATGGGAAAGATGGGTCTCCTGGCGAATATCTAATTGCTCAAAGAAACCATGAGGGCTCCATTAACATCAATTAAAAGAGGTGTGGAGGTTAGTATGGATCCAATATTGCCAAGTACCTCCAAAACCCAACTCTGGAACATGTATTCAATGAAGGACCAATTAATGGTGTCGTAGGCTTCGGCAAAAACCTATCTTACAAACCAAACCATACTTCCCACTCTTTAGCTTATGAATTAGCACATTAAAAATTAGACATTCCTTCACTATCTGTCTACAAAAGACTGAGGCAGATTGGAAGGGACCATACTTTAGATGATCCTGGAGCAAATCAAACTGATAGGTCGCAATTCATCAATTTTGGTCCTTTTGGATCTTAGGAATTAGCTTCAAACTGATAGGTCGCAATTCATTAAGAAAATGGATGAAAGTCTTGAGGGAAGTGAAGAAACCTGAGAAAAAAGAAGAGCTCAAGAATAGAAGAAAGTAGGAGGAGAAGATGGAGGTCTTACAAGATCTTGTCTTTTCAGTTACGCAAGGTCTTTTCTTCTTATTCATCTACACTCTGCTTTTTTTTATATCCAGGTTGGGGTATTTGGTACTCCCTAAACTAGGGGGGAAAACAAGCAATATTGTTTCAGTAAATGTGTTTGAGTATTTTGAGTATTTGACAATGTACTTGTATTATTCTTTTGACAAACAATGTGGTTCTACACATTGTTGTTCAAATCGTTGAAAAATCACGATTTGACTTGCGATTTGAATCGAATCGGACAACAAACGATTCAAATCTGTTTTTAAATCGCATCTTACCCAAATCGTTAAAAATAGCATGCGATTGAAAGAAAGGTGGGTGCGATTTATGGTTGAGAATAAAAAACAAAACCCAAAAACCCAAAACCTAATTTGTTTTTGTTTCTGTCTATGTTGCAACTCAATGATGAAGAAGAACCTTTAACAAAAAGAAAAAGAAGTTGTGTCGATCTGTGCACTCGTTTCAGTGTCGAAGAAGAAGAAGAAGAAGAAGAAAAAGAGGAGATTGTTGTTTATGAGTCTTGATGCCTTGAGAAAACAAACAACATTTTTGAGAAAACAAATCCCTTTGACTTTCTTGGTTTTCTCTCTGAGCTATCCATCTGCCTCTTTATCTATGCAAAATTAAAGCATGCAATATCTCTTGTTTTGGGTCCATTTGAATGTATAAAGACTTTGCACTTGGATGTGTTTAAAGATTTTGGGACCACAAACATTTTGTGATTGCTGACCCGTACTCATGAAATTTCATTTATTGATACAGGTTAAGTATGATACACAATTAGAAAATGTAAAAAACCTTCAACCTTTAAGTTTGTATAAAAAAATAAAATAATAATTAAAATCCTCGAAATAAGTATGGATATTTATTAATTTAAATATATATTTATAATATTGTGAATCTTACGATTTACGATTAAATTGAAATCTTATACCTTCCGATTTACTATACGATTCACGATTCACTAACACTGCATACAGTTCGCTACTTATCTTGTACATTCTTGTTAATATAGTTTTGATCTCAGACCATTGACAGACAATGACAATGGTCTGACATTTTGGGATGCATATCTGGACTCTGTTGGGAGGGATCATTATAAGTATGAATCTTATGATGAGGTGACGAGTTTCGCCTAGTCGTAAGGTTTCTAGTCTATGATACTCATGCGGATTTTAAATAAATTTTAAATGGAGATATTAAAGTTTAGTACAATGTCAAATTGCAGTTTGGTGTTTCTAGATTGATGGACAAAGATTATTTGGTTTGTGAGGATTCTTCTAATTATTTGATGGAATTTTTTTTTTCTCCATTTCTTTGAGGAGACGAAGATTATTTCCTTCAGTATTTTGTACGACAGCAATCTTCTCAGTTTCATCCTTGTATGATGCTTCAGTGCTGTGTACCGGATTTTGCCTCTTTCTTTGGTTGCAATGGACTTTTCAGTTCCTAGATTCGGAAATTTTACTTTTATCCAGGCAATCTTTGTTGCTGCATTTCATTTTTGTGTCATATTTAGCATTCATTATCTTACTTGTAATAGGCATTTAGTTGATGCAACACCTGTTTTTGTTCTGCTCAAGGATGGAAACTGTAAGTCATCATTTAGAGGAGAACATCTTCAAGGCTGTTTCCTGCTTCTGTGAAATTCAGAGATTCTAATGGCTTATTATTTGTTATAAAATTTTTTGTATCATCCTATGGGAAAGAGATTTTATGCTTTGATGTTTTTTTTAATCTATTATTCTTATTTTGAGTGGACTGTTTTTCCTTTTACTTCAGTCTGGTCATCTTGCCTTACCTTATTTAATACTATTTTTTAATTATATGTAAGTTCTTTACATATAAATATATTATTTTCCTTTAGTCTTGCAATTCATTATACTTGATTACCCTTGTCACAAAGTCCCAACTTTTGAGGTTGCCTATGTTGTATGTTCATTAATATATAATCCTTTGAGAATTGATAAAAAAATCTTTCGTTCTTTATCAGACGATAAGAACAAAAGAACAATAATACTAAATAGAAAGGTGAATGGGGTACATTTATATAGTTTATTATGTGCCTTAATTTGCAGAAGTAGATTGGACGAAACTGTATCAGAAGCCGCCCTTAGAAGATAAAAAACTCCGAGATAAAAGTTCCCGAGATGGGAAGAAACTATATCGGAAACTGCTTTCAAGAGGTAGAAAACCTCGAGATAAAAGCTCCCAAGATGAAAAGAGCAAGGCACATTTGATGGTTCGCCCAAATTTTCCTCCTGTCTACTGTGAATCCGAAATGCCCGATGTTCGCATGATCACAGAAACAGTTGCAATTACTGATGGTGTTTGGAAGGTGGGAGATTTGGTTGATTGGTGGTTTGAGGGTTGCTATTGGTCTGGACAAATAACTGATGTGGTGGGTGAAAATGTAGTGAAGGTAAAGTTGCTGAATTTTCTATTCATTTTTGGTTGACTTTAATTGTCATTGACTCCAGATATCTCGGTTATGTTTCTTTTGTCTGCAGTTGTTCTTATAGCGCACAAGGAAGCTGATATTTTCTGAACATGTTTATTTATTATTTTTTTATTGGCGAAATAGACAAGGGGAATATATTTTAAATTGGAAACACCACATGGCTGGGAAAAAACCCTCACGGCCACAACTGTGTATAGGAAAGCTTCTAAAAAGTGTGTTTGCTTAAGGAGAGTTTAGGCTGAAGAATATGCCTTTCTGAACTTTAGCTGAATTTGTTTTCTTTGCTATGTTCTCATCGCTTCAGTAACAGGAACCTGAGGGGCCTTTTTTTTTTGTGGTGGTGGCGCGGAAGGAAGGGGGGTTAGCTAGGTTTAAAAATCCTAGAGCCAAATGAATGCCTTTGGCAAGGTTTGAATCTTGGACATTTACCATCCTCAAGTCTTATCAGCTGAAGTATCTCCCCTGTAGGCGAAAGCTTTCAGAAATAAATTCAATGGAAGATAATATTTTTCTCTTCTTAGTATTTTACTTATGTATTTGCTCAGTAAACTACGATGTAGAATCAGTCTTGTAATCTTCAAAAATGCTAGAAGGTCTCCTTATTTTGATAAAAATTGGAACTGATTCTAGACTTTTATTTATTTATCTACAGATTAAGTTACCAGAACCTCCTGTTGGTGAAGGAGGAGAACCTTATCATGCTTTATGCATGGATCTACGGCCTTCTCTAGACTGGTCTCCTCAACTTGGATGGACTGTGCCTATCTCCACGGTGTGTTACTTGCATCGCTTTATGTTTCTTTTTTCCTCTTTTTCCGAGATGGGTTTATTTATGTACCTATCATATATTGGCACACTTAATTGGTCCTTGTTCCATTTAGTATTGGAACAAACTCAAGGTTAAATGTATTTTCCTTTAACAGATTAATTAATATTTAATAAATTATGTAAATTTGTGATTTGATGGGAATTAATTGTGCTTTGGGTTTAGAACCATCTTATGTACCTTTTTTCTTTATTCTGAGAAAGTTAGGTTTGAGGGCATAAGCAAAAGGAATTGGTGTGGTATATTGCTTTGCTGATGTTCCCTTTTGTGATGGTCCACGATGCGTCACCAGTGCTATTTAGCTTTTTCTCATTAGCCCTATATTCATCTAGTACATTGGAGACTTCTCTTCACTTTTTATCTTATCAATTTCACCTCCCTTTGAGCCTTTTACCAAAAATCATTGCTTTTATAGTATAATTAATTCAAACCAGTTTCTATGCCCTCTTTTATAGCTGGACATTGTATTATTCTTATTGATATCTTTTTGATAATTTTCTTTATGATAGATTGAAATATCTTCAATTGTAGTTTCTCTTTTAGGACATTTTTTTTTTCTTTCTAAAATTGGAGTTGGCCATGCTTCCCTAAACTTAAAGTAAAGATGCGGATTGAGGAATTAGAATTTCATTGTCCATGCGAGGAGCTTCTAGGGCTGGCAATGGACCCGTTAACACTAGGGGTGGACTTGATACGACACGGCTCGTTGGTTTGTATTCATGGAAGGGCCACTTGTGTTTAAGGCAAATTTGATCAAATTGTGGTGGATCATTTATCACGGATTCTAGATTTTGTTCAAAGGTGAGAATTGAATTCCCATAAACATGAGAATCAGATTCATTGGGGGGGAGTAAGGAGTTGGGATTTTCATCAAGTCCATGATGAGTGGTCCCCTATGGATTTCATCGAGTTGCATTCCCATGCACACTCTAAGTTACCTACTGAAGGTCTTGATGAGGAGCAATATAAAAAACATGAAAAAATGTTCAATTGCACCTTGAAGCACTAACTAGTCAGCAACATAGCTTACACAGCTTAATACGCTTGGAAGTTCTTCAATAGATGCAGACATGTGTTCAGCAGAGGTTTTAGGCGCCTGAATTGCTGAGCAGATGCATCCCTTTTGTCGTTCTGATTTAAAAATCATCCGTGGCCCAGCAATTGGAGTATTTGATGTGTTCTCTGAAGATGAGCATGCAAGTCATTTATGAGCAGTTTGAAGATTGGTGCAAGGACAGGCAGTGGCTCTGTGTCCTATGCAACCACATGAGAAGCATATCTGTTAAACTTTCTCATAAGCTATTTGTTGAGGGAATCAATTTATTAGAATTTGAGAGAGGAGGGGCTGAGAAGGATCCTTTCTACTCGAATTCTTGCATAGGCCTTGAGTTGTAGTATACTAGTATGAGTATGGGGGCTCTGATTAGCAATAGCTTGGGTCATTTGATAAAGGATTGTGTGGTGATACCATTGAATAGGCAAATTTGAGATTTCAATCTGAATAGCGGTGACAGGAGGCGGTGTCTTCAGTTGGTTCAAATTGAGGTTTCCAGGATTTTAGTGAGACTGTGATTGAAGATGGTCCAGGACCACCAGTGATGGCGTTGTTATAGTCTTGAGTGAATAAACTGATTATGAAAAAAAAATTTCCTAAAATTTATAATTATGCGGGTGCTGCAATTACTGTGGCAATTAAAGATGGAAGTTCCACTTCATGTTGTGGTTCAGGTTTAAAGATATGGAAGGAAGAGTAATATTCAGTCCAAGAAGATGAGGATGGTCAGGTAGCAGTTTTTTTTATTGTTGTTCAGCATCCCGAGGGAGGTTATAGACTTGATCCAAGATACCTTGAAGTTGATTGGCAAGGAGAGCTTCTTTGTGGGAGAATGTTTGTAAGGATCCTATTGTATCGATATTGTGCCCAACTGAACCATCCGATATCCACGAATCTCATCTTGGGTTTAGGGGTGGGGGGTTGTCTCAAAAGGCTTCGGTACACTTAAGGAGATAAACAAGCCCATGTAACCCACTGGCATACTCCTCCCACTCACATTGTGGGACTGAATAACCCAACACTAGATGCCCATCATCACTTTGGATGGCTGCCTAAGTGTGGGACATGCACATCCCCACCCTCCACGGGATCGTGATGTCGTAGTTTTGTTCTTGTGAATGAGTAGGAAGAGGCATGGGGGGGGGGGGGGGGGGATTGGAATCCATGGGACTGTGCTACTTCAAAACAAACAAACAAATAAACCATAAAAACCTTATTAATCTAAATTAAGTTGGCTGACACTTCTTGAATAACTAAACACACACATGTGGTACTAGCACTACATGCATCCTTGACATTCACAAATCTATTGCAGAGATTATCATAAAAATTAGAAGTCATACTTATAGTTTGAAGGTGTGCTTGTAGCCTACTAAAGGACATACCTTATTTATGCATTCCTTGGAGGATATTGTAAAGATATAGCATTTGTTTGTAGCTTTTAAGGGTGAGAAAGGCTAGCACATAAACACTTCGCTCACTGTGTTTCTCTTGTGATGATTAATAAAATGGTTATACTCTATTTTATTGATCAGTAAATATAGATTTCCTTCAAATTGTCATGAAGTTACATGTTTAAATGACTTTGAATAACAAAGAGTCGTTACTTCTTAAAATCATGGCTGAGTTACTGATCACTTCTTTATACCTATCATTATATATTTATTATATGTACATGCTTCCTTTATGGTTTCAGGAGAGTGAAATTCGCCAGAGTTGTGTTCGCTTGGTTCATCCTGTAAATTTAGGTGAGACTAACTTGGAGTTTACATCATGTTTATTTTTCCAATTGTGTATATTATATTAGATAGACTTGAAACATTGAGCTTGTCTTTAGTGTTCTTTATGTGTTCATTCAGGATGTTGCAACTCAGCATCACTATTACAAGGTTAATTGTTCTTTAATAAATAGCTAATACAAAGGTCCCCCTATAATCGTTGTCCATTATTATTATTAGGATTAATTGCTCATTCCCCCTATAATAAATAGTTAATACAAGGCCCCCCTCCCATATAAGTATCTATATTGCAGTCTCTCCAATGACTAACGTTCACGCACATTGACTGCGAGGGCATGAGTTTCTAAAATTTCAACAAGTATGACAAAAAATGCCTCTGTTAGATCCAAAGGTTGAAAGCTTCATATCTCAAGTAGTTGCTAGTAGGTATATCGAGGCAAAATGTAAGTTAAAAAAATGGTAAAATCCAAATTAAGTTTTGCATCTCAAGGGAGTCTAATGGTGTTAAAAACACAATAACCCTCGTCTTCTCCTATGACCAACATCACCATCTCGCCCAATCTCCCCACTTCCTACTGAAACTGCCAACATCACCGTCCCCCCCCCCCCCTCCCCATTCTCTCGACCTCCAACATAACCTCTCCAACACCACCTCCCCTGAGTTCCCAACTCCAATTGAAATCACTCCTACATTGCAATTGCAAGACCCAAAAAAGGCCTAGAAGTTTACAATAATGCGGAGAGGTGAAACTGTGAGACCCTTTGTGCTTCAATGATGTTGTGAGTTGTGTGCTAGGGGTTGGATTTTTCATTGCTGATTTGAGATTATCTGATGTGAGGCGGAAGGTGGCGTTAGAGGACTCACAATGGAGGTCTCAATCGATGGGAAAGGGGAATGTGTGAAAGGGATCTAGCAAGATGAAGAAAGAGATTAGTGAGGGAGAAAGGTGCATGAATGGAGAACTCACTCCCTTCTTGTGTGTTGTGCACGTGGAGGAGGTGGAGGTGGCTCTGTTTAGAGAGGGTTGAGTTTTTATCCTTTTGATTTCCTAGATATTATGATATTTCATTATGTTTTTAGCCATTAGATTTTTCTTGAGAATGTGCTAACATCTTGAGTTATTTTCCTTAAGGATATTTTTGAAACAAAAATGTGTGCACTTGAGAGGGTTTTACGGTCAACATGCATGCTAGTCATGGGGCTGCAATACGGATCTTTATGGGGCCGCCGGGGGGGGGGGGGGGTAGTCTTTTATTAGCTATTTATTGTGGGGGAGGGGGAACACAATTAACCCTTATTTTTAATAAAATTATTAATGCTAAGGTTCCTTAGCGATTTGAGATAAAATTGCAATGAATCCCAAGGAGTGTAAACACCCCTTATAAATACAAACAATTGTATGAGATTGTTTGAAGCCACGCCCTCACATGGCCGTTCTCCTCTACCAACCAATCAAGCAGCACTGCCTCTTAAATCTCTCTACCCTGATCAAAGCAAATGACCTCCTGAATCGATCCAAGAGGACCTAATATCTAAATCAAGCAGCCCTGCCTCTTCTTAGATTCATTAATCAACTATAAATAAGTTAAGAACCAAGTTGTTAAAAGAGGACAAAAGGGGGAGTATGGTGTTAATGGGATGATGAGAAAAGGCGAGGTGATGTAGGCTGGAGTATTAGGGAAGCCAAATTCATGTTTGCTTTTCTCATTTATCACAAGGAGTTCTGTGGAGAAGATGAGTCCACTGTGGAATGGAGGCTGGAGGTGGAGCAGGGTGCAGGTTTGACCTTAGGCTCAAACCTTGTTTGGACGCTAACATCCTTGATCCAAACCAAGGTGGATTTAGTGCAGTCAGGCTTCGTTCTTCCTCAACTTAACATATTGTTCATGGGGAACAAACTCGATCTTTTCAACTTTTCCTTCAGCCCAATGTGACAGTACTGTGCCCGGACCATCACATTGACTGAAGTTTTTCCCGTATTGTTTAGAAAAGTGATGACTGAGTCAAAGATATACACATTTCCGATGAAGTGTTAATTGTGATTTTGAAAGAATCCTGTGTAAAGTTGACTGTGAGAAGGCTTATGACCGCATTTATTGGAAGATAGGGTTTGTGGAAAGGGATGGGTGAACGCATGCATTTCAACATCTCATTTTTTTTTTTATTCATCACTCATATCTTCTTGAGTTACATGCCAAGGGTGAACGTATTGTTCCATTTCTCTCCCTCATTTTGTTGGAGCCTTGTGTAAGGTGGTAGTGCTTGAGGTGGGTTTCATTTTTGATTTATTTTAAGTTCCCTTTCTAGCCCAAAGGTGGTAGATTTCTTCTTTTGGATGGCAACATATGAGTATATGAGCAATTTGAAGACTATCTTAATCATTTTTTACTTTATTCGAGGCTTATGATTAATTTTTGAAGTGTATGGTCTATGGTGTGGGTAATGTAACCAATTACATGTTGGGTGTTGAGACCATGTGATGCCAGTTGGACTTATTCATTCACTTGAAGGGGTTTGGCTCGCCCTAAGTTTTCTTATAAAAGTGATGTTATGTTACATGTCTCTATTTCATATACCTAAGTCGGTCTTGTATAAAATCAAGACGATGATTAGAAACTCCTTTGGTATTGACAGTGGTATAATGGAGAGAATGATTAGGGGTTTCATAGGTTTCATTGAAAGCCAGGATTTCAATATTTTGTGTACTTCAAATGATGAATAAATCCCTTGTGTGCAAACGGTTCTTGAGGTATGGGATTGAAAGGGATGATATATGGAAGTTGGCCTTGCCAAATATTATTCTCAAAATTTATGGTGGCATCCAGAGTATCTTGATAAGCCACTTTTTTAACCAATGTATGAGTCGTTTCTTTGACAAATGGCGCATCCATCGACTCATTTCGAACACTAGCGACAACGTTTCTCACACGCTTTGTTGGCAGTCGACGGATTAGGAAGGGCCTGCATTACCTGCTCATCCTCAAACAGAAGCTGAGCGAGACATTGAGAGTGTCACACGCTTCAACGATGAGCTGACCCTCGTTGACGGCTACAGTAACGACATCGCGGTCACAGCCTTTATCTCAGGTCTTAGGAGAGGTAAGTTTTACGATTTTCCCACTCTGGAGCCTTCAACTGATATGGCAGACTTGCCGAAGAGTGCCCAGAAATACATTTCTCGATGAGATGTTGGCCGCCAAGAAGGAGGTGGAGTCTGAAAAGAAACCCTCTGGGTCCAGAGACAAGAAGGGCAAAAAACATGATGACGACGACAGGAAGAGAGCGCAATGACAACATGCCCGACTTTGGCTGTGCAAGGCAAGATAAGGCCTCCAACTTTGTCGATTCTAAATCCTTCATTCCCCTCAACTTCAGTCTGTCCGATGTTCTCAACTCCATTAAGAATTGGGGAGTGCTGAAGTGGCTTGCCAAACAGCAAGGAGACCCCTCCCAATGCGATAACAACAAATACTGCTCATTTCACAAGGAGGCGGCCACGACACTGAGGATTGCAAAAGTCTCAGGAGCGAGATAAGAGTAATGGATCCGAAAGGGGAAGCTCAAGGAGTTCCTGAGCCCAAACAAAAGGCAGGACCGGGTAAAGGAAATGGAAGATGTCGTCAAGGAGATAGAGAAAGCTCCTCACATCATTAATGTACTTCATGAAGTCGGCTCCGAAGGCGAGCAACCCAATAGGTCTCGCAAGAGGACACTTTTCGAAATGCAGACACAACTCAGGCTCGCGAGACTGACATACCAAACATTGGGCCCAGAAAAATGGGGAAGAATCACTCCGTGCGGACAGAAACAGAGCTTTGACAACCAAGGCTCAATTATTCGACGAGCCGGAACTCAACACTGGAGATACCATCCGGAACCAAGGCTCAATTAAGTAACAACACTTCAGCAAACAGACGCCTACTCCAAAAGCTGACAACCAACAAGGAACGACATGCCCGCACGTAGTTCACTTTTCAGTCGCTTTGCTAACATTGGCGAAACATGACAGTTCGCCAAGGGAGCTACACAGTCTGAGCCAGGACCATGCGCGTCTCCTTTAGGACCAGATTAGCTTAGTTGTTCGCACAAGCCTATATGATACAGACTCATTCAAGGAACAAAAACAAACTTTATTTATTACTAAGAAAGTGGTTGTAAAGCTTGCCCATCTGCTAGTACAACAATTTATACACTACAATTATCTAAGTTTGATGCAAGCACAGATTCGCCGAAACGCGCATCGAGACTTCGCTCAGCCAATCTATCTTCAGAAGAGGATTCAGAAGTGAAAGCAAAAGTACCTAAAGTAGTTTACGGGCTGGAGGTACGCACTTGATTTTCTACTCCGCCTCGCAAAAATGATTTGAAAGTGGCAGCAAAGACACTCGAAATAGACTGCAGACACCTTGCTCCGCCAATCTGCCTTACGAAGAGGATTCAAAAGGAGAGCAAGAAGCCAGATGAAGATGTCTCTTAAACGTGTAATGCCTGGGGTGATGTAGAGTTAGCACCCCAAGATCGCAAGTCGCGTCCACTAAAGCTACGTTTCGCCAAATCTGCCTTCCAATTGTGGCATCAGGAGTGAAGCCTAGTAGATACAGTCGGAACAACCACTCCAAAACTAGCTGCGAGTATCATCTCCCAACAACAGTGGTGGATGGCAACTCTGGAGCAACAGAAGGCAAACGATGGACTCGTCCTCGAGGAGAGTCCATACTTTAAGACTTATCGCTGCAAATGTCAGAGCAGTCGAAGACTCCAACAACGAAGATCTTCCATTAGCCTTTGGAGAACCCAAAGCATATTTTTTGGAAATGTGCATTTCAAGGACATTCTCTATAGCGTTCATGGCAATGCTTGAGATGGTAAATACCAGCCTATATATAAGCGCGACAGTTCACGAAACGAAATCAATTAGCAGTTATGCAACA
Source organism: Berberis vulgaris (assembly GCA_963556465.1). NCBI lineage: Eukaryota > Viridiplantae > Streptophyta > Magnoliopsida > Ranunculales > Berberidaceae > Berberis > Berberis vulgaris. The sequence goes on from OY747136.1 coordinate 48,629,067, forward strand.
TTAAATGTTGTATGAGAAATAGGGAGGCGACGGTTCCAATTGCAATTGCACTAGTCCATATTCATCGAATTAATGGCACTGCACCCAGTCCCATTAACTGAGGGGAGTAATCGATACTGAACCGTCTCGCAATCTACGTCGTACACCTGGCATATTGATCTTTACAATAGAACCCAACCAACTAATGGGCCCAAGCGAATACCCCGGCCCAGTACACGCAGGGACACAAGTGGCAAATACCTTAAGCGCCCATGGAATGCAGAGCACGCCTACAGTGATATTGTCAATTAATCCAAGGTATCTACTCTAATAGAATTTCGCTGCTGCTTATTAAATCCGGATTAAATTCAGTCCAATTAATCTATGGCGATTCGACCCCAGAATCAGATTTATTAGTCCGACCTCCGTATAGGATTATTGGGTGTATTAGATCAGGCGTATTAAGTCAGGACACTCAAGTCAAACTTACACGCCCAAGGCCAAGCGGAGGCCTAACCTGACCAAAGCTTAGTAGTTCTTACTGATGACGATAGTTTCTGGTCTACTCCAACGCCTAGTCCGCCAAGAGCGGATAACGATGGCTTGGAAAATGGGAGTCTAGTCAGCGCTCTCAACGCTTGATCACGACGACTTGCCAGGGATCATTGTCCAACTGTAGACAATGATTGTCGAACCTGATCAAAGTTTAGTTTCGACTGATGATGATAGCTTCTGTTTGCTCTACGATCGTAATCCGTGCGGATGAAGATGGTTTGAAAAATAGGAGCTTAGTCAGCGCTCCAATGCCTGATCGAGATGGCTTCCAGGGATCATTGTTCAACTATAAATAATGGTTATCGAACTCGATCAAAGTTTAGTCAATGACGACTAATGACTATAACTTTCTAATGCCTAGTTCGTCGAGCGCGGATGACGATGACTTAGAAAGTAGTAGTCTAGTCAGCGTTCTTGATGGCTTGCCAGGGATCTTTACCCAATTACGAACAATGATTGCCGAACCCTACCTACCAAAGCTTAGTCAGTCTCGACTGATAACGATAGCTTCTAGTCCGCTCTAACTTCTAGTTCGCCAAGAGCTGATGACGATGGCTTAGAAAGTGGGAGTCTAGTCAGTGCTCTCAACACCGGATCACGACGACTTGTCAGGGATCATTGTCCAACTGCAGACAATGATCGTTGAACCTGATCAAAGCTTAGTTAGTTTCGACTGATGACGTAGCTTCTGATCTATTCTAAGACCTAGTCCGCTGCATGCGGATGAAGATGGCTTGGAAAGTGATAACCTAGTCAACGCAACAATGCCTGATCGAGACGGTTTGCCAGGGATCATTGTCCAACTATAAATAATGGTCACCAAACCCGATCAAAGTTTAGTGAGTGACGACTGATGACGATAACTTTTGGTCCGCTCTAATGCCTAGTTCGCCGAGCGCGGATGACGATAGCTTAGAAAATGGGAATCTAGTTAGCGCTCTCGACGCTCAATCGCGATGGCTTGCCAGGGATCTTTGCCCAATTACGAACAATGATCGTCGAACTCTACCACCAAAGCTTAGTTTGTCTCTACTGATGAGGATAGCTTCTGGTCCGCTAGTGCGGGTGAAGTCAGCGTTCTTAACACCTGATCACGACGGCTTGCCAAGGATCATTGCCTAAAAACATACAATGATCACCGAACCCTACCAAAGCTTAGTCAGCTCCGACTGATGGCGATAACTTTCAATTCGCTCGAAGACCGTAGTCTGCCTCGTGCGGATAAATATGGCTTTGAGAGTGGAAAAGTTTAGTCAACGTTCTCAACGCCTGATCACGATGACTTGCTAGGGATCTGTGCCCAACTGCGGGCAATAATCGCCGAACCCCACCAAAGCTTAGTCAGTTTCGATTGATGGCAACAACTTCTGGCTTGACCTGGAGCCTAGCCCGCCAAAAGCGGACAATAGCGTCTTAAAAGTCCAGTCATAGCTCATGAAGCTTAACTCGGACGACTTGCAAGGACCACACTCCAACCACTTACAGCGATGCACAAGCTTGACCACAGTTTGACCTGTTCGGTTACACTAGCGACAGACAATTGTTGGTCTGATCTACAGCCTAGCCTGCAAAGGGTGGATTACAATGGCGGATCACAAAGGCGAACAATGGCATGGTTCGAATAATCTATTACCAGCGAAGTTCATCCCCTTGCATGGAGTTTAGTTAACTTACAAGGCTTGCCCGATACTACTTTTCAATCCTTAAAGAGTACAAACCCATATACCCTGAACTATCGCAACGTAAGCTGTTAGAACTCTCATCAGCCGATCAATCCTACGGTTTCCCGACTCAACAAAACCTCTTGTCTAAAAGCTACCACTGCGATAAGGTAGCAGAAAAAATAAAAAATAAAAAATAATAAAATTAAAATAATAAAATTAAAAAATAAACTAGCAGGAAAAGCCAAAGAAGTACACAAGTGCAAAGGTTTACTCAACTTATCATCTTTCGTTAATAATTCGAAGAATACATAGTTCACTCCTCGTCACGAGGAGATTCGTATTCAACAGAGCTAGATTTGGCAGGAGAAGTAGGGAATGTGTCTGCACGCGCTACTGCTCGGACGCCCTGATCTTGATCGCCTTTTTCTTCTAATTGATCGGAGTCTTCTCCAAACTCTGCAAAGGACAATTCTTTGTAGTAGGAGAGGTCCCAATCAGGATACTCCTTTATTAGTTGCAATAGCTCCAGTCTTCCATGCACAACTCTGCTGAACTCGAATGTGCCCTATGCCTTAAGGAGTTTCGTGTTTCGTACTCTTGACTCAGCGAGCTCTCGCTCCAACTGCTCCAGCTTGCCCGATAGTGTATCAGTTTTCGACTGCTCGGCACTTAGGTTGTCCTTGGCAACACTTAGTTCATTCTGCCAGAAGGAGTCATTATTGAACTCTAGCTGCTGACATTGGACAGTCCACTTGGGCTCCTTGGCCTTCTCCGCATTCAGAGCCTGCATTTAAGCCCGCGCCTGGGCTGCAGTCTCCTAAGCAAATTGTAACTCATGACGGACAAGGTTCAATTTTTCCTCTTACCCGTCCCTCGCGAACACTACATCTGCCAATTCAGACTCGAGTGTTTCCAAGCAAATCCTCTGAACCTCCGATCTTGTCTGCTAGACCTCCAGATCAACGGCCTATTGGGCATGCATCCCTTAAGCCGCTTCTTCAGTGATTCAATTTCACGGAGAGCATTGGAGTACGATTTCTGCAAATTCGCAAAATCTTGCTCCATGGTATACACTCTCACGAGCAGCCTCAACCTCTGTCCCAGCTATGACAACTTGGTTCAGATATGACATCCCTAGCACGAGATATTTCTGCCTCTTATCCATACGGCATACGCTCTCCCAGTGTCTCACTTACTGGTATCAGAGCACAATTCGCCAGCCAGTCATACCACCTACTAATATGCTTCTTGGAGGCATAAGAAATATCAACTTTCTGATGCTAGGATTGGTTGCTCATCTTTAACATATCTGGAGCGAATAGGCTGATCCGCTCATCCGAATGGAGGTCTTTTGGGATTGGAATTATTCCAACACTGCCCTTCGCTGTCTTCACCGCATCAGGGCCCTCATCTTCCGCTTTCCCTTTCCTCACAACGATCGACTCTCTTTCGCGAGCCGACTCGGAAGCAGTTGACGGGGAAGAAGGAACTGAGTTATCTCTCGGACTTGTGGTCACCTCAATGCGAGGTCAAGATCAGGACTGAGGACAATACTAGTGACGTGGAAGAAACTTCTCGCTGTGATGACGACAATTAGACGACTCTTCAACAAGTCGGGAAGACTCACGATCCAAAGAGGGGTTATAATCAAAATCCTTCAACGAATAAGGACGAGTTGACCCACATTGGACGAAGCTGCCATACTCGCCTACAGCAACAACCAGGTTCATGACCTTCGCCTCTCGGTTCTCAGCTTCGTTACATTTTCAACCCCACCATTTGCAGATACTCCTCCAAGTCGGGAAGAGATATCGGTCCTTGCCTGAGCATCATGCCTCTCGGACACAACAACTTCCGTCCCAGCGGACGAGTTGAGATCTTGCTCCACAGCTTTGCGTACCCCCTCTAAAGGGGCCAAAGGCTTAAGAGCGGGCTTAGTCACAGCACGAGCTTCTTGGAATGCACAGAAGAAGAGAGCACCTCATTCAACTTTGCTCTCCTTGACGAGCTCAAAATCTCAACCTTCGGGAGCTTCCTCTTTTTCGAAGAGGGTTCGCCTTCGGACTTCGACTTCAGAAATCTAAAAAGAGTGGGAGCCTCATGCCAATGAGCCCACAGTCCTTTGCACTTGATATTAGAAGACTAACGACATCTTCCCGTATTCGAGGCATGTCACAAAATTTTTCCATGGCTGCTTCGTCCTCAGAAGAAAGGGGACTAGTTGGAGATCTCCCTACAGAAAGCACGAATAACAATTCAATATGCAATCAACACTAGCAGGATTAAGAATAATCAAACTTACTCAGTTGCCTAAACTCCCGCTCGATCGGACGACCAGCAAGTTCGAAATACTTCGAGTTCGCAGAAGCCATTAAACAATATTTCTGCCAGAACTTGAAGTCATTAGGCAAATTGCCAAAACAATCCTTCAACACGCACAAAACATGCTCGTTTATTCGAGGTGAAGTGAGCAGTTGAGTCACCCTCGGAGACACTCGGACACTAATGTCCTTCGCCTTAAACAGAATGGCGATTACTGTCCTATACCCATTCGACACCAGCTGAGCAGGCGCAATGTCGAGGTACGCCAAAAAGCTTCAAATTTCCTTGATGACAGGAAAACGATTACCCGATTAAAGCATACCTTGGTGTAAACAAATAAATCCTTCTAGTGGAGATAACGGTGTTTGACCAGCGCCCAATGTGAAGAGCACCAAATCGTCAGGGATCCCATGTCTTGCAAAGGCCTTTCAGATTCGACTCGAAGATTGATCTCTTCTCAACAAATTTACGGCCTTTAGCAAACAATTCATCAGAAAGTTGGTTCTAGCTCGCCATAGAAGAACGTAAGAACTTTCGATTACGGAAGTTGAACAAAGTCAAAAGCATGAGAAACGAAACTATAGAGTAGAGTCCGTGAGATCGAAAAAGTGAAGAAAATAAACTCTGCAGAGAAGGGGATCTATATAGAAAACAAAATTCCCGCCTTTTTCTTTTTCTAGCATTCGCACGCCCAATTAATGAAGTGTGCCGCTCAAGGAGGCGATTCAAACTCAAACAAATCATGACCACTCAGGTCCTCTATGACATGACTTGATGGACCGACGAGCTGGCCTACTAACTCGGGGGGAGTAGCTGATGATACACCAAATCGTCCTTTAATCCATGCCGTACGCGTGTCATGATGATCTCGTCAGTAGAGCAAAGCGTGCCTAATTGCCCACCCAATCTGGCAAAGCTCAGACAACACTAAGCCCATTTTGGCAGAATCCTGAAGGTTGGATCCAAATTGCAGAATCCTGAAGGTTGAAACAAACATTGGAGTATAAGTCGTGCATGAAAATTTCCTTGCATGAACAACACTCCAAAAAGGAAAATCTCTCCCGCAAATCTAGGAGCACAAATCGTGTAGGAAAACTCTCCTACATGGACGACTCCCAACTAGGAAATGATCTCCAGCAAGATTTCTTTTCCCAAACTATGTCACTAAAGGCCTAGCCAAACAAGGACTCTCGCATTATAAATAAGACACAGGGTTAATGAATAAAAGTACGTTACAAAACCCAATTTACAGCTTTAAGCATTTCTCAAGCCTTGTCTGACTTTAGCATCGGAGTGTCATCGGTATCACAACGGTGGTATTTGGTTCACGTGTGTTCCATGTGCAGGTCAAGGTCAATGAGAGGAAGATTCGACTACATCATAAACAATTTACTTGAGGATATAAACAATTTTTCCTCTAAGTGGATGATATTCAATAAAACCCACCAAACCCCTAAATGATTATACAATAACCTTGAGCTACCAAAATTATGGGATTTCTATAGTGAAGGAAATAGCCCAAAATTGACTCAAGGTTTTGTGAAATTTTAAAACTTAGAGATTAATAAATCGTGATGATTTTTTTTTTTGAAAGGCAAATCGTGATGATCTTATTTCAACATTGTTTATATGTTGGAGATTTAGAGCATCACTTGAATCCCATGTGGAAAACAAGTGCTTTCATTCTCACTTACAATTGAAAACAAATATCGAAAAAGATATTAGAAAACCAAGAACTAAAAGTATAAGTAATTGAAATAAAAAGCGGATTAAACTTTTTCGTCATGGAGGCGAATCCGCCTCCATGTGGACTATAAACTAAATGGCCAAGGATAATGTATAGAATGTAAAATAAATAGAATTTCAGAAAAATGGAACTAAATTAAAGACTTGGAAAGTAAATTTTGCATTAATCGAAGTGAACATGCACTTGAAATGAAATGGGGATACTTTTCCGTTTTCTTTAAAAACAACTGACATGCAATTCAACAATCTTAATTCACTCAGCTATCAAAGTAGATGGTTGGATTAATTAGGGTTTGGGTAAGTTGATGGGATAAATCAATTAATGCTCCAAATTTCATAATTAAATAAGTAGAATATTTTGGGAATGTATTTGGATGAATTTTGGAGAACATAATCATGGAAAAATGTAGGTATCAAAAGGGAATAGATATGGATAGGGATGGCATTAGGGCGGATTTTCACAGATATCCGCCCCACTCGCCCCGTTTGGGGCGGATACGGATTTAGCCATATCCGCCCCACGGATATCCGTTTAATCAGTGAAATTACAAAAATACCCTTAGACTATATAAAGGGATAAACCTATCATCTTTCACTCTCATCTCACATTCTCCCCTTATTGTCACTCTCGTCTCCAGTCTCCTCACAGCGAAGGGCGAAGGGTCGTCCCTTCTTCTCTCTCACAGCAAAGGCGAAGGCCGAATGGTCGTCCTGGTCGTCCCTTTTTCTCTCTCACAGCGAAGGCCGCAGGGTCGTCGCTTCTTCTCCTTCTCACAGACACTCGAAGGGTCGTCTCCTTCTCTTCTCACGGACACTCGAAGCTCTCACAGTCGGGCCATGGCCATCGTGGTCATCTCTGTCTCCTCTCCATCTCTCTGCTTCGAAAGAACGACACCCATCCCGGCCGCTTTCCTCTCCCCTCCCTTCCCCGCCTTTCCCTAGATGCAAGAAAGATCAAAGATCTGAGATTCTTTAGATCAATTTTTTTTGTATGGTTTTTTGTAATTTTTGTATGGATTCTTTGTAATTTTTTGGTATAATTTTGTGTTACTGATCTAATGAATGAAGTAAATTTTATTGTAGTTAGATGGATAATCAGCAACTCCAAGGGTTAGCAAATTAGGAAGAGGAATAACTAAATTAGGGGCGGAGATCCACCATTCCAGTAACAGAACCGCAAACCGTAAACAGATTGGCGGGGCGGAGTGGATATCCGCCAATCCGCACGGGGCGGTGACGGTTTTTAATTAAAATTGTAAACGGATTGGCGGATTTGGGGATCTGTTATTCCTGGCGGATCGGGATGGATTTGCTCAAATCCGCCCCATTGCCATCCCTAGATATGGACGGGAATTAGGGATGGCAACGGGGCGGATTGGGGCGGATTTGGACAAATCCATCCCCGCCCCACTGAAGATCACAGATCCCCAAATCCGCCCCGAATATCCATTTATACAAAATTATAAAAACCAACCCCGATCTGAATGGACTGACGGATATCCGCCCCACCCGAATATCCGTTAAAAAAATCTTTTTATCAACATCAATAGTTCAATACCAGATCAATAACTCAGTAAGAAAGCCATACAAAAATCATAACAAAAATTCAACATCAGAGATCTCAGATCGGATCAGATCAGCAACAACATCAGAGATCTCAAATCAGTAACAACATCAAAGATCTCAGATCTTAGATCAGTATCAAAAATAGCAAGAAAATCATACAACAATGGGACCAGTTACATGATGCATTTTAGGAAACAACCGGTGTCTCGCTCCTCAACATCTACAGATCAAGAAGTTATAGATCTCAGATCTAAACATCTAGAGATCTCAGAGAGATGGCCAGGGAGGGGAGAGGGAGGCGGCCAGGATGGTGGTTATTTCGAAGCAGTTTCTTCATCATTTCCACCGTTCATTCTCTCAAACTTTTGAAATCAACTGAAATTAAGGGCAGGCATCAACAATCGCTCTGTCTCTGTAGCGTCCCTCCAAGTTACAACACGAAGGCTTGTTGTTGGTGAGCCAAGTTACCCAGAAGGAAGGGGGGGGGGGGGCGATATAAGTAGAACGAAGAAGAAACAGAAGGAAGGAGAGGCGATAGAAGAAGAAGGAAGGAGAGGCGCTGGAAGAAGAAGGGTTTACTCTTCAGTCTCTTCTTTTAATACTGAAGGAAGGATAAGAAATTAGGTTTAGGGTTACTCTTCTTTTAATACTGAAGAGTATTTTAGTATTAACACGGGATAAACGGATATCCGTGGGGTGGATATGGATCCCCGAAAACCCATTTAACCGCATCCAAATCCGCCCCCCAAATGGGGCGGATATCCGTGAAAATCCGCCCCACTGCCAACCCTAAAGGGAATAAGTGAAAAAAATTATGATTTTTGGCTCTAAATAGATGAGAGCAAATAAAATTGGTGGGTAATTATTTGGGCTTGGGTTGGATGGCTTAAATAGATTTGGGTTAATTGATACCTTTGAATATTTGGTTTTATCTATTTGGACAATTTTGAATATTGGGTTTTAGCCATTCGTTGCTACACATTCTCTTTTGATCTTCAAATTCTACTGAGCTCCATTGACACTTGTGGACTAATCACGTTCATTTTCTTCGTCCGTAGTGCCACTTTAAATCACATCAAAAGTCTTAACTTTGTGCATCATTTTTTTTTAGGCCAAATTTAAAATAATAGAGAATTATGCTCAAAATAAAAATGACTAACAACTGTAAATTAGGGGCAATACATCTTAATAAATATGTGTCCATCAGAGTCGGCCCTGAATAGAGGCCAACCATTTGCTGAATCGGGCAAGCTAAGAAATGCAGGATTTTGGCGTCCCCCTATAAATCCAATGTACAATATTTAAGAAAATGAGGAATACTTGATAAAATAGAATACAGTTAAACTTCTATAAATTAATAACCTTGAGACAGAAAAATCTATTCATAGCGAATATTAAATAATCGATAAATTTTGACATTGGGCCTCACCATATGCATCCTTCAAGGGAATTTTCTTGAATGTTTAAAACTGGGGGTCCATTGCAGTTGTGCCTCCACTGGTGTTTTTCTCCCTGATTCTCATTTCTTTGTTTTAGCCATATTGAACCTTTTGGAAATATAAAATAAAATATATGCTTGATATTTGGGATATGTAGCAATTTTATGGGGTTTTCTCCAGCATTTGAAGGCGTTTTGCCTATTTAATTTGATGTTCCATAACTTTATAACAAGGACACTCATACATTCAAGGTAAACTCACATTTGTGTGCAAAACACGTCATGGTATTCCAAGGCATTCATATATTCTAAAGGTCTCTGTTACTGCATATGGTCAAAGAACGTTGGAAGAGGATCCATAATCAAATATTTCTATTAAGTTTCTAAACTATTCATGTTAAGTCTAATATTTATTTTGAAAACTTGTATCTTTGAACAAAATATAATGCAAGTCTAGATGTAGACATGTACTGTATGGTTTTGACATTTTGCAAGGTCGTAATTGTGCAGACGCCAGCGCATGTGTTAGTTTCCTGGTTTATTAGTTCCAACTATATTTTAGCTTCTCTTGGAACCTATCATGTAAATGGCATTTTCGGATTTGAATGTTGTCATCTTGACAGAACCTGTTAAATGTCAATGTTCATATGTATGTTGCTTCATGTGATCTTTTTTGTTTACCATAGATGGAAGAACAACAAATGGCCATGCTAATGTAGGAGCACTTTCCGAGTTTAGTGCTGATTCCAGCAGGCATGGTGCAGCTGGTTTATCGCCGTCACCTGCAATACCTTCAAATCCTTCGAGGCAAATACCAAGTCAGCCTTTATATACGTGTTCGCATAACGAAGAGACAACACCAAATGCGCTTGTGGGCTGGGAATTAGGTGATGGAAGCTCACAAAACCCCAGTTCCTCGGATATTGTTTCAAGTGCACATGGTGATGGTGTGCCAGCTGCAGCAGCAAAGACAGCAGGGAAGCGAAATAGGTATAGTTATGAGGGCTCCTCAAAGAAGATGCAATTCAGTGGAAGTGAATATTTGAACTCATCATCCTCTGATACAATAGAATCAGCCCTTTTGGATCTGGAGGAACTTGACTGCAGGATTAAATGGCTGAAACGTGTTCATCAGTTTGGAGTGGAATCTGTGACAAAAATGACCCCATCGTGGGAGTTCTTGAAAAATTGATAAGCAGTTATTAGCAATTTTGGAGGATCCCACTGGTTTTACTTGTTTTGCAAAAAGTGATTTGTAGAGGCAGATACATCTGTTAACTCATCGGATGGATAGCGCTGCAAAGATTACAATGTACAAAACCATTAAGTTTGAGTTAGGGGAGTTGGTGGTCCGCTCGCATGCCAGGCTATAATGATGGTGTGTCTGAAAGGTGTGGATTTTCCCATCAGACTTGCAAAGCATCAGAAAATACCTATGTATTGTGATCTCATTTGAAGGCGACTGCCTAGGACTACCCAATCCTCAAATGTAATTATCCACTAGATGTACACATGAATGCTGCTGTGAATGATCATTTAATGGTTGAGTGTTTGCCCAATCTCAGTGAAATACATGAAAACATTTTTTTTTCCTCGAGGACATCTCAAGGAATCTGTTTTTGAAGCAAAAACCTAAAATTTAAGGTCAGCTGTGGTTAGATTCTCGGAAGTAAAAAAAAAAGACTAGAGGAAACACATAGGAAGGGGAGCTTGAAGTTGAAGAAATTTAAACTTTGCATTGTTTCTCAAAACCGGGAAAATAATTCCCTTGAAAGTTTTGAAAAACAAGACAATCTTCATTCAAGTGCTTCCTTTCCTTCCTTAAATTTTGATTTTGATTTTGATTCATAATAACTATGTTATGTGGGCTTTTGTGGATGAAATAACAATAGCAAGGAGTAAAGTAGACACCCCTATAAATAGCTGAATCAGAAATCTCGATGGGGGTTGTAATGGAATGTCAACCATTGTATGGTTCAAACTTTTACGAGTCAAACCCAGACCCTATAAAATAAGCCAAAATCATGATTCTCGTCAGCACATCTTCTAAAGACTCAGTCAGAGCATATATATATATATATATATCCATTAATCCAAAAGCAAATAAAAAAAGACAGTATATGACAACAGAAAATGTGTTGCAAATTTCTTCACTATGATCCTTTATTTTGCCCTGTCAGTCTCAGCTTTTTCAACATGCCTTCCAGATCACAAGAAAAACACACACATCTTAACAGACATAAGATTGGTAGTACAGGATTTAGTTTGTACATAAATGAGGATGCATATAACAACACTAAGTTGTGGTTTAAATGATATACAAGCACTTTTGTTAGTGGGAAAAAGGTCCACAACGTTTCTAAATGCTTACTCGCAATCATCCTTCTAGCTAGCTTTATCAATCATATCTTTGCAATTTTCCACTTCACGTGAGCTTCTTAGTTCCTCAAGCTGCATCATTACCAAAGATTGCTGAGATCTATCAAACAATGAAAAGATGCCAGAACAAATAACTGTGAATGTTGAACTTGGCATTTCCAAGGGTGGAGACCAACAATGAGTTCAGCTGAAACTGGGCCATTTGATCTACCAAACAAAGTATAAGTTGGGGTCGTCTCTCATAGCATATTGAAGCCACATATTGGGTGGCATTCTATTCAAATTTCAACACTCTGAGTACCTGATTCACATTTTCCAGGTAGAGGAGATGAAGCCGCAGGAATTCATTCCTTGCAAAAAGCCCCTAAGAGATCAACTACTTGAATGATATTACTTTTATTAATACATGTATGTTTTATATGAAATCTACCATTTCTCTATCACTTTAAATGGTTATATCAGTGACATCATAACCAGGCTATTCTGGTTCATTGCAAACCTTTTCGTGTATACTAAATTTAATTTAATGTGTATAAAATATGCTTTCAGAGTTTGGATAAATAGAAACCAGGAACCAAAACTAAAATTGAGGTCGTTGCAATTACAGAAACATATAAACTCTATGCACTGGTATATTAACCATAATCTATGTGAGCAACCTGTGCAATCTACCTATCAAGGTTTTTCTATACTGGTAATACTCGCCAAGTGCAATATACACAAAATTCCAACTTATTATATTACCTCCTTGCAGATTTCCTCATGTGACGCCAACAGCTCATTATGCTTAATCTGAAGATCTGACAATTCCGCTTTCAGCTTTTCATATTCAGAAACAGTAGGACCACCTAACTTTTGCTGGATGAACCTATCAAGAGAAAAAGGTAAGTTTGATGAGCTAATCCCAAAAGGTTCTACCTACATAATACATGCATTGAGTAAATAATTATAAAACATTACGAGGCCAAAGAACAGATGGAAAAAATTAAAAGAAGGTACGAGGTGTGAGCCTATAAGGTGTTGAGGGCAAAGGTCCACGGAGCATGGAGGAAACAATGACCATTGGGCATGGGTAATGAGAATGCCTTTTTATTTCCTAATCCCATGGAAGACATGCAATTTTATTTTTTATTTTTTGAACAAACCAAAACAGGAGAGTTCATTCATATGCATTGTGTAAGAGGTGACTGAGTGGATCACCACTTTGTACATCAAAAGCAAATCCCCATAAAACCAAAAAAAACCAGTCCTACCCCTTTGGTTATTTTTTACAATTGGTTGCTATACAATTAACCTATCCCATCAGAACATGCATAGTTGCAAATCTGGAAGCCATGCCACCTTTGCTGCTTTAGCCCAACACCATAAACAGGCCCTAGCTTGCACTATCACTTGCTGCACTTGCTTTTCTTTGGGTTGAAATGTTCTAGTATTTGTTTCAAGCCAAATAGACCAAACAATTGCATGAGGAACCCTGCCCTACAACCACACTCCCAGAGAATTATATACATCCCATTCCAATTTTCTACTCAATGTTTGACAACTCCACCAATCATCTTATGTACTCTGAAATCCCTAAAAAACTCCCCAAATTCTTTTGGAAAAATTGCATTCAAGAAAAAGATGGTCATTATCTTCAATGTGCTTTTGAAACAACACACATCCATCTTGAGCATCCTTCCCTTTTCTTGTAAAAGGATTTGACTGAGAATTTCTCGAATTTTAGCTGCCACACCCCATTGTCTTCTCCTGCACCAAATTGGGGTGCAAACAGGTTTTACTTAAATCTACCAGCTGATTTTCCTCTGTCAGAGATTGAACGACGAAGGTACAAGTCGCATCTATTAGCTACCCATTAGTCACCCTAAACTCAGATACCAACCCTTGCTTGCCACACAATTGTTGATTAATTAATGAAACGTTATTCCATCTATGGTTTGTTTTTGCCTAATAATAGTTAATCAACTACAAACCTTCTTTTGTTGGCGCTTGTGTGCATGCGCGGGTATGAGTGCACTACGTAACAAGGGCGCCCCAATTTTGAAAAAACTCACTTCGACATTCAAACAGTGTCTGGAAACTCAACAGATATTATTCATGAATGTTACGAGTATTTACAGCAGCTTGTAATGCATAAAAAATGACTATAAAGTAAATTTATAATGCAAACATAAATGATATTATAGTGTAAACCCGTGCCCCTACATAAAATAGGAAAGGTGACTAAGAAACAACTTAGTATCATTTATGTTTCTTAGTAAGTTGTCAAATAATTACAACCTCAACAAACTTTTCAAATAAAAAACACACATGAAACTCCAAGCCTGTGATAACATCCCACACTTGACAATGCCAAACCGGGGATTTGATTTCACTGCAAAGGGAGAAATCATCATATTTCGTATCTTTGAAGATTTTGCAGTTTCGCTCTTTCCAAATAAGCCAGGGTGAGGCTCATAACACTCTAACCCATATCCAGGATCCCTTGAGAGAGCAACCATCCTTGATCCAATTGGCAACCCAAGCTAGAAAAGAATTTCACGAGGGGATATGAGTGGAAGATTAAAAATAGATGCTGGCAAGATGGAGATGGAGAAAGGGCAGGTGAAGAAAAGGTGCTCAGTTGTTTCAGGGTCCCTTCACACAAAGCAAACATGAAAATGGTGAGACATAAGAAGCCATTTTCAGTAATAAAAAAAAAAGAAAAAAAAAATTAAGATTTGAAGTGTCTGATATCAAATTGGAATCAGTACTTATCAAATCAAATGGAGATACACTTGAACCACATGAATATTTAGTATCGAGGACTCATAGAGAATTGGGAGAGGGATCAACAATATTAAGTATGATGGATTATGCTTTAAATCCAAAGCTGGCTACGAAGGATTTGGGTCCACTGAATTATTTTCTTGGTACGGAAGTTTATTATATTCAAGGGTGCACGGACTGTAACAAAAAACCCTATATTCGAGTCGGACAAGGACACGAGGTCAACGTGTTGGGGCAGTTGACCTGGTCGGACACGTGCCCGACACCTGCCCCAACACAGTCAAGACTTGGTTTGGGCACGGCAAATTACTATTATTTTTTTAGCTTGGGTGCAAACAGCACCCAAATTGGGTCTTCTTCTCCCTGTGCAATTAAAACGGTGTGATATAACGCTGTTATAATGACTAACAGAGGTGAAACGTTAGTTTTATCATTTTAACGTTAGGATGTAACGGTTGGCGATATAATGCTGTTATCTGGTTAACATTAACATTGTTGACCTGCGAACTCTCTGCTGCTGTGCCATTTCCCATCGGTTGAACATCTATTCTGCTCCTGAATCTAAGAGCAAATGGCAAAAAATATGGATCCGAGATGGTGTATGATGAAAATGATACTTTCTTCATTCAAACCTTTGCTTAACATTGAAATTTTGAAAATTAGCTTCACCAATTTTGTCTAAGAGGTCAAGTTGGTGGTTCATGAGGTGTTACTAGGACCCAAAATTACCATAGTACCCAACAAACCAAAATTCGTAAGCTATACCGAATCAATGATTGATTTGTAGATGAAAAATGCAAGAGTAATTATAGAGAAAAGACTAATCCAATTGACATGGAATTCCACATTTGAGATGACGCCCGCATGTGACCATAGTGCTAAACTATAGCTTTGATCTCCTTACAAATGGTGTGGTATTCTCGTGTTAATGGGAGCAACTTGAAAATCATTACAGATGATTTCATATTCCTTTTTTGTCCCCATAACGATTATGTTGTAATGGGAGCAATTTGATGCTTTTGAATTTAATTATGAACATGATTTATTTTTTTTACCCTATAATACATTAATACTTAGTGGGGGGAATAAATAATATATAAAAAATTCCGTTATATCCCATTATAACCTATAATGCTCCTGGACCATTATGGGCCACTTATCCGTTTTAAATGCATAGCCTGCTCCTCTCCACAATAGTTCCTTTTCCCGCTCTTCTCCACAGTAGTTCCTTCTCTAGTTTCTCTTCCATCACCACTTCCTCATCTGCCATCACCAATTCCTCCTCCTCTACCATCACTGGTACTTCGTCCTCCATCACTGCACCGGGTTGCTCCTCTGTCACCGCCCTCTATAGGTTCGTCTCCTCCACTCTTATTCTTCTAATCTAAGACTTTTTTTTCTTCGCAAAGAAGGAAACATGGAGTTTCTCCTCCATCACCGCCCTTCTCCATCTCAGGTTCAACTTCTCCACTCTGCTTCTTCTTCTCCACTCTTCTTCTCGTTTTAGAGACTAAAATTGTTTTCTGTATTTGTGTTATTTTCTCTTCGCAGAGAGGGAAACAAGAGAGTTATTCTCGTTCTCAAGTCCTCGTCCATCAAACAGTGGTCTCCCAACTTCCCAAGTTCCATATCCTCCACTTTTCTTCTTCTCTTTTATTCTCTTCCATTTTTCTAAGGAGATGCACTTGATTCGTTGGATTTGGATGTTGCTGGCATACTTGAAATTGTCAATCTTTCTCTTGATGAACCTGAGTTAGATGTTCTGCTATTTAACGACGGAAATGTGACGGTTGATCAGCTAGTTGATGAAGACATGTAGCAGCCTAGCAGGTGAGTTATGTATTCAAACTATCAATTTATTATGTTTTGAGTAAATGAATTATGAAATGAAGTTACGCGGTTATGAACTTTTTGGATGTTTACAATTACAAATTATGTTGCTCATGATGTATTTGAATGGTTATTTATGTGTTTGGATTGTTCATTATTGTTTATGTTCATATGAGTTATACAAAATAATAATAATAAAAAATAGTAAGGTTTGATGTGTCGCCAAGTTCTAGTTTTTTGGAAATTACTGAGCCACCGTATCGTGTCCCTCTCCGTGTATCCTTGACCATATTCAGTCTGGACTTCTTTCACAAAGCAAATAGATTCTTGATCTCCTCAAGAGCAAATATGGAAGGAGCTAAGCACTGTAGCATCTCATCTCGCAGTCACTTTCTTGAGTAGATAGTTCTTCTCTTCAAGATCCTACTTAATACAGACAAATTTAGGCTCTAATGTAACCTGAGAGGAGAATCTATCTCACGGAAGGGAAATCAGCAATGGGTCAGATAAAGGGTCTAAGGAACCAAGTGAGCTCATCAATGAATAAATTTCAAATACTGAATATTGTCAAGTTGATGAATAGAGTCAAGGGGGTCTTACAAAAAAAAATCAATCTTTTCTAGAGGCAAAAAGTTGTTTCAGCTTGTAGAATAATAGCATGGATTCGATGTGATAAAGGTAGAACCATTGCTGCAGTTGATGCTTATGCAAGGGAAGCTGAAGGTCAATCCAAAAATTTCAAATCTGAAATGGATAGGAGTTTCAAGGCAGAGACTGACTCAAAAGAATCATAATATGTTCCATATATCTCAAAATTCAAATCATCATTGGACTCTGGATGCGATGTTAGATGGCGGGAGATGATTTTGAGGATTAAGATGATGAGTTTAATCAGGAAGTCAGTTTTAAGGAGGGTGGAGAATTGGAAAGAGCCACACAAGAACATGACACAAGAACACTCAAATTACTAGAGAATATATACTCGAAATAAATATATGAATTGATTACTATCAAATTGACTTTGGTGAAATGTGGTTTTAAAGGGTACTTGTGAATGCCATGTTTCAATTATTTTGTGAAGCACGTAGATGAATCATGAATATGATGATATGTTCTAAGAGAACTACCTTGAAAAGAAATTAACATTAAAATGAGATATGAAAGACTTGCAAAAATGTTAAAACTTACCCCATTGTAGAGGAAGGTTTCTCATTTTGCTCATATAATGCAACAAGAACTACAAGCAAATTCACACGATTAGAGCAATCAGCAAATCATGATATTATGCAGCACACAATTTGAATTGTATCAAAATGGAGTGAGACGAGAAACCTTTTGTGAGGGCATCTAAAACTCCGCTAGATTCCAAGTATTTTCTGAAAGCTTCTTTTTTTGCTTCCTTTTCCTGCTTAGAATATGTAGCATCACATCAACTTCTCTTTATAACCCATAAAAATAAAAAAGAAATTTTTTTTTGAGGGTTAAGAAAGAACTTGCTATGAGAGAGCCACTAGAACCATCAACTTGCTTAAGCCCCAATAACTACCTATTATCATGTGAGCACAAACATGGAGATAAATGCTTGGAAAACCAAACAGTTCCTAATATACGTATAATCTCTTCCAACTAACTCGCTGCAAAGAGAAGAATCTCAAAACATAACCATCATTGTATTTTTTCAAATATTAAACCAAAATAGAGTGAAGTGTCTAAAGAGTTATCAGAATCTAAATGAAAACTTTTTAAGAATCAAAACCGTTGTAATTTTGAACTTCTATGCTAAAAATGAAGATATGCTTAAGCAATGCATCTAGATATCAGCATTTCACAAAAAGATATTAAAGAACATATTTTTAGAACGGGTCTTAAGTCACTAAATAAAAATACTGCCCTTGTCTACTTTCAGAACATGGGCATTCGGCAATGTACAAGAACAGCAACTCAGCATATACAATTCATCTGCAGGATGCCTAAGAGATTTCACACACCAAAGTCCTAAAATAGTTCCAGAAAGAGAATATCACAGATAATGCAAGTCCCATTGCTACTTAACAACAAACCCATTTCACAGATCCCACTGTAATTCAACCCATTTAACAAATCCCAATGTAACCCAAGAACAAACCCACCTTGGCATACAATCTATAGACTAAATCACTTATGATAACAAACTAAAGAAACCCATTTATCAAAAGAAGTACAAGAAGAAGAGTAAGTAGAGAAATTGATGATGGAGAAGAGATTTAATAAATTACCATGGTTTAGAGCATCTGGGATGGAGTGCAATCTGCCTGAAATCAAAGAGTGAGTGAGAAAATAGTGTGGGTATGAGTAAATTTTGTAGGGTTCATAGAGAGAAGTATCTATGGGGTTTACTTAAACGGACCAACTACCACCAAATTCCACTAGCTACTCCGTTGCACAGTCGGCTACAGTGACAGAAAGGTCTATATTTGACTTGTTGAAGGGTTTTGTGCACGCGGATAACTTATTTGGCAAATATCGAAATAACAAATATTTTAGTTAGGGCTGTCAATCCGATAGCCAAAAATAATATCGAATTTGTATTTTACTTTTCATCATTTTTAATCTCATTGTTGGAAAACCAAAATCCAGCGCATATCAATTGACAATCTTAATTTCAATAATGCTATTCTTTTTTAAATCCATTCCTGCGAGACTAAGCTTCAATTTCATGAAAAAAAAAAGTGTTTTGAATATGACACATCCGAAATAATTTTTTTTACATCAATTATAACTTAGGAACTTTAAAATGCGTTGAGATCTTGATACCATGACGATCACTTCCACTAAAACATAGTCATTTCAATTTATATATACAAAATCGGATGGTGTTTTGGGTGGGAAATAAAAAATGGTTGAGATTTACCAAAATGTAAGAATATAACGGATCACATAAAACTTGCACCAAGAGTGTATGAGTTCGATTCCCATACTCAACATTTTCATATTTATTTTCTTGATATTTAAAGTGGACTAAACTCTATTTATCATGTTAAACTTTTATCGTGCCAAAGGCACCGAGAATACCCTAGTCTATCTTACAAAACATGATGGTATTTGGGGTGAGAGATAAAAGACGGCTGAGATTTATCCAAACACAAAGATCTAACTATCATAGACAATTTCTCATATATTTAATATCTTGTACTTTTTCAATTTCTCTTAGCCCTTACTTTCAATTTCTCATCTTCCAAGTATTAAGGTTTTTTTTTTTACTAAATCTATTTTGATCTATCATGCCAACCTCATCTTCCATCTCTTCTGAAAACCCCCTACTTTAGTTTGGGCTGTGTTAAACCCCCAAACTCTTTCGACTTCTTGTTCTACTTTGCAACTTTGCGATCCAAGCAAATAATTCAAGCTCAGGTCGGGCTCAATAAATTATGGCGCACAGATTGCTAAGAGATCATGAAGCCGATGGATGGGAGTGCGCAGATTACCTCATAATCTGCGAATCGTGTCTTGGTGATAATCCCTACTTTCGGATGGTAAATTTTCAATCAACTCAATCAATTTCAACGCTTTTGTTTTTCATCTCTTCTACTTCATTGATTTTTTGCCTCATTCTTGAATCTTTGCTAATAGAAAATCACATATTCAATATCTAATTTTTAGTTGATTTTCTGAGCGATCTGGTTCCTTGAAAAATAGTTTTTTTTTTTTGCCAATGATATGACAGCTCAACGGTTGGAGCTTGGCGGATGGTACCACTTGGTCTTGGGTTCGAACCCAACTTGCGGCATCTTTATCAGTTTATGGTGTGTTGACCAGTTCTGGTCTTTAATGAGTTCTGGGATCCTATAAAAACCCTACTCGCCTTCCAAAAAAAAATAGTTTTTTTTTGCCCCATAATATTTTGAATACGGTTTGATGATAACATTGCTTTCCATGTCTAAATCAATCCCCAAGTTGTGATTTTGACAATATTGGTTCTGATGTGTTTAATTTTTATGATAAACTCTATTTTTGATGTTATGTTTTAATATTGTTCCTGCTTTTCTTATTGATTTTGCATGCTTCATTATATATTTTTTTAATCACACTAAAAAACTCACATTTCAATTTCTCTTAACCCTCACTTACACTCTTTCATCTCTTCCACTTTCAATTTCTCATCTTTCAAGTATAAGGTTTTTTTAAAAATTTTTTTTTTTACTAAATCTATTTTGATTTATACACATAATTTTACAGTTAGGTGTTTTTTAGTATTTGCCAGTGTGTACAATTTCAAATTTATTTGGCAACTATGAAATACATTTTATTGTAGGCACGGACTGGTTGACATGTCATGATGTTTACCCAACAAAATGATATCGTGCCAATGGCACTGGTGACACACTAGTATAAAACATAGCAGAAATTTTAACACTTGTGTTTCTAAATGGGTGTAATAAGTTTTAGGAAATTTCTAAGGCAGAAAGCTAAGTCCTTGGATCCTAAACCTTAGAAGCAAGAATTTGCCCTCATGTCACAAACCATTGCATGATGGTTTTATACTAGTACAAACAATTGTGTTAAAAATATTGAAAATTTTATGGTCCAAAGTTGAGTTTTCAAAATAACTATTACTTTGGTCTATATTCTTCTTAGGGGCTATACCAAGGACTTAGAGTTTGGGATTATGACTAGCCCGTTGCAATCTAGCATGGATGAGAAATTCTACACAGCCTGGGAGACTGCCTCGACCCTCCTGGGCAAGTGCACTTGGGAGGGTTTTGGGCACGTGCGCTTGGGAGGGTCTTGGGCACGTGAAACCCATATTTGGGCTCCAAATTTGGGATGCTCAGCCTCCTCTGCTCCTCAGATCTCGCCTGCTCCTCCTCAGATGCTTAGTTGAGAACAAGAACTCAGATGTTCAATAAAGCTTTCTCTTCCATCATCTTTTCTTTACGGTTCAAACGATCTTCCATTCTTTTCAATCTCTCTACCTCTCTCTGTAGATTCTTTGTTGTTCTTGGCGATAGAGACCTGAGGGTTTGATCTTCTTCACAAACTCTTCTTCTTCAGGTAATGATAACTCTTTGAACGATCGATTTATCTATGTTAGGGTTTAACTTGTTATATGGATTACTGTCTTACTG
The DNA here is from genome assembly GCA_963556465.1 of Berberis vulgaris. Taxonomy (NCBI): domain Eukaryota; kingdom Viridiplantae; phylum Streptophyta; class Magnoliopsida; order Ranunculales; family Berberidaceae; genus Berberis; species Berberis vulgaris. The sequence goes on from OY747136.1 coordinate 48,650,420, forward strand.
AACATGTTATCTTGTAAATTCAGGAAGATATTAGTTAGGTTTCCTTTTTATTGATCCCCTTTGTTGTTTTTCTTTGCTTATAAAGATTTGGGTTTTTAGTGATAGCAATTTGTTGGGTTCTTGATTGTCTTTCTGAAGATTAGATGACGATTTTAGTTCCACTTTGTTATTTAATGTCAAATATGACAATTTTAACAATCCTATCTAATCCAATCAGAATTTCAAATGTAGTGAAATTCAACTAATGAGAAAAAGAACCTCTACTATATGATGCTAACAATAAACCATATTTCATTTGGCCTTGTAAAAACCCTAAATTAATAACATCATAGACCAAAATATTGAGCTGAAGCAACCAACAAGCAGAAACCACATTGTTTTCAAGCACTACTTGTCCATGTAATGAAGGTGAAATAAAATATAAGTTTTCCGTTGTTTTGGTGCCACTACTTATCTATACTTCAAACAAAAAGTAGCAAAACCCTTACTATATCGAGAGTGATTGGGATTTCAAGTCCACTTTTCTGCTTCCTTGTGCTGTATGTTGAAGTAATGGTTTAGTCCTGTAATACAAGAACAATGACAATTCAACCAAGGTGAGAAAAATTTCAAGACTTTCCCCCAACTAATATAGGAGGAGCTTGCAGCTTGATGGCTTAGTCTAACATATATATTGAAATAGATGATATAACTCTATGGAGAAGTGAATGGTGATCGGGATTGACTTGCCAAGTTTGAGTAGTCGAGAATAAGGCATTGACGATAGTGAAAATTACCTCTTACTTTCTGACTGAGGATTTACAGGCCGAAGCTTTGGCACACTAGTCGCTGATGCCTGTAGTCAGACAGACCAACTGAAAATTATATTAGTAAGCATTATAGATTTTACGACAGTTGCAAGCATACAGCGAGATGGGATTAGGGATGGTGGCAGGTATAACAGGGGGAAGGAATCACCTTAGCAGGAGTTCTCAAAGGTGTTTTCAGGCAGTCTTTAGGGGTCTTAGCCGAACTGACAGAAACTCTGCAGTCCTTCGCCTTTTGGAGAATTTGAGCTATTTTATTGGTTTCACCAGCTCGAGATGGAGCTAAATTGAGTGACATATGAATAGATTTTGGAGTTAATCTCCTTTTATCTGTCAAGTCCTTTGCAATCTTGTTACCATTTGGGGTAGAATTGTTTTCCTTACGGGAATGCCCAGGATTTCTGGCTATTGCAGGGGAAGATGGAAGCTTTGATGCTCTACTCTGAACTGATACTTTCGAGGAAGAAGTTGGTTTGGTTTTAGTTGTCGAAGGTTTGACTATGGTTTTTGAAACTGCAGACTCTTGATTAATTGCATGGATTTCCTGGAAGACATCACGCATAAAATGAGTCATGAGATCAAATTACTCACCCAAAAATAACAGTAATTAAGGTAATGAATAAGCTCTTTTACCTTTAGAGGAAGTTCTTCAAATTGCTTTATTGTTTCAACTTCGATCACTGTTTTGGTTTCAACATTTTCATGCACGTTTGGTGACTCGATCTTCTCAGAATACTCTATGTCAACTTGTTTTTCCAATACCAGCACTTCTTCCACAACATTTATTTCCATATCACCAGATTCATCATTCGAATTACATGTTTTGGCAGCAGAGGAGAGATCCTCCCCAACAGTGAAAACCGCAGCTTCTCCTGGTTTATCATCCGCCACATGATTATCTGATTCAAATGACTCTTGAGTCCTTCACAGGACCATTATGAGACCCATCATCTGAAGATCCATTATTAGCCATATCACTTGCTTGCTCAAGCAAAGCTGCGGCCCTCTTCTTGTAATGAGCTTCAAAATAAGCTTTCTTCTGAGCAACTGAACCTGGTTTCGAGTACTTCTCAACCTCTTCCAAATACATGTTTTCATTGAAGGAAGACCATCTCTCCCAAGCTAATGACTCAAACATAAACCTCCCAAAAGAGATTGATTCCCCTAGTGCACACATTGGGTTATCCTGCAAGCATTGTTTCTCCATCTATTAGAATGAAATCTTCAACACACAAATACTAATGGGTATTGCAATCAACCCCAAATTGTGAACATAATCAATCAAGAGATCCAATTACATAAAATTTTCACCAAATTGTCTACCAACTTAAAATACCTAGCATAACTCAAAACCATGAAATCAAGAACTTCACTTTGGGATTAAACACACAGACAGACAACTTTGGGATTAAGCACACAGACAGACACAATGAACACAAAGAGCTGACAAACTCCTTCATAACAAGCCAAGAAAGAATGAAAATGGAACACAAAGAAGGAAAACCCTCATGTAGAGAAAGTGGAAAAAAGAAATCAGAGAAAAGAATTTCAACTCGATCAATAATTTCTCCAAAACAAGAAACCCCCACTGATTAAAAGTATGTACTTGAAATGAAAAATACAGATAATTGATTAAACCTTCTACCGACCTCTTTCACTTCATGGGGATACAAAGAAGCAAAAACATCAAACCCACTTGACATTTCAGCTAAACAACTAAAACCCATTAACAGAAACACCAAACAAGAAAATGGGTTAACCTCAAAACCCATCAAACATTTCGGCAAAAGAAGAAAACCCATTAACAGAAACTTGAAACAAGAAGATGGGTACTCAACAACTGACCTCTTTAGCTTGATGGGTAGTGTCAGATGGATGAGAGAATGTCTACAAAACACAAGCTGATTCACCCATTGTTCCTTCACCATCCAAAACCACCAACACTACTTTCACTATGAACTACCTCTCTTCTTTGTTATAATTCTCCTCTCTATCTCTCTTTAATAAAAATCCTAACTTAAAAACCCAAAAGGACAGAAGTCATTTGAAATTTTGAATCACACGCAAAGGAGGGTCACTACAAAAAAAGACCTTCAGGGACGTAGTCAAAATTGTCGCTATAGACAACATTTCGACGCGATAAATATTGGGCGACAAATTATTTGTCGTGCAAAGGTTGTGCCACAGCTTTGTCTCGCAAGCGTTTGTGCGACGAAAATAAATCTTCGTCGCTACAGAGTCCTTTTGCGCGACGACAACAAAGATCGTTGCAAAAGGGTGCGTCGCGTAATACTGTTTTGCGCGACGCTAATTTCGACGCAAGAAATAGAACGGTTCTTCGTGCAAAATATACTTACGCGATTAACCATTTCGTCGCATTAAACTTTGTCGGCATAACTCAATCGTGACGCACCCTTTCGTCGCGTTAGACTTTGTCGGCTTAACTCAATGGTGACGAACCTTTCATCGCGCAAGATATTCTTTACGCGACAACAATATTCATCACTCTAATATTGTCACACAAGTTCCATCGAGCCACACGCTTGATCTATTCTTATGCGACGAAAATTTTGTCGCTTAAAATTTTGTTTAATAATTTTGAAATCTTTTAATTCAAATATTTATTTTAATTAAATTTGAAAAAATTATTAATTGAATCGTCTCACGCATAGATGGGTTTTGCTAATTTAGTTAAATACTATTAACTTTACAAATTAATAATGTATAATCGTACTGTATCCATTACAAATTAAAATTTGTAAACCGTACTGTATCAGTTACAAATTAAAAAAACACATCAGTACATTTTTTAGGGATGTGGTGGCTGATGGTTTGTCGACAGTAGCGGGAGGCACGACAAATTAATCCCTGACTGCTGGAGAGCCCCTAGTAACATACTCCACCTAGTTGCCTCTTGTGCTTGTCGTTCCCCCTCTCGGGCCTCCCTATCCGCCTCTTGAGCCTCCCTCTCCGCCTCTCAGGCCTGCCGCTCTGCCTCAAGCGCTTTGGCAGCATTTAACTCGTTCTGTAATTCCTCCACTTTCAACTGTAATGATGAAACAGTTTCGACTGACCGCTGTGAAGCTGAAGATGAGGTGTTGACCTCACGAACTTTAGCTTTCCCCATCCCCCGAACAATCTTTCCGGGTCTCGGACCTAGCAATTCTAATGTCTCTGTGCATCGGGATCGTCTATTGTGAGTTGCATCGGGTCTGACCTCAACTTCGTTGATGTTACGCACAAAGATGGCATCAGGTTCATGCGGTTTATTCTCATCTTCAAATGTGTAACATCCAACAGCTGGCCATCTTTGCTGAAGGACAATACAGCAATGCTTGTCGGGTATTTCAAATACTGATATAGTCTTTTCTTGTTAATTCCATCCCACACATTTACATAACCGTCACAACCTCCAGTTGCAAACGTTCCATAGATGGGATGAAATGCAATGGCGTTGACAGGGTACACAATATCCATCACCGCGCTTCCTTGCAAGAACTCTCCTCTCAAGGTGTTCTCAATGGGATCATATAACCGAAGAGTCTTATCCCAGGGCGAAATGAGGAGGTTGTCACTGTGATTAGAGAATGTGAGGTTTGTGATGCCGTCTGAGGGAGTTTTTTTTTTTTTTAAATGGAGAGGAAGCTGATTCCTTTTTAAAATCCTTCTCTATGCTATGAAAACACACAGAATGACGGTATCAAAAGCTCCATTCTAGAGGAAATTAACACTTTTTGAGAACTCGTTAAGACAAATAGTCAAATACCCATCAAAGTATACTGAAAAAAAAAACCCATGGCAAAAGATTTGAGCAATTCATGATGAAAAAAAAGCCATCAATATAACACCATAACATGATCAATTCCTAGAAAACATAATCAATGGCAGACCAAGAAAGAACAGAGTAGTGAATGCAGGTAAAAAAAACAACAAAGAAATCTTCTTGTTATTAACATAGAAATCAAATAGCAGGACATCGTGTTGAATCCAAAACAATACATATAGAAAAAAATGGAGATCGAGAGGGATTTGATTGATGAGTTACCTGAGTTAGTGCGAGTCGCTCACTCACGTAGATGACCCAAACCCTGCTGCTAGTTTCAGTTTCGCAAGCTCGTTTGGACGGCGGAGAAGAGGCTGTATGAAGTTCCAAGACTTCTTCGTTCACCTCCTTGCCTTTCCACTTCCTTTTTTCTTATGAGTATGGGTAGATTTAGGGCTTATCTTTCTTGCCTTTCCCAATCGCACAACAGCATACCCAATCGCACATCAGCAGACCCCTTATTGCGTTTCCTCTTCTATTATTGCCTTTTCCTCTTTTTTCTACTCTTTGCTCATGAAAGCCTCCATGAACTTTTGTTATTTTCTCTTCTTTCTATTACATTGAGGATTTGTGTGTGTTTCAGAAGAGATCTGAGATCTTACCTTCTTTGCCAACGAAACAAGAGAGGAAACGGTGGCTAGCAATGGAAAAACGATAGCTGAAAACTAATTAAAAGGGTCGGTTTTGCGGGTATATCAAAGAATTTGTCGTGCTAGTTTTCAAAATTTCACGCCACCATTTTTTTTTTCGCTAGTTTTCAAATTTTCGTCGCCATATATCGGAGAATTCGTCACGCTAGTTTTCAAAATTCCGTGCATTCACAATTGCCGCCAGAAGCACGCGCCATGATTTTAAGGGGGGAGCATTTTGTGCGCGCAAACATCAAATTTGTTTATTTTAGGAGGAAACTTTTATATCATTATTTAATTAATTAATTAAACTTCGACATTCATTTAACAAATTTATGGTAAAAAATTCATAGTACATTAACAAATTTAATTAAATGAACTAACAAAATACATAATATTATTAACATCTTATAAACGATCTAACAAATTATAATCCTTCAAATATATTTAATCTGAATCAGTAGAGTAATCACTTTCGACTTCTTCTTCAAGTTCATCTACATGGTTGCCTCAGATCACGATTAATGGGATGTTTGCCAATCTGGCCAAATTCCAAGCTATTCAACTTAGCCAAAATGTCATCCCTCGACCATTCTCTAGGTCTAGTGTCATTCTCCATTTTTCCATCAAAGTCCACCTTATTTGCTCGCCACTCGTGATCCTGAGGCAACCATCTACGGTGACCCATATAACAAACATTTCCTGCGCGCCAATCAAACGTTACATCATCGTTGCATATCGGACATGCCTTATAGCCCTGAGTACTCCAACCTGAAATATTTCCATAAGCCGAAAAATCATGTATAGTCCACATCACTGCTGCTCTCAACATAAACATTGTGTTGGTAGACTTATCAAATGTACGTACACCATTTTTCCATAAAGTCTTTTAACTCATCAACCAACGGCCGCAAATAAACATCAATGTCCTTTCCGGGATGACCGGGAATTAATAAAGTCATCATTGTAAATTCTTTTTTCATACTCATCCAATGGGGGCAAGTTATAAGGAACAACAACGACCGACCAGGTGCTGTGAGTAGAGCTCATATTCCCGAACGGATTAAATCCATCAGTTGCAAGCCCCAATCTGACATTGAGCGGGTCTTCTGCAAAATCGGGATACATAGTATCGAATGCTTTCCAAGCCTCTCCATCAGTAGGATGTCTCAAAAAATCATCATCAACCATTCCTTCCTTGTGGCATCTCATATGTCTCGCAATGTGCGTCGACGTGTACAGTCGCTGCAATATGGGTTTCAGTGGAAGATAACGCAAAATTTTTTGTGGAATTTTCTTCGTTTTATTACCAGAATTAGGCTTATATCTTGGCTCATTGCACATAGGGCATGCATCCATCCCTTCAATTTTCTTATAAAATAATGCACAGTTGTATTTGCAAGCATGAATCTTTTGATACCCCAAACCGAGACCATTCAACAATTTATGCGCGTTACAATAATCCTTAGGCAAAACGTTTTCCTTCGGAAGCATCCGCTTCATAATTCCCATTAAATGAGAAAAACACTTATTCAACATATGATGTTTCACTTTGCAATGCATCAACTCCACAATGGCTGTAAGCATGGAGAACTCTGTGCAACCGGGGTATAATGCTTGTTGGGTTTGTTTCAACGATCTTTCATAGTTTTCTAACTCTTCACTTTGTAGCATGTTGGGAGGTATGGTATCTCCTACCATATCATCAATGCCATCTTCATTCATCGATGCATATGGATAAGCGTCATTTATTATACCCATAACTTGGTCATTATCATTCATGGACGTTTCATCAATGTGCGACACAAGTGGCTGGGAATTCGATGAAGTCGAACCAAATTCTCGTTGCTCCCCATGATAAATCCACCTCGTATAATTCTGAATCATCCCATACCTCGCCAAATGATATCGAACCATATTGAATGTCTGCCACAAACAATTGTTACAACATTGACACAGACACTTGATATGATTCGTCGTATCAGTGACATGTGCCCTTGCAAACTCAATGAAGCTCTCGATCCCATTTAAATATTCATCACACCATTTGTCCTGATTTTGTATCCACTATCTTTAGATTACGCCTGTTTTCAGTTTATAAACAAAACATGAGAATTCAATAGAGTTAACGACACTAATGCGATTAGGTTTCAATGTGGAAAATTTTTGGCAGCATCTCAATTACAATTCTTCAAGTGGACGATGTAGATATTATTAATTAATAAATATCTAGCTAGTATGCACTCGAAAAACAATGTGAGACACTCCAAAAAATCCACACGATAGCAACCTAATTTCAAGAAATTTCAAAAAAAATAAATTGCAATTTCCTCACCGTTTTCCAAGTGAAAAAGAGAGACGATTGAAGGTGTGGCCGGCGACGCAGAGAGAGGACGAAACCTAATTAACTGCTGGAAGCTTGGAGTATATAGTGAGAAAAATTAATCGTGCATAGAAAAAGAATAAAACGAGAGGAGAAAATAGTGAAATCGCAGATCTGGTTATTCTAATTTGTGGAGAAGATGAACAGGTAAGAGCTTGTGCGACGATACCGTTCGTCGCCCTGGGATGTTTTAGGCGATAAACCTGCTCACTTTAAGCTATGATACTTTGTCGTGAATACTTTATGCGACGAAGGTTTCCCGTTTGTCGCGTAAGATATATTTAGGCGACGACAAAGTTTGTCGCCCTAGGATGTTCAAGTTGGTCGTTCAAAGTGGCCGACACATAGCCATAGGTATTTTAGGGCGACAAAATATTTGGATTTAAGCGACAATACTTTGTCGCATATTATTTATGCGATGAAGGCTTCCAGTTCGTCGCGTAAGATATATTTAGACGATGAAAAAGTTTGTCGCCCGATGATGTTCAAGTTGGTCGTTCAAAGTAGTTGACACGTAGCCTTAGGTATTTTAGGGTGACAAAATATTTGGTTTTAAGCGACGATACGTTGTCGCATATTAGTTATGCGACGAAGGCTTCAAGTTCGTCGCGTAAGAGGTTTTTAAGAGACAAAACAGTGCGTCACGTTAAATAGTTAGCTATTTTTTGTAATAGCGTGACGATATTAAATATGTCGTCGCGTCAAGTTAATTTTGAGCGACAAAACTTCCCTCGTCGCGCTAAGAGTCGTCGCAAAAGGGGATTTTTTTAGTAGTATCTACAACAAAGGAGATCTCCTTTGTTGTAGATAAAGCTAGAAGAAGACCTGAGTGCTGAGAAGTGCAGAAAAAGAAATACTTTTTGTGGGATCTGAGAAGAACATGCGAGATCTGAGGACTAGAGGAGGCTGAGCATGGAGCATCTGAGCATCCCAAATTTGGAGCCAAAATCTGGGTTTCACGTGCCCAAGACCCTCCCAGACGCACGTGCCCAGGAGGGTCGAGGCAGTCTCCCAGGCTGTATAGAATTTCTGAGCATGGATAAGTTGTTGGGTTGAATGGTTTGCTGTAAAACTCATTTTAAGGATTATTTTTCTTCTCAATAGAAGAAAAAAAAAAGGTGATTTACAGGTAACTTAGTGTTTGAAATATGTCATAAATGTATATATTTCATTGTACAAATCACCGACGTTTAGTCATTTAATTGAGATTTCCAATACAATTGGCAATATAATGCAGCTTTTTCTTGATTGATATTTTCAAACACTAGCCATTCAAAAATTCCCAAAACCAGTATCCATGAATGATGGATCCTTACAGCCGAATGTCGAAGATTGGAATTGAAGGAAGATCAACAATGGGCCTTTTTGTGAGGTTTTTCATCACTTGACACCAAAGAGCTACTAACAACTAACAAATTTTTTTTGTAAAATATCTCCCTTGCCCACTGTTTGGAGTTGATGAATAATGATCATTTCTCTCACACACGAGTAGTAAAGAAGAAAGCTCATGTTAACATTTCACCATGTTCAATCAACTCCACATGCATATGAAACAATTAATTACCACCACTACCTACACATCCATCTCTTTCTTATCTTACTCCACTTTTCATCAAGTCTTCACAAGAAATCTCTCATCAACTCCATAAATTTTCACCTTTTTCATTCCTCCACCATAACTTCAAAGTTCAATAAAATTGTACCACTCTTCATGAACTCCATGAAAGCTCTCACATAACTAGTATTGTTTCCATGGCTACACAGGAAGAAGAAACTCGAAAAATGGCGTTGTCCTTCTACCCTCTTGATCCTAACTCATACAAACTCATTCAAAAAATTGGCATTGGTGTTAGTGCGACAGTCTACAAGGCAGCTTGCCTTCCCATGAACTCGACGGTAGTAGCCATCAAAGCCATTGATCTAGAGCGTTCACGTGCTAATCTGGATGATGTAAGGCGCGAAGCCAAGTCCATGGCTCTCCTTTCCCATCCTAACATCCTTAAAGCTCATTGTTCTTTCACTGTTGATCACCATCTATGGGTAGTCATGCCTTTCATATCAGCTGGATCTCTTCATTCTATAATTTCTTCTTCATTTCCTGACGGACTCAACGAGTCCGCTATAGCTGTTGTTCTCAAAGAAACCTTAAATGCTCTATGGTACCTCCATGATCAAGGCCACCTACATAGAGATATCAAAGCCGGTAACATTCTGGTTGATTCAGATGGGTCTGTTAAGCTTGCTGATTTTGGGGTCTCCACGTCAATCTATGAACCTAATCCATCACACTTCTCATCATCTTCGTCGAACTTGAGGTTCAACGACCTTGCGGGGACACCCTATTGGATGGCGCCAGAGGTTATACACTCTCATGTTGGTTATAGTTTTAAAGCTGATATTTGGTCCTTTGGGATCACTGCACTTGAGCTTGCTCATGGAAGGCCTCCTTTATCTCATCTTCCTGCATGGAAGACTCTCTTTATGCGGATCACGAACCGCTTAGTCCTTTCGGATTTTGAGAAGAACAAGAAGAGCAAAAACAAGAAGTTTTCAAAAAGTTTTAGAGACATGGTGGCTTCTTGTCTTGCTACAGACCCATCTAAGAGACCCACAGCAGAGAAGCTGTTGAAACACCCATTCTTCAAGAACATTAGGAGTGTTGATTTTCTTGTTAAGAACTTGCTGCAAGGACTGCCGACTGTGGAAGAACGATATAGAGAAAGCTTGCGGTGTCGTTCTGCTCCTCACACGACTACCAATGATGTGGATTATGATGATAATGAAGAAACGGTTACAAGTCCGATTGAAAAGCATAGAAGGATAAGTGGGTGGAACTTCAATGAAGAAGTGTTTGAATTAGACCCTGTGTTTCCTAATGGAAGTGTCTGTAATCCATTTAAATCTCCTAAAGAAGGAAAAGTCAGGCGAGTTAGTTTCATTGAAGAACGAAAGACCAAAAATGAGGACTTCCAGATGAATCAAAATCAAATGAATGTTGATGAAGAAGCTGAGAAGGATGAAGTGGTGAATGGTGGAATGGTTGCAACTGCGCCATTGGTTGAAGGTGGAATCCATAAAGCAGAACATTATGAAATGAATCCATCAAACCCAAAGGCTGAAGTTGGAATGGTTCCAACTGCACCATTGGTGCCAAAGCTTAGAGCACTAATGGAAAGCTTGGAAGATGAGAGGCAAATGGTTTCAAATCTAATTTCCCGCATCGGCGGGGGAGACATTGAGATTAGCTATGATGAGCATCTTCAGCAAACCATTGTAGAACTAAGTTTCCAGCTGGAGCAAGAGAGGAGGAAGTCAAGTAATTTGGAAAAGGAATTGGACATATTAAAGCGAAAGATCGATGACACCAGAAGCTTGGAAACTAGGAACACCGACTGTATTAGTACTAGTGAATGAGAAAATTGAAGTTAGCCATACTTGCATGTTTGATGAAGTCTGAATGTGTTGGGAAATAAACGTAGGGGGCAATTTGTTTTTCAATACTTCTCCATATAATTTCTTAAATGGTTTTTCTTAGACGGAATATCAAATGACTTGTAGTGCAAAACGCAAATGATATCGAAACATTTAATCCATCATCATTGTCTTTCACTTGTGCTGCTCCTCTTTGAGCATGTACTTCCTCCTCCAGTTGATCAATATGATCATCAAGCCTTCCAGTTTTGTACAATTCTGCATCTTTTACTGGAAGATAAAAGTATCTGAAGAGATTGTTCTTCTTGCATCATTAGTCTCATCATAGAGTTGTATAAGTTGTACATAAAGTCTAGTAAACTACAAGGTGTTTGTGTGTAACCTTAAACTGTTTTTAAAACCTTTGATTTCAACAATACCATCACAAAAATTGTTTGAAGTCGCTAGACAAATTTAATATTTTATTCTCGAAACTAACCAAATGAAGAGAAATTTAGGGTATTTTTGGTTGCATATAAACATATTCCGTGGAGTCTAGGGGTGGGCAACATTCCCGATCCGATATGGTTCCATTCCGTTTCAACCCATGCCAAAAAAATTCTAACATTTTCATCCCGGTTTCAAACCGGTTGGAATTGGAATGGGACTATTATTAGAAATGTTGTCCTGGTCTATTCCGAACCGTTCCGATTACTTCAAACCCGAGCCCATAACAAAGTAAGTGAAATTAAAGCCCAAACCTAATTTTTCTTTTTTTCTTTTTTTCTTTTGAGTAATTCTAGATGTCGAGGAAGTGGGCGAGGAAATGGGCGAGGGAGGGTGGCGAGCACGTGCAGGCTGACGTGGTTTTAAAAAAAAAAAAAAAACGCAGGGGAAATCCAAAATTTGAGGGAGAAGAAGGAGGGAATCGAAACCTTCTTTCTCCACATTTCCTCATTCCCTCTCCCTCTCCCCATTTTCCATCTCGACACATTTCAGTCCAACTCTCTACAGATCTTTTTCTTCCTCATTTCAAACCAAAGTCACAAACTTTATTTCAAACCCTAATTTCCCTCTCTCCCCAATTCCAGAAACCCTAGATTTCCACTATGGGCACACTCACAGGATCACGTCAGATTGGCTAGAGAGTACGCGAATGAGGGCATCTATGACACCTCAGTCATCTTCTTCGATGGCGCCATTGCTTAGATCAACAAGTAATTTCTCTTTCTTTCTATGTTTTTTGAATACCCATTGTTGTTAAAGTGTGAAATTTGCTTGATTTGATTAATGGGTAGTTTAGGGTTTTGATAAAGGTGCCTGCTTGAATTGTGAAGTTTGGTGATTTTTTCTTCAAAAAGATTGAATTTTGATGTGGGGGGTTTCAGGCATTTGAGCACATTGGATGATCCATTGATCCGGGCGAAATGGATGAATTGTAAGAAAGCTTTATCTGATGAGATAGAGACAGTGAAGCAGTTGGATGCAGAGAGGAGGGCATTGAAGGAGGCATTGGGTACAAGGCGTCCGGCTTCGCCTCCAATTCCGACCAAGTCTTCGTTTGTGTTTCAGCCTCTGGATGAGTACCCAAATTCGTTTGGGTTTTGTTTGTGTAGTGTTTGATTTATGAGATATGCCTTCTATTTGTTTGATGTTATGCTTCTATCATTTCTATTGAATAATATCATTGGTACAGTGGGTGGTGGAAAGTTGGTTCATGGAGTAGTTAATCATTTTCAACTTTTCATGGGAGCTTCTCATCACCCCAAATCAGCAGCACTGAAAGTAGTCTTCTCATCAGTGCCAGTGTGATACTACTGCTGTTTGCAGTGTACACATTAGTACGGGCGAATGTAGAAATGAAAGGGCATACAGATGGTTCAGGGAGAAAGGTATTAAATGAACTAGACAAGCACTTGCAAGGCGCTGTGATACCCTGATTCGTTTAGTGGAGAGAGAGAACCAAGAATTTGATGAGAGGGAGAAACAAGCACGGAAAGATAAAAAGGCTGCAAAGGTTTGTTTATTTCCTCATCCTTATATGGAATGTCCATATGATTGGAGAACAAGCTGCTATAGATGCTAAATTAGCAATTTTGCCCAGTTTCCAGTTTTCTTTTTTATATGCGTGATGGCATTGATTACTTTGTTCTGAATGCTTATAGATATAAATGTTGAAAACTTGAAATAGTTGCCTGAGTGAATATAATTGTTTCTTGTGATCTAAGCACGTATATGATATATGAGGGTTCAGCTGCTCCATATCATTTGTTGGGATGAATTATTTATTATCGTTACTCTTTGTGTTCAGAATATGACACCGTCAAAGCGTGCATTAGCAAGGCAGTCCACCGAGAGCCCTCCAAAGAAGCGAAGGCAAACTTTGATGGATGACTACCCAAGTTCGGTAAGCTCTTAGAACTTATTCTATGCCGCCTTATGGTGCTGTCCAACAGTTGTCAGTTCTTTGGTTTTAACATCCTGATTTTGTTGCAGGGGAGGAAGAGAAAGTGATTCTCCCTATGGAAGAGAAAGTGATTCTCCCTATAGTTGTTATTCAGGGAAGAAAAAAAAAAATTTAAGCAACATGCAGGTTTCTACCTAGCAAGTCGATGCCTATTATGCCTTTCAACTTACCACATGAAGGGCTCATTTTGTAGGTGGATCATGTTCGTTTGTACTATTACATGTAGCCATGGCTTCCCTCGTGTACATTTACATGTACTTTCCATATGAGTCTACGTGACGATATAGTAGCTTTTATAATTATTTGGCATAGGATTATGACCAATTATAAGGAGACAACTTTTGTAGCATGAAGGTCTTAAAGAAAGATGGAGGCTTTCCTTTCAAGTGCCAACCTTCATCAATTGTTTGAGATAATTAGTCCTACATACTTGTCATTATTGAGCCAGATTGAGAATCTACTTTAGCTTTGAAGCTGCAGTAGTTTCAGCAGTGTTGTTATATGCTTTTGATGTATTTGTTAGCAACTGTCATGTATTGTAAATATGTCTACATTGTGGTACTACATGTTTAGACTGTATGTGAGGTTATGGATTTATTTCTTCCAACTTTGTTCAAATTGTCATAAAGCATAGCTAGTTAGATATGGCCTTTGTACTGTGACAACATGACATTTATTTTCCCTACAAGTAAAATTGCATTAAGCCTAACTGAATCTCAATGTTTTATGACCTCCACTACCCTCGCCTTCTGGCTTTGGTAACTGTTTGTTCTTTACTTCTTTTTGTTCAAATCTCACATTCTTATGGCAGAAAGGAAGAAAAAATGAAGTGTTAAAACAAATTAAAGTGTTTGTCTATAAAATTAATACAACTTTCACCTATATGCTGGACTAAGGTGGCACTTCGAAGGTGGTGGTGATGTTATCCTACTTTAAATTTGTTAGATTTTTGCTTAGAACGTTTCAGTATTTTTAAACGAACACCAAGGGGATGCTCAGCACCGAGACAAGCAGTTTTCAGTCCAGCAGTACATTCCAAGTAGACATTCTATAAGAGTTCGTATCAGTCCAGCAGTACATTCCAAGTAGACATTGAACCCCTGTTATCAATATGGGCAATGACATTGAACGTCTTACTGAAGTTAGACGTTCTTCAGTAAGTATTTTTGAGAAAGTTTTGAGTTTTGATCAAGAACAGTTAGGAGAACCTGACAGTAAAAAAACTAGGTAAAAGAATACCTACTAATATATAAACAATGATACATTTGCAACCTCTGAAATGAACTCGTTCATAATCAATCACAGAAAACCAAAAACTTTACAGATAATTACGCAATTCTGGTGCCAGTAAAAGGGAGGTTCTTTTCATGGAAGAAGAAAAAATGTAAATGTCCAAAGCTTATGTATAATAAGCTGAAAACATGACCGACTCAAGAATCCATACACAGACACAAAACTATAAGATATAACAATGATTCACCCAAACCAAGCTTAATAATCCCCACAACAACACATATAGTTCATGGGGCAAAAATGATCATCTACTGTTCTTACAAATACGATATTTCTGCTCTTGGATTACTGAAGTTGATCTAGTATCACAATGACAATCCTTTTGAATATGATCTGAACTAATTTTCCTTCCCTATTAAATCATGAGAACTACAGGATAAGCTGGAGGAATCCCTTGCATCCATGGATGAAATGGAAACCAGATATATGGCCTATTCTTTTTGTTGAATGATCAGAAAACCACTTGAGGATCTCTTCAATAGCCATAAGCAAGATGACTTGAGAAGAGTCAACTCAGAGTTCATTTGTACTATCAAAGCTACCTGTTGCATTTGAATGCTTTCTCCCCCTCCAATTCTCACCCCATACCTTGGCCTCTGCAACTGCACGTTCCCTGTCTAGATCACGGTTGAAATGTCTTGGTGTCTCCCTCGCTCTTCCTGAACTACCAGGGCTGTCCCTCTGCGAGTCTGGCATGTCTAGCTCATTTAATACCTTTCTCCCTGAACCATCTGTATGCCCTTTCATTTCTACATTCGCCCGTACTAATGTGTACACTGCAAACAACAGTAGTATCACACTGGCACTGATGAGAAGAGCCATTGCTACTTTCAGTGCTGCTGATTTGGGGTGATGAGAAGCTCCCATGAAAAGTTGAAAATGATTAACTACTCCATGAACCAACTTTCCACCACCCACTGTACCAATGATATTATTCAATAGAAATGATAGAAGCATAACATCAAACAAATAGAAGGCATATCTCATAAATCAAACACTACACAAACAAAATCCAAACGAATTTGGGTACTCATCCAGAGGCTGAAGCACAAACGAAGACTTGGTCGGAATTGGAGGCGAAGCCGGACGCCTCGTACCCAATGCCCTCCTCTCTGCATCCAACTGCTTCACTGTCTCTATCTCATCAGATAAAGCTTTCTTACAATTCATCCATTTCGCCCGGATCAATGGATCATCCAATGTGCTCAAATGCCTGAAACCCCCCACATCAAAATTCAATCTTTTTGAAGAAAAAATCACCAAACTTCACAATTCAAGCAGACACCTTTATCAAAACCCTAAACTACCCATTAATCAAATCGAGCAAATTTCACACTTTAACAACAATGGGTATTCAAAAAACATAGAAAGAAAGAGAAATTACTTGTTGATCTGAGCAATGGCGCCATCGAAGAAGATAACAAAGTAAAATAAAAGCCCAAACCTAATTTTTCTTTTTCATTTCTCCTCATATTCTCTGCTCCCTTGCCTCTTCTCCTCTCCCTCCCCTCGCCTCCACCTCTAGCTCACCGCTAGCCCTTAACCATCAATCGGCTACCAAGGACGCCGGCTGTTCACCATCAATCGAGTACGAAGCAGGCAGGCACCACTGGTATGTTTTCTTCTTCTTCTTCTTATTCGGTGAATTATGGGAAGCATGTCTGAAATTTGTGTTGATTTGTTGGTTATCATACTGACGGATCCATATAATAAACTCAATTTGCATTTATCACATCCTTGTATTTCTAGGTATTTAATGTCACTATGTATGTATACTTCTCCTCCTCCTAGATCTAGAGCACAATAAATGAATTTGGATACCACATTTTGGATCACTAACAAACATCACCCTTTGCCCGTCAAACCAGAGCCAACTCTAACCACTCTGTTCTAATGGCGACCTTAGCAACTGCAACACACTGCGTTCTACCTACCTACACTAGTTATTAAAGTATGTTCATTATTCCTCAATGAAGGAATCCCACCTTATTCTACCAACCAACTAAGAGATAATTTTTACTGATACACGAGCAAGAAAAGATTACTAAACATTGAATGATGGGATATGCTTTCGTCATGAATTATAAACTGAGTATTACAACTCAGTCACCAAGTACTAAGACAACTTTACAGAAACATACATTTTGGCTTTCATGGTCTCATTTGCAATGCTTTGACCAATAAGACCACAAACAATCCCAACTGCTCCATGTATCACTATATTTGGGACCAAGTTAATGGGGTCCAAGAACGTATATGTTGAGTCCCAAAATTGGGTAGTGAAAGCCAAAATGGGTTGTAGAAGGTGTCCAAGGAAACTTTGTTCTCCAATCGGAACAAGCTGGTTACTACCCTCTTTGAGTGAGTGATGGAGGGAGGGGACAATAGAAAAACCAAGCATTATGTATGTTTTGGCATATGTGTTTTTTCTTGTCCTCGAGAAGAAAGAAATCGTTTAGACAAGAATGCAGGAGGATTAGCTGACTGATATCCCCACTTTTTTTTTTTTTTTTTTTTTTCTCCAAATGCTCAAACACAACTATACCCATCCATGTTAATTCTTGTCCGGTTAATACATATCCTGGAAAAGATATTTTGTGATTATATCTCTGATTTGATTTTGTTTTAGCATAAAAGTATGCATTTTTCTTTTAAACGTCATCATTTGATATGTTTGATATATTCAGGTATAGAACTGCTACTTTCGAATTACATTACTACATTGGTTTTGATTACTACCATAAAAGTTACTAAGTATATCATAATCAAAGATAGTACATAGATGGCTTGATCATTGATGAACTGTTTTTTCCTTCAATAATTAACTCAACTAGCTTAGATTGAAGGAATTGATTTTCTGTACTTCCACTTATCCTATCCAAGTAGTACATTTTCAAATATGCTAGAGAACTTTGTATTGTTATTCATAGGTGTTGACAATATGCTAAATCAAAATTTGTTTTGTTTGTAGGTGATTCTGATATGATCAAGAGCATTCCAGGTGATCAGTGAGATTCATAGGTGTTGACAATTAGCTTTGTGTACCTTTTCTTACTTTTTTTTTAGGTTTTCTAAGAATATTTTGTATGTGAATTGTGACTAGCTGATCATTGATCTATGCCTTTCATGTTTACAAAAGAATGAATGTTTGTCTGTTGATCAGTGAGATTCAGGCATTATGTTTGCCAGGTGATAAATATAGGCTGTTGTGTTGTACATGAATTGTGTTTGGCAGGTGATAAATATAGGTTGTTGTGTTCTAAATTAGCTTAATTTTTTGACAATCAAAATGATTATCTGTTATGATTGGCAGGTGATAAATATAGGCTGTATATAAATTTGATTATCAAATTGATTTTGTATATAAAATCTGGGATGATCAAAATATTGGCAGGTGAATAATCAAATTGATTGCAGGTGATAAATATTGGCTGGTGATAAAAATCAAATTGATTATCTGTAATTATGTATATAAAATCTGTTATGATTGGGGTGTGTTTCTTTTTAAATGGGTTGGGCCTAGCATAGCTGAAACTAGTGGGTTTTAAATAAAAATTGTATTTGAAACAAAATTTGGGTTGGGCCTGCTCAAACAGCCGTTTTATTGAACTGGGAATGGGACTGGGACAAGTCCAATCCCGGACCGTGCCCACCCCTAGTGGAGTCCAACCCATCTCAATTTTTTTTCAATGAGTGTTTTTATGTTATGGTGAACCATAAGTTTGGGGTTTTAATCTAGGAATCAAATTTTCATGTTTCTCATGAAATATGTTTTTATCTCCATCGGCCACTCCTCATTCATTCGTCTTCATTTCCATTGAATGAGTTTTGATAAACCACGTGCCCCCTTAATTTATATTCTTTATCTAAAACTCATAACATAAAGGCATCGACTATTTCGCACCACAGATTCCTCTCACCCACACCACCCATCCAAATTTTTTTTACCCGCTCTACCATACCACCCATTAAAACCATTGTGCATTTTCTTCCTCTCTCACCCTCTCTTCTCAATAACAACAACAACATGGAAGGGGGTAGCACGGAAGGGGGCAATCGATTGTGAGGGACAGTGAGAGACGACTGACGATGGGTGAGAGATAGATGAGATGGAGCCATGGTCACAGCAGCCACCGTCACCCTTTCTCGATCTTCTTCTTCTCCTTCCTCTCTTCATCTTCTTCTTCTCCTTCCCCTCACCTAGTTCTCCCACTATCTTCTCTTTTCCTACTCTTTCTCAATTCCCCTATCTTTTTCTCTCATTCTTTCTTCTTCTCGCATAGGTCGTCGCCCCTCCCCCTCTTCTTCTTCTTCTTTTTCTTCTTCTTCTTCTTCTTCTTCTTCTTCTCTTTTCCATTGCACTTTTTATTTTTTTCTCGCCTTTGTGGTGTCCTCCGCGACTGTGAATTTTTCACTTGCACGTGCCTCTGTGAGGATCAAATTTTTTTGCCCTCGCAGCGGTCTGCGAGTGGGGAACCCATCCTCGCACAGATCACCGCGAGGGCGAGAACAAATAAAAAGTGTGAGGGGAAGGAAAAGAAGAAGAGGGAGAGGGGCGATGGTGGAATCGAGGTCGAGATCCTGTAAATGCTCCACCTCTTCTTCTTCTTTGACTTCATTTTCAATTTCGATTTGAGAGAATAAGGAGGGTATGCGAGGGGTGCTTTGGGGAGCCCCCATATGGGAAGGGAAGAGAAAAAGAAGAAGATCAAATAAGAAGACGATAAGAGGAATGATCGAAGAAGAGAAGAGGAAGTTGGGAGGGCAGAGGGAGCTTTTGATCGTTTTCAATTTGGGAGGGGAGAAAGATTTAGGTTTTCCTTTTGGGTGGTGTAGAAGAGAATTGTGGTATGGGAAAGAAAAGTGCATGGTGTGGGAAAGAAATAATTAGATGGGTGGTGTGGGTGAGAGGAAGTTGTGGTGCAAAATAGTCGCTGCCTAAAATATAATATGGGATTTTCCGTGATTAAAGTGTGATATTCATGTTTTATTCATACTGCACATGATATTTTCAAATATTTAGATCCATAACTTTATTAAAATTTTGACTTGTTGACCCGGGCTATGAACATGTTTTTTCGTATCAAATATGGACTCCGTTACAATATTGGTACCAAAAGTTACTATGTCCATATATAAATTCACAACTTGTAGGTTGTTACTATAGCAAACATTTCCAATATAATATTACTGGCATACATGAATATGATCCATTGGATAATCTCATAGAAGATATCCGAACCCTTTTTTTATCTTATTAGATTGTTGGAATAACTAAAACATTTATGATGGGAGACCTTAGGGTTATGATAAATACAAAAGGGAGTGAGGAAGGAAGAATCACACATCACATGGACGGAAAATTCTAGGGGTCGAGGGAGGGAACGAGGGAGGGAGCGAGGGATGGGTGAAAGCCACCCATCCGCCTCGAGATGAGCGTCATCGCACATCTCAAATTTGATGCGCTCATCTCGAGGCGGATGGGTGGTTACCACCCATCCCTCGCCCCCTTTCCCTCGCTCCCTCCCTCGCTCTGTAGCAAAGCTCCACATGGACATAAAAAGAGGTGAGAAAGAATAAATGAAATTAGGCGATGGTGGAGAGTAGGGTCGACCCTAATATATTAGGCGCCCTAGGCATACATAAAAAATGGTGCTCAATTGCTGACAAAAAAAGTTTGTAGCAATTTTACACTAAATCATACTTTATTTTCTTCAATTTATAGTATATGCATAAGCCAAATGTGTACCAGCTGAGTTGGTAGAGGTGGCAGATGAAATCACACGTCACGGGTTCGAACCCGGTCGGCGGCATGGAGTGGGGAGAGTTAAGGGTTATATATATATATTAAAGTTGAAATAGGGTTTGAAGAATTTGAATGTTGGATTTTTCCAATTAAAAGTGATATTGATGGATATGGAGATAATTTTTTGGATATACTTGGAATTTGTTTGGAAATTATTTTTTCTTCACAAGTCAAAATTTGTTTTTCTTTCATGATTTTGTTGCCCTTTAGCCGTGTTCCCCTATGCCCAAGCCTAGTAGGCCTATGCCAAGGGTCGAGCATCGTGGAGAGTATTAAAAAAGAAAAATAAAAAAAGAAGTAAGGGTAAGAAAATAAGTAATGATATAGAGGAAGGCGGTAGTGGTGGAAGGTTTGACCAAGATAGTACAAGAGCAACTTGCTAGCAACAATCAACAAATGGTAAAATGTAGCTGATTTGCATATTTTACTGTACATTTGACCAAAATGCACAAGTATTTACAATGTCAAGAATAATTCTTTACGACTATACATTGGTAATGGGGTGAATCGAATTAAGACGAGTATGAAGTTGGGATGATGGTCGGCATGTGAGAAACTCCTCAGGACAGATGTGGTGGAAATTGTGCATATTCAAACACGTGTAAAATGGAATAATCCATGTCCATTGAACTTGGTCACGAATATCTCCCTTTAAGGATCAATAGTGTCAGTTACGTGGCATGATTAAGGAGATATTAACTCATCCAACGCCTATAAAATGGGAGGTGAAAAAAAGAGAAAGGCAGATAAAAAAGGGAAGAATTTGGTGATCTCAGGAACTACACTATTTTGCATTCTAAATTTACCAACAACAATTTGGCATCGTCCGTGGGGATTCAATAACTAAAATTCTTGGTTCCCTGATCAACAACAAACATTGCCACCCAAAAAGGTCAATTTGAACCCCGTTGATGCCCAACCGGCTAAGATAACACGAAGCATGGCATATAGAGGAGGAGAACCAGATATGGAAAGGGAAGAAAACCAAGGAGATCCGAACTCGGAAGCAACGATTCTCAAATGTAGGAGAATATGGTCAAGATGTAGGAGGAGATGGAGAATATGAGATAGGCACACATAGCGTAGGAAGCAATGATGAAGGAGATGGTCGGGGCGAACTAGAAGAGGAATAATATTCACATGCATTGGGAGCGAAGGGGAGTGAGATGGCGGCCTCTCCATGGAAGGAACATAGCACGTTGGGGGGATCCAACCTACAATGAGAGGATGCTCGTTCTGAGCGAAGGCGTTGGACATGTCGACATAAAAAAGTTAGCAGAAGGGATGATAAAGGAGTTACTAGTTGTGCAAGAAAAGAAGAAGTCGAGATTTGCTGGACAAGATGCATTCAGGCGATTAGATAAATCTCCCCTCACCTCCCGAATTCAAAGGATCGAGCTGCCGAAGATTTAGATGCCCTAATTCATCTAGTATGGCGGAATGATTGGTCCAGTCGAGCACCTTTTGCACTTCAAATGGGAGACTTGTGGTGAGAACATCTTAGGCATGATGGTTTGAGATGTAAGATATTCCCATCAAGTCTGACGGATACGAGCAGGAGATGGTGGGTTGTTGGGGTGATATAACAGTTCAAAGGTTGTAAGGTTGTTGGAGGTGGGATGGTAGAGGAGGTTCAGTTTATGTGCTGTTGGAGGTGAGGTTGGGGTGATGGTGATGGTAGTGTGCATGTGGAGGTGAGCTTGATAGGGGAGTGGAGTGAGATGGGTTTTCTCACGAGTGGTGGAGAGGTGGCGAAGTCGATTTAGAATGGGGGTGGGGCGTCTTGGTTCAGAGCTGGTGATGGACTGATGGTGGCAAGTTTGATTGTGGTGGTGGTGTGGTCGAATGTTGATTTGGGGGGTGCTTGCCGATATGAAATCTAGTGTTTGTCGACGGAAAAGACAAGCAAATATGGATGGCAACAGGCGGGGCGGGGTTGATATCCGGTAATCCGTGCAGAGCGGGGATGGTTTTTAAATAAATAAAAAAAGGTTATTTAGAGCGGATTCGGGGATCCAATATCCCTGGCAAGGCGGGGATAGATTTGCCCAAATCCGCCCCAATTTGCCCCGTTGCTATCCTTAACTCCACTGAACAAACTGCGAGAGGAATACTTAAAGCTATAAGGCTCAAGCCTTTCTTCGAAGCACTGCCTAGTGGCTATGCCAACATGCCTGAAAAACCATATTGTCAGTATCATTAGATTCATGTTCACGAAACTAATGAATGTTATTCTCTCAGCAAGTTTGTTCACAGACAGATTAATCAGGGGCGACTAACAGAGTTTGCAGCACAAGTCGAGAAAACACTGGATACCGAACAATTGGCTCTTTCTGAGATACCGAAATTTTGACAGGTCTTGGACATGATATATCATTGGAGATTGAGATTGAAAAAAGGTACACAAGGCAGAATGTCATGTATGTCAGAAAGGTCATGAACAACAGAAAAAACCAAGACTTTCCAAAAGTTCAGACCCGAGTTAGAGAAGCTTGGGGACATTGGCATTGTCCTCGGAGGATCATGCAGAATGGATAGCGAGACCTCATTGGGATCCTCTAATGAATCTCTATCAAGATAGGAGATTCATTAATCAGAAGAATACTGGTTAATTGTGAAAATACTATTCAAATCCTTTGATTAAATGAACTTACCAGAGGGACCGCTTAGGCAGGCCAGGAACCCAATTTATGGCATCAACATTGCAGAAACCATGCCTTAGGGAAAGTTAACCTCCAGTAACTGTCGAACCAGTGACTTGGGCTATGAGATTTGTGGTGGTATATGTTCTGGCCTCGTACAATGCTCTTTTTGGCTGAGGTTGGATCCATACCATGAAGGTATTGCCATCGGCTTACCACCAGGTCGTCAAATTTTCGAATGAGTACGACTTGTTTGAAATCCAGGGAGACTAGGAAGCGACCAAGTCTTGTTTCAATGTTCAGACCAACGAAGATGAAACTGGCAGGACAACTAATAGTAATTACAGACGAAGCCTGACCCAGACCTAGTAAAAAACCCTTCTATTGTCAGTGTCGGCTTAGAGGATGGCAAAAAGACTAAAAACACATACATCGGGTCGAAACTGGATCTCGAGGCTAAGATGGAACTCAAGTCATTTTTTAAAGGTAATGTTGATGTATTTGCTTGGAATACGAATGAGATAACCAGGAGCTGCTAACGTTTATGGATGGCTATTCAGGATACAATTAGATCCAATTTGCCGAGGCGGATGTAGAGGAGACAACATTCTATGCAGAAAATGAAATCTATTGCTTCATAAGGATATTGTTTGGATTGAAAAATGTAAGGGCTACATATCAGATATTGGCGGAAGAGATGTTCCAAACAGAGATCGGAAAAACCATGGAGGTCTACATCGATGACATGATATTAAAAAGTGAGGATTGGGGCAACCACCCGAAGTATTTGGAATGAACCTTTCAAGTTCTCAGAAATAAAATATGAAGCTAAATCTTTAAGATTACATGTTTTGCGTTTGTTCAGGAAAATTTATCGGATATTTGGTCACTAGATGAGGAATAGGAGCAAATTTTGAACAGATCAGGGCCTTGGTGGATATGTCGTCTCCCATTAGCCACAAATAGGTGCAACACTTAGCTGAAATGGTGGAAGCACTCGGCGACTTCATATCTAAGTCGTCATATAGATGCAAACCTTTGTTCTGTCTACTAAAGAATGAGTCAAACTTCTAGTGGAACGAGGAATTTGAGGAAGCTTTCCAGAAACAGAAAGAATATTTGGGACAACCATCCATCTTACCAAAGGCTTTACCGGGAGAACCTCTGATAGCATACTTAGGTACGCATTATTTTTTGTCATTGTCATACTTATAAGAGTGGGAAATGGTGTAGAAAAACCCATCTAGTAAGACTATAGTCGATGACAAAATCAGGTATACTCGAAATAAATAAGGTGATCTTGGTGTTGGTATTCTCTTTGAGACATTTGAAGCCTTAATTTTAGTCACACTTGATCACTAACGGTCTGATTAAATTTGTGCTGACATCGATAGAAAAAGTTAGCTAGAGTCAGGAAATGGGTGTGGTGCTTGCATAATTTGACAACGACTTTAGGCTAGGGACGGTGGAGAGGGACAAGCTATAGCCTTTTTTTTTTTTTTTTTTTAATTAAGAACCTGATATAATAGGAGGCGAAACCAGATAACCTTTTAGCAAACTTTAAGTTGGGCACTATATTGGATCCATGGAACACACATAATGGATGGAAGCTTTTCACAGATGGCTCGCCTGGGAGGCAGAAAGCCAGAACAGGAGCCGTATTGGTAATGCCCAAGGATTGTGATTTTGATTTTCGAGTTAATTTTGGTTTCTTGATTTTAAGAAATATTACGGTGTATAAAAAATGACCTTCTTTACAGTGACGCAATTCATGGTGACGCAATTCAGAGTGGTATCAAATTATTCTAAGAAATTTCACAATTAACTTGATGAATTGCGTTAATTTTACAGTGACAATTAACTTGATGAATTGCGTCACAATTAACTTGATGAATTGCGTTAATTTCTTAGAATAATCAAGTTAATTTGACGCAATTTCACAATTAACTTGATGAATTTCTTAGAATAATCAAAATTATCATGGTGACGCAATTCAGAGCCGTATTGTTAATTTTCGAGTTAATTTTGATTATTCTAAGAAGTTTCGCAATTAACTTGATGAAACTTGATTTTAAGAAATTATTTACGGTGCTAGGGAATAAATTTTGCAATTCATGGTGACGCAATTCATCAAGTTTCGCAGTTTTCTCCAAATGACCTTCTTTACATTCTTCCCTAGCACTCATCAATGCATTATTTTGATACCTCAATTCCCAAATCTCAGCCAAAAGTTGGTCAGTAGCCTGCTGACTCTCTTCAGTCTCTCATATGGATTGATTTAAGGAATGCATATATTGATCTAGACTCTCTTAGAATGAAGGAGAAATGTTAGTTTTCTCATATGAGTTATGTGGATACAAAAAATGAGGTGGATTGCATGTTCTGCGGGAATCGACATGAAGTGTCTCTACCAAAGGCATTGTAGAACATCTAAGGTAAGGCTCATTGCTATGCAAACACTGGGGATCAAAGGATGGTGTGGGCCTAAAAGGCTCATAACCCCAATTGGGTTGGTGTTTGTTCCAAGGTGGTTGACCTTAGTTTACTAAGGCAGTAATTTGCTTGAGCATTGATGTGGTATTTCCAATAAAAAAATCACAACTCCATGGTTCCTAACACAAGACAGCCTCCTTGACAATGAACTTGAATCAAACTTGTTTTTTTTTCTTTTTGGAAAACAATTAAAGTCTTATGCAACTTAAGATGGTATGACCTAAAATAAATGCAATATGAAAATGCACCTAAAATGAGACACTAACTATGACACACAAACAAGGTTCAATCCATTCTAATCCATCCATCTAGCAAACAACAAGTTGATTATCTTCAATTAAGTGCAAGGGACAACTGATTTTAAAATTTTAATCTAATTGAAGTGGAGAATGATTTTGAGTTCGTCAAAAGTCTATTCTAATCCTACTTAGATTTGCACATGTCTAGAAAGTGAATAAGAGTAGCTAACTAATAAAAACTCTCAAGACACCACACTAGGCAGAAATGTGTTCTAGTCAGATTTTACTACGCTAGAACTGGCTTAGCCTTTGAAGGACATCATTAAAATCTACTACTTAGAGTCTTTCAAGAAACGGTGTGATCCTAATTACAATAAGGTTAGGCTTGTGCAAAACTCTATTGAAGTACCATTCTCTTGGCAAAAAAAGTAAGAAATGGCGGTGCAGTCACACTGGTCTTTACTGACACATACCAACAGACAAATGGCAAGGTCCGCTTTTACGAAGCTTACACAGTTCGATATCATACAACATAAAATACACAAAAGAATTACATATAAACATTTATTGCATGAGATTCAAAGTGGGTTGAGAGATGTACCTCCACTCAATGGTAGGGGTTGAACTAGTTGAGTCGACCCAGGAAATTGTCTCCCCTTCAGTTTGTCCCAGGAAGTACCCGGTGAGGCAGGCCAAGGGGTTTGATCACCTCTTTTGCAAAAGAGTTTTGCCCACCCTTGACTTTCGGTTATATCTTGGACATTGTTTTAATTATTGCAGATTAAAGTCCTCACAATCACTCAAAGAAAAAAAAAATCTTAAATTATGGTCCAAGTGTCTTCCATTGTTCAGTAAGTTCACCAAAGCTCTCTGTCAACTGCTCCCTTATGTATAACCTGAAAATTTCACTTTCGAGAATGATTAGTAGCCTTTGAACCAAACAACTAGTCACTCAAGTTCACACAAATTTAGATAAACCAATGAAATTCAGAAAAAAAGTTTCAGAACTGACATAATGTATTTGAAAAATCATCTAGAGCTCAATAATATATGAAATTCAAATGTAATTTTTTTTCTAGATTCTCAATGGGGTTAAGTTTTCTAAAAAAAAAAATTAAAAAACAATTCCGAAATCAGAGACTTGAGAAAAGTTGAAGTTAACTCAGACAAACAGTACATATTCTAGAATGTATAGATCTTAAGAGAATTCAAATTCGGAGTTAACCACTTATCCAAATATGAAAACAAAAGATGATTCAAAAACTAGATTTTGAGATTAACATTCTAAGTTTTAGAAAAACACTCAAAACAAAATTTTCAAGCAGTATAAAATAGAATTGAAACATTAGTCAACTGGCAGAGCCGAAATTCCAAGACAAATTACCATATTTTGGAAAATCATATCTCCCAAAGTATTAATGCAATTAACAGTTGGAAAGATGTTCCTTAAAGCTCAGACTGTTTATATTTATCGTTAAAATATAAGAAAATAAAACACTAAGTTTAATTACCATGAAAATGCATGTGTAGAAATTCCGAATTTCCAGACTTGAAATTAACTACTAAATGATGAAATGCACCTAAATTACACTAGTAATAAGCATTAAAAGTTCATTTTTAAAACTTGTTTTTCATTGCCTTCCCTAGCAACGACGCAGAAAACTCGATTGATCTCAAATCTTACCACAAGTGCATGATTATCTTTTGATTTAAAAACTGGCAAGTGTGGGTCGAATCCCACAAAGAGGGCTAAAATTTGAAAACTAATTTTGCAAATCAATTTTAAATACTTAACCTAGTTAGAAAAATAAGTTTTGAAAAATGCTTCTAAAGAATAAGAGCAAATGTAAATCTAGCTTAGGATGAAACCTTGAAAGAAT
The DNA here is from genome assembly GCA_963556465.1 of Berberis vulgaris. NCBI lineage: Eukaryota > Viridiplantae > Streptophyta > Magnoliopsida > Ranunculales > Berberidaceae > Berberis > Berberis vulgaris. The sequence continues at coordinate 48,678,292 of OY747136.1, forward strand.
TCTTTTAGGGATTTTGGGATGACCACCATGGATTGGTAGGACCCTTAGGCCACACTCTTGGTTGATATTCAAATCACACTCATGAACACACCATAAGATAGATTCTCATCTCATCTTAGGGTGGAAAATACAATTTTATAACACTTAAATATAAAGCCAAATGGATATTTTAATATAAGCATACAAGCGTGGTATTAAAGCATCCAAAAATCCATATTAAACGAAATATTAAGGATCTAATCTACCATTTGACTTTCACATTTCATACAAGACTTGTAAGTCAATATCCTCAAAATCATAAGAGTAGAGGTTAATTGGACTGGGAGTTTGAGATCAAGAAAATCATAATCACTTAATAAAGGGCTTGTTAGAACAATATGTAATGAATACTATAGTTTAGACTTGTTAATGATGAAAATAAAGACAAGTGATGTATCTGTATGATGAAGGACAAGACTTCTAACATTTTCATTAATGACGTTAAACCAAAATCATTAAACAAAACTAACATTAACCAAAGTCATTAGACAAAACAACATCACATAATTTCTAAATGCATAATATGTGAATACAACCAACAAAAAGTGGACCTGATTGGGGTCATCTTTTCATGGGGCTCTCTCACACCCTAAGGTGGAGTTTAGCCATAGATGGTAGACCCTAGGTCACTCATGGTGATAAACATGAACATAAAAGAAAATATAAGAAACTGAACCTTACAACAATAAACTCTAAAGTTCTCAATCTCTAACTCCAACTTTTCTCTCCTCCAACGTGTTATCTCCCGAGTGTGCTTTTAAAGTGTTCTTCAAATATGGGTGTATTTATAGGTGAAATGAGGTGAGACTAATACATGGATAAAATGACGGTGTTGGTGTTGGGTAATAGGGTAGTGTCCATTTTGAGCAACATACATGAGCTTGAGGGATTTAAGGGGAATGGCTTATGATGTGAATGGTAAGCAATGCATGTAGGATATGAGGGAAAGTGGTTTGCATGTGAATTGAACAAATGGGATATGAAAAATAAAATGGGATAGAGATTGAATTTTGACTTAAGACTTTGGGGGTTTGTAGAGATTATTTTTCTATATATGCCATGTGGAGGTTCAAATTATCGGTTTGACCTCAAAGAGATCAGAAACTTGTGATCATGTGGGCCTGACTTCAGGATATTTGGTTTGCAAGTCATTGGGATTTAGGACTTGAACTTGACATTATTGTACAACTTTGTGTCGGATTTTACGATTAAGCATTGAGTTCCTACAAAACACACAAAATGCATGTAAAAAGAGATTATTACTATATAATGGGAAATAACATTTGTATATTTAAGGGCATAAAATGTCACATTCGTATGCCTATCAACAGGAAAGGAAAGAAGTTTATGTTAGTGGCGATCGATTACTTTACTAAGTGTCCAGATGAATTGGAGGGCAAGCTTTGGGCATACATAATGATCTACAGGATGTCCTCTAGACAATCCCATTTTGCCATAGCATTTGGAATGGAAACAGTGACCCCCCAACAAAATGCATATTGAAATTGGTAAACATACCACCATGGATTGAGGATAAAATTATGTATTCCTGTGTTTCCACACTAATATGGCAAGCGAAGTTAGGGTGGCTGTGGAAACCCGGATAGAGGCATCACAAAGATATGACCCTACAATACGGTAAGTGCGTCCGTGTAAGAGAATTCTCAGTGGGTGACTAGTCTTACAAAATGTTACACACAACATGAAGGAGCAAAGGGATGATAAACTGGCAACCACATGGGAGGGTCACTACAACGTGTAATGGAAGTGAGAGATACTGGTTATTACCGGCTAGAAAAGTCGAGACGGATTACCGATTAAGAATCCATGGAATGTAATGAACTTGAAAACAATTTACCAATAGGTACTTAAGTATATGAATAAAGCAAACATTCCAACATGGTAAAATAACGACAAATCTAATCGTGATACGGATCGGTTCCACGAAAGTAACGCTACAAGGTTATGTTTACCTTAACGCATGAACGAACCAAAACGATAAGAACCCAAACGTATGACAAAAAATGTAAAGTCGGACATTAAACTTAAAAGAAATAATGTCAAATGTCTAAAATGAGTGAAACAAACCAAAGTATTGATAGTAAGTCTTGAATAATGCCAAAAAGACACAACTATAGTAAGCTTGGCGGATCAAAGCTACAAGATTACAAACTCATAGCAAACACTACGAGTCCTAAGAAAAAAAAAACCATGAGAAATCTAATAGTAGCTGATGTAGTCAATTTCTGCTCTCCTTCCTCATTGTTTACCTACACCTGCACAGATAGCAAACGTGAGCCAAGGACCACCGTGTGGTGGCTGATGGCACTCTGATGCTTAAGTTAGATAAGGCTTAGGAGAAGCTTAAAACTGTAAACTGGGTTATATTGTGTACCTCTAGCTCATCGACCTTATCTCCATTTTATAGTAAGGAGTCCTCGTTCGGCAAGGCCTTTGGTGGTGTAGTTTAGGGAAAGTGATCTTGTTATGGAGATCATTTCCTGATTGGGAGTCGTCCATGTGGGATAGTTTCAATAAATGATTCGTGCTCCTTGATCTGCGGGAGAGGTTTCCCTTTCTGAGTGTTGTCCATGCAAGGAAATTTCCATGTCCGACTTATACTCTAATATATGTTTCCTAGTCAGATCCAATGTGTTGCTGGCATGCCTGTCTTGGGTAGATCTCTCAGATACTTGCCTTAGAGGTTTACAAGTATTGGGCCTGACTGTGTGATGTGTGGGCTTACTATCTCATTGCAACTCGGACCCAACTGTTTGGATTCTGCCAATGATGGGCTTACTACTGTTTGGTCCTTGCTGGATCGAGCGTGCAATCAGGCCTACTTCGTTCTGTTGATGAGATTATCATGACGTGTACGATGTTGATCAGATGACGGTTTGATGTATCATCAGCTACTCCCCCCGAGTTAGTGTGTTGTCTTATCGGTCCACTAGGTCATTTCATGAAGCAGCTGTGCAACATGACGATTGAGTCTGAGAGATTTCCTCGAGCTGCGAATTGCATTAATTAGGCATGCGCCAACTTGAAAGCGGGAAAGGTGGGAGCTCAACTTTCTATATAGATCTCTTGCTTGTGGAGTATAACTCCTTCGATCTCTAAGATTCTACTTCTGTATTGTCTGTTGTGCTTTTGACTTTGCTCAACCTTCGTATTTGAAAGCTTGTACTTTCTTTCATGGTGGGCCGGGATTAGCTTTCTGATGAACTGTTCGCCATGGGCCATAAGTTTTTGGAGGAGAGATTTCTCTCTGAATCTTATCTTGAAGTTCTCCGTAAGACATTCGGGATTCCTAATGATCTGGTGTTCTGCACTATGGGTGGTGATTTGACGTCATTGTACCCTCCTGAGGGGTTATTTGTCTTCACCGAGGTATGCTACATCGCTTTCCTGTTATCAAGGATATTTGGGAGTTCCTGGCGTACCTCGGCATTGCACCCGTTCAACTTGTGCCGAATGGATATTAAACTTTGATCAACATTCTTATTATGGCTAAGGACGTTGGTGTCCGAGTGTCTTCAAGGGCGATGCAGTTGCTTACTTCTCATTGGTTAAACGAGCACGTTGTGTGTGTGCTGACTTTTCTGGACTGCTTTGGTAAACTGCCTAATGATTTTAAATCATGGCAGAAGTATTATTTCATGGCTCCTACAGACTCCCCGCACTTTGAGCTTGTTGGTCGTCCGGTCGAGCGTGAATTTAGACCACTGAGTAAGTTGATTCCCTCCCCGGTCTTGCTTGTGTCAACTACATATTAGATTGACATCTTGTGATTTTTGCAGGGAGATTCTCTACTTCGCCTCTTTCTACTGAAGATAAAGCAACTCTTGATGCATTCCGTGACATGCCGCATCTGGAGGTAGAGGATGTAGTCAAGCCATCTAATGTTGAGCGCATCGGTCTGTGGGCTTATTAGCACGTGGCTCCCACTGTGTATCAGGTGAAGAAGCCAAAGCCTGAAGAAGCATCTATTTCGCAGAAGAGGAAGCTTCCCAAGCACAAGGTTCCAAGCCCTTCAAGGATGACAAAAATAGATGAGGCGATTCCTACTCCTATGCATTAGAAGAGATCTCGTCCATTGTCTAGGTCCATCAACAGATGTCTGGCCTCATCCAAAGGACGTAATGCTGTCGAGCAAGAGCTTGGTTAGACTGCAGTTTCTGAGGGGCATGATACTCAAGTCATGTGGCCCTTTCTATTTTCTTGACTTGGAAAGAGAATATCTACAAATGGTGGGCGTGGAGGATGTTACCAAACTGAGGACCAAGTAGGCAGAGTTTATGAATAAGATGCTGATGCAGGTGAGCATGGAAGCTTCGAACGGTCGTTCTTTTTCAATAAAGGACTTCGAGTTTGCCACTCTCTAGATTATGAACTTATTGAAGAGTCGTCTGATCGTCGGCATCGTGGTGAAGGTTCTTTTTCTCTTCATCCATACTGTGCTCCATCTCACTCAAGTCCTCATATTCAACTGACGATGGGTCCAAGGAATAATTCACTTCCCTCTTTTCCTTACCTGAAGCTGGACTGGCACGTGAGAGAGAGTCAACTATTGCTGACAAAGGGAAGGTTGTTGATGAGGGCCCTGATGCAGTGAAGATAGCTAAGGGCGGTGCTGTAGTGATTCCGGTTTCAAATGATCTTCATCCGGATGCTCAGATCAGTCTATTTTCTCCAGATGTAATAAGGATGAGCAACCAAGCTTGGCATCAGGAGGTTGACATCTCTTACGCTGCGAGAAAGCATATCAGCAGGTGGAATGACTGGCTGGCAAACTGTGTTCCGGAGCCAGTAGGAGAGATGCTAGGAGAGCGTCTAGATAAAGGGTAGAAACATTTCGTGCTAGTGAAGTTATATCTGAATCAAGTGGCCGCGTCTAGAATTGAAGTCGAGGCCGCTCGTGAGAGGGTGTACACCGAGGAGTGAGTATTTGCAAACCTACAAAAGTCATACTCCGATGCTCTTCACGAGATTGAGTCGTTGAGGAAGCAACTTGAACCTTTCTCAAATATTGGAGCGAAATCCAGTTCTACTGGGTCGGAGGCTAAAAAGTCTCGCTTGAGTCCAACTTGGATGGGGTGGTGTCCGCGAGGGATCGGTTCGAGAATGAAATGAACCTTGTCTATCGTGACTTGCAGCTTACACGTGATTTTGTGGATGGAGTGCAGGCTGAACTGTAGGCTCTGCATGCTGAGAGAATTAAAAAGGAGTTTGAGTGGACTGTCTGGTGTCAGCAGTTGGAGGCTAATGATGAATTTCATGCTAAGAGTGCGCAGACCGCTGGAGAGCGGTTCCAATTGGCGCAGAGTGAGCTAAACATCGCTAGTGATAAGCTGGATGCTGAGAAATCCAAGACTAAAATCTTGTCGGGTGAGTTGGAGCAACTAAAGCAGGAGCTCGCTGAGTAAAAAAGGCTCAAATAGAAACTTCTCAAGGCCTAGAGCACATTTGAATTCAGCAGAGTCGTACATGGAAGGCTGGAGCTGCTGCATTTTATGGAAGAAGAGCACCTCAACTGGGATCTCTCTTATTATAAAGATATTGCATATGCAGAGTTTAGAGCGACCTTCGATTTGTTTGAAGAAAAAGGCGGCCTTGATGAGGGGGTCGAGAGGCAGCACCAACAGATGTGTCTCCTGTTTCTTCCCCTGCTATGTCTAGTTCTCTTGTATTTGACTCTCTTCCTGATGAGGAGTGAATCTTGTATTTGATTTTGCAAATGAATAGTACTTTGCATTCTTTGTCTTTTTTACTTTTCCTGCTAGATTGTACCTCTTTCACCTTATTTCGACATTAATTGTCAGGCGAGGAACTTTGCTGGGCTAGGTAGCTCATGTTTGATTCGTTGTTGGGAGCTTTGACTTTTTATGCTGTAGTAGTTGGTGCAATTTTGGTCAGATTCCTTTGTAGAGATCGGGGAGTGTAATACACCATTTGTCTGCGCGGTTTGGTTGTCGGTTGGTCCATCAGTTGTTGTCACTGTTATAAGCGTATTAGTCAGACTGTAGTCCTACTGTTTGCACCCTTGTAGATTATTGGACAGTAGTCTTTGCGAGTCGTCTGGGTTGAAATTTCAGAACTCTGACCAGACGTTTGACTCGTCTTTATTTGTTATTCATAAATTATGCTTAATTGGATCGAGGGTTGTTATCGCCAGTTATGACTGACTAAACCGGGGTCATGTTTCGGCGACCATGTTGGTCCCTGGCAAGCCATCTTCACCAGGCTACATGAGCACTGACTAAGCTCCCATTTTCCAACCCATCTTGATTCGTTTGTGGCGGACTAGGAATTGGAGCGAGCCAGTAGTTATCATCGTCCGTCGTTCTGACTAAACTTTTCGCGGGGGTTCAGCGATCATTGTCTGTAGTTGGCCAATATCCTTGGCAAGCCGTCTTCACCAAGCTACATGAGCACTGACTAAGCTCCCACTTTCTAGGCCATCGAAATTCGTGCGCAGCGAACTAAGCTTCGAGCAGACTAAAACCATCGTCATCAGCGACCACTGACTAAGCTTTGATCGAGGTTCAATGATCACTATCTACGTACGAGTAGTAACCCTTGGCAAGCCATCTTAATCAGGCGTCGAGAGTGCTGACTAGACTCCCACTTTCTAGGACGTCGAAATCCGTTATTTGCGGACTAGGCTTCGAGTAGACCAGAAGCTATCGTTGTCGTTCATCACCAATTAAGCTTTGGTCAGGTTTGGTCTCTATTGTCCATGTTTGGATAATGATCCCTGGCAAGCAGGCTCGATCAGGCATCAAAGCACTAACTAAGCAGCCACTCTCAAAACCGTTGACACCCATTTAATTTAACGGACTGGGCTCTAGAGTGTATCAGAAGTTGTTGTCATAGGTCAAAATTGACTAAGCATTGGTTAGAATAAGATTCTGGGCGTGTAAGTCTGACTTGGGTGTCCTGACTTACTTAGCTCGCACATAAAATTCTGAGCTGTAAGTCTGACTTGGGGGTCCTGACTTAGTTGGCTCACATATAAAATTCTGGGCACATAAGTCTGATTTGGGGGTCCTGACTTACTTAGTTTGCATGTAAGATTCCGGGCGTGCAAGTCTAACTTGGGGTTTTGACTTACTTAACTTGCTTGTAAGATTTCGGGCGTGTAAATCTGACTTGGGGGTCCGGAGTTAACTCACTTGTATGTAAATCTGACTTGGGGGTCTGGACTTAACTCACCTGTAAGATTTGGGGTGAGTAAATCTGACTTGAGGGTTCTGACTTACTTAACTTGTCTATAAGATTCCTTGCATTTAAGTCTGACGTGGGGGTCCTGACTTACTTAACTCGCTGGTAAGATTTTGGGCGCTTAAGTCTGACTTGGGGGTCCTGACTTACTTAACTCGCTTGTAAGATTCTAGGCGCATAAGTCTGACTTGGGTGTCTTAACTTACTTCGCTTGCACATAAAGTCCTGGGCGTGTAAGTCTAACTTGGGGGTCTTGACTTACTTAACTCGCCTACAAGATTCTGGGTGGATAAGTCTAACTTGGGGATCCTGACTTACTTAACTCGCCTAGCGGTCTGATTCTAGTGTCAGATTGATTGATCAGACTAGTAATAGATTGATCGGATTTAATGAATAACAACAGAGTAATAGTGGAGCTGATGCCTTGGGTTTAATATAATACTCTGTAAGTGTCCTTATTATGTGGGCATTCATGGCCTTTGTTGTTTGTTCTTTTGAGTGTGCTGGGCCGGATCTGGCAAGGCATAAGCTTGGGCCCATTAGTTGAGGGGTCAATTTAAAAAAATCTTTGTGGATCAGCGTGCCAGGGATACGACACATTCTGCGAGATGGTTCAGTATTGATTACCCCTCAGTTAATGGGGCTGCCTGCATGGTCATTAATTCAAAAGATTTGGACTTGTGCAATTGCTACTGTAACCGTCGTTTTTTTGTATGACATTTAATGCTGAAGTAACTGCTTGTTGACGCATCTTCGTAAACCATTTCGCCTATATGTGGGCTGGCTATTTTGTGTTCAAGCACTGCAATGCAAATAGTAGAGCATGTTAATCAAATGCATCTTACCAGAGAGTTTGCTTTGGGTTTTCCAAAGGCTGAAGGAAGATCTCCTCCATTGGAATCTTTGAACGTTCTGACATTTGTGCTGATGAGTCTTGATAAGACTTGCTTTGTGCCTGATTTGGGTGGGCACTGGATTGATTTCATGAGATCTTATAATATCTTCTTACATTGCGAAGAAGAGTTACAAACTTACTCTTTGGGGTCAGGTCTGTCTTCCATCTTCTGGTGCTCAAGGACTCTCTCATCTGTTTACTGTTGTTGAGGGCTAGTCCACGCAGCTAGTTTATGGTTGACGGGAACGTTGGAAGTCGTGACTATCATCCGTGGGGCGACACCTCTACTTCACCTCAGGCAGTACACGCTTGAGAGGCGTCTCCATTTGGCAACATTGTGAAACCTCGATGATTTCGTTGCTCTGGGATGTTCTCAACAGGTTTCTGTCGCTTCTTTCTGTCATCTTTATGAGGAAAATTGGCGGAGCGAAAAATTGAGGGAGTGCTCGCTACCCTTTTCATGTACTTTGCTTGCAACATCTGAATCGTTTTCCTGAGGTGATTCGATGGATCAATTAATTGAGTGCGCTCTTTCGTCATATGTCGCAGACACTTTACTCTTTCCAATTTCTCGTCTGGAGGCAGAATAACATATCAAAGTCTCTACCCTTGTTTCAATGTATAGATGCTTGCATCAGACTTAGATACTTGTAGTGTATAAACTGATGTACTAGTTGGTTGACAAGCTTTGTAATAACTTTCATTGCAATCAATAAAATCTGTTTTATTTCTGGAATGTGTCCTGTATGAACAACTCTTCTACCTTGAAATGAAAACAAGAAATGAAATCAAAACAATAAATAATTTAACTCCAAGCGAAGACTAAGCTAATCCAGCTCTGAAGGAGGCACAAATGGTCGTGGCTCGAATTGCATGGTCCCTCTAGCAAAGTTTTTTTTTAAAAGCTAACAAAGTTACCGAATAGTGGACTTCATGCTGGCAGGCAGTTCCTTGCCGATTAACAAGTCTTAGAGTGGTGCCCATTTGCTGAAGTATTGTTACTTAGCTCATTGTTAATCTGGATTGCCTCGCTAGCTTTGACTTTCGAATCTCCGCATAACTGCTCCTTGGTTATTTGGGCTCCTATGTTCTCATAGAGTAATCCACCTCTTTTGTCTTGCCCTAATGCTTGACACGTTGGTTCTGTGGGCCCGAGATGTAACTGGTAACTGGCAGTCTCTTGCTGCTGGCTGATTTCCTCAGATAGTCCCTTGAGCATGGTTGGCTGTATATTTTATGCATTGGTGCAGGGTGGATGCCACTGCTTTCATATGATGTAGCCAAGGCCTTCCAATAATGATGTTGTAGGTGGACGAGGCATCAACTACCATGAACTCTTGGACAAGGTACTTTCGTAGCTGTTGCTCTCTTGCCACCACCATTAGACTGATCTTCTCGATATGGAAACATTTTTCTCCTCTGAATCCAACCATAGGGTGGCTGACAGGCGTTAGGTCCTTCTCCTATAGTTGCATGTTGCGGAATGCATTGAGGAACAAGACACTTAGTGAGCTTCCAGTGTCCACCAAAACTCTTTGTACCTCCCACTTAATGATATGGACGGAAATGACCAGGGCGTCATTGTGGATAATGTACCCCTGGAGATCCCTCTCCGTAAATGTCAGTGACGGGATCGGGCTGTGAACTTACGCATGCTGCACTTGTTGGTTCTCATACTGAGATGGTGTTCACATCTTGGTCAGTGTCCTCTTCTATTTGACTGCTCTCCCTCGGGACCGACCTCGTTGAGAATAGATATGATGCCAGGAACTTCCTTTTCGATTTCCTTGACAATGTCTGCTCTTTCCTTTGCTCGACCCTTTCTCCTGTCCGAGTCTGTGAACTCCTTGAGTTTGCCTTTCCTTATCCAAAACTCGACTTCTCCTCTGAGGTTTCTACAATCCTTAGTTTCATGTTCGCTTTCCTTGTGGTAGGCACATTATTTGCTGTTGTTGCGCCTAGCATGGTCTTCTCGCTGCTTAGGCGGCCACTTCAACTCTTCCGAATCCTTGATGGAATTAAGGATGTTGGACAGACTGGTGTTGAGAGGGGTGACAGACTTGGATCTGACGTAATTTAAGGCCTTGTCCTGCTTGAGGTGGCCTGAGTCGGTCTTGTTGTCTGTGCGCTTCCTCTTGTTACTGTCATTGTATTCTTTCTTCTTCCCCTCTTTCTTATCCTTTGAGACAGAGGGTTTCTTCTCTAACTCTGCCTCTCTTTTGGCGGCCAACATTTTATTCGGAATTATGTATCTCTGAGCAGGTCTGTCATATTGGCTGGGGTTTCAGGGTGAGGAAGTCATAAAGCCTGTCTCTTCTCAGACCCGAAGTGAAAATTATGACGACGATGTCATCACTACAGTCGTCGATGAGGGACAGCTCATCATTAAAACGAGTAACGTACTCCCTCTACATCTCGTTCTATTTTTTCTTTAGGGTCAACAAATAATGTGAGCCCCTACTAAGCCGTTGGCTGCCCACGAAGCGTGTAAGAAATGCCAATGCCAATGTTCTGAATGAATCAATAGATTTCGGAGAAGGCTGTGGAACCACGTTAGTGCTGACGTCTTCAGGCTTGCAAGGAATGATCTGCAGATTATTGCATCAGACCCTTTTTTGAGTGCCATAACGTGCTGGAAGTGGCACAGGTGATCGGTCCGGTCTCTTGTCCCGTCGTATAACTCTAACTTCGGTGGGGTGTATTTTTTGGGTAGTGGTTTGTCCATGATATGGTCCATGAACGGAGGGACCACGAGACTGAACAACACATCTGGGTTTGTGGCCCCGTTGCGAAAAGGGTTGTGCAAGACGTGTCTGTCAGCTCTAGGTCTCTATCGGTTGTGCCTCTACCTCTTGTTAACTGAGAAGTTGCTGGAGCCGCACGACTCTCCTGAACATGTTCTTTGGAACTTTCTTGGAACGAGTCATTCGCTGCTCACGTTCTCCATCTACAGGTGAAAGATTATGCTATTTGAAAGCCTCCATTGTCTTTGCGATGTGCTGTATCTGTGTTGAGAGTAGGTCCACCCTCGGGTTTGCTGTGGCCACCATCGGTGCGAGGGTCTGAGGAGGTTCCTCCTGTGGCGATGGTGGAACTGGCGGTGCTCTGCCGGTTTGAGCTTTCGAAGGCTCGCATCATCTCCATTGTTGCAAGACCATGTCGTCACCATCTTGCTGATTCTCTGGAAAAGGTGGAACTACTATCTTTTTGAGGAACTTTGTCAATCCCCACGAACGATGCCAAATTGATGTACTTGATTTCTACTCTCCTTTCTCACTGCTTACCTAGACATGCACAAGTAGCAAATGTGAGCCAAGGACCACCATGTGGTGGCTGATGGCACTCCGATGCTTAAATTAGATAAGACTTAGGAGATGCTTAAAACTGTAAACTGAGTTATATTGCATACCTCTAGTTCATCGACCTTGTATCCCTTTTATAGTGAAGGAGTCCTCGTTCGACTAGGCCTTTTGTGGCGTAGTTTAGGGAAAATGATTTTGCTGTGGAAATCCTTTCCTGATCGGGAGCTGTCCATATGGGATAGTTTTCCATACACAACTTGTGCTCCTAGATCTGTGGGAGAGGTTTCCCTTTCTGAGCGTTGTCCATGCAAGGAAGTTTCCTTACCCGACTTATACTCTAATATATGTTTCCTAGTTGGATCCAATGTGTTGTTGGCCTACCTGTCTTAGGTAGATCTCTCAGATACTTGTTTTAGAGGTCTTACGAGTATTGGGCATGATCGCGTGACGTGTGGGCTTACTGGCTCATTGCAACTCAGACCCGATTGTTTGGATTCTACCAATGATGGACTTACTATTGTTTGGGCCTCGCTGGATTGAGTGTGCAATTAGGCTTGTTTCGTTCTGTTGACAAGATTATCATGACACATGTACAGTGTTGATTAGAGGACGGTTTGATGTATCATTAGTAGCAAAAATAGAAAGAAGTAGAGGAATGGGGCAAGCGAAATACAAGTAGCTGCAAACGTTGAGGAAGTCACATGGTCTTGGAAAAAAACAAAAGAAATGTCTAAAAAAACAACAAAGTTTAATAACGACACGCAAGCCTGGCAAATAAGGCATATCAACCCAAGAGATTAGACACTGGTTGAACTAGAACCAAAATTGACATGAGGCCGGTGAGTTCCTAGATGCGACTTAGCCCGGACAAGGATCAAGTTAAGTTTATGTTGCTCCTCTCGAGCTTTCTTCTCCCAGGCCCATGCATTGATGTGCATAGTTCGCAACTCCTTTTGAACCACCTCGAAGTCAGCTTTTATTTTCTTGTGAGTAGTCTCCTAGCCTAGATTTTCTTGTGAACAGTCTCCTCGTCGAAAAATTTGCATTGTGCTTGATGAATCGTTTATTGGTCACGACTTAGCTTTTCCCGAGCGCACACCAGCTCAGCTTCATTCTCGGATAGCTGATTTTGAGTCGGGAATTTTCCTCAGAAAGATATTTGAGTTCTCCGGTCATTCAAACAAGGTCATAAAAAAATACTCGCTTGAAAGAGATGAACATGATCAAAACCTGGATAGGAAGAAAACCGAAGATTAAGGAGAGTTTAGAAAACCATAATACCTGGAGCAACCCTGGCATGTGCCCTGATGCAAATCCCTAGATGAACTTGCCATCCGCTGGAATGAAGTCGATGGGTCGAGATCAGGATGGAGAAGAACGCCGGCCACATCAGGATTCTCGATAGAATCAGTCCCAAAATCGATAAGAACTTGAATGCCATGTACACAACAAGGGGGCCTTTTGCAAGTGTTGTATACTAGGATCGTGTTTCGGAAGGCGAGTCGGTCAGTACAAATTTGTTTTTTTATTTTGGTTGGGCATTCCAAAGGATCGTCTTCCAGAGGTATAACAGTCTAGACAATGGGCGAAGGGAACTTAACGTACAACCAAACTAGAACCATCTAGGTTGGCCAGATCGATGTTGTAAAAAATGGGCGAATGGAACTTAACATACAACCAGAATAGAACAATCTAGGTTGGCCAAAATATAACCACTAAGCTGTAATTTTTGTTAGATAGCAAAGGTTGGAGCTTCAAGAAAGTTTGTTTATGAGAAGTTGAAGCCTCAAGAGATTTTGTTCTTAAGAGGTCGGAGCCTCGAGAAATGGTTATCAAAGTATTGTAATCTTTGTAAGATAGCAAAGGTTGGAGTCTTAAGAGAGTTTGTTCTTGAGAGGTTGGAATCCTTGTTCTAATAATATAGTGGAAGGATTGAAAGAAAAAAAGAACTTTGATTGTCTTGTCTTCTTATTCTATTGTTCATTATTTACACATTTAGCTCATAATCGTATTGTATATCACATACTAGGACTTATCCGAGTTGCATACGCCTCATACCATCTCGAGTTGCTAGTCCTGAACCTTCAAGAATAAATAATTTTTATTCTTTCTTAGTAATGGGCTTGAGGTCAATGAACATCTTCTCAAGTGATCGGGGTATCTAATGCTTTAGAGATTCTATCGAAAACCCTAAGATATTTCTAGAAGTTCCTGATACCCTGTGCATGAGCAATGTTGTAATGGTTTAGAAGTTTCACATTTAGGGCGGAGAAGGGCAGACGCAAACTGGCATAGATCTAGCCTATGCATGCATATGACTTATTGTTGGAATGGAGATCGTAATGGCACATATATAAATATTCAAGGGGCCATTTGAATTGTACCCCGTGAGGAAAATTGAGCTCTTTCCTCCTGTACGATATCGCCGACCATTCACACTCTGAGGAGTTTTGGATGAGTAGCTCAACAACCGGGATATTCTTAGACGAGGTGAACTTGAGAATTTTGTATGCAGACACGACGGGGAGAGGGAAGATAAAAACTACTGAAGGAAGATAAAAAAAATGTGAAAGTAGTTACCTAATAGGGAAAACTGATAGTGTTGGTAGAAGGAAGGACAATCGAAACTGACAAAGTTAGGAGAGATGCAAGATAATAGAATTGAGGTGGAAAATTCATTTCCGATTGGGTAGGAGATTGTTGTGCTTGAGTCTCCTGATCTTGTTCAGGAGGATTGTACATAGGTTGAGGGATTTGCGGATATTGAGGATTTAGCCTAATATTCGCAAGATCAAGATGAGGTAGAGCATCTGGTGTAGTTGCTCTAGTGAGATGAGTAGGAGCAGTCCTGAAAGATGCTTCAGATCTGCGTCCTTATTGAAAATCTGAAGGATTGAGTCTTGTGACTCTAGCTTTAGAAAATCGTAATTCAACTGACCCATCTGGGAGAGTGAAAACATGATCAAGCTGGCTAGGAGGAAGTCTCCTAGGAATAATGGCTCCTTGAACCTTCCATGTGTCTGGAAGGGTGACTTGGTTCCAATGAATTGTCTTTGGGACAATAACATTGGTTTTCTCCTTATTGGCTTGGAAAAGAATTGTGTATCCTTTATCAGACTCTTGTAAAGCTTTCTGGCTTAACTGAGTCTTCATAGCCTTAAAGGTGATCTTGTAGATGAGTGCTAATGGTTCAGAACCTTCGATCATATCATAACCAGAGGTCTGAATATTGAGAGTTAGTGTTTCAAGGACATTTGGATCCTTGAGAGACACTGAGAAATTAGGGTAGCAGTTAAAATAAACTGGACCCGTTGACAGATTGACTCTGCGATTCCAAGCAGAGAGTCGTGAAACCTATTGTGCCTACAATCGCGGAGTGCGATCAATGCACAAGTATCTAACCCTGTTCTTGTAAGGGGTTTGAGTCCGATCTGGATCAACCCAATATGGATATACTTGTAGTCTTGACTATGCAAATAGTCAAGTGTTTGAGCAGAAAACAATTGTTTTGAATCTAAAGATCCATTGAGAGGCACAGTCTGTTCGACTATGTCAATCAGATCTTCAGTTTTTTGAGAAAATAAAGATTGGGAAATTTCATAAATTTTCTTGTATGGAACAGCTGGTATAGACCAGTTTTGTAAATCTTTTTCTACTTCTGG
The DNA here is from genome assembly GCA_963556465.1 of Berberis vulgaris. Classification (NCBI taxonomy): domain Eukaryota; kingdom Viridiplantae; phylum Streptophyta; class Magnoliopsida; order Ranunculales; family Berberidaceae; genus Berberis; species Berberis vulgaris. The sequence goes on from OY747136.1 coordinate 48,693,414, forward strand.
AATTCTGTATTCCATCCTATTTTGTAAATCTGGATTGTTTGTCCAAGAACTAGAAGAACGGGAAAATCTTGAAAACAAAGACATTTTTCAAATTCTTGAGGTTAAAATGGGAACACTGTGCCTGGACCACCTACAGCTGGAACATCGGTATGGGACCACCTCACCCTCTCACTCTGCGCTCACCATGGCGACTTACTCAGGGTTCTGAACGGCTGACCAACATACTTTTACTGGCTTACTAACGCTATCAACAGCTGACCAACGCTATCAACACCTAGGACTCACCACTATCCCCCCGGAGAAAAAGAAAAGATGGCTCAGTATCTCTAAAAATCAATCCCATCAGTTGTGCAACATGATTAGGAGGGATATCAACTCACCCATAAAAAGTGAAAGATAGATCAAAACGGAGGAGAAAAGGGGAGGAAGAATTTAGTGATCTTGGGAACTACACTGTCTTGCATTCTAGTTTTACCCACAACACAATAACATCCAAGTTAAATGGGTTGTGGTTGGAGATGCCTTAAGGGCTAAAAATGAAGATGTAATATGTTTTGTCTCTATGTAATAGCTTTTATTTTCTTTTTCGTGTTGGAACATGATGACTCAATTTTATAGTATAAACAAATTAAATATTGTTTTCCAAATTTAATTTCACAAGCTATTGTGTTACGAAAAATGCTTAGTTTTACAAAAAAAAAAAAAAAAGATTTACATAGTACAGTGACACACTCATATCTCGATGCATCATCATCAATGAGTGTTGTAGTATTAGTAGACCGTACGGGTTTGGTTAGCGTAGTAGAATAGTTGAGCATCTTCCGGGGATTCTTTAAATTAGCCAAATCCTATATTTTAACTTGGCCTCACCATTCCCCCTATATTTTAACCATGCTCCAATGGAACCCTATCCAAGTTCCTATTTTAACTTAGCCTTACCCTTTTCCCTATATTTGGGGGCATCCATACCATTCACAAATCCTAAAAAATTCTAAATTCTTTTAATTTGTCAAATTAAAATTAAGTTGAAATTAATAATAGCATAATTAAAAAAATATCTAAATAATAATATAATTGAAATTAATAATAGTATATTTAAGTTGAAATTAATAGTAGTATATATTTAATAATAGTATAATTTAAATTAAATAGTATAATTATTTTAGTAAAATTAATAATAGTATAATTGAATTTAAATTGATATAAAAGTAGAATTTATATTTAAATAATGATAAAAAAGTTAACTAGGGTATGTACTTGAAGTGTTGAAGAAATAGAAATATTTTCTAAAATTTAGGTTTTAGCTAAAATATGGCATTGATTTTAACTTTTTAACCATGGAGATGCTCTCAATCCATCCATCCATCGGGGGATAAAACGGAGTATGAAGGGGTAATACTGTAATGAAACTAAGAAATCCGAATGCTATCTCCCATCTATAAAATCGCGCTCTCTCAACCCTAAAGAGTCTCTCGACTCCTCTACATTTTTTATTTTTTTTCCTTTCTTCTTTCCTTGGAGCGAAGCGGCTCCAATCTTTCTCTCGCGGCAAGGTAAGTTGTTTTCGAATTCAACTCTTCGATTTGATTTGTTTCCTTTTTCTTTGTGCATGAATATTGAATAAATCATTTACCGTGTTATGTGTTTCTGTGGGTTTGGATCCGATTAACAAAACCTTGTTTGTATTAGATCTTGTGTGTGTGTTTCAGTCGTTTCTATGTAACGTGATGGATTTAGGAGATTGATGGTAGAGAGTTTCGTTCCATATGGATCTATAACTATAAACTTTTTTTATATTCTCTTCCGTGTATATAAATCTTGAATCCCCTATTTTATTCCTGTATCCCCCATTTGTTATTGTTGTGATTTTTGTTTGTGTTTTGATTGAGGCGTCTAAGTTATTAGTAGTCAACTTATATTTCATTTTTTTGTTAAACTTATATTCTCAGTTTTATGTACTAATTTGTAAATCTAATGTCCTCTTGAATCATGCCGTATGACCTTCATTTAGTTCTTATGTGGCACAGTTACTCATCATGTTTCGTTTGCATTTTTATGATATAGAGTTTACTAGTGTGTAGTGATAATGGGTAAAGAGAAGGTTCACATCAGCATTGTGGTCATTGGCCATGTCGATTCTGGCAAATCAACCACCACTGGACATTTGATCTACAAGCTTGGAGGTATTGACAAACGTGTGATTGAGAGGTTTGAGAAGGAGGCTGCTGAGATGAACAAGAGGTCATTCAAGTATGCCTGGGTGTTGGACAAGCTCAAGGCTGAACGTGAGCGTGGTATCACTATTGATATTGCTTTGTGGAAGTTTGAGACCACCAAGTACTACTGCACTGTCATTGATGCTCCTGGGCATCGTGATTTCATTAAGAACATGATTACTGGTACTTCCCAGGCTGATTGTGCTGTTCTCATCATTGATTCCACCACTGGTGGTTTCGAGGCTGGTATTTCCAAGGATGGACAGACCCGTGAGCATGCTTTGCTTGCTTTCACTCTTGGAGTCAAGCAGATGATTTGCTGCTGTAATAAGGTACCTCAATCTCTTTGAATTTATTATGATTGTTGTAGATTAAATCAATTTATGATGTTTGATCGACTGAGACTGATTGTTTTTGTTTTTTTTTTTAGATGGATGCCACTACCCCCAAGTACTCCAAGGCTAGGTATGATGAAATTGTGAAGGAAGTCTCTTCCTACTTGAAGAAGGTTGGATACAACCCAGACAAAATTGCCTTTGTCCCCATATCTGGATTTGAGGGTGATAACATGATTGAGAGGTCTACCAACCTTGACTGGTACAAGGGACCAACTCTCCTTGAAGCTCTTGACTTGATCAATGAGCCAAAGCGACCCTCAGACAAGCCCCTCCGTCTCCCACTTCAGGATGTTTACAAGATTGGTGGTATTGGAACCGTGCCAGTGGGTCGTGTTGAGACTGGTGTTATCAAGCCTGGTATGGTCGTTACCTTTGGCCCCACTGGACTGACCACTGAAGTTAAGTCTGTTGAGATGCACCACGAAGCTCTCCAGGAGGCTCTTCCTGGTGACAATGTTGGGTTCAATGTTAAGAATGTTGCTGTTAAGGATCTTAAGCGTGGTTATGTTGCCTCCAACTCCAAGGATGATCCTGCCAGGGAGGCAGCCAACTTCACTTCCCAAGTTATCATCATGAACCACCCTGGTCAGATTGGAAATGGATATGCACCAGTCCTTGACTGCCACACTTCCCATATTGCTGTCAAGTTCTCTGAAATCCTCACCAAGATTGACAGACGATCTGGCAAGGAACTTGAGAAGGAGCCCAAGTTCCTGAAGAATGGCGACGCTGGAATGGTGAAGATGATTCCCACCAAGCCTATGGTCGTGGAGACCTTCTCTGAGTACCCTCCACTTGGTCGTTTTGCTGTGAGGGACATGCGTCAGACGGTTGCTGTTGGAGTCATCAAGAGCGTGGAGAAGAAAGACCCATCTGGAGCCAAGGTCACCAAGTCTGCTGCTAAGAAGAAATGAACCGACCTGTTTGGTGCTGAGCTTACAAGGGAGAACTATTTCAGTCATGGCTTTAAAGACCTGCTATTCTATGTTAGTTTCGTTGAACTTCTAGTTTTTGTTTGTACTGCTTATGGTCCCTTAGCATGTCCTTCGTTGAGTAGCCTTTCACAGAATTGGGTGCTTGACAGGCGGTGGTGAAGCTATGATTGGATACTATGTTTTGCAGTATTTTATTGTTCTCGTATTGTTCACAGTTGAACATTGAGTCATTTTCAGTTAAAATTTTGGAATATGATGAAAACTTTTTGCTATTTATGTGATGCTTGAGCATTTGCATATCTGATGGTCTTTTTTTATTGTTCTTTATAGGTTGAATTATCATATACTTCCTGCCCATTCTTTTGTACTGATTGCGTCAAGTAGATCTTTTCTGTTAGTGTTAGCCTTGTACAGCCAGCATGTACTGTTTCTCTGATCCCTTGTCTGTGTTTGCATTAGGGGTGGGCAACAATCCCGATTCATCATGTTGCAACCCAAACCAGCATGGTTCCGAACCATTTCAAGCCATGCCAAAATGGGTTCTACTATTTTTCACACCGGTCGTGAATCAGTTGGAATGGGAAGGGACCAATTATAGAAATGCAGTTTCGATTATTGTAGTAGACCTGCTTCAAGCCCAAGGCCATAGTAAAGTAACTAAAGAACAACCCTAACTTCATAATTTCTCTCGTTTCCTCGCCTCTACCTCCAGCTCGACTACCAGGCACCTCTTTTAGTGTCGGTGCATCATTTGTGTTGTCCACAGCAATCGCATGACCTTTCTGTTTTAAACATTGTATCATCAAGAGCTTGTCGAATGGAGTGGATCTTGCCATTACCCATCCTTTCTTCTGGTGTGTAATTTTGAAACTCTACACCTTCAACTACTACTCCACTGCCCATTTCCTCATTATGTTCAAGAATTTCACATTCAATTGCTATTGCTCTTGCAGTGAAAACATTGTCTCCAATGATCATTTTGATGTCCACTCCTGCATCTTTGCAAGTGTCCACGACTTATTTGACCCCAAGTCGACATGTATATTTAATACCAACTATCCCTAACAAGGTAAGTCCTTTCAATGATTCACGAAGCTTACCATCCTCTTCATATTCTATATGTTATTTTGGTCTTGGCTTGTGAGCAAAAGCAATGCAACGGAGACTGTTAGCTGCCATACCTTCAATGATTTTTTGCAAGATCACTCTTTCACCATCGTTTATGCCTTTTGCCATCCCATCATTCTCATAGTAACTGGAACACATGGCTAATACCATCTCTACTGCTCCCTTCAGTGCACATGAATCATCTTCTCACCATTCATCCTCATGTAAACTCCATTTATTTTCTTCTCTAAATTGAAGGCTTCCCTACTCAAACAAGATGGCATGGTTCAGTCCTGGACCGTCCCGGTTCAAACATGTTTTGCCAAAAAAATATCCCCGTCCCATTTCACAGAACCGGGACTGGGACAAGCCAACCCCAGAACGTTTCGGACTGTGCCCACCCCTAGCTTGCATCAGTTGAGGCCCTGGATAGTCATTCGTTATCTCTTTAACTGCATTAGGATTCAGTTAAGCTTTTGGATGTTTAAGTTGGATGTTGAAATAGATTCTACCTTGTTCTCTTGGGGAATAATTCCAAATCCTTAATTGGGAGTATAAATTTAAGCTGGCTGTTCTGCACTATTTAGGGAACCTAACTCAGTTTTCTTTGCTTGGGATGCACGATGAATACATGAGAGCCTGTGTTTTAGCCGCATCCTTGTTATGAAACCCATCAACTTGTCTGCAAATAGATTCCGCATCTGGTTCTGGCCTCAACCTGATTTTTAGGTTCCCATTTTGCCCTCCCAATTTCATAATATTTACAAGAAAAATAAATAGGTGCATGAATGGTGTCACCAGGAGTATTTTTGTAATTCAACAATTAGTAATAAACTTTATAACGATAAGTATTGATATTTTTTTGGCTTCAAATTTGCCCTCCCAATTTCATATTTTTTACAATCAAAACCAAGAAGTGGATGAAATGATGAACAATGACCAAGGGTAGTGTTGTACATTCAATAACAACTTTTGAAAATAATACTATTAAGGGTGTGTTTGGTTGCATGAAATCCTATGCCATGAGAATTCATGAGGGGACCCCATACATTTTAGGCTAAATTGATATATCACTCCACATCCACATTTGGTTTTGTGATCAATAGTGAGAATGGAAGTCCCATGATGGATTCTCATGACATAGGATTCCATGCAACCAAACACACCCTAAGCTTTATAACGTTGAATAGTGATTTGTCTCCCACTTTAATTTTTGGTTCCCATTATACCGTAACATTTTATTAACATTTATAGGCAAAATCAATAGGTAACAATGATAGGGTATTTTTGTCTTTTAAATAAAAATTACTACTACACATATTTTTTATTTTACCCTGACAAATTTAGACTATTTACAATAAAAAATCAAATTGAGCGATTTACATCAAAACCAACTCCTCTAAACATTGATTAATTATACATAAGCCCCTAACATAATTTGATTAAAACCTCAAATTATTTATAAACTAATAGGCCCTTACATCTAACTTTTAAAATTTTCATTTTCCCTTTACATTTTAATACTTTTTATAATCAACACCAGCCATTTCCAAACATTAATTAGTTGTACCTAAATCCCTAAATAATTTACTTAAAGCCCCTCAATTATATATAAATTATAATTCATAGTCCAATGTCGTTGGCACGACCACACAATTTTTATTTGTAGTGTGAACTTGTGCGCATTCTCATCATTGGGTTGTGTGTTTTGACTTTGCTCCATTTTATTTAGCTGAATATTCTATTAAAAAATTGTTGGCAGAGTAATCCATGGTTTCAAAGCAAATGACACAATTTGGATTTTCCATTTTGCCTTCGACATTTTATATTTTATTACAATCAAACCCAACCCTCTCAAACATTGATTAATTATACCTAAATCTCTAATATAAATTATCGAAGCTCCCAATTATTTATCATATGTATAGTTTATTATCGATACTAATATAATGACAAAAGCGTTGGATGAACACTGAAATGTCTTCAACTCTAACTTTAAAATTTTCCATTTTGCCCTCTCAATTTATTAATATTTACAAGCAAAATCAGCCCATCTCAAACACTGATTAATTATACCTAAGCTCCCCACATAACTTATTTGGAGCACCTCAATTATCTAAAACTATAAATAGGTCATTGTATCTAACTTTTTGGATTTTCCATTTTGTCCTCCACATTTCATATTTTTTAGAATCAAAACCAACCATACTCAAACATTGATTAATTATACCTAAGCCTCTAACATAATTTATTTGAAACCCTCAAATTATCTATGAACTATAAATAGGCTCTTCCATTGATGTTTTCATTCGATGTTCACTTTTTACTAAATTTTGTATTGGGGTCTTTTGTTCTTTCACTTTTTGCTTTGGTTTATTTGAGGATCATTTGGCAGGAACATCAGAAAGCTAGGCAATATTATTATTTTGTACTGTTTTGAAAGGCTATGCATTAATTATGAATTCAACACCTACTAGGGCAAAATATCTGCTCACAATCCAGGATCTAGGGAGACCATATTCCTAATTAATGGAGTTTCCAGAGGCTGATATGGATCTCCATTTGACATGGATATATATATGTCAAAACCATATCCGACATCCGGTCAGTTTGTTTCAAATCTTAATAGAACTCGCACGCACAATGAATTTTGAAAGCATATTCCCATTACTGCTAAAGAGTTAATTACGTTGACTGAGTATTGGTGACTATCTCAAATGATACCAACCAAATAATAAAATGTTTAGAGCAATTGGATCGTATTAAAGTACGGGGTAGATCTGTATTCAGATCCCTTTTCATTTCTGATCTTATATTCCATAGCATAGCTGGACTCATTTTCAAATCATATCTAAACTGACAATTTATCTGCTATTTCAGATTTGAGTTGGATTTCACTACTTCGAGTAAAGTATGAATAGTTTTATGCCCTAGTGTTTACCCTACCATATTGTATTTGTAGTTTACATTTCCAACATAATTAGTCTTTTCTAGTAATGTGTGTTTTTCAAAAGAAGCTGACAGCATGGTGAGAAACTTAGAAGTAGGTTATTGGATGGTGTGACTTATACCAATACAAATCAATAATCCTGTGGTAGACATGTGAGTATTAGAATAGTGTTGGGGTTACCAATACAAATCAATAATCTTATTGTTTTGTTTTTAATTTATACCTTCTTATGCATTGCTATTCCAAGTATTATTAGTACGTAAGGGTTATTGAAGAACAATTAGGTGCAGATTTTGACATGCCCTTTTAGTTGTGATTAGTGTTGGGGTTGCCCATGTTTACAATTTTATTGATTGGGTGTGACTCTGTTTGGTTGGTGTTTGGATGGTTGATGGATAATAAGCTTTGAGTTTGCTATTTCGAGTCCAGCTAATTGGAAAAGTTCATCCTTTAGGTTAGATATTGCAAGTTTCTGTTATTTGGAGCAATGGTAGTTTACTCTATTTATATAGATCTGTAACATGTACCACCTTAGCAATATGAGTAATTAAGTTGTATGCAAATATGTTGCATATCCTGTACGCCTAACACTAGTAGCTTCATGGAAACTTGTTTTAGCTCCCATGAAGTGGGTCAGAGTGTAATGAGGTTTATGATGTCTTATATACGCTTATGATAGAGTCTAGACTGCTTAATTTGATTTTAAATGATTGAATAGTACTAAGGTAGTATGTGAGTATTTGTAGAGTTATGTAGCATGGCTACTGACACGAACAAGAAGTTAGAGTCACTGTGACATGTTAGACCACTGGATAGTCTATAATAATGTTGAGGTATCGTTTTGTTGAAAATTTTGTGGAGCTCTTCTTCTTCTTTTGAATTTTGGGTGTGTTTGCATCTTGCAAATATCATTGTAAGAGGAGATTTTGAGATAGTTTGGGTTTATGGGGTTGCTTGGAATTTAGTTTTGAGTCTAGGTATTGGTGTTTTAGTAAAGCTTTTTAGCTTCATTATTATTTGGTTTGGTGTGTTGTGTTTTGTTGGTCTGAATGGGTTAATCCATTTAAACATGTAGGATTCTTGACCCACTTCTTAAGCTCATAACTTGCTATCCAAATAAACCATTTAAACCTCTTGATGATAGTATTAGAGGATAATTGTCATTCCGAGTACCAAGAACAAGTTGGTTGTTGCTAGAGCCTATGGAATGATTGGAATGAGCAGAAGGATGGAGGACGAGAGGTGTTTGGGCCTGTTTTGTTTGTAAAATCTGTATTGTTATAGACATAATCATGGGGTATGCCTTATATGGTTAGAAACCACTTGGTGTCTACTTTTCATTGCCCCAAACGGTATGCAATTTGGGGTTCTAACGTGAGAGTTATGTACATTTGAGTGATGATTGGTCAAGCTATCCGGTTATGACAGCTTGTTCATTTCGGTGTTGTTGGTAAGGTTACTTGTTTGACTGTTTTGGGATGGGAACATAGTTGTTTAGGGTCTGCCTTGGGTTGTCTTGAGTTGCATTTGATGTAAAGAAAAATATTGTTTGGAGCCGAATGAGGTTGGTTGCTTTGGTGTCAGTTAGTGTTCACCCATGATTGTCACGCACTTTCATGTTTATGTATTGAAATTGTCTTTTCGAAGATTGCATGTAGTGGCTTTGTTGGATTAAGTTTTTGAGATACTTTCTGCTAAACTAGGATGTATGTGTTTATCCCTAAAATCACATTCATATGGAGAGTACTATGTGTAGTAGTGTTTGATTTTGCACTATGGCTTGTTTTGTTTTGATGTCTTGTTGATTCTATTGATGTAGAACCATTTAAGATTAATGGTGTTCCTCTGTATGTATGCATCTTGAATGATTACTTTTCCCCAAAATAATGGGTGGATTGATTTACTTATGAATGACAAAATGTCACTTGATCGTTATGTTGTTATAGAACATGATTAATGAAAATGCTATGTTTTCCCCAAAAATATGGGCGGATACGATTGTGAATCGATTCAGAAATGACAAAATGTCATCGTGGATGAATTTTGAAATATCAAAAATAAATGATATTGGTAAACCTTGATTTCTGAAAATAGAAACCACTTGGACTTGTATCACTTAGAACTACCACACCTCTTTTGTTTATTATTTTTCCTATCTTATTAGATAAACTAAATAACATGCGGGTCGTCTTGCGGAGTTGGGGCACCCATTTCCTACTAGAAAAACTAAAATAACCCTCGGGTTAGTCTTGCGGAAATGAGGTGAATTTGTATGCCTAAAATAGGCTTTGATATTTATCCGTAAAAAAATGTGACGTGAGTTTATGCGCATTGATAACCCAAGGGTGGCTTTTGGTACTCATATAGTTAGGAGTATCCGCGATGCATGCCTGTATGTGATGTCCCCACTTGGGCATGGATGACGGAGTAGTCCTCCTTTATATGAGAGAGGCATACGGGCATGTATGTTCGGCACGGAAGTGGTGCGAATGTGGTATCGTTTAAGTGATCAATCCGTTAAAAGATGAAACAAATTCAAATAAAAATGAAAAGATTACGTTTATATTGGTTTCTAATCCTTTTCATGCAGGATGACAAGTCCACTAATTTTTCTGCAGGTCAGACTTGCCATAGTTGACTTCTATAGGGTAAGTATAAGTAAATGTATTTTTACTTAATTGGGATGATGATATGATGGCCTCGATGAGGAACTAAATTCTTTGGACTGTGTTTTCTTGCGTGACACCTTTGCCTCGTTGAGGAACTACCTGTTGATGTGTTTGTGTATTGTTTGTGTTTAGCTTGATGTTTATCACGTGCGATTTTATTGATTTTGGGATGAAGATTTCTCACACCAGCTTTATTGCTGACCCAAGTGAGCTTTTGCTTTTTGGGTACATTCCTTTGGGAATGTACCCAATTAGCCTTTCAGGTTTAGAGACTTTTGAGCAGCGTTACGGGAGTTTTGCTAGTGGGGCTAGCGACGTCAGTTTTTCCTGGTTAGAGTTTTGTTATAAATTTTAGTTTGTTCCTATTTTCTGAACTATATTTTTGTTATTGCTGCTAAATGTTTTTGTTGTTATTGAATTTCACGTCCCGAGTTTTGGGGAAACGAATAATCCTACGTGGATTTTAGGATTTTTGTTTTTCTTCGAAAATCGGGGCGTGACAAGCAGTCTCGGCCATTGGATTGTTTTAATCATGTAACTAGAGTTAAAACTATTCTATTTTAGGAATTTTTAAGGAAAATAATCTAAAAAATAATCCAATATTTTCTTCAAAATCTTTTTTTTTTCTATTTTATTTCCACTTTCTCTCTCCCTCTTCATCTTTTATATGTAAATTTTAGAGATCACAAAACAAACTCTACAAAAAATGAAATGTATGAACTACAAATACAGAAAAAATAAGTTGCATTCACATTTTTCTCCCGGCCTTTAGTTTGGCAAACTAACCCAAAATTTTTAAATAAAAAAATTTAACATGTTTAGATTTTTATTGTTTGTATGTTTTTTGTCATTTATATTTCTGTAATTTTTTGTTCTCTGTAGATTTTTTGTGTTATCTACGGGAGTTTTGTGTGTAGAGGTGGTTTTTGATATATAAGATGAAAAGGAGTGAGAAAGTGGAGAGATAATAGGGAAAAAAATTAGAGAGAATAATGAGTTTACAATAAAAAAAAACTCTGAACTTCATGTTTCACGATTTCAAAGTTTGGAGGAGAGCTCACTTTTGGTGTTTGAATTTTGGCCCTAATATCACGACACACTTTCTATCGTGCCAACAACATGGGTAATACACTAATATAATATATTAGCCGGGGGTTTTACTAGTCATAAAGAATTAGAGATAAAAACGACTATCATTAAGAATTGAATAAGATGTCGAAGGATGAAATTCATTTTCTATAATGACATGTTTGAAAATATGAAGCATTTAGAAGTGCTAAAGAAATGAACTTCAAACTTAAAATGAGTGCATGGAATCAGAGAGTGAAAATTTTTTGTTTTATTTTTATTCAAAAGAAAAATGTTCATAACTATCTACTAATTTATCGAATTTTGGCAAAGTTGGTATCGTTGAAATGCATTTTTGAAAAACTTTCTAATGACAATGTCTAATGTATTTAAAGTCATAAGGCAAATCAAACAAAGACCCCCAATCCATATTTTGGAGAAATGTTTATGAAGAATCGACTCCCGCTGTTTGCCAAAAAAAAAAAAAAGACTTTAGCCTCATCCTAATGTCACGACCCACTTTATACTTTCACACTAGCACTATGATTAGGAGGAAAAGAAATTTCATACTTAGAATTAAATATGGAAGTAGTAATTGGATTACGGATCAAGAAGGGATTGGTGATAGCTTTACTAATTACTTCGCTGATTAATTCCAATCTTCTGATCCTATTTCTAATCAGACATTCCTGACTTGTTCAACCCTGTGGTTACCCCACAAGAAAATGAACAATGTTCCCTACCACTAATGGTAAAGATATTTGGGATATTATTAAAACAAAAATGCTTGGAAACTATGTTTTTGCAACCTTGTTTTGTAACCATGGTAACGTGGCGTGATCTCGAAAGAATGATGAAATCCCCAAAGATTTTATGTATATCTCGATGTTGTAAAAAACTCCTCTAATGATGCCACATCATCCTGGTTGCAAAACATGGTTACAAAACCTGATTCCCTAACCTCACTCTTATTAAAAGCATTGATAATTGGGAATTTCTTGGGCCTGATGGTTTCCTAACATCCACTACAAGAAAAATGTTGATTCATAGCGTTTCAAAACCGCTATGGTAGGATACCATAGCGTTTTAGTAAACGCTATGACAGCCGACGCTATAATAGACCCAGGGGCTATTATAGCGGTTTTAAAACGCTATGGTAAGTTTGGCTTTTATAGCGGTTTTAAAACGCTATGGTAGAGGATACTATAGCGGTTTAAAAACGCTATGGAAATCTACCATAGCGGTTTAAAAACGCTATGGTAAGTGTACATAGCAAATTTTTTTTTTTTTTTTTTTTTTTTTTTTTTTTTTTTTAACTATCAAATGACTTTTTATTACATCTCATAAGTTTTATGTCTAGAAAATAAAAATTTTAATGTGCCAAAGTTAAACATTTCCATGAATTAATGTAATTAATTAATAAACTGTATTACATCAAGTCAGGACTCTGTGTTTAAAATATACAGTTTCATTTCTGCCAATGGACAACCGCTCAAACAATGTCCCAGTATGAGATCTATGAGACAGCTGATCACAGCTTAACTGACCACAGTTTCATTTCTGGACAGCTGCAGTTAAATCAACCCCACTGCTTCCTCGGTTTGTAACCATCCGCACGGTAATTCCAGCTGATCTACAGACTGCAACGAATTCCTTGACGCCCGGACGAAGAGGATCCTTGATACCCACATGGAGCTGTTTTAAGAGATGAACATGATGTAGTCATAACAGCATGTGCAGAATCATCGCCTGGACACTCTGTAATTATGCACGAACTGCATGGTATCGAAACTGCCCTTAATCTGATGGAAAAACACTGTATTAATAAGGCTATTTTTAGCACTGACTCAGCATATGCACCTGAGCACCAATCAAAAGATTCTCTGGCTTTATGTCTCTGTGTATGACATGTTTTCCATGGCAATATATCAGTGCTCTAGCCAGAGATGAAATATACTATTCTATCCATTTCATATATAATAAACAATGTCATCAACAGCTAGATAACAACACAAAAACAAAGTAGAAATCGATGCACTGAAAACTCACAGTGACAATGCGTTTTTCGCTGAAGAATTTGCATTTCTACAGTTCCTTGTAAAGCTCCCCCTTCGCTAGAAGACTAATAAGAACAAAAGTTCAGCACTTGGAACGGTAGACTAAATAACTGAAAAAGAATAAGCTTACCTAGCCAGCAAACTATTAATTATGATTGAACAACTTTATCATTTCACACCAACCTAGTACGTGCTCTTCTAGTACGGGTTGCTGGAGTGTCCAAGCCTGGAGATTCTGGGGTATCTTCTGTCATTATCAATCCTTTCTTAGACTTCCTTAAGCTAGCCATGCCAAATAAGCTACAAGAAGAGAGATATCATGTTAAAATTAAGTACAACTACTTGTATATCCAGCACAGAAAGCATGTATTAACAGAAGCATACAATAACAAATAAGATAAATAAAAGCTAAGACTAGGAAAGAAACAACCCTAATCCACCAAGAGATCTGAACCTTATTCAAGAGGTTAGGCCTAATTCACCAAAAGGTCTAGGCCTTATTCACCAAGGACTAGGCCTTTAAGGTAAGGCCTAATTCACCAAGGATCAAGACTTGAAAACCAAAATGACTTTAGACAATTAGAAGAAAGATTGAAATTCTTAGCTTCTAAATGACTATCAAAACAAATCTCAAGCTGTTGAAACCAACTGCCAAACATTCCAAATATTCATGTTTGAAAAAAAACAAGATCTTGCCAAATAACCAAACCTGCCAGTCGGTTCATTATTCCCTGCATTCAGCTTAGCAAGAAAACTGGCCTACACCACAACTATGACCTGCGGCGTGATTGCACTGCTCCACTCTGCACCCATCCCCAAATCCATTCCCTGCCACCCTTGCAAAGCACCAAGATCTTGCTCAAAGCGCTGCTGCAAAACAAACTGCTGACCTGCACTTGCACCGTGACTGCATTTTCCACTTCCCTGCAGTATGATCCAGCTAAAAACCGACCCCAAAAACAGATCCTTACTGCATCCTAACTTTGTCATTACAAACCACAGCCAAGAGACCACCAAACGCCTCAATGAAAACTCCAAACAGTCATCAAAACAAAGCTCGAAACCAGAGCATTCTCTGTATTTTGTTGCAGCGAAAAACAGGGTATACATCTCTGTTTTATATACTGAAAAAACAGCTCAAATCCACCAAAATTTCTTTTCTCATGTGGAGCTTAGTATGTTATAGTGCTCATGCTCTTTGCTAAGGTGAACTGGAGTCTTACGTGATCAAACTATGCTCAGGCTGTCTGGAGAAATTTCCCAAGTGATTACCAAAAAGTATGGGGCAGCCAATGTTAGAAATGTCTGACCAAAACAAGAGGGATTTCAATATTTTTACGTGTTTTTTTGTTTTCGTCAAAGTCAGTGCAAGAGCATCACATTTACTGATTTTGTATGCATCTAAAAAACAACTTTGTGTAAATTCAAAAAATCTTTGAGCTTATGATTTAAACAAACAACAGTATTGGTTACCTTAATCTCTACATTTGAAATTCAAATAAGACATGATAATCCAAAGATGACACTCTACAACAAGAGTGGGAGAAAAATCATTCATGAGTTATAACTGAACAACTGGTCAATGTTTCAGGTATTTAGCGACAAAAATCAGACATATCAACTTATATTTTATCTTTGGATAACAGAAAACTAAAACTTTATATACTTGTATATCATAGAAAATCTGAAACAAATTTATCAGTTGTTTCATTTTTACCTTCTCACGGAATATTATGTAACAAGTTCTTTATAATATGATAAGAACAATGAATGGAGTAGGTCTGATGACTATGTATGTGATGCTGAGTTGTTGGATGTCAATATAAAATCATCATTTTAATGCTAATGTTGAAGAATAGAGAAATGAGAAATTTATTTTGAGATGACTTACTTTAAAGGGTTTGCAAGGACTCTTTGACCAATAGTGACAAAACTCGTTTCTTGGTTTGACATAAACCATGCCAAAGAAGAGACACTGTAGCACAGATCAAGTCAGACGTTAGAACCATGTTGAAATACGATCTCTATAAGACAAAAGAAGCTCATATCTTGCGAAGATCAAATAATGATCTTCATAATATCTACCTTCCAGTAAATATGTGCTCACGAACACCTAAAATTGTAGGTGGTCGCACTCCATGATCTTCGTTAAATTCTTCCAAAAGGTTACGCATTTTCAAAGCTTCTTCCAAATAATTGTCCTACAAAACATATTGAATGAGGAGAACAAAATATAATAATAAACACGCCATGGGAGCACAAATGTTAACAAATTAACAAGAACACTCCAGAATACCTGGTTCATGTCAATGGTTTGAAGAGCTTCCCCTCGAGTGAAAATTATAGCATGGTTTTGGTTTTCAGGCTTTCCTTCCCCTATCTTTGCTGACCCCGGCAGTTTTATCCGATAAATTTCCTTTACAGTGAATAATAGAATATTCAATAATGTACGAAGTGGCACTGTAAATCCTACTTGAAAAAGAAAACTTTATACAGGTGAGTGGGCCAGGAAACATCCGATAAAAGTGCTTCCAACCCCATATAAAATGGTTTTGTTATGGCTAATCTTAGAAATAAAATCAAAGGCACCGAAAACCATTTTTATGTTACTGGGACTTGGAGGCCTGCTAGACGAAGTTTCCTGGCACACTGTCATTTGAAGTTTCTTTTCACTAGAGACTTTTATCGATACTTAAAAGGATCAAAACCTGGTCAAGATTGTCCACTGCTTTGACCAACACAGAATAATAAACCTTCTGTACACTGCCACCATCTCTTTCTTCAACTTCATCAATGTAAGCTACACGGAGAGATGGATTACTGCAGTAATATCAGTGAACATTAGCTTCCTTTGTTAAATGAACAACTATTCAAAGAGAGATTTGACAAACATAATATCGACCATGATAAAGTATGATTGACATACTTCACCATCAAGTTCAGAATGTCTGTTGCACGCCGATCTCCAGATCGCTTCTGATTGCCATAGTTCTGACAGGTGGCAACATATGTAAATTTCATATCAGCAACAGCCTCTAGTTGAGCAAATAAAGATCTCTGGCTCTTCTTCTCTTCCTCTGATGGAACTGTAACCGCCTTGTATCCTTCTAATATTTCTGCAACATTAAAATATAAATAATCACAACTCTGACAAATATTTTCATTTTTTTGTTTTAAAGATGCATGTCTCTCTTCCTCTATTAAAGAGTGAAACAACCAGAGGGGGCACACATCTTTAAGAAAAAGGAAAAAAAAAAAAAAAAAAGAGGGGGGGGGGGGGGGGGGGGGGTTGGTGTGGTTGTTTGGAGGGGGAGAATACCTTAATCCTCAACAATGCAGCCAAGAAAAATGAACAAACCCTTCCTAAAAAACAATAAATCTATAGACGAGACAAGATACACTTTATTCCATAAAGAACCACGAAATAGAGAACATACAACGTGCAGTAAATACTAAATGTATCTTGCAAATAAGTGTTCTTTAGAGAAATGTCTCTTGCAAATAAGTACTCTTTAGAGAAAATTTTAATCATAAACAAGAAGCGGTGAAGGATATTGTGTCAGATATTTGTAGCTTGCTCCATAGAAGTGCCCATACCTTAGCCAGTCATACCTAGTAAAAAACGTTTTCATGCTCTTACCATTTTCAGAAGCCATATCAAGAAAAGCTTGAAGCTTCAAGGCCCTACGGTAGTACATCATTCCTCTGACTGCAAGACCAGTTAAGTTCATTGGTAAGAATCAGAAGAAATCAAAAGAAAGATTTAAGTGCATATTCTACCTGTTCGGCAGTGTTTGTCCTCTCAAGGAGACCCAATGGCGAAGTTGTAAGACATTCTCTTCGTTTTCCCAAACCTCACTTTCTCTTTTACAATTGATCCTCTCCTTGAAGTTGTTCCATTCATCTAACAGCCAAACAATAAAAATTAACACCGCCAATCATATTATAGGCATTTACATGATACTTAAGAAGTTAAACCATGGTGATATTGAAAAAAAAAAAAAAAGCAAACCTGGAAAGATTTTTTGCAGGTAAAATATGATTGATATACCATCTTCATTCTCAAGTTCAAGGTCAGTTTTCGAGTAGACTGTCTCCTCACTATAGTATGGAGTCAAAACACTCCCAATATCAAATAATCATAAACAAGAAGCGGTGAAGGATATTGCTTAAAAAGTCCATATCTGTACCGCAAACCATAACCCCATGCAGGCAAGTTTAATGTTGCCATGGACTCAAGAAAACATGATGCTAACCTTCCCAACCCGCCACCATTTCCGAGCGCAACATCTTTCTCCTATAAGGCATTAACCATTATATTAATATTGACCTTACACTTCAATTAGCAATAGAAACAAGTCATGTTTGTTCATAATTCCAGTATGAGGAAACGGATAAAGAGAAGTACAAGTGTTTGTCAACATTAACATAACACAAAACTTGTGATTCTCCACATCCTATTTAACATAGATTTGGCTCCAATTCAGCATGATTTCAATTGGAGAAAAGTTTCAGTTTGCGTAGTACATGGAATCTACATTATAAATTGCTATTGAACTGTTCATAATTTTCATAAGAAAATACATGGAAAGTAAGGAACTAAGGGTATGTTTGGTTGCATGGAATCCTATGCTATGGGTTTTGAATGTACCTGGTGAGTGATGTTTTCAAGCTGATGTCCCAATTTGTTTAAAGCATCAGCATACGCATCTCGAATGTTGAGATTTCCTATAGCATTGGATAGTGCTCGTCCCTGAAGATACTCCCACAATAAGAAAACCAATTCACCATTGAGTTGTTCAAGCTCAATCATGGCACCTGCAATTCCATCCACTAATCTATTGTCATTTTCAGCATTAAAGAAACATCCACGATCCTTTGCATCTAGGACTAACCTTCTTGTTGTTGAAGAGATGGAGGTAGAAGCTAACCTTGTTGTTGCTAACCCTGCAAGAACCACTAATTTCAAACCCCACAGAGAGGACAAAACTCAAACACCAAGCAATCAGAGCCGAACAACATGCAATCAGAAATGAGAACTAATTATGCAGAACCACCAATTCAAATCCCACAGAGGATAGACCTCAAACACATCATCTAAATTAGAACCTCCACCCCATTTAGTCGGTTTTGCTTCTTAAACTTCATTCCTTCTCAAAGTCATTCAAAACAAATACAATCAACCAAACCCACGCCAAAATCCACCTAATCAACCCCCATTCACATAATCACCCAACAAACCAACACCCCCAGATATCAAAATTCAACAAAAACAACCAAAATCCAACATGCAAATTCACAATTAACACAAACAAACCAAAACCCATTAAGAAAATCAAACCAAAAACACAATTACCTTCAAAACAACAGGAGATGCCTAGAACAATTTACTGGTTACTCATATTCACTCTCAGTTTCTTCTTCCTTAATCTGTCAGAAGCTAGACATCATAAGCAACTCCCTTCTGCAGTTGTCATTGGAACCGTTTACTGTGACACATACTTCCAACAAGA
Organism: Berberis vulgaris; assembly: GCA_963556465.1. Classification (NCBI taxonomy): domain Eukaryota; kingdom Viridiplantae; phylum Streptophyta; class Magnoliopsida; order Ranunculales; family Berberidaceae; genus Berberis; species Berberis vulgaris. The sequence goes on from OY747136.1 coordinate 48,712,327, forward strand.
TTTCTCTACCAACAGCCACTTCATATCAGGTTCATGTCTCAACTCACAGTTAATTTTCATACTTCAATTCCATAATATTTCCTAAATTCATTTCTGCAGGTGCTACTGTTGCGGTGAAGTGTGGGGGTGATGCTTCGAAAACAGGGTTCTACAAAGAAGTGAAGACAAATGAGCGCGGGGTGTTCAAAGTTAATCTACCTCTTGCAGTTAGCAAACATGTCAAGACAATCAAGGGATGTTCGGTGAAGTTAATCAGCAGCAGTGAGCCATTCTGTTCAGTGGCTTCATCTGCGACTTCATCGTCACTCCATCTGAAGTCTAAAAAGGAAGGAACGCATAATAATATATTCTCAGCTGGGTTTTTCGTCTTCAAGCCACTCAAACAGCCAGAGCTCTGCAACCAGAAACCTAGTGAGGACTTGGGTTCTAGCAAAGCACCCCTTCTTCCCACTCCAGAAACACCTATTTTACCACCCACTACCCCAAATCCAACACTGCCACCTACAACTCCAAACCCAACACTTCCATATTTACCTCCGATTCCATTATTCCCAAATCTGCCTCGGGAGCTGCTCGAAGAGAGACGCAGAGAGAGAGAGCTGATCGAAGGAGATGAGAGGTGAGCAAGAGATCGAGCAGAGAAAGGCAAGCTAGAAGGAGATGGGAGGCGAGCAGAGAGGCGAGCACGAAGGAGATGAGAGGCGAGGCGAGTTCTGTTGTGAATGGGGGGAGAGAAGAGATAAAGTAGCGAAAAACCAAAAAAATTTGGGAGCGCCAAAATGCCCGCCAATGCCCGCCATTGACTATAGCTTTTTTTATTTGCAAAGTCATTGAAAATTGACTTTTTATAGCATTGTTATAAAAAACGCTATCCGTGAATGCTATTATTGAGTATTTGTGTTGTAGTGATCTTTTATAAGAAGTATTGGAATACTATCATGACTGATAAATTCCTACTATTTAGGAATTCTTTACTGAGTTGAAATTACCCACTACATTTCATGATTCATATAACACTAATCTTCAAGCTTAAGACTCCTACATCCCCTAGTCATTATAGGCTTATCAGCCATGCATTGTTGTGTATAAAATTATATCTAAAATTCTTGACTGAAAGTGATTTTGCCTAATATTATCTCCCCATACCAAGGAGCTTTTGTTACTGGTAAACTCATTGGGGATAATATTAGGATTGCCTTTGAGACCTACAAAGGAAAATATGGTTGGATGACCCTTGAATCTAAATGGCAAATAAGAAGACAATCTACTAATTAATATACAAGTTCAAATCCCCAATCCTCCGTGGGTTGGAAAGTGATCATAAGTAGTAGTGAACAAGAAATTGAGATAAGCAAACCGAGAATATTATCCATTTTTTTCTTTACCCTTCCTCCTTAATCATCTCTCTTACTTTTCAACTGATATGGAAAGTGATGTTCACTTGAAGTACCTGTTACAAGTTAATTTATTTTAAGTAATTTAAATGCAATCATGGTTTTAAGATGGGAGTCTCCTGTGTGTATTTGATCGATCTCAAATCATACCGCAAGTGCATAATTATCTATTGAGTTAGATAACGCTAAATACAGGTCGAATTCCACAAGGAGAGCTAAAGTTTGGAAAACTAACTTTGATAATCAACTTAAAATCCTAAACCTAGTAAAAATGGATTTTGAATAATGTTTCTAAAGAACAAGAGAGGATGTAAACCTAACTTAAAATGAAACTTGAGAGAGGAAATCTTAGGGCTTTAGGGATCACCACCATGGATTGATAGCTCCATTAGACCACACTTCTAGTTGGTATTCAAACATACTCATGAGCACACCCTAAGCTAGATTCTCATCTTTTTAGGGTGGGAAATATAACTTTTGAGCACTTAAACATAGGGGTGGGCATCCCATCCCGCGATCCCGATCCCGTCCAGATCTATAATGGAATGGGATGGGATGAAGATTTTCAATCCCGAGCTAATTTTTTAATATTTATTATTAATATTTTATTTATTTATTTATTTATATTCATATAAACTTAAAGATGACTGGCAGAAACTCATGTGTTTGCATTTGAATCCTTTCTGGGATCTTCATCTTTTGATGTTCAAGATTGCATTTGAATTTCATTTATTATATTTTGGGTTTTATATATTAAGTAATATCGATTTAGACTATATATGAGTGTCTCTTGAGGCTATCATTTCTGGGTTTATCTGAAGTTTCAAGGAGAAAACAGATGAAAATAAAAGCAAATTGAACTCTCCCAAACATCCCAACTAGATTTACACTTGAGGGAGGTTTGCAATCAATCACGTGCTCGTTACGTATCCAATGTTATAAGCATCTTGAGAGACATATTCAGACATGTCTTTTTTATCCATTATTAATTTGGTTTAAGACTAAAGCCTGCTATGTAATATGCTACTCACCCTCGGGCAATAGGAGTTATCTTGTAGTGTCAGAGAACGTATATTCAAGAGCTGATCTGGTTTACGAGACCTTGGGTTTTCCATGGGGTCGCCTCTATATTGGTGGGTATTTCACTGCTTAGGTGTTATCCATAACTATTTCCAGATTCCTGCAATTTGCTTGTAGGTTTAAGAAAATTATTTGTCACGCTCTATATCTAATTATAAGAAAATTATTTTTCACGCTCTTATATGATGATAATCTTCGCAGCAGTCACATGCAACACACTGATCCCGTCCCGTCCCGATCCCGTATGAACGGGATGGGATAGGGATGGGTATATCTCGTCCCATCCCGTCTCGTGCCCACCCCTACTTAAACATCAAGTTATATGAATATTCTAATCTAGAGCATAGTATTAAAGCATCAAGGAATCCATATTGAAATGAAATACTAAGGATCTAATCTCCCATATGTTAACATTCAAACATCATGCTAGACTCACAAGTCAATAACCTCAAAACCCATGAGAGTAGAGGTTAAGTGGCTTGTGAGTCTTAGATAAAGAAGATCTTAATCATTAAATAGAGGGTTTGTTAGAACAATATGGAATGAAGACTATAGTTTAAACTTTTTAATGATGAAAATAAAAACAAATGATGTATCGATATTAATGAAAGACAATATTTTTAACATCTGCATAAATGAGATTAAATCAAAGTCATTAAACAAAGCTAACATTACACAAGTTCTAAGTACATGAGATATTAAAACAACCAAGCTTAAGTGGACCTAAATGGGGTAATCCTCCCATGGGGCTTTCACACACCCTAAGGTGAAGTTTAGCCACACATGGTAGACCATAGGCCACTCATGGTAATATTAAACATAAATATAAAGAAAAACTACAAAAACTTACAACAATAAACTCCAAAGTTCTCAATTTCTAACTCCAAATTTCTCTCCTTAAAAAACATTTCTCAGTCCCCTGAAGTGTGATCATGTGTGGGGTATTTATAGGTAAAGAAGGGTAAAACTTATGTGTAGGGATAACGGGGTGGAAGGTGGAGTGTTGGAGTGAAATTAGGTGGAGTGTAAAAGTGATAGAATACAAATATGAGAGATTGTAAAAGTGAAATAAGGTGAACTCTAAAAGTGATGTAGTAAAGATATGAAAAAGTGTAAAAGTGAAATAAGGTGGAGTGTAAAAGTGATGGAGTACAAATGGAGAATGGATAGTGGAGTTTGTAGAGACTATTTGGCTATGATGAAGTTTCCAAGTGGATGTCCAAATCTTCAAGTTGATTTCCTCGAGATTCGTAGATGATGATACTTTGTGGGTTTGACTTCATACGTCTTTGGGCTTGAAGATCTCTGATATTTGACAATGCATGTGTGAACTTCCAATGAGCTTTTCTAGTTGTTGATCTTAGCCTTATTGTACCACTTTGTGTATGATTTGAGATTAGTGCTTGAATTTCTATAAAATACACGTAATGAGATATTTTATTAGATAATTGGACTTAGCAATTGTGTATTTAGGGGCATAAAATGTTTCATTTATATGCTTATCAAATCCCCCAAAACTAGTCCTCGAGCAAAAGAAAATAAAAGCTAAAACCTAACTCACTTTCGTAGGAATCGCGATTACATTTAGCATATGCAACAAGTCTTTAAACCTCTAGGTTTTCCCTAGTCGACGAGTTGTAATCTTGGGAGGGTTTCCAGAAATGATACCGACAAACATTAGTGATACTCAAGACTCAGACTCTAAAAAATAACTCTTTCCTTATTTAACCTCAGAGAGTTCCTACTTGATTAATGCATAACCCTTAAGAGATGCATTCCTGTAACTTATCGATTAGTATTAAATCAATAAGTGATTTCAGTAAGAACTATTCAAAAGAAATATGAATTATTCATTCAAGTTTATATTAAAAGTTTGATCATCTTCTTTGTTGCAAATTTTAGTTTAAAAAGTGGACATATATCTGGATCACATTATAGAAAATTTGCCTCAACTTAAAATCTCACAAGGTATATAATCACTCAGATACTTGACTATTTTATCTCAAATGTATGTGAATAAGATGAAACAATGAATAAGAGATAGTTTACATATAAGACAAAAGATTGGAATTCGAGAATACAATAAATATGATTCAAGAAGGAATATAATCCACAGAGGATGTTGATTCATTCACCACAATATTTTCTTAATTCACCCTCCACACTTCGGCCATATTTTCCTAAGGATCAAAGAAGATTTTGACTAGGTTGTAACAGGGCTTAGGAAAGGGTAACAATGAAGGTTAACGACAAACAAAAGTAATTTTTATGAGGTCAGAGTTCTTTTATTAGTATTGAACTTCATGGATTGGCTTAACTCCTTTTCTATTAAAGAGCTTTACATCTTCATTGATGTGGAAAACAATGGCTACTTGTTGTGTGTGTGTTTTGTAGCGTTGTACAAAATGATGACGGAATGTGAAGCTCGTTCTATTCATTTTGCCATTAAGAAAATATACCTATTTGGTGATAAACCTTATTTAATCATTCATTTCCAACCTTTCTCAAAAAGCACAAGGGTCATGAAAACATAATTAGGTTATTTTGGGTTATTGATTTAGGGGTTACAACAAAATTGTTAATATGACAGGCTTCAAACTGGCTCCAAGGGTAAACAATTCATGGGTAGGTTAAAAGGCTCACTCTAGGCAAATAATGACTTTTCTTCATTTCTCAAGAATAACACGGTTTCTATGGTTTGGGTGAACTTCATAACATATCGTAATGGTATGATTCAACTTTGATGTTTTATTCTCAGTTTTTTATAGAAACAAAAAATATAGAGATCATGCAACAAGATAATGTCGGACTCGTGAAATTCATAATCAGCGTATAACCCTCAGAAAGAAGAAATGCTAAAAATCTCACAGGGTTTAAGTCTCCACTATTATTCTCATATTTACCAGATAACTGATCCACTTTTCTAACTTTAAACAAGAACAACGAAGCTAAAACACAACTCTTAATGCAAACTGTTAGAAAATTCCTAGCTTATGAGTAGTACAAACTACTGTCTAATATTAACAAACTACTAAGTTCCAAAGTTTCAATCTTACACTCAGATGCCTTTGTAACTAGGTTTATGGAACCTAATCTCATCATGGATAAGTACTCGGGTTACAAAGACCAAAAAAACATAATTTTATTTTTATTTTTACTTTTTTTGACTCAATGTACAACCCATTTTCAAATGAGACATAAGTTTTGAAATATCTCCCCCAAACCTAAGTCAAACATCGTCCTTAATGTTCTAAAATAAGACACCGTGGGTCAAATATGAACTAAAGAGAAACAATAACAATGGAGCAAAGGGTAGATATCACCTTAAGTTTGTTTGATGCTTAAATGAATGTTGACATATCACAGACCACGAGTAAGGTATGATCAGTAAGGTTAGCCAAGACATCCAAGTAACACAAAGACATAGAAATGGTATATACAATGAATGAGTACAAATGACAGTTAATCTTGGTAGGTAGGGTCTTCCAGAAGGATCTTATCAACTTCTTGGTTACGAAGCTCTAAAAGGGCTTGAGATGTTGTCCATTAACTTGTAAGCTACTTCCGTATTTTGGGTTCTCAATTGTGATGGCCCCCTATGGGGTAATAGTTTTGACAATAAAAGGTCCTGACCAATGGGTCTTTAACTTCCCCGAAAATATGTGAAGGCGAAAATTGTACAAAAGTACTTTTTGACTTGAGTGCAACTATTTTCGCATGATTTGACTATCATGGACTTTTTTCATTTTCTCCTTATACTTCTTGGATAGATCATATGCATCATTTCTGAGCTCATCTAGTTGTGACTTTCTATGTTTACCAACTTTATCTATGTCAAAGTTAAGACGTTTCATTACCAAAAAAGCTTTGTGCTCGAGCTCAACGGGTAAATGACAAGGTTTGCCAAATACTAGACAGTAGGGCGACATTCCTATGGGGTTTTTGAATGCAGTGCAGCAATCCCAAAGAGACTTTGGCAATCTCCAACTCCAATCCTTTCTATCTGGTCTGACAGTTTTTCAAGGATTTGCTTGATTTGCTGGTTGAAAACTTTTACTTGACCACTCATTTGCGGATGGTATGGTACAACAACATTGTGGTAACTTCATACTTTTTCATTAAGTTCTCAAACATTCTATTGAAAAAGTGGGAAACTCTATTACTGATGATTGCACAAGGTGTGCCAAAATAGGCAAAGATGTACTCTTTTAAGAAGTTGACAACTACCCTTTGGTCATTGGTCTTACAAGCTATGGTTTCAATCCATTTTGAGACATAATCTACCGCAACAAGGATGTAGGTGAAACCTTATGAAGTTGGGAATGGACCCATGAAATCAATAACCCACACATCACATAGCTCCACAATCCGGATTGGAGTCAAATGCATCATGTGTCTGCGAGATATACACCCCAATTGTTGACATTTTGTATAAGCTTGACAGTACACATGGCATTTCGAAAAAGGGCGGGCCAATAGAAACCGCATTGCAAAACTTTTGTTGTAGTCTTCTTCGCACTAAACTGGCCTCCACATGCATGAACATGGCAAAATGCCAAAACCTCTATTTAGTCCAACTCAGAGATGCATCTACGAATGATTTGATCTAGACAATATTTGAAGAGCTAAGGATCATCGCTAGAAAAATACTTGACCATGGATAGAAACTTGAACTTATATTGCCTAGACCAATGTTTCGAAATTTTCTTTGTAGCAAGAAAGTTCACAATGTCAGCATACCATGGTGGTTGTGATTGGACATGAGTGATCATCATTAATTATTCATCAGGGAAAGTTTCTCTTATGGGTAACAAATCTTTCTCTGTTTCAATAATAACTCGAGATAAGTGGTTAGCGACCACATTTTCTGTTCCTTTCTTGTTTAGAATCTCAATATCAAATTCTTGAAGTAACAAGACCCATTGGATCAAACGTGGTTTTGCATCCTTTTTAGACAAAAGGTATTTTAAAGTTGCATGATCAGTGTAGACAATCACTTTGGATCCAACAAGATAGGATCTAAATTTGTCAAGAGCAAAACTACTGCCGACAATTCTTTCTTCGTGGTGGAATTATTGAGTTGTGCATCATCGAGAATCTTACTCGCGTAATGGATCACATGTGGACGTTTGTCTATTCGTTGCTCCAACACAGTGCTTATAGCATAGTCAGACGCATCACACATTATCTCGAAAGGAATACTCCAATCAGGTGGACAAATAATGGGTGATGAGCTAAGTTCTAACTTCAACTGCTCAAATGCCTTGGAGCATCCATCATTAAAATCGAACGAGGCTTCCTTGCCCAAAAGTGCACAAGGGCCTCGCAATTTTGCTGAAATCTTTGATGAACCGACGATAGAAACCAGCATGTCCTAAAAAGGATCAAATTTCTTTGATAGTTCTTGGAGGTGGTAGAGTAGCTATGGTTTCAACTTTGGCTTTGTCTACTTCAACACCTCTTTATGAAATTATGTGACCTAACACAATACCCTCATTCACCATGAAATGACATTTCCCAATTGAGTATAAGTTTTTTCTCCTTACATCTTTCCAACACAAGGGTCAAATGATTCAAACATTGATCAAAGTAATAACCGAAGATAGAGAAGTCATCCATGAAGACTTAAAAGTTTCTACCATATTGGAGCAAATACTCAACATGCATATTTGGAATGTTGTAGGTGCACTGCACAAACCAAAAGGCATACGCCTATATTCAAAGGTACCAAATGGATCTGTAAATGTGGTTTTGTCTTGATTTTCTTGGGCAATTGAAATTTGGTTGTTGCCAAAGTAACTGATGATACACCAAAATGGTCATATCCATGAGCCATACACGTGTCATAATGATCCCGAGGAACTACGGACCCCAGCGTCAGCCCACACTGACTCAACCCAAACGGTTTTAAGCCCGCCCAATGCAGTCTGCTAAATGGACCCGAACTCTTACAGCTCGCTACGCCCACATGTCGTCTCACAACTATCCTCAATACCCGTAAGCCCTACTAAGGCAAGTATCTCGAGGATCAACTTTGGACAAACATCTACAGTAGCTCTCCGCTTCCACTTAGAAAGCAAATATTAGAGTACATATCATGTAGGGAAATTTCCTCTTAAGGATTACCCATTGATAGGGAATTATCTTTCACGTATCTAGGAGCACAAGGCTAATAGGGAACTTCCCTTCTACAACACGACTCCTAATTAGAGAAGGATCTCCATGAAGATCTCCTTCCTAAACTATGCCATCGATGGCCTGGTCGAACCAGGACTCCTGCACTATAAATAAGACATGAGGTTGGTAAGCTAAGGTATGCTATAAATTCCTTGTTTACAACATTACACTTTCTCCATATCCATGTCTAACTTTAACATCAGATTGCCATCAGCCACCACAACGGTGGTCCATGGCTCACGTATGTTACTTATGCAAGCCAGTAGGACTAGGTCAAAGCATGGAGCAGAAAATGACTGCATCAGTAACCATCGAGAAAAAATAATACTCATGACCAACTAACCGCTATAATATTTGATCAAGTAAGGGAAAAGGAAAATGGTTTTTCCTAGTCATCAAGTTTAGCTTCCGATAGTCAATACATACTCGCCATCCGGTTTGGACATGAGTAGGAACCAACTCATCAACATCGTTCTTCATAATGATGATGCAAGATTTCTTGGGAACTACTTGAACTGGGCTAACCCATTGACTATCTGAGATGGGGTATATAATACCCGAATATAAAAGTTTAATCACCTCTCCTCTCACAACTTTTATCATTGTAAGATTTAATCTCCTTTGTGGTTCTTTAGAGGTTTTTGCATTCTCTTCGAGATGAATCTTGTGCATCACCAGCATAGAAGGACTTATTCCCTTGATGTTTGCAATAAACCAACCAATTGCCTCTTAGTGTTTTTGGAGCACTTCCACTAACTTACCTTCCTGTTCTTTATCTAAGTGAGTAGAAATGATGACATGTAAGGTATTAGTGTCTTCTAAGAAAGTGAATTTCAAATGGTTGGGCAATGGTTTGAGTTTCAATTTGGTGGTTCAACTAATAAAGGAATTTGCAGCTTGCTACCAATGGGTAACAGCTTTACCTTTGGTTTCCAAGTATCGGTGTCAATTACAGGTATAGAGTCAAGCAATAAATTGACTCCTCTAATTGTATTTTCTTCATCGAGGTCGAAACAAAAATGGGCCAAACACTTCTCCAACAGGTCATGATAGCATTGTCTCAAATAAAAATTTTCATTGAGGCATTCTATCATGTTCACTTTTTCCCAACATTCTTCCTCAACTGAGTGTTGGACACTATTGAATACATTAAGTTCAGCTGTCATATTTCCAAAAGACAACTTCATGATACCATTTCTGCAGTGGATGATGGCATTTGATGTCGTTAAGAATAGATGACCTCAAATGACAGGGATTTTGCTTTTAACATTTGTAACTTGCTCAATGTCTAACACAACGAACTCTACTGGGAAGTAGAACTTATCAACCTGAATAAGGACGTTTTTAGTGATTCCCCTTGGAACCTTGATTGACATGTCAGCTAACTAGAGAGTGATGGAAGTTGGTTTTAATTCCCCCAAAACTAGATTGACACTAGCTTCTAGATCTAGCAAAACTTGCTTGATCTCATTTTCACCTATTCTCAAAGCAATGGTTGGCAATCTGGGTCTTTGTATTTCGCAGAAGTATGTTGTTGAATGTAGGACGAGGCTTGTTCTGCAAGAAAGGCTTGCCGAGGCACATCGGTTCTCCTTTTTTACAGTAAATAGATCTTTGAGAAATTTGGAATATGAAGGTATTTGCTTGATGGCCTCTAAAAATGGTATGTTGATGTTCATTTGTTTAAACACTTCTAAGATGCCAGCATTCAAAGGACCTTACCTTGGTGGTAAAAGTCTCTCAGGGTATGGATCTTTTGGAACAAAGAGCGCCATTGGTTGTAGTTCGTGCCTTTGCTTAGGAATTGTGTTCCTAACTGGCGGACTCTTGGATACTTGGGTCTCATTTCCCTTTTCTTGAGGCTGAACTGGTTCAATCTCTTTAGGTAACTCAACCGCATTGTTAACTTGTTTACTACTCCTCAGAGTCGTAATGGATTTTACTTCCTCATGTTGGAGATCTTGGTTTGAACCAGTTCCTATTTCAAACGTTCATTTGGGATGTTGTTGATGTTGAGATTGAGGTGGTTGTGACACAAATTGTCCATTGGGATTTGGTATTGGATGGCTAGAAAACTTACCTTTCTCTCTATCGCCAACAATGGTTGCTAGTTTACTCATTTGTTCCCCTAATTTCATTATGGGTTGAGTAGCCATGTTCTGGGCATGAATCGTTTGTTGCAACATTTCCTCTAATGATGACTTGTTTTGTTACTGTGTAACAAATTGACTATTCTGGTAGGGCACATTAGAGAATTGTTGTCTCTAAGAGTGAAATTGGTTTGGTCCCCTATAGATTGATGTTATCCATGAACTTGAGGCTGATATTGCCTCCACGCAAAATTGGGATGGTTTTGCCAACCAGAATTGTACGTTTCGCTGAAAGGGTTCGCTATTTTATAAGCATTAATGGCCTGGACGTGCTCTTCCTTAGTTGATTTTTCTAGATAAAAGATGAGACATGAATAAGCCGCATGTGTTGGTTATGTGCAAATGGTGTAAGGAAATGTGTTAGGTTCACAGCCTAAAACCTTCATGACTGGTGAATAGTCTCAATTGATATAGCTTGAGCCATGGATAAAATCTTAATTTGTCTCCTCATATTTTCTAGTTTGGCGTGGATATCTATTTCTTCCTTTACATCGTAAAGGCCTACATTGTTTGTAGAGATTTTATCTCTTCTATTTGAAAAATCCCACTATTAAGAGTTCTCTGACAAATTCTCAAAGAACTCAAAGGCTGCATGATCACTAAAACTCAGAAAGTTCCCTCCATTCATTGACTCAATCATATGATAATTACTTTGGGTTAAACCCTTGTAAAAGTATTGTACCAACCTCCAAGTCTCAAAAGCATGACGAGGGCATTTAAGTAACAAGTCCTTAAATATTTCCCATACTTCATAAAATTGTTTATCATCTCTTTGCCTAAAATCTTTGATTTCCTTTCTAAGGGAAATATTTTTCGACATTAGGAAGAATTTATTGATGAACTTCAATTTTAGTTATTTCCATTTAGTTAAAATTGCTCTAGCCAGGTTTTACCTTGTTTGGCATGCTAGAACTGGCTAAGCCTTTGAAAGGCATCCTTAAGATCCAAAGAGTTGTCACGAAATTAGCTATCACTTAAAAACTTTCAAGAACTCCTATGTTCCTAATCACAATAAGATTATACTTGTACAAATTTCCGTCGAAACACCACTCTCTAGGCGAAAAGGTAAGAAATGGTGGTGGAGTCACACTGATTTTTACCGGCGCCTACCAACTGGCACTAGAGCAACCTTGTTTCGAAAGAGTTCCAACACAGTCTATTATTTTTGTGAGGTCCTATAAACACCGTTCTAATTGGCTTTAATTATCTGCGTTCATTTTAATTAGTTTGGCCAAGTTTGAACGTGAATTAGAGTGATGAGGTGGGTAATCAAGTCTCACTCAATTGCAAGTAGCCAGGACCACTCTTATGTAGTTTAGCACAGTTTGATATCTTGCAAAAATTTAAACACTCAAAACCATTTCAAAAATACTTCTTGCAAGATATTTGAAGTGGGTTGAGAGAAGTACATCACTTTACTTTCGGTTATATCTTGGACTCTGTTTGATTTATTATAACTCAATAGTACAAATTTAAGTCCTCCAATTACTCAAAGAAAACAAAAAAGTCTTAATTATGATCCAAGTGTCTTCCATTGTTCACTAAGTTCACTGAAGCTCATTTTCAAGTGTTCCTTTGTGTATAACCTTAAAATTATACCATAAGAGAATGATTAATGGCTTAAAAAATAGAGTATATAACCAAAGATTTGAAAATAATTCAAGTTTTGGCAAAATAGTGTACTACTGGAAATTTTCAGAACCGATAGATCGACTTTGAATATTTATGCAGAGTTCAGTACTTGATGAAATTCAGATTTACAAATTTCCCTAGATTACTAACAAATCAAAGTGTTTCAAAAAAATTCTAAGAAATCATTTGGCTGCAGAAAGTTATGAAAATTCGAAGTGAACTAAAAACAACAGTACACTATCCAGATTGTGTATTTGATACGAGAATTCAAATTTTATTTCAACCAACTATCCAAATTGAAATCCAAAAGATGATCTAAAAACTAGGCAAGATTTAGAACAAGTTAGAATTTGGAAACAGTCAAAACATCTCAATCAGTTTGAAACGTGTATCCAAACATCAGTCATTTGCAGTAGGAAAATTCCAACACAGGTAGTCCAAGTTCAAAAACTCATTTTGCATTGAGCTTTAGTCTCATGAACAAATGGAAAGATGTCCGTGAAAGTTCAGATCATATATATTTCCAAGAAAATATTTAAAAAATTAAACAATAAAAGTTAGATACTAAAAAAAATTGCAAACATGAAGATGCATCAGAATTTCCAGACTACAAATGTTATCAAAACAATGCACCTAAATTATGAAAATTATCTTAAACTAAACTAGTGATAATCATTAAAAGATGGATTTCAAAACTTGTTTTCCATTGCTCTGCGTGACAACTGCACCAAAAACTTGATCGATCTCAAATCATACTGCAAGCACGCAATTATCTTGAGTTAGATAACGACAAATACAGGTTGAGTCCCACAAGGAGGGCTAAAGTTTGGAAAACTAACTTTGAAAATCAACTTAAAATCCTTAACCTAGTAAAAAGGGGTTTTAAATAATGTTTCTAAAGAACAAGAGCAAATGTAAATCTAGCTTAAAATGAAACTTGAGATAGGAAATCTTAGGGCTTTAGGGATCACCACCATGGATTAATAGCCCCATTAGATCACACTTCTAGCTGATATTCAAACATACTCATGAGCACACCCTAAGATAGATTCTAATCACACCCTTAGGGTGGAAAATATAACTTTTGAGCATTTAAACATCAAGCCATAGGGATATTCTAACCTAGCATAAGAGCATGGTATTAAAGCATCCAAAGAATCCAAATTCAACCTTTATGGGTTGCCTTGATACTAAACAATCCAGATCAGGTTATATTTTCATGCTAGCTGGTGATGTCATTTCTTGAAAAAGTGTCAAACAACTCATTGCTTCATCCATGATGGAAGCCAAGTTTGTTGCTTGTCATGAGGCGTCAAATCATGCACGGTGGTTACAAAATTTCATTTCAGGGCTTCACGTAACGAGTTTCATTGAGAAACCATTGAAGTCTATTATGATAATTAAGTCGTTGTTCTTTATTCCAATAATGACAAGACTTCCAGAGTGTCATAGTACATCGACATTAAATATCTTGTTGTTAAACAAAGAGTTTGAAATCATCAAATTGCAATTGAGCACATTAGTACAACTTTCATGATTGCGGATCTGCTTACTAAGGGCTTACCACCTAAAGTTTTCAAAGAGCATGTTGCTCGTATTGGAGTGGTTAGTTCTTATGATGTACCCAGTGTTCTAAAAACCGCTAGGCGGGCGGCGGGTAGGGGACTAGCGCCCAAAGGACTAGGCGGAGGCCTAGGTGGTTATTTATTTAATAATTATAATTTATAAATTATAAATTTTAAGTATGATAACATCTATATTACTTCCTAGATACATATGAAAATGTATAAAAAAAATAGTCTTAATTTTTTATTTTTTTAATAGGAAATAAAAAAATTAAAAGAAATTTCAAAATCCCGCCTAGGTGGCCGCCTAGTGCCTAGACCCTGCATAGGCCGAGTTTTAGAACACTGGATGTACCTAATTAGTGGGAGTTTGTAATATTTTTTCATGATAGATGAACTTATAGTTATCATTACATTTGATTGATGATTTTGACATAATGTTTTCTACTTTTCAATTATGACTGTGCATATACAGTTTGATTAAGTAGAATAAGGCGATTCAATTTTTGAATCATAAGGTAGGACCAGTTGAAATTGGATATGATTGGCAATCGCATTACATGTCATTTTCTTGCTACACGTCCAAACTTTGATCTATGTCGTTGATTATATTGGTATTTGTGATCATGGATGGGTCCAACCATGATAAATGTGGTGAAGGCCGCTATGATCCTATATTGATATTTTCAATGGACCAGATTGTTTTGAAACGACACTCACGGTTCTCAACAGTCAAGTTTTAAGCTCATAAAGTTTTACAATGATAATCTATGAATGATCTATGTAGATCAAGTGGGAGATTGTTAGAAAATTCCCTTAAAGTGAACATACATAATTCATATTATTATATGTAGACTATCGAACTATAGTTGAATGGTGTTTGATTAGACCCGATTAGTTGTGATCATTAAGAAACAAGTCTAAGGTCATAAACACGTTTATAATTACATGTTGTATGTCTTGACATGCATTCCTATGTTGAAAATGGAGGTTATTTATGTGTGATACCAATTTAAGTCCCACTATAATTCTATTATAGATGATGAACTAATAATAAAATTAGGGTTCTATATATACAGTTGAGGTACCCACTCCAAACCTCATTATTTAGCTCCTACTTTTCCC
Organism: Berberis vulgaris; assembly: GCA_963556465.1. Lineage (NCBI taxonomy): Eukaryota > Viridiplantae > Streptophyta > Magnoliopsida > Ranunculales > Berberidaceae > Berberis > Berberis vulgaris. The sequence goes on from OY747136.1 coordinate 48,727,450, forward strand.
ATCTGATTTAAGAAACACAAGAGAATGGTTCTACAGGTGGAATATCTCTCTGTTGCGTGTTGCTTAGTTTGTGGGGATTGCTACGAGGATACTCTTCATCAATGGTAACTTCATGTACGCATTGATTAAAGTTTTTTTTCATTGATTATTGACATGAGGTCTTAGTTTAGGATCTGTTAAATTCCAACACCAGCCGCATATTTGTCATGATTCTTACATTAAATAGGGGTGTCTGTGTTGTTTACTTTTAAGATGGGAAAACGTTATCCGCCCTTGAGATTGAACATGGGCCTGTAATATTCTTTGTTCCCACCCAAGGGAAACAATTCACAATTTTTTATAAGACAAAGACAAAGATTAACATCAAATTCATCTTAACCATTCTTTCTTCTCCCTTTTGGCAAGATATCTCGGAATTAATTACCATTACTATTATTATTAATTTTTTATATCACTCTATTGAAAGAAAACCACAAAATAATGGTAAACGATAATAAAATTTGTGATCTTCCATCTCTCAAAACCAAATTCTTTCTGGGGAGGGTTGATATTTCTCCATAGAAAACTTGAAACATGATATATTCAAAAGGCTGAATTTTCTCTTTCCTTTATATGGTTCTCCATTGAGGAAAAGTCAAAACACCCTACATCAACATCTCACATCATCCATTTGGTATGAAATCAATGCACTCCTATACTCAAGGATTCTGATTTCGTTTTTCGAGTTAATTTTGGTCCCCCGATTTTTAGAAAATATTTCGTTTTGTGTTAGAGAAAAAATGAAAATTTTTGCTTGTGATTTCGAATTTAACAATATAAATTATGCATTTTAAACTCTTATAAAACTACATAAAAAGCCTCACACGACTCGTAGTGTCATACAAACCAAGGTAGTCAAAGCGTGAAGCAAAGGTGAAACAATTTGCCATGGCTTGGCTTTAAGTGAAAAACGAAGAGCAAAGAGATGACTTTACGCAAGTAAAGCGACCCTAAAAAATGATTTTAATATTATATAAAAAATGTAAATATATGCATTTTGCTTTTTTACTAAATTTAGAGTTGTTAGCTCAAGTCAATGTAAGTATTCGTATTTACTCAAGTTCTTTTGACTCTATCTCATATCAAATGTAGTTTGCAGAAAAAAAAATCTCAGGAACACAATAGGGACATAGAAGAAGGCAAGAAGAAGTAGAAGGAAGAAGAACAAGAAGGGAAAATGAAGAGATTCGTACATGCCTCCAAGGCTGCAACTACTACTCTTTGGTTTATTGTCGTGAAGCTCTGAAGAGTGAGGACTGGAAAGAAAAAACAATAAACCAATCAAGTTACATACCCGTAGCCTTAAATCAAATCCAACAAAATTAAACTAAAATACTAAGCAACAAAGTGAAGCCTCAACAATTAGACGAATCCCATTTATCAAAACTTCATATAAGAGAATAGATAAAATTGAGATATTCAGAAACCAAAATGAGCAAAAAATATATAAAATGAGCATACCCCAAAATTTCAAATTGAGAGCAATAAAACATAAATTATACGAATTCAAGAAACCCCAAAAAGGATACCTCAAAAAGATAATTATGAGGAATCTGGGAGCGTTTTCTCTACAATATGAGGCATGTTGTGTGGTTCGGAGACGATCAAACCGGAGTAGGGTGGTTTTCGCCAGATTTTGGGTTTTGCCGGAGTGGTCGCCGTATTTAATTTGCCGATGGGTAATTTTTCAGCCACGTGCCGACTTTTACTTCTTCCTTTTTCCAATTTTCGGCTAGCTTGCTCACTTTTGAGTCTGCCTTTGCAGTTTTAAAAAGTTTCCTTAGTCCCACATTTGCTGTTTCGCGAGTTGGGAGCTTTGGTCGGCAGGATTTGGGTTCCAAAAACCCATTCCGCTCATGTGAGTGTAACTTTAACATTTACTTTAAAAAGTACTTATTTTCAAATCTTGAATGAATTGTTACATTATGCCGGCGATTGTGTATGATTGAATACAAATTTAGGATTTGACACTCATGAGGTTTAGGAGGTTTTGATTGTTGTTTTGGTTCCTATGTGAATGAATCTATGTATTGAGTTTCTTGAAAACATGATATACATGAATGAAATGGAACAGTGGCCGAATATAAATGTGGTCATGCTTTCGTATAATGTCATTATATGTTGTGTTTTCGAGTCTGTATGGTATGACACTGTCAGATCGGTTTAATGACCTGATTTTTAATTGCAAAATTGTATTGACTCCAAGAAAAATTAGTTGATATGGCCTATGTCATCAGTTCGTGTGTTTTACCAAAAATTGCCAAGTCTTGAGCGTGTATGATAGTTCGACTCGAGAGACTTTATTGTTGTGAATTGGGTCTTGTTGAGACCCTAGTGTAGTCGTGGATTTATGAGAATTGCCTAGCTGATTATTGTTACACATCAGTTATGTTAGATTTTGTATAGACTCGTAGTACATGCATGCTGATATTAGTGTAAGTGTTTTTACCCCATTGTAATGCCTGTTGTGTCGATGCTTAGGAGCTTACTCGCATCGTGAGTTTGGTGGTGTTTGTGATTACTCGCAGCTACAGACATTGAGGATGCTATTGCATGTGGCAAGTTTGCTGAGGTGCGGTGAGCTCCCGCACACACTTGCCACTAAAAAGTGCAGTAGGCCAGGTCTCGGAGGACGTGCTTCGGAGATTACTAGCTTTCCCTCCCAGCGCGCTTGAGTTTGATTTGTGTTAGGTTGGTCATGTTAGGCTAGTCGTTTGGGACGTTTGAGTTTGTATCCGGGCATATATGACACCCCATTAGGATACAAACAAGCCCGAAGTGGTACTGGTGCACATTGTGGGATGTGTCTGGGTGAGACACATTTGTAGGGTATGCGGGATACCTACGATATGAGACACTTAGATATTTTTTTAAGGTTTTGACTTGATTGCCATACTTATGAGGCTATGCAAGATTACAATATTGTCTTTGCCTTCATCACTTGATATTTACCATGTTTAAATCACCTGTAATGATCGACATATCTTGTTAACTTATAGTTATTGTCCAATATGGAATGCTTGTGTTGGTGCTTGAACTTAGAAATATTATCTTTAGAGACACGGTGTGATTCAGACTTTAGAAACTGGTATCGGAACACCGCTTCAATGTTATGGATCATGCATATAGGATTTCTTTCTTATTCATTACTGTGTGGCATGGATTCCTTTGGTATATTGTTTTTGTTATTTGTATTTAGTTCACTCAAACCTACTATCTTTGTGCTTTGCTGACCCCGAAAGGGGTGTGCTTCTATTGGAGTGCAAGCAATGCTGTTGTTCCTGCTAATCGTGGCACTTAGGACCAGTCTCCAGCTATTGACTTGTTTTGTGCGATTTAGTCTTGTCCACCCTGTACGGGTATGTTTTGTTTCCTTTGTATTGTTATATACCTTGTATATATTGGTTTTGTCGCTATGACGTTGGCGGGGTGAATTGAATACTTTTTATTTTGTTCAAATTTTATCGTAGTTGGTTATTCCGTTTTGTTTCTCGTTTCAAGAATTTGTTATATTATGATGTTGTGTCCGGTTACGATCCACCTGTATTGCAGATTTAGTTCAGGTACCGGCACGCTGCGGCTCCCATGGTCGGGGCATGATAGAGCTTGGTATTAGAGCCATTGTTTACTGGTTCACATAAAACATCATCATATGACACTTTTTTTTAGTGAAATGGGTAAAGGAGTTAGGATTTTTGTTTTGTGTTGTTTGATGTATTGTATGTGTGTTTTCTTTTGCGTAGAGGGAGTGTGGTAATGGCGCGTGGTAAGAGAACCCAGGGTGAGGGATCATGCACTGCTGGAGGGGATACCTCCCAAGATTTCATGGAAATGATGACACAGTGGGCATAAAATATGAGACAGGGAAATCAATCAGAGGATTCGTTTACTCGTCGCAACAAGAATTTTGTCAGCTTGGGTGGTGAAAGATTTGATGGTACTGGAGATTCTCTAGCTGCGGATCGGTGGATCCGTAAAGTAGAGCTCATATTTGAGGTAATGGTGCTGACACCTATACAACGTACCGAGTTAACAGCACACCAGTTTGACGGAGAGGCTATGTATTGGTGAGATTCAATGAAGCAGGGTCGAGATGTGCCAGAGATGCAATCAGATACATTTTGTGAGGTATTTGAGCAACATTTTATTTCTGATTCTGCTAGAGCTGAGATAGTGGATAGGTTTCTATATTTACAGAAGGGATCTAGACCTGTTTCAGAATACTTAGTTGAGTTTACACAGTTGAGCTGTTATGCCATTTGTTTCATATATACCACAGAGAAGAAAACATTTTTTTTTGAGTGGCCTGAACCCGTTCCTAAAGAAACAGTTGATGGATGATCGATTGACTTTTGATAGATTAGTGGATGTCACTTTGAGTTAGGATCGAGTTGACACTGAGTGTAGGCAGGAGACTTTGGTTAGACGAGCTAGAGGTATAGGGCACAGTTAGAGGTTTGGCCGAGGAAGCCAAACAGTTGATCAGGCACAACAGCTAGAGCGTGTCGCTGTTTAGCAGAGAGACCCTGGTAGAAGGGAACCAGTTAGGACTGGTAGAGACCGTAGAGGTGACAGACATTCTCGAGGAGATCATCGACAACAGCAATAGTAGAGACAACCTATGTGGGGGTGGTCAGACAAGAACCAGGAGTGATTGTTTTACTTGTGGTCAGGATGGACACTTAACCCGTGATTGTCCCAGAGGTCAAACAAATCGACGGGAACAGACAGTTTGTTATACTTGTGGGCAACCAGGGCACTTTTCCAAAGCTTGTCCTCAGAGTAGGGATGTATCCGCACAACAAATGGCACCTCCAAGATAGTTAGCACCTGTGCCTGGAGTTGGTCAGAGAGTCCTTTTCCTAGCACCGCCTGTTCGCCTCACAACTATTCCTGGTCAGGGAAATGTTGTGGGTATGTTATTATTTTTGTTTTAGTTGTGTGTGCTAGATATAGTAGGATATGTGTTACATGCATTATGCGTAGGAAAAATTGCATGTTAGTGTGTTGTTATGTGACTCAGGATATATGTGTTGTGTGCCAGGTTTTGTGCATTCGTCGTTTTCCCTGTTGAGGGCTCTTTTCCATACAGGAGCATCTAGGTCTTTTATTTCTAGACAGTTAATTGTTAGAGACCGTCTAGAGATAGTGTCTTTACAAAAACCCTTGTGTGTTGTGACCCCTTTGGGCAGTTCGGTTTGGTTGTGGGAGTATTGTCCCATTTTCGAGTTTTCTTTGTTGGGGTACACCTTTATGTTTGACTTTATTGTCTTGGGATTTTGAGGGCTGTCATTTGATTCTAGGGATGGATTGGTTGTCCAGTCCTCCGGTGATCATTGATTGCTTGCATAGGTCGGTGACGTTAGCGGCACCTGATGATTCGCATTGTGTGTTGGCTTGTGAGCCCGATTCTGTTTCTGTGATGAGTTTTCTTGGCTCTTTTGAGATTTCTAGTCCCGACACCAGTTCTGTCGATGTTGTGTGTGAGTTCCCTGATGTCTTTTGAGAGATTTCTGGTATCCCTCCTCATCGTGAGGTAGAGTTTCAGATTGACCTAGTTCCTGGTACTACACCTATATCTAAATCAGCGTACCGGCTTGCACTTAAGCAATTGGAAGAGATGAAAGTACAATTTGATTATTTGCTTCGTAAGGGTTTTATTCGGCCGAGCAATTCACCTTGGAGAGCTCCAACAATATTTTTGTATAAGAAGGATGGATCATTGAGGATGTGCATAGATTATCAGGATTTGAATAAAGTGACCATCAAGAATAAGTATCCGTTGCCTCAAATTAATGATCTATTGGATCAGCTGAGGGGAGCCGTAGTGTTTTCACAATTGGATTTGCAGTCTGGGTATCACCAGATGAGAGTTGAGGAACACTCCGCTCCAATTACAGTTTTTAAGACTCGTTATGGCTTGTACGAGTTTCCAGTCATGCCATTTGGATTGATGAATGCATCGACTTTCTTCATGGATTTGATGAATAGATTGTTCAGTCCGTACTTGTACAAGTTTGTGGTAGTCTTCATTGACAATATTTTGGTGTACTCGAGGAATTTAGAGGAGCACAAAGAGCACTTTCGCATTGTTTTGCCGACACTCAGAGAAAATCAGTTGTATGCGAAGTTCAGTAAGTGTCATTTTTGGGAGCCTGGAGTTCGATTTCTCAGACATGTCATTTCTAGTAGAGGTATTGCAGTGGATCCCGGGAAAGTAGAAGCAGTGAAGTCTTGGAGACGACCGAGTAGTATAACGAAGATTCGTAGTTTTCTGGGTTTGGCCGGTTATTACCGACAGTTTATCGAGAAATTTTCACTGATTGCGGCACCACTCACTCAATTAACAAGGAAGAATGTTCATTTTGTGTGGTCAGAGAAATGTGAATAAGCTTTTGAAACTTTGAAGCTTCGGTTGACTTCAGCACCAGTGTTGACTATTTCGACACCTAATAGCTGACTGGTGGTATTTACTGATGCTTGCAGTACAAGATTGGAGGAGTGTTGATGCAAGACAAGAGGGTTGTAGCCTATGCGTCTCGATAGTTGAAACCCCATGAGATGAGATATTCGACACATGATTTAGAGTTGGCAGCCGTAGTATTTGCCTTGAAGATCTGGAGACATTATCTGTATGGTGAGAGGTTTGAGTTATTCATAGATCACAAGAGTTTGAAGTACATATTCACTCAGAGGGAATTGAACATGAGGCAACAACGATGGGTTGATTTTCTTAGTAGCAACTATGACTTCGAGATAAAGTATCAGCCTGGTAGACCAATGTGGTTGTTGATGCCCTAAGTAGACAACATGCAGCGATGACAACCATGATGATTCAGGAGTACCAAACACTTGAGACATTAGCTTCATTTGCAGTTCAACCTACTTCCAGTACAGAAGGCAACATGATAGCAGGTTTAGCAGTTTATCCGCCGTTGATCAGTAGAGTGGTGGAAAGACAGACATCTGATCCAGTGATTTTGATACAGATAGCAGATTTGGTAGTGGACACACTTGATGAGTGCTCTACTGATTGGTCAGTTGGTTCAGATAGAGGGTTGAGGTTCCGTGGGAGGCTTTGTGTTCCATCTGATGAGGAGCTGCAGATAGATATCTTACAGGAAGCTCATAGATCTCATTTCACCATTCACCCCGGTGGAATGAAGATGTATCAAGATTTGAGACGTTCTTTTTGGTGGCGTGGCCTGAAGAAAGACATTGGAGAGTTTGTGGCACGATGTGCGATTTGTTAGCAGATGAAAGCCGAGCATCAGAGACTGTCTGGGTTATTGCATTCATTGGAGATCCTAACGTGGAATTGGGAGTATATCACTATGGATTTCGTCGATGGACTTCCACGGTCGAGGAAAGGTCATGAGTCGATATGGGTCATTATTGATCGGTTGACGAAGTGTGCACATTTCATTCCTGTTACTACAAATCGGACGACAAATAGTCTAGCGGTGTTCATTCGGGAGATAGTCCGCCTTTATGGGTCACTTGTTTTTATTGTATCCGACCAAGATCCGATTTTCACAGCCCACTTCTAGCAGAGCTTTCAGCAAGCTATGGGCACTAGATTGGACATGAGTACAACATATCATCCACATACAGATGGCCAGCCTGAAAGAGTGAACCAGGTAATAGAAGACATGCTTAGAGCGTGCATATTAGACTTTGGAGGAAATTGAGAAGATCACTTACCGTTGTGCAAGTTTTCGTACAACAACATCTACCACGCAAGTATTAGCATGGCACTGTTTGAGGCACTCTATGGACGACTGTATAGGTCCCCTATTTGTTGGGCAGAGATTGGAGAGTCAGCTGTGATGGGGCCGAATGTGATATGAGAAACTACTAAGAAGATTGAGCTGATTATAGCGCGTTTGTTGACAACCCAGAGCAGGCAGAAGAGTTACGTTGATATGAGGCGTAAGGAGTTAGAGTTTGCATGATCCATAATAAGAGAGTAATCCTAGATGCATGATCCATAACATGGAAGCGGTGTTCAGAGGTCGAGGGAAGCTTGCACCGAGATATGTAGGACCCTATGAAATTACTAAAAGGATTGGATCAGTGGCCTACAGATTGGCTTTGCCTCGGAGTATGTCCAGTCTCCACGACGTGTTTCACATATCCATGTTGCGAAAGTGTTTGGCAGACCCGTCACATATAGAAGAACCCGCTGATATCCTATCTCTAAACATTGTTGCAAAACCATACAAATTACAAAATTCTAAAAATATTTCAAACACCAAAAGTTCCAAAATTTGGACTGAGTCTAATTTTTTACTCAGTCGCAGAGGGCCTTGCAAATAAGAAAAGCAAGTGCAAACCTCCGGTTCGCAAGTTTCTTTAAAATGGGAATGTCAAAAATCTATTTAGAAGGTGGATTCGACTTCTAAACAGTGTTGCAAAACCATAGAAATTACCAAATTAAAAAAAAAAAAAAATTCAAACACCAAAATTCCAAATGTTGGACAGAGTCTGGGATTTTACCCTATCGCAGAGGATTCTGCGAAGAGAAGATGTTTACTAGCAAAGGATCATGAGAGTGCAGACCTCCTACTCGCAGGATTCTTTAGAATGGGAATCTCGAAAATCTGTTTGGAAGGTGGATTTTATATTTAAACATTACTGCAAAACATATGCAAACACAAAAAATTCAAAATTTGGACAGAGTCCAGTTTTTTACTCTAACGCAGAGGCATATGCGAATGTAAGGTATCTATTCGCATGGGTACTTGCAAATGGAAAACTTTCGTTTGCAAAATCCATTGCGTGTGTGTATATTATAATCGCAGTATCCTCTGCATTGTGGGGTATGTCAGTACTTTTGTTACTTGCACAGAACTCTATGCGATTGTAAAATTTGCATTCGCAAATGGTGTTGCGATTGAGTCATGTTTCAATTTTCATCCCAACAAAAATTTTCCTTTAATGCTAGTTGGGTTGTTATTATATGTTGGTAATAAATGAAGAACAATCCTCGTTACATCGAGGTATTGTATGTGGCAATGGTGGTTTCGGTAGCATATGGAACAAGACAAAATGAGAACACTGGGAAAGGTGTGCCATGAAACATACCTTAATGTCGTTCAACTGTGACGAAGGCTGAATATATGGAAAACATGTAGTGTTTTGGCTCCCAGAACACACAAACACACACAGATAATGATTCACCGTGAGCTCTAGCATATCTGGGTCAATAAGCTAGCCATGGGAGAGATGCAGATTCAGAAAGGACGAAGAATAAGTAAAGTTAGGAAAAAAGAAGTTTAACCGATGAGTATAATAGGGTCTTGGTGCTAGATACACCGCTACGGATTCTGGTGGATTTGGTTGTTCCGGGACGATTTGGTAATATACTTGGTCTAGCTACCCCTGTGACTTCTTCGACTGGTGCAACTTCCCCTTTCATTTGTTGTGCTAGTGAAAGAGCTGGCTGGTGTAGCAAAGCCTGGTTCATAATCGGGTGAGAATAATTAAAGACTATGGAGAAAACCAGATGAAGATAGAAGGGATCTCAAACAACTACTTCATCTTCTTATGGTGAACCGACTGATGCTCCTAAAACTAATGGATCAACGACAACTCATTGTTGGGGGGCTATGACTAGAAATAAGGGCATGTTCGATCTGTCACTCGCTCTAACGTAAATCAGATGTATCTATCAAGAAAGGCAGTTAGATGCTATAGATATAACCACCTGGGTAGTATGTACGGACATAAGTAGCGACCTAAGCAGCATGGGCATTATGTTGTAGATTTGAGTTCTTACCCGTTTTCTTTTTTGTATTACCATTGATGGGAAGAATTATGAATTTTGTGATCGTTAGAGGGAACATAATGTCGATCTCGATATTAGTCATTTTGTTGGTTCAGTAGATCCGGCCGGTTGAACAAGCAGAACTAACAGCAACAGTGGGAAGGAGTGAGTACGAGAAACAATGAGGGCAAAGGCACCTGAAGAAGCAGCAATGCTATCAGCAACAACACATAGCAGTAACCCTCGGTACTCTACAATCTTGTAACTTGTCAACCTGGCTTGTATGTAATAATTGAAAATCATAGAAAGATTTTTTTTAAACGTTGCCTTTTAACCTGTTGTTCTTATTTTTCAATGCTACTAAGGACCCATAGGTTCACCTATTTGACTTATGAATTATAATGAAATGAGTAATTAAAAAAAGGAAAAGGTTTGGAACCCACCAACCAAGAAAACATATGCGCGTTAACGCAAGGGCTTTCGTAGTAGTATACTCATCCATTGCTTGTTCATCCCGCGTGGAACGGTGGTAGCTTGTCCCTGGAATGGAATTCAATGAATAGAAGTAAGCGGCTGAGTTAGCCTACCCTACTATACAATACTATAGTAGGGACTATAATAGGCGAACAAGTTAGCGAATACGCTTAGGTTAATAGAATAGATAAGAGAGCGTCGGTGCGTAGCCTTCATTCTATTACGCTACGCAAAGCTTACGAAGTCATTTAGCTCAACGTTAGGAGAGTCAAGGGGGAACGCCATACCTACATAGAAGAACTGTTGTTCGCTCTATCTTTCAAAGGTCTAACCTTTCACTCCCCTACTGAAAGGGACAAAGCAGCTTCGCACACTAATAGACTAATTAAGATTCAATTCAAAAGGCGTTACTTTCAAGCTATAATAATTTTCCAAGGCAAGGAGGAATTCAATTGAAATCCATTTTCTTTCTAGTAAGTTAGGGGTTAGTAAGCAAATCTAAGGATTCGTTAAGTCGAGGCAAGTCATGTTAGTTTTAGCAGTATCGAATAAGCCTGCAGTCTCTCAAAGCAGTATCAACGAGGTTAAGTGTTAGGTAAAAGGTAGCTAGGGCTCAAGTTTAGTTTCTTAGCAAGTCATCAGACATAAAAGGTTAGGTCAGTTGGGGAATAGTTGAAGTGCAAACATCTTTTGTAAAAGGAGAATCTCTTCCAGTCTATCCAATAGCATAAGGCCATTTGGTTCTGGCATCAAATGGGAGTTTTCCTTCTTAGAGGTTCTTCCCACTTTAGAGTTTCCTAATATGTGTTTAAGAAGTCCCTAATGTTTTTATCAGTACTACTAGGGAACTAACATGCTAACATAATGACTAAATAAATATGTCATTATTAAGCTCCCCTGTACCTAGCATAATATTTAAACAACTAACTGGCTTTGAAGACTAGCAGTTCTACTAATAAGATCAGAGTGAGTTGGCAAAGCGCATAAGAGAGCTAGATTGTATAAGAATCGTAAGAGGACTAAGAATAAGAAAGCTCCAACTCGTACTAAGACTATAGGTACTACTCCTAAATTCCTAACGTGGAAAAGGTGTCTACTATGTTTTTCCGATTCTAACCGAAAGACCAGCTTTCCCCGTAGTCTAAATAGCTAGATAATCTCCCAGCCAATTGGCAAGCTAGTTCTTTAGCAAAATAAGTAGTCTTTCAAGCAAGCTATGGATAAGAGGGATAGGTCAAAGGCAAACTATTTTATTTGAGATTTTAAGCCAGTTCAATTCCTTTTACCATGAATCCTTTAGCAAAAAAATAAAAGCTAAACCCATCTAGCTCTAGTAGTAAGCTAAGCGCATCGAGTGAGTGAGCATAACCAATTGGAGTTCTAAGCTAAGCCCCTTATTTCAATGTCATGCCAGTTGAGCCAGTAGATGTCTTAAGGTAAGCTCTTCCTGTTGTCGTGTCTATTGTAGTTTATGGGAGTTATGTTCCAGCCTTTACAATTGCAATTGCTAGACCAGAAAGTGTTTTGCTCACTATTTACATTATAGGAAAATTGGATAGTGTTCTTGCCCCTAGTCCTATTGTGGGAGTAGGAGTCTTTCCTCTGGCTATTGAGAATTCAGTCATTGGAGTGCTTCATAGGCAGTGCTTTCTTTTAGTTTGCACATAAGAAAAGGGGGAATCTTCATAGACTAGCTTCCACCAATCGAAGTTTTGCGCATTTCAGATGGTGGTAAAGTGAGGCCACAAGATATGAGATTTCTCTCATGCTTGGACAACTTCTTCTTCTTAGGTCTTCCCTTGCATGCCACGAGTTCAGATGGTTCGACCATTATAGTTGAACCAGAGCAACTCAACTCTAGAAGTTTCCTCTTCAACACCAATTTTTAATTAGGATTGGATTCATTAAACCTTTGCTTAAGGGTCTATAATCACATCCGACCCTTTAGAAATAGGTGTTTTGCCAAGTTGCATCCAATACTTGTCTAAGGTAGACAATGGAAGTTGTCAAGTAGGAGTTAGATACTTTGTCATTTCATAAGCACAACTCATGAGTGGTTCGAATCACACATCCATACTTGACAGGATCATTGTCCACAGATTCACACCTCTTCATGTCCAAAAGCATCAAATCAATAGCTTTATGTGCCACAGACCCATGAAGTTTTCCAAAAAAAATTGACACATGCTCAGTCTTCACCTTTGGCAAACTTTTTTGAAAGGATGATTCGATCTCTACGTGTTGTATATGGATCATTTCATGCATTACAGTCCATACGTCGATAAATGTGTCTTGTGAATTTGCCAACATATTCTTCAACTTTAAGTGTGCGCCCTCAACACGACCGGTTGGTCGTTGCCCAAAATGCATGAAAGTATCGGTCCATGCACTCACAAAGTACTCCTTCTGCGGATACCATACCATCCTCATATAATCCAAACACTTCAAGTGCGATGTCCATTTTATAAACTCATATCACACCTCATTATCCTTAAAGTGTTTTTTTCAATTCTTCTCAACATTTGTATTTATGTGCCATGTGCACAACAATCTCCTTACTCTAGCTAAAAAATCCCAAGAATTGTTTTCAGTTGCCAAGCATACGATTCTTCCTTCTAATAAGACATAAAACAACATGCAACAATAAAAGTCTTAACAGTCGATGTAACACTCACAATCTCAAACAGCGGCATCTGATAACGATTGGTTTTATAAGTGCAATCCATAATCATGACTGATGCCATCATCCATAGTATGTCACTCAATGTAATTATTGTTGCTCAACAAGTACATAGTGTGATGCAAATCCGTTCTGCCATTTAGTTGGATCGTCTTTATCTGAAAAATGACATTGTAAATATTCTTCGAAATATTGGGATACATCTCTTTCAAACCGCCCAAGATGTGATGAGGGCTGACACCCGACTTAGAGATATTCTACATACATATATGATCTCCTTTTCATTCAATCTGCAAGCAAACGAGTGGCCAATAAGTGATTTTGCTCGAGGATGATTGTGGATTCCATATGTCACGTGCAATTTCTAATGGTCATTACATTGTGGGATCTCTCTAAACTGAAATGGGCAGCCACAATTTTTTTATATTGCTTGATCAAAGGACATTATTTTGCCTATTGCCTCGCTTCCCTCCCCTCTCACATCTAAAATTGATCATTCCCTTACATTTGTGATTAGTCGCTTCCGATTTAGTAATAACAACAACTATGTTATAATCCTTACCGATGCCTTGGAACCAAGCTATCAAAGCTGACCTCGATGTGAATACCTACAAAATACAAAAACATGTTAGGAACACCAATAAACTTGTAACTAATAAGCGATAAACTTGTAAGAATTGATATACACGAATTAACCTAATCTCTTCCGTTAGAAATAAGTTGCCATCGTCGAGTACTTCTTCCAGTGTTCTTTCCTCAATGTTGATTTCATCATTACTATGAACTTTGCCATCAACATGATCATTTATAAGTATGTCGAATTTTATTACACCCATGAGAAGGGACTACGGACAAAATAAGAATGAACTTATAACTAAAATCAACAAACAATAGAAAAAACAACAATATCACAACAAGAAAACAATACCAATGCAAGTTCATCTCAAGTTGAGAATGTTACCTCAAGTGGAGTGAATTGTTCTTCTTCTTCAAATTGTTCATCTTCTTCATCCTCGCGTTCACTGTTGTACTTCACTAAACCCATCCATTTCGGCGTAAAAATTTCAACCAATCTCTTTTCAAACAAATTTGAGGAACTAGAAAAGAGATAGAGAAGTCGACTAAGTCGAGAGGGGACGACTTGCCTGCGACAATGGAAAGGTCCCGCCAAGCTTGGTGGGAGAGATAAAATAATGACAATGACAATGGGAGGGAGAGCAAGGTTCTCACCCTAAAATCGTCGAGGGAGAGAGAAACATTGTTTGCGTTTTTGTGGTAGAGTGGATTGGTAGGTAAAAAAAAAAAATTGGTGGTGTGGGACAATAGAAATGTGGTGTTAAAAAGTCTTTGCCGAGCTATAAAGCTCAAAAGGGTTTTCGGCCCACTAACTTGCACCTTAGATCCCCTTTAGTTCCATCAATTCTTCTTGTATCTTCTAATCCCATTTCCCCTCATTTTGGTCTATATGCGCTCCACTTTCCACCACCTTGTTTGGTTCATACCCAACATGCTTTTTCACCGCCTTCTCTGAACTCTCTTGCGGCAAAAATTGTTATAGAATATAGACTATCTAACCTCTCTTTGACAAGATGAAACTGTCAACTTTCTTCCTCTAAATACGAAGACAATCTGAAGAAACATACACATGAAACTGTCAACTTTCTTCCTCTATATTGTGCAGTCTTGCAACTATACACATAATTACCATTAACATCATACAACAGAGCCATTAGATAATGCATGAAGAAACATTATCTAATTTTTAAAACAAACTGTTGTTGGATTCAGATGTCTTCTTGTTGAACATTTCTATTTATTGATTCTTTATAGTGATCAATTTCAAGTACACCCTTTTTATGTGTTCAACACCAACGTGTTCCCATCTACTTCAACACAATGTTATTGAATATTCAAAGTACTCAAAGAGTGTCAACCCAACCTTCCCTTTTATGTAAATACCACCCTATCCTCTACTCCATCTCCCAAACCAAAACTCTCATCCTTTCTCAAAGGTTCCCTCTCTATTCTTGAGTTTTGAAAGGAACTCTTGATCTTGAGGAGATTAAAACAGGCCAGATCATGAATTCAATGACATCAACTAGTCAACAAACTCTATCTTTACCATCAAATTCCTCCAATAGTAGTCGGAGAAGATTCGGAGTTCGTGCACATCAGAGTGTAGCTGTTGAGCCTCATCAAAATAAGAAACAAAATCAGGCCATAAGGTTGGCTCAAATGCTATCGAATCTTGTTCAGCTACATATAGAGACGCCATCACGTGCTCGTCAGCAGTGTACAGATTGGAGTTTAGTGCACCAGATTAATGAGACTACACCTGCAATATCTCCCAAGGAGGAATATGCCACAAAATGGTGCAAAAATCGTGGTTCAAGTACAGATTATGAAAATCATTTAAGCCCATTACAGCCTTGGCTCAGACGGGAGATCATTAAGTACGGGGAATTCACTCAAGCTACGTATGATGCATTTGATTTTGATTCTTTCTCAGAATACTGTTGCAGTTGTAGGTACAATTGCCACAACTTTTTCAACAAACTAGGCCTTGGTAAGACAGGGTACAAGGTGACCAGCTACATCTATGCCATGTCTCATGTGGATGTTCCGCAGTGGCTACAACGGTCACACCTGGTGGATACATGGAGTAAAGACTCCAATTGGATGGGATATGTGGCGGTCAGTAATGATGAAGAGACGCTGAGGATTGGAAGAAGGGATATTGTTGTAGCATGGCGTGGTACAGTTGCACCCACGGAGTGGTTCGAGGACTTGCAAGGGAAGTTGGAGCCTATTGGTGAAGGAGAAGTGAAGGTTGAACATGGGTTCCATCATATTTACACGTCTAAGAATGAATCCACTAGGTATAATAAATTAAGTGCCTCAGAACAAGTGATGAAAGAAGTAAAAAGGCTAGTTAGTCTATATAGACAAAGGGGTGAAGAAGTGAGCCTCACCATCACTGGGCACAGCCTAGGTGGTGCATTGGCTCTTATCAACGCATACGAAGCGGCTGCATCAATACCCAACCTCCCTGTCAATGTCATATCATTTGGTGCACCCCGAGTTAGGAATATTGCATTCAGAGACAGGTTTCATCATATGGGAGTTAAAACTCTGCGGGTTACTGTGAAGCAAGATTTGGTGCCTAAAATGCCAGGCATTATGCTGAATGAGGGACTCCAAAAGTTCGACAAGATCATGGGAACACTAGATTGGGTTGACACCCATGTGGGAGCTGAACTGAAACTAGATGTTGGGGCATCACCCTTTCTCAAGCAAGGATTCAACTTGCTAGGTTACCATAGCTTAGAGACATATCTTCATCTCATAGATGGTTATGTCGGTACAACCTCACAATTTCGGGTAGATGCTAAAAGGGATGTCACACTGGTGAACAAGTGTTGTGGGATGCTAATAGATAACCTAAGGATCCCAGAATGTTGGTATCAACAGGCAAATAAAGGGCTGGAACGAAATTCTTATGGAAGGTGGATTAAACCCAGAAGAGACCCTGAAGATATACCTTCACATCACAGCGTTGGTGTTCCATGCTCTACTGCTTAACAATGTCATTTTGGAAAATTGACATAATTGAACATGCAGTGAAGGGTTTAATCTATCAATTTTTTATGGGAAAGCACACTGATCCGAATTGTCCACTCATTCTAATCTAGCTGTAAATTCAAATCAAGAAAGAAAGAAAATTACCAAAACTTTAGTTCTTGTCCTTCTTCAAATTGATAAACAATGACTGTAATGGAGAAGAAAACTTAAATCCACATCAATAAGCACTTTTTCCCCATCTATTTCCAGAGTCTGGCATTCTTTCATCTAATATCACCCTACTTTCTCTTCATCTTTATAAAACCATAACAAGGTGTCATGTCCCCTTCTCAATCACCTTTTTGGCCATATTGTTTCAGGAGCTCTTCAACCTTAAAGCATGAACTTCCTCTCACTTAGCACCTTCACTATAGTTATGTTAACTTTGACAGATCATGCCCTGCTACTATCATAATTGAAATTATAACTAGGCTAACGTAAATTAGCATAGTTATCTTCTAACTGTACCCATATGCCACAGTCTCTAAGAATCTGTTTGATCAATTAAATCCAAACAAAGTGCACCACGATATGCTTCTCTAGGACATGCTAATAGTTCAGATGGTTCGTAGCAAGAATAAAAAGGGGAGTCTCTTCTCCCAAAAACAATTTGACTCCCTCCTAATATTGTATGTACCAGTGTAACGTGTTCGAGCTACAGAGCAGATGTTGGCTGATCTCTCGCAAATCTTTGTTGAGCAGTGTCAAGACATTTTAAGTTCAATGAGTATCAGATTTATTCCTTATTACAGTAAACCAGCACAAGTATACTTCTTGAGGTTAGACTCACATAGATGAACCTTTGACACTTTCAGTTTCAAAATAACAGTCAGCTGTCCCGTGCTCTACTGCTTGAAATGGTAGTAATGACACTTGGAAACTCAAAATAGATCCAGCAATTTCACAGGGTAGGGGATTCTTTTCCTGAGTTACACTATGATAGAAGCAAATCAGTAATCACCCATCCTAATCTAGTTGTATGTTTAAGTCCAGAAAGAAAATAACAATAGCTTAGTTCTTGTTCTCATTTCAAATTGGGCATGGCTCCTGAGACACCTTTTCAGCCATATTGTTTCTGTAATGGCTACTGAACCTCTATTGAATACATCCTCTGTCCTCTCACTTAAGACATAAAACTCTATTCACAATAAGTAAGGATTTATGTGATAGACCCTCCAACTAGTCGATGTTGTTACCCTCCAAGGATACTTGTCGAAAATATGGCTTTTTAAAATAAAAGAAATGGGTATGAACCTGGTTTTGATTGCTGGATCTCTCTCTAATTTTAGTCTCACATCTTCTATACAACTCATTGTGGAAGAGTTTATAAGGAGATTGTTTGGACTTGGGTCGGGTCGGGTCATTTAGAGATCAACTCAACCCATTCTTTTTACTGAAAAATTTATTTTAAATGAAAATATTTCTTGAATTGCTGAGAAGGGAGACTGAGTCACGGGATTTTGGCTGACTCTGTCCTCCACGTTCTCCATGCGTTGCGCCAACTGTAGCCGTGATTTTCTCCCCACGTTTTCCACACATTTGTTGTGTGATTGAATCTAGCCGAGTTTTTGTTTTGTCAACGCACTTAGCTGGGTTTTCGTTTTTCAACGAATGTGTTTTTCTCCCTATAAATACAAACACAATTCAGAGTTTAGAAATAGAAGAAAAACCAAAACAGTTTGCAAACAAGAGAAGAGTTTTCGCAAACAAGAGCTTTAGTATTTTTTCAATCAAAAAGAGATTTTTCTTGTTGTTGATTTATATACATTGTATTGGTGATTCCGAGCAAACAAGAGATTAAGGGTGGATAATATTCCGTTCATCAACAGTGCATTTGCTTGAACGAGACAGATAAGATTCTGGGTTGTTTTATCTTGTGAACGACCGGGCTACAAGACTGCTTGCACACTTTTTGGCAGACCAGCGAAACGTCTTAAAGAGAGCGACCTAGTCCGCGACTCAATCCAAGAACAATTGGTAACCTCGTTCCTGTCTTTTAATTTGAATTATTACAACATTTACAACAATTTTAAGACGTTTATTTCTGCCATGACCACAATTACTGAACTTGCTGCAAAAGACCTTAACAGACCCTTTTGCTTTGAGGGCCAACATTTTAAAAGATGGAGACAAAAGATGTTCTTCCTAACAACAGAAAAGGTTGCTTATATCTGTAATACTGAAAAACCTGTATTGCCTGCTGAACCTGATGAAACCCACACTAAAGAATTAGATCGTTGGATTAAAGATGATTTTTTGTGTAAGAATTTTATCTTGAATGGTTTCTCTGGTGATCTATATGATTATTATTGTTCTGAAAAAACTGCTAAGGATATTTGGGAAGCCCTTAAGAAAAAATATGACACTGAGGAGGCTGGCACAAAGAAATATGATGTTAGTCGTTATTTGAAATTCCAAATTACTGATGATAAGTCTGTGGAAACCAATCACACGAGCTTCAAAAAGTTGCTCATGAAATTATATCTGAAGGAATGATCTTAGATGAGCAATTTCAAGTAGCTGTTGTGATAGACAAATTGCCCCCTTGCTGGAAAGATTTTAAGAATGTCTTTAGGCATAAAACCAAAGAATTTTCCTTAGAAAACCTAATTACCCGACTTCGAATTGAGGAGGAAGCCCGAAAACAAGATCAGAAAGATGAAGTTCTGATTATTTCAAACTCAAAGAAATCTACCCCTGTGACTTTGAAACCCAATGGAAAGACTATGAAAAATCAGAGTCACAATAAAAATCGAAACAATCAGAATAGGAACCATCAGAACCGGAACAACCAGAACCACAACCTTCAGAATCCTCCGCGAAATCAGAATGGACATAAACACCCCTCAAGGACTGAATCAGCACAGTTCCTATGCTACACCTGTGGTAGGACAGGGCATATGGCCAGGAACTGTCGGAACGGATATCGTCCTGCACCTCAGACGAACCTAACCGAAAACCAACTTATTGCCATGATCTCTGAGATCAACTTTGTTGGTGGATCCAAGGAATGGTGGGTTGACACTGGTGCTTCTCGACATGTCTGCTATGATCGAGAAATGTTCAAGTCCTATTCTGAAGCTGAGGACAAGAAAGTGTTGTTGGGTGATTCTCACTCCACTATCGTTGCTGGAACTGGAGTAGTAGAACTGAAGTTTTCCTCTGGAAAGACTGTTATCCTGAAGGATGTCCTGCATACTCCAGAGATGAGGAAGAACTTAGTCTCCTTCTGAACAAGGCTGGGTTTACTCAAATTATAGGAGCTGATTTATATACTATCACAAAGAATAATGTATTTGTGGGGAAAGGGTATGCCACTGATGGAATGTTTAAGTTAAATGTTGATGCGAATAAAATTTCTAGTTCTGTTTACATGTTGTGTACTTTTAATATTTGGCATGCTAGACTCTGTCATGTTAATAAGCGTATTATTAAAAACATGAGTAACTTAGGACTAATTCCAAAATTGTCCTTAAATGATTTTGAAAAGTGCAACTTTTGTAGCCAAGCGAAGATAACCAAAACACCACATAAATCTGTTGTTAGATAATCTGAACCCTTAGATTTGATACACTCAGATATATGTGAACTTGATGGTGTTTTGACTAGAAATGGAAAACGTTATTTTATTACGTTTATTGATGATTGTTCTGATTATACCTTCGTCTACTTAATGAAAAATAAGAGTGAAGCCTTTGACATGTTTAAATTATTTTTTACTGAAGTTGAAAATCAATATAATAGAAAGATTAAGAGACTTAGGAGTGATAGAGGCACTGAATATGATAGCAGTACTTTCATAGAGTTTTATAATTCTCAAGGAATTATTCATGAAAAAATTGCACCGTATTCTCCTGAGATGAATGACAAAGCTAAAAGAAAAAATAGAACCCTTACTGAGTTAGTAGTTGTCATTCTACTTAACTTCGGTGCTGCATCGCACTGGTGGAGAGAAATTATTTTGACGGTCTGTTACGTGCTAAATAGAGTCCCTAAATTGAAAAGTAAAACCTCCCCTTATGAGATTTTGAAAAATAGACAACCAAATCTGTCATACTTGAAAACTTGGGGTTGTTTAGCTTATGTTAGAATTCCTGATCCTAAAAGGAATAAGCTTGCCAGTAGGGCATATGAATGTGTATTCATTGGATATGCCATGAACAACAAAGCTTATAGATTCTATAATCTTGAAGATCACGTTATTATAGAATCAAACGACGTTGACTTCTATGAAAATAAATTCCCTTTTATTTCGAGGAATAGTGGGGGTACATCCTCAAATAACGTGCCTTTGATCATAATGGATGAAACCGATAAAGCCACAGATTCTGAGCCTAGGAGAAGTAAACGGAAACGAACTTCTAAAAACTTTGGCCTCGATTACTATGTCTTTACAGTCAAGAAGGATCCCCTTAGTTTTCAATAAGCCTTATCCTCTATAGATGCCAATTTTTTGGGAAGAGGCTTTTGATGGTGAAATGTACTCTCTTGAGTCTAATAGAACCTGACATTTAGTTAATTTGCCACCAGGTTGCAAGACAATAGGATGTAAATGGGTATTTAAGAAGAAATTGAAACCCGATGGTAATGTTGAAAAGTTTAAGGCCCGTCTTGTAGCCAAAAGGGTATAGACAAAGAAAAAATGTTGACTTCTTTGACACATATTCTCCTGTTACCAGGATTACATCTATTCGAGTGTTAATTTCTCTTACTGCAATACATAATCTAGTATTGCACCAAATGGACGTTAAGACTGCGTTTCTTAATGGCGATTTGGAAGAAGAAATTTACATGGACCAACCTGAAGGTTTTGTTATTCCAGGGCAAGAACATAAAGTTTGCATACTTGATAAATCACTTTATGGTTTGAAACAAGCTCCAAAACAATGGCATGAAAAATTTGATAATCTTGTTATCGCACATGACTTTAAAGTGAACGAAAGTGACAAATGCATTTACTATAAAGGTGAAAATGGCATTTGCACTATTATATGTCTATATGTGGATGACTTGATTATCTTTGGTTCTAATATCCATGCCGTAAATAAAATGAAAGCTTTATTGTGTGCGAACTTTGATATGAAAGACCTTGGAGAAGCAAGTGTAATCCTTGGTATCAAGATTACTAGGTCTGAAAAGGGAATTTCTTTGGATCAATCACACTATATAGAGAAGATCATAAATCAATATAATTACTCTGACTGTAAACCTGCATGTACTCCTTATGATCCTAATGTAAAGTTGTTCAAGAACACCGGTAACGGTGTTGGACAATCTGAGTATGCGAGCATCATTAGTAGTCTTAGATATGCTACCGATTGCACTAGACCCGACATAGCTTATGATGTGGGATTACTATGCAGATTTACCAGTAGACCTAGTATACAGCATTGGCATGCAATTGAAAGGGTCATGAGGTACCTGAAGAGGACTAAGAACCTCGGATTACATTATTAGAAGTTTCCCGCTGTCCTTGAAGGATATAGCGATGCTGATTGGAACACCCTCTCAGATGACTCCAAAGCCACCAGTGGCTATATTTTCAGTATAGCTGGTGGAGCTGTTTCTTGGAAATCAAAGAAACAGACCATTCTGGCACAGTCCACGATAGAGTCAGAGATGATAGCACTAGCCACGGCTAGTGAAGAAGCAGGTTGGTTAAGAAACTTGCTAGCACAAATCCCTTTATGGAAAAGACCGATTCCAGCTGTCTTGATCCACTGCGATAGTACCGCGGCTATTGCAAAAATACATAATCGTTATTATAACGGCAAGAAACGACAAATACGGCGTAAGCACAGTACAGTTAGAGAGTTTATGTCTACTGGTGCTGTGAGAGTGGATCATGTACGAACTGATGCGAACTTGGCTGATCCTTTGATGAAAGGATTAGCTAGAGAGAAGGTTTTCAAAACCTCGAAAGGAATGGGACTAATGCCCTTAGATTGATGAGTTATTCATGACGGTAACCCAACCTATAGACTGGAGATCCCAAGAAATAGGTTCAATGGGTAATAACATCGTGAATGATATGAAGTGAATCATGCTGACAGAATAGCAATCTCATTCCTAGATTAAAGCATGAGTTCCTGAAGCGATAGTAGGATGAGTTAAAAACTCTTAATGAGATCTATACTCTATGTGGAGTGGAGTATCTAGCTACAGGAATACTCTTGATAGACTCACCTAAGTGATTGTGAAAGTTTGGCCGCTTCCTATGGAATTTTTGGGAGCTTTCACTATACTTGGATATACGTGCATGGCCGTAAGGCACGGGCTTTTTAGACTTCACCCTGGTAAGGTTGTGCATGTAATGTCTGTTAGAGATAGAGTTCAAAACTACGAGTTACTCTAGTATAATCTAAAGCATGAACACTACACAAGAGTTCAAGTCGAAAAACACTTTTGTTTATGCACAATCTTATATTTTTTAGATTGCTCGATGAAAATTGTTTTTAAAAATCCAAGTAGGGGATTGTTGAAAATATGGCTTTTTAAAATAAAAGAAAATGGGTATGAACCTGGTTTTGATCTCTGGATCTCTCTCTAATGTTAGTCTCACATCTTCTATACAACTCATTGTGGAAGAGTTTATAATGAGATTGTTTGGACTTGGGTTTGGACCCCTTGGGGTACCACACTTTTGTGAGGATGGGAGAGATAGACTCTCGCGCCCACCGCCGCCGTTGTCCGGTTGGTCGGGTCATTTAGAGATCTACCCAACCCATTCTTTTTACTGAAAAATTTATTTTAAATGAAAATATTTCTTGAATTGCTGAGAAGGGAGACTGAGTCAGATGCATCTAGACGGGATTTTGGCGGACTCTGATCTCCATGAGTTGCGCCAACTGTAGCCGTGATTTTCTCCCCATGTTTTCCACGCATTTGTTGTGTCAATGAATCTAGCCGAGTTTTTGTTTTGTCAATGCACTTATCCGGGTTTTCGTTTTTCAACGAATGTGTTTTTCTCCCTATAAATACAAACACAATTCAGAGTTTAGAAATAGAAGAAAAACCAAAACAGTTTGCAAACAAGAGAAGAGTTTTCGCAAACAAGAGCTTTAGTATTTTTTTCAATCAAAAAGGGATTTTTCTTGTTGTTGATTTATATACATTGTATTGGTGATTCCGAGCAAACAAGAGATTAAGGGTGGATAGTATTCCGTTCATCAACAGTGCATTTGCTTGAACGAGACAGATAAGATTCTGGGTTGTTTTATCCTGGGGACGACGGGGCTACAAGACTGCTTGCACACTTTTGGGCAGAGCAGCGAAACGTCTTAAAGAGAGCGACCTAGTCCGCGACTCAACCCAAGAACAATTGGTAACCTCGTTCCTGTCTTTTAATTTGAAATTATTACAGCATTTACAACAATACTAATTAACTACTTCAAGAAAACCACTATTCCAATACCTTCTAGAATCAATAAAAAAAAAAAAAAAACAACTAGTAAGCAGTGCACCAGTATGTGCTTTGCTAGGAATCACATATATTTAGAATGATCCAACAGTGTCCTATCTTGACACAGTGGTTCTAAAGTTCCAAGAACCTGATTAAAAGTAAATGAATTTAATATACTTTTGCGACAACCTATACTGTTATACTGAACAAATGAATAGAAATGTTCTAAGGAACCAGCATAGAAACCATGCAATTCAACTTTTAAGAAAAAATGACTTCAACATTTAAGTGAAATATGGGCAAGGGCGTTTTCAGGATTTTGAAGTACACACGGACATACGGATTTTGAATTCCCGCTATAGAAGTAGATACAGTACTAGTAATGTCTTTGAGCAAAAAGAAGTTCGATCTTGAAACACGGTGATTTCTCGCTCAACCAACCTTTGTTTTGTAGTACTTGGAGTCCTTGTCTAACTTCACCAAATCTTTATTGTCCGTTGGCTTTTCCTTGTACAGTTTCTACTTCCAATTCAGCAACAACGTGTGTGCCTCTAGCTAATATTTCCACACTGTGTTTGTTGAATGTTCAAAAGCTATTGAGAGAATCACTCAGTCAACTTGTATATATAACACCCAATGCATGAATCTTTCACTCCATCTCTCAGATTTATCATGGCTCTTCTCCTTCTAGTCATCGAGTTTCAAAAGGCTCTCTCTCTAGCTTTTTGGACCCGAGTTCTGAAGAGAGAGCTCTTCAAATCTAAAGGCATCGATTGCTAATCAACGTTTTTCTTACTATCAAACTCCAACTACAAACCTAAAAGTTTGGAGTTCATGCTCAACAACGAAATATTGCCATCCAACAGCATAATAATCAAAACCAAAACCAAGGTGCCCTCATCCAAAGATGTAGTGCCTACCATACCAGTCATGATACTTAATGAAGGTCTCCAACAGTTTGATGAAATCATGAGAACTCACGTGGTTTACACACATGCAGGAGCAGAGTTGAAACTGGATGTGAGTTCATCACTCTATCTCAAGCATGACTTCAACTTGGTAGGGTAAAAATGAACCATTTCGAGCAGCAGATGCTCAAAGGGCCGTGACACTGGTGAACAGAAGTACTGGAATGATAAAGATGAACTAGGGATACCAGAGCGTTGGCACCAATTGGAAAACAAAAGATTGTATGTAACGCTTATGGTAAACCCAGCAGAAATCCTGAAGATGTACCCACACATGACTTCCAAACAGAGGCGGCAACCTTTGCTTACTTGAAACTGTTTGTTCACTGAGTACTCCCAGGACAGAAAACATACTTTCATGTTGACAGCCCTTGGATGCAAGAAATTGTTGTAGAATGTAAATACCATTCCTTAGTGAGAGGGCAATCTATAAGTTGTAACTAGCTCTCATAATTAGAAGAAAATCAGGCCCGCGCCAGGCCAGGCCCGATACCGTCCATCGTCCCTAGAGATGCTCTAAGGATGATGGACGGTATCGGGCCTGGCGCGGGCCTGGCTCTCTAGAAAAGCTCCATAATTAGACTTCCACGTGTAAGTTGCTGCAACCTACAAGTGATTTGGCACTTAAAAAGTGTTGCCCAATCCCCTCAGTTTTGTGGAAGTATGACTTGTAGATTGAAAACATGACATGAATTCAAAGTAAGAACTATGTTTATGATCTTGAAATATGAATTCTGATGTGCACATGAATACATGATCACTAAGATAAAGAGCTCAAGATAGGCTTGAAGCTCTAATTCAAAATCTACATCTAATCCAATCCATTCATAATCAACATTTTCCCCTATTTCTAACCTAATCCCAGATCCAACCAATATCATTTAATCATCCTAGATCTGCAACCTACACTAGGGTCCTCTTTTATTTAATCGTAAATTTAAATTTGAAGTCTTGAAGTACTTTTGACACACCCTAATAAGAGCTAAATGTACCAAGCTCAGTGAAACTAAAATGGCTGCAAGATGGAGCTTAAAACTACTAAAAACTATTATTCAGTTTAGGACTATAATGAATTCAGAAGAATTCAACACTGAAGACTATAAAACAATGAACAGGCCATTGGAGTCCAAATCCAAACTTGATTAGCCTTTTATTCCTTCGATTAAAGTTAGATCTCTTCTAATTCCATCAACTGTCCCAATGTATCCCTCCTCCTTTGATCCATCTCCTTGTCAATTGACCCTCTACTTTCCACCGCCATCTTGGAAACATACTTTGGTTTGATGAGATGAAAATGTCAATTTTCTTCGCTCTGCAGCCAGACAAATATAGAAATCATAGTAGCACAAAGGATTAAAGATTTCAGTAGATGTTTTGCCCTTGCAAAACATGTGCGACTTGCTTATTTCAAAAAACTAATCACTACTTATATTTTGATAATTAACACTCTAGAGTGACTGTCCTTGCATTAAGAATCAGTATCACATATAAAAGTACCTGATGGATTCGGATGTCTTGTCATTGGGGGAAACAGCACCCATAGTAGTGTTGAATGCCCTATCTATCTTCGATGATATAAAAGGAAAAGTCCGGTTAAGGAGCTGAGAAATGTAGTTCCAAGTGAAAATACACCTAGTCCCAATGTCCCTCTCTAAATCTCTCACCAATCAGTGTCTTCAACGTTTACAAATACAAATTCTAGTTCTTTATAATCATTCAAAAGAGTGTCCTCCCAACTCTCCTTTCAGGGACGGATCTACATTGGGGCAAGTCCCGCACTTGCCCCCATTGAATTTGAAATTTTTTCGAGTTATTTCCAATTTGCTGACCTGCGACCCCGACAATGTCACTCTGCCCCATCCCTTCCTATGTTCTCTATGATGCCGACAACCCCGCCTCGCCCTTTTCCTTTTTTTTTGCTCCCTCTGTCTTTTTACTGTGATTTTATAATCGCCCAGTCTCCTCATTTCTTCCTCTCGCTACCTTTATACTTGATTTATTTTCCTTTCCTACCATCGCCACCAGCCATCAACCATCGGTAACCCCAACCTATCTTGTCTGTAACCCCAACCTCTCTTGTCTGCTTTGAGGAAGAAGTATTTTTTAAAGTATTTTCTCGAAACTAATTCATAGTTCGAGGTCTAGTTTTGTATTTTATTCATAAAATTTTTTTTAAGATTGTTAAATAAAGAAAGTCTACATACGTTACAGAATAGGAAAGTCAGTATAAAATATGTTAGGAAAGTCAAAATAGAATAAGAAGTATTAGGTTTTCTGTTTCCACAAGGTTAGGTCAGAATTAGCTTATATAAACTTGTATTCAGTCAAGAAATTATAACAACAATTCAATACAATTCTATGTATTTTCTTTTCATGGTATCAAAACGAATTTCTCTGATGAACTAAACCCTAGCTGTCGCACTATCATCTATTTCTTCACACTTTGCCTTATTCTCCCTCTCCTCGCCTGAGTTCTCTCTCCCGTGAGTTCTTCTTCTTCCTCCTTCCAGTCAGTCACCGTCAACAAAGCACATAACAGGGACATCGCCCTCAACCACCAACAGATCGCAAAGTCTCCTCTGTTTCTGTCACGGCCCGATCCACAGAGTACTATATTGTCCACTTTGGGCCCAAGGCCCGCACGGCTTTAAAACGCGTAGTACTTTGTAGATCCAAACTCGTACATATATAGCACATCCCCTTCCCTCACCTAGGCGGTGTGGGACTATAATCTCCCCTTGGTAGCTCGCTCAACCCCTCTTGGGACCCACAAGCCTATTGGGCTTCGCCATCACGGGCCTCTCCCGCACCCTCCCCCTCAGGTCCGCCCACACAAAAGTATCACAGTTTCCCTCCCAGTCACTGCAACAAAGGAGATCCATCACAACAGCTCTGTCACAATCTCCAAAACACTAAACATCCATCATACACTAAGACACAATTTTGCATCTTCTGTTCTTTGCAACCAAATACGTTCGTTCTTTGATCTTCGATACCAAAACGTTCGTCATTCGATCTTTGATGCCAATACATTCGTTGTCCATCTTCGATTTTTTGTATTCTCGGCAACGAGCGATTGTGCGCAATCAATCGTGAAGCCTTTGTTGGTAAATTTACTGTAGAAGAGGTTAAACCGTACAACTGGTTGGATGATGTAGATGGAGCACCGAGGCACGTAGTCGCTTTCCTTAAGGCTTAATTCGCCCCAACCACTTGGGTAATACACTGGGTTACCGACGAATTTCCTCCAAGATACAACGGTAACTCCGTTTGTCGAACTGCGGCTGTATTTGACGAAGAACGACCCTTTGAAAGACGGGCAGATCAAAGACACAAGATCAGGAACTGGCCACACTTGTACGGAATGCGGTAATCTCTGGATACCAGTAAGAAGGATGGAAGAGAATTCCTGGAACACTTGCACAACCCTGGAATGAAGTTGTTCCAATTCCAAGATTTGGAATTGATTGAAGAATATGGACTTGACTTGAATTCTCTGGAGAAGAATTGCTTGGAATTGAGTTTTATAATAATGACCCAAATTAGTGGGCTTTATATAGGCCCGAGGTGACCATCCAACCATGGGTCGCAACCCTTCCTTGTTGGATCATGATCGTTGGATCAGATGGACGCTCCAAATCACACCTCTCCTGGTTGACTACAGAGCGTTAAATCCTAACCGATCAGATGGACGTCCCAGATCGCACCCTGTGAGGAGATGCATTTGTTGGATCGCCCCTGATCCCATCCGGTGCATCCGTGTGCAACCTAACAAACCTGCATCTGACACGTGGCTAAAACTGGACGCGTCATCAAAGCATCTCAGCGACGATGCGTGCGAAGTGCAAAAGTGCGCCATCAAAACGCCACATTGCGCCCATGCACGCGTGACGGTGCACCGTCACCCACCTAGCCCATTCCATTTCCTTTTAGTGTATCAAAGCCCATACTCAAGTCCATGTATATAAACCAAGTGGTTCCTAGTTGTTTACTTGATATGGGATTAAAGCTTCCCATATCCAATCCTCACCAAACCTTCATCCTTTTATTTGAAAATAATTCTAACAGCCTTCATCTCTCTAGCTGGTGAATCAAAGTCGAAAGAATAGAACTGAGATCCAGTCTAAACATCCCACAGCTTTGTTGTCTGATCCGCACCGCCTGTGATCAAGCGCGTGGAATCCCTGGAGACATCGCAGCACTAAACGACACCATTGTGACGTCAGTAGGTACCAAGGCGCTCGTCATTATCAGCGAACCAAACAGTGGGGTTGTGATATTTGGTGTCAAAGATTAAAAGAAGAGCTCTCTCTCACTGAAGCCCCCATCTATTTCATCTCTCTGCTGAAAGATTATAAGATTGAAGAAGAAATTTTTTGTTTGCTAAAATTTATTTTGAGAGATTAGGCTATTAGCACCTCAGGGATCAATTAGATCCACCAGTACACCAAGTGATTTTAAAAGATCAGGCTATTAACACTTCAAAATTCAATCAGATCCACCAGTACACTACGTAGCCGTCGCCACCATGGACGACAATACAAGCAGTGGTTCCAACACCACCACCTCACCATATGACAATCCTCATCACCCATACTTTATTTACCACTCCGATCAATCTGGAGTGACTCTTGTTTCACAGCCGCTTACTCCTACCAATTACAACATATGGAGTCGAGCGATGACCATGGCTCTCAAAGCCAGAAACAAATTGGGTTTTGTTGATGGATCTATCAAAAAACCCGGCGACAAAGCCAAAAATGATGAACTACTACAATGGGATCGTTGCAATAGCTTGGTGAAATCATGGCTCATCAACGCCATCTCACCTGACCTCTAGGCAAGTGCCATGTACTATGAATTGGCCTATAATGTATGGGTTGATTTGAAAGAAAGGTATGCATAGACTAATTAAGTGCAGATTTATCATATTGAATCTGAAATCCATAGATGCACTCAAGGGACAATGAATGTGAGTGCCTACTTTACCAAATTGAAAGCTCTCAGGGACGAATTGGATGATGTGGTTGGTTTTGCTGAAGACACTAGCGACACTATGAACATTGTTCTTGCATATGTCCACACTCAACGCTCGATCAAGGTCTTGATGGGGCTAACCAACGCCTACAATTCTGTTAGGGATCAAATTTTGTTGATGGATCGTCTTCCTCCATTCAACAAGGTTTACACCCTTGTGCTTCGTCATAACACCAACAAGAAATCTCTACTGGCAAACCCACCATACCTGATGCTGCAGCTTTTGCCATGCGAAATATTGATCCCAAAGGTGCACACAACACTGACAAGTCGAGAGGACCCCGAAAGTCCTTTAATCCCGACGTCAAGTATGGAACATGTGACATGGTAGGTCATATTGCTGCTGACTATCGTTCTCATCTCACTTATGATTATTGTGGATTGAAAGGCTCACACTGTCGATTATTGTTGGAAATTTAAGAAAGTTGATCCCGCTAAACAACGACGTTTTCAAAAAGATCGTCCTAGTGGCAACAATGTGTCTACTTCTTTGGATGTGTAACCATCCAATCATTTTCCATTCACTTTCGAGCAGTGCAAGCAAATCATGGCCTTGTTGACCAACAACAAGTCCAAGGCTCACAATATTGGTAATGACCTTTCTATTACAGAATTGACAGGTAAAGTATTTTCTCTCAAATCTCATGGCTCTCGTTCATCTTGGATCCTTGATAGCGGCGTCACTGATCATATAATTCATAATCCTCATTTACTCACCTTTTCCAAACTCATCCACAATTGAACCGTTGAGCTTCCTGATGGTACACTTGTTACACACATTGACACCATGACTTTCTCTTCTGTTTTTACTTTGCATGATGTTTTTTGTGTTCTCTCTTTCAATTTTAATTTAATTTCCATTAGCAAATTCACAAAACATTCTCTTTTGCTCACCATTTTTCTCAACAATTCTTGTTTGATACAGGACCTTCATTCGGGGAAGATGATTGGGACAACAACTGAGCTTGATGGTTTGTACTACCTGGACGACACCACCACAACTTCCACTACTTGTCACATCACTCAAGACAACAACCCTGTGTTTTGGCATAATCGCCTAGGTCACCTTTCGAACAAAACTCTCCATCTCCTTCCTATCTCTTTTCGCGATGTCAGTATTTGTGTTTCCAATAAATGTGTTATTTGTCCTTTGGCCAAACAAACTAGAAATAAATTTCATTTATTCCATATTTCGAGTACTACTCCTTTTTCCCTATTACATGTTGATATTTGAGGAGGATATCACGTTGTTTCCCTTTCTGGAGCGCGTTATTGTCTCACCATTGTTGATGATTATACACGATGTACTTGGATTTATCTCATGAAACACAAGTCTGACACAAGCACACTCTTAATTTCATTCAATAATTATGTTGAAAACCAATTTTCTTCCAAATTCAAACCATTCGCAGTGATAAGGGACTTGAATTTTTCCTCACTGATTTTTATTCTTCAAAAGGCATTACCCATCAAACTTTTTGTGTCTCTACGCCCCAACAAAATGGGGTGGCGGAACGCAAACATAAACATTTTTTGAATGTCGCTTGTGCTCTCTTGTTTAAAGCACATCTCCCTAAACATTTGGGGAAAAACAATTCTCACCGCTGCTTATCTCATTAATCGCACACCATCCTCTGTTATTAAAGGCAAAACGCCTTTTGAACTTCTCTATAACAAACCACCCACCTACTCTCACCCTCAAGTCTTTAGTTGTTTTTGTTTCGCTTCCACACATGCCCAACGTCCTAGCAAATTTGATGCTCGTTCTAGTCAATGTGTCTTTCTTGGATACCCTCACGGGCAAAAAAGATACAAAGTCTATGATCTCACCCACAAAAAGACCCTTGTTTCTCGTAACATCTTTCATGATGAGAGTTTTCCTATTTTTCTAACAAAATGCACAATCACCTAGCTGACCAGTCAGACACACTTCCCCGACCGGTCGCCCATGCTCTACTTTTTTATCCTCCAACGTTTTGTTTTTCTCTGACCAGTCGAACCACTCCCACCGACCGGTCGCCCAATCCAACGCCTCCGTCACCGACCAGTTGAAAACCCCGAAACCCAGACCCCGAGCGGTCGCCCCTGCCCTTGTTCCACCCCCCCTCTCCCACCTCACACCTCCACTCATGCCACCCATGCACCATTTTATCTTCAACAATATCATCTTGATGCTTGATTGCCTTCCCAATCGCCCTATTCACTTGCTTCGAACGTTGGGCCTTTTACAGGTATTGTTTACCGCTTTTCTGATTTTCTTTCCTATGACCATTTATCCACCTCTCCCAAGGCTTACACCACTTCTTTTTCTTTAGTCAAAGAACCCACTAGCTTTATGCAGGCTATGCAGGATCCAAACTGGCGTCAGGCCATGAGAAGTGAAATTGATGCTCTAGAAACCATAACATTTGGACTTTACAGCTTCTTCCTCCTAGCAAGCATCCAGTTGGTTGTAAATGGGTTTATAAGATCCAACTTAATCCAGGTGGTAGTGTTGAGTGCTACAAAGCCCGTATTGTGGCTAAAGGATACAGTCAAGTTGAAGGTATTGATTACAGAGAGACATTTGCTCATGTTGCTAAATTGGATACTCTTGCAGCCACACAAGGTTGGCACTTATGTCAACTTGATGTCAACAATGATTTTCTTTATGGTGATTTTTTTAGGATGTGTACATGAGTCTTCCTCCTGGATTCGGCCGAAAGGGGGAGACTCGAGTATGCAAGTTGAACAAGCTTTTATATGGTCTCAAGCAAGCCTCGAGACAATGGTTCCTTAAGTTATCCTCTGCTCTCATATCAGCAGGCTATAATCATTCTAAGACTGATTACTCATTATCCGTCTGATACAAGGGTAACATCTTTACTGCAATTTTCATATATGTGTTGATGATGTAATATTGGCAGCTAATGATCTCCAATACATTAAAAAACAAAGCAATTTCTGGCTGCAAAATTCAAGCTCAAAATTTAGGAAAATTGAAATATTTCCTTGGCATTGAAGTCGCGAGGTCATCCAAAGCGATTGTTTTATCTCAACGAAAATATGCACTTGAAATACTGGAGGACACAGGGTATCTTGGAGCAAAGCCTTTACGTTATCCTATGGATCAAAACTTGGTGCTCACACAGGATGATGGAGATTTACTACCAAATCCCGCAACATATCGCAGGCTCGTTGGAAGGTTTATATACTTAATTATCACGATACCAGATTTGGTTTATTCTGTACATGTCCTAAGTCAGTTTATGGACAAGCCTAAAATACCACATTTGGATGTTGCACACAAGGTCTTGAGGTATATCAAGGCTTCACCAGGACAGGGTATTTTTTCTCTTCCACAAGCTCATTACATTTGAAAGCTTATTGTGATGCAGATTGGACTAGATGTAGAGATACTAGCAGCTCCATTACAAGTTATTGTGTCATGTTTGGCGATTCACCAATTTCTTGGAAAGTTAAGAAAAAAACTACAGTGGCAAAATCTACAACTAAAGCAGAATATAGGGCCATGGCTTCCACATGCTATGAGTTGACCTGATTGAGGTACATTCTCAATGATTTGCACATTAGTCATCCTCAGGCAGCTTTCTTGTTTTGTGACAACAAGGTTGCACTCCATATTGCATCTAATCTAATTTTTCATGAGCGAACGAAACATATCGAGATTGATTGCCATTTGATTAGAGAGAAGATACAAGAGGGTACTATTCAGACTGGGCATGTTGGAACACTACATCAACTGACAGATTTGTTCACTAAAGCTTTGAGCACTTATAAATTTGATAATCTTCTTACCAAGTTGGGTGTTACAAACATACACTCCAACTTGAGGGGGAGTGTTAAAGAAAGAAAGTCTACATATGTTACAGAATAGAAAAGTCAGTATAGAATATGTTAGGAAAGTCAGAATAGAATAAGAAGTCTTAGGTTCTTGTTTCCACAAGGTTAGGTCAGAATTAGTTTATATAAACTTGTATTCAGTCAAGGAATTATAACAATAATTCAATACAATTTTGCGAATATTTTCTTTTCAGAGATACATAAAAAATTAGGATCCATTAATTTTTCCTCAAGATACATGTTTGTATTTCAAGGTTCATCTGTGGGTTATTGTTTGAAGGGCATTTTGATAATCAATGTGAGCCTTTTAACAATCAACGCATGTCGACTGCTAATCCTAGGGGAGACTATAATAGTGATTAATGAAGGGATAACCTCTAAGTAGCTACATTTTTTATAGGGGCAAATCATAGATAACCCAATTAGATCGATCAAATTTCTTCTCCAATAGATTAGATGGAGTTTTGTATAGTTATTTATGTATTGTTCAAATAAAAAAACTATGTTGGTAATTAATTAATATATTGTCATTAATTAACTATGATTCAACACTCTGCCCCCCCCCCCCCCCCTTCAACAAAAATCGTGGCTCCGTCACTGTCTCCTTTGTATATAAATACAATCCCATCCTCACTGTTCCCTCTTCCAAACCAAAACTCATCTTTCTCGAGGGCTCCCTCTCCCTTTCTATTCTTGAGTTTTGAAAGGAGACTTTTTTTTTCTGAAAATTGAGCAGGGGTTATTAAAGGATCCTCGAACCTAAAGAAAAAGGAGCGTTACATTCGTAGATACTTTTTCCCGACACTATCCTCATACACAAAATTTTTTTCCAATTCTCTGCGAACAAACTCGGAGTGAAAAGTTCTGATTAGGGTATGCTTGGCTACTGATTGGTCTCTCGAAAGTGGTGAACGACCAAACCCCTAGATCAACGCCTGTACTTGCTATTACTTTTCTTCATTCTAGATGATTTTCGAGGAAAAACCTTGAAGTCTTTGAAGTAGTCCTGGTCCATCGTGTTTTTTGTTGGCATATTCCTCTTATCGAATCTTTTCGTTAATCGAATGTGGTCTGTCTTTAAATCTGACACTATTCTTGACCTGACGGTGTATTCATCCAAATCTTCTTCATCCGAATTGATTTCATCCGAATTGTGGGAATCGGTCTCCAGTTCGATTTCACTGTTAGCGTTACGAATCACATAGTCCACAATAGGCGGACTGAACTTCGAGTCCTTTTTTTCCTTCACTAAAGCAAAACCCGAGTGCGCAATAGGCGCCTGTGCACTTTTCCCGGGTACTAATTGGTCGTTTGGGCTATCGCCTACAATGGGAGCTTGAACTTCCATAATTGTTGGCATTGCATTGTCCTTTGTGTGTACTTTCTGTGGCATGCAATTACTACCTGAAGCCTCGACAAAATCTTGGTCAAGGGTCTCATTTTTATTAGGGATAGACTTCCCTATTTCATCGCCTAAAACCTAGGTCCCTTTGATCAAAACCTCTTGAGTCATCTTGGCGGAAACAAAACGTGATTGCTCTATTTTGATAGCAGCAACCGGCACCTGCATCTGCCCTGTTTTAGGTGAAAGAAAGTGCGTATGCACTGATTCACTGTCGTGACATCTTGCCGCAGATTGAAGACGCTATGATGTATCACAACTCCTGAGGTTCGTCGCCTTGTCAGCTTCACTAATGGTATAACCGGCCTCCATTAAAATGTCTTGGGTATTCTCATTAGAATGTTGCATTGTTTTCTTTGCCGACGTCTACAAAATCCTCTTCCGAGTTTTCATCACATAAAACACCAAACTTGTTGGCCAAACTGATTTTATCAACTTCCCCATCCCGTGATTTCCCTTTTTCTCCTACTTCTTGTTCACTTATGATTTCAGCTCCTTGAGAATCTTTCGCCCCACTAGTCCCTATTTTCTCCTTTGTTTCCATTGATTTTTTAGTAACCGGGACATACATTTGCTTCTTCGCGTTTTGTCCTTGAGACTCCTTGTATTGATTTTGAATTACTTTTGCCTTTTCTGTAGTCGTGCCTTCCTTATGATATTCTCCATCATCATTAGATTGTTCCTTCTTCATTTCCATAAGTTTCCTACAATAATCCCTCTCATGTCCAATTAATGAACAATGGCCACGGTATTTAAAACCAGGGTATTCTAGTTTCTGCCAATATCCGCCATATTTTGGACTCTCAAGCCAAATCTTATGAGGTAAAGGTTTAGTTACCTCCATCTCGACGCACATACGAGCAACTTTTGATCGAGCAAAATATCTAATGCCATCATCGATCTAAAGAAAATTACCAATCGAATTCCCAATCGCCTTCATAATTGCTGGGAGAAAAAAAGTGAAAGGTAGATTAGGGAGTTTGATCCATATTGGGGCCAATTTCGGATCCACCCGAAGGCTAAAACCAGGGTGCCAACTATAAATTTTATATCTAACGCCCCGAATAGTGAAGGAATCTTTTGAAAGCACTTTCTTAACTTCATCTTCCGATTGTAAATACACCACAACATGCCTTTGATCAATAAGACCCATAATGAACTCACCGGATATTCCCCAAGATCTATTAATGGAGTCTCTTGTCGAATCAGGCGAAGGCCGAAAACTTGAAAACTTCAACACCACAACATGATTAGACACGTGAGCCTCTCCCCTTGAGACATTCGAATCGGATAGCAATAGGCCGGGCTGCCCTTTTTTCGAAAGCTTGTGGAATCCATCGGTTTGTCGTCAAGATCACCCTTCATTGCTTTGCCTAGGACCTGCGCAAAGGAGCGCTTTGAAACCCCATCATCTTCCCAGCCAGCCACAGGGGAGTCCCCCTTGGCTGGCTGTGTCGCTGCCATAAACCCTAGCCGCTACCTAAACTTCAAGGGTAGAGATTAACTCCAATATGCTTGGAGCGGCTGTGATTAAAAGAAAACAACTCGAAAATAGTTTTCCAGTTTTACGCCTCTAAATCGCCTAATGTGAGTTGTGTTCGAAAGGAGACTTGACTTGAGGAGATTAAAATTAGACACCTAATCATGAATTCGATGACATCAACTAGTCACAAAGTTTTTCCTTACCATCAATTTCCTCCAACTGTCTTAGAAGGTTCAGAGTTTGTGCACGCTGACTGTTGAGCTAAATCAGAAACAAAATCAAGCCACATAACATTGGCTGAAACACTATCGACCTTGACTTGATTCTTATTATGTTTAACTTCATCTATAAACACTGGGTCATGCCCCTTTCAAGCCATATCTATCACACCACACCCCCCCCCCCCCCCCCCCCGGGCTCAACTTTGAAAATGTTGTTGATTTACCTATAGAATAGTGAGGTCCGATTGCCCCCTAAAAATTATGTATTTCTTCTTTCACCCCATTTTGCCCCCTCACATTTCCTTAAATGGTTGGTCCATTACTCCACTAATTCACATAATAATTAGTTTCCCCCCTTCCATGAGAATTTTGGCTCCACCCTTGGCTTCAAACATGAAGCCTTTGCACTTTGCACCTCCATTATAGTTCACCACTTAACAAATTCTATACTTTGGGATGAACGCCACCACTTCCACTCTACATCAACCTAAAAATTGTTATATAACATGACATACATTTGTTGCTAACATATCCTCTAATTACCCATGCATCCCCATCTCCACACTACATCAACTGGCAGATTTGTTCACTAAAGCTTTGAACACTTGTCAATTTGATAATCTTCTTAGCAAGCTGGGTGTTACAAACATACACTCCAACTTAGGGGGAGTGTTAAAGAAAGGAAGTCAATATATGTTATAGAATAAGAAAGTCAGTATAGAATATGTTAGGAAAGTCCGAATAGAATAAGAAGTCTTAGGTTTCCTGTTTCCACAAGTTTAGGTCAGAGTTAGCTTATATAAGCTTGTATCCAGTCAAGGAATTATAACAACAATTCAATACAATTCTACGAATATTTTCTTTTACAAGATACATAAAAAAATTAGGATCCATTAATTTTTCCTCAAGATACATGTTTGTATTTCGAGGATCATCTGTGGGTTATTGTTTGAAGGGCATTTTGATAATCAATGTGAGCCTTTTGACAATCAACTCATGTCGACTGTTAATCCTAGGGGAGACTATAATAGTGATTAATGAGGGGATAACCTCTAAGTAGCTATATATTTTTATAGGGGCAAATCACAGATAACACAATTAGATCAATCGAATATCTTTCCCAATAGATTAGATGGAGTTTTGTACAGTTATTTATGTATTGTTCAAATAAAAAAATTATGTTGGTAATTAATTAATATATTGTCATTAATTAACTATGATTCAACACTTCGCCCCCTTCAACAAAAATCTTGGCTCCGTCACTATCTTTTTTGTATATAAATACAATCCCATCCTCACTGTTCCCTCTCCCAAACCAAAACTCATCTTTCTCGAGGGCTCCCTCTCCCTTTCTTTTCTTGAGTTTTAAGAGGAGACTTGACTTGAGGAGATTAAAATTAGACGCCTAATCATGAATTCGATGACATCAACTAGTCATCAAAGTCTTTCCTTACCATCAATTTCCTCCAACCGTCCTAGAAGGTTCAGAGTTTGTGCACATTGGCAGTTGAGATAAATCAGAAACAAAATCAGGCCACATAACATTGGCTGAAACACTATCGACCTTGACTTGATTCTTATTCTGTTTAACTTCATCTATAAACATTGGGTCATGCCCCCTTCTCAATCGCCTTTCAAGCCATATCATTAGGTATAGTTATCACACCTCTAATGGACCAATTACCCCCCACCCCCCCCCCCCCCCCCCCCCCGGGCTCAACTTTGAAAATGTTGTTGATTTACCTATAGAATAGTGAGGTCCAATTGCCCCCCTAAAAATTATGTATTTCTTCTTTCACCCCATTTTGCCCCCTCACATTTCCTTAAATGGTTGATCCATTACTCCACTAATTCACATAATAATTAGTTGCCCCCCTTCCATGAGAATTTTAGCTCCGCCCTTGGCTTCAAACATGAAGCCTTCACACCTCCATTATAGTTCACCACTTAACAAATTTTGTACTTTGGGATGAACGCCACCACTATCACTCTACATCAACCTAAAAATTGCTATATAACTTGACATACATCTGCTACTAACATACCATCTAATTACCCATGCATCCCCATCACCACACACATACCCCCACAGAAGAGGAAGTGCTTACTGCTACCATAGACCGTAAAGAAGAGGGGAGGAGCATACGACAAGCTTTTGGTTGCTTATCTGCAGCTTAGACTGTTTTTTCCTTGGACTTATTGAAAGAAGAGCGGGTCATAATCAAGAGTGGGTCGTGGCTGGTTCTCACTTAACAACCTTTGAAAATATTGAATAGCTTCCTCCTTAATAGCACTAGGGTCCTCTATTCTAGAGCCATCCTCTTTTGTAATAGATACGATCTTACTTTTTGCATGATGGCTCTTAACTACTGGAAAAAAAAATGGTATTGAGATCCCGCCATTGCACCCTTGATTTCTACTTCAAAAAACTCTCATCAGCCCTATTGAGATCAGCATATACCTTAACGAACCGCTGAGGCAAAAGCATATGAATCAACTCTTTTAAATGAAGAAGATGCCACCACTAAAAAATAAAAGACGTCTAGCGGTGAATAAGGATTTTAAGCCTGAAGAATAAGATTATTTCAAATATACAAAAGTAGTCGATGACTAAAAGGCAAGTCCGACGGCAAGGGGTGTTGTCTGGTATGGAACCATAACAAGGGCAGAGGGGGTTATTTTCAAGTATCAGCTTTATTTTTCCTGGCTGAGTAGTTTCTAAAATCCCGAGAAGGGTGGTGGATGGGAATAGATAAGTAAGCATGCGAGTACATTGTTTCAGACGCCGAATACATTAAATCACCCACCGAAAACGCATAAGAATAATCTGATGAATCATACATAGCATAGGGATGAATCATTCCTAAGAACCAGAGTCCGCCGCATCCATAGACTTTTATACAATTTCAATTCGGAAGTTAAGAAAGCATAATTCAAGGTTTTTTTAATTGAGTAGCATAATCCGGCCCCAACCGCTTACTTTTATGGCGGAAATCTGTGGCCTATTGGCCAATGCTAAATAGTGTTTCATGTTCAATAATAACTTTTCCAGAACCATTTTCCTACTGTCTGAAGTAAGTACCAACTTTGCCCTGTCACACCCAATGTCCTCAAATGAGTAGAAGTCAATTTCTTGTGCCATCACAACTAGGATTCTGGGGAGATTGGCTTTTTATTTCAGTCTACAATGGATGACAACACCAACCTTTGCAACTGAATTGGCTTACAGACCAACAGTGCACACTTGCTTTTGTCACACACCTCGACATACATGCACACAGGCATCCTCGACTCCTGTGCAATAAACTGTCTCTAATGTGACAGAATAGATTCAAAAGTTAGTCATAAATGTGACTCTGGGAGGACAGCAGTTAATTTCAGTTCACAACAGATTGTATGACAACACCAATCTTCACGATCAACTGGCATACATACCAACATACCCAAAGCACATCAAACCAGACTACCCTGTGCAACTCAGTTCTTTATCACCATCCTAAAATAACTTCTTCAGGCACAAGGATGCATCACATTATCAGAAAATAACAATAGGATGCTCTACAGAAACAACCACATGATAAGAGAGGTAAGACTCAAATAACCAGTTGAAAGATTATGGCAGAAAAACAGAAAAAAATCAAAATCTCAAAAAATAAAAACATAAACAAGTGACCAAAAGACATGAAAAAAGATATGGCACAGAGCAAATAACCAAATGTAATCTATATTCTATTAGCATGCATTCAACACAAAAGCATCACAAATAGTACTGCCAGCAGCATCTCTAAAAACTACCAGAATATCCCAAAACTCTCAGAATTCAGCTCAACAAGAACATGAAAATAAATGACATAGTAACAGTAGCTTCACCACCGCCTGTCAAGCACCCAATGCTGTGAAAGGCTACTCATCGAAGGACAGGGAGACAGAATAAGAGTGAAATTATCAAAACTAGTAAAAAGGAGATCAAATAAACTGAACAGAGAAAACTCTCTCTAAGCATAATTTGATTCAAGTAAAGCAGATCATTCAAAGAGGCAATCTAACATAGAAAGAAATTCAGCAAAGACAGAAATTGACTTGCAACTCCGGTTTATCAGAGTGGAGAATATTAAACATCTAGAAATCAAGAAAAACAGAGAGAGAATGAAATCAAAGCGAATATGAAAATTTTTACGAAGTAAACACATGGAATCCACAAACATACAGTCTATTATCAACCAAAGAAAGATGGTTAGTATAGGCGAACATACATACAGTCAATTATCGACAGATTATCATATAAGCGAACGATGGATTACATATCAAGGACCTTTAGATCTCATAAGGCAGTAAAACGAATGCATCAATCGAAGAGAAACTAATCAGGATAACTAGATCAATCAAGCAAGCAAATCGATTCAATTCATGCAAAGAGAAGAGAAAAACGAAGATCGATCGATCTATCTTTTACATAAACATGGAGATGAAGAAGAGAGATCTTACCTTGCCAAGTAAATGAGCGAGCGAACGAACGAACCCTAGCCGAATGACCGAGAGGAGGATAGAATGTGATAATGGCGAGAGGAGAGTAGGGTTTTTAAGGTGTGCTCCAACACATGCATTTATAGGAAGGAAATCATACATAAGCCATTCCTCCACTTTTTCACTTTACCAAATTGCCCTTACCACGCAGAGAAAATGCTTTGTTCAGGGGGAGTGAGGCCAGTGCTATGTGCCAACCCGATGAGTTTGTTATACATGATCCAC
Source organism: Berberis vulgaris (assembly GCA_963556465.1). Classification (NCBI taxonomy): domain Eukaryota; kingdom Viridiplantae; phylum Streptophyta; class Magnoliopsida; order Ranunculales; family Berberidaceae; genus Berberis; species Berberis vulgaris. The sequence goes on from OY747136.1 coordinate 48,769,138, forward strand.
CAAAAAAAAGTTAATAATAATGAAGAAAATTTGTTTCACTGTGTTCCACCAACTTCGACTCAATTGCTTGTCATTTCAATTCAAGAACTCCTCTGATCGTGTGAGGCTTTATTTTTTGTGTGATTGCAACTCTCCACTTTCTTGTTTTCGTCTTCACCTTCTTTTATCTCAACTTTTCCTTAACAACTTCTTTTCATATACACCTTCTCCATCTCAACTTCTCCTAGTCAATCCCCCCTCACTTGACTTGAGCATTCATTAAACTTCAAGCAAATCTTCCTCTTTCACTTTGTGCATTTTGATATGGTATTACTCATCTCACTCTCTATGCATTCTCCTCACATCCTGCAACTTGATTATTTCAATTCCGGGATGATTTTTTGTCTTTAGGGTTTTATTTAGTTTGGCCCAACTTTATTTTTTATATAATTGAGTTTCGTCCCACTTTAATTTCAATTGAATTTAACCCTCATTTCCTAACAAATTTGTTAGGCCAACCACTCCCTTTAGGGCTGTCAATCGGTTCAAACGATCCAAAATTGTGCCGAAACCAAAATCGAACCGATCTTAGGTTCGATTTTTGGTTCAGCTTTCATAATTTAAAATAAAAAACCAACTCGATTCAGTTCTATTCTATTTTTTCGGTTTATTTCATCACAAAACGGTTCAACTCGATTTCGGCTATTCCAGGTTTTTTTAATCAAGCCATTCAGTTCGGTCTTTTCAGTATAAAACGATTCAATTCTATTTGGGTTTTTTTCATCAAAATCGGCAGCTTTAACATGTTTCTCTATGATTTTAAAAGCTTTCTAACATGCTTATTTGATGATTTCAAATTGAAATTGTTTACAGAGCTTGTTGTCTTGCATCATAAGTTAGAGACAGCTTCAGTTTACTACATCTACACCAAAAGATAAAGAAAAGATATTAATCTTTGTTAAATAAACAATAGAAACAATATAATAATAAGTGTAAAAATTAAAAATCAATTACCTTGTTCAATAGTTTCATAAAACTTCATCTCCTCAATAAAAGGCTCATGACGTAAGGCAACATGGTTACTCAAAAGCTGATTATGTAAAAAGTGACTACAATCAACATCATTTAAAAACTCCATCTCTTCAATACTCTCATAAAACTCCATCTTCTCAATAGAAGGCTCATGATGTAAGGCAACATGGTTAATCAATTACCTTGGTAATTACCATCATGTAAAAAGTGATTGCAATCAGCATCATTTAAAAAGAGTTAGCAAAGAAGAAGGAACAAACTACAAAGAACACAGTACAACCAATATGGAACAATTAACTTGGTTCATTTAAACATATGAGAAGAAGGAACACAACCTCACAAAAATAAAGCAGAATGAAGAGGGACACACATTCCCTACCCTTCCGCCTTCATCTTCTTCAAAAACAGATGAAGTGGGACACACAAAAACCCACTCTCACAGTCCCTTCTTCCTCGCACCGACTTGCAACCACCAACAACCTGCGAAGTGCAAACAACCCCCACCCTACTTTTCTTCGGACGCTCAAGCAAGACGACCAATACGCCCTCATTGAGTCACTTGACCGAGCACATTACCAACAAAGAGAAAGAGGACCATTATCATTTTAATGGAGAAAGAACTTGAAACGAAGAAGTCGAAGAATAAGAAGAATAAGAGCTGGAGTTTTTAGGAAACCCCATTGAAGCTAGAAATCAAGAAGAAATAAGATATTGACGGGTTGAATTACTTACGTGGTCTTGAGAAGATACAAATCCTTCTTCTCTGGCACTCTTCAAATGCTCCAGAGTTGAGACCTTCTCTATGATCTCTGAACATCAAAAGAAAATCAAAGGGAGTGGATCGTAGCGATTGAGATAGAGAGAAGTAGACGAAGAAGAAATTAGAATGAGGAGTAGATGATCAACAAACCTGAAGATGAGGTCTCACGAGCTCTGTAATATAAATCTTAACATATCTGAGATCACAAGAGCTCTCTCTCTTTTGTCTCTTCGCTATCTCTATAAAGTTCTGATGGCAACAAGTCCTTCAAGTCGAAGAAGATCTAAGATCGAAGGGAGTGGAAATTTGAGATAAAAGGTGGAATGAGAGGAGAAATGAGGGAGGCGGTGGAATGGAAGGAAGATTGAAGAGGGACTGAAGGAGTGAAGATTTAAAATGGCTTTGAAAATAGAAATTACTGATTAGGGTTGCGATGGTAATTGGGTAAAAATTATTGATATACTGTTCGGTTCGATTATTTTGGGTTTCAAAATACCAAAAATCGAACTACATTCGATTCGGTTTATGTTTTTTTTTCGGTTCGATTATTTATGATTCAATTCAACTTGATTCGACTAGTTCGATCGGTTTTCAAAAACCAATTATCAGCCTTAACCCCCTTCTCTCCACCTCCTTTATATCTTGGGATTTGTGTCATCATTGCCACTACCACCCTCTCTGGCATCCCCTCCTCTTTTCTTTCTCTTTTTCTTTCTCTTCCTCTTTCTCTCAGTTGAAGATTGCATGAGGAATGGAAATTGATATAGGATGGTCTCTGGTAGTGGTGGAAGGGGATCTCGTATTTGAAAGAAAGAAAACAAATGGAAAAGGGGTTAATGTTGGTGATTTATATTGGTAGGTAAAAGTGTCAAACAACTTCACATTAGCTCCTAAAAACAAACAACTTTTTATTTTACAGCTTCAAAGCAACAACCCATTCAAAAGCAAAACAAACAATTCATTCAAAAGTTCGTTCAGAACTTGTAACTCCAACTAGAAATTAGATTCTAAGCACTTAAAAAAAACACCACCTTAATTTATTAGAGATTTAAAGGATTGTAATTTTAGACTTGGTTCACGCAAACATTATTTTATAGTGGAGAATAGTATGCTTAACAATTTTTCTTCATAATTTATATTTTATTTCAAAGAAATGACGAAACACGTGTACATGTAAGGAAATGAAAGAAAAAAAAAACATATAACATAATCAAGTGACACAATCATATATCCATATGAAAAAAGGAATTAAAAGATATATCTAATGTGACGACAAAAATGAGTTAGAAATATGAATTCATGTATGGTGTTGAATTAAGAGAAAGTATTGGCACTTCATCCGCCAAGAAGTATTAAACAAAACACAATTATTCATAAGTATACTCTAGAAAATCGCCAAATACACATTTTATTTCCCACTAATAATACCACTCAAAAGGATTGCCTATGCAGCTACATAAATCCATGGACATACTAATATTTACGTTAATGAGAGACTTTAAGACATAACAGACTCGATTATAACAAACTCGATCATTACAAAACATATTCATCACACTCACGCCCACATCCCACCAACTTCAAAAGAAGGCTATGGGTAGAAAAAGCTAGCTCCCGAAGGATAGATAAACAAAATTCTTATTTTCCTTGAACACACAAAGAAAGTTCGCCATGCTTGCTTAAAATCCAAATGTGCTTCCACCCTAGTTGGATGCTTTGTTGCAATAGATGGTTGACCAACTTGAAACCCAGTTGCAAATGTCCATTGAACATCTGCGTAATGACCATTCATGAATATAGCTTTGTTATTGTCATCCATAATTGTAGCCCCACGAAGATAATTTTCCTATGTTGTCAGTAATTGTTGTCTAAACATACATAAACCAACATAGAAACTTAACTACTGATTATTTGCCCTACATTGAATTATACATCAATCTATTAACTTATTGATCTCAAATCTTACCGCAAGTGCACAGTTTATTGAGTAAGAAATCGACAAGTATGGGTTGAATCCCACAAGAAGGACTAATATTTGAAAACCAATTTTATAAATCAACTTATCATACCTAACCTAGTAAAATAAAGAAGTTGATGAAAAAATAAAACAAATATAAAAATAAAGACAACTAAGATTCTGTATAGAGTTTAGGGCTCTGAGCTTACCATCATGGATTGATGACACCCAAAAGACTATTGTTAAGCTATCCACTCTATTTCATGCTAAATACAACTAAGAGGGACTCTCGTCCTCTTTTTCGGTAAATGATTTAACTTTCAAATCACTTATTTCAAGCCTTAGAATAATCATCAGAATGTAGGCTTGTTGAGAACATATGAACAGAAATATATCTAATTTAGGAGTTAAATGTGGAAACATAAAATATGAGATGAATCCAACTAGTTGAAACACAACTCATCTAACAGTTTCATATATAAATATTAAAGAGCCAAAGTACTAAAGCAATCTAACTACAACATTATTCTCAAATTAAATGCATAAGACATAGAAAAAGAAAAATTTTAAATAGCCATAATGGGGTTATATCCCATGGGGTTCACCACACCCTAACGTGGGTTTACTCGGTCATGGTAGAACCTTGGCCTTAAACAAAACTAAACTCTCAAAAGCTCTATAACTATTCTCCAAAATATTTTATCCAAAGTGTCTTTTATGAGCTCGAAGTATTTATAGGTGAAGAATTGTAAGACTATTATATGGTTAACATGAAGATGTGTAGGGATAATGGGGTGATTTGTAATTTGAGCATGCACATGGGCTTGATGGAATTATGGGGAGTTTTTTTATGAATAAGAATAGCAAAATGTGCATGTGAAAGGTAGCAAAATGTGCATGTGAAAAGTGGAGTAAAATATGGAAAAGGGTAAAAGTGAGAGTTAAATAAGGAAAAGTGATTTGGATGTGAATTATACAAATAAGGAAATGGGTAAAAATGTGAGAATGGATAGTGAAGTTTGACTTAACACTTTTGGAGTTTATAGAGATTTTTTTGGCTATGAAAAGTTAGTCATATGGATGTCCAAATCTTCATGTTGATTTTCTCGAGATCCGTAGATGGTGATGTTTTGTAGGCTTACTTCATGAATCGTGGGCTTGAAAATCTTTAGTCTTTGACAATGCATGTGCTAACTTCCAATGAGCTTTTTAGTTGTTTAACTTAGTCTTATTGTGCCACTTTGTGTATTTGAGATTAGGTCTTAGATTTATACAAAATACACAAAGTACACGTAACGAGATATTTTTATTAGATAATTGAATTTAAAGATAGTATATTTAAAATTTCTTATTTATATGATTATCATTAACACCTCCATAATTTTGAGAACACTTCACACAGTACCCACCTAGGTAAAATTATACATGTCACCCATTTGATTTTCAACTCATAACTCAAATTTGATGCCTTTGGCTTTGTTCTTTCTAAAATTAGATTCATTACTGTAATCATAAATAAATAACTAAAAGAATAAATTTTAAACTTTTAAAAAAATAAACTCAAATAGCTTGTGAACAAATCCATGTTAAGGTTGTCATATACCCCAATGAACACGTAAACGTAAAAACACTTAACGTCCCCACATAAAGCTGTCAATTCTGCCAAATAACCTATGACACAGTGTAGAAGCCAAGATTCAAAATGTTGTCTCTGCATATACATACAATTCTTATAGGGCATTGCAATAATAATCATTCACAATGAATAATAAACATAAAACATGAAAATTAAAGTCATTACTATGTTGTAAGAAAACAAAGGCACACCAAAGTGTATTAAGCTCTTTATTTATAAATTTACTCAATTGAATATGCACATTGTCCTTATCTGTATCAGTTGGAAGCAACTTATCTATGCAATTGTAAAGTGTTTGCTTAATATCAAATTTTGGGTGCCCAATGATTAAACTTCACTCGCAGGTTGAGAAAATAAGTTGCAGCATGGAGGTCCCTATGCAATTAGGCATCTCACTTCTTATCAATGATATCTTATATCTCTTTGTACTTGGCCAACTCATTGTGATCTCCTCTTTTGTTTTAACCATTACATTATACAAGAAACCCATAAAAGGAGTTTCCTTTGAATCTACTATCCTCAATATATGGAGTAAAGGCTTTGTAGCCTTCAAAGACTAGGTGACACCAGGCCAAAAGTTATTGTCCCTCAATATTATTTTTCTTATGGCCTTTCCTTCAGCTTGCTTAGCATATTGACTCCTTGTCCACTTGCTGGATGCAAACATTTCCTCCAACTTTTGTCAATTCTTCTTAAAACTTTCAAGAGTCAAGCATCCTATGCCAAACCTATAGTTAAAGGTCATAAATGAACATATAAGTATTGTTATTGTTAAAAACTTAAAATAACATAAAATACAAAAGTATTTATTGTTATTTACCTAGTAGGTGTCAGGCGAACCAAATCTCTTCCCGTTAAACTCCTCATCAAAGTAAGTACCCATCCATAGTTGTATATGTAATTGCTAACTCTCTTGGCTTTGTGATAGGTATTGACAAGTGTATGCAAGCTAAATAAGTCCCCAAGCATCAGATCTATGCAATGATTTGCACATGTTGTCCAATACAAATGTTTCCTCTTCTCTATTAACTTCTTTCCAGCATCTTTATAGTTAGTTGCATTATCAATGACGACTTGAACCGCATTCTCCTCCCCCACCTCCTCAACAACATCATCAAGAAGCTCAAACAACTCATTTGCATCCTTTACAATATCTGAGGCATCTACACTCTTAAGGAACATAGTTCTTTCAGGATTATTCACAAGAAAATTAATGAGTTGGCGACCCCTCATGTCTTTCCAACCATCAGACATGATTGTAATTCCCGTGTGAGACAATGTTTTTTTGACATCGTCGACTATCACATCAGTTGACTTCACTTCTCCTTGAGGATCCAAGTACTTAGCTCATGAGCCGATGGTGGTTTCACACAATTTCCATTGTTGTGAGTTGCATATTTCGAAACCGATAAAAGCATACTTGCAAAATTATTACTAATTGAAACATTGAAGGGAATTTCATTTTCAATAATAAAAAAAACGCCCAATATCTAGACAACTTGGTTTCTATACTTTCTTACATTGATTGGTCGTGGTCTCACTTCTTGTGTAGATCTACCTGGATCCACGTCATTAGTACCCACCACAAACCTATTTATTTCCCCCCTCACTATGTCATCAGAAAATGGGTTGGATCCACGACCACTACTAGGATCGGTGGCACTGGCTTCAATCACATTTCCTTGATAGTAGGAACCCCTAATAATTATAAATTCAGTGTTTTGTCTTTTATTTATCTTTTGTCTTTCACCGACCTCAAGTGAAGCCTTCACTTCTCAGTAGATTTCATCTAGTACATTAGGACAAGGTCGTGCGTCCTTACATGTCTTTGCTAGATGATTCTTCAATCTATGCACTCCCCCCTTGAGCATTTGGCTACAATAATTACATTGCACGTAACTAATCCTTTTTCTAGGAAGTGGGACCTTAATGCCATGTTTTTTCAACATGGGTCATTTACTCCATCACTCGTATTCTTATGTGGTGCAATCTTCAACTACAAACATGAAATTGATTAAAGAAATTAAGTCACCCCATTCTTAAACAAAATGCATAAGTGTAAAATAACATTATATAGGAATTAGGAAACTTTGAAACTAAAATTTGCAGTCTATTCCCTTCAAAATGGAACACATAAACATGATAATACAAAGTTTATGAACAATCAAACATGATAATATTCACAATTGCAGTCTTGCAGACTTGTTCTATTTATTTTATATATGAATCATGAATGAAACTAAAACATGATCAAAACTGATAAAAATGAAAAACAAGTTCATAGAAAAAAAATAAAAATGATCTAAGGACTGATCAATGATCATCGTTTATGTTTGTGTTTTTTTTTTTTTTTTTGCAGATTTGAGAATCAATTGAAATAGAGCGAGGGGAAGAACTGAAGATCAAAGAGATGAGATGATCACCTGAACACTAGTTGGTTGGACTCAACTCTCGGCGGAGACAGTGCAACAGTCTTAACAATCTCTACAGAGACAATGGAGCTCACCTGCAGCTGCAAGGTTTCAGTCTTTTAGGAAAATAGATGAAAATTGAAATCATGAAACTAAGAATAAATAGAGGAGGAAAAAAGATCTCGGATAAAGAAAAACAAAAGCTTAAATTGCAAACGAAAAATAAATATATAAATAAAAACAATAAAATGGTTTTGTGCTTACCCTTCCTCTTCTTCTTCTTTGAAGCAATGAAACGAGGAAGGGAATACATAAGGAAGGTGGGTTTGGTACTTTGGTTAATGATAATTTGGTCGAGAGAAAGGAAGACAAAACGATCGACTGTTGTCGGCTATACTCGATGGATGCAGCTTGTGGGTGGCTTATTCATCTTCAGTCTTTTTCCCTATTTTTTTCTTCTTCTGCTTCTCTGAAACAATGACTATTGTCGACAATACTCGATGTAGCTTGTGGCTTCTTTTTCAGTCTTCTTCTATTTCTTCTTATTCTTTCTCTTCTTCTTCTCACAAACGAACTGTAAAAAATTCGCAAACGCATACTAAATTAAGTTTCGATTTGGGGGGATCATTTCAGCTCTTAGATCATTTTCCAGATCTGCAAAAAATTAGATATCAAGATTAATGTGACTCATACGCCTTAGAACGAGTTGACTTGCTCCTCAAACACTTTTTTAAACTGTGGCTTCGCCTGATAACAATCTAAAAGAAGAAACTCTAAAGTTATCGCCATCATATTTTCCATATTGGTGTAGTCTTAAAATATTTGACAAATTTTTAGGCATTGCACATTACAAAGTTCATAAATTGATTCATTTATTTTCTATAAAAAATAATAAATAAAAACAAAAATCTTTACAAAGTTTTAGTATGCATTATTTGTGATATGACATGCAATGCGAGATCTAATTTTGATGATGATTGGCCCACAATAGATGATATAACTACACGTTACATTAGGCTTTATAATAGTAATTGAAAAGATTCAAATACGAACTTAATGTTTATAACTCAATAGGTTTCAGACCTTTCAGATACAAATATATGAATGAAAACTTTTTTAAAAAATACTTTGTAAATTGAATCAAATCCCCCTAGCCCATTTTTGTTTCTTTTTTAAAATTATTGGTTGTCATTGTAATCTCTTTCGGACGCAATGTTATTTTTAAAATCATAAGATCTAAAAAAAAATAAAGAGAAATAATAAGATAGATAAGACAATTTTTTTTTTCATTTTTTATTTTAATGATTGAATTAGTGAATGGTATCAACCTCCATTGTTGCCAACCTTTTTCAAACAAACAACCTATTTACCACAAGATATTTATATCAATGACGACAATTTGGAAACTATAACGACAATGAAAGCCATTAATATGATAGAAATTTTTTTGCCACATGAAGAAAGCTCATGATTTGAAGAAAAAAATAAAATCAATTAAACATTGCACTCTATGACATGGCAGCTTGTGTACCACACAATTAAACATTGTGATATCCAAAGTTATTATGATGATGACACATATGTTCTCACGTTATTGAGTATAAAATCTGAGTCACTGTAGAAGTATTCCTGAATCTAAAGCTGTCTAACGTTGTTTTCAATGGATTTCATTCATTCTCATCTTTTACCCAACCTAAAAAAACAGGGAGTTCTATTCTTTACACCTCATCTGCAACCCCAACACAGAAGCTTCTCACCCGTTCCAACCCATCTTCACCTCCGTACAAAAACCAACACAAGGTAAAATAATAATAATAATAAATAAATTAATTAATTAATTAAAAAATCTATGTATTGATTTCGAGTTTTATAAGTATTTTGTTGAATTGTAATAAAACTTATATCTCAACTTGTTGTAGTTTGTGATCAAAGTACTCATGCTTGATAACAAGTTGTATCTCTGTGAGATTTCAATTTTATTGAATGGCAAAACTGATTTTTTTCGTGCACATGCAATGTCTTTTTTACTTATAGCAATAAACATCTACATACTATTGAAAATAAATTGTAGAATCTGAATAAAATACTATATATATATATTTGCTCACAATACTATTTGAAATACAACACGTAATTTGTTGAATTGATATTGATAATAAATTGTAAAATCTGGATCAAATAATATATGTTTTGCTCACAATACTATCAAATTTTGAAATGCAACCCATAATGTGTTGATTGTTATTGATAATAAATTGTAGAATCTTAATCAGATAATATATGTTTGCTCCCAATACCATTAAATTTGAAATGCAGCCTGTAAGGAATCACCAATTCTTTCTGAGGCTCCCACTTAAGAATCATCTCTAAATAAATGTTGACATATCCTTGTTGATAGTTGATGGAGAAAAAAGGCAGGGCTAGGAATCATTTTTAGATATTGTAATGGGGAACTTCACGCACTATGAGGATCCTGATGAAAAATGTGTTGCTAGAAGAAGTTGGGTGCTCACTCGAAGAACTTTCTTCTTCAACATTAGAGATGTATGGGACTGCCCAGGCCACCAAGTGTACACTTGAGTACATTTCGACCTATGGTGGAGTCTTTAGTAATAAATGATGTCTTTTATACAGTTAATGACATTAAGAAGATATTGCACGAGCTTTGTTGAAGTAACAACGTAGGCGACAATAATGGAACAAATAAAGGAAAAATGTATACATACTCTGAGTTTAGCGGATTGGCAAAAAATATTTTACTGAAATAGCACGAAACACACAAGGGAACTATAATTATCAATATAAGGATCCGGATCTCAACAAGCTTGCAGATACTGTGGCGAAACAGGTAGCTAAGCATGGTAAGACTTAAATGCAGATCTGCACCTAAGTAACTTAAGGCAAAAAAAAGCATAATCGATATTGCATTATTTTTAATATTTTGGTCAATCATTAATTAATGACGTACAAAATTTCAAATAAGAAAACACACACACACATATATATAATCTAGATTTTGTTAAATAAAAAATAGGTGTTCGAACTATACAACTATTGTCATACTAGCAATTAAACTATGAATGTTCCTTTTGACTTTGACCATACAATTTCATTGATATAAAATATAGTTTCAACATCTCAATTTTGAATGGAAATAAACACTTGCGAGCCTATGAAAATTTTTTATAGAGCAAAACCAACATTTTCACTATTCATATGATTTTAGTAAACCAAATTAGATAAATTAAAAATGTTCAAAAAATAAAGTACACAATTCTTTAAATCAAAGTTTACACATCTATTTGCAAAATTTGTAAAAATTTATTGAACGATAGTATGTTGTTGCCTTGTACTAATTTTGAAATCAGGTACAGTGAAACTCAAACTCAAATATCAAGTAAATTATGTCGACAACCTAAGATTAAGAAAAAAAAATCAATAATCATAATTGATAATTACACCAGGACATGCCAACTTTGGTATAAAATGTTAAGATAACAATGGAATTCAAGTCAAAGTTAAAGGAGTCAACTTAGGGCATAGATGCTTGTGTGTATCGCATATTCCCACCATTGATGGAAATCTGACGCCTCAAATCCGACACAAAAAGTCTCAATCGTTTTCTCCTCCCTCGTCTGTCTCCCAAGTTCATCTTCAGTTCGTAGAAAATCTCTCATCCTCTCTGCCTCTTCCATCGCAGAGAATATATCTTCTTCTTCCAAGGATTTCTCTCTTTCGCAAAGGATTCATCTCCCTTCTTCCTCCAAGGACCTCTCTTCTTCATCGATTTTCGTCTAGGGTTACATACCCATCTTACTCGAGCATTCCAGCGCCCAATATATTGATCGATTCAACTCCATTGTAGATATTCCATCAAAGGTGTTGACTTGATTACCTTTTGTTTAGTTTGTTGTGTTGGTTTGTGTTTCTTTATTTCATTTGGTGTCTACGTATTTTGATTTTATGTTATTTTAAGATATGGATATGTAGAAATTTTGGTTTTTGGGTTTTCGGCTGAGTAAGTATCTCAATTTATGTTGTTTTTGAAGATAGGTATGAAGAAATTTTGGGTTTTTAGGTTACGGGTATGTTGAATTCTGTTGTTTGGCTTGTGTTTGGTAGTTTGCTATAATTCCGACAATGGTTTCAAATTTTTGGTTGAGACGGAAATAACATTGTTGAACAAATTGCATATAATTCAAACATTGATGTTGGATTCTTCTTCTTCTCTGTTTGTAATTTGTTGTGGTTGAAACCGTGTTTTGATTGATGTAAACATCTTATTTAATGCTTTTGCTAAGTTGTTTATTGATAAGGTACGCATTATGGGTCTTACCAAAATTTTATTTCATATTTATGCAGCTGGCAAGTATATGTTTCTACACCAATTGGAAAAAATGTGGAAGTGCCCTATTACCTAAGGCAAAAAAAGGAGTTCACTCCTAAGCAAACGGTGAACTTGATGGTGCAATTCCTCTTTTAGTTATAGTGCATATGTTGTTTCCAATATGGAAGAGCTTCCCTCATTCTTGTGAATGAATCTTACCGAAACTTAAATCATTGTGATCTTATGGCATATGATAACTTGTTACTTATGATTTCCACGCTTTTGTGACTTGTGCCATAGAATAACGTAAAAATCCATATTATCATTTTTTTAATATAATCTTGTGAATTCCCAGGATCTATGATCGGATAGATTGACTTGCATTTTCTTTTCTGTAATTTGAGTAATTGCCTACTTGTTTATAACATATAATTAAACTTCACAATTGTGATTGTATTGAAAGGTGCCTGGTTTGTTGGGATCACTCTAGATGCATAAACATGCAACCTTTTGTGTAGTCGGTTTTTTTTTTTTTTTTAATCATCATCTTGTATTTCGAATTTGATTGGAGTTTCTGTAGTCTCATGTTATTGTTAGTATTTCAGGGGTTGCCTGTTGAGGAAGAGTGATGCACTATTTTACTAGCACATAACTTAATACCCTAATCTGTAGTCGTAGTAAAGAATAAGTAGAGATCGTTCTAGATCGCAGATTAGAGGGTTCACAAACTACACTAAGGGTAACTAAAAGATAGCTAACAATAAATAAGAAAATGTTGGGGGGATTGGATTTTTCTAATTTTAAACTAAGAAAATTACTAAAAAGATTATTGTAAGACTAATAAAATATAAGGGAATTAGATGATGAAAAATTAGCTAAGGACTTTATGTCCAAACACCGAACATATGCTCATGAACTAATCTCCAATAATTCATTTACTAACTCGTGAATGACAATGCTCAAGATTAACCGTGACCGCACTGCATTAACCTTAATTTCCCAAATTCGTTGAATTATACTTAGCGTCGCTTTCAAACTATTCTTTTCATGTAATCTAATCAGGACTGACAAGGTAGATAAACAATCCAAGATCATTAAGTTTTATGGAAAAATATGAGCATTATGAACAACATCTTGTTCTTAACCCATGTTTTTACTTAACCTTACAAATGTTCCTTGGTATTTACTAGTGAATATAGGATTATAATTATTAGGTGAAACTCTTCTATACTTTATTACCAAATCCTAGCACGCTTACTAAGTTAGCCACCTTAAAAAAACATACAAAGATAAGTTCTCTATAAAACAGTCAAGCAGAACACATTGACTAATTAGCAAGGAAATATTGAATCTAATTAATTCATAAACACGTGTCGGGGCTTCGAATTCACCCTAGCTAAAAAAAAGGTTTAGCTAGACATTGTCATTATGATTGAACAACAATTCATAATTAAATATTAAACCAAAATAAGGAAAAGAATAAGAATGAACTTTATCGCCTGCGTGGCGGTGGCGAATAGTGGATCATGTGGGTGCGGATCGCGTGTGAAAAGATGGCTTTTCTTATTCTTCTTCTTTATGATTTGCTGCTCATATGGTGAGATAATAGAGTTGTCTATGTCTGTGTTGTGATTTTGGCGAGAAAGATAAACTATAAAAGAGTTAGGAGGTGATGATGGTTGCTGCTATAGGTGGCGATGGCGACTCTGATTATCGACGAACAGAGAGTGGGAGAGATGGCGAGATTGTGGTGTGGTTGTTTGTTGTGAGAGAAGGACGGAGAGGAAAAAGGGGATCTGATAGCGAGGTGCAATTGGTGGAAGAATGTGATGGCTTGCAAAGGGGATGACTTTGAATGGCTGTTGTGAGAAGGCGGATGTTGGCTACGAATAGATAAAGAGATATGGACCAGGCAAGACAGTGCTGGTTTGGTGAAGGAAAGGTCTATGCTTGGCGATCAATGGTGAAAGGTGAGAAGGGTCTGATGGTGGTGATGAATGACGTCGATTGCGAAAGAGATGGATAGATTGTGAAGGGCTGAATTGCGAGCGGGGGTTCGTGCATGACTATGGATGGAGGCTGAGAAGGGAGTGTGAGCTGAGTGATCTCTTGAGACCCATGTATTGTTTCCTTCAAAAATGTTTTCTCTAGGTTTCCTTGTTTGTGCATTTTCCTTGAGTCTTCCTTATTCAAACTCACCTTTTAACTTCTATCTTGGAATTCTACTATTTCAACCTACAAAACCACAAAATCATAAATTACTACAAAAATAACATAAATTAGCGAAGAAAGTAAAGAAATAATACAACATTAAATTGCATAAATATACACTTATAAAATTTCCCCACACTTAGTTTTTGCTACTCTTCGAACAAATCAAAGAAACAAAAATAAAGATTCAATGACTCAACCTAAACTTTTCAACATTTGTCTCAGAGATTTTTCAACGGATAATAATGACATAGTGGGATTCTTTACAAACACAAGGTAAAGTTCACATCATTTGAAAACTACTACACATTCATAGATATGAAAACCCACAACTAAATCAACCCATGCAACGGGTGAAGCTCAAACACATGAAAAAAAAGAATTAACCCAAAAGTCTCATTGGATGCACTTTTTTTTCACTAATTGTCTGGTTAAATCATTATTCCTATTTTAATTATATTTGAGAGGATTGATGTAAAAGGGAAACAAATTTCTCACATACGATATAACAAAACAAAAATGCATTTTCTAACTTTTTCTTTTTCTTTTTCTTTTTCTTTTTCTTTTTCTTTTTCTTTTTCAGACATATGATCTCAAGGAAGGAATGTTACTACTTGAATGCAAAAACTAGTGACACCATACGATAATACCTCATTTGAATCTCCACATCGTGACATTGCACAACACACTTAATCAAAATGTCTTAATTCAGGTTGTAATGGGGCTAATGGATCAAGGAAAGATAAAAAAAATGGATAATGAAATTACAAAGGCTTAAATAAATGGTGAAAGCGTGCAATGAAAAGACATTAACAATGAATCACGTGGTTCAAGATATATAACGTAAATGCAACATCGATACATCAGCTCATGCATGAAACAAAAGAGGTGCTACTGATAATGAAGACTTCTCAGCCATTTTTTTGTTTGCACTGAAAATGAAAAGAAATGGATTATCTGTATAGTACAGAAATATTGAATGAGTATAGACAAGGGCACTGTTATATCCCTTTTGTAGCTTTGTACTAATCCTCTTTTTTATTTTTTTTAACAAAACTTTTCTTATTTGGCAACTCATTTCTTCTTGAATTGTCTATCTTAGGGCCTTCCTCCATACTTGTTTTTCAACAAACCTTGAACCATAATAACACTACAACAAAAGTCCTCTTTTATAGCATTTCATAATAGCATTTTTCACACATTTGTTATAAAAGCCAATTTTTAGTTCCTATTGAAATCAGAAAACGCTATTAAAATTGGGCGGGATTTTAAAATGCTGAAGGCGCTCGCTCAAATATTGACATCGTGTGATTCTCCACTCCCTCCAACCTACAAACCTGCATCGACATCCTTCTCACGTCTCTCTCTCCTGCAATTCTCCTCCTCCATGTCTCCCTCTAATGTTGACATCCTTCTCATGTCTCCATCTCCCTCTCATGTTGACATCCTGCATCGACATCCTTCTCATGTCTCCCTCTCCTGCAATTCCTGTGTTGCTCTAGAGAGTAGGAAACGAAGCAAGGACGACAACAACAACTGTCTCTCTGTTGCTATTTGTTGCAGATCTGGTTTGGTTTGAGTGTTTGAAGTAAAGGTACCTCTCTCTCTACTCCTTTCATCATCTTATTCTTCTTGTTCATTTCGATCACTTTTTCTCTATAACCCAAGCTCCAAAAACATGCCCAGACAGATTTTAACTTAGGGTTTCTATTGATTGTAGAAGATTCGGGTTCGATCAAGCATGAATTTGTGACACGGATGATGATCATCTGTGTATTGCAGAGTTTATAGCACTTCTCATAAATCCTCAATTTTTCGTGCACCCTTTGATGATCTAAGAAAGGATGCCTAAGCCAAATTAAAGTATGGTTTGCACTGCTGATGATCTATTGGAGTGGAAGGATTTTCCTAAAGGGCTTAGGATTCTTCTCCTCGACGAAGATAGTAGTTCCGCTAAGGAAATAAAATCTAAGCTTGAAGAGATGGACTATATTGGTTAGATTCTCTTTAAGTTTTTTTAATGTCCTCTTACCTTGAAGTACATATCAATTTCTCATTCTTGAAGCTAGTGAGTTATCTGTTTGCCTTTTGCACTCTTCTCTAAGCCTTATGGTATGTGATCATACATGTCTTTATCTTGAAAAGTTACCTTCGGTTCCCATTACTTTAGAATAGTCATATGCAATTCTCACTAAACAATTTGATTACCATATCTAGTTTTAGTTGATAAAATAAAAAAGAGTTGTAGCACTACAGTTTTAAGTTCTATATCTTTCTTCATGATACTAAAAGGATGCGTAAATAACATTGTTTCATAGAGTTTGTGGGAAATTGTTACAAAGCTGTTCAACTTAAGTTTTTTCATAAGGGGCTTCCATTTTATGACATTGTCTTTGGTTGCCAGATACATGTTTATGATTTTTAATACTAATCTTATTAGTAGTTCTCCAATATTTGTGCATCTATGAGGTTTGCTCCATGACTCCTTATCAGTTTTGTATTATTAACATCATGTGCAATCTCTACAGTCGCCATATTTTGCAATGAGAATGAAGCATTGATAGCAATCTCAAGAGAACTTGAGAGCTTTCATGTTGCTATATTAGAGGTAAGGAAAGATTGAAAATCCTGAAGTTCAGACATTGAGATTTGCATACACATTCAGCATGTCCATTAATCATGTTACTGGAATTGCAGGTAAGCACGGGCAATCAGCATGGATGTTTCAAGTTCTTAGAAACAGCTAAGGACTTACCCACCATCAGTAAGAATCAAATTAGATGTATTTCAAGTTATACACTATTGCTCTAATATACAATGACACAAAATTCATCAATGTCAATTAGTGTGTAACACAAGAATAAGAGGATTTCCTTTTGTAATGATATTTCAATCAACATCTATTGCCAAAGTAACTCATATGGAATTAGTGACTTCAAACATTCAGTGTCTAAGCACCATGATGAAATGCATTGCAGTGAGTTTTCTGATATATCCTCTTATTTTACCCTAATGTATTAATTTATAAAATATAATTTTTTCAATCTATTCTGAAAATGCGTTATTCTTTTAGCTTGGTGCAACTAAGTTCCTTCCAAAACCATTATCTGAAGACAAACTCAGAAATATATGGCAACATGTCGTTCATAAGGTCAGTCTCAACTATAGTCCTTTCCAATATGTTGCACTGAATGGCAACACCTCGTTCATAAGATAAAGAAGATCTAAGCAATTTGTCCTAAACAGGCTTTTAATGGTAGAGAAAGTGTCGTCCTGAAATCATTGAAGTCAATAAAAGAGACCGTAGATTCAATGCTTCAGCTCCAACAAGACAGTAATGAAGCTGATAATAAAAACTTGCTAGAAACTAATGATTCCTGGCAAGCCCATGAATGTGACCATGAGCAGCCAACCATAAGTGATAGGTTTCCGACACCTTCAACTCCAAAGTTAAAGCAAGGAGGCAGATTATTGGATGATGGGATTGCCAAGACCTACCGAATTGCTCATTGGAAAAAGAGCGTGGGGATCTACAGGAAGCATCAAAATCAGTAGAAACTACTTGCAACAACTTAGTTGCAGAAACTAATTGTAACACTTCAGTCGCAGAAGTTAGTATTGTGGGACGCAGAGTTGATGTTGTCAAAGAGGAGGACTCACTTAAAGTATCTAAAATTGGAAGCAGTTTATCTCAGCAACTATACAAGGACAGTATAGTCAACTCAAGTAGTGAGAATGAAAACTCAAAGAAGGCATCTCCACAACCAGTATCATGTGGGAGCAAAGCTAATAGGAAGAAAATGAAGGTATTTGGTTTATGAAGGGTAAATCCGCTCTTCTTTGTACTGTATAATCTCCTCTTCAAAGGTTTTGATTAGTCTGATTCCAAGTAATATCTGAGAATGAAAATTATTTAACTTATGCATGCATTTGTCAAGATATCAGGTGGACTGGACACCAGAGCTGCACAAACAATTTGTGAAGGCAGTGGAGCAACTGGGTGTTGACCGAGCCATTCCTTCTCAGATCCTAGAGTTGATGAAAGTGGAGGGATTGACAAGGCATAATGTGGCAAGCCACCTCCAGGTTAGTTTTGAAAAACATTCCACCTAAAAGTATAATGTAAATGAGAACTTCTATGGCCAGAATTCGTAGTTTTTCTCTGTTCTGTTCACTGAAAGTTCCAAATAACGAGTTGTTATACTAGAAAAAGAGACTTGTTTCAAGAAGTGAGAATGGGGGAGGGACACATAATTCAGTATGTCCCTCATTGAAACTAGGGATTCAATTAATTATGTTGCTGGGATCGGAGAGGGTTAAGGAGAGAAGCACTCCTCTTGCTCGCCTTTCTTCCTCTCCCTCTCCTATTGGTCGTTGTTCTTCATCTCCCTCTTGGTCGCCGTGTTTTGTACTTTATAGATTGAAAGCTCGGATTCTCTCTGCTTCATTTAAAGACTCGATTGATTCTTCTTTCAGGTAAGCTTTTGATTTCGATTTCAAGTGTTCTTGTTCGGTCAATTGAGTTGCAATTCTTGACATTTGTGTGCAAAAAATATGTTGAAATTTGTTTCTTAACCAATTTGGTTTCTAGGTAGTTCTTGATCTTGATCTGTTCAAAGGATGAAGAGAGACAAGCTGCGAAAGGAAATCAGGACACCATCTGAAGATTGGAGACTGAAAAATCTGCAGTTGGAATCACATGTCCACTTTTCCTATTGAGATTTTTTACCTCTTAAATGCATTTGGTCGTTTTGCCACTGATTAGTCTTTGTTGTTCAAGTACTTACAATTGTAAACTTTTCTCATTTATGAGCAATTAGAAATACAACGCAGGATAGATCAGGAACTAAATAAGAGGACAGTGAAGTTGGAATTTTGTATACAGGAAGCTCGCTCCCAGATGCGGAAGCTTCAAAAGGTAATAGATTCTGTATATGCATTTGGATATGTTGAGTTATAATCAAATTGGATGTTGGCCATTGATGCAAGAAAGGAGATATTTACATTATAGAAAAAAAGGCACAAATCTCTCCTCTTTGTTTCTAGATCTCTATTCAGTTGATTACTGTGGTTTTGAGTTGATCCTATGTTCGAGTCACAAGCATAGCTTTTAAACACCACAGTCAAACTCTACACCTACACATAACACGAGGAAATTTTATTAAACATTATGACAAGCTCTCGATAGGAGATGAGGATATGATAACAAAGGAACGTGATTCTTCATGTTCATAGTGGTAGGAGCATCATCGACATTCTTTTTCTGACAGTGAGTTAAAAAAATTTCAGGGTAATAGGTACCACAAGCTTGGTAATGTAGTCTATCACATATTTGCAAGTATCCGTGTTTGTTTATTTTTTATTTTTTTCACAAAGGTTTGTTTCTTATCTTATGAAACGTTTCACTGGTATATATACATATGTCACTTTTTTTAGATCATGACACATGTTAATTTGTTAATTTTAGATAGTTATTTCAGTAGCTTTATTACATCTGTTATTCTTACTTTTAGTTTTCCTGGTTGCATAAGGACACCTTTATAATGGGAAAGGACCACAAGAAGAGCCGAAGAGAAGAGAAAGACCTTGGAAGTAAAGAGCGTGAGCGCTCAAAGACTACCGATACTACAAGGGAAAGGGAAAAGGATCGGCGGGTTTCCAGTAGGGATGTGAGAGAAGATACAGATGAATACAATAATGGGCATAAGGAGAAGGTGAAGAAGAACGATTATGATCATGAAAGATAAAGAAAGAAGAAAGGTTAAAGAAAGGTTCTGAAGGTGTTCCTGAGATTGTAGCATGGGTTAGCAAGAGCCGCAAACTTGAGGAGAAAATGAATGCCGAAAAAGACAAAGCTTTGCATCTCTCAAGAGTTTTCAAGGAGCAGTTATGTTTTAGTGACTCTCCTTTCTGATTAGTTTGCTTTCTTGGGCGGTGATATTTTTTACTTATTTTGTGTTTTTTTTCATTTTAGATAACTCTTTGATTCAACTTCAACAGGATAATATTTTTCTAGAAGAAGATGAAGAAAAGGAGTCAGCTCAGCATACTATGAGTACTACCTTTGCTCTTCCTAAGCCTCGTTTACTTTATTTTCTTTGAAAATTTACTGAAATTTGTGTACATCGTTGTTAATCTAATATTGTTCCTTGTATTGGATTATGACCTCTCATTATGTAGTAGAATTCTATATGAGTATTAGAATCCTGATAGACACAGGTTTTCTGTGAAAGTGATGCACACCGTCGCTTATACATGCGCTATATGCCTTACACTTCAGTGTGGATTGGGTATATATGTGTAAAACCTCTTTAGTACGTCGGTATCACATGAAAAATGCATTTTGCATGTGGTCTGTTGTTGCAAAATCAAAGGGATCTATTCAGTTAGTTTGTTACATGCATGAATATATGCCATCAAAACTTCAACTTATTTTTTTTCTTCTTGCTAACAGAGGACCTTGCTGGAGTTAAAGTACTTCACGGTCTTGATAAAGTCATTGAAGGCGGAGCAGTTGTTCTGACTCTAAAAAATCAAAGCATATTAGTTGATGGTGACATCAATGATGGTGACATCAATGATGGTGACATCAATGATGGTAATTATCGTTTGCCTGAAATTTTCTTTAAGGCAGTGTTTATCACATCTAATTCCTTAAAATCTTAGACCGACATTCTGATTGACAGAGGTTGATATGCTTGAAAATGTGGAAATTGGAGAGCAAAAGCAACGAGATGATGCTTACAAGGCTGCGATGAAAAAGATTGGGATATATGATGACAAGTAAGATTGATCTTATTACTGTTGTATTTTTCTCACAGATGTGCTTCATACGACTAAAATATCTGCCATCTGTATTATCTCTTCTCAGGTTCAATGATGAGTCTGGTGCTCAGAAGACAACCTTCCACAATATGATGATCATGTTGATGATGAGGTTAGCTCCATGCCCTAGCATTGGATCTTTGTAATACCTTGTAATATATAGGCATATATAGTAGATCATCTTATCTTTTATTATTTATTTGTTCAGGTCGTGACTTTATGTGAAAGTGGGTGTTTTACTAGCAAAGCAGAAAAGAAGCTAGAAGAGGTAACTCTCAGCTCCTTCCCAATGTAATGTTGAATATAGGGGAATTTGTTGCAACAAATAATTAATTTCTAAGAGAAAAATTGTTACTGTTTCCAGCTTAGGTAAAGGATATTAGGTGTTTCCATGACCAGTGGGTTTGAGGATCTCAATTCATCAGGAAAGGTATCATCAGACTACTATACACAAGAGGAAATGTTTCAATTCAAGAAACCCAAGAAGAAAAAGGCACTAAGAAAGAAAAAGAAACTTGATTTAGATGCCCTTGAAGCAGAAGCTGTCAATGCTGGACTGGGTGCTGGGGATCTTGGTTCTAGGAAAGATGGGAAGAGGCAAATCGCCAAAGAGGAACAAGAGCGATCTGAGGCGCAAAGTAGGAATGATGCATACCAAACAGCTTTTGCAAAAGCTGAAGAGGCATCTAAAGCACTCCGTCAAAATATATCTTCAGTTAAAGTGGAGGAAGAGGAAACTCCTGTTTTTGGAGATGAAGATGAGGATCTCCACAAATCTCTAGAGAAAGCTTGAAAACTAGCTCTGAAGAAGCAGAAGGAGGAAAAACCGTCAGGTCTGGTCTGCAGGCTGTTGCTTCCTTAGCTCTTGCTTCCAAAAATCAAGCGCCTGAGACTCAAAACGTCACATTGGGAGAACCACAAGAAAACATATCGAAAGGAGAGATGAGTTTGATTGCATTGTAAGTTTTTATTTACCGCCTTTATAATGTTAATCCGTTCTATATGTAGCATGCTATCATAATGACTAGAATAGCCTTGCAATTGGTAGATGCAGTAGAAGTATGTTCGTGTTCAATCATCTGAATGCAGCTTGACCTTTGAGATCTCAAAAGGCTAACACTCAATTCTGACCATAGCTTCCAGTTATGAAAGCATTTTCAACTTGTTAAGTCTTTTATTAAGGATATTTATTACATTAACATCATTAGCTAGTTTTGATTCATATGATGAATCTGAGCTCCTTTGTAAATTTCATTTGCAATGTTTCCCTTTGTATTAACCATTTCCTGGAGGAATTAAATGGAATCCCATCAAGACATATTTTGTTTTCCCAGTGTGATTTGATCTGGCCACGTTATTTTTTGTTCAGGACTGAAAAACAATTACGTTCTGACATACTATTACCCGTTTTAGATTTATGGCACATCTTATGTTGATAGTGTAATACAAAATTCTTGTATCATGGTAATTGAATACACTGGACAGATTAAATATGAGTATTTTTTAATTTGATATTCTATTTGAAATAATAGCTTCGCTCCTATGGCTGTTTCCCTGGTTCAGTCAAATATAAGGATTAATCTTAATCCTGAATATTGGAGCCTCAATTGATCAGTGCTCCTCAACTAGGCCATTATATTCTGACCTAATTCAAATGTGATCCATTGACAGCCTTCGTTCAGAGATTTTATAAGATAAGGACGAGTAGTATATATACTTATACATAAATACAAGATTGAAGTCATACATGCCATTGAGTTGAAAAGATGTTTAGTTAAGCCATTGTCTTACTTTTGTAATTGTACAGAGGGAGTGGCATTTGGCGGTGTACATACGATCCAAGATCGTCACTTCTTATCACTGCTGGGTTTTACTTTGTAGTGAAGGTGCATCTGTTGGATACTTCATTATCTATGGGTTCAACTGATCAGAATGAAGGCCGAAAAGGGATCAATGGCAGGACACAAATTTTTGCTATTTCTGTCCTGAATTTGTCAGATAAGGTTGGACTCATGGACAGGTATTGCCATTGACCCTTCAAGAATTTTTAGATACCTACTGGTTTCTTGTGGTTCAATAATGTTGTTTTCATTCTGAATAATAACTGGGTGGAACTTAAAGAAGGCGTATCCATAAGAGACGTGGCATTCTTGGAGGTGGATGTTGAAACATTTGACATCCAGTATAGTATCACATTTTTTGATTTATAAATCAAAGATCTCCAAGATGGAGCAGAAAATGATTATTGAGACCTTTCATGTGTCGCATGTTGTATGGCCTTTTGGTTTATCCACTGGAAGTTAAATTTTCAATAGTGGCAATGTGTAATCCTTATGGATGTTTCCTATGCTAACTACTAGGTTTCTTTGCTACTTGTTACAACAAAAGTGAATATGTACGTTGCATGCTTTCCAATGAATTATTTCGAGGGAGCTCATGGGATATCAAGCTCAACCATCATCTCAGTCTCCACATTAAGGTACAATCAAATTGAAATCCGAACAGTAAGGACTAACTTTATTTTAATATTGATGACTTAAGTTATTTTTCAAAATACTTTTTCTAGGACATTGTTTATGAGGGTTTGAATTACTGCCAAATGTATTGCAAAATCTCACCGTATTGTTCTATTTGAACGAATGAAAAGGATATCCTTTCTCCAATTTTTAATTTCATTAGTAATCTGTGACTCCAAATTCATTTAACATTTGTGGTTCAGTGAAAAGCTATTGAATGTCAATAAATTGATTGATTCTTGTTTCACTTCTTGCTCAAACTGGAAGTGATGGATGTATATGCTATTTTATTTTTGACTGCATGGAGACAGAGATTCTGCTTGATAAATTGAGTCTCTTTGACCGGTGAAGAACTTGAAGTCATAGAAAAGTTGTACCATCAAGCAATGAAAATGAGTCTCAGTGCGAGTGATTGCCAAAGCTTGGTTTAGACTCACATGGGGATCCTATTCTTGAATCAGTTTTGTCAAACGTTTCTGTGATGACGGAAGGCTTGAGGTCGTGTTTGCTTCTAATGATGATGAGATTCTGGAGTTAGTAATCTCAATTTTGGCAGAATTGGTATCAGTAGACTAGGTTCCATTAGTTCTTCGGGTTCTGGAGTTTGGTGGTGACCAGTTGCAGTCTTTGTTAGCCATCCAATGCAGTCCCCAAGCAGCAGGTATGTTGTTAGCCGTCCAATGCAGTCCCCAAGCAGCAACTATGCAGTCCCCATTAGTTCTTCTATTCTTGAGGTCTTTGTCCTTGAAAATCAAACAAAATCCAGTTGGTGTGCTCTTTCATTATTAATTGAGTTACTTTGCCTAAACAGGTATGTTGTTAAAAGCTTTTCCTGTATATTTGTGGGGAGGTTTTCATTAAAATCATCTCCAATGTTACCAGGAGAACCTAGATCACCGCATTCTTAAACGGTTTAAAAGATCATGGAGGTTTCTTGAATACCATGTACATCTTGTTAGTATACCTCCAGCACGCTCCAATTGAACAGCGTCCATTAGTGGCATCCATTTTATTACAACTTGATCTTCTGGTATTTATCAAAAACTGCTTCCTCATATCTATGCAGTAGACCTTTTAAATTCTCTAAGAGTTATTGTATGGACAATAACTATGTTTCAAGGAGACTATTTACAATCAAGCTTGTATAGAGAAGAAGCTGTAGATGCTATTGTGGAGACCTTTGATTGCAAAACATGCAATGAGAAGGTGCAATAGCAGTCAGGAAGAGCACTCTTACCCTTGGGAGGCCAGTTCTCTCGTATGGGAGAAGCATTAGCAGAAATGTGGTTGAACATTGTGACTGCAAGTTGCATTTTTGTGCTTGTAAGTTGCAAATTCAGTTTGCAAGCTGTGGAACAGTGCTTAAGTACTTGCCAATTGGCTTATCAAGTCTTTTATCCTTGGTGTATTGGCTCGCTATGGACTGTTTGGCGGTGACGGCGTTGGCTGTTGCGCTGAGGCCATAGTGCTGAAATTGTCGCTGAGCGCTGATTGGTATGGTGTCTTGGGCAGAGTTTGTACAGGCTTTTGGGTTGATGTTTGGTTGTTTACCATGCTTCAACTGAAATAAATGTAGTCTGATCTTTATTATTTGATAGATTTTGTGACTCGATGTAATACATTATCTTATTAATTACATTATTGTGCCTCGTCGTTCATGGAAAAGTGTTTGGCACATTTAGTTTTTAGTTTCTAGAAATAAAACTTATAAGATGTTATAAAAAGTCA
Organism: Berberis vulgaris; assembly: GCA_963556465.1. Taxonomy (NCBI): domain Eukaryota; kingdom Viridiplantae; phylum Streptophyta; class Magnoliopsida; order Ranunculales; family Berberidaceae; genus Berberis; species Berberis vulgaris. Next base: position 48,794,520 of record OY747136.1, read on the forward strand.
TTTGATAGCACTTGATGAGTGCTATAGAAAAAAAAAAGGGCATTGAGAAACACTATAGAAACTAATACAATATCATTTGTTAAATGCTACGTGAGGGAAGACAATAGCGTTTCATAAACGCTATTGGTAACTATACAATAGCGTTTTTTAAGTGCTATCACAACCTAAACAATAGTGTTTCAGAAACGCTATAAATGGTCTACTTACAATAGCATTTCTAAAACGTTATAAATAACCTTGTATCTATTATAGCTCCGGCAGACACAGCGTTTTCTAAAACGCTATGATAGCCTACAATGGCGTTTTTGAAACGCTATTAATGAGCATTTGTGTTGTAGTGTAAGTCTTTGCAAATCAAAACATGTTTCATTCTTTTGACTATGTTAGGTATGGAAATGAGGGTAACAAAACAAAAATGCTTAATGACAGGCTAAACGGTTAACTAAAAAGAAATTGATTATGGACACAAACTTATTTGGCAATGGTGGAAACTAGGTGCCTTTATCATCTGCTGAGGGCCATTGGGTGCTTCTTTCCCTTGATCGGTCGCCCCAGACGGGCGAGTTCAGTCCTTCGCTACCACTTCCTTCCCACCGACACTTCTTTAAGTCTTCTCTTCTTGAATGGATGGCTTATAGATGCTTGGATGACTCCTTGTTTTTAGAGTACCCATGGGCTTGTAGATTGTTGAGTCAAAGCATGTCGTGCAATTCAATATAATGTTTTGAGTAAAATTAGTACAAGTTCTAATGTTTAGTTCTAAATTAAGAAAGCAATCCAAGTAGCAACCAAAGCAAACAAAAATGAGACCATGCAACGAATTATTATGGACAGGAAAATGAAAGATGAACTAGCTAAAAACTCTAAGAATAAAGAAACGATAGGCTAAAAAATTCACATAGGTTATATGGAGTTAAATTCAGTTAAACATGCTATGAGTACCAATTACCTAATGAATAAGCATCAACTAAATAATAATGTCATATTTATGCTTATAAATCACCTAACAAAACAAAACAATGTTCATAATGAAAACAACAGTTTTCCCCGCACACTTAAACCTAACATTGTCCTCAATGTTTAAAGAGTAAGCATATGCAATGAAATATTTAAAAGAGGAAAAAAAAATAAACAAACAAAACAAAGATAACAAAAATGAAATAATGAGACAAAGAAAACAAATATGAATGGGTTGCCTCCCAAGAAGCATTTGTTTTAATGTCGTGCAGCCTGATGGTGTCTCCAATTAATCCTCAGAATAAGCAAAAAACTGGAGTGATACGTCCTCCTCGTCATGTTCCACAAATGACTCATAATATGGCTTAAGTCGATGCTCATTCACCTTGAACTTCTTACCGGTTGTGAAACTCTTAACCTATATAGCACCATGGGAAAAAATATTAGTAACAATGAAATGACCAATCTATCTAGAATGTAAATTATTGGGAAAGAGTTTAAGAAGTGATTGGGAAAGCAAAATTGTATGTCCAACAACAAAAGTCTTTCCACTGATCATGCAATCATGAAAAACTTTAGTTTTCTCCTTATAAATGTTTTTACTCTCATATGCTTCATTCCCAACTCTTCAAGCTCATTAAACTTCAATTTCCTATGAAGGCCAACATCATCAATGTTCATATTGAAGTCTTAATTGCCTAACGTGCCCTATGTTCTAGCTCAACTGGTAGATGACACAACTTCCATACATAATCCGAAAGGGAGACATCCCTATAGGTGACTTATATGTCGTCCTATATGCCCACAAAACTCATCAAGTTGCATGCTCCAATCTTTGCGGTTAGGTTTTACTGTCTTCTCAAGTATTCCCTTGATTTCATGATTTGAAACTTCGGCCTGTCAACTTGTCTGGGATGATAAGGTGTCGAAACCTTATGTGTGACATTGTACTTCTTAAGCAAAACTTCAATTGTACGGTTGCAAAAGTGAGAACATCCATCATTTATGATCACTCGCAGCATTCTAAACCTTGCAAAAATGTTATAATGAATAAACTTTGCAACAACCTTGGAATCATTAGTATAGGTGGCTTTTGCTTCCACCAACTTCAAAACATAATCAACAATGAACAATATATAAATGAAACCATTAGAAGAAGGGAATTAACCCATGAAATCAGTGCCCCACACGTCAAAAATTTCCACGTTATATATACGATGTTGCGGCATTTGATCCCTAAGACTAAAGTACATGTCCTTTGGCACCAATCACAAGTCATGTAAAATAATCAGGCATCCTTAAATACAGTAGGCCAATAAAATCCACACTCTAAAACTTTACGGGTTGTTCTTTGAGTTCCAAAATGCCCTCCAAAAGCATAAGAATGACAATATGTCTTTTTTTGTTTTTTTGACAATACGCCAATATCGATTTAATTTTAGGATCGAGCACACATCTTCTAATCAATTGATCGACAAAATCCTTCCTCAGATAGGATCATCTCATTCAAATTGTTTTGCCAATTGAACTCGAGCTAGGGTGTTCGAATTTTTTTTGGATAAGGTAATTCATAATATCGACATACCATGGTTGAATTATCTCAACCTAAAGTTGTTGCTCATCAGAAAAGTTTTATAGAATCAACAAGGGCTTCTCATTGTGTACCAAACAGCTTAAATGGTCGGCCACTATGTTTTCACTCCATTTCTTATCTTTGATTTCCACATCAAATTCTTGAAGAAGAAGCATCCAACGTATAAGTTCTGGTTTCACCTCTTTCTACGTAAGTAAGTACTTTAAAGTTGTATGATCATGAAAATTAATAACTTTAGTTCCAATTAAATAAGACCGGATTTCTCTAAAGCAAATACAATAGATAAATGCTCTTTTTTTATCGTGGAATAATTCAATTGAACATCATTCAAAGTTCGGAAGGCATAGTAGATGACGTGGAGACGTTTGTCCCTCCGTTGGCCAAGAACTGCTCATAAGGCATAATATGATGCATCACACATAAGCTCAAATGGAAGACTCAAATCCGGTGGTCCAATGATAGGTACCGATGTCAACAACTCCTTAAGTTTGTTAAACGCCTTATGAAAGTCCTCATTGAACTCAAATGACATATCTTTTTGTACGAGTCGACATAGGGGTCCCGAAATCTTGAAAAAAATCTTTGATAAATCGCCAATAGAATCCTGCATGCCCAAGAAAAGAACAAACCTCCCTCATCAGAGTAGTAGAGGGTAAGTAGCACACAATATTTGTTTTAGCTTTATCAACCTCAATACCCCTAACTGAAACTACATGGCCTAAAATAGTACCTTGATTAACCATAAAGTGAAATTTCCCCCAATTTAATAAAAGGATAACATCAATGCATCACTTCATAATTGAGGCAAGATTATCCAGAAAATGGTCAAAAAAGTCATCGAAAATAGTCAAACACTGAAGTCGTCCATAAAAACTTCAATGATTATTTTCAATAAAATCTGAAAATATATCATATGGGCACTTTCACTTGCTTCAGCCATGGGTTCGATATCATCATCACAACCTATTATAGAGCGGTCGCCAGTTGCTTGATCATTTCCTATAATGACTGCAAAATTACCATAGATGGGAAGATTTTACCACAGACTTTCTTTGCTTACTTTTGTGTGCCTAAAAAATGTTAAGAACTATAATTGAAAAAACAATCTAATTTATATAAAGATTAGAACAATCAACAAAATAAAAGACGATGGAGAAAAGTTTCTCATGACTCCAATCTCCATACATGGTTACAAAAATTGTTTCAGACACCAATCAACACATGGTAAATTGTTCTAAGATAAGATCTGCCAAAGTGAACTTAAATCAAAATCAAATAATTTGATGGAACATTCTATCTCAATAGCACCTATAATTTTTTGTTTCTATTTAATGTGTTATTAAACTTGCACACCCACTAATAACAACATCCAAATTTACCAAAAGAGGGTGCTACATGTTGGAGTTGTAAAATTGAATAATCTTTGAACATCACAAGCTTATTGTGGATACCCATCTCATAAAACCTAACCAAATCAACATACCCATCACTTTAAACCCCAAAATATTTTCATACTCATCTACGAAAACAAAACAACACAAAACAAACTAAACAAGCATAAGTTACCACATATATCTATACAAGACATATAATTTCAAGCAATAAGATGGGAATAAAAGTGAAGTATGATCTGTTAATGTATGCATTGGTTGAATAGTAGGCGAAGAGTAGACACTACATACTTATGCTGAAGTAATTGCAAAACACACCCTCGTAAGAAAGTCAATTTTTTTAGGTAACTATTTGATAAAAGTTTATTTATGCAATTTTATTGTTATATTTCTCCATACTTTCTTCTCTAGTTTGTGTAATTTTTTGTAGTAATTTATGTTCTTATGCCTTTGTAGGTTGACATAGCAAGAATTCAAAGTAGAAACTAAATGATGCAAATTGGTTTGAATTAGGAAGATTTCTGGCAAAAAAAACTGCACAAACAAGGAAACCTAGAGAAAACATCTATAAAGGAAGGAAAACTCATTTGTACGTTGTAGGCTCAATTGAAGGGTTTGTGCTAGGCGATTAGGGTTTGTGCTAGGTGATCAAGTTTCTGCATGAATGTTGATGATGGTTGGAGGTTTGATTGAGAAAGGAAGACTGCAGTGAGTGCACAGACTACTAGCGCCTCCATAACCCCTCGTGGAGACGTGCTGGACAATGAGAGGGGATTGGCTTAACACAAGAACCAGGACAGGGACAAAACAATATGCATATTGATGATACTGCAACAGGTAATGCTACTCCATTAATGGTTTTAGATGCGCCTACTGATACAGTTGCAAACCATGCAGACCTACAGGTCGCCAACATGCACCTTTAATACTGCAACAAAGAAAGTAAGTTGGGCAGGGTTGTTTACCAATCGAAGAGAACAAGGGTCAACTAGATTGGCATATGTTCCACCTTCTATGGTGGAAGGTAAAACAGTTGTGCATATCAAGGTCGCAGAGCATTCAAAAAGAATGGTAGAGTGTGAGCAGTATATCATAGGAAACTTTGTGGGAAGAAGGCTGTCCTATGGATTTGTCAATGACAGTTTAAAGAGGATTTGGGACCTAAAGAATGGTTTCGAAATGTCTGTGTATGGTGACAAGGCATTCATTTTCAAGTTTCTCAATGAAACAGACAGAGCACAGGTTCTAGAAATGGGACTTGTGCACATACAAACAAGTTGTTCCTTATAAGGCCATGGAAACCATATATGGAAGAAGATGTGGAGGTACTCAGTTCAGTACCCATCTGGCTCAATCTGAGAAAGGTCCCTCTGTTTCTCTGGAGTCCTGAAGGTTTACAATCAATAAGCAGTGCACTAGGAGTTCCCTTAATGCTTGACAAAGCAACGGAACAAAGATCAAGACTCTCCTTTGCGCGAGTATGCGTGGAGATTAGTTCAAACAGTTTGTCCCCTAATGAGATCCAGGTTGTGTCAGATGATGGAAGGACCACAAGAGTAGAAGTTGAGTATTCCTGGAAACCAGAGAGATGCAAGCATTATGTGGGGTTTGGCCATAACTCGGCTAAGTGCCCAAAGCAAAAGAAACCACCAGCTTCTACGGCTAAGTACTGGAAAGAGGTACAGGGAAAACATGATTCCCAGGAGACACAAGCTGGATGGACGACGGTTACTGGTAGACGCACTACTCCTAATAAGCAGTCTGAAGTTCAAGGTGAGAATCTAGGAGAAGTACAAGTTAGTGTGCAACAAGAAGAACCTAAAGAGCAGTTGAGTGAGGACCTAGGTGAGGTGCAGAATAACAAAGACAATGAGGTTATTAACAAGCCTAGTGTTGAGAATGTAGGGCAAGGTAGCCCCCAGAATGAGACTCAACATGGACAACAAAGTGAGCCAGTGAATGAGTCTGATACACTGAAAGAGGTTCAGTCAGCTGAGCTGCAAGCTACACCAGCCCTATCAGTAGTGGAAATCCCTTCTTCTAGGCATGATGACAAGGATCACAGTGCACCTAGCATGGTGCGAGATATAGGATGCGGAAAGGAGACAACATCGAGGCCTCCACAAGGAGTTACAAACAAGGCCAGGGACAATGATGCTTGTAGCAACTCCAAACTGGCCAAAGGCAGCACAAAACAGCCACAGACTCAGACTAGAGCCCATAACCTACGTAGTAGGACCAATTCATTTGTGGTGTTACAAAAGTTAGGGCAAGGGCCTGAAAATACAATAGCCAGGAAAACCATTAAAGCAACTAAGACTATCACAGGACAGGGAGGGTCTAACCTACCTGGGGGATGAGAACATAATGACACTTGTTCCGATGATTAGAACAGCCTGCTGGAATGTTAGGGGCCTCAATGACCCCTTAAAGCAGAGTGAGGTCAGGAAACTAATACACAAACAGAATATCAGTGTTATGAGATTGGTTGAGACAAAAATGAGTAATGAAAAGAAGGACAAAATCCAAAAGGGACTGATGATATTGTCCAAGGAGGCATAATATGGGTCATCTGGGACCCTCAAGCAGTGAACATGTGTGTTGTCTCTAGGTCTGATCAAGCTATTTGCTTGAAATCTATATGGCCTAATGGATACACATGCATATTAACATTTGTATATGGCAACAGCTATAACAACTTCAGGAAGAAGCTATGGCTAGAACTAGAAGATTTTTCAAGGACCAATAATCTCCCATGGTCAATACTGGGTGATTTTACTTCGATTCTGAATTCTCAGGAAAGAGTAGGAGGTGAGGAGATACGACCAGGACAGTTCATTGATCTTGCTGAATGCACTTTGCATGCTGGATTGTTTGACTGTCAATACAAGGGTTGCTTTCTAACTTGGAGTAATAAGCAGAGTGGGGAGAATAGAATTATGTGCAAGTTAGATAGGGCTATGATTAATCAGGAATGACTTCTAGATATGCCTAACTCTGAAGCGGATTTCCTCAACCCAGGTGTATCAGACCATTCACCAATGATCCTCACAATATATGAGCACACAAATCCAGGTCCTATTCCTTTCAGGTTCTATAATTACTGGGTGCATGAGAAGGATTATATGGAGGTGGTACACAATGCTTGGGCTCAACCAGTGAGGGGTAATGCAACGTATTGCTTGGTTCAGAAACTAAAGAGAGTGAAAAGTCAACTAATAGCATGGAGAAGAAACACCTTTGTTAATGCTAGTAATGGAGTCATAACTGCAAAACAATTCATGGAAGCAACACAAACATCACTTCAATTGGATCCTCTCAACCCTGGCCTAGTAGAGACAGAAAAAATAGCAGTTAAGCAATATGCAATAGCAGCCCGTAATGCAGAGTCAGAAGTTGTGCAAAAAGCAAAGGCTAAACATATGCATTCAGGTGATGAGAATGTCTCTTATTTTCATCACTACTTATGGGAAAGGAGGTCTAAGAACAAAATTCTGTCCATTTACAACTCTCAGAATGAGAAATTGGAAGACATGCAGGAAATTGAGAATTAGTGCATCAGGCACTTTGATGGTGTTTTTGCTGGAGAACAAGAACCCTATGATACTTCAGTCATTGATACGTTACAAGTTGAAAGAACAATGAATGAGGCAGAGACTATGGAGCTGACCCAGGAAGTGAGCAGGAATGAAATCACTGAATCCTTGGCCTCTATAGGATCAGACAAGGCCCCAGGACCTGATGGCTTTTCCTCTTTGTTCTTTAAATCTGCTTGGAGAGTTATAGGGAATGACTTCACAAGAGCAGTCCAGAATTTCTTCAGGAGCAGGAAGCTACTGGGTGAGGTAAATGCAACGTACGTCACTTTAATTCCTAAGGTCTCTAATGCTTCTTATCTGGGTGATTTCAGGCCAATATCGTGTTGCAATGTACTTTAAAAATGCATCACTAAGATCCTGACTAATAAGATGAAGAAAGTTGTACACATATTAGTTAGCCTGGATCAATCAGCATTCATAAGAGGCCGATATATACATGACAATGTGATGCTGAATGAGTCAGGAATTATCATAGAAATAAGAAAGCTCCCAGATGTGCAGCTAAGATTGATCTTAAGAAGGCCTACGATATGGTGAGATGGGAAGCAATAGAGCTAGTCATGAGGAAGATGCATTTTCCTGGACAGTTCATTGATTGGGTGAAGGCCTGCATTACGACCCCTAGATTCTCTATTCTTATCAATGGTTCTCCTAAAGGTTTCATTAGGGCCAAAAGAGGCATACGCTAGGAGTGCCCTATGTCACCTTACCTGTTTGTGCTTGTTATGGAACTCCGGCATATCATACTGAAGAAGAAGGTAGAGGAAGGTAACTATATACTGCATCCTAAGTGTAGCAATCCACAGATTACTCACCTGTGTTTTGCTGATGACCTCATTGTTTTTTTTTATGGAAGCATTAATTCTGCAAAGGCTTTACAGAGTGGCCTGAGGCAGTTTAAAGAATGCACGAGACTAGCAATAAATTGCTCCAAAAACAATCTTTTTGCTGCAGGGGAACCCAATGAGGGACTTCTACTGATAACTACGTGTCTGGAATTTAATTTAGAGTTGCTTCCTGTGAAATATTTGGGGCTGCCATTAATATCCTCTCCCCCGGATTATAACCAATGCATACCTCTACTTGACAAAATTAGGAAGAGAGTACAATCTTGGAAGAATAGGACAATGTCATATGCAGGAATAGTCACTTTGATTAAGGCAGTACTGAACAGCCTTCATGTGTATTGGACTTCTTGCTTCATGCTACCCTCTAGTGTAAGGGAAGATATAACAGGATTGATGAGAAACTTCTTGTGGTCAGGTTCAGACATATACTCTAAGACACCAGTGGTCAGTTGGCAATGAGTATGTAGGCCATATAATGAGGGCGGATTGGGTATACGGTGTATTGAAACCTCAATCAAAGCAGCAATGATGCGCCATGTGTGGAACATAGTCTCTACTAAGGATAACTTATGGGTACACTAGACCAAAGAGAATTTACTCAAAGACAAACACTTTTGGACTATGGCTATTCCAACTGAGTCTTCCTGGTGTTGGCGCAACATTTTGAAGTCCAGAACGCAGGCTAGCATGCTTATAGTGCACTCAATTGGAGATGGGCAAGACACTTACTTGTGGAAAGACCCTTGACATCCATTGGGCATACTTAAAAACAGATTCCCTCAACACTTCACATACCATTTCATGCTTCACCGCAATGCTAAGGTTAGTGCTTTGATCACAAACAATAGGTGGAATACAAGATTGAATGAGCGGGCAGATATTGCAGACATTCATGAAGAGCTAAACTCGGTTCAAATAGACAATGAATACAAAGATGAAATCACGTGGATGGGGGGTAAGGATGGAGAATTCTCCAATTAGAGTGCTTACCACTCAATGAGACACAGAACACAACATGTTTCCTGGTCCAAATTGGTGTGGTTCACAGGCAGAATTCCGAGACATAGCTTCATTACATGGCTAGCTTTACATAAAGTTCTCAAGTCCAAAGATAAGCTGGAAAAATGGAGAGTAATATCTAGCTCAGTATGCTCACTGTGTGCTGATGAAACAGAAAGTAAAGAGCACATATTCTTCAAGTGTAGATTTTCCTGCTTTATCTGGTCTCGTATTCTGGTGCACCTAGGATACAGACATCAGCCTATGGACTGGATTGCTGAATGGAAATGGTGTGAATCAAAATTCACAGGTAAAGCTCCTAGCACTGTGCTTAAAAAATAGCTCTCAATGCTACTGTCTACCACCTATGGATTGAAAGAAACTGCAGAGTGTTCCAGTAAAAGTTCACATCAACATTTGAGCTTGTCCCAAAGATTATTAAAGATGTCAGGTTGCGAGTTTCAGTCCTGGATCTTCAGGTAGAAGACAATCCAGACAATAGATGGCTCTTTCAAAAATGGAGAATTGGAGCTAACTTTTATATGAGCAATAAAACTTGGCATGCTTGGGAGAGACCCGGACAAGGATGGGTTAAAGTGAATACTGATGGTTCTCTAACAGGTACTAGGGGGGTTATGGTGCTTTGATTAGGGACCATGAAGGCATAGTGGTTGTAGCTGCAGCAGGTGCTAAGAAAGCACAAACAATTATTTTACATGAGTTACAAGGGATTGAGATGGGAATCAAGCTAGCCCGCAGTCCAGAGAGTGGAGTTAAGTATGGACTCAAACAATGCATTCAAGTACATAACAACCACTAAAACTCCTCCATGGGAAGCCATTCATACTACTAGACGCTTCAGGGAGGAAATATTGAAGAAGTTCGTGGAATGCAGGGTAAAGCACGCAGTGAGGGAAACAAACCAGGCAGTAGATAAACTAGCAAAGCTTCTTCCTAATCATGAGTATGTGGAGATTATTCAATGTTCGTTTGCAGAAGACATCAAGAAAATTGTATATGATGATGCTAGAGGTAGAAAATATTTACGTATGTAACAAACCTCTCCTTATTTTTTTATTTATTTTAGTGGTCTGGGGAGCCCATATAAACCCCCACGCTTGCCTTTAAAAAAACATCTATAAAGGAAACAATACCTGTCTCTCGAGAGATCACTAAGCTCACAATCCTTTCTCAGCCTCCATCCACATTCATGCACGAACCCCCACTTGCAATTCAACCCTTCACAATCCATCCATCTCTTTTACCATTGCCATCATCCATCACCACCATCAAACCCTTCTCACCATTCGCCACTGATCACCAAATACTTTTCCTTCACCAAACCAACACTCTCTCACCTGTTCCATCTCTCTTTCTCAATTTGTAGCCAACACCCGCCTTTTCACAATAGCCCTTCACAGTCATCCCCTTCGCTAGCCATAACCTTCTTCCACCAATTGCACCTTGCCATCAGATCCTCTTCTTACTCGCCGTCATTCTCTCACAACAAATAGCCACACCACAGTCTTGCCATCTCTTTCTTTGTTCATCGCTAATCAGAGACGCCATCGCCACCTATAGCACCAACCATCTTCACCTCCTATCTCTCTCACAGTCTCTCTTTATCGTCAATATCACAACAACAACACAAACAGAGACGACTCTATTATCTCACCACATACACAACAGATTAGAAAGAAGAAAAGAGGAAGCCATCTTTTTCACGCGGTATCTACACCCACACGATCCACTATCCACCACCACGTACGCGACAATGTTCCTTCTTATCATTTTCCTTATTTTAGTATAATATTTAATTATGAATTGTTGTTCAATCATAATGACAATATCTAGCTAACCCCTTTTCTTAGCTAGGGGGAATTCGAAGCCCGAACATGTGTTTATGGATTATTTAGATTTAATCTTTCCTTGCTAATTAGTTAATGTGTTTTGCTTAACAACTTTAAAGAGACCTTATGTTTGTATGTTTGTTAAGGTAGCCAACATAGTAAGCATGTTAGGATTTTGTGCTAGAGTATAGTAGAGTTTCACTTAATAGTTATAATTTTATTTTCACAAGTAGCAAATACCAATGAACGTTGGTAAGGTTAAGTAAAAACCTAGGTTAATAACAAGTTGTTGTTCATACTTGTAATTGCTTAGTCAATGCTCATATTTTCCATAGAACTTAATGATCTTGGATTGGTTATCTAACTTGTGATCCCTGATTGGATAGCATGAAAAGAATAGTTTGAAAGCACGCTGAGTTCGCTGAGTTTAATTCAATGAATTTGGGAAAATAATAAATTTAATGTAGTGAGGTCACGATTAATCTTGAACATTGTCATTTATGAGTTAGTAAAAGAATTATTGGAGTTTAGTTCATGAGCATATGTTTGGTGTGTGGAGCTAAAGTCCTTAACTAATTTCTCATCATCTAATTCCCTTAAGTTTTATTTATCATAGTAAACTTCTTAGTAATTTCCTTAGTTTAAAATTAGAAAAATCTAATCCCCTAACATTTCCTTATTTAGTTTGTCAGTTGTCTTTTAGTTACCCTTAGTGTAATTAGCGAGCTCTCTAATCCCCAGTCTAGAATGATCACTACTTATTCTTTACTATGACTATAAAGCAGGGTATTAACTTATGTTATTAAATAGTGAATCAATTTTTGGCATCATTGCTGGGAATTAGTAAAATTTCTAATTACTTCATTAGTTTTCTTGTTTTATTTTATTAAATTTTTTCCTTTCTATCTTAATCTCAGGTACTAGTCATGCACAATACAAGATCTGGTGATAACTTATTAGAGTACGATCCGGAGGCTGAGAGAACCTTCAAAGGATTAAGGAGAGAAACAGGAGAATCCAAAACGTCTAGCTCTTATTCTGAATTAGAAGAACTCAACATGGTAGACAATATGTCTTTTAAGGAACTTTCAGCATCCATCTTGGACAATGTCGTACACTTGTGCATTAAGTATTCGACAGCAGCTCTAGGCAAGACAGAGTCATTCTAGGTAAAATCCAGTTTGCTTCACCATATTCTGAAGTACCATGGCCTTATTATGGAAGATCCGAATAAGTATCTAAAGGAATTTGAAGTTGTATATTCGAGTATGACACCAATCACTGTGGATAAAAACATCATGAAACTGCGAGTCTTTCATTTTTCTCTGGCTGACAAGGCTAATGATTGACTCTATGAAATACCTTTCAGATTGGTATACTCCTGGGATAGCATGAAAAAGGTGTTCTTAGAATAATTATTCCCAACTACGAGATTCATTTTGTTGAGGAAGAAAATTAGTGGTATTCAGCAGGGTCCAAGAGAATCATATCCAACATACTATGAGTATGAGCATTTCAAAGCTCTCATAACATCATGTCCGCATCATCAGATGAAGGAAGGGCTCCTGATTCAGTACTTCTATGAAGGATTGCTTCCTCTTGAATGACAGATGTTGGATGCAGCAACAACAAGAGCTTTAGTTGATAAAACTCAGCAGCAACAAAGACCTTGATTGCAAATCGAGCGTTAAGCGCCCAATGATATGAAGGAATTGGAAAGCCTTCATGCCAAGTCCATGAAGTAAGTACCACTTCTAATTTAGAAGGTCAAATTGTTAACCTTACTTCACTTATGTTTTGGTTTCTAGGGAAGCTGAACATGTTAGGAGTTGCACAAGTTTGTGGTGTGTGCAACACGTCAGGACATGTATCTGATCAATGCCCTCAGCTGATTGAGAATGGCGGTTGGGAGAGTGTCAATGCTATGGGTTATCAAGGACAAAATCACTCTAGAAATAACCATTTTTCTAACACTTATAATGAATATTGAAAAAATCGTCCCAACTTTGGATGGAAGAATTCAAAACCGTTTCAGCAACAAGCTTTTACTAGGCCACCCCTGGTTTCTTCTAGAGGCCGCAAGAGCCACCTCAGCAAGGTTCAAGTATGTCCCCTAATTATGATGATATTCTTCAACAATTAACTACTTCCAATGTTTCTTTGGTTTAGGGTCATCAAAACCAAACAAATAACATAACTAATTTGAAGCTATAGATGGGACAAATAGCTCAATTTATGGGACGAATTCGTGAACAAGACAAACTTCCTATAGATGGGACAAACTTCCTAATTCTACCATTCAAAATTGGAAATGAAAGTTTGAAAGTGCAAAAGCCATTTACACTGAGAAGTGGAAGGCAAATTGAGGATGAGGATCCAGCCAAAACATCAGCTAAGCAGAGCCAACCAAAGCCGAATTTGAGCAATCTTTCCTCCACCATTGAGTCACAAAAACCCCAAGGTAAAAAGGTGAGTATTTCAAATCCGATTCCTGCTGATCCCTTTTTTGTCTTTTCTGCCTTTCCCATGCAAGTTTGCCAAGTCTAAGAAAAACGAACAAGAAAGGAAATCTTGAAAACCTTTCGGAAAGTCCAAATTAATATTTTGCTTCTTGATACTATTAAACAAGTGTCGAAGTATGCAAAATTTCTGAAGGAGTTTTGCACCACAAAAAGACGACTTCAAGACGGAGAAGTGGTAAGGGCGAGTGAGAATGTTTATGCAGTTCTTTAAAGGAAATCGCCGACTAAGTGTAATGATCCGAGTAGTTTCACTATCCCTTGTGTAATCAATAATACTAAAATTGAACATGCATTGTTAGACTTAGGTGCTTCCATCAATGTTATGTCATATTCTATTTATTGCTCTATGAATCTTGGTGAGCTAAAACATGATGGTGTTATTATTTAATTAGCTGACCGATCTAATGGTGGCGATGTGATTGGCTTCAAAATTTTTAAAGCCACGAGGTATCCTACTGATGATCATTTTTGTTTTCTCTACTGATGTGATTGATATTTTGCCTCAGAAATTCTTAGACGTCATGAACGAGGATGAACTTGAGACCACCATCATTATTGTCGCCGAATATGAGAGCAGTGAAGTTCTTTATGACATTAATAAGCTCTTGATTTATAACATGAATGAGGAATTTCAGAGACCGCGGTGATTTTGGAGTCTTTGCCACGGATTGATAGTAAATTGAGTTCCCCAATTTATATTTCATCATCTACTAATAAACTTTTTTCCTTATGTGATTCAAACATCTGCACTTGAGCTTAAACCATTACTAAATCACTTGAAGTATGCTTATTTGGGAGATGATGAGACATTGATGTCATCATATCATCATCACTCACAACTTTGGAGGAGGAAAAACTTATTCGAGTTCTGAAGGAGTACAAGACTACAATTGGATGGACATCGGCCGACATTAAGGGTATTAACCTTACTACTTGTATGCACCATATACTTCTTGAAGAAATGGTCCAGACCCACTAAAGAAGCTCAACACTGCCTAAACCCCCTAGGATGGAAGTTGTGAAGAAAAATCATCAAAATCCTTGATTGTGGCATGATCTACCCTATTTCACATAGCCAATAGGTTTCATCAGCGCAAGTAGTGCCGAAGAAGTCTGACATAACTGTGGTAAAAAACGAGGACAACGAGTTGATTCCCACACAAATGCAAACTGGGTGTCACATTTTTATTGACTATAGAAAGTTGAATGCAACAACCAGAAAATATCATTTTCCTCTTCCCTTCATTGATCAATTGCTTGAAAGGTTAGTTGGTTGCGTTTTTATTGTTTTCTTGATGGTTATTGAGGATATAATCAGATTGTTATTTCCTCAGAAGATCAAGATAAGACAGCCTTCACATGTTTATTCGACACTTTCGCATATAGAAGAATGTCATTCGTGTTGTGTAATGCCCCAACTACCTTCCAGAGGTGCATGATAAGTAATTGGAGACATGGAAGATGTTGCCTCAGGTTCTACATCATTGTCCCTCAAACACAAGCAAATTAAACGTGTGACAACCTTGATCCCTATTTCGATATGGCCATATTGAGTATATACAAGGCATTTGAGCAAGCGAATGCCATACAATTACAAACCTTCATTTGGCAAGAAGTTGAGAATGTTGTAAAGGCGGTTCTTGAACTTACCCAATCTCAAATTCTAAAAATCACAAGAAAGTTCAACGAGAACATGGAGCTTGGTATTTTCTTTTTAGGATTGACTGAGGAAACCAGGGAGGGCTGGGTGTTTGCAGAGTTATAGGAGAGTTAGTTGGGAACATAAGTAGTTGGCTTGATGGTAGGGAATAAAGCTTTTAGATGGGTGCATGTAGGTATTAGTATTTTGTTGTTGAATTTGAGTGCATAAACTTAGTAGGCATGGACATCATGTGCATCTCTGTCTTGTTATCTTTTTTTCTTTTTCTTGATAGACTTGATCTCGACTCTATGAAACTACCATTTGTATGTTTTTAGTGACACAAATAGATAAGTTGTATGGTTTGGTTCCTTGAATGATTAGACAATTTGGATTTGGCTTATTGAATGATTAGATAATTTGGATGATCAGGTTGACCATACTTGAATTTTACATATTTCATTTATTGTTGCATTATGAGGAAGGTCCAAAGTTAAGCATAGACAATGAGCAAAGTCAAGAGTCTGTCAGGGCTCTCTGATGATGGAGATGCATAAGTAATAGTTTGAAAGGGTCGAACATGATAACAAAATTTCTCCTAAACTTCTCCAACTTGGAGTCCTAATTGTGAAAATCTCCCTTTCTAACTTATTTTCAACTTTGTAAGCCATTCTTATTTTATTATTGATAGTTAAATCAGTTTTGGTTCAGATTTATCACTTTATATTTTTTAATAATCGATAATCGAACAAAAAATTTATGTTACTTAATAACATAGAATGCTACCATATTGAATGAATTATCTAGTGAAAAAAAGAAAAAAATATCTACAATAAAAACAATGTGGGTCCTTAAATTTGGTAACGAGATCACTAGACAAGATCACCATGTGCTGTAATATAATGTAAATAAAGCAAACCATTGCAAGAAACAATAATTTGGACATGAATACTTGAGCGATTGAGTTGAGAGTTTTCCTTGGATTCGGTGATGAGATCGCTAGGAAGGGAGCTTTCGAAGTGGCTCTGGTAGGGCTGAAAACCGAACCGACTTAGGTCGGTTTTAAAATTTTCAAACCGAAACCGAGCCGAACCGACTAAAATCGAACCAAAACCGAAATAAAACCGAACCGACCGACTATTTTAAACATATTATATTATTTATATATAAAATATATATTATTTATTATATATATTCGGTCGGTTCGGTTTGGTCGGTTAAAATCACATAGAAACCGAAAACCGAACCGACCACTTCGGTTTTGAATTTTTTAAAACCGAAACCGATCCGAACCGATTGGTTCAGTTTAGATCTGTTCGATTGATTTGATCGGTTTTTTGTTCAGCCCTAGGCTCTGGGATTCTACAAAGTAGAATTGGTTAGGGAAATTGTGGGATCTCCATAAAAAGTAAAATAAATTCTCATGACTAATTTTAAGCAACCAAACACTCACAACATAGAAATCCTTTGATGAATCAAATGACAAGATTAGCCAAGTTCATAGAATCGGATTCCAATTCCCATGGTAGGAATCTATGCAACCAACCACACCCTTATAGTGAAGTGTATGTGTGAGGGGTCAAAATTATCCGTATTTTGAGGGGGGAGGGAGAAGGGGCCTGAGTCCAAAGAAGAAGAAAAGAAAACCCAATCTCACCAACATCCCTCATTTCACTCTCTCACTGACGCTCATGGAACCCAACGACAGCATTCTCAGCTCCTACTACCCACCACCACCACCACCACAGCAACATCACCATCACCATCACCGCACAACCACCTCTCCCACCACCACTACTTCCGGCACCAACGGCCTCTTCTCCACCGCTCCTCCTCCTCACCACCAGCAACAGCAACAGCAACAGCAACACCATTACTCGTCGTCCTCCGAAGCCCCGCCCTCGTTCGTTCTGTCCCCACATTCGGTGACTGGAAGAGCCCCTGTTGCCCCCACCGAAACTGTCAAGAGAAAGAGGGGGAGGCCCAGGAAGTATGGCACCGCTGAAGCTCAACCTACTGGGGGGGCCTCTTCGGTTTCCTCAGCCGCCAAGAGGGTTTCTTCGCCCTTGCCGTCTCCCACGCACAATAAGGAGCTCACTTCCGCCGTATCTTCTTCCAAGAAAGCTCAGTTGGTTGCATTGGGTGAGTCAATCTCATGCGCTTGCCCTGCCCTCTTTTTCAAAATTTTATTTGTTTTTAATTAAATTTTCCCTTGGCGCATGTGGTGGGCTATTTGCAATTTTTGACTTAAACTACTGCAATGTATGTATGTCCTTTGATACTATAATTTTTGTGTGGGATCTTTGGGAGCATTGGTACCTTCAAATTCATGGAAGGAGTAGTGGGTATTCACCTGTTTCCAAAAACTTCTTCTTTACTGGTGTCTATGTGGAGAAGCTGCGTAAGGATCTAAGCAGAGTCTGGGTTCTTGGATCTAGTATGTAACCAGAGTCAGTGGTCACTCTTGGGGTCGTGAAGGATGAGGAAGAGATTTGAGGTTGAGTGCAGTGTTAAGAGAAAGAGGACTCGTATCTTCTCTGTTAGCTCTCTTGTGTGTAAATGTGGTGAGGGTTGAGACACAGAACAATTGGTGAGCAATGCTGTCAGGTTATTTTTCCCTGTCTATGCAACTTTCATGTAACAGGCTGTGTTCACAGGTTTGATAGAAGATTTTCTAACTAACAACCTGAAATTTGTGTTTCACTTACTTTTTTCGTCAACACGAGAATTGTGACCTAGTAGTTTGAAACATCTCTGGAAGATGTTTTGAATGGTTTCCAAACTTGTGTTTTCAGTAACCCACTAGTTAAGAGTGAGGTTGGTGGTTCCAGATAGAATGAATCCACTATCTCTATGTATACTATTGCTAACTAATAATTGTGAATTGTGTTTCATGGCGATATGATGGGGCTAAAATTGTAGAGTCTCCTTAGTGATGCTGTATATAAGGAAACTTTCTAATACATGAAACAATATTGCACAACCATTCAATTCAACTCAAATTTGATTTTATTCCCGCTTATTATTTACCCAATAGCGCGCTGAGTGCGTGTGTACGTCTACTCTTTTGGTTACATCTAAGAGTCCGTGCACTATGGGAGCACACGTGATTTTGTATGTGTTTGAAGTTATTTATTCCTATTTTATAATTAAATGCCAATCTCCAACTATTGAGGCAAAAATTACTCCACTCCCCCCTCAAGTTTACAACTTTTTTTCTTAAGTGTTATGCTGGTTCCATAGGTTTGTATTCACTAAGGTTTATGATTTTGTTAGTACCATAATACCATTTATTCTATGGGGATGAAGATGGGGGAATTATTTGGAAGTAGAACATAGATATTCAATGGCATAGTTTGTGATCAGTGAGTTTGTCAACAACTTTTGTTTCTGTTTAACTTGCATATTAGATGCATATGTCAAATTGCTATCTCTTATTGGCTTGTCGAAGGATAGCAAAATTTCGTCTCGTTATTCCGGATTGTCATGGAGTTTCCTTAATTCTTGCTTTAAATGAGCCATTTGATAGAGTTACACATTTACAACATGTTGTGAATGGAAATTATGTGATGCACGCTGTGTGGTTAAAACGACGTTATAACGTCAATATAAAGCTTAACGGGGGTGAGCCGTTACGTTATGACATTATTACGTTATGGTATCACATCTCCGATATAACGACATTATATGGCCATTATTGAGATAATGTTTTTTTCAATAATGCCGTTTTAACATTTTGTTTTAATACATAAAAAAACCCACCCATTTCATTCTCGTCGAACCAGAACCCTAGACTCAGGAAAAAAAAAGGACCAAAGCTCGCCGTTGCCAGTAGACAGAGAACCAGACCTCGCCATTTGACAGAGAACGAGAGAAGAAGAGAAGAAGACGAAGAGTCGATCACATTCTCTGTTGCGATCTCACTCTCATACGAATGAAGATGTTTTTATTAATTTTTTTTGTTTTTGAATTTAATGTTATGAACACCTTTTGATTCTATAATACATTAATACTTTGTGGGGGTATTAAAAATATATTTAAAAAACTATTCTGTTATACACTGTTATATACCGTTATAACCTATAACGCTCTTGGACCGTTATGGATCCGTTATCCGTTTTAACTGCATAGGATGCACGCGCATAAAGCCAATGTTATCCTCTTTGTTATTTGCTATACTTTTTTTTTTTTTGAAATAAACAAGAAATTTCGTTCCTTTCTTTTTGAAGATCCAAATTTTATTAACAAAAGAGAAAAGGCCACATCGGCCTTGATGTGTGACATAAAGATTTTACTACTAAGATACTCCAATTACAAGAAATGTTCATTTCTCACCAGTCACCCTAGAAGTAAGAATCCAAAACTTCCATGAATACCGTTCTCCAATCTGAAGCCTTCTGAAAATTCTTTTGTTCACAAGCCGTAAACTCCAAAAGATTGCATAGGTACGAGACACCATGTTAAATGTAGATTTAGTATTTGGGATTTTACTAAATTGTATTTATATCCTCCCATGGGTCACTCACTCACTCTCCCTTTCCATGGTTTTGAATGAACTTAGTTATTGTTTTGCTGATCAAAGGGGGGGGGGGGGGGGGGTGGAATCTCCTTATATTATACGAGTACTCTATTATCTTTATCTCTTGCAAGTTTTGGAATCTCCTTATTCCTAAAAAGTTGTAATAGGCCAATAGCACCTTGATGTAATTATTTTCTGCATATATTCCATGAGTACTTTATTTTCTGCATCCTTTACAAGTTTTCTAATAGCACTTGATGTAATCTTGTTTTGAGGCAAAGTGCTTCAGTGATTTCTCTTTCACCTTCCCTGAAAATCTTCATGTTTTATTGATAAAAAAAGAATTCTTCTCCACTGGTTACTCAGAGTCACAGTAACATATCTTAATTGATAATGTGTTGGATATCAAGGGAAAACATTTCAACAATAGTAATCTGAGAAAGTATCTAATCCATAATCTTTTGCTAAGCCTGCATAACAACGTGACATATAAACTTAAGTGACTAGATGAAATTTTGTGCAGATCAGGGAATTCTGTAATCCTAAAGTTACTCTTTCTGGGGAATATCATGTTTAGTCACTTTTTGCATGTTATTTGGAAGTATCTATAACTGAATTCCAACATGGTTTATACGTTGCCTATCCGATCTTTGAACACACTTTTTTATGTTTTTATCGATGTATTTATTGACCTATTGGCATTTTAATCAAGTTATAGAATCAATAGGCATGTTGAGATCAAATGATTCTTAGGTCACAAAGCCAGCTCAAAGTTTTGACACTACACAAAAATGAACAATTCTTTGTCCTGTGGCTTACACACGTATCCTCTGTTTCTCTGGTCTATAAATGTATTGTTTCTAATATTGCCTTAAGATCTACACAGACTTGTATACTTATACATTACAGACCCAGTCTTCTGTGCTTTATACTTGTATGTTGCCATGGAGGTTCATACACACACCACATTCAACTATATCCGAGCCTTTTACCTTTTTACAAGGCTTATATCCTCATCAATTTATTACTTTAGCATCTCTCCAGTATTAGACGTGTCTATGTGTTGTAAGAAACCTCTTAGTTTGCCAAAAAGCTCCTTCTTTAGTCTTTACTGAGATTCATTGCAAAATTTTCAGTAAGCCTCATGTATGAAAGAGAGGTAGTGGACTCCCCTTTCTTGCTTTCTTCTTTTCAACACACTTCCTACTTGTTTTCTTTTATTGTCTGCTCGTTTTACTTCTCAGTCAATATGTGACATTCATCAAAATCGGCCTATTGGAGTTGCTTGTGTTGAGAAACTATGGTAATAAAACCTTACATTTGTTGGTTTCTTTAGATTCCTTTTTGGATATGGTGAGATTGAGTAAAAAATATCTCCACATTAAAACAAGAATCCTACTTCAATTCATAATAAATAAATCCCATTAAAATACAGTGGACAAGAATGAGTGATGTAAAAGGGAGAATGTGAAATCATCTTTTTTATGTATGGGTGTTACAAAATTGTGTGAATGGGTGCATAACTTTTCCAACATGTACTTCTCGTAATAATTGTGATATAGTGACAATCATGATTAACACATACAGTAGAAAACATAATGTAGTTTTTGAAAATAAATAGTGTTTATTAGAAAATGATTAATAATAAAATGATTAACCTAATTTCATCTATTTGTCTTTTTGTTGTAGGCCATCTCATCATATTATAACCTTGTTCTCGTTTTTAATGGTTTCCTTAAATAAAAAAAAATGATTAGTTAAAAATCATACAACTAGAAAGATGATCCTTTTTTCTCTCTCTTTTCGGATAAATGGGTTATTTATCCTATTCTCAAGGCTACAAACATTTGTGTAGTTGTTAATAGTTGTTGCCTTTACGTTGTCCAATCGATTTTCCTCTTACTTCAATCTATGCGTCTTAAAAAATATAGTATACATCTTTCTAAATGTATTGCATGTGGCTTTGGCATTACACATGGCATGTATTTGGCATTTTAATCTAGGTTGTCTTTGACAGCTTACTCTATTCAACATTCTCAACACCTCACTCGAAGTTCTGTTAACATTCCAATTAGGTTGTCTTCAACCCTCAATTCTATGTGCTTTCAGTATTTCGTATGTATATGCCACTTAATATGCTTTCACATGTATTCCATCCCATATGCTGTTGAGTACTCTGAAACCATTTTACTTGAATATTGCGCTAATGCCTCCTTATGACATTTCCTCATCAAGTCGAATGCGACGTGCCATCAACATTCCTTGTGCGCTTTTGCACTTCACATGCCTTTGATGCTTATTTCCACAAGACTCCTAATAAAATACCTTTGTTAGAAGTCGAAACATACATTCTTACTTCCTTTGCAGGATTCAACTTCCTTCCAGGTGTCTCAGCTTAATATTTATGGTTTTTTTTTTTTTCAGATCTTGTATTAAATGTCTTCTGAGATCATCGGCATTGATACTAAGTTTGTGAATCTGCTATCATCCAGATTAGTATTTCTTATAAGATCCATTCAGATTATTGTTGGTTTGATAACAAAAAGTCCCACAAGTTTATTTTCCTTCTAACAATATTTGAAAACTTTAGCTTGATTACTGTTCTTGCGTTCCTGTATTTACTCTAAAATAGTTTCTAGCATGTTTTTCTTAATACAGAATTGTAGGTATTTTACATGATATTGAGATAAGTTTTGAATAAATATGCATTTCTCATAACCTAATGATTTGATCCAGGGAATGCAGGACAAGGATTCACACCGCATATCCTTAATTTAGCTGCAGGAGAGGTATGCTCCAATGTGTTTCATCCATTTATTCTTTTGTAGATGAAAAAATATTATAGTCTAATTGATCCAAATTTTGATTAATCATTTTTCTGATGGCCACTTTTCTGATGACCACCTTGTTTTTCCTTAACATCAAATTTATAAATATGAAAGATAATCCCTAAAGAAGACCGAAAGATGATAGGAACAAGAAATTGAAGGACATAGCTCAAAGGGCTGATGGGTGATGGTTTAGAGACTTGTGGGGATCCATTGCCACCCCATTAGCATTACTTTATTAGCACCACACTTGGTTATAGTCATAATTTGATTGGTGTTTTGGTGCCCAAATTTCCTATTTATAATACAAGTTCGGTGGCCTTATTTATATTTGAAATTTTGTAGAAGTATGTATTTATGAATATGCATAGGGTGGTCTTTTATATTTCACCTATTTGTACTAATCCCTTATATTGATATAGTATAATACTAGGATATCAATCCTTTTGTTTTTATTTTTTTATTTATTATCAAATTGACAAGTATGTAACAAGGACACTTAACTAAATTTTTTTTAAAGTATCCCGACATGCTGATACTAAATTTTTGTTTTATGAAGCTCCACGCGGCGGCATTGTGACTCTTCATCTATTTTTTGAATTTGACGCTTCGCTTAAAAAATTCCTGCCTCAAAAGTTTTTGGCGTTTTCTGGTGCCACAATGCAACGCTTTAGATGGGGCAGTGGAGATTGTAAATAACATATTAATAACTTAAATAAGTTATAATAAATAATAGTAGACTCATACTTTATTCAGTAGTCTAAATACAAGTAGCGGAATTTAATCGAGGAACAAACCAATTTAAATCAAGGGATCAAGTAACTTACATTATAATAACTAATATCATACTCACTTTATCAATAATACTGTGTTATTTGAATTATGATTTGTTTTAAGTATGTGATGACTCATAAACCATATAAAATTTGTAAAAATGTTATGGTTCTGCCGCAACTCTCGTGACTCTCGAAGCGGAGGCGGTGCTTTATCACTGCTACATGCCCCAGACAACATAACACGTGATGGGACACTCCCCCACGTTTAAATCATCTGCTTTTTTAGAGATCATCAACTTTTCTACACATGTTTTGACCAATTTATGAGTAGATTATGGCAAGATAATAATATGCAATTTGCAATATTGATCTACAAGTAAAAAAATGTAAAAACTATGACTAACAAAGTCAAGTTTGTAGCTATTACTGTATGACTTACAAATAAAGTTAATTATAAAATGTAATGCATGAACAAGTCCTCGTTTTGTTGGGTTTTGGGTTTTCCATGTCTGACATGGCGGACAATGTAAAACTTTGTGGTATGGTTGTTATACACTTGTTAACTTATTATGAGAAACCAACTATACTTTTCATGGAGTCCCTGTCTCATGTATGCTTTGACCACATTAAATTTTTTGTGCTTGTTTGGATATCTCGAGTGGCATTGGACATAATACTATAACTTTGATAAACCTTATTTTTGGAAGGTAAGTTTGCACAACAAACGTATGGTTGGGTGTTGGCAGGATATTTTATAGGCGGGAGGTTTTTTTTTTTTTGTGTATCACAAAATTCTGTCATAAGGCTGAGGGCTCCTAGTTTGAGATATTGGCTTCAGGACTCAGGAGTACTACTAGAATGCCAAGCCTCATTCCCGATGCAAATATTATTCTAAGAAAGTCACCTTATCCGTTCTAGCCAAAGCCGGTCTATGCCTCGAAGGAAAGATTGTTTAAAGTCGTAAACGCTCGTCCTGGTAACCAAGTAAAAATAGGATGCTCGGGGAGTCATCTGGACCAAAGGGGTTCATAATTGTGTTTAATCACCTGAGAAGCCATAACCCTTGGTTCCATACTTCCATAACTATTTACATAGAGGAGGGTATTCATGAGTTGAAGAGGCGAATGGTACAAACAAGCTCCTGATTCAAAAATATGGAAGCCTTTGTCTTTGTTACACCAAATCAAAGAAATTCAGCATCCTTTCAATCTTGAGAAATATACAGCAAGACAGTAAATGAGCATATTAGCAAGAGCACTTCTAATACAAATAAGCTTACCCATTTGGATAACAATTTGGATTTTCAAGCAGCAAGCCTGCTATTTATAACACAATAACTCCCATGGGATAGAAAATCACTTACACCATTGGGTCCCATGTCCCATGAGTGATCATTCCAGTTCATAAAGGAAATTCCAAGTAAAGAGAATGCAACACTCCCATTAGGCTCCAAATTTTTAGAGAATTTATCTCTAGGGCCTTAAGGCACTTGGGTGGTTATGGTTGGTTTCTATAGAAGAGTGGGACCAATTTCCATATTTGTGGTTCTAATGAGCAGGCTGCCTGTTGGGATCTGGCCCTGCATCAAGGGTTGAATGACTTGGAAGTTAGCAAAGCTACTGCCAACTGTTACAACTGAGAAGACAAGTATATGAATGGGAATCAGGTCAATTGGCTGATCTGATCAGAAGATACATATGGACCAACTTTCAAAAGCAACTGATGACTGGCCTTGGGAAAATGATACCGATGGTCTTTCCACTAAAGCTTACTATTAGATTGTAAGCTTCAACAAAGATATGTAATGATAGAATATAATAAAGAGAATAGATATTATGGTAGAAAGGTTCAGATGTTTCTTTCTACCATACTATCTGTCGATTCTAATCCGTTCTTTCAATCAAGAGGTGAGATTTGAATCTCCTTTCATATATTCCATTAATTTTAATTAACTGACAAGTCAAGCTTGATTTTAATTTTAATCATTTTGACTGACCGTTCTTACGTTTATAATAAGTAAAAAAGTAGTAGGAATTAGAATGAACAATCCAGAGATTTTAGAGGATCGAAGCGTATTTGGGATTTGAGGAGGCGCTCATATAAAAGAAAAGGAAAGTCTTGACTTTAGCAAGACTCTAACCTCGAACTTGCACTATAACCTAAAACTAAAAAAACAAAATAATGGCCCAAACTATACACGAGTAACCCAAAATTTGAGCCCCCAAATAGATATTTTTGCAGGGACCCGAAGCGTCAGTTCTCTGGTTTGTCCTTAAGGCCAGCCCGGCATGCAACATCTCAATTTGTCTCTTCACTTTGGAAAGATAAAGTCCCTTGAAATGTCAACTTCTTTATGTGGTTGGTAGTTTTGGCAACGTGCAAGTGAGAGACAACCTTCGAGCAAGAGGAATGCTGGAGGATGGGACTTGTGGGGTGTAATGAGGCAGATGAAGATGTGGACCACCCACCTTTTCCTTCACTCCAGTTTTCTGGAATTAATTCATGGAATTTATCCATGAATTTAATTTTTCCAGACTGATTCAAGGCTCCTACAATCAATGGATCCATGACTGGAATGTGGTGAATGCCAATCAATTCTGTTGTGGGCTATGGGATGGAATGCGATCATGTAGGTGATTTGGAAAGAGAGAAACAATAAGGTCACTAAAGAAGTAGCAGAAAAGTTGAAAAAATGTTGAACATCTCATCCTCAGGTACTGGGCTTCTCTGGCCAAAAAGGAGGAACATCTTGTTCAATTGGTGGCCACTTTGGTTTGCTTGTAATTAAGCTTAAGCTTTTGGGTTTGGCTGTCCTTGGTGAAGTTCTCTCTCACCTTGGACATGTCATTATTTCCAAAATCTGTGTTTTGACCGATAACAATGATAAATAAAAAATAGCCAACTGTTATACTCCATCAAGGCTCAGAGCTCTGACAATAATGCTTGGGTTATGGAGGACACATTTTAGAAGTGTTTTGTTGAGAGTTGCTTTGACTTGTTGCTACCTTCCCAACTTGTGCATCACATTCAGCGGCATAATGATTGGACTTGTCTGCTGTGTCTTTTGGAAAAACAAGTCTCTTGCAAAGATAATCTTCTTTTTTAGACACTGCTCAGTGGCCAATTTGAAATCTCCCGTTTTAGAGGAAATTTAATCTGGAACAGATTACTGATTGCAGGTATTTGAGGGTAATAACAATATAGAATCAAAGGGTGTCTAGGGGTAAATGCAGTGAGGGAGAAGGTGAAGAAAATCATTGGGGACATTAAGATCTGCTGTTTAGCATTGGGAGTTACGTGGTAAGTTCTCCATGATGTATCCTTCATCGTTGGTTTGTTTAATTGAGCAGATTTGTTTGGCACTCAAGGTGGTTGTACTTCTTTGGTTTTTGCTACATGAGCCTCTTGCTTTCACAAGCTTATCTGAATGAAACTGCCTCTGACTTGCTGACTGAAAAAGGCCAATGTGCACCAAATTATGATCAAGGAAAACCAATGTGTCGTCTATAAAGAGTGCGCCACCCTAGGACAAGTTGAAGACTTGGAAACAAGAAACAAAGACTCACATTCAATGTTGTGCTAACCAGTTGGGAGTTTAGGATCAAATGCTTTCACAAGGGTTTCTCTTGGGAAGATGTAGTAGAAGCTTCTCCTTAAAGTAGTGATAAAATCATAATTAGATGTAGTAGGGTATGGGTCTTAGCCTTTGAGGAGGTAGCAGAGCTGATTCTAAGCGAGGAGATCTTTCCAGGAAGGTGGTGGCGGCGGCAAAGATCCCAAAGTTATGGATGGGAAGAGGCAGGAAAGGGTTCTGTCTTCGCCAGAGTTGAGATTCAAAGCATCTTAGAGGTGGTTGATTTATTTGAAAAGATGTTGGCTATTAAGATATAATAGGGAGAAAGAGCAAATTTTTAAAGGCCTTGAAGACTATGGCAACATTAAATCTGGTGATTGGTGTGAGAAGAGCAGTGAATGAGACCGGTTGTGTCAAGGCCCATTGCTGAAAGTGGTTAGGGCATCTGTTGAATTTCGTTCAGAGCCTGAACTGGTTCGTTTGTGGGATGTGATCGATGGTGCAATGGCCTGTCTAAATAGGCATTAATGCTGTAGGACTAAGAGGGTGGATGATCTTGTGACACTTCATTTTGAGAAGGAGGGGTTGTTGTTGTTGAACCACAGTTTTTTCTTGTTTTCTCTCTTTTTTTGGCATGTCATTGTGTTGCTCCTTGTTATGCAATGAAATTGAACTTTTAAAGAAATGAAATAATAATAATATAACAAAAATAAATTAGTGAACGTCATCTTGCCAAATACGCCTAGAACTCTTGAAGAGGCCAACCAAGCTGTCAACAAGAATAAAAAAGTGCACCTTGGACAAACAAGTCTTCACCCAAGCCATCCCTTTGCTTTGTCTTTATAGATCATTAAATGTGTACGCATTTATCATATAGTTTGTGCTTACAGAGGAAGTGACATTACGATCAGCACTCAATATACAACTCACCTGGAAAAAGAAAGAAGAAGAAAAGGCTGGCATGAAGATGAATTAAGTATTTAAACCTCTTAAGGTGTGGCGGATGAAATCACACATCACGGGTTCAAACCCGGCTGGCGGCATGGGGTGGGGAGGGTTAAGGGAAAAAAAAAAAATCATAATTTGAGATATTAACTTCCTAAGATGCGAGTAAAATTGAGGATATGTTAGCAATACCATTTCAGTGCTTCCCATCTGACTCCGAATCATTAGCAAGTCATATAATTAGGGATCAATGGGGGAAGTGATGTTATCTGGTACATTTTCTTTAGTGAATCTGTTCTATGTGAATACATCAATCTAGATTCAGATGGATAATGGATTGGTGACTGTCTTGACGAAACTCTTTGATTGTTCAACTTAGGCTTGAAAATTCAAACTGAGAGAAAACTATATCCATTGTTTTAAACTGTTTTTCTGAGGCGTAATTCCTGGACATGATTGGTCTATCTACCCAGATTTTTGTAACTGGGCCATGTCAGGTAGATATGTGTTTATCTTGTGTGATTGTTCATTCCTTTGTTTGTTGTCTTGTCATTTATATAACTCATCTTAATACATGATAAACTGAACAGGATGTGTCCCAGAAAATTATGTCATTTGTGCAACAAAGGAAATGTGCAGTATGCATTATGTCAGCTTCTGGTTCGATTTCCAATCCATCCCTCCGCCAGCCAGCGACATTGGGGGGTAATGTGTCATATGAGGTATGACCATTCATATATTTTCTGCTTTTATAACTTGTAAAATTTTTAACGATATATCAATCTGATCAGAAAATGGTTTATTAAATATTTTTTTTGTTTTCACTTGATATATTAACTGCTGTCTAGGCAGAGTTGAATGGATAGACATCGAACCCTGCCATTTTACAAGTCATACATGTCTACGATAATGTTTTCATCTCTTATAAAGGATGATAATGTTGTGGCCTGTGAAGTTTCAAAAAATCCACACTGATTGTACACGTTATTGTTTACTTTATGAGAATACTGAAAAGAAACAACTTGTGATCTTGGAAGATGCTCATCTTCCATCATGCTTGATTTTAATGGTTCAGTTGTCAATCAATAACCAGGATGTGAGATGTTTTCTCATAGGTAGGTTTGGTGCTGGTCCTTTTTGTATGGGGGTTGGTCTTTAACTGTTACCCATTGTACTGATTGTTCCTTAATTATAAGGAATCATAACTAGTTAAACTCCATTCGCTGCAACTTCAAACCCCACCCCAAATCCAGCCGTAGACCTCGTTCTGTGTAGAGTTAAAACCTGAGCTCCATTAATGTTGTGTGATCCGCCCTATCCTTGGTATAACATTTACCATCACATCCCCTAGGTAGAATTCACATTGAGACGCAAAAGAATCTAACAAGGCGACCAATAAGAAGATTCACTCGATTGTCAGTCCGTGTATATGGCACGCTTAACATAGTTAACTTAATTGAGTTATTTTCTTGAACAAATCAAGAAAAGTCCATCATGTTCCTTGTAATATGGATTTATTATTGTCTATTGCCTGGTGCCTACCACTCGTGGGAGACTCTCCTGGTAATGCTGGAGTTATTATTTCTTCAG
Source organism: Berberis vulgaris (assembly GCA_963556465.1). NCBI lineage: Eukaryota > Viridiplantae > Streptophyta > Magnoliopsida > Ranunculales > Berberidaceae > Berberis > Berberis vulgaris. The sequence goes on from OY747136.1 coordinate 48,824,151, forward strand.
AAACCTGATCACATTGATAGGAGGCATCACAAACCCATCACATGTAGGCTTCTTCCAAAGATTCTATCTAGGCGTGCGTCGTAAGGAATATATACCCTTGCTACTCATCTGTATTTATCCTTTTAAGTTATTGCAAACCAAAGAAAGAGAATCTGATCCCTCCAACGTCTCCCCTATTTATTCTAGCGTCGTGTAGGGTTGTCAATTTACCTGATTCAAATGGACCGGATTCTAGTCGGATTGTTAGAAATCCATCTCCAATCCAATAAAAAAATTAAACCAATCCAAATCCATTTAATATGCTAAAATTCGAAATCCACCCGAATCAAAACCAAATAACTGAAAGAAAAAAAAAACTCTTTAATTTTTTCTTTATAATAAACCAAATAAAAATAAAGAATTGAAAGCACAACCACATTTTCTAAATGATACATGCAATATTTATAAAATTATTATTTTTATAATCTATATTACAAATCAGAATGGTGTTTGAGGTTGGAGATAAAAGACGACTGTGATTTACCCAAATATAAGAACCTAACGGATCATATAGAACTTAAAGCACCAAGAGTGTATGGGTTCGATTCCCATACCCAATATTTTATTTATTTTTCTTCAATTTTTTATGGTGGTGATTAGACATGTAAGTATGAATGATGAAAACTTAAGGGTGATCAATAACATACTTTTCTTCAAGTTATAATGGGGTATTGAACTATTGATGCTAGAAAAATAAATTATTTTGATATTTATTTATTTTTCTTCAATTGTTGATGGTGGTGATTAAGAATGTAAGTATGAAGGATGAAAACCTAAGGGTGATAACTTCAAATTATAATGGGGTATTGATGTTAGAAGAACAAAATAAAATAAACTCTATTATCATGTTAAACTTTTATCGTGCCAACAACACGGGGAACACCCTAGTCTATATTACAATTAAGAAAGAAGTTTTACTATTCATTGGTCTATATTACAATTAAGAAAAAAGTTTTACTATTCATTGTTGACTGGGACAAACAAAAAGGTTGAGACAAAAGAGGGCTAGGATTGAAAGTTGGGAAGATGTTGAGGGTTGAGATTCATTTTCTATAATGGGTGAAGAAGGCAAGAAGAGGAAGAAAGAATGTCTGATTGAAGATAGGTGAAAAAGGAGGTGATTGTGTAAGAGATTTCAGAGATGGATGGGAAATTTATTAATTTTCGAAGGGGGTGGGTTGGGGAGGAGGGGGGGGGGGGTGTTGTTGGCTATTCTTAAGGTAGGCCACGACTTGCCCCAATTGCAAGCCTCGGCAAGGAGGTCAATACCTCTGACAATGAGTGTAAGTGATGGGATTGAAGATACTGGAAGGGCTTTGAGTGGAGATTGGTGACTGTAGTGGCCACAATCTAGTGTGGCAAGGGTGTCAAAGGTCTGTTAGGAGCTTGGGCAATATTGATAAAAGGTCAATTGTTAAGATGGCAGTGAAATGGAAACTGTTGATTATTTTGTGGGAAACTAAAAATTGCAAATGGTCAGGAGTTTGTGGGGAAGGTGGGATGTAGGTTGGAAGCTATTCCCTTCCCGTTGGGAGGATTTTGGTCATGTGGGGCAGTCAGATGACTGATATGGAGAGGACATATACGGTTCATTTTCAGTCTCTCTTCTTTATAGGAGTAAGCGTGATGATTTCAAATGGGTGGCAATTGGTGTTTACAGTCTGAATAATAGAAGGTTACAGTCTGTGAACTTTGGCAAGAGCTTAGTGATATTAATGATGTGTGGTATTTCCCTGGGGTTGTTGGAGGTGATTTCAATGTGGTTAGATTTACTAAAAAAAGATGAACAATAGTTATATGATCGACAAAAGGATGTGGGAGTTTTCAGAGTTTGTAGGCTAGTATGGGCTGATACACTTGCCCCATCGTGATACTGATTTTACTAGGACTAATACTCAGATTAATTCAGTATTGTAAACTTTGGCAGGTTTTTATTATCAATGGTGAGTGGGAAGAGCATTGGGGGAATGTTATAGTAGATGTGCTCCCTAGGGTGGGTTCAATCACGGATTCACATGCCTATTTTATTGGGGGTATATGTTTAGGTTTGATGTAGGGTGTTGAGGATTAGAGTTTAATACCTTTCATAAAGCAGTGGTGGACATTAGTGGATAGGGTTCAGTTGTGCATGATCGGCTAATTTTAGGTTTTTGTTTAAGCTTAAATGCATTAAAACCAAAATGAGGAAGGGAAGGTCAGACGGGAGGATGTTTGTCTTGATGAAGGAGATTACTTCTCTAGACAAGGCGCCTGGGGGAAGTTGAAAATTATCAGAGTAGAGGAGGCCAAATGGAGGAAGATTAGAATCAAGTGGTCAACGGTAGGAGATAGTAACACTTTTTATTTTTATTTTTATTATTTATTTTTATTTTATGCATATGTTTCCAAGGAGGATTCTTATGAATGATCCATCCAAGAATGAAATTGATGGGATACCTGATGATCAAGACATTATTCATAATCATCTTGCTCCTTTGAGCAGGACCTTGGAGATTGGGGTTGGAGGGCCGTTGATTGGTACCATCACAGAGGAAGATTTAGTGCTGATGAGATTCTTGAAGCCATCAGGAGTTGTGGAGCCGATAAGATCCGCAGAATAGATGGTTTTCCATTGGTTTTTTGGTAAAGAATTTTAGGACTTTATAAGTGGTAAAGCGATGGAAGTGGCGGTGGAGCTGCACAAGTGATGCAAAGTAGGATTAGGATTTAATTAATTTTATTTAGTTTAGTTGTTGAATAATTGGGATTAGGGCTTGATTCCTAAGAATGAAGTAGCTCGCTCGATACGTGATTGTTGCTAAGGCAATGGCCATGAGGTTGCAACCTTTCTTGGATTCGGTTATTGTACCTAATCATGGAGCCCTTGTCAAGGATAATTTTTTAAAATGTGTACATATTGCTGATTTTCAGGAGTGTTCTGGTCTAAGATTAATTTCTCAAAATGCGTGGATACAGTGTTGGAGAAGAGGTGAATAGTATATTAGGTGCTGGGATATTTGGGTGTTAGCTAGAGATATTGTTAGCCTTTTTCTAGATGTTATAAGTATAAATAAGCATTTGTGGGATCTATTGTAGTGGTTGTGACTTATGGGCATGAGACTTGCAATTTTGAAGGCCAAACTACTGTCAAATGGAGGCACACTTGCGAACATCATAAATGCACTACTGGCTAATGTGCCAATTTGTTACGTGACTATTCCATATGGCCGCTTCAATGTCATGCCCGATTGAAAGGACAATTAAGAATTCCTTGTGGGGGAGGTGAGGATGATAAGGATTTTGTTGCATTAAATTGGGAGTTGGTGGTCTTGGTCGTTAGACCGTTACAACTTGTGAATAAAGCTTTGCTTTCTAAATGTTTGTGGCAATATAGTGCAGAAAAGGAAGACTTGCGGAGAGAGGTGGTTGGAGCTAACCACATTCTGGTGGGGTCTTATTGGCTTCTGAGGCACCCGGTCATTTCAAAGGGACTACCCCATGAAAATCTATTTCTAGGGAGGATATGCTAAATGGGGTGGAAGTGGTAGTCGGGGGAGAGGTGATAAGACCAATTTCATGCTGGGAAGGAAAATGCGGTTTTCAAGTATAAATTTCCAAGATTGTTTGACACCCAGATTAACAGTGTCATGCAATGAGGTTTTTACTTGATGAGTGCTCTTTCAGTCGGGGAATTGTTTGTGGAGCTTTCTAAAATATTGGAAAATAAAGGTCTACTAGATGAGAAAAATTTGTATTATGGAAAGAGGACAAAAAAAGGTTTCTCAGTTTCCGTCTTATTTCTCTATGCAGGCTATGGAGCATGTGCAGAATGGTGCATATGCTAACTTTCCGTTGGAATTGGTGTAGAGGAAAGATATTTGTTTTAGAATATCCTTATTTATGTATACTGCAGTCTGGAACATGATTCATTTGAAAACAAAATTGGTGCACAGGGGAAGGGGATTGGAGATTGATGTGAGTGTTGTTTTTGTGATTTTGAAAGAAAGAGCACATGTCAGCTCCATCTTCATCTCAGTCAAATCTTAAACCAGACCTTATGTCAATCGACTCAGACAACTAGGCAGGTTCCGATTAACGTCTCCATCTTCATATTTAGTTGGGCTAGTTTGTTTTCTGTTTAGTCCCTTTTATGCTTATCTTTGTATTATGAATTACTCACTTTGCTCCGGTCCTTTTCAATCAACAAAGTGGTGTGTTTGAGCTAAAAAAAAAATTTGGCTGAAGAAAGTTCCTCGTCTCTGGTTCTTTTTGTGGACTGCTGCATTGGGTAAGTTAAACATAGAAGTTAACCTTGCTAGAAGAGGTATGCAAGGAAGCAAGGATGCACCGACTCGCCAGGTAACCCCCGTATCACGTGTCAAATACGTGTCGGACACGGACACGCGTTCGACACGCGCTCGACACGTGGTCAACGGTCAAAATTCGTTGACAGACATCGACACGTCTCGGACTCGGTCCGGACACGGTCCAGACACTGTCCAGACTCGGTCCAGAGAGGGAGAGATCGAGAAATGGAGAGACAGGGACATCGATCGACATATCGATCGAGAGAGAGGGAGAGATCGATGGAGAGATCGATCGACATCGAACAGATCGATCGACAGAGAACAAATCGAACTCGATCTGAACTGATTGATCGACAGAGAACAGTCTTCAAGATCTGAACTCGATCTGAACTGGTTAATCGACAGTCTTCAAGATCCAAGTGAGGGAGAGGAGGAAGAAGGCTCGCGGGAGGCTCACGGGAGGCTCTGTTTTCCTGGTCTCAAAGGAAGAAGGCTCGCGCAGGCTCTGTTTTCCTGGTCTCCTTCAAGATCCAAGTGAGGGAGAAGAGGAAGAAGGCTCACGGAGGCTCGCGGAGGCTCTGTTTTCCTGGTCTCCAAGGAAGGAGAGCGGAGGCTCTGTTTTGCTGGTCTTCACTCTGCTTCCTTCTTTGGAGGCTCTGTGTGAGGCTATGTGAGAAAGAAATCTTGTGAGTGATGAAAAGAAACTGTGATGAAAAGCATTAGTTGTTGAAGGATACTAAACGGCCCCCAAGATTTGCTAAACGAACCCCAGTGATGAAAAGCCTACATGGAGAATACTAAACGGCCCCCAACGTAAAAATAAAGAAGCTGACTTTAATAGTGAAGATTCACTTTGTTTGATATATGTATACCTGCAAGTTGATTGTTCAATATTATTATTTATGATTTTATATTCCTATGAGTTACAAAAAAAAATATATTAAAAAATTAAGTTTGACCGTGTCGCCGAGTCCTATTTTTTTGAAAATTGCCGAGTCGCCGTATCGTATCCGTGTCCGAGTCCGAGTCCGTGCATCCTTTTAAGGAAGTTGAGAGAATTGATCATTTGCTTCTATTTGCGAGATAGCCAAGCAAATTTGGCATTCTTTCTTGATGGAGTTGTATTAAGCAAAGGTCATTAATGGGACATATGTCCATTGGCTCAACACATGGCAAGGATGCACTTACAATTCTTTGGGCATACATGCCTTTGGGTGAAAATTCCTCATGTAGTTGTGTGGCAAGAGAGAAATCAACGTATATTTAAAGGGCATTACAAGTCGTTGGAGCACCTTGTGGGCCAATCAAAAACAATTCTATGGGTGCTAGAGGCAAACAAGGGGAAAAATCTGAAATTTGGAAACTATGTTTAGTTGGGATAATTTCACGCTGCAACTAGTGGTCTAAATCACCTTTTATCTCACTCTAGTGAATTTCTATATCACTATTGATTAATAAAATCTCATTTTATTTTGCCTGATAAAAAAAAAATTGTGAATGGCTTAGCACAATATGCATGTGCTTTGTTAGCTTGGTTTGTGTTGGATTATGCCTGCTTCTATGGAAAATTTTTTGAGGGGATAGAGGAGTCTTACATCCCACATCCAAAGGAAACCTATCATGGAAAATGTTTTCTTTGCTATAGGGTGGACGGTGTGAAAAGAATGGAACGATAGGATTTTAATAACGAGGGCTCAGCTTTTGAGTTAATAATTATGGAGGTTTTGCTCACCAATCTAAAACATAGCCGTTAACTGAACTAAGCCTAATGGGCAAAGGTCTTATGTAAAGAAAAAAGAAGATATGCTGTTCACTAAGCAACTAAAACTAGGAAGTTACTGAAATTAAATTAAACTCTCAAAAATAAAAACTGCGGCATAATGTTTTCTGTGTTATGTACAACTAAGTGAACACATCGCCCCTGCCACTTGACACATTTGGTAGAAAATTGAGGAGAGGAGAAATCAGATAAACTTTATCAAGAGATAGAGGAGTGGTAGTGCAAGTTGTGTTGTAGGATCTTAATATAATACATTAGAATTGGGAAAGTATGACTAACTAAAATCAGGGCAGAAAGTCTCTTTATTCCATCACTTCCTCTCCTTTCTTATCCTTTTTTGGGGGTTCCTGGGAATGATAAGTACTATTGTTATTTGTTTCTATAAATGTTTGGTTAGTTAACTATCAAGGATCGCTTTAGTGAATTTTATGATTTCAGGGGCGGTATGAAATCCTTTCACTGTCTGGATCATTCCTTCATTCTGAGATAGGAGGGGCATCCTCAAGAACTGGAGGGCTCAGTGTGTGTCTTGCTGGCACAGATGGGATAATTGTTGGAGGTGGAGTAGGTGGGCCATTGCTAGCAGCAGGTCCAGTACAGGTACTGCTGTTTTCTGCCTCTTTTGAAACTGTTGGTTTCCTGGTTTGTAAATTTCGAAAGAAAGACATCTCTTTTTCCTATTTGCAAGTGTCGTTAATCAAATGCATGCCATGCCTACAGGTGATTGTTGGTTCATTTTTTATTGATACGAGCAAAGATTCTGATAAGAAAGTTGAGGGTTCTTCAAGTAAGTTGCCACCACATGTGGTTGGGGCCTCAGTTACCAGTGTTAGCTACCGACCTTCACCCGATTCTTCTGGAAGGGTTTCATTCAGGGGAAATGATGATGCTCAAAATTATGGAGGTAACTTCATGGCACAATCTCGGGGAACCTATGTAACATCTCCGCGGTCGACTGATTGGAGAGGTGTTCTGGATGCTAGAAATAGTGGAAATATTGATTTTATAGGTGAGCATCTCGTGCTTGTAGCAATTTGATTTGGTAGTTGCTGCTTACAAATACTCAATGATTTTGCTTGCAGACCATGGAGCACAGTCTCCTGATGACGGTGATGATGAACAGCTTGGGCTTTAGAGTCTGTTTGAGATTTTAACGGTGCTGATTCATTAATATTCTCATTGGAAAGGAACTCTTTTCACCATGGCTCATGTGAGCTGTAGAAAAAAAAAAAAAACCAAAAAAACTTTGTTAATTTTGGAGCTTACAATGATCATCTCTGTACAGCACCATCATCTATTTTTGGCAGTTGATGCAACTTGGCTAGCGGCTGACGTGAGGTGTGATGCTTTCATAAATTATACCCCAACAAAATGAAATCTAATGTAGTTTATGCTTTCTGTTTGACCGCTCAGTGAACGAGTCATACTTTCTATCCATACTGTTCAACTTGATTTCGTTCCTTGAGGAAAACTTTCAATACTTGAAATATAAAGGTAATGTTGGAGCATCATCTTCGTATATATTGTGCTGTATACTGATTTTGACCTAAATGAAGATTTCTGGAAATTGACTTGCAACGGCTACTGTAAGTTGTGAATTTCATGTTTGTGAGGTTTGCGTCGTTTCTCTTGTTTTGTTTACAATAGTAGTAGTTTAATTAAAACTCGAGCGGTACTTGGTCACTTCTTTTTACATCGAGTTGGATACCATGCTAAACAACATAGGCTCGAAGAGGGACTTTACTGTGTACAATGCAAAACTGACAAAAGCTTGGCTCTCATTAGCATTGGAAAACAGGATAGTCTTAAAAAAAAGGTAGATTAGCTCATATCTTTCTTTGGGCTTTTCTTTATTTTGGCGGTTGGTTGGGTGAAGAGGGAGAATCTAGAACCTTAACATGGTCTAGGACTCTAGGTTATGAATAATTCCGGGAGGATATGAAATATACTGTTTGGAAGTGTATATACGTCTTGGCCCATTGCATGTTTGGTGGCATGGAATCCAACTCTATGCATGGCCGGGGGAATTAGAGTGGGGTGTGGATAGGAAGAGGCGAGGTTGTTGATGACATTCCATTTTCACTTGCAATGTTCACATACATGTGAATCAGACTCCTTGCTTTCTCCATGAGAGTGTGATTGCCATATTTTATGAAATGCATGAGAATGTGATATATTCTGTAGATGCTCTTAAAAAAGACGTTGATATGGGGTTGCATTCTTGGATTCTATGCAAACAAGCATACCCTACATGAAATATGTCTTTACAAAATATCGTCCAAGTTGCAAATATTTGCCTTCTGGCTAGGTGCTGAAACAGTGAAGTATTTAGATCTGGCTTGTTTTTCTCGATTTTTGACCTATCATATAGCATTCACTATTTGTTATATATCTATTTTTCCAAGATGAGTCCTTTCCAAATGAGAACTTACAGCCATTTGAGTTTTGAGGAGAGATGCTATTACTCCCCATAATCGGTTTGATGGGAATCATACCGTTGTTAAGTAGACCTTTTATCTTTGGGTTTTATTATTTAATCAAACATAAGAGAAATCTTATGGGAAAGATTGACACAATTCTGAAAAGAACCAGAAACACTCGATCATCGTCTTGGCACCCTAACCTTGAACCGAACCCACTGCCATGACCCCTATTGGAACTGTTACAGGTTGCTAGCCGCTGCTGGGATGCCTTATCTCTGCTATGGAAATGAACAAATGCAGCAGAGGCCGATAGCCCTCGTGTGGAAGGTTGGGGTTTGGAGAAAAGGTTAGTAGTCCATGCTTTCGGAAAGGGTTCTCATGTGAGAAGTGGAAAATTTGAGGTTTAGAAACTTTTTTTAGTAAAAAAAAAACATATTTTGTTAGTCTTCATGTGATACCCTTGTGTGGGCGAACCTGAAGGGGAGGGTGAGGGAGAAGTCCAAGAGTTTATGAATTTCAAGAGGGTTGACAAGCTACAAATGAGAGATTATAGTCTCACATCCCTGAGTGCGGAATGATGATGTGTTATATATGTACGAGTTTAGATCTACAAAGTACTTTTAAAGCCGTGCATGTCTTGAGCTCAAAGCGGACAATATAATACTCTGTGGATCGAGTCGTGATACTTCAGTAATTTTTTTTAATGTGAAATATAATGAGAACTCCCAAATAATGTGAAAGATAATTAAAAAAAAATATTGTGTGTTCAAGCGTGCGTTTTTCAATTCTGGTCAACACAATGTGTTCCAAATTCTAATTTGTAGTATTCAAGCTATTGATTGCTTCAAATCTATCAAAGGCTCCGCTTGATATACGGTAAAAGAATGCACATACAAAAGTATATGGCGGTTACATAAGCTTGGGTACTTGATTGACTTTGCGGAAAATAGTTACTGGAATTTAAATTGAGGACCTCCACATCTTCTAGTTATAAAATTTTGCAAAACTTTGCGAGAACAAATCTTCCACATTACTTTGCAAAACTCTCACCGCTTCCTCTTACTTGAATTCTACTCCCAACTCTTTAAAAACATTCCAACCATGACCACCACAATTAGGGGTGGGCACGGGACGAGATGGACTCATCCCAATCCATCCCGTTATTTTATCTTCAAGACGGGATAAACCTCATCCCGACATTGTCCAATTCTCATATGGATTCGGGACGGGACGAGATGAGCATGGTTGGATTTTTGTCAATTACTAAGTTATTTTGATGTGCATATTTAAACGTATATTCTTATAATTACTATATTATCAACCTTCTCATTAGGTCTACTTATTTGTTTCACAATATGCTAGTTCTTATCTTTGTAAATTTCTATTTATGTTCCTATTTACATCATCAATTCAAGAATATTATAGTATTTTCTATCATTATGGATATTAAGGAGTTATCTATAAAAGTGTTATTGTTTTAAACTATAATACAATTATTTATGATGTTAAGTTCACACAACTCCTTAAAACTTCATATACCACACTTAATGTGACACACAAAATTTTGAGTTAATAAATATTAAAATTAATAATAATTAATATTAAATAGGTTCTGGATGGGACGAGATGGGCGGGATTGAAAATCTTCATCTCAATCCCATCCCATTCTAGATCGGGACGAGACGGAATCGGGATGAGTTTGATTAATCCTGAAAAGAATCGAAAATATCGGGACAGGATGGGACGAGACCGGGATGGGACTTAGATCGCGGGATGGGATGCCCACCCTTAACCACAACCACTGCCATTGCCACCACCACAACCACCATAGCCACTGTCACCACTTCAACCACCATAACATAATCACATCACCATCACCTCCATGATCACACTACCATACACTATTAACCACAACCACCACCAACTTCACTACTACCACCATAACCATTGTTGTCACTATCACCACCACAACTACAATAGCATAACCACTAGCACCACCACCACCACTGTAGCATAATCACCACAACCACCACCATCACTACCATCACCGCTGCGACCACCATTGCCATCACAACCATCCACCACCACCATGACTGTCGCTATTACCACCCCCACCATTATATCCACCGAACCACCACAACTACCATCGTCGTTGCCACCATCACCATCGCCCACATTTGCAATCACCATCACCGCAATCACTTTTTCGAATTGACTTTGATTTTTTTAAATACTACCAAACGCTTATGAAATAATGCATTGCAAATCATTGCGATGTAAATTAATGCATTTGCATTAATTTGTAAAATGCATTATTTTACAGTGTACCAAGTGAAACCAAAGTATTAACTGTACACGAGATTGAGAACTCCCAAGGTCATCAGTGGATTTTTTTGGCTCATTGGGTAATAATTAATAATTGAACATGACAAATGGTAGCTGATCGATGCAGTCATTTTTCACTCTCTGTTTTGACTTTGACCTTCAAACCTGCTAACCCACACAAGGAACACACGTGAGCCACAGACCACCGTTGTGGTGGCCGATGTCACTCCAATGCTAAAGTCAGACATGGATCTGAGGAAGGTGTAATGTTGTAAACAAGGAATTTGTAGTGTACCTTAGCTTACCAACCTCATGTCTTATTTATAGTACAGGAGTCCTGATTCGATCAGGCCATCGATGACGTAATTTAGGGAAGAAGTTCTGCATGAAGATCTTTATCTAATTAGGAGTCGTGTTGTGGATGGAAGTTTCTCTGTTAGCCATGTGTTTCTAGATACGTGGGAGATAGTTCCCGTTCCGAGAGTATTCTATAGGTAGAAGTCTCCATATGTGATACATACTCTGGAATTTACTTTCTAATTGGAAGCGAAGAGCTGCTGTAATTGCCCGTCCGAAGTTGATCCTCGAGATACTTGCCTTAGCATGGCTTACGAGTTTTGAGGATAGTTGTGAGATACGTGGGCTTAGCAGGCTGTGAGAATCCGAGTCCGTCTGGCGGACTGCATTGGGCGGGCTTAGAATTGCTTGGGCCAGATCAATGTTGAGCTGACACTAGGGTCTGTTATTCCTCGGGATCATCAGGACACATGTACAACGCATAATTGGGATCGTTTTGGTGTATCATCAGCTACTCCCCCTGAGTTAGTGGGCCATCACATCGGTTCGCTAAGTCATTTCTTGAAAAGACACGCCGCTCATGATGATTGAGTCTGTATCGTTGCTTGAGCCTCGCGCTTCATTAATTGAATGTGCGTTGGTTCAGTGGACAAAAGGCGGGAATCCCATCCCTATTTAGGTCATCCTTCGTGCGGAGACTAACTCTTCTATTTTCTTATTTTTATAGATTTTGCTTTATTCACCTTCTGATTGAAATGATTGTTCATCTTCTTCATTGCTCACCAAAACCATCTTGATGATGCAAGTTTGGCCAAAGGCCTTGAGATTTTCGAAGACAGGTTATTTTCTGAATCGGGCCTTGTTGAAACTCGAACGAAGTTCGAGGTCCCTGAGGACCTCCCATTATAAGTTTGCACCTCGGGATGCTTCAATCTGGAGTTCGTTTTCCTGTTCCGGATGTGATTTGGGACTTTTTGGACTTCCTTGAAATTCCTCCTTCCCAGTTGGTACATAATGGGTATAGAACCGTTCTTCTCATTTTGATTAGGAAGAAAGAAGCTGGGGTTCGTGTCACTCCACGGGCGATCCAGTTGTTGACTTCTCATCGGTTGAATGATCACGCTGTCTGTAAAATGACGCCGCCGAGTTGCTTTGAGAATTTGTCTGATGAGTTCAAGTCCTGGCAGAATTATTGTTTCTTGGCTCCTGTGGATTCAAAGTATTTCCAGTTCAAGGGTCATCCGCTCGAACGAGAGTTCAAGTCGTTTCATAAGTGTAGCTTTTTCTTTCGATTCTGTTGTGCTTGTGTCAGAACTGGGTCATCTTCAAAATGATCTGCTTCAGTAAGTGAAAAACGTGAGCCTAATCGACTTGCCGGGGTGGAGGTCGATGTACCCAGCTGGGAGAGGGATCACCTGCGATTAGCGGGGGTGGAAAATGTATCAAATCTTAGTGCCTTGCAGGCGGAAGCTCTGAGCAAGCAGCTGATGCTAGTTGCAATGGTGGCTTCTGCTGGTGCCGATCCGCTCGGGATCGTTCTGATAGAATGTTTCGATGAGGAATCGCCTGAGGTTTTGGAATTCGATCGTCCCGCTGGTGGGTTGTCTGATAGTGGTCGTGGTGACACAGGCAAAACTTCTCACAGTCTGCATTGTTCCCCGTCTCGCTCCAGGCCGCATCTCAAGGTGATGGATGGTCCATTGGACAACTTGCTTCCTTCTCTTCCTTCGGATCCTGTTGAGTTGTTTCGCACTAAAGGGTTGGCTGTTGGTGACAAAGGAAGGGCTGTGAAGGAGGGCCTGGGAGCAGTAGCGACTCCGAAGGGTGGTGCTGGCGTAATTCCTCACCCGAGAGAGCTTCATCCGGATGTTTGTATAAGCCTGTTTACTCCGGACTTAGTGAAGATGAGCAATCAGGTCTGGCACCAGGAGGTTGATGTGGATTATGCTTCGAGGAAGCATATAAGCATGCGTCATAGTTAGCTGGTGGATCACACTCCAAAACCCAAGTATATACTAGAAGGGCATATGGATAAGGGTTTATAGTACCTTATGGTGGGGATGTCTGACTTGAGCCAGGTGGTCGTCACTGGGACGAAAGTTGAGGCAGCTCGTGAGAGGGTGTGCACCATGGAGCGTATCTTCTCCAACATGCAGAGGTTGTATTCTGACGCGCTTTATGAAATTGAGCTGTTGAAGAAGCAAACTGAAGAGAGGAGGCTTAAGCAGTCGGCTGTCGTTGCTAAGACTCAGAGGGTTCGTTTGGAAGCCCTTGAGTCTGACTTAGCAGAGGCAGTGTTCGCGAGGGACAGATTCAAGAAGGAGTTGGATCTGACTCGTCATGACCTGAAGGTTCCGCAGGAAGCTGTGGCTGAGGTGCGTTCTGAACTGCGATCCCTTGATGAGGAAAATGCCTTTAAAAAAGCTGATTGGGTTGTTCTGAAACAACAGTTGGAGTCTGATGTGGAGTCCAAAGCTCGAGTAGCAAGGAAGGACGAAGACCAGCTTGAACTGGAGCAACATGAGCTCAATGCTGTAAATAGCAGTCTGATTACGAAGCAGTCTAATATCGATGCACTGATTGGCAAGCTGAAGTTATTGGAGCGTGAACTTGCTGAAGCGAAAACGCGTGAGGAAGAGTTTCTCTAGGAGCAAGGCAAATGTGAATTTCGCTGGGTTGTACATGGTAAATTGGAGCTGCTAGCGCTGATGAAGGAGGAGCATCCAGAATGGGACCTCGATCATTATAAGAAGATGTCGTATGTAGACTTATTAGTGGTTTCAGACAAAAAGGGCGGTCCTGACCATGATGCTCAGACTGCGGCGCGTACGGACACAACTCCTGCTCACTTCTCCGTTAAGCTTAGCTATTTTGTTTTTGTACCTTCTTCTGATAAGGAGTAATACTTTGTACACTTGTACTTTTTTTTGTTTCAATTGTTAATAAAAACAGGTTTATCTTGAGTACATTCTATATCCGTTTTATGCTAATTTTTTCTATTGTGTGTTTTCCGTTTCGCCTTGTCGTTTTACTTAGGCATAGGCTGGTTGGGTCAATAGGAAGTCAAGCTGTTTGTTTGCTGTTGAGGGTTTGACCGTTTGCGTTGCGAGTGACTCAGAGTCACTATTGTTTAGTTACATTTAATAGTAGGCATTCCACGGATGTTTTAGAAACAGGCTTTGCTGCCCAAGTGTAGTTCATCCTTAAGGTAAGCCACTGGGGGCTTGTTTTGCCCATCTGATTGTCGGTCACGGTTGTTGGCATGAGTGAACTGTGATAGTTGAACACATGTGTTGTCTTTGACCTAAAACGCTTATCCCGAGTTAGGTTTCGCAAGCTTGAGCTGGCATTTCATGTAGCACTCGTTCGCGTGTTGGCGGGACGATTTATGGGTCGACACGAGCGACCTTTGCTAGTAATAGAATGCCAGCTTGTGTGAGCGTGAAGATGCTGCTTGAGCTATGATTTATCTTTGTGGCCGTTGTGTCAAAGAAGAGCGGTGGTCGCATGTCGAGCCGTCTAGGGCTCCCATTTCTTGAACCATCTATGTTCAAACATAGTCTACACCCTTCTAAACCATCTATACCCGCGCAGTGAGAGCTACAAGTCTGGGTTTTCTCAGAAGCAGTCGTTGCCATTCGTCACCAGTTAGGCTTACCTGATCGGGTTTGACAACCATTGTCTGCGAAGGGGGCAGCGGTCCCTGGCGAGTTGTCGTCACCAGACGTGACAAGCTGGTTAGACTCCCACTTCCTAAACATCAGCATCCGCACTGGGCGGACTAGGTGTCGGGCAGAACCGAAAGCCGTCGTTGTCAGCCAAGGCTAACTAAGCTTGCCGGACTAGACGGGGGATCCACCAGCTGCGGGCGTGTGAGCTTATATCCGCGAGCAAAATGTGTTGTGTGGACAAGTTATGAAGAGGCATGAGTACCTTGAATCACCTGGTGATACACAAGTGTTATCCGTGTGTTAGGAATGACTAGGGTTTCTGATGCTCGTGTCAGGCACATGGTAGAATAATGTTTGAATAGTGGGCCGAGCCCATGGGCTCGTACAATGAAAACTAGGGTTTCTTGTACGCAATATGCTACATGTACGGTGTAGATCGCAAGGTAGCACGTGTACGATGTAGATTGCGAGACGGTTGAGTATCGGTTACTCCCCCTCAATTAATGGGGTTGAGTGCAGCCCTGTTGATTGGACGACATCGACTTGTGCAGTTTCCTTGGAAATCGTCATCTCCTCGTTTCCCATACGATATTAAATGCCAACAGTTAATGCTAAAGCGCCGGTTTAGTGAACCATTATGTCTATATAATGGTGTTTCTTCATCGTTGTAGGCACTATCTTATGCAAAGCGTATCTCCTGTAATGTTCTTACTTGAAGAAAATGTTTTAGACTTTTCAAAGGCTGAAGGGAAGTCTCCATCGTTGGAGTCTTCATATTTTCTGACATTTGCACCGATGAGTCACGATGAGAATCGTTGTTATGTGTGCTCACCTGCTCTGGTGAGCACCTAATTGTTTCGTTGAGATCTAGCAGGGGCTTGGCTCTCCTATGCTTACTCTCTGTCATCTTCTAGAGATGGAGGCATGTGCTGTTACTGATCTCCATTAGCGAGTGGATGGTTCTGTTGTACGAGAGCCTCTACCGCTTTGGCGATTTGTTGTATTTTAGATGACACTCAACCCCTAATTCTTTGGGCAAAACTCAAAATACCTCTGCTTTCGGGCTTCTCAGCTCCTATTCTTGAGTTACACGATATTGAATTGAATTTTTTGCGCTTCATGTTCTAGGACTAGGTTCCATATATGTCAAAAAAAAAAAAAACCCATTTGTGAGAATCAAAACCCTATCATGACTTAAGTTAGGCAGTAACAATTAATCAGTCAGAACACACGACACAAAAACTAAATGAGCCAATACAATGAGGAAAAGTCCCCTTTGAGAGAAAAAGTGTTTCATTAAACCCAATAAACTGATTTTCTGAAAGAAAGAAAGACTGATTGCGTGTTTTTTCTTTCACTTTTTATAGATAAGAAACCAATCAAATAGTGAAGTCTTTGATTTTTGGCAGCCCACCAATGGCATCTCTAGCAACTAAAAACTCCCATCCAATCATATAAAAGAGGAAGTATATATAGGGAGCTTTGCTAGGGGTTGAGGGAAAGGAGCAAGGGATGGGTGTAACCCCCATCCTCCTCGAGATGAGCACATCACTTTGGAGATGCGTACTAGCACTCATCTCGAGGAGGATGGGTGGTTACACCCATCCCTCGCTCCCTTTCCCTCGACCCCTAGAATTTTCGATATATAGGTAGAGTCGGAGGGGGAGTACTGCAAAGGAAATTAGGTTAATTAGTGTAGAAGAGAAGGCAAAGGCAAGGTGTTGTTATGTGTATTGTAAGCTTATAAAAGCTCAGCTGTATTTAGCAAGCAATGGGTTCATGTTATTGGGTATCAGTCTCTTCCATATCTCCTGTAAATTTTGCTGGGATCTTTTCTATTTTTGACTTCACTTTTAATGATCACTTCACAAAATATCATGTTATGGATCGAACGACATACTAGCTTTTTTATGTTTTTTATTTTAATTAACTTTTTGCTTAGATGTAGGGTAGTGATCAGACTTGTCAATGGATCGGGTTAAATCCGATGGTCGATTAATTCCGATCCAATAACTTATTAACTGTTCTAAATATGGGTAATTTGCACTTTGTCCCCTATTATACATAGGTAATTACTAAGTAGACCCATCATTATCACTATTACAATTACCCCCCTTGACGAGCGGTCAACGTCCATTGACCGTCAATTTTCAAAACAGATTACCAAAATGCCCCTAAGAAATTAAAGGTTGAGATTTAATCTTTCGTATCTCGAACATCTCATCTCGAGAAAAATCCTAAGGTCCAACTAAAATTGTAATCGTATCTCGAGGAAGTTCAACAATTGATTTTAAAAAACCTTACATCTTAAACAACTCATCTCGAGGTAAATTTAATAGTCCAAATTTAATAGTACACACATCTCTAGGTAAACCTAACGGTCCAAATTTAATTATGCGCGCACCTCAAGAAAAATCAAAAGGTCCAACATGCATCTCTAGAAAAATCTGGCGGTCTAGCACTCATCTCGAGAAAACACTGACAGCTCAGATTTATTCGTGCACGCATCTTGAGAAAATCTGATGTTTTAGCACACATCTCGAGGAAATTTGACAGATCATATTTATTTGTGCATGCATCTTGAGAAAAATCTGACGACTGAATATATTTAAATTTACTTTTGCCCTCTGAAATAAATTTGAATTTAATTTTGCCCCCTAAAACAAAACAAATCTGAAAGATGAAGGGGGAGGAAGGAGAAGGGAGGAGAAGGGGGGAATAAGTGTTGTCAGGACTAGTACCATTGGTTAGGGAAATCAAGGTTCAGAGGCCTTTCAAGACTTTCCTAATGGTCTCAAAACTCAATGTTCCCTTTTGAAAAGTGCCCAAATGCTTAGCATCTATATTATAGGGGGAAGGTTTGAGCTCTTGACTGTGAGGACGTGTTGCCTCCATTGCATAGTCGGGCCAGACTGTACCGCTAGCATTTTTATTGTTTTCTTTGCATTGCTTTTCAACTTCAAACTTGTATTTCCATTGATCGATAACATCGAACTAGTCTTGAGCAACGTCCTTCCGAACGTTCCTCCCCATTGTAATCTATTGAATGTGAATGAGAGCTTTTACTGACTATTGTGCATTGTTATATTGTCTACAGATTGATATTGTGCATTCTCAAGTTAATATTTGTGCCCGTCAAAGTAACTACTCATAGGCTTACTAGTGAATTGGATAGCTAGTGCCGCACGGATTACTAGTCCGTGACAGTTGGTATCAGAGCCAGAGCTTGTTGAATGCAAACCAGGATGCAGGAAGTAAATGAGCGCCTTAGCGCTATGGAGGAACGACAGGCCAGTCGAATGCATAGACTGGAAAGCAGAATGGACCAGTTGAACACTTTGGGAGAACAGATTAGTCGGTTGGATGGACTCTTTTCACTGGCAGACAGAGTGGATTCGCTGGCCGAGCACGTTGATAACTTAGAGGGACGAACAGTCGCAATGGAAGAGTCGCCTCACCCCACAGCTCAGGTGATGAGTGACTTCCAATTACAGTTGGAGGACTTATTTGCAAGGGTTGGCTTGCTAACTAAGGCCACAGGGACGACTGATCACCCTAGGATGAAAGTACCCGAGCCAAAATCATATGCTGGGGCACGAGATGGGAAGGAGTTAGAGAACTTCTTGTTTGATCTGGAGCAGTATTTTCGCGCGGTGAACCCCGAATCAGAAGAAGCCAAGGTTACCATGGCGACCATGTACTTAGCAGGTGATGCGAAACTATGGTGGAGAACCAAATATGCAGATATGGAAGAAGGTCGCATCCTTATTAGAACTTGGGCATACCTCAAGAAGGAACTCAGAAATCAATTCTTGCCTGAGAACACTGATTTCTTAGCAAGGAGGAAGCTCCACACCATCAAACAAACAGGCAATATTCGAGACTATGTCCGACAATTCTCAACTTGCTTGCTAGATATTCGAGACATGTCTAAGAAGGACAAAGTTTTCTGTTTCATGGAACAAGCTCAGCCGCTTCTACAAGCAGAATTGCAAAGGCAGAAGGTGACAGATATTACAAGTGCTATTGCGGCAGCAGAAAGATTTAGCGATTATATGCCCATGACTGGATCCACTTCGCTCAATCACTCCACAGCTAGAACTGGCAGTACCAATTCAAGCTCAGGGTCGAATGCTCGCTCACCTCACCAAAACTGGGGAAACTCAAGTCAGAATCGAGGAAACTATAATTCCCGGCCGTCCAACCAGAATTGGAGTTCCAACAAAAATTGGAATGCCAGCTCTAGCAACTCAAATTACAACAACAAAGGAGGGCAAAACTCTACTCTGGGCAGTGGAGACCATCTGCCCCTGCCCCATGCATTCTTTGCAATAGCAGGGATCACCCAACAGGCAAATGTCCATCCAAACCAGCTCTACACTCATTAATGTCCTTGCTTCAAGCAGAACCTTCTAACCCGACCGCATCGAGCTCGAACCCCACCAAAGTGAGACCTCCCAAATGGGAGCTCTACGCAAGCTCAATGCTGTCAAAGGAGAAATGTATGAGCACCCACACAAGAAGGCTTTACAATACATCGACATCACTATCAATGGGTTCCCTTCCCAAGCATTGTTGGATTCCGGAGCGACAGACAATTTTATTGCCCCAGATGAAGCTAGACGTGTGGGTCTGAACTTAGAAGGAGATGTGGGTAAGTTGAAAGCTGTCAACTCTGAGGCAATCTCTATTAATGGTATGGCTAGAGTTGTGCCACTACAGGTTGGTCCATGGGAAGGAAGATCAAACTTCTTGGCCGTTCCACTTGATGATTTTAAGGTGATTCTTGGCCAAGAATTCTTCCGAGGAGCTGCAGCAGGACCATTACCTTTCATGGACTCCTTGGGGTTTTTCGGACCCAGACTACGCATTGTACCAACCTCAATTCGACCAACAACTCATGATAGAATATTGTCGGCGCTCCAAGTCAAGAGGGGCTTGGCCAAAGGAGAAGATACATACTTAGCTGTGGCAAAGCTAGAGATGGAAGATGATACTAGCAAAATCCCTGAGGAAGTTGCCCAAGTTATTGCTGACTTCAGCGAAGTGATGCCGAATGAATTGCCAAAGAATCTACCTCCCAGAAGGCTCATTGATCACGAAATTGAGTTAGTCCCTGGTGCCAAGCCACCCGCACGTAGTCCATATCGCATGAGCCCTCCAGAGCTGACCGAATTGAGAACACAACTAGATGGCTTGTTGGAGTCAGGATTCATTCGGCCCTCTAAAGCACCTTATGGGGCACCTGTTCTTTTTCAGCGGAAACATGATGGCAGTCTTCGCCTTTGTGTTGATTATAGAGCCTTGAACAAAGTCACTATAAAGAACAAATACCCGTTGCCGCTCATTGCAGACTTATTCGACCAACTTGGATCCGCCAGATACTTAACAAAAATCGACTTGAGATCAGGTTACCATCAGGTCCGCATTGCTGCTGGTGACGAACCCAAAACTGCTTGTTCTACTAGATATGGGTCATATGAGTTCCTAGTAATGCCCTTCGGCTTGACCAATGCTCCAGCTACATTTTGCACCCTTATGAATGGCCTGTTCCGTCACCTTCTGGACAAGTCTGTGGTTGTCTATCTTGACGACATTGTGGTTTATAGTGGGACTATAGAAGAACACCTACATCATTTGCGAGAAGTGTTCCAAATCCTTAAGGATAATCATCTCTTTGTCAAGAAGGAAAAGTGCTCATTCGGCCAGACCCAGATCAATTTCTTGGGTCATGTTATTGGCAATGGCAAGATTCGGATGGACATGGAGAAAGTCAAGGCAATCCATGATTGGAACTCTCCTAAGAACGTGTCTCAACTACGTTCTTTCCTTGGACTCGCAAACTATTATCGTCGCTTCATAAGGGACTACTCTAAGAGAGCTGTTGCCCTGACAAATTTGTTGAAACAAGACCAAACATGGGAATGGGATAGGTAGTGTGAAGCTTCATTCCAAGACTTGAAATTGGCTGTGATGAAAGATCCAGTATTGGCCTTGCCAGACATCACCAAGCCATTTGAAGTACAAACAGATGCATCTGATTATGCCTTAGGGGGAGTTTTACTTCAAGATGGTCACCCGGTAGCATATGAGAGTCGAAAGTTGAATGATACAGAGTCTCGTTACTCAGCTCAGGAAAAGGAATTGCTAGCCATTGTACATTGTTTACGGGTGTGGAGACACTACCTCTTGGGATCTCAAGTTCTTGTTAAAACGGATAATGCTGCAGCAAGCCATTTCCTTACTCAGAAGATGCTAACCTCCAAGCAATCTCGATGGCAGGAAAAATTAGCAGAATTTGACTTAGTATTGGAATACAAGCCAGGGCGCACTAACAATGTAGCTGATGCACTCAGTAGAAGGGCAGACCTTGCAGTGCTAACCCATACTGGTCCGAGTCACACCATCTTGGAGAAGATCAAAGTAGGCCTACAGACGGATCCACAAGCGAAGGCGATTACAGAGTTGATCAAGCAGGGCAAAACTCGACGGTTCTGGATAAAAGATGGAGCAATACTCACAACTGGTAATCGCCTCTATGTTCCGAGAACTTCTGGTTTGAGGAAAGAACTTTTGAGAGAATGCCATGACACCCATTGGGCGGGACATCCAGGTTGGAGACGGACACTTGCATTGCTAGAGAGGGGGCACTATTGGCCGCAGATACAGGAGGATGTAATGGCCTATGTTCGAACATGTCTTATTTGCCAGCAAGATAAGGTCGAAAGAGATCGACCAGTAGGCTTACTAGAGCCCCTGCCTGTTCCAACTCGTCCTTGGGAAAGTGTTTCCATGGACTTCATTACTGGGTTACCGAAAGTGGAGGATTTCAGGAGCATCCTTGTAGTTGTTGACCGATTATCAAAGTATGTGACCTTTGTGCCGACCGGACTAACTTGCACAGCCGAAGATACGGCGCAATTGTTCCTCAAGCATGTAGTGAAGTATTGGGGACTGCCCGAAAACATTGTTAGCGACCGTGATGCTCGATTCACAGGAAAGTTCTGGAAGGAGTTGTTCAAGCTCTTGGGATCCAAACTTAATATGTCGACAAGCCAACATCCCCAATCTGACGGACAGACTGAGCGCTTTAACTCTATGCTTGAAGAATACCTTCGTCATTTTGTAAGTGCAAACCAGAAAAATTGGGTGGGACTACTTGATGTTGCACAATTCTGTTTCAACTTACAAAAGAGCTCAGCTACTCACTCCAGCCCCTTTCAATTAGTCACTGGTCAGCAACCATTGACACCACATACAGTGCTGACCGGATACCAAGGACCCAGCCCAAGAGCTCTTGAATTTGTCAAAGCCTGGCAGAAAAACATTGAAGTTGCTCGAGCCTATCTTGAGAAAGCCTCCCGTCACATGAAGAAATGGGCCGACAAGAAACGACGAATCGATCCTTTTGAAGTCGGGGACTTGGTATTGGTGAAGCTAGATATGTTCAACAAGTATAAACGGACAGCTAGAGCACACAACAATCTGTTTTGCAAGTATGAGGGACCGGTACAGATTATTGAGAAAGTAGGCAAAGTCTCCTATCGCGTCAAGTTACCACATTGGCTCCGTTTCACCCATCCTGTCTTCCATGCAAGTAACTTGAAGTCTTACCATGCCGATGCCGCTGATCCCACAAGAAATTTATCTACCCGAGCATTGCCTAAGCATCCTACTAAGCCAGATCGAGAAGTGGAAGAAATCTTAGCTGACCGCCTCATCAACAACATAGGCCCGGATAGAGAATATTTGGTCAAGTGGCAGGATGAACCTCCTTCAGAGATCAGTTGGGAGCCAGTCGAGCATCTGCTGCCATACCTCTCAAAGCTGGAAGAGTACTTGGAAAAGTTCGCTGCGAGAGCGTCAACGAATTGAGTGTGGGAGAGTGTCAGGACTAGTACCATTGGTTAGGGAAATCAAGGTTCAGAGGCCTTTCAAGACTTTCCTAATGGTCTCAAAACTCAATGTTCCCTTTTGAAAAGTGCCCAAATGCTTAACATCTATATTATAGGGGGAAGGTTTGAGCTCTTGACTGTGAGGACGTGTTGCCTCCATTGCATAGTCGGGCCAGACTGTACCGCTAGCATTTTTATTGTTTTCTTTGCATTGCTTTTCAACTTCAAACTTGTATTTCCATCGATCGATAACATCGAACTAGTCTTGAGCAACGTCCTTCCGAACGTTCCTCCCCATTGTAATCTATTGAATGTGAATGAGAGCTTTTACTGACTATTCTGCATTGTTATATTGTCTACAGATTGATATTGTGCATTCTCAAGTTAATATTTGTGCCCGTCAAAGTAACTACTCATAGGCTTACTAGTGAATTGGATAGCTAGTGCCGCACGGATTACTAGTCCGTGACAAGTGTCACGCCCCGATTTTCGAAGAAAACGAAAATCCCAAAATCCACGTAGGATTATCCGTTTCCCCCAAAACTCGGGATGTGAAAATTCAATAACAACATAAACAAATAGCAGCAACAACTAAAACATGATTAAGTTACTGAAACAAATACAACTCTAACCCGGAAAGGACTGACGAAGCTAGCTCACTAGCAGAACTCCAATAACGCAGCTCAAAAGTCTCTAAACCTGAAAGGCTAATCGGCTACATTCCCAAAGGAATGTACCCAAGAAGCAAAAGCTTACTTGGGTCAGCAATAAAGCTGGTGTGAGAAATCTTCATCCCAAAATCAATAAATACGCAAGTGACAACATCAAAATAACAAAACAATAAACAACCACACCAGGTAGTTCCTCAATGAGGCAAAGATGTCATCATCCTAATAAATAAATATGCATTATTTATTACGAATAAATAAAATTTATGAGTTATCAATCCTCATAAATGCAACAACAATACAATTCATAATTATATTAGACTATTATTGAAATATTAACAAAACACATTTTTCTACCTTTAGGAAGACAGGTAGTTCTCATTCAATGATTGAATGAGCATTTAGTTTCTTCCTTTAAGGTAATCATGCACATATACAAAATAAGAAATCTCGCTTCTTTTCCACAATCACACTATCCTCCTTGTGCCGAACACACCTCACCCAAGTGGGCCTCCCTTGCCTTCGAAACCACTCGGAGCGTACATGTTCCAAGTGGGGTGCCACATCGAGGAACATGTCATCTCACCCGAAGTTCGATCCAGGCAAACATTTCCTTAATCTACACGTATAACCGAACGCACATGGAACGGTGCACCGATATGCAAGCAAGTCTGCATACCCATAATAATATCACACGTATACAAGCAAGTCTGTATACAAAAAATTCTTTTCTTTTCACATTTTTTTTTCGGAGTTGTGGAAAAGAGCATAAAAAAAATATCAACTGAAACTCAAAACTCTTTTATGGTGACTCTTTGTCTACCATAAATAAATCAACCACAGTATCCACCATTCTTTTGGGGAACAAGTAATATTTGACACATTGCCAATTCACACATCTCATCTCTTTGCATCATATGAAAAATATTATGCATTCCAATTCGCATAAAAATACAAATACTCAAGCTAAAACAAGTGCTCAGTTAAATTCCAGCCAATCTCTATTACTAGAAAATTTTCTTCTAGCCCTAAACTAAATAAGAGTTTAATCATACATAAAACTAATACAGACAAGACATTATTTCTTAAGCTACCACTTCTAACAAGTTGCAGAGAATGACCGGGGCACCAGATGCTTTTTAAAATGAAATATTGAGCTTACGAGCGCTACCAACAGGGTAAAACACCGCTTACAATGTCAAGTTGAAGTTCAGATAGCCATATCAAAGGTTTTTGTAGATATTTTCTACTACATAATCAAGTGAGAAAACAACAGTTTTTATATCGTACCCTAGTTGGTTACAAACGATGAAACTATGATGGGACCTTGGCAACTAGGTATACTCCATGATGCAACATGGAAAAGCTCATTAGGCAACCACTTCATATGAATTTGTTGGATGAACTATCAAAAGAGAATACATGCTAAGGTAGTTCACAACCACCATTATTCTATCAAACATCACAGCACCATTTCATGTCTCTGTAATCAGACTTCTACCTGGAATTCCTAATCATCACATAGTAGGTAGAACAGTGAGAATATGACATATGCATGGGTTAGCTAATATCAAACATTTTCATGTTACAAGTCGTGTCATGATTAGGCTCATTAAGCTTATGCAGATACACAACTAACGCACCGAGGACCATGTACTTTAACACCTAGAGTTCTCCTGAACTCTCGCCACACTTGTGTTGTGACTCCCAACTCTCAAGCCCAAAATCATCAAAGACACACAAATACAGGTCATCACACCACCAAACCAAAATCCAAATCATAACCACACATCCTCACAACAAAACTCACAAACCCCATCATCAAATCCTAAAAAATCACTAATTCAGTCAAGAAACAAAAATCACTAATTCAGTCAAGAAACAAGGATTGCAAGATACAGGGAATAAGAAAACTCACCAAAATTGCAAAGGATTTGCGCAACCAACCAAATCATCCCACATCGAAATCTCCTACTCGCAATCAGTACCATCGTCCCTCATTCTTGCAACAGCAAGCTGCCAAAGTCACGCGCAAGCCTTTTTCATCCTACTCGCCCGTGCTTAAGGACCTAGTTCTGCATCAACCATTCTTCTATTGCAGGCTTAATGATGTCTTTTAGAGCAACCTCTTGCAGCCGGTAGCTCCATGCCTCGTGGAATGCATAACTATTTGATGGCTCCTTCAGTCATGATCACCAATCTCAAATACACCCCATATGAGTTTTCACTCTGCTATACAGATACCCAATCTAAGTCTCCCCATCTTCAAACCAGCCTGGATCTAGCAAATAACTTAAGAAAGCCTTCGAAAATTTCCTCAACTCTACACCGAAATCAACACGGACAGGTAGGGACCAGCTGAATCAAATTCTTCACCTCAACTACTCAACTGGGTGAGAATAAAAACGAAGAAAACTCTTTAAACATCCTTAATTCAACCCAAATAGAAGAGAAAGGGAGAAGAAAAGAAGTGTGAAGGTCCCAAGTTCTTCCTAAACCAACTCTTTTGAAAAAAGATCAGTGAGACCATGTTCAAATCTCATTCAATTTCATCATGTTCTCATCAGAAATTCGACATGCACAGCTGCAACATATTTTCCTCTTTAACTAACTCAAATGGATGAAAACGAAATGCAGAGAAGAAGTCTGGAAACCCCCAACTCGTACTAAACCAAATCCAACAAAAAAAAAAATTGTCGAAAACTAACAACTAACTCCCTTCGTTGTCAATCAAACCCTTACACTAGTCATCAACTCTGTTTTGAATCAGTCACTGGATGATTCCAGGTATGACCTCCTCCCTCTTTCTCTCTCGCCAGACCTCTCTCTCGTTGCCTGCTCCTCCCTCTCTCTCTCTCGTGTGGTCTGTTCCTTTGGTGAAGAAACAAAACAGGAAGGGGAGATAGAGGAAGAATAAAGGAAAATAGAGGAGGAAGGAGAAACTCAGGGCTGTGGGATCGAGCTCGCCACCAAGGAGAAGAATTCGTGAAGAAGGGGAAAAAGGAGAAGGAAGGAGAAAAGAAGAAAAAAAAAAAGAAATAGGGTTATTTTCTTTATAAGGTGGGTGGCTATTTGCCCCCACCGAACTTTCGAATGTTCCCTCCCTCTTTCACAAAATAAAACCCTAATCATTAGTTAAATAAAAGCCCAAAACCAAGCCCAAACACAATTGAGTAACAACCCATCAACATTAGGGTTTACAAAATTTTGGCTAAATTCACACACACTTTATCCTATTTAGCCATGACAAACAAAAAACTTTTTCCAAATAATTGAGATTACAATATATGCCATAATTAATAAATAAGAAATTTTTATATTTATTTAATTAGGCGGGTATTACAATATATACAACTCAAAAGAATCTCGTCCCGAGATTCGGAAGAAAAGAAAGTTAAGCGAATTTCGAAAAATATAACTTGTCAAACGAAAGAAGATTTTAAAACAAAAATTAATTTCAATTGAATTTTTAGTTGCATAAATTTTAATTGTCATTGAAAAAAGTAGGGGTGTTACAATAAAGATGAATGATGAATGAAGCCCTAACTTTATTATAGGGTTGTGAAACAAAGAAGCAATGAATAAGTGGAGGAAGGAGGAAGGAGGATGAAGGAAGAAGTGGAGGAATGAGGAAGATGAGGGAGGAGGAAAATAATCAAAATTTTGTTGATCATCTCTAGAATGTTCTGTTTTAGAGGGCAAAACTAAATGCAAATTTATTTTATAGGGTTAAAGGCAAAATTATATTAAAATTTATTCAGACGTCAAATTCCTCGAGATGAGTGCACGAATAAATCTAACCCGTCAGATTTTCCTCGAGCGTGGCGTAGCGTCTGATTTTTCGCGAGACGAGTCAACAAATAAATCTAAGCCACCAGATTTCCTCGAGATGCATGCAATAACAAATATGTAGTGACAAAATTTCCTTGAGATGTGTGCCGAATAAATTTGAGCTGTTAAACTTTTCTCGAGATGCGTACATGAATAAATTCGAGTCAACAGATTTTTCTTGAGATTTGTGCTGATTCGTCAGATTTCCTTGAGATGCATGTTGAAACGTCAGATTTTTCTCAAGATGCGTGCATAATTAAATTTGGACCTTTAGGTTTACCTAGAGATGTGTGTACTATTAAATTTGGACTGTTAGATTTTCCTCGAGATGAGTTGTTTAAGATGAAAGATTTTTAAATTCAATTGTTGGATTTTTCTCGCGATGAGATGTTCGAGATACGAAAGATTCAATCTCATCCTTTGATTTCTAAGGGGCATTTTGGTAATTTGCTTTGAAAATTGACGGTCAATGAACGTTGACTGCTAGTCAAGGGGATAATTGTAATAGTGATTAATGATAGGTCTACTTATTAATTAGCTATGTATAATAGGAGGGAAAGTGCAAATTACCCTCTTAAACATTGCTTGAACCGATTTATTTAAGATCCAAAGTAATACCTAATGCGTATACCAAACTTACTCTAAACATATCAACGATCAAATCTGTACAATTCAGTCAAGTTAAATAGTCTATATTCATTCCCCAAAACCAGCGGTTATCGGTTCAAATCTCAAATCAGATCTTATTTAGAACACCTTGAACTTGATTCTTGTTGTTGTTGTAGTATAGCTAGATTGATCAAGTTATGATATGATGCAAACTTCTCCGTTTTGAAACACGCTAATGAAAATATAGGTGAAGAAGTTTTCAAAGTTTATCTTTTGCCAAGGAAAGAGAACCGTTTGTCTCAATGACTTTTCAAATACCACCTATTGTTGATTTATAGACAACTAAGAAACATTATTATTACTAATACAACCAGATAAATGTGCAGTTAATGGTAGAAATTTTAAATGAGAAAGTACACTCAAGGTATCTTTGTTGGTGTAAATTTGAATCTCGTGGTAATAATGGAAATGAGAGGGTACTAGATAGCTAGGGCAAAAAAAAAAAAAAAAAAAAAACGGACAAGAGAAAAAAGAAAAGGTGGAAGATGACATTCTAATTCTCACTCAGAGGAAAGACAGTACTCCTGGCTCCATTCGCTCCCAAAGTTTCAATTTCCATTTTTTTTGAGTCTCGTGAATGTGATTCTTTGGACATGGTTTGGTTACTAATTATAATTTGTTGCAAATAGTTTGGTAGTAATTAACTAGCTAATTAGTCTCTTGAAAGATCTCAGTAATTTACTTTAGACCTGATTAGTTTATCTTTTGAATTTCATGTTTTGGATTCTCACTTCAAATTGACATTCGTTCTAAAAGCTTAAGCGGTCAAGGCCATCTACAATAACAGAGTACTTCAGCTCAATACTTGGTGACAATTTTACAGTCTCATGAAAATAGTCATTCCTACCTCCAACTATATATTATTTATGTTGTGAATTGGTATCTCATAATTTGGTCATGCATCACTTGCATAATATACGTTCCCTAAAACCTACTATCTTCTATCACACACACATATATATATATTTATAATCTCAAGTATCATGTGTTAAAGAATAGAAGTCTACCTATGTTACAAAATACGAGAGTATTACAGAATAAAAGTCTACGAATAGAATAGAAGTCTTAGATTTCCTATCTCTACAAAATTAGATCAGAGTTAGTTTTATAAGCTTGTATTCATCAATGATATTACACAACAATACAATAATATTTCAATACAATTCTTTTTACATGATATTTAGCTAACCTAAAAATCCGAAGAATCAAGCTCTTCCCCGCCTTCGACGACTATCAAGACGCAAGAGGTGGGGAAGGGAAGACAGTAGTAATAACCACCACTTCCGCAAACAAACAGAGCATCCGCAGTTCTTTCCTAACAGACACAAACAATCAAACAAAAGTGACTCAATTGCAGCCAGTAGCAACAAGAGAGTTCACTTCCTTCACGGATCAACACGAAAATAAGGGAAATCACAAATCATCGCATTAACACTGCCAAACACCGCATCATCAGCACCAACAAACACCGCATCATCGGCACCGCCAAACATCAACATCAACCCATCAGAACAATCGTTGAGCCAATAAGCAAATAAGAGCTTGTTAGAAGCAATTGATCTAATTGCTGAAGGAATCAGCAACCAGAGATCTCGATGAGAGTTTGATCGCAGCCAGCAAGTAAGAGATCACAATCAGCCAGGAAGAAGAACAAACTTCTTCACTCCTCTTCTTTCACCAAAAGCAACCAAAAAGGAGATCAACCTCCTCCCTGCAACAAGGATCAACCATCATCCAACAAAGATCAATATCGATCCATCCAACAAAGATCGATCCATCCATCAAAGATCAACAAAGATCCATCCATCCATCAAAGATCAACATCGATCCAAGAAGAACACTATCGACCATCATCACCGATCGAACCACCATCATCAAATCAACATCATCGAACGTCGACCAACAAGAAATCATCATCATCAGCATCAATCTGATTCAATCTATCATCAATCTGAACAACAAGATATCATCATCAAGAGATCCATCATCAATCAGAATGGGAACCACTAACCAATAAACGATGTCACCAGGCCAACCAGGCCACTTCTTCTCCGCAGTCAGCCACTGTCTCTGTCGCTGGTGTGTCGGACTCGGTGGTGTTGGTCTCTAACACAGGTGGAACTTGCTCAGATCCTGACACAGCTGTGCTGCCGTTCTCGACGGGTTCTGCGACCATTCGTAGAAATGCAAAGAGAGAGAGTGGTTTAAGGATTTGTGAAGAAGAAACAAACAAACAAACAGAGAAAGATATAGATCAGGCCTTTCTCTGGTTTTCTCTTTACACAGTCATTATTTGCACCCCCGAATTTACTTAGTACCACCACAAATACAAAAAAAATATATGCCACCATGAGCGACAATACAAGCAGTGGTTCAAACACCACCACTTCACCATATACCTGAGGTGGCTCTTTATTCACAGTCGTTTACTCCTACCAATTACAACATATGGAATCGAGATCTGATCATGGCTCTCAAAACCCAAGTCCCAGAAAAAGAAAAGGAAAAAATTTCTTCAAACTGATATAAAGCTCTAGGCTATTAGCACCCCGAGTCTTACTCAACTCAACAAAGAGCAGCAACAACATCTCTATCTGGCGTAGACAACAGCAGCACCCAGGCAGATGTAGATCACGCGATCTTTCTCTCGTCCTCCCTGTCACAAGTTTGATCGCATATCAGATCGCACGACAGAGAAGAAGAAGAAAAAGAAGAAACAGAGGGAAAAGAAAGAAATTTGAAACTCTTTCACTCCGCTATTCACACCCACCATATTTGGTCATTACCAAAATCTGTGTTGACTCGAATTGAGCAGCACCAAGACTCAAATTGAGTCATGATTTCTTCATACAGGAATCATCAATACCAAGACTCGAATTGAGTAAGGATTTCTTCATACAGGAATCACCAACAACAAGACTCGAATTGAGTCACAATTTCTTCATATAGGAATCATCCAGAATTCGACAATCACTCAACATCATGATTTCATCACCAAATTGGACTTAACAGTTTCCTCCAAGCTGTACATTTCGTCCGCGTCTACATGTCCAGCTTGCGGGGGAGTGTTAAATATTAGAACTTTACATATGTTACAAAATAGGAGAGTATTACAGAATAGAAGTCTACATATGTTACAAAATAGGAAAGTGTTACAAAATATGTTAGGAAAGTCAGAATAAAATAGAAGTCTTAGGTCTCCTATCTCTACAAGGTTAGGTCAGAGTTAGCTTTATAAGCTTGTATTCATCAATGATATTACAATACAATAATATTTCAATACAATTCTTTACATCATGACATTTGATACTTCAAAATGAAATGATATTTAGCGAGGGTGATCCTAATAATGATGATGTCAACTAATTTTGTTTGATACTTCAAATGAAATGATATTTCGTGAGGATGATCCTTGTAATGATGATGTCAACTTCACTAAACCACCCCCTCAATCTATCATTTTGTATGAGCTGCATGCAGTCTCGTTTGACACCTCTACCCATCTGTTTATGGCAGAACAGCAACAAATATATAATTTCCTTTTTATTATTTCAATATTTTGCATCAAAATATAGAGGATGAGAAAGGAACATCCGCTAGATCTGCGCTGGATTTGGCAAAAAGGTATAATCTAGCATGCTGATGTTGTACATTCCCAAACTTGTTTCCATTTCTAGTAAGAGACAGTGAGACCATTCTTATTCTCAAAGGGAGGTCACCCCTCTCGCCCTTCTCCTCCAATGGGATCTTCTCCTTCTCCCCTTAAAATGTGTTGTTGGGGTTCTTCTCCAACCTCACTCATTATCTATATGTCTCTTATACAACACCAAAACCATCTTCACTTCACTTGTCCCCATTTTTCATAAACAGGTAAACATCTCTAGCTAGCTCTCCTCTCTTCCCCTTCAACTTTTTGTGAATGGGTTTTCTATCTTCACAATTACTTTCTTGATCCAAAGCATAAAATAATAATGCTTTTCAATTTTATTTTTCACTTTTGAGAAATGGGTTTTTCTTACTTCATGATTTTTTTGTTTATGGATTGTTTTTTGTTGCTTTTTTTGCCACTTTTTTGTTTTGTTAGGTTGGGGTGCAGCAAGCAAAAGGTGCTATGGAGAGAAATTGTTGGAGTAGAATGAGAAATAGTGATCATTGTAGAACCCTTGGGGACAACAACAAGGGTAGAGACCCATGGGTTTTTAATAGCCATTATCATGGAGGAGACGATTTGCTTGAAGGGCTTTCATGGCCACCAAGATCTTACACATGTAGCTTTTGCAAAAGAGAATTTAAATCTGCTCAAGCTCTTGGGGGCCACATGAATGTTCACAGAAGAGATAGAGCAAGGTTGAGACAATCACCTCCTTGGGAGCAGCAGCTTCAATCTTCTTCTAATAACCTCAACCCTAACCCTAATCCTAATCCTAGTCCCAATTTCTCATCTTTTATATCTCCTCCAACTAAGCTCCCAACATTCACATATCAAGTCCCTTCCGTGCTCAACTCATCTGTTTCATGCCTCTCTTCATCACCTTTGGCGTATTCCGATCAAGTTAAGATACCCATTACTAGTCCCCTCCTTGATTGTTCAAGGGATGGGGAGTTTACGAATACTATGAAAGCTTTGAAGGGTTTTAAACAAGAAGATGAGTGCAATATCCTGAAAAATGGAAAAATGGTTATGTTAGATTTGGAGATTGGTCTTCGTAGTAATGATGTCAATGAAGATCTGGACTTGGAGCTAAGACTTGGGTACTCTTAATGCACTTCTCATTTCAAACTATGTATGCAAGGTTATGTTCTAACTTTCTTAGTGTTTCCACTGATGTTCAGCTTATTGCACCACCATATAAGCTGTATTTATAACTTAGTAGGAGAATATGTACTTTTAGAGATATAAAGAGATGCTATTATTATGTTGGAAGTGATGAAATGCAATCTCTTGCTGCATGGTTCTTATGCTTAATTTTTTTTACTTACAGTGGCAACTGATTATTTACTCTCTATTGATCGAAAAATCTACTTACCCTTGTTGTTGTTGTTGTTGTTTTTTTTTTTTAATTGTATTGGTTAGTACATGTGGTTTACAGAGTAGGTTAACTGTAACTTAACAACATATTAGGTTGTGAAGAGGCAACATGAATCAAGAAGGGTGGTATGTTAGCAGTTGAATTCTACTGTGTGAAATTCTAGGAGGGTGGGCGGTTCTTTTATTGTTAATTTGCTTTTGACAGCATTTGTTCACCTCCTTGTTCTTGTTGAAGTGATGATTTGAGGTATGAAAGTACATGGTTGATACCCTAAATCAGTCTTGGTGGACAGTATTGAATTGCTGATCCTATTGAGTCACCATCTTTCTCTCTTTTCTATATGTTGTTTGTGATGATTATGTTTAAACTGGAATGGTTGACCCATTCTTTCTTTGACTTACTTATGTCTCAAACTTCAGTGTGCCCATTGATATTTGAGTTTATATGATGAATCTTTTTTTTTTTTTTTTTTTTTTTTTAACCTTGGTTTTCTTTTTTTTTTTTTTTTTGGGGAGAAGGGGGTGTTCATGAGCAATCATTATTGAATGCTTATATGTGACCCAAAGTTCATATATAATGAATAAGCCATATAATGCAGGGGTTGCCTGCAGGCTGCTCCATTGGTGATACTGCAAATCGTTTCCTGTTAGATGATGTTGATTGTACTATTGATGATACATTAAGCATAGAACGAATGTGTTTTATTAACTTCTAATATTTGCAGGAAACCTGTA
The DNA here is from genome assembly GCA_963556465.1 of Berberis vulgaris. Taxonomy (NCBI): domain Eukaryota; kingdom Viridiplantae; phylum Streptophyta; class Magnoliopsida; order Ranunculales; family Berberidaceae; genus Berberis; species Berberis vulgaris. The sequence goes on from OY747136.1 coordinate 48,857,799, forward strand.
AAGTTAATGAAGCAAATTACTATTTCCAAAGTTAATTTTGAATAATTGAGTTTTGCTCCTATGTGTGTATGAACCCCACCCAAACTTTGGAAATAGTAATTTGCTTCATTAACTTTACAGGTATTTGCTAATTAATATAAAAGTCGGAAGTCCTTGAAATAAAAAATAAGCGATTTGCTTATAAATAGACCATAGAGTAGGTTATACAATTTGAAAAGTCCTGATGACACCATGTAGTTGCTCATTTGCGATGAGAAACAAGCTTTTGATACAATTTTCCATCTCATTATTATTATTTTTTTGGAAGAGCAAACGAGGCATCTCATTATTGTTCTTCAAGTATAAACCATACTTCTAATCTCATCTCTCTTTCTCCACATGTAATTGATATATATTGAGGAGGAAAATCGTTATTAATTTTAGCTAATTAGCTACGACATATGTTCATGAATAAGCTAATAAAGGTATTTCAACTTGAGAAACATATATAGTAGTCAAGACCTCAACTAGAACACTTGGTCTTACATTCCAATCTTTTCTCATTCAATTGAACTCAACCTAGCTCATTCTAGGCGTAATAGTCATGATGACCTCACTTGTGAGATTTACCCAATCAACTAATTAATCTTCCCAAACAACGAGGGGCACATAATCAAATGAAGCACTAAACTAAAGCACTGAAATGGAGACGAAAACACTAAATATCAAACTAAAACACACACATGGACACAAAAACGAGATATGTATAGACATGTCTAAACTGAGAATGTGAAGATACTAGATAGGATAATTGACTACTTAAAATTACAAGTAATAACAAAGCCTGCACCATATCAATGATTCAAGAGGTTTGTTGGTCGAGCAAGGGAGATGTGGTTCCCAATATTATTAGTTATGTTTTAAATGGCATATATATTATTATTGCAGAGAGAGTTGCATGTTCCCGACATATGTATGAGTGTCAGGGAGTGCATGATGGTATTTCCATATCAGGAAACATATATGCTGCTGACTTCAACCATAGCAGAGTGAGGACTAAACCCACTTTCACAGACACACAAACATCTCCTTCTCTTTATTCTATCACTCTCTCAAACACAACACATAAACTCTGTCTATCCACTCTCATTCATTCAGATTTCAGTCATTCAATTAATCAATTTTATAAAGTCCATCCATCATCAGTAGCTAAGTCAGATGTTCCCTGATCAGTTTTTTGGCACAGTGTAGCACGTCATCCCCTTTTCAACCACAATACGCTACACACAGTACTCTTCACTCTTCAGACTTCCGACAACAAAGAAAAGTGTGATGAGAACCAACAAAAGTCAGCCTGACTTGCTTCAACCCCATTATGTTCTTTCAAATTACTAAGTGCTTCCTTTCAACTTCGATCTTGAAATTTTTTTAGGCCCAATCATGGTCAATATGGGACTTGGATAGTTTGATAATACCCAAGTCTATATGGGCTTGTTCTTAGGTTGGGGCTCAAATTCGTCGTCGATCGGGCTTCGGTTTAGTGTATCTGTCCAAGTCAAACCCACCCACCCACCCACCCACCTTGTAGTACGTACACCAGTACTGGCAATCTAGTGATGAATCCACATGAAGGGACTTCGTCCACGAAACTCACTCTTGACAAAAGGAATGCAAATTTCAATTGGGTATGCCCCCACTTGAATTGACTTGGCACACTAAAATTCTTCCATTTTTGGAACTCTTAGAGCAACATCTTTGTAGTTCCACGGTCCCATTAGCCTAAAGTAGGGCTGTCAATCGGATATTCAACTATTGGATTTGTATTTTACATTTATCAGATTGGATTTCAGTCTATTTTGGGTTAGGTATTATTCACAAAATCAAAATCCTCCTAGCCCAAATTCATAGCATACATACACTACGATCTCCATTCTGGAACTCCATAGCACATGAAAATCACAATTTCAAAGGATGATTCAAAAAGAAAAAAAAAAGAAAAATTGAATAAGAGACAACTTCAAAATATCTTTTTTGAGCTTAGGTCTGTGATTGCGCATATGTTAAAAGAAAATAAGATTATATGGTTTAAGTCAGTGGTGTGGTGCAGTCTAGCAGGGATGGATTGTAAAACTGTAAGTGGCCGGCACATCTTTGATCATGGTTTCGAACTTTTGTGCCACATCTTTAAATCCTCTTTTAACTTGCAAATTGGATGGGTGGTTTATGAAAATGTGATGGAGAAGAGAGAGCTACAAATCTCTCATGCAATTCATGTAGATATCACCTAGCTATGCATTCGAGTTGGGTATATACTTGTTGTTGACAACTTGGGGTGCCCATACCCCCCTTACTAAGTCAGATACCTAATTGGATATCTCCTTGCCCTTAGTTTGCTTAAATCCTTATGGGGTGAAAGTGAAAGAGATGGTTGGGAACTTTAAAGAGGAATGGGTAACGAGCATAAAGACTCATGAAGAAAGCGAAATCGGTATCTTTTGCTTTGCTCGAAGACCAACTAACTAACCAAAAGCACAAAGCCGGGAGAAGATGTGCGGTGTAGCTAGTGAATGATGAGGTGGGGCGTGGCCTAGCAATATTATATGAATGGGTTCATTCATCTTTATCACCTCCATTTCAATTTCCCAAATCCTACAAACAAGGAAATCCGATGTAGACCTTAACATGGATTGAAAGCAGAGTCCATTACACATAAACAAGGAAACACTCTTCAACTCTCTTCTCATATATATCTATCAACACCATTTAAGTCCCCCACTCCATTCCATGACACTCCTCATATTCTAGCTACCCACTATCACTCCAACTATGTGCAAGGCTGACTACTAACCCTCTACTTTAAATTCTTTTTTCAAATATAAATTAACAAATTTTATTTGTTTGTTCTATGGTTTACGCTACTTTGTCTAGTTTAGTGGTTTGTTAATTTGGGCAAAATAGGGATATTTTACTAGTTAATCTAACTAATGATTAAGCTAAGTAGCTGAGTTCGAAGATGATGAGAGTGTCCAAGTGTCCAACTTTGACACAATATATAATGCTTGGCGTCAGTCCACAATCAAGGATCCCTCATGTTTATTCTCATCCCGGTTTCAACTTACAATGGAAATGTAATGCAGCGTATATAATCATCATAAACTTCAAATTAAGTTTATAGTTACCTCAATAAGTGAGTTTTATTAGAAAAATGAGTTTTTGCAAATGTAGAGAGGGGGCCAGTAGTGGTGATCATTGGTGAACGAGGCAGTAAAAGCAATAGGGAAATAGGTAGAGTGAGGTGATAGGTAATTTGGTAGAGGGGTTTGGGAGAGGTCGCACGCATGGACGGTGAAAGTAGAGAGAAAAAGGTGAGGGACAATTAGAAGGGAGAGAGTGTGTAGGAGATATTTCACAAAGTCCGGCCAGTCGGCGCACATCACCATCCATCTCATTTATTTCATCTCTTCTCATCACATTTGCATTTTCAATTGCACTTGCAACAGGGCCAATTTGCATACATTGCTTTCAAGAACATGGAGGAACTCGCCTGAACACACTAGTCCATGACATGTGTGGGATCAGAGACACAGACACAGATTGCTTTCAAGGTTATGGACCTCACATGAACATCTCCACTATTTGAGAGGGACAGACCCCTCCCATATACAACATACATAGTCCAGCAATTCAAAGAATCAACACTACAAAAAATGATGTCTAAAACGGCATTTTCAAGACGGCGTTTCAATGAAAGCGCCGGGAAAACATTATCAATACCAGCGTTTAGGAGATCAAGCGCCGGTAATAAACTGAGTCTCAAGAACTCCCGGCGTTTATAATGAAGCGCCGGTAACGAGCTGCCTAAATCGGCGTTTTCCTTATGCAGCGCTGGGAAAGAGATACCAATACCGGCGTTGATTCTCTGAAGCGCCGGTAAAGAAAAAAAACCCGCCATATAAATTTGTGTTTTTTGGAAGTGCCGTATTTGATGTAAATAAGCGCCGGTAAAGATCGAACAATACCGGCATTTTACTCAAAGCGCCGGTAACGAGTAACCAATACCGGCATTTTAGTCAAAGCGCAGGTAAAATGGTAACAATACTGGTGCTTTGTTTTGGAAGCGCCGGGCAAGATAAAGAAACCCTCCAACCTAGGGGTGGGCATCCCATCCCGCGATCCCGATCCCGTCCCGATTTTTCCGGGTCTTAATGGGATTGAGTAATTTCATCCCGTCCCGATCTTGAATGGGATGGGATGGGATGAAGATTTTCAATCCCGCCAATCATGTCCCGTCCCGAGCTAATTTTTCACTCTGGTATTGATGAGTATTTTCTAGAATACATCCCTCAACTTTCTGCCATTTAAACATTTAGAAATACCTGCAATGCAGGTTTGGTAGCATATTTTTTGCAGTTAGCTATTACATAATTACTACATGGATTGCCAATGGCATGACAGCTCAACAGTTAGAGCTTGGCGGATGGTACCACTAGGTCATGGGTTCAAACCCAGCTTGCGGCATCTTTATGGGTTCTGGGATTCTATAAAAACCCTGCTTGCCTTTCAAAAAAAAAAAAAAATTACTACATGAATATTAAACTCTCTCGAAGTTTAATTTGTATCTGATTTTCTTTCTATTACCTTCCTACTAGATCATCAGATGATGGAACATGTCGTATCTGGGATATTAGGAATACCAATGCCAGTCCTCACATTTACATTCCAAAGCCTTCAGATGCTATCACTGGTTTGTTTCAAGTTTACATAGTGTGTTTTGGTTGGTTGGTTGGCTGGGGTTTTTGGAATTTGGTAACTGAAATCTTAACTTGGCCTTAACTGCAGGGAAGAGCAATGGTCCCTCAACTAGCACCACGCTCTCAACTAGCACCGTTCCCTCAACTAGTATTGATCCACCAAGCCACCAAATATTGTGTTGTGCATATAATGCTAGTGGAATGGTTTTTGTCACTGGTAGCTCAGATACCTATGCAAGGGTAAAACTGAGTGTTATTCTTTGCGTTGTGTACATTATGTTTGTTTAAACTTGTTCTTCTATACTTAGCAAATATATTGTTCAAGATTGAAATGCATTGCTGGATGCATATGAGTTTCTTCTTCAAGAACAAACAATTTGCAGGTGTGGAATGCTTTGAAGTCTAACACAGATGCGTGCAAGCAACCAAATTATGAGATTGATTAAAGAAAATGAAATGCATATAATCAGAGCACGCTGATCTCGTCCCGTCCCGAACCCGTTTGGGATGGGACGAGGTCGTGATGGGGTTTTTCCCATCCCGTCCCGTCTCGATCCCGTATGAACGGGATGGGATAGGGATGGGTTTATCTCGTCCCATCCCGTCCCATCCCGTCCTGTGCCCACCCCTACTCCAACCCATCCTGCTGATGAAAATAAAATTATGTTTTCTAAAACGCCGCTTTAGATGTTACAAGCGCCGATAAAGAGATAACAATACCGGCGTTGCTTCTCTAAAGCGCCGGTAACGATAAAAAACCCCGCCATACTATTGAAAATAAAATTGTGTTTTTTGAAACGCCGTAGTAGATGTAAATAAGCGCCGTTAAAGATCTAACAATACCGACATTGTATTTCAAAGCGCCAGTAAAGATAAAAAACCCGCCAACCCATCCTGCCTGATGAAAATCAAATTATGTTTTCTAAACCGCCGCTTTAGATGTAAAAAGTGCCGGTAAAGAGCTAACAATACCGGCGTTTATAGTAGAAGCGCCGGAAAAAGCTAACAATACCGGCGTTTATTGTAGAAGCGCCGGGAAAGAGCTAAAAAAACCCGCGAATCAATCCCGCTAAAAAAATAATTTTTTAAACACGCCGTATTAGAGATTTAAAACGCCGGATTAGAGGGATAAAAAAAATCTCCAGGCCGATAATAAAAAACCCTCGACTTCCTTCCTTCCTCTGCACTCGACTTCCCTCCTTCGACATCCCTCCTTCCTACTGCGCTCGCGACTTCCCTCCTCCTCCTTCCTCCTTCCCTCGCCTTAGCGCTCCCAGTCCTTCGTGACTTCGCTCATTCCCTCTTCCCTCCTTCATTCTCGGTCTGACCACTCTTCAATCTGTTGAAATCTGTCAAACATTGTGGTGGTGGTGGTGGTACTCATTCAAGAACATTCGAATAGCAACCAAAGAGAAGAAACTCAAGGTACAATCGAATCTCTATTTGATGATTTCCAAATATAGGGTTTTTGGTTTTTGATGAATCCCTATTTTATAATCGCTTTCGATTGTCTGCGTTGCTTGTCTTCATCATATGTATGTTCTATTACGCACAAATTCGATCATCCAAATGTATTAAACCGATTTCTAGGGTTTCTTGCTGAATTTACTATTTTTTTTATTTGTATTTTTTCGTGATATAATTTTTTTTTTTTATATTAATTTTTTAGCTAATATGGCAGCTCTTTGTGCAAGTGCAAGTGCACTAAATAAATTTCTAGGGATAGCCATTGATATGTGCAAGTGCACTAAATAAATTTCAGGAGTAGGTAACATTGTGTGTGTAAGTTTTAGTATGTAGTTTGTTTTAATAACCATTTAGTGTAGGCTTCTTGCTATCATCTCTATGTATATGGTTACCTAGGAATTGGCTTATATGTATAATCTAGATCTGCTGATATGCATTTGCTCAAAATGACTCGTCTCAAGTTACTCTAGCGTTGTTGCTATGTTGTATCTCCCTGTAACGGATTACCACTAGTAAATTACCAATGTACACTCCCAAAGTATTTTGGTTGGAGTGTGAATGTAATTATTGTGTGTATTCTGAATTTTAAGTTCGATCAGTAATAAAATGTATTGTGTGCGTTTGCAATTCATCAGCTGGAATATATTAGGGTGACCTCAAATTTGGGTCCCATTTCATTCAAAGCTACATGTCTTTTGAGATCTCTATATAGATATGGTTGATGGTGTTTGAAGGCATTTATTTGGTTTAGCTTGTTGAGTTAGATTTTGAAATTTAGGAAAAGGTTTATCTAGAAAGGTTCACTACTAAGATGCTTTCTTCCGTGAGTTTATATGATATGTAATGAGTAAGTAGTAATCATAATGATAATAATTAACCACATTGAGTCAGATAATTCAAATAAGAGGAAATTAATGAAACTTACCAACAGTAGGGATTTAAGTTATCCTTTTTATACATTTATCTCAGGTATATTCATCCTTGATTGTTTCAAATTTGAGTTATCCTTTTTATACATTTATCTCTTTTTTATTTTACTTCATTTTTTCGGTTTCACTTTGATATGTAAAAACATGATAGGGATTTAATGGCCATGTTAGACAAAAGCTGGATGTATATTGGGAATCGTTTAGACCCCAACTATATAAGAGTGGAAACATTTCTAGATTTTGCGTTTCAGCACACAAAATCTGGGAACCTCATATATTGCCCATGTAGAAAGTGTTTCAATGGTCGTCTAAAGACAAGGGATGAAGTTAGAGAAGATTTGATCATAAGCGGCATACTTCGTGGTTACACATATTGGGACTTTCATGGTGAAGATAGACATGCTACCATAGGCATTGAGGATGACGAGTTAGAGCTTGATAATGAGGTTGAATGTGATGAAATAGACGAGTTGATAGCGGATACTTTTCCAGAGTTTAATCATGAGAATGTTAGAGATCAAAGATATGAGACGGAGACTACTAGCAGTACAAGACCACAAAATGAGGCTGAAAGAATTTTGAGGGTCATTCAAAATGCCAAGACTAGCATATATCCTGGGTGCGGCATTTCTTTATTGTCTTTCATCTTAAAACTTTTACATATTAAATGTGTTGGGGGAATGAGTAACAAAGCCTTTACCATGTTGCTTAAGGAGTTAAAGAAAGTTTTTCCTAAAGGTGAGACACTACCAAAGTCCTACTACGAGGCTAAAAAGATTATTCAAGATCTTGGGTATTCATATGATAAGATAGATGCGTGCATCAATGATTGTGTTTTATTTCGCAAAGAACATGCTTACGCAGAGTATTGCCCAACATGTGGAGAATCGAGGTGGAAAAAAATTGATTGTGGAGATAATGACGATGATGAGGAGTCTACTGGATATTCTAATAAGAGGAAACGAGTCTCACGAAAGATTTTGCGCCACTTTCCTTTAAAACCAAGGCTTCAGAAAATGTTCATGTCTTCCAAAATTGCTTCTGAAATGAAGTGGCACCATGATAACTGTATTAGAGATGACAATCTAGCACATCCTGCAGATTCAGAGGCTTGAAAACATTTTGATCAATTGTATCCTGACTTTAGTGTTGAACCGAGAAATGTGAGACTTGGATTGGCAAGTGACGGCTTCAATCCGTTTAGCAACATGAGTCTATCATATAGCATGTGGCCCGTTGTTTTGATACCATATAATTTGCCCCCATGGATATGCATGAAACAAACAAATATGATTTTGTCTCTGCTTATTCCGGGAGAGAGAGCTCCTGGAAATGACATCGATATTTACTTACAACCATTAATTGACGAGTTAAAAGAATTATGGGAAGAAGGCGTGGATACATTTGATGCATCCAGTAAGACAACCTTCCAAATGAGGGCAACCTTGTTATGGACTATTAGTGACTTTCCAGGTTATGCAATTCTCTTAGGATGGAGCACTAAAGGACGTTTAGCATGCCCAGTTTGTAACATGGAGACATGTTCGCAGAGATTAGTGTATGGAAAGAAACAATGTTATATGTGTCATCGAAGATTCTTACCACTGGATCATAAATGGCGTGATAACAAACACGACTTTGATAACAAACACGACTTTGATTAAATGAGGCAACAGTCGATGAAACAGATGCATTGCAACCCCTAGTACTAGGGGATACATCAATCACTTGTGCACCAAGTGATGATGTGGATCATGTTGTATGGAATAGAGCTAGTTTGCCAATGGAAACAATTCCATTGTCAGAAAATAACACCAAAAAAAAAAAGAGGAAAAGAAAATAAGAGAGTTGATGTTTGAAATATGGTAATTGAATAGTCATCAAATGTTATAATGTATTATTATTATTATTATGTTATGACACTAGCTCACTTTTTGTGCATTTTTCAGGTATGGCGCCAAGACCACCGACAAATGATAGGTCGGAGGAGTCTTCCCATAATGTTGAGTCAAGTTCTTTTGGTATTTTTACTCACTCTAAACAATATAAAGCTCCATTTTTCTTATAGAGTTGTACTTAAAATTTACAATTTTTAACATTAATAATTTCCTTTACATAGGTAGCACTAGGAATAAGAAAGCACGTGGACGAGCATTGAGACAGAAGGTAGCAAGTCTACCAAAAGGATCAAAACTGAGTCTGGAATTTGATGACAGACTTCGTGTAATAGGAGAGCACATGTCATTATGTGCGTCTCAACAAGGAATTGTCGTCCGAAACATGCAAATTACATCTATTGCTGCGCCATCATGGAGAAAACTTGACAAAGATGTAATGGCCAAAATGCTTGAATCGTTATTGGTACGTATATATCTTATCATTATAATATGTGTATATATATATATATTGGTCACATGCTAGATTTGATCAAATTTGCTCTTTTATTCAGGAGAAGTTCGACATAGGGGATGATCCAGAAGTAAAGAAGTTGTTAATGAAGGAAATGGGAAAAAAATGGAGGGACTACCTATCTGAATTGAAGAAGGACTATTATGATACGCATGAGACAGATGAGGAACGACTTCAAAATCAACCACCATTTGTAAAAGAAGAAGATTGGAAATGGTTGATAAAAGAACATTGGGGAACGCCAAAGGTTAAGGTATGTACCTAAACCTTAATATCACACTTGATTACCATATACTAGCCAAACCTTAATTCTTGATGACATAGTTTTTCGAATTCGTTTTTAATAAGTTCAGGAATTGTGTAATAAAAATAAAGAAAGACGTGACACACAACAAATGCTTCATCATGCAGGCAGAAAATCCTTTGCCATACTTGAGGATGAAGAGGTTAAGTACAAAATGTTTGAGATTTTCGATTTGAATATCATCTTAGTAAGAAATATAGTTACTCATTTGTGTACGTTTTCTATTGTTGCCAGATGAAAAGGACAGGAGTTCGTCCATATCGTATTAGGATGTTTGAGCTTGCTTATACAAGCAAAGATTAATCATACTCAGATGTATCCACTCAAAGAAAGGCAGTCAATATTATTTTCAATTTAAATTATTGGTATCCATTACCATTTATATTTCATATTCACTAACTAAATGTATCTCTAAATGTAGGAAGAGATACAAAATCTTATTGTGCAACGAGAGGAGGGATTAAACTCCTTAGATGATGACCACATTTTTACTCAAGTATTCGGGTCAGACAGACCTGGACGTGTACGTTGTAGGGGACATGGGATCACGCCAACATCTGAAAATGGTACGAGTAGTCGCTTTGGATCTCAAGCTATAGAAGAAGAAAGGCGAGCGATTGAGATTGCAAGGAAAGAGGTTGCGGAAGCAAAACAAGAGTTGGCAGACTACAAGATAGTGGCAAAACAAGATTTGGCAGACTACAAGAAAGTGGCCAGTGATGAAATGAATAAAATGAAGGAGGATATGGCCATGATGATGCAAGCATTGAGGAGACTAACTGATCAAAACAATGGTGGATCTGAGGCACATTAGCGATGAGTTTTTTAAAGTGATAATAACTAGGATGTGTTTTGTATGCCATCAGTGATAATAGTTGTTTCCTTATTTTATCCTTGTCTACAGGTTTGAACTGGTTGCCGATGTGCTATACTTGGATGTATATATATCTGAATGTGGTATATGTTCTTTGGATTAGTTGTTTCATTTTTTTGGATTAGTCTTGTTGTTATAGAAGAATGTAGTATATGTTCTTTGTAACTGTTTTACCTATAAATATATGAAAGGGTTATGTTCATTGCGTTGCTATTTTATTGTTATATTTTTCTTACATGCTGGTTAAGAAGTCATACGTTTCAATTGTAAGTTTGATCAGTAGACATTTAATATTTCCTCGTAGATTGTAATCTTTGTCTTTTTGTTAAATTGAATGTTTGGCCTGTTTTCTTACCTTCACACCTTATACTGTTGGAATTTGGAATTCGTGTTAAAGTGATGAAGGGGAATAAGACCCCAGCTTCTGTGTATTGTGCCTATTAAAGGTGGAAAAGTAGCACCTGCTAATGCTGCAAAGGTGGCAGCAGCTGTGACTGAACAGAAGTGCTGAATTTTTGCTGCGTGCTGTTGCTGCTCTGTTACGTGCTGGTTTGTGGTCAGGGTGCTTGTATGCGCAGGTAACAATTTCCTTTCTCATGTGTACTATGCGCTTCATGATAATTCATCAAAAACAGCTCATGTTTTTAGTCTCCAGTTCTATCATTTTAAGTGTAGATAGGTTGTTAGTGCTTTCTTTTTAATTTGGTTTCAAATTCCACAATTCAACATACTATATGCTTTGAGTTGTCCCAGTTTTGTTATATTTGATACTGGTAGGTCTCGAAAGATCAGATGTTGAAAACTCTAAGGATGAAAGGAGAACAAGGATGGGATCACTGAAAAAGAGAGCAATTAATGCATCTACAAAGTTAAGAAATTCATTGAAAAGGAGTAGGAGAAACAGTAGAGTTATATCTGTTTCCATTGAGGATGTGCGCGATGCAGGGGAGGTGCAAGCAGTTGATGCCTTCCGTCAAACACTCATCTTAGAAGAATTTCTACCCTCAAGACACGATGATTATCATATGATGCTCAGGTTACCTTCTTTCCATTTTCTAGAGTCACTGTATCTGAATTGGAGTCCCCAAACCTGTTTTTGACTGTTTTATGCTAAAAAGGATACCATGCCAATTAAATTTTTTTTTTAAAAATTCTAAGAAGTGCCATGCTTAAGGTGTTGTGTACCACGTTTTTAATGTAATATTTGGATTAAAGAGAAATCATTGTGTAGATAATTTAACTTTTGGTACCACTGAGTTTGAACCGCAGCGATTCATTTTGCTATTCTGCAGAGCTCGAAAATAATTTTTTTAAGGCATATTACAGTGAGCTTCTGTCATGGATATGCTTTTGAAGAATTACTTTCAAGTTATGCTTGCACTTTTGGTTCACATCTTTAGGACTGTATTGATTATGTTCGTTTAGTCTTGTTTTCTTTAACTCAAGCCATATATAATAGCAATCAGAATCTGACTCAATGATTTCTTGATACAGTGGATGCATGAATTGCGACACTACGCTCCCCAATGTGTCAATTGTTCTGGTGGGAACCAAGCTCAGTAAGATCCAGTGATCCAGTTTGACATGTAGTCCAAACTGAGTGAGTGGATGATGAAGTGATTGTTGTTAATATCATGTAAAATGCAGGCAAAACAAGAGCTTCTATCCAGGATAAATGGCTTCTTGTCAACATGCACTCCGCCAAGGAATTCAGTTCAACATGGTAAACATTTGCTTAGATATTGGTATTGACTTTAGTTGTTTTTTGGCTGGAGGATCAGTTTGAAACGTTGATATGTTATTTTGTATAGTCGAATCACGATATATGGGAAAATGAAGCTGTAGCACAGACAATCAGTACTTATTTCATCTTTTGGCAGGTATTGTGCTAATTTAATTATGAGCTGGAATATTCATTGATGTTTTGAACTTTTTGTTCAGATGCATAATTTCCGAAATTTGGAAATTTGATAGGACTTCCAATTAGTTGATGCTTTCTTATATTATGTGTGTTCCAATACTTGTAATTTAGGTTTATGACGATACTACTGAAGGCAGAAAGGTCTGCATAACATACCTGCTGTTCTTGTCATTGACCCCATCACTGGACGAAGATGCGCTCATGGAATGATCCAACCTGATCAGTTACTAGAGGTACTAGCTAATTTCACATTATCTTTTCACATATAAAGTTATTGGGATTGTCACAACTGAATGAATAAGTTTCGATATTTCTTATGAATGAAGACATTCGCTGTTCTTAATATAATCTGCGGTTTTTTCATTTTGAGGTCGAATATGTAAAAGCTTAATTATCAGATTTTCTCCTTTGAATCAATTACAAAATAAAATGCTCAGAATGATAATATTCCTGGGATCATATCAATTTCAATCTCTGTAAAGTTAGTACTTAGTGATCCGTTTGAGTGGACAAAATTGCTTGTTCATGGAAGCTCAGGAGCTATTATTTTGTTTATGAACCAATATGGTTATATAAGGTTTCTTCAATTTGGTGTGGTCAAGTTGTTGCATTGATCTTCTTATTGGTAAAATTATATGTTTAAAATAAATTTATATGTTCCTATTGACTTTTTTTTATATTTTTTTAAAGTAACTGTAAAGGCCATGAATTGTAAGCACTTGGAATGCAGGCTTGAGGTTGCTTGACGCCAACTTGTGTGCTTGGCTCTTTTTGGTTGTTTTTTTTCCTTCTATTCTGTATCTTACAGTTCAAGTTGAATTGAAGTTCCATTTACTTCTGTGTTGTGTTTTTCTCGGGGGAGTGAAAGAAAAGCATGATTAGGGACACGTCTAGGCTGTGCTTGTATGCTGCAGGTTTACACCAATTCGACCTTTCTTTGCAAATTTAAAGCTGTAGTCTAGTCACATACTTTGTTCATTCAAATTGTTTGATGCATGTCTTGAGACTAAGATTTAGGTACAGGTTGATTTTTCTTAGACCATCTTTATGCTCCACTTGATCTTTTGAACAACCATGTGTGGTTAGTTTTGCACAACCCTTGAATGTCATATATATGTTTCTATAACCATGCATGGTTGTGATGAAATGACCTGATTAATAAGTTTTCATATATTTCTGCTTGTGGTCCTGCAGATTTGGTGAACAATCTTGGTACCATTGCTAGGTCTGGCACCAAGGAGTTCATGGAGGCTTTGGCAGCTGGTGCTGACAGTTTGGTGCTGGGTTTTATGCTATTATGATGGCGCCATTAAAAAGTGTTAACACTACCGGCGCTTTCACAGCGTCGCCAAAAAGAGCTTTTCTGGCGCTTAAAAGCGCCATTAAAAGTTGGTAAGGAAGTATTTCCACAGGTTTATTAACATAACCAGCGCTTGCAAAGCGTCGCAACATATATTTGCCGGCGCTTGTAAGCGCCGTTAAAAGTTAATACATACGGCGTTTCTCTCAATCTGGGAATTGAGTTATCCATTTATTTGGCGGCGCTTATGTAAGCTTTACCGGCGCTTTTTAAAGCGCCGCAACTAACGATTTTAGCCGGCGCTTTGCAAAAAACGACGTTAATCTTTTGGCGGCACATACTTTTACCGGCGCTTTGTGGCGCTTTCTTAAAACACCGTCAATGATCTAAACCGGGATATTTTCCCCTGCGCCGGGAAAAACAAATTTGTTGTAGTGCAATAACATGCATAGTTTTGTTTCTAATACAACAATGGAGTTGTCCAAAAAATTGGTCCACAAGTCCCAACATTCATCTTTGTTTTTAGTGTGCGTGCCTAGTATACATATATAATACACACTGTCAAGTTAAGGGATAAATAAAACGGCTAACCCGAAAAATTAATTATGCAAGTTGTGATCCTAAATAAGTATTTCGACCATAACCAAAAGTTGATAGACTAAAGAACATTGAACGATTGTATCAAACGTCCCAAAACAAGTGCAACCCATTGTCAAGTCAACATACATAATCCATCTAAATGAAATTTGGTCTCCCTTATAAATTAAAGCTTTTTAACTTTTGTCTCCACTATTATGACCAGTCTTTTATACCCCCAATTTTTTTTTTCAAATTTTACTCTAGACCCAATCTTCATAAGATTGTTTCATATGACCATTATGCCGTTTACCTGTCTCAAGATCATCAAAGAAATCATCATGAGAGGGTAAGTCTAATTTATAGGCTTGAAAGGGGAATGCCAAATTTCACAATAGAAGGGCAGAATGGTTATTTCAAAAAAAATCCCTACAAATTATCTATGAGAATTTGTAAACCGCCTCCAACAATCGCCCTTTTTACTAAAAAGTAAAAACAATATTTAGTTTTTATCAGTACTCATAATATCATTTATCATAGCAAATTTAATTTTGCCAAGCTGGATCAGGGCACATTTAGACTCAGGACATTTTGTTTCAGGCTAACTAAGATTGCCCATGGGTACTTGGTCTTGATATGGAGTATGGGTGATCTGTTTAACAGAGTCGCCGCAGGCTTTGTGTGATTGTAGTCGAAGCTCATGGACACTTTCAGGGCTTTATAGTAAACGGTATTGTGGACATAGAACAGGGAATAAATCCTGAGAGACATGACAGAGTTTTGAGAGATCGTCTGTTCAAGTAGAGGAGATGCTTGGTGTCTGAGCTAAAGTAATATGAGGTGCTAGAGCACCTCAATCAACCCCAAAAGATGATTATGCGAGAGAGTGCTACTGCTAAGACCTAAAAAAATATGGTTCACATCACAAAATAAGATAGAATAGGGGAAAGTTTCTTCAAACAATGGTTTTTGGTGTCTAGTGGCGCAGTTTTTCTTTAAACAACTTAAACTGCCGATTGAAGAGTTTCTTAATAGATAAACGTTATATGATGTTGCTGCCACGTAAGAAAAATTATGCGAAACAACATTGAGCTTAGAGCATTCACTATAGTATTTGTCATTGTTTTGGGAGAATGTCAAATTGGTACCTGTGATTAAAAAAAATACAAAAAAACCCATAAAAATTTTATTACCAATTTGGTACCATTGCACGAGCAACATGGGGTAGTTGGTGGTCAATGGTTGAACCATGAAGAAGAGATGAGAAGAGGAAGAAACTTACGTGCTAGGGTTTTTAAATTTTTTGAAAAATTACCACATTGTAAATAAGTTTTTCTTGGTAATCATGATAGAAGGCTTTTGTCCATCTGTCCCTCTCCGCATCCATGTCATTACCCTTCTCAACCACATCAAAACCCTAACAAGAAACCCATCAATCTCTCATCCACCATTCCCCTTGTCTTCGGTTCTCTGCTTCATCTTTCTCATATTCTCCATATTTATCGACAAAGCCCTTACTCGACTCATCTCGTCCTGATTTTATTCGATTCAACTGGATTTATACCCATGTTCATCGAGTGGTTATTAGCGATGGTTTTTTTTTTTAAATTCGCCCAGACATATGCAAATTAAAGTCTCCAATTCGCCCAGATCTATGCGAATGTGAGACTTCCACTCGCACTCGTACGGACCTTTGCGAATGTGAGACTCCCACTCGCATTTTCCAATGCAAATGGGTGAAAACATACATTTTTTCGGGACATTTTGAGTGTTTGTCGTAAAATGACCATAACTTTCTCATTTCAAAACATTTTCAAGTAATTCAAATTGTGTTCATTAGATAAATTAGAGTACTACAATTTTCGTGTAAGCTTGAAAGTCAGCCTCAATAGAAAGTATAAGTTGGCAAAAAGTTAGGGACACTACCCCGTTTTCATTGCGGGACAGATTTGCACGACTTTAGTAAAATGAGCATAATTTGTTTCAAAACATTTTCAAGTGACACTACAAAAAAAAAGGCCTTTAGGGACGTAGTCAAAATTGTCGCTATAGACAACATTTCGTCGCCATAAATATTGGGCGACAAAATATTAGTCGCGCAAAGGTTGTCGCCACAGCTCTATCTCGCAAGCCTTTGCGCGACGAAAATAAATCTTCGTCGCTACAAAATCCTTTTGCGCGACGACACCAAAGATCGTTGCAAAAGGGTGCGTCGCGTAATACTGTTTTGCGCGACGCTAATTTCGTCGCAAGAAATAGAATTGTTCTTCGTGCAAAATATACTTACGCGATTAACCATTTCGTCGCATTAAACTTTGTTGGCATAACTCAATCGTGACGATCCCTTTCGCTGCATTAGACTTTGTCTGCTTAACTCAATGGTGACGAACCTTTCATCGCGCAAGATATTCTTTACGCGACAACAATATTCATCACTGTAATGTTGTCACACAGGTTCTGTCGATTTAAACATGCTTGATCTATTCTTATGCGACGAAAATTTTTGTCGCTTAAAGTTTTGTTTAATAATTTTGAAATCTTTTAATTCAAATATTTATTTTAATTAAATTTGAAATATTTATTAATTGAATCGTCTCACGCATAGAAGAGTTTTGCTAATTTATTTAAATACTATTAACTTTACAAATTAATAATGTAAAATCATAATGTATCCATTACAAATTAAAATTTTTAAACCGTACTGTATAGTTACAAATTAAAAAAACACATCAGTACATTTTTTAGGGATGTGGTGGCTGATGATGGTTTGTCGACAGTAGCGGGAGGCTCGACAAAGTAATCCCCGACTGCTGGAGAGCCCCTAATAACATACTCCACCTAGTTGCCTCTTGTGCTTGTCGTTCCCCCTCCAGGGCCTCCCTCTCCGCCTCACGCGCTTTGGCAGCATTTAACTCATTATGTAATTCCTCCACTTTTGACTGTAATGATGAAACGATTTCGACTGACCACTGCGTTGACCTCACGAACTTTTTTAGGGATGTGTTGACCTCACGAACTTTAGCTTTTCCCATCCCCCGAACAATCTTTTCGGGTCTTGGACCTAGCGATTCCAATGTCTCCGTCAAAATATGTAATCCCGCATCAGATTGTCCATTGTGAGCTGTTCCAACGGAGTTCCCGGAGGATGCTACGAGGCCACTCGCTCCATGTAGGCATCCCGCCTCTCCACCATCGTTTCCTTGATTAAAAAAATTATTAAAAATTAATAACTTTTAATACAACAGAAGTGACAACATGCAAAAAATGCAAAGAATAAAACTTACATGCAACTTCACGGCCACCTCATTGCTAGGTAGTGCATAAACATCCTTGAACATGTCGATTTCTGGGAATTTTGAACCCTCATACAAAACATTGTTAAAATAATAAACCAACTAATATAAACATTTAATTGAATGTATTGACTAAAAATAAAATAATGAAATGAAACATATGAGTTCACTTACTAGACATCGTTCCTCCACCCTGTAAGAGAAGGGCAATGAACCAGAGTGATGTAAAATTTTCTTTTGACGTCGGTTCGCCTTGTTCGCCTCAGATCTTTTCTGTATAATTATTCAAAATATATATTAAACATATGCATTATTACATATATAAAAATAAATATGTTTATTTTAATTAAATAAAACGTTAATGCTTACCAGAAATGTGGGAGTTCGAAAATGATCGCACAACCACACCCACTCATCAGGCCTATGCTCCAATTCGATTGGGGGTTGTGCCTTAGCACTATCCACATCAGAAAACGTTTGGAAGTATCGGTGGAAATCATGCTTCCAATTCCTGTATCGATCCACGCACGTACCGGTGATATATTCATGAATGTTTGGATCATTCATGTCAAACTCAAAGTTAACCTGAAATTTTAAATAATATTTATTAGAGAATATTAAGGCCCAAAGAGATAAGTTTAAAAATACAAGCATAAACATGCAAAACCTTCAAAACTTTCTGCATTATAAAGATTTTAATTATTAAAGGTTGAGATGAATGGCTAAAACTTACTGTGAGCGCGTCCAACACCTCGGCTCATCAAAACATAAAAATTAGGTAAAAACTAGTCGAAAGTCCAGTCAGAGCTTTGGAAGCTCGACTAGAAGGACTCGTCAAGACTGCGGTCCATTTATCTACGATGGTGCACGAGCTAGAACCACAGTCTGACTAGTCCAGCAACAACAATTGTTGGTTCGATATACAACCAAGCCACCAGGCAAATGTTGAACTACACTCCCCAATTTCTAAAAGGATTCTGACCATGATTGCACGAATTATCGCATCACAAACAATCAAAACTCTAACCAACAGATCAATCATATGACTTCCTGACCTAGCAGATCCTCTCGTCTAACAATTAATGTCGTGATAAGACAAAACAAATAAAAGCTAATAGGAAAGTAAAAGAAAAATGCACAAGTACATAGTACTATTCATTTGCAAGCCAAAAAAATTATAAGGTTCACTCCTCATCAGGAGGAGAATCAAATACAACAGAGCCAGACTTAGCAGGAGAAGAAGCATGAGACATATATGTATGTACCGCCTCTCAATCACTCTCATCAGAGTCGCCTTCTTCTTCGGATGGATCGGAGGCCATTCCGTATTCCGCATATGCCACCTCTTTATAATAAGAGAGATCCTAGTCGGGAAGCTTCTCTTTCATAAGCTGCAACAACTCCAGCCTTCCATGCACGACTCTGCTAAACTCAAATGTTCCCTGGGCTTAAAGAAACTTCTCCTTATGCACCCTTGATTCAGCAAGCTCCCGCTCTAGCGACTCCAGCCGGCCGACAGCATGTCAGTTTTAGACTGCTCGACACCCAGCTTATCATTAACAACACTTAGTTCATTTTGTACTAGAAGAAGTTGTTCCTTCTCGGTCCGAACGCTCTTGGCATTAAAATCAACATCAACCTCCAATTGTTGACATCGAACAACCCATTCGAACTCCTTCATAGCCTTCTCGGCGTTCATAGGTTGTATCTCATCCTGCACTCAACCAGAGTTTCCTGGGCAAGTTGTAAGTCACGACGGGCAAGGTTCAGTTCATTCTCGAACCGATCCCTCGTGGACACTGCCTTCGCCAAGTCGGATTCAAGCGTTTCCAAATGAACCCTCTGAGTCTCTGATCTTGTACACCAGAAACTCCCAAATTTCTTTGAAAACAGGAAACCAAACACCTGATTGAAGCATGCCTTGGTGAAGATAGATGAACCTTTTTGAAGGGGACAACGACGTCAGATCAACGCCAAGAGTGAAAAACATCAGATCTTTAGGAACCCCGTATGTTTTACGAGGGCTTCCAGACTCGACTCAAAAAGCGACCTCTCCTCAAAGAACTTGAGGCCCTTAGCGAACAATTCATCGAAAAGCTGATTCAAGCCCACTATGAGAGATCGTACAAGCTTTCGAGTATGAAGGTTGAGCAAAGTCAAAAGCACAGAATGCGGTACGTTGAAACAAATTCTTTGAGATCGAAAGATTTAAGAAGCCATACTCCACAGAGGGGAGATCTATATAGTAAACATAACTCTCGCCTTTTTTCTCTTTCGAGCAAGCACACGCCCAATTAATAAAACTCGCCGCTCGAGGAAACAACTCAGACTCAACCATCATGACTGCACAATTGCTTCATGAAATGATTTGGTAGACCAATGAGATGGCCCACCAACTTGGAGGAGTAGTTGATGATACATCAAACTGTCATCTAATCAGCACCGTACACGTGTTATGATAATCTCGTCAACAGAACAAAGCATGCCCAATTGTATGCTCAATCCAGCGAGGCCAAAACAACATTAAGCCCACTATTAGTAAATTTCAGAATGTTGGACCCGAATTGCAATGCCTTAGTAAGCCCATGCGACAAGATGGTCAAGACCAATACTCGTAAGCCTTGATAAGGCAATAGTAAGCCCTGATAAGGCAAGTACATGAGGTATCAAAGAAAGACAGGCAGACCAGCAATACATCGATTCTGACTAGGAAACAAATACTAGAGTATAAGTCAGGCAAGGTAAACTCCTTGCATGGACAAAACTTAGAAAGGGAAACCTCTTCTGCGGATCTAGGAGCATAAGTTGTGTAGGGAAACTCCCATACATGGACAGTTCCCAACTAGGAAAGGATCTCCAGCAAGATCTCTTTCCCTAAACTATGTCAGCAAAGGCCTAGCCGAACAAGGACTTTCACACTATAAAAGAGAGATAAGGTCGATGAACTAAGGTACGCTATAGAAACTCAATTTACAACTTTAAGCTTCTCCTAAGCCTTATCTAACTTAAGCATCAGAGTGTCATTGGCCGCCACATGGTGGTCTTTGGCTCACGTGTGCTACTTGTACATGTCTAGGTATTGGCGAGGAAGAAGAGCAGGAATCAACTACATCAGAGATAATCAACGAGTAGAAATACTCCTAGATACACTGCGATAAAAAAAAAAAACCTAGATGCTACCACGCCTTTTCCTTCTGAATAACAACCTTGTGCACGTACTTTATCAATTGAAGAAAATATTAATGTTTTACTAGTGAATTAGGTCATGAAAATATTGAAGCTATTACCTTCGTTTGCAGAAAATAATGGAAAGGATGGTATGTCGGTTTAGGTTCCCATTTGAGGTGAGAGAACAATCTACAGTTGTAAAGGAACTTCCTTGCAGTAACATGTATAGAGGTTTAAGGGGCGTCGAAATGATCCACTAGTGTTTGCTCACAACAGAAAAATACTTCAAACATTGGTTGGTCCCTTGTATTGTCTGTGCAGTCTGTTGTAAACTACATCGCTAAATATGCTGCCAAAGTTGAACCAACCTCAAAGACCTTCACAGATAGATATTTTACGAACATACAATTGTTGAAGATCTTCGTAGGTCATGTGAAATGCAAAATTTGTAATCAAGTGGCGCATGGTTCGTTTGAACTTACTGAGACGAATATACTATCCACAATTGTAAAGCGATTGCAAGATGGCATCAATGAAGACCATGTTGGTATAGATCCAACATTCTTGGTTAGATATCTACAAGGGGTGCAGTTGTACAAATGGTCCCTGAAATTGAAGGAGATATTTTACAAATCAGTGAAAAATGGGAATCATTTTACAAGTCCTACTCCACCATCATTATCCAAGTCTTGAAGAAGCAAGCAAATGGTGATTTTCAGCACTGGTCTGAACGACCTGCTTACGTGGGATTCATAGCAACCCAATCTATTATTCTTGAGCCCGTGTGACGCCTGACAGAATAGTAATTATTCTGCATACTAGTTTCAACAAACAATTCATAGGAAAAAGACACAGAGAAACACCTTTAATGTTCAATTAAAATTATTCAAATCAAAAGTATCTCTAAAGTCAGCCACAAGCCGAGCTTTATAGCTAAAACTCGTTATTATTAGAATTTTACAAAAAATAGAAAAATCCCAATAATCATGCTAAAACAAAATACATAAAAAAAAAATAATCTGCCGAAAATCTGACCCAAATCGGGTTCAAAATCATTTCCTAAACGATGAATGAAATATTACCATAAAAGGAAAAAAATTACTAAAATTGTGGATTCGGAAGGGGAAACAGTGGACTTTGGCCTCAAAAATATGTGCACCGAGCATAGCTTAGTAGACATGACGTGCGCACCGAAAAGAGTTTTCCGAATTGGGGTCATATGCGCGATTCTGATACCCGTAGCCAAAGTTGTGGCCAAAACCGAAACGCACCCAAAACTGCCCATATTAGGACAAGATCACGATTTCCTGCCATCTTTGCGCTGATCTGCCAACTCAAAGTATCTCACTGCCAACACCGTGCTATCTGATAGCTCAGCATCATCTGACTCAGATCCTCCTGCATCAGTCGCCCTGGGTTGGAAAGAACTCGTCCTCGAGTTCACAATAGCTTCATTGGAATCCACAAAACAAAGACTCAAGTGTTTTACATTAAAAACATCAGAAAACCTCAAATGACTGAGGAGGCGCAGTATGTAGGCGTTATCATTGATCTTTTGCAAGATCTCACAGGGTCAATCTTCCGCTCTTTAAGCTTATTATACTCTCCAACAAGAAAACGATCACAGGTTATTACTGCCAAAAAAAATCACCAACATCAAAAAGTACTTGACGAAGGTGACTGTCGGCCTGATCCTTGTACTTGGAATTACTCTCGTGAATGGCCAGCTTCACCTGCTTAGGATACCCCGAAGATGTTCTACCATCGCATCTGCCTTGTGACTCAAACGACCCACACGTGGAATAAGGGCTAAGTCAAGTACCCCGGATGGATTCTGACCATAGACAATCTCAAATGGGCTCATTCTTGTGGTTTTGTTCTTCGACCTGTTATAGGAAAATTTTGCTTGAGGTAACGCCAAATCTCACTGCTTCGGTTTAGTTCCTGCCAAACTCCTCAAAAGGTTCCCCAAACTCTGGTTCAACACCTCGATCTGACCATTCGTCTGGGGGTGGTAGGCGTTGCTAAAATTCAATTTCGTCCCCAGTTTTTCCCATAAACTCCTCCAAAAATGACTCATGAACTTAGTGTTACGATCAGAAGTAATGGATCGGGGAACACTATGTAAATGCACAATCTTCTTGAAGTAAAGATGAGCGATCCGGGCGCATCATCCATTGTTTTTCTACAAGCTACAAAATGGGCCATCTTGGAAAACTTGTCAACCACTACCAAAATAGAATCCTAGACTCGTTGGGTAGGGGATAAACCTAATACAAAGTCCATACTGACATCAAACCAAGGGGCTTCAGGTACAGGTAATGGTGTGTACATGCCTGCATTAGTGAGAACACCCTTGGACCGCTGACACACATAACAACGCTCTACATAATGAGCCACATCACTGGTCTATTTGGGCCAATAATAGTTAGAAGAGATCAAGGCCAACGTCTTATCTCGCCCAAAGTGACTCTCATTATGAAGTTCACGAATAATCTGTTGCCTTAGTGAACAATCTGGAATGCACAATTGTAATCAACAAAATAGATAACCATTATGCAAAGTAAAGTCATGACGTTGACCATCAGTTACCTCCTGAATTATCCTCCCGAAGGAAAGATCTGCAGCATACATATTAGAGAAAGCCTAAAATCCTAGTGCTCATGGTGGCGAGGAGTAACGTACGATGGCTCAGTGCATCTGTGACACGGTTCAAACTCCCTACTTGGTGCCTTAGTGCAAACGTGAACTCCTGCAAGTACGCCACCCACTTGGCATGCCGTCTACTCAGCTTGTGTTGGCCATTGATGTACTTCAGGGCCTCATGATCAGTGAGAAAAATGAACTCCCTCTGTAATAGGTAGTGACGCCAATGCTTCAGAGACTGAACTATTGTATAAAACTCCATATCATATGTGGAATAATTCTTCTTTGATTCTGATAGCTTATCACTGAAAAAGGCTATTGGGCGCCCCTCCTGACTCAGAACACCAGCATTGCCAACCTCAGATGCATCACAGTTTACCTCAAACGCCTTTTGAAAATCAAGAAGTGCCAAAATTGGTGCCTCTGTCATCTTCTGCTAGACCAGTTGAAAACTAGCATCCGCCTCCTCGGACCACTGGAAATCACGTCCCTTGAGGCACTTTGTGATAGGAGCAATCAGAGTGCTAAAGTTTCTGATGAACCAACGATAGAAAGATGCCAATCCATGGAAACTTCTGACATCGTGTAAGGTCTTTGGTTTGGGTCACTTCAAGACAGCATCTATTTTCGACAGATTTGCATGAACCATCAGTAGACACAACAAAACCAAGGAAAGTGACAGAAGTAGTGAAGAAAAATCACTTCTTCTGATTGACGAATAGGCGTTCCGTCCTCAACATTTCAAAAACAGTACGGAGATGATCAAAATGTGACGCCCATGTCGGGCTATAAATGAGGATATCGTCGAAGTAAACTTCAAGCTCCTCAAGAGTCTCATTGCCATCCCCATACAACACATCTCCATTTTCATCATCGTCATACACAAGATCTACAAGCTCCTCAATTTTCGTCTACCACGTTTTCCTCAATCAGGAGATTGTTACCCTTCTGAATAGCAGGCTTCCTGCACTCAGTCGTTCTATGTCCCTGTTCACCACATCTGAAACATCTAATATTTGAGTTAAAATTACCCTGCTTGAGGGCGAACTGGCCGACTACTTTGATCACTTCTGATCACTAGTCTTTTGTTCTGCTGTTTTTCCACAACAAGTGCACGCTGGTATGCTTCAGAAACGGTCCATAGCGAGTGAAGGCTGAGGACATATTGCAGGGGCTGTCGTAATCCCCCCAAATACCGTGCCACCATCTACTCTTCCGTCTCAGATAAATCATTCCGGGCTATCAATTGATAGAACTCTTCCGTGTAATCATCAACCGATCTCGTGCCTTGCCTCAACGAATGAAGTCGTTGAAACAAAGTTTGAGTGTAGCCGAAATGAAGGAAGAGACCCTTCATCTTCTCCCAATCAGTGATCTTGGCCTTGCCCTGCCAATCCCGTGATCGCCTCAACTGCTCCCACCATGCAAATGCTTTGCCTTTGAATTTGATGGTGACCAATTTCACTTTGACAAGATCTGTAACTTCTACTTCATTCAACAAATCAACGAATCCTTCGGCCTGTAACGTACCATAAAACTCGGGTAGATCCACTCTGAAATCGAGGTCTCAATGACGATCCTCCCGACCACGGTGCTCCCAGAATCAAGGATGTTTGTGATACGGGTTTTCAAAACTGGAATCAAAATCATGATCTTCCATCTCAGGATCATCAAAATCATGCGCCGTTAGTCGCTGGGTTAATTCTGCAACTTGCCTATGTAAATCCTCAATCATCACATCTTGAACGTTACGATCACGGTGTGGGTTTTCTCATTTGGAACCTGCCCACGACGACCACGACCATGACAACCAACCATGAAAACTGATGAAATCTCACCCCAAGAAGACGTTGAAGCTCTGATACCAACTGACGCCTGACAGAATAACAATTATTCTGCAGACTAGTTTCAAAAGAAAATTCACAGGGAAAAGACACAAGAGATTCGCCCAAAACACAGAGAAACTCCTCTGATGTTCAATTAAAATTATTCAAATAAAAAATATCTCTAAAGTCAGCCCACAAGGGCTTTATAGCTAAAACTCGTTATTATTAGAATTTTAAAAAAATAGAGAAATCCCAATAATTATGCTAAAATAAAATACGTAATAAAGGAAATATTCTGCCAAAAATTTGGCTGAAATCGAGTTCAGAATCACTTCCTAAACGATGAATGAAATATTACCATAAAAGGAAAAAAATTACTAAAATTGTGGATTCAGAAGGGGAAACAGTAGATTTTGGCCTCAAAAAGCTATTCACCGAGCATAGATCCATGTCCACGATGTGTGCACCGAAAAGAGCTTTCTGAATCAGGGTCATATGCGCGATTCTGATACCCATAGCCAAAGTTATGGCCAAAACCGAAACACACCCAAAACTGCCCCAATTAGGACAAGAACACGATTTCCTGCCATCTTTGCGCTGATCTGCCAACTCAAGGTATCTCAATGCCAACAACGTGCTATCTGACAGCTCAACATCATCTAACTCGGATCCTCCTGCATCAATCGCCCCGGGTTGGAAAGAACTCGTCATCGAGTTCATAATAGCTTCATCGGAATCCACAAAACAAGGACTCATGTGCTTTACATTAAAGACATCAGAAGTCCTCAAATGATTGAGGAGGCGTAGTCTGTAGGCGATATCATTGATCTTCTGCAAGATCTCACATGGTCCAATCTTCCGCTCCTTAAGCTTATTATACTCTCCAACAAGAAAACGATCACGGGTCAATACTGCCCAAACAAAATCACCAACTTTAAAAAGTACCCGACGACGGTGACTGTCGGTCTGATCCTTGTACTTGGAATTACTCTCGTGAATGGCAAGCTTCACCTACTAATGGATACCCTAAAGATGTTATACCATCGCATCTGCCTTGTGACTCAAACGACCCACACGTAGAATAGGGGCTAAGTCAAGTACCCCGGATGGATTCTGACCAAAGACAATCTCAAATGGGCTCATTCCTGTAGTTCTGTTCTTTGACCTGTTATAGAAAATTTTTGCTTAAGGTAACGAAAAATCTCAATGCTTTGGTTTAATTTCTGCCAAACTCCTCAAAAGGTTCCCCAAACTCTGGTTCACCACCTCGGTCTGACCATTCGTCTGGGGGTGGTAGTTGCTGCTAAAATTCAATTTCGTCCCTAGTTTTTCCCATAAACTCCTCCAGAAATGACTCATGAACTTAGTGTCACGATCAGAAGTAATGGATCGGGGAACACTATGTAAACGCACAATCTTCTTGAAGTAAAGATGGGCGATCCGGGCATCATCCATTGTTTTTCTGCAAGCTACAAAATGGGCCATCTTGGAAAACTTGTCAACCACTACCAAAATAGAATCCCATACCCGTTGGGTACGGGGTAAACCCAATACAAAGTCCATACTGACATCAAACCAAGGGGCTTCAGGTACAGGTAAAGGTGTGTACAGGCCCGCATTAGTGAGAACTCCCTTGGACCACTGACACACATAACAACGCTCCACATAATGAGCCACATCACTGGTCAATTTGGGCCAATAATAGTTAGAAAAGAACAAGGCCAACGTCTTATCTCGCCCAAAGTGACCCTCATTATGAAGTTCACGAATAATCTGTTGCTTTTGTGAACAATCTGGAATGCACAACTGTAATCCACAAAACAGATAACCATTATGCAAAGTAAAGTCATGCCGTTGACCATCAGTTACCTCTTGAATTATCCTTCCGAAGTAAGGATCTGCAACATACATATCAGAGAAACCCTCAAATCCTGCAACTCTAGTGCTCATGGTTGTGAAAAGTAACGTACGATGGCTCAGTGCATCTGCGACACGGTTCAAAATCTCTGCTTGGTGCCTTAGTGCAAACGTGAACTCCTTCAAGTACGCCACCCACTTGGCTTGCCTTCTACTCAGCTTGTGTGGGCCATTGATGTACTTCAGGGCCTCATGATCAGTGAGAAAAATGAACTCCCTCTGTAATAGGTAGTGACGATAATGTTTCAGGGACTGAACTATGGCATAAAAATCGAGATCATATGTGGAACAATTATTCTTTGATCCTGATAGCTTATCACTGAAAAAAGCTATTGGGCGCCCCTCTTGACTCAGAACACCACCGATGCCAACCTCGGATGCATCACAGTTTACCTCAAACTCCTTTTGAAAATCAGGAAGTGCCAAAACTGGTGCCTCTGTCATCTTCTGCTTGACTAGTTTAAAACTGGCCTCCGCCTCCTCGGACCACTGGAAATCATGTCCCTCTAGGCACTTTTTGATAGGAGCAATCAGAGTGCTAAAGTTTCTGATGAACCAACGGTAGAAAGATGCCAATCAATGGACATCGTGTAAGGTCTTTGGTTTGGGCCATTCCAAGACCGCATCTATCTTCGACTGATCTGCGTGAACACCATCAGTAGACACAACAAAACCAAGGAAAGTGACAGAAGTAGTGAAAAAAGAACATTTCTTCTGATTGACGAATAGGCGCTTCGTCATCAACTTATTAAAAACAGCACGGAGGTGATCAAAATGTGACGCCCATATCGGGGTATAAATGAGGATGTCGTCAAAGTAAACTACAACGAATTTCCCCATGAAAGGCCGTAAAACCTGATGCATAAATCTCATCAATGTGTTGGGCGCATTGGACAGTCCAAAAGGCATGACCATCCACTCATACAACCCATGTTGTGTCTTAAACGCTGTCTTCCACTCATCTATAGGCCTTATTATGATCTAGTGGTATCCACTTTTAAGGTCAATTTTTTAGAAGACATTAGAATTGGACAACTGGTCTAACATATCATTCAGGTGGGGAATTGGAAACCTGTATTTCACTGTAATCCTGTTGATTGCTCTGCTATCAACGCACATACGCCAAAAGCCATCTTTCTTTGGCACCAACAGAGGAGAGTATGAAGAGAAAGAAGAAGAAGTGAAAGAGGTTCGTGATTTATGTGTTATTTGGGTTTTTGTTTTGCACTTAGTGTATTGAATCGATTCGTGATTGTTGTGATTGTTTGATTGCACTTACTGTTATTTGGGTTGTTTGATTGTTTGTGATTCATGATTGTTTGCGATTATTTTGGTAATTTTTGCACTTATTTGGGTTTTTTTTTGCACTTACTGTACTGTGTGTTGTTATCGATATCGATCGATTTGAGATTCAATTCGATCTGGTTTCGATTCGTGATTTCTTGCTGACTAATGTTTGGTTTGGATTGCAACACTGTTTTGTGTTTGTTGAATCTGTTTAGTTTCCTGCTTAATAGTTCATCAAACAAACACACAGAAATTTGTTGAATCTGTTTAGTTTCGATCTGCTTAATATTTCCTGATAGAAATTTGAAGAGCTACGGCTGAGCTGCTCTTCTCAAACAAACTATTTGAAATTACTACACACTAGATCTATCAATCAGCTGACAGAAATTGAGATACACAGTGCGAGTTTTATTTTTATTTTTTGAGTCATTTGGATAGTAACAAAATGAAGCGTGTTTTTAATATAAAAATGGCTTTAATTGTTGGTGTTCCGAGCATTGACATTTTATGGTTCACCAATGAATTGTCTTTTTCTTTCTGATTCAAAATTTTATTATGGGATTGGGAAGTTGTATAGTTATGGATTTAATGCATCTGACAGAATCTATTGACATTTTCTCTTCTTACTTGCACTTTCTTTTTCACATTGTAAGTCGACTTCCCAAGTTTGATTGTCTCACTCATTCATTAGGTGTGTTTATATAAGCTCTATTGATCTATGGCAAACTTTAATGTAGTTACTTGATGTATATTATATAAGGCCATTTAAAAAATGAATGAAAAAAAGAAGCAAACATAATGGAAGAGGATGTAAATATTAGTAGGTTAATGGCTTTACAGCTAATGCTTTTGAGTAATCACTATAACCTACTGACTATTTAAGATGTATTAGACTTTTCCCTTTTTTGATTTACCCTCTTTAGGATTTCAACTTGGTTGATGCATAGTTCTAGGACATATTTTGGACAAAATTTGAAAGAGTTTTGCATTCTGTTGATATTTTTGGTCAGGCATTAATAATGTCTAACCTAATAGTACCGTTATTTGTAGGAGAGAATTCGTATAGGTAAGGAGCTTCTTGAAGCAAAGCGGATTGAGGAAGATAATGAAAGAAAACGGTTTGTCTTGATACGAAAAATCTTTTTGGTTGGAAAATGTTTTATTGTCTTCAGTCTTCACCATTATCTTGTTTCACTTCACCCATTTCTGTGCAATTTATTTGTTTGCCCCCTAAAACTAAAATAGATTCATTTTCCTGTTGTAGGATAATTGCCTTGCGGAAAGCAGAAAAGGAGGAAGAGAGAAAAGCAAGGGAGAAGATCTGTCAGAAACTCGAAGAGGATAAGGTATATGTTGAATTCTCAACTTATCTTTTATTGAGGTATGATTGAAGAATAATTTAATGCAGCTGAGAATTCTTATTTTATTGAGGATAAGTTCATACTTCATAAACACATTTAATGCAGCTGAGAATTCTTATTTTATTGAGGTATGATTTCAGTTGGCCACCCTCCCTCCTTTTTCCTTCTTTCTTCAGTTTGTCACCACCCCAGATCCCCTCCCCTCTTCTTTTTCTCTCTTTGCAGCAGCAGTTCACCACCACCCCACTGCTAGCCGCTGACCCTATCTTTCCCCATCTATGATCGGTTCATCGTCACCCAGCGCCGTTGCCACCTCCCCCTCTCGTCCTCTATTTACTCAAGGGTAATTTTGTCAACAAAATTAGGCACGTGAGGTGTTTAACAGTCAAGGGACGGAAACTGTTAGTCTTGGTTATGACTGCAATACGGATAGTTATTCGGGTGATCTCATATTAGGTATTTATTATGGCTGTAAATCACAACTAACTCTTATTATTATTGTTATTACTAATATTATTATTATCATTATTATTTTGGGTGGCCTTCTTTTACTTGAGCATATATCTAGTATGGACTGTATAGTAGACCTTATACATGACAATTTTTCTGTTTTTCAAAAACTCCCTTGAGATTGGTCTGCTAAAATAGTAAGCAACTTTACCAATATTTTCTAGACCAATTTACAAATGGATCTCACATTTTCTTTTCTGCGAATCCCAACATAACCTCTAATAGATTATACAGGAACAAATATTGGTTTAGTCCTTCTTGCAGTTGAAGCATGGCCATTGAAATGTAACTAAAGATCCCTAAGTGGTTGGAATAGGTTGACAGTTCCAACCCCAAACACCAAACTACTTCCATTGGTCTAGAATACAGCTGTTCAATCAGAAACCCTTGTTTTCGCATTCTCTCTTATGTATCACCATTCATCGCCCAATGTTTCTAAATGATTTTCTCACAAACAAATTTTCATATATTAATTGTGCCACCAAAGCCCCTTCTGATCCATAGATCTATTGAATTCAGTCCAACAAGCTCCTCCAACCCCCCCTCTTACCAGTACATTTAGCACCTCGTGTCTTTGAAACATGTTAGGCTATTCTAGTATGGTAATGTGCTATTAATGCTTAAAAAAAATTCTATAATTCAATATTGGTCATTGGTCTCATTTGAAAATGACATTATTTTTTTCCCAGAACACTAATTACCGAAAAATAAATAAATAGAACACTGATATATGGACAAAATTTATGAAATTTTAAATTTAAAAAGAAGTACGAGAGTTTCCATCTTCGGCTCATGTAAACCCTGCCTTTCGTCAATGTCACCACCTTGGGGTAATGATTCTAAACAATCACATTGTTGGATGCCATTGGGATATATTCTTGATTTTGACAATCTCAATTTAATCTAAACCAATGCTTAGCTTATAAATGTGCGTGTAGGCTGCAATTGGTCGTGTCAAATCTAACTGTTTATCTTGGCTTGGCAGGCAGAAAGAAGGCGAAAGTTTGGATTGCCACCAGAAGATCCTGCAGAGGCCAAAACTGCACCACCAGTTCAAGAAAAAAAGGTATAGCTTGTATGATGTACAAAATCTTGTTTAGTTTCCTGCTTAATAGTTCAGCACTGTTTACATATTCAACAAGTAAATTCACAATAGTTCAGCACTACTTCCTGTTTAGTTTCCTGCTTAATTTCCATCATTTCCGTTATGTTAAATGTGTAGAACAAAACTAAAGGTTTTTTTGGTTGCATGGAATCCATGGCAAGACCAGTTACCTATAAGTTGAATCTACAACGACTGGTACATTCAACTTAAATCCTAGAAAAAACTAAGCTATGAAGCATGTAACCCTTTGAACATTGCCCTGTAATATTGAAACCTAACTTGTCGAACTAAGCTATAAATGTAGTGTATATAGTTGTTTCTTATTTCGTTTTGTTTGATAATGGTTAATATCTATAATGTCATTGATAGAAATGGGTAGTACTCGCGGCAATCTCTCCACCAATGATGTCACTACATCTACAAATGATGACAGTGAAGTTAAAAATACCATAAAGTTCAATGTCCATGGTTTAGCAGTTGGACCTGGTGCTAGAAATTTCAATAAACGCATTGAAAAACTTGTTGAAACACTCGTGCCCATCAAATTCAAGGGTTGGCACCATGTTACTGACAACTACAAAGAGGATGTGTGGAATGCCCTCAAGGTGAGATTTTACATCATTGATTTTCATAATGTTTTATTTTATTGTCAACTTATATCTCAATGGCTTATTTGCAGCGTGAATACGACATCCCAAATTATGTGAAAAGGAGTGTGCATTTGAAAATGCCAGAATATTTTAGAAGGTTCAAGGCAGATCTTAGGAAGGACTATTTAGATAAGTATCCTACCATTGAGGAACAAGAGAAGCATGTTCCAAATTGTGTAAGAGAGGAGGATTGGAAGGAGTTTGTTCGCTATGAGAGCACCCTTGAAGCGAAGGCAATTAGAGCCCAAAATTCCAAAAACAAAAAAGCTTCAAAGTATGTATGGGGGGGGGGGGGGTGGCCAAAAGAGTGTTGCAGAAGTGAAATATGAAATGGTAATTGAGTTTCTAGCCACTAGTATAATAATAACCATTTAACTATATAGGTTGATACTAATCTTTCAAGTATATAGGTTGAGAAGAACCCTGATGGGGAACCAGTCACACGCACTGATATATGGATTGTTTGTCACATGGGAAATGATGGAAAACCCACGCATGGTGCTGAACTATATATGGTTTGTGCCCAATGATGTCTTTTATACACAATTCTTAATTTACTTTGTAGTTGTTTGAATATTATTTGTGTCCTGTGTTATTTTATTTTTTCATTCTTTTTAAGGAACAAGTTAAAGCAAAAAAGGCCGCCTTGCAAGAATCTTCAACCCAGGGTACCACTGACCTCACTATTGATAATGATCCTCTAAGCCAAGTGTCTGGCCAAGAAGAAAGGGGACGTGTTTGTTGTGTTGGAACCACCGTCTCTAAAAGGAAGTATGATGCTTCACTTCCCGCTCGTTCATTGCTTTTGGATAAAACATTGGAAGTAAAAAAATTGATCCAAAAATATGATAGATTGGAAGAAAATGTTCAATGGATACGAGAGAGACTTGAAAATGGAACTTATGTGAGACCATCAACAAGTGAGGGAACACAAGGAGGGACACAAAGAACTGAAGATACACCTTCATCCCGTGCACAATCGACAAGGGAACCAGAAAATCCATTACCTCCATCTCCATTACCACCATCTTCTCAAGGTGTTGCGAGGTTTCCTTCTCCAAGCAATCATGTTCCTTCAGTGTCAAGGACTTACAAAGTTTGTGATTGGCATAAGAATGTCATTGCGATTGCAAAAGGGGTTGTAGATCCTATCCATCGATTCTCTTGCGATTGCCATGGATCATTGAACCCTGCAACAGAGATCCGACTTTCCTTATGCTTCAAATATATGACTGAGGTGAAACTTTACAAGAGTGATCCAAAAGGAGACATGATGGGGGATTTGGACGTTGGTGATTTCTTCGTATGGTGTAAAAATCATGTGGAACTTGATGATTGATAGTTACAACTACCTTGAACGATATCCTTGATGCTTGCTATTTTTGTGGACTTGCATGCAATACTGTAGTACTTAGTAGTGATACGTTCATTTTTGTTTTTTGACTTACACACTCCTGACTGATTTGGTTTTGGTAGTCCCAAATCTGTAATTTTAATTTGGATTTGCTAGTCCCAAATATGTAATCTTAGTAGTGTTGTTTTCTTGTTGAATATATGTATATATATATATATATACTTACCTATGTTTTTTAAATTTATAACAACCCTTTTTTAACTCCGCCAATGCAAAGGTTCTTTTTTAGATTGCCGGTCCCAAGCTCGGATAAAGGAGGAGGGATGAGGGTATGTTTACCTTTATCAATTTTTGTGTTAAGTTTCATTATATTTTTTTCATTGTGATATGGTTATCTAGTTCTTATATATATGCAGCAAACTCAGTAGACTGAAACTCAGCAATGGAGCGCAAACAACAGTCCTTTTGTAAGGCCAATTTCGTTGGTGGTTAGTGTTTTTAACACCTTTTCTTTGATTCAATGATGTTGCATGGTTTAATTATGTGATTGGGTTGGTGGAATAGTTTTGCATGTTGATTTGGAATGACTGGATTGCTTGGTTGTGGGATTATATGTTGATGATTGCTATTGATTGATAGAAAAGTTCCTAATTCTGAATATAAAAGACACAAAGGACGAGTCACTTTGGTGATTATTTGCATACTGCAGCTATAAAAATTCAGCAAAAATATCATGGTTGGAAAGGGCGAACGAAATTCTTAAAGATACGCAACCGTATTGTAAAACTTCAGGTACCCTGCTGAAGTGACACTTCCCCCTATTGCTTTTCTTAAATTTTTATTTGATAACATTTAGTCTTTATTTCATTTTTATATTTTTTTTTTTTATAAAAGACCAACTTGCATTAGATGGAGCTAATTAACCTTCGGGTGGCTGAGCCATGAATCATCTTGACCAATCTTTATTATGCTGTTAGGAGTTTAGGGCTATTCTTGAAATCCTTGACGACGGCCATTGCTTATTTCCTTTTACAAGTCTTACAATGATGCACAAATCTGCAAAATAAACACAAATAATAAGCATTTAAATCTTGTTTTGTCTGATTGAGCTATGTATGACTCAATGGAAAACAAAGCACAATACATTGCTGCTGTATATAATTTGTACAATTTTGGTAGGTGCTGTGGTGGATTAAACTAGCTAAAGAAATTGAAAATATTGATGGTTTTAAGAACATTTTGTGTTTCTTTTTGAGATAAATATATATGCTTTAACAATCTCTCATTATTGGACAGCAATCTGACATGTCATGAGTAGTTAATATTTGGTGTCCCATTTTGGGTTTTGATGTTTTCTTATGGAACTGTAACTGATTACAAGGTTTCCCTATTCTTGAAACCCATTCTCGTGAGAAGTGCAAAAGGTGCTTTAGATTTGATAAATAGAAACGTACTTACGGTACAACACTTAGGGTCAGTTTGAGAATAGCACTTGGGGTCAGTTTGAGAATATATGGCCAATTAACTTTTAGTTTTCTTGTCTATAACTTTCAAAGTTGTGCTTTCCATGCAGCGACTGATATTACTTTACGAGTGTTTGAGAAGGAAGATAGATACGTTTGATTAGAAGGTTTTACCATATGGTTTTGGACAGTACAGGATATCACTGCTATACCTCCCCCCCCCCTGCATTTTTTTTTGTTTCTGCTATGCAATCCCTGAATTTTGTTGGTTGTTTTTTCAAATATGCTAAATTCTTTTGTTCCCTCTTCAGGCACATGTTAGGGGTCATCAAGTCCGTAAGCAATATAAAAAAGTTGTTTGGTATGTTAGTATTGTTGAAAAGGCAGTTTTGAGGTGGAGGCGTAAAAGAACTGGATTACGAGGTTTCCTAGCTGATAATGCAATTAGTAAACCCCAACCTGAAAATGGGAAAATTGATGGTTATGAATTTCTGCGCCTTGGTCAGAAACAGAAAGTTGCTGGTGTTGAGAAAGCTCTAGCAAGAGTCCAATCCATGGTTTGGTACCCTGATGATTATTGTTAGGGTCTAGGTTGTTGACACCCTTAATGCAATGCAAGAGTCCCATCCTATGCCCCCTGAAGTTTTGCTTCTCCCTTCCTTTCTCCCTATAAATGCAGGTTCACAACACAACTTTTGATTCTTTTTATACAAAAGTTCTGCTCCTAAATGAAACAAAAAGTTTTTTCACGATGTTGTAAAGTTGAATTCCTTTTTCGAGCTAAATTCTATTTAATGCAATGCAGGAAAATTGTGGTGTTACTGTCGAATGCATTCAAGAGTAACAGTAAGTACCTCATCAACATGCCTTTTGTATGCTTGGTTGTTGGGTGGAAGACCCAAACTCAGATGCATTCAAGAGACATCTTGCCAGGGTTCAAGATTACTTGTGGGTTGCTGAAGATGGAATGAAGATGCAGGTAAATTCCTACAGATTTCACTTTGGATATATATGCCTTGATACAACATTCTGTTGCCAATTAATACATTTGCTAAAGTCTCGAATAATTTGCAGACTTTTGGCAGTCAGATGTGGGACACTAGGTTTAGCGTTCAAGCACTTATTGCAAGTAATCTTCACGATGAAATATGGCATACTCTTAAGAAAGGACACGATTACATCAAACAGTCACAGGTTTTGGTCGCAATCCCACAAACTCTTCGTCCACTTTACAAAAATGTGGATTTGCATTAGCTTATTGATGTGTAACAACTATAATTTGAAGGTGAAAACCTCTACTTCAACAATTATGATCAGATACAAAGACATTATATTATCATGCATTCATAACAACAGCCCCTGACTCGCTATGACTTCATTGTCTCTTTCACAGGGTTGCCTTCTGTTACCTGTAATGCCGCATGAACATGTTGGGGACAAGATGGAACCTAAGCGCCTATATGATTCGGTTAACATCATCCTCTCTCTTCAAGTAAGTTCTAACTCCCATGTACTAACATCATCCCCTCTCTTCAAATAAGTTCCCAGACGTGAACCATTCTAATTAATTTGGTCTTCACTCATTAATTCTAGAGAAATCCTGATATGATTTGATATGGGTTCAGAGTGAAAATGGTGGTACATCACCATGGGAGCCGGCAACAGGACAAGAGTGGCTAGAGGTGCTCAATTCTATAGGGCTTTTTGAAGACATTATTATTGAGCGCGAGTAAGATTCCTTCACTTCATCAACTTCTTTTTTCTTAGTTTTAAGTCTTTGATGCTAATGGTAGTCATATCTCAGGTTTGTCGAATGCACTGGATCAGTGATTCATGGTCTAGTCTTGTTTAAGAAGTTATTTCCAGGACACCGGAACGAAGAAATTGAAGTTTTCATCACAAACGCCGTACGGTTTCTTGAAAAGAGTCAAATGCCTGATGGTTCGTGGTATGCTCTATGGTCTTCATCAACTAAGCAACTCATTGGAACTATTTTGCATGTCATATGAAATAAAATTGGAATATACTTACACAGGTATGGAAGCTGGGGAATCTATTTCATTTATGGCACGTGGTTTGCCCTGCGAGGACTTTCAGCTGCTGGAAAAAACTATCAAAATAGCCCAACAGTTCGTAAAGCTTGTGACTTTTTACTATCAACACAATTTGCCTTTGGCGGATGGGGCGAGAGTTTTCGTTCTTGCCCCGAAAAGAGATTCATACCTTTGGAAAACAACAGAACAAACTTGGTACAAGCTGCATGGGCTTTGATGGGTCTTATTCATGCTGGGCAGGTTAGTATTGATACTTGTTTAAAAAACAAACCATTTCATTGACAAATTATACATAAGTTCCATTGTTTAGGAAAGATGTTGCTAAAAGGCTAAAACTCTCTCCAGGTAAAATGAACCATCAATTAACTACATGTTTTTTGGTTTATAGGTTGTAAGAGATCCAGCACCTTTGCACCGTGCAGTAAGGGTGTTGATCAACAATCAAATGGGGAACGGCGAATTTCCACAACAGGTAACAGAACTGCCCTAACACTTACTGAAACTTTTTTAAATGACAGCTGAAACTGAGTACTTGTTTAAACAAACAGGATATAGTTGGAGTCTACTCGAAGAACTGTATGTTGCACTATGCAGTCTTTAGAAACATCTTTCCTTTGTGGGCTCTTGGAGAATATCGAAGCAAAGTTTTGATGACCCAGAAGTTATAAAGTCGTGCTGATAATTTATGTAATTTCATCTGTCTTGAAAATTAGCTCATGTCTCAGCTGGGTACCCTGAATCAGACCAGAGGGCGACCAAAGGCCATATTTTTACTCTTTTCCAAGTTGCATATTTATGAATAATGAACCAAATTTATGTTTTTATTTTATTTATGAAGCCATATTATGTGTATCTAGGAATTAGCTTTATATTGAGAGTGCAAAATGAATTAGCTTTATATTGAGTGTACTAGTTCATGACTTAAGGTGTTTACAATCTAGGAATAAAGTATTCATTTGCAAAGATTGTTGTGGTTGCTGCCTTGTATAGTAGTCTGAGTTGACTGTTTTAAGGATTTGATTTTATATGGATGCTTTGTTATGATATACTCTATAACTTGAAGAAAATATTCATCTGAAGTGATTGCTTCATCAACTTTTCCATTAGAATATGCATATTTAGTCATCGACTAGAACTTTACATATCGCCTCAATGACTTGTTTAAGCTGATTGTTTGCTTGACTCTTTTCTTTGCAGATTACACAAGTTTATGGATTTTACGATGAGTGCCTACGAAAGTGAGTTTGAAATGTGTCCCTGCTCTAAATTCTAATAGTTTTATTTGAATAAGTAGATTTTATTACTTTTGATGAGGAATATGATTGCCATGACCAATTTATTTCCAAGTTTATTGTGTCTGCATTTCGTAGAAGGTCATGTTTCTAAAATCAAATGTTCCTCTTGTTACATTTTCTCAAAGAAACTAAGGAAATCTTTGATTTTGGGGGCGAGGAATTGAATTCTCAAGAAAATCATGTAAGGGAGAGAGAAGAAAACAAGGGGGAGAAGAGGAACAGAGAAGTCGATCAAACCTTATAAGCAATCTATATGAATAGAGTTTTGCTATTAGCCTGGTTGTCGATCAAACCTTATAAGCAATCTATATGAATAGAGTTTTGCTATTAGCCTGGTTGTCAAAGGTTCTTTGATACTCTTTATTTTTTTTATTTTAATCCAGTTAATTGACACATGAGATGCTCCCCATTCTTTCAAGTGGTTCCAGTCAAGCGGATCTATCAAAGTGTATCAACAGTCTTGAGAACTCCCATATCTATATTATTTCTTTTTTAAATAATTACAATGAAGCATACTTAGATTAGTTATTTTGTATAGGTAAAAGGATATACCTTAGTGATTATTGTCTTTTTCTCCATATGTGTAATTCCAAGGTTCCATTTTACGGTTCCATTTGAATGCAATTCCAAGGTTCCATTTTACGGTTGATTTTGTATTTATCTAGCATATAGTTTGTGGAATCCTATTCGTGCCGGAGGCATGACACGGTAGCCATGTCGTAGGCACGGGTACACGCCACATGGCAACTGTCTGGTCGATCTTAGTAAGGACTGATTTTGCAGGCGTGGGGCTGTGATTTTGCTGCAGCAGCGAAAAAAATGTAATTTTTTTTCGCTTATATTAATTTGCAACGGTTTCCAACCCTCGCAACAAACCATATTTTTTTTTTTGAATTTTGTTTTGACTGGCAATGGCTTACAACTGTGGTATATCATGCGTGCAACGGCTCAAAACCGTGACCCTTAATGCTTGCCACGGCTTCAAACCGTGGCCTTAATGCTTGCCACGGCTTAAAACCGTGGCGTTAATGCTTGCAACGGCTTAAAACCGTGGCCTTAATGCTTGCAACGGCTGTGAGACCACAGAAATTCAAAATAATTCATATATGTTGCCACGGTTATGGGACGTGGAACATCTAGCCATGCCAGGTAGCCGTGCCTAAACCGTGGCTAAATGCAGAAATAATCAAGCGTCCTCGAACATAAAACCGTTGCTAATAAGTGTTGCCACGGTTTATAGCCGTCAAATGTGATTTGGCGACGCCTCAAATGGCCAGGCCTCTAAGCCGTGGCAATAGCTTACCCCCATGGTCCCAAACCGTTGTGGATGGGTATTTTTGGTGTAGTGAAAGGAAGATCCTCTGCACCTCCGCTGGCAAATCTGGATTCACGTCTGCTGCACTATTCCCACAAGGCAGTAGAGCATAAACCACGTCTCCACGCTCAATCTCAACTAAAAACCTGGACCTAGAAAAGCAGGTTAGTATTATTGGCTACTGGGGTAGGAGTGGTTCCTTCTCGACGAGGTGCCAACACAATCTTCTTCCCTTTGTTGCTAAGGGAATATGTATTTTTCCGCCCATCATGAATAACACTACGATCATACTGTTAAGGTCTGCCTAACAATACATGACAAACATCCATAAACACAACATCACACCAAGCATTCTCAAAATATTTCCTGCCAATCGAAAAAGACACTAGGCATCGCCTATCTACTGTTACCTCACTGCCTTTATTCAGCCACGACAATTTGTACGGCTTGGGATGACGATCTGTCTTCAACTGCAATTTTGGACAACCTCTTCAGACACTACGTTCTCACAACTGCCACTGTCAATGATCATCTTGCAGACTTTATCTGCAACTATGCAGGTCGTGTGGAAAACATTGGTTCTCAACCAATCGTCCTCTGAATTTCCCTTGGGAGTCAATAGGCTCTTACGAACAACCAGAGTCTCATGGCCATCCCCATACATCACATCTCTATTTTCATCATCGTCATACACAAGCTCTCCAAGCTCCTCAATTTCGTCTACCACGTCTTCCTCAATCATGAGATTGTTGCCCTTATGAATAGCAGGCTTCCTGCACTCAGTCGCTCTATGTCCCTGTTCACCACATCTGAAACATCTAATATTTGAGTTAGAATTACCCTGCTTGAGGGCGAACTGGCCGACTACTTTGATCACTGGTTTCCTGTTCTGCTGTTTTTCCACAGCAAGTGCACGCTGGTATGCTTCAGAAACGATCCACAACGAGTGAAGGTTGAGGAAATCTTGCAGGGGCTATCGTAATCCCCCCAAATACCGTGCCACCGTCTGCTCTTCCGTCTCAGATAAATCATTTCGGGCTATCAATTGATAGAACTCCTACGTGTAATCATCAACCGATCTCGTGCCTTGCTTCAACGAATGAAGTCGTTGAAAAAAAGTTTGAGAGTAGCCAAAAGGAAGGAAGTGACCCTTCATCTTCTTCTTTACCTTCTCCCAATCAGTGATCTTGGCCTTGCCCTGCCTATCCCGTGATCGCCTCAACAGCTCCCACCATGCAAATGCTCTGCCTTTGAGTTTGATGGTGACCAATTTCACTTTGACACGATCTGGAACTTCTACTTCATTAAACAAATCAACGAATCCTTCGGCTTGTAACGTATCAGAAAACTCGAGCAGATCCACTCTGAAATCGAGGTCTCCATGATGATCCTCCCGACCACGGTGCTCCCAGAATCGTGCATGTTTGTGATACGGGTTTTCGAAACTGGAATCAAAATCATTATCTTCCATCTCACGATCACCGAAATCATGTGCCATTAGACGCTGGGTTAACTCTGCAACTTGCCTCTGTAAATCCTCAATCATCACATCTTGAACGTTACAATCATGGTGCAGAGCTTCCTTGTTTGGAACCTGCCCGCGACCATGACCACCAACCATGAAAATTGATGAAATCTCATCCCAAGAAGATGCTGAAGCTTTGATACCAACTGACGCCTGACAGAATAGCAATTATTTTGTAGACTAGTTTCAACAGACAATTCACAGGGAAAAGACACAAGAGATTTTCCCAAAACACAGAGAAATTCCTCTGATGTTCAATTAAAATTATTCAAATCAAAAGTATCTCTAAAGTCAGCCCACAAGCCGAGCTTTATAGCCAAAACTCGTTATTATTAGAATTTAAAAATAGAAAAATCCCAATAATCATGCTAAAAAAAATGTAATAATGGAAATAATCTGCCAAAACTTTGGCCCAAATCGGGTTCAGAATCACTTCCTAAACGATAAATGAAATATTACCATAAAAGGGAAAAAATTACTAAAATTGTGGATTCGGAAGGGGAAACAGTAGATTTTGGCCTCAAAAATATATTTACCGAGCATATCTCAGTGGCCACGACGTGTGCACCGAAAAGAGCTTTCCGAATTGGTGTCATATGCGTGATTCTGATACCCGTAGCCAAAGTTATAGCCAAAATACCGAAACGCATCCAAAACTGCCCCAATTAGGACAAGATCACGATTTCCTGCCATCTTTACGCTGATCTGTCAACTCAAAGTATCTCAGTGCAAATAACGTGCTATCTGACAGCTCAACATCATCTGACTCGGATCCTCCTGCATCATTATGGATGACATTGTTGAAAATGATGAGGACACAAAACTTGACATGAAATCATTACAGTTTGAGAAATGGACGGTGGCAACATTAATGGGTTCGAGCTATACTTTAATGTTGGTGTTGAATTGTGAATGCCATATTTTGATATTTTACACAATTGGGCTAAAACATTAGATCATTATGTTCACATTGATGTCGATAAAAAAAAATGGGTGCTTACTTATTTGTGTTTGTAGGAAGAACCTAACACTAAACTAAGAAATAACACAATGGTTGTCCCTCTCAGTCAATGTCTATGGAACAACTCAAGGCTCATAATTTTGTGATTGAAGCACTTGAAATGGAAAAAAAATAACTATCGGGATGATTGTTTTTGGATAGCTAGTACTAGAAATCAACTCTCATAAATATGTTGGTTTGCTCCATTTTTGAATATTTTGGAGCAAAAACAGTTCGCATAATTGCTCCATCTGACATTACAGCTTTTAACATTGGTGGAGCTACCATCCACCATGAACTGGGCATAAGTGTAGAGTGAAGGACAAGTGTTATGTACAATCAACTTACTGGTGATCAATGTCAATAGATGCACGGGAATTTCAAGGATACAAAACTCACACTGCAAAAAAAAAAAAGAAAAAAAAATTAGCTACAAACACCAGAGATGGTAGTTTAATTTTGTCTATAACCATAAGATTTGAGACAGCAAAATACCATCACTAATACTTTTGGTAGCTGCTCAAAGCCATAATCATAAAAAATGTGTTTGTGACGAAAAAATCGTGGCTTAATTCACAATAAACCGTAGCTAATTCAAACATTTGGAACGACATCTTAGCTGTCGCTAAGTTATTTATTATTTCAATTGCTTTTAGCGTAGAGACAACTTTTACCGTCTCTATTTAGTAACGGTGTAAGGGCTGTCACTAATAAAAACTCGTTGCTACAGTATATGCCGTCTCTGATGGATTTAAAAAAAAAAAAAAATATATATATATATATATATATATATATATATATATATATAGAAAATTGGGGCGCAAAGAAGTTGCGCTTCAAGCCCAAGCCCAACTCTAAACAACAACCCTAACCCTAAACTCCCTTAGCTTATATGCTTAAGGTCTTAAAGTCTTCAATCTTCATTCTTCACCTCACCTCCACCTCCAGCTCTCTAGCATCCACTACCAAGCATTGCCACCAACAAAGTTGACAATGTCCAGTCGACTCCACCTCCAGCATCCACACCGCCAGGTAAGATATTTGTTATCTCCTATTTCCACCAATATTTATTCTTCTTCTTTTTATACAATAAGCAGAAAAGTGGAGCTTGAGCCCGACACCGTCCACCATATCACTGATAAGCACCCAAAACATCAATTTTACACTCCCAAATATACAATTGTTAAGTCAAATTATCAAATAAAAATATCTCATTACGTGTATTTTGTGCATTTTGTAGGAATTCAAGTACAAATCTCAAATTATGCATAAAGTGGCACAATAAGGCTAAATTCATCAACTAGAAGGCCCAATGGGAATTCGAATGCATTCATCAGGATTAAATAATTTCAATTTCAAGACCCATGAAGTCAAGCCCACAAAGCAACAACAATTACGGATCTCGAGAAAATCAATATGAAGATTTGGACGTCCACGTGGCCAACTTTATCATAAAAAATCTCTACAAGACATGTTTCCTTATTGAACTCCAACACCATTCCTTGTTTCATTCAACCATGTTTCACTGTTTAACTCAAACCATGTTTCCTTGTTTCACTCAAACCCTTTTTACCTATAAAAACCCCATACATGGAGTTCATAAGGGATAGTTTTTCTTTGATAGT
The DNA here is from genome assembly GCA_963556465.1 of Berberis vulgaris. NCBI lineage: Eukaryota > Viridiplantae > Streptophyta > Magnoliopsida > Ranunculales > Berberidaceae > Berberis > Berberis vulgaris. Next base: position 48,901,703 of record OY747136.1, read on the forward strand.
TTTTTTACAGAGTTTTTAGTTGTAGTTCTTGGCTTTATATTTTTACTTGGGAGAAAAGTGCACGTACTACAGTTTAATTCCATTGAAGAAGTAAATTTTATCTTTGTTTTTCTTTGTTCTTTTAGTTTAATACTTATTTTCACCATACATTATTTTGCTATTCTCTTTATTCTTTAAGTTGAAAATCAAATATTGTCTTCTAATCCAAGTGACGTAGTCGATAACCCCTACTTCCACTATACATTGTTGACTTGTATTGCAGGTTGAAGGAAGGAAAAAAAAATAAAAATAGAAACAACTTATATTTCTTTGATTGATGTCGAAAATCATGCAACGACATTAATGTCGGTTTTTGGCATCAATCAAATGGCGCCGTTGCACATCACTTGGTGAAGGAAGATATTCTCGAAGATACAACTTTGGAGACAATAGAGAATATTTTTTATTTTTTTATTTTTTTTTCCTTTTTTTATTTATTTAATTATTACTCTTTTTTTGTCATCTTTATGCTTTTTTTTTGGGTAATTTTCAGCATATAACGGAAACAACACAGCAGCAGACGGCTCCAACATTGTCCGTTTAACGTGAAATTTTTACAACAATTTTCGTGATACTCCCCTGAATTTCCATAATTTTTTCAGATTTTGTTTATGTCGGCCTGTTGAACAAATTCGTTTGAAAAAGTTGGTGATAAGGCTGCGAAATTGCCTAAGACTTGCTTGAAGACCTTTTTTTTTATTTTTAAATTTATTGTTTGTAGTTTTTAGTGAGGAAGAGAGATTATTCTTTTTTAACTTCTTTTTAATATGCCTCGAATGGTCGAGTGCAACTTGTAATAGTTAAACATTATTTTAGCATTAGGTTGATTGTTAGTTTTAGGTTAAATTTAATTCACTTTCATAAAAAAAAAAAACTAAAACTAAACAAACAAACAAAAAAAAAAATTTTGACTTCTTGACCAAGACCATTAAACATCTTTGCATGTGTAATTGTTTGATTGTGTGTTTATTTATTTAGATAGTAATCAAAGTCAGAAATAGAATATAAAAAAAATATAAAAAATTCTTTGAAAAATGGCTAAATTTTTTTTTTGTAGTGGACAACCAGTGGTGTATTGGGGGAGAGAGCAATTGCTTGAACTTAGGAGGAGTAGCTCTCAAATAACACTTCTCTCTACTCCCACGGTGGATACCTTGTGTCCGAGCTCACAAGTTAGTAAGTATCTCTTTCAGACACATTGTTTTAGTGGCTTGGGTGCTGAGTCAAAATCGATTGGACATTGCTTGGTGTTTATTTATGTTTCTGCATCTTAACAAACTGCGTGGTTGCTTACGTTAATAAACTACCATAAACAGAAAGGGCAGACCTAGCCCTGTTTTTGAAACTGGTGGGATTTAATCACCCACCTCATCACTCCAGCTGTGTGAAACCAAGGCACATAATAAAATCAACTAAGATTAGAGCCAACTAGGACGGTGTTCATAGGACAACTAAAACCTAGGTTATTCTGCTAAATTTTGTGTTGACTAAAGCAAAACGTGACGTTGGGTTTAATCATTCAATGAACTTCGAGAGGCCACTGCAACATGGGTAACTCACCCGGTACGCCAAGTCATTAGTAAGCTGCAGACCACAAAAGGACGTGGTGTAATTAACAGTTTTGGCTAGGAACACACAGCCTAAGTACGTAGTTGACACACATCGTTCTCATATCAATCGGTCTACGAGCGGTAGCACAGGTACAGTTCTTAATTAGATCACTTGATCTCCTGTACTTGTGCAATAATCCGGCTTCTTGCAAGCGTAACTCTGACCTTCTGATTTTGGACTTTGTACTGTTGGATACAAGCTTTTAGGATCATCTATTAGCACCCTATCTAATCAGGCAATAATAGTTAACAGTGTAACGCCCGCTGGTTTCAATCAATCTTGTCCCTCACGGATTAACAAGATAAAATCTCATTAAAACGATGTTTTCTTAGATTTGGCATTTGTGTGGTTCAGAAATGATCATTGCTTGTGTATGTCTTCTTAGCAATCGTCTAGGGATACTTGATCTTGTGCTTTGTCACTGTCATCTTTCCAATCCATTTTTTTTCCCTTTTATGAAAGTTTGGGAACAACCCAACAAGCGTTTGGTTCATACCCAAATTTTTTCTAGCCACCCTAATCCACTTTTTGCTTCTTCACAACACTCATCTCCACCTACCTCCCCTCACTCTCCAATCAACACTGAAATGTTCCCTTTGCTGCAAATGTGCACGGATGTATTGAGCTCCCTCCTATCACTACAACAAAATTTGAAATTAGACCGGCTATTATTAATATGTTGTCGAAGTTTCATGGGCATGATCGAGAAAGCTCATATGTCCATCTTGGAAAGTTTCTTGAAGTTTGTAGCACTTTTAAGAACCAAAACATAGATGAAGAAAATGTCAGACTTCGCTTGTTTCCTTTCTCTCTTGATGATTGGGCCACCTCATGGCTAAATTCCCTCCCTGCCAGTTCCATTAAATCATGGGAGGATTTAGTTAGAAAGTTTCTAGCAAAGTACTTTCCCATGAGAAAGACCCTAGAAATTTGAAGAGAAATTGAGGAGTTTACTCAAACACATGATGAACTTTTTTTATGAAGCATGGGATCGCTTTCAAGATTTACTCATCAAGTACCCCCATCATGGCTTTGAAAAATGAGTACTAGTGCAGAGTTTCTATAATGGATTGATAGTCGAATCTAGAAATATGATCGAATCCATGCATCAAGGGAAATTCATGCGTAAAACTGGTACTGATGCTTATACCTTTCTAAGTGAACTTGCTGATGATTCTCGACAATGGACTGCCCATAGAGACTTGAAACCTAGTTCTTCTAGAAAATCACGTCTATTTGTACCAAAGGAATATCCCGAACCAGACATCACAACATTCCTAAAGGACTTTGCTAAGGAAATGAAATCTATTGTGACAAAATCTACCTCTGAAGCAAGAAAACAGACTTATAAGCTTTGTACCTTTTGCCTCAAAAGAGATCATATAGATTCTGATTGCCCTTTAACTTCAGGTGGCAATGAACCTCCAGAGGAGGTGTGTGTATTTAACAGTGAACGTAAATCAAACACATTCGGTCAAACATACACATCTGCAAATCGACATCACCCAAACCTTTCCTATGGTGGTGACTTTTATGAACAACCACCCAGAAGTTCAAGGAATCCTCCTGGGTTTCAACACCCTAGACAGCCCAGTGGACAAGCCCACAACTCACACACTTATCCCAGACAGGTTCAATATGGACCTCAATCTAACCAGTTGCAACAAAATCAATATCCACCACATGGAAGACCTTTTTCATTTCGGCAAAATCAGCTTTTGAACCTTCCTATGGTACCCGTCCCTCATAATTCTTATGGTCAACCTCAACTTAGCAACTTCCGGGACTTGGTACCTCAAAATAAATATGTTGCTCCTTTACCACCTTCAAAACCATCATAGGAGGATATGATGCACCAATTAATGACAACTAATGCTACTAATTCCCAAGCCATCCACTAGCTTCAACAACAGTTGCAACAGTTGGGCGTGGGAAGGGAAAAAGGAACATTCCCCAGTCAGCCCATCCCTAATCCAAAAGGTGCTCCCCAAGCCTATGTCAATGAAATTGGTAGTAATGTTGATTCACAGGGAGAAGTTAAAGTTGACACCACCCTTCGTTCTGGCCAAGCAATTGATAATGACATAGAACAACCCAAGAGAACTGATGTGATTTCCAAAGAGAACGTTCCTAAACCAATTGAGAACGCTAAAGATTCTTTTCAAACTAGTTTAAACTCACCCTCTCAGCTTCCTGTATAACCAAGAAAGTATATACTTAAGGCACCTTTTCCCAAAGCCTTTTTAGGTAACAAAAAAGATAAGCAATTTCAAGAAATACTAGAAATTTTTAAAGGAGTACACATCAACATCCCTCTTTTGTCTGCTATCCAGCAAGTACCAGTCTATGCCAAAAATTTCAAGGACATTTGTACTAAAAAGAGAAAAATGGAAGTACCTAAAACTGCATGCCTTGCAAGCGATGCAACATCGCTTATTCAACAAATTGGAGTAATTAAGTACAGGGATCCAGGAACCCCTACTGTATCATGTTTTGTTGAAAAATACTTTGAAAGTCGTGCCTTGATCGACTTAGGAGCAAGCATGAATCTCTTACCTTATCATATATATATTTAGAATTTGGGTTAAAGGAGATGCAACCAACAAAGGTAGTTCTTAAGCTAGCAGATGAGTCAAAACGATACCCTAGAGGAATAGTTTTGGATGTGATTGTTCAAGTTGCATATTTCTATTATCCAATTGATTTCATCATCTTAGACACTAGCCCGAGCCCAAATAATCAAATTCCTGTTATCTTAGGGCGACCCTTCTTAGCAACTGCGGAGGCTAACATCAACTATAGAAGCGGTAGCATGTTTGTTTCCTTTGGGAACCTTAAAACTGAATTGAATATTTTTAAGGTCTTGCAAAGGAGAGATGATCTCGATATGATTGAGGAAGAAGAAGAAGTGTGTATTATTCGATCTTTTGATTTTATGGCTCAATCGTCACCAGATGACGTATTGCTTCGTTGTCTCTCACACTTTGGTATGAACCTAGATATGGACGAGGCTATTAAAAAGGTCAACAATATGTTGGATAATGTGCCCATAATGCATATACCTGAATCCGTGCCATTATCACGTTATCAATATGAGGAAGAGTTGTATTCATCTTCTTCCTTTAGAGAACAGTCACAAGATAATGCTCATCCACAAACACTCAGAAATTACTAGAACTTAAGCCTTTACCAGATGAATTGAGATATGCATTTCTCGGTCCCGCGGAGAGTTATACAGTGATTATTGCCTCAGATCTCACTGAGGAACACAGTGACAAGTTGTTGGAGGTCCTTAAAGCTCACAAGTCAACCATTGCTTGGAATATTCATGACATCAAGGGTGTTGACCCTAGTGTCTGTGAGCATCATATTTATTTGGAAGATGAAACCAAAACATCCAGAGAACCCCAGCGACGTCTAAATCCCATTTTGAAAGATGTCGTAAAAGAAGAAGTGTTGAAACTCCTGGATGCAAACATCATCTATGCTATCTCTGATAGCCAATGGGTTAGCCCAGTCCATGTGGTTCCTAAGAGGTCGGGAATTACAAAGGAACTTGTGCCATAGAGAATGAAAAAGGGATGGAGAGTATGCATTGATTATCGTAAGTTGAACTCTAATACTCGAAAGGATCACTTTCCCCTTCCCTTTATTGATCAGATGCTTGAGAGGTTAGCAGGTCATCCTTACTATTGTTTCTTGAATGGATATTCTGGATACAATCAAATCCCTATTGCACAAGAAGATCAAGAGAAAACTACATTCACTTGTCCTTTTGGTACTTACGCTTATCGTCGCATGCCTTTTGGGCTATGCAATGCACCCGCGACATTTCAAAGATGCATGTCTAGCATATTTAGTGATATGGTGGACAACTTTCTTGAGATATTTATGGATGATTTTTCAGTATTTGGCTCATCTTTTGACCAATGCCTACATCACCTCTCACTTGTCTTAGAGCGCTACGAAGAAAAATGTCTTGTTTTAAATTGGGAAAAAGTGTCACTTCATGGTGAAGCAAGGCATTGTTCTTGGGCACGTTGTCTCTCCAAAAGGCATTGAGGTGGACAATTCTAAGATTGATGTCATTTCATTTATTCCTATTTCAAAATCTGTTAAAGATATGTGATCTTTCTTGGGGCATGCTGGATTTTATCGTCGCTTCATTAAAGATTTTTTGAAGATTGCACGCCCTTTGAGCAGTCTCTTAGCTAAGGATGTTCCATTTCTTTTTGAGGACAAGTGCATTTCTGCATCTTAAATCTGAACTAGTCTCAGCTCCTATCATCCGAGCTCCTGATTGGGTGCTACTTTTTGAGATTATGTGTGATGCCTCTGACTATGCTGTAGGTGCAGTTTTGGGTCAGAAATTTAACAAACTTCCTCATGTTATCTACTATGCTAGTAAAACTCTGAATGAGGCTTAACTCAATTACTTGACCACGGAGAAAGAGATGTTAGCTGCACTAGATAAATTTTGTTCCTATCTCATTGGAGCTAAAGTCATTGTGTACACTGACCATGCAACCCTTAGATACATTCTCAATAAGAATGACACCAAACCTCGTCTGATTCGATGGGTTCTTTTGCTTCAAGAATTTGATCTTGAAATACGAGATAAGTCAGGTACAGAAAATGTGGTCGCCGACCACTTGTCTAGGCTAACATCACAGTCATCAACTAGTATCTTGCCCATTCAAGAGGACTTCCCAAATGAACAACTTTTCTTGGTAGAGCAATAACTTCCTTGGTATGCAGACATTGTCAATTTTTTAGCAACTGAGGAACTCCCTTCACACTAGTCTAAGCCAGATCGTGACAAGTTTTTGTCTAGGGTCAAGTATTATTCTTGGGATGAGCCATATTTGTACAAATACTGCCCTGACCAACTTATCCGAAGATGTGTTCCAGAAGTTGAACAGTTGAGCATTCTCTCATTTTGCCATGATCAAGCTTGTGGTAGGCATTTTAGTTCTAAGAAAACCGCGGAGAAGGTTCTCCAATCAGATTTTTATTGGCCTACCCTTTTTCGAGATGCCCATGAGTATTATAAAGCTTGTCACCGATGTCAACAACTTGGGCGAATAACTTGTCGACACACGATGCCTCTGAATCCTATTCTAGTGGTTGAAGTTTTTGATGTTTGGGGCATCGCTTTTATGGAACCGTTTCCATCCTCCCATGGGTATCAATACATCCTTCTTGCAGTGGATTACGTTTCTAAATGGATAGAGGTCATTGCCACAAAATTGTTATTTCATTCATAAGGGAGTTTATCTTTAGTAGATTTGGCACTCCAAGGGTATCATTAGTGATGAGGGTAAGCATTTTTGCAACTGCGTATTTGAGCATCTTGTTAAAAAGTATGGGGTTACTCACAAAGTTTCCCTTTCCTACCATCCTCAAACAAGCAGTCAAGTTGAAGTCTCAATTCGTCAAATCAAGAACATCCTTGAAAAGACTATCAATCCAAATTGGAAAGATTGGTCTTTACGTCTTTTGGATGCCTTATGGGCATACCGAACTGCATTCAAAACTCCTTTAGGGATGTTTTCCTATAGATTGGTCTTTGGTAAGCCTTGTCACCTTCCTGTCGAACTCCAACATAGAGCTTATTGGGCTACAAAGAGTCTAAACTTTGACCTCGATATGGCTGGTAAAAAATGAAAACTTCAGCTCGATGAGCTAGAAGAATTGAGGTTCGATGCTTATGAATTATCCAAGAACTATAAAGATTAAATGAAGTGGATACATGACAAAAACATCATGAGAAAATAATTCCATATTGGTCAGAAAGTCCTACTCTACAGCTTTCGTCTTCATCTCTTTCCAGGTAAGCTAAAAACTCGTTGGTCTGGTCCATTCATTGTATGTGATGTTAAAAACTACGGTGCCATCACCGTAGGAAACCCTACAAATGATAATATCTTTCAAGTAAATGGACAGCGACTGAAGAAATACCATGAACTTCCCACAAAGTCAATAAAAACCATTCAGTTGATTGATCCTAACTATGAGGATTAGTCACGCCTACAAATTCCTACTCCACTGAGCCTATTTGGGGGTGGTATCCACCACCCCCATTACGTTCGGCAATGACATTAAACTTAGCGCTACTGGGAGGCAGCCCAATCCGTTTATGCATTCATTCATTCATAAAATAATAATAAAAATATTAAAAAAAATATTAATAATACCGCCGATTCTTGTTTGGGGGTGATGTATTTTAATAATACATCACCCCACCAACTCACTCTTTTTCATTGCAGGGACAGTACAGATGTTCAACAAATCACCTGAGGTAATAAGTTCTAATTTTTATTTCTTACTTTTCATTTCATTTGTTTAACGTTGGGGACAGTGTTCTATTTGTTTGGGGGTGGGGAGATTTATCAAATTTATACCTCTTTTGAAAATCGTTTTCCAAAAAAAAAAAATGGTGTGGTATCCTAGCTATGATGAGATTGGATTACTTGATTCATTACATTTAGGCAAAGAGAAGTTGGAAGTTTATTGCTAGAGTAAATATTGCATTTGAGCATTCAGGAACAAATAAATTTTTGCACAATGACCACAGATGTAGTTTGGAATACAAAAGTAAGTTACTTCCTGAGAATCTAGAGGAATAATAGTGGAGACTTTAACCTTGTGAGCTATCAGGCCTTTCATTTTATTAAGAGTGTTTTTACGCAACTCCGAGTCATATGATGACTTAAAATTTTATTGGACATGAACTTGTTGTGAAGTCTCATTATTCTTCTTTTTGGTTGGTCACTGATGATGACATCTTTTTCGAGTTTAGAGAAACATAGGTCTTGTAGTCTATTTGAGACTTATAACCATTACCAAACCTTAGAAGGTAAATTAGGCATCTCTTGTCCATCTGAACCTTCTCAAAACCATCTTGCTAAACATTTCATCCAATACCAATGTGAGCCTTTGTCTTTTTTTTTTTAGATATATAAAAATAAAAATAAAAAACCCCCCATTTTTCCCTTTATGTTTCTGAAAAATGTTAGGAAGATTTATGAAGAAAAATAGGAGTGCAAAGTCAAACTATAAAGTCCAAGGTACTTCAGGAAAAAAAAAGGTTGTAAAGAAATGAGAATAAAAGGAAGTGATTGATGAATCCCATATTAATCTATTTGAAGACCCTATATTTTCAGAAACATCATTTTACTTGCCATCTACCCCACTCTTCCTCATATATATATATAAATAAATAAAAACCAGATTCATTGCCTTTTTAGAGAAGTCCTAATTAACCCTATGGTAAGGTATAGTAAGAAGTGGAGAGTAGATGAGAAGACGTTATGGTGGGTAACTCGACATTCTTGCAAGTGATCAACATTCCTTCCATAGACTATTATTCTCTTTCATGTCCGTTTATTCTTATGAGCATGTGAGAAGTTTGCATTTTCGCATTTCCTCTTTTCCTCATATGCAAGAGAGAAAATATTTTACCCAAACTTAAAGTGATCATTTCAGAGATATTAACTGGTGAGTTTTGAAGTCAAAACAACTATTCCAAAGGTGGATTAGGATGTACGTTACTTTGACATGAAAATTTGCATTTGTTGGTTATTCACACAGACACACACACTTTGTTCTAAAGTTGCTCACTTGTAATGTGCATTTTAGAAAGAAGTTACATATGTCTCTTGACTTCTATGTGGTTGAATAACAAGGACATTCTCTGAGAACAATAGGTCACACATCAATTTAGTTTCATATAAAAAAATGTTTGTGGGTGTCATCCTGGATAACCCTCAGGAGGCTAAAACTCCTCATTTAGTGTCATGCTAGGGGTTCAAGGCGTTGTTGCATATTGTAAATGCAATCGAGTTATACCAGCGAAAGTGGCATTGATTTTTTTTGAGAAGTTTATGACGAATAAAAATAATTTGTTTTGTGTTCTTATATTTCTTTTCGTTGTTCTTCGCTAGAGGACTAGCAAAAGGTTGTTTGGGGGTGGTGTGATAAGCACCCAAAACATCGATTTTACATTCCCAAATATACAATTGTTAAGTCCAATTATCAAATAAAAATATCTCATTACGTGTATTTTGTGCATTTTGTAGGAATTCAAGTACAAATCTCAAATTATTCATAAAGTGGCACAATAAGGCTAAATTCAACAACTAGAAGGCCCAACGGAATTCGAATGCATTCATCGGGATTAAAGAATTTCAATCTCAAGACCCATGAAGTCAAGCCCACAAAGCAACAACAACTACGGATCTCGAGAAAATCAATATGAAGATTTGGACGTCCACATGGCCAACTTTATCATAAAAAAAATCTCTACAAGACATGTTTCCTTATTGAACTCTAACACCATTCCTTGTTTCATTCAACCATGTTTCGCTGTTTAACTCAAACCATGTTTCCTTGTTTCACTCAAACCCTTTTTACCTTTAAAAACCCCATACATGGAGTTCATAAGGGATAGTTTTTCTTTGATAATTTTTTTTACAAAGTTTTTTAGTTGTAGTTCTTGGCTTTATATTTTTACTTGGGAGAAAAGTGCATCTACTACAGCTTAATTCCATTGAAGAAGTAAGTTTTATCTTTGTTCTTTTAGTTTAATACTTATTTTCACCATACATTATTTTGCTATTCCCTTTTATTCTTTAAGTTGAAAATCAAATATTGTCTTCTAATCCACGTGAAGTAGTCGATAACCCCTACTTCCACTATACATTGTTGAATTGTATTGCAGATTGAAGGAAGAAAAAAAAATAGAAACAACTTATATTTCTTTGATTGATGTCGAAAATCATGCAACGACATTAATGTCGGATTTTGGCATCAATCAATCACCACCGGTCCCTTACTAGTTTTTTCTCATCCTTCTTTGTCTTCTTCATCAGATCTCACTCATCTTCTTCTTATTCATCGGATCTCATCTTCTTCTTCCTTCTCCGATCAAATTTTTTTTCAAGAAATTTGTATGAGAAACAGACTCACCATAACCCACCGACGACTTCCGAAAAGGGAGAAACAAAGTTTGTCTCCCTCAGACCGTCTCCCCTCCTTCTCCGATTAAAGCAAATTCAATAAATTTGTTTGAAAATGGATAAACGATCCATCTCCATCCGACTTTTCTCCCCTCCTCCGATCAAATTTTTTTTCAAGAAATTTGTTTGAAAATGAGAAACAGACTCACCTCCTTTTTTTTGTGTACTGTGAATTTAGTGAGAAGGTTCAGCGTGTTTTTGTTGTTTTTTTTTCTTCTTCTAAGCATTTCACTTGTTTTCGTCAATGGGGCTACAAATCAAGCAGATTGTAAGCATTTCTTAGCTTAGCTCGATTTAACTTGCAAGATCCTGTTTTTTCTACTTCATCTGCTTTTGAGGGTATTGGGTATCTATATTCGGAATTTTATGAATTTTGGTGGTGGCCCCAAAGACAAAGGCACTTGGTGGCTTAAATCCATCTTTGGAAAATAAGTTTCGATCATCTATAAATAAGTGAAAAGATTAGAAAGTGAAAAGATTAGAAACTGTGAGAGCAATATAATCATTATTTTGAGAGTGTCGTGTTGTATTATATTTGACGTTGTTTGTTTATTTTCAATATTTTGAGAGTGTTGTATACTCTAGTTTAAGTGGGGTTTTGTCCCTCTAATATAACTACAAAACTTTCACCATTTCATCATTATTATTGTTAGCACATCGCTTGGAACATTGCATATTTTTGGATTTATTTGTGTTCAGGTTTGAAATGGGTCTCCTAAATTACAAAAAAAAAAAAAAACGAGAAATCTGAAAATTAATAGGGAGAACTAATCCCCTTAAAAACTTGAATTTTCATTGTTTAGTATTAGCTACAACAAGATGTAGTGGCTAATCAATTGATAGTTAAATTACTAGCAACAACAAGTTAGTGTTAGCAACAACAGTATTCTAGGTACTGATTTGAACTTGCCACGGCCAATTGACCATCCCTGATTTGCAATGGCAAATGCCGTCTCTATTTTGTCAATTTGCGACAGCCCTAGCCGTCTCAGAAATTTCAAAAGCTCTTGCTAATAACTGTCGTCTCAAATAAACCTTCGAATTCAAATTAGTTTAGAGACAGATTCTTTGCAATGTAGCGACGGTCACAAACCGTTGCCAGATAGCCACGGAAAAGTCCACCATTGTTGTTATACTGGAACGATAATTCAAATAGCTACAGTATTGCAACGATCATTGAGTTGTTGCCGACTCATTGCAGCTATGTTTTTTTAATACTTAGCAACGGTATGCTATTGTTGAATTTACTTTTTTGTAGTGTCGTAATCATTGACGAGTATAACAAACAAAAGTTACCATTATTTTCAGAAAATGGGCCTCTTGGAAATATCTCTGCTTTACTTGTGGGTGACATACACCAATTGCCTCTTATATTTGACAACCCGTTAGACGTAAAAGGTGGGAGTATGATGCAAGTAACTTGTGGAATTGTGTATGCTAAGCTTGACAAGTGTGTTCGACTTTCTCACATTTTCGGCAATCAGGGAATGAAGAAGCTCCATATAGAGAGGCATTACGGAGACTAGTAATGGAACATCTACAATTGAAAATTGGCATTTGTATCATTCAAGCAAGGAATGAGATTTAAATCTCACGAAATTTCAGCGAAAATTTCATTTTTTTTTTATATTACAAAAATGGCGAAAGAAAAAATTACATTTTTCGAGGGTTTTTTTCAAAATTTTTTGAGGTTTTTTTGTAAAAACAAAAATCAACTACCAAAAATTACATTTTTTCGATGGATTTTTCAAAAAACTTTCATGGATTTTTCCATAAATTACGGGGTTTTTTAATTACTGTTACTTTTAATTATTTATTGATTTTGGAAACCACCCCCTATTTTCTTAGTATCATTGCTTCTACTTATATATTGACTTTTGAAATCACCCCTGATTTTCTAATTATATTTTAATTTAATGTTTATTTTATTTCTTAGTACTTTAGGCTCATTTAATATGTTTAATAAATTTATTTACTTTCATCTTATTCTTTTTTTTATTTTCATATTTCATATACCCTAAAAAAAATTTATATTTTTTCTTGACACACCGAAATATTTTTTTAAATCAGGAGACCGAAATTAATTTGAAAAACAGAATAACAATCCTTGCATTCTAGAGAAGATTCAACTCGTTCCACTAAAGAAAGGGAGCTAGACTTTCAAAGAAGTACTTCGATTGTTTCCTACTAAGCTACTTGGCAATGATTATAATCCCAGTCATTTGATCAAGCTTGGAAGACTAATTGCACGGGTCACATATAAGAAATTGTGATACTTCTTTCAGTGCATCCTCGGATGAGACAAAAGGTGTAGAGAAAGTAATTTGTTTATTAGTTTGTGTCTGTGTCATGTTACGAGCAAACATTTCCACACATAGTGGACTTGTCAATGGTGCAATATGTATTGTTGTGGAATGTCTATTTTTCTAGGTTCAAATCGCCTTATGATATACTTGTCGCAGTAATGATCGACTTTGATCATGGTGTTTAGTTTTGCACCCAATTGCAAAGAACTCAAACGACCAACCGGAAAACATCAAGTGGAACCTCATGTCAAAGAACTCAACTGCCCTTAATTTATCTTATGTTGGCCTATAACAATCCACAAAAGCCAAGACCTCAGCAGGGGCGGATCTACAGCATGGGTAAGGGGGTCAATTGACCCACCCCCTTAGGTTTTGAAAAAACTCTACCAAAGTATATAAAACTTCAATCTTACCCCCCTTAGAAATTTTATTTTGCCCCTCTTATAATAACAAGAATCGCAATTGCAGATCACATATCATATTTACAATCCCTAATTACAGATTACAATTGAAGAAAACAAAAACAATTGAGTTGCCGCTTCTAATCTTCCCCTCCACGCCTTCAGTCCTCAACAATGTCTTCTTCTCCATCCCTGTAAAACAAGGTAAGTTTATTTGATTATAAGGTTCTAAATGAAATCAATGACAATTGAACAACAAAATCACATTTAATCTTAACATCTTACCTTGGATTTCTCTGATGAATCGAAAACCTAAATCAGAAACTCGAGAGAGAAATCAGAAAGAGATGGAGAGAGATCGAACAGAGATCTCTGTGAACTCTCTTCTGATGGAGATCGAATAGAGATCGAACAGAGATCTCTTTTCTGATGGAGATCGATCGAACAGAGGTCTCTTCTCTGATGGAGATCGAACATAGATCTCTTCTCTGATGGAGATCGGTCGAACAGAGATCTCTTCTATGATGGAGATCGATCGAACATAGATCTCTTCTCTGATGGAGATCGAACAGAGATCGAACAGAGATCTCTTCTGATGGAGATCGAACAGAGATCGAACAGAGATCTCTTCTGATGGAGATCGAACAGAGATCTCTGTGAACTCTCTTCTCAGTGAACTCTCTTCTGAAGTTCTAATGGAGATCGAACAAAGATTGAACAGACATCTCTGATGGAGATCGAACAGATATCGAACAGAGATTGAACAGAGATCTCTGATGGAGATCGAACAGAGATCTCTTCTGATGGAGAGCGAACATAGATCTCTGTGAACTCTCTTCTTCTGTGAACTCTCTTCTCTGTGAACTCTCTAAGAGAGATCGATCAGTGTTGAACTCAGATGGAGATCTCTGTGAACTCTCTTCTCCATCAGTGTTGAACTCAGATGACTGTGAACTCTCTTCTGATGGAGATCGATCAGTGATCTTCTGATGGAGCTCGATCAGTGATGATCTCTGATGAACTTTGATGGAGATGTCTGTGAAGAGATCGATATCTCTTCTGATGAAGTCGATCTCCCTGCTTTTCTGTGTTTCTCACTCTCTGCTTTTCTGTGTTTCTCACTCAGTCTCTCAGTGATAGAAGTCAAAGAAGAATAGAGAAATATGAAAATAGAAGAGAAGAGAGAGATATGAAAAGAGATGAGTGAATAAAGAATTCACATTTCTCCATCTTTCATTTATACATCAAACAATTTATTTTAATGATTGAAAAAATAAGGGAGACATAAAAGACATCAAAATTATTTTACTGTAATTATTGATCAATGTAAGCTTTTTTTAACAAAGAGATAAAAAAATTCATACTTTATTAATCACCTTTATGTTTAGATTGGTGAGTATTTATTTAGTTGTTTAAATTTTAGATGAGTTTTATATTTGTTTAAGTTTTGATAGGGTATTTTATGTTTGTTTAAGTATTTGATTTATCATCTTTATTTATAAAGGAGAGTTTTATATTTGATATTTAATTTAATTTAATTTAATTTGTTTATTTGTTTAGGCTTTAATAAAGTGGGTATTTGATGAATTTCCTACATGGTTAGAATATAGCATAGAGAAAGAGGCTGCATACTGCTTGTGTTGCTACCTTTTCAGATCTGAGAGTAAAGAGCATGTGGGTACTTGTGATGCTTTTGTCGTTGAAGGATTTACCAATTGGAAGAAAAAGGATAAGTTACAAACACATGTTGGAGGGTCTAACAGTGATCATAATCAAGCTTGGAGTAATTGTGAAGCTTTAATGAATCAACAACAACATCTTCAAACTGTTGTGAATAAGCAAACAAATGAAGCTCGAAGTGATTATAAGGTTCGTCTAAATGCTTCTGTCGTTTGTATTCGATTCTTACTCTGACAAGGATTAGCTTTCCGTGGTCATGATGAATCTTATGATTCAAACAACCGAGGAAATTTCTTGGAAATGTTACATTTTCTTGGTGACCACAGTAAAGACATCAAAAGGGTAACTTTGGATAAATGTCCTGGGAATCTTAAATTAATAGCACCGAAAATTCAAAAAGATACTGTAAATGCTTGTGCAACCGAAACCATAAATGTTATCATTCAAGACCTTGGAGATTCTTTGTTTTCCATATTAGTTGATGAAGCTCGTGATATATCAATTAAAGAGCAAATGGCTTCCGTGATCCGTTATGTGGACAAACACGGGCATGTGATTGAGAGACTTTTAGGTATTGTACACGTTTCTGACACTTCTGCTTTATCCCTAAAGGCATCAATTGACGCTTTATTTTCAAAGCATAAGTTAAGCATCTCAAGACTACGTGGCCAAGGGTATGATGGGGCAAGTAATATGCAAGGTGAGTTCAACGGTCTTAAAGCATTAATCTTAAAGGAGAATGGAAGTCCATTCTATATTCACTGCTTTGCACATCAACTTCAATTAGCACTTATTGCCGTTGCAAAGAATGAAGATTCCATTGTTTTATTATTCTCTTTGGTCACGAGTGTTGTGAATGTGGTTGGTGGCTCATGTAAGCGTCATGATATTCTTTTAGAAGCACAATCTATTAACACTCTAAAAGCACTTGAAAGTGGTGAACTTGCAAGTGGAAGTGGCCAAAATCAACAATCAACTCTTAAAAGAGCCGGAGATACACGTTGGGGCTCACATTACAATACTTTGATAAGCTTGATTAAGTTGTTCAATTCTATCATCGATGTGCTCGAGTGCATTAAGGAGACCTCAAAATATGCTGAGCAAAGAGTTGAAGTGTGCACTTTATTAGATTCACTACTATCTTTTGATATTGCATTTGGACTTCATTTGATGAAAAGTACATTAGGAATCACGAATGAATTGTCACAAGCATTGCAAAGAAAGGACCAAGATATTGTGAATGCCATGGATTTGGTCATAGTAGCTAAGAAACGCTTACAGTTGATGCGAGATGATGGATGGAACAATTTGCTAGATGAAGTTTCCTTATTTTGTAGCAAACATGCTATAGAAATGCCTAACCTTGATGAATTTTATGTTGCTCGGGGACGGTCACGACGTAATGTTGAAAAGGTGACAAACATGCATCGTTATCGGGTTCAGTTATTTAATGTTGTTATTGATTTGCAACTTCAAGAGCTCAACAACCGTTTCAATGAAGTGAATACTGAATTGCTTTTATGTCTTTCATGCCTGAGTCCAAATGATTCCTTCTCGGATTTTGATAAGGAAAAATTGATTCGTTTTGCTCAGTTTTATCCAAATGATTTCTCAGAAGTACAACTTGATGCTCTTGATAATCAGATTGAGACATTTATCATTGATGTAAGGTCGAATAGCGAGTTCTTGAATTTGACAGGAATTAGCAATCTTGCTGAGAATATGGTAAGGACAAAAAAAAACATTTTGTATCCTTTGATCTATAGGCTTATTACTTTAGCCTTAATATTACCAGTTGCAACTGCAAGTGTTGAGAGAGTTTTTTCTGCTATGAAGATTATCAAGAATCGATTACGTAATCGAATAGGAGATCAATGGATGGCAGATAGTTTGATTACATACGTTGAGAAAGATATATTTAATGGCATCGATGACGAGGTGATTATGCAGCATTACCAGAACATGAGAACCCGCAGAGAGCTTTTACCTAAATCTACTGTGCGTCTACATTGACTCATTATGTATGTTTCTCTTGTAATACTTTTAAAACTCTATTTTAATCATATTTATCTATTTATTTTAAGAATTAAATTATCTATGATTTTTTTGCCCCCCTTTGTCTGTAATCCTGGATCCGCCCCTGGGCCTCAGTCTCAACAAAGTTGTGGTTGATATTGGTGAAAGGGAAAGACTTTGGTTAACTTTTGTTGCCATTTCTCGAACTAAAAAATTGTCAGATTTGCATTTAATCCCATGTTCATTTCAATATACTACTTTACAAAAAATTGAAACGGCCAGGCCCTTGGAGCCAGGACAGCGATAGGGGACTCTTTGTCCATGTGATTGTATTTGATTGAGCCATTATGAGTATCTCTAGGATAATGAATGGTATTGGGCTTGGCTTGATTTGCCTGGCCTGGCTCTCTAGACAAACTGTACTACCAAAAATTGAAAATTGAAAAGGTCTTAAATGTGGCTTGTAAGAAGAAGAGTGCACGCACCTCAAGGAAAAAATGCTTCATGTGGAGGTTAGATAACATTTATCTTAAGCGTGTTTTGTATAATAATTGTAATGTGTGTATATATGTATATTCAAATGTCTATTTTGATTCTTAAGAGTGAATTTTTTGAGAGCCTATGTTTCCCTCTATGAAAAGAGCAAAAAAAAAAAAAAAGTGAGGAAAAGGTAATGCATTACTAAAGTCTCAAGTGTATAAGTGTATTGTCTAATCTAAGGACACTACAAAAAAAATCGACATCAGCGACGGCTACAATCCGTCGCCAATTGACCCAAAACCGTAGCTAAATCGAAACAGCGACGGCACACCAACCGTCGCCAAGCCGTAGCAATTATTATCGTTGCTATTTGAATCAGCGACGGCACAATAGCCGTTGCTAATTGGCGACCGCTACGAACCGTCACTAATTTGAAAACTGCCGTCGCTAATTTCCAAATTCAAATACATATTAGCGACGGTTAGCTTACCGTTGCTAGCTAGCGACGGTTTCTTGCCGTCGCTAATTTCCAAATTCAAATACATATTAGCGACGGTTAGCTTACCGTAGCTAGCTAGCGACGGTTTCTTGCCGTCGCTAATTTCCAAATTCAAATACATTAGCGACGCCTAGATTACCGTTGCTAGTCGCTAAGTCCCGAATTAGATTTCTTTAGGGACGGCCAGATTGCCGTGGCTAACAAAAAAAATTGAAAAAAAAAAATTTTATAATTAATTTTATAATACTTTTTTTGTCATTATATTAATTTTATAATACTCAATAAACATCAAATTGAATTATAAACATCTTAATAAAATACAATCCCAAATAGACAAAATTGGAATATAAACATATTTGGCATATACTTTTTATTTGTCCCGAATAGAAATACTTTTTTTTGGCAAATTATAAACTTCTTAAACCTGAACAAAATTAAATTAATTTTCATATACTCAATAAATTGTCCATCACAAAAAAATACAATCCCAAATACTGTCAACCTCAAATTGAGATAACTACATAAAACAAAATTGTGATCGTCTATGCGAAATAAAACAAAATTTTTACATACAGTAATTGCACACAGTAATTACTTTAAGATCTGCATCAGCTTGGTCTTCCAGAACTGCATTAAAATCACAATTTGCACAATCATCAGAGTAAATAAGCCCACAGATCGCTACCCTGATTATATAAGACCATATGCTAAACAAAAACTTGCACAAATAAAATCCAAAACAGATGTGTACCTCACCCAGCAATGAGGTACTGTGCAGGATCACCTTCGGGGACATTTTCCATGAACCATGCTACATGTGAAACCACTTCTTCGTTGCTGAAGGTGGTGAATGACAGAAGGTGTACAGCTGACATAAGCAGCTGTACCCACATAATTAATCCGAAACATCTGAAACAATGCTTCATTGCATCTTGGCTGCATCCAGACAAGGAATAAAGGGAACTAGCTCGATCAGTTTAGCATAATGGGGGCAATTTTGCAAAACATTATCTTTTAACTTGCTTCTTAATTGCATAATTTGCAGTAATACAAAAGATTTGGTTATTCATTTGATAAAAGTGAGGAAGGAAAGACGCTGCTTTCCACATATCTTTCAGCCACATAACTAAGTTCTAAGCTACCAAATTGACTAGAACTCCGATAATATACCAAACAGCTTTCTACAATGACTCTAAATAAACTGGTTGTACAAACTGCCACCCATCCTTCACTAAAAAATGATACATTGCTCATCCAGCTAGTGCATGAAAATACCATGTGAGGTCCCAGTCGATGAGAGACATAATGTTTTTTGTCCCACGCTCAATCCCAAGTCTCACAAATATGCATGTCATTAAAAATAATTTTGAGTTTTTGCTAATGTCAGTTACTTTGCTTATCTAACTCCTATAACAAGTCGGGGGTGGAGCAGTCTCCATGTCACTCTATATAAGCGCCAACAGTAATCTCAAATGTATGGTGTCAATTAAAACAAAACAATTTGCATTGGACATAAATAAGTGAAAAATGGTAAGCAATGCGATCTTACCTTCTTGAGAAATCCGGCACCAAAAGCTCTTGTAACTTTCAACTGTCCCTTGACTCTATCATTCAAGATAGCTTGGTTATCATCAACATGTTCTGCTTTGATCCTCAATACTTCCTAGAAATATTGAAAAGAAAGAAATGGTGAGTCCACAAAAAAAATTCAAGATATCTCAACCTAATTTTAGAGAAGACTCAAAAACTCTATTCAAGAGATAAAATATTCTTAAATACATATTAACATATGATGTATCACACTTTGTTAGTTTCTGCAGAGCACCCAAATAAAAGGTAGGAAATTCAAAGTTTGAAAATCCCTTTTTCAAGGGACAACCTCTCCTTCCTGCAGATTGCATCGCTCTCAATCTATCTCTTTGAATAAACACAAATGAGAATCTTGGATTTATAACCTAAAATAGCAAAATGATTGAGACAAATATGCTAGAGACGACCAGGTGCCAAGTGAGGCAATCATTACAAGTTACAACCTTGCAAATGTTCATGATTAAGGGGTTCAAATGCTTCACTTCTTGTACGTTTCCTCTAAATTCTATTTTTAGGGATTGTACATGTTAATTTCTCATCAAAAGATGAAAGAAAATCATCCCTCCTCGGCTTAGACCACTTCCATTCTACCCATCCTCTTTCTCTTTCAATGAAATATTAGCAATAAAAATCCAACCAGCTAGTCATTTCTAGATATAAATAAGTGAAAGGCCTAAATAAGTGAAAGGCCTAAATTCAACCGTCGGTGAGAGAAACCCAATCAATAGATTCAAGATATATATCCCGAGCCCATACGAAACGATATAGAATCCTTCAATGAAGTAAACGCGCAGAGAGCAAACAAGGACTTGAGCAAAAACAGAGTGTACCCAAGGGTGAATAAGCAACCAGCGTACATACAATAACCGCATCCACGCAGCCGCAGAATCTCAAAAACCGCAACCACGCAGCAAACGCAGCACCCATCCAGCAAACTCAACACTCAGCACTCAGCCAGACAGAGAACGCAGCAGTCCATGTCATCGCAGCAGCAGTAAACGTCATCGCAGCTTCGGACTGCAGTAAACGCAGCACCCATCCAAACAGAGAACACTCTGTTTTGCGACAGACTGCCCAGTGCAGTGCGCACCCACCGTGCTGCTGCTCGTCCCCCTGTTTTGCGACAGACTGCCCACTCTGTTTTGCGACAGACTGCCCAATCCTGTTTTGCAGTTCCCTGCAGTCCAAAAAACATTTATATTTACGCAGAAAAGAGTGAAATGAAAAATGAGAAGATGAAACAGCAGGAAAGGAAGATTAATAGTATCTAAGAAAATTCATTGTAGACGAGTATCCTAACATTGTCACAGATATAATCGACAATCCAAATTTCCCAGAAATGAATCAAGATCCAACATGTTGTTATAAAATATTTTCATAGCATTTTTCATTAAAACCACAAAGGTAAGAGTTATAAAGAACCAAGGTATTATTTTTGTTAGTAGGTGCTCATACACTATCTGATACGAGTGTCATATCTAGTCCATGGAGTATCTGGGTAGTCATATCCTGTTGGACAAGTGAAGTACCAGGTATCATATGTTAGGTGGGAAACCATTTCTACATTTTCCCAAAAAATCAAAGAGAGGTACCTTAATGCTTCCTTCTGGATTAGTTCAAGCTGCTACTGCTGCTACCATTGGTGCTTCACGAGAAGCAGCCTCAGGTAGATGGACTCCTACATCTCATCCCAAACTACTATTTAGGGTCAGTGGGTGGCAGGTAACAGTCTCGCTTTCCTAAGCCATTCAAGTGTATGGAATCTGCGGTGCTTAGGTCTCTTCGATCTTCCTAATGAAAGAGTCCCCTGTCTGACGTGCAGTGAGGGCTTGCCCCCTTTGCTAAATAGATTATTCACTGCCCACGCGAAGAAGGCTGGATCAAGAAAATAATTCCTTTCACTGAGGACTAACTGGATTTTCATATTGCACTACTATTATCTGATTTCCCTTCATACAAATGGATGAATTCAATGGTGGACATCATAATGGGGATTGTATACTTCGAGAAAAAAATTGGTAATCAAGATAGAAAGATCCTATCTAACATCCTAAAGAAGTTGGAGGAATCTCAAAACGAGCAGGTTGGGAGTATGTTAACTCCAATTCTACGAGATTCCAGAGAACCATTGAATGTGATTGCATTTTACCGCAATATCATTGGGCATGGTCTATGTTACAGCATTCAAGGGGAAGAAGAAATGTACTGAGACGGAACAAGTGGACTATAGGCAATACCTATGAAGTAACTATTCTCGAAACAAGGTTGTACTAGTATTGAATCAATGGAATCATGGGAACTAGAAAGAAAAAATAATAATCTCCAATGACTGGCAAAAAGTTACCTGCAACAGGGATTTCGACAGCAAACTCGGTGTAACAGAATACTGAGAGCATGGCCGACACACCGGAGACAACATAAGAGAGAACAACAGCAGGACCAGCATCTGTGTTTGCTTCAAGACCGGTGAGGACGAAAATACCAGCACCAATGACAGCACCAATGCCAAACCAAATAAGATCCCACCAATTAAGAGTCTTCTTCATCTCATGCTGACTCCTTGCCTTCACTTCATTAATCTCAGTATCATCAAGGGACCTTGTAAGAACTCTGTCCTTCAACCTTAACCCAATCTCACTCCATGCCTTCCCATAATTCCGGAATTATGGGAAGGCACCAGCTTTGAAATGACTCCTCGGGTATGAAATCACCGTTGCTGCAAGAACATCCCCTCCTCTTCACTACCCCTTCACTAATATCTCCAGTACCCATGTTTTATTGATTCTCTCCTACACCTTCACTTCTTCTTTTCTAAGAGATCTTGATCTGTGCAAATAAATAACAATTCCCAGTTAAGTCAAACAGATATACACACAAATACGCAATAGCATGGGGTTTCTATATGGAATTAACTACAAGAGCATGGGGTTTGAATCGTTTGATTGAGGCATGTCGCATTTCTGAAAAATAGAACTCAGGCATGACAAGCTAATAATGAATGTTTGCTTCAATTCACTGGAAAATTCTAAGAATAATTCCCCAATAATGATCCTTTGATAAACACATTTGTGAACTGCGCACCAAACACACTAACAAAGAGTGAATCTTCAAGGCGTTTCAGAACACAAAATATAATAAACAAAACAAACTTGCCGCATGCCGTCTTGTATAAACAAAGTAAACCGGATTCACATTATTGACTAAACTATTCATATTATTGACTTAATTATTAAAAATAGCATCATTCTTTAGAAAAAAGAAATAAATAAATAAAAATGATACTTAAAAAAATCACTGGTGACGAGTATAATGATTAAGGAAAGCCATAGACTACCAAAAGCAGACACAAAAGCCATAAACCTAAGCAAGATATTCTACGGCAGCAGGGAGGCAGCAACAACCAAGCAATGTAGCGAGCTCAAAAGAGGAGGAAGGCTGGATGATAGCTGGTGGGAAACATTCCCTTCAGCCCAAACATTTGCTGGGACATCATGCTAGCTTAATTGCTAGCATTAATGCTGATTTCGGACAGCAATCAGAATTAGGACAGCAAGAGGGACAGCAAGAGGGACAGCAAGAGGGGCAGCAAGAGGTGCAGCAAGAGGGACCGCACATTGAGTTGCATTGCATTGAGTCTGACAACGACCAGACAGAGGCTAAGCAGGGGACATCCGAGCCAGATCAGACAGAGGTTCATCATTCTGCAACTGAATTTGATCAAGGACCTGACCAAGATAGCTTTGGGAAGGAGAGTGAAAAACAGGACAGCATAGGGAATGAAAGTGCAAAACAGGACAGCAATGGGAATGGAATGGCAAAACAGGACAGCATAGGAGAACATAATGCTGCTCTAATTATCAGTCGAAACAATAAGGGAAACAATGCAGTTGACGCATTTACCTATGCATTCAGCAAATTGTTACTACTTTTCCAAGCAACCTTTTACAAGCATACAAATAGCATTCAGCATACATTTGAGCAATTGAAGCATACGATTCAGCATTCAGCATTCAGCATTCAGCATACAGTTCAGCATTCAAGCATTTCATCACTTTAGCATTCAAGCAGCATTCAGCATTCAGCATTCAGCATTCAAATTAGCTATGGTTCAAGTTTAATTATTCATGTATTTAGGTGCGTGTGGTTAAAGTTTAATTACTCACCCCGCTTGGCTGCGTCGCGGATCCCATTAGAGGTTGCATGTTTGACATGAATGCTCTAAATGCCTCCATATCATTGGTCAACGTGTCTACCTTCCGATTGGTTGTCTCTAGATTTGCTGTCGTTGTCTCCAGCTTTGCTTCAGTGGCTGCTAGCTTCTCCTTCGTAGCTACGAGCTCTTGTGCAGTTGCATCATGAGCTGCAAGCAGCTGTTGCTTAGTAAGCTCATGTGATTCCACTAGTTCACGTACTTTGGCATTAGCTTCATCCCCCACTGCATTGCGGAGCATTTGTCGAGTGACGCCAACCCCATACATCTTGGCCCTCCCATGTCCATCCCCCCCCATCACATTTGTAAACGCCTCCTCCCTATTCATTCCCTCCCGGCCATCTGTTGGCTGTGTTAGCTGTTCCATTTGCTCCTGCATCAAAACAGATACGCATACCCATAACCCATAAATGATCAAATACAGTTTATGATGGTTAACAATATTTGAACAACACATTAACTAGGTACATTCATATAATTCCATAGAATATAACGTACATATCTCCTTGCTGCTTCAGGCTGAGGGAATAATCCATCAGATAATGTGTAAGTTGCTTTGAACATTTGCATACGATCTGGTTCTTGTTCATTTGGGTTTTTTTCTCTCTGGAATAATACAAATTACATTAAAAGAATATACATAAGCTAGTACATCTTCATGCATTAAGGGGTAATATATGAGCGGCATGGCATGGTTCCACATCGATGGGAATGACATGGTTCCACATCGATTGGGAAATCATTTACGTGCAAATAGAAATCATTGTGCATTATATATAGAAATCATCTTCATTATATATAGAAATCATTGGGAAAAAAATTGCTACCTCTTCCTCCCATTTACGTGCAAATGACATGGTTCCACATCGATGAATCATCTTCAATCGGGCGCGATTTGATTTATTTTGTGCACTTACTTTCTGCATACAAACACAAATTCACAGTTACAATTCCTTTCAATCATATGAACTATCGTACTAGTTAAACTACAGTACTTAACATATACACCTTAAAATTATCGCTCCTCCAGTACTGTACAAGCATCCGCCACTGAGCCTTATCCACCCCATCATCAGTGTGCTCATATTGTTGCTCAAGTGGTCGCTCATACCTATGATATGCCCTAAACAAATCATGTTTCCATTGTTTCCAACTATAGCAAGCTTTTGTTTGGACCCATCTCTGTCAAATTTTATAATAAAGTTTTTTTTTAGTATAATATAATCACATGACGATATATAAAAACACTAATTATCAAATTTGAAACAAATATCACTCGTCAAAATAGACAAAGACCTTTGTTTTGTCCGTACAGTTTTCAAATGAGAACTTTGCCTGTGACAAAAATGTAGGATTCCAATAATTATGAAGTTACGATAAGTAATATAGAAATACGATTTGGGAAAATGTGCTATGTCGTATATTATTAAACTTGCCAGACTATTACCGATATTAGCTTCCAAATAGTTTCCTTCACATCTTTGGAAATCTTCGGCCATTTGCAAGGTGAAAGAGGCACCTTACTTCCATCCCTTGCGATTATACCAATTTCAGTGGATACTTTAGCTGCTGCCTTGCCGATAGGCTGTCCAAAGGCATTGCATTTCACCACCATCAATTTTGTATGGTTTGGGCCATCATATTGATGCATACCCCTGCGTTTCTTATATCGTTCTACTGCAATTCCAATAGCACCAAAGTGAAATAAGCTATATCTCATGAATATTAAAAAAAAAACGATTTCCTCAAACTATGTCATATGTGGAAAAAATATATTTTACACTTGCGATAAGTCAGCAAACATTACCTATACGAACAGCTTCATCCCTATGCGTTGTAGATAGGTGTCCATCCGCACTCCTCTCTAGTTGTTGTTCAATTTCATTCATATCATGGTTAGCAAGGTCTTGTTGATCTTCAGATAGCGACTGTCCCTCTCCAGCAATAGAGGGAGTCATAGTCTCAGGGACTACACTATCTGTTTGAGATAGTTGAGACACATGCTCTGACCTTTCCTGACTTGATATAGCTTGTGAAGTAGAAGCATGTTGTGATAAGGTTGCTTTTCGAGAACGCAACTGTCCTCTTTGAGTTAAACGCCTCATCTCTAGATTTTTTTAACCTGTTATGACATTCAAGATTGCACATATTCATGCATAGAAAAAAAATATATAAGTTCATGAATTTATTAATTGACATTTATGAAAACCAAAAATTTATTCTTTTAAAAAGATAAAGTAAAACAAGTATATATTATACATTATTTTTTACGGCTATTCAAATTTGAAGCTTGCTCTTGTAAGGTTTTACAAACTCAATATGTTATTTCTGTATGATGCTCTATCCCTAAAAGCCATGCAAATGGAGGATCAACCCAAATATATCAAACGAACCCAAAGTTCAAATTAAATGAAACAAGCAGGATACTGCACGCTTTTGGCATATCTACCCATTAGCTAATAATTTATTATTCCACGCTTATTGAATGTCTCTCTCAAAGTAGTTGTATATATTCATGTTCAACTTCACATAAAAAGTAAGCAAGCCAAATGCAGAATAATTAGAAGTAAACGACAATTTCAAATCATTAACCCTAAGCGAGCTCGAAGTATGAGCTTTATGTTATGTCTGATAAGTTGTTATTAGAGAACACCTTAGTTTCATGACAAGTTTGCCTTGTCATGCAAGCTCCTTTTTATTATTTTGAATGCCCTAGTATGAAAAAAAAAAATGCAAGAAAAGCAGGGCACTAACATGGTCAACAAAAGCAGTGCACTAACATGGTCAAAACAAAACCAATCTAATCAAGCATTTCACTATTGGTTGGTACACTTAAAATACATCAAAAGTGTGGACGGTCTGACTTAATTCTACCATCCACATCTATTGCTATAGATGGTAAGAAGATTTAATAATTCATTAAATTCCACTTGAGATCCATGAAAAAGTTTTGCTAAATTTGAACATGTAAGGAATTTTACAAGTATATTTTGATTGTATGGAAGAAATTTTACAATCATACTATTACACTGAAAACTAAAGCTTGTGTACGTATATATGAAAACAGACTTGGGAAGGTTTAGACGTCTAGCTTGAATTCCAAGAAGAGTTCTACTTCCATCTTTAAACTAAAAGTCTGTGAGTTTGGAGTAGTATTAGTTGTTCGCCACTGCCACTGCCACTGCCACTGCCACTTTTACAGTTCAAAACAATATTAAAAATTTGCATCTTTACACTAAAATTTGCAAAACAACATAAACCTAAGCAAGATATTCTACTTCCATCTTTAGACTAAGAGTATATGAATTCTACAATATAAACAATATAAACCTAAGAGTCTGTGATTTTATTTTTACTTACCTTGTTAGAGCACAAAAACCCCAATGAACTTCCTGGATGCAGAATGATTCCTCTCAGACCTTCTTCCTCTGAAAATCGAGGGTTCTTCCCTTCAAAATATGGTTCTTCCTCTCTGACCTTCTTCCTCTCACAGTTTCTTCCTCTGAAAATCGCTCGTTTTCCTCTGAAAATCGATCGTTTTCCTCTCAGACCTTCTTCCTCTCAGACCTTCTTCCTCTGAAAATCGAGGGTTCTTCCCTTCAAAATATGGTTCTTCCTCTCAGACCTTCTTCCTCTCACAGTTTCTTCCTCTGAAAATCGCTCGTTTTCCTCTCAGACCTTCTTCCTCTCAGACCTTCTTCCTCTGAAAATCGAGGGTTCTTCCCTTCAAAATATGGTTCTTCCTCTCAGACCTTCTTCCTCTCACAGTTTCTTCCTCTGAAAATCGCTCGTTTTCCTCGCAGAGCTTCTTCCTCTGAAAATCGCTCGTTTTCCTCGCAGAGCTTCTTCCTCTCAAACCTTCGTCCTCTCAAAATCGCTCTTCCAAACCTTCTTCCTCTCTCTGCGTCGTCCTCTGCAATGATTCTTCCTCAATGATTCTTCCTCTCACAGGTTCTTCTCAACGATTATTCCTCAATGATTCTTCCTCTCACAGGTTCTTCTTCTCAATGATTCTTCCTCTCTCTGCTTCTCAATGATTCTTCCTCTCACAGGTTCTTCTTCTCAATGAATCTTCCTCTCTCTCTGCTTCTCAATGATTCTTCCTCTCTCTGCTTCGTCCTCTGCAAGTAATACTCTCTTCACAAAACAAAAAAAAAGCGGGATTCCCAAATTTTTTCGCGCCGAATGGTTTTTATTTCGTGCCCTTTTTTTTTTTTTTTTCTCGATTAGGGACGGCTAAAAACCGTAGGTAGGATTTGTAAATCTTAGCTACGGTTATTATACCGTGGCTAAGTAAAAATTTTGTCGAATTTTTTTTTTTTCAAATATACACTTATGGACGGCATAAAACGTAGCAAAGTGTTTTTATTTGTCAATCCCAAATAAGTAATAGGTGAAAAATCCCCCAATTACTCCTCGGTCAAATAAACTGCATGAAGTCCATCCAAATTCACAATTCATTTCTCATAATCCATCAACGTACAACTGATATCAGGCACAAATCAATTCAATAAAAACACTTGCCTTGGTTTCAAGGCCACGAAGCTCGACCTGAGTGAATTGGCTTTGAAGCCAGGGATCCGAAACAATAACACCCATAAAGGTAGACATTTTTGCCAATGTTTACCAACCTGAACAATCCCACAATGAACAAACAAATAGCACACTATAAGGATCTCAAACACACAATGAAAATAAAAATTCAGATCCAATTTCTTATAAAACAAAACACGATTGAATCAACACGTAAATGAAGAAATAAAACTGATTTGGGGACAGAACCTCGCGAAGAGGAAAGAACAGGAGCCGACCAACCCCTGATCAGTGAATGTCATTTGAAAACCCAAGAATTCCTTCAATAATGGCCTCATGGAGTTGTTGAAAACTGTGGATTCTTTGTGGGTTTTAATGTTTTGCTTTGCTAAAAGAAGGGAAAAAAAAATCTAGACAGATTTGAATAAGAAGAGGACATCTAAATAAGAATAAGGATCTTACATAAAAAAATTGATGACGATGGAGTTAATCGAAGTCTTTCGGTTGAAATAAGAACTGGAGCCTTGGTTCTCTCACCCCGTGGCTAATCTCTTTAGTGTTTAATATTTTTTTTTATAAAAACCAATTGGCCACGGCAATTGGCCGTAGCTAATCTCTTTAGTGTTTAATTTTTTTTTTAAATCAATTAGCGACGGTTTGTTTCTCTCGCTAATATAAAAAATGAAAAACGAATTCTCTTTAGTGTTTATTATTTTTTTTAAACCAATTGGTCGTAGCTAATCTCTTTAGTGTTAATTTTTTTTTTAAACCAATTAGTCTATGATGTTCTTTGATCTGATCTGATCTGATCTTCTTTGATCTTTTTTGATTTTTTTGATCATATCTGATCTGATCTTCTTTGATCTAATCTTCTTAGATCTTCTCTGATCTTCTTTGATCTGATCTTTTTTTATCTTCCTTGATCTCATCTTCTTTGATCTGATCTTCTTTGATCTTATCTGATCTGATATTCTTTTATCTCATTTTCTTTGATTTTGAACTTCTCTGATCTTCTTTGATCTGATGTTCTTTGATATTCTTTGATCTGATCTGATATTTTTTTATCTGAACTTCTTTGATCCCATCTTATTTGATATTATATTCTTTGAACTTCTTTGATCTGATCTTTTTTTATCTGATCTAATCTTATTTGATCTTCTTTGATCTTATCTGATATTCTTTGATGTTATTTGATTTGATCGGATCTTCTTTGAACTTTTTTGATCTGATCTGATATTTTTTTATCTGATCTTCTTTGATATTTTTTTTATCTGATTTGATCTTTTTTTATCTGATATTCTTTGATCTTCCTTGATCTGATCTAATCTTCTCTGATCTTCTTTGATCTGATCTGATATTCTTTTATTTTATTTGATCTGATCTGATTTTTTTTTTATCTTATTTGATCTGAACTTATTTGATATGATCTTCTGTGATATTCGTTGATCTTCTTTGAACTTCTTTGATCTGATCTGATCTTCTCTAATGAGTTTCCTAGCCGGGTTGAAAGACAATGGGTTATTGGTGATTTTATCCAGTTTATAAATATATAGCTATTTTCTTTATATAATTAAAAAAAAGAATTAGTTACGGTAGAGAACCGTGGCTATAAAACTCATTAGCCACGACACTTTGACGTCGCTAAGATAAAAATTTTAATATAAAAAAAAAGTTTCATTGGCGAGATTCGAACCCGGGTCGCCTGGGTAATTTGACCGTGGCTAACAAAAAAAACAAAATTTTCCAATTTAAAAAACAAAAATTCACATTTAGCTAATGTTTGCTTTATATAATTTAAAAACAAAAATTCACATTTAGCTATGGTATTTTGACGGTGGCTAACAAAAAAGAATTCTAAACGTTAGCTACGGCCCTGGTGCCGTCGCTATATTGTTTTTTTAAAAAATGCATTAGCTACGGTATTTGGACCGTGGCTAACAAAAACAAATTTATAAACATTAGCTACGGCCCTATATTTATAAATATTTGTTTTTTAAATATTTATAAATCACAAAAAAATATTTATAAACATTAGCTACGGCCCTATCGAAAAAATTTATAAATATTTGTTTTTTAAAAATCACAAAAACATTAGCTACGGCCCAAGTGTCGTCGCTAAGTTGTTTTGTAAATATTTTTTAAAAAAATGACATTAGCGACGGTACGCGGACCGTAGCTAACAATTAAAACAAATTTCGAAACCTTAGCTACGGCCCAAGAGCCGTCGCTACGTTGTTTTGTAATTTTTTTAAAAAAAATGGCATTAGCGACGGTACGCGGACCGTAGCTAAGTATAAAAAAATTTCGAAACCTTAGCTACGGCCCAAGAGCCGTCGCTACGGTGTTTTGTAAATTTTTTTTTAAAAAACAAATGGCATTAGCGACGGTACGCGGACCGTAGCTAAGTATAAAAAATTTCGAAACTTTAGCTACGGCCCAAGAGCCGTCGCTATGTTGTTTTGTAATTTTTTAAAAAAAAAAATGCCATTAGCGACGGTACGCGGACCGTAGCTATGCATAAAAAAATTTCGAAACCTTAGCTACGGCCCAAGAGCCGTCGCTACGTTGTTTTGTAAATTTTTTTAAAAAAAAAATGCCATTAGCGACGGTACGCGGACCGTAGCTAAGTATAAAAATTTCGAAACCGTACCTACGGCCCATGAGCCGTCGCGACGTTGTTTTGTAAAATTTTTTTAAAAAAAAATGGCATTAGCGACGGTACGCGGACCGTAGCTATGTATAAAAAAATTTCGAAACCCTAGCTACGGCCCAAGAGCCGTCGCTACGTTGTTTTGTAAATTTTTTTTTAAAAAAAAATACCATTAGCGACGGTTGTAAGCCGTCGCAAAAACCAATAGCGACGGTTGGTTTAATTTATTTCCCATACCCGTAGCAGAACCAATAGCGACGGTCAAATGCCGTCGCAAACCGATTCAATAGCGACGGTTTTTTAAAACCGTCGCTAATCGCCGTAGCTAATATTACTTTTTTTTGTAGTGGGAGTATTGCTATTGATTTTCCTCTGTTCTATCTTGCAGCTTTATCGATCTTGGTTGGTCTTCACCATATCACGGTATATATATTAGTAAACAGATCGATTTTGTACTTTTTTTTTTTAATGTTGTTGGGGTAAATCAACATTTCCCATTGCTGATTAGTGGGGGAAGGTGGGCGGAGGAAGAGGGTCAGGGCAGGGGATGCAATTTGGGGCGGACCAAGTTTAACCCACCTAAGGCTCAAGCGTAACTCTATAGTTTGGCCCATTGGTTATGAGAATTGGAAATTGGGTGTTGCAACCCCAACCATCAAACCAAACCCAAACCCCAAAGGGTTTTGGTCCATGAATTGATAGGAGGACGACCTCAACTTCAGGTTGTGGGTTGCCTGCCGAAAGATTTACCCTGAGAGGCTATAGTTTTTTTGCCAAGAATGAAGACTTGATTGTATCTCCCCCAACCCAATTTGGAAACCATCATGTAGATGAAGCCAAGGCAGATGAGATGGGAGAGAGAAAGAGAGGAGGAGGCTGCTTTCATATAGAATTGACAAAGTATTGGTCCGGCAGTAGTAGCAGTTACGTTGTTGTCATTGATGATGTCTTTGCCCATTTGTATGTTTTAGGTATGTAAACATGCATGGGTGAGGTGATCAGTCCTATCTTTTCATCATCATTTTTTTTTTTTTTTTTTTTTTTATAATGAACCGCGGAAGAAATGAAATGCATGTTTACTCTACATTCAAACCTTCTTCTTCACTTTCTAGCTAGCTCTACTAAGTAACATGCAAGAAACAAATTGCATGTCAACAAGGACAAATCCATCATACGTTTCCCTCTTCCATCTTTTCAACTACTCCTCCTCCTTTTGCGAGTTCTTCTTTTCACTTGTGTTCATGCAAAAATATATTTAAATTGAAACATTTGTATTTTTTTTTTATTACTTTCCCCCTTCCACTAAAATTATTTTCCTAACCTAGTTTTCGAAAACGACAATGATCGATTAGGATCCCATGCATACCTGAAAATGAAAGCAGCTATTGCATTGGATCAAACATTTTTGTTTAATTTGACATTGCAAGGGAAACTAGGGATAACTTCCTTCTTAAATTGTTCTATTAGAGAATGCAAATTTATTGATTTCGAAAGATGATGGATTACTATTTCTATACATCGGAGATTAATGGTAAGAGTGCATATATTTACTGCAAAAGTTCTATCTATCAAACCAACAATTCTAGCTAGCCTTGTTTGCTAGTTTTTTCTTAGCCTTTTTTTATATTTTTTATTTTTACACTTCTACATCTTCTATAGATAGTGTTTGTAGTTGTGTTTTAAAGAGAAATGATACAAAATATAAAATAAAAAAAAATGCCAAAAAAATTAGCAAATAAGGTTGGCTAAACTTACTCATATCAAACACTTTTATTTATTTGTTTTCTTGAGGTATATTTCGTTTCCCCCTTTTTTTAACATACAGAAAGGTATAATAGAACAATAAAAGGGTCTTTACATGCTTTATGTTATTCCAATATAAATTAAAACTTTTGTCACTGTCTCCATGTACATACGTCTAAAAGAAGCAAAACAATGTATTAAGAAATACAACTCTGCAAATAATTCAACAAAGGCTTGACTTCATAGCATAGCATAGCATAGCATAGCTTCAAGTAGAATTTTAATCACATCATTAAGAATTCGACCATACTCTTAGTATTATGTCCCACATGGCCATGACATATGTAATTATTCATATTCATTCAATCCAATCAAATGGGTCAAAGCTGAGTCATTTAAGTTTCCCAAGCTTATAGGATAGATACAACATACTTATTGTGTCATCTCATAATAGCTTCAACGCCACACCAAGTACTATTAATTGGTATGACCCAAATAATGACCATTCTGGATTTTCATTTTCATTTTATTATTGATTTTCTTTTACTTTTGTTTTTTGTATTTTTTTTGGTCTTGGTATATTACGATTGTTGTTAAGTAATTGGCTTTCTCCTTCTTAGGTTGAACTATTGAGTAGTAGTAATTACCTCACCACAAACATAGGGAAATGTAGCCCTTAACAATTTGTTTCCAATAGAGGACTCAAGGGGGAGTTTATTCTAATTACATGCTTTGTTTTTAATGAAAAATAATACATCTGTAACTAGGATAAGAAGCAAAAGCAAACTACCCTATGTAGTTATTTTCAAAGACTCCTTAACTAGTTTACAATACGTTGTGTTAGTCATTTTTTTGTTTTGTTTAATAATCAATGTTGAATGAACAAGGCTTCTTACCTTGAAGTGATATACATTGATCCTTTCTTGACCATTGACTCCAGACTAAGTTTTGAGAGAAAGTAATAAAACCCACTGCAAGACAAAGAAGTGGTTGAATCAGAAAGCAAAATGGATTGTCTAGTTTAGTTTTGAATTAGTCAGAATCATTGTGAAGGAGACAAAACTGAATTCTTCTAATTAATTAAAAGTGATGAGGAAACCAAATCTACTTCATTACAGAAGGTGTTAATTGATGAATATCTCTTGTTTATATTTCCATCACCCCTACAATATAATGATGCAACATAATTTGCTCATGCCCTGCTTTTCCACCTAAAAAGCTCAATTAGTTTTTTTTACAGAACAGGGCAGACATGGTTACTCGAATATATAACAAGAAAAAGAAAAAAAAAACAACTTAAAAATAGATCATGAAGATCTATCATAGATGGACCTATATGTTTATCAGGATTTTCATTAAAAAAAATTTCAGCATTATTGTAGAAATTTCAAAGACTAAGACTAGAGTATTATTTTTTTTTTTTCAAGTTTCTTGAAAATGACCTTGAAACATAGTATTTTAATTATGAAAAGATACAGATGGTACAATCTACCATGCCGAGCAATGTTATCGCCACATCATGCTGCGAGACATCTCATCGTGTATTGACAGTTGCACCCTAGTAGCGGGCTAGATTTTATATTAAATGAAATTTACTCAATACCCGAATATAAGAAAATACTTTCTTATTTCATTTTTGCAGTTAAGTACTCTATGAAAAAATTTCTAATTTCAATGAAGAATTAGTTACTTCGACATAGACCTTTAAAACTACAATACTAATTAAAGTAATATTATTTTCATCATATAATCGTGCTATATTCTGAAGTATAATTGACGAATTTCCAATTCAAAGTGTTTTTTCTATTGATAAAAGTATATGATTTATGTAAAAAAAAAAAAAAAAAGTTCTTTCATTTTTACTATTCAATTCTAAATTTGAAAATGGTATCATTAAAGAAATGATTTGTATAGAATATTCAAAATTAAATTTTTGTACTACAATGTGGATCAATCAAGGCACGTTATATATATAGTAGAGAGAGGAAAGACGCGTTCTAAGAAAAACTGGATTAAAAGTACAAGAGCTACAACAGAAGACAAATCAGGGTTAAAAGGATTCAAAAAAAAAAAAAAAATTATGCAGTAAGGATGAATCCATAACACAGCCGGCTAAAGGGAATACCTTCTCTAAACAAACGTCAAAACTATGTCTCCTTCATACCACCTTCATTGCAGACACTATGACAATGCCAATGTCTTTTACTTGTCTCCTTTTGCATACCCTTTACTCCTTACAACCCTATAAGATCCTTCATCTTCACAACCCCATCTCTCCCTTCTTTGAATCAATTTCTTTTATACTGTATTTGGCACCCCTTTGAACGATTTGATCGATGGAGGACTCAAAGAGTTCAAGTGAAGAAAGTGGGAATAAGCAAGAGAATGTCAATGATGATGCAGGCACAGGGCGATCTTATGAATGTGTGTTCTGTAAGCGTGGTTTCAACACAGCACAGGCCTTGGGTGGGCACATGAACATTCATAGAAGAGATAGAGCAAGGACTAAACAACCTATATGTCCTTTGATTTCAAGCCAACCCTTGGAGGACTACTCAAGACCTGGTGGGTTTTACCAGTCAAGTGCAATCCACTCCGCACTTAATTCTTCGTTCAGGGAGACACATAGGAATTACCAAACATATTTTCCTACTTCTAGCAATGAACAACAGTATGGGTTCCATAGGGATGAATTGCACTTTCAAAAGATTAGGCCTTTGAGCCTGTTTGAGGAGACTTGGCGCCCTAGTTTGAGCTTGCGAATTAGTCCTACACATATTGAGCAAAGGTATGAGGAGAAGAAGGAAGATAAGGAAGAAGATGGAGTGGATCTGGAGCTACGACTCGGTCACGATCCTTAGTACACTCTACTACACTACATATATATCTTTATATATAGTATAGCCGGCTGGTTGAATTGGATATATTGTATATACAAATTGGTATTGTTTTTGTTATTCTTTTATATACTATGGATGTAGCTAGCTAGGCATATATATTTGAGATATATGGATTTTATATAGATTCAATGAAGAAGAGAGCTATTCGCTTCGATGATTCGGAAGGAAAGAAGAGCATCAATCGAGTTGGATATATAAATCTCTTACAAGCTTTTGAGGTAGTTTTATTGTTCAACTGGTTTCTCCATGTGACAGTAAGTTCCCTATGATGAAACAAGTATATCAAGTATGTTTTCGGCAATTTCTTTACACATTATATGAGTTGTATTTCACTATCAGCAAAGCTTGTGATGCCTATATATATATATATACAAACCATCATGGAAGTTTTATATGTGTCCTACTATGATAATAAATGGATATATGCAGCAGGTTTTCATATCAGTTTGCATTTCTTGGTCCATCATTTCAAATGTAGCAAATCTGAAGGTGATAAAAATATGTATACTAATAGATATAGTAGATGAATTAGTTGAGTTCAAGCTTCACCTTGTTGTGCTGCAAAAAAGCTGTCATAGATGTATCAACAAACAGATCCCACAGGAAAAAAGAAAGGCCTGAATACAACAGTTATGGGCAGATTGCTTTTGTTAATTTCAAATACAAAATGTTGTGCTAAAAATGCAAACCTAATTAAGATTCCTCACTCGTTTGAGTTTCTTGCTCATACATAAATGGTAAACTTCACATATACGAACAAATAAAAAAAAGATATTATCTCCAAGGGAATTATATGTGCATGACATACATGCCAGAACAACCTCGTGAAAGTGGTTTAAATTTATATAATTATGCAAATCTATGATGGGAAGTTTTAGTATAAGACGTGGGAAGAGAATCTGTACTTGTATGGATATCCTCATTGATTAGTTCAATTTGTTGATGATTCTATTAGTTCATTAACATATTCTTATATACTTAATAAAACTAGCATAAGAACGCTGTTCTTTTTTGTTAATGTTTCTCAAATACAGTTGAAGTTCGTGTGTCTTCACCCATATACAATTATGGTGAACAAATTAACCCTTGCTTACATAAGAGGATGATGTCTAATTACTAGATGTTAAACTTCTCTGTAAGTTATATGACCTTTTGTTTGATAAATTTCTTCCAGCCTCAAAAGATGTAGAAACCTATATGACATAAAAAAAGCATTGAGGAATTCACTTTCGTTCTTGAGGTAAGCAGTGCATCATAGCGTTGCTATGCCTGGTAAGAGCGATTTATATTAATATTGCAGGTTCCGTACATCTCTCCAATTTCTAACGTTTCGTAGCAATACATTGCTCTCTATCCCGTTAGCAAAGTTTGAGCTTTTTTTTTTTCTGAGGATTGTTGGGATGCTTGAATTCCATGAGATGAACTGATAAACATCTTCATTATATTCAGTTGTTTTATTTTCTTTTTGTCTGCACTTAAAGCTGAATAGGGAGGTTTCCATGGACCAAACAACTCATCTGTGAACATATCTTATAGTTTTATACTCACTTGTATAGGGGGATGGTTAGTAGCAGTCACCATATGGAGGAAAACCACCACAGTTAAGAGCCACCACACCCAATTACCCACCCTAAGAGCCACCATTGTGAGGTGAAAAGTGTTTGACTCAAGCTTTGTCTCTCACCCTCCCAAATCTTGGGTTTAACAGAGAATGGAAAAATAAAGAGGAAGAAGAAACAAGAAAGAATAAATAGGAAAAATAAGAAGCAAGGAGGCTCCCTTCAACTTGAAACCATCGTCCTTGTGAGAGAGACTCGACTTCAACTTGAAACCATCGCTAATCAATCAATCTTTCCCTCCATTTTTTGTTCTTCAAGGAACTCGTTCATATCAATTTGGGGTTATCTACAATCGGCGAAAAATCAGATCTTGGGTAAGTTTTTGTTCGATTTTAATCCCACATCTTTCAATTTTGATCACACATTATCAATGTAAAGATGATGTTTTGTTTGTACACACAATTTTGTAACCTTTTTTGTTAAATCTCGGTTTGCTTAAATTTTTAGCTTTATTTTGTTGGTTAATTTGCTTCAATGAATTTATGCCTTTTGTGTCAACGAATTTCTTACATTCATAGTAAATCTACAACAAAATAGCAGATTAGAAATCGTTCTAATTGTGATTTGTTAAATCATTATAGATTCTAATTTTTTTTTTTTAATGTTTTCTTTCATTATGTAGTTTTTGAATGATTTTGGTGAATACCTACTATTTCAAAAATTCTAAATGTCGAGGATTTGAGCGAGGAAACGAGCGAGGGAAATGAGGTGGAGGGGGTGGAAACCGTCCACCCCCCTCGAGATGTGAGCGTTGACTTTTCACGCGCACATCTCGAGGGGGGTGGACGGTTTCCACCCCCTCCACCTCATTTCCCTCGCTCGTTTCCTCGCTCCTCCCCTCGACAGCTAGCAAAGCTCCCTACTATTTTCATTGGGAATTTGGTTTTCATCTAAATGTGAAATTGATCGTTGTTTCAATTATAGTATGATTTTTTATTTATTAATATATATATATATATTTTTTTTTTTTTGTCTTGGTAGGGTTGATTGTAAATTTGTAATGCATTCTGAGCATGTAGTGTTTGGTTTTTGTGGTGTTTATAATATGTGGTGGCGGTACGTAGTAGCTGATTATTAGATGGATTGTATGTTTTTAACATGTACCCTACTAGGGGATGAAGGATATATGACCTTACTTGTTTTGTTTTCATGTGGAGTTGATGTAGATTTTACTAAGCTAAATTAATAGGCTAATAAACCTAATTGTTACACAGCAAATGCACGGTTGTCTAACTAGTAGACAATGACAAATATGGATCGATCTCACGAGAATTGAAGACACGACCGAACACTAAAATTTAGTTAGACTAATTTAAAATGGGGTTTATTGTGGTTGAAAATTTCTAAACTATTGGAATAAAATTAAACAACTAAAAATCGAATTACTAAAGGTAATTGGGAAGTGAACTAAGGCATCAAATTCACCATTGGTTATTCGAGAATTTTTTAAACCTAACTTATTATTTTCATAAAGTGAAAAGCACTAGGGATGAATAATCCCTTGCTTGCATCGATGATGTGATCGTTAATAACCTTAGGATTAATCTAAGTTCATAAACAATTTCAACAAAGGTTTAAACCCCTAACATTGTGTGTCTTGCAACGGCACACACAATCAAAGGTTTAACATAATTAAGTAAAAGCATGCTTCGATTATTAATAAAGACTATTCTACAATATCTGCATACTAAGGTAACTGAGGAATAGCAAATAATTGTTCATCAGAAAAGGATTCATTCAAGGGCACATCTATACTAGATGATTCTACAAT
Organism: Berberis vulgaris; assembly: GCA_963556465.1. NCBI lineage: Eukaryota > Viridiplantae > Streptophyta > Magnoliopsida > Ranunculales > Berberidaceae > Berberis > Berberis vulgaris. The sequence continues at coordinate 48,940,771 of OY747136.1, forward strand.
AAGTCTTGACAAATGGTCAGCTACAACATTTTCAGAACTCTTCTTGTCCCGTATCTCAATATCAAACTCTTATAGCAATAGAACCCAACGAATTAAGCGAGACTTAGTATCCTATTTAGAAAAAAGGTACTTCAATATCGCATGATCAGTAAAAATAGTTACTTTTGATTCTATAAGGTATGACCTAAATTTGTTTAAAGCAAAGACAACAACGAGTAACTCTTTTAACATACTGGAGTAATTAAGTTGCACATCTTGTAGAGTTTGACTGCATAATAAATAACTTGGGGCTTTTTGTCCACTCGCTGTCCTAAGACAGTTTCAACCGTAAAAGCAAAAACACACACATAAGCTCAAAAGAAATATTCCAATTAGGAGGTTGGATGATTGGAATGGAAGTCAACAATTGTTTAAGCTTCTCACAAGCTTTCAAACAGTCTTCATCAAAGACAAAAACAACCTCCTTAGCAAGTAAATTGCATAGAGTTCGCATAATATTACTAAACTCCTTAATGAACCTACTATAAAAATCAACATGGCCTAGAAAAGATCTAATTTCTTTCACCGTCTTCGGTGATGGAAGATTCAAAATTAACTCAATTTTGGCTTTCTTAACTTCAATACATTTGTGAGATATTATATACCCAGGAACAATACCTTGCCTAACCATAAAATGACATTTCTCTAAATTCAAGACAAAATTCTTCTCTTTACACCTATTTAACACTAAGGTTAAATGATGCAAACGAATCCCCAAATATTGAAAAGTCATCCATAAAAACACTCAAGAGACCTTTCTACCATATGCAAAAAAATATCAAGCATGCACTTCTGAAATGTGGCGGTGCATTACACAATCCAAAAGGGCATTTTCTGGTATGCAAAAGTCCCAAAAGGGCAAGTGAATATGGTATTCTTTTGATCCTCGTGTGCAATGGGGATTTGGTTATAACCAGAATATCCATCAAAAAAAAATAATAGAAATCATGTCCGGCTAACCTCTCAAGCATTTGATCGATAAAGGGAAGAAGAAAATGATCATTCCTCATAACTGATTTCAACTTTCGGTAGTCAATGCAAACTCGCATTCTTATCGTTTGTGACCATCGTCACCCTCAACTTCTTTGGAACAACTTGAACTGGACTGACCCAAGAGCTATCCGAAATTGGGTAAATAATACTCACATCCAACAATTTCAGCATCTCGGCTTGGACAACCTTTTTAAGATTATGATTAAGTCTACGTTGCATTTCACATGAAGCTTTTGCATTATCTTTAATATGAATGTGATGCATGCAAACAATTGGACTTATTCCTTTTAATATCCGTTATAGTTCACCCAAGTGATGTCTTATGTTCTTTTAAAACATTTAGCAACTTACTTTCTTGTTCTAAAGTCAACACAGACGAAATAATAACAGGTAAAGTATCATTAGAACCTAAAAACCGTAAACTTGAGGGTGTCAGGTAATGGTTTAAGGTCAAGCTTGAGTGGCTTATCAACAAAAGAGACCGATTTTGACTCACTGAGTGGAAGGAATTCCACTTTAGGCTTCCATGTATAACCGGGAAGCATAATAATAGCTAAATCAAGCAAAGCATTCACTTCCATAATGGGATTAAATATCGAAGTCCAAACCAAAATGAGTCTAGATGACCCCTGAATGCTTCACCAAACCTTCAATTATATTAACCTCACAGATATCCTCGGACTCAAGAGCTTGTTGACTTACATTAAAAACATTGAGTTCGACGGTCATGTTACCAAATGACAATTTCATGATTTCATTCATAAAGTTAATAATTGAAATGTAGCAAAAAATGGGCGACCAAAATAATTGAAATGTGATTGGGGGATTGTGAACCAAGTTGTGTATCAAGAATTATAAAGTCAACTGGAATATAGAATTTTTCAAACTTAATTATCATATCTTTTATAACACCACGGGGGACTCTGACAGACCTATCTGCCAATTGCAGTGTTACTTCAATCGGTTTTAACTCGTTGAGACCTAATTGATCATAAATGGAACATGCCAATAAATTAACACTTGCCCCTAAATTCAACAATATCTTATCAATAATATGATCACCAATAATACAAAAAATGGTTGGGCACTTGGGATCCATATACTTTGGCGGAGTTTTGTGTTGAATAATTGAGCTGACTTGCTCGGCGAGGAATGCTCTATTTTGCACATAGTTTTCGCTTCTGTGTGCAAAGATCCTTAAAAAAATTGGCATTGGTGGGAACTTCCTTGATAGCATCGAGACCCTTTGGGTTTTAAATAAGTTGATTAGGAAACCTTCTTATTTTTCTCATGGAATGCCTTAGCAATTTGACTCACAACTATCTCAAGTTTATTGATGACTTGAGATTGGTGTTGAGTCGTGGCTTTTAACTCTAATATAGCCTGAGAATTCTGCTCAAGCATACTTTCTGTACGTTGCATAAAATGATTAACAATTTCCTTTAAACTAGATGTCTTGGATGGAAAAACTTGGTTAAATTGAAGCCTAACAACTAGGGGCTTAAAAGCCTGAGAAACAACAGGTCCCCCTTGGTGGCCTAGGAGAGATTTTGATGTTTGGCTAAACTTGGGTTGTAATAGTTGGACTGTGGATTATTATCAGGTCGTCGAATAACAATAAAAGCATTGATTTGATCAGCAAATATGCAGGATAATTATTTTCCAAATTAATGACATTAGATGTGGAATGACTATGACACGAACATGTAGTACAATCCTCAGATGAAATATTCGTGGGAAATGGGGTTTGAGTCTTATCCAAAATTGCATTAATATTTTGAGTTATAGTCATAGCAAATGCTTCTAGCTTCGAGGAAGAAGGAAAATGAATATATCTATACATACCACACTTACGCCTATAAAAATCCTTTATCGAATAATCGTGTTGCTGAGAATTTTTAGAAAGAGTTTCAAAGTAGTCCCAAATCTCATTAGCACTCATCTTCATAAGTGATCCACCACTAGTGACATCAATCATATGACGATTTTTAGGGGTTAACGAGTCTTGGAAGTATTGAAATAAACGCTACTCAAATCTGGGATGCAGACACCTAACAATGAGTTCATTCGACCTTTCTCAACATTCATAAAAATGTTCGCTCTCTATTTGTTCAAAATTAGAAAATATCTCTTCGTAGGGCAATCGCTTTATGAATGGGAAAATATTTTGACAAAACATCCCAAGTTGTGATGTTTCATGTTTCTACAGAATTTAACCACATCTTAACCTCATCTTTGAGAGAAAAGGGGAACAACCTAAGATGGATCAAATCATCTGAAAAGTTTGGGTAGGATAACACAAATGTCAAGAAATTATTTGACACAGAGATATGGATCTTCTTTCTCAAAACCATAGAAGGAATGAAAAATATAAGAAATGGGAAGGAATGAGGTTGTACTACATTTCTCATTCCAACAAAGAGATCTGTGAAACGAAGCAAACTGAATTCATTTATTGCATGCTAAATCACTAAAACATGAATATGAGAAAGAGACCAATTGTTGCAAAAAAAATCCATGAATATTGAGAGTTTAGTTAGAATAGAATAGTGATTAGACATCAAACATTCATCTGACCGCATTCGAACATGTGGTACAGGTCAACCCTAATATGGAAAGGCTTCAGCGCGACCTCAAGCAGGCCCAAGCATGGTCTAGCCCAGGCTCAACCTAGTCATTATTCAACCCATAAGTCAGGCTCTCAAGCCCAAATAACACGAGTCAAAGGTGGCGTAAATCTCGGAGCTTGGCCCAAGATAATAAGCCCCAAACGCAGACTTTTGAACTGTCACAGGCCCAATTTCCATTTTCACAGTTTTTTATCCAATCAAGTATTGGGTCCCAAACAATGCCAATTGTCGAATGGAACTCAGTCATGGACGGGTAAGATCTCGAGTGAGATTTTATCCCTCTATCACGCTTCGACGATAGAGCAAATAAATTAGTGAAATACTCACTATATAAGGTGAGCAAAAGGGATGAGAAAGGTATGCACTTGCAACCCAATTTTACAGTCTACATCCATCCTTGCTCAGTCACCTGACTTTATCATCGAAATGTCTTCAGCCACCACAACGGTGGTCCTTGGCTCACTGTTGCTTGTTTTGCAGGTCAGGAATCGACATGGATAGATTTTGTCGCATTAGTTTGGCGTCATCTGTGGGAAAATGACAAGTTTCAATTAAAACAAAGACACAAGCTCTTTTAACCAACAAGGCCTCAAGACATGGTCACCAGCACAAGATCCCGAGCTAACAATCACAATGTCGAGCCAGAAAACACTTCGACAGAAAATCCTCGCCGCCAGGCTGGATCGATCTAATTGAGGAAGTTGAACAACACAAGGCCCAGCCACTGTGGCAGCCACGACTGACCCACGCATAGATCAGACTCTACTCAATATGAATCATCTCACGCGGGTGGTAGAAAGACTTACCAGGATCGACAACCATCATCAGATAATGGCGAAAACCCTACAAGATCTCTAACCTGAGAAGACGATCGAGAGTGTGTTTCAAAGAGTGCTCCAGGAGGGGAACCCAGGGGACGAAGAAGGCCATGGGAACTATGCCCCAAAAACAGATAGGACCATTGTCGAGAACCCTTCGACTGGGGGTGACCAATCTAGACGTCTTGTATGATCTTACTGTCCTTCCGTTCAGAAGCCATCATGTACAGGACTTTCACTACCAACCTGAAAAAGGCTGCACTGAGTGGGTTCCACAGCCTTCAGGCAAAATCCATTGGTTCATTTCAGGTCTTGGCAAAGGCGTTCATCAACCGATTTGTAAGGAGCCAACGAATCAGGAATGGGCCCCACTATCTGCTCAGCCTCAAGCAGAAGCACAATGAGACTCTCAGGGAGTATGTCACTAGTTTCAACGAAGAGCTGAAGCTGATCGATGGTTGCAGCGACAACACGTCTGTTACCGTCTTCACTTTCGGCTTTTGAGGATGTCATTTTACAATTTCCTTACTCTGAAGCCTACGGAGAATATGGCATACTCACTAAAAGTGTGCAATAGTACATTGCTTTCGAGAAGATGCTAGCGGTCAAGAAAGAAGGTGAAAATGAAGCCAAGCAATCCCTCAAGACTTGGGATAGGGGAGATGAAAAGAGGCGTGAGGAGGAGGATAGATCCAAGAGGAGGCAAAACAACAGCAGGGTCGGGTTTGACAAGGTCACCAACTACATCAATTTTAGGTATCATGCTTAGACCCCGCTTAACGCTAGTCTATCCAAGATCCTCTCCACCATGAAGATTTGGAAAATGTCAAATGGCCCTCAAAACTCAAGAGTGATCCATCAAAGCATGACAAGAACAAGTGTTGTTCCTACCACAAGAACAAATATCACATTATTCAAGACTGCCAAAGTCTCAATAATGAAATTGAGTACTGGGTACAAAAGGGGAGGCTCCAAGAATTCGTAATTTTTAATTAGAAGCAGCCCCGGGGGAAGGAAAATGAGGAGCCTGCACCAGAGGCAAAGGAAATATTGTGGACATTATCAATGTCCTACACAGTGCATATGACGAGTCGGAACGGTCAAACCGATCAAGGAAAAGAGCAGTTCGAAAACAACGGATAAGTTTTCACTATGGAGACTGCCTTATCCAGCATGCTCAAATAGAGCATTTGATCCTGGATCTAGCATTAACAAAGCAAGACATGCAAGGGGTTCACTCCCGCACATTAACGCCTTGGTTATCACGATCGGATAACAAAATGGGGTGTGAAGAGGCCAGTGGTGGATACCAAGAGCTCAACCAATGTCATGTTCGTGGAGGCTTGTCGTAGGATGCAGCTAAGGGAGGAAAAGCTAAAGCCACACAAATAGGCCATGATTGGCTTCAGTGGCGCGTGTATTTACCCAGTCGAAAGCATCAGGCTATCCGTGGTAGCAGGGGAGCCAGACCTAATGAGGATTTTTATGGCGAAATTTATTGTCGTTGACACCCGTTTACATACAACATGATTCTAGGCAGACCTTGGCTACACCAGATGGGAGCGGTGGTCTCTACTCGACACTAATGCCTCAAGTACCTAGCTAATAATAAGGTAGGGACTATCAGAGGACATTAGTCAACCGCAAGAGAGTGCCACTACACGACGATGAAACAATCAAGTAAGTAGTCATTATGTCCTAAAACCCCCTAAAGAGAGACCAATGCGCCAAAAGCCCATTGGTTTGAGAGCCCGAGTGGAGAGATATCACGTAGAACGTTTAGAGAAGAATTATCAACAAAGGCACTCTCTTTGAAAATGATGTCATTTCACACTCAACTCTGTATACAAGGGCAAGCCTGGTCCGACCAAAAGGTCACAATGGAACACAGAGGCCTAGTCCAGTCCTATTAAGGATGTCAACAACTCCCTGCGTCTAAGTAACCTAGTTTGCCTAGAGAACTATGGCACCACAAAACAGACCAAGTTCAGTGTCGTGACGGCTTACCGCACTCAAATAACCTGGTTCAACTAAGGGGACCACAATGGCGCACATTGGCCAAGTCTAGGCCTGTTAAGGATGTCACAACTCACTGTGTCTAAGTGACCTGGTCCGTCTAAGGAACCACCGTACCGCAAAGCATACCGAATCCAGTCTTGTGACAACTCACCATGCTTGAATGACCTAATCCGACTAGAGGACCAAGATGGCGCACAACAGTCGAGTCTGATCTTATTGAGAATGACAACAACACGCCGCAAAAGTGATTCTAGTCCGCTTGGCAGAAGTCTAATCCATCCAACCAGAGACGACTTCTCTACAGTTCAACGCCTCTTAAGGAATGAGCCCATATACAACAAAAATCTAGTTCATTCGGACACAACCTAACTCCTGTTCAGGATTAGGGATCATTAAAAAATGTCTAGCTCACTTGGGCAGATACGAATTTTCTATGGCTTGACTCCTCTTCAAGATTGAGTTCGTATATATATTATAAAAGTCTAGTCCATTCGGGCAGAGACAACTTCCCTACAACTCAATTCCTCTTCCCCATAGGCCACATAATTCTAGTCCGTTCGGACAAAGATGACTTCTCCACAACCTAATTCATGTTTGGGATTAGGGTTCGTCATAAAAGTCTAGCCCACTTGGGCAGAGTCAATTTCTCTTCAGCTTGACTCCTCTTCAGGATTGAGTATGTATATGTATTATAAAAGTCTAGTCCATTTAGGAAGAGGCGACTTCCCTACAAGAAACTCCTCTTCAGGATTGATCCTGAAGGCCACATAAGTCTAGTCCGTTCGGGCAAAGACGACTTCTCCAAAACATAACTCTTGTTCGGGATTAGGGTTCATCATAGAAGTCTAGCCCACTCGGGCATAGACGACTTCTCTACGGCTTGACTCATCTTTATGATTGAGTTCATATATGTATTGTAGAAGTCTAGTCCATCGACAGAGACGGTTTCCTTATAGCTCAACTCCTCATTAGGATTGAGCTCGTACATTACATAAATTTGTCTGTTAAGGCAGAGATGATTTCTCCACTGAACTCCTATTCAGGATTAGGGTTCGTTACACAAGTCCAGTATGGCTGGGCAGAGATGACTTTTTTTCAGCTCAACTCTCCCACAGGATTGAGCTCGTATATGTATTATAGAAGTCTAGCCCTTCGCGCAGAGACAACTTCTATACAGCTCAACTCCTCTTCAAGATTGAGCCGATATATATGTTACAAGAATCCAGTCTAACAAGAGATGATTTCTCAACCCCTTGACTTCTAATCATTCATAGCAAGACAACTTCTGCACAATTTTTAAGCCCTCTGCGAGATCAACCTTATGTCATTACGAAAATTAGATCCGTTCGGATAAAGGTGACTACTCTGTGACTTAAGCCTTCTTAAAGCTTAAGACAACGTTATTACCAAGTTACAACCCATTCAAGTCAATAAGGGGCTCCAATCCAGACTAAGCACTATTACAGACGGAAAGGGACATGACTGCCTAAACCCAGTTTTAAAGTAGTAGCAACACATCAGTCTATTCAGCCTAATCTAAACACAGATTAAAAGTTGCAAGAATGACAGTTATGACACAAACATTAGACAAGGAGAACAAAAAATTTGTATTCATAGATTTTTCTTGTACAAGAACACCGCTCATATGGTGGGATCAGATGGAGTAGAGTCATGCGCAATCTCTTGAATGATAGGACATGGAGCAACTTCGCGAACGACAGGGTCAGATGTAGGCTCTGGAACATCAAGGTTGGCGACTGTTTACATGGTTTTTGGGTCGGCTTTAGGGCCACCTTACGAAAAAGTGGAAGAGCCACCTGTCTCCTCATATGATTGTATGCCAATCATTTGTAAGCGGAAAGGTCCCAATCCTCATGATTTTGTTCAATAAAGTCTAGCAGCTCCAACCTACTGGCAACAACCTTACTGAGCTGAGCAACGTTGGTAGATTCGAAGAGCTCTTTTTCCCTAGCCTCCCATGGCGCTTTTAAGCCGGTTAGCTCTTCGATTCCTTTGGCATGACCAACATCAATTCGGTTTGTACGCTCATAATCTAACTCTTGGTTGAGCTTGGAGAGTTGCGCTTAAAGAACCTTCTCGTCGATGAACCGCCTCAACGCGTTCAATGTCTAGAGTATTCTGAGCTTCAGTAGCAGATCTCATGGCATGCGCCAGTCGATCAACAAACATTGTTTACTCAGCTACTGCCTTGTCCCTACTCTGCTCTGCTGACAGGTCAGCTTGAATAGCACGGGTCTCATCCAGACTCTTTTGGACCCTTTTCAATTGAGACTCTAAGGTCGATCAGGCAGCGGGCGTGCTCTTCAGGTTCCCGTGGCCTCACCTAACTGAATCCTCAGATGGGGATGAGCAACTAATTGTTCTTCCAGTGAACCTGTCCTACTAAGGGCATCTAAGAGCTGCACCTGTTGCTCAACATATATCTTCTCTAAGGCACATCGTCTATCTCGTACAAACTGCACTTTAGTGCCCACCATACCGACATGGGTTAAGTGGGTCATCCCCATATCAGAAAACACACATAAAGTTATGAACAATAAAGTGTGATGGAAAATCCAACAACAATCAGTTAATTGCTAACTTACCAGCGTTAGTATGGAAGACCTCGGGATCAGGAATCAATCCAGCTATCACTTCTGAAGAAAGAGACTTGACAACCTGCTTCCCCTTGTCAGCATTATGCGCAAGAGGTGACGAGCTCGGCCCTTCCTCAGGTATTTTTAGATCCATGGATGAATCACGAGCAATGCCTTCCAGGATAGGCTGCTCTTCTATGGCAGTCAAACCTGCATATGAATCAAGGTTTGTACTCTCCAAGGTGAGTTGTTCCACTCCTGGATTGGCAGCGATTCCTCATCACCAATGGTCATGTCCTCAAGATCCCTCTCCTGGGCTTGGAGAAATGTGACAGGAGCAACCGGAATAGTTCTCACCTTGATCCTCTTTGACTAACTAGGCTTCCTCACCACTTTCTTATTCTAAGATCCAGATGTATATACTTTAGCACTGGAAGAAGAACCAACTAGAGTGATCAAAGTCTGCCCCACTGCCAGTCTCACAGAAGAACAAACCACTCCGCTTGATATTCCCCGATTGAAGAACGTCTAAAATAGGCACCGGTGGCGGAGCAGAAAGTCAGCCTTCATTTTCTCATCATCAAGAGAAAAACAAAGGGTCCGCCCTAGTTGGAAACAATGGGCAAGTCAAACAACAACAGGAGTACATGAAATTTATTGAGATCCTGAAGCTACAAAATATCAAGTGCCCATCGTGGGTGAAGTATCCAAACTTCACAGTAGCAAAGAAGCAATATCGCTACCAATCTTTCGTGTCATCTAACTTGCCATCCAGACTAGAGAGCTTAACCTGCCAGCAGACGTCGTGCTTATTCATCTTGATGGAAGTCAGATAATGAAGAAGTTTCGTCGACATACAGAACCCAGTATCATTTGCCCTAATCAGAGTAGTAATCATTATACTCCACCTGCTCGTTGCAGAGCGATACCCTGATAAAATAAGAAATGCCAAATGACGTCAGGAACAGAGAAGGGCAGGCCATCCTCGAACATGGCCTTATACAGGCAAACAAACCCCTCCCTCGGAACAGTCTGAGACTCGCCTTTCGCAAAGAGCGACAATCTCAGATCATCAGGAACTTCATACCATCGACGGAGGTCGACCAAATTCTTTTCTGATGTTAATGGTCCCCTAAAGAAGTCAAAGCAAGTCGCTTGTCGCTCACGTGAAAAATGAGGACGCACTGACATGATTAACTGAAGGCCCGAGCTTGATCAAACTAGAAATGTTGCATGAGCATTAATTGCAACACAGAAGCCGAAAAGCGTAGAAATAAGCCATCATGGCATCAAACAATCCCCCATGCATAGTTAGTTAGTGGCCCTATACGCAACCCCCTAACTAGGGGGAGTAATTGATGAGACATAAAATAGTTATCCGATCACACCCGTACACGTGACACATGCCAACTCTAATATGAAAAGGCCTTAGCGCAACCTCAACCCAGCCCAAACATGGTCCAGCCCAAGTTTAGATTGGTCACTGTTTAGCCCATAAGTCAAGCGCCCAAGCCAAGATTACACGAGCCAAAGTGGTGCGAATCTCGAAGCATGGCCCAGTACAATAAGGCCTGAACACAGACCTCTGAGCTGTCATTAGCCCAAGGTCCATTTTCACAGCACTTGATCCAATTAAGTATTGGTCTCAAACAGAGCCAAACATCGAAGGGAACTCAGTCATTGACTGGTAAGATCCCGAGCGAAATCTCCTCCCTCCATCAGGCCTCGACGATAAAGTCAATGAATGAGTGAAATACTAGCTTATAAGGTGTGTAAAAAAGGATGAGAAAGGTAAGCACTTGTAACCCAATTTTACAGTCCACATCCATTCTTACTCAATTACATGACTTTGTCATCAGAATGTCTTTGGCCACCACAACGGTGGTCATTAGCTCACTGCTACTCGTTTTAAGGTCAGGAATCGACAATAATGGATTTGAATGAATCAAATAGTGCGAGACCTTGAAAATGGAAAGTGACAAGCAACAAGAAAGGTCTGGTTTGGGGTATAAAAGGTGAGTGACAATAGGAGCAACTAAACGAATGTACAATGGGGTCACATGGTGAGAGTTGGAGAGATGTTAGGGACGGCTAAGGAGAGAGATGATAGGAGTGTCTTTTAAGTTTGTGGAGAGGAGAAATTTAAGGGGAAGTAATTATTGTGAGAAAAATCTTAGTTTGGAAAGTTAACCATGCAGAGAAAAATTAGGTTTGATTTAAGGCAAGGCCTACTTTACACCACAAAAAATGTTGTCCCACACCACCAAAATCAACCACACAACCTTTAAAATAATATGCCATTAACCGCACCATTCACTTTATGTTTTTCAACAACAACAACAACCAATAACGCCCCTCTTTGACTGCTTCAAACAGAGGAGAAGCAGAAAAGAAAAACAAAGCACTACTTCTTTGTCTCTCTGGCTGTTCTTCATGTGGAAAAAACTGAGAAAACAATGTCATGCACAACAAGAGACTTCCATGAATCAATAACTTCTCTTCACGCACAGCCAACACCAAAGCTCTCTATTTTCTCTAATATCTCCTCACATTTCTCACACCACAGTCCACAAGAGAGTTCAATCGCAGCTTGAAAAAGCTCAATCATTTACAACAGAGAGATTTCACGCAGTAGAAGAAACTTTCTTCACACAGAGTAGCAAGAGAGAGAAACGCATCAGCTGGGAGAGGAGCAATCCAGCCCAAAGAGAAGAGTTTTTCACGCCGAGAGAGAAGTTTTCTCCTTCCCCCAAAAAACATAGACTCTTCATTGCTCCTTCGTGATCCAACATACCAATCGCCGCCACTCTCACTCTCCAATAACCTGCCGATGGTGTTGTTGATAAGTGACAAAAATACAATTTCAGGTTGTATGAACAGATTTGCACCCAGTCGCACAGGCCAATGCGTATGGGAGATTCACACTCGCATAGGTCCAGGCGGATGGGAGTCTCTCATTCTCATTGTCCTATGCGAAGGGGCTAAATTTACATTTTACACATTTTTTACCTGTCGCCTGGAACAAAGCGAATGTAAGACTCCATCTCCCCCGGACCTATGCGAATGGGAGTATTTCATTCGCACGGAACTTTGCGACAGGGTGCAAACTGATTTTGTCCATCTCACACCTTATGCCTCAAGTTTTTACTGGAATCACTCACAATAAGGTCAATTGCTTCATACCCACTTTGAATCTGAATGATTTCTACTAGTTCTTTATCTCTCTGTTTGGTTTAGTGAGTGTTGAGTAGAATTCCAATTTGTAGGTTTTCGTTGCAGCTACTGTTTTTACTGCAATTGGACTGCTCTCAAAGCCATTAAATTATGCTCTTCTATATGGAGAGAAAACAGATTTGAATCTGATCGATTTCATGGGACTTTTTATTTTTTCAAATAACACAAAGAGCATAGATGAGAAGAAGAAGAGGGGCGGGGAGGGACGTCGAAAGGGGCGAGGTGCTTGATGGAGAATAGAAGAGCTAGAGGGAAAGAAAGAACAAAAATGGAAAGAAGCGGGAAAAGAAATAGTAGTAGGGTGGTGGTGTGGGTCACATTTTTTGTGGTGTCAAGTAGGCCTTGCCTTGATTTAAAGAGGCTGAATTACACTATTAATGTCCTTTTCATAGGGATAAGTGAAGTTGTGTTAGGCTGACGTGGCTTGTATGGCTTACATATCATTTTTCATTTTTATTTGTAGAGAGAGTATGCCAGCCGGAAAATTCTAGGGGTCGAGGGAGGGGTCGAGGTAAAGGGAGCGAGGGATGGGTGTAACCACCCATCCTCCTCGCGATGAGCGTCCGCGCGCATCTCCAACGCGATGCACTCATCCCGAGGAGGATGGGTGGTTACACCCATCCCTCGCTCCTTTACCTCGCTCCCTCCCTCGCTCTGTAGAAGGGCTCATGCCAGCCACAGCCACATCCTCCTTATTAGGCTTTGTTCTCCTTCCGGACTCAGTAACGGTTCTCCCACATAGAAAACCCAAACAAGTGGAATGGGTCCTGCTTCTGTTTGAGCCAAGGTTCAGTTTGATGGATATGGACTTCTGAGATTTTATCCACAATTTATTCATGGTTTTGTCTCTAGACTTCCATGTACAATTAATTACATTGTTGCAAAATGAGTTGGATAAATCTTCTTGTACAGGAGCAGTTTTGGGCCTCAAGTGATTGAATTTGAAATATAATTTATAAGGTAAGCTTTTTAATGTATTTTTGTTTTGCTTAATACCTTAATAATCTTGAATTTCCAATTACGGATGAGCTTGTAAAAGAATCATTTATTGTTTGTTGATGCCCGATACATGTCAGGTGATTTTCTCATTAAAAGACTAAAAAAGAACCACTAAATCAATGCACATGAAAGGCCCTCGTATGATTATAATGCTAAGGGTCCGGCCGTTGTTCTTTAGAAGAGGTTCCATGTTGAGTGCATAGTTTAATTTACAGATCTCAATTTGTCACCGGTAGCTTGGATTGAAGTGGTCCTTGAAGCTATGTATAGTACGTTGGATGTACTAAACCTGTTTTGGTAGTAAGTCAAGAAAATAGCATATGGGCTTCAAGGTCGTGGTTGTTGATGCTCACAAGGTTTCAGTTATATTTCTTGTGAAAACTAAGGGTGTGTTTGGTTGCATGGAATCCTATGTCATGGGAATTCATGAGGGGACCCTTATATTTTAGGCTAAATTGATATATTACTCCACATCTACCATTTGACCACCATTTGATTTTGTGATCAATGGTGAAAATGGAAGTCCCATGAACATGGGAATTCCACTCCTTGGTCCTCCCAAGGCATGTGATTCTCATGTTCATGGAAATTTCATTCCCACCATTGATCACAAAACCAAATGGTGGATATGAAGTGATACATCAATTTAGCCTAAAATGTATGGGTCCCCTCATGGATTCCTATGGCATATGATTTCATGCAACCAAACACACCCTAAGATAGAAGAGGGATTAGTTAGCCTTACCTAAGTATTATTTTTTTTACTATTATATTTGTCTACATGGCAAGCCAGGCAGACTCAACACCCCTACCCCATTTCACCAGTCAAAGGAGGAGGAGAATAGGTCAGTGATGAGCATGGGGAGTAATGGTATGTCGAGTGGTAATTGGGAAAAAATAAAAAATAAAACAAACAAAAAGTGGCACACGCCATTTTCCACGAGAATACATGCATGAGACTAGGGCTCCGCCTGGTACACTGTATCTTGTAGTTAAGTGGTCCCGCAAATCTTTACGGGTTAAAATCTCCCGTAAAACTTTGCAAGTCTCACACTTTCCTTCAACTTCTACTTAGACAGTCCAACATTATAAGGAAACAAGTTTTTTTTAGAACTGTTAGCTTGTATGGAAACTGTGAATCAAGTAACTCACGTATTTCCTTATTCTTTCTTTTCTCTCATCATGGTTTTCAGATATTGTGTATCCTTCAGTTTTGTTCACTCTTCTTCTCTTGCTCTTTTTTTGTTTTGTTTTCAGCAAACAATTACTCTTTGATTAGATTTTCATTGGTGTTTGATAGCATATTTTGACATTAAATTATTAGTCATTATTGATAAAAAAAAATTATGTATGTACATCTGTATATTATTATTATTATTATTATTATTATTTTTATTATTATTATTATTATTATTATTATTATTATTATTATTATTATTATTATTATTTAAGAACTCTTTTTATAAAACTAATGAATAATTGTAGTGGGGAAGAATGAGTTAATTATAATTATTTTTCAATTTTTATGTAGTTGGTATGTTTTGTAGAGTAACTACGGTATTCTCCGTGCTTTCGACATTCAAATTCAGTCTAAACCGTTAGATGTGTGATGATTAGAGTTGGTTGGGGCATAAAAGTTAAAAAAAACTTATTTCTCCAACCTTCATTTTGTGATCCTTTAGATTATCATGTTTGGGTAAATCTCAACCGTCTTTTATCTCCAACCTCAAACACCATTCTGATTTGTTACATAGATATATGGGATGCTAATCCTAGGGTATTCCCCGTGTCGTTGGCACTCCACGTACCTTTTTTTGCTAAATATTATGTACTAAACACCCTTGCCACCCATAGTTTTCGCCCCCAATCAATTTTGAATTTCAAGCCTATTATAATGTAAAAATATATAATATATAATATATAATATAAAATTTAGGGTCAGACTCGATTAAAATTTAATTCAGTTTGAAAAAAAAATTCAAATGCCGAGAGTGAGTTCTCCCTAAACCTTTATATCGCCAAAACATGAAATTCAATATTTTTATTTAAATGTGCATTAAGATGTCTATCTCAACTCTTTTGTTTTTTTTATGTGATGATGGACCTGCTCATTTATTTGAAAAACATTAAGGGCGTGAAATGCATTATACATTATTTAGCAATAACATATATATATTTAAAATTTTAGTGTTTGTATTGATCATTGGTCTCATTGGAAAGATCTTCCAAAATGTATTTCAACGATAATAAGTTTATCAAAATTTGACAACAAAGTAAATAGTTGTGACCATTTTAATTTTGAGAAAACACACAAAATTCTCTCCCCTCCACATGTACATTTCACTAACATTTTTCACAATTTTTTATTTTCTTTGCCCTTATAGTTGTTTTATATTCACAAACATACCATTGTAGGAAATGAATCTCTACCCTCAACATATTTCTCAATTTTCAATCATAACCATATTTTATCTCCAATTCCTTAAAACACTATTTTGATTTGTAATATAGATTAAATGGCATGCAACTAACCATATGTCATCTGCACCCCTCTTTGTAGGTAGCCTTGCTTGATCCATCCTGTGTCGGGTAGGGTCTAGGAAATGCTATTGGGCGTGCTTTTAGGAGTGAATATTGCCTATCTATGGATGTCAGTATTCAAGGCTATCTACCTCTCAAAACAATTGATGGTGGATTCTCTAAATATAAACTAGTGATCGAACACGTGCATGCGTACGCCACAAAATACAATCGTTCGATAAGATTGAACATGAGATTATTGAAAAAATGAATTTTTGAAATATTAAAGAGAAAGATTTATTATACAAAACTGTTGCATTTATCCATATTTTTTAATATTTAAATGCAAAAAATTGTAAATTCTTTAAATTTTTTATAAAAAATAGATAGTCAAGAAATTATGTTATAAATGAAAATGGTATAAAATAAAATAACAGGTAAATAAAGCCCTTGAAATAAATTTCGAAAATATAATAATGAAAATAGTAACGCACCCCACTAAAAGTTCTCACCATATCCACGTCCTTATTTTTTGCATTAATACGGGTCTGAAACCTTTTCGACTCTTTCACATGTGCACCAGAGATCCGAGATGTTGATAGCTAATTCAATCTTTCTGGTCTCCCAGGCACCATCCTTATCCCTCCCACAATTTTCATCTCAAAACCAAGAATCTTAGTCAAAGTCTGACTAGTTGGAACCGTCAGGTATTTTGCGATATTGACCAATATATTGTAGAAACCCTGACAACCTTGGATAATCTCCAAAACTCCCCTCCACCTGTGCACAATGCTTCAGCTATCTCTATCTTAGAAGATCAACTTTCGGAGCTCTATCTCAGAGAGGAATTATTTTGGAGAAATAAATCAGAAAAGTCTTGGCTCAAAGATGGTGACAAAAATACTAAGTTCTTCCACCTTTTGTCCTTGCTACAACGAAAAAAGAATCTTATTTTTCGTATTAATGACGATTCCAATAATTGGCATTTCCCCACAGATTCAGTAGGTAATGACCTTGTGATACCCTTGTGTGGGCGGACCTTAAGGAGAGAGTGCGGGAGAGGCCTATGATGGCAATGCCCAATAGGCCCATGGATCCCAAGAGGGGTTGGGTGAGCTACCAAGGGGAGATAATAGTCCCACATCGCCTAGGTGAGGGAAGGGGATGTGCTATATATGTACGAGGTTGGATCTACAAAGTACTATGAGTTTTAAAGCCGTGCAAGTATTGGGCCTAAAGCGGACAATATAGAACTCTGTGGATCAGGTCGTGACAGAATAGTATCAGAGCCAGACCTAGTCGGAAGTGTGCCAACGAGGACGTTGGGCTCCCTTAGGGGGTGGACTGTGATACCTTTGTGTGGGCAGACCTGAGGGGGAGGGTGCAGGAAAGGCCCGTGATGGCGAAGCCCAATCTGCTCGTGGATCCCAAGAGGGGTTGGGCGAGCTACCAAGGGGAGATTATAGTCTCACATCGCTTAGGTGAAGGAAGGGGATGTGCTATATATGTATGATGTTGGATCTACAAAGTACTGTATGTTTTAAAGTCTTGCAGGCCTTGGGCCTAAAGCAGACAATATGTGACATACCACAATAGTTACTTTGTTAACATCTTTGAATCTTCCCGTCCCGAGCCACATCTTATTCTCTTGTCTTTGTTCCAACCTTCAATCTCGGATATGGATAATGAGGTTCTCCTTGCTATTCCCAATGAAGATGAAATTCAATGGTTTTCACGCTTTATTTTTCCAACAATATTGAGATATTGTCAAACAAGATGTGATTGAAGTTGTTGTCAATTTCTTTACTTCTCACACTTTAGATCCCAAGCTCAATGAGACATTTTTAGCACTTATCCCCAAGACTTCTAACCCAACCACTCTGGATAAATTCTGACCAATCGGCTTATGCAATTGCATCTATAAAATCATTTCTAAGATTCTGGGAAACCGTGAAACCCCTTTTGGACCACATCATATCCCCCAATCAAGAGGCTTTTCTCAAAGGTTGTCATATATTTCTTATAATGTCAATCTTACCCGTGAAACATTTTTCCAAATGAAGCACTGTCAAAAAAAGAAACAAGGTTGGATGGCCATTAAGGTTGACATGGCCAAAGCTTATGATCGAGTAGAATGGTCCTTTTTGCTTCAAATCACGAGACAACTAGGTTTGCTGAAGGTTGGATTCAAATGATTGACCAATGTGTCTCCACATCATCACTTCGAGTCAATCTCAATGGTTCTCCCCTCCCTACCATCAAACCTTCTCGAGGACTTCGACAAGGTGACCATTTTATCTCCATATCTGTTCATTTTTGTCGCAGAAGCTCTCTCTCGTCTGCTTGTCCAGGCTTAAACGAATAATGTTCTCAAAGGTATTCACATCAGGTGTTAGTCACCTTCCCTCAATCCCTTACTTTTCGTTGATGATCTTCTGCCTGGATTCGCTTGCTGAAGCTCATTCTATGGAAGACATTTTAGCTGATTATTGCTTAGCCTCTGGTCAAGCGGTAAACTACGACAAATCCTCTATTTTTTACACCTCCATTGTTCACTAATGCATCCAAAAATCGTCATCTTGTGAGTTTGACCTGCAAAACAAATGTTAGACTGCTAAAGACCACCTTTTTGGTGGCCGAAGGCACTTCGATGCTTTAAGTCAACAATTTTGTTGGAAGAAAAAAGTAAATCTGGACAAAACTCAGTTAAAGTTGCATGCCTGTGTTGAATGTTCCCTTTACCTTTTATAATCGGTTAATTTTCTGCGTGACTTAAGCATGTGAGGCACAAGGAATGAGATGTTTCTCGTAATAGTCTTCTTCTTAATGGAGATGCGTCCGTGGAGGCGTAACTCCCTCCACGACTCTTTTTTGGTGCAACATTCCTCTTATTTATGAGAGAACTCATGTTGAGCCTGGATTCGGGCTTTGTTTATGTCTTCTCGTTGGCGGGCCTTGTCTAAGCTTCTGTAATTGGCTTTATTCTTCTTGGGCTTTATGAGTTGGCCCAATAGATTGGACGTTATATCCTCGTGATGGGTCTCTGTGCCACGTATATGGCCGTGATGATTGTCTATTTTAATGTATCATTAGCTACTCCCACCCTTAGTTAGGGGGTATGTTCACGTATCCATAAACTGTGTGACGGTTGGTATTTCAAATGCACCTTAGCACTAAACTTAATGTTGTTAATAACTTTCGAACGGTTGATCGTCTCGATTACTTCGTTGTGTGTTCGTTTTTGCGCATATTTCTTTGGAATTTCGCTCGCCATTATGTCTCGTATGTCGCTTCGTGAGCAGTCTCTTCATTGCTTGGTTGTATAAAGGGTGCTGAAATGACATTGCTTCATCCTTTACGCCATTTTTGCTATTAGCGTTATTTCTTCCTTTGTATTGCCTTTTTCCATCTTTTCTTGCCTATTTGAGATGTCTGCTGGTGACCTACTAGACGGTGAGCAGCTTGCTACCTGTGAAGCTCATTTTCCCCAAAGAAGGATTCTCAGGCTACCTTGGACAGTGTCCATTCCAACTATTCTTTGCCTTCAAACCTTGATATCATTCTTCCTCGTGAAAATGACAGTCCTTGTCATTTGAGGAAGGGATATATTGCTCTTTACCCTCGTATGTTTCATGCTGGTCTTCAGTTTCCATTTCCGGAGCTATTATGGACTTATCTAGATTTTCTGGGTATTCCTTCTGCTCAGATAGGCCCGAACGGTTGGGGGGTTATGGTTTTCACGTATGTCAGGGTCGTCCTCTTTGGTATTCCTTTAACTGCTGGAATTTTGCATTCTTTAGTGGGGTTTAGGGTGAAACCCAATCGCGCATGTTTCATTCGTTCTGTTGCGTGTTTTGGAAACCTTAGTTATGCCATCAGTGGTTGGTCGAGGGATTGGTTTTATGCGTCTGTCCATTCTGGCTACTTCAATTTATGGGGTCAGCAGATAGTAAGGTCTTTCCAAGTTTCTATCAAGCGGAGGAATCTACAATTGACTGTTGAAAAACAGGTTATCAGCGAGCGATTTTTGCATCTTCCTGTGGTTCCTTTAGACACCTATTTTACTGATGATATGGTGAGGCACAACGGTTTGTAAAACATAAATAAAGCCAAGCAGGCTCTGCTAACTGAGAGGCAAGCTGCCGAGATTGCTACCCGTGCTGTCGTTGTTGACGGTGGTAACATTGTCGTTGATTGGAAAGTGAGCTCGGATATTACGGATCTCAATGCTCCTGTTAACGCTGCTGCTAGTCCGATTTCCAGGAAGAGAATAGTACCGAGGCCTGTTAGTTCGTCAAAGCTGTTGTTTCTGAGTCCTGACAGTGTTTCGAAGAAGAAATGACTCACTGACTCTGTTCGTCGTGCCTCTCTTTACTCGGGTTCTGTTGATAAAGAACCTGCAAGGGAGGATCGAAGTTCTCTCCAAGAGGCAGAAGAGATGAAGTTTGCACTGGAGAGGAGCGAAAAAGATACCATTCGTCTCCTGGACGATGGCGAAAAGAAACTCCTATTTGCTTATGGTGGTCTTAACGATGTTAAGTGTTTCAACGAGGACCTTCGTTCCTTAGACAATAAAATGCTCCAACTGGTTGTTGTTTAGTCTAAAAAGCTTAGCAACTGTGATCGAGTTCCTGAGACGCGGTCTCTTCATTCTTTTTCTCCTCTTGTTGATGATGGGGTGTAGGTCCCGCCTTCTACAACCTGCTTGGGCTCTTCTGCTTTTGTTGGAACTGCTATTCGCTCTGTTCTTGATGTAACGAGAGGGTAAGGATGGTTCTCTTCTTTCCCGACTGTGGGTGGTGGTTCCTCCATACTTCCGGATCCCCGCGTCCTTCATTCGCTGATCAATTGGAATGAACCTACTCCCAAAGAGATTTGGGTCAAATTGGACGAGAAATTTTGCTGGTTTTCTCAGCTTGGCATGCAAGATGGTGCGCGTAATCTGATTAATGAATGGCACAGACGGTCGGTGGAGAGGCTTTTGATGCCCGTGTTGGACCCGAGCCTTCATCTTGATGATGGTCTTGGACGGGATGACTCATCTTGCCAACGCAGTAGTTATGGGTTCGGTCACCAGGTCAATCATAATCTTGTGATTTCTCTGGAGAGGAAGCTCTCGATGCTGATATTGGTATTTTTTCATGTTCTTTATCAATATGACGCGTTAAAAACACGATGTTCTGAGCGGATCAAAGTGGCTGGGGTTGCTCAAGCTTTGTTGGCTGAGGTGGAGGGTGCGCGGGATCTGTCTGTGACCCACGCTCGAATCTTTAAGAGCTTAATTAGACGATATTCATGTGTCTTTGCATGATGTGAAGGAAGAGCTATCCGCCAAGAAGGCACTTCATGATGAGGTCGTGCGTGCCCTGATAGAACACTCTAAAAATCGTGACATTGCCAAAAAAAGGTTGAACAATTACTGGCTTCACTTGACGAGGTCAAGGTTGCTTCCTCCGCGATGCTCACTACTGCTGAAGGTCAACTTATCGCAACTAGAAGTGAGATTGCTTCTGTTAAGGACGAGCTTCATGTTATGGAGGTGACGGATTGGCAGCGCGTTGTCGATGGTCGGAATGAGCTTCTGGATTATATTGAGGGCCTTGGTGTTGATTTGTCTCAATACCATCATTTGGTTTATCAGAAATTCGAGGATGAAGAGGGTGTTGAAGACCCTCCGGGTGATCCAATGGCTGAAGAGCCGCCACCTTTTCCTCTTAAAGAGAAAGTCCTTGTCAATGATTTGGCTACTCCTCTTCCTCCAGATGGTATCGTTGAGGATGTTGTAGATTTTCCCCTTAATCTTATATTCCTTTGTTATTTTTAAATGTAATAGAATAGCTTTTGAATGAAGGACATGAGTTTTCTCCTTTGATTTTCTTCTTGTTGACTCCATTCGTCTGTTGTTGTCTGAATGATTTGTATTCCAGCTTTGATTTTTACAGTTATATCCTTGGATGTCTTTTGTTGATTTAATTTTTCCCATGCTTCAGTACATATGTCTCAACCTTGTGTTTGTCGTCTCAGATCTTTTGTGAAAAAGTTGTTTTGTCTGCTTGTCTTCTACTTAGTTGATCTGGTGTGTTAGTTTATCCAAGGCTCTCCTGGGTTGTGTTAACTTGTTCCTCCGTTGTTTTGCTCTGTTAGTCTAATCAAAACAGAATTTGCCTATTTTGAGTTGGTTTGTTGATTCGGTTATCTCGAAGTTGTTTTTACTTCATTGAATCGTTCGCTTAACCTTTACTTCGTTACCTCGACGTCTCAGTCGATTCGAAGTCATTTTTGCTTGGTTGATTCGTTCAGCTTTTACTTTGTTAACTCGACGTCTCAGTCGACTCGAATTGTTTTACTTAGTTGACTCGTTCGTCTAACTCTTACTTCGTTAACTCGACGTCTCGGTCGATTCGAAGTTTTATGTTAAGTTGACTTGTTCGTCCACTTAGGCTTTATTAGTTCGACCTTTAGTCGACTTGAAGTCATTTTACTTAGTTGACTCATTCATCCAACTTTTACTTCATTAACTCGACGTTTCAGTCGACTCAATGTTTTTATATTAAGTTGACTTGTTCATTAACTTTGGCTTCGTTGGTTCGATGCTCTAGTCGACCTGAAGTCATTTTATTTAGTTGACTTGTTCGTCTAACTCTTACTTCGTTAACTCGACCTCTCAGTCGATTCGAAGTTTTTATATTAAGTTGACTTGTTCGTCTACTTTGGCTTCGTTGGTTCAACGCTCTAGTTGACCTGAAGTCGTTTTACTTAGTTGACTCGTTCGTCCAACTTTTATTTCGTTAACTCGATGTCACAATTGACTCAAAGTTTTTATATTAAGTTGACTTGTTCGTCCACTTTGGCTTCGTTGGTTCGAAGTTTTTGTCGACCTGAAGTCATTTTACTTAGTTAACTCGTTCATCCAACTTTTACTTCGTTAACTCAACGTCTCAGTTAACTCGAAGTTTTTATATTAAGTTGACTTGTTCTTCCACTTTCGTTGGTTCGATACTCTAGTCGACCTGTAGTCGTTTTACTTAGTTGACTCGTTCATCCAACTTTTACTTCGTTAACTCGACGTCTTAGTCGACTCAAAGTTTTTATATTAAGTTGACTTGTTCGTCAAACTCTTACTTCGTTAGTCTATCAGACCAGAAGTTTATTATGCATATCCTACTTGTGTCCTGATTTCTTTCTGCCTTATATGCTGATTGTTTTGCATAGCTTTGCTTTGAAGTTGTTCACCTTCATGGCATGTTGATTCCGAAATTAAAACTTTAGTGATTCTCCTGTTTGGATGTCCTGACCATTTCTAGCGGTCATTTTTTTGGAGCAGTTACACTACATTATGGAGCAATTTTTCTTTTATCATTGCATGGCTTATGTCTATCCTCACATTGGTGTTTCGTGCCTCTACTGCTCTTTCTTGTTTAATTTAGGACCTCTTTTGCTTGACCCGTTATTGCTCCTTGCTTGGCATCGCTTGCTGAGTCTTGATAGATTTTGTTGTCGCTAATACCTTTGTAGGTAATTTGGATTGGATTTGTATCCGCTGGTAGAGTCCTCGGGTTGGTCAGTGCAGCCATTTTCAAGGCGTTAATCCTTTCGCTTCGATATAGGTATGTTCGAGCTGGAGAAATTCATTTGCTGGGGTAGATGTATTGTAGAACATATATAGTTCCTTGGATTGTTCTTTTGATCTTGTGGCGGTGGTATCTGCCTTTTCCTTTTGAGTTGTTTGTCTCGTATTTCGATGAATTCATCGAGTCGTCCCCTTTGGATCTTCAACTTGTAGCAGTCCTTCGTATCATGTCCGTGATCCTTGTGAAATGAGCATTATCTACTTTTATCCCGTCCTTTTAGGTCTCTTCTCATCCTGGGTGGCCAGTTGACATTCTCCCAATTCTCCATGTGTTTTAAGATAATGGTCCAACTTGTATTTAGGGACGTGTACCAATTGTAATCCTTTTTCATTACGTTGGTTATCCATTCAAGATTGGGCCATGCCGATTGTGACTTCCTAGATTCCCGCTGGTTGGACTCGGTTTTTCCATCTTTTCAATGTTTCTTTGAATGATTTCTATCTTCCTGTGGTCTGTCATCTTGCCTCATTTCTTCTTTCCTTTCCCGTTTCCTTGAATGGTTCTCCCTTTCTTGTTCGTTTTTCCTTCTTGCAGCTTTCATCTCTTCAAGGGAGATGTGTTTCTGTGTTGTTTTCAGCAGGACCGCCTTGCCTTTTGTAGGCTCCAAGTTAATGGCATCAAAGAAGGGGCTTCTCTTCAGTCCGGCGACAAAAGTTGCAACGGCTGTGTCGTCGCTGCATCCATCAATCATTGTCAATTCGTTGGTAAAGCGAGTGACATATTCTCGTATTATCTCTTTGGGCTTCTATCTAATATGCAGGAGGTAGTGGGGGTTTTTTCCTCATCCGCTGGGTTTCGATGAATCTACTGATAAAAGCGGTGCCTGAAGCTTGGAAGAAGTCTATCGACTTTGGTGGTAGGCTATTGAACCAATTCATCATTGTGGAACTGAGGCTGGTCGGGAATGTTTTGCATAGGATCGACTCGGTGATTTCCTTTAGGGCCATCATTCGGTAGAAGTGTCTCAGGTGATCTATTGGGTCGGTGGTACCATCATACACTTCAAACTTTGGCAAAATGAACTTATTTGGTATTGCCTGAGTGCGTTGGAGAAGGGCGGTTTAACTAACTCATATAGTATATTGGGATCCGTGACTCCAATTCTGAACGGAATTTCAGCAAGCATTCCATCACACTGTGGAGCCTTGGCTTGGGGGAGCTCATTGCTTTTGAAGTTTCCCTGTTGGGGTTCTGATGGGACTTCGTCGCTTCCTTTAATTCGGTTGGCGAACTTTTGTTTGAGCGGTGCCTGAACAGGGTCCGCTGGCTGGATGTGCTCCTGAGTGATTTTTTCCAGCATCTTTGTTATGTAGTTCATATGGGCCATGAGCAGGTCTTCCTGAGGATCCTGGCAGCGTCGCCAGATGTTTGGGTTGTCTTGGCTACTGCATGTCGCAGATCCATATTCTCGGGTGCTATTTGCCCGATGATCCAGGCTGCTTCTTCTTAGTGGGCTATCAGTGATGCATTGTTTTCAGTAGGAGAGTTGTCGCGATCATCACTGGGGTGAGGATCTGTAGAGTGCGTCATTTGCTTTGACGACTTGTTGATCTTTTATCATACTATGGTGAGTTTTGTCACTGTGGATCTTGTTTTTAGAAAGGAAACTCATCATTCCCCACGGACGACGCCAAGCTGATGCGTCCAAAAATCGTCTACCTGTGAGTTTGACCAGCAAAACAAATGTTAGATTGCCAAGGAAACCCTTTTTGGTGGCCGAAGGCACTTCGATGCTTAAGTCAGCAACTTTGTTGGAAGAAGAAAGTAAATCTGGATAAAACTTTGTTAAAGTTGCATACTTGTGTCAAATGTTCCCTTTCTTTTATAATAGTAGTGGTTAATTCTCTTCATGACTTATGTATGTGAGGCGCAATAAAAGGAGATGTTTCTCGTAACAGTCTCCTTCTTAATGGAGATGCGTTCGTGGAGGCGTAACTCCCTCCACGACTCTCTTTTGGTGCAACATTCCTATTTTTTTTATGAGAGAACTCGTGTTGGGACTGGATTCGTGCTCTGTTTATGTTTTCTCGTTGGCGGGCCTTGTCTGGGCTTCTGTAGTTGGCTTTATTCTTTTTGGGCTTTATGAGCTGGCCCAATAGATTGGATGCTACATCCTCGTGATGGGTCTCTATGCCACGTGTATGGCCGTGATGATTGGTCTATTTTGATGTATCATCATCCACCCTAAGCACGAAAAAATGATTAACAAAATTCTAGGCTCTAAATTCTATAATCTGAGAGATAAATACCTTGGTATACCTTTGCTTCTATCCAAAAAGAAAGCCTCGGACTTTCAGTTCTTGGTGGATAAAATTACCACCAGACTTTCTTCTTGAAAAGCCAAAGTTTTATCTCAAGCTGGCATAACAGTCATGATTAAGGCTTGTTATTAATTCCATACCTATCTACACCATGCAAACTCTCCTTCTTCCTTGTTCTATCACCACTAAAATTGACTCATTGGCCAGAGATTTCTGGTTGAATGGGACAGATGACAGTAGGGCCAAACACCTCTGCATCTGGGAACACATTGGCCATCCTCGTCACTTGGGTTGTCATAATATCCCCTCTGCTAGGCATAGAAATCTTGCCTTAATGGCAAAAAACATTTGGCAGACCATCTCCAGACCAGCTAGTCCATATACCCTTCAAATCAAGGCGATTTATTTCAAGAAAATGAGCATTTTTCAGCTTGTCAAACCCCCCCCCCCCCCCCCCAACATCGATTCCTTTGCCTCGAGAAGCAACCTCATAACTTTGAATAAAATGAAACGATATCTTATTTAGCAAATCATGTCAAGCAATGAGGTTGACCTGTGGAAGGATTGCTTGATGAAACCAGGCTTGATTATGGAAAATTGTTTTTCTCAACCCGTCCCCCTTGACTCTATAAGCAATATCCCTGATTTCTTAAATCATTCCACGAGACAAGCATTGCAATGGAATCTCACCCTTATCCAATCTTTATTCCCTGGTATAACATCTTTTTTTTCTTTGTACCACCCTGTGGTAGTGTTTAGAATCTTGGTGGTGGCATATAACCTTGCCCTTCTACAAGACTCTACACAATTCTCCCCTTTCTTTACTCTTCTCATCAGATTGTTGGTGGTTTTATTCTTAGTCAAACAGCCCAAGAGAAAAGAGCTTGATAGGGAGAGTTCCTTAAAGATTTGCAAGAAGATTTTGGTGCATGTTGGGAAGGAGAAGCTTTGGCTTTGAGGATTGCAATAGTTGTAGCTGGTGAGTAGATCTACCCTTTCTTGAATGATTTAACCTATTAGATTGCATGTTTACTCTTTTTTGTGTAGATTTTGGGGTTTGCTATTTTGGGTTAAGATGGGTAACCGAGTGTCTTTCCATAATGGTAATTTTTTATTCTTTCAATATTATTGTTTTTTATTGCTTTCATTTGAAAGATGAATGTGAGAGCTTTCTATAGGTAGCTTATATGCAGAATTTGGATAAGTACTGAAGACGTTATAGGTGTTTGAAGTTGGTGTGTTGAACTGTAACTGGCTAAATTGTAAGTCTGACTTTAAAACGTGATGAACAGGGGTAAAGATCTGGTTTTATTTTTTGTTATTGAAAGCATTTAAGGATAAATCTTGCATGTTTAAAACGTAGAAGGTAAGGGCTATCCAATGGTATAAAGTTTTTCAGGTTTTGGTTGAAAAATGCGACTTGTGTGTATGATTGAAGTTACTATGTTACACTGAAACGTTATGGAAAATCTGCTATGAGGTAGAAGACGATGACATCATCATGACGTCATCTGTTTGGCCTAATTTTGACCCAACTTTGACTGATCATAGAATTTGATCCATAACTCTGTTTTTCCTACCGTTGTGACCACTGTGATAAAATTAAATTTTAGAATAAATTTATTTCACATTTTATAATATTTTAATTTTAACAATAATATGCCTCGAGATGCGTATTTCAAGTAGATGTTTATTATTGAATGTTGTGCTTACGACTAGTTAACCATATGGTTGGTGCATTATGTATAAGTTGTAGCGTGTGAAAGTTTTGTACATTTGAATGATGACCTGTCAAGATCACTTGCTCATTTCGGTATTGTTTGCAGGATTATTTTACTCGACTATTTTGGGACTGAATTGTGGTTGTTTTTGGGTATGTCTTGGAGTTTCATTTATTGTTAAATCAATTGTTGTTTGGAGGTGAATAGGGTTACAATTTATCGCCCAAACATGGATGCTTGTTGGGCTGCATGTAGGGACAAATTGGTTTATGTCGACACTCAAGTATGATTGTTTTGGGATGGGTCTGGGAACTAAAATCATGACGTTTTGGGTTTGTTGAGCAGTCTGCAACGTAATTAATTTGAGACTCTTTTACAAATTGAAACTAGGCTTTTCCAGCTAAGTATTGGGGTGGTTTCAATTGAGGTCAGGAGGGGTGTGTCAGCAGAGTTTTGGCATTGTTTCCTGCAAAGTTTGAGGTTTATTTCAATATAGTTAGGGAGGACCTTTCAATAGATTTTTGGGGTGGTTTTTGTTGGGTTGAGATGGCTGAATTACCTGAAGTTGAGTATTTGTTTAGTTAATGCAAATGATGGCTGTTTGTAGAGTCGAATTGTTAAAGTCTTGTCGCCTAAATAGTGATGTTTGTATGGCTGTTCGCAGAGTCATTTTAAGCTTGAATATGGGTTGTTATTCGACTTCCAAATTGGGTTTTTTTAGGACTGGATTTGATTGTTTTTCGACTCCCAAACCGGGTGGTTTCAAATATGATTTGAGAGCTTGTTTGATGGAATGCAAAACCGATTTTGGACTAAAGCTTTAGTGTGTTTTTCTTGAATTTATATAGTTTTGAGCGGAGATTATGATAGGTTTATTTGGGTTGTAAAAGAAAGTTTCGACTGAGTCTAAAGGTATGTTGTCGTAGTTATGATGCTATGTTGTGTTGTATGATGTTTGGTTGTCGAACCCTTCCCGTTCAGTAACTGATAACATTATTTCTTATATATTGATATAACGGTATTTATGAACATAGGAACATTTGTTTACCAATGAGATGTTGAAAAGATATGTTATAATGCCATAGAGTGTGGAAGTGTATTCTGTTAGAGAATGATCATTTGCATGGTTGCATGAATACCGAATTGGTAACATAGTTTATGATTTACTGTTTTGAACTGTGATAATCATATGAGAATGATATCATAATGAAACATGCATTCCAGGCATTTGGAAAATTTTGTGGAATATGATTATGATTGAGATTGAGTTAAGGATGTTAATGTAGACATGAATACCCTACTCCGGCGTTTGAAATGTACAGAGTGGTACAATATGGCCATAGATGCCTTGGTTTCTGACATTTGTGTAATCCGTACATAGTGAGTTGTACGGTGTCTGTCTCCAAAAGGGGAAAACTAAGCCACTATACGAGTTATGACTTGCGTGATATAGTGGAGTGCTCCTGAGGAGCAGAGCCTTATTTCCAAAAGGGAAAAACTAAGCCACTGTACGAGTCATGACTCGCGTGATACAGTGAAGTGTTCCTGAGGGGTCAGAGGAAGAGTGTGAACTTAGTCTTCTTCCAACATGCAGTTTTAAATTGTGATTTGGCTCGTGTGTCTGGTGTTTTGAGGTGAAGTATGCATTTTAGATACGACACCCCGTTTGAAATTAATAAATACTCAAAGTGGGTATTGGTACACGTATGGAGGTATGTCGGGGTAAGACACATTCGACACATGGATAGGTTCGATATGGTATTCATGGTCTGGAAATTTGTATGTAGCCAGTTCTCATAAAGGAAAACTAGCCATTGTACGAGTTTCGACTCGCGAGATAAAGTGGGGAGTTCCTGAGGACCAGGAGTGTAAAGGTGTCATGGTATGGAAATGATTTGAAAACGGCATGACATGATTTGAAATGAATGTCAAAATTTGAAACGAATGTCATGATTTGAAAATAATGTCATGGTATGAAAATGATTTGAAAATAATATGGCTTGGTTTGGAATTGATATACAGTCATTTACAAATGGTGTGTCGTGATTTGAAAATGAAATACTTTGAGTATGTGAAAGAGATTATGGAAATGTGCGTCTATTTGAAAGGAATGGTTTATTGAAAAGTTATGCATTGGTTGATCATATGATTTATTCAATATGAATCGTTGGCCATATGTTTGATGAATAAGTTGTATAGTATGATGAAAGGTAAATATGGATGTATCTTGAAATGTGGAACATGATATTTATGTCTGTGTTGTTGATTTTTAATCTGCTCATACCAGCTTTAGCTGACCCGTTTGTTTGTTTTGTGGCAAATGGGTGTACCCGTATCTGGGTGCATGTGGTGTTGTTGTTGGTAGTAGTGATGCAGGAGGAGCTAGATGATCTAGTGATTATCTTCGTGGTTATGCAGCTAAAAGATGGGTTTAACTTTCAGGTTTCCAGTTTGGTTTTGTGGAAGTTGTTATGTCATGTGTCAGTAGTTGTGACCATGGGCTAGTAAAGTAAATGACAAGGAATTAGAAGATATTAAATGGAAAAATGGTTGGTTGATGTCGCGTCTCAGTTTTTTTGAGATTTTTGGTGTCTAGAATATTGGGGCGTGACAGTATGGTATCAGAGCCGTGATTACACTAGGCAACAGTGCTTAGCTTGCCTTCGGATGTGGGATTGGGTAGAGAAGTTAGAAGTGTTAGTGTGTTGTTTGATCTTTGTGTAAACCCGAATTTTCTTTTTGAAAGTGATTACCCGTAATGGATGTTCATTGTTGATGTCTTGAGCAGAGTTGATGAAAAATTTGAAAAAGTTGTTTGATAGGTGTGTGATATCCTCTTTTAGGGTGTCGTTTGAAATATTGGTGGATATGAGTTTGTCTCGAATGAACTTTATTGTGTTGGCTATTGAAGGCATTTAGTGAATATTTCCATTGATGAGTACTCAAGAATTTTAATCTGAATCGCGGTATTTGAGGTGAACATTTGTATTGAAAGGAATATCGATAGTTCTTTTGAGGTGTGTATGATTCTCAGTTTTTGGCTAAATAGTTTTTCTTGGTGTGCTTCGACCCTCTCTGTTATATGTTGTATGTGTTGTTTGTTTTGCTGGTGATGTGTTATTGTTTGTTTGTGGTTTTGCATATTGGTTGGATTGTTCTAGCATGGTCTGGGCTTTATGCTTTTCGTTGTATGAGTTTCTTAGATGGAAGAACTGGAATGAGGGAATGTAATCAACTTTGTTTGCATGATTAGTGAAGTTATAGGCTATGAGAAATCTGAGTAGTGTAATACCCTTATTATGTACTCCCGGGGTGTAACTTGGTTGTGTCTAGTGGTGTAGTTTTGGAGCTATGTATTAGATTTGAAACGTTTGATAAAGGAATTGTTGAACTAATGCTCGGTGCATGTGAAAAATAGTAGATTGTCAATTAGTTGTCGATTTGATTGTTGACAAACTGAAGCTAAGGAGTTGTATATTGAATTATGGGAAATGACATGCTGATAAATGGTGTTTATTAATTCAGGAGATTTGGGTCTTGAAAATGTTATTTAATGGATGATATTAATATGTGTTGCGTCTGACGCATGATTTAGTAAGGAGGTGTGGGGAGTGATGCGATGAAAGGAAATAATTTTCTTTAGAGAAACTAATTTTTTTTTTATTGGTACATTCGTTATACCTTCATGGGAATTGGAGGATCGTATTTGACAATTACATCCGTATCTATTCTCGTAGCTTTCTGTCTTTTTTTTTTTCAGTTTAATCTCGAGGAAGAGATTCTTTTGAGGTGTGTATTATGTAACATCTTTTTTTTCTTTGTACCACCATGTGGTAGTATTTAGAATCTTGGTGGTGGCATATAACTTTTCCCTTCTACAAGACTTTACACAATTCTCCCCTCCCTTTACTCTTCTCATTAGATTGTGGGTTGTTTTATTCTTAGTCAAACAGCCCAAGAGAAGAGAGTTTGAGAGGGGGAGTTCCTTAAAGATTTGTTGGAAGATTTTGGTGCATGTTGGGAAGGAGAAACTTTGTGCTTTGAGGATTGCAATAGTTGTAACTGGTGAGTATATCTACCTTTCTTGAAGGATTTAACCTATTAGATTACATGTTTACTCTTTCTTTGTGTAGATTTCGGGGTGTGCTATTTTGGGTTAAGATGGGTAACCGAGTGTCTTTCCCAGTGTTGTAAAAATCGGCCTAGGCGCTAGAAGGTAGAAAACCGCCCAGATTAATGGTTGGGCGGGTTCTGGGCAGTCTGGGCGGTCTAGGCGGGTTTGGGCGATCTAGGCGGGTCTGGGCGGTCTAGGCAATTTTTTTTTTTAATAAGGCTGATTGTGTTCTTATTTTATTTTTCTTTCCTCTTTTTTAGAAATAAACTATTTAATAGTTTTTTATTTAGTATATGTCTAATTGTAGCAAAGGATGATTACTTAATGGAATTCTCAAAGGATCTGTCGATACCAATTTTACTAATGTAGATTTTACCAAACATGACTTAGGTTATTCCAGCAATTTGAAGAAAAATAAAAGAGTGGGTTTGGATATTTGTCCACAAATTCAATTTTATATAAAGTACCCATCATGACCAACTTCAGTCATTTGAGTTTTAATAAATTTTGTTCATGATTGTTAATTTTTCATGTTTTTAAATTTTGCATATGTATATTGGCATTAAATTGGATGTAATTGATAAGGTATTATGCTTAACCACTACACCAAAAATACCCATTAGCAACGGTTTTAAACCGTGGGGGTAACCCATTGTCACGGCTTAGAGCCGTGGGCTGTATAGGCGTCGCTAAATCCCCAGTACCAGCTAAAAACCGTGGCAAAAATATTAGCAACGGTTTTATCTCGAGGACGGTTGATGATTTAGCCACGGTTATAAACCGTTGCAAAAATCTTAGCCACGGTTCTAAGCCGTTGCAATAGTTTTAGAAACGGTTTTAAGCCGTGGCCAGTACTAGCCACGGTTATAAGCCGTGGCAAGGTATGGTCACGGTTTTTAGCCGTTGCAATAATTAGCCACGGTTTTAAGCCGTGGGAATTTTTTTTTTTTTTTAATTTTTTTGATCACGGTGTTAAGCCAATGCAATTCTACTGACAGTGATGCAATACAGGCAATGAAGAGAAATTACAGACTGAAGAACTTGTAATTGTAATTCTGGATTGGTGACAGTAAATGGAATGGATTGTATTCAATAAGAAAGCTAATTCGAGATAGCTAATCTCCTGTAGAGCAAATGCTCAAGTGTACAATTTTCTTACAAATAAAATGAATCCCTTTTTCTCTCTTATGCTCTCTTATTTATAGTACTACATTTATTGACAACTAATCTAACAGAAATCCTTCCTAAACAACATTACATGTAACAACATATAGCAACCTGCTCCCTTTAGTAACAACACTTGTGTTAGCAGCCTGCATTCCATTAAGCAACAACAGTATTAAAAGAAAGCTAAAAGACTGAGGGGACAAAAAACTAAGCCTTTAGTAACAACACTTGTCTTACCACTTAGTAAGCAACCTGCTCCCTTTAGTAACAGCACTTGTCTTACCACTTTTCTTGTATTCATCATTTCTCATTCAACCATATACAGGTGATAAACTAAAAATGTTCAAGAGAAGTTCCAAGACAAACCTGTGCAGTATTGAATACCACATTTTTACAGTCCGGTAGGATGCTCACAGACCACGCAGGTAAATGATATGTGTTCCCATTGAATTTCACAACTGCATCAGATTTATCATCGAGGTTGGCAAGAAAAGCAGCACATACTCCTAAATCTGTTTTGTAAACATGTGCCTGAGATGGAGAGAATTTCCAAATTAAACTATTGCTATTACTTATTCAACACTCAGTATAAATGAACTGCAATATTTGCAATATTTGAACCAATAGGAATGTTGGTTGGGTCAGTGGCTACCAATGCTTCCTCACAAAGCTTAATGGCTTTGTGCAGATCTTTTAAGTGTCCCCATTTAGGTTGTTTTACGAGTCCTGTAGCAAATGCAAAAGAATGAATTTTGAATTTATAGAGATTGACACATTCAGCAAGGGCCTGCAGAGATTACAACTACTTCAGCAACTAAGTGAAGTCTTCTCTCTTTCCTCTAGACTATTTTACCACCCCACATTTATCATATCTCACTATCTAGAACTCTTCTCCTTACACATTCGATAAGATATCTCTAGAACTATCCTTCTCTAGAGTTTTCCTAGCTCAATCTATAAATAGGCATTGGCTCATTATGTATGAGGCATCCAAGTGAGTGGAGTCTAAGTGAGGCTTGGATCATGTGTGTGTGCAAAGAGAATAGCACTTGTGTGTGTCAACAAGTGTTTGAAGTAAGAAGTGAGTTGTATGTGGTGTAAATAAAATAGGTGTGCACAAGTGTATTGTATGTAATAAGTTGTAATTGTCTTTGTTAGTAATATAAGTCAAGTGTGTTTGTAATCGATCCAACGGGCCGGAATTTTCAACTTTTTTTTGTGAAAAAGTCAAGTTTAATTATAGGTCCACTCTTCCATATGAAACTCGCTCATTCTAAATTTCCATTAACCAACTAGATCTCAAGCTTTCCCTGAACCACTATCTCGTAGAAGATACTACTTGAAGTAATATTAAACCATGATGAATACTTCACCAAATCAAAGAGGAAAAAATGGGCATCATTGTTATGAGACAGGCCTTTCAGTCTTGAGCAAAATGAAAATATGCATCTAATAGACTTGTAAACCAGACACCGTGACGATTTGTCTATTTGAATATCCATGAATAAGAAAAAAAATGTACCATGGGAACATAGTCGTGTGTGAGTAGTATGTTGCTTGGCCCCAAGTCCCTATGAATTATAGGAGATCCGCGACACTCTTCATGTAGAAAACGCAATCCTTTAGCTATTCCCATGGCAATAGCCCGTCTTCTGTGCCACTCGAGAACAGTAGCAGATTTACCTGGAAATATCTCACACAAATGAGCTCTAGTAAAGCCCAATGAAAGTGAGTATTGGCTATTAGACATGAAGAAATAATGTGGTTCCAGAATACCCAATATAGAGGAAAGAAACTCAGCCTCATTCAGATTTACAACTTACCGAACAAATGCCAATCGAGAGAATTGTTGCAAATATACTCGTAAACCAAAATTTTGTGATTCTCATGGATGCAGTAGCCCAGCAGCATGACGATATTCTTGTGACGTGTAAGGCTTAAGACATACACCTCAGAAGAGAATTCAGTAGCTCCTTGTGTGCTTCCTTTCATTTGTACTTTGGCTGCAATAACATGTCCATCTTTAAGACAGCCTCTATATACGTGTCCATACCCACCTTCTCCTACTAACTGGTCCTTTGAAAAGTCAGATGTTGCAGCTTGAATCTCTGTATATTTGAACCTTATGGCTTCCTTGATAGACAATATAGTTCTCATCCCACAACCAGCACAAAGAACAGGTGCATCTGAAGACTGTTTTTGCTTTGGGGGGTTATGAGGACAACTAGGATTGTTTTCACCTCTAGAATGATGTTCTGTTAAGAAGAATACACGATTCAATAACAGGAATGCTAATCAAGGATGGGTGAATATGAAATTTATTTCACATAAAAACCAGTTAAATGACTTGCATAATAAAAATTCTATTCAGTACTATAGCATAATTTTGGGGAAAAAAAGGAAACAATCATGATATAGATCAACATAATAGAAAAATCAAATAAGTGAAGCGTCCCCTCATGGTTCATATGGAATGAACCACTTTTGTCAAGGGCAATCAAGAACGATGAGAATTGTCTTCTATTTCTCCATTTTCTTTACTGTTTCACAATCCATAGATTTCAGATGGATTTATTGAGAATAAAATATCATTTTACGGACAAGCTATCTAGAATTAGTGCAACCTTGCAGGGTATCTGTTTGGCGTAAAACTTCAGATATTTTCTTAGCTGCCTGTAAATAAATGCTAGTTAATAATCAATCAATGATGAATAAATTTATAAAAGAAGCCAACTGGCAGATAAAGGTGGTGGCACTAGTATCTACATATCTAAGAAAAACATGAAGTTGATATTCTTGAAAGGAGTTTAATGCTGATAAATTCACTGCTTAACTTGCATTCACCATAATAATACAATTGGAAATTTATTTAAATACAAGTGAAAGAAAGAGATTTTAGTAGATGAAACCGTATAATATGAATATAGCTACAACAGTGAGATGATAAAAACTGTGTGCTGATAATAGATGGAATTTGAGGTCAGGACATTGCATTAATGGGAAATGGTACCTATCAAGAACAACGCAGGTTGCTTTACAAGCTAAGGCCTCTTGTAAAATGACCTTCTTCATTGGCATCCCTGCAGTAACTTTCACGTCGATGCTTACCTAAATCATAGAAGAAAACGAAAGCCAAACAAAAATTAGTAAACATACAAGAAATGATAAGTATACTACTAGCTACTACTAATAATATGCAAAAGATGAAAACCAAGATCATAGGAGATCTTTTTACCATTAAATTGTTATTGAAGAGCATATCTCTAAATTCTTTTTCCTTTAGTTATCTTCTTATATGTTTTCCAAACAATTTAGTTATTTATTTTATCTTGCAATTTGCAGGTTATTGAGAGGCTGTTGTAACATTCAACCGTGTTGGTTTTATAGAGTTTCTTCTTGACTCGCTTTTGAATTTTTTGAGTGGTGCCAGATTCCTTTGTTGACATTTGCTCCTCATGGAGGAAGAGTTCCACTCTTAACTTGCCTGGCGGCTAGCATAGAATCTTGTTCTGCCTAGAAAACTTTGGGGAAATGTCTCTCACCTGAGTACATAATGTACTTTTCTTTTCATGAGTATTTAGAAGAAAAAGAAGTGTGCTCTTAGACTTGATTAAGGTTTACACCTTGAAAAACTAAAATATCTTAGACAAAGGGACTCATTCTCCATGGGATTAGCTAGGAAGTCAATTGGCACCCAGCTATAAAAGTGTCGTTGGACATGGAGTGTACGAGTACACCTCTCTTTGTAGATGTTTTAAGTGGTATGAGGATCACGAGATATCCTTGAACATGACAAACAATTTTTTTTCCAAACCAAATAATTGAAAAGTGCAATGGATATGCAACACTAGTACAAAGACTAAGAAGGCATGTTAAATAGTCGTAACTTGAAGAGCAAAATTGTGTGATGTGCATGCCTTTGGTAAGTAGAAACGTAAGCAGGAAATGATATGCAAAGTGCCAGCTGGTATTATTACCTTTTCCTCATTGCACTGTTGAGCACTTTGTATAAGCATGTTTGCAAACATATCAACTTTCTTGGAGACTTCTTCTTCAATTGTGCGAGCATTTGTCCCAAAAATATAATCGCTGCATATTTTTGTGTGGTAACCCACTGAGTCAAAACATATAAGACTGTTGTTAGAAGTTAGAACTAAACAAGTAACGGGATGATTGTTCCATTCATGGTTTTTGCTCTTAGTTCTACATAATTATATTGCATATTGCATCAAATTAAAATATATTCTTTAACAACATTACCTCCTAAGAAGTTTAGAAAAGTTTTCACTTTTTGTTTTGCAAGGCAGGTCATGTGGAAGAACATGGATCAGAAGAAAAAAAAAACTAACAGCAGAAGAAAAACAAAGCAACAGAGTGCATCAGGACAGACCACTCTGTCAAAACATAGCGTGTTGTCCAGTGTATTGCAGCACCGAAAAAAACTAGACAGTGCAGCTCCAATTCTTGGCAGACCAACCCTGCAAGCAAACTTCGCTGCTCCGAGTCCACGACACTTCAAGTTAATGTCAAAACCCTGCATATTAACATCAAAACGACACACAAGAGAACATAACACAAGCTTGATCAATCTCTTACTGCAACACCCACACACAAAAACAGAGCAAATCAATGAAACCCAATACAAGAAAACAACTCATTTTTATCCAAACATATAACATAACACAAGCTTACCATCTGTGTGCTTAAAGTTTTTAGATTATAACGATAATCAACAAAATTGCTTCTCAGAAACTAAATTTAGTCATACAATTGTATTAATAGAAATGTCTTGAAAACAAATAGTAGTTAAACTACACATCAACAGCATTGGTACTGCGTTAACAATGGTAAACCTTTCTTCAATAGTTTCGGTACTCAATAGCATTGGTACTCCATTAAAACTTCTTTCATGTATACATTTATAACAAGAGAAACCCATTTCAACTTCTATTGATATACAAGACTTGCGTCAAAAGAGAAATCTATTTCAACTTCTTCTGACCCTATAAGACTACATCAAAAGAGAAACCCATTTCAACTTCTTCTGACCTATAGTACTAATTTGGATTTTTCATGTATAAGATGTGAACAACAACAGAAAACACTCATTTGAACTTCTTTCAATAAAAAAGAGAGATACCCATTGATCTACAGATCATAGGAGAGATGCCCACTGAAATTTTTTTAGAATTTGATAAAATCACAAATAAAAAATAAAAAAACACCATTTGAAGTGTTTTGATCTATGAAATCACAACCAATAAAGAGCTAGAGAAGAATCTTAACATACCTTGGTGGCTAGAGCTAGTATCTAAGCTTCTAGGGGGAGTAGTATTAGAAGTTGAAGTATGTGAATTTGTAGTCTGAGCCAGTTTAGGTTTCTTAACAGCTGAAGAAGACCCAGAAGAACCAGCAGCAACAGTGGTGGTAGTACATAGCTGACGTTCACAACGCCGAGCCGCAGGGACCCATGTGCTTTTCACGTGAGTAGCACAATCAAACCCACGGCTCTTGCAGCAAGTCCTACATCTCCTATGAGTACAATCCTTCTTTGCTTGGTTCCCGCAATCTTGGCATGTCATCGCTGCTGTTTGTACCACCACTACTCCTCCAGTACCACCACCACCACCACCACCAACCCCAACCCCGCCAGTTAGAAAATTCATATAAGTGGCTGTGTGATCAGACCATAACAAAAGAAAACTGGATAGGATAGTATGCCTGCAAAACCACAATGCTGCTGAACAAGTGGTGGGTCTAACTGAGTTTGCAAAGGAGAGACCCCATTATCATTACCTACCCTAGCATTATGCTCATCATTCACTTCACCAGAGGACATGGCAACAGATTGTGGCTCCTTGCAAACATAAAATGAACATTCAAGGATGAAGTTTCAAAGTAATAAGGAGCAGGATGTTAAAGCTTAAAACTAGTGCAGAAAGCACTGAAATAATTTACAAGGTATGGAGGGATGCGGGACAGACAATAGAGATCCATTCCTTACAGTCAAATTAATCAAGAATCCTTCATTTGGATTATCAATATTCAAAACATTGGAAGAAGAATGACACTTGAAAAAATGGAGATACATGAAAACTCAAAGAATAAACAAAACAATAAGAATCGAAGATAAGATAATTAAGTCAACAAAAAGTGGCATATAATTCAGTTAATGACATAACTTGAATATAAATGGATGCAGGTAAAAGCATATTAAAAAAAAAGTTTTCATCGCCATGTTAAAGGCTTGTTATGCTATCAAAGCCCAATTGTTGAAAACAAATGTAACACAAGGAAGTATAATGAGCACTCGAAAGCTAACAGTATGCAATAAACAATACCTTCTCCCCATAAAGGACCTAGAAAAATTTAGATATTCAAATTCCAAAGATAACGACTCCTAAAAGTCAAACTGGCAACAAGAAACAACAATGAGAGCTAGAACAGAATGACATACTAACCTCAACAGTTCTTGATTTTTCTTGCCACGTGTAAATAGGAAAGGAAACAAACTGTGAGTAGTTCTTCACTAAACCTTGAATCCTGGCAGGCTCAGAGAATTCATACTTGTCATCAGGCTACAAGAGCAAAAGGTAGAGTTTCAATGGTTGTTGAGACAAATTTTAGTTCATCAATGAGCAAGAAAGCAACAATGATACATACTCTTAGATGAAGGGTAATTTGTGTTCCCCGGGGGAGTTGCTTTTGAGGATCAGTTTCTTCCTTAATCAAGTATGAGCTACTGTCTGCTACAGATTCTCAGACATACTGCTTATCTGACTTTGGACTCTTTGTTGACACTGTTACCTACACCAAGTTCAATAACAAAAACATATTTCAATCAATCAATATGTGAATCATAAAGTCAATAAAATATAATCTGCTATAGTGCTATATGTAAAGCAAGACATGATAAGTCTAATTTGCAAAAATTGAGAACATACCTTTTCAGCAACAAGAAATGTACTGTTAATTATCATCAAATATCTTTAGAACTACCTTCCTGTTTTGCCTGTAAGCCATTTGACCTGTCAACTCTTGTCCATTTTTAGTCACAAAAACCTGCCAATTAGATAAACAAGTTAGAATAAAGTACCTGATATATTTTCTTGTATAAATCTATAAAAGACAGATAGGCTTGCAATAGTCAAAGTACCTGCTGCTTGTTAGCTTGGGGAGCCTGCTGCTGATTTGGGTTATGGTTTGACTGCTGAATTAGATGCAACTGTTGTTGCAGCTGAGAGAATGCTTGTTGAGATGACTGAAAGCTCGCTTGTAGAGCTTGTGTCTGTTGAGATAGAACTTGAGCTAACTGTTGAGATTGTTGCTGACCACCAGGAGTAGGCTGATGTTGGTTTGCATTAGTATGTACACCTTGTCGTTGCAAGTTTGGAGTGATCAGCTGTGCTGAACTTGTCCAGTCATACCAAACGATTGTTGACCTGGTAGTTGTTGACTGAAGGAAGACTGACTAGTGGAACGTGCTAGTAGAACGACTCACTCTCCAAATGGCAACCCATGCAGAACAAATATCCACATCGTGATGTTCATTACTCTCACATATATTTCTGCACCAAAAAGATCATATTCAGACATAATATAGAAGCATATATAAGTTAACTACATATGTAGAGTGATCGTGACACTGCTGATATTATTACTATATGCAATTTGCTAAATAATTATGTGAACGACTTTGCATATTCTTTCAACAAGATGAACTCCAAAACTGCTCATCAGAGAATAACATTTTGTACATTTTTCATTTTTCTTCAAGTTAAACAACAAATTATTGAAAGCCTGTAGGAAACACATACAAATATCCATTTTTTCAAATACAAAAGGACAAGACTATTTTCATGTTGATAAAAACTTCCAACCAAATTCCATAAGACTATTTTCATTGTTAAGGTGTCAGTATGAATCTCTACTCTAGTTAAGGAAATACAACTAACATAGATGTAAGACATGTGGCATATAATATCACGGGTCCAGGGTTGATACCCGCCTACAAGATATTACATCTGAGATCGAAAAACATAGAACAAAGGTAAACAAATTTCTACTTGAGAAATCCAAAAATATGAGATACTAGCTAAGTGTCACAATAATCCCTGGTCAAGATTTAGAAGAAAACTCTAGATAAAAGCACTATCACCTGCCACTGTCCATCATGGAACTGTAAAATAGGGTTGAATGAATACCTTTCTTTCACTCTCCTCTTGATAGTAACGTTCTTTTGGAATGTAAACTCCACTTTTCTCCCGCGCATCATAAACCTCTTCAAAAAAGAAGCCAATTATTTACAACTAAATATGCTATGTCAAAAGAAAAGCATATGAGTAATCAGACTGCAGAACAGGAAGCATACACTACCTGCTTTAAGCCGATCAATTTCTCCGTAAAGGTCCTTGATAAGAGTTGATTTCATCATCTTTTGATTTACCTGGAAATAATACGTAAAAGAAAAAAAAATAGTTAACTGAGATTGAAATAAATCAGAACAGGTTCTAGAACAATTGTCGAAAATATAGGATCCATTGCAAAATATAATGCGGGCATCAATGACAGCTAATAGTTATTTTTCACAATTCCTTGTACACCACACCATCATGTCAAACAAGACTTCATTTCTGAAGAATGAAGTGTGCACAAACTTCAAGTAACATAAACACTCACACAAATTTAACATTTTAACCATCTAATCTTGAGACATCTTCTAATTATAAATTATCATACAGATTAATGAGAATGAGAAAATACAATTAAAACATTAACGTTTTTGGTAAATTTAAGTACACGTTAGATCATGATATTGATTATGCACAAGCAAGTGCTGACAATGTATCCCCTTTTCGCTCCTCTATGGCAGCTACAAGCAGCCGTACTTGTTCAAGTGATATTTTGAAGGACGATTGGGCTTTGTTGAAACAAGCAATGGTAACAATGTTCCCGTCCAAGTACAAAAACACAAGATCAAAGATTTCAGAGCCCAAGACAATGGTTGGTTCAGGGATGCGAAGGAACTGATCTATTTTTGTGGAAAGTGAAGAAACATTTTGGTGTCATCTCAATGGAGGAAGAGAAAGACAAGGTTCTTTCAATTATGATGCATCTTACCAACATGATCACACTCGATAAAATTATGTTTGACATTTTTTTCAAGCTAATACCAATTGTTCAGCACTTCAATAATTCAACAAAGCATATAGACAGGAACAAAATAAGAACCACCACATGATAATTTCATAAAATCGTTTCCTATTGTAGACATAAATGAAACTATGAACAACTGAGAAATAATTATCAGCTCCAACAATTAAAAACCCACCTCTCTTGATCAATCGCAGACCTAATCCTGGGTTGACCATCGGGGGAGTTTACTTCTTGCTTTACGAACCCGAATCTGTCCACTTGTCTCACAGGTGGAACTGATCCAGGTTCAAATTCATCCACCCTTTTCCTCTCCATTCTACTATCTCAATTGAACCCTTCCAGTCCAAAATCAGAGTGCTAACCAATCATTGTTGGTCTTAAACAAGGTGATCAAGCTCTGGAACACATAAAAACGTGAGTGTTAAGGTAAATTAAATCAGATTTCCACAGTAATACTAATAACATAACAAACGTATAGCAATAGACTGTTTGAAATATAGTTAAAATCCCCCACATTTTTAAAAGATTGCTCGCCACTCGAGTATTGTAGTATCCTTCAAGTAAATCACAAATTCAAACTAACAGGTGATAGTAAAAAGGCATGGCTGGCCCAAGCTTCTATAAGATCAGAATGACCTTCTGAATTGAACAAACAAGACCAGCATTTGAACAAAATAATTTTGTGAAAATCCAATACCTGTAATAGAATATGCTCTCAATGAGTCTATAAAAGACAAAGTGTCAGCACCGTTCCTGAGTGCATCAGTAAACACCCAATCTAGATATAGAAACCATTATATATTGTCTTCAAGATTTGGTCGACCTTCAATTATCTGAAACATTGAGCTGTCATCTCAGTACAGATTGGGTATAAGCCCAAAACTAAGAAAACAAGAATAGGAGAGTGGATTGAGAGCAAGCACCGGAGATCGAATTGTACAATGCAATTTGACTTATATGGTGAAGATGTAAATAAAAACCCCTAAGAAAAAGTGATGATTCATTCATATGAAGCCAAACAGCCATAGTACAAACACAAACAACAAGAATTCAACAGTGGCATGTAAACAAGAAGAAAAACAAACCACAATTAATGATGAAAAGAAAAGGAACAACACTTTGATAAAACAAAAAACAACCCAATTAAGGAATACAGAGCCAACTCAACCAAACAGGCCGGTTGAGAAACTATTAACAAAAATAAAACTAAACCCACGAATTAGTTTCGACAGAAAAACAAACCCATTTCTTGCTGTGATCATTTGGTTGATTTTGTGATTGATTAGAAAGATACCCAATGGTTGATAATGATCATGAGTGAAAGAGAAACTGAGATTTGGAAGAATGGGCCAACCTGGGGTTCCGAGTTCCAACGCGATTATTACTAGCTGAAGGGGGTGAGATGCTTAGATGCTTCTTCTACTTGTGATTTGGACAGAGAGAAAAAGAAATCGACTGGAAAGAAGAAATTGACAATGGAGTTCCAATTTCATGTTCTTCTTCAGTTCGGTTCTCTCAAGATCTAAAGAAGAAGAAGGAGATCTTACCTTCTCAAACTTTCTTCTTTTTCTTCTTCTTCTTCTTCTTCTTCTTCTTCTTCTTCTTCTTCTTCTTCTTCTATCGTCCTCTCCTTCTTTCGTCCTTCTTCTTCTCTGCTTCGAGAATCCGTGCTTGTGAAGAGGAGGTGTGGAGAGAGTGAGAACCTATTTCTCTCCAAATTTTTTCGCCAAAGCGCGAAACTACTCCCTCCAAAACGCGAAAGTGTAAATATGATAGCTACGGTTTTAAACCGTTGGCAATTTTAGCCACGGTTATAAACCGTTGGCAGTTATAGCCACGGTTTAAAACCGTGGCAACCCTTTTGGTGTAATTTTTTTAGCCACGGTTATAAACCGTTGGCCGTTATAGC
The DNA here is from genome assembly GCA_963556465.1 of Berberis vulgaris. Taxonomy (NCBI): domain Eukaryota; kingdom Viridiplantae; phylum Streptophyta; class Magnoliopsida; order Ranunculales; family Berberidaceae; genus Berberis; species Berberis vulgaris. Next base: position 48,984,579 of record OY747136.1, read on the forward strand.
CACGATTTTTAGCCGTGGCAAATAAACCAACGGTTTAAAACCGTGGCCACCTCCCCGTAGCTAAACATGCCTTTTGGTGTAGTGAACTTTTGTAAATTATTAAAGTTATAATACAAAACATAAGACCGCCTAGGCCCCTGGGCTCTAGGCACCTGCTCGCCGCCCGCCCAGCGCCTAGCGCTTTTTAGAACACTGGTCTTTCCATATGATATTTTTCGATTCTGTCTATATTTTTGTTTTTTATTGCTTTCATTTGAAAGATGAATGTGAGAGCTTTATATATGTAGTTTATATGCAGAATTTGGATAAGTATTGAAGAAGTTATAGGTGTTTGAAGTTGGTGTGTTGAACTGTAACTTGCTAAAATTGTAAGTCTGACTTTAAAACGTGATGAACAGAGGGTAGGATCTGGTTTTATTTTCTGTTATTGAAAGCACTTAAGGATAAATCTTGCATGTTTAAAAAGTAGAAGGTAAGGGCTTTAAAATGGTATAACGTTTTCAGGTTTTGGTTGAAAAATGCGACTTGTGTGTATGATTGAAGTTACTATGTTACACTGAAACGTTCTGGAAAATCTGCTCTGAGGTAGAAGATGATAACGCCATGCTGACGTCATCTGTTTGACCCTACTTTGACTGATCATAGAATTTGATCCATAACTCTGTTTTTACTACCGTTTTCACCGTTGTGACCATTGTGATAAAATTAAATTTTAGAATTAATTTATTTCACATTTTATAATATTTTAATTTTGGCAATAATATGCCTCGAGATGCGTGTTTCAAGTAGATGTTTATTATTGAATGTTGTGCATACGACTAGTTAACCATATGGTTGGTGCACTATGTATAAGTTGTAGATTGTGAAATTATGTACATTTGAATAATGACCAGTCAGGATCACTTGCTCATTTCGGTATTGTTTGCAGGATTATTTATTCGAATGTTTTGGGACTGAATTGTGGTTTTTTTGGGTATGTCTTTGAGTTTCATTTATGGTTAAATCAATTGTTGTTTAGAGGTGAATAGGGTTACAATTTATCGCCCAAACATGGATGTTTGTTGGGCTGCATGTAGGGACAAATTGGTTTATGTCGGCACTCAAATATGATTGTTTTGGGATGGGTGTGGGAACTGAAATCATGACGTTTTGGGTTTGTTGAGCAGTCTGCAATATAATTAATTTAAGACTCTTTTACAGATTGAAACTAGGCTTTTCCAGCTAAGTATTGGGGTGGTTTCAATTGAGGTAAGGAGGGGTGTATCAGCAGAGTTTTGGCATTATTTCCAGCAAAGTTTGAGGTTTATTTCAATATAGTTAGGGAGGACCTTTCAGCAGATTTTTGGGGTGGTTTTTGTTGGGTTGAGATGGTTGAATTACCTGAAGTTTAGTATTTGTTTAGTTAATGCAAATGATGGTTGCTTGTAGCATGGAATTGTTGAAGTCTTGCCGCCTAAATAGTGATGTTTGTATGGCTGTTCGCGAAGTCGTTTTAAGCTTGAATATGGGTTATTATTCGACTTCCAAATAGATTTTTTTTAGGACTGGATTTTATTGTTTTTCGACTCCCAAATCGGGTTGTTTCAAATATGATTTGAGAGCTTGTTTGATGGAATGCATAACCGATTTTGGACTGAAGCTTTAGTGTGTTTTTCTTGAATTTATATAGTTTTGAGCGGAGATTATGATAGGTTTATTTGGGTTGTAGAAGAAAGTTTCGACTGAGTCTAAAGGTATGTTGTCGTAGTTATGATGCTATGTTGTGTTGTATGATGTGTGGTTGTCGAACCCTTCCCGTTCAGTAACTGATAACATTGTTTCTTATATATTGATATAACGGTATTTATGAACATATGAGCATTTGTTTACCAATAAGATGTTGAAAAGATATGTTATAATGCCATAGAGTGTATTGTGTTAGAGAATGATCATTTGCATGGTTGCATGAATACCGAATTGGTAACATAGTTTATGATTTACTGTTTTGAATTGTGATAATCATATGAGAATGATATCATAATGAAACATGCATTCCAGGTATTTGGAAAATTATGTGGAATATGATTATGATTGAGATTGAGTTAGGGATGTTAATGTAGACATGAATACCCTACTCTGGCGTTTAAATGTACAAAGTGGTACATATGGCCATAAATACCTTGGCTTCTGACATTTGTGTAATCCGTACATAGTGAGTTGTACGGTGTCTGTCTCCAAAACAGGAAAACTAAGCCACTATACGAGTTATGACTCGCGTGATATAGTGGAGTGTTCCTGAGGAACAGAGCCTGATTTCCAAAAGGGAAAAACTAAGCCACTGTACGAGTCATGACTCGCATGATACAGTGGAGTGTTCCTGAGGAGTCAGAGGAAGAGTGTGAACTTAGTTCTCTTTCAACGCGCAGTTTTAACTTGTGATTTGGCCAGTGTGTCCAGTGTTTTGAGGTGAAGTATGCATTTTAGATACGACACCCGTTTGAAATGCATACATACTCAAAGTGGGTATTGGTACACGTATGGAGGTGTGTCGGGGTGAGACACATTCGGCACATGGATAGGTGCGATAGGGTATTCATGGTCTGGAAATTTGTATGTAGCCAGTTCTCCAAAAGGAAAACTAGCCATTGTACGAGTTTCGACTCGCGTGATACAGTGGGGAGTTCCTGAGGACCAGGAGTGTAAAGGTGTCATGGTATGGAAATGATTTGATGGCATGACATGATTTGAAATGAATGTCAAGATTTGAAACGAATGCCATGATTTGAAAATAATGTCATGGTATGAAAATGATTTGAAAACAATATTGCTTGGTTTGGAAATGATATACAGTAATTTACAAATGGTGTGTCGTGATTTGAAAATGAAATACTTTGAGTATGTGAAAGAGATTATGAAAATGCGCATCTATTTGAAGGGAATGGTTTATTGAAAAGTTATGCATTGGTTGATCATATGATTTGTGCAATATGAATTGTTGGCCATACGTTGGATGAATAAGTTGTATATTATGATGAAAGGTAAATATGGATGTATCTTGAAATGTGGAACATGATATTGATGTCTGTGTTGTTGATTTTTAATCAGCTCATACCAGCTTTAGCTGACCCGTTTGTTTGTTTTGTGGCAAATGGGTGTACCCGTATCTGGGTGCAGGTGGTGGTGTTTGTTGGTAGTAGTGATGCAGGAGGAGCCAAATGATCTAGTGATTATCTTCGTGGTTATGCAGCTAAAAGATGGGTTTAACTTTCAGGTTTCCAGTTTGGTTTAGTGGAATTTGTTATGTCATGTGTTAGTAGTTGTGACCATGGGCTAGTAAAGTAAATGACAAGGAATTGGAAGATATTAAATGGAAAGGAAAGGAAAAATGGTTGGTTGATGTCGCGTCTAAGTTTTTTTGAGATTTTTGGTGTCTAGAAAATTGGGGCATGACACCTGGCCTAGTGTCCAAGAATATTATGGATATCGTCACTCGTCCCTCGCTCTCCCTAGATATTCTCATTTGAAAATTTGATAAGAAGAGAATCTTTTCGGTTAAAACTGCAACCTTCTCGAAGCTCTTGAGACTTCCACCTCTTTCTCGTCCCTCACCACACCTCAACTCCACACTAAAATTGCTCACGATTTGTGGCATGTTAAAGCCCCTACCAATGCTATTTTCCTACTCTGGAAAGTCTATCAAAATCTATTGCCTACTATGACCAACCTGGCTAGGATTCATGTGCCTTTAGATGATTGTTGTGTTTTTTGCCAACATCAGAATGAAGAGGTCACTCATCTATTATTTCTGTGCCCAATGATTGTACGACTCTGGCACTTGTCCCCTCTTCCGATCAATTGGGCTAGGGCCAACATCACTGAGCCTTCATCCCCCAGATTTTATAACTTCACGTGGGAGGCTACATCAGCTCACCCCCAACTTAAGGATGAAATGTTATCCCAATTCACGGCTGTCCTCCACACCATTTGGCACCTTCGCAATAGCATCAATTTCCAATATCTCAAGTTCTCTACACATCAATTTCTGGTAACGATTCATCATACCTAGTCCACCTAGAAGAAACAATGGTTTCTACCTCCTATCATTGATTGATGAATTACTGAGCCAATCTCTTTACATGATGTTCTTGATTTTGCGGTCAAGGATTCTCATTCTCATTCTCGTCAACTACCCACCATGTCATCCAGGAACCCTCTCCTGGACCAATCACTGATACTCAAGCCTCCAGATTTCAGTTAAATTCGATTCAACTTCAGATTGTCAAAACCCACCGCATGAATTCTCTTTTCCAGAAACCCTGAACTATTTCCCTCAGTGCTGGTCCAGAACATGATTATGGTAACTTATGATGGTAGCTTTTTTGTCTCTTCTCAGCAGGGTGCAATTGGTATTCCTGCCGTCAATGCGCTTGGCAGAGTTCGTGCATGGATTGCGAGTGCTATACCAGGGCGGGTCTTTGATAGTACCATGGCAAAGTGACTTGTGGCGGAAGCGACCCTTCTACTTATCCAAGCTCGCCATTGGCAAACGAGTTTTCTCCTTGGGGACTCTGGTACTCTCAATACAATCCTACAGACAAGCATTGTGGGCAGACAACATGATCTTTGTTGGAGGTGGCAACCTATAATTTGTAATACTAAGGCACTCATTTCTCTTCATTCTCACAGGTTTTGTAATTTTATTCCTCGGGGCCTCCATCACGAAGCACAAGAGTTGGCTACTTATGTTGGATAGATTTATTGTAACTGTATTTAGTATTTAATATTATTAGCACTATGCTTTAAAAAAAACTGTACTTTTCTTCTGAAAGGTCCAAAATGCCTTTCCTTATTCTCAATCTCTCATTGTTGAATAAGGGTGTTTTGGTCAATTTCTTGACCATTGAGAAGTTAGAAAAGCTAACGGTTCATTAGATCCAATGACTGAAATAACCTCATTATATGTTAAAATTACAATAATATTAATTGTATGTAATATACCAGGTATTCATGCAAAGGGCATTACACTACTTTCATTGATCGTGAGACAACCTCTTTTAGAAGTAGAGATCTCTACTATTACAAATATAGAGCCTCAAATGAATAGTGTTGGTGTCTTTGACACCACTTTCTGGAATGCTCAAAAAGTCCCCAACAATAAGTGATAATTACAACAAAATCATCTAGAAGGAAAAAAAGAAGGTATATGAGCATTTTTGGTAAGAGGAGCATTAAACATAGCTTCCGAAATCGGTCTATTCACATATACCCCATAGAAAATAAACAAATTGTTAAGAAGTCCTCAAACATAACTTTTTGTAACCATTCAAGTATTTAGTATTATAAATTCCTCTAATTTTTTAAAATTAAGAAATATCATCAAATAAAATTTGCTAATTATGAAAATTTACAAATTAAAACTATTCGTGTTATTACGCTTTTACTTTAATACAATTTAAATTGTACATGTGTGCAAGCGATATTTTAATTTTGTACAAATTGATGAATTTTTCACCATTTGAGACACTCAAATATACACACAGGGTACACACGCACATTTGAAACACTCATGCAATGAATGTGTAACCTTGTTTTAACAAATTACGTAAAAAAAAATTTAGTATGCACGACGCGTGGTTCAACACTAGTTTTATGTAAGGAACACATGTCGTGCACATGAACTGTTTGGACACCCCCAACATATGGATATTAAGGGACTGACCATTGTCCTTTAAACAAAGTTCCATTCCAACAAACTACTTCTTTTAAACTCGTACTTTTTCATTGACTTAAAGAAAGTTTCTATTTATTATTCTTTTGCTCTTGTTAAAATAATATAGATATACACATGTAGTAGCCTCGTGTCTATGCATGTTTGCTGTGTTGCTTGGTATGATGTGAAATTTTTTGAGAATATAAGACCTGGATATTTCTTATCTGAAATTGTATTAAAAAATATTATTTCATTTACCAAATTGTAATTTTTGAAATTCACTTAATGCTATTAGTTTTTAATCTCGGGATGAGATTACTTTCAAGGTGTGTGTAATAAGACTTTATCGCTAGAGTATTATTTTTTTTTTGCGTTCAACATTGTAGTAAATGTTATAGTTGTTGTTAATTGTTAAATTGTGTTATGTTGTTGAATTTTCACATCTTGAATTTGGAGGAAACAAATAATCCTATGTGGATATAAGGATTTTGTTTTCTCGAAAATCGGGCGTGATAGTTTGGTATCAGAGCATTTGGTTAGCTTAGGCTGGGGTAGAATCTAGGTGATCCTCGAAATGTGAATATGGATGAGTAAGAGTGTAAAGGTCCAAAGATAAAGTGACAAGGGTGAATCTTGAATCTTCAATAATGTCTTTCTTTTCGTTGAATCAAGTGAAGAGATTCCTTTGACTAATGTGTACGAGATCAATCATATCTTATTTTTAATGCCAGTAATGGGTGATATTATTTTGTTTAGTTTTTCCTTTTATTATGTTGTTATCCTAAGTGTTTTATTAGCCTTTGCATTGAATCTAGGGATGAGATTATTTTTTAGGTGTATATATTGAAACACTCGTACCTTTTCAATGACCTTAATAAAGTTTCAATTTATTATTCATGCATTCTTGTTAAAATAATATAGGTACACACTGTAGTAGCCTCATGTCTGCGCATCTATGACGTATTGCTTTGTATGATGTGGAATTTCTCTAAGAATGTAAGGCCTGGATATTTCTCATATGAAGTTGTATTTTAAAAAAAATTTCTTATTTTGTTTACCAAATTGTATTTTCTGAAATTCACTTAATGCTCTTACTTTTCAAATCTCGAGACTAGATTCCTTTCAAGACATGTATAATATAACGATCTCATTTTTCTAGAAGGCAACGACTACCTCACACCACCAATTCCTCTCTCTCACACCATTTTACTCTCCCACACCACCTACTTACTTTCTCACACCACCATACTCTTTCACACCACCTATATAAACAAAAACCTCCATTTTTTCCCCTCACCATTCAAATCTCCAATGGTTCCTCCCTCCCTTCCCATTCAAAATTTCTCCCCACACTCAAATCTCTTGCAAATCTCATCCCTCTCTCTCAAAAACTCTCAAAATCTCCTTAAAGTTGAAACACTTAAACCCAAATTCAATAAATATGCATAACTTAACATAACAGACAAATCCAAACTCAAATCGAAAAAATGAAAAATAGGGTAATATTCAAACCAATTTAAACCCTCAATTGAGACTGATTCTCAAGCTTATCAAAATATGAACGTTGTAGTATTCTGAGTTATCTAACAAACAACTTGAATCACTTGTAAATGTTTTGACACTTGTAAATGTTTTGAAATGAGTACGTTATGGTCATTTTACTAAAGTCGCGCAAATCTGTTCGAAAAATAAAAACGGGATAGTGTTCTTGACTTTCTGCCAACTTATGTGCCCAATCGAGACCGATTCTTAAGTTGATCCAAACACAAAAGTTGTAGTACTCTTAGTTATCTAATAAACACAACTTGAATAACTTGAAAATATTTTGAACTAGGCAAGTTATGGTTGTTTTAGTAACATCGCGCAGAATAGAAAAAAATTTTGTTGACATAGTGTATTGCAAGGTATCCCAAATACCTCAGTGTCGCATTGCACTCTACGAACATAATATTTTTTCTGTTCTGCGAGACTTTACTAAAACGATCATCACTTTCTCATTTCAAAACATTTTCAAGTGATTAAAATTGTGTTTATTAGATAACTGAGAGTACTGCAAATGTTGTGTTTTGATTAACTTGATAATCGATCTCGATCGAGCACATAAGTTGGCCGAAAGTCAAGAACAATATCCCGTTTTTATTTTTTGGACAGATTTGCGCGACTTTAGTAAAATGACCATAACTTGCTCATTTCAAAAAAATTTCAAGTGATTCAAGTTGTGTTATTATATAACTCAGAGTAATAAAACTTTCATGTTTCGATGAGCTTGAGAATCAGTCTCAATTGGTGGTTTAAATTGGTATGAAAGTTACTCTATTTTTCATTTTTTCAGTTTGAGTTTGGATTTGTCTGTTATGTTAAGTTATGCATTTGGGTTTAAGGGTTTCAACTTTAAGGGGATTTTGAAATTTTTCGAGGGAGAGGGAAGAGATTTGAGTGTGAGGAGAGATTTCGAATGGGGGTGGGAGAAAGGAACCATTGTAGATTTGAATGGTGAGGGGAAAAAAAGGCGGTTTTTGTTTATATAGGTGGTATGAGAAAGTAAAAAAAAAAAAGAAAAAAAAAAACAATGGTGGTGTGAGAAAGAGGATATGGTGGTGGTGTGAGGTAGTCGTTGCCTTTCTAGAACTACTAAAATTTATATTTACCTTTTTTTTAAGTTTGACAAAATTTATTTTTTATTGATATCATATGATTTGTTCTAACCAAAAAATAATGCATGGGTTTACAAAATTTGTTCTCTAGTGGTAGCTAGATATTTAGTATCTAAATAGTTCATTTTTATTATTTCATGTCTTATTTTATTAGTTATTTATGATTACTTTAAATAGAAAATGGTGCAAATATATACTTGCTTGAAACCCTAATCGTGATGGGGTAGACCCATCATTGGGTTTAATTTGGTTGGCGGCCAAACAATTTTGGGGATTCTCTGCGATTTAAAAAAAAATAATGAATAAGAGAACAAGAAAGAAGAGAAAAACAGAGAGAAGACAACACAATGAGATAAGAGAGACAGATGAATGAGAGAAAATATATATTCTCATTTCTTCTCTCTGCGCAGACAGTAAGTGGGGTGAGAAAATGAAAAGAAAAGATAAGGGAAAAAAAAGAAAAACAAATTTGAGAAAATAAAAGGAAAGAGAACAAAGGAGAAGAGAAGAAAATAAAATATTCTCATGTGTGAGTACGTGTACGCGCACACATGTGCGCTTGTGCAGGTGATGTGTGCGTGATTTTGTTGCGTTTAATCATATTTGTCTATTCATAATTTTCGATTTTAAGATGTAGTTATAGAGGGATTTTGGATTTTTTTAAGCATTAATTTGTGAGTATTTCTTACTCTTGATATTACTTTTTATTTTAAGTATTTATTTGTAAATAAAAATCATATTTAAGCACGTTTGAGGAATTATAATATTATTATTTAATATACAACTATTGCTGATTTTTTATACGTGTGTAGTGAACAATATGTTTGGAACTTAACCATTCAAGTATTTATTGTGTGGAAATTAGATCAATATATTATTTGAAAATTTTATAAATATAGTGTTAAATATGATGCTTCACAACTTTTTTAAAACTTGAGGCCTAGGGAAGAGAGGGATGAGTCATCTCATCGAGTCTCCCAACAATGGACTCACTATCTCAATCAAGCTCTTTTATGGCATTCGAAGTATTAGTCCTCTTATCTGTTAACAGGCTGGCGTTATTTTCATCGATCAGTCGACGCCAGCATCCAAATCTGGTCTCCCAAAGATCTGACCTGCAAAACGAGGTTAGATCGCCAAAGACCACCTATTTGTTGGCTGAAGGCACTTCAATGCTTAAGTCAGTAAATTTGTATGAGAGAGCTTAATCTGGACAAAATTTAGTTAAAATTACATACCTTTGTCGAATGTTTCCTTTACCTTATATAATGTCTGTTATTAATTATCTGTGTGACTTCAGCATGTAGGGCGTGGTGAGTGGAGACGTTATTTCTAACAGTATCCCCCTTCATTGAGATACGTCATTGGGGAGTGATTCCCGCCATGACTCGTCTCCTTTGTAACGTCTCTTTTCTTTAGAGGGAGAGATTTGTTGGGCCTGAATTCAGACTTCTGATTACGATCTATTCTGAAGGGCCCTTTTGGGCTTTAATCACTGGACCTACCTTTTTCGAGCTTCGTGGGTAGGGCCTGAACTAAAGCATCTGGTCCTCGTGATAGATGATGTTTGCCACGTGTACGGTCCTGATTTGAGCCTTATTTGATGTATTATTAGCTACTCACCCCCTTAGTTAGTGCTTGCTTATGTGACCACTAACTCTACGGCAGTTAGATTTTTGACTTCATCATTGCAGTGCATTTAATGCCATTAACAACTATCGATACGATTGTTATTCTGATGTCTCATTCACCTAATCGTTTAGGTGCAATTTTTGGGATATCGTGCAGCCATCATATTTTGCACGTCTTCCCATTAGTAGTTTTTTCGTTGCTTAACCCTTTAAAAAGGGGGTGTGAGATTTGCATTTTTTCTTTACGTTATCTCCATTATTAGAGTTTACTTTTCCTCTCCTTCTTCGTTTTCTTCTTTGCACGACTCCTTTCCCATGTTTGTTGTCATGATGCTAAGTGGTGAGGCATTTAAGATTTGCGAGGCATTCTTCTTGCCCAAGAAAGCATCGTAGGCGACTTTGAATAGTGTTCACCATGACTTCTCACTACCGCCTGACCTTGAGATTATCTTGCCTAGGGCGTGTCGTCCAAAGCCTGGCTATATTGCGTTGTACCTTGGCATGTTCCAGTCAGGTCTTAGGCTTCCGGTCTCAGAGATCTTTAGGGAGTACTTGGACTTTTTGGGCATTGCTCCTGCTCAAATGGGTCCCAACGACTGGAGGGTGATGGTTTCGACCCTTGTGAGAGCCATTCTCTCTGAGATTCCTTTGAATACCAAGATTTTGCACTTTGTGGTGGGGCTTGTTGTAAGAAGTAATCATATTTGCTTTCTCCATTCTCTTGCCTGTTTTGGGAAGCTTAAGGACGATTAAAAAGGCTAGTCGAGATATCAATTTTATGCGTCCATTGACTCAGGCTACTTCAAGTTTTAGAATGGGCATAATATGCGGTTGTTCCGGGTGCCCAAGAAGTGGAATGAACTGTACTTGACTATAGAGGAGAAGGCAATCCGTGATTAGTTTCTAAAGCTTCCTCGAGTCACTGTGCATTGTTTATTGAAGCTCGAGCTGCTAAAGTTACTATTGCTTGGGCTTGCAATGTCATCATTTCTGGCAGGGGGAACATGTTGGTTTTGTTAGCTTGGTGATGCTAGCATTGATGGGAAAGTGAGCTCCGTTAGGAAGGTTACGGATATCAATGCTCCTGCTACTGCTGCTACTACTAGTGCTGGCTCGACCACCAGAAAAATGAAGTTTCCTAGGCATGTCCGCTCGTCAAAGCAACTGGCAATTAGCCCTGGTCGTGTCCCAAAGAAAAAATGACTTGTTAGTTCTGTTAATTGTGCTACTTGGACTGTTCCTCGTTCGAGATTGTCTAAGAAAAGTGATGAAGATGAGGCTCAACTTGCTACTCGAGAGGCTGAGGAGATAAATCAAACTCTAGAGAGAAGCAAAAAAAAGGTGTCTCGTACGTTGGATGAGCATGAGATGAGCCTCAACTCTACTCATGGCATGCCTGATTTTGGCAAATGGTTTGATGATGACCAACGTATCCTCAATAATAAGATGTTTCAGCTTGCTATGGACCAGTCTCGTGATCCGACTAGCACGAAGACCTTAGTTGACTTCGAGTACAACCCAATGTACGACGAGGAGGATGTTGATCATGGTCAGAGTTCTAACTCTCCTCTTCTTTTTTTCCTAATCATGTTATTAACGTGTTAGAGTTGCCTGCTTCTCCTCCTGTTTGTTCCGCTCCTACCAATGTTGCCTTTAAAAAGAATGGCAAGAGTGGTACTTCTGTCATTACTCACATTCCGACTGTTCATCTAGCTACTGGGGGTGGGGCTTCAGTTCTTCCCGATCCCCAAATCCTTCATCCACATATTGGTTGGAAGGAACCCAGTCTGAACACATCTGTATTAAATCGGATGGGAAGTTCAACTGGTTTTAAAAAATGGACGTGCTGGATAATGCACATAATCTCATCAATGAGTGGCATAGGCGGTTGATTGAGAGGGTTCCAATGCCTGTGCATCACCATAGTAATCACCTCGACCAAGGTATTAAGCAAATAATGGAGGGAATGAATCATCTCACTTATTTTGTTTTGGGGTGATGGGGTCAGATTACAAGGCTGCGTCTGATCATGTGGCCTTTATTGAGAGGAAGATGGCGGGGAAGTTGTTGGTGTTTCCCACGTTCTCTGTCAGTCTGACATGCTAAAGGCACAATATGCGGAGCATGAGAAGGCAGCTAAGACTACTCGGGCTTCATTTAAGGAAGTGGAGGCTGTCGGACACAAGTTTTCTACTGAACTTGAAACCTCGGAGGCGAAGTTGAACAAACTTCGTGATCAGTTTGATGTTGTTGAGAAGGAGTTATCCAGTGAGAAGGTCGGTCGTAATGAGGCCATGCGTTCTCCTGCTGAGCAATCTGTTAGTCGTAAGGTTGCCAAGGAACGGGTGGTGCTGTTAACCTCTGTGATTGCTACTGCTAAGTTAGAGGCTTCCGCAAGGCTCGTCACTATTGAAAGAGAATTTGTATCGACCAAGAATGAGCTTGCGGCAATCACGGATAGATTGAAGATTGTAGAAGTGGCGGACTGGAAAAGGGTCGTTCATGGTTGAATTGACCTCCTCGATTTTAAGGAGTCGGAGGAATGTCTTGATCCGACTAGATATGGTGGTCTTGCTGACCAAGTATTTGAAGTGACGATGAGGAATATGTTCCGGATCCGCTTAGTGATCTGGTTGATGAAGAACAATCGTCTCTTCCTTTGTCCGAACCCGCGCCATCATCTGTCCTTGTTATTGAAGAAAAGTCTGCATCTCTTTCTGGAGACAAGACAATGTCTCCTCCTGCTGATAATGCTGTTGATATTAATTTTCAATCTTCTCAGTGTCTCTTCAAGTGATGCCTTGAATGCTTCTATTGATCCCTCTCCAATCCAAGTATCTTCCTGTTCGGATGTAACGAAGTAGAAAATTAATGAAAATCTCATTTTGTCTATACTTGTGTTATTTTCTTTGTCTTCTTCGTAGTGATCATTTCATGATTTCATTTTCACAGCTTGTCGTTTGTATTCAATATATCTTTTCGTCTAACTTAGTAGTCTAGACTTAGCAGAATTTCTACTTGGTTCTGACACTTCTGATTGAAATTTGTCTCATACGTCCAAACTTTTATGAGTACACTCATGGTTCGACTTGTTAGTCTGGCCAGAATATTTACAAGTAAGTCTGACTTATACGTCCAGACTTTTATAAGTACACTTCGTGGTTCGACATGTTAGTCCGGCCAGAAGATTTACAAGTCTGACTTATAAGTCCAGAATTTATAAGCACATTTCGTGATCCGACATGTTAGTTGGGCCAAAAGATTTACGAACAAGTCTGACTTAGACATCTATACTTTTATAAGTTTGCTTCACGGTTGATCAAACCAAAAGTTCTATGGGTATGTCTGACTTATTTGTCCTGAGTCTTTTTTTTTCTTTTTTTGTGATCTGACAGTGTCGTCGGGTCAAAAATTTTTCGAGTAGATTCTTAGTCTGACTTTAATGTCTTGACCGGATTAGATTGTTTGAATACGAGGCAAATGGTTCTTGGAATTTGGAAGTCTTTATTGATAATATTTCTTCAAATGTTTGAAATTCCATGGTCTTGGTAACCGTTCACGTTTTAAGTCTTCCAACCAGTATGCTTCTGGTTTATTGATTTTCACCACCTTGTATGGTCCTTCCCAATTTGGATTTAGTTTACCCGCATTTGGTTATTTTGTAGTAAGTTGGATTTTTCTGAGCACCCAGTCACCGATGTTGAACATACGAGGCTTTACTTTTTTATTGTAGTAACTTGCCATCCATTGTTGATAGGATGCCGCTTTGATCGAGGCTCTTTCTCATTTCTCATTGAGAATATTTAATCCAACTTGTAATGCTTCATTATTATCTTCTGTTTGGAACTCTCCAGTTCTGAATGTTGGCATGCTAATTTCGACTGGTACCATTACTTAGATCCGTATGCAAGGGGAAACAATGTTTCTCTTGTTAGAGTTCTCTACATTGTTCTGCAAGCCTAGAAGATGCCTGGCAGTTCGGACACCCGCAATCCTTTTTATTGCTTCTGGTATTGTTATGTTGGTCGCATCTACTTGTCTGCTCGCTTGTGGGTGCAGGTGCTGAAAAGTGTCGTCTGATGCTTAGGTTCTAGCACAACTTTTTTACTTTCTTGCCTTCGAATTGCTTCCCATTGTCTGTGTCAATTACTCATGGAATTCCAAATCTGCTTATTATTTCCTTCAGATAAAGTTTTCGATTTGAGTTTCTCCGATCTTTGCCAACGACTCCACTTCTACCCATTTGGTGAAGTATTAATCCACTACTACAAGGAGAATTTTTTTTCTCTCGAACACTGGAAGTGATCCCACGATGTCCATTCCCCACTGTGCGAATGGTCATGGACTATTCAACGGGATTAGGTTTTGGCTTGGCATGTGAGTAAATGAGGCGAATCTTTGACATTTGTCACAAGTACAAATGTGTTCATTTGCATCCACTTGCATTGTTGGCCAGTAGTAACCCAATGTTAAGGCTTGTGGGCTAATGTTTTTCCTCCTGGATGGTTCCCGCATATGCAGTAGTGAATTTATCATAGAATATAGTCGGCATCGTCGGGTGAGAGGCATCTTGGCAGTAGTCCGGTGGCAGACCTTCTGTAGAGTCTGTCGCTAATCAATGTGTATCGTGCTGCTCTATTTCGTAGTTTAGGCCTCCATCTCGTTCGTTGGAATTGTTCCACTCTGTATGTAGGTCAAGATTGGAGTCATCCAGTTGCTGACCTGGCTCGTTGCACACGTTTCTTGCACTTGGTTTTCCAGTATTGAACTCTCATGTACTGTGACAAGCGTATTATCAGTGTACTCAGCTTGTGATGCCTCATTGACCAACTTGTCGGCTTTGTCATTTTCTGTTCTTGCGCGTTGTTGAATGATTGCCGCTTGGAAGCTTTCAATAAACTCATTTTTCATTTGGTAGTAGGCTTTCATTTGAGCATCTTTGACTTGGAATTCATTGTTCAACTGCTTGACCGCCAGTTTGGAGTCAGTGAAGATGTTGATTTCTCTCACTCCTAAGTGTTTGGCCAACTGCAATCGGGCTATCGCTGCTTCATACTCGGCTTCGTTGTTTGAGGCTTTGAAGCTGAAACTTATCACTTTTTCCAACATTCCGCCTTTCGAGTTGTACAAGATTGATCCTGCTCCACTCCCCTTCACGTTGGATGTTCCATCGCAACGCATGAACCATCCATGAACAGTTCGTTTGGTGTGTTCTTCCTCTTTATTGTTGTTTGGTCGATATTCGTTGATGCCCATGAATTCAACAATGAAGTCTATTAATGCTTGGGCTTTTAATTCAATTTAAGGAGCATAACTGATGTCAAACTGCGCGAGATCTATTGCCCATTTCACCGTCCTTCCGGATAGTTTTGGTTTGTGCAACACTGACCGAAGTGGTTATTCGGTCATTACAATGATGGGATGAGCTTGGAAGTATAGTCGTAGTTTTTTTTAGGATACAACCAGGGTGAGTGCCAGTTTCTCCAAAGCCGGGTAGTGATTTATGCGTCCGCAAATGTCTTGCTGACGTAGTAGACTGACTTTTGTGCGTCATTTTCCTCTCGTATCTATATTGAGCTGATTGCATGTTCAGACAGTGAAAAGTATAATTGCAATGTTTCTCTTGTGTTTGCCTTTGATAGTAGTTCAGTACTTCCCATGTACGCCTTCAGGCTTTGGAAAGCTTTTTCACATTATTCATTCCACTTTAATGTTTTGTTCCCTTTCAAAATTTTGAAGAAGAGAAGACATTTATCTGACGATCTAGAAATGAATCTGTTCAACGTTGTTATTCTACCATTGAGGCTTTACACACCCTTGATGTTAGTTGGCGATTGAATGTTGAGGAGAGCTTGTATCTGTTTCGGATCAGCTTCAATTCTCCTCTGATTGACCATGTACCCAAGGAATTTCTCCAATTCTACTCCGAATGTGCATTTTTCTGGATTTAATTTCATTTTATATTTTCGGTGATCAGAGAAGGCTTGTTCGAGGTCTTTGATGTGGTGTTTTTTTGTGTAAGCTCTTCACTAACATATCATCAATGTACACCTCATTGGTTTTGCCTTTCTGATATTTAAATATCCTGTTTACAAGACGTTGGTACTTGGCTCCTACATTCTTTAGTCTGAATGGCATTACTCGGTAGTAGTATGTACCCCTTTTTGTTATGAAAGATGTTTTTTTCTTGTTGAATAGATGGATTTGTATCTGGTTGTAGCCAGATTATGCATCCATGAAGTTTAGGAGTTCGTGTCCGAATGTGGCGACCACTATTTGATATATTCCTGGAGTGGGAAACTATCTTTTGGGCAGGCCTTGTTCAAATTCGTGTAGTCTACACATACTCTCCACTGCAATCCGTGTAGTCTACACATTCTTCTTCTTGACCAAAACTGTGTTGGCCAATCAATCCGGGTAATGAGATTCCTTTACCATCCCTGCATTCATTAGATGATGCACTTCTTCGTTTATTGCTTGGTTGTGTTCTGGGGCAGCTGGCCTTCTTTTCTATTAGACTGGCTTTTTGTCTGGATTGACTTACAGTCTGTGAGTAATTTCGGAGGGGTTGATCCTACCATGTCTTTCATTGTTCGGGCGAAGACGTCCTGGTTGTCTTTCAACAGCTAAATCGGCTTCTTAGTTAGTTCTAGGTGGATTTTTGTGCCAATCTGAACTGTTTTTCTTCCCCCTTCACTGTCCAGATGGACTCGTGTTGTTTCTTTTTCTGGTTGTCTGGTATTTGGTCAACTTCTTGGACTATTGGAGCTACATTGTCCTCTGGGAGGTTGGAATCTATTTGACAAAGTTGTTGCAACTGCTCCTTTGGTCATGACGGTGATTGCTATCTTTTTGGGGCCTTCATTGTGTAGTGGCATTCGCGTGCAACTAGATAATCTTCTTTGATAGCCCCGATGCCATCATCAGTGTGATACTTGAAATATTGATGCATGGTAGAAGACACTACACCCATCTCGTGTATCCAAGGTCGTCTGAGAAGCATGTTGTATGCGGATGGAGCATCGACAATAAAGAAGTTTGTTAGTAGAACTAGTTGTCTACCCGGTTATCCTGCTTCGACCGCTAATCAAATCATTCCGAGTGGGTGACATTGTTCTCTGTTGAAACCCACCATTGGCAAATCTTTGGGTGTAAGCATTTCTTCGCTGAATCACATCTTGCGGAATGCTATCAGGTACATGAAGTTGGCTGAGCTACCCGTGTCGACCAATACTCTCTTGATCTCCCACCGAGCTATCAATACTGAAATCACCAGGGCATCATCATGAGGGAAATGAACTCCTTTTGCATCCTTTTCGGAGAAGGTCAGAGTTCTGACGCGTTGTAAAAAAGGCTCCGGGTATCAGATCATTGTCCTTAAATCCCGGATTGATCGCTTCCGTGAATAGTTAGATCGTTATTTCTCTCCAACTACGCCGTGTAAGACGTATATTAGCTCTCATGGTTGCTCATTTGACCCTGTGGTAGCATTCGCCTTATTTTTCCTTTTAGACTACTTATCTTTCAGCCCAACAAATTCTCCGATTCGTCCTCTCTGGATCTGGTACTCGATTTTGTCCATCAAGTTGTAGCAGTCTTCGGTGTCATGTCCGTGATCCTTGTGGAAAGAACAATACTTGTTCTTATCTCGTCCATCTGAATCTCCTCTTATCTTTTGTGGCCATTTGATGTTCTCTCATTTTTTCATGGCCTTCAGGACATTTGCTCAACTTGTTTTCAAAGTCGTGAATGGTTTATACGTCGTGTTGACCGTGTTCGTTGATTGTTCATGTCTGGGTCTTCCATATTGTAGATTTTCGTATTCTTGTTTGTTGAATTCGAGCCTATCATTGGTATGATGCCTTTTCGACTGGCCAGTTCTTTCCTGTGGCCTGTCGTCTTGTAATCTCTCTTCTCTCCTCTCCTAATTTGTTTGGAAGGATCTCTTTTCAAATTTGTTCGTCTTTTTAGCGGCCAACATCTCCTCGAGGGTGAGGTACTTCTGAGCGATCTTTAATAAGGTCGCCATATTTTTTTAGGGATCCAGGTTCAAAGAGTTATAAAACGACCTTTTTTTAATCCGGAAGTGAAAGTGGCTATGGTCGTGTCATCGGTGCATTCGTTGATTATGGTTAACTCGATGTGGAGTAAATAATGTGGGCCATTTCTGATCCGCTAGCTGTCAATGAACCTTGTAATGAAGGCAGCGGCTAACGCATGGAAGTAGTCTATTGACCTGGGTAGTAGACTGTTGAATCAATTCATCGTTGTGGGCATGAGGCTGGTCGGAAAGGTTTGGTACAAAATAGACTATGTGCTTTCTGTAAGTGCCATCATGGGGTGAAAATGTCACAGATGGTCTGTCAGATAAGTAGTGTCATCATACGTTTCAAATTTTGGGGGAGTGATTTTTTTTGCAAAGGGGTTTTTATGAGTGCGTCCGAGAATGACGGTCTGGCCAGCTCGTAAAATATGTAGGAATCTGTGACTTCGATCCTAAGTGGAACTTGTGGAGGAATTCCATCACTTTGGGACTCATCACCTTGCGGTTCATTGCCTTCAAAGTTTGGTCGCCGAGGTTTGACAGGAACTTCATTGTGGGTTCTCTCGAACCTGGTTGGTGGAGTTCTGTTGTGGTGGCATGTGCACATGTTTGGTAGATTGAGCATGCTCTTGGCTGAGTTTTTCAACTACTTTGACCAGATAGTCCATCTGGACCAAGAGTTGGTCCCCACAGGGATCGGTCATTGTACTGCCAGACGTCTCAGATGGTTGGGTCACCATTCCACATGGTGATACTAAATTACATTGCGTGATCAGTTCTGCCGATGCCAAATTCGAGGCATGCCTTACCGGTAATTCAGATTTACTAGCATAAGAATTACCTTGATTGTGAGCTGAGAATTTGTTATCTGTTCCACTTGCACTAAGTTTTACTATTATTGATTTGTGCTAAAAAATTACCAATTACAAACTCTATTTTAGAAAAGGAAATTGGCGTTTCCCACAAACGACGCCAAACTGATGCGTCCAAATCTAGTCTCCTAAAGATTTGACTTGCAAAACAAGGTCAGATCGTCAAAAACCACCTTTTTGGTGGCTGAAGGCACTCTGATGTTTAAGTCAGTAAATCTGTAGGAGAGAGCTTAATCTGGAAAGATTTCAGTTAAAATTGCATACCTTTGTCGAATGTTCCATTTACCTTATATAATGCATGTTATTAATTCTCTACATGACTTAAACATGTAGAGCATGGTGAAGGGAGACGTTCTTTGTAACAGTCTCCCTCATCATTGAGATACGTCCTTGGGGTAGTGATTCCCACCATGACTCGTCACCTTCATAACGTCTCTTTTCTTTAGAAGGTGAGATTTGTTGGGCCTGGATTCGGGACTCTGATTACAATTTGTTCTTAAGGGCCCTTTTAAACTTTAATGACTGGACCTGCCTATTTCGGCTTCGCAGGTAGGGCCTGAAATAAAGCACCTGGTCCTCTTGATAGATGATGTTTGTCACGTGTACGGTCATGATTCAAGCCTTATTTGATATGTTATCAAAATACATTTTTATTTAAATTGGATGTATACATGTTAAATTGTCATAACTTTTGCAAATGTAAATTTTGCTACATGTTCACCTTAGAGATGAAGTTGTTGTCAATCATGTTAGAATGAATTTGTGAAGACTTATCATTTGATGAGAGGAAATTGGGTATTTTTTGCAATATTATATTATAACTTGAGATAAGAATTAGTATGTGATCATATTTTAAACTTGAATTTAAATGTTATGAAAATTAACTTGCAAATGAGTATGAATCCTTGTATTGAATGGGTTTGATTCCCGCTTGATTACAAAATTTTTGTTTATGAAAAGTGTTATTTCCCCAAAAAGAATGGGTGGATATTGTGTAGATTTATGATTGACAAAGTGTCATCCTATAAGAGTTTGAGATTGAGTTCATAAATTTTAATCTCATTGAATTGTATCATTCAGAATTACGACACTTCTTATTGTTTTATGATTTCACTCTCTTATGGAGAAACTAAGTAACCTTCGGATTTCCAATGGTAGCCTGGTTGAATGGTTAAGGTTGTGGTGGTTTAACCCCCACATCTCGGGTTCTATAACCACCGGTGGCACGCTTGCCTTTCAAAAAAAAAAGTAACCTTCGGGTTGGGTTTTGTGGAGGCATCCCTTTCTTACAAAGAAACTAAATAACCTTCAGGTGGGATCTTGTGGAGGAGATGGTTTTTATGCCTAAAAAATGTATGGTTATTTATCCGTAAAATATGAGACGTGACTTATACCCACTAATAGCCCAAAATTGGCTTTTATGATACTCATAAGTATCCATGGATGCATGCTCGTATATGATGTTCCTACTTAGACATGGATGATGGTGAAATTCTCTTTTATATGAGGGAAACATGTGAACATGTATGTTTTGCACGGATGTGATGCAAATGTGGTATAGCCTAAGGTGATCAATTTAATAAAAAAAAGAATAAATTATTTAAGACTAGTAACATATTATGACAACTGTTTTAATTGATGAATTTGGATTAATTAAGATATTACGTGTATTTGTTTTTTAATCATTTCGTGCAGGATGACAATTCTACTAATATTTTTGCATGTCAGTTTTGTCATGACCTTCACAAAGTAAGTATAGAAAGTTATTAGAATGAAACATTTGTCTCATTGATGAACTACATATCCTTGAGATTGTTATTTTCTTGTATATTTAATTTCCTATCATAGCATGCAACTTATTTTTATTTAGATATTGAGATTACTCGCATACCAGCTAAATTACTGACTCAAGTGAGTTTTTGCTTTTTGAGCACATTTCTTTAGGAATATAACATATTAACTTTGTCTCGGGTTTAAAGAGTTTTTGGGCAGCGCTATTTGAGATTTATTTATTGAAGCAAACATCATAAAAAAGTTTCATTGATAGAATTTTTTTTTGGTGGTTGAGTTTAACTTTTTAATAAATATTACAGTTGTTGTTAAATTGTATTTAGTGGATGTTGAATTTTCACATCTCAAATTTGGGGGAAACGGATAATCCTACTGGATATAAAGATTTCATTTTTTTCAAAAAGTAGGGTGTGACAACTTCTTAGTCTAATAGTTTTACAGATCTTAGTATACTAGCCCATTGTTTCAATTGAAGTGCTCCTCGAAGCTACATGATCATGGCGATCTCCTGATCGAAATGCCGAACAAATTAGGGATGAGCCATTGATGACCTAAACCTATTTTGGTTGTTTCAAACTAAACACTAAGCATGACCATAGTAAGTC
The DNA here is from genome assembly GCA_963556465.1 of Berberis vulgaris. Taxonomy (NCBI): domain Eukaryota; kingdom Viridiplantae; phylum Streptophyta; class Magnoliopsida; order Ranunculales; family Berberidaceae; genus Berberis; species Berberis vulgaris. The sequence continues at coordinate 49,005,865 of OY747136.1, forward strand.
AAGCAAGTCTACGTTGTTTCTTAACAGTGCACCATGTCGTGCCCAAATTCAGAAAACTCTCTTTGTATGAGTTATAGACTTGTATCCATGAATGATCCATTGAGAAACTAGGAAGGCTTTTTTTTAAGTGCTTAGAAGCTAACTTCTAATTGGAGCTAGAAGTTCTGAACGAGCTTATGAATGAACTATTTGTTTTGCTTCTGAATGGGTTGTTGATTAGAAGTTGTAAAATTAAAAGATGTTTGTTTTTAGGTGCTGAATGGGAACTGCTTGACAATTTTGCCCTATTGAGCTGAAAAATTTTGTGACATAAATATTGTGCTTAAAATCATACCCAATAATTATTCAAATCCTAGAGAATGTTACAATACCTTTCATTGCAAGAATATCGAAATATGACCAAGTACATTTAAAAAAAAAATTTAATCAAACCACATTTCTTACTAATATTTTGTTTGCAATACGATCTAGTAAATTAACCATATCGGTTTGTTCACGTGATCCAAATACTTGAGACAGTTGTGGTTGTTCACTATCAGTTTGTTTGGGATAATTGGAGAGATAAAAAAAACTTTAAAATACAGAGAAAGAAAACAAAGATGAATGAGAAAAATGAGATAAGTATCATACCGAGTCCTTGTGAAAGTTAGTAAAACCACAATGCTTGGTGAAGAGAATGAAGGCGTGCATGATGAGACTATACTCTTATGCATTAATGATGAGACTATACTCTTGTTCTGGCTAATTAAACCTTTGGCACTATTGACATCAACTTTTTTGCTTGTCTTCATGAAATTGGCTATATGTCAGTCTACATGGTCCATACAATTCAAGTAGTACATGAAAGTCATGTTTTTTCTTTTTCGAGCAACCAAAAACGCCCTAAAGATAATAACTTCTTCGTTTTTTTCTGTAAGATGATGGTACGATATCTAGCTGATTATTTTGACTACTTAATTATATTCAAAATTGGAAAGTAGTGCCTGTAATGTAAGATAAATGAACACTAAACACATCCCACAAATGCTCTCATGTCAGAAGGATCACATGATGATTAACAAAATAAAATAAAATAACCATTCAAACCGAAAGAGATAAGCTGTGATAGTCAATCCAATCAAAATGCATTGCTCATTCCATAATTTGGGAGCTGTAGGACATGAAATTATATCACATGGGTTTCTAAAGGAACACCGGAAAACATACAAAGAGAGGCATGATTCAAATGTAAGATAAATTCCAAACAATCTATGCAATACACGATGAACATGGAATATGGATTACTTGTTAATTAGGGCTACTATACTGAAAATGATTTTCTTGGGAAGAATTTCATGTTGTTATGTTTAATTCACATATATTTTAGATCATTGAGTAGTAAAACCTCGGTTTGAATGTTTCATGCTAATTAGTGTCTTAAATCTGCAATCTTTTTGTCGTGAGTTCATTTTGATCGATCCCTCTTCACTGATTGGTTGAACAACAATCTTCAAATTAGAATAATTTCTAAAATGTTGAAATTGCTATGGTGGAAGGCAGCAGGAAATTTCCTCTTCTTCAATCAAATTTAAGCATTTCCAAGATGAGAATTTGTAATAATCATCTTGATGAGGTACCTTTTAGGTCAAGTCATATGAATGAAATTAAGTCAAGATGCTGCTAAGCAATCAACCTTCCACGGAAAAATAAAAAGCAAAGCAACCAAGTAGTACCACAACAGCACAACTAATGAGTTTTAAACAGGGTCTCTCCAGGTAGTTGATCACCCTCCCTGGTTTTCGGTAATTGGCTAACAGGGTCTCTCATTTTTTAGTAAGTCCAGCCAGTCAGGGTTGTTAGTCATTTTTTGGTCAGGTTTTGGCTTTTTTTACACTTTTTATCCCTTTACCTTTAAAACACAACCACAAGCACCATGGGTGGAAGTAGTGTAAAAAAAACTCAAACTTGGCCAAAAAATGGCTAGCAAACCTGGTTGGCTAGAATTGTTGTTTCTTTTTTCAGGTCGTCTAGAGAGCCAGGCCAGGAGCCTCAATACTCTCCATCATCCTAGAGATTCTCATAATCCACCAATCGAACACAAACACACACAACCCCCCTGGCGCTGATATGGCACTAGGGCCTGGCCTTCTAGAATTTTTGTTCTTTTTTATTACACCTGAAATAATTTGGAATCCCACTTCATGATTTCATAGTAACTAGTGCACTTGAGGTTCAAATTTTTGTTCATCATAGGACTTGGCTACTTATCCAAAGTTTAATTCTAGATGTATGGTTTGCTAACTTTAAGGGGTCTCTCATTGGTCCATCCATACCCAATTGTGGAATATGTCTAACCATGACTGACCAATGAGTCATGGATGGAAATTTGTGGCAAAGTCGATTGTCGATCTCAAACTCTAGAAATCAAGGCCGGCCATGAAATTTTAGATGCCTAAAGCAATCTCAAAAAAACAAATATGATAGGTAGACCATGTATTTGATTACCATTCCACGGTTTGAAAGTACATTAGTTTAGGCGCTTAATGGATCTACACATTGGTTGCAACAATCATATGTTGTTGATTTAATCAGTGTCAAATATCGGATTGTTAAGTATGTAATTCAATAATTTGTTATTTATAATCCTATGCAGTTAATTGCGGGTTATAACGCCGAAATAACCCATAACGGACTCAAGGCTTTAGATTTTTACATAAAACGTCAGAGTATAACGGAGGGTGTTATAACGGCATATATCAGGCGTTATTTGCATAAAACGTTATTTCATAACGCCGCTATAACGCATCGAAAAAAAAATTTACTAACCCATTTATTCTCGATTGCAGATCCCTGAAGAAAAGTCAAGCCCTAGCACTCTAGTAGAGAAACGAAAGAAGAAGAATAAGAAGAAGAAACGAAATTAGAGATTTAGAATCGAGCCCTAGCGTAGAGAAACGAAAGAAGAAGAAGAAGAATAGGAGGAGGAGGAGGAAACGATCGAACCCTTGGCCCCTTTTCGATTGATCGAACCATCTGTTTGAAGGGAAGAGAATGGAAGAATTAGATAAGAAGGAGGGAAGAGGGAGAAGAAGGGAAGGAGAAGAGAAGAAGGATCAAACCAGGTAAGTCAGTATGATCTCTGTTGTGTTTTGCTTTGCTTCTTCTTTCTTTTCTATTTTGCTTGGCTTCTTCCTTCTTCTCTGATCTCTGATCTCTTTATCTATTTTTGCTTTGCTTTTTCATTCTTTGTTTGGACTTTGGAGGAAGAAGTGATTTTAACATCTTTTCATGGAAACCATTCCAACATAAACTCAGATACATAAACCATTGATTGTTCTTTCGGTCTCGATTGTGTCCATGGTTATCTTCGCTTGTGCGGATGATCCTGATAAACTTCGTAGAAGAAGCAGGCATGGGGGACGGGGAGTTTTCTTCACTACCACTAGAGATGGTGGTAGCGATTGTGGAGGCAGTGATGGTGGTGGTGGCGGCGGTGGATGCGGTGCTGGAGGATGTGGTGGAGATGGTTAAATTAGTCAGCTTGCTGCATATAACATCATGCATTATGTGTTTTAGTTTTAGGTAGGCATTGATTGGGATGTATTTATCCAGTAATTACTAATTGGTGTATGTTGATATGTTTGTATTTATTGTTCGAGAACATAATTCGTCTGTTGTTCGCTTTTTTTTGGTAGGACTTGGGATGTACTTATCAATTATCCATGATATATATTGATTTGCAAATCGAACATTTGATTAAATCGCATAGGATCTATATACCAGTCAAGAAGTAAAAATGTCAAGATATATCCATATGCAACTTTTCAAAAAAAAAAAATCTAACTAAAATCCTTTGTATTGTAGCGACATTTCTCTTTCATTACTACATGTTATGATATCTTGCTTAATGTTATGAACATAATATCTTGCTTTATTGAATTACAATTTCAACAATTCCAATATCATCAGTTACATCTGTTGTTCAACTGAAATTTATTGTGTGTTTGATAATGTAGATAACATAGTTCGAGGATTTAATCATGTTGGCGTGTTGTTGCCTACTGGTGTTGCGATCTCTGTAAGCCTCACTTCTTTAAATATTTTTTTACCTGAAACAAATATGAGCAATGAGTAATGCTATGAATTAATGCTTAGTGATTAGTTTCAAGTTTATTGGCAGACTGGCCGTAACAAGTTTATGTTTAGTGATTTACTTTTTTGACTCTATAGTCGAAATACATTAATATACTTAGTGGGGGTATAAACATATATTTAAAAAATATTTCGTTATATACCGTTATATCTCGATATAACCCGTTATAACCTATAACGCTCCTAGACCGTTATGGTTCCGTTATCCGTTGTAACTGCTTAGTTCTAATCAAGACTTTTTTATTTTTTGGATAAAGCATTATGCATCATATTAAATAGAACTAGAATTACATAGAGTACTGGCTGCTATAGCGGCAAGTTCATGGGCCTCACAGTTGAGGTACCTACCTATATACATACAGTGCCATTTGTTAAGTAACAAAAGGGGGCGATTAATATTATAAAAAAGGGAACTCCATACCCAGTCAATAACAAAAGATGGGTTTGTGTTCTGAGAAAAGCACGCCTCAATAAAGTTGGTAGGGTCACTAAAGATAAGACCAGATCGCCATCTTTGAGTTCGGATCAACATAAGGGCTGCCTTGCCAGCGAATAATTCAACCATTGTGCTATCCAAGACCTTCCCCTGAATCAGACTAGTCACCGTAACAAGAACAACACCCTTCAGATCCTTTACTATGACACCAATAGTACCCTGCTGAGAATGAGCAAAGAAACATGCATCAAAATTAACTATCACTGTATCGGGTTCCAGGAGAAAGGCAAGTTGAAGAAAATAGGCTAGACGGATGTTAAGACAATGACTTCTTGTAAATTCCAACTGAGTTTGGATGAGAGCATTGGTAGCTGCTACAGGTGTGGTAGGGGATTCAGCCATGGGGTGATAGGAAGATGAGGGAGGCTGGGATTTGGTGTCAATACAAGCAGTGGCCTCTATGTGTGGAATAGTTTGGAGTTCGAGAGTGGGAGTGGCAACAAGGAGTTTCATCCGTTGCAGAACTCGTCCATTCCCGACTGGAGGGTTTTTAGATAGGAGTCATGTTGATTTAACAAAGTCGGTATTGTAGTTTGCTGCAAGGGTAGCTTGGCAACTTGACCAAGAAGGTGGTGAATAAAGGCATACCAGGAGGACCAAATTGCATCAAGAGTTTTTAGAAAGACCCAAGCATGGAATTTGGCCTTGTTGAAAACAATGTTATTTTGTATCCTCCAAATATCAAGAAGGATAGTGGTGAATTGGGATAACATTTCATCAATGGAACTTCGATGTTGCTTGGCTGATTTCAACATGAAATGGAAGGCATCGGAGATTGTAGAGATGTGGACCGACAGATGGTGCCAATCTAAAGGAATCGAGAGACAGGAGCAAAAGACGATTGACAATAGGACAAAGGAAAAAAAAAAAGATGGACAACATCTTCTACCATACCATGACAAAAAAATGCATTGGTTGTCCAAAGGAACATGCACTCTGACCAAATTAGATGCAGTGGGCAGAATGTCTTGACTAACTTTCCACAGAAAAAGAATGGCATTGCGAGGGGCTTTGATGTGGCAGATATGGCGGAAGATTTTAGGTCCTAAGGTGGAAGAGAAAAGTCTTGAAGAGAAGCTAGCATCAGCAACAGACGAAAAGGCTCGGGTGGCATTCTTAACAGAGAACATACATTTTTTGTTCTCGTTCCAAATGATCCGATCAGGCCGGGAAGTGGCACTGATACATATATTAGAAATGTCGAGAACCACTGGCGCAGGAAACAAAGTATTGAGAAGCGGCATATTCCAAGATAGTTCAAAGGATGGCGAGAAGCAACATATTCAAGACTGATACAAGAGTTATAAATGTGTGATCATCGTATAAACACGAGTTTGACGATTTTAGAGGCTATTTCTATGCAAATTAATTAACGAAAATCATATTGTTACATTTTCAAATTTTGAAAGTGAGCATAATGTTTAATGAATCTCGTATACGATCCACCTCAAATCTTTACAGATAAGCTAGCACCCATTGACACCTTTCATGTTTGACGCACCTGCAAACTCAATTTATTCATATGATAAACTTTTTCATTCTTTTGAAATGATTTTAAAACATAAATAAAAGTTCATTACTTCAGTTGGCTAGTTTTAATGAGAGAATCATGACTAAAGATAAGCTTTTATAGAGGGGAATGAATATGGGAAGTATTTGCACTTTTTGTAATAATAATGACGAATCTATCGCTCATTTGGTTTTGCATTGTAGATTCACAAAGACGACTTGGACAAGCTTTCTTGAAGATTTGGGGGTGATTGTGATGATCCATTGCCACATTCAAGATTTGCTAGAGTTCCTCGTGAGCTTATGTAGTGTGTGTGGAATGAAAGAAATAGAAGGACTTTTGAAGGGTTCAATCAATCGGAACATTCAATTATGTTAGGCTTTAGGGAGTTCTTGTGGAGAAGGGGCTCAAGCTAAATATTTTACACTTTCATGGTTCATGGAATTCTTTATTATGTGATTGATGTTCTTGTAATAGTTGTAGAGAGTGGCTCTCTTTTCCATCGTGTCAATAAAATCTTTATTGTTTGGCCTTGCAAAAAAAAAAAAATCATTTTCCAAGTGTTTCTTTAATATGAGAGAAATTATTATCAAAGACATTATGGTGCATTTTATTCGTGTAATGTTGTCTATGAAAGATTAGAACAAACCAAATAATGACATAGCAAATACTAACCAAATCTACACGTGAAGGGGGTCATGCATTTCTAAATCTGACATCGCGCGTAAAATGACAATGATTGAAGGACTAGTAATATAAAGTATTGGCATGTACATTAAGCCAAGCATGCCAATTCATTTGCTAATCCCTTATGGTTTAGTTTTATTTTTAAAATGCCCAAACAAGTTTACAATATTCTTTTTTAGCCTGTTTACTTTCCGTACCTCTTTCAATTTTATATTATTGTAAAATGTTAAGGGTACCCAAATGTTAAATAATAAGAAACAAAAAACATTAATAGAAAAAACTGATTTGGTTGTTGCAACTTTAAATCTTTTTTTTTAAGTCTAATCTACCCATTTTTCAATTATGATTTCGAGCCCAGGGCATCTTGACTCTGATAACTAAGTCTATGACCCACGGTTTATTTATATTAAAGATGAACTGAATAAAGATGAACTGAACTTAATGTTAGAATAATATTAGATCCATACAAAACCTCATGTCAGTAATCAATGAAGAACAATTTAATTAGTGCATACCTGAAGCCATTGATGAAGAGTACGAACGCAACAGTCCTCACAAACCAAGCAATACGCTACAGAGAGGTCTTCCACATCCATAACTTTTCTCGTATGTCTCTCAAACCGGATGGGAAAGTAAGAGGTAGAGAAAATTATGTTTGAAGTGGGGGACTTCAACCGTATATATAGAGCAATAATTTTATTATTAGTTCATCATCAATAATAGAATTATAGTGAGACTTAAATTGGTGTCTACACATAAATAACATCCATACTCAATTTAGTAACACATGTCAAGAAATACAACATGTAATTAGAAATGTGTTTATGACCCTAGTCTTGTTTCTTAATGATCACAACTAATCGGGTCTAATCAAACACCACTCACCTATAGTTCGACAGTCTACAATATATAATAATATGAACTATGTAGATTTATCTTAAGGAAATTTTTTAACAAACTCTCACTTCGAATACATAGATCATCGATAGACTATACATTGTAAAACTTTATGAGCTCAACACTTGACTATTGAGAGTTGTGATTGTTGTCTCAAAACAATCTGGTCCATTGAAAATATCTATACTGGATCATAGTTGGACCAATTTATCATGGTTGGACCCATCTATGATCACAAATATCAATACAGTCAACGATATAGATCAAAGTATGGATGTGTAGCATGAAATAACATGTAATGTGATCCATGATCATGTCCATTTCCACTAGTCCTACCTTATGATTAAAAAATGAATCGCCTTATTCTACTTAATCAAACTGTATATGCACAACCATAATTGAAAAAAGTGGAATTCTTGATTTTAGAATTATCGATAAACTAAAGGTGATCACATATGACAATTAAACATGATAATATAGACTCTCACTGATAAGGAACATCATAAGAAGTAGCCACACCGTAAACGAGATACATGATCATTGAATATCTTATGTTATACATCCTTAATAAATAATATATAGTGAGCTGTGTATAAGTAAAATGAAACTCAATTGTCCTAAGATGATTATGAATTTTTTCTTTAACGATAAAAACTTTAAGTCAATATAGTTTAAAATGAATTATTGTCATTCTCTGAATACAGTCAGTGGCTTTGTTTCATAATGTTTCTCAATGAAACCTATAGCATGAAGCACTGAGATAAAAAAAATTTAACCATAATGTTTGATCACATGTTTTACATCAAACAAAAAATTCTTCTAGGCAGTACACTAAAAACATTTAATCTGAATATCTAATTCAATTGAATAGATCTTTAACATGTGAGCATAAACTTGTATTTTTTTTTAAATACTGCAATAGCCGCTGCTTAGTGATGATTTTTCAGTATGAAATATCTGTCATACATTCCAATGATATACATAATATCCTAATCCAAATAAGCATTATCATACATTATACTCTCAACTACCTATGCATGAAAGATAATTTTCATGTATTTCTTTCATATATAAATCATTATTTGGACATTAGAACAAACTCAACTTATCAAAAGTAACAATGAGTATTTTACCTAATGCAAATAACATACCAAGTGCCAATTCAAGAAATATTTAATGCGATCAGTGCAATTAGTCTACGTGTCTATCATAAAATGTTATAGCAAAAAACCTTAATAAAAATTTATTGTTGAAAGAAATAAACATTTGGCACAATTTTCAAGTAGGATTTCATCAATATATAGCTTTAGAAAATAATAAATTTTATCCCACTAATCTTATGATAAACACATTGATCAATTGGATTTTCCTCAAAACCAAATGAGGAAATTACTTGATCAAAATTTTTAGACCATTGACGAGATGTCTGCTTTAAGCCGTATATGAATTCTTTAATTTGCAAACTTAATGTTCGGAACCTTTAATCTCAAAACCCTGTGGTTGCCTCATATAAACAGTTTCTTCAACATTTTCATTCAAAAAATGCAATTTTAAAATCTATCTGATGGAATTCTAAATCATAATGAGCTACAAGGGCCATAATAAATCTAAGAGAGTCTTACGTAGAAACTGAAAAAAAAAAAAAAAAAAAAGTCTCTTTATGATCAATGTATTCCTTTTGAGTAAAGTCTTTAACAAAAAGACGTGGCTTGTATCTTTCGATGTTGCATTTGGAATCTCGTTTGACTGTAAAAAAAAACTCATTTACATCCAATTTATTTCACACCCTTAGGCACCCTCATGCTCGTCGAGATCAACTACATAATCATACGAAATAACAAATTTTCTCTCCTTATTGGATATTTGTAATTGGGAAGGGTGCTTCTGGATTAGCATAAGGCAATCCAGCAATATCTTCGTGATTTGCGTCCACATCCTGTTCAAGAACAGGCATGATCACATTAACAAGTTGAATATCCATCATAGAATGTAGTCGAATCAGGTTCTCCTTGACCTTGACCTGCACAGGGAACACACGTGAGCCAAAGACCACTGTTGTGGTGGCCGATAGCACTCCAATACTTAAGTCAAACAAGGCTTGAGAAATGCGTGATGTTGTAAATTGGGCTATGTAGTGTACCTTTGTTCATCAACCTTGTGTCTTATTTATAATGCGAGAGTCCTTGTTTAGTTAGGCATTTGGTGGCGTAGTTTGGGGAAATATATCTTGCTAGAGATCATTTCCTTGTTATGAGTCATCCATGTAGGAGAGTTTCTCCACACGACTTGTGTTCCTAGATTAGCGGGAGATTATTCTCTTTTGGAGTATTGTCCATGCAAGGGAGTTTCCATGCACGACTTGTAATCTAGTATTTTTTTTCTAGTCGAAATCAATGTATTGTTGGCCTGCTCATCTTAGGTCGATCCCCCAGATATTTGCCTTATTAGGTCTTACGAGTATTGAGCTTGACCATGTGACGTATGGGCTTAATAGGGTGTTGCAGTTTGGTCCAACCTTCTGGACCCTACCTAAATGGGTTTAGTGTCATCTGGGCTTTGCCAAATTAGGCGGGCAATCAGACCCACTTTGCTCTGTTGACGAGACTATCAAGACACATGTACGACGCAGATTAAATGACGGTTTGGCGTAATATCAGCTACTCCCCCGAATTAGTGGGCTAGCTTGTCAGTCCACTAAGTTATGTCATGAAGGAACTGGGTGGTCATTATGATTGAGTCTGAATCATCTCCTCGATCTGTGCGTGTCATTGATTGGGCATGCGACTACTCAGAAAAGGCGAGAATTCTGTTTTTTATATATGTCTTCTTCTCTGCAAAGTTTGGTTTTTTTACTCTTTTGATCTCAGAGGCTTTATCGTTTTGCATTTCGCACTGTTAACTTTAATCAGCTTTCGTAATCGAAAGTTTGTACGTTCTTCCACAACGGCCCAGAATCAGCTTTCCGATGGACTACTCGCTAAAGGCCGTAAGATTTTGAGGAGATGTCGATCTCCAAGTCAAATCTGGAAGGCCTTCGCGAGAAGTATGGGATCCCTGATGATTTGTTGTTCTTCAAATTGGGCGTTGGTCAAATGCCATTGTCTCCTCAAAAAAATTTATTTGCTTGCACTGAGACATGCTTCAATTGGGCGTCCATTTTCATGTCATCAAGGAAATTTGGAGCTTCCTAGCGTACCTCAGTATTCCGCTTGCTCAGTTGGTGCAAAATGGGTACAGGACGGTAATCGCCATTTTGATTTGGGCGAAGTACGCTGGTGCCCGAGCGTCTTCAAGAGTGATCCAATTGCTCACCTCTCCTTCAATAAACGAGCATTTGTGTAAGTGTTGGCGTTGCCGGCTTATTTTGGCAAGTTGCCTGACGTTTTCAAGTTTTGGAAGAAGTATTGCTTCATGGCTTCTGCAGACTTGAAGTATTTCGAGCTTGATGGTTGTCTGATCAAGCGGGAGTTCAGGAAACTAAGTTTGATTCCGTTTTCGATCCCGCTAGTATTGATTGCATATTGAATTGTTATTCGTGCTTTCTGTAGGGAAATTTCCATCAACGCTCCATTCTTTTAAGGATGAAGCAGCCATAGATAAATTTCGTGACATGCCTCGAATCCGGGTGGAGGATGTCGTCCAGCCCTCTATTATCAAGTACAGCAGACTATGGGTTCCCATACTTTTTAGATTTTTTAAACCGAAGTCTGAAGGCGAACCCTCTTCGAAAAAGGGAAGCTCCTGAAGGTTAAGATTCCGAGTCCGTCAAGAAGGGCGGAGTTGAATGAAGCATTTTTTTCTTTTGTGCGTTTAAAGAAGCTCTGCGCTACGATTAAGCCTGCTCCTGAGCGTTTGGCCCTTTTAGAGGGGGGAAGCAAAGTTGTCGAGCAAAATCTTGATTCGTCCACTAGGGAGTAAGCTGTTGTGTCCGAGAGGCATGGTGCTCGGGCAAATGCCCCATTTCCCTTCTCGACCTGGAGAAAGCATATCTACAAATGGTGGGGGTTGAAGATGCAACGAAGCTGAGTACTGAGCAAGCAAAGGTTGTGAACAACCTGTTGCGGCAGACGGGTATGGTAGCTTTTCCGATGCGGGTCAGACTTGTCCTTTTTGTGAGAAGATTTTGAGTATAACCTCTCCTTGGATCACGAGTCTTCTCTGTTTGCTAAAGAGTCGCCTGACTATCTTCCTTATGGCAAAAGGTCTCGTCCATGTAGCCTGTATTATCCTTTGTCCCAATCTCGACCTCACATTGAGGTGACAACGGGTCCGAGAGATAACTCACTTCCTTTTTCCCCATCAACTGCTTTTGAATTGGCTTGTAAGAGAGATCTGATTGTTGTGAGCAAGGGGAAAGCAGTAAAGAAGAGCCCAGATGCGGTGAATACAGCGAAGGGCGATGCTGGAGTGATTCCAGTACCAGAGAACCTTTATCCAGATGCGCAGATCAATCTATTTGCCTCAAATGTGGTAAAGATGAGCAACCAAGCCTAGCACCAAGAGGTTGATATTTCTTATGCCTCCAGGAAGCATATTAGTAGATGGAATGACTGGCTGGCGAATTGTGCTCCGAACCCAAAAGGCGATAGGCTGGGAAAGCATATGGACAAGGGGCAGAAATATCTCGTGCTAGGGATGTCATATCTAAACCAAGTTGTCATCGTTGGGATAGAAGTTGAGGTCGTTCATGAGAAAGTGTATACCATGGAGCGAGTCTTCGCGAATTTGCAAAGGTCGTACTCTAATGCTCTTCACGAAATTGAATCATTGAATAAACAACTTGAAAAACAGAGGCATGCCCAATCGACTATTGATTCGGAGGCCTGGCAGACAAGATCGGAGGCTCAGAGGCTCAGAGGGTTCACTTGGAAACGCTAGAGTCTGATTTGGCAGAGGCAGTGTCCGCGAGGGATAGGTCTGATGAAGAACAAAACCTTCTTCGTCGTGACTTACAATTTGCTCGGGAGACTGTAGCCAATGCGCAGGCTGAAATGCAGGCTCTGAATGCGGAGAAGGCCATTAAGAAGTTTGAGTGGATTGTCCGATGTCAGCAGTTAGAAGCTGATGTTGACTTCAATGCCAAGAGTATTAGGACAATAGAAGAATAACTTTTTCTGGCACAAAATGAACTTAGTGCGGTCAATGACAACCTGAGTATCGAGCAGTCCAAAATTGATGCGCTGTCGGGCAAATTGGAGCAGCTGAAACGAGAGCTCACTTAGTCGAGAGTACGCAAGAAGAAGATCCTCAAGGCCTAGGGCAAGTTCGAGTTCAGCAGAGTTGTGCAAGGAAGACTGGAGATGTTGTAGCTAATGAAATAAGAGCATGCTGATTGAGACCTTTCCTACTACAGGGAGGTGTCTTTTGCGAAGTTTGGAGAACCTCCAATCAATCAGAAGAAGAAGAGGGTGACCCTGATCAGGGTGTTTGAGCGACAGCGCGTGGGGACATATCCTCTGTTTCTTCTCCTGCCAAGTCCAACTCCATTGTATCTTAACCTTCTCTTGACGAGGAGTAAACTCTGGGTTTTTTTTTTTTAGATTATTAATGAAAAATGATACGTTGAGTAGTAATTTGCACTTGTGTATTCTTTGATTATTTTTGCTGGATTTTTTTTGTCTTATCGTGGTGTTAGCCTTTAGACAAGAGATTTTGCTGAGTCAGGTAAGTGTAGGGTTGATCTGCTGATAAGTTCAAGCAATTCCAATCTGTACTCTTTATAGATCGAGAACTTATATCGGCTAAGTCTTGGTAGTTGGCTAAACTTCATGTGAGGCGATAATCTTGGCTGGCAATTGATCATTTGGACTAGGCTATAATCTGCCCTTATAGTTCGCCATTGTTATCCGCCCTTGGTGGACCAGGCTGTAGATTGGACCAACTATCATCGTTGCTAGTATAAGCGAAGTGGCCAGCCTATGATCAAACATGTGCATCGCTTTAAGTGGTTGGGCAGTGATCCTTGTGAGTCGTCTAAGTTAAGCTTCATAAACTTTGACTGGACTGTCAAGCCGTCTTCATCCGCTTTTGGAAGACTAGGCTTAAGGTCGGACCGAAAACTATCGTTATTAGTTGTAAGTAACTAAACTTAGGACAGGTTTGGCGACCATTGTCTGTAGTTGGACAATGTTCCCTGACAAGTCATCGTGATCTGAAATTGAGAGTGCTGACTAGACTCCCACTTTCTAGGCCATTTTTACCCGCGCTTGGCAAACTACGGTCTTAGAACGGACCAGAAATTATCGTCATCAGTCGGAACTGACTAAGTTTTGGTAGGGTTCAATGATCATTGTATGTGGTTAGACAATGATCCCTGGCAAATCATCGTGATCAGGCATCGAGAGCGCTGACTAGACTACCACTTTCTAAGTCATCGTCATCCGCTCTCGACAGACTAGAAGTTATCGTCATCAATCGGAACTGATTAAACTTTGGTAGGGTTCGATGACCATTGTCCGTGGTTGGACAATGATCCCTAGCAAGTCATCATGATCAGGTGTCGAGAGCGCTGACTAGACTCCCACTTTCTAAGCCATCGTCCTTCACTCCCAGCGGACTAGGCGTTAGAGCAGATCAGAATTTATCATCATCAATCAGAACTGACTAAACTTTGTTAGGGTTCGGCGATCATTGTCTATGGTTGGAAAATGATCTCTGGCAAGTCATCATGATCAGGCATTGAGAGCGCTGAATAGACTTCCACTTTCTAAACCAACTCCATCTGTGTTTGGCAGACTACGATCTTAGAGTGGACTAGAAGCTATCGTCATCACTCGGAACTGACTAAACTTTGGTAGGGTTTGGCGACCATTCTCTGTGATTGGACAATGATCCATGGCAAGTCATCGTGATCAGGCATCGAGAGTATTGACTAGACTCTCACTTTCTAAGCCATCTTCATCCGTGCTTGGCAGACTACGGTCTTAGAGCGGACGAGAAGCTATCGTCATCAGTCGGAACTGATTAAACTTTGGTAGGGTTCGGTGATCATTATTTGTGGTTGGACAATGATCCCTGGCAAGTAATCATGATCAGGCGGCAAGAACGCTGACTAGACTCTCACTTTCTAAGCCATCGTCATCTGCTCCCGGTGAACTAGGCGTTAGAGCGGACCTTCCAAAAGTTATTGTCACCCGTCGTCATTGACTAAACTTTGGTCGGGTTTGACGACCATTGTCTGTAGTTCGACAATAATCTCTGGCAAGTCGTCTCGATCAGGCGTTAAGAGCGCTAACTAGGGTCCTACTTTCTAAGCCATCTTCATCCGCGCTCGACGAACTACAGTCTTAAAGCGGACTAGAAGCTATCGTTATCAGTCGTGAAACTGACAAAGCTTTGATCGTGTTAGGCCCCCGCTTGGCTTTGGGCTTGTAATTTTGACTTAGGGGTCCTGACTTAGTTAATTCGCCTATAGTCCGACACGGAGGTCAGACCAGTAAGTCTGATTTTGGAGTCGGATCGCCATAGGTTGACAAGACTGAATTTTGACCAGATTTGATGAACATCAACGAAATTTTAATAGAGCGAATACCTTGATCATTGTAGGTGTGCTCTGCATTCCATGGGCGATTAAGACTTTCGTCGTTTGTGTCTTTGCATGTACTGGGCCATTCTCCGTATTCTGGGCCGAATATGGCGAGGAATTCGCTTGGGCTCACTAGTTGCCAGAGCCCTGTTGAAGAGATCATCGTCCCACAAGTACGACGTAGATTGTGAGACGGTTTAGTATCGGTTACTCCCTCAGTTAATGGGACTACGTCCGATTTGATGCACCTGGATTGACAGTAGATCCACCCTATGGTCCGTCATGGCTATTGCCGGCGCGGGGGTCCAAGGTTGTTCCCCCCACGGTGCCAGTGCCGTCGGAGCTGATGGTGCTCCATCGATTCGAGCGTTCGAGGGCTCAGCTATGTCTCAGTTATTGTGAGATCTCGAAGTCACCATTTCTCTAGACTGTAAGGAATGGTTATATCACTGTTTTCTAAGGAACTTTGTTGTTCCTCGTGGACGATGCCAAACTAATGTATTCGAATCATGTTTTCCTTGACCTTGACATTGACCTTGACCTGCATAGGGTATACACATAAGCCAAAACTACCGTTGTGGCGACCGATGACACTTCGATGCTTAAGTCAGATAAGGCTTGAGAAATGTGTAATATTGTAAATTGGATTTTGTATCGTACCTTTGTTCATCAACCTTGTGTCTTATTTATAATGCGAGAGTCTTTGTTCGGCTAGGCCTTTGGTGGCGTAGTTTAGGGCAAAGATTGTGATTTCATTTTTTGAGTTAATTTCGGTCTCTAGATTTTAAGAAATATTTCGATATGTAAGAAAAAGGTAAAAATTTTGAGGATACATGAAATATATAATGAATTTTGAGGGTATATTAAATATGTGAAAAAATAATATGCAAGTAAATAAATGTATTAAACACATTAAATGAAACCAAAATACCTATAACTAGAAAATCAATACCCATAACTAGAAAATCAATGGATAGTTTAAAAAATCAATATATAAATAAAAGAAGTGATAATTAGGAAATTAGGGGTTGGTTTAAAAAATCTATAGATAATTAGAATAAATGATAATTAGAAAAAAAAAAAAAAAAAAAAAAACTTAAAAATTTTCAAAAAAGTCTTGAAAATTTTCCAAAAAATCCCAAAAATTTTTGAAAAAATCCTCCAAAAAATGTACTTTTTAGTAGTTTTTTTTTTTTTTTTACCAAAAAATGAAATTTACAAAAACAATCCCAAAATTTACGAAAAACCTCGAAAATTTTCGAAAAAAACCCTCAAAAAATGTAAATTTTTTTTTCTTTCGACTTTTTTTAGTAATTTCAAAAAAACAAAAATTTCAGCGAAATTTCGTTTAATTTCGCGAAATCACAATCCTTGGTTTAGGGAAAGATATATTGCTGAAGATCATTTCCTTGTTAGGAACCATCCATTTAGGAGAGTTCCCTACATGACTTGTGCTCTCATATCTGTGAGCGATTATTCCCTTTTAGAGTGTTGTCCATGCAGGGGAGTTTCCATGCATGACGTGTACTCCAGTATTTATTTCCTATTCATAATCATTGTATTGCTGGCTCGCCCGTCTTAGGTCGATCCCCCAAATAATTGTTAGGTCTTACTGTATTGGGCTTGACAATGTGATGCATGGGCTTAATAGGGTGCAACAGTTTGGGTCCAAACTCCTGGACCTGCCTAAATGGGCTTAGTGTTGTCTGGGCTTTGCCAAATTGGGTGGGCAATCAGGCCCGTTTTGCTCTTTTGACGAGATTATCATGACATGTGTACGAGGCTGATTAAATGACGATTTGGTGTATCATCAAGAATGTCAACGCATTCTTCTTCAAAACTAATATTCCTGGATTGTGTACTCCCACTATTCTCAACATCCTCAATATACTTGAAATTATCCGTCTCAATTAAGGTATTAGTAGAAGGGCAATAAAACTTGAATCCCTTTAAAATGAATAAAGTAGTAACTAACAGTTCTTGAGTCAAATTTTCCTTCATGGAGCCTGTAAGGCCTAGCCTTAGTTGGTCACCCACAAATATATAAATACCGAATGCTAGGACATTTACCAGTCCATAGCTCATATGAAATTTTGTTGACTGCTTTAATGAGTACTCTGTTAAGGACATAAACTACAGTATTTTAGATACACCATTTTGATGTGGTGTCCCCGAGATGGTGTATTGTAGGATGATGCCACATTCTGATAAGTACCTCGCAAATTGACCTGAACATTGGCCTCAATCGTCATATATTCCATAGTATCCACCACCACAGTCAGATCTAACGATCTTATTTTTCTTATTATGTTGATTTTCAACCTCAGCTTTATAGGCCTTGAACACATCCAATGATTATGATTTTTCATGTATCAAATATAGATTCTCATAGCGAGAATAATCGTCTATAAAAGTGATAAATATCGTTGACCATTCCAAGAAGCCGTAGGGAATGGACTACAAATATCAATATGTATCAAATCTAAGACACGTGAACTCCAATGAGCACCTAACTTTCTAGTGTTTGTTTGTGTTCTCCTTTTATGCATTCAATTCAAATCGTAAAATCTATAAAATCAAGGGTACCATGAACTCCAGTTGACACGAGCCTTTCAATCCTCGGTCAAGATATATGACCTAGACGCTTATGTCATAACATAAAACTCTTCTCGTTAATTAATCTTCGCTTAATACCATAATTATTAAAATGCAAGGTTTCATTTGGCTGTAAGTGGGAAACAACTAAGTCAAACTTTTATAGATTATCAATCAGAGATCCAGTACCAATAACATTGAAATTTTGTAAGAGAGTAAAACTTCATTTTCTTTAAGAAAATGTATAACTGCATTTATCCAAACTGGAAACGAAAATTAAATTTTGCCTAAATGACGATACATAAATAGTCTCATCCAAATTCAAATAAAAACCATATCCTAATTTTAATGTAAAGACTCCAACTACCTCTACACAAGCTTTATTATCATCTCCCATGTAAATGAACATTTCAACATCATTTAGTTTTTGGTTCCTTATGCAACCATGCATGAAAATACTGATGTGAATAGTTGTCACTGTATCTATCCACCAAGAATTGCATGGTACCTCAGCTAGAGTAAATTTAGGACAAACTTAATTGAAATTATCACTTTCATTTGCAAGCTACTTCTGATATTTGAGACACTTTATTTCTGTGTAGATCTGGTGCTACTTCTGATATTTGAGACACTCTATTTCTGGACCGTTTTTCTCATTAGGCATTGCACCATGAAAAATTTCAGAAATAGAGTACTTCATTATCATAAGACTAATGCAATTAGAGTGCTCCTACATTTAAAAGAAATCTTATCTTCAGTTGAACTAGAATCAGTAGGCTTAGTGTGTTCATCAACACGAAGCGCATAATCCAAACTCTTACACCCACAAACGATCATTGTATGTTATTTCCATTTTTTGAAATTTGAATCATTAAGTACTGGAATGTTTTTTAAATTGGCAGATATCAAAGAAGCATTCACTAAACAACACAAAAGAATAAGCTCACATCAATATATGTACACCCAATCAACTATAATGTAATGATATGATAAAAAAACAAAAAAAGACTTAATCATCATGCAAATCTTGGTCTGATTGAGGAACAAACAAATAGATTGAGGGTAAAAAATACATATAATAACATTTTTAGTAATGAGCCCTTATGAGAAATCGAACACACAATTACAATTGAATTCTTTCAAAAAGCATTGTAACGTGTAAGTGGTTTTCTCAAAACAACTATAGCTAATTAATGTAAATAAAATAAAATCAGACTTGGCAAAATAATAACCTTGCCTTTGGGCCAGTCATTGAACGCATGAGGAAATCCCAAAATATTTTATTTAAATTAATTACATTAGACCGTCCATGAATCGGCCAAAATAACAACCTTCCTTTGGGTCGATTGTCGCATGGGTCATGACGCAACCATATGCAATACACTAAAATAGTAAATTCAAATTCAAATTCAAATAAAATTTCATGAAAGAAGTCACTTGGACGACATATCAAAAAATTTGACTTAAATTTAAATTTTGGATTGTTAATTAAATATACCTGAAGTGCTCCTGAAAAATATAACTTTTTGTAGTGTACATAATTCAACTTGGGCTTCATGTACTGGCTTTAGATTGTTAAGTTATTACAGGCCCAATTGAATGCTGACTTACAAAACAAATAGACCCAATGAGCAAAACAGTCCAGCTGGTCCGAACCGTACCGGTCCACCAGGTCTGAATCGAACCGGTCCAGTTGGACAAAACAAAACCAACCAGCAATCCCAATAACCGACCAAGGCAAAAAAACTGACCTAGGCCCACAAATTGAGCAAGCCCAAGAAACTGACCTAGGTCCAAAACCTGATCAGCCCCCAAAAAATGCATTTTCTATCCATGCTAACTGAAAACCAACATATAAGGGAGAATAAGGGACTATCGACTGACCAACGAAGGAGACGATCGAGGGAGGAGGAGGGGCTGCAGACCAACCAAAGAAAAGTGGGGTCGATCAGACAATTGGATGGAAGAGTTGACAAAACAACACAGTCGACCAGTGTGGTGGCGATCACAGGTGATGCACGAATGGAAAGGTAGATGGAAGTGTCAACTCAATCATCTGATCAGCATTGACAGGAAGTGAAGGGTTTGGCAACGTCAAGAACCGCCGATGGACCCCGTCGATCAACCGGAAGGTACGCTCCTTTTGTAATTTCTAAATTTTAGGATTGTTCAATGTCTGTCAACTACCACCGAATACCCAAACTACTACTAACCAACCAGATGACCTTATGGTCGATTAAAAACAATTAAACCACAATCTAGTTGCCAAGATAATCAGATCCGACAACTAGATTTCTAGGGTTTGAATAAGACTAACGTGGAGATTGATTAATTAATCAAACAATAATAAAACAGTAAAATGTATGTTTCTTCAACGATTCTAACAAGGAGGCTCTGATACCACTTGTTGGAATAATATTAGATTCGCACCAATACATCATGTTAGTAATAAATGAAGAACAATTTAATTAATGCATACCTGAAGCTATTGATGAGTAGTACGTACATAGCAATCCTCACGAACCAAGCAATACGCAGTGGCAAAATCTTTCACCTCCAAAACATTTCTCTAGTATCTATCAAATTAGATTAAAAAGTAAGAGGTAGAGAAAATTAGGTTTAGAGTGGGGGACCTCAACCGTATGTATAGAGACCTAATTCTATTATTAGTTCATCATCAATAAGAGAATTATAATGAGACTTAAATTAATGTCTACACATAAATAACATCCATATTCAATTTAGTAACACATATTAAGACATACAACATGTAATTAGAAACGTGTTTATGATTCTACTTTTTTTTCTTAATAATCATACTAATCGGATCTAATCAAACACTACTCATTTATAGATCGACAATCTACAACGTATAATAATATGAACTATATAGATCCACCTTAAATGAATTTTCTAATACTTAACAATCATTACAACATTTGATTCTAGTATTTCCTTTATCGTTTTTCTATGGTTCTATAGATAGCGTACTCACAAAAGTCTTGATGTTAAAGCGATTGAAGGAAAGTTGTGGAAGAAAAATAACATTATCCACATGCAAGTATCAACAACTAAAAACACAACAATGTAATTAATCATCTTACCCTTCACTATAATACACAATGGGGGTTAACAAAGTGCATGAACGAATGAATGGAAGAAAATTTGACTTGACAACAAATTCTTACGTGGCGCAAATGGTCTGACGGATCTGATGTTCCGTCATAGAGCTCGAGCTTCGATGGGACAAACTTCTTAGGAAGATAAACACTCATGATCTCCTCCGAAAATTGAGGGACTGTGAGATCATATAGGACATTAGGATTGGACGCCCCCAGTCGGAACGGGTTCTCGACTATAGTCTTGTTTGTTCTCGGGGTGTAGTCCCCATGATTCTCCCTTGGGTCTCCTTCCCTGCAAGTTCTTTGCTCTTCTATGGGGGGGTTTTCGCCTTCCCGGGCATTTTCCTGGATCTAGGATCCTTTCGAATCTCAGACTGCCTCAGATCATTGTTGCCACTCTCAAGTCATCCTTTCTACCATCCTCTCAAGTGGTCTAGGTGGAGCAGGATCATATTCATATAGAAGGCAACCACTATTACCTCCGTGGCTGGGTCTAGGTGGAGCAAGATCAGATTCATATAGAAGGCAACCACTATTACCTCCGCGGCTGGACCGTGTGGCTGGGTTTCCCCAGCCAGAGCTTTGTATGGGTCGGCATCATATTTGAAGGCTCGAGATCTAGGACTGGTGACCATTTCTCGATGTTATACTTAGCTAGAAAAAAACTTTGTATGTTCGTTTCAGGGAAAACTTATCGTTGTCTTCCCCACGAATGGCACAAAACTGATGTGTTCAAATCTATTCATGATGATCCTGATTATATCGAACCTGCAAAAATGAGCAGCGGTTAAGCCAAAAACCACCATTGTAGTGGCTGAAAGTACTCTGATGCTTAAGTCAGATAGATGCAAGGAAGAATGAAGATTGTATGTAAATTGCAGTGTATATGCATAACTTTCTATTTCCTTTCACCGTTTTTATAGCGAGTGTTCACTCCCCAGTTGTCCCTGCGATCGAGGGCATGATGGAAGGAGGATATCTCGCATAAGATTTACCTCTGCCTGACTGAGTCTCTTCGACACTTGGCTCTGTTTAAGACCCAATGCTTGATTGGGTTAAGACCTGATTTTGTGTGAGTGGAACTCGAGCTTGTGACAGCTCTCAGATTTGTTGTTTGGGCCAAACCCTAAGATCCGTGCCTTTTGGGTTGGCGTATCTTAGGCCTAGGCACTTGACTTACGGGCTGAACATTAATCTGCACATGGATCCGCTTGGGACTGTGTTAAAGCTTTTTACGTGCTAGGGTTAGCCCATTCCACGTGTATGGCTGTGATTGAGTGATTGTTTGATATCTCATCAGGGTCACACATTTCTAAATACAATTCGTGGCGTGTAAAATGACAATGATTGAAGGACTAGTAATATATAGTATAGGTATGTAAATTAAGCCAAACATGCCAACTAATTTGCTAATCCCTTCTTGTTTAGTTTTATTTCAAAATGCCCAAACAAGTTTACAATATTCTTTTTTAGCCTGTTATTTTCCATGCCTCTTTCAATCTTTATACGTAAAATGTTAAGGGTACCCAAATGTTAAATAATAAGAAAAAAATAACATTAATTAAAGAAAATAATTTGGTTGTTGTAACTTTAATTAATTATTTTATTTATT
The DNA here is from genome assembly GCA_963556465.1 of Berberis vulgaris. Lineage (NCBI taxonomy): Eukaryota > Viridiplantae > Streptophyta > Magnoliopsida > Ranunculales > Berberidaceae > Berberis > Berberis vulgaris. The sequence continues at coordinate 49,028,440 of OY747136.1, forward strand.
TATTTATTTTTATTTTTTTTAAAGTCTGCTATACACCCATTTTTGAATTTTGATTTGGAGCCCAGGACACCTCGACTCTGATATCTGAGTCTAAGGGTGTGTTTGGTTGCATGGAATCCTAAGGTGGGAATTGGAATCTCATTCCATGACATTCCATGTCATGGCATCCCATGCCATGAACTTGACCAACTTTGATGTTTGGTTGTCCATGGGAATTGGATTCAAATTCCTATTGTGAGTGTTTGGTTGCCCAAAACTAATTATGGGATTTTTTTTTTTTTCATTTTGAAGATCCTACAATTCTACTTTTATATATAAACTAGAATATGGTTTTGATTTTGCTTCCTGCAAAACATCCTTACAGTATCATTTTAAACTCGACGTCTGCTTAAATCTTTCAATGAGAAATCAACTTTCAATACTGGTATTCAGAATTCTAATAAAAAAAATTTAGCAATATATATTTTGACTAAAATTTTCAAAATGAAATCATGTTTACTGCATAAACATAACAAGTCCTAAACCACATACTCTCAAACACCAATTAAACAAAATCCAAACTTTCTAACTCCTTGATTACTAATCAAAACACATAAAAAGGATTAAAGACAATAAGCCAATTACTTTTGCTCCAAACTAATTATCCTCCAACTCTGCAAGAACCCAACCCTCCCTTGTTTTTTCGGTCAATCCTAAAAAGAAAGTACCAAGCTCTACGTTCCCATTGAACTTTCTCATGATTTTTAAAATTTGACGTTTGGTAAGTCCAGGAACCGCCCTTACAGCCTTCTCAACTTCTTGCCAAGGGAAGGTTTCCAATCGTATAGGCATAGCACTCGCTTACTCAAATGCCTTGCATATACTCGATATGGCCTTAGCAAACTCGGGATCATCGTTGTCACATGTTCGCTTGCGTTTGCGAGAGAATGTAGTAGAACCCGAGGCAACATCTTCCCTGTCTCCAGTGTCTGTAAGGACACTTTCACTTGCTTCAACCATGGGTACATTTTCATCATCACGACTTGCTATACAGCGATCACTAGTTGCTTGATCATTTCCTATTATGATTGTAAGGTCGCCATAGTATGGAAAGATTTTGCCACGAACTTTTTTTGCTTCCTTGTGTGCCTAAACAATGTTAAGAAATATAATTGAAAAAACAATCTAATTTAACAAAAAGATTAGAACAATCAACAAAATAAAAATAGTTGGAGAAAAGTTTTCAATAAAGATTAGAAAACTAACATTCTCAATAAATTCTAACTAGCATTCTCAATGACATTGAAAAATAACTCGCATGAGGTCCTACTGAACCATATTGAACCATGCTTAAGAAAGCTTACCGCAACATAGTCTTCCCACACTTCGTTGTCTGCAGTGATGAGTCCGCTACTATAGTTGAATCCAAACCCACTTTGCTTGTGAACTTCTCGGACTGCCAAATATTGCTTCTTGAAGGTCTTCAGCCTCGACCGGACATGATCGTGGGTAATTACCATATTGTGAGATTTCTTAATTTCTTCCACCACGCGCTCTAGTGCGCTTGACTTCCACCCATTATCTGTTTTTTTTCCTCCGATATTACTCTCATCCACCAATGTTCTAATCAAAACCAAATCCATCGAATCACTCCATTGTAATTTGGATGCCATACCTACAAAGATAACCTATCAATTATCAAAAGCAAGAGAAACATATACTAATAGATATCAATTACCAAATGAACATAAGTCACAAAACTAAGACTAACATTGTAATTTGAAAAATAAGTTTTTTTGTTTTTTGATCACAGACTAATTGTTCTTGATCTCTTGTTGCTGTTTCCAGGTAATGCAAGGGATAGAGAAATTGGGGAGATACTTCGATGCAAAGGAGTTAGGAGAATGCATGAAGTGAACTCAGAACTAGCTAAAACTGGAACTCTCCCAAATAACACGACAAACTCTTCTAGAGCTTCATTTGACCACATAGTAGAGTACTTCAAATTTCAAAAGGGTAGAGATTTACCAAGTAGTGCACGAGGCTACCTTTTGGTCATAATAGTACTAAATGCAACAGTGACATACCAAGCAGGGCTCAGCTCACCGGGGATATGTGGCATGATAGTACCATCAATGGCACCAATGCTACCACAAAGGCATACATGGCAGGGAATGCAATTTTAAGTGATACCGATGTAGTATTCTTTGGATTATTCTTTTTCTTCAACTCTTTAGGACATCCCCTCTCTCTTTTCATGATACGTATCCAAACATATGGATTCCTTTTGAGGTTGGTGCTTCAAGTATGCCTCAGAAACTATGATGGCTAATTATAACATCTCCATAGCTAGCATTGAACGTCAAGGTAGTGTAGTATTGATCTTGTTTCAAGCCATTTCTGGCATTTTTCCGTTGTCTGTACCGTTGATAGCAAGGTGGGTTAGAAAATTATCAGCAAAGAGAATATGTATACCCTTCTACAACCGACAGAATTCATATCCAAGCTGATCTTATAAAGACTTGCTCAATAGTCGAGACACGACTCGCATAAAGCCTAATGAAGCTTCCTTCCTGCAGTTTAGTACTGAAAAGAAAGTTTGTAACAGAAAATCCTACTTTATCAGCTACCTATTTATGTAATTGTATACCTAATGAATTCTGACAGCAGTCTGATAGAGATAAGTAAAGAATGCCGCAGCTGACAAAATCAGACTGATGATTGTAAAGAACAAGGTTAAAACAAACAAAGAATGCTTAACCCAAAATGCAAAAGATGGATACTTAGGGGGGTGTATTGTATATGGATTCTTATGGAATTGATAAATAATTTGAAAAGTCCACGGACTCTTTAAATTGTCCACAGACTCTTTAAATTGTCCACGGACTTCTGCTGATTTCTTAAATCCATAGACTTTTGCTACAGACTTTCTAGAGATTTATGAAAATCCACGGACTTTGTATGAACGACTTTACAGATTTCTAATTATTTGCAAGATAAAAAAGAAGTTGGTAAATAGTGATGAAACAAAAAAAAGTCCATAAAATAAAGATACATGTGCTAAAAAAACTAGAAAAAAGAAAAGGTCGTTAATTAGCATCTTTAAAATAAGAAGTAAATGTCCATAAAATTGTATTATGATCATTCTTCTCCTTCATGATCATGGTCACTTTCTTCAACAGTACAAGCAACACCTTGACTAGTTTCCTCTATAGCTTGATGAGGTTTCACCCAAATTTCACCTACAACTGAACTATTTGCTAATAGCAAGCTTTGTACTGAAGTATGGAGCAACAGTATAGTGCTTTCGGCTCGAGCAAATAATGCAAGAGATTTTAACCAGTGATGACAAGCATCTTATTGGACCCTATTTACTAATTTGCTGAACAATGATACACTATGCAAGTAAAGACAAATTCCTACAAATTGAAGAACCCATCAATTGAACAATGATACACTATGCGGTAGTGTTTAATCTTGACAATTGCTCCTGACATATGAAAGAAAATGGTGAATTGAAGGCATAGGTTTAGTTGAAGGAGAGTTTGAAACAACCTCATTGCATAAATCTCTCACGATGCTTAGATATAAGTGGATCTAAGTGTTGTTGCTGTTGTTTTATGAGAGAGTTGTGATTTGTAAATTTTATGAGGTTGAAGATCTGCTGAAGAAGAGAGGCCAGATTTGCTGAAGTGAAATTGAACTAAACAAATAAGCCAACAAAAAGTAATCAGATTGAAGAAGAGAGTCTGAAGTTGAAGATCGATCCACTGTTGTTCATTGGACGATTTGCTCTTGTTCCTCATATATATGAGCTTGAAGTTCTGAGGTTGAAGACAACCTGTAAGCTAGGTTTCATCCTTGCGAAAAATTTGGGCAAACAAATGTGTTTTTGTTCACCGTTAGTTTGCAAAGTCCTCTGACACTATGCAACTATGAACACTATGCAAAGATAGAAAAAGAATCGAGAAAACAAGAGGATGGGAACCAACCTCTTCGCGACTGGCACAAGGAAGAACTTTGGGAGACTTTTTTCACGTTGAAATCTTTGATATGGAGACTGGCAAACTATTGAACTTTGTTATTTATACCTAACACTACAAAGTCCATGAGAATCCATGATTTATCAAATCCATAAATATGAATGATATTTTGAATACTCTAAAATTTTTGTGGACTTTCTGAAATCCATATTGAATACCCCTAGACTTTGTGAATTTTAGAAAGACTTTTTAAAATCCTGATTGAATACCCCTAGACTTTTGTGGACTTTTTAAAATCCAAATTGAATACACTTGGATTTTCAAAATTCATGAAATTTATTAAATTGCCCACAAAATCCATATACAATACACCCCCCTTAACATAACTCAAGTCTGAAAAACACCATTAATCCATAAAAGAATCACTGAAGCCACATAACACGATACTAACTCCCCATTTACTTTGTCAGATAAAGGACATAATATGAGTACATACTAGAAATCTCAGTGCAGTCACAGTGGATCTATGTGCAACACCTAACCATGGGTATCATTTAACAAATTGTTCTTCAGATTCCTGCGATCACAACATAATCAACTTTTAATTATTTATCTAAAGATGCTCTATAATAGCAGTCCTAAAATTAAAATTCTACAGGAATGTATGTGCTTTAGATGATTCTGTAGATTCCAAGATCATCTAATGGACTCTGCAGTGCAGACTTGAAATGCAGATGACGAGTCTTTGCACGAAATCGTTTTTTCTACCCAACAAAAGTATAATATATACCAGCTAATAAGATCCAAGTACTAAACTTTTTCTATGCCAAATAAAACATGAAAATCTAAAACTTGACAGCCACAGATACTACAAAAATTCTGAAAGTATCACCAACCACAGATACTAGAATAAATGCAAAAGTTCTACTATGTATCTATGTATCATTGTTAACTGTTCACTGATTGCTTATGCTTATTCTTGTGTATGCAGATGGTGGATGAAGTCCTAATAGATACTCAAACAGCTGGAAAAGGATCAGATGATATTGAAAAGAGGAGTGGTCCAACCAGAGATAAGCCTCAGGAAGTGAAAGAAGAAAAGGAGATCCTTGATCCACAGTCGTCTATTCCAGCTTCCAAACCTGAAGTTAATGAAAATGCCAATGGGACTCGAGAACAATCTGTTTTAAAGTCATGTTTGGCCTCTGATTTTCTTGTTCCTATAAACAAGAGAAAGCGAGTCCAAAGGAAACCTCGTTTGGGTGCTTGGAAAGCCGCTAAAATATCTAAGAGAAAATCACTTGGTAAATCTGATAAGTAGTATTGTTCTAAAGTTTTGCTGGATTGTTATATGCATTTTGAAAGTTGTATAGAGAAACACTTTGGTATTGTCAGATTCATGTGAAATATACCTTGTTTGATTTGGTTGACCTGCAGTCCTAGTGGTTCACGCCCTAGAAAAAACTATTCTACTCATGCTACATTGAACATGTAGGAAGAAAGAAAATTGTTTATATTTACTCTATGTTGGAAGAAAGAAATTAGTTTAACCGAGACCGAGACCGATGCAGCTCTATTGTAACTTTTTTCAATTGGTTTACATAGTTGATCTTTTGAATTGAGATCAAATGCCCACCCTCGGTCAAAATGCTATTATTTGCAGTGCTTATATTCTCACCCCACCCTTCCCCATAAAAAAAATGAATCTCATGGAATCGAAAAAAAAACAGGTGTAATGTGGGAAAGAATTTACATTTCATGAGAAAAGAATTTATTATAATTTTACCGCTTGCTTGTGATGACATATTTCCACTTCACTTTCTTATCATTTTTTTTAACACTTGGCAATCCAGTATTAGCCACTGAAAGGGAAGTACGTCATCATTGGATGCTTAAAATTCGTTGTATATGTGATCGGATATACGGAAATGGAAAACGAAATGTAGTTTGGGGGAGTTGTTTAACAGATGTGGAATAAGAGTGTGGGGTATGTTAGATTGGAGGATGGGCTGTCTTATGAGATTAGATAAGAGAAATAGGGTATGCAAAGTGTTCATAAACTTTCACAACTTCGACAAAAGTAATGCACAATGTCAAGTAGAAGACTACATATAGAGTACTCACGAGTTGAGCTTTTGAATCCAAAATGGCCGGTACAATGAGCACTAGTTTCCACCACCTGCAATAACACATTTTACATTACCCCAACATGTCAAAAAAAAAAATAAAAACTCAATGAATGTAAGGGTGAAAACTCAATGAATAAAAACTCAACATTTTACAACAATATCTAGCAATTAAACCTGACATCAATATACGGGAATATAATATGCACCATAACACGGTGCTTCTAGATGTATGATTTTCATTCATCCTCAAATTTACTAACACATGTTACTTCAGTCAGCATATGGAGCTACAAACCATAAACTAATTATTCAAAACAGTCTGAACATTGTTTCATGGATCATGGAGAGATATTTTTCCCCAACACTATTGTCAAGGAATCATACAACACCATACCAGCAACCTAATCAGGTAGTCTGATTGTATGACCTGGTAAGCTAACTCCCCAAACCCACACCACGGATTCTCATCCCCAGATATTCACAATGTAGCCATAAAACTCCAGAGAGCAAAGGAGGCATACAAGGAATTTGCAGGGATTGAGGAGCAACCAAACACTGGGGAGGATAATGTAAATCTCATCTTTGAAAACATATAAAAAAAACACATACATACATGGCTTTGTGAATAATGTAAATCCCAAATTTGAATTTTTTTTTACAAAAAATCAAGCCAAATTGATAGATCGGCAGATGAAGAGGACGAAATCTGTACCTGAAGAGATGGAGATCAGCCAACGAATAAGTTGAGAAGGATATGAAGAACAACAGATCCTTCTCATTGTCAACAAACCCTTGAACTGGTTTGGTTTGGCTTGGCAATGAAGAACAAATCGAGTGAGATCGAAGAGGAAGAGCAAGGATCGTAAAGGAAAAACAGAGAAGATACGAAGAACAACATAGATCGGCAGATGAAGAGGACGATCAGCAGATCCTTCTCCTTGTCAACAAACCCTTGAACTGGAGCAATTTTTGTCAACAAACCCTTGAAATGGAGCAACATATCGAGAGAGGAAGACCCGTGAATTGTTTTCCCAATATGAGTGAGGCATATGATTACCACCAAAGGTGGGAATCTACGGCACGTGATGGCATCCCATGCCCACCTCTAAAATCCCAAATAAACACTCAAAATATTATTCCAAGTGAAAATAAGATTCCTATTCCCACGAAATGTGTGCAACCAAACACACCCTAAGATCCATGATGGATTATTTACATATTAAAGATGAGCTGAACTTGACAATCATTAAAACATCTGATCGAAAAATTTAGGGAGCAAGGGATGGGTCGGCCCCTAGAAGGGCTCAACATCTGATTCTAGAATTTCCTTCATCTTTTCTATGCTTCAACAGATGGCATTCTCACAAAAGTCCTGATGTTAAAGTAATTGAAGGAAAGTTGTGGAAGAAAAATAACATGATCCACCAGCAAGCATCAACAACTAAATACACAATAATGTAATTAATCACCTTACCCTTAGGAATGTGATTTCTTGAAATATGTCAAAATTTTATCGAATATTTTTTATTTTGAATTCATTGAAATCTCTTTCGAAATTTAAAATATATTAAAAAAATTTTAAAAAAAGAATATTTTAATTTTTATATATTTTAACATGTTATAATGTTATTTTAGTATCAAAAGTTTGTTATATGATCAATTCTTATGTAATATTCAATTTGTATGACACTTCAAATCGGGTGAAATTTTTTATATAGTATTTAAGAGATTAAAATACATAATTTATATTTTTAAAGTTAAAATTACAATCGAATTTTTTTGGTTTTTTCTATACAAAATGAAATATTTGTTAAAATTTAGCGTCGAAAATTAACTCGAAAAACGAAATCACAGTAATCCTTGCCCTTCACTATAATAACACACAGTGGGGGTTAACAAAGTGCATGAACGAATGAATGAAAGAAAAACTGACTCGACAACACACACTTACGTGGCAGTTTTAAGTCCAAGTTTTGTTTCAACATTAATGTCAGAAACCCAATTATGATCCAATGTACATAAATCGAATAAAATAAAACGTGTTTAATTGCAAGATTGACTATTAGTGCCAAACCCAAAACTATGCTGCAAGTGATAATCATCTAAGTTGTCAACTTGCTTGACAATATACCTTACGCCACTTTTTCTTATCTAAAGCATGCTGCTAGTGCTAGCCATTGAATGGGGTGATTATGTTGATTAATCAAGTGTCAAAAATACAACTTTTGCGTCTATCACCATAGTAATCGAAATTACCAAAAGCTTTCAATCTTGCCTGACGATGAATCACAAAACTCTTCCAATGCAATTCTACAGAATCAAAACCAAACCAGTAATGAAAGCAAACAATCCCATAAATAAATAAATAAATATATATATAAATTTAACTTGATTTCTCCAATCTTGCCTGACTCTGAATCTGAGAATAAAAGTTACAAATCCAAATTAGAGTCGATATCATGACGATGCTACTGATAACTGTTCTACATAAACACCTTGTTTCGCATTGCTTCGTCGTATCACCACATGTTAGGAGATTATTTAGGTGGTTTATTTTTTTATTCTTTCCTTTATTTTAGGATAGCTATATACAGGTACTTGCTTTGTTATAGGAAACTACTTCGTCAAGAAGTTTAATATTTCCTAAACTATAGTTAGGTATTATGAGAAATTAGGGAAGCTATTTTTGGACTTCTTGTATAAATATTTTCCATTGGGTTAATGAGAATACAGAAAAACAATTACCCTAAATCTTTCATGGTATCAGAGCAAAATTGTTTCTTCAAAAATTTTTTTTCCTAAACCATGGCCGGCGGCGCTACACCTCCACCACCGGTAACAACATGCAACAGCGCATCTCTTGGGAAGCCGAACCCCGCTCCTACTGCGCTACCTCTTCCAGATTTTACTGCAGAACAGTGGGCGGCATTAACAGCCGCATTTGGTACTCCTCACACTCTTTCTAACAGGTTGCATGGTAAGTTGGAAATGGATTCTTGGATAATTGATATTGGATGTTCTCATCATGTTACTGGTGATGAATCTTGTTTAGTGGATACTAAAGCAGTTTCGCCATGTCCCGTGGGCCTTCCGGATGGTCAAACGGTGGTTGCTACTAAAGAGGGTATCGTGAAACTCACGGACAAAATAATACTCCAACATGTTATTTTTGTTCCTAAGTTAAACTGCAATTTAATTTCGGTTTCACAACTAAATGATGATCTAAATTGCTTTGTCCAATTTAATTCTAACTTGTGTGCTATACAGGACCTGCATTCGAGGGATGTGATTGGCACGGGTGAGAGACGAAATTGACTTTACTATCTACAGCATGGATTACAGGTGCAAGCGGTTTCGGTTGATACTTCGAAGTCCTTGGAGCTATGGCATAGTCGTTTGGGTCATCCTTCCGAGACAGTAGTGAAGTTGCTTCATTTTTTTAATAATTCTAGGCGTCATTTGAATAAAGCATGTGAAGTTTGTCATCGTGCTAAACATTCTAGAGATCGTTTTCCTTTAAGTGCCAATAAATCAACTCGAATTTTTGAGTTACTACATTGTGATTTATGGGGTCCGTATGATGAAGTTTCTTCGTGTGGTACTCGTTATTTTTTAACTTTAGTGGACGATTATTCACGTGTTGTGTGGGTTTATTTATTAATTGATAAAAGAGAAGTTTTCAAGATGTTTATGTCCTTTATTGTCATGATTGACCGTCAATTCTCTCAAAAGTTGAAAATTGACGTAGTGACAATGGAACAGAGTTTAACTGCATGAAAGATTTCTTTGTGGCTAATGAAATTTTATTTCAAACCTCTTGTGTGGGTACCCCTCAACAAAATGGAAAAGTTGAAAGGAAACATAAACATATTCTCAATGTCGCTCGTGCATTGAGGTTTCAAGGGGGGTTGCCAATCTATTTTTGGGGAGAATGCGTTTTGGCCGCTGCTCACCTAATAAATCGGACTCCCTCTAGTGTTCTCCTAAACAAAACTCCATATGAAATGCTATTTGGTTGTACACCTTCTTTTAGTGACTTGCGAATTGTTGGTTGCTTAGCTTATGCCCATAATCAACGCGCTAAAGGTGACAAGTTTGCCAGTCGAAGCCGTAAATGTGTTTTTGTGGGTTATCCGTTTGGTAAGAAGGGATGGAGTTTATTTGATCTTGAGAAAAAGGAGTTCTTTGTGTCGAGGGATGTGAAGTTCTATGAAAATGTCTTTCCTTATTTGAATGTTGAAGTCACAAATCATACTCCTCCCCTTGACAGTGCTGTGACTTATAATGAGGGAGCCCAGGAAGAGCTTATTGAAAGTATGGGAGATCATCAGGTGATGCACGAGGATGCCATCGTCGGTCCTCAAAAAGTCTCTCCCACGACTAGCGTCACGCCTAGTAATGTTGAGCCACAGTCTACCGCGTTCGTGCCAAGTCAAAATGCTCGGGATGTGCCACCAGTGGACGCTTCATCCTCGGCTGTCGGGGGGGGGGGGGGTAGATGGTGCTCCCGACGGAACGGGGAGGGACAATTTGGGCCGCGGGTTCCGGGAGAAGTTCTCATCAGTAAAGTTGAGAGACTTCGTGACACATACGGTTATCAAGGACAGTCCATCTCTCGCTCCATCTGCTCTGCCATATCACACTCCCTCAGGTACGCCTTTTTCCTATAGCACATTATGTTAGTTGTGATCAATTTACTGTGAAACACCAGAATTTTCTTGCAGCTGTAACTGCAGGTGTTGAGCCACAGTCTTTTAAGGAGGCTGCAAAAGATATAAGATGATGTACTGCTATGCAAAAGGAGATTCGTGCTTTGGAAGATAATGACAGTTGGACTATGAAAAAATTACCTCCTGAAAAGAAAGCTCTCGGAAGTAAATGAGTGTACAAAATTAAGTACAACTCAGATGGTAGCATTGAGAGGTTAAAAGCCAGATTAGTTGTTTTTGGTAATCATCAAGTTAAAGGAATTAATTATAATGAGACATTTGCCCCAGTCGCGAAAATGGTGACAGTTAGAGCTTTTCTGGCCATTGCAGCATCCAAGCATTGGGAGTTGCATCAGATGGATGTTCATAATGCCTTCCTTCACGACGATTTAGATGAGGAGGTGTATATGAAACTTTCGCCAGGTTTTAGCTCCACTGCTTCTGATTTGGTTTGTCGTTTGCGTAAATCGCTGTATGGTTTGAAACAAGCACCTCGATGTTGGTTTGCAAAGCTTGTGACAGCTTTAAAGGGGTACGATTTTCTTCAATCCTACTCCGATTATTCCCTATTTACTTACTCTAAAGGCTCTGTACAGATCAACGTCCTAGTATATGTTGATGATTTGATAATCTCTGGTAATGATTCCGCTGCGGTGACGGCTTTCAAAGCCTATTTGAGTCAATGTTTTTATATGAAGGATCTTGGTGTGCTTAAAAATTTTCTTGGCATTGAGGTGGCTAGAAGCTCCTCAGGGTTGTTTTTATGTCAAAAGAAATATGCTCTTGATATTATTTCAGAGACATGATTATTGGGCTCGAAGCCGACTTCATTCCCGATTGAACAGAATCATCAGCTGAGATGGCAATATCAATCTTTTCAACACGCTACAAATGCATGTATAACCCGCAACTTGTGCACAAATAAAATACCACTTGCTCTAAAAAGTTATGTTTTCGGAACAAAATTTCCACAACCAAACCCAACCACAACTTACTTTGTTACTTCAATTTTCTACAAGTAACCTTTTGAATTCTGATTTTTATTTTTTTTCTCCTTTTTCAGAAAATTCGAAGCCTGACTATAGTCCCTATTTTATTTTGAAAAAAAATGAACAAACAAGTACTTGTAATATATAGCTATAACCCGCCAAGCAAAGCAACACTTGCATGCAAAATAGCTTGGACAAGCCCTCCACAACACGTGTCATCCTAGAAGAATGTCTGATATTGACACCGACATACAGGCCGACATACAGGCCAATACAGATTTTACATAGTAAACCTCGTCTCATCTCACCCATCAAAACAACCGGCTGTATTGGATCCTCCTAAGCGGTTTTCATTCCCTCTCCTGCCGACACGTGGCAACCTACCTTCCCCTTCCCGAATGAGTAATTTTAGTCAGCGTTTTTTTTGGAATTTTCTTGTCATTGTTGTTGTGTTTTTTACTCAAACTCTTTAAAATACAATCACAAATGGTATCTTATCTATACTATCTATCCAAGAGATAGAAGTGTAAAATAAAACTCAAAAAAAAAAAAAAAATCGACAAACATGGCTAACTAGAATCTTTATTTCCGAATACCATAAATTCCAATGCACAAACGAAGATATAGAGAGAGAGGAATTCTCGACCACCACACTGGCACGCACTCGATGAAATCGAACGTACAATACTGCAAGAGTATGCTATGCTCAACGAGGAAAATAAAATAAAATAAAAAATTAATTTTGGCAATAAATAATTGGGAATTTAGAGAGGGACGTTGAAGGAAAGTGGTGTCTAGGTTCTCTTCATCAACCATCCATATCATGTATGTACCAAAAGAATATGACCCCTCCCACAAATTTAATTGAAAAAGGGAGGGGGCTAAACAAATATATTGATTGAAAGGGCCCCTTGTTTGTGGGTCATTCCCTTAAAAGGCCACCATGCTAAAAAAAAAAAAAAAAAAAGATCAGTGTGAAATTTACAAGCCAAAAACTCTGTTTCTTATGTAGGACACTCTGTAGTCTACACTTTGTTTGTTTATTAGTCTTTTGGTTCATTTTTTTAAATGTTTGGTTTTGGTTCTCTTTCATCTCTAAAATAGAAATTTTTTAAAGCATGAGAGAGGAGGATGAGATGAAAGAGCCATCAGTTATTAGTTTCTTCTTCTCAAGTGTGAACCACTCCCCTCTTCTGTTTCTAGTTCGACTTGCTGATTTGGAGTTGTCTTTCAACTTGTAATGATATCTAGGGACACAAATACAAATAACCCAGAATCCAAAACCACTCTCCTTTCCTTGCAGTGTTTCAGCGGCGCCAGATGGCCTTCTTTTGAGGTTCTTTAGTGGTTCCATTGTCTCTGCTCTCTCGGTTTCTAGTGGTTGTTGGTGGTGTAGTTGTGTTTAATGGCAGCTTTGGAGGTTTGGGATTTGGGAAAGATTGAAGATATCAATTAGTTGGGTTGAATCTAAAGATGGGTGTTTGAAGAAACTAAAAGAAGATCTGCGCTGAAGGTGTGTGTGTGTGTGAGTTTGTGTTTTTCTTGTGTTTATAGGTACTACTTTCGCTTCCTCCCCATTTCTAGTTTTCTAGCTTCTCTATTTTTTTTTTTTGTATGATCAAGTATTGTTTTTATTTATTGTGAATTGATAAGATATCAATCAAACACACTAATTTTTTTTTTTTTTTTAAGAGAAATAGAAAAAAGAAGATAGCACATTTAAATTTGAAACATGGAAAATGGATGTTTTGGATTGATGGGTATATTGAAAATTGAAATTTATAAAATGGGTATTTTCATCTTCAATTGGGGTATTATGTGATTTAGCTCATGGAGATCAGTTTGTGTGGGTCAGGGTTTTGAACTCTAATGGATTGAAGAAGATGTTGAAGAAGAAGTGTGATTCAATGGCAATGTTGGCGACAATAGCTCCTGGGTTAGTATTTTCTTATCTCATCTTATCAGTATCTGCTAATGTGGACAATGGGTTTCCAAGGTGCAATTGTGAAGATGAAGGCTTTTGGAGTATCGATAGTATCATGTATTGTCAAAAAGTGGGGGATTTCCTTATAGCTCTAGCTTACTTTTCGATTCCTGTTGAGCTTCTTTACTTCATTAGCTGTTCGAATGTTCCTTTCAAATGGGTCCTCTCCGAATTCATAGCCTTCATTGTTCTTTGTGGATTGACCCATTTGCTCAATGGGTTTACGTATGACCCACATCCATTTCAACTCATGTTGTCACTCACTATCTTCAAATTCCTCACTGCTTTGGTCTCTTGTGCAACCGCGATCACGCTCATCACCCTCATTCCTTTGCTTCTGAAAGTAAAGGTTAGAGAGCTCTTCTTGAAGAAAAAGGCTTGGGAGTTGGATAGAGAGGTGGAGATGATGAAACAACAGAAGGAGGCGAGTATACATGTTAGAATGCTTACAAGGGAGATTCGAAAATCCCTTGATAGGCATACTATTTTGTACACTACCATGGTTGAGCTTTCTAAGACATTGGGTTTGCAGAATTGTGCAATTTGGATGCCCAATGAGGATAGGAGTAAGATGATTCTAATACATGAACTGAAAGAGAGGAATTTGGTGGATGGGAACCCTATTTCAATCCCCTACGACGATGTGGATGTAAAGGAGATCAAAGCGGTTAAGGGCGTGAAGATTTTGATGCAGGATTCTCCACTTGGATCAGCAAGTAGAGGCCAGGCAGGTGAATCGGGTCCCGTGGCAGCAATGCGAATGCCAATGCTGAGGGTGTCAAATTTCAAAGGTGGTACGCCGGAGTTGATACCTGTGTGTTATGCTATATTGGTTTTGGTTATTCCAAGTACTGATGCAAGAGAGTGGGGTTACCCTGAATTGGATATTGTTGAAGTTGTTGCTGATCAGGTGGCTGTTGCTCTCTCCCATGCCGCAGTACTTGAAGAATCACAGCTCATGAGAGATAAACTGGCGGAGCAGAACCGTGCATTGCAACAGGCAAGGAAAGATGCAATGATGGCAAGCCAAGCGAGGAACTCATTTCAGAAAGTGATGAGCCATGGAATGAGGAGGCCAATGCACTCGATCTTAGGCTTGCTTTCCATTTTACAACAAGAGAATTTGGGAAGCGATCAACAGATTGTTGTCGATACAATGGTAAAGACTAGCAGTGTCCTTTCAACATTGATAAACGATGTGATGGAGATCTCGACCAAGGATACCGGCCGGTTTCCATTGGAGTTGAAATATTTTAGGTTGCATTCCTTGATAAAGGAAGCAATTTGCCTCACTAAGTGCTTGTGTATTTGTAGTGGTTTCAGTTTTAAGATTGAGGTTGAGAACTCATTACCTGATCAGGTAATTGGTGACGAGAGAAGAATTTTTCAAGTGATATTGCATATGATTGGGAATCTCTTGAACACTACTGATACCAGAGCATCTGTGTATTTGCGGATTGTCTCTGAGAGTACAAGTGGGAACAGGAATGAACAAAGATGGACAATGTGGACGCCAAGCTCATCTGATGGGTTCGCCTATGTAAAGTTTGAAATCGGCGTTGACAATGGTGATTCTCAATCAGAAGGCTCAGTCTCCTCTTTGCAGATTCCTTCTAGGAGATACAACAGTGCGGGAGTAGAGGGTGGCCTTAGCTTCAGTGTGTGCAAAAAACTCGTGAGGGTAAGTATTACTGTCCTGTTTCTTGTTAAATATATTTATTTATTAATTACATGCTTGTTTTTTCTTCCGAAGATTTATCATCAGGTTTTTTCCATTACACCATTTTGCATGTTTCACGTTTTTTCTTCCAATTGAAAAACATGGTGTCTTCAAGATCTCAATCATTGAATCACTTGAGATGACACCAACACTGGTATGAGATGCCAACACGGTGAAAATATGTGTCAATAAGATCAAACAAAGATTGATTGTAAACTCAATCATAAGATCAATATGAGTGACAGCGATAGGCCACGAAAAGCTCCCAAGCCTAACCCCAAGTATGCAGATACTGCTAGTAATATCTCAAATCATATCCTTGAAAGTATTGGCACGATGAATCATATCAATTACTCTGCGGTTCTAAGTAACTAATGTTGGTTTGAACTTTCACAAGTTTTATGTTTTGAATTTCATAAAATATTGCATTTCATGAGTAATAGTTACATTTGTTCCACATGTACCTCCTTTGCATGATATAATCAGTGCAAATTGGCATGGATTCCGAAAATATTTTGCAAACACTCAAACTCAGTTGTTCTTACGGAAACTTATTATTTTTTCAACAGATGATGCAAGGGAATCTCTGGGTTGTTCCCAATTCCTACGGTGGTGCACAAAGCATGGCCGTCATACTGAAGTTGCAACAAGCATCAATAGGAGGTGGCATCTTCGAACCTGGAGGATCCTCAGAGCATCCACTTTCCAACTCTCTGTTCAGAGGTCTTCAGGTTATAGTAGCTGATGGAGATGATGTCAACCGGGCTGTGACTCGTAAACTACTCGAAACGCTAGGTTGCAATGTGACAACAGTTTCATCTGGGTTTGAATGCCTGAGTGCTTTGGGCCCTGCTGGAACTTCTTTCCACATTGTTCTTTTGGACCTCCAATTGCCTGAGATGGATGGTTTTGAAGTTGCTATGAGAATCCGAAAGTTCCGCAGCAGAAGCTGGCCCTTAATTGTAGCAATTACTGCAAGCACCGATGAAGAAATAACAGAAAAATGCTCTCAAATAGGAATGAATGGTATTCTTCATAAACCAGTCCTGTTACATGGAATCTCTGCTGAACTCCGCAAAATCCTACAACAGGCAAACAGAAATGTGTGAAAAAGAGACGTTAAAGCCTTTCCTGTCATTTTAAGGTGTCTCGACCAGAGTCGAAAACAACAATGTTCAGCCCCTCTTTCAGAGACCTTTATGGGGATGTTATTTACACAACAATCAAAGTTAGAATGGTATACAAAAGTTAGCTCAATTTTTTGGTTTTTGTGATTAAGGTTCATTTGAGATCATGAACAGATTGATAATTTACTCACAATTGAATGCAGAAGTTGTGGATAAACTATCTAGTTCATAAATATTTTTGTTTAGTACATAAATGTTAGACAGTGTATTGTGTTAATAGAAGAATTGCAGTCTAAATAGGAGATTTTAGAGGCAGTTTGAGCCTTTCATAAATAAAAAAAAAAAAAAAAAAAAAAAGAAAAGAAAAAAGGAGACTGCATTTTGGAATGCTTGTCCACCTCTTCGTTCTTCCTGGCTTTCTGTCTCATTGCTCTTATGTACATAGACCCCATTGGTCGCTCTACTAGCAAGTTTCAATCATAAGTTCCATGATAGTTGTTGTTCGATGACCAACTATTCAAGAGCACATTTTATGAAGTTTGTACTGTTGGAAAGATCATTCCTAGAACCTTGTCATTTGATTGATTGTTCACAAAATCCAGGTGCAATGCACATGGTGCTCTACATGCCAAGTAATCCAGTTGTCCTAAAAGAATTGACACAAAGTTAATGTCTTCAGTACTTCATTTTTACAGGGAAGGTTTTACTAGTTAGACAAACCCAAAGTAAACACTGCCAAATTATGAGACTTCCGTCCATCCATTGTATTTAGAAGTTATGGGGGTGGGTGGGTGGGTGGGGGGTGTATGTTCCATAATTCAAATCATGCTCTGAGGACAAAAGATAATGACTGAGGAACCAATGAAGTCAAAGAAAGAGATTTCATCAGAAACAATGCTCTTGTTGGAAAAGTTTGGTCTTTGGGGACATTATGATGAAGATTGACCAAAGAAGAGCATCTTCTCTCCAACCTTCCCTTGAAGGCTCAAAATTGGGTCACAAATTTTACCAATCACGTTGTACCTGAATGAACTGAACTGAACTTCCTAACCTCCCCTAGTTATGAAATTTAGGGCACTTTTGTGATTTCCATCAACAAGACACTGATTTGCAATCTAATGGCCTGATTATAAAATAAACTATAGCATAATTGAGAGTTAGACATTTGCAACCGGACACAAACTTGCCCATTTCGAAATGCATTACTTTTATAATAATGTGTGTGTTTATTAATATGGTTGTCAACGGGTCAGCGTCCCAAGCAAATAATTAATCTAACTAAGATCGATGGGCTTATCCAAATCTATGGCGGGAATCAGTACCTTGATCCAGCTGTTCATATGCATATGAAAGTTTTTAATGTCAGGCAGGATGATGATCCACTTGTCAGTGGAATTCTTTCATCAGTTTGCGCCTAATTTCTTTGCTAATAATGTATCATCCATTGGGGGGATTCGGGGTGGCTCCTGCGCACAATGCACAGGAGGACGTCCTGCGCAGGAAGCACAGCCGTCGGATCTGATCCAACGGTTCAGATCGACGGATTTCAAAATTTTTTTTTTTTTTTTTTTTTTTTTTTTTTGAAATCCAATTTTTTAAATCCTTCGATCTGAACCGTCTGTGCTTCCTGCACAGGACGTCCTCCTGCGCATTGTGCACAGGAGCCACCCCGGGTCCGGAAAAAATTGCTTCTGCCCTGTTGGGTACAAGAATATAGTATACTGTGCACTCAATTCATGCATGGCCACACATACTTTTTGTACTAAGGTTATGACTCATGGAGAATTGTTTCTTTTAAGTGTTCTTTACACCACCGCGTCTTCTTGTCATTACTCTTGGTTGCATATTTCTTGGAAAAAATCTAACTGGCGAGGGAAGCAGCGAGGGACTCCATAGGGGGGAGGGAGAGCCGTCCATTCTTTTCGGGATGTGCATTTGAATTTTCAACGCACGCATCCCGGGGGAATGAACGGCTCCCCCTCCCCCCTGTGGGGTCCCTCGCTGTTTTCCTCGCTGCGTCCCTCGACAATTAGACGGGTTCTATTTCTTGATTATGCTTAACTTATTCAAAGTCTCGCTTAATTATTAAAATATCCATATCAACCATCCAATTAAAAAACAGTCTCTACGATGCAACCTATTATGGCTTCAATTTCTTCATCACATCCATCGCCCCTTCACGAACATGATAACAAGGGTTAGTGGACAACTAACAAGTTGATAATTGTAAGTGTTTTTTTTATAGTGCTTGATTAAACCCTAATTAATGGTGTTCATGGAAAGTAGGGTTTAGTCAGGATAATGGGCCTCAGATCTCTATCATATATAATTTGGTTATTTTAACCAACCTAGAACATCCATTTGGAGTTAGATTTGCTTAGCTAAGCAAGAGTGTACCAGGGGGTCTGTACTTGGGAAAATAAGATAAAGTAGGTCTAAAGCATGATTATTAAACTAACCCAAAAAAACCCAGCATGTATTACCTCATCAAGTAGCATATAGGATGATGGTTTTAGATATCATTTGCATGATTTTATATTGTAAAAGTGGAACTTCCATTGTTAGGGACCAAATAATAATAAATAAATTCTATATGTTTTTTTTTTTTTTTTTTTTGGGAGCTCAACTTGGTAAACAAGGGATCCAGTTCAAAGAGCATTCCACGTTAACTTTTGGTTAGGGGTCAGCATTCCATTCCGCGATCCCGATCTCGTTTTGATTTTTTTAGGATTGATCAAACACATTCCGTCCCGATCTAGAGTGGGATGGGATCGGGATGAAGATTTTCAATCCCGCCCATCCCGAACCTATTTAATATTAATTATTATTAATTTTAATATTTATTAACTCAAAATTTTGTGTCAAATTAAGTGTGGTACATGAAGTTTTGAAGAGTTGTGTGAACTTAACATCACAAATAATTGTATTATAGTTTAAAACAATAACACTTTTATAGATAACTTCTTAATATGCATAATGATAGAAAATACTATAATATTCTTGAATTGATGATGTAAATAAGAACATAAATAGAAACTTACAAAAATAAGATCTAACAAATTATGGAACAAATAAATAGACCTAATGAGAAGGTTGATAATATAATAATTATAAAAATATACGTTTAAATATACAAATCATAATAACTTAGTAATTGCACAAAAATCCAACCATGCTCATCCCGTTCTGAACCCGTTTGGGATGGAACGAGCTTGGGATGAGGTCTATCCCGTCCCGAAGATAAAATAACGGGATGGAATGAGATTGAGATGAGTCCATCCCATCCGGTGCCTACCCCTACTTTTGCTAAGAAAGGTCTGAATTTACTTGTCTAAACTTTAAGGAATGGTGGACAAGCATCTATAGTTTTGCAGTGAAATATGACCAAATTTGACCTAGGAGAGAGACCTTATCTTGCTGATGATTAGACTTTTGACTGAAATCTTTATTTGGGGTAAGTGACATGAAGAATGGAAGAAAGAGCATGTTGGATTTTGGAGATTCTGAATTGGTATTGCGTTGTGGAAGACAAAATTAATTTAGAGCATGTTGGCTAACTGGCGAGGAAACCAGCGAGGGAGGGAGGGGGACCCTCCATCCCCCTCTTGATGCGTGCGTCCCATCCCTTGCACGTATCACGAGGGGGATGAAGGGTCCTCCCTCGCTGGTTTCCTCGACAATTAGAATTCCCCAATTCAATTTGGGGTTGAGTACAATATGTGAGTTTGAATCATCTCTATTATAATTCAGATCGGGTTTTTTGTTTGTCCTACGTGGCATGAGGAAGTATAATTGGCATAACTTAAGTGAGAATTTTGAACCCCGATACTTTCCTCCAAGTCTCCGCGCTTCTCTCTTTTGTATTCTCCTCTGCGCTTCTTCTCTCCCACCACCGACCACCCACTCCCCCATTTCAACCACCACCTTCGGTCGGGATGGTGTTTCACTGTCATTAAGAGGAGCTAGAACCTCCTCTCACACTTAGCTTCTTCTTCCTCCTCATTTCTCTCTGTCATCCCCAACCTAGAACCCACACCAGCAACACCATCTTCTTCCACCTCCGCCATTGGGCGTCTCTCTATAATGGGTTTTTTAGAAGTGGTTTGATGGTCGGTAAAAATTGGGGATTTTGTTTCTGTTGTGGAAAACAGTGGGAAAAACTCTGATGTGCTGGTAATTCCAAAGAAGCCAAGATTATTGGATGTTCATAGTCTGTATGTTGAGAAATCTAGGGGTTTGGAAGAGGGTGGGGGTAGTGGGTTCAAGAGGAAGAGGAAATCATTAGGGACCTCTCAGGGAGTCAGGAGTTTAGGTAATAAATATGAGTTGCTATGAGAGATTATAGTGCAATTAAAGTTCCTCTCAGCAACAAGAAGCTTTGCTGAAGGATTCATGGGAGATTATGAAGCCAAACATTGGTGAATTGAGTATTCAGTTGTATCGAACGTAAGTTTTCTTTCATTTAAGCAATTAAATTTCAGATTTATAGATATTTGAACACTACATTTTGATCCATGCAGACTCCTTATGTTTCTTGATACCTATTGATTCTAAGTTTGCTTTCATAGTTTTCAGGTCTGATTGTGCCTAGAAAATGGTACTAATTTTCACATCTATCTGTTATGTGAATCATTAGGATATTCGATATAGCCCCAGAGGCGAAGACGCTTTTCTCTTTTCTAAAGGAGAATGATGAGATCTCTGCGAACAATCCAAGACTCAAAGTCCATGCTATGAAAGTTTTTCGAATGGTCAGTGCTTCTTAACTCATTCATTTCATCTTTATTTAGCCTTTTAATGTCAGCAGTTTATTTGGTTAGCACAAAATCTTAAAAATAATGTAATTTTTGGATTGCATGTATATAGATATTTCAGTAGTAAAAAAAATGAAGACAGGTTATTTTAACCATAACATGATAATAACATTGTTAATGTTAGAAATACCAATGTTACGGTTGAGAACCAAATACTAAAACTCTAATTACTGGCATTGTTATTATAGTTGTCATGTTAATATCAATCATATTATAGTTGTCATTGTTATTATAGTTGTAAAATAAGGTTGTATTTAACTGGAATTGGATCAGAGTTGTGAAGCCGCTGTTCAGCTTCGAAAGACGGGTGGGGTTGTGCTTCCTGAAAATACTCTCAAGCATTTAGGATCGGTGCATCACAAGAAGGTCCCTACTGGTATACTTCTTATAACATTTTCCAAATGACATTTTGCTTCCTATGACATAGCAGGATGTGATTTATATTATTTGGTTTTTTTTTATATGTGTTTTTTTCATCAAATTTCAGGTGATTGGTGAATCGTTGTTGAAGACTATCAAAGGAGCAGTAGGAGAGAAATGGAGTGATGAAATGTGCGGTGCCAAGGAGGGATTTGTACCCAGTGCTCAATGGATAGATCAACTGGTAAGCATTTGTCTCTTTTTCCCCTAATTTTTACTATCCCCAAAAAGCTTGCTCTATGCACAAATTTTTAACATGAGAGTATTAACATTGTTTGCATTAATGAGTATTGAATTTTTATTTTTTGAAGTTAGTTTAACGTAATTGTAACATACAATTGAGCCAATTTTTTGTTTTTTAAATTAACTAAAAATCCATGTTGCAAATATTTGATATAACTTTAAAGGTACGATGTACTTATGTGGTGTTTATGGCATTGATTGCCATTATAAGTTTTATGACAGGTTCAGACAGGTTTCAATATTGAAAAATACAGGGGAAACTCTGTCGAAATTTTGACTTTTTTTTATTGTTCATGTCATTATAGTCACTTATGTGAAGTATAATTTCTTATGACATGTTCAGATAAATTACTTTATTTAAAAAAATTCATTTTTTTTAATATAATGATATTGTGTGCATGTCTCTTCGACTGTTTAAAACCATGTTCTATTACAAAACCTCATTTAATACTTAAAACGGTGATTATATATTGCGCTGAGACGACAATTTTTTGTGATTGCCAAATTATGTGAGGTACAAATGCTTATGACAAGTTTAAATATTGAAAAAGGGGAAGCTCTGTCAAAATTTTAAATATTTTTTAATTTTTGTAAAAAATTCATCTTAACATTCTTCTAAACCGAATGTGTCATTCTGTTTGCCCTAATTACATTATGTTTCTTCAACTGCTGCTTTATTAAACCGGGCATCAATTTCAGCCAAAACTCACTTGGACAAACTCCAAATGTTTTTATACAATCATGCAAGTGTTTTAAGAAATTGAAATAAAACCCCAAATGTGAGTATTTGACTTAGTGGTGAAGGTATGATGTAATCTGCGATAGTGCCATCGGCACGGGTATTACACTAGGTTTTTTACAATTCAAATAGGTTTTTTTACTGTTCATAATACTGTAGACATTCTACATATCCTATGTAGCAAAGTTATACTTTTGGCAGAACTTAAGTATAAAATTTTTACCCCCGATGATTTCCTCACTCTCTCCACACCACCTCCCCTCTCTTCCTCTGCGATTCCAACACAGCCCAACGTCCTCTTTCTTCTCCCCAGATTCTTCATCTGTATGCCAAAGGAAGAAGAAGGTTCTTGGTCTGCCAACACAGCCCAACGTCCTCATCTCAGTCTGCCAACACAGCCCAAAGGAAGAAGAAGGGTCTTGGTTTTGGCCTATTCAGTCTTCATCTCAGTCTGCCAACACAGCCCAACGTCCTCCATCTCCCTAACACAGATTCCTTCTCCCCCCAGTTCTCTTCTTCTCGATTCCTTTTCTCCACACCCCAGCGTATTTTAGCGGGAACCACTTCTCCCAGCCTTCAATCCAATCGCCATGTTCAGGTATCATTTGATTTTTTTTAAGTAATGGGGTTTGTTAGATTTGGTTATTTAGATTGTTAGATTTGCATAGAAAGTGTTTGATGAAATGTAGATGAGTAAAAAATGGGTTTTTCTACTCCTATTTTAAGTTGAAGATGTGGGTTCTCTTTTGAAGTGCAATTGTTTTAAGTGATTCAAGTTGAAGTTGTGGCTAATGGTATCGTTAAGACAATACAGAATATGAATTGTTATTGCTCAGTGTTGTGTTATGGGGTGTAAAAAGAATATGAATTGTTATTGCTCAGGGTTATTTGTTTGAGTTGCCACTTTCTATGAAATTTACTCAATTGTATAGTTCATCTGAGGACTACTCATACATTTACAACAAAAATGATTGAAAAACAACTATAATACTCCATAAAAAGATATTTGGATCGAAAACAAAGGGGAAGAAACTGATTTTACAGAATCAATGAGTCGATGATGATGGACAGAACTCAACTCCGGGAATTCACAATGTTTTAAAATCACACAAACAGGTAGTCAATTACATTGGAGAGCTTACTTCAAAAACTGTGCAGAACATAAAATTTCTCTGCAGAATGGTAAAAATTGTTGTCTACACTATTTTTCTCACATACATACAACAACAACTATTTGGAAACTAGAACTACGACTGACATGACAAAATTTGATAGCACAATTCGGTAAAGAATGATCTGTAATCTTCATGTAGGAACCTCTTGGCTTTGTTTCTCCCGGTTTTCTTCCACTATTCTTTCAAACTCTTTCTGACCGGCAGCAATCATACTTTTCACAGTGTCGAAGGTAGTAAGCCTACTACTACAAAAAGCTTTATGAATCAATATACCGATAAAATGGCAAGATTATTAACTTTTGATATGAAACCACATAATTGAGCTATGAAAATTTGACGAAGAAAAAATCAACAGGATGTCTTATGATGGTTTATTGAAATGATGCATAGATTACACTCCAAAGCAAAGACCTCAAGGGCTTAGCTTCAAAACTAATTTATTCTCAAAGTTAATAGCATAGTACTACTCGATTTTCCAATATTGTGCTCAGAAATGTTTCAATCAGCCTTGAAAAGCGATAAAAAAAAGTTAACAAGGTAACAACAGTTGGTTAAGCTTATCTATATCCAAGTGACACACAACTTCAACTATAAGGTAAAAGAAACAAAACTTAAGTTCCACTATCTTTATCGAGAATGTTGTGTTCGAGAATGCTGCATAGAACACGGACTCAAATCTCTTTCAGTTGTGGTCCTATTACGGTAAAATGTACTATGATTTTTTCGCGATCGGGATTAGTTTAACAGGTCATGTTAATGTGTTGTTGTGTTGGTTACAATAGCCTTTACATTCTATTAGCAATCAATCATCCCTATCTCTCAACATCACATTTGAACAATCTTAACACCCCATTTGAACAATAGTCTTTACATTCTATTAGCATGCTTTCCTGAATAGGCCACACAACCCATTATTTTTTTGAATCAATCAAAAGATAAACACCAAGTCTCTATCCCTTAAAAATGTGCTTTTCAATGTTAACTTATATAGACTTTAGTTGGAGGATGGTGCCATCAATATTTGTCTTTGTTGTTTTTTCCTTCTTTTCTATTTCTATGTGCTGGGAGCATCAAATAATTAAATTTGATTGGATGCTTCTTACTGTATATTTGGACTATTATTCAAGTTGTTAAGCAAAGAAGCAAACATATATACATTGTTAGAATTTGGCGTGTCTTGGGCACTATGGATTTCTCACCATCATATTGTATACATTGTTTGTTGCTTTCAATGGGAATAACTTGCAAGTTTTTTTTTTTTGGTATTGTTATGCATCTACCACTAATTCCTTCGGTCACTTATCGATGCCTTCTCTATCATGTACATGGAACACATTCAAATTTGCTTCAATTCTAGGAAGTACCGCCACCCCACAGAAGTGTATGTTGTGCTAATTTATGGTATTATCATATTTATTTTAGGGTGAGAAGCTTATTGGTAGTCTTTGTGTTATGTTCTCCAAAACATGGAATCCAAAGAAAACCCATGCAATTCAAGTGTAATCAAGCACAACCTAAATTTTCCCAGAGAGAGTATTTAGTCAGGGAGTATGAGTAATGATTTTCCTATCTCAATAGGAAAAATTGAAACTTGGGAAAATTTTCCCACTTCAAAATTTGCAAATCAAATATATGGCAAATCCTATTGCCAGGGAAAATTTTGAAAAAAATTATTTTCCCATGGCAAATGGTGTAATCAAGCACAACCTAAATGATTGTTAAGATTACAATTATGTAATATGTCATTGGGTTTCGACTTGCTGATGATGAAATACCTATACACTAAAATATGTCTATGATGACATTATATAAGCAGGATAAATCCTTAAAGCTTTACAAATCATGATGGGTTTGGTATATCTAAGCTCTTTTGATTTGTATGATGCAGTCCTTTTCTGTTGACTAATTAAAATTTCATTTGCTTCAGGCACACATTCGAGCATTGAAGTTGAACACTTGGAGATAACTTTCCTCTGAAGAAGGTATGCCTATTTTCTTATACTCCTCCATAGGTTTTTAAATTAAATTTTCTATATTCATGTAGAATCTCCAATAGTACCATCCCTAAAGTTGTTAGGATAACAAATGGCTACGAAGAAAAATATAAATGATGTGAGGTTTTCAAACCACATCTTTTTGAATGTATGTGTTGCCCATGTAATCGTTGCTTGCTTGCTAGCTTAATTTGCTACTTGCTAATTTGCTTTAATTTCATGTTATTGTCATCGATCGTGACTTCCTAATATTTGATTTTAGTAATGAGTGTTTTAGAAATGGCTGTGAATGTGAGGGTGTTGCTTGCAGGCAGCTTGCTTGGTGCTCCTTGCTTGCTAGCTTAATTTGTTGCTTGCTTAATTTGCTTTAATTTCATGTTATTGTCATAAATCATGACTTCCTAATATTTGATTTTAGAAATTAGTGGTTTAGAAATGATTGTGAATGTGAGGTTCTTGCTTGCTAGCTTAATTTGTTGTTTGCTTAATTTGCTTTAATTTCATGTTATTGTCATTGATCATGACTTCCTAATATTTGTCTTTATAAATGAGTGTTTTAGAAATGGGAAGGTCAATGGTTCGTTCTCTACACGAGGATGACGTTATAATAACTTCCTTCATCAAGACCTACACTACTTGGCTAAAATCCCCTGTTTCACACATCATAGTTCTGTGGATGTGGGTGATGGTGATGATCCTTTAGTTGCAAACTTCCCCAAACCCTTATAAAAACATTTGAGTATTAGCCTTACAAAATAGATATAGCTCCTGATCTCTCATCTATGCCCCATCCAAGGCAGTTAGAATCTGATCTCTCATCTATGCCCCATCCAAGACAATTTTCTAAGTGCCTGTTTTACAATCTGCTACCTGAATCCATCAAGAAGTCCAAGTGCAATAAAGTTTTCGTAACCATGAACCCAAAAGATTCTTTTGTCTCAGCATGTCATTTCATTAACACATTAAGGTTACAAGACCAAGGACCAGTTCCAATGCTCTTACACCCTTCTTTATGTTTTAGAAATGACTGTGAATGGGAGGGTGTTGCTTGAAGCTTGCTTGCAGGCAGCTTGCTTGCTAGATTAACTTGCTTTAATTTCATGTTATTGTCATTGATCACGACTTCCTAATATTTGGTTTTAGAAATGAGTGTTTTAGAAATTGATGTGAATGGGAGGGTGTTGCTTGCAGGCAGCTTGCTTGCTTGGAAATACAATCAGATTCTCATTTACCATGAACACTTGATAAATCATTTGTTTTTGTTTTTTTATATCAATGGAAAAAATACAATGGATATTTTTTTTTTTACCATAGTTGATGGAAACAATACAATGGTAAAAGGTATGATTGAAAGAATAATGTCAATTCTAGAATAAATAGGTATGATGGAATTTTTTTTTTTTACCATAGTTGATGAAAAGAATGCAATGGAAAAAGATATGATTGAAAGAATAATGTCAATTCCAGAATAAAAAGGTATGATGGATATTTTTCCACATTTGGTTATTTGTTCCACCTTTTTATAGTCTCCGCTTTTGGTTAAATTGATGGTTGGATTGCTTATTGAATTGATGGGTGGTCCAAAAAGATAGCTCTATTGTAAAGCTTTGGTTGCAATTTATAAACATTTCCTTTTTCTTTTCAGGGATCGCTAACCTTGCATTGTGCCTGACCGTAACTATGGACCACTTAATTCAAAAAGCACCCTACTCCGAAATGATGATTTTCGGACAGGTACTATAGTAGGTTGATACTACTACATCTTACTTCGAATTGGTTGTCTCATATGTATGACACATTTTTTGTTTGCAAGTGGATTCAACTGTACAAGAAACTGTAAGAAATATGCTCAGTTTTTCCACCATAATTGGACAATTTTCACCTTAAGATTACTCATTTACTTAGAAAAACAAGGCATCACGGTTACAGTTTGTGTTGAGCAAGTTGATTCAAACTTGCCGAGGACAGTAAGAAATTTTGTTAATTTCTCTTTTCACTTTTTTTTTAATAAACTAGCCAAGGATTTTAACATGTTATCCTTTTACTAGGAGATATTATTTGGTGTTCATGGCATTGATTGTCATTATAAATTTTTATGACAGGTTCAAACAGGTTTCAATATTGAAAAATACAGGGGAAACTCTGTCGAAATTTTGGTTTTTTAATTGTTCATGACATTGATTGTCATTATAGTCACTTATGTGAAGAATAATTTCTTATGAGATGTTCAGATAATATCGATGCCAACGTATATATCAAAATTTTGTATATTCAATGTGTGTGTTGGACTGTGTATTACATTCTTTGTATTCAATGTGTGTGTTGAACTGCGTATTACATTCTTATGACAGGTTCAAACATATTTCAATATTGAAAAAACAGGGGAAACACTGTCGAAATTTTGTAATTGTCCAAAGTGTGTAAGTTTGACATTCTTCAAAATATTACAAATTTTTTATTCCTAATGGTATTGTGTGTGACTTATTTAATTGTGTGTGACATTGATTGCCATTAGAGTCATTTTTGTGAGTATAAATTCTTATATTAGGCTCAAACAAGTTTTAATATTGAAAAATGGGGGAAGCTCTGTTGAAAATTTCATTTTTTTAATTGTTTAAAATAAAATATATATAATCTTAACTTTCTTCAAAATATGACAATTTTTTTGGTGATATAATGATATTGTGTGCATGTCTCTTCGACTTTTCAACGCCATGTCTTATTACAAAAACTTCTTTTAATATTGAAAATGATGGTTATATGGTGCGTTGTTAGAGAGATTTTTGTGAATGCTAATTTATGTGAGAAAAAATGAACGGCTAAAAAATGCATATCAATATTCTTCTAAACTGAATGTGGCATTTCGTTTTCCCTAATGACATTATGTTTCTTAACTGTTGAGCCCTAATATAAAAGTTTTTTTAGTACTAAAACTGATTGTTATACAATGCTTTACTAAACTAAATGTGGCATTTGTTGTAGCCAAAATAACATGGATATTTCTTAATGTTGTAGCCAAAAGATGACATTTGGTGGAGATTAAATTCTTTAGCGCATTGGTTGCGTTGATCAATGTTATTAAAAAAAATATTTGCGTTTAATGAGTATTAAAATTTGTTTCAAAGTTAATTCATTGTAAGTGTTTTTTTTAAAATGAAATAAAAACCTAATTGCGATTATTCGACAATTCCGTGCAAGTACGATGTACTCTATCGTAGTGCCAACGGCACGAGTATTACACTAGTATCTTAATATTTCTAAAAGGTTAAATGTCAATTTGATTACCATTTCAAATGCTTAAAAAATCTATTATAGCACATGAAGAGCCATTTCAGAGTAGATATTTTAGTGAACATAAATGTTCTCATAATCATACAAATCATGCTTGCTTAGGGAACTTTGAAAATATCAAGTCCATTTGTTATGAAAAAAAATGGAGGACATGGTTTAGAAGAGTAATTATCATTCATAAAGAGTGATTTTTTTTGTTAAAATCAATCATAAAGAGTTGCTAAAGCAAGAATGTGAACCAAAAAAGATGCTTTGACTCAAAAGTTCAAAAAAACCTCAAAAAAAATCGAAGTCCATATTTCATGTGGATTTCTTTTTTGGGGATAAATAAGCCCTTATTTTGTTGTATCGAACTTGTTCGTCTTCTCCAAAAGTAATTCATCAATGTCTTCAACTAGAGCAACTCCTCTCACTTATCCACCTCACCACCACTTTCTCCCTCACTCTCTCAATAGCAATAGCAATCAAAATCTCATTCTTCTTTATTTACAACGCAGGGTTACAAAGCATGATTCCCCAGCAATCTTCACTTTCATCTAATTAGGTCTTCAAGGACAAGGCGAAAAACCACATCAATCTTATTCAATGGATGTTTACAAACCTTCAACTCGCGAGGCAGGGGTATCAAACTATGGATGTCCTTGCGCATGTCCCATTGGTTTGATTCCTACTTACAAGTTTGGGTTTTGTTTTGTTATTTGTATAGGTTAGTCTTTGAACTGAATTAACATGGATGGTCACCGAAAGAAGAGTTTTGTACATAGTGGGCGTAGAAGTTTAGTGTCTTGTTCCCTAAAAAAATTTAAATTAGGTAGACAGAAAAGTCAAGATAGAGTTTTACATTTAGAATTTGAGATTGCCTATGATGATGATGAGCCACCCATTTCCAAATCGGACATTAGCTCATCTAGTGGCAATTCTAGAAAAAGTTGAGTCCTTCAATTAGGATGTATTGGTTAAACTTGAAGAAAGTGAACTAGGGTATGACATAATCAAAATTGGTTTTCTTCTGGGTGAGTCTTGCATTAGTGCAAACAATGTGTGGTTTCAATTCACAATAACTCTTTTGAGGGTATATATATCAGGTCAAGCTCGGTTGCAATCATTTCAAATTTATTCGAAAGCCAAATGCAAATTTTGTTTTCAATTAATGGTTTATCTCTTCCTTGTTATAAGTGAAACACTTACAATAAAATGAATATCACTTTTTTTTTTCTCTACAACTTAGATCTCAAATTCACATAAGAAACATGTTTTTCAATCCGGTTCGACTTGTAATACATTTAAGCACATGGTGATATACTTATATCACCAAAGTGTATCACTCTAAGGAAAATCTCAAATTATCAACAAATATGGTGATACACTTAAAAGCATGGTGATACATCTATATAAAAATACTCTTTAAGGAAAATCTCAAATTATTAATAAATATGGTGAAACACTTAAAAACATGGTAATACACTTAAAAGCACACTGTGATACACTTAAAAGTGCATGGTGACACACAATACAAAAGTACACCACCGCTTTAAGGAATATCTCGAATTATCAATAAATATGATGATACACTTAAAAGCACATGGTAATATCGCAGAGGGTGATTCTAAATGTCGAGGAAATGGGTGAGGGAATGGGCGAGGGAGGCTCCCTCGCACGTGCCCAAGCTTTGTTTCAAAAAAAAAAAAGGCTGGAAAATTAAAACTTTCGAAACTTAAAAACGCTGCCTTTTTCATTCTCTTTCTTCCCAAAACCTAACTTAAATCAAATCACCCTTCATTCTCAACCATCTCTCTGTTCTGAGGTTCAGAAACCCAAAACCAGGGCAAAGAAGGAGCAACAACAGCAGCGGCAACAGAAGGTGTTCTTGGTGAACGATGTGGAGGAACAAGACGCACTTTTGGATGATCCCCAGATGTGTACGACTTATACTTCTGATATATATGAGTATCTTCACTCTATGGAGGAAAGCTGGACACTTGGGTTTCTCTGATTTGTACGGTGTAGTGTTTTTGTTCTTGTTCGATTTCGAGAAATGGGTTTGTGTTGTTTATGTAATTGGATCAAGGGTTCTGCAGATCTAGAGTTAGATCGTGTTGATTTGCAAGGAAGGTTGGTTTTTGTTGGTGATTGGGCAGTTTTTAGGGTTTGGGTTGCTTTTAAGCTTGATTTATAATTTGGGTTTTGATTTCTGTTTGATTTGGGGAGATGGGTATGTTGGTTATCTTTAATTTGATTTTTAGGGCTTGGGTTGTTTTAGCCTCAAAAAGGGTTTTAGATACTTTTATGTAATTTATTGAATTAGGGTTTCATTTTGTCTGAATCCTTGATGCTTGATTATTTATAGATGGAAGAGAAGAGGAGACCGATGCATGATTACATCGAAAAAGTTCAGAAAGATATTACTGCTAATATGAGGGGAGTTTTGGTTGATTGGTTGGTAGAGGTTGCAGAGGAATACAAGCTTGCTTCAAATACCCTTTACCTTACTGTATCCCACCTTGACAGATTCGTTTCCTCTCACACCCTCAATCGGCAACGTCTCCAGCTTCTTGGCGTTTCTTGCATGTTCATTGCTTCGTAAGAGTCCAAACCCTCAAAGTCCTTGTTAAATATGTTAAGAATTGTTACATAGTAAACATTTATGTTTAAGATGTTAGTGGGTGATTAATTGAGTAGTAAATCTATCTGATTGATCATTTGTTAATGATTTTGATTGATGATGTAGAAAGTATGAAAAGATAAGTCCTCCACATGTGGAAGATTTTGTCTACATAACAGACAATACATACACCAAGCAAGAGGTAGTGAAGATGGAGACTGACATACTTAAGTTCCTATAACAAGCAAAAGGCTTAATTGTTACAGATACAAGTTTGTGTATGAAATTTAATGGAGTGGAGCGAGGTATGAATTGTATAGGAGTCTTGATTTACAAATATGATGTAACCTGCAGATTGCTCAATGCAAAACTGGAAACAAGAGAAATAGACAATTGTAGTAAACAGGCCACACAAGGAATGGAATCAAGAAGCTGACTTTATTGAATGTGAATGTAGGCTGTTCGAGAGGCTTATTCTCTCCCCAGAGCACTGGCTCTTGTACAAAAATATTACAGAGAATGAATGATCCTAAATTTGTTTACATCTCTTCTTTCTTATATACCAGTCTTACAATTGTAACCACCCCTTATTTACAGAATTCAACTTGGCTATTCACAGGCTGTCTCCAACTTGTCATCTTAACCACTTGCTCATGGACCACTTGTTGATTTTGACAGCATGCCACCACTTGTTGATTATGACACCCCTTGCCTAACCGTCTACCTACTACTTGATGATATCATTTGCTCTTGCTGCTGACTTGAATATGGCAATTCACTATCTTGAAGTCTAACCAACACAGATGGAACATTAACAGAGCACTTGAGCAATTGTAACATAACCTTAAGCATGTAACAGAACCTTAAGCATTGTAACAGAATAACAGAGCACTTAAGCAATTGTAACAGGACCTTAAGCAATTGTACCCTGCTTATACCTGATAAGTTTGGTAAACTGGGGGTTTATCAAAATATGTAAGTGATACATGTAGATCTGAAACAATGAGGTGAACATCTGTTACATATCGGAGTTAATGAGACGTTTTGAGACAAAGAACCATGGAGATGCAATAATTTTTGAATTTAACAGTATACAACCCACAGAAGCATCTAACACCATAATCAACTCATTCTCCAAGTTTTTAAGCCAAAACAATCAAAGAGAAAACTATACATGCCCACCACATAAGCTTGTTTCATTGCCTCTCACAATTACCAAAACTTGGAGTCCCAGGCTTGAGCTTGAATAACACTTTCTTTGAGCAGTAAGAGATGCCCAAACAAAAATCTAAAGTTAGAGAACAATCTTCAAAACTGTCTACACTTGCATGTCACCTTTCTGAACTCCAGATGTCTTTAATTATAGACAACCATGAACCATAAGGAAATCTCATCTTTGGGCATCTTCAAAGTAAATGCTGGGGATCTCAATTTGAGGAGTCAACCAATACACACACTTGAACTGATTTCAACAAGAAGTGAGTCAGACAACGAATTGCATTTTCATTGAAGTGTATACATATATATCAAAAGAAATCTATCAAGGTAAGCTAACAAAGACACACCTTGTGTTGCTTATACTTGTCTCTTATAGCAACCAAAGAACCTCCTCTTCTACTCAATTGCAATTCATGTATCACATAGACGCATTCCTTCAAATCAGATGGTTTGTAACCGGATTGTTGTTGCAAGCTCAATCTCTGAAAAGATTACACACTATAAGTTACACGTTCCTATAAAGTATAAACATAAACAACTCAGTTTTTAAAAGACCAAATTCTTACCCAAGGGTTCATGTCTGGCTGGAGTGTAAAATTTGTAAGAAACATAACTGAAGATGTAATCATAGATGGCAAAAACCTCAGACAAGAATAGTCCAACAAACTTAGCTCTGCCAGGTAACAACCGAGGAACTCCAATTTCAAAGTATGTATCTGTAAACCACCAAGCAAGCGTATATCAGTCATTAGGATTACAAAGGCTTCAACACAAACCCATTTCTCGAAATCGAACAAGAACAAAAACACTACACCGTACAAATCAGAGAAACCCAAGTGTTCAGCTTTCCTCCATAGAGTGAAAATACTCATATATATCAGAAGTATAAGTGGTACACATCTGGGGATCATCCAAAAGTGCGTCTTGTTCCTCCACATCGTTCACCAAGAACACCTTCTGTTGCCGCTGCTGTTGTTGCTCCTTCTTCGCCCTGGTTTTGGGTTTTTGAACCTCAGAACAGAGAGATCGGCGGAGAGAGATGGTTGAGAATGAAGGGTGATTTGATTTAAGTGAGGTTTTGGGAAGAAAGAGAATGAAAAAGGTGGCATTTTTAAGTTTCGAAAGTTTTAATTTTCCCGCCTTTTTTTTTTTTGAAACAAAGCTTGGGCACGTGCGAGGGAGCCTCCCTCGCCCATTTCCTCGACATTTAGAATCACCCTATCGCAAAAGTGTATCACTGTCATGAAAATCTCAAATTATCAACAAATATGGTATGACACTTAAAAAACATATGGTGATACATTTATATCACAAAATGGTATCACCAATTAAACAAAGATAAATGTTTGAGTCCAATTCATTATATAGCTTGGTAAATAGTCTTTGTTAATGTCTAAAGACCACCCTTAAATAGGTGGTATGGGACAATGGACATTGGCCGATCTAGCGATTTACCTGTGTTGCGCCCAAGGTGGGCCCTCACTCACTTCGTGAATAAGACAGAGAAATCCACTTTTTGGCATCTAAGGCATAGCTCAGTTTATGTATTTAAGTCCACACTATAAAATATTTGAGTCCAAGTCATTACATAGTTTGTTAAACAATATTTGTGGGTATTTAACTCAATTTTCATATGGTGATACACTTTAATTGCCTACTAAACCAACAATTTTATTTATTTATTATTTATTATTTTTTTTCAGATGGTGATACACTTTAATTTTGTGATGAATCGCTTTTAGGTATAAGGTGATAACCTTCTTGATACACAGTGATAGACCTAGAATGAAAAGGGTATCACCATGTTTTTTAAATCTATTATTTTACGACTTTATGGTGTACACTTAATCTACTAAGGTGAAACTCTTTAATGTATTATGTGATATTCTATCTTATATAAAGAAGAACACTTATCCTTTTCATATGGCGATACACTTCAATTATGTGGTGAATCCCTTGTGATACCTTTCCTGATACATAGTGATACACTTAGAATGAAAAGGGTATCACGATTTTTTAATCTTTTTTACAACTATATGGTTTTCGTACCTAAGAAAAGCAAAAACATCATCGACAACTAGCATTTTAGAACTCACAAAGACACTCAAATCACTTTGGAGCCAGTGTATAAGCTCGGAAAGCTGAATTTCATTCCATATCTTTCATGAAAACTTGGGCAGAAACCACACTAGCATAATTCCACATAGTTGTCACTAACAAACTCATCCTCATATTCTCAAAAATTGTTCATTATGTTTGTAGAGAAGATTAGAGAAAGGGCCTTAATTAACTTTGACATTTGTAGGACCTCTTCTATGTTGTTTGTAGCACCCCGTATTTTTTTTAATATTTATTAAATTTAATAAATTTCATATATATCTTTATGTAATTGTCCTCATTAAGTTATGGGCATATGCATGAATTATTTGTTTGTCTACGTGCTGTGTGTTTTGTTTCATAAGGAAGGTTAGTAGAAAATTGATTTTTTGAATGGTATATTATTTGTACTCTAGTGTTGGTTCATTCGGAAGGTAGTTTGTTTATTTAAGAATTAATTACCTACTTACCCTCCTCTACCGAATCTCGGGACGAGATTCTTTTGAGTTGTATATATTGTAATACCTGCCTAATTAAATAAATATAAAAATTTCTTATTTATTAATTGTGGCGTATAGGATAAAGTGTGTGTGTGCGTTTAGCCAAAACATTGTAAACCCTAATGTTGATGGATTGTTACTCAATTGTATTTGGGCTTGGTTTTGGGCTTTTATTTAACTAATAATTAGGGTTTTATTTTGTGAAAGAGGGTGGGTGCATTCGGAGGTTCGGTGGGGGCAAATAGCCACCCACCATATATATATAAAAAAGAGAAGATACAAAACCCTTTTTTTTTCCTTCCTCATTTTCTTTTCTCATTTTCCTTCTTCTTTTGTGCAACAGGAAGAGCAAGATTGCTCTGCCTCTTACCCTTTTTGGCGGCGACGAAGGTCGAGAGGTTGGTTGGTTTGAAACGAATCTCTTTGTATCTGCAAAAGAGAGAGGAAGAGAGTGGCGATAGGAAGGAGAACAAGGCGATTGCGAGAAGACGATGGTGATATGTTAGGATATGAAATCAGGGAAGGAGAGGTTGAGATGGTGAGTCGACTGTGATCGAAGAGGAGGAGGCTGTGAGATTGAGAGGAAGAAGAGAGTTTGTGAGAGACGATGGTTCTCAATGGAAATAGAGATGGTGATGATGATCTGATAGTCTAGTATCAAGAAGGAGAGATGGAAATAAAAATGAAGAAAAAAAGGGAAAGCCGATGAGAGGTGGTTTGTGGTTGAGGACGAAGGGATGTGGGGTGGTTGTCACTGGCCGGTGACGAATCTGCAAGGGAGAGAGGAAAAGAGACTCAAGATGATTGTTGCGAGTGGATGGCGAGTAGTGGCATGAAGGTTTGTTTAGGCGACAATAAAGAGTTGTATCGATTGTGGCTCTGGCGAAATGGTGAGTCTATGTGAGATGATGAGGTTTGTGAAATCTTTCTGCGAGCGAGGAATAGGCGATATAAGAAGTTTGTTAGTTTATTGTGAGGTCTGACGAAGAAAAAGGGAAGAAGGGAAGTTTGTGGTTGTAAGAAGAGATGGAAGACGAGATGGTTAGCCCGTGTTGATTGAGTTTCGATTCTTGGATCAAATGTGAGTTTATTTTCATCCCCTTTCTTTTTAATTTTGTATCGATTTTGGTTATTGTTAGATTGGGTATTTTGACATAGAACTTGAGTATTTTTATTTATAGATCAAATTTATACTTGACAGAGAAAATCTGGTTTTAAGTTTTTATTTTTGTTGATTTTCTTAAGGCCTTAAGGAGACTTTAAATTTTTAGGAATACTACAGTTTTGATGCAATGGATGGGTTATAATCCATTGAGTTACATACAGCTTGGACTTCTATTTACTACTGAAACTCTTGCTCCTGAGAGATGGAATACCTTTGTCATTGCATACTATTCTTCTTGAGAATAATTTGAATACTTATGTGATTAGTTTTCTAACAAAGTTTCAGAACATGCATACAAGTAGTTCTAGGTTAGTCAGGTTTGTAATTCAAATATTGTACCAGGCCATAAACTCTATAGAATGTTTCTCTATCACTTCATTGGATTGGTTATGTTGTGGGGTTGGTCTTTGTATATAAGATAGGGTTTAGTTATGCTTTTAGGAAGAACATAGTTCCTTCTTTGTATTCTTACATAGTGAAATTTGAGTCTGGCCTTGATGCATTGATCTCTTGTGATTTTGTGCTTGTCCACTGTCTTTCAATTGAATATATATTAATCTTAGCGAAGTGATCAGATGCATGCATTTGAAATTTACATAGCTGGCGAGATTGATCCCAATTGCATAACACAAAATAGAAGAAAATTTTGTAGTAATAGATATTGGCTAAAATTTAACTGAGCACTTGTTTTAGCTTGAGTATTTGTATTTTTATGCGAATTGGTATGCATATTGTTTTTCTTATGATGCAAAGAGATGAGATGTGTGAATTGGCAATGTGTCAAATATTACTTGTTCCCCAAAAGAACGGTGGATACTGTGGTTGATTTACTTATGGTTGACAAAGTGTCACCATAAAAGAGTTTTGCGTTTTAGTTGATATTTTTTTTATGCTCTTTTCCACAACTCCGAAGAAAAAAAATGTGAAAAGAAAAGAAATTTTTGTATACAGACTTGCTTGTATACGTGTGATATTATTATGGGTATGCAGACTTGCTTGCATATCAGTGCACCGTTCCATGTGAGTTCGGTTGTTCGTGTAGATTTAGGAAGAATACTTGCCAGCGATCGAACTTCGAGTGAGATGACATGTTCCTTGAGGTGGCACCCCACTTGGAACATGTACGCTCCGAGTGGTTTCGATAGCAAGGGAGGCACACTTGGGTGATGTGTGTTCGACACAAGGAGGATTGTGAGATTGTGGAAAAGAAACGAGATTTCTTTTTGTATATGTGCATGATTACCTTAAAGGAAGAAACTAAATGCTCATTCAATCATTGAATGAGAACTACATGTCTTCCTAAAGGTAGAAAATGTGTTTTGTTAATATTTCAATAATAGTCTAATATGACTATGAATTGTATCATTGTTAGAAGATAAATCACATTTGTGAGGACTTATAACTTAGAAATATTATTCGGTTGCTTCTAACATTTTCATGCAGGATGGCAAGTCTACTCATATTTCTGCAGGTCAGACTTGCCATAGTCAATTTCTATAGTTAGGATGATAACACATTTGCCTCATTGAGGATCTACCTGATGGTGTGGTTATTTATTGTTTTGTTTATTTAATGTTGTCATGTGCGGATTTATTGATTTTATGATGAGGATTTCTCACACCAGCTTTATTGCTGACCAAAGTGAGCTTTTGCTTCTTGGGTACATTCTTTTTGGAATGTAGCCGATTAGCCTTTCTGGTTTAGAGATTTTTAGCTGCGTTATTGGAGTTTCGCTAGTGAGCTAGCCACGCCAGTCTCTCTGAGTTAGATTTTTAATTGTTTAAGTAACTAAATCATGTTTAGTTGTTGTTGCTATTTGTTTATGTTATTATTGAATTTTCACGTCCCGAGTTTTTGGGGAAATGGATAATCCTACGTGGATTTTAGGATTTTCGTTTTCTTCAAAAATCGGGGCGTGACAGTTTGGTATCAGAGCATTTGGTTAGCCTAGGCTGGGGTAGAGTCTAGGTGATCCTCGGAATGTGGATATGGGAGAGTAGTAGTGTGAATGTATAGAGACAAAGTGTCAAGGGTGAACCTTGAACTTTTATTATTGTTCATTTTTCTTCATGAATCTCGAGATGAGATTTATTTGACCTAAGTATTCGAGACTAATCATAACTTATTTCAATGTCAATAGTGGATGACATTTATCCGTGTAGTTTTCTTGTAGCGGTTTGTTATCCCGAATCTTTAGTTAACCCTTTTTGCGAATCTCGGGACGAGATTCTTTTGAGTTGTATATATTGTAACACCCCTACTTTTCCAATGGCAATAAAAATTTATGCAACTAAAATTCAATCGTAAATTTTATTTTAAACTCTTCTTTCGTTTGACAAGTGGTATTTTTTTATAAATTCGCTTAACTTTCTTTCCTCTACCGAATCTCGGGAAGAGATTCTTTTGAGTTGTATATTTTGTAGCACTCCGTATTTTTTTTAATATTTATTAAATTTAATAAATTTCATATTTATTTTTATGTAATTGTCGTCATTAAGTTATGGGCATATGCATGAGCTATTTGTTTGTCTACGTGCTGTGTGTTTTGTTTCTTAAGGAAGGTTAGTAGAAAATTGATTTTTTGAATGGTATATTATTTGTACTCTAGTGTTGGTTCATTCGGAAGGTAGTTTGTTTATTTAAGAATTAATTACCTACCTATCCTCCTCTACCAAATCTCGGGATGAGATTATTTTTAGTTGTATATATTGTAATACCCGCCTAATTAAATAAATATAAAAATTTCTTATTTATTAATTGTGGCGTATATTGTAATCTCATTTATTGGGAAAAAGATTTTTGTTTGCCATTGGCTAAATAGGATAAAGTGTGTGTGCGTTTAGCCAAAAATTTGTAAACCCTAATGTTGATGGATTGTTACTCAATTTTATTTGGGCTTGGTTTTGGGCTTTTATTTAACTAATGATTAGGGTTTTATTTTGTGAAAGAAGGTGGGTGCATTCGGAAGTTCGGTGAGGGCGAATAGCCACCCACCATATATATAAAAAAAAAGAAACAAAACCTTTTTTTTTCCTTCCTCCTTTTCTTTTCTCATTTTCCTTCTTCTTTTGTGCAACAGGAAGAACAAGATTGCTCTTTCTCTTACCCTTTTCGGCGGCGACGAAGCTCTTGAGGTTGGTTTGTGGCGAATCTCTCTGTATCTGCAAAAGAGAGAGGAAGAGGGTGGCGATAGGAAGGAGAACAAGGCGATTACGAGAAGACGATGGTGATATGTTAGGATATGGAATCATGGAAAGAGAGGTTGAGATGGTGAGTCGACTGTGATCGAAGGGGAGGAGGCTGTGAGATTGAGAGGAAGAAGAGAGTTTGTGCGAAACGATGGTTCTCGATGGAAGTAGAGATTGTGATGATGATCTGATAGTCTGGTATCAAGAAGGAGAGTTGGAAAAAAATGAAGAAAAGAAGGGAAAGCCGATGAAAGGTGGTTTGTGGTTGAGGACGAAGGGATGTGGGGTGGTTGTCACTGGTCGGTGACGAATCTGCAAGGGAGAGGGGAAAAGAGATTCAAGATGATTGCTGCGAGTGGATGGTGAGTAGTGGCATGAAGGTTTGTTTAGGCGACAATAAAGAGTTGAATCGATTGTGGCTCTGGCGAAATGGTGAGTCGATGTGAGATGATGAGGTTTGTGAAATCTTTTAACGAGCAAGAAATAGGCGATAGAAAAAGTTTGTTAGTTTATTGTGAGGTCTGAGGAAGAAAAAGGGAAGAAGGGAAATTTGTGGTTGTAAGAAGAGATGGAAGACGAGATGGTTAGCCCGTGTTGATTGAGTCTCGATTCTTGGATCAAAGGTGAGTTTATTTTCATTCCCTTTCTTTTTAATTTTGTATCGATTTTGGTTATTGTTAGATTGGGTATTTTGACATAGCACTTGAGTATTTTTATTTATAGATCAGATTTATACTTGACAGAGAAAATCTGGTTTTAAGTTTTTCTTTTTGTTGATTTTCTTAAGGCCTTAAGGAGAGCTTCAATTTTTAGGAATACTACAGTTTTGATGCAATGGATGGGTTATAATCCATTGAGTTACGTACAGCTTGGACTTCTATTTACTACTGAAAGTCTTGCTCCTGAGAGATGGAATACCTTTGTCATTGCATACTATTCTTCTTGAGAATAATTTGAATACTTATGTGATTAGTTTTCTGACAAAGTTTTAGAACATGCATACAAGTAGTTCTAGGTTAGTCAGGTTTGCTGTTCAAATATTGTACCAGGCCTGAAACTCTATAGAATGTTTCTCTATCACTTCATTGGATTGGTTATGTTGTGGGGTTGGTCTTTGTATATAAGATAGGGTTTAGTTTTGCTTTTAGGAAGAGCATGGTTCCTTCTTTGTATTCTTACATAGTGAAATTTGAGTCTGGTCTTGATGCATTGATCTCTTGTGATTTTGTGCTTGTCCACTGTCTTTCAATTGAATATATATTAATCTTAGCGAAGTGATCAGATGCATGCATTTGGAATTTACATAGCTGGCGAGATTGATCCCAATTGCATAACACAAAATAAAAGAAAATTTTCTAATAATAGATATTGGCTGGAATTTAACTGAGCACTTGTTTTAGATTGAGTATTTGTATTTTTATGCGAGTTGGTATGCATTTTGTTTTTCATATGATGCAAAGAGATGAGATGTGTGAATTGGCAATGTGTCAAATATTACTTGTTCCCCAAAAGAACGGTGGATACTGTGGTTGATTTACTTATGGTTGACAAAGTGTCACCATTAAAGAATTTTGCGTTTTAGGTGATATTTTGTTTTATGCTCTTTTCCACAACTCCGAAGAAAAAAAACAGTGAAAAGAAAAGAAATTTTTGTATACAGACTTGCTTGCATATCAGTGCACCGTTCCATGTGAGTTCGGTTGTACGTGTAGATTTAAAAAGAATACTTGCCAGTGATCGAACTTTGGGTGAGATGACATGTTCCTCGAGGTGGCACCCCACTTGGAACATGTACGCTCAGAGTGGTTTCGATGGCAAGGGAGGCACACTTGGGTGAGGTGTGCTCGGCACAAGGAGGATGGTGCGATTGTGGAAAAGAAGTGATATTTGTTTTTGTATATGTGCATGATTACCTTAAAGGAAGAAACTAAATTCTCATTCAAT
Source organism: Berberis vulgaris (assembly GCA_963556465.1). Taxonomy (NCBI): domain Eukaryota; kingdom Viridiplantae; phylum Streptophyta; class Magnoliopsida; order Ranunculales; family Berberidaceae; genus Berberis; species Berberis vulgaris. The sequence continues at coordinate 49,070,450 of OY747136.1, forward strand.
CATTGAATGAGAACTACATGTCTTCCTAAAGGTAGAAAATGTGTTCTGTTAATATTTCAATAATAGTCTAATTTGACTATGAATTGTATCATTGTTTGAAAATAAATCACATTTGTGAGGACTGATAACTAAGAAATATTATCCGGTTGCATCTAACATTTTCATGCAAGATGGCAAGTCTACTCATATTTCTGCAGGTCAGACTAGCCATAGTCAATTTCTATAGTTAGGATGATAACACATTTGCCTCATTGAGGATCTACCTGATGGTGTGGTTATTAATTGTTTTGTTTATTTTAATGTGGGCATGTGCGGATTTATTGATTTTGGGATGAATATTTCTCACACCAGCTTTATTGTTGACCCAAGTGAGCTTTTTCTTCTTGGGTACATATCTTATTTAATGTAGCCGATTAGCCTTTCAAGTTTAGAGATTTTGAGCTGCGTTACTGGAGTTTTGCTAGTGAGCTAGCCACGCCAGTCTCTCCGAGTTAGATTTTTTATTTTTTTAAGCAACTAAATCATGTTTAGTTGTTGCTGCTATTTGTTTATGTTGTTATTGAATTTTCACGTCCCGAGTTTGGGGGGAAACGGATAATCCTACGTGGATTTTAGGATTTTCATTTTCTTCAAAAATCGGGGTGTGACAGTTTGGTATCAGAGAATTTAGTTAGCCTAGGCTGGGGTAGAGTCTAAGTGATCCTCGGAATGTGGATATGGGAAAGTAGTAGTGTGAATGTCTAGAGACAAAGTGACAAGGGTGAACCTTGAACTTTTATTATTGTTTATTTTTCTTCGTGAATCTCGAAATGAGATTTCTGTGACCTAAGTATTCGAGACTAATCATAACTTATTTTAATGTCAATAGTGGATGACATTTATCCGTGTAGTTTTCTTGTAACGGTTTGTTATCCTGAATCTTTAGTTAACCTTTTTCGCGAATCTCGGGACGAGATTATTTTGAGTTGTATATATTGTAACACCCCTACTTTACCAATGGCAATAAAAATTTATGCAACTAAAATTCAATCGAAAATTTTATTTTATACTCTTCTTTCGTTTGACAAGTGGTATTTTTTTAAAAATTCGCTTAACTTTCTTTCCTCTACCAAATCTCGGGACGAGATTCTTTTGAGTTGTATATATTGTAGCACCCCGTATTTTTTTTAATATTTATTAAATTTAATAAATTTCATATATATCTTTGTGTAATTGTCCTAATTAAGTTATGGGCATATGCATGAGCTATTTGTTTGTCTACGTGCTGTGTGTTTTGTTTCTTAAGGAAGGTTAGTAGAAAATTTATTTTTTGAATGGTATATTATTTGTACTCTAGTGTTGGTTAATTCGGAAAGTAGTTTGTTTATTTAAGAATTAATTACCTACTTACCCTCCTCTACTGAATCTCGGGACAAGATTATTTTGAGTTGTATATATTGTAATACCCGCCTAATTAAATAAATATAAAAATTTCTTATTTATTAATTGTGGCGTATATTGTAATCTCATTTATTGGGAAATTTTTTTTTGTTTGCCATGGCTAAATAGGATAAAGTGTGTGTGTGCGTTTAGCCAAAAATTTGTAAACCCTAATGTTGATGGATTGTTACTCAATTGTATTTGGGCTTGGTATTGGGCTTTTATTTAACTAATGATTAGGGTTTTATTTTGTGATAGAGGGTGGGTGCATTCGGAAGTTCGGTGGGGGCGAATAGCCACCCACCATATATATAGAAAAAAAAAACCTTTTTTTTTTCCTTCCTCCTTTTCTTTTCTCCTTTTCCTTCTTCTTTTGTGCAACAGGATGAGAAACATTGCTCTTTCTCTTACCCTTTTCGGCGGCGACGAAGGTCGAGAGGTTGGTTGGTTTGTGGCGAATCTCTCTGTATCTGCAAAAGAGAGAGGAAGAGGGTGGCGATAGGAAGGAGAACAAGGCGATTGCGAGAAGACGATGGTGATATGTTAGGATATGGAATTAGGGAAGGAGAGGTTGAGATGGTGAATTGACTGTGATCGAAGACGAGGAGGCTGTGAGATTGAGAGCAAGAAGAGAGTTTGTGAGTCAAGAAGGAGAAATGGAAAAAAATGAAGAAAAGAAGGGACAGCCGATGAGAGGTGGTTTGCGGTTGAGGACGAAGGGATGTGGGGTGGTTGTCACTGGCTGGTGACGAATCTGCAAGGGATAGAGGAAAAGAGATTCAAGATGATTGCTGCGAGTGGATGGCGAGTAGTGGCATGAAGGTTTGTCTAGGCAACAATAAAGAGTTGTATCGATTGTGGCTCTGGCGAAATGGTGAGTAGATGTGAGAAGATGAGGTTTGTGAAATCTTTCTGCGAGCGAGAAATAGGAGATATAAGAAGTTTGTTTGTTTATTGTGAGGTCTGAGGAAGAAAAAGGGAAGAAGGAAAATTTGTGGTTGTAAGAAGAGATGGTAAGCACGTGTTGATTGAGTTTCGATTCTTGGATCAAAGGTGAGTTTATTTTCATCCCCTTTCGTTTTAATTTTGTATCATCTTTGGTTATTGTTAGATTGGGTATTTTGACATAGCACTTGAGTATTTTTATTTATAGATCAGATTTATACTTGACAGAGAAAATTTTGTTTTAAGTTTTTCTTTATGTTGATTTTCTCAAGGCCTTAAGGAGAGCTTAAATTTTTAGGAATACTACAGTTTTGATGCAATGGATTGGATATAATCCATTGAGTTACGTACAACTTGGACTTCTATTTACTACTGAAAGTCTTGCTCCTGAGAGATGGAATACCTTTGTCATTGCATACTATTCTTCTTGAGAATAATTTGAATACTTATGTGATTAGTTTTCTAACAAAGTTTCAGAACATGCATACAAGTAGTTCTAGGTTAGTAAGGTTTGCATTTCAAATATTGTACCAGGCCAGAAACTCTATAGAATGTTTCTCTATCACTTCATTGGATTGGTTATGTTGTGGGGTTGGTCTTTGTATATAAGATAGGGTTTAGTTATGCTTTTAGGAAGAACATAGTTCCTTTTTTGTATTCTTACATAGTGAAATTTGAGTCTGGTCTTGATGCATTGATCTCTTGTGATTTTGTGCTTGTCCACTGTCTTTCAATTCATTATATATTAATCTTAGCGAAGTGATCAGATGCATGCATTTGGAATTTACATAGCTGGCGAGATTTATCCCAATTGCATAACACAAAACAGAAGAAAATTTTTTAGTAATAGATATTGGCTGGAATTTAACTGAGCACTTGTTTTAGCTTGAGTATTTGTATTTTTATGCGAATTGGTATGCATATTGTTTTTCATATGATGCAAAGAGATGAGATGTGTGAATTGGCAATGTGTCAAATATTACTTGTTCTCCAAAAGAACGGTGGATACTGTGGTTGATTTACTTATGGTTGACAAAGTGTCACCATAAAAGAGTTTTGCGTTTTAGTTGATATTTTTTTATGCTCTTTTCCACAACTCCGAAGAAAAAAAAATGTGAAAAGAAAAGAAATTTTTGTATATAGACTTGTTTGTATACGTGTGATATTATTATGGGTATGCAGACTTGCTTGCATATCAGTGCACCGTTCCATGTGAGTTCGGTTGTACGTATAGATTTAGGAAGAATACTTGCCAGTGGAAACGGATAATTCTACGTGGATTTTAGGATTTTCGTTTTCTTCGAAAATCGGGGCGTGATAGTTTGGTATCAGAGCATTTGATTAACCTAGGCTGGGGTAGAGTCTAGGTGATCATCGGAATGTGGATATGGGAGAGTAGTAGTGTGAATGTCTTGAGACCAAGTGACAAGGGTGAACCTTGAACTTTTATTATTGTTCATTTTTCTTCGTGAATCTCGAGATGAGATTTATGTGACCTAAGTATTCGAGGCTAACACTACACCAAAAGGCCAGTTTAGCTACGCCGAGCTGGCCACGGTTCTAAATCGTTGGTGTATTTGCCACGGCCAGAAACCGTAGCTATAAGTACCAACGGCTTAAAACCGTGGGTAAAAAAACCCTGGCCACGGCTTAAAACCGTTGGTATATTGGGCACGGCTAAAAATCGTGGCTATTAGTAGCAACGGCTCAGAACCGTGGGCATTATTAGAAACGGCTCAAAACCGTTGCAAAAAAAAAAAATTCAGCAACGGCTCAAACCGTTGCAAAAGAAAATTTAGCAACGGTTCTAAACCGTGGCTAGTTCGAGCAACGGCTCAAAACCGTGGCTACATGAAATGCTGAAAAAAAATTTGGGCGGGCTATTTTGGCACTCGACCTTCCCTCCACTCGACTTCCAATCGACAAACCTTCCCTCCCCTCCACAAACCTGCTCCTTCCCTCGACTTCCCTCGACTCCCATCCCTCGACTTCCATCGACATCGACATCGACTTCCATCCCTCGACTTCCATCGACTACCTCGACTTCCATCGACATCGACATCCCTGCTCCCTCCCTCGACTCTACTCCACTCGACTTCCCTGCTCCTTCTCATTCCCTGCTCCCTCCCTCGACTTCCTTCCTCCCCTCCTTCCCTCCTCCCTCGACTTCCCTGCTCCTCCATCGACTTCCCTCCTCCCCTCCTTCCCTGGTCTTCCCTCCTTAGTACTCGGCGTCTTCAAAATCGATCAGCCACTGCAACCATTCTCTCGTACAGGTACTCTCTATCTCTCTCTTTTATTTTTGATGAAATTAGGGTTCCTGAATGTAGAGTTTTTTTATTTAGAGGTTTTGAATCTCTAGGGTTCCTGAATTGTTTTTTGAATCTGTAGGTTTTATTTAGAGGTTTTTTGAAATTACGGTTTGAATCTCTAGGGCTCAAAACCGTATGCCTGATAAATTCCTGATATAAGTTAATTTTTTGAATCTTTAATTTTTGTATGAAATTCCTGATATAATTTGAAACCAGGAAATACATCTCAGGGATTTACATACAAATGATATAATTAGGGTTTTATTTAGAAGGAAGTCATTGCTATATGATTTACATACAAATGTTGGTCTCTGGACTAGCTTTGCTCCTACAAGGAAGCTTTAATGGATAATTTTAACTTGTAATGTGCATTTTAAAACAAAATGTTTATATGTATGTTGGTCCACAAATTCTGTTTTGTTGATGCTAATGATAATGTTGCTTTATTGTCTATCTTCCAGCTACAGCAGGAACAAACAAGGCTGCCTCCAGTGGCAATACTTTGAACACGAGGAAGCTTGATAAAGAAACAGAAGTTCTTGCTCGTGAGTACTCAACTCTTTGTATCAATTTGCAATAATTTTTGTCGAAAAATCATGTTGTAAACTTGTAATGATTAGATTTATGTATACATACATACATATATAGGTAAAAACACTCGTTGAACTTCCAGGATCTTGATTACATTTATGCATGCATACATACATATATATATATATATATATATATATATATATAGGTAAAAACACTCGTTGCACTTCCAGGATCTTTCAAATGAAATTGATCATAAATACCCCATTCAAATGCAATTCAGTGATGAAACCATGCTGCAAGAGAAGGTTTATGAAATTGATCATAAACCACTCGTTGCACATCAAGGGTTCACAAGTGAAGTCTAGAGTCCAAAAGATCCGCTTTATAATGTCTAGCAATCCTGTAAAGGAAAACACTGGAGAAGAGCCCATCAAAGATCAAGGTATGCTAGTTTCTAATTTTCTATCTATACATGTTGGATTACCTGTATTAAAGATCAAGGTATGCAAAATTTTCAGACATCTTGATTTATTTAGGGTTAATTATAGATTGCTATTAGGGTTTGATGAGTATGTCCGAATTTTCAACAGTTTTCAAGTTGTAATCATTCTTGCTACTGAATTCCTATCACAAAACCCTTTACAATAAAAGCTTTTTAAAAACTTTTATGTAGAGATGTTAAGTGATTACGTAAGGATTTTTGTTTTTGGTTTTGCAAACTTTTCGCTTATCTGTATATCCAATATATTTTACCTTCTTGGGATCTATTTCTAGAGGCAGTTAAGCGTAGTACCTAAAGGGGATGTCTTGAGATAAATAGAGCTCATGATATCTAGGGCGCGTTAACCTAAGATGAAGTCATGCCATCTAATGCATGTCCTCATGAAAGCTAATTTCAAGAGTCCTTTAAGCATTTTGCTATGGTGTTCTTATTACCCTCCAAATCTAATTCCTTGCATATCCCAAACATCTGATCCTAAGATGTCAATGTGATTGGTTCATAATGTTACAATTACAATTAGCTTCCTGCACTGTGAAGGGATTCATTCATAATGACCTTATCTGACAAAAAAAAAATAGTATATGGCATATGTTAGAAAACTGACTTAATCTTGTTGTAATCAGGTGTTTGTTAGAAAAGTTATTGAGTTGCATGACAAGTATATGACATATGTAAATGAGTGCTTCCAGAATCATAATCTTTTCCACAAGGTTTGTATTGGACACTGAATCTTGTTCCTAATATTATGTCCTTATTTTCCTTACGTTATTGCTTTCATATTCTAGGCACTCAAAGAGGCCTTTGAAGTGTTCTACAATAAGGGAGTTGCTGGAAGCTCAAAGAGGCCTTTTGGTTATCCGAGTCACCATCTGTTCAAGGAATCACATCGTGGGGTCTATGGTCCCATGCATTGCAACATGGGCGATATCCTTTTTTTTGTTAAAATTTAAACACAAGAAAAGCTATTGATTTTGGTGTTACATTGCTTCTATTCATTAAATTCATTTACTACAGTTTACTTGTTCTCCCTATCCTATGTTGTAGAGCTATATTATGTCATTTGGTTTTGCTTCCTTGCATGATTTCTACACATTTCAACTTAAGGGAGTTGAACAACCAGGTTTCTCGTTCCAGATTGTAAATACAAACATGGATGAATTGAGTCCACGTGCCCGTAGAAGAAGTGCTTTGTTCACATGGCAACATATAGCATCCTTACATCCTAGCTTGCCTGATGTGTATTGTGGAGGATTTTACACACAAAAGGAATCAACAACAGTCTCAATCATCCAGCAGTCTCTAGCCCTTAGTTGCTTCCCTCGAGTCAAGATCTTTCATACTTCAAACAAGTATGAAGGACAAGTGTATATACCTGAGATCAACTACCTCCTCATGTTAGTGTGTGTTGGTGTTACCTCAAGGTATGTCTTTCAGTTTCTTTTTCTTAGTTTTGGTTATTAGGAAGAAATCTTGATTGGTTGTATGATATTGGTTGTTTTTTTTTATTGGTGGATTGAGCTTTGATTTTTGCATGAAATCCTTAATGAGTAGTATGTATACAGAAGCTTTGATTTTTTCATTGTTGTAAGTTTACTCAACCTTTCAAAAAAGTCCGTACTCTGTCACTTCCCACTTTATGCCACTTTCTGTAATGGGTTCTTATTATTTATACTAGATGGGAACTTACACTATGTTCTTCAGTCCATCTGCTACAGTTACTGGGGCTCATACTGTGTCCCAAAGAAAACGAGTTCGTCATGGAAAGGTTTGAGTACTATACATGTTTTTTGACCTGGTGAATAGTCAACTACTTTATGTTTACTAAGACCAGTTCTTACAGGGCTTCCAATAGCATTACATCAGTTCTTTATCTCAAAGATGAGATAACTATTGCGACTGCTGGAGCAGTGGACAAGTTTGTTTGATGCTTTCATAGATTCTCCTTACTTCAACAATGGAGTTTTTGCATAATATAAAGTACTGAAGTCCTTATCTGTAATTTAGTTAAACTGATTCTTCCATGTGCATTTTTGTTTCATTTCAGTGATGTGAAGTTCTGGGATAGCCGGAATTTGAAAGGCCCCATATTTCCAACATCTTCTCACATCGAACCATCAAATGAAAAGGTCAGTTAACCCCCAAGATGCTAATTCTTGTCGGTCTGCTCAGTGGAGATAGTTTTCATCTACTGCAAAAAGACTGATCTGAAAAAAAGAATTTTATAGATTATAACGAGATCAAGGTTCTACCAGTTTCAAAATGTTTAACATTGTGTCTACCATGTGTCAAGTGTTCGAGTATTTTGATCCCTAAAGACCATAATAGCTTTCTAGACTAGTCAGGCACTGTATAGTGTTGACTAGTCAGGTACTGTATACATCCTTCCAGGTTTAGCAAGCACCCATAAATCAAAAATCTTAATTACGTTGCAATAACACAAAATCAGGGCTGCATCCTCCCTCGAATCTAAAAATAGTCTTGTTCACCTACAGGAAAGTCAACTAGTTAAACTTCAGGGACAATATATTAGACTGATATTACAGAAATAGTTATATCATGTATTGCATATGAGAAGATCCATTTTCATTCAAAGGTATGAGCAATTTTATTTGTATCTGGTATGGCATATTATTTAGAGAAGATTGTATGTCATTTTCTACAATTTATTGCCCACTATTGCCCAAATGGAAGGCGTTCCAAACAATCATTTTTCTTGAGCAGGTGAGAACTTTGTTAATCATTTGATACTGTGTACAGATGTCTATATGTCACATATTTGTATTATCTTTGTGATTGATTCATGATCTCTGTTTTGTTGGCTTAGGATGAAGGCCTCCACGATTCAAGCAAAATTGCAGCATTTGATTTTGATGGGTGTCTTGCAAAAACATCTCTAAAAAGGTAATGGTTTTGACTGGTTAAACAAGTTAGCCTTATCGGCTGAAAATTTTGTTGTATCACCATATTTGTCTATTGCATCAACACACTGATGATTTACAAGGATAGTTGATCAAAGGTGACCAATATTTTCAATACATCCTTCTAGTGAAGCACTGGAGCAATTCTTCGCTGTTGTAATTGTCCTTGGTTATTAGTTTTTCCTTTGGCTTATCTGCAAGGTAAGTGTGATTGTAAAGTATGAAACACGAGGAAATGTGTTCACAATATCGTTATAATTTTATAACTAATAGGAGTCACAAATAGATTAGATATGCTTGGTTGTGTTGGAAAGCTTTCATGGGAGAATACTTAAATGTTACTTGATTGCACGTGCAAATCCATATGGAAGGAAATAAAATTTGTAATGATAAATATACATATAGATGTACATATAGATGCCTCAAATAGCTGGGAGAAAGCATTTAACTGAATGCTTTTGGAATAAAAGTTGTTCATCATAAAATATAAATATACATATAGATGTACAATAAAGCTCACTCCCATTTCCCATGTTCGTAAGTGTCCTTTATATGTTCGTTAATTCCATGTGATAGATACCCTTTGGTGTTGATTATGCAAATTGCAATATTTGTGTGAACATATGGCATGACGTTGTAATTTTTTCACCTTGTCTACACTACTTCTGGTATGTAATTTTGGATTAGTAGTTTTAACATTATACTGGTTTTGATGCATTTCCTTATGATTTAGTTATATTTTTGTTCTGTAGTAACAGATGCTTCTCAGAATGGTTAAAAAGGTCTCAGAATTCCAAAATGTCATTGAATTGTTCATTCTGTTGGAAGTAACCAATTCTTGCATGATATTGCAGAGGTATTCTTCCCAAGTTCTTTGCATGACCAGTTAGATAATAATGAAACCTTCATACTTTGCTTTACCCCATATGTGTTTCTTGACCATGATTCATGAACATCCATTGTTTTATTTTGTTGAATTTACTAGTTCCTCTGCACCTTATAAGCAGGGCAGTTCCTGTTTTGATGTGTATGCTGTAGCTTTGCATTGAAGTCCTCTACTCCTCTTGACATTTACTTGAGGGTTTTTAACATTTTGAGGGCAGTTCCTGTTTTGATGAATTGATCTCGTGTCTCTTGTACTGGTTTCGGCTTTCGACACCTAAGTGGGAAATTACTTGAACTTCCATGCCATGTCTGAATACCACCATTCTATCATTTATGATGTCTATTGCTTAATGAACTTACTCCATTCATCCTATGATAGGATTCCTATCTTTTAATTTGAATTAGGAAAAGAGACATTTTAATTTAATAATTTTGGAAATATAATAGGTTGTAAATGAGGCAGACAGGATTATTCTTATTTTTTTTTTCCTTGGTATATCCAAAATATAGAAGGGCTAGAAATAGAAAATATAACCATCATCTTAGACTGTTTTATACTCTATTTGGGCTTTGTATGCCAAATAGATTGTCATATTTTTAATGAACATATATGTTCATATTTTTGGTAAATTGTCGGTTCTGGTTTGTTTCTATAACTGGGCTCATATCTCTCAAATCTATGTAACTTTGCAACTTAATAGTAGAATTGTTTTATAGACTAGGATGTGTTCCTCCCTGCGATAATTGAAGCGAAACTAATTTAGTGGACAGTATGTAGCATTGTTTGGTATTGAAAATATGTGTAGAAGCTTCATGAAATCTTCGTTAAGGTGGCTTTCAAACTCACTTGATAAATATCTCATCAACTCCATGTAAGTTTGATTTGTTGGAATCGTTTTTTCTTCAGGTCAACAATACTGATGCCGAAGGCAGACTGACGCTTGCTGATGCTCTGGTATATGCTTGCAACCAAGGTGTAGAGAAGGTATCTATCTTGTCACTTCCCTCACATTCTAGAAGGTGTAGAGAAGGTATCTATCTTGTCACTAAAATTTACGAGCCTGGTACGTCGTTCTCTTTTCGTTTATATTCATGATATAAAAAATTTACTCATTAGTTGCATCCTGCGTCATGTTTGCTTTTAGCTCAAATATGATGTATTTTTGTTGTCATTTTACTTGTTGCTAGATTGTAGATCACAACATATCCTTCATTTTTGCTTACTTTCTTCTTCTTCTCTTAAGAATGTGTAGTAAGCTCTTTTCCTATATTCATTTTCTTATTACGACAATGAGATTTTTCATTGGGTTTGGTTTGCCTCTATAGTTCACTAGTTCAGTGCCATGAAAATTTTGGTTTCTTTGTTCATTTAAAATTTTTGCATTCCCTGTTATAAGAAAAGAAAAAAATAGATTGAGTTTGATACTTCTTTTCAAATCCACTTATATATTGCTCACGAGTCATAACTTCCATGTAGATCATCTCTGTCTTCTCCAGATTTTAGGTAATCATTGATCAGATGGGATATGTGATTTTCTTTCCATTTTGTTGGGTTATATGGTCTAGTGCATGTGTGTTTGTGTTTGACATGTTTCTTTTTCTCTGTCAGTCTCAATTGGCTATTTAGCTTTCAGTTATCATATAGTTATTTTGATATGACATTCTATATTTCTTTATTACATATTCGTGCATATTTGGTCGAACTCTGCAGACCTGATGTTTTTAATATTGCCTAATGGATGACGAAGGTGGAGAAAGTGGAAGCACTGATGCTGCTGCAGCTGCAAAACGGAGAGTGATGGCTCAGGTGGCAAAGAAGAGCTTGATCCAAAATGCTATTCCTATCTTTATAGAGCTGAAGAGGCTACTGGAGAGCAGAAACAGCTCCTTGATGGGTTGTCTCATGGAATGCCTGCGAGTGCTTCTTAAGGATTACAAGAATGAGATTGATGACATATTAGTAGCTGACAAGCAGCTTCAGAAGGAGATCATTTACGACATGGAGAAGTATGAAGCACTCAAAGCAAAATCTACAGTTGCTGAGACTGTCGACCATGCAAAAATCCAATAGCAATATGTCACCCCTGGGTCGTGCATCCGGTGCTTCTCAGATTATTAGAGATGTAAAAGGTAGCTTAGCCCAGCAGTTAGGAAGTCTAGAAATAGTTTCCTCAGTGATGTCAGATGCCATGGCTTCGAAAAGAGTCAAGTCTATGCTCAAAGAGGTCAGCCAGGATGCCTCCACCCCACAGCTTGATTCCATGAATAGGCCGACGGTCAAATCTTCTATGGGGGGAGCTAGTTCAATGGGAGATCGTCCCTTAGAAGTGTTGGAGTCATTGAGAAGAAAGCAGAATTTTGATTCAGTCGCGTAAAAGTGTTTCTCAAGTTCTCATGCATAGCTTGTGAACTAGGACTTGAAGCATCCAAGGTGAGCTCACCATACTTGTCAATTTCTTTATTTGAATTTTCCTGTTTTCAGGGCTTTCCTACTCACTGTCAGTAGTAAAATATTATAGTGCTCTCAATCCATGTTTTCTTTTGTATCGGGTAATTTGCTTTTAAAACAATGATGCCAGTATCCATTTGTATTGTAGGCTTATATGAGCTTGATCTTTACCTTCTCCCTATCTGTTTTTGTTATATAGCTTGCAACAACTTGAAGCTCATACTCACGAAAGACTGCTGTAACCATCTGAATGCCTCACTAAGCACACAAATTATCCAGCTTATGTATTATCCTATGAGCTCTCAATAAGTCAATAGTTCTGCTTTAGCATACTAAATTAATTGAAGAAGAAAATTGTCTTTTCTAAAAACATTAAAAATTTTGTACCAACAAACCTGACAACTTGTAGATCACTGAGGATAAGTTTGGCAATGTCAGATGAAAATTTCCAGTAGTTTCCCATTAAAGTTCAATCTTTGGCAGTTAAGTTCATAGAAATGCATCTTCTTTTAGTAATTTGGGTTGAATCTGCTTGAACTAATTTGAAATTTGTGTAACACTAGTGATTAATTTTCTTGTGGTTGAGCTCATGCAGGGTACTATGAATAGAAGGCATCAAAGTTGAGTAGTATAACATTTACAGCTTGGTGAAGGTAGAAGCCATCAGGAGAAAGATGAATATCATGGTGTGAGCATATCTACTAAGCTCTATTGCAATCTGTTTGTGTCACGGTATGTGACACTGTATTTTGTTCAGGAACTGTGTTCATCAAACAAATCTTGAGAAAGTTTTCAAGTCTTTGATAGTTTCAGCAGGTAAAAGATTCTTCCAACTCTAAACCCTTGGGAAGCAATGTAGATGACTTCTTTGAGTATCATAAGGGTTGTTTGTGTTTGACATTGATGATCGAGAATCATATAGTAACAACATAAAGCATATGAACCTACTACCAAGTAGATACATAGTCTTGATCGAAAGGCCTGTTGTAAAGGGTACCTTGAGGCTTGAGTCCATAACTAATGAAATCCTGTATCATACCCATACCCATACCTGTATCCTAGTTTTTGTTATGCACTTTTATTGTAATTTGCTTGTAAGTGTGCTCACTAGTTTGTGAATTACAATAATGAAAAAATAATACAAGATTTGTTCACATTCAATCTTAGTTTTTCTGTATTACAACATATATGGATTTGAAGTACTAATGAACAATGAACAGAATAGATTCAAATACTTTCATGATTGTCAAGTTAATAACATGTACAGAAGTAGGTTTGTTGTTACATTTAAAAAAAAAAAAAAAAAAAAAATTTTAAAAAAAAAAATTTTAAAAAAAATTAAAAAAATTTGCCACGGCTTAAAACCGTGGCTAATTTTTGCAACGGCTAAAAACCGTGGCTACCTTGCCACGGCTAATAACCGTGGCTAGTACTGGCCACGGCTTAAAACCGTTGCTAAAGCTATTGCAACGGCTTAAAACCGTGGCCAAACTTGCAACGGTTTTAAGCCGTGGCTACTCCTGCCCACGGGTTAGAACCGTGGCTAAGATTTTGGCAACGGTTTATAACCGTGGCTAAATCATCAACCGTCCTCGAGATAAAACCGTTGCTAATATTTTAGCCACGGTTTTTAGCCGTTACTAGGGATTTAGCGACGCCTCTGCAGCCCACGGTTCTAAGCCGTGCCAATGGGTTACCCCCACGGTTTAAAACCGTTGCTAATGGCCATTTTTGGTGTAGTGTAATCATAACTTATTTTAATGTCAATAGTGGATGACATTTATCCGTGTAGTTTTCTTGTAGCGGTTTGTTATCCTGAATCTTTAGTTAACCCTTTTCACGAATCTCGGGACGAGATTCTTTTGAGTTGTATATATTGTAACACCCCTACTTTTCCAATGGCAATAAAAATTTATGCAACTAAAATTCAATCGAAAATTTTATTTTAAACTCTTCTTTCGTTTGACAAGTGGTATGTATTTTTTTTAAAATTCGCTGAACTTTCTTTCCTCTACCGAATCTCGGGACGAGATTCTTTTGAGTTGTATAAATTGTAGCACCCCGTATTTTTTTAATATTTATTAAATTTAATAAATTTCATATATATCTTTGTGTAATTGTCGTCATTAACTTATGGGCATATGCATGAGCTATTTGTTTGTCTACGTGCTGTGTGTTTTGTTTCTTAAGGAAGGTTAGTAGAAAATTGATTTTTTGAATGGTATATTATTTGTACTCTAGTGTTGGTTAATTCGGAAGGTAGTTTGTTTATTTAAGAATTAATTACCTACTTACCCTCCTCTACCGAATCTCGGGACGAGATTATTTTGAGTTGTATATATTGTAATACCCGCCTAATTAAATAAATATAAAAATTTCTTATTTATTAATTGTGGCGTATATTGTAATCTCATTTATTGGGAAAAATATTTTTGTTTGCCATGGCTAAATAGGATAAAGTGTGTGTGCGTTTAGCCAAAAATTTGTAAAGCCTAATGTTGATGGATTGTTACTAAATTGTATTTGGGCTTGGTTTTGGGCTTTTATTTAACTAATGATTAGGGTTTTATTTTGTGAAAGAGGGTGGGTGCATCGAAAGTTCGGTGGAGGCGAATAGCCACTCACCATATATATATATAAATAAATAAATAAATAAATAAATAAACCTTTTTTTTTTCCTTCCTCCTTTTCTTTTCTCCTTTTTCTTCTTCTTTTTGTGCAACAGGAAGAGCAAGATTGCTCTTTCTCTTACCCTTTTCGGCGGCGACGAAGGTCGAGAGGTTGGTTGGTTTGTGGCGAATCTCTCTGTATCTGCAAAAGAGAGAGGAAGAGGGTGGCGATAGGAAGGAGAACAAGGAGATTGCGAGAAGACGATGGTGATATGTTAGGATATGGAATGAGGGAATGAGAGGTTGAGATGGTGAATCGACTGTGATCGAAGAGGAGGAGGTTGTGAGATTGAGAGGAAGAAGAGAGTTTGTGAGAGACTATGGTTCTCGATGGAAGTAGAGATGGTGATGATGATCTGATAGTCTGGTATCAAGAAGGAGAAATGGAAAAAAATGAAGAAAAGAAGGGACAACCGATGAGAGGTGGTTTGTGGTTGAGGACGAAGGGATGTGGGGTGGTTGTCACTGGTTGGTGACGAATCTGCAAGGGAGAGAGGAAAAGAGATTCAAGATGATTGCTGCGAGTGGATGGCGAGTAGTGGCATGAAGGTTTGTTTAGGCGACAATAAAGAGTTGTATCGATTGTGGCTCTGGCGAAATGGTGAGTCGATGTGAGATGATGAGGTTTGTGAAATCTTTCTGCGAGCGAGAAATAGGCGATATAAGAAGTTTGTTAGTTTATTGTAAGGTCTGACGAAGAAAAAGGGAAGAAGGGAAGTTTGTGGTTGTAAGAAGAGATGGTTAGCCCGTGTTGATTGAGTTTCGATTCTTGGATCAAAGGTGAGTTTATTTTCATCCCCTTTCTTTTTAATTTTGTATCGATTTTGGTTATTGTTAGATTGGGTATTTTGACATAGCACTTGAGTATTTTTATTTATAGATCAGATTTATACTTGACAGAGAAATTCTGGTTTTAAGTTTTTCTTTTTGTTGATTTTCTTAAGGCCTTAAAGAGAGCTTAAATTTTTAGGAATACTACAGTTTTGTTGCAATGGATGGGTTATAATCCATTGAGTTACGTACAACTTGGACTTCTATTTACTACTGAAATTCTTGCTCCTGAGAGATGGAATACCATTGTCATTTCATACTATTCTTCTTGAGAATAATTTGAATACTTATGTGATTAGTTTTCTGACAAAGTTTCAGAACATGCATACAAGTAGTTCTAGGTTAGTCAGGTTTGCATTTCAAATATAGTTCCAGGCCAGAAACTCTATAGAATGTTTCTCTATCACTTCATTGGATTGGTTATGTTGTGGGGTTGGTCTTTGTATATAAGATAGGGTTTAGTTATGCTTTTAGGAAGAACATAGTTCCTTCTTTGTATTCCTACATAGTGAAATTTGAGTCTGGTCTTGATGCATTGATCTCTTGTGATTTTGTGCTTGTCCACTGTCTTTCAATTGAATATATATTAATCTTAGCGAAGTGATCAGATGCATGCATTTGGAATTTACATAGCTGGCGAGATTGATCCCAATTGCATAACACAAAATAGAAGAAAATTTTCTAGTAATAGATATTGGCTGGAATTTAACTGAGCACTTGTTTTAGCTTGAGTATTTGTATTTTTATGCGAATTGGTATGCATTTTGTTTTTCATATGATGCAAAGAGATGAGATGTGTGAATTGGCAATGTGTCGAATATTACTTGTTCTCCAAAAGAACGGTGGATACTTATGGTTGACAAAGTGTCACCATAAAAGAGTTTTGCGTTTTAGTTGATATTTTTTTATGCTCTTTTCCACAACTCCGAAGAAAAAAAATGTGAAAAGAAAAGAAATTTTTGTATACAGACTTGCTTGTATACGTGTGATATTATTATGGGTATGCAGACTTGCTTGCATAACAGTGCACCGTTCCATGTGAGTTTGGTAGTACATGTAGATTTAGGAAGAATACTTGCCAGTGTTCGAACTTCGGGTGAGATGACATGTTCCTCGAGGTGGCACCCCACTTGGAACATGTAAGCTCCGAGTGGTTTCGATGGCAAGGGAGGCACACTTGGGTGAGGTGTGTTCGGCACAAGGAGGATGGTGCGATTGTGGAAAAGAAGCGATATTTCTTTTTGTATATGTGCATGATTACCTTAAAGGAAGAAACTAAATACTCATTCAATCATTGAATGAGAACTACATGTCTTCCTAAAGGTAGAAAATGTGTTTTGTTAATATTTCAATAATAGTCTAATATGACTATGAATTGTATCATTGTTTGAAAATAAATCACATTTGTGAGGACTGATAACTTAGAAATATTATCCGGTTGCTTCTAACATTTTCATGCAGGATGGCAAGTCTACTCATATTTCTGCAAGTCAGACTTGCCATAGTCAATTTCTATAGTTAGGATGATAACACATTTGCTTCATTGAGGATCTACATGATGGTGTGGTTATTTATTGTTTTGTTTATTTTAATGTTGTCATGTGCGGATTTATTGATTTTGGGATGAAGATTTCTCACACCAGCTTTATTGCTGACCCAAGTGAGCTTTTGCTTCTTGGGTACATTCCTTTTGGAATGTAGCCGATTAGCCTTTCAGGTTTAGAGATTTTGAGTTGCGTTACTGGAGTTTCGCTAGTGAGCTAGCCACGCTAGTCTCTCCGGGTTAGATTTTTATTTGTTTAAGTAACTAAATCATGTTTAGTTGTTGCTGCTATTTGTTTATGTTTTTATTGAATTTTCACTTCCCGAGTTTTGGGGGAAACGGATAATCCTACGTGGATTTTAGGATTTTCGTTTTCTTCAAAAATCGGGGCGTGACATTGTTGCTGCAAGTGTTGGACATTAGCACCTTGAGAATCCCTGATATACTCCCAACATCATCTTCATCTCTCATTTTATGAACTCAACTTCATAAATTCACCCAAGTTCTTGAATCATCTGCCACAATTAATGATTTGTCTAGCGCCCAAACATAATTAATGCCCTTAATTCGCAACCCCCAAATCAGAGATGAAGTTGGGTTTGAAGATTGTGTGAGAGATAAATATCAAATTGCAGCTCCATATCGATTTGCTTTTATGATAGATGATTATAAAATCAAGACCGAATCGAATCCAACTCAATAAGAAATGAAGTTGAGTTTGAATTGCTTTGACGTGAGAATGGTAATAGATTAGGGGTTTGTTGGATAGTACTAGAGATGCTGAACGAGACTAATTCAGGGTTGTAGAGGTTTGAGAGGCAAATCAAACCAAAACTTGCATAAGGTTTCAATTGTAGATATGTAATTGTCGGAACGAATAGAGAGGAACAGAGTAGTGTTAGAGAAGATGTTTGAGTAAAAAACATAAAGAAAATTAGGGGTGGGCAAAAACCGATTTAAATTCGGTTAATCGACCGAATCGGTTTTCAAATTCGGTTCAGTAACCGAACCGAAATATGAGTAGAAAGAAAATAATTTAAACCGAGCCGAACCGATTATAAACGGTTTGAAATTGGTTTACGGTTTTGAACCGACCGATTTATAATCGAACCGACCGATTAATTAGATATATATAAATAACTAAATAACATGTAGGTGTCAATACCTGATTAGTGCAACAAATGCACTGCATTACACTTTGTTGCATTGAATCGCCCCTCTTCTCATAAAGTTTTCAATTTTGGGCTAAAAATTGGGTCTGTAAAAAAATTGGGCATGTTTTAATGAAAGTCTTTCAAGTGCTTGAGCCCGAAATTTCGGCCCAACCGAACCGAACCGATCCGATCCGAAATTCGATTCAACCGAATTCATCAGTTTACAAATACAAAATTCGGTTTGGGTTTGGGTTTTGGGCAAACCGAATGAAATCGATTTGGGGCTCAAAATCGAACCGAACCGACATTGCCCACCCCTAAAGAAAATATGACCTGGTCAAATTCTTGACTCACGTGTTAGGGAGTTTTAAGTAGACATCGTATTATTTGGACTACAAACTAGGTCGGCCCAATTAGCAAGGCCTTTTGAATCATTTTCTTAAAAAAAAAAAAGGCAAAAAATAAATGGCCTTAATTCGCAACCCCCAAATCTGAGATAAAGTTGGGGTTGAAGATTGAGTGAGAGATAAATAATCAAATCACAACCCCAAATCGATTTGCTTTTGTGAGGACGATTATCAAATCAAGTCTGAATCGAACCCAAATCAATAAGAAATGAAGTTGAGTTTGAATCGTCCTTGAAGTTGACTAAACTTAAATCCAAATTCGTGAGAAATGGTAGTAGATTAGAGGTTCGTTAGATAATAGTGGAGATGGTGAGTGAGATTGATTCAGGGTTGCAAATGTTGGACATGCGAATCAAACAAAAAACTTGCATAGGGATTCGATTGCAAATATGTAATTGTTGGCAACGAAGAGAGTGAGTGAGAGAGTTGTGTTAGAGAAGATGCTTGAGTAAAAAAAATTAAAGGGGTATCTTGGTCATATAAAGAGAATATGACCCGGTCAAATCCTTGACTCGCGTTATAGGGAGTATTAAGTGGACATCTTATTATTGGGACTACAAACTATGTAGGCCCAACTTGCAAGGGCTTTTGAATCATTTTCTAAAAATAAAGGTTGATAAAACAAGAATGTGAACAAAAATAAATGGTCTTAATTTGCAACCTAATAGAGACCTTGATCTTTTGATTGAAGATCAAACAACTTAGATCCTTTGATTGAGGATCAGCTACCAATAAACTAAAATAAAAACTTGTATTGCTTGCCTAAACTTTACTAAAATAATATTTCCTAATTGAATTCAAACCTAATTCTAATCAAACAATAACTCATAATTCAAAACAAGCTAATATTCCCTAAAATAATACTTCCTAATTGAATTCAAACCTAATTCTAATTAAACAATAACTCTTAATTCAAAATAAGCTAATATTCCCTAAAATAGAATATTGTTCTAACTAAGACATTCTAATCTCAAGTAAATACTAAATAGGATTGGCATCCTAACATCCCACGCCGCCTGAAACAAGGCTTGTCCACAAGCCTGAAAATCTGAAAAATGTAAAATGCTCGTAGTCTTCCTAAGTAGCTTCTTCCACAGGACGATCGATCCACTTGATAAGCCAGCGTGTAGTTTCTCCGAGACCCATGAGGGTTCATTGGCAAGAGTAGGGAAAGTTGGGTTCGGAGTAATACCATTACCTAACTGCTTTTGTAAAAGAGAAACATGGAAGGGTTGGATACGAGACGCAACCGGTGAAGAATAAGGGCTGGTACTAATTCGAATAAGGCCTGTAGCCTTCAATTCATATACAACTTTATCAATTTCGGCCTTTTGAAAGTGAGGATAACGATATGGCCGAACATTTACTAGAGAAGCAACTGGTGAAATCGGAATATGGTGATCATGTGCTCGGGCGGGGGGAAGGGTGTTGGGATTGCTAAAGACATCCAAAAATTCAGCAAATAGTGGCCGAACAATAGCTGGAATGGAAGCGCCCAGGTCAACTTCCTGAGTTAACTATAAAAGAATGTCGTGACTTTCCTGTCGTAAAGAACGATGGACTGGGGTACTATCCATGACCATAGGAGAATTGTCGCCAATCAATGTATAAGTACGATTTGCCACCGAGAAGGTCATAATCAGCTTGGAAAAGTCCCAAGTAATAATACCCAAAGAGCGAAGTCATTCAGCACCTAGAACCACATCACATCCAGTGATACCAGAACTAAGAAGTGGCCGTGGAACTCATAATCTTGTAATTTAAGGGAAACATCCCGACAAGAGTCTGGACTATGCAATTGGCCACCATTCGCAAGCATGACGCGGAAAACACCATCTTTGTGGATTGGAAACCCACATTGTTTGGCAAAAGACGGGTGCAAACAATTATGAGTTGAACCAGAGTCAACAAGGACAGTGACAGGCCTATGTTTTAAATGTTCAGTGATACGCATGATTTCAGGCCATGGGGACCCGAGAAGAGCATGAAGAGAAATTCCTAGAGGAGGTTAAGATAAAGTATGATCCAGAACAGGAGGGTCAACATCAGAAACAGCTTCTTCTTCCTTATTACCCTCGAAGAGCAAAACGTGGGGCTGAGGACAACAATGGCCACGCTTATATACTTCATCGCAGTTAAAGCAAAGTCTTTTGGCACGATGTTCTTGTTGTTTAGCCCATGACAGACATTTAACACCTGGTGGGATACTAGTAACAGGCGTTGAAGGATTTGTAGCAGGCACAACGTTAGCAAAATTTTGGACATGCCCTTTAGATCGAGTAGCATTAATGGCATCTTCTTGACATAAAGCCAACTCGAAAGCATGTGTAATACTGGTAGGGTGTAACATCCTAACTCCTGCTTGAATATCAACACGCAAACCCGATAGAAAAATGCTAATCTGATGAGATTCAGACAAACCGGGCACCAAATTAGATTGCTTCTCGAACTCGGTAATAAATGAGCGAGATGTGCCTCGTTGTAACACCCCTACTTTTTCGATGGCAATAAAAATTTATGCAACTAAAATTCAATTGAAATTTTTATTTTAAAATCTTCTTTCGTTTGACAAGTTGTATTTTTCGAAATTCGCTCGACTTTCTTTCCTCTACCGAATCTCGGGGCGAGATTCTTTTGAGTTGTATATATTGTAGCACCCCGTAATTTTTGTACTTACTGAAATTTTTATATTTTTGTGTGATTGTCTTCATTAAGTTATGGGCATACGTATGAGCTATTTGTTTGTCCATGTGATGTGTAGTTTGTTTATTAAGGAATTAATTTCCTACTTACCTTCCTCTACCGAATCTCGGGACGAGATTATTTTTAGTTGTATGTATTGTAATACCCGCCTAATTAAAGAAATATAAAAATTTCTTGTTCATTAATTGTGGTATATATTGTAATCTCAATTATTTGGAAAAAGATTTTTTTTTATTTGCCATTGCTAAATAGGATAAAGTGTGTGTGTGTATTTAGCCAAAAATTTGTAAACCCTAATGTTGATGGTTGTTACTCAATTGTATTTGGGCTTGGTTTTGGGCTTTTATTTAACTAATGATTAGGGTTTTATTTTGTGAAAGAGGGTGGGTGCATTCGAAAGTTCAGTGGGGGTGAATAGCTACCCACCTTATAAAGAGAAAAAAAAAACCTCTTTTCTTTTCTTCCTCCTTCTTTTCTCCTTTTTCCTTCATCTTTTCCTCCCTGTGTGTTCTTTTTCTCCTCATCCGGCGAGCACGGTGGTGTGGGAATCAAATTGGAGAGTCTTTGAACCCTTAGAAATTTTGCAACTTCTTCTCTGGTTGCAATTGACTCAGAGTTGGCTGCCTTCTCTCTGCTAGCTGCTCTTCGTGGAAGACTCTGCTGTTGATTTATGAAGAAGAAAGGAGCTCGGTTGGAATCTCACTATTGTTGGCTGCGTGAAAAGAGCCTTGAAAAGAGGAGAAGGAAGTAGCTGAGAGAAACTGAATTGGTGAGTTTTCTCATTCAATCCCCCTAGATTTGTTTCTTAATCATTTATTATTGATTTGTCCTCTCGATCCAGATCTGTCCATTTAAACGGGTTGAGCCTTTGTTTTATCCTCTAATGCACGTTGTTTTTATATGATATCGATTGATTGTGAGATTGCTATTTCGCGATCCATTTGTTTTGTTTCGCAAATCAGTTGAGATCTCTATCTGTTTCAATTTTGGTAAGGATTTCAAATGCATGTTTATGTGAAGAAATTTTCGCTTGTTCTTTTACACTTCATCAATGTCTAGTTTGGAGGAAATAGAGTAGCGATTGTGCTCTGTGATAGATAGTGGTGCGTTTTTTTTTGGTTTGCTGTTATTCGGTTGCTTGCAGCATATCTGATAGTTAGATTTGCTCGTGAGTTTATTTTTCTCTATTGAATCTTTTGGATCAATGCTATATGTCCAAGATATCCCTTGCTTATATGTAGGAACTGGTCACTGGTCAGTCTTTATAAATGTGTATTCAACCAAACTAGTTGAGTGTCTTAGGATTCAAAGTATCATTTAGCTTTCAAAATGTCATTTAAAATTTGTGAGTATATCAATCAGTGAGTACAAACCTTATGATGTTTGATTTTGTGTGAGAAATGTGTGTTCTTTTTCTCATTGTATATGTCCCTTAAGCAAGCCTTTTGGCTCCCATCTTAAGACTGTTGTATGGTGAGCTTCATGAAAACTCTGGTATTTGTTGCAGTTTTGATATGAAAAGGACAACTCTGTGCAAATTTCTTAAAGTACTCCATCTTTTGCAAACGTAATTTGACATGATTAGAACAAGTCATAATGTCTTATAATCTGTGTGCTTGGGACATACTACAAGCAGTCCAAGTGATTTTACTAATGATCTTGTAATTCATTCACTGCTAGTATGATGTCAATGGATTGGGTTTGAGTTCAGCCAAATTTTTGCAAATAACTGACGTTATACCCTGGTATTGATGCATGAAATGTGTTAGTTTTTGAAATGCTATAAGAGTAGCCTTGATATGGGCTCAGGTGATGCAAATTTATCATAATGGGTATCTTGTTCTTGGTTGAAAAAGGTATTCATGTGAAGATGATAAATTGATAGGTTCCAACCAAATGCAACCTATGTTATGTTCATTTGGTGTGTTCAAGGGTTGGTTGGTTAATTTGTGCAGTTTTTATGGTGGATGTCGCTAATATGTAATTAGGGCTATTGGGAGTAGTTTGTATAATGTTTTCTAAACCAATGTGTTACTTGCATTATGCACATAAGTGGTGGATTTGTCACAGTGGGGACCTTAGTTTGTAAATGGCAAACATGCAATTTTGGTGAATGGTATTGGAAATCCCATATCTCTTTATTGTATGGAAATACTCAAAGGAGTTATTTGGTGCTAACTATGAATTTATGGATGTTTTCAAACAACTTAAGTTATGTGTGTTGTACTGGGATTTGGATGGTTGCTTTGGTGTAAGTTAGTGTTCACCCATGATTGTCATGCATTTTCATGTGTTATGTGTTGAAATTGTCTTTTCGGAGATTGCATGTAGTGGCTTTGTTGGATTCCGCATTTGAGATACTTTCTGCCAAACTAGGATGTATGTGTTTATCCAAAAAAAATCACATTCATATGGAGAGTACTATGTGTAGTAGTGTTTGATTTTGCACTATGGTTTGTTTCGTTTTGATGTCTCGTTGATTCTATTGATGTAGGACCATTTAAGATTAATAGTGTTCCTCTGTATGTATGCATCTTGAAATGGTTATGTTCTTCCAAAGGAAGGGGTGGATTTCATTATGAATGACAAAATGTCACTTGATCACCATGTTATTATAAAGCATGATTTATGAATATGCTATGCTCCCTCGAAAGAACGGTGGATACTGTGGTTGATTTACTTATGGTTGGCAAAGTGTCACCATAAAAGAGTTTTGAGTTTTAGTTGATATTTTTTTTATGCTCTTTTCCACAACTCCGAAGAAAAAAAAATGTGAAAAGAAAAGAAATTTTTGTATACAGACTTGCTTGTATACGTGTGATATTATTATGGGTATGCAGACTTGCTTGCATATCGGTGCACCGTTCCATGTGAGTTCGATTGTACGTGTAGATTTAGGAAGAATGCTTGCCTGGATCGAACTTCGGGTGAGATGACATGTTCCTCGATGTGGCACCCCACTTGGAACATGTACGCTCCGAGCAGTTTCGAAGGCAAGGGAGGCACACTTGGGTAAGGTGTGTTCGACACAAGGAGGATAGTGCGATTGTGGAAAAGAAGCGAGATTTCTTTTTGTATACGTGCGTGATTACCTTAAAGGAAAAAAATAAATGCTCATTCAATCATTGAATGAGAACTACATGTCTTCCTAAAGGTAGAAAAATGTGTTTTGTTAATATTTCAATAATAGTCTAATATGATTATGATTTTTATTGTTGTTGCATTTATGAGGATTGATAACTCATAAATTTTATTTGTTTGTTTCTAACCGTTTGGTGCAGGATGGTAAGTCTACTAACAATTTCTGTAGGTCAGACTTGCCATAGTCAACTCCTATAGGGTAAGTATAAGTAAATGCCTTTTTACTTAGTTGGGATGATGATATGTTGGCCTCGATGAGGAACTAAATTCTTGGAACTGTGTTTCTTGCATTACACTTTTGCCTCGTTGAGGAATTACCTGATGTGTGGTTGTTTATTGTTTATTTTGATGTTGTCATGCGCGGATTTATTGATTTTGGGATGAAGATTTCTCACACCAGCTTTATTGCTGACCCAAGTGAGTTTTTGCTTCTTGGGTACATTCCTTTGGGAATGTAGCCGATTAGCTTTTTAGGTTTAGAGATTTTGAGTTGCGTTACTGGAGTTCCGCTAGTGAGCTAGCAACGTCAGTCCTCTCCGGGTTAGATTTTTATTTGTTTCAGTAACTAAATCATGTTTAGTTGTTGCTGCTATTTGTTTATGTTGTTATTGAATTTTCACGTCACGAGTTTTGGGGGAAACGGATAATCCTACATGTATTTTAGGATTTTTGTTTTCTTCGAAAATCGGGGCGTGACACTCGTTGTACTAACTTGGAAAGAGAACTACACGGATCGATATGTTCACGAGAACCAAAGCGAGAGAAAAGAGCTTTCGAAAACTGTTGCCAAGTTAATGCGCCCAGTGATTGGTGAATCCATCGATACCAAGAGTTGGCATCACCCTGAAGGTGAAGAGCGGCAATGAGAAGCATCTGTTCATTGGAAAGGGCGTTGAGTTCCTAGTACTGCTCGGCCTGAAATAACCAACCATACGGATCAGTATCGTCGAAACAGGGTAAATCAATACGGAGGCCCTTGCCAGAAATAGGAACAATTGGTCGTTGTTGATCCGGTTGAACGTATGGTGCCATACGATATGGCTGGAGATTCCTTAACGCCTCTAGAATAGTGGCATTAGTTGTCTCAAGTGTGTGGAGGTGGGATGAAATTCGAGTAACTTGAGCAGTAAGCTCATTGACTTGCTCTTGTAATTCAACAACAGTCATTATGCGCTGAAATTGGATGGTTTTTTTTTTTTTTTTTTTTTTTTGTGGTTTGAATATCCCAAAAAAAATTTAAGGGATGGACTGCGATTGAAGATGGTTTTGATTGAAGATGGTGTCAAGGTTCCGATTAAGGGACGGACTGCGATTGAAGATGGTTTTGATTGAAAAGGACTGCGATCGGGAGGATTGCGATGAACATGAATGAGATTTCCTGTTGCTGTTGCTGTGATGAGATGGTTTGAAGGATTGCGAGGAGGAAAGCGATGAACTGTGGTGACAGGGAGTTGCGTTGAACAGGAGGAAGGTGGTATGAACTGTGATTTTGATTGCAATGAACTGTGGTTTGATCTGTGAGGTGTGATGAACTGTGGTGAGAAGCGATGAACTAAGGTTTGAAACGATTGCGATGAATTGTGGTGACGGTGAGTTGCGGTTGCGAGGATGGTTGATGCTGGGTGTCATGGAAGGTAAGTTGCTGTGATGATGTCGAAAGAACGATGATGATGCTCCGAAATTAGACGTCTAGAATCGATGACGATGCTCTGGCGATGAGGAAGCTCTGAAATTGGATGAGGCTTTGAAACGATTGGGTTGCTGAATCGATGAAGGTGATGGTGACGACGGTTGCGAGGAAGGGCGGTTGCGAGGTAGGTTTTTTTTTTTTGGATTAAGAACGAAGTAACAAGAAGGAACAAAATTAGCTCAGAATCGATGATGCTTTGATACCAGATAATAGAGAACTTGACCTTTTGATTGGAGATCAAACCACCTAGATCCTTTGATTGGGGATCAACCACCAATAAACTAAAATAAAAACTTGTATTGCTTGCCTAAACTCTATTACATCATATGCATTTATAACTAAAAGCAAAAATAATACTTCCTAATTGAATTCAAACCTAATTCTAATCAAACAATAATTCCTAATTCAAAACAAGCTAATATTCCCTAAAATAATATTTTCTAATTGAATTCAAACCTAATTCTAATCAAACAATAACTCCTAATTAAAAACAAGCTAATATTCCCTAAAATAAAATCTTGTTCTAACTAAGACATTCTAATCTCAAGTAAATACTAAATAGGATTGGCATCCTAACACAACCCTAAATCGGAGATGAACAGATAAATATCAAATCGCAACCCCAAATCGATTTGCTTTTGTGAGAGATGAATATCAAATTAAGTCTGAATTGAACCAAAATCAATATGAGATGAAGTTAAGTTGCACATAAGATATCTATAATAAGTTGCAGATCATTTTCCAGTGAATTAAAAACATTTTATTGTTTATTCTTTTCTTCCAATGTTTAACGCGTAAATCAATTGTTTGGTACACCATGTAGATCTCTCAAAAGTCAATTTATTTTATTTTATTTTATTTGTGTAGGAATGGATTAATTAGGTCCATCTCCATTATCTAATAAAAATCCTTAGTGCCAAAGTTTCTTTGCAAAAATATACAATGGAAGCTGAGATTTTCTTGATGGCAATTAGTTTCTCTCTTCCTTTCTTGGTGTGTTGTACCATGCAATCTTAAGAAGGGTGATTATGTTTTATCAGATGATACATCATGTCTTTTATAACAACTTGTAGAGTTTGGAGGTGGATATCAAAACTTAGAAAAGATGTTTGTATCGTAACACTATGTTACTTCCCTGGTAAAGATATCGCTTATTTCCCTTTCTCATTTGGTATTCAGGATTTGGCTCAAAAGACATTTTTCAGTTTTTAACTTATTATGTAATTTATTTTTTATTTTTTATTTTTAAACCAACTTACTTTCATTCATCAATAAAAAATAAATAAAAATAAAAATAAAAAAATACTAGAGTTCAACTACAATCGGCCATATGTTTAGTTTAGCAATAGAATCAGCTAACTCCCTGTTAGTGTTACTACTACCAATATAAGCAAACTAAACATTGTCTCTTTATAAAAAAAAGAAGTAAACATTGTCTAGTAAGAGTGAAAAACCAACTCACTTTTATTCATCAAAAAAAAAAAAAAAATTAGTAGAGTTCAACTACAGTCTTCCATATGTTTAGCAATAGGATCATCTAACTCGTTGCTACACTTACCAACATAAGCAAGGTTTTTTTTTAAATCCCCCTAAAACATAATCATAATTAGTGTTGACCATTCATTTTATTTAAAACAAAGTTTACACCCCTATAAAACCACTTTCCAGTTAGTCAACCGTTAGATGACCAAAGTCTTCACTAGTCTAAAATATGCTACACGTATCCAACACACGACTCTACCTACCAATCTCAAATCTAAATACCCAAAATACTCCAAACAAATTTAAATCATACTCATAATTAGTGTTGACCCCCAATTTTGTACAAAACAAAGTTTAGACTGCCATAAACCACTTTCTAGTTAATCAAGCATTAGATGACCAAAGTCTTTGCTAGTCAACACACTCAAAATGCAATGCATGTATCCAACACTTGACTTTGGGGGTCAACACTAATTATGAATATGTTTGTGGGGGGAGAGCATTGTAGAAAAATCCTAAGTAAACATTGTCTAGTGGGAGTGAAGAACAAATTCTGACTGAACTTCAAGGAAGGCATTTTGTTGCCAGTTAAGGTGCTTTGCAGCTTTGGTGCCCATGTATTTATAACTTTAAAAGGCCTTTCTTGTTAAACTGTGGGCTTGGGCTTTCTAATATGAGCTTAACAAAGTTCAAAAAAAGGCCACAGTTAAAATATAGTTTATCCTATGTGGCACCATCATTTTCACTTTTTAACAGCATGACTATGAGAATACTAAGTAACTCCGTCATAAAATGCCCCAAATCCACCATTTCTAGTTGATTTTGAGCCAATCGAATGTGAATTATTTGACCTCTCTTGACCCTTCTCACCTCTTTCTCTCCTTTTTTCCTTCCCCAAGCTTTTTTTTTTTTTCAAATCTTGGGGAATTAGGGTTTTGGAGATTGAAGGATCTTCAATTTATAGTCGACTTAGAAAGGAAGAAGGAGATTATGAAAAGGAGCACAAACAAAACTATGAACATAATTTCAAATGGCAGTGTTACTTAATCAAATTCTCGTCCTTTGAGATTTTGGGCAAAGAAAAATAAAATCTCGAAGCATTCGTTGTGTTTGGGCAATTGTTTTGCTAAGTAACGCTGCTATTCTAAAACCCTGCATTCATAGTTTTGACCGTTCATTTTTTTGATTCATTGTTTTGGTTTGTTTTCTTTGTCTATGTTTGCTCTTCATAATGGTCATCTCTAAATCACTCCCAGATCTTTCAATAGCTAAAGCCCTAGCCCCAAAAAATTTGAAAAAAAAAAAAAATGAAGACAAAAGATGTTTGGAAAATGAGAAAGGAGAAAAAGAGGTTGATGGAAGTAAACTGAGACAGATGTGGGAAGACATGTTACTGGTCTCGCTCGAAATCGAGAATGGTATATTTTTTGTCAAATGGGATAACAGCTCAGTGGTAGATTTGTGGCGGATGAAATCACGTCCAAGATTCGAACCCTGTTGGTGGCATTTGGGTGGGAGGGGTCAAGGGATTAAAAAAAGTATTTAGTTGTGGTGTTACTCAGAATATTTAGAGTAGTGGGTTAGAAAATGGGTGGTGTCACATAAAAGCAGCCTAACAAAATATTTACATTCGTTTTCAAACGAGCAAGCACCAGTCTCTTCCCTCCAATGAAACGCACTTCTATCAGTTTATGCAGACTTTGTTTTGGATTAAACTCATCAGAATTCACTAAAAAAATTTCAACTTTATCAACCCAAACCCTCTCAATATCAAAATCCAGAACGCCAATCTTCATAACACATACCAAAGCAACCAACTTTCTCATTTTCTGCAACACCCAGATCACAAAAAATGGAAGAAACGGAAACATTAGTGAAGCTGAGTCCATCTTCAACAGTATGCCAGTCAAAAGTGTGGTTTCCTGGACAGCAATGCTCACTGCTTATGCACAGAACGGGGAGATTGCTAAGGCACGGAATTTGTTTGACGAAATGCCTGAAAGAAACTCTGCTTCCTGGAATGCTATGATCACTGCTTATGCTCGTAGTAGGGGACGTATTGGTGATGCTTATGAGTTGTTTTGTAGGATGCCTGAGCGGAATGAGGTGTCTCATGCTACCATGATCACGGGTTTTGTTCGGGCAAATATGTTACATGAGGCGGAGAAGGTGTACTTGGAGATGCCAAAAAATGAAAGGGACCCGGTTGCTTCAAATGTTTTGATCAATGGGTATTTGAAAACGGGTGAACTTGACAAGGGTGTTAGTGTTTTTGAGAATATGGTGGAGAGAAATGTGGTTTCCTGGAGTTCCATGTTAGATGGGTATTGTAAGAATGGTAGGATAGTTGAGGCAAGTGAATTATTTCAGAAGATGCCAGAGAGAAATGTGGTTTCTTGGACTACAATGCTTGATGGGTATTTGAAAAATGAGCAATGGGATGATGGGTTTAGATTGTTTTTGCACATGAGGAGAGAAGAAAGTATCGACATTAATTCTACTACCTTGACTGTGATTTTCGAAGCTTGTGCTGATTTAAAGAAATTTAGAGAAGGGACTCAAGTTCATGGACTGGTTTGCACCATGGGTTTTGATTTTGATGTCTTCTTAGGCAATTCTATCATTACCATGTATTGTCGAGTGGGTTCAGTGGATGCTGCAAAGTGGATTTTTGATACAATGAGCATGAAAGATGTAGTTTCTTGGAATTCCCTTATTGCTGGTTACGTGCAAAATGATGGGATTGAGGAAGCTTATAAACTTTTTGGGAGGATGCCGGAAAGAGACATTGTGTCTTGGACTACCATGATTGCAGGGTTTTCGAGCAAGGGGAGAATAGAGGAAGCCCTAATTTTGTTCCATGACATGCCCATGAAAGATGTTTTTGCTTGGACTGCACTTATATCGGGGTTTGTGAGTAATGAGGAATATGAGGAGGCATTTCATTTGTTTATCCATATGGTTCGAGCAGCAATAAAACCAAATGTTTTCTCCTTAAGTAGTATACTTTGTGCTTCAGCAGAATTAGCAACAATCAACCAAGGAGAGCAGGTCCATGCCAGTGTTCTGAAAATGGGTATGGAGTCTGATATTTCTGTTCAGAACTCACTTATTTCTATGTATGCCAAATGTGGAAATGTTTGCCGTGCTTACCAAATTTTCACAAGTATCACTGCACCTAATGTAGTCTCTATTAACTCAATGATTACTGGGTTTGCCCATCATGGTTTTGGGGAAGAAGCAATAATATTGTTCAAGAAAATGCTATTGGGAGGCTACAATCCAAATGAAATTACGTTCCTAGCTGTTCTTTCGGCTTGTGCCCATGTGGGATTAGTGGAAGAAGGTAGGGAATGCTTCAAAGGTATGAGCTCTTTTTATGGTATCGAACCAGGGCCAGATCACTATGCTTGCATGGTCGATATTCTTGGTCGAGCAGGATTCCTAAAGGAAGCACTTGACCTGATAAACTCCATGCCATGCCGACCTCATCAGGGTGTGTGGGGAGCTCTGCTTAGTGCAAGTAGGAAACATATGGATATTGATCTTGCAAAGCTTGCAACAACTCATCTTGTCGAATTGGAACCTCAAAATGCTACTCCTTATGTTGTCTTGTCAAACATTTATTCAAATATGGGGCTGAAGAAGGATGAGGAAGAACTATGGATGACGAAAAAAGCAAAGAAAGTCAAGAAGAATCCAGGATGCAGCTGGATGACATTAAACAACAAGGTTCACTTGTTCCGGGCTGATGATCAATCTCATATTGATTTCGAAGAGATTAGCAGTACATTAAGGAGATTGGAGGCCCTGCAAGACTTGTATTGAGACAACCAATACAGGTTTTTCAGATTGATACTATTAGAGATGTTTTAAAGTTTTAACTTTAGAAATGTATATTGGAAAGGTTTTCTGGGTTGCCACAACTGTTGAGAACAGTCAAGTTTTGCCTTTTGTAATTGTCTGTTCTATCGGACATTGACAATTTTCAATTTCTCTTCCATTTATAACAAGGGTTTTGAATCATTGAGATGATGGAAATCAACTGGGAAGATCACTCTGACATCGAAAGTAGTTACCTAATTAAAGCCAAGCCGTCAAGCCAAAAGTTGAGCCTATTAGGATCACAAATGTGTCTTACTTTAGTGTGATTTGTTTTTCATCGAACTTTCTCTAGCTTTCTTCTCCAATTCTTTACTGCATCAAAGAAAAAAACAAACAACCTCGTTGTGCTTCCCTCCCACATTGCTTCTTGCTTCATCTTTACTGTGTTTTCTTCCACTCCACAAGACTAGGGGTGGTCGTTTCCAGCTCAGATTGGTGTTTAGCAAAGTCTGGCAAGGCTCACTATATCAATGGTTCAAGAGCTCTGTTGGTCAAGCAAAGTATGTCTTTCCCAACATCTACTTCTCTCCGTTCTATCTCACTCGGACACAATACGTAAACTAGGGCTGGGCAAGTACGGGTAACCGGCCCAAAAGCTAAAAACCGAAAACTGGCCCGAAAAATTCGGGCCCGTGTTTATGAGACCCGAAACCGGACCGAGTTGACTGGGTAACCGAGGTCCCGGTTAACCGATTTACGGGCCGGTCTCGGTCCTAAGAGCAAAAAATTACTTCTACAGTAAAAAAAAAAAAAAATTCATTCATCATACGTACAAAAATTATATCAAAAAATTACAAATAAAACAATACAACAAATTACAAAAAAAAAAAAAAAAAAAATCTTGATCTTCGACTTCGAACCGGTTACAGACGATCAAATCTGATCAAGATCTTGTTTCACCTGTCCAACAATCGTGATCTTGTTCCACCTTACAGACGATCAGATTTGATCTGATCAGATCAAAGATCAGATCCGAGATCAAAGATCAGATCTGAGATCAAAGATCAGATCAGATCCGAGATCAAAGATCTGATCAGATCTGATCTCATCAGATCTAGGGAAAGGCGGGGAAGGGAGGGGAGAAGGAGGCGGTCGATCTCGTTCGGTCGATGCTTCGCTGTGAGAGGGAGAGGAGAGGGAGGCGGCGTTCGTTCGGTCGATGCTTCGCTGTGAGAGGGAGAGGAGAGGGAGTTCGATGCTTCGCTGTGAGAGGAAGAGGAGAGGGAGGCGGCGGTCGATGCTTCGCTGTGAGACGCTTTGCTGTGAGAGGGAGAGGAGAGGGAGGCGGCGGTCGATGGGTTCCCTCAATTTTGAATCCTCAATGTTATTTAACCTATTTAAATTTAAACTATTTTAAGTTAACTATTTAAACTGGGTCGGGCCGATTACCCGACAGGCTTCAGAAATGGAAACCGAGGCCCGGACCAGAAACTTCGGGTCGGGCCGGGCTTTTACAACCGAAACTTTTTTAATAAATAAAAACCGATCCGAACCGACCCGATCGGTCCGGTTGTCGGTTCGGTCCGGGTTTTCGGTCCTAAAGGCCCACCCCTAACGTAAACTATGTCTCTTCATTCTCGTTCATTCATTCAATCAAGGAAAGTCTCATATTAGTAGTTAAGTTAGACATACACAGATGGATCATGATTGAATACTTTGATTTATTTCAGCGGGAATTCTAATTGGCGAGGAAACGGGCGAGGAAGGGGGGTGCAACCCTCCATTTCCCTCGAGATGTGTGCCTTTGCGCATCTCAAGGGAGATGGAGGGTTGCACCCCCTCCCTCGCCCGTTTCCTCGCCAATAAGACAAGCCCTTGTTTCAGATGAGCCTTCTAACTAGGAATGGGAAGAATACTAAGGATGACCTAAGGGCTTTCACACTACTCAAGTAGTGTCATTTTTATTTTATTTTTATCTTTAAGACCAACTGAATGCATTTGTGCAAACTGATAAGAATAGGGGATATCGCTTGATGGGATTGAGGGATCAAGAAGTTGATTTCAAATTTACATATGTGGTCTTGTATCTGGCTTTAGTATTGAACTAGGGTGTTTACATGCTCTACGTGCGCGAATATTTAATATATATTTTTTTATTTTATAAAATTATTTAATAATAAGTAAAAATTATTATTGAAATTCTAAACAAAATAATTATTTATAATTTTAAAGGCCTATGTATAATTTACAAATAATTAAGGGCTTTGAATAAATGATGTTAGGGGCTTAGGTATAATTAATAATAATTAAGAGGGGTGAGTTTTTTTATTATAAATAATCTAAATTTGGGTGGATTTAAAATGACACAAATGCCCCTGACCACTATTCACTATTGGTTATTTTTGTAAATATGATAGAGTTGGAAGGGCATTTTGGACATTCCAAAAATTAGGATGAAATCCGCATGGGTATTGTTCCTAAGAGGAGTTGACATTATATGGTACATATATATATATGTATGAAGATTTACTCTAGCTTTTAGTTTGTTTCAAATTATGTTGATAAATTAATCAGTGAATAATGAAGCCTCATATATCCACCTCGTTAAAAAAATAAATCTCTTCATGAGAACACCATAGGTGATTTTTTTTATTATGAAGACTTCCATATTATTTTATTCATCAACATAAGAACTTCTACAGGTGAATGAAATTTCTTGAATATACACCTTCTTGAAATATTACTTTTAGGCTATCCTCTTTCGAAATCATTGTTTTATTTATTTATTTATTTATTCTTTATTTAATTTCATAGTGGGGTCTTATCATCAAGAGTGGTGTCCTTAGAGTTTGGGAGGTAGTGGATGGTGTCCTTAGAGATTGGGACCTAGATTAGCTCGTCTAAGAGCCGAGAATGATTGTTTTAATATATAATTTATCTCGGGAATGGGCTTTGATGATGATTGATGATGATTTATTCTTTATTTAGGTAAAGATTGTAATCGTTTAATTAGTAGTTTTAATAGATTCATACTAATAAAATAAACAAAATTGCAGTAAACGAAAATAATGAAATAAACAAAATAAATTAATAACAAATAACTTTTATTCAATCAACCGACTAACTAATAATGGGCAGTCTATGCCTTATTATAAATATGAGAATGCCTAATATGAAACAAATATGAGAACCCTAATTGAAATCCCTATTACAATAATAATAGAATGTCTAATATTACTAAAATACTACTTTTTATAATATTAATAAATATCCTAATTCTATCAAGTTTACATGCATTATAATTCAATAATTAACTATTATAATTTTTGTAGGTGTAGTTATTTGTTAATGTGATGGAGGAGGAACACAATTGTGAGATTTTGAAAGCACCAAAAGGATGTGACGAGAATGGACCCTTTTGCCAGTAAACACCTAATATAGAAAAGAAAAATTACAAGAGCGATACAAAAATGTGCATTTGGCACAACCTGGCTTCACCTATCACCTAGATTTCCATCGTTTCTCTACGGTGGGGTGACATGACTCAGACTCTTCCTCGTTCCTTTTTTTTTCACTTGTCCATGACCAATTGGCTTCACAGTCTCACACTATGCACATATATCTCCACGAACAACATCTCAACTTGGTATTTGATCGTACGTATGAACAATACCATACGTATGAACAATGTATAATATCGTACATATGAATAGTGAACAATATTGTCATCTTATTTTGAATAGTATTGTCGTCTTCTAGTGAACAATGACCTACTGTGATACCAAATTGTTGGAAATTCCGGCTCGAAAATCGATTACAAACTCATACATTGAACACTTTCATATTACAATTACAACATAGAAACAATTACAACACAATTCACTTCTCACACACACAAGACTTAATTGAAATAAGCAACACCAACTTGACTGGTGTTTGCTAGAACAATTGAAAAGAAAAAAAAAACTTAGTAGAGGCTTCTAAAGAATTTGAGAGAAAAAAGTTTTCTCTAGAGAAATTGAGAAGAAGAGAAGAAGACGGAGATGAATCTAGAAGAATTGAGAATGAAAGAAGAAGAATAATAAGTGGCCTAAAATTGTGCCATCTAGAGACTTCTCTAGATTTCTCCAAGGCTTCCCCCACCGACTTTGTGACACTATAAATTGAGCTCTAGCCCAATGTTACGGGGTAGCTCAGTGATGAGCTCAAATGTGTGTATTAGAGAAACTAGGGGTGGATGCGCACTACGTCCGCGGATATTGAGTATTTTTTTTATTTTACTAAAAAATTCAATAATAAGCAAAATTATTTTTGGATTGCTAATAAAGTAATTATTTATAATTTTAAGGGATATGTCAAAGTAAAAAAATTGATTAATAGAATTTCAAAAAAATGAAAAAGAATCAATTAAGGAAGAAAAATATGGAAATAGTAAATCAAGATCTAGATGGAATTTCTCACAACATATTGGGGAATGGCAGTATAATCAAAATTGGGGTGCATAATTGAAGGGGGGACAGATAACCAACCAATCTTTCTCTCAACTATTCAATGCAAGTTGGAAGAATAACGGGTTCATTTTGCAAGTTTGTTTTCCAATTGGGACCACAGAGTGGTTGTAGTTTCTATCAGAAGATAGATTTTCAACATAAAAATGGGATAGCTAGGAGAGTTAATTAAGTTAATCACAAACAAATTAAATAAGGGGATTATTGGGTTGAGGCAACAATAGAGATTTTTTTTATTTATTCTATAGCTAATTACAGATATGTGGCTGTGTGTGTGAGGGAGGCTATGGACATAATATATTTGACATAGGTGGGGATTCCAAAATTACCTCACATAATCTGTTTTGTCATGTCATGGTGTGGCTAAGAGCTACTGGCGGCAATGTTTGAGATTAAGAGGACGACTGAGTAGACGTGGGAGAGATGTGAGGGAGAACAATGGTGATAGAAGATGGGCTTGAGGGAGTTGAAGGTCGACAGTGACGAGGTTGTGCAAGCGAGAAGGGCGACGAACTGTGTTGCGGTGATGAGAGAGAGAATGCAGGCGAGCGGATGGCAAGATGAAGGATTTTGTGGAGAAGATGAAGGGATAGGTGGTTGAAACAGTGTGAGAGAAGATGGAAGGGGGTGTGGTAGGAAAATTAAAATATGGCCGAGGGAAAAATGGGAAAGGAAAGTTAGAGTCGATGACATACTTTTTCATTATTCATTTTAGTAACAATCGTTATAATAGTAGAGATGTGAAAGTTGTGTGTGATGTGTTGTAATACGTAATTTAGTGAATATGATGTAATTGTTTGGTTTTAATGTAATTGAGTGTTGTAATCGATCCAAGGGGCTGTAATCATCAACAATTTGGTATCAAAGCCGGGTTGGTACAGTACTACGAACTGTTCACTTGAAGACGACATTGTTCAATATTCATATGTACGAGTATTATACGAT
This sequence comes from Berberis vulgaris, assembly GCA_963556465.1. NCBI lineage: Eukaryota > Viridiplantae > Streptophyta > Magnoliopsida > Ranunculales > Berberidaceae > Berberis > Berberis vulgaris. Next base: position 49,107,312 of record OY747136.1, read on the forward strand.
ATTCATACATATAGTACTGTTCATATCAAATTTTCAAGGAGTTGTTCGTGGAGAGTGTTCATGCGAAGTGTGAGACTGTGAAACCGATTGGTCACGGACAAATGAAGAAAAGAATGAGGAAGAGTCTGAGTCATGTCACCACATCGTAGAGAAACGGCAGAAATCTAGGTAATAGCTGAAACTAGGTTGTGCCAAAGCACACGTTGTGAGTGGTTGTGCTAGAGAGCACACTGAGAGTGAAAGTGCCAAGTGGAACACATTGTGAGTGGTTGTTCCAAAGGACACGTTGTGTGTGAAAGTGCCAAGAGAGCAAGTTCTATGAGAAAGTGCTAAAGGAGCACAAAGAAGTTGTGAGTATGCATGCTAAGGGAGCACATAAAATTGATGAAGTATGAAGATTGTGTTTGTAAACCAATTGGTTGTGATTTGGAAGACATAAGTTGTGAGTGCAATGTGTGAACATGAAGACGGGCGAAATGGTGTTGAATGGGAACATGAAAAAATTGGTATTAAGAGGGGATGTTGAAATAAGCAACACCAACTTGATTGGTGTTTGCTAGAACAATTGAAAAGAAAATAAATTGGTAGAGGCTTTTAGAGAATTTGAAAGAAGAAAAGTTTTCTCTAGAGAAATTGAGAGGAAGAAAAAAAGATGGAGATGAATCTAAAAGAATTGAGACTGAGAGAAGAAGAGTAATTAGTAAGAAATCGTGGCATCTAGAGACTTCTCTCAAGACTTCTCCAAGGCTTCCTCTACCGACCTTGTGACACTATAAATTGAGCTCTAGCCCAATGTTATAGAGTAGCCCAGTGACGAGCTCTAGTATGTGTGTGTTAGAGAAATGTGAGAGTTGTGTGTGATGTGTTGTAATATGTAGTTGACTGTATATGATGCAATTGTTTTGTTTTAATGTAATTGAGTGTTGTAATCGATCCAAGGGGTTGGAATCAACAACAATTTCATATCGGAGCTGTCGAATAAGGTGAGGGATCCTTGAGGTTAAGGCATCCAATTCCCTCACCCATCTTCTTCTTCTTCATTCCACAAACTTCACCATCCTTTCATCATCTTCTAGATTTAGCCACATTTTTTCTTCTTTTTCAATTGTTCTAGAGAGCTTCATTTATTTCTTCTCTCAATTCTTAATTCTTCTACCAACTTCTAGAAAACTCTATCAAGTTGGTGTTGATATTTCAATAGCTTCTCAATTTCATATAGAGAATGCATTACAAGAAAGGAAGTGTAGCTAGAGTATGTGAGATCCCAGGATCAAGCATCAGACATTTTTACTAAGCCACTCAAACTTGAAGACTTTATCAAATTAAGAAGTTTGCTTGGGATGACAAATCAAGTTTAAGGGGGAGTGTTGGATTGTAAAATTGAATTTTTACTAAGCCACTCATAATTTCGAAATGGAGAACTCCCAAAAATAAAGTTAAGAGAAAGCTAACTATGTCGAAGTTAAGAAGCAAGAAGATGTCACTCTACAGCGAGAATATAAAGGAGATTATGGAAAACAAGACAACACATGGTATCTTGACATCGATGCAAGTAACCATATGTGTGCAAGAAGAAACATGTTTGTGGAGCTTGATGAATCGGTGAATGAAAATGTTTTTTTTGGTGATGAGTCCAAGATTCTGGTGAAAGGAAAAGGTAAAATCCTAATCTGCTTGAAGAATGAAGAACATCAATTAATTTCAAATGTTTACTACGTGCCCAACATGAAAAATAATATCTTGAGGCTGAGCCACCTCTTAGAGAAAGACTATTATATTCACATGAAAAAGTGTAGCCTAACTATTAGAGATAAGAAAAGTAATTTGATCACGAATGTGCGAAAGTCAAGAAATAAAACGTTCTTATTAAATATTCAAAATGATGCACCAAAGTGTCTCAAAGCTTGCTACAAATATGTATCTTGGTTTTGGCATCTTCGGTTTGGCACTTAAGTTTTGGTGGATTAGACTTGATATCGAAGAAGGAGATGATGAAATGATTGTCTTCCATTAATCACCCCGAGCAACTATGCAAAGGATGTCTATTTGAAAAACAATTTCGAAAGAGTTTTCCAAAGGAGTCAAACTCAAGAGCCCACAAACCTCTCAAGCTCATACACACCGATGTCACTAGACCAATCAAGCCAAATTCCCTCAATAAAATCAACTATTTTCTTGTATTTATTGATGACTTTTCAAGAAAAACTTGGATATATTTCTTGAAGTAGAAATCAGAAGTCTTTGGAGACTTCAAGAAATTTAAAGTTGTTGTGGAAAAAAAATGGATGTGAGATTAGGTCCATGAGATCTAATCGAGAATGAGAGTTGACTTCTCATGAGTTTTGAGAATTTTGTGAAGCAAATGGAATTCGACATCCTCTAACTGTTCCGAGATCCTCCCAGCAAAATGTAAGAAGAATAGAATCATCGACATGGAGTCAAGCATGCTCAAGAACAAAATATTTCGAAGGAATTTTAGGCTGAAGTTGTGGCATGTGCGATTTGTTTGTCCAATTATTCATCAACTAGAAGTGTGTAGGGAAAAACACCACAAGAAGCATGGAGTGGGAGAAAGCCTGGAATTTCTCATCTAAGAATGTTTGGAAGCATATCATATGCGCATGTACCAGACGATACATGAACAAAGATCGATGACAAAAGTGAAAAGTTCATCTTTATCGAGTATGACTCAAACTCGAAAAATTACAAACTATACAACCTAAATAATCTGAATGTGATAAGTTGAGATGTGGAGTTTGATGAAGAAGGCAAATGAGATTGTGGAAAATATGACGAAGATTATAACTTTGTCCCCTATCTTGATAATATGAGCAACAAAGCTTGGAGCAGACAAATGACTATCAACAAGAGTCTGTTACTCCACCCACTTCACCAATAACAACAACTATTGAAAATTCACCACCAATTGACAGGAGCTTGTAACGCACAAGGAATCCACAAAAAATTTATATGGAGGCCGAAATAATAGAAGATCTCACACTCTTTTGTCTCTTCGCTGCTGGGAAACGGTGAATTTCATAGAAGCCATACAAAACAAAAAGTGGAGAGATGTTATGGATAAGGAGATCAAAACTATCACGAAGAACGATGCATGGGAATTTGCTTCACAGCCAAAATGACATAAGGCAATTGGTGTAAAATGAGTGTACAAGGCAAAGAAGAATGCTTTGCAAAAGATCTACTCAAGAAGTTCAAAATCAAGATTGCAAGCCTATTAGTAAGCCAGTAGAATGTGAAATCAAATTGTCCAAGAACGATGGAGAGAACGAGTGGACTCAACAAACTTAAACAGCGTAGTTGTCAGCTTGCGCTACTTAACTTGTACGAGGCCCAACATTCTTTATGCCGTTGGATTAGTAGACCGTATATGGAATCTCCAACAAGTACTCATCTAAAGACAACAAAACAATATTCGCTACATCAAAGGTATGAGCAACTTTGGTTTATTCTATTATCGTAATAATGATTAGAACTCGTTGGATATAGCGACAGTAATTAGGCTGGGGACATGGATGATTGAAAAAACACAACTGGCTTTGTGTTGTTCATAGGAGGTACTGTTTGTACTTGGATGTCGAAAAAACAACCAATAGTCAAATTTTCTACATGTGAGATAGATTATCAAGCTACTACATCTTGTGTTTGTCATGCAATATGGCTAAGAATTTTTCTAAAAGAGCTTGGAATGCTGCAAGAAAAACCAACTGAGGTCTATGTCAACAATAAATCACCAATGGTCTGATTAAAGAAGAGCCAATCTTTCATGTTCAAAGCAAACATATTGATACGCGGTATCATTACATAAAAGAACGTATCACAAGAAAGGAAGTGTAGCTAGAGTATGTGAGATTTCAGGATTAAGCAACAAACATTTTTACTAAGCCACTCAAGCTTGAAGACTTTAAATTAAGAAGTTTGCTTGAGATGACAAATCAAGTTTAAGGGGGTGTTGGATTGTAAACTTGATTTTGGTTTTCATGAGTATAAGTTGTAACTGGGCTCAAGAGTAGAGATTAAAAGGTCAAAAACCAAATCTAGAAATAGCTCAAATTCTAAAAAAGTGAGATAAAAACTCAATTTCTAGAAAGCTCTTTCTAAAATAGTTATTAAATGAAATCTAGATATTTTAGGATACGATAAAAGTAGATAACTCTAGAATAGTAGATATTTTGGTGGATAACTGTAGAAAATGAAATGTAACCATTATATTGAAAATAAGTTGGCACAATCTTTAGCCATTGTTTAAGTATGTACCACTAGTATAAATATAGGTGAATTATCTCCTTTTGTATCAAACCAAAATTTGAGAATCAATAAGAAGTTCTCGTTTCTACTACTTTTTCCTTTTCTCATCCTCTCCTCTCAAATTTTTAAAAAGCCCATAAAAGCCTCCTCTTCCAACGAAGTGGTATCAAATCCAACTTTGTGAGGATTTCTTGAAAAGTTAAGACAATAAGTAAATTCTCTGAAATAACTGAGAAGAAGAGAACTAAGAAGAATTCTCCAAATAAACTTGAGAAGAAAATAAGAATGAAGAAAGATGGAGAAGGTGGTTGAATCTAGAAGATGAAGATGGTGAAGAAATTCGGAGAAGGTTGTAGAAGTAAGAAATGATGGCTTCTCCACCCTCCCTCTACCGACTTTGGAGCACTATAAATAGGGCCCTAGCCCGACCTTGAAGAGAAGCTCGGAGCTCTGAGGAGCTCAAGTGAGTATGTGTAAGAGATGTGTGAGTTGAGTTTTGAAAATATGTGTATCTGTTGTAATTGTTGTATTAATGTAATTGTGTGTTGTAATCGATTCAAGGGGTTGAAATCATCACTAATTTGGTATTAGACCTATCAGATTTTCCAACAATCTAGTATTAAAGCCGAGTGGTACTATTCACTGGATGAAACTATTGTTCACAGGAAGACGAAATTCTTTACTATTGATTTGTATGACACTATTCACTATACATACTGATGATACATAAAAACGGTCACACCGCTAACCCATACACGTGTCATGATGATCTTGAGGAATTACAAGCCCTAACGTTAGCCCAACACTGATCCGGCCCAAGCGGCTCTAAGCTCACTCAATTCAGTCTGCCAAGCGGACCCAAACTCTCACATTATGCTAGGCCCACACGTCTCATAGCTATCCTTACTACCCATAAGCCCTACTAAGGCAAGTATCTCGAGGATAAACTTCGAATAGGAAACTACAACTGCTTTCTGCTTCAAACTAGGAAGCAAATACCAGAGTACATTCCACACAGGGAAACTCTTTTCGACAGATTACTCTCGCATTTGGAACTATCTCCTGCGTATCAGGAGCACGGGGCTAACATGGAACTTCCCTCCTACAGCACAACTCCTAAATAGATAAGGACCTCCATGAAGATATTCTTCCTAAACTACGCCTATGATGGCTTGGTAGAACTAGGACTCCTTGCACTATAAATGAGACATGAGGTTGGTATGCTAAGGTATGCTACAAATTCCCTGTTACAGCATTACACCTTCCTCATATCCATGTCTGACTTTAGCATCAGAGTGTCATCGGCTACCACTTCGGTGGTTCATGGCTCACATGTGTTACTTGTGCATGTCAGCAGGTCAGGAGGAAACAGGTCAAAGCAAGGAGCGAAAACTGGCTGCATCAGTTTGGCGCCGTCCATGGGGATGACAAAGTTCTTAAATTTACACTAAGCATCGTCTCCTTTCAAAACACAGAGAGATGGTGACCACTAGGTCACACACCAACGGAGAACCAGGGGACACGTCGAACGCTTAGGCTATAACATTTGCGTTTTTATTTTTAAAAAAGAATTATTTCGGGCAGGGGTGTACTCATTCAATGTGGTGGGGGCACATATCCACCCACCCTTTAAGAGACAAAACTCCCCCCTCTCCATCTTTCTTTCTTCTCCCTCTTTTTCTTTTTCGTTCCAGAGTGCGAGGTTTTCCTTCGCCCCCTTCATCTCCAGCGAGAATCCGTGGTGTTTGCCGATTTCCCCCCCCCCCAAAGCTCACCTCCTCCTCCTCATTTCTTCCTCTCTTCATTTCCCTGTTGGTTTTTCGCAAAAAAAAAAAAACAGTTTTCATTTGGGTTTTGTGTTAGGTTTGTTTTATTGGTTTCCATAGCTCCGATCAGCCGTGGAGGGGCCTTGGTGGCGTCATTGGGAGCCCTTAGAACCGACATGCAAGGTTGATTTTGGGGTTGGCCGAAATTTTCAAACAAAATCAGGGTGCATATTCGTTTTGAGGATTCTTCGGCATGAATCCGGGTTTTGGGTGCGTGGGTGAGCCTCACTTTCGTGACTCCAAGTGTCCTTAGACTCATTTTCGGCCTGTTGTGCAGTTTGGAGGCGATCAGACCGGAGTAGGGAGGGTTTCGGCGCGTTTTCGCCAAACTTCGGGTTTCGGCGGGGTGTTTGCCGAATTTTTATTGCCTGTAAGTTTTTTTTTTCAGTCACACGCCGCTTGTAATTTATTTATTTTCCAGTTTTCGGCTAGTTTGCTCACCTTCGAGTCCGCCTTGCAGTTTTAGAATTTTCGTGGTCCCGCATTCGTGGTTTTGCGAGTTAGGAGCTTCGACCGGTAGGAATTGGGTTTTGAAAATCCATTCCGCCCAGGTGAGTGAAATTATAATATTTATTTTGAGAAATAATTATTTAAAATCCTGAATTTAATTTTTACATTATACCGTCGATTGTGTATAATTGAATCCAAATCCGAAATTCAGTATTTTAAGATATTTAGATGATTGTGTTGGTTATTTGTGAATGAATTATATATTGGGTTTCCTGAAAGCATGATATACTTGACTGAAATTGAATAGTGAATGAATTTTGGGTGTGATTAGGCTTTGGTGTAATGACATTGGTCTTGTATGCTTCGTTTTCGAGTTTGCATAGTATGTCATGTTTTACCGTGGATTGCCGAGTCTTGAGCATGTATGATAATTGACTCGAATAAATTTATCGTGGTGAATTGGGTCATGTTGGGACCCTTGGCCTAGTCGTGGTTTTATAAAAATTGCCGAATTGATTATGATTGCACGTCTGTTACCTTTGATTTTGTACAGACTCGTCTTTTGTGCATGTGGATGTTAGTATAAGTGTCTTTACCCCGTTATAATGTCTGTTGTGCCGATGCTTAGGAGCTTGCTCGCATCGTGAGTTGGATGGTGCTCGAGATGACTCGCACCAGACATTGTGGAGGCTATTGCATGTGGCAAGCTTGCTGGGGTGCGGTGAGCTCCCGCACGCACTTGCCACTATAGAGTGCAATAGGACGGGTCCCGGAGGACGTGCTTTGGAGATTACTCGCTTTCCCTCCCAGCGCGCTTGAGTTTGATTGTGTTAGGTTGGCCGTGTTAGGCTAGTCGTTCAGGATGTTTGAGTTTGTATCCTGGCAGATGGCACCCCATTAGGATACAAACGAGCCCGAAGTTGTACTGGTGCACGTTGTGGGATGTGTATGGGTGAGACACATTCGTAGGGTATGCGGATACCTACGATATGAAACACTTATACATAATTTTACAGAATTTTTGGTTTCAACCTGATTGCTATACCTAGGAGACTAGGAAGAATTATGAGATTGTCTTTATTTTCATCGTTTGATATTTACCATGTTTGAATCGCGTGTAATGATCGGCATAAATTGTAAACTTGTAGTTATTGTGGAATCTGAAATGTTTGTATTGTTGCTTGAACTTAGAAACATTATCCTTAGAGACACGGTGTGATTTAGACTTTAGAACTTGTTGTTTATTTATTGTTGTCTGACATGAATTTTTCTTGTATAGTATTCTGTTATTTGTATTTAGTTCGCTTGCACCAGCTAGCTTTGTGCTTTGCTGACCCCGCAAGGGGTGTGCTTCTATTGGAGTGCAGGCAGTGTTGGCGTTCCTGCTGAGCGTGGTGCGTAGGCCCCATTTTCCGTTGTAGGAGCGTTTTGTGGTGTTTGGTCGTGTCCACCCTGTACGGGTATGTTTTGCTTCCTCTGTGTTATCAGGTGTACTATATTGCTATACTAGATGCTTGTATATTGGTTTGTCTTTATGACTCTGGCGGGGCGAATCAAATATACTTATTTTGTTCAAATTTTTATCGTAGTTTTAGTTCCGTTTCATTCTCGTATCAAGAATGTGTTATATTATGATGTTGTAGCTGGTTACGATCCGCCTGTGTTACGGGTTAGTTCTCGCATCGACACGCTGCGATTCCCGTGGCGGGTCGGGGAGTGACAGAGCTTGGTATCAAAGCCATTGTTTATCGGTTCACATAGAACATCATCGCATACCACTTTCTTGAGTGGATTGGGTAGAGGAGTTAGTACTTTTTTTGTGTTTTTTGATGTATGGTATGTGTGTTTTCTTTTTCGTAGAGGTTGTTTGGTGATGGCGCGTGGTAAGAGATCCCAGGGTGAGGGATCAGGCACTGCTGGAGAGGATGTCTCTTAGGCTTTTATGGAAATGATGACCCAATTGGCACAGATTATGAGGCAGGGCAGTCAGTCAGAGGATCCGTTTACTCTGCGCAACAGGGATTTTGTCAGCTTGGGTGGTAAAAGATTTGATGGTACTGGAGATTCTCTAGCTGCAGATCGGTGGATCCGTAAGGTAGAGCTCATATTTGAGAGGATGGTGCTGACACCTATACAGCGTACTGAGTTAGCAGCACACCAGTTTGACGGAGAGGCTATGTACTGGTGGGATTCAGTGAGGCAGAGCCGTGATGTGTCAGAGATGCAGTGGGATACATTTTGCTAGGTGTTTGAACAACATTTTGTTCCTGATTCTGTCAGAGCTGGGATAGTGGACATGTTTCTACATTTACAGCAGGGTTCTAGATCTGTTTCTGAGTACTTGGCCGAGTTTACACAGTTGAGCCGCTATGCCACTTGTTTTGTAGATACTCCAGAGAAGAAGAACATGAAGTTTTTGAGTGGTCTGAACCCATTCCTAAGGAAACAGTTGATGGTGATGATTGATCGTCCTTTTGAGATATTAGTGGACGTCACTTTGAGTTAGGAGCTAGTAGACGCCGAGTGTAGACAAGAGACTTTGGTTCGACGAGCTAGAGGTTCGGAAAGCAGTCAGAGGTTTGGCCGAGGAAGCCAGACAATTGAGCAGGCACATCAGCTAGAGCGTGTTGCTGTCCAGCAGAGAGACCCTGGTAGAGGGGGACCAGTTAGGACTGGCAGAGACCGCAGAGGTGACAGACGTTCCCGAGGAGATCATTGACAGCAGCAGCAAAAGAGACAACCTAGGTGGGGTGGTCAGATAGGAACTAGGAGCAGTTGTTTTACTTGTGGTCAGGAGGGACATGTAGCCCGTGATTGTCCAAGAGGTCAGACAAATCGATGGGAGCATGTAGTTTGTTATACTTGGGGACAATTGGGGCACTTTTCTAGACTTTGTCCTCAGAATAGGGAGGGACCAGCACAGCAGAAGGTGCCTCAGGGACAGTTAGCACCTGCGCCTGGAATTGGTCAGAGAGTCCCTCTCCCAGCACCGCCTGTTCGCCTAGCAGCTATTCCCGGTCAGGGAAATGTTGAGGGTATGTTATATTAATTTTTTTTATTGTCGTTGTGTGTGCCAGATGTAGTAAGATTTGTGTTATGTGCATTATGCGTAGGAAAAATTGCATGTTAGTGTGTTGATATGTGACTCAGGATATATGTGTTGTGTGCCAGGTTTTGTGCATTCGTCGTCTTCCCTGTTGAGGGCTCTTTTCGATACAGGAGCATCTAGGTCTTTTATTTCTAGACAGTTGGTTGTTAGAGACAACCTTGAGGTAGTGCCTTTACCGGAGCCCTTGTGCGTTGTGTCTCCCTTGGGCAGTTCGGTTTGGTTGTGGGAATATTGTCCCCGTTTCGAGTTTTCCTTGTTGGGGTACAACTTCGTGTTTGACTTTATTGTCTTGGGTTTTGAGAGCTATCATTTGATTCTAGGGATGGATTGGTTGTCTAGTCATCCAGTGATCATTGATTGCTTGCGTAGGTCGGTGATGTTAGCGCCACCTGATGCTTCGCCTCGTGTGTTGGCTTGTGAGCCCGATTCGGTTTCTTTGATGTCGAGTTTTCTTAGCTCTCTTGAGATTTCTTGTCCCGACACCAGCTCTGTAGAGGTTGTGTGTGAGTTCTCTGATGTGTTTCAGGAGATTCCTGGTATCCCTCCTCGTCGTGAGGTAGAGTTTCGGATTGACCTGGTTCCTGGCACTGCACCTATATCTAAATCAGCGTACAGGCTTGCTCCTAAGAAATTGGAAGAGATGAAAGTACAGCTTGATGAGTTGCTTCATAAGGGGTTTTTTCGGCCGAGCAATTCACCTTGGGGAGCTCCAACAATATTTGTATCCAAGAAGGATGGATCATTGAGGATGTGCATAGATTATCGAGATCTGAATAAAGTGACCATCAAGAATAAGTATCCATTGCCTCGAATTGATGATCTATTGGATCAGTTGAGGGGAGCCGTAGTGTTTTCACAATTAGATTTGCAGTCTGGGTATCATCAGATGAGAGTTGAGGAACATTCCGTTCCAATTACCGCTTTTCGGACCCGTTATGGCTTGTATGAGCTTCCAGTCATGCCATTTGGATTGACAAATGGACCAGCTTTCTTCATGGATTTGATGAATAGATTGTTCAGTCCATACTTGGACAAGTTTGTGGTAATCTTCATTGATGATATCTTAGTGTACTCAAGGAGTTTAGAGGAGCACAGAGAGCACCTTCGCATTGTTTTGCAGACACTTAGAGAAAATCAGTTGTATGCGAAGTTCAGTAAGTGTCATTTCTGGGAGCCTGAAGTTCGATTTCTTGGGCATGTTATTTCTAGTGGAGGTATTGCAGTGGATCCCGAGAAAGTCGAAGCAGTGAAGTCTTGGAGACGACCGAGTAGTGTGACGGAGATTCGTTGTTTTCTGGGTTTGGCTGGTTATTACCGACGGTTTATCGAGAAATTTTCCTTGATTGCGGCACCACTCACTCAGTTAACTAGGAAGAATGTTCCTTTTGTATGGTCAGAAAAGTGTGAAGAAGTGTTTGAAACTTTGAAGCTTCGGTTGACTATTCTGACACCTGGTAGCCGACTTGTGGTATTTACTGATGCTTGCGGTACAGGATTGGGTGGAGTGTTGATGCAAGGCAAGAAGGTCGTAGCCTATGCGTCTCGACAGTTGAAACCCCATGAGCGGAGATATCCGACACATGACTTAGAGTTGGCAGCCGTAGTCTTTGCTTTGAAGATTTGGAGACATTATCTGTATGGTGAGAGGTTTGAGTTGTTCACAGATCACAAGAGTTTGAAATACCTATTCACTCAGAGGGAATTGAATATGAGGCAACAACGATGGGTTGATTTCCTTAGCAGCTATGACTTCGAGATACAATATCAGCCTGGTAGGGCTAATGTGGTTGCAGATGCCTTGAGTAGGCGACATGCAGTGATGGCAACCATGATGATTCAGGAGTACCGAACACTTGAGACATTGGTTTCATTTGCAGTTCAACCTACTTTCAGTACAGAAGGCAGCATGATAGCGGGTTTAGCAGTTTATCCTCCGTTGATCAATAGAGTGGTGGAGAGACAGACCTCTGATCCTGTGATTACGAGGCAGATAGCAGATTTGGTAGTGGACACATTAGATGAGTGCCCTACCGATTGGTCGGTGGGTTCAGATGGAGGGTTGCGGTTTCGTGGGTGGCTTTGTGTTTCGTCTGATGAAGAGCTGTGAAGAGATATCTTACAGGAAGCTCATAGATCTCGTTTCACCATTCACCCCGGTGGAACAAAGATGTATCGAGATTTGAGACATTTTTTTTGGTGGTGTGGCATGAAGAAAGACATTGGAGAGTTTGTGGCACGGTGTGCGACTTGTCAGCAGGTGAAAGCCGAGCATCAGAGACCGTCTGGGTTATTGCATCCATTGGATATCCCGACGTGGAAGTGGGAGTATATCACTATGGATTTCATCGATGGACTTCCACGGTAGAGGAAAGGTAATGAGTCGATATGGGTCATTGTTGATCGGTTGACAAAGTGTGCACATTTCATTCCTGTTAGTATGAATCGGACGACAGACAGTCTAGCGGTGTTGTTCATTCGGGAGATAGTCCGCCTTCATGGGTCGTCTGTTTCGATTGTATCCGACAGAGATCCGCTTTTCACAGCCCACTTCTGGCAGAGCTTTCAACAAGCTATGGGTACTAGATTGGACATGAGTACAGCTTATCATTCACAGACAGATGACCAATCTGAGTGAGTGAATCATATAGTGGAAGACATGCTTAGAGCATGCATTTTAGACTTTGGGGGCAGTTGGGAAGATCACCTACCGTTATGCGAGTTTGCGTACAACAACAACTACCACGTAAGTATTGGCATGGCATCGTTTGAAGCACTCTACGGACGACCATGTAGGTCCCCTGTTTGTTGGGCAGAGATTGGAGAGTTAGTTGTGATGGGGCTGAATGTGATCAGAGAAACTACTGAGAAGATTGAGCTGATTAGAGCGCGTTTGTTGACAGCCCAGAGTAGACAAAAGAGTTACGCTGATAGGAGGCGTAAGGAGTTAGAGGTGACAGGGTTTTTCTGAAAGTTTCCTCGATGTGCGGAGTTGTTAGGTTTCGAAGTCGAGGGAAGCTTGCACCGAGGTATGTAGGGCCATATGAGATTACTGAGAGGATTGGACCAGTGGCCTACAGATTGGCTTTGCCGCAGAGTATGTCAGGTCTCCACGACGTGTTTCACGTATCCATGTTACGGAAGTGTTTGGCAGACCCGTCGCAAATTATAGAGCCCGCTGAGGTAGAGATTTCTGATGAGTTGACGTATCCAGTGAGGCCAGTAGCCATTGTTGATGATGATGTGAAACAACTTCGTCGGAGGACAGTGAAGTTAGTGAAGCTTCAGTGGAGCCACCGAGCGGGTGACGTGACTTGGGAGCTGGAGGACCAGATGAGACAGAAATACCCGAGCTTTTCGCCTAGGTTTTCTTGTCGTAGGTCTGATCTCGAGGATGAGATCTCTTTTAAGGTGTGTATGATGTAATATCTGCGTTTTAAAAAAAAAATTTATTTCGGGCAGGGGTGTACTCAGTCAATGTGGTGGGGGCACATAGCCACCCACCCTTTAAGAGACAAAACTCCCCCTCCTCCTCTTTCTTTCTTATCCCTTTTTTTCTTTTTTGTTCCAGAGTGCAAGGTTTTCCTTCGCCCCCTTCGTCTCCAGCGAGAATCCGTGGTGTTTGCCGGTTTTCTTCCCCCCAAAGCTCACCTCCTTCCTCTCTTCATTTCTTCCTCTCTTCATTCCCTCTTCATTTCCCTGTTGGTTTTTCGCAAAAAAAAAAAAAAAATCAGTTTTCATTTGGGTTTGGTGTTGGGTTTGTTTTATTGGTTTTCATAGCTCCGATCAGCTGTGGAGGGGCCTTGGTGGTGTCATTGTGAGCCCTTAGAACCGACATGCAAAGTTGATTTTGGGGTTGGCCAGATTTTTCAAACAAAATCAGGCTGCATGTTCGTTTTGAGGATTCTTCGGCATGAATCCGGGCTTTGGGTGCATGGGTGAGCCTCACTTTCGTGACTCCGAGTGTCCTTAGACTCATTTCCGGCCTGTTGTACAGTTTGGAGGCGATCAGACCGGAGTAGGGAGGGTTTCAGAGCATTTTTGCCAAACTTTGGGTTTCGGCGGGGTGTTTGCCGAATTTTTATTGCCTGTAAGTTTTTTCTTTCAGTCACACGCCGCTTGTAATTTATTTATTTTCCAGTTTTCGGCTAGTTTGCTCACCTTCGAGTCCGCCTTGCAGTTTTGGAATTTTCGTGGTCCCGCATTCGTGGTTTTGCGAGTTAGGAGCTTCGATCGGTAGGAATTGGGTTTTGAAAATCCATTCCGCCCAGGTGAGTGGAATTATAATATTTATTTTGAGAAATAATTATTTGAAATCCTGAATTTAATTTTTACATTATACCGTCGATTGTGTATAATTGAATCCAAATCCGAAATTCAGGGTTTTCAGATATTTCGATGATTGTGTTGGTTATTTGTGAATGAATTATGTATTGGGTTTCCTGAAAGCATGATATACTTGATTGAAATCGAATAGTGAATGAATTTTGGGTGTGATTAGGCTTTGGTGTAATGACATTGGTCTTTTATGCTTCGTTTTCGAGTTTGCATAGTATGACATGTTTTACCGTGGATTGCCGAGTCTTGAGCATGTATGATAATTGACCCGATTAAATTTATCGTGGTGAATTGGGTCATGTTGGGACCCTGGCCTAGTCGTGGTTTTATAAAAATTGTCGAATTGATTATGATTGCACGTCTGTTACCTTTGATTTTGTACAGACTCGTCTTTTGTGCATGTGGATGTTAGTATAAGTGTCTTTACCCCACTATAATGCCTGTTGTGCCGATGCTTAGGAGCTTGCTCGCATCGTGAGTTGGATGGTGCTCGAGATGACTCGCACCAGACATTGTGGACGCTATTGCATGTGGCAAGCTTGCTGGGGTGCGGTGAGCTCCCGCATGCACTTGCCACTATAGAGTGCAATAGGACGGGTCCCGGAGGACGTGCTTTGGAGATTACTCGCTTTCCCTCGCTTTCCCTCCCAGCGCGCTTGAGTTTGATTGTGTTAGGTTGGCTGTGTTAGGCTAGTCGTTTGGGATGTTTGAGTTTGTATCCTGGCAGCTGGCACCCCATTAGGATACAAACTATCCCGAAGTGGTACTGGTGCATGTTGTGGGATGTGTCTGGGTGAGACACATTCGTAGGGTATGCGGATACCTACGATATGAGACTCTTATACATAATTTTACAGAATTTTTGGTTTCAACCTGATTGCTATATCTAGGAAACTAGGAAGAATTATGAGATTGTCTTTATTTCCATCGTTTGATATTTACCATGTTTGAATCGCGTGTAATGATCGGCATATATTGTAAACTTGTAGTTATTGTGGAATCTGAAATGTTTGTATTGTTGCTTGAACTTAGAAACATTATCCTTAGAGACATGGTGTGATTTAGACTTTAGAACTTGTTGTTTATTCATTGTTGTCTGGCATGAATTTTTCTTGTATAGTATTCTGTTATTTGTATTTAGTTTGCTCGCACCAGCTAGCTTTGTGCTTTGCTGACCCCGCAAGGGGTGTGCTTCTATTGGAGTGCAGGCAGTGTTGGCGTTCCTGCTGAGTGTGGCGCGTAGGCCCCGTTTTTCGTTGTAGGCGCGTTTTGTGGTGTTTGGTCGTGTCCACCCTGTACGGGTATGTTTTGCTTCCTCTGTGTTATCAGGTGTACTATATTGCTATACTAGATGCTTGTATATTGGTTTGTCTTTATAACTCTGGCGGGGCGAATCAAATATACTTATTTTGTTCAATTTTTTATCGTAGTTTTAGTTCCGTTTCATTCTCGTATCAAGAATGTGTTATATTATGATGTTGTGGCTGGTTACGATCCGCCTGTGTTACGGGTTAGTTCACGCATCGACACGCTGCGATCCCCGTGGCGGGTCGGGGCGTGACACAGGCTGTCCCTATACCACATATTTTAGCAATTCTTGTCATGCACGGGCAGCCGACTCACGCTCCTGCACCGACAGAAGCAATGGCGGACCCCGAAGTCGATATGCTAGCATCTCAAATAAAGCGAATCGCCAAGGCGGTGGAAGCCCTCACGCGACAGAATCTATCACCTGCTAACGGAGACTATGAGCAACACGGACCTCCGCCTCTAGAAGATGATAGG
This sequence comes from Berberis vulgaris, assembly GCA_963556465.1. Lineage (NCBI taxonomy): Eukaryota > Viridiplantae > Streptophyta > Magnoliopsida > Ranunculales > Berberidaceae > Berberis > Berberis vulgaris. Next base: position 49,123,083 of record OY747136.1, read on the forward strand.
GAGCAAGCACAAGAGAGTCAAGACCCCGCTATTTTTCATTGGACTAAAGGAGGTTGCGCAGCTATTGCTGAGCTAGCCACCAGGACAGAGAGGCTCGGCCCTGGGAACCCCTTCCATAGAGGGGCACACGATCAGGATGTATTGTACCACCTCTCCGTCCCATCATTTGTAGACCGGATCATGAATGAGGCCCTTTCAAGGAAGTTCACTCCGCCGAAGCTCGACTCCTACAATGGAACCACCATTCCTTTCGACCACATGTGTCATTACCAGCACGTAATGGCCCTTAAAGAAGGATTCGAGTCCGTCATGTGCATAACCTTTCCCACTAGTCTGAAAAGCTCAGCACTGACGTGGTTCAACAGCCTTCCGCCGAAATCCATCATCTCCTTCAAAACGCTGGCAAAAGAAATCTTGACACGTTTCGTCGGGAGCCAACGTTTACGAAAAGGCCTGCACTACATACTCTCCTTGAAGCAGAGGTATGGCGAGAGACTCCGAGAGTATGTCACGCGCTTCAACAATGAGCTGACCTTCATTGACGGGTGCAGGGATGATACATCCGTGACGACCTTCACTGCGGAACTCAAAGAGGGAAAACTCTACGAGGACCTCACCCTAGAGCTCCATCTGGACATGATGGAGCTCCTCAAGAGCGTCTAGAGACACGTCACCCTGGAAGAGTCGAGGTCCGTTAATAGGGAAGCCGAAGGCGAGAAAAGCCCTCCGCTCCTAGGGACAAAGAGGGAAAAAACGTGAGGATGAGGAACAAAGCAGAAAGAAACGCAGCGACAACAGGCCGGAGAAATCGTCCAATTATGTTGGATCCAGAGCGGTGACACCCCTAAATGATAACCTGTCAGGCGTACTAAACTCAATGAAAAACTGGGAGGAACTGAAGTGGCCCTCGAAAATACGCGAAAAACCCTCCAAGCGTGACAACAGCAAGTACTGCGCATACTACAAAGGGGCGATCACAACACCAATAACTACAAGAGTCTGAGGTATGAGGTCAACTTTTGGATCCTCAGAGACAACAGGTGGGACCCTGGTCGGTTTAGCGACATACACATCTTCTACTCAAGGATTCAGAGCCCCATTCCCATTTTGACCTTTACAGACAAGGATCTTTAAGAAGTCCGAGCGCCACATAACGACGCCTTAGTCATCTTGGTCTCCATAACAAGGTGGGAAGTAAAGAGAGCTCTGGTTGACATAGGAAGTTCGCTTAACATTATGTTCTACAACGCATTCCGTAGCATGGATCTCAAGGAGGAAAACCTGACGTCTTCTGAACACCTGCTGATCAGATTCAGCGGGGAGAAGTGCTTCCCCATCAGAAAGATAAGGTTCGCTATGGTAGCAGGAGAACCACAGCTTAAGAAGTTCCTATTTCTGGACTTCATGGTGGTAGACACTCTGTCATCTTACAATCTCATCCTGGGATGACCATGGCTCCACCAGATGGAAACAATGGTCTCTACCTTTTACCAATGTGTTAAGTATACTGCCACTACAACGCACTGAAACAGATAGAGTGCTCCTAAATTCAGCTACATCCTGCAGAGTAGCCTGACCCAGTGCAAGGCCAAACGAAGACAGAGACATCATTATCGAGCGGTACAGAAACAATAAGCTCTTTTGCCCAGCGAGTCGAAAAGGCCATGGCAAGCGGAAATACATCCTCCCGACATTCCGTCGGCACGAAGATCCGCCCCTCTGCAAGGTTTACTCTTAAGTAATCTATGTAACGCCTCGACAGTCCACTAAATGATCCGCGAGAGCAACCCAAATTCACTTCAAGGCCAGGATCAATTTTTCTCCGTCGACAATTAGTTTGCTTTAAGTTATTTGTTTCCTTTCCATAGTCAATATTGAGTTTTAGTTCTTAAAAGACTTATGTGATTTTCAATTATTTAAGAAATAAATGAAGAATTACAAAAACAAACTCTATTGATTATTGGAAAGATGTAACAACAAGCACCTTGAGGCAGATACAAAAGACTACATATTATGAACGCCCTGAGGTTGATACAAAAGGTTGCTAGCGTCTGAATACAATGCGACCTGAAGTAAGAGACTTGGTTAGACTATGGAAACATCCGACGAAAAGTTGCAGACCCTTCGATGCGAGCAATCTGCAAGTGACAGCAAAGACAAGCAAATAGAATTCGCTCAACCCCTTCCCAAGATAAAGACGAAGTGTAAGAAGGGATTGAAAGGACTGAGCAATTAGATTGCTCCATCAAATCACTCCGAAAAAGTGCTCGTCCTACGGCGTTGTAGACCTCACCACAGGCTGCTGATTTCCTAAGATACATCCCGCCCCCTTCTAACTTCCTTAAATTGCTTAGAAGAAGGCAGATGAGGATGGCCACAAGCAGCGAAGTAGTTACGGTCTCACAATGCTATCAAGAGCGACCACTTTTCCCATATGCAATACTAGGTGTGACTGAGAGATACCACACTCAGAGACATCGTACAACAACTAACACTTCAATTAGCCACTGGTTAGCAGTGGGATCCGAGCACACGAAGACAAAAGTGGTATGGTGTAAGACATGGGCATCTCCCTTGGGCGAAATCCATACTACTTCTCCGCAGTGTGAGAAGAAATTACGAGAACTCGGTTGATCAACTACATGCCCACCCAAAATAGGTGACCACACATAACAACAACTATCTATGTGTTTGACCAGTGCAAATGTCAGAACATTCAGAGACTCCAAAGACAGAGATCCGCCTTGAACCTTTGGAAAACTCAAAGCATTTTCTTTAGCCTTTGGAAAACCCAAAGCCTTCTCTTCAAGCAAGAACATTACAGGAGATAATCTCTACGAAATAGTGAATACAACGATTAGGAAACATCATTATATAGACATGATGATTCACCAAACGGACACTCCAGCATTAACTGTCAAACATTGAATATCGTATGGAAACGAGGAGACAACGACTCCCAAGGAAACTATGCAGACCACGTCATTCAAATTGATGGCGCTGCACGCAACCTCATCAATTGAGGGGGAGTAACTGATACTCAACCGTCACGCAACCTACGTTGTACACATGTTATCGCACGATCTACACCGTACACACAACACATCCTTTCCTAGCTCTTTCTCTGCGGGCCCATGGGCTCGGCCGATTACTCAAACATTATTCTGTCACATGCTTGGCATGAGCACGAGAAATCCTAGTCAACCCCGACATACGAATGACACCTACAGATCACTAGCTGATTTAAGGTAACTTCGTCCACCCCATGCACCAGGCAGGTGGACTAGGTTCGCACACCCCTTAGCAGGCGGAACCTCTTTTTAAACTAAACAAGCTTAGTTGGCCAAAGCTGATGACAATGGCTTCTGGCTCAACCCAACACCTAGTTTGCTTAGCGCGGGCAACGACGGTTTAGGAAGTGGGAGTCTAATCAGCACAATCACGCCAGGTGACGATGACTTGCCAGGGATCATTCTCCCCTTCGCGGTCAATGATCGCCAAACCTAATCAGGTAAGCCTAGCTGGTGACAACTAGCAACCAAAGCTTCTAATCAAAACCTTGACTTGTAGCTCCCACCGCGAGGGTGTAGATAGTCTAGAAGGTGGGAGCCTAGTTAGTCCCGAACTGATTTCGACGGCTTGCCATTGGACCACTATTTTTCAGTGTGGCCGCCAAATGACCAAACCTGGACTTGTAGCCTGCGCTGCAAGGGTGTAGATAGTCTAGAAGGCAGGAGTTTAGTCAGCCACGGGACCACTGCTTTTCAGCGTGGCCGTCGAAAAACCCCAAATTTGTAGCTTGTTGCGCACAAGTGTTGATGATTTGGAAGGTGGGAGCTTAGTCAGTCCCGAACTTATTCCGATGGCTTGCCACAAGACCACTGCTTTTCATCCTGGTCGCCAAACTCTTTTTTCGAATTTGTAGCCCCCACCACGCGGGGATGGTGTAGATGGTTCGAAAGGTGGGAGCCTAGTCAGTCCTGAACTAATTCTGACGGCTTGCGACGGGACCACTACTTTTCTGCCTGGTCGTCAAACTTTTACTCCCCGAATCCGTAGTCCACTTTACTTGGTCATAACCAATTCGGAAGGTGGGAGCCTAGTCAGTCCTGAACAGATTTCGATGGACACTTGCCACGAGACCACTGCTTTTTAGCCTGGTTACCAAACTTTCACTCCCCGAATCTGTAGCCCATTTTCCTCAGTCATAAATGATTCGAAAGGTGGGAGTCTCAAGCAGCTTGCCACACGACCTTCGCTTTCCTTCGAAACAACGATCGCAAACATGAATCTAGCTGAGTCAACGTCTTCATGCTCAAATGGATTGACATTCTAATATTATCGAAGGCCATTCACCCCGATAAAAAGATCGTACGACCAGTGCCCAGATAAGAGCTACTTAGGTTGCCAACCCGAGCTTATGGTGCCTGACTCGACATGAACACTCTGACGCATACACTCACCCATAGCAGCAACTGAAGCCGACCGATCAGACAAACAGGGTAAGCCTCAAGTAGCTTACCCCGGGGACAAGACACAGCTCGGGCGAATCAACCCCAGCTAGACTGTCCGCAACATGCTCACTATCGGACATGACTACATAGTAGTGATCCTAAGTCGTTCACAATACAAAGCGGTTAAGCTTTCTACTGCAGAAAAATTAGTTAACATCCTATTGATTCAACCAGCCTATGTCAAAGCAAGACGATAAGGAAAAATGAAAAACATGCAATAGAGAAAACAAACACGAAATGGATAAAACTGTTTTCATTAATGGTCAAAACGAAAAGGGGTACGATTCACACCAAGGCAAGAGAAGGTACAAAAACAAAAGAGCTAAGCCTAGTGGAAGATAGAGCATGAGTAGCATCCACACGCGCCACGACCTGGACACCAGGGCCCAAACTGTCTTCCTTGTCCGATGACCCAGAGGTAATAGACAAGTCTACATATGCCATATTTTTATAGCGGTCGAGATCCCACTCCAGATGTTCCTCCTTCATCAGCGCCAGCCGGCCATGTACAACCAACAAACTCACACTTTCCTTGCTCCTGAAGAAGTTCTTCCTCTCGCACCTTTGCGTCAACAAGTTCACGCTCCAGTAGCTCTAACTTGCCAGTCAGCCCGTCGACCAGAGACTGCTTTGTGGCAAGACTACCCTTCACAACACTAAGCTCATGCCACTCCAATTCGAGCTGGTCCTCAGCCTTTCTTACCTCTCAAGCATAAAACTCCACATCTGATTCCAATTGTTGCTTCTCAGTAGCCAAGTCAGCTTCTTTTGAAGCATTCTCTTCAGCAAGACACCGCAGTTCAGAACACGCCTTAGCTGCAACTTCCTGCGCAACCTCGACTTCTCGGTGGATCCGGGTCAACTTCTACTTAAGGTCATCTGTGAGACCCTTGTGTGGGCGGACTTGAGGGGGAGGGTGAGGGTTGGAGCCCAATAGGCCCAACAGGCCTGTGGATCCCAAGATGGGTTGGACTAGCTACCAAGGGGAGATCATAGTCCCACATCGCCTGGGTGTGGGATGGTGATGTGCTATATATGTGCGAGGTTGGATCCCCATAGTAAGATGCCTATTAAAGCCGTGCAGGCCGGTTGGGCCCAAAGCGGACAATATCTTACTGTGCGGATCAGGTCGTTACAGTTTGGTATCAGAGCCTGACCCATTCGAAAGTGTGCCACGTGGAGGTGGGGCCCTCGGGCAACGTGGACGTTGTGCCTATGTGGCCAACGAGGACGTTGGGCCTTAAGGGGGGTGGATTGTGAGACCCTTGTGTGGGCAGACCTGAGGGGTAGGGTGAAGGTGAGGGTTGGAGCCCAATAGGCCTGTGGATCCCAAGAGGGGTTGGACTAGCTACCAAGGGGAGATCATAGTCCCACATCGCCTGGGTGCGGGATGGTGATGTGCTATATATGTGCGAGGTTGGATCCCCATAGTAAGAGGCCTTTTAAAGCCGTGCGGGCCAGTTGGGCCCAAAGCGGACAATATTTTACTGTGCAGATCGGGTCGTTACATCGTCCCTCTCGGACACCACCTCTGATAGATTACGCTCAAGGTTCTCTAAACGAGCCCTTTCTGTCTCAGCAACCACGGTTGACTAATCCAGCCTCTTCTCCCCAGCCTGCTTATTCAACTGCTCAATTTCATAAAACATGTTAGAATATAGCGCCTGCATGTGCGAGAAGACACACTCCAAGGTGTATACCCTTTCGCGAACTGCCTTGAATTTTGTCCCAACAACGTCCACGTGGCTTAAATGAGACATACCCAGCATAAGGTACTTCAAGCCCTTATCCGTACATCCTTCCAATGTATCCTCATTGGATTTTGGAGCGTGGTCCATCAACCAGCTGTGACGCCTGCTTATATTCTTCCTTGAAGCATATTCTACATCCACCTCTTGGTGCTAGACCTGTGAACTCATTTTCAGAGCTTATCCATGCACTCGGATGAAGCTTCCCCAGATCAGGAATCACGCCAATACCACCCTTCTCGGTTGTCACCATCCTAAGGCTCTCCTTCGTAGCCTTCCCCTTATCGACAACAGCCGACCCTTTATTGAGAGACGACTCGACTGGATCCGGATGGAGAGGAGGAAGCGAGTTATCTAGAGGACCCTGAAACACTTCTAGCTGTGGCCTGGAACGTGACGGTGAATAATGCGGACTACATGAAACTTGGTTTGTGCCACCACGACCACTCTCAAACTGCATGCTAGCGAGACGATCAGATTCTGCAGCCTCAGGCAAATCTTCACGAGAGCCTTCTACAAGAATAGTCCCACGCAAATCTGCACTAGCGGAAGTTGCCATTGCAACCCGCACAAGACGGTCATTCAGAGCTTCGATCTGCGTGTCACTAAGGTTTGACCTGTCTACAACTCCTGCAAACCGCAAGTAATCTTTCTCCAAGCCAAAAACGTTGGTCTCCGCCCCAACAGGCCTAGCAAACTCGCGTTCTTCCCTCATTGAAGCGGGTCGTGCCGAAGATGACCTAGTTCTAACACGGGGCCTCTTCCTCAAGAAAGAGGCAAGCGTTTCAGACGGCTCATCATTGTCAGACAGAACGGGAGCTTTGGCTCTGGCAACCTTCCTCTTCCTTGAAGGGGCCCCATCTTCCACTTTAATTCATGACATTCAGTACAGAGTGGGGGCAACATGCCAGTTGTCCACAGCCTACTACGGATGAAGTTGGAAACTCTTATTACATCAACTGCATTCCTTCTCGGCAAGTCACGGAATGTCTCCATGGTGTTTTGCTCCGCTAACGTAAGAGTAGTAGGAAACCTTCCCGCAAGAAAACATAAGCAATGATCATTCAGCCCACTATTAATCATATCAAAGTCATAAGAAAAGGGTTGAACTTACAAAGCGGCCAAAAATGTCGCTCGAGCAGATGACCCTTTGCACTGAAAATATTTCGAATCCGCAGGAGCCAAGAAGCAGTACTTTTGTTAGAACTTGAAGTCATCAGGCATATTAAGGAAGCAAACCGGCGACGTCATCTTAAAGACAACGTTACTCTTCAGCCGTCAGCAACTGAATTACCCGCAGAGTCATGGTGAAATTGGTCTCCTTGGCACTGAGCAGAATCATGAGGATGATCTTATATCCATTAGGCCCCAAATGGGCCAGAGTAATCCCTAAAAGATCCAGGAACTCCCAAATCACGACTAGAATGAGAAAGAGCACTCCAGTCTGAAGCATCCCACGATGCAAGTAGATGAAATCGGCCGGAGGCGACATTGGCGTTTGGTCACCCGTCAGGACATACAACGACAGGTCCTCAGGAACTCCAAACTTCGCACGGGTTTCAACAAGGATAGGTTCGGACAACAACCTGTCTTCGAAAAACTCCAGGCCCTTAGCCAAGATTGCGCCGTCAAGAAGGTTTTGTTGGGCCATGAAGAAGATAGACAATCTTTTCTAGTCAGAGCGATATCCTCGAAAGCAAAGAAAGTAGAAGAGTTAGACTCTACACTACGGATGATCTAAATAGAAGTTGGGTTCCCGCCTTTTTTTGCCAAACCAATGCATATTCCATTAATGCGGTGTGCGGCTCAAGCAATGATTTCAACTCAATCATCATGAGCGGCGCATCCGTTCAAGAAATGACTTAGTGAACCGATGTGATGGACCACTAACTCGGGGGGAGTAGCTGATGACACATAAAAAGTAACACCTTTAAGCCATACACGTGTCATGATGATCTTGGGGAATTACAGGCCCCAACGTTAGCCCAACACTGATCTGGTCCAAGTGGCTCTAAGCCCACTCAATTCAGTCCGCCAGGCGGACCCGAACTCTCACAACATGTTAGGCCCACACGTCTCACATCTATCCTCAATAGCCATAAGCCCTACTAAGGCAAGTATCTCGAGGATCAGTATTGGACGGGCAACTAAAGTTGCTATCTGCTTCCAACTAGAACGCAAATAACAAAGTACATTCCACACAAGGAAACTCTCTTCGACGGATTACTCTCGCATTGGAAACTATTTTCCAAGTATCTAGGAGCATGGGGCTAACATGAAATTTTTCTCCTACAACACGACTCCTAATTAGAGAAGGATTTCCATAAAGATCTCTTTTCTAAACTATGCCTACGATGGCCTGGTAGAACCAGGATTCATTGCAGTATATATAAGACATGAGGTTGGTAAGCTAAGGTACGCTACAAATTCCCTGTTACAACATTACACCTCCCTCAGATCCCTGTCTGACTTTAGCATCCGAGTGCTATCGGCCACCACAATGGTGGTTCGTGGCTCACGTGTGTTACTTGTCCAGGTTAGCAGGAACCTGGTCAAAGCAGGGAGCAAAAAATGACTGCATCACATACATATGGGACTGTTCATACGTATGATCAGAAAACAAATTTTCGAGTAGTTGTTAGTGAAGATTGTTGTGTGCAATTTGAGATTGAGAAGCCGATTGGTCGTGGAAGAGTTAGGAAAATAATGAGAAGAGTCTGGGTCATGTTACCACACCAAAGAGAATTGACAAAATATAGGTGGCAAACTAAGCCAGGTTGTGCCAAATAGCAAGTTGTGAGTAGTTGTGCCAAAGAGCATGTTGAAAATGAAGGTGCCAAGAGAGCATGTTGTCTGTGGAAGTGCCAAAGGAACACAAAAAGTTGTATAGGGAAGGTGCCAAGGTGCATATGAAATATGAAGTGTGAAGATATTGTCTGTGAACCAATTCGTCCTAATATTGGAGGATATAAGTCATGACTGGAATATGTGAATGAGAAGGCAATGTGTGAGCGTCAAGGCAATATGTGAACTAAGGATCAATAAGTTGGTGTTGAGAAGGATGTTGAAATATCAACACCAACTTTGTGGAGATTTCTAGAGAAGTTAAGAGAAAAAGGAAATACTCAAGAACAATTGAGAAGAAAAAAACTAGAAAGAGTTATCTAGAAGACTTGAGACAAAAAGAAGAATGAATAAAGGTGGAGAAGGTGGCTAAATGTAGAAGATGATGAAGAAATTTGGAAAAGGTTGTAGAAGTAAAATATGATGGCTTCTTTACCCTTCATCCACCGACCTTGGAGCACTATAAATAATTCCTTAGCCCAACCTTGAAGAGCAATTCGGAGCTCAAGTGAGGGTGTGTGAGAGATTGTGAGTTGAGTTGTGAAAATATGTGTATGTGTAATTGAGTGTATGTGTTGTAATTGTTGTATTAATGTAATTGTGTTGTAATCGATCCAAGGGGTCAAAATCAACAACAATTTTGTATCATAGCTACCGAGTTTTTCAACATTCTAGTATCAAAACCGGATGTATATTGTTTACTGGATAAGAATACTCTTCACAGGAAGATGACACTTTTTACTATTGATGTTTACGACACAAATCACTGTACATATGTATGGTACTATTCATACTACGATCATATATCAAATTTTCGAGAAGTTGTTGGTGGAGATTGTTGTGCCAAAGAGCACGTTCTGAGTGGTTGTGCCAGAGAGCGCATTATGAGTGGTTGTGTCAGAGAGCACGTCGAAAGTGAAAGTGCCAAGAGAGCACATTGTGTGTGGAAGTGCCAAGAGAGCACGTTGTGTGTGGAAGTACCAAGGGAACACAAAAAAGTTGTAAAATGAAGGTGCCAATGCAAAAATGAAAAATGAAGTGTGAAGATCATGTCCATGAACAACTGATCATGATATTGAAGGATATAAGCCGGGATCACAATGTGTGAATGAGAAGGCAATGTGTGAACGTGAAGGCAATATGTGAACGTAAGGATCAACAAGGTTGGTGTTGGTAGAAGAATTGAGAATTGAGGGAAGAAATAAATGAAACACTCTAGATTAATTGAGAAAAAAATGTGGCTAAATCTAGAAGATGATGGAAGGATGGTGTAGCTTGTGGAATGCAAAAAATGCAAATAGAAACATTCCTCCACTGCCCTTGATTTATTATAAATAAGTGAGTGGTCCTTAAGGCATCCAAAACTTGTGTATTAGTCTTGGATCCTGTGTAAGTCTGGTTTGTGTGTGAGAAGTGTTAGTGAGTTGAGTGGTAATTGTGTCTATGTCGTATGTGTAATTGTTGTTTCTTAATGTAAATGTGAGTATTTAATAAATCCAAAAAATACCAAAATCATCAACAATTGGGTATCAGAGCTGCTAGATTTTCCAACAATCTGGTATCAGAACCGGGTGGCCTTTGTTCACTGCTCGGCAATACTGTTCACAATTAGACAATAGTGTTCACTATTCATATGTACGGGTATTATACATTGTTTATACGTATGATATTGTTCATACGTATGATCTGGGATTAAGTTTTGAGGCATTGTTTATGGAGATCATTAGTGCGACGTTTGAGATTGTGAAACTAATTGGTCATGACAAATCAGAGTGAAGAAAAATTCATGAGGAGTTTGGGTCATGTCACCACACTGTAGAGAAAAGGTGAAAATCTAGGTGATAGGCAAAGCCAGACTTAGGCTATGACAAGGGATTGTAGAGTCACATTGGTACCAAAGAGCATGTTGTTTGTGGATGTGCAAAGAGAGCACATGAAAGTTGTGAGCATGTGTGCCAAAGAAGCACATGAAATTGATGAAGTGTGAAGATTGTGACAGTGAACCAATTGGTCGTGTTATTGAGTTAGAAGTGCAATATGTGAACGTGAAGACAACGTGTGAACATGGAGACAATATGTGAACATGAAGACAGAGTGGGAAATTTAAAATCAACAAGTTGGTGTTGAGCGGGGATGTTGAAATATTAACACAAACTTGGTAGAGTTCTCTAGAACTTGGTACAAGAGTTGAGAATTGAGAGAAGAAATAAATGAAGCTCTATAAAAGAATTGAAAAGAAGAGAAAATGTGGCTAATCAAGAAGATGATGGAAGGATAGTGAGGCATGTGGAATGAAGAAAAAGAATAAAATGAAGACCTTCCTTCATCGCCCTTAATCAAGTATAAATAGGCAAGAGATCCTTGAGGTTAAGACATCCAAGACTTGCGTGTTAGTCTTGGGTCATTGTGTAAGTGTTATGTATGTGAGAAGTGTTAAGTGGTAATTGTGTCTATTATGTATGTATAATGATTGTGTCTTAATGTAATTGTGAGTCTGTAATCAATCCAAAGCAGCCAGAATCAACGACATTTGGGTGTCAGAGCTGCCGGATTTCCCAAGAATCTGGTTTCCATACACAATCTTTTAATTGCTTTCTGGTACAACCATTGATACCACATTGTTGAAAATTTTCATCGCTCGGATACCAAATTGTTGAGATTTTTGGCATTTTGAATCGATTACAAACTCACAATTACATATGCATCATAGACACAATTACCACTCAACCCACTTACACTTTATATACACACACTAACCCAAGTCTAACACACAAGTCTTGGATGCCTTAACCTAAAAAATCCTTCATCTATTTATACTTGATCAAGGGCGGTGGAGGAAGGTCTTCATTTTTTTTTCTTATTCATTCCACAAGCTTCACCATCCTTCCATCATCTTCTACATTAGCCACATTTTATCTTCTTTCTCAATTATCCCAGAGTGCTTCATTTATTTCTTCTCTCAATTCTCAACTCTTCCATAGATAAATCTACGAAGTTAGTAATGATATTTCAACATCCCCCTTCAGCACCAACTTGTTGATCTTCACTGTCACACTCTGTCTTCACGTTCACATATCATCTTCACGTTCACATATTGCACTCCTAACTCAATAATACGACCAATTGGTTTACGAACACAACATTCTCACTTCATCAATTTTCATGTGGTCCCTTGGCACACAAGCTCAGAACTTTCACATGCTTCCATGGCACATCCACACACAACATGTTTTTTGGCACAACACGACTTTACGATCCATTGTCGTAGACTAAGTCGCATTTTTTCCTACACCACCTTGCCTACATATCCTCTCGCGGGGACCCATTACAGTCGTACACGAACATAATGTGTCGGTGTTTGGCATGATGCCTCTTTGATAACCCTGCCTACCAGTCCTCTCTCAGGACCCACCACATCTCCGCACATGGACACAATGTGTCGGCACTTTGCGTGACACCTCAAGCCTGACTTTACCCGCCACTTATATTTTCGCCATTTCTCTACGGTGTGGTGACATGACCCAGACTCCTCGTCAATATTTTCTTCACTTTGATTGTCCTGACCAATTAGCTTCAGTGTCTCAAACTTTGCACGGACAATCTCCATGAACACTGTATCAAAAACTTGATATCTGATTATACGTATGAACAATGTATAATATCTGTACATATGCATAATGAACAATATCGTTTTCTTGTGAACAATAATGTTGCGCAGTAAACAATACCCATCGGGCTCTGATACCAGATTGTTGAGAATTCGGCCCCTCGGATCAACTAGAAACTCACAGTTCTATTAATTAGATCAACAACACAAATTATAACTTACAACTCAAACATTACAAATACAATCTTTCACAAACTCACACACTTCCTTACTACTCACTTAGAACTCTTGGATCTACTACTATCTATTCTACACCACAAAGGATGGGCTAATGCCTTATTTGAACTTGAGCTAAGAAAAATCTAGAGGAATGAGATATTGTGGAAAAATATCTAGAAGGAGATAGTTCTAGAGATATTATCTAGAGAGATCGTTCTAGAGATGTCTCTAGAATTAATTTTCTAGTTATCTTCTCTACCGAATCTCGGGATGAGATTCTTTTGAGGTGTATATATTATTATATTGTAACACCCGTACTTTTCATTGACCTTAATAATATTTTTGTACATAGTGTTTCAATTTATTATTTTTAATTTCTTGTTAAAATAATATAGGTATATGCATGTAGTAGCCTCGTGTGTATGCATGTCTGGTGTTTTGCTTTGTCTGATGTGAAATTTTTATATGAGTATAAAATTCGAGTAATTTTTCTATATTTTAAAATCTCATTTCATTTGCTATGTCATTTTTAATATTCGCTTGACTCTCTTGTTTTCCGAATCTCGGGACGAGATTATTTTATGGTGTGTATATTGTAATACCCGCCAAATCACTTGCCAATATAATGTTACTATTTTAATCATTAATAATATTTATTTATTGGTAATATTTATTAATTGGTAGTATTTACAAATATGTAAGTACTTTATTATATAAATTTTGAGACCTAGGTTTAGATTGGTGATGGGTAAAGCAGGAGTGGTGGGTGTGTTTAGCTAAAGCTAGTAAAACCCTAGCCACCTCTTCTCTTTAATACACACACAAAAGAAAAGAAATAAAACCTACGTAGAAGAAAATGAGGCGAAGAGAAAAAGTTTGCTTCTACTTTGTGATTTTCGACAAAATAATGAGTTAAACTCTATCGAATTATTCAATCTTTGATATTGATTATTATTTGATTTTTTATTATTATTTATGTTGTTAATATTTTGGATATATAAAGGTGAGTCTTCTTTGTTCTCTTTTAATTTATTTTTTTAGATTAATCAATTGATAAAGGTTAGAGTTTAATATGGATATAAATTTGAAATATGAAATTTTTATTGTATTTTCGTAGGAATTAGATGAGTTGAAAGAGAAAACCTAAAACTAGGTTTTATTTAATTCCCCTAATAAAGACAACTCTGCGCAGTCTTAGTGTTTACAGTGGATTGAGACCTTATAGTAGGCAGAATCCTTTCAAATTAAATATATAGATTAATAACACAATTATGAAAAATATATCGTTGGTTTGGAATCCATCCAATGGTTAGATCTCCCTCAAGGTAGAGAAAATGTCATTGATCAAATTTTAAAAACCCTTGTATAAAAAAAATTTAGTAGTAGAAGTTAGTGAGTTTTTCCTCCATTCTCTTTTCATATATTTTTGTTTGGAAGTATTTTTATATGTGATATGGATTTATTTATACCAAATAAATTTGAAAAATATTATATTTGGGATGAAGTAGAGTCTGAGAGATCATGGTCAGTTGAAATGGGTAATTTTATTTTGATTGGGTTTTGGTTTGTTAGAATAAATCATATCTTTTTGTGCAATCATCACGCATTGCTACTTGTTATTGTGTATCTCTGTTTAAAACTATTATGACCAAGTGAGAGGCTAAGTGGATTCTCATTTTTTTTCTCTTTTAGAAATTTAGGTATTTTTGGATATTCGTAAATATCATCGTAAGAAGAGATTTTTGGGATGACTTGGGTATTAGTATTATTTTGTAAAACTCGTATTTTCATTTTTGTGTTATAACTTGAAATGCGTGTTTAGTACGTGATCATATTGTAAACTTGTATTTTAAGGTTATGCAAATTGACATGTTAATCCTTATAATGAATAAGTGTGAATCCATGCGATGTTATAGAAAATTTACTTATGAAAATGTTTTGCTTCCCCAAAAGAAATAGTGAATGTTGTGGTTGATTTATTATGGTTGACAAAATGTCACCGAAAAAGAGTTTTGAGAATTAGTTGATTTTTTTTGTGATCTTTTCCACAACTAAAAAAATAAAAAGAATTTTTTTGTATACAGACTTGCTTGTATACGTGTGATATAATTTTGGGTATGCATACTTGCTTGCATATCGATACGTCGTTCTATGTGAGTTCGGTAGTATGTGTAGTATTTACGAAATGTTTGCCATGGATCAAATTTTGGGTGAGATGACATGTTCCTCGATGTGGCACCCACTTGGAACATGTACGCTATGAGTGGTTTCGAAGGCAAGGGAGGCATACTTGAGTACGGTGTGTTTGGCACAAGGAGGGTAGTGCGATTGTGGAAAAGAAACGAGATTTTTGTGTATGTACATGATTGCCTTAATGGAAGAAACTAAATGCTCATTCGACCTTAGAATGTGATGCAGGAGGATCCGAGTCAGATGATGCTGAGTTGTCAGATAAGACGTTGTTGGCACTGAGATACCTTGAGTTGGCAGATCAGTGCAAAGATGGAAGGTAGTCGTGATCTTTTCCTAATTGGGACAGTTTTGGGTGCATTTCGGTATTTTGGCCATAACTTTGGCTATGGGTATCAGAACCGCACATATGACCCAAATTCGGAAATCTCTTTTCGGCGCGCACGTTGTGTCCACTGAGCTATACTCGATGCACATCTTTTTCGAGGTCAAAATCCACTGTTTTCCTTTCTGAATCCACAATTTTAGTAATTTTTTCATTTTATAGTAATATTTCATTTATCGTTTAGGAAGTGATTCTGAACCCGATTTGGGTCAGATTTTTGGCAGATTACTTCTTTTATTACGTATTTCATTTTGCATTGATTATTGGGATTTTTATATTTTTCATAAAATTCTGATAATGACGAATTTTAGCTATAAAGCCCGGCTTGTGGGCTGACTTTCGGCGGACTCTTTGATTTGCATAATTTTGAATTGAACAACAGAGGTGTTTCTCTATATTTTGGGTGATCCTCTTGTGTCTTTCCTTGTGATTTATCTGTTGAAACTAGCCTGCAGAATAATCGCTATTCTGTCTGGCGTCAGAATGAGAACTACATGTCTTCCTTAATGTAAAATGTATTTGGTTGACGTTTAAATAATGGTGAGTATGAGTATGATATGTATTTATTTGAAAATAATTGTATTTATGAGGACCGATAAATTAGGAATTGTATTCATTTATTTCTAAACATTCTGTGCAGGATGGTAAGTCTACTAACATTTTTTTGTAGACTTACCACGTCCGACATTTACTTTGTAAGTGTTGGTAAATTAAATATATATTTTAAGCATGATAGAACTTTGTAGTATGACATGTTTGTCTCATGGAGGAACTACCAGTTAGTGATGTGTTATTTATTGTGTTGGAATATTTCATGTTAAAACATGTAACTTATTTCATTTATAAGGAAATTGAGATTACTCACAACAGCTATCTCGCTGATCCAAGTAAGTTTATGCTTATTGGGTACGTTCTTATTGGAACGTAGCCATTTAGCCTTTCATATGTTTAAAGATTTATGAGCAGCGTTACTGAAGTTTCGTTAGTAGGGCTAGTGACATCAGAGTTTCATGGTTAGATTAATTTTTAGTTTGTTTTAATTTTTTTTAAATTATGTTATAGTTGTTGCTGCTAAACGTTATGTTGTTATTGAATTTTCACGTCCTGAGTTTTGGGGAAACGAATAATCCTACGTGGAATTTAAGATTTTGTTTACTCGAAAATCGGGGCGTGACAGCAGGACTAGGTCAAAGCAGGGAGCGCAAAAAGGCTGCATCACTTTGGCGCCGTCCGTGGGGACGACAGAGTTTTTTACTTTTCATTAGCATCGTCACTTTTCAAAACCCAGAAAGATGGTGACCACTAGGTCACGCAACAACGGAGAACAGGGGGACGCGTCAAACGCTCCGGTTGGCGTAGCACCGCCGCTTTTAGCAATTTCATTCATACATGGGCTGCAGACACATGCCCCCATGCCGACGACAGCAACAACGGACCCCCGAATTAACAGGCTGTCATCTCAAATAGCAGATAGCCAAGGCGGTGGAGGCTCTCACGCAACAAAATCCACCACCTGCCAATGGAGACTAGGAACATCACGGGCCCTTGTCTCCAAATGATGGCAGGGAGGAAGTATAGGAAAGCCAAGCCCCCGCCAGTTCTCATTGGACTAGGGGAGGCTGCGCGGCTAACGCAGAGCCCGCCGTCAGAACGGAGAGGCTTGGCCCTGGGAACCCCCTCCACAGAGGGGCGCACGATCCGGACGTACCGTACCACTTCTCCTTCCCACCATTTGTGGACCGGATCATGAACGAGGCCCTTCCGAGGAAGTTCACTCCCCCGAAGCTCAACTTCTACGACAGAACTACCGATCCTTTCGACCACTTGCGCCATTACCAGCACGTAATGGCCCTTAAAGAAGGGTTCAAGTATGTCATGTGCAGAACTTTTCCCACTAGTCTTAAAAGCTCAGCACTGACGTGGTTCCACAGCCTTTTGCCAAAGTCTACCGACTCCTTCAAGACACTGGCAAAGGAGTTCCTGATGCATTTTGTAAGGAGCCAACATTTTCGAAAAGGCCAACATTATGTCAGAGACTTTCAGAGAGTATGTCACGCGCTTCAACAACGAACTGACTCTCATTGACGGATGCAACGATGACACGACCGTAACAGCCTTCACAGCGGGCTTCAATGAGGGAAAGCTTTACAAAGACCTCACCTTATAGCCCCCTCTGGACATGACAGAGCTCCTCAAGAACGCTCAGAAGCATATTACCTTGGAGGAGCTGAGACCCGTGAAAAGGAAAATCGAAGACGAGAAGAAGCCCTCCACTCCTAAGGACAAGAAGGAGAGGAAGAGACGCGAGGATGAGAAACGAAGCAAGAGGAAGAACAGTGACAACAGGCCAGACCCTTGTAGGTCCAGGCCGGAAAAATCATCCAACTACGTTGGATCCAGGACTGTGACACCCCTCAATGCCTGCCTATCAGATGTACTAAACTCCATGTAGAACTTGGAAGATCTGAAGTGGCCCCAAAGCAGTACGGGGACCCCGCCAAGCGTGACAACGACAAATACGCGTACCACATTGAGGGTCGCCACAATACCAATGACTACAAGAGTATGAGGTATGAAGTTGAATACTGGATCCGCAGAGACAAACTGAAAGAATTCCTGAAGTCCGAAAAGAGGCCAGAATGAATTGGTGACAAGGGGGAGTCAGCTAAAGAGATAGAGAATGAGACTCCAGGGATAATATATATGTCCTTCATGGAATCAGACTGAATGAAGACTAGTCATACAGGTCTTGCAAGCAGACCTTACTGGAGATGCGGACACAACCCGTGGATGAGGACAAACGCATCTGCCACTAAAGGATTGAAAGCCCCATTCCCACCTTGACCTTTATAGACAAAGACCTTGAAGGAGTCTGAGCGCCATATAACAACGCCCTAGTCATCTCGGTCTCCATAGCAAGGTGGGAGGTAAAAAGAGCTCTGGTGGATACATGTAGCTCGTTCATTGTTTTGTTCTACAACACGTTCCGCCGTATGAACCTCAAGGAAGAAAACTTGACATCCTCAGACTACTCGCTAATTGGATTTAGCGGAGAGAAGTGTTTCCCGATCGGGAAGATAATGTTGGTGACAGTGCTAGGAGAGCCACAACTAAGAAAGGTCATGTTTCTGGACTTCATGGTCGTATACGCACCATTAACCTACAACCTTATCTTGGGAAGACTAAGGCTCCACCAGATGAAGGCAATCGTTTCTACCTTTTACCAGTGTGTTAAGTACACTGCCAACCACTCAGAAGGAATGATACGCGAAGACCAAGCTATGACACGAGGCTGCCATTACGCCACACTGAAACAAATAGAATGCTCCCAGATCCAGCTACATACTGCGGGGTAGCCTGAACCAGTGCCAGGCCAAGCAACAGCGGGGGCATCACCTTCAAACTATGGGAGAGTTGTCTGCTTTTCTACCCAGCGAAACGGAGAGGCCAAGGTACAAAGATTGACCCCTCTACACGGTTTACTCTTTAGTAACCTCTAAAGCGCCTCGACAGCCCCCTGAACGATCCACAAGGGCAATCCGAATTCACTTCAAGGCCATGATTAATTCTTCCCGCTCAACAGTTAATCTGCTTTAAGTTATTAATTTCCCTTTCCATAGTTAATGTAAAGTTTTAGTTCTTAAAAACTTATGTGATTTGCAATCATTTAGGAAATAAATGAAGAATTACAGAAACAAACTCTATTGATTATTGGAAAGATGTAACAACAGGCGCTTTGAGGCGAATACAAAAGACTACATACTACAATCATCTGAGTACAGTGTGACATGAAGTAAAAGACCCGTCTAGATGATTCTACTACGAGAGGCATCTGAAAAAGATTGAACTGAGCAAGATCAGGATGAAAACATCATGTTCAAATCTTCCATAGACATACCCCTAAAAAATGGTCTGAGAGGGTACAAAATCGGCAATCGGGAGCACCGGCAAAAATGCGAAGCCCAACTCACGCATTTTGTGAGCTTGGGACAAGTATCAGGTGAGCTCAGATCACATATACCTTCCCACACAAGAAAAACATAAATAGTTGGGAATCAATGGCCCATTTGGACAGGCCATGTCCAACTCCGCCTCAACCCAGGTGTCGACGTCCAGCACAAGGCGAATCGACGGAGTTAATTGAGAAGTGGTGCAGGCAAATGCCAGGACAACAATCGCTAGTGTTATCTCTAAAATTAAACATTCAGGAACAACAATAAAACACCAGTACATGAATGACAGACTTTTCCCTTGGAAGATAATCCGTACTACTTCTCCGCAATATGAGAAAAAATTATGAGATCTCAACAGATCAACTACGTACCCACCCACAATAGGTGATCACGCATAACAATGATTATGATCGAGCTTGATTGGTGCAAATGTTAGAACATTCGAAGATTTAGACAATGGAGATTCACCTTCAGCGTTTGGAAAACCCAAAACATTTTCTTCAAGCAAGATCTCAAACATTTCCTACCAGCATTTATAGGAGAAAAACTCTGTGAAAGATAGTGCCTACAACGATTGGAAAACACCATTATATAGGAGTAATGATTCACCATACGGGCCTTCTGCATTAACTGCTAAGCATAGAATACCGTGTGGGAAATGAAGAGACGACAATTCCAGAGGAAAGTGTGCAGACCATGTTCGCTCAATTAATGGCACTGCACGTGATCCCATCAATTCAGGAGGAATAACCGGTGCTCAACCGTCCCGCAGTCTACGCCGTACACGTGTCACCGCGCCATTTATGCCATACACCTAGCGAACCCGTACAGGAAACCTAACTCTTCCTTTGCAGGCCCAAAGGCTCGATCCACATGGCCCACCATTCAAACAATATTTTACTACTTACTTGGCACGAGTGTGAATCCAAATCAGCCTTGACGCACAGACCGTACCTACGGATCGCTGTTTGTTTTATGGTAATGTTGTCTGCACAGTGCGCGACACTAGCAGACATGGGTTCGCACGATCTCAAACGGACGGAACCCCTCTCCAATCGGGCAAGCTTAGTCAGCCTTAGCTAATGACAATAACTTTTGGTATCACCCGACGCCTAGTCTACACAGCGTGGATCTCGATGGTCTAGGAAGTGGGAGTCTAATCAGCGCTATTACGTCTTGTGACGATGACTTGCCAGGGATCATTGCCTCCTTCGCGGTCAATGATCGCTAAACCCAATTAGGTAAGCCTAGTCGGTGACGAATGTCAATGAAAGCTTCCGATCAAAGGCTAGACCTGTAGCCCCCACTACGCGGGTGTAGACGGTTTGGAAGGTGGAAGCCTAGTCAGTTCCGAACAGATTTCGACGGCTCGCCATGAGACCACTGCTTTTCAGCATGACCGTCGAATCACCAACCCTGGACTTGTAGCCCTCACTGTGCGGGTATAGATAGTTTAGAAGATGGGAGCCCAATCAGTCCCGAACTGATTTCGACGGCTCACCATGGGACCACTGCTTTTCAGCATGGCCAACGAATCACTAACCCTGGACTTGTAGCCCTCATTGCGTGGGTGTAGATAGTCTAGAAGGTGGGAGCCTAGTCAGGCGTATGCCCCAGGACCACTGTTTTTCAGCGTGGCCACCGAAAACTCCCAAATTTGTAGTTTGATGCGCATAGGTGTAGATGATTTGGAAGGTGGGAGCTTAGTCAGTCCCGAACTGATCTCGACAACTTGCCACAGGACCACTGATTTTCAGTCTGGTCGCTGAACCCTTTTCACTAGAATCTATAGCCCCCAACGTGCGGGGCGGGTGTAGATGGTTCGAAAGGAGGGTGACTAGTCAGTCCTTAACTGATGTCGATGGGGGCTATTGTTCTTCAGTATAGTCGCCAAACCTTCACTCCCCGAATTTGTAGCCTACACTGTTCGGGCATAGATTGTTTGGAAAGTGGGAGCCCCAAGAAGCTTGCCACGCGACCACCACTCTCATTCGAAACAGTGGTCGCAAACATGAATCTAGCTGAGTCAGCGTCTTCACGCTCAAACGAAAAGACATTATAATATAAGAAAATGCCACTCATGCCAATATAAAAATCGTACGGTCAGTGCCCAGATCAAAGCTAGTTAGGATGCCAACCCAAGCTTACGGCGCCTGACTCGGCACGAACGCTCTGACACATATGCTCGGCCATCGCAACTTGCCCATAGCAGCAGCCACAACAAACCGATCAGACAAGTGAGGTAAGCCTCAAGCAGCTTACCTTGGGGACAAGACACAGCTCGAGCAATTCAACCTTCAGCTAAATTGTCTGTAACATGCCCACTATCGAACATGACTACACAACGATGATAATAAAAGGCAATAAATACCAACACAAATTAAAACTTTTTTTTATTTTACTTATTAAGGTTATATGTGTGGACTGTGCAATGTTTAACTCCCTTGAGTTTTCTAATTGACCCATATACCGAGCTTTAAACCAATAACTCCCAAACTAGATGACTTTAGGGCATTAGGTGTATAAACACCACTACGGGTTTACTAACTCGAGTTAAAAATACTACGAAGCTAAACTAATTTGTTTATACATTAACATTGTGCCAAGGTTACTCATCCAAGAGATGTACCAATTTATCTTGAGATATAAGCATGGATATTTGGTTTCAGCTTTTCATACCTCACACTGTGTTAGTGTGTATATGCTAAATTCAAAGTAAAACAAGTGAAATACTCATTAACCAAAAATAAGTAGTACAAATTCAGATTTCCTAGATATATGATCACGTGTTCACCATTTAAACTCGCTAATGAATTTTGAATCAAAACTAAAGCTAAACAACATTCTAAAAAAACAACTCAATCCATTATTGAGTTCAACATAACTATGCCAATACATCATTGCAAAAATTTATAATTTTTAAAATTACTGATTTTATAAATTTTTCATTTTGAAATAAATGAAAAACAACTTTTCCACATCCCCAACCTAAATCGGACATTGTCCTCAATGTTTGATCAATCCATTGTAATGAGGAGGGGAAGAGAAAAAAATAAAAATGATGTAACAACCTAGCAAAACATAATACGAAAATAATAAAAACTAAGCAATGAAGGGACTTAGCTGGATTTCTATAACTCGTGAGCGCCTTAGTATAAAAATCTCCTATGCTTTTTGGGTTACCTCCCAAGTAGTGCTAAGTTTATAGTATTCTACCAGACTGGATGACTCTCGTGCCATGTACTGAACGGAGTAAAGAGTCAAGTCTTCATCTCCAAGGTCAAAGCTCATCTTAATGTAGGGCTTCACTCTATGTCCATTCACCTTGAATGTTAAATTTTTCTCCTTGCTATGAACCTCACAGCTTCATAAGGAAAACATTAGTCACAACATAAGGATCATACTACCTAGACTTGAGCTTCCCCGAAAAAAGTTTCAATTTTGAATTATAGATCAACACTTTCTATCCCACTTAAAACTCTTTCCAGATAAGGTTATTATCATTATATGCCTTTGTTATGTCTTGTATACCTTGACATTATCACAAGCATCATGCCTCAATTCCTCTAACGTATTCAACTGCAGTTTCCTCTTGTCACCTGCCTGTTTCATATTTGGTGCCCTGACAATGAAGGGAACAAGAGTTGTATTAGTAGGTGCAAGAGTTTCAAAATAAGGTGCACACTTACTTGAATGAGACTTAAATTCCTCAAGAGAGTGTACGGCTTCAATGATGTCAATCGTCACATTGTTATCTTCATGCTCAGGATTCGACTTTGTGAAACTATGAGTGATGGAAGCCTCCAATGGATTAATTCTATGTACCTGAAAAACTTTCTCAACAACACTTTAAACAACATCAATATTGATACAATCATACTCATCATGGGGTGATTTTAATGCATCAAATACTTTAAATTCTATATTTTCACCATTTACTTTCATGCTTATAGTACTATTTTTAATACAAATTTTTGTATTAGCAGTATGCATAATGGGTCTTCTTAAAATAATAGGTAAAGATGATAGCATCGAAGGTTTTTCCATATCTATGACAATAAAATTCACAGGTAACGTAAACTGATTTACCTTAACCAAGACATCTTCTAAAATACCTCTAGGTCTTTTGATGCTTCTATCTGCCAATTGCAATGTAACTGAAGTTGGTTTGAGTTCCCCCAACTTCAATTTCTCATATATTAAATAGGGCAACAAATTGATACTTGCTCCTAAATCAAACAGATGACTTTCAAAGAATTTATTACCAATTCTGTGTGGAATAGTAAAACTATTTGTATGGAATCTTTTGAATTACATCAAGTAAAAGAATATTAATTTCTACTTTCCTTAAAGTTTCAAAAATATCACAAAATTGGTTATCTTTCTTTTACTTTACTAACATTTGAGGGAAGGGTGGCAATATCACCTTATACTTCTCGCTTACCTTGTTGGAGTTTGTGGCTTCTGTTGGATGTGCTTCCATTTTTTCTTCCTCATTCTTATTAGTTCCCACCTTATTGTCAATAACTTTACCACTCCTAAGGACTGTCACAACCTTAAGCTGTTTATGTCCTCTCGGGTTTGGTATGGTTTGTGGTGGAAACTCTAACTTTTTTTTCTCTCACTCAACTCCTTGACCAATTTTCCCTACTTGTGTCTCCAATCTCTGAATGGTTTGACTGGTTTAAGCATTGGTTTGTTGTTGTGTAGCAATCAACAGAAGTATGGCACATTTGAGTCCATCTTTCTTCTACACTGGATTTGGTTGTACCCCTTGTGGTGGAGGTCGAAAATCATTTTCCTGCAGAAAATTTTTCTGCTACCCCTATTGATCTATACTATTCTGATTTCCACTCCAAGCAAAATTGGGGTGATTTCTCCACCCTGAATTGTAAGTAATGGAATAGGGATTGTCTTTAGGTGGATAGTTGTTTTGTCCCACATAGTTTGCATGTTCCCGCTCTGTATAAGAAGACATAGGACAAGTCTCAGTAGTATGAATGAGAACATATAACACATACCTCGACTTGAGCAACTTGTTGAAGTAGGGAGATGTTTTGAGTTGACATTGCTTTCACGGGCATATCTAGCTTCCTCTCATTGCCGCCATCTGAGCTTGGATTTCAACATTATTGCTTACCTAATAAATACCCTTACCTTTCACTCCTGGCCTCCCTCTTGATGAGAATTGTTGAGAATTCTCATTTAGGGTCTCAAACAACTCAATAGCTTCCTCACCGTTCTTTTCCATAAGCACACCTCCACAAGCAGAATCAACAAGACTTTTATTAATATCATTTAAACCTTCGTAAAAAGCTTATACCTGATCATCTTGAAATAGATTGTGGTGTGGACATTTGAGAAGCTGCTAATTGAAATGTTCTCAGGCTTCAAAAAAAAGATCTTCATCTTTCTGTTGGAGTTTGAATTTCCCTTCTAAGTTGCCTTATCATTTGAGCTGGAACAAACTTCTTTAAAAATTTAGTTGTCAACTCCTCCCAATTATTATTGGAACCTGCAGCCAAAGAGTTTAACCACAACTTAACATTATCTTTTAAAGAAAAAAGAAAAACCTGATTCCTTCCGGATCTAAGCCCTGGATATTCGAAGTCTTACAAAGATTAAAGAAGTCCCTAATGGGTAGATATGGATTCTAAGGAGGTGTGCCCTTGTAATGTGACACCATGTTAAGCAAGTGAGGAGATAAACTGAAGTTGTGTTTCGTTGTTGCCTGGAATGCAATGCATGATGGTTGATTGAGATTTTGTGAAATAAAGGAGCTCTTCATTGGTTTCCGCAAAGTGGATTTTCTCCTTGATATGGTCCATTTCTTCCTCAAATTCACAGCTTGCCTTTTAAGTCGTCTAAAGGTTCGTTCAATCTCTAGATTATATACACTAATGTTTACGTCCTGGGACCTACGACCAAGCATAAACAAGATTAAATCCTGCAAGGACAACACGTACAAAGTAAAATGTTTCCGGATGAATAGATACTAAAGAAATCAAAGTGAAATTATTAAGCATAATTTTTTGGTATTTTTTAATAATACAAACAACTAAAATAAAGGAAAAATAATTAAACACAAGTTAGCGCAATCCCTGGCAACAACGCCAAAAACTTGTTGTACTTTAATTAACATAATAAATAAGTTTCTAAATGTACGTTTTAACTCGCAATTCACAAGATCAAACAAATAGTATAGATAGTAAGAATGGGATCATTCCCATGAGGATTTTAATATTTGTGTTTAAAACTTTCCTAACACTACTACTTCAATGAAATCTAATAATCAATTAAATGTGAAAAAGATAATTGTTAAACTAAATGTAAAATTAAATAAATTCAAATAATGAAAAAATAAGTTTGGGATTCAATATCCACTACTAGTCATCTTCCTTTGAACAACGACATGCACAATGATACAAATTAAATTTTAATGCTCAAATTTTGCCAACCTAAGGGTATGAGTGTCTACTCCTTAAGCTATATATTTTCTTAAACAACGAATTAGACGTGTGTATACTCTAACTCTTTGATTCTTAAGGTATTTAGCATGATATATACTAAGTTGCATCTCAAAAATGCATAAATCAATAGTCATCGACAAAAGCATAAAACTCAAAACATGGTGTCTATTCTAGTCATTATGTTCATTAATTCCAAAAACTGATCTTAAAAATCTTCATAAAAGTCATGCATATGGTGGTCGAGCATAAACAAAATTCATATGAATGGTGAAATAAAATCAGAAATTAATCAAATGAGCATTATAAAAATAGTGTAGATACCATAATACAAACAAAATTGGTTATTTAAATAAAGTATTGAAAAATAGAAAAAATAAGCAAATTGTGCTATGCGGTGTTGCAAGAGAATGTTGGGGTGCAAAGCAGGAAGGAAAGATTCAAACTTTCTTTTTCCCTCATTCCTTCTCATTCACACACAACAATTAGCAACCACGCACAGAAACAAAGAGGACTTATCATTCTCATATCTTCATAAAGCAGTAAGCAAAGAGAGGAAATCATAGCTCGCAGCACGGTATTTCCTCTGTTTCTTCATGCAGCAGATGGAAGAGAGATCAAGCAACAACTCCTCTATGTCTCTTCATGTAGCAACTGGAAGAGAAATCACGCAACAGCCACAACAACTGAGTTCTCCTTCACGCAGAGAGATTGTAACTAAACTACAACAACTTCTCTTATTTGTTCTCTCTTCAACCACAACCAAAGAGAGAGAATTTTCAGCCAAAGAGACAAAGTTCTTCACACAAAGAGAAGAGAGAAATTGTGGCCAATTATTCTTCTTTCAAAACCCTTTTTTTTTCCTTTTTAATTTTGTTCCCTTACCTAACAGGTTTTGACCTAAATTTTTTTTGTGAAATTGAGTTTCCATCTTTAACTAGGCTTATTTCTTTAACGACTCGACCTTGCACTGAAATTAGTTCTTTTTTCCTCCTTAGCATACCTATAAAGTGTCTGCCAAATACAAAAATACACGTCATGTAGCTAAGTAGAAAATTATTATAAAAAATACTTAAACATTAATTAACCAAATAATCTAACAATTACACTTATAAAAACGATGTTCAGAGTGCACTTTTATGCCCTCATCACTTTCATACCCACTATTAAGCATAAACCATAAAAATTTTAGGAAATCCTATTCATGGGAGAAATCCATTCTAGGGAGAAATCCATTCTATCTCTTTTAACCGGTATGCTAGAAATACTCCATACTTTAACAACGGGACACTGAAAAAAGGACATGCCTTGACGTTTCCTTTTCGATCTGTGTTGCAAAATGGGCATTCATTGCTCACTGCTACATGATGTTGCTTAATAACCTCTCCCATAAGGAGTAGTCCTTTGTATATTTTCCTTAAAAATAGTTGAAATCGGTTGGAATCTTGAGTTTTCAAACCTTGCAAAATCTTCTATCATCACCTTTAGATGAAGAAGCATTGGTCGAAACCACTGTCTCACTCCTGAATAATTTGTAAGCTGATTTGACAGTGGAAATTCCTTTGTTTTCATGCTTCCAAATGACCACATCATGCTCCTCCAAATGTCTAATGAGTGTGTCTAAAATGGCCATAACATATTGAGGCAAAAATAATTCAATAGTAGGCTTGTCCCATTTTTTTATGCCCTCATTCTTCTTGAATAATTAGGTCGCTCACAAAATCAAACAAAGATAAGGTGGTGGGAGGCACATAATCTCTCTGAGGGATGAACTCAAATAACCACAGGTTCTCCCATATGTTGAAATACTCCCCATTAGTAACCGTCCATAAGAAACCCTTTTTTTAGAGTATTTAAAGTCTTTCCCAAACTCCTTTAAAGGAAAGAGGATCCCAATTTAGTAAAACAGGCTTGGAAGAGACTGCAGTTTTTGATGTAAATAGACTTGAGGAGTGCTAGCCAAAGCTCATAGGGATGCTCTAAAATTTTAGCCATTATCTTAGAAAGCAAAACAAGATTTTCAGTTCTTGAAAACTTGATATTAACCCCACCCATTTTCTGGGAACATACACTAGATCCCGTTTTAAAAGAAATGGGGCTCTACTGTTTTTGGTACACTGCTACCAAAAATATATGTTTAACGAATCCAGCTTCTTAAGAATAGGGGTTGGGAGTAGGAAAGTTGCATAGGGTAAATGATAATGAAAGAAGACACGGTTAATCCAAGTTGTTTTACCAGCCTGAGATAAGAGTTTACATTTCCATCTAGCGAGATATTTGTTGACACTGTCAATCAAATAATTGAAATCTTTAGTTTTGTTTCTGGAGAGGAATAAAGGGAGACCAAAATATTTCTCTTTTTCGTTTACAAATCTCATACCCATAACCCTCAGGATTATGCGTTGGTGTCTATGATGGACGTTAGGGGTCAATAGGATAGATAGTTTGTCAGAGTTTATCAATTGACCAGACACGACACAATAGTCATTAAGAGTTATACATTTTTTTCACACTTTTCAAAATTATGAAAGTACCTTTAATGTTGTTACAATTTAAAATGGATTATGAATCATCGGATTTTAAATGGATCAGACACGAAACTAGGATTTTCTATTTGTACCATCGGTTTCGTTTTATTCGATTTATGATATAGAAAACCGAAAAATGAACTGATTAAGTCGGTTTAGTCATTTTTTTCGTTAATCCCCAGCTCAAAGCCTCGCTAAAGTATGCATGCCTCCGCGTGTCGTGTGTTGGGAACTTGGAAGTTTAAAGAAGCGACAAAGTATTTCTCCAAAGATTTCGAGTGGGAAAAACTCAGAGACGAAATAGAGTGTGATTCATCTCTTGGCTACCCTTTCCTCCCCTTCGAACCCTCCAATTTTCTTTCCTCTACCTCTTTCATCTACTCCCAATGATTCAGATGCGTGGAATAGCTTCCACAATCGTCATTCTACTGGCACATTCTTCAAGGTATCACTTTTATTCTCAATTATTTTTTATCGAAATTAAATGACTAAATGGCGTGTCTCTGGATTCCTTGATTTTGGGTAATCAAAATTAACAAAAAGATAAACATACAAAGAAATTGAATAATCAGAAATAAAATGAATCTTTGGCACATTGTCTTAAGATAGATTCGCCCCGCTAGGGTGCTTACAATTCTAATAGGCGTGTTGTCTCTAATATATGGCCATCAATCACATAGAAGTGCATTACATGTCTATGTGTCTGGCAAACTGAATTTGTGCTTGTAGTCTTAATCAAGGATTGTGATTTCGTGAAATTATACAAAACTTTCAGTTTTTTGAAATTATGAAAAGAAAAAGAGCGAAAGAAAAAAGTACATTTTTTGAAAAATTTCGAGGTCTTTTTTGTAAATTTTGGGTTTTTTTTTTTTGTAAATTCCATTTTTGGGTAAAAATACAAAAACCAGCTACTAAAAACTACATTTGTCGAGGATTTTTCATAAATTTCGAGTTTTTTTTTCTAATTATCATTTATTGATTTTATAAACCACCACATAATTTTTTAATTATCACTTCTTCTACTTATGTTGGTTTTTTAAACTACCCATTGATTTTTTAACTATAGGTATTTTGATTTCATTAATGTGTTTAATACATTTATTTACTTGCATATTATTTTTTTCATATATTTAATATATCCTCGAAACTCATTATATATTTCATGTATCCTCGAAATTTCTATATTTTTTCTTTACACACCGAAATATTTCTTAAAATCAGGAGACCGAAATTAACTCAAAAAATGAAATCACAATCCTTGGTCTTAATACACGCTCAAAACAATAGTAAAACATTTGAAATTCAATAAGATCTCTATAAAATATAAAACTCCATTGTCTACAAAACATCAGGATATGGGAGGATTTATACAAACCACAAAGAGACTCCAAAATCATTGTGACTCCCTATAATCAAATGGTAACCCCTCGCAACACAAGTGTCTCTCCATAGATTACAAGTGTCTTTTGGGAAAAAAAAAAATGCACCTTTCAAAACAAGAAAATCACCCACATGAGTGAAAATAACAAACTAATTAAAAAAGACAGAGACACACTTGAGAGTACAAATAGGAATGGTCTTACGTCGAGATAGATAGCTTATGGCTTCGAATCTTCCCTAGTGATACTAGCTAGTCAATGGACACGATGCCTTGAATTGTTGAGCATGTGTATATGAAGACAATAGTATTCACACAAGTCTTTTCCTGACACAATTTGGTTCATGCGGTTGTGTTCATTTGGGCTCTGAACGGATCTTGCATTCACGAAGTCCTTTAGAGAATTGAACCTTTAAAATTCTCATCGAAGCAGCCCATTTCACACTTCACATAGGTGACACCCATTAAGAGTATCGTGGTATGCTCCTTTTGTAGAACAAGATATGGGTTCATTAATAGTATAGCTTACCCTAATTATGCCGCAAGATGCACTATTACATTATAGGAGTGGGTAGGAGAGGTAATCTCCTTAGTGCGGCTAGTGAGTCATCCACAACTTTGTTGTCCCATTGAACCTGGACTATGGAAACGCAACAGCTAGGTTGGGTTCCATGATGACTCTTGATGGTAAGGCTTTAACCCAAATCCCATCGATGTGCAATCTAGTAACTCTAGAGCAGATCTGCAAATTTTCACGACTTACAAAGAAATTCTATCTGAGAGCCACTACATTCTGGTAATTTGCACTATCATATTCAGATTTCAATTTTATTTTGCAACTTGCCTTTATAACCATAGTATACACATTTATACATACTATCATCTCACCCCCCACATTTCATAATATGAAACTTACAGTTCATATAGAATAATATGTTTTTGAGAAATCTCAACTAAAAGATTATTGCACTTGGGATGAAATATAATCCCTGGATAGGATCAGTACCATTGTGACTTTACTGTGATGGGAAAAGTTTCAATATAACTCACTGAAATTTAAGTTCTGTAACAAACTAATAACAACATAGATCAACGAACTCGTGTAACAACACTATCGTTGATGTTTGTACAAATAATTTGGATGACAGTTACCTATCACATAATTCAATTCAATCCAATAGCAAATAAAGTAACCATTTTCCTATAGAAATTAAATAATCAGGTTCATGACCAAAATTACCGCCACTCCTTACATAAAACGGTACCCTTATTTTGCTGTTGCATTATGTCATGCTCCGCATAACAGTCGTTGCCAAACAAAGATACTCCGTGCAATTGTTATAGAGATGTTGCTTCAATGGGCTAGTGGATGTTATTAATGGTCACCTTATTCAAATTTGATCTTTTTTATTTTTTTCCACTAACTATTGCTCAAAGAAGATAACCTGAAACAAGGGGTTGTATAATCTTTTTTTTTTTTTTTTTTTTGGAAAGGGTTGTATAATCAGAATTGAAGAGACACCATCATAGTTGTTGCCTCATCAAAACATACCAACGCAAGAGACACAAGCCACTTCCTCCATGTGTCTTTATAGTACTTGGCCATCTGTATCTTGTTACCAAAAAATATTAATATACCCACATACCATTGGGTTATTGTTCTTCCTTGTTTACCAGAAAGTCCAATCAGTTTCTATCTAATACATCATCCTGAAGCAATGAGTACAACTCCTCCAATGGTTTAATCCGAAGAGGTAACACCATAACTAGGCATCTACTAATCAAGCCTAAACTCCAATTCTTCTCACTAAAACTACAACTCTTCTCACTAAAACTATACCAGATATGTCTAAAGATTGTTACAAAATATAGAAGGGAAATGGATTTAGTGGAATGGAAAATAACAAAAAGATAAACATACAAAGAAATTGAATAATCTGAAATAAAATGAATAAGAAAAGATAGACTTATCAGAATTTTGGTGATTGAGGCATGTGCTTTGGCACATTAATTGTCCTTGAGACAGATTCGCCTCTGCTACCGTGGGTATGATTCTAGTAGGCGTCTTGTCTCCAAGATACAATGATCAATCACATGGAAGTAGCATACTACAAGTCTGTGTTTGCTGAACCGAATTTGTACTTGTAGTGTACAAAACATTGGGAGAGGGAAGGGTTTATATAATTCGCAAAAAGACTCTCCAAAATCAAGGTGACTCCCCATAATCAAATGGTAACCCCTCACAATACAAGTACAAGTGTCTTTTGGGAACAAAATACACTTTTTTGGTGGCTGAAGACACTCCGATGCTTAAGTCAGCAACTCTGTTTGAAAAAAGAAGTAAATCTAGACAAAACTCAGTTGAAGTTGCAGACCTGTGTCGAATTTTCCATTTACCTTTTATAATAGTCGTAGTTAATACTCTGCGCGACTTAAGCATGTGAAGCGCAACAGAAGGAGCGTAACTCCTTCCACGACTCTTTTTGGTGCAACGTTCATCTTCTTTATGAGAAAACTCGTGTCGGGCTTGGATTCGGGCTCTGATTCATTCGGGCTTTGTTTATGTCTTTTCATTGATGGGCTTTTTCTGGGCCTTTGTGATTGACTTTATTCTACCTGGGTTTTATGAAATCGCCCAATAGACTGGGCGCTATATCTTCATGACGGATGCTCTATGCCACGTGTACATCCGTGATGATCGATCTATTTTGATGCATCATCAAATTACTTGATAAATTAATGATGTCACATTGTACCAGCTATGAATACACTTGCTCGAAGGACAAAGTTTGAATAAGGCAGCCAGTGAATCTACGACACACCAAAAGTGTGGTAGAGATTTGCTCGAATTTGTATCCTTAAAGGACAAACTTCGAACCAGTGTAGTTAAGGCGTCGAGGCGGTGGGGAGGCGGGCGAGCCTGAAAACGCCTCAGAGGCGAGGCAGACACTTCACTTCACTGAGGCGGTCTGTATCATTTAAAAAAAAAATTATTATAATAAATTGAAACATATTTAGATATGTAATATTCTTCATCATTTTGATAACTTGCATAAGCCAATATGTACAAAAAGTCATACAACTATTTAGAATTGAAATGGAAACATAATAAAGTTGCATAGCATAGAAAAAGATGCACTACATAAGTGTACACTTAACATGCCAACATTCACAAAATCACTAAAAAAGAAACAAACAAGAAAAACATCAAAGCATAATGTAAACTAGTTCACAAAGTTCTTTGTTTATTTATTTGTAGCTATATTAGTCAGCCCTTACCAAAACCTATTTGAAAGATAGTAACAAAAGTTTATGATATTAACAATATTTCCATATGTGGTTTTTTGGAGGTAGAAGCAAATGTGGGGTGAATTGGCGAAAAATGTGCTTTGAATGATGATCTAACTCTGTGTGTGAAAAGATCATATAAAAAAAGGGCGTATTTTCCATATCTTTCCCTCTGTGTGCAAGCCGAAGAGCTAATAAAATCTTCCTCACTTTTCTTTTGCCAGCTCTTTGTAATCATAGTTGCTGGATGAAACAAAATAAAATGTTTAAAAAAATATGTAAATTGATTAAATTTGGATCTAGCAATGTATATCTCCCAATTCCAAACTCTTGGTAAAATTCAAGTTTCAAACAACAATAGTGGGTTCAAACCCGTTAGCATAATTCTTTTTACCCAAACGCGTTAACACAATGTTAAAGGATTTCAAATTGTACCTACATGGTCAACTTGGGTTTGTTCTCTAATAATACAAAATTTCGATATCCCTGATAAGGATACATAGGGGTTATTATGGATTTAATAAAACAGAGGACCCTGTTTTTTTCATCTAATATGTCAATGCAATCATAAATCTTTCCATTTAACACAAAAGATGTACAAGTCAGAAATCTAAGGTTACCTTTCAAAGTTTAAGGTTCTACTCAAAGTACCATCAACAAGCATCCCAAAATTTTGAAAACAGAGTCTATTGTGTTTTGTGTTAAATGGAAAGATTTCTGATTTATACAAGATTTCTCATTTAACACAAAAGAAAAGAAAGGAAGAAATTTCCAGGGTGAATCTGTCTTGACTTGGAAGCATGAAATGGTAATTCATTTTGATCATAACAAAAATAGGGAAGAAGATTAGAAGATGCAGAAAACGCAACATGATGATCTGACTCTGTGAACAGAATACAGATCATAAAAAATAAAAATAAAACGCAACATGATTTGAAGATTAGAAGAAGAAGAAAGGAAGAAACATACCTTTATTTGTTGATTTGAAGGAAGCGAGTTGAAGTAAAAAGTTGAGTTGAAGCTTGAAGGAAAGAGTGAAAGCAGCCCCCATCTCTCGAGTCTTGAATCTCTTGATTACAAACCGTAAGTAACCCTTCCCCAAACCCTAAAAGGCTTTTGGGGCTTTTGAGCTTTTAAGTTTTTGGGTTTAATTGGGTTTTAAAGTTTAATTGTAACTTTTAGGCTTTTTAGGTTTAATTGGGTTTTAAAGTTTAATTGTAACTTTTGGGCTTTTTGGGTTTTAAAGTTTAATTGTAACTTAAAATGGACGAGGCGGCCCGAGGCGTTTGAGGCGTGAGGCGGACCGAGGCGGTCGCCTCAATTTGAGGCGCCCCTTTGCCAAACCGCCTCGAGGCACGCCTAGGCGTCCGCCTTAACAACAGTGCTTCGAACAAGGCAACTAATAAATATGTTGTACGCCAGAAGCATGGCAGACCTATATCTTCCAAAGATTCAACTCTCGAAAAATGAGAACTAGTAAAATTTCATGCCCTGATGCTATCGAAGAAGCACTTCTTGAAATTCCTGCAGAAGTTGTACATGTTTTAGAAAAAGTTGTACATAATGCTCCAGTAGCATTACATAACGCTCCTAAAGAGGTTATGGCTCTAGTAGTAGCATTACATGATGCTCCAGAAGAGGTCCTGCAACTCCAGAAGCAACATTACATGATGTTCTAGAAGAAGTCATGAAACTTTCTAAACATCATTAAATGACCCTCCAGAAGAAGTATTGTTTTAAAAGTCCAATTTCTCCATTACCCTAGAAGTGGTTATTCATATCCCTGAAGTTATTTAAAAGCCCCCGAAGAGGCTCAGGTACCTGATGATATTGAGACTCAATATATTAAGGAGAAATGTGGAATCAAATGAAATGTCATCAACGACATATTCACATATATGGTAGCTACCAAAACATCAAAGGGTGGTGATATAAATAATGTTATACAACCACGAAACATCTATGAATGTCGATAAATAAAATTATTTGCCAAATGGAAAGATTTTTTCTAAGCATAATTGAGTTCCCTTGATAAATATAGTGCCTTTAGACATATAGTGCAAATTAATACTAATGTGTATAAACCTTGTTGGTTTCAAATAAGTGTTTGTTAAAAAACAAAATGAGAAAAATGGAACTTTGAGATATAAGATAAGACTCATGGCATAGGGGTTCTTGCAGAAACCTGACATTTGATGATATATATTTTCGATTATGAATATGACAATATTTCCATTAATTCTTGTAATTTCTAAAAACTTGATATGCGACTTATAAATGTGGGAACTACTTATTTATATGGTAATTTAGATACAAATATTTATAAATTCTAGAAGGATTTACTTTGTTAGACACAAATATTTATTTAAAAATCCCTGAAGGATTTACTTTGCTTAAAGCAAAATCATGAAATAATTACTCAATACAACTAAGACATGTTTTATACGATTTGAACCATTCCAGAAGAATGTGGTATAATTGTCTTAGTAAATATTTGTGTAAGGAATGTTATGCAAATTTGACTGTGTTTATTAAGAAATTGTTTACTACTTTTGTCATACTAACAGTATATGAAAATAATATAACTCTTATTGGACCTAGAAAATATTGTTAATTATATAACGACAAAATTTTCAATTAAAGACCTTGGAATAACAACTTTTGTCTCGTCCTGTAGATTGAGTAAACTACTAGTAGAAATTGGTCTATTAATCAAGATTTATAAAACTTTTAACATGGACAAATCTAATCCATTTAGTATGTCCATGGTTGTCTGATCTTAGATCTAAAGAAAGACCTTATCAACCAAAAGAAGAAAATGAAACAATACTCGGTCCTGAATTACCATATCTGAATTTGATTTGTGCATTGTTATTTTTGACACCATGTGCAAAACCTGATATAATATATTTCTGTGCATTTACTAGCAAAATATAATTTTTCACAAACTTATAGTTATTTGCACACATATATCTTCGTGGGAACATTTATATGACTTTATTCCTGTGATTTATCTAACAATTCCCACCTAATTGGATATCCAGATTCAGGTTCTCTATTTGACCCTTATAAGGATAGCTCATAGATTTCATCAAAGGAGATCGAACGAAACACATTTAGTAAAAATTTTCTATCCACATGAGTTTCAGAAGAACCATCTGATTGAAGTCGAACAACTTCAGTATATATAGTGATAACTTTATAGACTTCATCATCAAATTGATTTATGAGATTGACACGCGCTGACTTAATTATCACAATAATTCAAGTTCTACTATCATGAGGGCGGTCATTATTGGGGGTATCCAAAATTATACACCCCCCCCCCGGTGTGCATCAAGAAGTATGCTTCGAAATCATATAGAAGTGTGTTGTATTTGATTTATGTGCGTTGTACTATTTTTCCTTC
Organism: Berberis vulgaris; assembly: GCA_963556465.1. NCBI lineage: Eukaryota > Viridiplantae > Streptophyta > Magnoliopsida > Ranunculales > Berberidaceae > Berberis > Berberis vulgaris. The sequence goes on from OY747136.1 coordinate 49,159,613, forward strand.
GTCAATGTTTTTCCCGTTGGAATTTTCTGTCAAGGTTTTAACAAGGCAACATTATGCACATAGAGCATCCTGAAGTATGCAAAAATGGTGGTTGTATTTTTTTTTTCCTTCGATATGGTTTTATCCCACTAGGTTTTTCTTTCAAGGTTTTAACAAGGCAGTATCATACGCACCCACCATTTTCTTGAAGAATGTTGTACTCTTTTTCTTTTTGTCCAAGTTTTATCTCATTGGATTTTACTGGTCAGGTTTTAATGAGGAAAAAATTGTAGTAATACAACATGTATTGCACAAGGATATATTCATATACTCCAGAAGAGATGTGAGATTGAATATCATTTTTCGAAATCGTTGCAGGGTAATCGAATATGATGGTTTTAAATCTCCTCCCTTTATCATGTTTATCAAGGAGAATGTTTTGTCATGAGGAGGCCTAATTGTTGCAGCAGTCTATCGACAACATGCGATAAACATCCAAGGGCCAGTGTTATGAAATTGTGTGGATGTTGAGGAGGCATATATAGTGTTATGAGGTGGTACTAGGTGTCATGAGCTGCAGTGCTTCAGTAGTCTTATCCAGCTAAGGAGTTCAACGGGGAAGCTTTTATTTATTCTTTAACAATGAGTTCGATGGAGTTGTTTTGAAGTTTTTCAAATTCAAGTTTCAAACTCTTCTAGCTTGATGAACAACTAGTTAAGAGCAACTATGGCTTTTGTAAGAATGACTGTATCTACCCTTACTGTTCTTTCTATCGTTTTCTTTCAATCCCTTGTACAGAACAATTACAGTCATCTCACGCTCAAACCATTTTAAGAATCAAGCAACTTTTGAAGTTTCCAATTGTGTTGAGCAGCTGGAAACCACCGACTTTTACAACACCCAGAAGGTTAGAAGTGTGAAACAAGCCCATTTTGTTTGGAAATAATGAAGTTTCTTGGAATATTATTTAATTGCCAATGAAAAGAAAATTATTATAATGCAAAACCATTACCTTATGCTATCTAATGCTTGCAAAAATATATCCACGTGAAACAAGTGTAAAACAAAGTTTCAACTCATTAGAAAATGGTTTAATGCATATTTTAGCATTTGTTTCGGAAGATCAACTTTGTTTCTCCAGTCGTGTATGTACTTATGCACTGCAACTCTATTATATAGTTTTAGTCAATATAGATAAAAGTCTTGCATTTTAACACGGATTGTTAGTGTCCAAGTTGAGAAATATATAATTAGGTTATTTAATTATTTCAATGATTTGCCTGCATAAATAAAATATGTTATTCTAAATAAGTACACAACTAGAGTTTAGACATAATAAGAAAATGTGAAAATATATACAAATTATGAGTAACTAGTGTCGGCCCTAAAAAGACAAGATATATAAATACATTTTCTTCTTAATTTTATGTCCATTTAATCCTTTGTTACATTAGACTATTAGTAGACTTCTGAATGGAGTTAATATTAAATGTTTTACTTAATATTGTGTCTTGCTTGTATCGTAAACACTATGAAGCAATTGTCTAACACTCCTACTTTTCCAATGACAATAAATATTTATGTTCATAAAATTCAATTGAAATTTTTATTTTTAAAATCTTCTTTCGTTTGACAATCGTATTTTTTGAAATGCAGTTAACTTTCTTACCTTCCAAATCTCGGGACGAGATTTCATTTAACGTGTGTATAATGTAACACCCCTAAATTTCATAAAACTAAATTATTTTATTTTAAATTAAATAAAATAGAGTTACATTTAATTGAGTTTAAATTTCAAAAATTTAGTATTTTATTTTGTTAAGTTAAAGGGTGGACGCCCTCAAAATTTTAGTGGGGGCAAATAGCCACCATAATATAAAAGAAAACCCTTTATTTCTTCTTCTCTTGTGCAACAGGAAGAGCAAGCTTTGCTCTTCCTCTCATCCTCCTTCGGTGGCGACGACGACCTGCGTCCAGTCATTGCCACGAGTTTCACGCCCTAAACTCCCTTCTTATTCTTGTTTTCTATTTCCTTTATATTACCTTCCCACCCCGTTTGATTTTAGCACCAAAAACATGAGTTGTGCGTGATTTTGATCTTCAATGGAGGGAGGTACGATCGGTTTTATGATAAAGAGATTAGGGAGCAGCGGTCGGTGTGGTGAGGGTTATTGCGTGGATCGGTTGCGCAATCCTTTGCTATTTCGTCCAGTGGGTTTTCTTCATTTTCCTTTTTAGATTTTTGTATGAAGTTGAGAATGTTGAGTTGGATGATTAGATCGAAAATTGTGAGATTTGTTTCCTGCTTAATTGTTTGTGTGAGATCATCATTACATGCCCATTGGATTGTTTTTTTTTTTTTTTTTTGGTGATTTGTGTTGAATATGTTGAGATCTTGAATGGGTGTGGATTTGAGTATATGGATTTGTGGAAAGTTTGGATCTTGAAGAGATTTGAGTTAGAAAGATTGGATTTTTATAGGGTTTGATTGGTTAGATCATTTGTTTTAGTTTCATATTTGAATGATCATCGTGAAGTCTGAATCTGTAATGATATGAATAAACAGCTGGCCACAATTTCAGATTTCAACAGAATTCATTGGTTCAATTGATGGTACAACATGAAATGAAAGTGAGAGCAAGTGATAAAGACCATTTCAGTGTGTAGAAAATCCAATTCGTTGCCCCTTTCTCAAGAGTTTCATAAAAATCTGTCAACATTCATTGTAATGGGTACTAGGTTATTTTTTTTTTTACTAATTCTTAACCCAAAGCTTCTGAACGTAACTATAATGTGTATGTTAGTTGCATATTTGAGTTGCTAAATATTTGGGAACCAATTTTGCAATCTGTAGACAGATTCTTGTAGAGTCATTACATGACTGATTCAATGCCCATATTGATGAATCAGTGAGTGTTCTTCAATCTCTATCCATTTGTATATATATTCTTATGGGTTTTTATCTATTGATCTGTTTCTTGCATTTGTTTGGTGTCGTTTAGAAGTTAGTTGATAAATTTGTGAATTTGAATTAGCTTTTGTTTGGTAAAATGATTCCTTCCTGATGAGAAATTAGTGAAATTCTATAGTTTTAATTATTCGACTAAAGTGAACACTTTACGTAATTTTCAATATCTGCAGACAATGGGATCAGTGTGGGCTGATTTGATCAATTGAGAGAGAGAATCATGTGTAGTTCAGTGTTAAGATTGTCAGGGCTGTCTCTGGGGTAACTTACAAGGTCTAGTGAGTGCAATGTAAATATCAAAGGCCGCCATGATGTGGTTGGGACCAGTACGAGTGGATGAATCATGATTGCACCCCCTTAATGAAGAGATAGGTTGCTTTTTAGCAGTGCATCCAGTGGGTGGTGCCATGAAGGTGATGTACTTAGAGAACTAATCTACTACCATCAAGTCCGCCACTACATTTTCCACTTTAAGAACCCAAAAGGGGATATAAGAGCATGGAATCAATCACTTACTGCTTCAGAGTCTTTAGAGTACATAAATTGCCTCCATTTCATGAGACCCAGTTCGTTATGTTACTGGATCTTTACCATCCTCCTATTTTAGCATACGGAGTAGGGAGTTTTATAATCTGGAGAATATTGTAAAGAAGACTATCACAGCTCCTACTTTTCTGCTTTGTCACTTTTCTTTGAGTAAAACTGCTTCTTTTGCTATTGGTTTTTACGAAAGGAATATCGTCATGGTAGTCCCTTTTTGTTGCCGAGGAGATCAATGGATATTTATGGTTGAGTGTTTGATGAAGCATTTGAGTTAATACTGAATTTTTGTTATGAATATGTGCTGAATCGATAACAAAGTGGTCACTGGGAAGAGGTTGTGGAATTGCTTCATGAGATGTTGGAGTATGACATTCAACTCCATGTAATCACCCTAATTACTGTCTTGACTGCTTGTGGAAGATTAAGGGAGTGATGAGATTGGGGATTAAACCAACCGTTGTTACTTTCATCAATGTGTTTCCAGCCATTGCAGCAATTGCGGATTGGAACAATTGTAATGTTTTTTACTGGTTGCTTCTCAAGATGGGTAATGCTTGTTGTAATGATTTCTATGCTGTGAGTTCGGCCATCTTCTTGTGTTCGGAGCTGGGTGACGTAAGTTCTGCTAGGAAAGTTTTCGATTAGTGTGTGAATAAAGACATTGAAATTTGGAATACTATGATTAGTGGGTATGTTCAGAATGAGTGTTTTAGTGAAGTTATTGAACTTTTCTCCAAGTTCTCGTGTCAGACATGATTGTTCCTAATAGCATAACTTTTGTTGCTGTTCTAACAGCAGTTTCACAGTTACAACTACTTGATTTTGGACAACTAGTTCATACTTATGTTATTAAGAATTCAATGAAGTCTCTTGTCATTATATCAAATGTTCTAATTTCCATGTATTCAAGGTGCAATTTTGTTGAGATGGCATTCAGAGTATTCGATGAGATGAAGGAAAGATACATTGTTTCTTGGAATATCATGGTTTATGCTTTTATGCAAATTTGGGTTCGGGTTATCGTGTACAATGCGACTTGTGCTTTGTGTTTTCACATGGTGTTTTTAATTTTGGGATCTTAATTGTTTCGATGTAAAACTAGTCAAAGGAGTAAAGTAAGTTTTGTTACAGAGAGGTTATGTGCGGGTGTTTGTAACGCAAACTGATTTGCATGTGTTTGCAAAGTTTGTGCATACGGGTTTGGATGTGTTCGATCGAGTATGTTTTTGGGATGATTTTGCATTTATTTAGAAACATTATCTACTATACCTAAATTTATGAGTCTCACACTCTATAAATTAGTTCGTTCTAAGTAATCGTTTGCGAATGAAACTCTTTATTAATTCTGTTTGAGAAACTAATTTGTCAGGATTTATATTTTGATGAGATAGATTTGGATAATTGTATTATATGCTAATTGACTTTTTAACGAGTCTAAATTCCTCATATCGAATGGGCTTTGATTCCCCGTTTTGTTACAGAAAGTTTATATATGAAAATGTAGGTTGCCCCAAAACAATGGGAGGATATCCTGATGAGATTGTGTATGATTTGACAATGAGACAAATTCTATGCTTCCTCTAAAGGATGGGTGGATTTACTTATGAATGACAAAATGTCATTGTGAAGGAAATTCGAAATATAAAAAATAAATGATATTAATAAACTTTTACTCCTGAAAATTTAAACACCTGGAATTGTATCACTTAGAACTACCACACCTCTTTTTGTTTATTATTTCCCATTTCTTACTAGAGAAACAAAATAACCTGCGGATTGTCTTGCGGAGGTGGGGCGCCTATTTTTAATAGAGAAACTAAAATAACATTCGGGTTAGTCTTGCGGAAATGAGGTGGATTTTTATGCCTAAGATAGGCTTTGATATTTATCCGTAAAAATTGTGACGTGACTATATGCGCATTGATAGCCCAAGAGTGACTTTTGTTACTCATATAGTTAGGAATATTCGGTGATGCATGCCTGTATGTGATGTGTCCCTACTTGGGCATGGATGACGGAGAAGTCCTCCTTTGTATGAGAGAGGCATACGAGCATGTATGTTCGGCACGGAGGTGGTGCGAATGTGGTATCGTCTAAGTGATCAATCCATTAAAAATGAATCAAATTCAAATAAAAATGAATAATAACCGTAAGTCAAATATTGTACGAAGACCACTATTCAATTAATAAATTACGTTTACACTCTTTCTAACCCTTTTCGTGCAGGATGGCAAGTCCACTAATATTTCTGCAGGTCAGACTTGCCATAATCAACTTCTACAGTTTAAGTACAAGTAAATGCATATTTACTAATTTGGGATGATGACATGGTTAAGTTGGGATGATGACTAATTTGGGATGATGACATGGTTAATTTGGGATGATGACTAATTTGGGATGATGACATAGTGGGGCTAGCAACGTCAGTTTTTCCTGGTTAGAGTTTTTATTTGTTTAAGTAATTAAATCATGTTTAAGTTGTTGTTGCTGCTAAATGTTTCTTTTGTATTCGAATTTCAAGTCTCGAGTTTTGGGGAAACGGATAATCCTACGTGGATTTTGGGATTTTTGTTTTCCTCGAAAATCGGGGCGTGACAAATTGGCTTTCAGTAGAGGGGCAATAAAGAATGTCACGCCCCGATTTTCGAGAAAAACAAAAATCCTAAAATCCACGTAGGATTATCCGTTTTCCCAAAACTCGGGACGTGAAATTTAATAACAACAGAAACATTTAGCAGCAATGACCAAAAATATAGTTTAGAAAATAGGAACAAACTAAAATTTATAACAAAACTCTAACCAGGAAAAACTGACGTCGCGAGCCCCACTAGCGAAACTCCCGTAACGCTGCTCAAAAGTCTCTAAACCTGAAAGGCTAATTGGCTACATTCCCAAAGGAATGTACCCAAGAAGCAAAAGCTCACTTGGGTCAGCAATAAAGCAAGAAATCTTCAACGATAATTGAGAAAATAGGCTAATTGATAAATCTTCATCCCAAAATCAATAAAATCGCACGTGATAAACATCAAGCTAAACACAACCAATACACAAACACACCAACAAGTAGTTCCTCAACGAGGCAAAAGTGTAATGCAAGAAACACAGTTCCAAGAATTTAGTTCCTCATCGAGGCCATCATATCATCATCCCAACTAAGTAAAAATGCATTTATTTATACTTACCCTATAGGAGTCAACTATGGCAAGTCTGACCTGCAGAAATGTTAGTGGACTTGCCATCCTGCATGAAAAGGGGTTAGAAACAATATAAACGTAATCTATTCATTTTTATTTAAATTTGTTTCATCTTTTAATGGATTGATCACTTAGACGATACCACATTCGCACCACCTCTGTGCCGAACATACATGCCCGTATGCCTCTCTCATATAAAGGAGGATTACTCCGTCATCCATGCCCAAGTGGGGACATCACATACATGCATGCATCGCGGATACTCCTAACTATATGAGTACCAAAAGACACTCTTGGGCTATCAATGCGCATAAACCCACGTCACATTTTTGACGGATAAATATCAAAACCTATTTTAGGCATACAATTTCACCTCATTACCGCAAGACTAACCCGAGGGTTATTTTAGTTTCTCTAGTAGGAAATAGGTGCCCTAACTCCGCAAGACGACCCGCTGGTCATTTAGTTTCTCTAGTAAGAGAAGAGAAATAATAAACAAAAGAGGTGTGGTAGTTCTAAGTGATACAATTCCAGGTGATTACATTTTCAGAAATCAAGGTTTATCCATATCATTTATTTTTTATATTTCGAATGTCCTTCACAACGACATTGTTTCATTCATAAGTAAATCCACCTATTCTTTCGGGGAAACATAGCATATTCATAAATCATGTTTTATAATAACACGGTGATCAAGTGACATTTTGTCATTCACAATGAAATCCACCCCTTCCTTTGGGAGAATATAACCATTTCAAGATGCATGCATACAGAGGAACACCATTAATCTTAAATGGTCCTACATCAACAGAATCAACGAGACATCAAAACAAACAAACCATAGTGCAAAATCAAACACTACTACACATAGTACTCTCCATATGAATGTGATTTTAGGGATAACACATCCATCCTAGTTTGGCAGAAAGTATCTCAAATATTGAATCCAACAAAGCCACTACATGCAATCTCCGAAAAAAACAATTTCAACACATAAACATGAAAGTGCATGACAATCATGGGTGAACACTAACTTACACCAAAGCAACCATCCAAATCCCAGTACGGCACACATAACTTAAGTTGTTTGAAAACATCCACAAATTCCTAGTTAACACCAAATAACTCCTTTGAGCATTTCCATACAATAAAGAGATATGGGATTTCCAATACCATTCACCAAAATTGCATGTTTTCCATTTACAAACTAAGGTCCCCACTATTACAAATCCACATGCACTTACGTGCATAATGCAACTAACACATTGGTTTAGAAAACATTATACAAACTACTCCCAATAGCCTTAATTACATATTAGCGGCATCCACCATAAAACTGCATATATTAATCAACCAACCCAAAAGCTACATCCCCTTGAACACACCATAAGTTTCTCACAACAATATTATTACACTGATTCCAACTATTTCCTTCATGGGTTTTGCACATTTAGTGATTTAGAGAAACCCCATTTCAAAACCCAAACCAAAAACTGCAAAAATCAGAACAAATAAGCAAAACCCACTTCAAATACAAAGTAAATAGAGAGAGCGGTAGAAAATCCCACATGCAAGGTTAGATCTACTCACCTCGAAATCGCTGAAACTTTGCTCCTAACTCTCCCATCTTCAAACCAGCCTTGATCTAGCAAATAACTTAAGAAAGCCTTCGAAAATTCCCTCAACTCTACACCGAAATCAAAAGGGATAGGTAGGGACCAGCTGAATCAAATTCTTCACCTCAACTACTCAATTGGGTGAGAATAAAAACGAAGAATAAAACTCTGGAAACATCCTTAATTCAACTCAAATAGAAGAGAAAGGGAAAAGAAAAGAAGTGTGAAGGCCCCAAATTCTTCCTAAACCAACTCTTTTGAAAAATCAGTGAGACCATGTTCAAATCTCATTCAATTTCATCATGTTCTCATCACAAATTCGACATGCACAGCTGCAACATATTCTCCTCTTTAACTAACTCAAATGGATGAAAACGAAATACAGAGAAGAAGTTTGGAAACCCCCAACTCGTACTAAACCAAATCCAACGAAAAAAAATCGTCGAAAACCAACAACTAACTCCCTTTGTTTTCAATCAAACCCTTACACAATTATGGCTCTAGTTTCTCTTGTCCACTCAATATTAGGGTTCCACAAACAGAGTTTCAATCATCAATGAGGTTTCACAAAAAGCTTCAATAATCAAAGGGGTTTCAAAAAAAAAAAAGAGTTCCGTCATCAAAGTGGTTGCAAATTACTACCCAAACACAAACTAAAATGAAGCAAAAGAACTCAAACAAACGTCATAAATAAACAAAACAGAGAAATGGGGTCATCATCACTCAACATTCTCAATTCATACAAAAACCTAAAAAGGAAAATGAAGAAAAACTCACAGGTCAGTAGCACACAGCCTCGACACACCAGACATCTTTCTCTCATCGCAGCAATCATCTCGCCAGACCACCACCACATCGCCAGCAACATAGCCATCTCGCTCTTCTTTCCTCTCCATCTCTTGAGACAAAGAGAGCATCCACTATCGCCACATAGTTCTCACAATCTCCCTCTCACAAACCCCTCTCACTGTCAGCTGCCATCGAAGAAAGAAAAAGAGGAAGAACAACTCTTCATGTTGCACAAGAGAAGAAAGAAGGAAGGGTTTTCCTTTATATAGTGTGGGTGGCTATTCGCCCCCACTAAAATTCTGAGAGCACCCGCCCTTTAACTTCACAAAATTAAAACCCTAGAATTTTGAAATTTCAATCCAAGTAAAAGTAACTCTATTTATTTTATTCAAATAAAATAAATTAGTGTTATGAAATTTAAGGGTGTTACAAAGAAGTTTGGAAAATATTGGAAAATGAAAGAAAGTGATGAGCAATTAAAATTTCTAGGTCAAACACATTTTCATTTAAAATAAAAAAAATAAAAAAATGACCGAGCTTGTTAAGAAACTTAATTACCAAATCTTTACTGAAAAATCTATGTTTTAAGAGATTCAAGCCTCACCAGTTTTAAACATAGGAAGCGACTACTTCACACCACCATATATACTGTCTCACACCATCATGTACTTTTTTTTTCCTACTAACCCACACAACCCAAAAAACTGGTTTTGAAAAAATAGTAACATAACACAATGGTAACTTTCGACCAATTTAAATCCACAATTGAGACAGATTCTCAAGCTCATCAAAACACAAAAAGTGTAGTACTCTGAGTTATCTAATAAATATAATTTGAATCACTTGAGGAAATTAGCAAGTTATTGACATTTTACTAAAGTAGCGCAAATCTGTCTCGCAATAAAAATGGAGTAGTGTCCCCGACTTTCAGCCAACTTATATGCTCGACTGAGACCGATTCCTAAACTCATCAAAACACGAAAATTGTAGTACTCTGAGTTATCTAATAAACAATTTGAATAACTTGAAAATGTTTTGAAATAAGAAAGTTTTGGTAATTTTACTAAAGTCGCGCAAATCGGTCTGTAGCAACGAAAACGAGATATTATCCCTGACTTCCGGACAACTTATATGCTCGATCGAGACCGATTCTCAGGCTCATACACAAAGATTCTAGTACTCTGAGTTATCTAATAAACACAATTTGAATAACTTGAAAATGTTTTGAAATGATAAAATTATGGTCATTTTACTAAAGTCACGCAAATTTGTTCGAAAAATAAGTTTTTTTTCACCCATTCGCATTAAGCAATGCAAGGATTGGGCGAAATCATCGCCCAGACCTATGCGAGGAGGGGGTGAAACTTTGCACAGACCTATGCGAAGTTTCGCCCAATCCTCGTATAGGTCAGGGTGAATTATTCAAAACCGAAGTGATCGGTTCGATTTTCGGTTTCTATGTGATTTTAACCAACTAAACCGAATCGATCGAATATATATAATAAATAATATATTTTTTATATATAAATAATATAATATGTTTAAAATAGTCGGTCGGTTCGGTTTTGGTTCGATTTTAGTCGATTCGGTTCGGTTACGGTTTGCATAAATTAGAATCGGTTCGATTTCGGTTTGAAAATTTTAAAATCGACCTAGGTCGGTTCGGTTCACGATTTAGATGAAAAACCGACCCATCGATTCAATTTTCAGCCCTAGTTGATAACAGTAAGCATATTGGCTTGCAACGATTAGAGAATGTAAACCGGGATGGGTTAGGGTTAGGGTTACTAAGTTAGAATTTACGATTTAGATACACCATAGTAGGTAGTGGCAGGCGAGTGGTGAAATCCCGGTGCAATCCTGTCCTACTGATAGAAGATAGTCTGACATTATGATGATAGTATGGCATTGGAATGCCGGTTTAACACTAGTATTCCTCACGATGCTGGTGGTGGGATGAGTGATGGATGAGTGATGGATAGTAAGTACCCTACCACGGTACAGAGTACACAGAGCTTGGTTCGATTCCCGGATTGTGCAGGCAGATCCCCCCTTTGTTTTTTAATAATTATTTTATTCTCTCCTTTTGGTAAAGGACAGAATAATTGTCTCCCCTCCCCCGCATTTGATGGAAAGGATTTGTAGGGCAGAGCGAGAGAGCTAGTTTGGGTCCACGTGTAGCGTTTTTTTTTTAGAAGGAGACATGGTGAGTGGTCAACAACAACCAAACATTCATCTTCTGCCTACTCTCCATTCCATTCTATCCTTGGAGTTTTTAGGTCCCACTAACCTATCCCATCCTTTTGGCTGCTCCCTAATTTTGTCCTTTCTTCCCCTTTAGGGTTCTTCCCATCTATTTTGGTGTTTGGAGTTTGGAGTTGGGTTCGTCTACACTATGGTGGACATTTTTTACACAAAATGAATTTCATATAGATAGACTAGGATTTTTCATTTTATAAAGGATATCAATTTTTCAATCTTATAACGAGCCTCTAGGAAAATGTGTTGTGGTTTGCACATTTTTTACATATATGTTTTCATTCATCTGCTATTTATGTTTTTGCGCGTTGTGACTACCACCAACTAGTTTTTAGAGAAAAAATCTAAAAGAGGGAAATGTGAGGAGGTCTAAAAATTGATTTAATTGGTCGAAGTTTTGGGAGCTCTTAAAAATATAAAGGAAGAACAAAAAACCCTATATGACAACCCTAAGGGTAATGTGTTGCTTGCTAAATTTTGCAAAATTTCGACCAATATTGATCGACTCAAAAGAAAATTAAGATGATACAAAGGGACTTATCAACTTTTTGCTTTTTTAACACACTATAAGGAAGGGTCAAAGCAATTGGGATGAGAGGTCAGTCAGACCTTGACCAATCTAATGATCACACAAAATTTAAAAGGTGATTCATAACACAAGAACAACTAAAACTGCCAATGGGATACCTGCTCAGCGATTGACCTGTGGCAGATGGAATTACAGGTCAAGGCCACCATGACATCCCATCAAGGTCGACTCTCGATGATGTCCACTAGTACCAATTGTAAACATCATGATAACTATTTAGAAAGGGAGGGTTATTTAGCATTTAAGTCCTACAGTTTGTATCAATTTTGAGTTTGGGTCTTAATTTCGTCTAACTTTGAGTATGGGTTCCAAGACCACGTTGACCAGATTTACAATGAAGAAATTAACTGTCATCTATAATGGGCAATTTGCTCCAAAAGTTGCTCTCAGTTACAAAAATAACCAATCCATCGTTGCATGAAAAATTTTCCTTCTCCTTCTGTTGTGCTCGTTCATGACAAAGGAACTACATTTAAATATATCATCTCCAAGCTTTGGTTGCTAGCACAACATAATCATGTGTTCATATCCACCAAGTTTTTTTAAGAGTTCTTTCATGAAAAGTAAACAACAATGAAATGTTTGGGTATTTCAGCTCTTTATCCAGGCTTTAATTAGTTTAGTTCAGTTCTTCCATAAGTGAATTAATTACTAATTGATGAACTTGAATAATTTGTGTTCTTTTTTGCTTTTATTTATTTATTTATTTATTTTTATCTCTTTTAAGATTCATGAACTTGATAAACTTGGCACTTGGTTTAACTAATCCTTCTGTTCGCTGTAAAGCTCCTATCGCTACAGACCTTCAGAAGGTGAAAGCTGATTGGAAAAATTAGGTTAAATTGCATTTCCTAGCGTCAAATGATGACATGTATTCCACGAAAACAACGAGGTCTTATTAAAGTTGAGCATCAACAAGGAGTAGATAGAAAAGATAGAAATGTTCTTAGTTTTCTCTGGGTGATGCATGATTAAACACTATTAAAATATATCTTAACCAATAATTTACGATTATAATAGAGTTTATTTAGTGGTCCTCATTTCATTAATTTGGGTTACAGTAGATTCCCTTTCAAGTTATACTAATTAATTCACTTCTTGGACTCTTCATGACAGATAAAGGGGTTGAAATATTGGTGAAGTTACACATGGAAAGGCTAACAGTTCAAAAGAAGGAATCAAGTTGATGAGTCTTGTAGAGGATTATTATAGTTAAGTAAGACGCAATAATTGAATCGAACGGGTCCATGAATATCGTGGCTTTAGCATTGGAATGTTGTATGCAAGTTGCTCTCGAGCGCTTAATTATATATTAGCATTTATTAACGATGCCACGTGAATCCATGTGAAAGGGGTCCTCAATGTTTTAAAGCTTCTAAGATCCCTTGAGTGTTAAAAAAAAATGTGCAATCCCGATCAGTGACTTGATGATAGTATTCGGTGAAGATAGTCCAAAGTTGTTCTTATCTTTTCCTTTTGTTATCTATATTAAGTTTTACTTCGTTAGGTTCAAGCAATAGACATCAATGGATTAGGCCTTGATTTCGATCAATAATATTATACACCTAAACTAGCCAATTAATCTCTTCCTTCAACTGTAAAGGTTTTGTAGAAAACCTACACTTTTTTGGAAGGTAAACTTCAATTTCGAATATATTCATGAACTATTTACATATGAGGTGACATTTTCAATTCAAAAGTTTTAGCAACTTTTCTGTCTATTGATTGTCACTAAGCCTGAATCCCACTTTTCCTGAACAATTGCCTGATTGACCAACATATAGTCCTAACTCCATTAGCTCCTAAAGGTATAATAATCAACACAAGTTGAATATTAATTTAGTGCCTATACACTTTGTAGGTTTGACTCGATCCATTTTTAAGCCAGTGGTCTGCAATAACGCAATCCTTATTGATGTTTGGTCAGAAACTTATATAATAATTCAATTTCGTGTTGTATAATGATATCAAAAGCATAACATATATGCTACCTATTAGTTAATTGGATCAGGAATTAACTGGTTCAATTAGTATAAACCAAGTTATCTGGCTTCTCACTGTAAATCTGGTGCTTATACTACAGGAGATTCGTGTAAAGAAATATTAAAGCATTCCGTTGGCACGATGGTTTCAGTTTGAAGGAAGACCCAATCTCGGTGCCCCTATGGGTAGAGTTACCTAACTTACCTTTGCATTTATTTCATCCCCCTATTTTGAAAGCTATTGTGAATTCTTTTTGGTGGTTTTTTGCGGATGGATGATCATACTCGCTACCTCACGCGGTCGGGCTTTGCCCGTGTATGTGTGGAGATGTCATTAGCGGAGACATTACCAAATAGAGTTTGGATTGACAGGGCCAATAACAGGGGTTTCTGGCAGAAGATAGAATATCCAGGTTTCAAATACTGCGAATTTTTGTTCTTTGATAGGCCATCAAGAGGAATTTTGTAGGAAAAAGCTTGGTATTAAGGGCAGTGGGGGAGGTCCTGATTCCGGTAAAGTGGAGAAGGCGGTCAAGCCGCAGGTTGAAACCAAAACTATAAAGCAACAATATGTACCCGTTCTCAATAAAGCTAAAATGCTAAATCCAGCGGTCGGCCCGAGTGGAGCAAAAAATAGCCAAGGGGAGGAGATGGATGAGGACATTGGGGAGAAGGGGCCGGTGGCCAAGGATCCGGTAAAGGTAGTGTTGTCAAACAAATTTGAGTCGCTTACTGAAAACATTGATGCAGATGAGAGTGAGAACATGGTTCATGTTAGTGCTGAGCAAGTTACAGAAACTACGGAAGAATGCCTCCTAGAGGCGGGGTATACAACTTCGGAGATTGCAAATACTATTGGAATTCAAGAACAGCCGACACAGCCAACAGATGACATAATCTCAGGAGCCAAGAGTGGTCTTTCCGATGACATGACAAATGAAAATATCTGCCTGGAACATCCCATTGTGTCAAGGTCGCACGATGATATTGGGAGCGATCAATTGGGGCATCCTGGATTAGAGACACGAGTTGCATTAGCAGGGGAATTAAGAGTGGCTTCGCCCCAGCCAGCTCACGGCCTCAAATAGCCTGCGATCACCATCAGTCCAAGCACTGCGATCACCATCAGTCCAAGCCCTGCGATCACCATCAGTCCAAGCCCTGCGCCAGCTCACGGTCTCATTCAGACCACGCTCCTCGTGTCTCCTCGGGTCCAGCCTGCTCACGGCCCCAGCCCGTCCAGTCCGAGCACGGCCTGCCCACGGCCTCCCAGTCCACGAACACAGGTCACGGCCAGTCCAAGGCCCCAGCCTCTTCACGGCCCCAACCCAGGGGACGTGCTTCCTCAGGCAGCGCGTGATTTGATCGTCGTTGGTGATTCTTTAGTGACGCAAACTAAGTCGATCGGAATGATACAGGAGGTAGGGGCTGCCACGGTGAAGCCGACAGTGATGGAACAGTTGACAGAAGTTATGGCCAAGCGAGCTCAATCTATGGTAACTGGTAATTTTTCAGTGCCCGCGGCAGCAAGGAACGACAAGGATGGGAGCTTGTATGATGTCGTCATCCAGCTGTTTGAGGAGAACCGTGTTTTGCGAAGAAAAAAACAATCAATGACCACTAATACACTTGATAACGCCACAGATGATAGTGACGAGGCTGCGTCGGAATCGGAGTTGGGGCCGGAATCACATGATATTAATGATTTAAATTTGGGGGCACACTCCGATAAGGATCTACAGAACAAAGTCAAATCGGCGGTCCTTCCGGGCAATCGTCGTAAGACTAAGAGGGGTAAATCTTCCTCCCGCGCTTAAGATGATGGAAAATTTTATGTTTTGGAATGCTCGTGGGGTTAGTACTAAGGCCACGAGGAGGAGGTTAAAAAATATCGTTATATCACGGGTAAAGTCGTCATGTACCCCCGTATTGATTGTAAATCAATTTTTTTTGACAAGTAATAAAGGTCTGGCATTCCAGAGGTGCCCCTCCCCACTGGAGGTTTAAATAAATAAAAAAAAAGAAAAAGAAATATTAAACCTAAAAGAAATCCATAATTAATTACTCTCCAAGATGGTCAGATGTAACGAACATGAAATTTCCCCTGAAGTACCAATCTGTTCTTTCCATGGTGCTTGATGAAGCAACGAAGCATCTGTAGCGTCGATTTTGGTTAATAAAAACAAGCAGAAGAAACAAAGATTCCCTTGCAGAAAAATATATAATGAACATACACCGAACTGCAATTTAAACTGTTAATACCTAGTATATATAATCTATACTAAGTCTTCCAATGAGGGGTATATATATCGATTTCTTTGTCTGTTCTTCACTAGTGATGTTTACCATTTTATTTTGATTTTCTTCTGTAATATAGTAATCCATCACAATAGGTAGCTTTAATTTATTAAACTGTATGTAAATTGTCTTCCATGGAAAAAAAATGAAGGATAGGACCTACAACACCCGTAATCTTTGGATCACATATTTAATTGTAGGATTGTGAGAAATTGTCTCCTCATATGGCCAAAGACAATCTTCAGCGACATTGAAAAGCTTGCATATATCCTGAAGTCAGAACTCCATGACAATGTACCTTAACATAACTCTCTAAATCTGCGATAAGTTAGACCTTATGATTTGGCCAAGTATGGGGGGTAAATACATTTTTTCCCCCTACTTTCAGTGCTTGAATCCTAGTGTGATTGATCATCAAAACTAAATGATGCCTTCAAGAATGCAATTCTTTTTGGTGCAGTGTAATTAATGGTTGTAGTGATGATGAAGCTCAAACTCAAAGGGGTTCTGTTTACAAGAAAACACACTGAAATCTGAAACTCCAACCCATTATTTAGATGAACTAGAATCTATCAGCAGTCATACAATAAACAAAGGAAATTAAAACAACCAAAAACCTCATGACATGAAGATCAATTATTCACTAATTTTTTTTAAAAAAAAAGAGGAAAAAAAGAAGAAAAAACAACTGAAAAGATTCCATACTGACCATCCCTATTTTGGGAAAAGGAGATAGCATGAGAGTAAAACAAAGTAAAATATACATATAGAACCATGATTCCTCTTCATCTTCTTCGTCTTTTAATACAACAACTGAATTGCAACGCCTTCCTATCTGCCTTTCAATTTTTCAGTGATCTTTGTCAATAAGGAGGCCTAGCATGAGCCCAAGCATAAGCATCATGACTGAGCTGACCGCCATTAGGAAGAAGGTTTGGTGGCAGATTATAAAGTGGTAAGGCCGATGGATCAGGTAGACCTCCTTGTTGCATCCCAATACTAGTCCCAATTGGTGGTGGTGACCCTCTGCCACCACCGGGCATCTGTCCCTGACCTCCACTTCCGGCGTCATCATCATCCTCAAGTGGCAACCGCTCATATGTTGCATTTGCAAAAGTAGCAGCAATTACCATAACCGGCCCAGCTGCAATAAGCGTACCAACCACGCTACCACCAACCACCTGCCCTTGTCCACCCGCCAAGTAGACAGTCAACCCAGTTGATCCTGGCGGAGCTGGCCCGGGTAGGAAGGAACCTGTCAATGACAGTATTTCAAATCGGCCGTGTAATGCCACCACCGCACCTGGGGCAGCTGGTTGTCTAAGTGTTACATTCGCCACTGCACCACTACCGCTGAGCACACAGACACCCCGTTGACGCCTCCTAGCAAATTGGGCTACACTCTCTGCAACATCAGTTCCACTTGCAACCTCCAGAACATGGCTCCGGAGCGCATTAGGACTGTCTCTAGTTACAAATATCGGTGGTTTTGGTTTGTTCTTGGATCCAGCTGGACGACCTCTAGGTCGCCGAATACCTACCTCAACCGCACCTTCTCTCGGTTCATCACTGTTATATCTTTGCTCTTCATCTCCACCACTCACACTGTTTTCATTCATCAAATCCCTATCCCTTTTCTTCAACCCAGATGGGGAACTGGCTCCTGGCTCTATCCCTGAGGGCATCCCCACCTGCCCTGCCCACCACCGGTTCGCCAGCTTTACAAAATCAAACAACCACAACTGATCAAAAGTTCAACAAAAAACTCCCACAACACCCAGGGTGAAGTTTTAAAAATTTTCTTTGTTTTCAGCTAGCTAGAAATGATCTGGAGAGAACTAAGGCCAAGAAGATAGCTGAAGGGAATGAATATTTCTTGAAGTGGAAGAAGACCCTTTACAGAACGGGAGCTCACAAAGAAGAATAAAGAGTGTATATAGAAATGAAACAGTATCAACAAAACCCAGTGGAAAGAGGAGAAAATGAACAAGAGAGAGGAAGAAGAAGAGGAGAGGAGGAGAGAATTTTGTGTGTTTGTTTATTTCTACTTTTTTTCCTTCCTGAAATTTGTGGAGCTGTCTGTGCTTGTGCTTATGTAGTGCTGTTTTTTTTTACTTTCTTTCTCTTCTTCTTCTTTTGAGCTCTCTCTCTTTTAGGGGTCTTTGAAATTAGGGTTTGTTTATGGTGGTGGCGTGGGGTCGTGTGCAAGTCAGCAGGTGGAGAGCACGTCGTTTTCTCGTGCCCCCACACATCAAGACATTTTTTTTTCCTTCTTACACATCAAGAGACTCGGAGCGAGTGATCAACAAGACTGTGCATGTCAAGCATGCAAAGGATAGTCATGTTGAGGACAAGACGTGGATTTACATCACGATACATTATAATATGTATCTCAAGGTATATCAACGAGTGTTCCCCAAGCTATATCACCAGGAACAAAACCTGTTTAATGGAAGGGATGTGTATTATGTCTATCTACAGAAGGGGGTATCTAAATTAGCCAGCACATGCATTTGACATCTTGTGAACCAACCAAGTAAATGGCATTTCTTCCTTTTCTGGTCCCGCCAAGTAACAACTCCTGATACACCATTCATAGTGACATTTTTGGAGGAAAGATTATGATCTTTGATAATGATGCATCCTCTATATATGTCACAAAAGGTTGAGATGTTATATAGTCATAACGAGTGTGTTTGCTTGATTTCATGTTGAGATTGGTTTATTGTGGTAGGGTCACTACAAAAAACGAAGTCTAAAACAAGACTTTTAAGGCGGCGTTTTAAGAAAAGCGCCGCCGATTCATAACATTACTGGCGCTTAAAACCAAAACGCCTCTTAGTTAAACATTATAACGGCATTATCAAAGAACGCCGGTAAAACCTTACGCAATAACGGCGTTTCTGTTATAAAGCGCCGGTAAAGAACAAAAAAAAACCCGCTTCCCGCTAATGAAAAAAAATTGAGTTTTAACAAAACGCCGTATTAGAGTTATCGATGCCGTATTAGAGGTTACTTATAACCCAGCCTCCTCGACTTTCCTCCTTCCCGATTAGCTCTTCCCTCCTTCCCGATTCGCTCTCATCTCTGCTCTCTCATCAAATTTGGCTTCTCTTCAAACGGCTTGAACAATTACTGCTCTGGCTTGAGCAGCTCGACCGATCTTCTCCATTCATCGACTAAGCTTCTCGAACAAGCTGCACCTTCTGCACAGCTCCCTCCCTTATAGGTTCTTCTTCGTTTTTTTTATTATCCAGGGTTTAGGGTTTATCTTCTCTCATTTCTTGATTTCACTAACAAAACTTTCCATTAGTATGTTGCAGAGAAATTTGGACCAATTGGAAACGTTGTCGAAGAAACTCAAAGCTAAAACCCTAAGAACTGAGATTCACTACCTGTTTTTGGTTGTATGGTGAGTTACTCACCTTTGTCTTTTTTATTGATCAATAAAATATTGATGTGTCTTGACTTTAAAAAAATCTTCGTAAGGCTGCCCAAATAATGGATTTATACTTATGCAAACATGTATTTTTCTTTTCAGTTCACTCTATTTTCTCCTAATCAATATTCAATTTTTTTTTTACTAATTCTAAATTTGCAAATGTTCCTGTAGACAATTCTCAAGTAGTAATAACTTCTATTAGCTAGTTCCTTGACTTGGAAAGGCTCACGAATTATGATGTTAAACATTTTGTTGGTTTAACGTTTTTAGTTGTTTCTACAAATTAGTGAATTATTTCTCCAAATCATATTTATTTCTTCATGTTTGGCTTGACTTAATAAAGATCAGTATGAAAATAATTTGATTGCCCAAATTACTCTGTAAAGAATGTATTTGTCGATGATATCAACAAGTATATTTTCATGTTTTCTTTGCTGACACTTTGATGAGTCTCCCCTTGATGTAATGTATTCTCATGCAAGATCCAATCAGTTTTCTCCTCCTTGGGGGTTTTCCCGTTGTACCCAATGATTTTGTCAGGTTTATCTGTTCCAGTATCCGGTGCTAGCACTTCAAATGTCTCCTGTTAGGATACTTGCGTGTTCTTGTTGTGAAGAAGTATTTTGTCTCCCCATGCAATGGGTGCTTCGCTTGCAACATACAAAGAAAAGCTAATAAATTAAACTAGATCCAGTTCTAGGGAATTTTCATGAAAACATTAAAATACCTATCAGTTGAGTTGGGGGATATTAGTATCTAGGATCTAATTTAGAGGCAAATTGAGCACTAGGAAGGCAACATTTGCCACATATTGTAAAGTTTGTGCATTTCCATGATTCAGTTGGATCATGCCACCTACAGATGTTAAACATGTAGACTTCATTAGTTTTTTTTTGCAAAAAATACAAAAAATGACTTCTTTTATATGTATTAAAGAAATAAAACTCAGAGATATGTTTCTCACCTTTAGTCCAATTAAATACATGGAATTCTCTAAGATAAGAACACATATTTAGACCTGTGACATTGTGATAACTCCTCAACATGTCCTCATAAGGATAACCGGGATTTAAAAAGATCGTCAGCCTTGATAACAAGAGCTCCACTGCTGGCAACTTGTTGTCCCAATTCAACACACTCATATCTGAACCACCATCAAAGGTATGAGCATTCCTGGAATTGCTTGGATCAGTGGCTATTTCTAGGTAACTCTTGTTACCAGTGGAATAGTACATCCAAGCTGCACCCCATATGTACTCATCAGAATAGTCCGTGGAGTTGTAATATGGTTCAATATTCACATTATCACTACTATAACGGCTTTTCTTTGCCGGATCTGCAGCAAGATCAAAGAGATATATATATATATATATATATATATATATATATATATATATATATATATAGCCCCTGTTACCAATTTTGCATGGTATTTGTCATTGTCCCGGAACACGAGTGATGCTGATGCCAGGGCCGATGCCATCTCACTTGCTAGGTCTACCCCTGCTTGTATCTTTTGTACAGGTCGTGAATAGTTCACCCTTTTTGGCCTCTGCCAACAAAAGTGATCGCCTACAACATCACCCACCTGTTGGTCACATTTTGAGTTATTTTACTTGACACCATAGATTGGTCCTGTTGTTGTTATTATAGTTACAATCATTTTGGTCATTTACAAAAGGAAGTCTCTATTTTCAATAGATATTTTGCCTAAGGTTCACATTCAACTGGTTCTGTTCAATATTTCCTCATGGTGGGTCTTTTTCTTTCTTTTTTTTCTAAAAAAAATTAATGAAAGCATAAGGGGACAAGAGAGAAATATCTTACCAAACACAGAAGATCTGGTAAACAATGTTGAGGCTAAATGTGTTGCATTAAAAGAAATGTAATAACATGTTAAAAGTCCAAGCCATGTTCAAGTTACTTGTTTGAGAGCATAGAGTCACTTGTTCATCAGGTGGGGTCAAATAAACTTCCTCATGCAGATCTCTGTGGGAAAGCATTGGTAACATCCAATTTGAAAAAGTGACCATTGTTTCGTAGCTCTAGATCTTGGAGGAACTCTGCAGAGCTACACAACCTCTCTTGTTTGCTTTGGTAATCAATAAATCTAAACCTATAGAAATCGACGTCACTCCAACAGACCATACCTACTCCAAATGAGGAGGCTCCGCTACAGTATCTTTTGGTTCCTTAACTGCGGAAAGGAATACATGAAATTTAGGTTCGTCATAAAGTTCACATCTGTTTAATCTCTTCTCTCTGATATCAGAGATTTTTATTACCTGGAACTGGAACTTTCCAGGAGACTTTGGAACTCTTGAGAACCAACACAATGTGGGAAAGCATTGGTAACATCCAATTTGAAAAGTGACCCTTGTTTCGCACCTCTAGATCTTGGAGGAGTTCAGTAGAGCTACACGACCTTTGTTGTTTGCTTTGGTAATCAATCAATCTAAACCTATAGAAGTCGACATTACTCCAACAGACTATAACTACTTCAAAAGTTGGAAACAGAGACTGCTCTTCAAAAGGTCTAGAGTCTCAAAAGTAATCTAAAATTTAAGGCACATTTAGGAACATCTAAAGCCAAGAAGAAATTTTCTGGAAACAAAAATCTAGAATTAGATGGCTAAAATATGGTAGCCAGACCTGGGTATGATGAAAATTAAAGTCCAGTCAGATTCGATGCTGGTTGTAAAATGGTTTCATGGCGATTTCAACATCCTCTGAGTTCTAAAACCTTGGCGGGGTAGAAATTTTTACTGGAAAAGATATTGAGGTGATTAGGTGATACATATTCTATTGCGGATGCTCTGGCTTCTCAAGCAAGGATCTTCAAAGCTCAAGGCAGTTCACTTTACCTCCCCACCTAGGATCTCTGATCACATCCAAACACATGACGTTGTTTTCTGCCTTAAGAGGCAATTTGGTTTATGGTAATCATTGCCCGACTTAAATGTGTGAGTAATAAACTTTGTCATCGTTTCATGCAAGTATGTACACTGAATTGAATTGTGTTATACTAGCCAGACAATAAACCACTGAATAAACTGTTATTTTGCCTGGGCATAAATTTCGCTGATTTTTGTGTCGAGGCACTGAAGGTCAAAAGTAAATAATATCTTCCCCATTTGATGAGCTCCCTCACTTCATTGTACATGTCCAGAGCCTTGTACTTTTGACTGTACTCAATAACACTCCAACTTAACATCGTCATTGAGAAAGCCATGGTTTAATGAAACTTGATGTTATCTCCAGCATCATAGTATCCTCCAACTAGGTTCACATCAGGCAACCCATCATTTAGGCCGGAGTCTCCTCGCCATGATATGTTTTTGCTCATTGGTAATTGCTCAGTTGCAAAACCAACATGATGAAACTATCAATAAAAAAAATACATGTTTTTGAACTTGATATCTAAGATTGGTCTCTCTTAGCATGAAGGAGATTTGTCTTTCGATTGTTGCTTGCATGAGCTCTACATATTCACTTCAACCCTTGTTATTGGATAATGCAGGAAACAAAGACGGCCTGGAAAAGATAAGCCAATTAGGTTATTTGTTAAAGCAAAAGTCGTTCTCCGTTATCCAATAGGACAATTATCTAGATTTTCTATTGAGATCAAGTATATTCGTCATTGATTGTTTCAATTTTGAGTAATCCTTTCTATACATTTATCTCCTTTTTATTTTACTTCATTTTTTCGCTTTCACTTTGATATGTAAAAACATGATAGGAATTTAATGGCCACGTTGGACAAAAGCTGGATGGATAATGGGAATCGTTTGGACCCCAACTATAAGAGGAGTGGAAACATTTCTTGATTTTGCGTTTCAGCACACAAAATCTGGGAACCTCATATATTTCCCATGTAGAAAGTGCTTCAATGGTTGTCTTAAGACAAAGGATGAAGTTAGAGAAGATTTGATCATAAGTGGCATACTTCGTGATTTGATCATAAGATTTGATCATGGTGAAGATAGACATGCTACCATAGGCAGTGAGGATGACGAGTTAGAGATTGATAATGAGGTTGAATGAAATGAAATGAAATAGACGAGTTGATAACGGATACTTTACCAGGGTTTAATCATGAGAATGTCAGAGACCAAATATATGAGATGGAGACTACTAGCAGTAGTGTACCACAAAATGAGGCTGAAAGAATTTTGAGGGTCATTCAAAATGCCAAGACTAGCATATATCCTGGGTGTGAGATTTATTTATTGTATTTCATCTTAAAAATTTTACATATTAAATGTGTTGGGGGAATGAATAACAGAGGTTTTACCATGTTGCTTAAGGAGTTAAAGAAGGTTTTTCCTAAAGGTGAGATGCTATGAAAGTCCTACTACGAGGCAAAAAAGATTTTTCATGATCTTGGGCATTCATATGATAAGATAGATGCGTGCATCAATGATTGTGTTTTATGTCGCAAAGAACATGCTTACGCAGAGTATTGCCCAACTTGTGGAGAATCGAGATGGAAAAGAATTGATTGTGGAGATAATGATGATGATGATGAGGAGTCTACTGGATATTCTAATAGAAGGAAACGAGTCTTACGAAAGATTTTGCGCCACTTTCCTTTAAAACCATGCTTCTGAAATTAAATGGCACCATGATAACTGTATTAGAGATGACAATCTAGCACATCCAGCAGATTCATAGGCTTGGAAACATTTTGATCAACTGTATCCTGACTTTAGTGTTGAACCGAGAAATGTGAGACTTGGATTGGCAAGTGATGGCTTCAATCTGTTCAGTAACATGAGTCTATCATATAGCATGTGGCCCGTTGTTCTAATACCATATAATTTGCCCCCATGGATATGCATGAAACAAACAAATATGATTTTGTCTTTGCTTATTCCGAGAGAGAGAGCTCTTGAAAATGACATCGATGTTTACTTACAACCATTAATTGATGAGTTAAAAGAATTATGGGAAGAAGGCATGGATACATTTGATGCATCCAATAAGACAACCTTCTAAAGGAGGGCAACCTTGTTATGGACTATTAGTGACTTTCCAGGTTATGCAGTTCTCTTAGGATGGAGCACTAAAGAACGTTTGGCATGCCCAGTTTAGCATGCACTAAAAACAATGTTATATGTGTCATCGAAGATTCTTACCACTGGATCATAAATGGCGTGATAACAAACGCAACTTTGATGGCAATAAAGAACCAAGACCTCCACCGTTGTTTATGTCAGGTGATGATATTCTCGAGCAAATGCAAGACGTAGAACAAATAACATTTGGTAAGGGGAAGAAACAAGTCGAGGGAAGCGGGCATCATAATTGGAAAAAAGAGAGTATATTCTTTGATCTTCTGTACTGGAAAAATTTGCTCATTCCTCACAATCTAGATGTTATGCATATTGAGAAAAATGTGTGCGATAATGTGATTGTGACATTGCTAGGAGTTTCGACAAAAACAAAGGATAATCTCAATTCCTGTTTGGATTTACAACATTTAAAGCTTATAGAAGAGTTACATCCAATTGAGAAAGATGAGAACAGTTATTTACTCCTTCCCGCCCATTATACTTTGTCATTCAATGAGAAGAGTCGTGTGCTAAAAAATCTTGAAAGATATCAAGGTTCCAGATGGTTTTTCTTCAAACATATCCAAATGTGTTAACTTAAAATAAAAATGTTAATTGGCCTAAAAAGTCATGATTGTCATGTTCTTCTCCAACGACTACTTCTACTTGCTATTCGAGGCATATTGCCAGATTGTGTGTGTGATGCCTTGATCGGTTTGAGTAGTTTATTTGTTGATTTATGCTAAAAAACTCTTCAAGTTGAGGAACTAAAAAGAATAGAAAAGGAATGTTGCAATTACGTTGTGTCGTTTAGAGATGTTATTTCCACCATCATTTTTTTGATGTGATGGTACACTTACCGATCCACTTGGCAAATGAAGTCAAGATTACTGGTCCTGTTCAATACCGTTGGATGTATCCGATTGAGAGGTACATATATTTTCGTTGTTGCAAGTACCCACAATTAGGTCTTGTTTGAGAACTATACTTATAATTTCAAATGTAGGTACTTGCACACCTTGAAGTCATATGTCCGAAACAAAAGTCGACTAGAGGGATCAATTGCTAAAGGTTACATTCTAGAAGAGTGTATGAACTTTTGTTCAAGGTACTTGCATGATATAGAAACAAAGTTTAATCAAGTTCCTAGGAACTTTGATGGCACTTGTGACCAACATCAAGGTGAACTTTCTATATTTTGAACAAAGGGACGAGCTTTGGGAAAATTAGTTGTAAAAGAGTTAACTGTGGAAGAATGGACCCAAGCACACTAGTACATCTTGCAAAATTGTGAAAATGTGACACCTTTTATTGAGTAAGAAATAACCATCTATACTGCTCGTGTGTTTTTAAGTCACCAAATTATCTAACATATGTTACTTATTTGCAAGGAACTTAGAGAAATCTTAAAACATACACATTCAAGGAACTTAGACCTTATTCATCGTCGACAATTCCCAAAGTGGTTTGAGGCTCGTGTAAGGAACTTAGACCTTATTCATCGTCAACAATCATACTAAGAATATTTTTCATAACATAATTGGTACTTTTCATTGCATAGGTGATTGAATTATGTTGAACAACTAGTGATGAATCAGTCGAACAGTTGTGCAAATTAGCTCGTGGTCCTGAAAAAGTAGTATTGTCATGGAATGGTTATGTTGTCAATGGATTTAAGCTCCACACGAAAAGCCGGGAAGCTCGGTTAAAAACACAAAATAGTGGTGTGGTTGTTAATGGAGATAATGGATTCGATAGATTGAATTATTATAGAGTTCTTATTGATGTTGTTGAATTACAATATTTAGGAGGAAATCGTGTTGTTCTGTTCAAGTGTGATTTTGAGGTATTGAAAAGGATAGACATGGTTTTGTAAGTGTTAATTCCCAACGAATACTTCAAACAAATGAACCATTCATCTTAGCAAGCCAGTGCGAACAAGTTTTCTATGTTAGAGACAATGCAAGATTGGGATGGGTAGTTGTGACAAAATCTGCACCACGTGAATTTTATGTCGTGCCAGAACATGAAGACAAGGAAACCGTTGATGAAACAGAGGCATTGCAACCCCTAGTACCAGGAGATACATCAATCACTTGTGCACCAAGTGATGATGTTGATCATGTTGTTGTATGGAATAGAGCTAATTTACCAATGGAAACAATTCCATTGTTAGAAAATAACACACAAAAAAAAAGGAAAAGAAAATAAGAGAGTTGATGTTTGAACTATGGTAATTGAATAGTCATCAAATGTTATAATGTATTATTATTATTATGTTATGGCACTAGCTCACTTTTTGTGCATTTTTCAGGTATGGTGCCACGACCACCGAGAATTGATAGGTCACCCCCATTCCATTCGGAGGAGTCTTCCCCTAAAATTGAGTCAAGTTCTTCTGGTATTTTTACTCACTCTAAACAATATAAGCACCATTTTTCTTATAGAAATTGTACTTAAAATAAAAAAAATTTAACATTAATAATTTCCTTTACATAGGTAGCACGAGGAATAGGAAAGCACGTGGACGAGCATTGGGACAGAAGGTAGCAAGTCTGCCAAAAGGAACAAAACTGAGTCTGGAATTTGATGACAGACATTGTGTAATAAGAGAGCACATGCCATTATTTGTGTTTCAACAAGGAATTGTCGTCCGAAACATGCAAGTTACATCTGTTGCTGCTCCGTCATGGAGAAAACTTGAGTCGGTATTGGTACAAAGATGCAAGTTACATCTATTACTGCTCCGTCATGGAGAAAACTTGAGTGAGAAACATGCAAGTTACATTTGTTGTTGCTCCGTCATGCAAGTTACAAAGATGTAAAGACCAAAATGCTTGAGTCTGTATTGGTACGTATCTTATCATTATAATATATGTGTATATATATATATATATATATTGGTCACATATGCTAGATTTGATCAAATTTGCTCTTTTATTCAGGAGAAGTTCGACATAGGGGATGATCCAGAAAGAAAGAAGTTCTTAATGAAGGAAATGGGAAAAAATGGAGGGACTACCGATCTGAAATGAATAAGGACTATTATGATATACATGAGACAGATGAGGAACGACTTCAAAATCGACCACCATTTGTAAAAGAAGAAGATTGGAAATGGTTGATAAAAGAACATTGGGGAACATCAAAGGTTAAGGTATGTACCTAAACCTTGATATAATATCACACTTGATTCTAATATACTAGCCAAACTGAAAGAACCCTAGTTTTAAGCAAGGATGCATGGATACAAACACCCGTGTCTTGTCAGATACGGACACCCGTGTCTTGTCAGATACGGACACCCGTGTCGTGTCAGACACGACACGCCGACATGATTACTTTTTGCCCTATTTGTATTTAAGCAAGGATGCATCGATAAAACTCTCCTAGATTAACTATAAATTGGTGGTACCTTAAGTTATGGCGGCAAACATGGATAAGACTAGTTTTACTTTTTTTTTTTTTTTTTTTCTCTTTGGCTCCATTCACCAGGAGACTTGACTTTGGAGATGATGTAACTTTGTAGATGATGGAGTATCCTTTCATACTGTTATTATTCAACAATTTTTACATTATATATGCATACTTCATTCTTGATGACATAGTTTTTCAAATCCATTTTTAATAAACTCAGGAATTGTGTGATAAGAATAAAGACAGGTGTGACATACAACAAATGCTTCATCATGCAGGCAGAAAATCCTTCGCCATAATTGAGGATGAAGAGGTTAAGTAAAAAATGTTTGAGATTTTGTGTTTGAATATCAACTTAGTGGAAATATAGTTACTCATTTGTGTACGTTTTCTATTGTTGCCAGATGAAAAGGACAGGAGTTCGCCCATCTCGTATCAGGATGTTTGAGCTTGCTTATACAGGCAAAGATGGATCATATTCAGATGTTTGAACTTGCTGAAACGACACTTTTAGGTTGCAGGATGAGCTGAGTTCATGGCAGATTTGCAAGTTGATAGGGTTATTTGCCTGAAAATGATTTTTTTTAATGCAGGTTTGATAACATTACTATCAGACATGATTGTAGACTCATCAAAATAGCTTCATTGAATCCAAAAATTTTGAAGGATGAATGGTGCAAAGAAGCTGGATACAGTGACTCCGAAAGCTGAAATTTCAGGTCAGTTCACTTCACTTGCCAAACTTGCTTCAACTATTTGTTGTAAATGTCATTTTAACCGAAGTTGTAATCTTTGTATACAGATGAAGAAGTGAATGATTGCCCAATTGAACAGGTTCGTCTGACAGCCTGATTCTCATGAACTTGATAAATTGATCCATTACCATCTCATCGAAATTTTTACATCTTTAGACATGTCTTTGCATATAAATGTTGAGATTCGAACTATGAATTTCAGTGCAATTCTGAAGCTTCATTTTCACCCATGTTAACTAGATGAAAATATCAAATTATGTATTCATTTTGAAAGTAGTCTTTTGTCGATTCTTGATGGAGAATAGATGCTTGGTTACGGATGGGCTGGCCTATTCAGAAAGTTCCTTGTTGATTCTCCTTACATGTGGTGGCCATCTAACCTAGTTCAAGTATCGTTCTTTAGGTATCATCTCAAACTCTTTATCTTCGTTGTTCATTTCTTTTTTGTTAAATGTATCTGATGATGAAACTGTGATCTTACAGGGCACTTCATGAAGAAGAGGTGAGGCCAAAGAGAAGACAAACCAAGCTCCAGTTCTTTTACCTAGTCATGACAACAAGTTTCGCATACTATAGTTCCCAACTATATGTTCCAATCCATTACTGCCATGTCCTTTGTTTGTTGGATATGGAAGGACTCAGCCGGAGAACCAAAGTTGATGCCATCAACTGCTGAAGATCTTGATCGCCGAACATTTCTTTACAACCTCATCATGCCAATTATGAATCAGTAAGACCTTGTTTCTATCTGCATTTCTCTTCAATAGGAAGGTAAAACAAAAAACTGATGATGTGATAAATCCATTTCCGGATTTTTGCTTTTGATGGTGATACCTAAATGTCGTATAATATTTAAATGATAATTTGATTCTTATGTGAAATGACTGAAAAGGGGCATTAATAGGTGGAGTTGGTGTGTCGCGCATGATAGAATATATATTATTCTGGTGCGTGACTAATATAGTCTTATATAGTTTAGCGATATTAGGATATCCATTACTGCAGAATAAAATGGACTCCTTTGGTTTCTTAAGTTGCCAATTTTGGTTTGGATTTCCTTAGTGCAGTTCTTATATGAAAGTTTTAAATAAATGTGTCATACTGGAAAGATTATTTTTCTAATTCTTTTTACACCCTTTCACCTGAATGTACTTCTTCAGATTTGTCCCTGGGCTCGACAAGGGCAAAGCCATGTACCTCTACTTTGTCAAGGCAAAAATGTCGACACCATCAGGCTTACCTTCTAGACCGGTTCTGACAAGTTACTACAAAAGCAAGCACTTCAAATGTCGACCTCGATACCCATTCAACTACCACACAAGTCTTGATCAAACCATCCTGTGCATTGACAGTGATCAAAGTATGTATTGCCAACTCTTACCCGGTTTAATATATCGACGCCAAGTTCTTCGCCTTGATGAAGTTTCCGCTTCTGTATTCCTCAGAGCTATTAGCTTTCTCGAGCACAATTGGGCCCAATTATGTGATGACATCCGAGCAGGCCAGCTAGGCCTAATGATTACAGACTCTGAGTGCAGATCAGTTATGTTGGACATACTTAAATCACTTGATCCAGAAGATCCCAAGGACAAGCTTGTCGGCATGGCCCATGTTGGACTTGGCTGCCATTATGAACCCGTCGTTACGACTTATGCTGGTAAGTTACGATCCTTTATTACAATGGTCATAATGCAACAATAAGTAGTGAAAAATTGACTAAAATGCATGTTAAATTCCAAGTAGTTTTCCATTATAATGGTCACTATGGAATTATTGTCAGTGCTGGACCAAGCCCTTATGGATAGATTGTTGAATTATCTTTTTCTACAGTGCAATTTAATCTTCAAGTTAGATAAAATTCAATTAAAGGATTTTATTGTGTTTTGGTACAAGGACTATACAGGTACCGCATTGGAGATGTTATCCAAGTGGTCGGATTCCATAACCAAGCCCCACAACTCCGTTTCTTCTACAAGAGGAACGCCATTTTGAGCATTGACAATGACAAAACAAATGAAGAAGACCTCCATAAGAGTGTCATCATAGCAAAGAAACTCTTGGAACCCTACAATGCATTACTCGTAGAATACACCAGTTATGCAGATACATCATCAGTACCAGGCCACTACGTACTATTTTGGGAGATTGTACACTACCATGCAAATGGGGTGATAAGTCCAATGAGGTCCCAAATTCTTGAAGAATGCTGCATAGCCATGGAAGAAGCCCTTGATTACGTGTACTAGCTGCTACCCTTTCGCATGTAGCCCTCTTCCATGGAAGGTAGTTCTTTTCCATGAATTTGTACTTGGTTTTATGCATAAACTTCGATGATATGAAGTCGTACTTTTAGACACTGTTGCCTAGTATTTGCATGTAGGCATTTTATTTGTGCTAACATTGAACATTATGATTCAATGCTTGATAGGACAATTTGGAACAAAACAATGGAGACGTTCCGAGATCAGTTTGGCGATGTCCACACTAGGTTGATGAAGAAGAATTATGATCCTGTTCCTCAATGGTGATTTTACTCACTTATGGTTTTGGTCATTGCGCTCTCAATTTTCACTTGCGAAGGATTCGGTGGGCAATTGGAACTTCCCTACTGGGGAGTCTTACTAGGAATTGCCTTGGCTTTTGTCTTCACCCTGCCCATTGGTATAATAACAGCTACAACAAACCAGGTAAGTTTTGTTTAAGAATTTGGAATGTACCTTTAGTGCAAAATTTTCTTGTCTTGCACAATTAGCACATATTCAGGGAAGTGAAATTCATTTACATTATATCATTTGAATCTCTTGATGTTACTGAATATTAGAGCATCTTAGCCAACTCAAACATCTTGTTAAGTGGTCGAGGCAAAATAGTAGATATTATGTTGGTAAGTGGTTAATTTACCCGTAAGCAAAGCAGGTTCTTTGAATTCTAGTGATTGATTTTGCTTAATGAACTATTTCTTACATCACTGTTTGTTTTCCCTTCCCAATGACAAGTTTTTATTTTTATTGATGTAGGTTGAGGTGCTTGGAAATTGATTTTTTTTTCAAGGTATGTTAACATAACTGGCGCTTTCAAAGCGTCGCAAAATATCTTTATCGGCGCTATAAAGTGCCATTAAAAGGTTGTAAATACAGTTTTTTACAGGTTTGTTAGCACAACTGGCGCTTTAAAAGCGTCGCAAAACATATTTATCGGCGTTTTAAAGCATCATTAAAAGGTTGTAAATACGGTTTTTGTACAGGTTTGTTAACACAACTGGCGCTTTAAAAGCGTCACAAAACATATTTATTGGCGCTTTAAAGCGCCATTAAAAGGTTGTAAATATTTTTTTTTCAGGTTTGTTAACATAACCAGCGCTTGCAAAGCGTCGCAAAATATATTTATCGGCGCTTTATAGTGCCATTAAAAAGTTATAAATACGGCGTTTGTATCCAAATGGGAATTGACATATCCATTTCTTTAGTGGCGCTTATATAAGCTATTACGGCTATTTAAAAAGCGCCGTAAATGTAGATTTTAACCGGCGCTTCACATAAAGTGTCGTTAATCTTTTGGCAACACATACTTTTTCCGGCGCTTTATAAAATGTCGTCAATGATCTAAACCGACACATTTTTCCCTATACCGGCGCTTTTCGAAGCGCCGCTTAAAACAAATCTGTTGTAGTGGGTATAACGTAGGTGTCATTTGGTGGGGAAATGGAGTTTCCATTATCCATTGGATATTGGTTTATTGTGGTAGAGTATAACCTTCTTATAATTGAAATGTTAACTTGAGATATGTCATTTTATTTTCGTAATTCATTTCAACTATTTTCCAAAGCTATATAAAATGGATCACTACAAGAAAAATGCCCATTAATAGCGTTTCAAAAACGCTAGCGTTTTAGAAAACGCTGTGTCTGCCGACGCTATAGTAAGTTGGCCTTTTATAGCGTTTCAAAAACGCTATGGTAGAGTCTACCATAGCGTTTCAGAAACACTATTGTAAGTATACATAACAATTTTTGTTTTTTTATTTAATTTCATTTGCTATCAAATAACTTTTTATTACATCTTATAAGTTTTACTTCTAGAAAATAAAAATTTTAATGTGCCAAACTTAAACATTTCCATGAATGGAGGCAAAGTAATATAATTAATGAGATAATGTATTACATCGAGTCACAAAATCTATCAAAT
The DNA here is from genome assembly GCA_963556465.1 of Berberis vulgaris. Taxonomy (NCBI): domain Eukaryota; kingdom Viridiplantae; phylum Streptophyta; class Magnoliopsida; order Ranunculales; family Berberidaceae; genus Berberis; species Berberis vulgaris. Next base: position 49,192,683 of record OY747136.1, read on the forward strand.
TAATAATAAAGATCAGCTCTCTGTATTACATCGAGTCACAAAACATTTCCAGCTTTTCAAAACCTAAATAAAAAACTAAATATAAAGTACCACAACTTCCTGTATTAACACCTTAACCACCTCAACGGAACCACAGTCATCTTCATCATCCACCTCAACAGAACACTCCATTTTCCAGCAGGAGCTCGACCAATCAGCAACTTGATCACAAGGCCTATTGCCAGCCTCGCTCAATCGACAAAGTCCCTGAAAATAATGTATAAGACTGTCAGATAGTTAAGGGAAAAGTTAATAGAAAATTTTGTAACAAAAGTAACCTGGGTTTACATAGGCTTTGAAACCTGTCCATTCCATAACAAAGTGGTAACAGAACAAACCTGAAATAAACGGAAGATTCTTGTACAACTTTCATTAAACTTATATAAACTATACATTAATTATGACAGCTAAAACCACAAACAAAACATTCCTTGCTGCATTTGAACACAGGTCACTAATTTGAAACTGGAACTTCTAGTTACCTCATTTTTACCTTTACTTTTTCATTTCCGTTTAACTTTTTCTTTTTATTTTACAGCCCATTAGGGAGACATGGCATACATTTACGATCGCTAAATACATTGCAATTAATAAAAGAATTGCATCTGATATCATAATCAAGAATAATGAACAGTTGAATGATAGGCACCCTGAAGAAAAACAGCAAAAGCATGCATTAGAAACTTAATTCAGCTGAAGATAAACTGTAAAAAATCTGTCAGACATTATAACGTTAGAGATGATATTAGTAGCTGAATTCTTTACCACTTTTGGGAGGCTTGCATAACAATAATGATATTATAAGGAAGGAAAAGCAAAGATCCTATCTTCAATCTTTGTGCGACAAAAAGGACATTCTAAACATGTAAGCGAACAAGGTTTGCACACTGCACAAAAAGATGCACAAGTAACTTTCAGCAGTAAAATTATATTCGGATGTTTATGCAGCCTATCAACCGAGTTTCAATGGGGGAACATGCGGATGCTAGCAAACTAATGAAGAATCATTTAATCGCCGCATTATAGAAAACAATATCATATGGGAAAAACCCCATTACAACCACTCATTATTGAAGAATCGATACTCACTATGAAAGGGATATATGATAACAAAATCGCTATGACCACAGTAAATGATCAAGAAGTGGTCTTCCAAGTATGAAAAAATATTGGTAAGCATACAAGAAATCTAACTAGTGTGATAGTCAAATGACCTCCTGTTCTGATGTCGTCTACAAGTCAATGGTTGTTTTAAATCCTACTTGAGTCTCTCCCGAAAATAAATTTCCTAGTCCAGTCTGTAACCACCAGCATCCTTGTGCGCCAGCGGACTTGCTTATTCCAAAAGATGAAAGACAATCAAAGAGAATAAATATTATGTTCATTCAAGGTAAAGATGAAACATTACAATAAAATTCATAATTGTGATAGCGAATAAACAGTAGTTAAATCGTAAGGTTACCTTGCATAAACGGAATACCATAGCCACTGTGAGCTGTGACCAATTGAAACCAAATCACCAGGCAACTGTGCTACCGTTTGCTCTCCTCCCAGTGGAGCAAACTGTCCCAAATGCCGGTACCTTTGAATAATAACAAAAAGAATGCAAATCAATCTCCTTAGTTACAGCATCAAGAAGTTATTACATCTATGCTTATTCTGTGAACTTTAAGTGCATTGGCAGAGGATCTCAGATAGCCACAGGAAGGGACGAAGTATAGATGTAATAACTTAAAGCATTCGTCCCTTCCTATGCTTAGCCACAGGAAGGGACGAATGCACTTAAAGCACTAGGGATTGCTGATCATGCTAGCAAACACTTACCATGACCATGCGTTGATTAATAGTAGCACAATCACCTAGTGCATATATTCCGTCACACCCATCAATACGTAGCCATTAATCGGTTGCCAAAACACGTCTATTAGCCTGCATGGCATCAGAAAATACATTTTTTGAATAGAAGGTAAAAATCAGCAGTACACTTATACGAAGAAATCCTCAATCTATAGCTAGATAATAGGAAAAACATTAGCCTTGATGTACAAGAATTCTAACCAAAACAAATCAAAGAACAAATATCAGAGAAATTCAAGGGTCCTGGATGACCAACCTGACCAATTTGCTTCATAAATTCTGATATCATCGGACGGGTGCCAATACCAGTTGACCAAACGATCATCCCATATGGATGTTCAGTAATTTGTCCACCATTTGTTTTCTCTTTGGTACAGATGTCCTTATCAGTAACTTTTACAACCATATTGCCTAATTTGACATCAATACCATCTCTTTGGAACTTCTCTTTAGCAAAAGCAGTGATTCTTTTATCAAACCTGTAAGCAAATTCCAAAAGCATGAATATCACTTAGTAAAATGAAGCAGCAGCTTCAAAAATAGCCTTCAACTCCAAATAAGAGTTGAAACCTATTGACCAGACTATGACTGCTCAATACATCAATAACCATCACTTAACCCAAAAAAAAAAAACAATTATCAACTTCAAGCCAATGGTCCACATGGAAACCGTACACATGGAAAAGTTCATGAAAGTATTCACACATAAAGAAATTCTTCAGTTACTATGTCATGAAGGATATCTAGGTGGGATATCTTTCATCTTGTTAAAGCACGGAGACTATTTTGTTATTTGCAATGAGATATAACAAAAGCTAGTGAGTTATATTTAGGCCAACAGACTAAAAAATACTTCAGAAATCTAAAACATAGAGACACGGTCAGCCATTTTCTCTCATCTTTCAATCAATTCAAACAAGGTGAGCAATTCCACGTAATATAGTTAAGACATGTATACAATACATAATTTCAATTCATGGACAAATAAGGTGAGCAAATACTTACTGCGAGGATGGACTTGGAAGGCCTAAGAGGGGTGCTGGTTGCCTTGCCTCATCGTGGAGGCTCTCGGTAACCAAAAAAGCATTGCGGGGAGGGAGGGCATGTTCTAACTTGTAAATTCCCATCTTGAACACATAGATCATCAGTCATCCTCATTTAATGTCCAGAGTTGCAGATAATGAATACTGCATCTTCCCATGTGGCCTTTGAAGCTACTCAATCAACTGTTCAACCAAAAAGAAAAGAGGGCATAATGATTAACAGAAATTCAAAAAAGGGCCTAATGATGAACATACATAAAAAAATTTGTTCCAAACAATCTAAGTAAAATAACATAAATGAAGAATTTGAAGAATTATGAACACAAATGTTTGCAAATTGCATGAGTATAGTTTCCAACAACATATTAATTGAACATAATAAACCTAAAGAACAATTTGACATCGGAAACATTGACAACAAAATTTCAGAACTAAAAGTTTCCTAAATGAACCTAACAAATATAATAGAAGAAGAAACAAAAAGTTGAAAGCTTATGCGTTGTTGCGAGAGAACATAGAAGGTCTCCTTCCAGACTCAAAGTGTTAGGTAGGAGGTTCTTCCCTCTTAACTATGGTATATATTTGTTCAACCTACAAAGGATTAGAGGAAGATTACTGACTCTGATAGGTTATTTGTGAGACCCTTGTGTGGGCGAACCTGAGGGGGAGGGTGAGGGTGAGGGTTGGAGCCCAATAGGCCCAACAGGCCCGTGGATCCCAAGAGGGGTTGGGCTAGCTACCAAGGGGGATCATAGTCCCACATCGCCTGGGTGCGGGATGGTTATGTGCTATATATGTGCGAGGTTGGATCCCCATAGTAAGAGGCCTTTTAAAGCCGTGCGGGCCGGTTGGGCCCAAAGCGGACAATATCTTACTGTGCGGATCGGGTCGTTACATTATTTAGTTATTATCACAATTCACAAATATGAAACACTAACCTAATATCTCAGGTTGTACGCTGCAGAGGAAGATTGACACACATAAGAACAATGCACGAGATCAGTCATACAAACAAACATCAGTCAAATAAGGAAATACAATCCAATTCAACAACTTCAATCTATTTACAAACAATAACAACAAAATGTTGATTCCCGCCACACGAGAGCGAATAAGATCTCTTATTCCATTCCCCTAAACCAACATTCTACAGAGTTAAAAACTTGTTGATACACAAAATGTCAAAAAAAACAGATCAAACACATTACAAACTACAAAACACTAAAAAACATGATCATTTCCTACCAATTAACCTAAAATCGACCAATTAATTATCAAAACATTGAACACCCATTACAGATCTAACATCTTAAACACATATTAGCCAATAATGTCCAAACTCCAATATGAAAACAAGCTTAAATGATCGAATTACGAGCAAATTAAATACACCCATATCTAAAACTCAACAAAACAAATGAAATTGAAGATACACATATCGAAATTATTAACCAAACAACATAAATGCTCGACCCCAGATTGAGAAATGTTGATAAAATGGACGATCTAGCTTACCCATCATGAGAGACTAGACGAAGACATAATTGTTCTTGGAGGAATTGAAAGCAGTAGAAGTGTTGATGCAAATCCTCCATTTTGGATCCTTCTGAAAACCCGATGGAAACACGTCGAAACTGACAGTGTGAGTTGTAAGCTAATACACAACCGTTTCTTATGGATCAGCTTCAAAATTTTCACCAAATCGACATTTCCTTCAAAAATAAATTGCAAATCGATGGAAATTAGTAACTTATAAACCCTTTGTTTCTTAAAATAATCACTATTGAGTATGTTGAGCTAGTTACCTGGAAATTTCCAAAACACATAAGTGGATATACAATTTAGGCCTCCATACTTAGCACTATCCTCCAAGTTCCTTCCAATCAAGACCTCCCTTTTCTTCATTCTCCACTCAAACATTCAACAAAACCCGAAAATAGAGATGAAGCAACAACTCGAGAGTGAGAGATAGGCAGGAGCGACATAGAGAGGGAGAGCGATAGAGCGAGAGAGAGGCGAGAGTGACATAGAGAGCTAGAGCGAGGGAGAGTGGAGAGTTGCAAGGTGAGGGGGAGAGGGGCGCTAGGGCTACGTGTTTCTCTCTTCTTAGGTATTAGCTTAGAATGAACATGATATCAAATTTTTGGGCAAAATAATTAGCGTTTTTGCGCTTTTTATTTCCCGCTTCATTTTTAACAGCGTTTTCATATTATAATTTTATTAAAACTGACTTTTCATAGCACAAACTTAAAAAACGCTATGCTCAAATGCTATTAAAAGCCAATTGTGTTGTAGTGGGATAGCATAGAAAGATACCTAACTAGAAATATAAATGCTAGATCGATGAATGGTAAATCTATGTTTTTACTTAGCTTGGTGAACTTTCTGTAAGATTGATGCAGCGTGGAAACGAGAAAAAGAAGGATAAAAAAAATTAAATGATAGGCTTGAATCCGTTGATTGACTCACCAATAATCCGGAAACAAAGGTTCTACCACCACCACTACAAATGCTTATTCATAGCGTTTCAAAAACGCTATTGTAGGATATCATAGCGTTTTAGTAAACGCTGTGTCTACCGGAGCTATAATAGGTATGGGGTTATTTATAGCGTTTTAGAAATGTTATTGTAAGTAGGACCTTTTATAGCATTTTTAAAATGCTATTGTTTAGCTTGTAATAGCATTTTAAAAGCGCTATGGTTAAACCTGTAATAGCGTTTAAAAATGATATTGTTTAGCTTGTAATAGCGTTTTAAAAGTGCTATGGTTAAACCTGTAATAGCGTTTCTGAAACGCTATTGTATTCCCTCACGTAGAATTTAACAAATGTTATTGTATTAGTTTCTATAGCGTTTCTGAAGTTCTTTTTTTTATAGCACTCACCAAGTGCTATCAAATGATTTTTTATAACACTGATTTCTTTAACTATAGAAGATAATATTGCATATATTATATGTAAAGCATCCAAATGATCCAAAAAATAAATATTAATCATCTCATAAACATACGGACTACCATCACGATTTGAATACAATATACGATACAAAAATATTATCTCAATGACAACTTTGTCTCAAAAGTACCAAAATATATCTCAATGAAAATTGATTTCTTCACTCCCACCATTACATGAATTTGACATAAAGTTGCTAGGAAACGATACCAATGCTTTGTTTAAATCTTCTCCATAGCCACCCATACCATTCCCAGTCTTTCATTCGTTTGGGATAAAGTATAAAAATAACATCAATGAAGAATATAAGTTTGAAGGGAACACGTTCCAGCAGATCTCCACCCCTAGAAACAATATAAGCCTATAAAAGACAAAGAGAATAAATCAACTGGAGATCTAGATAAAATAAATAAATAAAAACCGAAAACGAAAAGTACAACTCTAAGGTATCACAAATAACTTGATTGATGAGCAGTTTACTGCACAAAGGTGTGAAAAAGGGTTTTCCAAAGAAGAAACGGTAAGTTGTGAAAATACCTGCACCAGAATCAATCATGTCAGAACTAAGGCATAATTTCGAAATAGCCTAACCCCAACTGCTATGGGTTTTGACCAAACACTTCTTGAATATAACATCTTTGGCTAGAAGTTAGCGATATAAGTTGGGAATGCAGAAATTTGTATTTTGGTTGCATTCGAAGAGTTTACCATGACTAGAATTGATAATGCAAAGACCTTGAGCATACAATCCAATAATATTCACCTGCACTAATGTTGAACATGCTAATGTTGATATCAATCCAATAATGCTCATACCCTGTATGAGAAAAACAGATTTTTCCATAAATGTAAGTGATTTCAAAAACTACATCCGAGGAAGGATATATCTAAAAAATATCAATTAACAGATTGTCTGTACCTTTAACATGAGAAGCAATAACGAATGAGCATAAAGGAGCACATTCATTTTTATTGACACTACCACACTGTATGAAGAAAGAAGTAAAATAGACTATAGCTGGTGCATTTTAAATATGTTACAAAGGATTCAACTACTACCTGAAAACAATCAAACCCAAATGCCATCTTCTGTAAAGAAGTAGTGTTAATGCAACATAGAGGATTGTCATAGCAAAACAATCATTGAAGAGGCGAAAAACGAAAATGGAATGGACTCTTTTAGATAGACAAAGCAAAGAAAGAGCCCATCATGGCACCTGCAACACATTTCAAAAACATCATAGACCAATAGAAGAGTGAGGGAAGCTTAGATATTGAAATCCTCGTGTTTAAAGGAGAAAACTGCAGAAGACCAAATGGATATTATCTGACCTCCCACAATTTATTACAATAATGTAAAAATGCAACAAAAGAGAAAAGGAAAATAATGTTTCGTGTACTTAGATAATAAAGTAGCATAATACCTACTTATGGGATAAAGCACCAAGTTCCAAAGAAACTAGCTGCATGAGGATATGAGATATTTTACTAGACAGAAAATTCCAGCAGGTTTATGCTAAAATCAGCTATATGGATTAAATTTCACAATGCAATATAGACATGTAGAACGGGATAGCCATAAGCAGGTGTTTTCTTACCACATCAGCCTTTATATATTAAATAAAGGCTATATGGATTAAATTTCACTATGATCCCTAGATTCACGACATAATCATCACATAGATGCCACCATCTGTATAAACTGCCAAAATGTGATCTAATAAGCAACTAAAATTTTCAATCATTTGTAGAACCGCAATTACCTATACTCAAGCTCAACTATAAAAATTGTATATTCATTCTATGCTATAAATTTTAGCGTAAACTATTTAACACCTAAGCTAGAAACAACTTAAGACCTTACTCCAATGTGCCATTAAACCAAATTACATTTTCTTCCAAAATCAATGGCAACAAAATATCTTCTTGATTATGTCAATTAATTACCTGAGCAGGGTACACTGCTCCTCCAGTAATGTACTGAATGGCAGAGTAGACATATAGAAAACTAGCTTGATATACTACAGGTCATGTATCCCCTTTCAAAATACTGTAATCTCTCTCTCCTTCAAGAAACCCGGTCACCTATTTCTCATCCAAACCATTAGAAATTAAACACAAATAAGCCAAATTAAACACAAAAACTGATAACTTAAATTATATTTCCAAAACTTATAATGCTCTTAATCCTAATACTGGATATGGCAAGTGCTGGCAAAAGAATAGTGATGGATCTTGTGCACAACCTCAAAGTGAAACAAATATTTGAAAAAAACAATAAGGAACTATTTATCTTCTAGGATTTTACTTTTCTTGTATTTATTTTTATTTTTTAATTGGATAAAAAAATTGATAATTATTTATATCTAGTGTGTACTAATGCTCCAGATAATGGCAAGAGTCCACTCCATCTGGTTGATGAGCATTGGATCAAAAAAGGCATGTCACTGTTAAATCATGAGGATGATTCTGAATGATAAATGTTGGTTGATGTTGATTAAGTATTTAAATCTAGTTGAAAAATGAAAACTTGAAGAATCTATGTAATGAATCATGCAGCACAAGGTATTACTTAGTAGCGCCTTACACCATGTCTCAACATCTAAAAACATTGCACAGAATGATGAACTAGTACAATTCATAAATAGTCAGCATGAATGTTCATAAATTGTTAGAATGCAATAGCAAATAATGGCAGAGAAAATCTAGATAAAACAGTACCTTAGGGCTGGACGTGGTTCCCCAAGCCATGGCTGAAATGGCCTGCACAAAAAAATTGATTAAACACCATAATAGCTGATTAACCTACAATTCATAAATAGATCTTCAAAGTTTAGACCTGCGCTCCCCCAACTTTAAGGATATGAGTCATGCCAGCTTTTTTGGCACAATATAGCAACTCATGTAAGGAAGTAATTATTAACTTGTAAAAGGGATAACTAGTGTCATGGTCAACTTTTTGACAGGGCACAAGAGTGTACCTTGCAGATGCCCCCATCTGCACTGGGAGGTGTTGCAAGAACGACAAATTTGTACCCATCAATTTGTGTAGGCTAGTGTAGAGAATAAAGACATTTTCAACCAAATAGTGTCACATGAGCATCAATATTCATGTTTAATATTACATAATATGTCGTGGAACCAACAGAAAAATGAAAGTTAGAGAGAATCTGGTCAAATACCACCGAAAGCATCAACGCTGTTGAAGGTAACACTGTTGTTTTTCCTAGAACGTAAATACCAACTAAACCAATACACCTAGTCACCCGTTTGCATCTAACACCCTTATCAAATTTAAGCACATGCCATTATGAGTTAATTTTCAATCACAGATCTCGCATTAAAGCACGAGATTACTTATTAAACAAATCCTATGCAATCAACACCCACACTAATCCATTAACAGAGAATAAGTGACTAATCGTTACTTACTTTCATGTTTTCAACAGTTCTCTCGGCGTTCTTTTGGGCCATATGGAATGCATGTATGTTTTCATATGCTACATCAAATGCTTTCCTCACAGCTCGATCAAGCTGCATTTATGCCAAAGAAGACAATATAGCAAGAATTAACATAGACAGGCATTACCAAACGTTCTTTCTGTTATTCCAGTAAAAGATTTAATTTTAATTTCTAGAGGTAAAGCAATGACTTCAATGATCGTAAAAAGGAAATACATTGAGCGAACTTCCATTAATAATCAGATATCAGTAAATCTACAATATGTGAAAGAGGTTTGATTGGCATAAGTTTCTCACTAAATAAGGTGAAAGTTTCACACAAAGGAAAGAGTGAAAAGGTATTATCTAGTTTGGTAAAGATAATACGAGCACAATTTCACATCTAATAGCTCTCTGATTGGAATAAGTCAACTCTAATGTTTGAAATCATAATTGACTTGAAATAAATCTTACCTTTTGATCTGGAAGATCAGCAACTTGCTCAACTATTTTATTTAGTTTAACTTTGTCAAATAGAAGAGACACAACATAGAAGAGAAAGATGTAAAAGACACAACATAGAAGAGAAAGATGTAAAAGAAACACAACATAGAAGAGAAAAATGTAAAAGAACAAACTCGACAACTGATATTCACGTAATTATTACATAATATATCTCTTAATTTATATATGTTAGTGTTTCGATTATTATATTTTATAATAATTATTTCGTTTTCATGTCTTTGTAGGAATTTGAGCGTGAACGATGAAATCGTATTAAGGCGACAATTTAAGGAATGACAATTGGTCGATTCTAGCGGTGGTACAAAGTAGATGGTCACATATCTAAACCTAACCCTAATAAACCTAGGTCCACCTAATTTAACCTAAGCCCAAACCCAAAATGCTAACCTAAAAACCCAAGCCCAACACCTTTTGGAGAACCCAAGCCCAAGAAAATAGGAGAACCCTATTTAGCTCTCCCTAGTTTGGAGAAAGTCTTCTCGCTTCTTCTCTCTTCTTCCACGTTCCTTCTCCCCTCATCTCTTTTCCAGCCACCACACCAATCCACCCTGCCGGCAATCCTCGTTCGATAGGAGAGCCGGCAGTGCGATAATCCCGCCATCACCACCTCACCTCGCTATCGTCCAACTACCACAACCGCCACCACCACCTCCTCTCCCTGTTCCTTCACGCCACGCAACCACCTTCCCTGTCCAGCAACCTCGCCACCAGAGCCACAACCACCTCCACTAACCACCGTGAAACAGAGGCGTGACAACCCTGTTTCACATTAAAAACTTCACCTCGCCACCGTGCTTCGCCATTACCACCATCAGTCTTCATCTCGATGTCTCTCTCTCTCTCTCACAGCCACCACCATCACCCGAGCACCACCACCACCACCACCGCGCGCACAGAACAGAGGAGAAACAGGGAGCAAGTCCCTATTTTCCTCCCTCGCAGCCGCCCTATCTCCCTCTTCCATTCTCTCCCTATTCTTCTTCGGTCATCCATCTCCCATCCCTCTCTCTCTCTTGCAAGGACGTGAGCTTGCCTCCCTGTTTCACCGCCCCTGTTCCATTACCTCTTTCGCATTTTTTGTTATCTCATTGTTTCCTCACCCTCTCTGTCTTCTCGCAGGTAACGGAGCCAGTCGGAGGAGCGAAGATGAAGCAACAGACGTGGCACAGAGTGTGTCGCGCTGGAGAAGACAACCGCGCAATTTTGGCGGGAGAAAACTGATTTTCAAATCAGTTTTAGTTATTTGCACCCCGAGAACCTGTAAGAGCCACCACGGTCCATCAGAAGCCCTTTTCTCGGGATTCGTGTTAGTGCAGAGATGAGTTGCGGCGTACCACACCACGAGGAGATGACCACCGCTACCATGATCAGCTAAACCCTTCGCCAAGGCTAAGATGAAACCAATCGGGTTTCAAGAGTTTGTTTTAGTTTAACTTTTTATTTTATTATGTGCTTAACTGCAAAATACATTTAATTTCTGAATATTAGTAAATTACTTTCACCGATTATATCGGATTTGATCTAGACTAGTCAGTAGTTAGAGTTTTATTTACTAATATTTAAAGCATCGATTTTAATTGGTTAAGTTAGACTTGTGATTGAGTGTGTCGTAATAAGACACTCAATGCTAGGAGTCTATAATTTATGCTGAAGTTAATTGTAACATTGGATTTTAAAACTGAATTGTTCTTAACGATCACATCATCGATGCAAGCCTGGGATTCTCGTCCCTAAAGCTTCTCGCTTTAGAAAATAATAAGTTAGATTAAAATAACTTGAAAAACTGAATTGGTGGATTCAATGCCTTGGTTTCCCTTCTCATATTCTTAAACACTTTTTATTTTGCTTTTTAATTTGATTTTTAGTTTAGATATTTTGATTGTTGTAACCCCCATTTCAATTAGTTTAAGTCAACTCTGAAATTTAATTGCAACCACAGTCCTTGTGGGATCGACCTGTACTTGCCCTTGTCTACCAGTTAGACACTGTGCACTTGCAGTTATTAAGACTAGGTTAAATTAACCTATTTATTTAGGTTAGTTAAATCTGCATCAAACTGCAGCATCGCCTCTACTGCGGGCATCGTCAACAATTGGTTGTACCTAAAGCAGTGTTGTTTGCATCAACCATAAGGTGACAGATGGTTAAGGTAAAAAAGAAAGAAAGTTCTACTTCAAAAGGGTAGGAAGCTCACCGTTCCAAAAATGGAAGAAATATCAATACGAGGATGAGTCTTGAGGCTATCAACCTCAACCTTAGTCAATTATGAGAGTACAAGTTTTCATTGAGCAGCTAATAATATTTCTCTTTGAACCTGCAACATTGGCCAAACAAAGGACATAGAATAACAAATTACATAAAAAGAAAAAGAAATAATCTAAAGTTTATTATTGCCAATGTCAGAATCCTTAATAACGACATGAAATATGAGGCCACCCAAGCGAAGAAAAAGTAAAGCAGACACTATCATTGGTTGGCATCGAAACTAGGATTGTCATGGGCGATATCAACGAGATGATCAAATTTGAAAAACCTTTCCTTTTTTTAGTGAAAAAAACAAGTGGACTCCAAAACATTTTTCAGTCATAACTCACAACAGGAGTGAGCCAGTGGATTGCTGTAAACAGGATTTTGCATTTTGTAGTAATAGCAAGTTCGTAGTTGCAAGTATATCGAGAAATAATTCTACTTGGGTTCAATAATTTTTTATTCTCTAATCTAAAATAATATAAATTTCGTCAATAAGACATAAATCACTTTCTTCATACACATAATGCATTAATAATATCTTGTTAAGTTACAATTTTATTCATAAGATTACCTGCAGCAAAGAAAACACCAGCCCCCACTGGATATTCACGTATTTTTTCACTGTGAACGACTTCAAATGCGGGATAAATTTCACACCAACTAAGCAGTTGCTCCGGTTATAGAAAACACTCTGAATGTCTATCCACAACCTTCCATCAAAACCAAATTAAATACATCGAGAAAAGACAACAACATTGACAATCTACCACAGACACAAAACTCTGAATTCCAAAGTCTAATGTTGTCAATATCGTCTTTTTATTATCTATTTCAAACTACAAAACGAGAAGAAAAAAAAAAAAAAAGAACCAAAGGGTCTGCAAAATAGGACATTTGACACATTGTAAAACAGTGGGGTTTTGCATTCCTGTTTAGATAAACAAAGGGGTCTTCAAAAAATATGATCTTTAACATTTCTAGTCAAGTTATAAAGCCCTAAAGTGAACCAAAATCCTTAAATAAAAGTATGGGGAGGAAAAAAAAGTAGAGAGAAATTGGGGATTTGAGAGAAAGAAAGTACCATTTTCATTTCGATTGAGAACTAACTGGAGATTGAGAAGAGGGCAAAGAAGAGTGAGTGATTGTTGCGGTGAAAGCAAAGCAAAACAAGAGTGAGTGAGTGTGTTGAGAACCAGACTCCTGAAACCTGAAACGGAAAGGAAGAACACGGCGAGAAGTAGAGCACGTCGGAGAGGGAGAGCACAGTGAAACAGGTAGTCAGAGAGGGGGTTGATAGCTAAAGGGAGAGCAAAGCGGAGAGGGAGAGCAGAACGGAGAGGGAGATAGAGAGGTAGAAGGAACTTTGGCCTTTCCCTCTTTCCTTTGTTTCCTTCCTTCCTTTTTTTTTCCTTTTTTTCGATCGAGCAGGCACTTTGGCGCCCTGCGAAATAGATCTCCCGCCCAATCCACTTTTGATAGCATTTTAGCAATGTGATGAAGGGAGTTCAAATTGAACAAATTTTGGCCTTTTCATAGCACTAAGTAAAAAAATGCTATTGTCATATGCTATTAATGATGAGAAATTGTGGTGTAGTGTACAATTCATTGATTGGCGCACCAATAATCCGAATAGTAGGAAAAAAAGAAGAACAGAATAATCTCCTCAGAGAAAATATACCAAGTTTATTAATTATCAAAAGTCTACCTATAATATTTAGGAAGCACTCTATTTATAATGCTCAAATAACTTGAATAACAAGTAGCCTATTCCTAAAAGAAAAAGTAGAATCAAAGACTAAAATAACAAGCAGTTTATTCCTAAAAGAAACTCTTGAAACAGAATTTTTTGAAGCAATAATTATCCTGCGACCACTGTTAGTTGTAACTTTCCCACTGAGAAGATATTTTCGCCGTTGACCCCAATCATCGGATGGCTATCAGGAGTTAGGGTCTCTTCCTTTAGCTGCATGTTGCGGAACATGCTGAGGAATAGAACATTCAATGAGCTTCTGGTGTCCACCAAGGATCTCCTTACTTCCCAGCTTGCTAGGGAGATTGTGATTACCAGAGTAATCATTATGTGGAAGCTGGATGCCCTGGAAGTCTTTGTCCGTAAAGGCTAATGATATAGGAGGATCATGGCTCCGAGCGTAGGATACTTGTTGGTCGTTGTATATTGTTCGAACCCTCATCTCCCTTAGAGCCCTTTTTCGAGATCTGTTAGATTGTTCGGATTCGGAATGTGCCCCATGCAAGATGCATACTTCATCGCCACGTTCTTTGTTTTTTGCATCTCTCTCATCTCTAGGGACAGATGGTTTATCCTCGGATTCCCATTTTTCCTAGTGGTCAGCTCCTCGTCTAAAATGATGTAATTTTGTGCTTCCATTACCAGGTTCGCCATATTTTCCCGGGGGGGGGGGGGGGGGGGGGGGGTCCAAAGTTAGGAAGTTATAGAACTTGTCGTTCCTCAGGCCGTTGGTGAAGGTTGTGACGGTTGTTGCGTCATTACAAACATTGAGGAAAGTCAACTTGTCATTAAAGTGTGCGACATATGTTCTTAATGTCTCATCCAGCTTCTGTTTCATGGATTTGAGTATTTTTATTGTTCGCAAGATCTGTTGTATATGGGATGATGAAAAATTCACTCGGGGGTCCGTTGCCGTCGTTGCTATCACAGAGGTGCGAGCCTACTCCCCCTGTTTGGCCAGTACTGTTGGAAGTGGTGGTACAACACCAGTCTGAGCGTTCGATGTGTCCCCTTGGTCTCCATTGTTACGGGATCTAGTGGTCACCATTTTCTTGAACTCTAAAAAGAAATAATGTCAAAGCTTTGCTAGGAACTCTGTCGTCCCATGGACGGCGCCAAACTGATGCAGTCAATTTTTGCTCCCTACTTGACCTTGACTTGCTGACCTGCACAAGGAACACACATGCCACGGACCACCGTTGTAGTGGTCGATGGCACTCCGATGCTAAAGTCACACAGAGCTCTTAGGAAGGCTTAAAGCTATAAATATGGAATTTGTAGCAGACCTTTATTCACCAACCTCTTGTCTAATTAGGAGTCATCTTGTGGAGGGAAGTTTTCCTGTTAGACTTGTGATCCTAGATACGCGGGAGATAGTTTTCCATCAAAGTGTTGTCCACAAGTGGAAGTTTTTACGTACAATGTATACTCTGGAATTTATTTCCTAGTTGAAGACAAAATGCTACTGGCTTGCCCGTTCGAAGCTGATCCTCGAGACACTTGCCTTAATAGGTCTTACGGATATTGAAGATTGCTGTGAGACGTGTGGACTTAGCAGGCTATAGTAATTTGGGCCCGGCTAGAGGACAGCACTTCGCGGGCTTGATGTCGTTTGGACCGGATCAGTACTGGACTGATGCTTGGGCCTATTATTTCTTGAGATCATCATGACACGTGTACGGTGTAGATGAAAGGACACTTTGGTGTATCATCAAAAACTATAATTCTCTCTAGAGATCACACCTAACCTTGGTTGTCTTTGGTTTGACTTACTCTTTCTGAATTGTATTTGAGTTCTAACTAATTTGAATTCGAGTATGAGATGTGGTCAGTGGGCTCTTTAATCACAACCCCCTTGCAAGAATTTGCTATCTCAAAAGTGACTTTACTATCTTAATATCCCTGATCATTTGTTATTTATTCTTAGAAGTCGCATGTCTAGCCTTTTTTTTAAAGGTTCCCACCTCTAAAAAGAGCCCTTTTTTGGGACCTGTTAGATTGTTCGAATTCGGAATGCGCCCCATGCAGGATGCATACTTCATCGCCATGTTCTTTGCTTTTCCCATCTCTCTCATCTCTAGGGATAGAGGGTTTATCCTCGGATTTCTCCTTTTTCCTGGTGGTCAGCTCCTCGTCTAAAATGATGTAATTTTGTGCTTCCATTACCAAGTCCGCCATATTTGCCGGGGGGAGAGGGTCCAAAGTTAGAAAGTTATAGAACTTCTCATTCCTCAAACCGTTAGTAAAGGCTGTGACGGCTGTTGCGCCATTACAAACATTGATGAAAGTCAACTCGTCATTGAAGCGCGCGACATATGTTCTTAATGTCTCATCCAACTTCTGCTTCATGGATTTGAGTGTCTTCATTGTTCGCAAGATCTGTTGTATATGGGATGATGGCAAATCCACCCTGGGGTCTGTTGCCGCCATTGCTGGCATAGAGGTGCGAGCCTACTAACTCTGTCTTGGCGGTACCGTTGGAAGTGGTGAAACAACACCAGCCTGAGCAATTGATGTGTCCCCTTGGTCTCCATTGTTACGGGATCTAGTGGTCACCATTTTCTTGAACTCTGAAGAAAGATAATGCCAAACTGATGCAGTCGATTTTTGCTCCCTGTTTTACCTTGACTTGCTGACCTGCACAAGGAACACATGTGCCATGGACCACTGTTGCAGTGGCCGATGGCACTCCGATGCTAATGTCACACAGGGCTCTTAGGAAGGCTTAAAGCTGTAAATATGGAATTTGTAGCAGACCTTGACTCACCAATGTCCTGTCTAATTAGGAGTCATCTTCTGGAGGGAAGTTTTTTTGTTAGACCCGTGCTCCTAGATAAGCGGGAAATAGTTTTCCATCGAAGTGTTGTCCACATGTGAAAGTTTCTACGTACGATGTATACTTTGATATTTACTTCCTAGTTTAAGACAAAGTGCTACTGGCTTGCCCGTCCGAAGTTGATCCTCGAGATACTTGCCTTAATAGGTCTTACGGTTATTGGGGATTGCTGTGAGGCGTGTGGGCTTAGTAGGCTGTAGTAATGTGGGTCCAGCTGGCGGACTACACTTCGTGGGCTTGATGTCGTTTGGACCGGATAAGTACTGGAATGATGCTTGGGCCTGTTATTCCTTGAGATCATAATGACACGTGTACGGTGTAGATGAAAGGACATTTTGGTGTATCATTAGAGACTATAATTATTTCTAGATATCACACCTAACCTTGGTTGTCTTTGGTTTCACTTACTCTTTCTGAATTTTGTTTGAGTTCTAACTAATTTGAATTCGAGTATGAGATGTGGTCAGTGTGCTCTTTAATCACAACTCCATTGCAAGAATTTTCTATCTCAAAAGAGACTTTTACTTTCTTAATATCCCTAACCATTTGTTATTTATTCTTAGAAATCGAATGTCAGGCCTTTTTTTTTTAAAGGTTCCCACCTCTACAAATTTTACTACAATAGTTTTCTTTGAACCCATAGGTTTATTTTGCTTCTTATCTCTATCCATTTGAATATGGTTCAAATAGTTACCTCGTGTGCAAGGTGTGAAGTTATGCTTTGGTAACTTAGACGAATTATAGTAGAGAGGTTTGAAAGTGAAAATATATTTGCAAATTATGTCAATACAATGTAAAAACATATGATGGATTTATAAATTGTATATCGAGTGTAGGGTAGTTTGGTAATGTCAGATGGGGGATAGTGATGTCTGGATGTGGGTCAATAAATATTAGGTGGGTAGATGGTGTAGTTAGGCTTGGGATTTTTTGTGTCCAATTGGTATGGTGTGGGCTGGGCTTTAAATTGCCTTCCCGTGATGTTTTCTTTTTAATCCCTTAACCCCTCCCACCCAGGCAGGGTTGAAAACCTAGACCTGTGATTCTTTCTACCACAGGCCTACCGCTGAGCTGGTACCCCATTGACCTTCTCGTGATGCTAGAATTCGTTCCATATAGAAAATCGATTGAAGAGGCCTGATTCATATAGAGAAATTTCCAGGCTGTTTGGTTGGCTAGCCTAGCCAAGCACTCGGCTCGATAGAGGGAAGCTCACCCTGGAATGGAAGAAGATTCCAATTGATCTAGCCGAGATGCATTAATGAACAACTCATTTAATACCACCATTTGCAGATAATGCTTCTTAATGAAATTCCTTACATGTCTTAGTTTCAGTTCTCCATTTTAACTGTACAAACTTTGAGTCAAGTTTTGTCGTGAAAGGAGTCTTGAATATTTTCAGCACATCTTAAATCTTGGATATCGAGTTTCTATCCCGGAAAATGGTTCTAAGTGTGAATCATAAGGCTATTTTAAGTGACATGTCCCCTTAAAAAGCTCTTCACCACAAATAACATCACTACAGTCGGGCTATCCAACACGGGGGCCATCAATATAGTCCCACCTTATTACAGAAGGATCAACAGATGGAAAATGTAGAAATAGTAGATCTTATTTTTTGTAAAGATAATTTCAGGGTTATACAACTTATCAGGACCATTTAAATACTCGCAAGAGCACAATTGATAATAATATAGATCATGAATATGAAGTCGAATCCACATGCGTTCCTTCTTAAGAACAACTTTTCTAAACTAGTTTGTGAAACCAAAATCTAACCTAAACAACAACAAAAATCAATTATTTTAGGATTTTTGGTGAAAGTTAAAGAAAAACCTAAATAAAATAGAACCTAGGGCTAGGTATGAATCCCGGTCCGACTTGTTTCAAATCGAGACCCACCGGTTTCTACGATTTCCATCTCAATCCCAATCCATCCCGGACCACCCCAATTACTGTAGCTAGGGATGTGCTGGGCTTCAGGGACTCAAGCTTATTTTGCAAACCAAACCAAATCATAGCTTAGCTCGTTTTGTGCCCACGGAAATACTCAAATTTAGGTCTTTAGATTTGGAGAGATTGGGAGAGTGTATGGCCACAATGACGATGGTGATTGTTGAGGGAGTGGTGATGATTTTTTATGTTTTGTGATTCGTACAAATCCAGTCTTCTAGAGATCCGACCTGCAAAACAGGGTTAGAATGCCAAATACCACCTTTTGGTGGTTGTATGCACTCTGATGCTTAAGTCAGTAAATCTATGGGAAAAGACTAAATCTGGACAAAATTCAGTTAAAATTGCATACCTTTGTCAAATATTCACTTTACTTATCTAATGCCCATTATTAGTTCTTTGTGTGACTTAAGCATGTAAAACGTGATGAAGGGATACATTCTTTGTAACAGTTTCCTATTTCATTGAGATAGTCCTTGGGGGAGTGATTTCCACCATGACTCATCTCTTTCGTAACGCCTCTCCTCTTTAAGGGAGAGATTCATTGGGTCTAGATTCGGGCCTCTGATGGTGATATGTTCTGAAGGACCCTTTTGGGATTTAATAGCTGGATCTATCTTTACGGGCTTTGCGAATTGGACCTAAACCAAAACACGTGGTCCTCGTGATAGATGATGTTTGCCAGGTGTACAGTCGTGATTTGAATCTTATTTGATGAATCATCAGCTACTCCCCCATTAGTTAGTGGCCATAAAGACGTGGCCACTAACTCTATGACGGTTGGATTTTTGACTTCATTATTGTAGAGCATTTAATGCCATTGATAGCTATTGATACGATTGCTATTTTGATGTCTCATTCGCCTGTTCATTTTAGTGCAATTTTTAGGATTTCGTGCAACCATCATATCTCGCACGTCTTTCCATTAGTAGTCTTTTCGTTGCTCAACCCTATAAAAGGGGGTGTAAGATTTTTGTTTCTTTCTTTACGCTATCTCTGTTATCAGAGTTCACTTTTTCTCTCATTCTTCATTTTTATCTTTGCACAACTCCTTTCTCATGTCTGATGTCAGGATGCTAAGTGGCGATGCGCTTAAAACATGCAACGCGTTCTTCTTGCCCAAGCGGGCGAAGCAGGCAACTTTGGATAGTGTTCGTTATATGAATTCTCATTGCCTTATAACCTTGAGATTATCTTGCCTAGGAGTGACGAGAGCCCTTCTCATCCAAGGTCTGGCTACATTGTTCTGTATCCTGGCATGTTCCAATTAGATCTTAGGCTTCTGGCCCCAGAGATCTTTTGGGCCTAATTGGACTTTTTGGGCATTGTTCCTGCTCAAACGGGTCCAAACGGCTGGAGGGTGATTTTTTAACCGTGGCAAGGGCCATTTTGTCTGGGATTCCTCTGAATACCAAGATTTTGCACTCTGTAGTGGGGATAACTGTAACCAATAATCGTATTTTCTTTCTCCATTCTCCTGCTTGTTTTCGAAAGCTTAGGGACGATTATAGGGGTTGGTCGAGGTCCTTGTTTTATGCGTCCATTGATTCTAACTACTTCAAGTTGCAAAATCGGCATAATATGCAGTCGTTCTGAGAACCCAAGAAGTGGAATGATCTGTACTTGATTGTAGAGGAGCAAGCGATCCGTGATCGATTTCTAAAGCTTCATCAAGTCGTTGTGGAGCCCTTCCTTGCTATGGATGTTATCAAGCATAGTGGCTTGTACACTATGAATGAGGCAACACGTGCAGTGTTTATTAAGGCTCGAGTTGTTGACGTTACTATTGTTCATGTTGGCAATGTCGTCGTTTCTGACGAGGGGAAGGAACATGTTGTTCCTGTTAGCGTTGGTGATGCTAGCATTGATGGGAAAGTGAGCTTCACTAAGAGGGCTATGGATCTTAATGCTCTTGCTAACAAGAAGTTCCCTAGGCCTGCCAGCCCATTGAAGTAGTTGGCGATTAGCTCTGGTCGTGAACCAAAGAAGAAGCGGCTTGTTTGTTTTGTTTATGGTGCTACTCGGACTACTCCTAGTCCGAGATCGGCTAGGAAAAATAATGAAAATGAGGCTCAACTTGCTGTTAGAGAGGCTGAGGAGATAAATCACACTCTGGAAAGGAGCAAGAATGAGGTGTCTCGTCCATTGGATGAGAATGAAAAGAGCCTCATCTCTGCTCGTGGTGTTCCTAATTTTGCATAGTGGTATGATGACGACCCTCGTGTCATCAATAAAAAGATGTTGCAGCTTGTTATCGAGCGGTCTCGAGATCCAACTAGCACGAAGACCATAGGTGATTTCGAGTACAAACCAATGTACGACGAGGAGGATGTTGACTGTGGTCAAAGTTCTAAGTCTCCTTTTGTTTTTCCCACTCATGCCACAACTACCTTAATAAGAATGGCAAGAGTGGTACTTATGTCATCAGTGCCATTCCGACTGTCCATAAGCGGGGCTTCAGTTCTTCTCGATCCCCGATTCCTTCATCCACAGATTGGTTGGAAGGAACCCAATCCTGAAGACATCCATAATAAATTGGAAGGGAAGTTCAGCTGGTTTTCAAATATAGACGTGCAGAATAGTGCGTGTAATCTCATTGTCGAGTGGCATAGGCGGTTGGTTGAGAGAGCTCCCATGCTCGTGCATCAACCTAGTAATCACTTTGATCAGGGTCTTAAGCAATTAATGGAGGGCATGAATCATCTCACTTATGCTGGGGTGATGGGGTCAGACTACAAGGCTGCACGTGATCAGGTGGCCTTCGTGGAAAAGAAGATGATGGGGTAGGCATTGGTGCTTTCCCACATTCCCCGTCAGTCTGACGTGCTGAAGGCGCCGTATGTAAAGCAGGAATAGGCAACTGAGACTGCTCGTGCTTCATTGAAGGAAGTGGAGGCTGTCCGAGACAAGTTTTCTTTTGAACTTGAAATCTCGGAGGCGGAGTTCAATAAATTTCATGATCGGCTGGATGTTATTGAAAAGGAGTTGTCCAGTAAGAAGGTTGGTCGTGACAAGGCCATGCGTTCTGCTGCTAAGCAATCTGCCTGTCGTAAGGTTGCTGAGAAATGAGTGGTGCAATTGACCGTCGAGCTTGCCACTACTAAGTCAAAAGCTTCTGCGAGGCTCATCATTGCTGAGGGAGAACTTGTATCGACCATGAGTGAGCTTACAACAGTCACGAATAGATTGAAGATTGTAGAAGCGACAGACTGGAAAAGGGTCGTTGATGGTCGAATTGATCTTATTGATTTTATGGAGTCGGATGAGGGTTTTGATCTGTTGAGATATTTTAGTTTCGGTGATCAAATCTTTGAAGATGCTGACGATGAGGAATGTGTTCCGAACCAGCCAAGTGATCCGGTTGATGAAGGACAATTGTCTCCTCCTTCGTCTGAACCTGTGCCATCATCTGCCCTTGTTATTGAATAAAAGTCTTCATCGCCTCCTGGAGACAAGACATCATCTCCTTCTGCTGACAGTGTTGCTGACATGAATGTTCAACCTCCTCCGAACGTCTCTTGAAGTGATGCCTTGAATGCCTCGACTGATCTCTCTCTAATCAATGTATCTTCCTCTTCAGATGTAACAAAGTAGAAAATTAATGAAAATCCCAATTTAGCTATACTTGTATTCCTTTTGTTTCTTTGTCTTTTTTTTGTAGTGATCATTTTCTAACTTTGTATTCGTAGCTTGACAGATGTTTAGACTGATTCTGTTATCTGTCTGCAATCAATAACTATAATCCTATTTTGTCTTTTGCATTATGTATATCTTTTTACTTTGTAGTTTAGACTTAGCTGAATTTCTGCTTTTGAACTTGCTTCTGACACTTCTGATTGAATTCTGACTTATACGAAATACATTTTTTGGTCCGACATGTTAGTTGGGCCAAAATATTATGAGATAGTCTAACTTATACGTCCAAACCTTTTATAAGTACGCTTCATGGTCCGACATATTAGTCGGGCAAAAAGATTTAGGAGTAAATTTGAAATACTTTTATAAATACACTTCGTGGTCTGACGTGTTATTCGGGCCAGGAGATTTATGATTAAGTCTGACTTATATGTTAGTTGGGCCCGAAGATTTATGCGTAAGTTTGACAAGATTTACGATTAAGTCTGATTTATACATCCAAACTTTTATAAGTATACTTCGTGGTCCGACATGTTAGTCGGCCCAAAAGATTTTTGAGTAAGTCTTACTTATACGTCCAGACCTTTTATAAGTACACTTCACGGTCCGACATGTTAGTCGGGCCAGAAAATTTACGAGTAAGTTTGACTTATACATCCAGACTTTAATAAGTTTGCTTCATGGTTGATCAGACTAGAAATTTTGAGGGTATGTCTTACTTATTTATCCTGGCCCTCTTTCCTCATGATCAGACGATATGGTCAGGTCAGAAATATTTCGAGTGTATACCTAGTCTGACTTTGATGTCCTGACTGGATTAGATTATTTGAACACGAGAAGAAGGGTTTCTAGAGTTTGGAAGTATTGTTGATAATATTTCTTCAAATGTTCGACATTCTATGGTTGTGGTAACTGTTCGCCTTTCGAGTCTTCCAACTAGTATGTTTTCGGTCTGTTGATTTTCACCACTTTGTATGGTCCTTCCCAATTTGGATTTAGTTAACCCACGCCTGGTTCTTTTGTATTGAGTTGGATTTTTGTGAGCACCCAGTTGCTGATACAGAACCTACAAGGCTTTACTTTTTTATTGTAGTAACTTGCCATCCGTTGTTGTAGGTTGCTGCTTTGATCAATGATCTTTCTTGTTTCCCATTGAGAAGAGCTAATCCAACTCGTAGTGTTTCATTGTTATCTTCTGTTTAACTCTTCAGTTTTGAATGTTGGCATGCCGATTTTGACTGGTACCATTACTTCAGATCCGTATGCAAAGGCAGACGGTGTTTCTCCAGTCGGAGTTCCTTCGTTGTTCTATAGGCTCAGAGGATGCCTGGTAGTTCAGACACCCACAATCCTTTTGATGTTTTGAGCTTCATTTTATTGCTTCTAGTACTGTTTTGTTGGTCACCTCAGTTTGTCTGTTCGCTTGTGGGTTGGAAGGTGCGGAGAAGTTTTGTTTGATACTTAAGTTTTTGCACAACTTCTTAACTTTCTTGCCTTCGAATTTTCCCATTGTTAGTGACAATTACTCTTGGGATTCCAAATCTACATATTATATCCTTCCAAAAAAAGTTTTCAATTTGAGCTTCTCCTATCTTTGCCAACGGCTCCACTTCTACTCATTTGGTAAAGTAATCCACTACAGCGAGGGTGAATTTATTTTTGTCAAATACTGGAAGTGGTCCCACGATGTCCATACCCCACTGTAAGAATGGCCACAGACTACTCATTGGGATTAGGATTTGGCCTGGCATGTGAGGATATGAGGCAAATTCTTGACATTTGTCACAAGTTCGAATGACTTCGTTTGCATTCGCTTGCATTGATTGCCAGTAGTATCCCAACTTAAAGCTTTGTGGGCTAATGTTCTTCCTTCTGGATGGTTATCGCATATGCCGAAGTGAATTTCTCGTAGAACATAGTTCAAATCACCAGGAGAAAGGCATCTGAGCAGCGGTCCTGTGACAAACCATCTGTAGAGTCAGTCGTTAACCAGTGTATTCCGTGTTGCTATGTTTTTTAGTTTACGAGACTCTATCTTATTCGTTGGAAGTGTTTCACTCTGTATGTATGTCAAGATTGGAGTCATCCAGTTGCTCTCCTGATCTGTTGCACATGTTTCATGCACTTGGTTTTCCAATATCGAGCTCTCTTGTAAAGTGACTAGCGGATTATCAGTTTCTTCAGTTCATGATGCCTTTTTGGCCAATTTATCAGCTATGTCATTTTCTGCTCTTCTGCATCGGTGAATGGTTGCAACTTGGAAGTTTTCAATTAACTTATTTGTTTTTTGGTGGTAGGCCTTCATCCGAGCATCTTTGACTAGGAATTCACTGTTCAACTAATTGACCACCAGTTTGGAGTTGGTAAATACGTAGATTTCTCTTACTCCTAAGTGTTTAGCCAATTCTAATCTGGTTATTATTGCTTCATACTTGGCTTTGTCGTTTGAGGCTTTGAAACTGAATTTTATCACATTTTCCAAGGTTACGCCTTCTGAGTTGTACAGGATTATTCCTACTCCACTTCCCTTCTCGTTGGAAACTCCGTCGCAGCACGAGATCCACTAGTGAATAGTTCGTTCAGTATGTTCTTCAACTTGATTGTTGTTCGGTAGATGTTCGTCAACGCTTGTGAATTCAACAATGAAGTCTACTAATGCTTGAGCTTTTATTGCAGTCTTAGGAGCATAGCTAATGTCGAACTGACCGAGCTCTATTGCCCATTTCACCATTCTTCCGAATAATTTTGGTTTGTGCAATATCTACCAAAGTGGTTGCTAGGTCATGATAATGATGGGATGAGCTTGGAAGTATGGTCGTAACTTTCTTGAAGATACAACCAGGGGGAATGCTAGCTTCTCAAGAGCCAGGTAGTTAACTTCGACGTCCGCAAATGTCTTGCTAACGTAGTAGACTGGCTTCTGTGTGCCATTTTCCTTTCGTATCAGTATTGAGCTGACTGCATGTTCAGACACTGATAGGTACAAGTACAAAGTTTTCCTTATGTTTGGCTTTGATAGCAGTCCAGTACTTCTCATGTACGCCTTCGAGCTTTGGAAAACCTTTTCACTCTCTTCACTACATTTGAACGTTTTGTTCTCTTTCAAAATTTTGAAGATATTTATTTGACGATCTGGAAATGAATCTGTTCAAAGCTGTTATTCTACCATTGAGGCTTTGCACACCCTTGATGTTAGTGGGCAACTGTATGTTGTGGAGTGCTTGTATTTATTTCGGATAAGCTTCGATTCATCTCCGATTGACCATGTACCCAAGGAATTTCCTTGATTCTACTCTAAATGTGCACTTTTTTGGATTATGCTTCATTTTGTATCTTCGCAGTTGAGAGAAGGCTTGTTCGAGGGCTTTGATGTGGTCTTTTAATTTTGTGCAAGTTCTTGACTAGCATATCATCAATGTACACCTCCATGGTCTTGCCTATCTGATCTTTGAACATCTTATTTACAAGACGTTGGTACATGGCTCCCACATTCTTTAGTCTAAATGGCATCACTTGGTAGCAGTACGTACCTTTTTTCGTTATGAAAGATGTTTTTTCCTGGTCGAGTGGATGCATCTATATCAGGTTATAGCCAGAGTATGCTTCCACGAAGCTTAGAATTTTGTGTATTTGATGTATTTGTGGGAGTGGGAAGTTGTTTTCTAGGCAGGCATTGTTTAGATACGTGTAGTCTACACTCTGCACATACTCTCCACTTGCCATTCTTTTTCTTGACCAAAACCGTGTTTGCCAGCCAATCTGAGTAGTGAGATTCCTTGATCATCCCTGCATTCATGAGGCGATGCACCTCCTCGTTTATTTCTTGGTAGCGTTCTGGGGCAATTGACATTTTTTGTTGGACTGACTTCTTGTCCTAATTGACTTGCAGTTTGTGAGTAATGACAGATGGATCAATGCCTACCATGCCTTTCATTGTCCAAGCGAAGACGTTTTGGTTGTCTTTCAACAGTTGGATCAACTTCTAAGTTAGTTCTTTGTGGATTCTTGTGCCAATCCGAATTGTTTTTCCTCCCTCTTCACCGTCCAAATGGACTAGTGTTGTTTCTTCTTTTGGTTTTCCAATATTTGGTCGATCTCTTGGACTTATTAGAGCTGCATTGTCCTCTGGAAGGTTAGAATTCATTTGACCAAGTTGCTGCAGCGGCTTCTTTGGTCGTGACAGTGATTGCTATCTGTTCAGAGCCTTCATTATTGTGTAGCGGCATTCACGTGCAGCTGACTGATTTCCTTTCATGACCCCGATCGTTGTCAGTGTGATACTTCAAACATTGATGCATGGTAGATAACGTTGCACCCATCTGGTGCATCCAAGGTCATATGAGAAGCATGTTGTATGCGGATTGAATGTCGACAACAAGGAAGTACGTTAATAAGATTTGTAGTCTATCCGGTTCTCCCACTTCAACTGGTAATCAAATCATTCCAAGTGTGTGGCACTGTTCTCCGCTAAAACCCATCATTGGCTGATCGTTACGGGTAAGCATCTCTTCGCTGAATGCATCTTGGGGAATATTGTCAGGTACAGAAGGTTGGTTGAGCTACCCGTGTCAACTAGTACTCTCTTGATCTCTCACCTAGCTATCAATACTGAAATCACTAGGGCATTGTAATGAGGGAAATGAACTCCCTTTGCATCTTCTTCGGATAAGATCATATTTCATTGGGTTGTTCTGGTGCGCTGTACGGAAGGCTCCAAGTATCGAATTTTTTTACAGTAAATCTCGAATTGATCGCTTTTGTGATCAGTTAAATCATTCATTCTCTCCAGCTATGCCGTGTATGACATATATTAGTTATCTGGGCTGTTCATTTGACCATGTGGTAGCGTTCACCTTCTCTTTTCCTTTAAACTGTGTGTCTTTCAGCTCGACGAATTCTCCGAGTCATCCTCTCTGGATCATGTACTCGATTCTTCCTTCAAGTTGTAGCAGTCTTCGGTGTCATGTCCGTGATCCTTATGGAAAGAGCAATATTTGCTCTTATCTTGTTCATCTGTATCTTCTCTAATCTTTAGTGGCCATTTCATGTCTTCCCATTTTGTCATGGACTTCAAGACAATTGCTCTATTTGTTTTCAAAGCCGTGAACGGATTGTACATCATGTTGACTGCATTTGTTGACCATTCATGTCTGGGTCTTCCGGATTGCAGACTCTATTTGCTGAATTCGGACCTGCTATTGGTCTGGTGCCTTTTTGATTGGCCATTTCGTCCCGTGGCCTGCCATCTCTTCATCTCTCCTTTCTCTTCTCCCGATTGGTCGAGAAGGCCCTTTTCTCATATTCATTATTTTTCTTAGTGGTCAACATCTCCTCGAGGGTGATGTACTTCTGAGTGGTCTTTAATAAGGTCGTCATGTTCCTCAAGGGATGTAAAACGACCATCTTTTCAATCCAGAGGTGAAAGTGGCTATGATCGTGTCATCGTTGCATCCGTCGATCATGGTTAACTCATCAGTAAAACGAGTGACGTACTCCCCTATAGTTTCTTTAGGCTTCTGCTTTATGTGGAATAAGAAATGTGGCCCTTTTCTGATCCACTGACTGCCAATAAACCTTGTGATGAAGGCAGTGGCTAATGCATGGAAGAAGTCTATCGACCTGAGCGGTAGACTATTGAACCAACTCATCGCTGTGGACATGAGGCTGGTCAGAAAGGTTCGACACAAAATAGACTTCGTGTTTTCTTTCAGTGCCATCATGTGGTGAAAATGTCGTAGGTGATCTGTCGGATCAATAGTGCCAAAATAAGCTTCAAACTTTGGAAGAGTGAACTTTTTTGGCAAAAGGGTTTTCATGAGTGCATCATAGAATGGCGGTCTGGTCAACTCGTAAAACACGTTGGGATTTGTGACTCTGATCCTAAGTGAAACTTGTGGAGGAATTCCATCGCTCTAGGAGCCATCTCCTTGTGGTTCACTGCCTTCAAAGTTTGCTAGTCGAAGTTCAGCAGGAACTTCATTGTTCTCTCGAACGTGGTTGGCGGAGCTCTGTTATGGTGGCGTTTTCAGTAAATTGAGCACGTTCTTGGCTGAGTTTTTCAACTACTTTGACCAAATAATCCATCTAAGATGTATCGCTAGACGTCTAAGATGACTGGGCCATCGTTCCATGTGGTGATACTAAATTACCTGGAATGATTGGTGTTGGTGTTGGATTTGAGACATGCCTTGCTGGTAATTCAACTTTACTAGTGGAAGGATTAGTTTGATTGGTGAGCTGAGAATTTCGTGTATGTTCCATTTGCATTAAGTTTTCCTCTTACTGATTTGTGCTAAGGAAATTATCAAGTAAAAAATTCTCTTTTAGAAAATGAAACCATCGTTCCCTACAGACGACGCCAGATGGATGCATCCAAATCTAGTCTCCTAGAGATCTGACCTGCAAAACAGGGTTAGATTGTAAAAGACCACCTTTTTGATGGCAAAAGGCACTCTGATGCTTAAGTCAATAAAATATGTGGGAGAAGACTAAATTTGGACATAGTTAAGTTAAAATTGCATACCTTTATCGAATGTTCCCTTTACCTTATACAATATCTGTTATTAGTTCTCTGTGTGACTTAAGCATGTGAGGCGTGATAATGGGAGACATTCTTTGTAACATTCTCCTCCTTCATTAAGATGCATCCTTGGGAGAGTGATTCCCGCCATGACTTTTCTCCTTCGTAACGTCTCTCCTCTTTAAGGGAAAGATTCGTTGGGTTTGGATTCAGGCCTCTGATGGTGATCTGTTCTGAGGGGCCCTTTTGGGATTTAATGGTTGAACCAACCTTTCCAGACTTCGCGGATCGAACTTGAACCGAAACACGTGGTCCTTATGATAGATGATGTTTGCCACGTGTACGGTCTTGATTCGAGTCATATTTGATGTATCATCATTTTGAGTAGGAGATTGTTGGCAGCGAATGAGGGGGAAGGGAGGAAGATCAAAATTGAGATTTCTCGAAATCGATTCGATCAGGGCGGAACAAACAAACCAGAAATCCGTCAGTAGCGACCCCGATGTAGATGAAATTCTATGGATCCTCCTTCTGGTGAACGTAGACCATTAAGCAGTTGAAAGTAGATACTCGGCCGCCCCATATGGTGAAGCTTCCGCCGAGCTTGGGCTCGTTCATTCGCATGGCTTATGTTCCATCGACAAACCGCTCACCTTTGGGTGTTATAGATTCCTTTATGGAAGTGAAAGACTGATCTGCCCACTACTTCCATGCCGAAAGCGCCACTCAAACTGTCCAGGATTCGATCAGGACATGGCTCTTGCGAGGTCTCTAGGGCTCCGATTTGTGAGGATTTTTAGGGTTTGCAGTGAAAAAGAGGAGGAACCCTAGGTGAGGTGTTCGTAGAAAGGAAATGTTCGAGGAAGAAAGCATTTTGAGAGAGGAAATTGAGTCGATTGAGTCGGTTTGGGGTTTGAGTCGAGATAGTGGGCCAATCCTTTGGGGATGGTCAGGAAAACAAAATCAGGTGGGTTGGGCAGCCCAACTTAATTCAATATTGGGCTTGGGCCAACTTGGGAGAGCAAGTAAACATTTTGAACAAGGATGGGACGAACCGTTTCTGCCCAAAAAAATCTTCTATCTTGGACTGTTTCGTAACGTTTCACTGGATCGAGACCGAGACTGGGACAACCCAAATCCCGAACCGTGCCCACCCCTAATAAAACATATGATGGAAAATATGTCAAGACTAAGGAATCCACCATGATTATCATATCTTGCTCAAGTTAATTAATTATTCTATAAACTCAATTAGCACCATTACCCATGTTACTGGTAATTGGATAATTTGACGTTAACCACACTATTTCATCATCAAAGATATTAAACTTTCCTCGATTTTAAAATCCTAATTTCTAAACATTATATGTCAGAGAATTTAACCTAAGCACATATAATCAAATCAATTATTATTAGATTACACAGTTAATATAATCAATTCCCTAACTATCAACCAGACATGACATAGAAGATGAAAGATGTTATGAATGTAGCAACCATACAATGAGTGAAAGTTATGCAATTAAAACACATCAAGAATAACCTACTAACCTGAGGAAATACTCAAACTTTGTCTTGATAATGAAACTAAAAATCCATCTAAACTCAATTACAAACTTTATTCCTGGAATCTCAATACCCTAAGCATAGGTTCTTATTTAAAGGGTAAGAAAGAGTCATACTCGAAAATAAACAAAATTGTTAAACCATAGAAAAAGCAAGCCAAAATAATTACGAAAACAAGAAATTTTTGCAAATCCTGTTTTCTGACTTTAGTAGACAGCTCGCAAAGAAACAAATTGATTTGGCAATATATTTTTTGTTATAACTCGAAATTGAGTCATTATTTTACCCGTGTGTAACTTATCGCATCACGTCGTTGATATATTATAAGCTCAATTTAGAATTCTTGTTAGTAAGATACAAATTTTAGAAGTTGGTTGCTCAATATACACTATCATCAAAATTTTATTTCCTTCCTAAAATTATGCCGAATTTTTCTTGATTTAGCTTTGATGTCCAAAATTACCTAAAACACACAAATATCATAATTTAGTAAAATTATATGAAAATAGTAAAATTATATTAATCAAAATAAATTAACTAATTAAATAGGCTAATTAATGTAACTATAGGGATATAAAAGATATATAAATGTAATCACCATAAGCCTTCAATAAGTTTAGGCGCAGAACTTTGAAGACGAATACTTGTGCTTATTTTTCAAAACAAATTCAATTTTCAAAAAATGACTATTCACCCCCCTCTAGTTGTTATTAGCCTAGTGTCAATGTATTGTAAGTGAGTATCATATCATACATCATACTTTCAGAGAGGATATACATTTTCTTGCACCCATGATTCCCTCCATCGTACATTGATCTTCATAGAAAATGGAAGTTTTTTCCTTAAATCCATCTTAATGCAAATGTGATCCACTATTAGACGAATTAAAGTAGTAGTCGCTTTATCAGATACATTCAAACTTATCAAGCTATAAATAACAAATACATGATCCTTTGGTTTGTCCAAGTTTGATTTTCAATAATGGAAGTAGTTTGTTTCAATAAGATACTAATATGCCTACTCTTTTCATTTTTTGTATTTCAGATTTTCTGAATCGAAAATCTTTGAATTTAAGCTGGTTTGATTTTGATGGCAAAAAGATTGGTATGTAGGATGATATGTTACTTGGTTTTTTGCATTTGCATGTCAATTTTTAATCATGTCATTGTGAACCAAACATTTCCAATTTTCTCATTTAGTTTTTGTGCGCCATTGAATCCTAACTCATTTCATTGTAGTATAGAATATAATGAACTCTATACATATAATGCTCTAATTCTATATACAACCCAAAGTAAAATCTGATCAACAAACATCTCAAGAACATTATAAAATAAAATAAAATAAACATTCATCTGGATGGATTGACAGCTTGATGAGCAATTTTATTCAAATTCCAAAGCTCCCATTGATATCAAAGAGTGCAAGTTTGTCTTCAATCCTTAAATTATCCCAAAAATCTCACAGACTTTCAGACCTTCCATTATGAACAATAATGTATCAACAAACAAGCAAAATTCAATACCTAAATAAAATGAACTAATAGCTGTTAGATGATACGCTAAACCCACAGGTGTCCTTCAAATATCACAATAATACCAGAGAAATGAATAAAAAGTCAGTCTCTAAGGGCGGCGTTCGGCGGACAAATTTGTTATAAAATCTCTAACTCAAACACTTCAATTAAAATACAACCCATGAACAACCATAACCTTATCAAAATATAATACAAAAAAATTTCATTTTCTTCCTTCACAAATGTTCCCTTAAAACCCTACAAATAGACCCTCCATGTCCCCCGTTTGGATCGCTTATAAGACCCATTGTGTCCCTTAAAGACTAATACCCCACACCCTTTAGTAAACACCCTTTGTGTTTGATCAAATTTTCAAGTTATGGCTTTCAGGTGCTAAGACTGGGACTGGATCCCCATGTGGCGCATGTAAATTTCTGAGGAGAAAATGTGCCTCTGACTGCATTTTTGCATCGTATTTCTGTTCAGAGCAAGGTACTGCTCGGTTTGCAGCTATTCATAAGGTGTTTGGTGCCAGTAATGTATCGAAATTGTTATCGCACTTGCGTATTCCTGATTGGTGTGAAGCTGTGGTCACAATTGCCTATGAAGCTCAAGCTAGGATCAGAGACCCTGTTTATGGTTGCGTTTGCACATTTTTTGCTCTCCAACAACAGGTGATTGACCATCAATAGATGTCTCTGTGGTTCATTCTCTTTACAAACAAACCAATTCTTTTAGTTTTGTAAAAGATGTAGTTCTTCATATATCCTTCATAAACAATTGTTTGCTTCGAAATCTAGTTCTCTTCATGTAGCTATAAACAGTCTTTTATATAAGATATCCATTTAGTTGTATATGGATTTCCATTGGCAGGTTGCCTTCTTGCAAACTCAGTTGATGCAAGTGAAAGCTCAATTGTCCAACAATCTAGTCGAGCCACAGCCTTGGGAGAACCTATGGACCGGAAACCTTGTTGGAAGATCTCCTCAAAACCTGAATTTCCCAGCACATATGCACTCAATCTCTCCTCGAAGTTCACTCGAATCAGGTGGTGACAGTGCTGAAGGACTAGCAATGCAACACATACAAATGAACAATGATCTCCCGATCCAGCCTTTTAACAAGAAAATATATTTGTCTCATAATGATTTCAGTGAGCTTCAAAAATATGGGTTTTGGGATAATGAGGGACTGATTCATTACCCCCACAATGATGTAAATACAAAGAAAGAGTTTAAATAAATATTGTATGGTTACTCTTAAGGCACTTGTTCTTCTTTCAAACATAAAATCAATGTCAATTAGGCAAGTGATCAACCTAATTTCTATTGTTGAGACAATAATTGAGGTACTTGGTTTGATCACTAAAGACTGAAGAATTTGGTGTTTAGTGGTTTTTAAATCATTTTTTGATAACTTAGTTTGTGAATTTATTATTTACAAGGTACAATGAAAAAGTTTTGTTAATTTGTTTATGGAAGAATCACGGAGATGGGGAATTAGGGGGGGGGGGGGGGTTGAAATCTTTTTATGAAAATGTCAGTGAATTTGTTCCTTCCACGCGCGACTAGCTGATTTAAAATGTGGATCGTAATGATAATCATCATATTCAAAAATAGATCTATCATCATTAGATTCGCCGTTGCCTTCCTGCCCTCAGTGGTTATCTGATACAATGATTCCAACAAATTTATTAACAAATTAATCCAAAATCAAAATAAATTATGTTTTTGTTGTTTATTTAGTACTAAATACACTTAATCGAGGGAACCACATCCTTAACGTTTTTACCTAACATTACAGTACTGAAATTCAGTACAAGGGATTGTATATATATCAAAGAACGAGACAAAATGTTACTCATATTGATAGAAATTAATATCATCAATCTTCCTTCAAAAATAAATTTCATATGCAACCATTCTTAATTTTTGTATTACATTCCTTAATTACTTCTTCTTTCTTTCTTTTTTCAAATGGTTCTACCATAAGCTTCTTGTTATTGTATAAGAAGAAGAAGAACCTTCTTTTCTGTACATGTCACTAGTTATCATAAGCATTTCAAAATGCTATCATGTACTACATTATGACTAAGTGGATGAATTTTTTTTTAATGATGTTGTAATTGTCTAATTTTCTACCTAGATAGTTAACCTTATTTGATTTTCCACAGGTACCCATTGCCAAGATTAGTTTCACACATTTACACATGTTAAGGAATGATTTTCTACAAATATCATTGGCTTCTATCAAAATAAGTAAGTCCTATTTGCATGTGGAATTAGATGAACATTATTTAGACTCCATTTTGTTTGTGGAAAAAAAAAATCTAGATTCTTAATTTTCCCTGCTTTCATGTAAAAAATTCAGTATTCGTTTTTGCTTCGAGTACAATTGTAAAACAATGAAACTAAACCTTTTTTTTTTTTTTTTAATCGAAGAACAAATATTGTGAGGCACATTTTTAATAGTTCTCATTTTTTATTTTATTTTCTTTTAGTTCTTGAATACATTAGAACTTCTGATAACGAGAAGAGCCCATGATGATCTTGATCTAGTGTAAAAGTGAAATGAAAAACAAAGAAAGCAGGAAAAGAAAATTCAATGAAAAGGCCAAAAGGGTTTTTGCTTGGAGGATGTAGCATGTGTGTAAACTTTGAATCCTGACAAATATTTGAAGCTTCATTCTCATCCCTTCTTTTTCCCTTTTGAATAGTATTATCCTTTAACAAGTCGGTATTCTCTTTGATTTGGAATGATGCAGTAAAGTTGAAGATAACATTAAAACAAACAAACAGCTCTGTCCTACCAAAGCGTAAAGAAAACATGAAGGTATCACATGTTTCTGAAAACCAACAAAATTCGTTCAACTTTAACATGTAACAAAAAAGGAAGAGAAAACCGATTACAAATCCTATACTCTCAAAACTGGAAAATCCTTCTTTGAAGAAAAATAGAAGAAAAAAGAAAAAGTAGTGCATCATGCTGCTTACCTCAAACTCTCTCTCATTTAAGTGAATTTTCGCCTTTATTAGTACTTTTGGGATAATACGTATGAAGTACTATTGATTTCCACAACGAAAAAAACTAAAAGAAAGAGAGCCTACAGTCATCTCCAACCACAAGTATCCATGGAGATTATTTCTCTACCACTTTTTCTTTTTTTTTTCTTTCTTCTGTTGAAATTGATTAAGAGTTATAGTAAGGGGTAGGTTGAGGATCAGACTAGACCAAATTCAAATTCGAAGTTTAGACCAATCAAAATGACTCATAGGTTGTATAATTACAAATTGCGTCAACGTATGTATGGGTGACAAGCAATGAGGTACATGTTGGGGTGTCGCGCATGTGCACTTGCGCGCACCCTTTGGTCCACTATATATAGAAACAATATTGTCCAGTAAATTTCGGGAAAAAACCCAATGTAGGAAATTCCTTGGAAAATACTTATGTAAGGTCATCCTGATTAGGCATATAGGCAGCTCAATCATAATCCATATAGTGGAAGTATGTGCTATATATATATATATATATATATATATATATCCATTACTCTATATAAGGATGTAATGTAGACTTTAATGGGGATCAACTGGATGTTCATGCAACATGATATTTTCGAGGCTCAAGCTGAAGCTTGTTTATTGGTGTTTTCTCATACGATGATCTTCCTTAAGTTGTTGGAGACCTAGCTTCCGAATTTGGGGTCATCCGCTCAAGTTGCACCTTTAATTACCCCATACAAGGCCATGTTTATTAATTGTTCTATACATAGTCACTACAACAAATATCGCTTTTGATAACATTATTCTATAGCAAAAAAATCGCAAAAGTTATGGAAAGTATATATTCTAAGCATTCCTCTCTCAAACCGTCCCACTCTCTTCTCTATATCATCTTATTCTTCTTCTGTCGATCGTGCTCTCTGCTATCTAAACCTTTTTAGGTTCGCACTAGAAAGTATCGAAGCCCTAACTGGTTTTGGGTGGTTTTTTAATCAATCCATCCTATATCAAAGCTTGGCCATTTTAGGGATCTCAGGTAAAAATAAATATATAAATACGATATCATCCTCTGATTTTCTTAACAAATTTCTAAGATAATCAATAGACCTGCAAGTTTCAAGAGCCCATTATGTTCAGTCGCTTTTTACTTTCAAAAATTGAAACAATAATGGCCTCTTCTCTCGACTCAGCCTGGACTCTCAAATGTACAAAGACAACCTCTACTTGTTTACCTCTATTTTCCAACTTCTCTTTAGTTCCCATTGTATCTGTAGTATAATTGAAACAATAAAACTGTCTTGGTTCACCTCTCTTTACTCACTACACCAAATTGACATATTTGTAACTATTTCCAAAATAGTAACATTTTTTAGCTGTTACAATTCACCAAACAATTTTATGTCAAAACTAAATTTAGTCAAAAAAATTGAAAAACAGTTGCAAAAAAAAAATGATACAATAAATTAGATCATCATGAATTTCACTTGTAGGACCATACTATTCATGATGATACAATTATTGTATCATTTTGTTTATGAAAATGTGTAAAATTGCTTTGTGGATTGTTATAGCTCAAAAGTGTTACTGTTTTGGAGGTTGTTACAAAAATGTCAATTTGGTATAGTGACTGTTTACCATATTATGTACTGTAGTATTTTGGTTTTAAGTTTGATTCATGTCAATTTCTGAAATTTTCAAGTTTAAGTTTTCACTTCGTTAATAGCTAATTTGATCGCATCATTTGATGGCAGAAGATTTATATGTTGCAACTTGTAGGGTGAGAATATGATAGTGAAGACAATAAACAATATAAGTTGATTAACTTGATTATATAGAATGTCTTTTGGTACTTCCCAAAGTAATGCTTATCTAGTACTTCCCAACTCATGCTTATCTTGAACTTGTAGAAATTTGTTGGTATGGATACAAGCTGGGAGGTTGGAAATGTTAGGGATGGTCTAGATGGAGGTCTTCCATATTATGCAAAATAAATAAATAAATAAATAATAAAAAATTGTGTTGCTGGGATTTGGAGCTATGAGTCTGATTGTTTTGTTTCTTGCAATGTATATTTTCTTCTTTTTATGATTATGGATCCAATGTATCAACTGATATATGTCAGACTCTCGCTTTGATGTAATTGATTTCAGAATAATAAAGTTAAAGTTCATTTTATATGTTCTTAACAAAATCTTTGTTTTAGTCGCAAGTTGTATTAGTTCCAGATAAAAAAATCTTTAAATTGATGACATTAATTGTAAAACACTATACATAGTTATAACGTTTACAAAAGTGCAATGCAACTATACATAGCATGGATATATACAGCATTCAGCAAAGATATATACAGCATTCAGCAAACGATAGCACTCGCCCAATCTTATCAAAATATTTTTTTCTTTCTTGTAGCAAGTGTTATGCATGTAAGTTTCTTAGGTTTTTAATTGATGCCCAATTCAAATTTTGATTGAACTAATTTTCACAACCCATGTGTCGCCCATGTTGCACCTTAGTCTAAACATCACCACTAAAACCTTTAATCACACAGTAATTGGAAATCAGCGTGAGATTATCAAAATTGAGTTGTTGGTTGACATCCATAATAAAGATCACTGTCACCCTTATGCCACTCACCATAGGACGATATTTAACGATGTGCCAAGGCCATCTAAGTTTTGTTATGAACAACTCATTTGTAGAAAAATGTGATGAGCCCCCTGTTTTGGCTAGCAACGGGACTTGTGTATACTAAAGTACTTGGAAACCATAACCATTATAACCCCAATAGTACTAATTAATACAAAATAAAATTAATATTACATTGATGATAATATATGTTTCCAACCATCATAAGATTTAAGTAGAAATATCATACAAAATCCATACATATTCCATATATTCACCTATAAACGTTGCCACCAAATTACTAGTATCACTTATATTTTCTTGTCTTTCTTCCACATTGGCCTTCCACAAAAGAACCCCTATATATGGAGCTTGCCATGGAAGTCAATTGTGAAAATGGAATTGTTTTTATTCGTAATGATTTCCTCCTATAATATTAAAAAAACCAGTTTCTTTTTTGATCCATGACGGCGGCATTAACAATAATGAACTGAATCTCCATGAGTCCCCTACCTAGATCATACTTGCAAAAAAAACCAAAAACAAAAGGCACAAAGAACTGTACTATCAACCTGTCAACCCTTCATTCTCATCGGAAGAACTTTATACATCTAGACTCGCCTGGAGCAATGCATCTAAGGTTAAAAAAAACAAAACACATTGGGTTGCCTAAAGTGCACCAATGTTCACCTTTAAGCAGAACAACTAGTTATATTAATCAATCTCATTAAAGGGGCCTGCAGTGTTTTCTTTTTCCTTGCATTGAGAAAGATATAAATTTTAATAAAATCAAGAAATTCAGAAAGCCAACTTGCAGTGACACCCAAATGTGTGTATTCTCCCCTCAAACCATTGGTGAGCTAGTAACACCAAAGTTGGCTCATAAAGAAATGACAACCAAGAGAATTTCAAGGCATTGTGTCTTATAAATGCTTGACCAGAACTAAAAATTAGTTTGGACTGATAGACATCTGTCATGCAAGCTTAGTTCATCACTTTTATCCTGATTTGGAATGAAAAGATATATAATGCAAGGAGCTAAGCAGTTTTGGATATGGTAACCACTTGATGCATATATGTCTTATAACTTATTCCTAATGTTTTCAAGTTCTGCAACCAATTGAGTGTAGGCCAAGGTCGTAATGGGTAACGGTTTATTGAGAAAAGGTTGAACGGATACTTTAATTTCGAAACAGAAAGGATTGATGCTGTTGATCCAACACCAAGCTTTTGTCATATAAAACAAACAGGAAACGAATAGAACAGTACACATTGGCATTTCAGGCATTCAACAGACTTAATTTCAGGCTGTCATGAAATGAACATGTAAACTTGGTAGGACTTGACATTCTTGCTGTTTTACAAAACGTAAAATCAATCCCATTGTCTACTATAAAATGTATACAGCCTGAAAGCAAGTCATAACTCATAAACTGTGAGTGCAACGGGATAGGCACAAGGCCAGAAATAAAAATTTCTAATCTATCTTTTGAGAGTTTGCAGTGT
This sequence comes from Berberis vulgaris, assembly GCA_963556465.1. Taxonomy (NCBI): domain Eukaryota; kingdom Viridiplantae; phylum Streptophyta; class Magnoliopsida; order Ranunculales; family Berberidaceae; genus Berberis; species Berberis vulgaris. Next base: position 49,231,706 of record OY747136.1, read on the forward strand.
TGTATTCTTGAAGTAAGATCAATGGTGAGCATTAGGGCGGTCTACTAGCTAGGTTATAGACAAAGGCGAAGGTCTTCTTAGACATCTCTTTAATTGTATTGTAACAACTCCAATCAGCAGACAATGTTTTTGAAACAAAATCTTTCGAAAACCCTTCTGAGCTGTTATGTTTTAGCTTTATGGTAGTATCTTTTGAAGAATGATCAGGATCGGCGAAACGTAGTATTGTATTGTATAAAGATACACCAAAGGAATCACTTTAAGGCGGTGTCTTCTAAAAGGGTTCAAGTGAGTGGATGGAAAAAGAATATCTTGTGAGATTTAGAAGCAAATGAGCTGCTCACCATGGAGATAACAGTTTGGATTCTGAGGTTGGTGAGTTTTCTATCTGACGACACATGAACGAGGATTACTTAAGTAATCCAATAGGTTTGAAGGTGTAAGACAACAACACTCCAACATTGAAACAATGCCATGAATGTTAATTGTCGTTCTTTTAAAACTTAAACATTCTTCTTCAGCTCTTTCGAGTTCATAATGTTGACATTGTCTTCTGCACTCAGAGTGTACAAAATTAGTTTCACCATGCAATATCTTGTGAGATTATTTCTGAAACCATAAGGATGAGAGGTTATATTTTTCCATCCCAAAAGAATTCACTGATTCTTTGTCAGTACACAATCTGACAATTATCAATTCCTAGCTAGTGTCATATGAATAAGATCAGCAAAAGATGCAGAGTTACATATACATTCTTTGTTTGCATTTGATAAAGCTCAATCTAGCTACCATTTGTTCTGCTCATTGACTAATCTAACAAATTACAGTGTTCCATCAACCAGTCGTTATTCCACTAATGGAGCATGTACAGCTAACCAGCTAGGGTGTACCTAGTACAGCAATTTGTACTGCAGCGCCCTGCTAATTTCATTTGTGTTGCATCAATCTAGTTGAACTAAAGAAATGATTCATCACCTAGTTATGCCTGTCAAGTTGAACTAGGTATCAGCTGGCTTATCGTTAGGTCAAAGGTTTACATCTTCATTACTTCATAAGCTAATTATCTCAAATCATAAAGCAAGATTTTCAGCATCATTATCAAAGATTACACTGATATTCTACTTATATATCCATGGATACAAACAAGATAAATTTACCATTAGATCATGGGAAATAAGGTTGCTAATTGTATTTGCAGCTGCTCTAGGGTTTCTAGGGTTTCCTAGCTCTTTTTAGGGCTCAGAAGTGCATGTTTATAAGTAGCACTTCAAAATCTTATAAAATGGCAAAGATTTCTTCTTCGGCTGTTCTTTAGGATCATCTCATGAATGCTGAAGATAGGCAAAGGTTACTGATTGGAGGTCTTCGGCGTCTTGGTATGTCCATTTTTGGGTGTTTGTGTGCATGGCATGAGAAGAGTCTTCGAAGCTGTTAAACGAGACATTCTCCTCAGGCAAGGATGTGTTCTGAATGCAAACCATGGGGTTATTTGGATCGATAAACCCATAGTCGTAATATGGCGTGCTTTGAGCATTGTTGTTCTGATTTAGATGGAATTGTTCTTGCATCCTCATATACTCCAGTGGAAACAAAGAATGAACATCTTGTGAGTAAGTAGGATAGTTTCCATGAAAGTTGTTTTCTTGAGAGCTTGAAGTACTACTGCAGCTACTCGCGCCTTGGGTTGCTTGAGCCTTGAGAGAGGCTAATTGCGCTTGCAGATTAACGACCTGATCAATTAACATCAGCTAATTAGACATCAAATTGTCAATGGACTTGATAAGTAAATGAATGTGAAACAATACCAACAACTCAATTAAAGAGGGAACTATACACACCTGTTGTTGAAGTGCGAAAATATGAGAAACACAACCATATATCGGATCTTGAACCCTAGCTTGTGCTTCATATGAGATAGTAACTGCAGCCTCACAGCGGTCTGCAACCGGAAGGTGTGTGAGGAGCTTTGAAACATTACTTGCACCAAAGACTTTGTGTATGGCCGCAAAGTGTGTAGCCCCTTCTTCGTGACAGAAATATGGTGCAAAAACACATCCCCTCGCACACTTCCTTCTCAAGAACTTACATGCTCCACAAGGAGATCCAAATCCTGTCATCTTTGATTTGTGATTATGTTGATTCTACTAACAAGCTGCTCAGTGCTAGCACACTGACCTTGTTTATAAATATGTTTGATTTTCGCTTAATCAATACTTAATTAGCCTTGGTCCCCTTAATGGGCTGCATACATCATTATTTTTCTCTATACATCCCTCTTCCATCTCCTCTACAATGTTATTAAACTCAAGCTTAAGATACCCTTCAAAATAGCATTAAACGACAAAAGAGCTAACACAAACCAACCCCATTTCTACTTGTTTGATGTATTAGGCCATTTGAGTCTGATACATTGCCTTTATTGTGATAGCTTAAGTAACATTTAACCAAGTATTCTCTGACAATTTTTCAACTAAAAATCTGGATTAAGAGTTTTTTACTATATTTCAACCATGCGTTTTCGGAGAGTCCTATATCAGAACGATCACATTGGTTAATGAGCTTCGGAGATCTTAATTACATGTGTACCCCATCAGAATGGTGGGTGTCATGTGCTGCATGAATATTGACAAGTTATGGGATCCATAACTTGCAGAAAAAGAAGCATATTCGAAAGATGAATCAAACAAAAGAGAGTGACACTGAAATAGATCACTAAACCAAGAGACTTCAAAGAAACAGAGAAAGGGTTCATATTTTTTAGGTTTTCCATTAGTTTTAGTGTTGCACACCTCAGAAATTGTCGAGCAATACCGTATTAATTATGATTAACTAATCTCAAATACAATCATTAATCACTTTGAGTCACTTTCTTGTGTCACGCACAGGCACCAACATGTAGACCTTGCCTAGCTTGCACTAGACCCCACTATCAAACTCTAATAATAACCTCCTTAATGAACCATGTAAACCATTTTTTAATCCCCCATTAACCAGATTAGATCTTTTATGTACTGTAAACCTTCCCCAATTCTTCACCAGCGAAAGAGACGTGTTATAGCTTAATAATGATATTTAGTGGCTAACCTATGGGTTGTTGGGTTGGATAACACGGTCGATGTATCAACAGGAACTTGTGCATGGCACCTGTTTACCTGGCGGCCATTATTGATCAATCCCCATTCTCACATTTGTAATAGTTTTCAATCATGTGTACTTGTGTGCCACTTAAACCATGAGAGGAAGGAAGAGTGATCTTGGGGACAAGAAAGAAAGTTAATTAATGGAGTTACTAAAATAATCACACTTAGAGAGAATAACTTTTGGAGGTTCAATTGATCTTTAAAATAGAGCACACAACACACCAAAACTTATCCAACAAGTATATACACTTGTTTAATGCATTATGATCAACTCTCCCTGACAAAACCTTTTAACCTTTCAAAGTGACTTTTTATTAGAGAAGCTAATCAAATACCACTTTCACATCCTACTATCTATAATTGGCATCTATGAAGCATGTAAACTTTTTAGATTCTAGAGCTATTAGCTATATATGGTTTGCTCATACTGTTTGCTTTTTCTACTTTTTACTTTTCCTTCACCCCTTTTACTCTATCAGGTTCTTTGCAATGATAATGGCACACTATTATTCTGCGGCATATGCTACATTGCTCTTTCCACTCATTGGGGGTTTTTTGGGGTCTCAGGTTATCAACTTTAGACCACGTAAATGTTGAAAAAAAAAAAAAAAAACGGTACAAAATAGCAAAAGATGTGATTTATCTCAATTCAATTACATGATCTTCCAACCTCCTTCAACAGTAATAACAATACAAAACAAACAGTTAGATTGTATGACAGAGACATGGAGAGATTAATATACATATGGTGAAAGTTTATTGCCAAAAAAAATCATGTTGAGTCTGTAAAACATACCCAATTCTCTATGCTAACAAACATTCTTTAGAAATGGGGCCGCGTAAAGGTTAATTCAAATCACATATGGTGTTACAGTTCGATCCTATATGTTAGAGATCCCAAGTATCTACACCATGGTGCAAACGATCCTAGCTCATGTCCTAATTGTATGAAATTCTTAGAAATGTGGTTTTGATCCAGTTGCCAGTGAAAAAACAAGGTTGCTAATCCTTCAAATGTGGTCCTTAAGTTAATAGTGAAATTGAATCATTCTGCCATTGCTGCATAGATTAGTATGTTGCAAATGTGTAACGACCCGATCCGCACAGTAAGATATTGTTCGCTTTGGGCCCAAACGGCCCGCATGGCTTTAAAAGGCCTCTTACTATGGGGATCCAACCTCGCACATATATAGCACATAACCATCCCGCACCCAGACGATGTGGGACTATGATCCCCCTTGGTAGCTAGCCCAACCCCTCTTGGGATCCACGGGCCTGTTGGGCCTATTGGGCTCCAACCCTCACCCTCACCCTCCCCCTCAGGTCCGCCCACACAAGGGTCTCACAAAATGAGTACTCTTATCAGATTCTTGCATGTTTTTGTTTAAGTTGAGGTGCAGCCATTAATTTGCATCATTATGTGTAACTGCTTGAACAAAGTATTACTGTAAATTCTAAATAAGTCAGACTTAGTAAAAGTCCTTTACATGATGAGGAAATCATTGCGAAATTCAGAATATTCTGATATTTGTAAGTCCAGTAAACTGATCAAGTTTAGCTTACCAAGTCTTTAGACCTTATGTGAAGTTTTAGTATTTTGTATATTTCATTGATAGAATGAGAGTTTAAATAGATTTGTACAGGTATTGGGGTAGAGTTATACAAGGGATGTGATACCAAGATTACAGGGAATACAACTACCCTATTGATAAGCTTGGCTAACTACATACGTATCTTATCTAGTTGTTACAGTTGGATCATCATCTACCACAACAGATAAACATAAACTCCAATACTCCCCCTCAAGTTGGAGTGTGAATATCAAGAGCACCTAACTTGCGAACTAACACCTGAAATTGATCGTTGCCCAAGGATTTAGTGAAAAGATCGCCAATTTGGTGAGCTGTGGGAATGTATCTAGTATGTACCATCTTGAACTTTATCACGCTCGAAATGGCAATCAGTTTCGATATGTTTGGTACGCTCATGGAAGACGGGATTGGCAATAATGTGCAGGGTCGCTTGGTTATCACAGTAGAGTGTTGCAGGCTTCAAAAGAGGTACACCCAAGTTTGTAAGTAGGTAACGTAACCAAGTAATCTCACAAGTGGCTGAAGCCATCGCTCGATATTCGGCCTCAGTCGAGGAAAGAGAAATGGTAACTTGTTTCTTCGTTTTCCAAGAAATTGGAGAATGGCCTAACATGGTGTAATAACCGGTCATGGAACAACAAGTAATAGGACAACTTGCCCAATCAGAGTCGCAAAAAATCTTCTGATCAAAAGAACTAGTAGCAGACATGAAAAGTCCTTGTCCAGGAGAATTCTTCAAATAGAGGAGTACACGTAAAGCAGCCTGAAGATGGGGCTTACGTGGTTGACTCATGAATTGACTGAAGAGATTAACTGAATAGACTATGTCTGGTCTAATAATGGTAAGATAGAGGAGACATCCAATTAATCGTCGATAAATGCTTGGATCAGATAGAAGTGCACCCTCAGTATTGTTCAGATTTATGTTTTGCTCCATTGGGAAAGAAACTGGTTTAGCTCCAAGTAATCCCATGTCTTCCAAAAGTTCAAGCGTATATTTTCTTTGTGACATGGAAATGCCTGCCTTTATTCGTGCAAATTCGATACCCAAGAAATACTTCAACAAACCAAGGTCTTTGATATGAAATTGCTTGTGTAGAAATATTTTTAGATCATGGATTGCCAATGCATTGCTGCCAGTGATGAGGATGTCGTCCACATAAACAAGGACCATTGTAAACTCCTAGCGAAAACATTTAGTAAAAAGGGAATATTCAGCCTTTGATTGTATAAAACCAACATCCTTGAGTGCATACGAGAATTTTGCAAACCACTGATGTGGGGCCTGCTTTAATTTATATAGAGATTTATTTAGGCAACATACTCACTGCTCCCCCTGTTTAGAAAAGCCGGGTGGAAGTTGCATGTATACTTCCTCATTCAAATCACCATGTAAGAATACTTTTTGGACATCTAGTTGGTGAAGATGCCAATTTCGAACTGCGAACCGAAGCAAAGGCAATGACACACCGAACAGTGAAAAGTTTCACCATAGGAGCAAAAGTATCATGATAGTCCAAGCCTTCCTTTTGATTAAATCCTTTTGCGACAAGTCCGCGCTTTGTATCGTTCAATAGAACCATCAGAACGATATTTGACTTTGTAAACTCATTTACAACCAATTGTCTTTTTATGAGTAGGCAAGGTAGTAAGTGTCCATGTATTATTTTTGTCAAGGGCTTGAATTTCATTTGCCATGGCCTCACACCATTTTGGATCGCGCACAGCCTGTGAAAAAGAAGTGGGTTCTGGAATAGAAGACACAACTGAGAAAAAATGTTGGTGAGATGGAGAAAGTTTACTATAACACAAGTAGTTTGATAAAGGGTGGCGAGTACCTTTTGTTGGACATTCCGTTGAATGTGACGTGGTACAATGGCACTAAAATAATATTAATCACGTAGGTAGGATGGTGGTTGTCAAGTGCGATTGGATACACGAAGATCGGAAGATGTTGGATGTAGATTGACATTTGGAGGGACATATGTATGTATAGTGGTATATGTAGGTTGATCGATAGGGATAATATAAGTTGAAGGTACTTCATTGGTGGGGGATGAATCATTGGTGGATGAACAAGGTAAGTCAGGGATGGGTAATGGCAACACGTGAGAAGGGACTGAAGGAGTTATGGCTGATTTATGATTGGAAAATGGTAGAATGTTTTCATGGAATATGACATCACGGCGGGTAAAAAACTTTTTATTTTCAAGATCAAAAACACGATAGCCTTTTTTACCATAGGGATACCCAATGAAAACACATTTTCAAGCTCGAGGATCAAACTTATCACGGGAATGAGATAATGTAAATGCATAACATAAACAACCAAAAACCCGTAAATAACCATAATTTGGTAGTTTTCTAAACAATAGTTCATGTGGAGTTTTGTTTGATAACATGGGGGTTGGGATGTGATTAATCAGGTAAACGACAGTTAAAATACATTCACCCCAAAAGAAAATTGGAAGGGTTGCTTGAAAGCGTAAAGCATGTGCCATTTCTAGAATGTGACGATGTTTGCGTTCAACGACACCATTTTGTTGTGGTGTCGCAACGCAACTATATTGATGAACAACACCATTGTCTTGGAAAAAAAAGATCGAAGGGAATGGAATTTGGATCCATTATCAAATTGCAATTTTTTTACTTTGCAATTAAACTGAGTTTGAACCCAAGCAAAAAATTGTCGAAGGAAAGCTTGAGTTTCGGATTTGAAATGCATAAGGAAAACCCATATGCATCGTGAATAATCATCAACGATAGTGAGGAAATATCGTGCTTCTGATGAAGAGGATGTGGAATAACCACCCCAAATATCACAGTAGAGAGGGCGAATCTAATTAAATTGCCAATTTTCTAAAAGTTCAAACTTGTGAGAGGGCAAATCTAATTATATATCAAGCGGAAGTGAGAGCGTGGTTGTGGGAATACAACTATATCGGTGGGTACCAATCGTACAATTACACCGTGAATTCACACGGTACTACCGTGGATAAACAAATGGGTTAATTTTAGACCTGTGGATAATTGGAGTGAGATTAATATTTCAACACCGTAACCTTTTGAAGTTTGGTTTCTGATTCTATCAAGCAACTCCTTATTTTCCTACATAAGAAATTCATTTTTGCTTAGCACGCGATGACAAACCTGTATGGTTTATTATTTTTATCAGTGTTTTATTAATTAAGATGTTTAAACATATGGATTTGAACAATCTCTAATTGGATGATTAAGAAAAGGTAAAAGATTCCGAAACCAAATAGAGAATTTATTTTCTTTAAACCAATCAAGGAGACACCATGGTTGCACATGGGGCCTTTGCACGTGTATAGATGATTACCAAATATCCCCAACACTTTCTCATTTGTTTTTCCATAAACCAGAATATATCACAAAACTTGTATTATTTACTGTTTTTTTTTTTTTTTTCCCAGTACATTTTTCCTCGTACCCGAATTTAAGCTTCTAATCAAATATCATAATGCGACATCTCTCCAATATTTGTCTTGTAACTTCGATCTACAAGGTTCACGACTACACTGGGCTCCATCTGACTCGAACACTTGACCATTAAAATGGCCAAATAATACAATCATAGATCAAGGAAGGACGTAATCGATGGAAATATATTCCATAACCCCTTGTTTAAGGGCTAAAGGTCGTTGTCTTGGATTGGATTACTTGTAGTGTAGATGGCTTTCTCGATTAAATATCTGTTTTGATGCAATATTTCTTTCAGCAGCGTCATTAGATCCGAAGACATGTAGGGTTATATTGTGATGCATTGACAGATGATTAAGGGACATACGCAACATTCTTCATTTTCAAGCTTCAGTTCAAATCTTTTGCATCATTTTATTGTGCATTTGGTGTGGTTATTTATATTTGGGTTAGATTGGTTTTGTTCTTTGAGGAGGGGGCAGGTTTTCTATGGCTCACATCATTAGCTTGTTAGGTAATCTGCACTTGAATAAGCAACAAGGCTGTAGGGGTCATACCAAGGGAATAGTTTGCAAAAATTAATTAATAACAAATAAAACAAAACAAAATAAGATAAAATAAAATAAAATGTTTGAATTTGAAGTTTCGGTGATAAAAGTGGGATGCAAATTAAGTGTGGTGGTTTAGAAATATTTCATAAGAACTTCGATAAAAAAAAAATAAAAGTAGATAAATTATAAAGGTAAGACGAGTTAGAATAAACCCAAACCACTCTTTCTTCCATTCCAACACTTGATTGAAAAACTTAATAGAAAGAATGATACAAAATTGTCCCCTCAAATCCATTTATTTGGCGAGGCTAAATGTTTTTAGAGTGGGATCAGAGAGGGACTTTCGACTTTGGGAGGAAATAGATGTTATGGCAACTGGAAAGTCAGTCAAAGAAAATGACAAGTTTCTTTCAAACAAGCTAGGCAGTGAAAGGAAGTGTGTAACATGGTCGGGTATATTAAAATAAAAAAAGAATTAAAATTTATAGGATGGATTCACTGATAAATATCAACTCAAACTTCTGATTAGGTGAACCTTTTCTTTTGTCAAATCTTCCGTCCCTCAATCCTAAACCCTATGATAATTTGGACTTATGGATATCCAGCCAAACCATAACTACAAAAATGGTGCTACTGCCTATGGTAGATATAGGGCTGTCTTTATTTTCTTTTATTTTATCTATTTATTTATTTAGATTCAGGAAGCTTGAATAAGAAGTGACTTACCTAGACGATGCATTTGTTTTCATTCGGGAAGCTAAACTAAAAGCCACTGTTTAATGCTTAAGAGATGTGTTTATTGTTACTTTTATTGGGGTTAGATGTTTGATTAAGAAGGTGGCCAACTAGGAGGAGAGCTTCCATTTTCTCGTGATTCGAAGCATAGTTAATTAACAAAAAAAGAAAGAAAAAAAAAACATTGTCTTCCCTTGGCATGTAATAAAACTTAAACTCACCATAGTTTTAGTAAGTCTAAAATCTGAGAAGCAAGACGGTATTGTGCTAGCTATGATGGTCTATTTCTGACTCGAACCTTTCTTACATCAAGACTATCCATACAATTAAATCAGTTTTCCGCTTCAGTTTCCAGTTTATGACCTCCAAAAATCCATCTTCAAAAGTACCTGCAATAAGAAGAAAATAAAGCTAGCATCAATGCATATGATTGTTCATTCTGTCCATGTGAATTCATCGATCCATTATTTGATGACGGTGTCAAGAGGAAATGAATTATTTGTTCCAAGCTTGAAAGCCTCTTTCCACCAAAGCCTGATTTACTTAAAAAGTTTTACTCGTAAGCTACTGAATCTATATAGAACATCTAACTTTTCAATATGCCCAATTGCTATTTAGTCTTTTGGTTGATATCCCCTTTCCCTATCAATTATGGAGTAGTTAATATAAACAATAATATGCTTTTTTTCATTAACAGAATAATCTCTAATGATCACACACAGATGGATTGTGTTTTGAGTAAGTTGGTGCAGTTTTGGATTCTTTTTAGCAGGCTCGAAATTCCACTTGCTTTCAGCATTGCCAACCAAACCCAGTGCATATAGGCAGGCAAGCATGGAGCAACTTCCTTAAATGGGAGAAAGCCTTTTCAATGCAGACTAATTCCCGGTCATCAGTGTAATTAATTTACTCCATTGAATAGATATAATTGACTCCCTTGAATAGATCTACATTGATCAATCCAAGAGAAACCCTAGAATCGTATTCGACCCATGTGTAAAGTAACAAAGAAAGCACACACAAAAAAGACGGGTATTTACGTGGTTCGGCAAATTGCCTACTCCACAGTTGGTGATATGCACTATATTGGTGAAGAACAAGAAGATTACAATAATCTCTAGCTCTAACCTGTTTCCCACTCCTTCCTAAAATTGCCAAGAAGAATTACCACACCTTATTGGAAACCATACGAACACACACACACACATATATAGATAATTAAACTTTACAAGTAAGAAAGGCATAAAATCCTATTCAAAATAGAAGTCTAGTTGCTAAACACCTGCAGCCGGTGTCCGTACGTGAGTTTTATATCCGGACATGAGTTCCAACTTGCTTGAAGACATTCAGACTGCATCTTGACATGATAATCATGTCCGAACTCAAACCTAAATTCACCTAATTGAGCATCCAAACTATGTCCTGACGTGAGAGTCGTATTCAGACGCACATCTTGAATTCACATATTTTGAGTATTCCAAATTATTTTCATCTTGGCAAGCAATCAACCCCTTGGACATTGTACCCATGACTTCAATTCAAAACATCCACTTTCAAGCCATGGAAACTTCCATAGAGTATCTCAAATTACCACTATCACCAACACCCCTGCCACTACAAGAAAAATGTCCATTAATAGCGTTTCAAAAACGCTATAGTAGGATACCATAGCGTTTTAGAAAACACTATGTCTGCCGAAGCTATAATAGACCCAGGGTCTATTATAGCGTTGTAAAAACGCTATAGTAAGTTGGCCTTTTATAGCGTTTCGGAAACGCTATTGTCTTCTCTCACGTAGCATTTAACAAATGTTATTGTATTAGTTTCTATAGTGTTTCTCAAGACCCTTTTTTTCTATAGCACTCATCAAGTGCTATCAAATGACTTTTTATAACATCTTATAAGTTTTATTTCTAGAAAATAAAAATCTAAATGTGCCAAAATTAAACATTTCCATGAATGGAGGCAAAGTAATGTAATTAATAAGAAAATATATTACATTAAGTCACAAAATCTACCAAATAATAAAGATCAAACTACATTTATTTCAGTTGAATAATAAAGATAATGTATTACATAGAGTCACAATCCTTTTCAGTTTCCAACTTTATTGCTTTGGTTCTCCCCTTTCGATGACACATATGGGTTCTTGATTGTAGACGATGAGTATTGTGGGGTTCCTTGCCTTTCAGTGTCAGTGACTATAGATTCTGAAACACCTGTGTCAGATTCTGGCATCATAACCCATATATTTTCCAGCTCCCTGACCAGTTTTGCCATCGAAGGTCAGGAATCAGTGTCCTCTTGGCAACACCTGAGAGCCAATGTCACAAACTTCTCCACACATTCAGAAGGATAATATCCCATGTGTCCATCTATCACTAAAAAGATCATACCAGATTGATAGGCCATGTTCACCTGGCATTGAAGAAGAACATAAATCAATCTAACGCAGAACTACCACAGTTTATACATAAGTTATATGTAATGTAGGCGAAGTAGCCCCGAAGAACTGAAGTTGGGATTTTTTCAAAAGAGGCATAGCAGCAACACAGCCACCTACCATCATAGACTGAAGCAAATTACTGACGTGTTGTTCTTTGACTTCAACAGGTAAAAGATCATCAATATCCTTCTCCACATCAAATACAGACTCGTCAACAGACGCATCTATGTTGCCACTACTTGAAGCCAACTGAATTGTGGATTCTTTCAGGTCTTTCAGTCCCTGCTAGGAATAAAGTTAAACTAAAAATAATTACTCTTGAAAGCATTTAATGCATTGGCTTTCTCCTGAATTACCAGGGCAGGTGGAGTTTGATAGACTAATGGAGTCTGCATTTGCTTATATGCTCCCTGCATGTCCCCATACAACTGACCCAAGCTTCAATTCTGTCGGATGCTTTTGCGAGCAGTTGATACAAGCTTACTGCGCAAAATCAGTCACAAAATCAAATTATGTTTTTTAACAAAAAAGAAAAATAACAGTGCATGTCTAACTAAAGTTTTAGGATTACATAAATAAATAAATAAAAGAGCAGGAAGACCAATTGCAGCAGCATGATAAAGCACTATAACAACATCACTGGACTAAATAAACAATGACTTGTGGATGTTTCCCCATTTCTATATGTGCTGCAAAATATTGTTTCTAGGCAATAGTCCTTCCCTAAAAGGGTATGAAACAATTATATATCATATATACTGCATCGCCTCTTAGAAGAAGAAGAAAATTAAAAAAATATTATGTTTCTCATTTATGAGACCAATGCCAAAGTGCATACTGCTATGCAAACGTACGTCAGAGAATAAGGTGAATATCCATGACAAAACACGTTATACTTATTCCAATATGCTACGCATTTACGTATGAGTTATCATGCTTATATGAGCATCAGATAATATTTCTGAGATTTTTTTCTCATTGAAATTCAAATAATATAAAGTGCAACAGTTCCCTTATACCATTGCATAGTCATAGGCAACCACTACACCTAAAGATCAAAAGATGTAGGTGTTAATAAAGAAAACTCAAATGGAGACTTGTTTGAAAATTGTTTCACATAAGCACTTTCAGAAGAAGTTGAACAAAAGCTACAAGGACTTCAGCTCAAGTACACCGAGACTTAATGGGGACTCATGTGATAGTAGTATGTATGGAGAGTGCGATTTTGTTCTTACAAGATCAGGCTTTTAAAGAGGCAGAATGGTGGATCAACGAATTACATCACACTAAACCCAAGCCCACTGAAATTTTCTTATGACTAATAGAAGGTTGGCCAAAATCTCAATTCAAACTTATGATACCATATTTCATCATGAACAAGTTCGCAAAATATATTTAAAAAATAATAATAAAAATAAATAAATAAATAATATGATACTGGGTACATAAAAAACTGGGAATCTACATTGTCATGGAGTGATTTTGTAAACATCAACGAATACAATAACTATCACATCATTGTTTATCCAAGAAATCCATCTTACCGGCGTGATAACAGTGCCATAGAGCGACTAGTTGATTCCAGTGGTTGTAACAATTGCAAATCATAATAGCAAGCTTTGCATACCCAATGTCCTATTATACACATCAGATAATTGTCATAGTCAAAATTCAAAAACAACTGAACAAAAAATGGTAGCAAACAAGAGCTAAAGTAACCTCTCAGTGAACAATAAATGGTAGCAAACATGCATATGCAAATACCTAGAATATTGTTTCTGGCAGTAGGTACTGTTTTTGGGAAGAATATATTGTTTATTTTGGCAGCAATGAAATAGAATATATTGTTTATTCTGGCACCAATTCCGAACTTCAGCCTCTGAGAACAGCTTCACCCTATCCTTCATAAGTTGGTAGAAGTTGCATTCCTGAAACATTCATAAGGTCTGAAACTGAACAAGATGTTTCTACTTAAATTAAACCCAAAAAAAAAATCATATGTCCAAAGTAAGTACCATATATGCATAAACGAAGTACAAAATATCATTTTTTTTTCTAATCACTTCCTTTAGCTTCACAATATTGGGATGGTTCATCTACTGCAGTGATTGGGAAAAACAAGTAAATAAAAAGATTAAATAATGAATCTTCAAGTGGTCATTAGTGAATAAAATAGGGGGAAAATATGGGTTCGAGGAGGAAGAGGGGAGGGGGGTCATTACCTTCACCTCCCTAAGATTATGCATTCCTCCCAAGAATAACACTTTCTCTTCATCTTTTTTATTGCGACCTGTCAAGCAGTGCAACATCTTCAGTATAAGAGTAACCAAGGCCATAAGAAAATATCATTTATTACTACATACAATTTTGCCTGTTTGTCTATTTATTGCTCGCCAAACACTTACGAAAGTTCCATCTCCAACTTCCTTAATAATCATGTACCTATAGTAGCAAAGAGAAATCATTATAAACTGACATCAAATGAAATGTTTCATTACAAACTTCCTTAATGTCTTGCATACATGTTGTCCACGAATTGTACAATGTACTATAGTGAAGGATTCTCCATAATTTCAGCAGGTGGTACACACAATATAACAACATATTGGCCAAAAATGCACACACAGATAAATTTGGACAAGTGAAACAGCTTAATCCATCTTTGTCATCAAATGTGACTAAACTTGCTTTAAAAAGGGTGAAATGGCTATATGTGATGCACCTTGGTCCAGTTTTGAAACAACTCTATCAAAACTTGGTAGAAAAGACTCTTATTTTGGATGTTTTGGAAATCTTGGTGTTCAAACATTGAAGGCTTAGCTCAAAACACAAAACATCCAACTAGTTCATTACCCCTAATTGAACCAAAAGTAAAGGTAAACTAACTCAAATACGATTCTTATTATAAGTAGAGACAAGCATAATTCCATGAGATCTCAGTAAGCTATGGGGATAGATCTTCTCAACTTTATTGATAGAACTTATCTATCTATTTTTAAAGGAACTCATCAATTATGTACAAGCTCGTCTCATCTGTCTGACACGAGTTATTAAATAATAACTGAAATGACAAGAGGTCTAAACGATACACCCATTGAAAATATTTTCGATGTGTCATTACTCATTTAGCTATGTAAGGACATTATTTTTTTTTCTCCTTTTTTTTGGTGGGGTGGGGTTGGATAAGTTGAAAGGAAAAACATATCAGTAAAAGTGTAAAATGCATTAAAAATGTATGACCTATATAGTTTGGGTGTGGTTTTAACTTTTCCAAAGTTCTTTTCAAAGGATCAATTTTAGGGCAGCCTCATTGTTGTATGACCTAAATTGCATTAAAAATGTATGACCTATATTGTTGTGAGGCCTGTGGTTTTTGTTATATTTCTTTTCTCTATTTTTTTAATGAACAATTACTTATGACAAACCATAAATAAATAAATAAATGCTTCATATGCACTTCACACTCAACACACCATTTCCATTCGCTTTAAGCTACATTGTGCGATTTAAATTTACGAAACAATATTATGTCTTCAGGTATTTATAATTATAAGCATAATAAGACCAAGAAGTTTGATTAATTACTACAATCACTATCATCAAGTAAACCAACATACCTCATTGTACTTGTCAAAGTCCAGTTCCAGAAGGCTGTTGTCCTCAAGCCATAGATTGTATATGATGACTTTGGTTCCATGTGATCCAATGTCATCAAACTGAAAAAGTGTAAAGGAACTAATGTGGTGATCATGGATAGATGTATATAAAAAATTCGGTTGTAAGACTCATAATGTCATACAAACTACATATTATGTAAGAATCATTTATTAACAAAATCTTAATACTAAATTAAGATTATAACTGATAAAAATTTACGAAAATTGAGATTGGCCTATGAAAGAAATAAATATTTCGTATTTCGAAATAAATAAATATATCTTGAAATTTGATCTCTATTATCTGCAATGATTTTATTCTGATGAAGATCCATATGCTCTCTCATTTGTTTTCTATTTCCTTGTACTGTTGTACATAATCAAGTAGTTATCCTAACAGGAATAGGCTAAATAAGATGTATATAGCTCGAAATTAAACCAGTTAAAACAGAATGTGATTCAAAATACTTGTAAGGCTACATAGACTCGAAAGAACCTAAGCCATAAGCTCCTCCTTTGAAGCAAAGGGAGACAACTCCAGTATGAGATTTAAGTTAGTGAACCAATCGTCCTGTGATCCATAGACAATTGGCTGAGCTTGGTTCCTAGAAAGCTCGCAACAAAATATCAAGTTTGCAAAGAAACCAAGGCAACTCAATAAGATACTTGAAATGTAGATAAAGGATCCAACAAGAGTCACAAGAATCACTTTGATAACTGGTATTGATGCAGCCAAAAATAGTTGAAAAAACTTCATTTTTCAAAAATATTGGCGTGCTCCTTCTCCTGCTACCCTTCCTGTGTTAGGAGAATTTGCATATTCAAAAGATCAACCATGCAAAGAACTACTGTAAACAATCTTATCGCCAAAAGCTAAACAAGTAGAAAGATTTTCTAATAAGGGATGCTTTTCGCTAAGTGGACTCTCAACCCTCAAATCCAAATTGCTAAAGAAAAGCTGAGTCGATCATATATTTTTATCTTGTTAGTACCTCTAATCGTCTAATATGTGGCATTTAACTATTCCAGGATGATGCAACTGCTTCTTTTTACTTTCCTTCACTAAAGGGATTCAAGTGATTATTTAGGAAAAATTATGACATGCTTTTATAGATAGACATTTTAATGCAAATTAAGATTGTCGGTAAACTCTACAGTTGAAATCAACAACTCAATTAATTGGCCACTTTACTATTAACAAAAATACATCCCCTAAATATTATTGTAAAATACCACGTACTACATGGTCTCTACATGTCTATTATTCATTTGATTCAAAATGGACTAATAGGATTTGGATGTAGTACTAAACTTCATTCTCCACGCATACAATAAGTACTTGTTTATGAACGTGCCATCCTGTCCAATTGATGATGTATCAATATATTCCTCTTTTCTAGGAGGAAAAAAGGAAGAAGAAAAGAAGTCATCAATAGTTAATTTTGGTGGACTTCAATGATTCATGTCCTGTTAAACTACATAGAATTTGATCATCCCACCCCAATTCCGAAATGAAAAATCTGATTGTATGTCAGAAGCACAATAACTAGTCACTACTGAGGGAAGTAGAATAACTACTAAAAACTAGGATATATGATACTTGAAATTTTGAATGATTATATCAACTTGGGGAAGTCAATATGAAAATTACTAAAAACGGTTGTAACCAGGTGGAAACATATCAGTTCCGTAGTGCTTCCATCCATTCCTGAAACATACATGTACATAGTCGAAGAGACCATACAAGAGAAAATGATTAGTTTACCTTTATCTAAATAAAAAATGCTTCAATGAGACTGTCACGCCCCGATTTTCGAAGAAAACGAAAATCCTAAAATCCACGTAGGATTATCCGTTTCCCCCAAAACTCGGGACGTGAAAATTCAATAACAACATAAACAAATAGCAGCAACAACTAAACATCTGAAACAAATAAAAATCTAACCTGGAGAAGACTGGCATGGCTAGCTCACTAGCAGAACTCCAGTAACGCAGCTCAAAATCTCTAAACCTGAAAGGCTGATCGGCTACATTCCAAAAGGAATGTACCCAAGAAGCAAAAGCTTACTCGGGTCAGCAATAAAGCTGGTGTGAGAAATCTTCATCCCAAAATCAATAAATCCGCACATGATAAACATCAAAATAAACAAAACAATAAACAACCACACCAGGTAGTTCCTCCATGAGGCAAAGGTGTCATCATCCTAATAAATAAATATGCATTATTTATTACTAATAAGTAAATTTATGAGTTATCAATCCTCATAAATGCAACAACAATACAATTCATAATCATATTAGACTATTATTGAAATATTAACAAAACACATTTTTCTACCTTTAGGAAGATATGTAGTTCTCATTCAATGGTTGAATGAGCATTTAGTTTCTTCCTTTAAGGTAATCATGCACATAAACAAAAAAAAAGAAATTTCGCTTCTTTTCCACAATTGCACCATCCTCCTTGTGCCGAACACACCTCACCCAAGTATGCCTCCCTTGCCATCGAAACCACTCGGAGCGTACATGTTCCAAGTGGGGTGCCACCTCGAGGAACATGTCATCTCACCCGAAGTTCGATCATTGGCAAGCATTCTTCCTAAATCAACACGTACAACCGAACTCACATGGAAAGGTGCACCGAAATGCAAGCAAGTCTGCATACCCATAATAATATCACACGTATACAAGCAAGTCTGTATACAAAAATTTCTTTTCTTTTCACATTTTTTTTTTCTCGGAGTTGTGGAAAAGAGCATAAAAAAAACTAAAACTCAAAACTCTTTTATGGTGACACTTTGTCAACCATAAGTAAATCAACCACAGTATCCACCGTTCTTTCGGGGAACAAGTAATATTTGACACATTGCCAATTCACATATCGCATCTCTTTGCATCATATGAAAAACAATATGCATACCAATTCACATAACAATACAAATACTCAAGCTAAAACAAGTGCTCAGTTAAATTCCAGCCAATATCTATTACTAGAAAATTTTCTTCTATTTCGTGTTATGCAATTGGGATCAATCTCGCCAGCTATGTAAATTCCAAATGCATGCATCTGATCACTTCGCTAAGATTAATATACATTCAGTTGAAAGATAGTGGACAAGCACAAAATCACAAGAGATCAATGCATCAAGACCAGACTCAAATTTCACCATGTAAGAATACAAAGAAGGAACTATGTTCTTCCTAAAAGCATAACTAAACCCTATCTTATATAAAAAGACCAACCCCACAACATAACCGATCCAATGAAGTGATAGAGAAACATTCTATAGAGTTTCTGGCCTGGTACAATATTTGAACTGCAAACCTGACTAACCTAGGACTACTTGTATGCATGTTCTGAAACTTTGTCAGAAAACTAACACATAAGTATTCCAATTATTCTTAAGATGAATAGTATGAAATGACAAAGGTATTCCATCTCTCAGGGGCAAGACTTTCAGTCATAAATAGAAGTCCAAGCTGTATGTAACTCAAGGGATTATAACCCATCCATTGCATCAAAACTGTAGTATTCCTAAAAATTAAGCTCTCCTTAAGGCCTTAAGAAATCAACACAAAAAAACTTAAAACCAGATTTGCTCTGTCAAGTATAAATATGTTCTATAAATAAACATACTCAAGTGCTATGTCAAAATACCCAATCTAACAATAACCAAAATCGATACAAAAATTAAAAAGAAAGGGGATGAAACTAAACTCACCTTTGCTCCAAGAATCGAAACTCAATCAACAGGCGCTAACCATCTCGTCGCAGCAATCATCTCGCCACAACCAGTCACTGAACCAACCAGCTTCTGACATGCTTGATAATAGGACTGAAATGTGTTTTTGTAAATTTCTTCTCTCAAATTTTGAACAGCTGAAGTATCATGTAGATCAATCTCAACTCCATTGTGGTAATACTTTTTCGCAGAACAGGAGGTATTTGGTTCAGCACTTTCAAAGCCTTGAATACCTTCAGAAGTGATGTCATCAAGAAATTGCAACCTAACAGCCAACTCACGAGCCTCATTCTTCAACAGCTGATAATGTTCATCAAGCCATCACCACCAAAAATCACAACCCCTTCCACCACCAACTGTTTCTGCTTTCTCCTGCCTTCTCCATGTTAACTGTGGCAAGAGAACAACTTGTGTCACATCAATCCCAGGCCTGAAGATATTAGTCTGCGACATCGCAGCAACTTCTTTAGCCAATTGGGTATCTTAACATCACCCATTTCAAAACCTAGACCCAAACCATCAGATGAGGAAACAGCGAGCACGGCGGCGGAGGCCTCTCCTCCACCACCACAACCTTCGCCGCCTCCACTTCCGCTAAGATCTAATCGCCTCTCCTCGTCACACCGATCTCGACCTCCGACCAACCCTCACCATTATTCAGCAAAGAGAGGGACGAAAGAGGAAGGAAAAGGAGCAGTTTGGGGCAGTGGGATCGAGCTCGCCGCCAAGGAGAAGAATTCATGAAGAAGGGGAGAAAGGAGAAGGAAGGAGAAAAGAAAAAGAGAAGAAATAGGGTTATTCTCTTTATAAGGTGGGTGGCTATTCGCCCCCACCGAACTTTCGAATGCACCCACCCTCTTTCACAAAATTAAAACCCTAATCAATATCAAACCCAATGAAGACCTAGCTCAAGTCCAAAATATAAAAATCAGCCCAAGCCCAAAAGAACAATAACACCAATTTATAAACTACCCCCACATTTTTATTCTATTTAGTAATGGCAAACAAAAATCTTTTTCCCAATAAATGAGATTACAATATACGCCACAATTAATAAATAAATTTTTTTTATATTTATTCAATTAGGCGGGTATTACAATACATACAACTCAAAATAATCTCGTCCCGAGATTCGGTAGAGGAGGGTAAGTAGGAAATTAATTCTTAAATAAACAAACTACACATCACATGGACAAACAAATAGCTCATACGTATGCCCATAACTTAAAGAAGACAATCACACAAAAAAAATATTAAAATTTTCAGTAAGTACAAAAATTACGGGGTGCTACAGAGACCTCTACCATCCAATCCTCCAATTCCTCTCCTTTATGTTAATCAAGTGTGTTCTCTTGGCCATTTCATTGCCTATTTTCCTTAACCATCTAACAAGGGACTTATAACTTTTGTGTAGTAAACATAACGAATTCACGTTAGCATATTGATGCAAATTCGTTATTGAATAAGAATAAAACCGCACCCTTTATAAGACAAAGATGTCTCTTTGTTGCTCAGATTGGGTAGAAGGCATATACTTTGCTGAAAATGGGCAGGG
The DNA here is from genome assembly GCA_963556465.1 of Berberis vulgaris. Lineage (NCBI taxonomy): Eukaryota > Viridiplantae > Streptophyta > Magnoliopsida > Ranunculales > Berberidaceae > Berberis > Berberis vulgaris. Next base: position 49,252,568 of record OY747136.1, read on the forward strand.
GCAGAGGTGCTTTACACTCTGTTCTTCTTTAGAACAGAGTTATGGATTTCAGGCAGCGTCTTGCATTTATGTGCAGACGTTGGTTGGATCTCCACTCGTTGAGCTGTATTTGTTAGTGGGCCATGCCTCTCATACCTGAGATATCTTGAACAACTAATATGGGACATCAGATCCATTGATGCCATCCCTTAACTAAGGACAGGCTGATTTATATCGAGTATGTTTTCAACCAAAAAAATGACACAATGGGGATCAAATTTTTGAGCAAAACAATTACACAGAAGATAAGATACCTTTTATCTGGAGCAGCAAAAGCTTAATCCACTTTTGGCTGTGTTATTGTACTATGGCCTTGCGCCAATGCAAGTAACTAAAGGAAATGTTCATGAAAACATTATTAAGCTGCAATATTCTTGCATATGCACTAACTCGTGTAAATCATTACGAGATGAACTCATCATACACACATTATATAGATCGTTCCCATGCTATACATGTATAAAAGGTAAACTGTTATTAAAATTTCTTCAAGTATATAGACCTACTTAAATTCTCCGTGTGTTATATACTCAAAATTTTTGCCAAACTCATGAACTTTATTCTATAAAATTCCAGATATTGAAATCAAAAATCAAATGGATATTGTTCTTCCCCTATCGAAAGTAATCACCTTGGATGCAAAGAAAGGTAGTTCGGTGACAGTAAATTGCACTACGAATATTCCACAATACCTGGAAGCCCATTAAGCCCTTTCAAGCAAGCATAAGCATAAACAGATCCAGCATAACTACAAAACTATGAAAAATTGATGTAACAACATAGTTTGGCTTGTGGCTACTTTGGTAAAATCAAATTAAACCATAAATATGATAACTAGAAAAACTTTATACATGGTAATGTTCTAAAAGGCTTCCTTGTTTATTCTCTTCAAGCATGGTAATGTTTCAAACTTTATACAAGTCTAATTAGTGCAACCTATCTTACTCAGTGAGCTAGGACAGAGTTTATACTTCTGTTAATCTCCCTTACTGAATAGTAACCAATAATCATGAAGTAGTAACATGATTTAAAGCAAAATATGAACTACTATACTTAGGTAATAGCGGTTACCTTTGTAGGTTGGCAATACAAACTTGGCAATGAGCTGGGCAGAGTTCTTACTTTGGTTAATTGGAGTTGTTCCCTTCAGCAGCTTGTAACCTAGAATCATGAAAAGTAAAAGAGTTTCAAGCATAAAAAACTTAGCTGATACACCTTTGTTTTGCTTTATAAATTGCTTCGGCACAAAAAAGGAAACCGTCGCGCCAACGCATAAATGGTTGGGAATTCATGTTCTCATCATCCTTGGTAAAATCAAGTCCACCACGGAGAAGAAATATTCCGTGATGAACGTACATGAAAACCTTCTTTGGATTTTTAGTGATATTTTCATATTGTCAAGATTTGACACAAAGAAAACATGTATGCAAATTAAGTAATTAATGATCAGATCTTGAACAAAAAATGAGTGATTTAAGAAATGGATATTACGAAGAACAACCTGCAGAGTAATTCCCAAATTTCAAAATTTGGCAAAAAAGTAAAATAAAATAAGGGGTGGTACCTGATTAGCAAGAGGAATAGATGGGGCTAGATGTCAATTTGAAGTAGCCTGAAAAAAAACCCAAATTCTCAATTTTCTTTTAAACTAACCTAACCCAAAAAACCTTACCTCAAGAGGAAGAAAGTTCAAGAACATGTTGGGTGATTGTTTGTGATGATTATTCCTCAATCGAGGGAGGGGATAAAATTGGAATCTCAAATCCTAGGGTATTGAAGTTGGAAAAGCAATGGATCAGGTTGTGCATGTCGGTTCCCTTGTTTGGGTTGCAGATTAGGGAGAGATGGATCAAATGCATAGCGGAAGTAGGGGTTATCAACTACTTCACTTGGATTAGAAGCCAATACTTGACTAACAAATTAAAAATAAATGAAATAAAAAAAATAGATGATGAAATGTTGAGAAGAAAATTAATTAAATGGTTAAAGAAGATTGAAATGTGGATAAATGTCAAGGGTACGAGAATCATCCCATTCTAGCATAATGATGTAAAAGATGTATTTTCAATTTCTCCCAAAATACTCAATTCACATGGTTTTTCAACCTACATGATTGGAGTTGTGGGATTTAAGAAATAAAAAATTTCCATTTCCCTCAAATTTTAACCAAATCCATTGTTTCATTTCTAAAACATCACTAGATTTTGGTTATGTTTTTCATTTGAAAAAATCTTAAAAGACATGGAAATAAATTTAATCTTTTGAATCAAATTTTTTTTATCCTTTTAACAAAGTCATAATGTACCCCCATTGTACCTTTTTCATCCAATTTGGACTAGTAAACAAGATCTGGTGCATTTCCCTTGGGGAGATTTTTTTTTTAAATTTAATCATTCTACTTACTTTATAAATGAAAATACAATTTATCTACTGTTATATCTTCATAGTGCTCAATCTCTTCCCCTTGAGAGGAGAGGATTAGCTTTCCATGAATAGTAACAATAAACTAATAGAAAAGATCAGGAAAAAGGTAAGCTCATGGAAAAACAGGTTTCTTACCTATGCCGGGAGGTTAGTTCTAATCAAGTCAGTGCTCACTAGTATGCATAACTACTGGACGACCTCTTTCGGACTTCCCAAACAAACACTTGATTGCATAAATACTATACTTCGTAGTTTTTTATGGTCAGGAAGAGATGTGGCGACTAAAAAGTCTATGGTAAGCTGGGAGAAGATTTGTTTCTCGTACAAGGAAGGCGGTCTAGGCATCAGAGACATCCATATTGCAAATGAGGCAACCAACATAAAGCATATATGGAGTATTGTCACACGAAAATCATCAATCTGGGTCAAATGGGTCTGGCAATATTTGATCAAAAATAAAGACTTCTGGATTATGAATGCTCCTAAAGAGGCCTCTTGGTGTTGGAGAAGGATCCTAGAAGGAAGGAGAAAGGCTTCTCGCTTGCTTTCGCACTCTATAGGTAATGGTGAAATGACCCCCTTTTGGAAGGACCCCTGGCATCCAAGTGGTATTCTACATGACATATTCCCACAGGAACTGATGTATGATTCCACGTTGCATATGAATGCGACTGTTTATGCAATTATCAGTGATAATGCTTGGAGTCTTCCGCCAAGTACTGGGAACTCAATCCCGGGAATCACTAATTATTTGGCTGAGATTGAAATAGATGCAAGCAAGCAGAACGAGGTGCTATGGAAAGTAGGGAATACAGGACTGTTCCAAATGAAACCTACATATGAAGCAATCAAGAAGCGTAACAACATGATAGAGTGGGCTGCACTGGTGTGGTTTAAAGGGAACATCCCCAAGCACAGCTTTGTAACGTGGTTTTTTTTTTTTTTTTTGAAAGGCAAGCGTGGGGGTTTATATGGGCTCCCCAGACCACTTAAATGGAAAAAAAAAGATTGGTTACATTCGTGCATATTTCCTACCTCTAGCATCATCAAATACAATCTTCTTAATATCTTCCGCGAAGGAACTTGGGATGATCTCAACAAACTCATGAGTTGGTAAAAGCTTTGCTAACTTATCCACGGCCTGGTTTGTCCCCAGTACTGCGTGCATGAGTCTGCATCCTTCGAATTGTGTTAGAGCCGCCTTGATTCTTCTAGTGATATGCACTGCTTCCTATGGGGGTGCTCTGTCAGTAGTAAGGTACTTGAGAGCAATGTTGGAGTCCATACTAAACTCCAGTCTGCGTAATGCGTGTCGCTGGGCGAGATGGATACCCAATTCAATCCCCTGTACATAGCTCATGAAGTAGGACCGTTTGCTCTCTTTGGCTCCCTGCCCCGGCTACCACCACTACTCCATCATGGTCCCGAATGAGTGATGCGTATCCCCCTTTTGTGCCTGTGAGTGAGCCATCAAAGTTCACCTTAAACTAGCCATGTTCAGGTCGTTCCCATGCATGTAAGGTGAAGGGTCTGCAGTGGTATTGGACCTCTAGTCTCCAATTTTCAAAAAGCTGTCTATTATCCCCATTATCCTCGACTCAAAGGTCTAGGACTGAGGCACGTAGTCTGACATCCTCTATGATCTTAGTCTCCACTTCAATGGCTGCCCAAATTTTGGACTGGAAGAGCCTGCAGTTCCTCTCTGTCCAGAGCTTTGTAACGTGGTTACTCATGCATGGTGCATTAAAAACACTTAGCAAGCTAAAGAAATGGGGGATAGCTCAGTCTGATGACTGTCCCTTATGCAATCAGGAACCAGAGACAGCCCTCAATTACCATAGACAGGTTACTGATTGGGATGCTGAGTTACGGTGGTGCTGCCAACATCTCACAGGCGCATCCAGTATATCCTTAATCAAAAGAGTTACATTCAATGCCACAGTTTATGCACTATGGATGGAGCGTAATAACAGACTATAGGAGCAACAATTCTGCACAGGAATTGAGCTCACAAAGCGCATCTACACCGACATCAGATTGAGATTCACAACAGAGGATCTAGTTGTCGAGGACACCGCATCCAATAGACAGTTCATAGGTAACTTGAACCTGGACACAGTGTTTAAACTCAAGACGCCCATCCAATGCTCTTGGAAGAAGCCTAGAGATGATTGGCATAAGATGAACTCAGATGGATCAATGCAAGGTAATCGAGGGGGCTACGGTGCAGTGATCAGGGATGGAACTGGTAGTGTAGTAGCAGCGTGCTCAGGTTCCTCTTCAGGGCATTCTGTCCTAAAACATGAGCTTCAGGGAGTCGAGGCTGGTCTGAAACTAGTTCGCTTACACCATCTCAGGAAGTTAGAATTATCAATAGACTCAACCACTGTGGTTGAATACTTAACTAAAGACAGGAACTCAGCATGGGATCTCAGACATATCATCAATAGGATCAAATCTATGTTGGAGCACAATGGGGACTACCAGATCTGTCATGAATACAGAGAGACTAATAGACTAGCAGACCGACTGGCGAGCCTCCTTCCTAGCACGAAATTTCTGGAAATAACTCCTAGCTCCTTCGCAGAAGACTTGAAAGACATTGTACATGAAGACAAGCTAGGCATGACCTATTGGCGATTGTAATTGATAAATCAGTTCTTTTTTGGGTTTGGGGATCCTAAATAACCCCACTTGACTTCCAAAAAAAAACAATAAACAATAAACAATAAACTAATAATTAAAAGAGATAATTGAGAATAATGAACTATTGCTAAAAATAAATGGAATGAAAACAAGAATGATTAAATAAAAATAAAAGTTACTTCTACTTAATAGAAAGAAAGTTGAAATACAAACTAAAATCTCAAAACTTATCTACAATATCTCTCCAAAAATAAAACTTAAAAGAAAAAAATGTTCCTTTAAATATAGAAATAGTCTCAATTTATAGACCCCTGGCATGTTGGACAGTTGAGATGTAACTTCAAAATTCGACGGTATTAGTGTTTCATGGCCCAGATTCATTTGTTTGCTAAAGTGGATGGTTGAGATTTATTAGAGTTAGGGTTTACGTGGGTTGTTGGATGAATTGTATGGAAACAAATATAGAGAAATCTCCAAAAATTCGGAATTAAATAATTCAAAATTTTTAAGAGTGGTTTTGGATGGAGTTTTGATATTCACGTAATTTATACTTAAATTACCTTATAATTTATATTTGTTAATGTTTCGAATATTGTATTTATTTTAATTATTTCATTTTCATGTTTTTGTAGGATTTGGAACTTAAGCGATGAAATCGTATAATTGCGGCAACTCAAAGAGCAATTATTTGATAGGTTCGAATGGCGGTACAAAGTGATGGGTGAAATTGCAAATCGCCATAATAATTCGCATGCCAAAACCCATCCAAACCAAACCCATACCCAAACCCATGTGAATCAAACCTAAACCTAAACCTAAGCCCAAGCCCAAACCCAACCAAAACCTATTTATTCCCCTTTTTGTCAAACTCAATCTCTCACTCTCTTTTGAGTGCCTTCTTTTTTTTTCTCCTCTCTTTTTCCAGCCATCAAAGAACCATTTCATTGTTACCCTTGCCTATGATTCTCGCTCGCTAGACAGACCGGCAGCCACCATCTTCACGCCTCCATCTCACTTCAGCGCCACACACAGACGAGCCACCTCATCGTCATCTCTTCTTCCTCGGACACAACCACCTTCAAGCCATCAACACCTTCTCCTTCCTCTATTCTTCATCTTCCTCCCTGTAGCCACCCACAACCCAACGAACCAGACTTCATCTTCCTCACAGATCCGCCACTTCTCTCCATCCAAGTCACATAACCTCTTTTTTTTTCTCTTCCTTAGAAAACCACCATCATGTCTAGATAACACCGCCACCCAGTACCAAAAGCCACCCACATCGCATCCCTCTCCTCTATCTCGCCTCCACCATATCCTCTTCATCGCGCTGCCTCTTCTTCGTCCCTCGATGAACAATCCCTCTCTTCTATAGTCACAACGCACAAACACAAACCTCCACGCCTCCACCACCTTGAGCTCTCCTCACAGTCTCGCCTCCCTCTTCCATCTCACAAGGGTTTGCATCTTTGTTAAAATCAATCCACTACATTGCTGGGGGATAATAATTGATATTAGTATACTTTTATGAACTTGATGGATGATTCGAAAGCCTTAGCATCTCTTTATTTGATTCTCAAACTCAATTTTCAATTTTTTTCCTACTTTCAATTAGTTTATAAATGTCCGATTGATGTAAACCTCAATTTAAATTAGTCTTAATAAGTCTTAGTTTTCGATTGTGTCTTCAATCCTTGTGGGATCGACCCGTATTTGCCATTGTCTACTAGTTAGACAACCGTACAGTTGCAGTATAACAATCAGAATAAATTTGCCTACTAATTTAGGTTAGTAAAGTCTGAAACAAGTTTTTGGCACCGTTGCCAGGGATTGTAATGAGACAATCGAAGTTTAAGGTTTATTTTCACTAGTTTATAGATTAGGTATAATTTTATTTGTTTTGGAACAATGTTAGGAGTCGCTTGGTTATTTGTTATTAGTTTGAGTTTCATTTTTGTTTTATTTTTTGCATTTGTTTTGCAAACAATCATATACAAGTAGCAAAAGGAGCTCAAATGGGAACGAAGTGAAAAGCAGAGGTAGTGAAACACAAATAGAAAGGAAAAATAGCAAAGCAAATAAATACAAAAAAAAGAAATATATATATATATATATAGATTGCGTTGTCATTTTCCTTTTCAGATTGTGATTTGCGTGGACACTCTCATAAGTCAGCAAGATGTAAGGTAGATAGCGCTTCTAATCGACGACAACTCGACTTCTAGCCGGTGTCGCAAGTAACCCAAAAAAGGTTCACGCCGAAGGTAACTTCTCCCCACCTCATCGGCACACGATTTATGTTGTCATCACTTGTGTTTTGGTTGTTTTAAGTAGTATTACATGCAAATTTGAATAGTGGCAGAATTGATTTGCAACTTCCATGTTGTCTTTCGCAGATAGGTTAACCACCATCTATTTTAGGATTAGGAACTTAAGAATTCACTATTTAAAATTTCTAATCTAGGATAGGTTTCACACTCATAGGATCCTTTTTGGAAGTTTGAAGGCTTAAAATAGTCAAGTGAAGGAACATATCCTATCTTGGAATAGTTTTTGAACTGGCATTTAACTTTGAGCTAGAAAGTGAAAAAAAGAGGTAGGAGTAATTCTATAGTGGCGGATTGATAAGAAATTATCGTGCCTCTCCCATGGTTAGGTAAATTAAATTGAATTTGAGCCCTGCATTAGTAAAAAAACTCTAGGATCGTTTGTCATTATCTTGTTTGCGCATCATTTAGGTGTTGTTTAGGGTTCCGTTATTTTTATTCTTGTAGAGTTAGATCATCTTCATATATAAGTTAGGCTTTCATTAAAAGAAAATTTTAATTTAAAAAAAAAATTTAACCCTGTTAACTTTGAAACTCTGGTGTCGATTAGTTTATGCATACCTGGGTGCGTGATTCTAATAGTAGGCTAGTTCAAAAAGACCCCGAAGAGTTCTTTGAAGTTTTTTGTTATCTTTCTAGGTTCCCCCTTATTGTCTATTGAGAAAAAAGATATGGTTTAAGAGAAAGCCTTTAAGGATTACTCTCACCTTTTTCCAATAGTGTTTCATCTTACATTGTCTCACCTAAGACAACCGCAAATAGCTTTGAACTCAAACCATCCATCATCTATCTGTTGCCTTCCTTCTATGGTTTTGAGAAAGAAGATTCATATCTTCATGTCAAAGAATTTCTTAACATCTGTACTATCCTTAAGTTTCCAAACTTTTCAGATGATTTGGTCTGCCTTAGGTTGTTTCCCTTTTCTCTAAAAGATAAGGCGAAGTCATGGTTAAATTTGTTAGAGATGGGAACTGTCACAACTTGGGATGCATTGTCAAGAAAGTTTTGTCAAAGTATTTTCCCATTCATAAAACGAATGCCCTCCAAAGAGATATGTCTAATTTTAAACAAAAAGAAGGCGAACATTTTTATGAATGTTGATAAAGGTTCAGCGAACTCATTGTTAAGTGTCCCCATCACGGATTTGAGAAATGGCATATAATTCAATACTTCCAAGATAGGTTAACCACTCAAAACCGACATATGATTGATGCCACTAGTGGTGGATCACTTATGAAGTTGAGTGTTAATGAGATTTGGGATTTCTTTGAAATGCTCTTCGAGAATTCTCAGTAATGAGATTATTCGAGAAAAGATACTAATAAGCGTAAGGGTGGTATATATAAAGTAAGGACACGTCCATTTATCCTTCTTCCCCCTCGAAGCTAGAAGCAGTTGTTATGACTATGACTCAGAAAATTGATGTGATTTTTTATATGACTCAACCTACACCTCCCACAAATGTTTCATCTGAGGTATGTGCTGCATGTTTGAGTTCGACTCATTCCACAGCTGATTGTCATTTACAAAATGATTATCCTGCATATTTTGCTGAGCAAGTCAATTCTTTTAATGTTATTCGATGACCTGGTAATAATTCACAATCTAACTATTGCAACAAAGGTTTCGCCAAGCATCCAAATCTCTCATGGGCTCGTGACTCACACCATGGGAGACCTATTGTTGTCTCCCAAGCTCCTCAAGCCCCTAGCCCGGTTAGGCCTCAATTTAACTAGTTCCTTCATCCAACACGTCCAGTTTATAGGAAGCGGTTAATTTCTTTATGCAGCGCACAAAAAGTATGCTTGAGCAGAATTCTCAGGCTATATCAAAGTTAAAAGCCACAACTTAGCACCAATCTCAAGCCATCAATGAACTTGAATAGTTGTGAGTCAAATTGCACAGGCACTCCCAGAGAGAGAGCATGGAATATTTCCTAGTCAACCTGTTCCAAACCCAAAGGGTCAATTCATAATTGGTAGCACATTCAAGCTCAAAACAAGTTGACAATCGAGTATGAATGCCCAATTCGAGTGTCATTGCATCCCCATCTAAGTCAAAGCATGTTGCATCTACATTTGACAAGGAGGTTGATAAAGCCTCACCTTCTAAAAATAATCATCTTGACTCTGACCCCACTCAGGCATCTTATTTGCCTAAGGCACCGTTTCTAGGGGTGGGCACGGGACGGGATGAGACGAGATATGCCCATCCCTATCCCATCCCGTTCATACGGGATCGGGACGGGACGGGACGGGATGGGAAAAACCTCATCCCGACCTCGTCCCATCCCAAACGGGTTCGGGACGGGACGGGATCAGCGGGAAGCCTGGACTGCTGGAAGCCTGCTGCTGCTGCTGGAAGCCTGGAAGGCCTGCTGGAAGCCTGCTGGGCCTGCTGGAAGCCTGCTGGGCCTGCTGGAAGCTTGCTGGGCCTGCTGGAAGGCTTGCTGGAAGTCTGCTGGGCCTGCTGGAAGCTTGCTGGGCCTGCTGGAAGGCTTGCTGGAAGTCTGCTGGGCCTGCTGGAAGCCTGCTGCAGCTGGAAGCCTGGAAACCTGAATATTTTATGCAAATGTTCATAAAATAAATAAATAAGTAAATAAAAATATTAATAATTAATATTAAAAAATTAGTTCGGGACGGGACGGGATTGGCGGGATTGAAAATCTTCATCCCATCCCATCCCATTCTAGATCGGGACGGGACGGGATCGGGATGAAATTATTCAATCCCATTAAGACCCAAAAAAATCGGGACGGGACGGGATCGGGACGGGAATGGGATCGCAGGATGGGATGCCCACCCCTAACCGTTTCCATCATGATTAGCTCCGACAAGGAAATGAACAAATGTCAATGGTGTAATGGAAAATTTTAAATAAGTTCAAATTATTATCCCATTGCTCGATGCTATTAAGCAAATTCCTAACTATGTGTTGCAGGCTTAACTGGCCTAAATAAATAGGCCAATTTGACCCACTTGTAATAATCGCAAGTGCGCGGTGTCAAACTCGTAGACAACGGAAAGTACGGGTCGATCCCACGAGGAAAGTGGATGCAATGGAATTTTGGAATTTATCTAAACTAATTTACAGAAAAATGGGGTTACAGTGTTTTTAAAACTAAACTAAAAATAAAATAAAATAAAATGAAAATATGGATGAGATGGATTTTGTGGGGTTTGGACTCACCGATGACTTAGCAAATATATTTAAATCTAAATTACTGAAATTATAAACGAGAAGCTTTAGGGATGAGGATCCCTTGCTTACACCGAAGATGTGATCATTAAAATTCAATTCCAATCATATCAGTTTCTGTCAAACATGAACAATTTATTTCAAGCAAATAAACTCTTACCAAGCATTAAGTGTCTTTTTAGGGCACACTTAATCAAAGTTCAAGCTTAATAATTTTTAGCACATGCTTTGAATTTTGATAAAATGTGAATCTAACTACCAAACATATCAATTTATAATCGAACATGAAAGGTGAAAGCAATTTATCAAATTTCTGAAATAAAATTGTAATTAACAATTAAGCATTTAAGTCAGTAAAATAAATTAAAATGAATTATGCAACCCTTTTGGTTTGTCGCAAACTCGATGTGGTGGTACTCAGCATATCAGCAGGTGGTTTGAACACAAATCCCGAGAAAATTTTTACAATTGTACTGTGGCTGCTCAGAGAGAAGCTCGGGGTGCCAATAACCAACTGATTCGAAAATCAGTTGGTTCCCGCCAGAAACCTGCGCCTTTGCACCTTCGTCTCCAGGGAGCAGCGCCGCTAGCGTTGCCTCGTTTTTGCTCCTCGCGAACTCCTTCGTCCTCCAACTGTCTCCAGTACCTGCAAAAGAGAGAGAGAGATGGAAGAAAAGAGAAAGAGATGCGATGAGAACACAAAAAAAACAGAGAGAGGGAAGCACTGCCCCTGTTTCAGTGGGATGAAGGAGGAGGTTGTGTTCGAGCTGATGCGCCGCTTGCGACGATGGTCGTGAGAGAGGGAGACAGGAAGGAAGGCCGAGAGATAGCTCGGTGCTGGCTGCTTCTTCCTCTGTTTCGTAGCGGCGGTGATGGTGGCTCTGTTTCGTGGCGGTGCTCAGTGGTTATGGAGTTGACAGGGACGGTGGCGGAGGAACAGATGGTGGATGATGGATGATGGATGATGGAATAGGGAGATGGTGGCGGCTGTGGGTGTGCGAAACAGGGTATGGAGGTGGTGTCTGATGGTGGCGGCCGTGGTTGTTGGACGGTGGTGAGGTGAAGTGAAACAGGGTTGTCACGCCCCTGTTTCGTGGTGGGTAGTGGCGGTGGGAGGTGGTGATGGTGATGAGAATCACTGTGTGAGGAAGAGGGTTTGATTTTGGCTATTGAGACTTGATTTCCTTCTCCTCCTCCCACCGCCACTACCCACCACGAAACAAGGGCATGACAACCCTGTTTCACTTCACCTCGCCACCGTCCAACAACCACAGCCGCCACCACCATCAGACACAACCTCCATACCCTGTTTCGCACACCCACAACCGCCACCATCTCCATGTCCCTCTCCCTGTTCCGTCATCCATCATCTACCATCTGTTCCTCCGCCACCGTCCCTGTCAACGCCATAACCAACGAGCACCGCCACGAAACAGAGCCGCCATCACCGCCACTACGAAACAGAGGAAGCAGCAGCCAGCACCGAGCTATCTCTCGACCTTTCTTCATCTCGGCCTTCCTTCTTGTCTCCCTCTCTCACGACCACCGTCGCAAGCGGCGCATCAACTCGAACACAACTTCCTCCTTCATCCCACTGAAACAGGGGCAGTGCTTCCCTCTCTCTGTTTTTTTGTGTTCTCATCGCATCTCTCTCTCTTTTCTTCCATCTATCTCTCTTTTGCAGGTACTGGAGTTGGTTGGAGGACGAAGGAGCTCGCGAGGAGCAGAAACGAGGCAGCGCTAGCGGCGGTTCTCTCTGGAGACGAAGGTGCAAAGGCGCAGGTTTCTGGCGGGAACCAACTGATTTTCGAATCAGTTGGTTATTGGCACCCCGAGCTTCTCTCTGAGCAGCCACAGTACACTTGTAACATTTTTCTCGGGATTTGTGCTCAAACCACATGCTGATCTGCTCAGTACCACCACATCAAGTTTGCGATAAACCAAAAGGATTGCATAATTCATTTTAATTTATTTTATTGACTTAAATGCTTAATTGTTAATTACAATTTTATTTCAGAAATTTGATAAATTGTTTTCACCTTTCATTTTCGATTAAAAATTGATATGTTTGGTAGTTAGATTCACATTTTATCAAAATTCAAAGCATGTGCTAAAAATTATTAAGCTTGAACTTTGATTAAGTGTGCCTTAAAAAGACACTTAATGTTTGGTAAGAGTTTATTTGCTTGAAATAAATTGTTCATGTTTGACAGAAACTGATATGATTTGAATTGAATTTTAATGATCACATCTTCGGTGTAAGCAATGGATCATCATCCCTAAAGCTTCTCGTTTATGATTTCAGTAATTTAGATTTAAATATATTTGCTAACTCATCGGTGAGTCCAAACCCCACAAAATCCATCTCATCCATATTTTCATTTTATTTTATTTTTCTTATTTTTAATTTATTTTTAGTTTAGTTTTAAAAACACTGTAACCCCATTTTTCTGTAAATTAGTTTAGATAAATTCTAAAATTCCATTGCATCCACTTTCCTCATGGGATCGACCCATACTTGCCGTTGTCTACCAGTTAGACACCATGCACTTGCGGTTATTACAAGTGGGTCAAATTGGCCTATTTATTTAGGCCAGTTAAGCCCACAACAAGTTTTTGGGGCCGTTGCCGGGGAAGGTAGCGATGTAATTGAATTTAAGATTTATTTTCAATAATTTAAAAAAAATTCAAAAAAAAAATTTTATTTTTATTTTGCTAACTTCTTTTTACACTCATTTCATTTTATTTGTTTGATTTTGCAGAATACACGCTTCTCGAGGAAATTGGACGATCCTGCAAAACATCAAGCAAACTTTTTTTTTTAATTTTGTGAGGAGAGTTTTAATTTTATTTTCACCTCGTTTTACGAGTGTGTGGTGTAATAATTTTTGAGAACTCTACTGTTTTTCATTTTGTTTAATCACCAAAAAAAAAACCCAAAATTTTCTAAGTCAAAAGAAATTATAGGGAAACAATTTTAATTGTTACCCAATAATTTTTTTTTATGATTTAGAAATCCAACTTCTAAGACCAAGACCAATAATTTGATTGCATATGGTTGTGTGCTGATTGAAACGGATAAAAAAAAAGTCGGACATTTTTTTTAATTGTGTTAACTTTTTGTGCAGAACGGAATACGCACAGTGTAAGTACTTCTATCACACACAATGTATTAACGACCCGGGTGCTTTGTGTAATTGTTTGAAATTGTGTGATTGGTTGTTTAATTTCTGTAATTGTGGATGCTAAACTTTAGAACATCATAATAAGCATACCCAACTTCTAAATAGAAACTGGTGGGACTTGATATCCCCACCTCATCACTCCAGCAGTGTGCAACCAATAGCCAAACATAATTAAAATCAATTAGCAAGTTAGATAGAGCCATCTTTTAGGTACGGTGTTCATAGGACAACCAAGACCAAGGTGAATCCAATAATTTTTGTGTTGATCGCTGCTAAAAGTGACGATGGGTTTAATCATTCAATGAACTCCGAGAGGCCACTGCCACAAGGGTAATTTACCAGGTACGCCGAGTCATAAGTAAGCTACGATCCACAGAAAGAATTGGTGTAACCAACAGTTTTGGTTAGGAACACAAGCCTCAAGTGTACATCTAACGTCACATCGTTCTCACATCTACTGGCTTACAGAGCGGTAGCACAAGGAAGTACTTAATTGGACCATTGTGACCTCCTTCTCTTGTGCGATAATCCGGTTTCTTTGAAACAAAACTCTAGCCTACTGATTTTGAACTTTGCGGTGTAAAGTGTACACTCTTAGGATCAACTTGTAGCACCCATTGCTCTGTCATAAAGATTACATAAGAAATAATTGTCCCCCAAAGATAAAAAGATAATTGATCTCAAAAGCGTTGATTGCTTAGGGAGGCATGTTTCTTGTGCATTTATTGGTTGCTGATTGCGTGTGAGTCTGTGTATATTTTTAGAGTTAGTGATTTAAAAAAAAAATTAACCTCAATGATTATCCATCTTGGTTTCCTGAGCAAGTCAATGCATTTAATGCCATGCGACAACATGATTATGATCCATATTCAAATTATTAAAACTCAGGTTCAGCATATTATCCTGACTTCTCATGGGCCCATGGTCAGTACCATGGAGGCCCTATTGTCACTCCCCGACTCCTCAAGTTTCCATTCCTGCTAGTGAGCCTCAACCTAATCTAGTTGTTCCTCCTTCTAATACATCTAGTTTAGAGGACACCTTAACTCGTTTTATGCAGCGAACTGGAGATATGTTTGAGAAAACTTCTCAGGACATTACAAAATTGATAGCTAATTCTCAACAAAATGCTCAAGCTATCAAGAAACTTGAGATGACTTTGAGTCAGATAGCTGAGTCACGTCTTGAGATAGAGTCAGAGGAAGTCCCTAGCCAACCTATTTCCAACCCAAATGGTCGATTTGAAATTAGTGGCACATTTGAGCCGGACAGTGAAGATGTCCAATCCATTACTACCCTTAGGAGTGGAAAACTGGTTGACAATCAGGTAGGAATGCCTGACATAAGTGTTATTATATCCTCACCCAATTTTATACAGGTTGCATCCTCCTCTCATAAGAAGGCTGATAAAGCCTCATTTATTGATGAACCTGTAGATTCTGAGACACTACAGACATCTCCTTCCCATGTTGACTCTTTAGACATATGCCTTCCTAGTGACTCATGCATAGAATCAAACTGTGAACATTCTTTAGAGTCTCCCCTTGACTGTTTTCATGATAAACATGACCATTTAGAGGCTTGTTTGACTCATTTTAGTTTAGACTTTGATGTTGATGATTCCATTAGGGAAGTTAATGATTTGCTTGACTCAGTCCCCATTGTGGATCCTAGTTATAAATGGAAGTCTAAAGTGGAGCCTCTTCCACTCAGTGAGTCAAAACTAGTCCCATCAGTTGAGCCACCTGAGCTTGACCTTAAACAATTACCTGACACCTTCAGGTATGCGTTTTCAGGTACTGATGATACTTCGCCTGCTATTATTTCATATATATTGAATTCAGAACAGGTTGTCCCAAAGAAGTTGGGAGATATATCTAGTGAAAGAGTGCAATCCATAAGCAGTGTCAACTCTAGGGTTGGGGGTGTTGTTGAGCTATCCAGCCCAACATCTTTGTGTGATTCATGTGATGAGCCTGTACCACCTGATATATACATCGTCTCATCTACTTGCATCACATTCCCATTTACTGAGGCTACTTTCACCGATCCCTTGATCTGTAGTAAGGATTTCAGTTTTCACCATCCTGTTCTAAAAATTATTCAATCTTTTGATTTGGAACCAGACCTATGATGTTCCCTTTTTGGAGCACGCAAGAATCCTCTGTTGTGTATGACTACTGGTCACTTTTGGGATGTTCTAGTGTATTTGGTGCCCCATGTGATTGCTATTTTTGAGTGGACTGATCCTCAACTTTTCAGGTTGTTGGTATACGATTCCTTAACCCTTTCGACACGTTTTATATCATAGACTAGGTTTGGAGGTGAATGTTCCCTATGTTCTTCCTCTCCACTTTTCGATACACCATTTTTTTAGGAAGAATATTTGTCAGGCTGATGACGTTAAACCAAGCGCTACTGGGAGGCAGCCCAACTTTTGTTGTAAGAATGCATGTTAAGTGTGTATTTTATCTATTTCTATTTAACTAATCCACAATTTTTTTTGTCTCTGAGCTCTCATTGGTGGATTACTTCTGGAAATTGGTAAAATCTTCACCGCAGTAATATTGTTCTAACCTCCTCTCATGTACTTATTTCATTCATTTGTCAGAATTATTTTGTTAAACATTGAGGACAATGTTTGGATTAGGTTTGGGGGTAGGGTTCATGAGTCGGTAAATTTTTCGTTTTTTTCGTAGTGTTTTCTTTTTTTATGCTTTCAAAAAAAAAAAAAAAATTTGTGCTTTTCTGTCAAGAAAACTTGGTCTTTTGCAATTATGAAAATGGATTTTAAATGTTTTATGCTCAAGAAAATGCAAGCCAACTTGACATATTGGTATTTGATAAAGACTGAAAGTTTAGTATGATCCTTAAGTTAGATCTAGTTCATAAGATTTTTCAACTCGATTATCTCTGCACCATGAGCCATGTTAGCATAACTTGAAGTTGATGAGTGAAGTATATACTAAAAAACCTTAGAATAATAGTGGAGACTTAACCCTAAAAGTTTTGAACCTTTCTATTTTTTCCGAGGGTTATACATAAACTCTGATTTTTCTTGAGTCCGTATTATCTCGTTGATGATCTCATTATTCTCATTTTTCTGATCAATTGCTTTGGGAATGACATCAAAATTGAATTATTACACTAGAACTTCTTGGCTTATTCAATTGAGATGTCATAATACTGACCCGAACTTAGGAAATAATCTAAGCATTTTTTTTTCCTTTTCTTTCTTAAGACCATTAACTAGCCTTTTAACTTACCCATAACATTAACCTTTTTGTAGCCTTTTGAGCCTTAGAATAACTTTTATTTGTTAACCCATTAACCTTTACCCAACTTTTCTGGGAATGTGTATGGATGAATATACTTGGTGTAAAAAGGGCATTAAAGAGCAAAATATGAGATATTTCATAAATCCTCTATGTGAAAAAAAAAGGTTGAAAAAAAAAAGATTCCTCCATGAGGATAAAGATGTGAGAATGAAGAAAAAATTGATGGTGCGCAACATTGGTTTATTCTTGACAGCCCTAATTATTCGTTAAATGGGTGTATACATTCCTAGAATTTTTTGTTAGAATCCTTTAACATTCCTTATTAACCATTACCCAAGCCCCGTTACAACCCAACAAAGTCCTAGTTGATCTTAGGTAAAGGTTGGTTCCGTAGATGTGGAGATTTAATAACCAAGTCCTATGGTGTTTGATTCAACATTCCTAAAAGTAATTGATATTCCTGTCCATTAGATCATGTTCATTCCATTCTTGAAAAGTCTGTTCTTCATAATACTATATGTGAGATGATTGTTTTACATTATTTACTCTTTCCTCACATATAAACTGAGTGAAATACCAAATCTCTGAGTGCTTTATTGTGAGTGACATGAGAGGTTTGAAGTCAAAACAAACTTTATATAGGAGATTTAGTCATTATTTTACTTTAAAACGAAAAGTTATGTTGATAGTGTTTTTTACACACACACATTGAGTTGAGGATGATTATGAATATTTTCTAACTTTTGGAGAATATTAAATTATTTGGAGATTTGTTGATACACGAAAATGACACGGTTGGTTTCTTGCATATCTTGAAGTTTTAAAATAAACACTGTTTGACCAAGTTTTGTTGAGTCAGTAATGTTTTTGGGTAACATTTTCTGGAAACCCTCACGAGACTATAACTCGTCCCCTAGAGGTAATCTAGGGGTTCAAAGCCTTGTTGCATGTTTTCAAAGGTAAGTGCAATCGACGATGCCTGCGAAAGTGAATTAGGATTTTCTTTTCAGTTTTTTTCTTTGTTTTGCTCGAGGACTAGCAAAATATAGGTTTGGGGGTATTCCAAAAACTAGTTGCAGGCTTAACCGACCAAAATAAATAGGCTAATTTGACCCACTTGTAATAACCGCAAGTGCACAGTGTCTAACTGGTAGACAACGGCAAGTACGGGTCGATCCCATGAGGAAAGTGGATGCAATTGAATTTTATAATTTATCTAAACTAATTTAGATAAAAATGGGGTTACAGTGTTTTTAAAACTAAACTAAAAATAAATTAAAAATAAGAGAAATGAAATAAAAGGAAAAAATAGATGAGATGGATTTTGTGGGGTTTGGACTCACCGATGAGTTAGAAAATATATTTAAATCTGAATTGCTGAAATTATAAACGAGAAGCTTTAAGGATGAGGATCCCTTGCTTACACCGAAGATGTGATCATAAAAATTCAATTCCAATCATATCAGTTTCTGTCAAACATGAACAATTTATTTCAAGCAAATAAACTCTTACCAAGCATTAAGTGTCTTTTTAGGGCACACTTAATCAAAGTTCAAGCTTAATAATTTTTAGCACATGCTTTGAATTTTGATAAAATGTGAATCTAACTACCAAACATATCAATTTTGAATCGAACATGAAAGGTGAAAGCAATTTATCAAATTTCTAAAATAAAATTGTAATTAACAATTAAACATTTAAGTCAGTAAAATAAATTAAAATGAATTATGCAACCCTTTTGGTTTGCCACAAACTCGATGTGGTGGTACTCAGCAGATCAGTAGGTGGTCCGAACACAAATCACAAGAAAAAGCTGCAAATTTTTTGTGGCTACTCAGAGAGAAGCTCGGGGTGCCAATAACCAAAAAGATTCAAAAATCAGTTTTTCTCCCGCTAGAACAGTTGCAGCTTCGTCTCCTGCGCAACGCGTCCTGTGCTCCGCCGCTGCTGCTTCGTTCCGGTTCTTCTTCTCCAGTGAAACTCCACTGCAAGAGAGATAAAAATGGTGAGAGAGACACGAGAGAAAGAAAAGACGAGAAGGAGAGGAGCGGGGGCTGTGAAACAGGGAGGCGCTCCCTGTTTCTGCTGCCGCTTGCGAGCTCTGTTCCTCCGGTGAGCTCGAGTCCTTGCAAGAGAAAGAGAAGGTCGGGAGATGGATGAACAAAGATAGACCGAAGAGGAATAGGGAGAGAATGGAGGAGGGAGACAGGGCGGCTGCGAGGTAGGAAAATAGGGACGTGTTCCCTGTTTCTCTTCTGTTTTTCTCACGAGGTGGTGGTGGTGGTGATGTGAGAGAGAGAGAGAGATGACGAGATGAAGACTGATGGTGGTGATGGCGAAGCTCGGTGGCGAGGTGAAGATTTGACGTGAAACAGGGTTGTCACGCCTATGTTTCACGGTGGTGGTGGTCGGTGGTTATGGCGTTGACAGGGACGGTGGTGGAGAGACAGATGGTGGATGATGATGGATGATGAAACAGGGAGATGGTGGCGGTTGTGGTTGTTGGACAGTGGCGAGGTGAAGTGAAAACTGACGCGAAACAGGGTTGTTGCCCCTGTTTCGTGGTGGGTAGTGGCGGTGGGAGGTGGCTCTGGTGCCGGTGATGGCGGATGTACTGTCCGGAGGTGGTGGTGGTTTTGTTTGATTGGGATGGTGATGAGAATCACAACATGTGAGAAAGAGGTTTTGATTTTTTGTAATGTTTTCTTTTCCCTTTTCTTACTCCCTTTTCTCATCCATTTCTCTTGTATTTATATAGACAATGAACAAAATAAATAGAGATGAGATAAAGGGATGATTCATGGAGTGAATCAAGTAAAATCAAATCTGGATATGGGATAATTGGGAGAATATTCTTTGGGTTTGCTTGGGCTTGGCATTGGGTTTTGTTTTGGGTTTAAGGGTTTGATTTTGGGTTTGGGTTTTGAGTTTAGGTTATGGGCTTAGGCTATTTTCACCTCCACTTTCTCTGAAGTCACCGTCTGAGATTTGTACATTGCATTTTTCTTTGATTTCTTCATTATTGCTCCACATTCTACAAAAACACCAAAAAATTAATAATTAATCTAAAATAAGATAAGATAAAAATAAGGATTAACAAAAATATAATAAGAGGTAATAATGTTATAATTATGTGATTATCACTGTGCCAAATTTTTTTAAGGATATTTGCACACTGAAGTGAAAGCTACATGTGCAAAAGAGAGAATTCCTTGTCGAGCAAGTTAGCTCAATTATTCAACACAAAACCCCGCCTAAGTATAAGGATCCCGAGTGCCCGACCATTTCTTGTGTTATTGGTGATCATATGATTGATAATACATTGTTGGATTTAGGGGAAAATGTTCATTTATTGCCATATTTCGTTTGTGAGCAATTAGGTATCCATGGGTTAAAACCGACTAAAGTAACAATGTAATTTGCAGATAGGTCTGTCAGAGTCCCCCATGGTGTTATAGAGGATTTGATTATTAAGGTGAAAATTTGTATTTTTCAGTTGACTTTATAGTTCTTGATACACAACCTGTTCACAATCCCTCCAGTCTCATTCCAGTTATTTTGGGTCATCCATTTTTTGCCACAACCAATGTTATTATTAAATGCAGGAATGGAATCATGATCATCAAACTCAATGTTTTTAATGTAAGTCAACAGCTTCCCGAGTCTAAGGATGTCTGTGAGGTTAACATGATTGAGAGTTTGGTGGAAAATTCCTTATTGCAATCTGCGTTAGATGACCCCTTAGCAGCTTGATTGATTCATTTCGATTTAGACTTAAATATTGATAATTCCATTAGGGAAGTGAATGATTTGCTTGATTCAGCCCATACTATGGTTCTTGGTGCTGCATGGATGTCTAAAGTGTAACCCCTTTTAGTCAATGAGTTAAAACAAGTCGTTGTTGTTGAGAAGTCACCCAAGCTTGACCCCTTAAACTATTACCTAACACCCTCAAATATATGTTTTTAGGTCCTGATGATTCTTTGCCTATTATTATTTTGTTTGTGTTGACTTAATTTCAAACAGGAAAGTAAGTTGCTATATGTTCTGAAAGAACATAAGGCGACACTTGGGTGGACTATAGCGGATATTAAAGGAATAATTCCAACCTTTTGCATGCATCACATTCGTATGGAAGATAATGCAAGAGTTTCACATGAAATGCAATGTAGAGTTGATCTTAATCTTAAGGAGGTTGTCCGAGTCGAGATGCTCAAACCTTTGGAAGTTGGTATTATTTACATAATTTTGGATAGCTCTTGGGTCAATCCAGTTCAAGTTGTTCCTAAGAAGTCGGGGATGACAGTAATCACAAACGATAAGAATGAGTTAGTGCCCACCCGCATGACCACCGGATGGCGAGTTTGCATTGACTACTGCAAGTTGAACTCAAGCACAAGGAATGATCATTTTCCGCTTCCCTTTATCGATGAGATGCTTGAGAGGTTAGCTGAACATGATTACTATTGTTTTCTTGATAGGTATTACGGTTATAACCAAATCCCCATAGCACCCGACGATCAAGAAAAAACCACATTCACTTTCCCTTTGGGACTTTTGCATATTGAAGAATGTCTTTTGGGTTGTGTAATACACCCACCACCTCTCAAAGGTGCATGCTTGGTATTTTCTCGAATATGGTAGAAAGGTTTCTTGAGGTGTTAATGGATAACTTTTCAGTATTTGGGGATTTGTTTGATGAGCGTGTGCATCATTTAACCTTTGTGTTAAATTGGTGTGAAGAGAAAAATCTTGTCTTGAATTGAGAGAATTGTCATTTTATGGCTAGGCAAGGTATAGTTCTTGGGTATATAATTTCTAACAATGGAATTGAAGTTGACAAAGCCAAAATTGATTTAATTTTGAGTCTTCCATCACCAAAGATGGTGAAAGAAATTAGATCTTTTCTAGGCCATGCTAGTTTTTATCGTAAGTTCATTAAGGATTTTAGTAAGACTAGTCGTCCTCTATGCAATTTGCTTGCTAAGGACTATGTCTTTGTCTTTGATGAAGACTATTTGAAAGCTTTTGAGAAGCTTAAACAATTGTTGACTTCAGCTCCAATCATCCAACCTCTTAATTGAAATTTACCTTTTGAGTTTATGTGTGATACTTCTGATTTTGCGGTTGGAGCTATCTTAATTAGGACAGCGAGTGGACAAAAAGCCCCATGTTATTTATTATGCTAGTCAAACTTTACAAGATGTGCAACTTAATTATTCCACCACGGAGGACTTACCTGCTATTGTCTTTGCTTCAGACAAATTTAGGTCCTACCTTATCAAATCCAAAGTAATTATTTTACTAATCATGCGACATTGAAGTACATTTTTTCTAAAAAGGATGTTAAGCCTCGCTTAATTTGTTGGGTCATATTGCTACAAGAGTTTGATATTGAGATTCAGAAAAAGAAGGGTTCTAAAAATGTTGTACCTGACTATATATATATATTTCAAGAGATTTTCCAACTCGACTATTCTTACACTATAAGCCAAGTTAGCATAATTTGAAGTTGACGAGTGAGATATTTACTAAAAAGCCTTAAAATGATAGTGGAGACTTAACCCTTGTGAGTTTTGAGCTATTCTATTTTTCTTGAGGGTTGTTTAATAAACTCTGATTTTTAATGAGTCCACATTATTTCCTTGATGATCTCATTATTCTTGTTTATCTTATAGATTGCTTTTAGAGTGACATTAAAATTGAATTATTACATTAAAACTTCTTAATTTATTTAGTTGAGATGTCATAATATCGACTAGAACTTAGGAAGTGATATAGGCATTTTTCTTTGAACCATTTTCTAGCCTTTTAGCCTACCAAAAAATAAATATGTTTGCAACCCTTTTGAGTCTGTCAATAACATTTGTCTTCGCTAACCATCCTTGCCCAATTTCTCTGAGAATGTGTATGATTGGATATATGTTTGGAATGGATAAATAAAAAGAGTTGAAACTAGATATTCCATGAATCCTCAAAACTGAAATGTTTCATTGTGCAAAAGGGGAAAAACACGTCATTAATAAAAAAAATGAAGAAGAATTTCGAAGGAGGAAAATTAATGGTGTACAACATTGGTTTATTAATCAGTGTCTATGTGTTTGTTTATAAAAGAGTATATCCATTCTCAGATAAATTTTTGTTTATAATTTTTCATTCTTGTTAGCCCTAATCCAATCTCCATTACAACCTAATTGATCTTAAGTAAAGATTTGGTCTGTAGATGTGGAGATTGAATAGACAAGAACTATGGTGTTTGATCCAACATTCTCAAAAGTAATTGATATACTTGTCCATGAGATTATATTCATTTCATTCTTTGAAAAGTCTATTTTTCATGATAATTATATATGAGATGTTTGTGTTTCCATATTTTATTTTTTTCCTCGCTTATAAACTGAGTGATAAATACTCAATCTCTGAGTGATTTTCTGAGTGGCACGAGAGATTTGTAGTCGAAGCGTATTTTCTAAAGGTTATCTAGTCGTGTTTTTACTGTAAAATGGAGAGTTATGTTGACAAGGCTATGCACACACATACCTCGAGTTGGAATGATGATGAATTTTATTTAACCTTTGGATACTATTAAATTGTTGGCAAAATCTATTGATGTACTAATGTGACATTGTTAATTGTTTTTCTTCAAAATTTTGGCATTGAGATAATTATTCTGAAGAAAATAAAGGAGAGTGACCATGTTTTTACAATTTTTTTAGAAAGTAGGTGTTATTTTATTTAGTTAGTAATGTTTGTGGGTAACATTTTTGGAAACTCTCACGAGACTATAACTCGTCTACTAGATGTAATCTAGGGGTTCAACCAATGAGGTAAATGCAACCAATGAGTCCTGCGAAAGTGAGTTAGGATTTTATATTTGTTTAGCTCATGGACTAGCGAAATATAGGTTTCGGTATTTTTGATATTCACGTAATTTATACTTAAATTACTTTATTATTTATATTTGTTAGTTTTTTTAATATTGTATTTTATTTATTTATTTCATTTCATGTTTTTGTAGGATTTGGAACTAAAGCGATGAAATTAATGCAATATTACTTGCTCTATGTATGTCATGCATTCATGGTAGTTAGAATTATTCTATGTTTATGTTTAAGCATGTTTTATCTGTATTAGTTATACTTGTGATTAGTTGTGCCTTAAAAAATAATTAATGCAAAAATCAATCCAATACATTGCTAGGGGACAATAACTGACATTAGTATAATCTTATGAACTTGGTGGATGATTTGAAAGCCTTAGCATCTCTCTTTGATTCTCAAACTCATTTTTCAATTTCTTTTTTTTACTTTCCATTAGTTTAGATATTTCCGACTGTTGTAACCCCCAATTTAAATTAGTCTAAATAAGTCTTAGTTTTTTATTGTTTCTTCAATCCTTGTGGGGATCACCCCGTATTTGTCATTGCGTGCTAGTTAGACAACCGTTCACTTGGCGTATAACAATCAGGTCAAATAGCCTGTTAATTTAGGTTAGTACAATTTGCATCAAGTTTAGAAATGATATTGGTAGATAACTCTAGTTGCATATTTGGGTATCAAATTTAAATTAAAATGGGATAAGGATAGTTATAAAAAAAATGTGATTTTGAGCTCAAAATATTGTATGGGTCATTAAGGAGTATTTAGATTAGGATTGGATTTTAGGCTTTGTCCAGCTTGAATTTCTTATACATAATTTCTTCACTTTCTCCTCGATATGCAAATTAATGTTGTAGTTCCTCTAATCTCGCATTTCTCAATTTTCTACAAAAATTATGACAATAATAAAATTCGAGATAAATAGAGACAACTAATTTATTTTAAGCACAACTAAAAATTAATAAAGAAATAAATGGGGCATAAAAATCAATGATTTTTATGTTTATCACACCACCCTCAAACAAATTTTTGCTAGTTCTCCAGCAAAAATAATCGAAAATAAAGATAACCTCAAAAATCAATTTTTTTATTATTCTAAACTTCACAAAGAAATTAGGCCCACTTTCGTTGGTATGACTCAATTGCATTTACAATGTACAACAACGCTTTGAACCTCTAGCATGACACTAAATGAAAAGTTTTAGCCTCCTGAGGGTAGTTAGGCATAAACACCTACAAACATGGTTTTTTATTTTTTAAGAAAAAAATCAGTGTTTCTCATATTTCTCTCAGAGAATATCCCTGTTATTGAATCACATAGAAGATAAGAGGCATATGTAGTTAGTCTAAAATGCACATTATGACTAAGCAACTTTAAAACATGGTGTGTCTATGAATAACCAACATGTAATTTTTCCTGTCAAAGTAAGGTACATCTTAATCTACCTTTGGAATTGCCCATTGACTTCAAAATTCACTAGTTAATCTCTCTAAATTGACCACCCTGAGATTGGTTAAATGTTTTCTCTCTTGCATGTGAGGAAAAGAGTGAGTGTGAAAACTCAAACATCTCACATGCACATAAGAACAAATGGACATGAAAAATAATAATAGTCTCATGGAAGGAATGTTGATCACTTGCGAGAATGACGAATTACCTACCATTGTGCATTCTCATCTACTCTCCACTTCTTACCATATAATACACTGGTTTATATAGGAATTCTCTAGGAAACCTGACTTGAATTTTTATTTTTTTAGGAAGAGGAGCGAGATAGATGGTAAGTAAAGAAATGTTTCAGAAAGGGTAGCTCTTCAAGTGCTTAGTAGTTAGTACGGAACTCATTAATCACTTCTTTTTATTTTTGTTTCTTATTCACGACTTTTTTTTTTTTTTTGCTTTTTCTTTCTTCTCACAACCTTTTTTTCATCCAAAATACTTTGGACCTTGGATTTTCACTTTGCATTCATCTAATTTTATTTATTAAATTTGCTAACACTTTCATAAACAGAAACATGCAACAATTTTTTGTTTTTTATTTTGTTATGTCAAATAAACCAAGACAAATATTCACATTGGTTTTGGATGGAATGGATAACAAGGTCGTTTTGAGAACATATACATAAAAAAAAAAAAAGATGTGTAATTTACTTTCTATGTTTTGGTAATGGTTATAAGTCTTAAATAGACTACAAGACCCATGTTTCTCTTAACTCAAAAAAGATAACATCCTCAATGATTAACAAAAAAGAAGAATAAAAACTTGATTAAAAAAAACTAACGTTATTGTCATTGCATGATTTTCGACATCAATAAAAATATAAATGTTGTTTATTTATGTTTTTTTTTTCCTTCGGCCTAAAATACATTTCAACAATGCATAGTGGAAGTAGGGATTGTCACTACTTCACTTGGATTGGATGACATTACCTTATTCACAAATTAAAGAATATATGAAATAATGAAATTAGAAGATGGATGATGAAATGTTGAGACAAATTAATTAAATGGATAAATAAGATTGAAATATAGAAAAATTTCAAGGGTATCAGAATCACCATATTCTAACATAATGATGTAATAAATGTATTTTCAATTTCTCTCAAAATACTCAAATCGCATAGTTTTTCAACCTACATGACTTGAGTTCTGGAATTTAGGAAGTCAAAGTTTTTTTTTTTCATCTCCCTCAAACTTTAACCAAATCCATTGTTTCATTTCTAAAAATCATAGGATTTTGGATATGTTTTTCATTGGAAAAACCCTAAAAGACATGGAAATAAATTTATTCTTTTGAATCAAAAAGTTTATCCATTTAACAAATGAAGCATTCTTTCAAAGTACTTCTTACAATTAGTTGTTCTACTTACTTTATAAAAAAAAATACAATTTATCTACCATTATATCTTCATAGGGCTCAATCTCTTCCCCTTGATACGATAGGATTATCTACAATTAATTGTTCAACTTAATTACTTTATAATTAAAAGAGATAATTGAGAAGAAAAAACTATTGCTAAAAATAAATTGAATGAAAGACAAGAATTATTAAATAAAAATGAAACTTACTTCTACTTCCTCAATACAAAGTTGTAATAAAAACTAAAATCTTTGAACTTTTCTACAAATTTCTCCAAAAATAAAACCTAAAAAAATGCTCCTTTGAATGGAGAAATAGCCTCGATTTAAAGACCAATGGCATATGCTTGGACGGTTGAGATGTAACTTCAATATCCAAAGGCATTGACTTAACTCCTTGTGTTTGATGGCTCAGATTCATTTGTTTGATAGAATGAACGGTTGAGATTATTTAGGGTTATGGTTTAACTAGGTTGTTGGATGGACTGTATGGGAATAGATAAAGAAAAATCTTCAAAATTTTGGAATGAAATAATTAAAATAAATTTAAAGTGTTTTGGAGGGATTTTAAAATGATATTGGTGAAAAATGTTAGTTGTACATTTAGGTATCAAATAGAAATTAAAATGGGATGTGGATAGGTCAAAAATGTGAATTTGCGCTCAAAACAATGTATTGGTCATTAAGGAGTATTTACATTTGGATTGGATTTTAGCCTTGGTTTAGCTTGAATTTCTTCGTACATAATTTTTTCAATTGCTCCTCAATAAAATTAATGGCTCAATTTCTAAAATTTCGTGCATTTCTCGATTTCCTACAAAATTATGACAATAATCAAATTTGATAAATAAATGCATTTAATTAATTTTGAACAAAACTAGATACTAATAAAGAGCTAAATGGGGAATAAAAATCAATGTTTTGGGTGCTTCTTACTTGCCTACATTCATGTCCCTCCTTATTTCAACATCAAGGATCTTCCTTACAGCACCAAGATCTTTCATATCAAACTCTTTATGTGACAAGGAATTCAACTCATCTACATGAGATAACTTTTTTGCAACAATCAACATATCATCCACATATAGCACCAATTTGACAAAAACGCCATCACCAAGAAAGCGAACATAAATAAACATCATACTCATATCTTGCGTAGCCAATCCACACTATGAAGGAATCAAACCTTTTATACCATTGTCGTGGCGACTGCTAAAGTGACTTCTTCAATCTGCACACATATTCTTCTTTACCTTCCACCTTGAAACCTTCTGGTTGCTCCATGTAAATGGTCTCCTCCAATTCCTCATGAAAGACAATTGTTTTTACATCCCTTTACTCAAGTTCTAAATCAAACTCCGCAACCATAGCCAACATCACTCTGATCAAAGTATGATTTACCACTGGAGAGAAAACATTATTATAATCAGTACCTTCTCTTGGTGAATACCCCTTGGTGACTAGTCTTGTTTTGAACTATTCACCCTTTTTTTCATTCTGAGCTTCCTTTTCCCATAGACCCATTTGCAGCCTATTGGCTTTGTCCTATCCTCGGGTGCTGGAACCAAATCTCAAGTCTTGTTTTTTTTTAAGTGACTTCATCTCCTCCTCTATAGCTTGTATCCACTTGTGCCCATCCTTATCTGTGATTGAACCCTGAAAATGAGCTAAGATCCCTTGAATTGGAAATGAGGGGAAAAACAAGCATGTCTTCAAAATCATACTTTACTGTAGTTTTATGAGTTCTTTTTGACTGAAAGTAACAACACTATCTATAATTGCATGGTGGTCCTGCTGCTTATGTGTGCTAGATGTATCCCCCTCTGTAGGAGGTAGCGACTCATTAACTAGTACCTCATCTAACTGATCTAGTTCCACGTTAACCACTTGTTTCTTGTTTCCATCCTTATCAATCTGAGATGTTAGCTCAGATTTACAAGTATCCCTCAACATGGAATCCTCATCAAAGACAACATCCCTACTAATAATTTTCTTTTTCCCGATTGGATCCCACAACTTATAACCCTTAACTCATTTCTCATAACCAAGAAATATAAACCTTAGTGGCTTAGAATCCTCCTTGGACCTCTTATCTGTGGAACAGGCACATAAGTTGGACACCCAAAAGTCTTCAAATCTGAGTAATCGACTTCTTCCCTTGTCGATACCTCCTGTGCAACTTTGTTGTCTAAAGCTGTTGATGGAAAGTTGTTCAACACATGTGCAACCATTGAATTTCCTTCTGTCAAGAACACCTTTGAGAGCCTTGCCTGCAATCTCATGTTCCTGGCTCTTAAAGTGTTTTATTCATCCGTTCCGCAACTCCATTTAGTTGTGGAATCCCAGAAGCTGTGAAATGTCGAGTTATACCCTCATCTTTATAGAACTGAATGAGTTTTGTGTCCTTGTACTCCCCTCCATTGTATGTCAGATATTTTATTTTTCATTCTATTTGATTTTATACCTCGTTCTTCCACTCCTTGAACTTTTCAAAAGTTTCAACTTTGGACCTCATAAAGTAGACCCAAATCTTCCTTGAGAAATCATTTATGAAACTAATCAATAATGAGCTCCACCTTTTGATTATCCTTTGCTGGTCCTAGACATCCGAATGTACAAAGTCAAGCACCCCTATACTCTTGTGTGTGGTGATCAT
Source organism: Berberis vulgaris (assembly GCA_963556465.1). Classification (NCBI taxonomy): domain Eukaryota; kingdom Viridiplantae; phylum Streptophyta; class Magnoliopsida; order Ranunculales; family Berberidaceae; genus Berberis; species Berberis vulgaris. The sequence continues at coordinate 49,282,059 of OY747136.1, forward strand.
AAATTGCACTTTGCATTGTTTACCCATCACGCAGTACTTGTAGAACCCCATGTTGCATGATTTAATTCCCTTCAACAATTTTCTCATGTGAAGTTCCATCAGGCCCTATTCACTCATATGTCACAATTGTGTATCATCTGCAAACAAGTCATAAGGAGATGACATGGAAACTTTACCTACAACTGTGTTCCCTATCAGTCTGCAGAGGTTTCCAAACCATTGCCCATTCATCAACACCATCGTTCCCTTAGTAGCTTTCATGACTTCCGCAGTGACAGTAAATGTGCACCCATTATTGTCTAATAATCCTAGAAAATTTTACGTTCTTCTTCCACTTTGGGACATGCGCAACATTCTTCAATGTCCAAACAACACCGTCTAACATCTTGACCGGTATGGTTCTAATTCCAATAATTTTGCATGCAGCATCATAACCCATTAGAACAATATCTCCATTGTAAGAATTATATGTATCAAACCATATTAGACACACGTGATATGAACAACCGGAAGCAATAATCCAAACATTAGCTAAGTGATTTGTACTCGAGGAAACCAGAGCATATCTCCAACAACATTTGAGGATTCAGTTGCCACACTTGATGAGTCTTCTTGCTTCCCCTTTTTCTTGGTTTCCAAATCTTTCAATCTTTTCTTGCACTCCCGCTTGAAGTGGCCCCATTTTCTACAATAGTAGCACTCAAGATCTCTACTCCGTGAATTCGACCTGGATTTATTCCCCTTCGAATACACTTTCTCTTCGACTTCCTACGATCATGATTAGAATTGCTTGTTGTTAGACCTTCCCCTGTAGAGTCATCCCTACTTGGTTTCTTCCTTGCAACATTCTGCAACACAAATTCAACCACCTCATCAAATTTGAGGATTTCCTTCCCCTATAATAACGTTGTCACCATGATTGAAAGAATCTGGTAGAGAATTGAGAAAAAGCAAAGCCTTATCTTCACCTTCTACAATCATTCTAGCTAGTTTCAACAACTCCATCATAATATTATTGAACGCATTAAGTTGTTCCAACAAACTCGTACCCTCCTCCATTTTCAAGCCATATAACCTCAGCTTGTTGGAAAGGGATTTGGTCATATAGAGCTTCTCAAGCTTAAACCAAATGTCAACTACAAAAGTTGCATCAATCACGTTTTACATAACCTCATCTGCTAGGTGCAAATGACTCATGCTAGAGCTTTATCGTCTAAGTCTTTCCAACCACCATCAAACATAGTTGATGATTTATTATCTTTCACGTACAACACCTTCTATGTTCCTTGTTGTATGAGCAAACCAATTACGATTGTTGTCACAAGGAGAAATTGTAATAACCATCGAACTTCTCAATCTCCACCTTAGTATTGGACACCTTCGAAGCCATTGAAAAAAGACATATCTCTTGAATAGATCTAGATTGATCAATCCAAAAGAAATAGCAGGAAAATCATATTTGACCTCTGTGCAAAGTAACAACAAAAACACACACAAGTATTTACGTGGCTCGACTAATCGCCTACTCCACGGTTGGTAATAGACTACCCCTTGAGATGCACTATATTTGTGGAGAATAAGAAGATTACAATATCGCTCTAACCTTTTTCCTTCTCTCGTGTTTCCCTCTCCTAGCCCTAGAATTTCCACACCTTATTGGAAATCCATATGAATACACATATATATAGATCCCAAAACTTTACATTCAACAAAGGCATAAAACCCTACACAAATAGAAGTCTAGTTGCCAAAAACCTGCAGTGTCAGAACGAGAGTCATGTATCCTGACATGAGTTCCAACCTGTTTGAAGACATTCTGACTACATCTTGACATGTTAGTCATGTTCGGACGTATACAAACACCTAAATTCACCTAATTGAGCATCCAAACATTGTCATGACATGAGAGTCGTGTCCAGACGTAGACCTTGAATTCACCTATTTTGAGTATTCCGAATTGTGAGTCATTTTTTCCAACACAAAAGACATCCATTAACAGAAACACAAAAAATATATATATATATTAAGATTGCCCTTCCAATTCCACATAGTTATTTGTTGTTGTAAATGTTGTACAAATTCAAATTAAAAGATAGGAATGAAGGTACCAATTGTTCTTGGGTTGAGTCGCGGACTAGGTCACTCTCTTTAAGACATTTCACTGCTCTGCCCAAAATTGTGCAAGCAGTCTAGTAGCCCCGCCGTCCCCAGGATAAAACAGCCCAGAATCTTCTCTGTCTCGTTCAAACAATTGCACTGTTGATGAACGGAATACTATCCACCCTTTAATCTCTTGTTTGCTCGGAATCACCAATACAAATCAACAAAAGAAAAACTCTTCTTTGATTAAAATACCAAATGAAAAAACTGATTGCAAACAAAAGTATTGTTTTCATTGATTGCAAAATTCTTTGTTTTTTTTTCTCTTTTTTTTCTAAACTCTGAAATTGTATTGTATTTATAGGGAGAAAATACATTCGTTGAAATTCAAAAACACGACTAGGTACATCGCGTGGAGAATTCAATTAACAAAAAAAACGTGATAAACATGTGGGGTTTAGGAAGACGTCTAGATACATGGACAAGGTCCCGTCTAGATGCATGGAGACAAAATCGCATGGAAAACGTGGGCGCAATGTATGGCGTGAAAACTGCAGCTTGGAAAACGTGTGAAAGAGGATACAAAATCCCGTCCAGATTCAGTCCCTCTTCAGAAATTCAAAATTTATTTTCATTTAAATAAATTTTCAGCAAAAAGAATGGGTTGCTCTATAAATGACCCGACCCGACGGACGGCAGCGGCGGGCGCGAGAGTCTATCTCTCCCCTCCTCACAAAAGTGTGGTACCTACAAGGGGTCCAAACCCAAGTCCAAACAATCTCCTTATAAACTCTTCCACAATGAGTTGTATAGAAGATGTGGGACTAAAATTAGAGAGAGATCCAGATATCGAAACCTGATACACACCCATTTTCTTTTATTTTAAAAAGTCATATTTCCAACAATCCCCCACTTGGATTTTTAAAAACAATTTTCATCGAGCAATCTAAAAAATATAAGATTGTGCATAAACAAAAGTGTCTTTCGACTTGAACTCTTGCGTAGTGTTCATGCTTTAGATTATACTAGAGTAACTCGTAGTTTTGAACTCTATCTCTAATAGACATTACACGCACAACCTTACCAGGGTGAAGTCTAAAAAGCCCGTGCCTTACGGGCATGCACGTATATCCCAGTATAGTGAAGGCTCTAGGAATTTTGCCCACAAATTCCATAGGAAGCGGCCAAACTTCCACAATCACTTAGGTGAGTCTATCAAGAGTACTCCTGTAGCTAGGTACTCCACTCCACATAGAGTATAGACCTCATTAAGAGTTTTTAACTCATCCTACTATCGCTTCAGGAATTCATGCTATAATCTAGGAATGAGATTGCTATTTTGTCAGCATGATTCACATCATATCATTCACGACTTGTTATTACCCATTGAACCTATTTCTTGGGATCTCCAGTCTATAGGTTGGGTTACCGTCATGAATAACTCATCAATCTAAGGGCTTTAGTCCCATTCCTTTCGAGGTTTTGAAAACCTTCTCTCGAGCTAATCCTTTCGTCAAAGAATCAGCCAAGTTTGCATCAGTTCGTACATGATCCACTCTCACAGCACCAGTAGATAGAAACTCTCTAACTGTACTGTGCTTACGACGTATTTGTCGTTTCTTGCCGTTATAATAACGGTTCTGTATTTTTGCAATAGCCGCAGTACTATCGCAATGGATCAAGACAGCTGGAATCGGTTTTTCCCATAAAGGGATCTCTGCTAGCAGGTTTCTTATCCAACCTGCTTCTTCACTAGCCGTGGCTAGTGCTTTCATCTCTGACTCCATCATGGACTGCACCAGAATGGTTTGTTTCTTCAATTTCCAAGAAACAGCTCCACCAACTATACTGAAAATATAGCAACTGGTGGCTTTGGAGTCATCTGAGAGGGTGTTCCAATCAGCATCGCTATAACCTTCAAGTACAGCGGGAAACTTCTGATAATATACTCCGGGATACAGGAGAATATGTGTCAAAGAAGTCAACATTTTCTCTCTGTCTATACCCTTTGGCTACAAGACGAGCCTTAAACTTTACAACATTACCATCGGATTTCAATTTCTTCTTAAATACCCATTTACAACCTATTGTCTTGCAACCTGGTGGCAAGTCAACTAAATGACAGGTTCTATTAGAGTCAAGAGAGTACGTTTCATCATCAATAGCCTCTTCCCAAGAAAATTGACATCTATAGAGGATAAGGCTTCTTGAAAACTAAGGGAATCCTCCTCGACTAAAAAGACATAGTAGTCGGGCCCAAAGTTTTTAGAAGTTCGTTTCCGTTTACTTCTCCTAGGCTCAGATTCTATGGCTTTATCAGTTTCATTTATCCTGATCAAAGGCACGTTATTTGAGGATATACCCCCACTATTCCTCGAAATAACCCCCACTATTCCTCGAAATAAAAGGAAATTTATTATATCCTATGAATACACATTCATATGCCCTACTGGCAAGCTTATTCCTTTTAGGATCAGGAATCCTAACATAAGCTAAACTACCCAAAGTTTTCTAGCTTCTAGAACACGCTTAAGCAACCACCAGACTAAAGATTTCAAGAGTGAATTGGGAAGTTTACACTCACTGAAGTCGAGGATATGGCGCACCAAGGTTTACTGATTCAATATTGTTAAATGATAAAGCTTATACCTATCTTTCCTTCCCTAAAAATTGAAAATTTGTGAAGAATATCCACAACCAAAAAGTAAAACATTGAATACTTAGTGAAGAAGATATGAAGATGTCTCAATGCAGATGTGGGTGGCCCTTCAATCCTAAAAACATTCATTGGGTATGCTTTTAGGTGCAAGGGGGCTGCCACTGCTGAAAGAAAAATCTCTAAAAAGCCATTTGAGTTTAATGATAAACCTTCATGTGTGGCTTCTCTTGACTTCAGCACCACATACACAAGGATGAAAAACATTTAGCCAATATTTGAAACTACAAAGAGGTGTTCTACTCATACACAACCTTTCCAAATGTTACCATGAGTTGTGTCCTTGCATAGATTCTACCATAACCAATTTATAGAATGAATGATAAATAAATTGAGAAAACCGCTCCCAACCCAATTTCACAACAAGAGCTACCACACAAGTTAACAAAGATACATAAAGCAAACAAGACTAAACTCCAATCCTTGGTACAAAGTTTATTAGGCTAATGGGTTCCAATTAAATTGACAGACTCAAAACAATAACCTAGCTAAAAAAGTTATCCTCACAAAACCCAACAGTATTAAATAATCACACTTACACACAGGTAATCAAACCAAAATCTCCCTAAAGACAAAGGGTATCATTACAACCTAATCTGTGAAGATAGCTTGCACAAATCAAACTTCGAATAAGAATGGATCAAAACACTGTCAAGTTCTGCAATTGACAAAGGCTGTATCATTTCTACAATTATTTTCATTACTTGTTCCATGTCCTTTCTTTATTTCCGTAAGTTGTATTATGGAGAATACTAAATATCATTGAAGGGATCATTCTTTCGATCTTATAGAAAATTATTAAAGAAGAAATTTTTCATGGCAGAAATAAAACGTCTTAAAATTGTTGTAAATGCTGTAAAATTTCAAATTAAAAGATAGGAACCAAGGTACCAATTGTTCTTGGGTTGAGTCGCGGACTAGGTCGCTCTCTTTAAGACGTTTCGTGGCTCTGCCAAAATTGTGCAAGCAGTCTAGTAGCCCCGCCGTCCCCAGGATAAAACAGCCCAGAATCTTCTCTGTCTCGTTCAAACAATTGCACTGTTGATGAACGGAATACTATCCACCCTTTAATTTCTTGTTTGCTCGGAATCACCAATATACATCAACAAAAGAAAAACTCTACTTTGATTAATATACCAAACGAAAAAACTGATTGCAAACAAAAGTATTGTTTTCTCTGATTGCAAAATGCTTTGTTTATTTTCATGGAAAACGTGGGCTCAATGTATGGCGTGAAAAATGCAGCGTGGAAAATGCGTAAGAGAGGATACAAAATCCCGTCCAGATTCAGTTCTTCTTCAGAAATTTAAAATTTATTTTCAATTAAATAAATTTTCAGGAAAAAGAATGGGTTGCTCTCTAAATGACCCGACGGACGGACGGCGAAGGCGACGGGCGCGAGAGTCTATCTCTCCCCTCCTCACAAAAGTGTGGCACCCCCAAGGGGTCCAAACCCAAGTCCAAACAATCTCCTTATAAACTCTTCCACAATGAGTTGTATAGAAGATGTGGGACTAAAATTAGAGAGAGATCCAGAGATCGAAACCTGATACACACCCATTTTCTTTTATTTTTAAAAACCATATTTCCAACAATCCCCCACTTGGATTTTTAAAAACAATTTTCATCGAGCAATCTAAAAAATATAAGATTGTGCATAAACAAAAGTGTCTTTCGACTTGAACTCTTGCGTAGTGTTCATGGTTTAGATTATACTAGAGTAACTCGTAGTTTTGAACTCTATCTCTAACAGACATTACACGCATAACCTTACCAGGGTGAAGTCTAAAAAGCCCGTGCCTTACGGCCATGCACGTATATCCCAGTATGGTGAAGGCTCTAGGAATTTTGCCCACAAATTCCATAGGAAGCGGCCAAACTTCCACAATCACTTAGGTGAGTCTATCAAGAGTACTCCTGTAGCTAGGTACTCCACTCCACATAGAGTATAGACCTCATTAAGAGTTTTTAACTCATCCTACTATCGCTTCAGGAATTCATGCTATAATCTAGGAATGAGATTGCTATTTTGTCAGCATGATTCACATCATATCATTCACGACTTGTTATTACCCATTGAACCTATTTCTTGAGATCTCCAGTCTATTGGTTGGGTTACCGTCATGAATAACTCATCAATCTAAGGGCTTTAGTCCCATTCCTTTCGAGGTTTTGAAAACCTTCTCTCGAGCTAATCCTTTCGTCAAAGAATCAGCCAAGTTCGCATCAGTTCGTACATGATCCACTCTCACAGCACCAGTAGATAGAAACTCTCTAACTGTACTGTGCTTACGACGTATTTGTCGTTTCTTGCCGTTATAATAACGGTTCTGTATTTTTGCAATAGCCGCGGTACTATCGCAATGGATCAAGACAGCTGGAATCGGTTTTTCCCATAAAGGGATCTCTGCTAGCAGGTTTCTTAGCCAACCTGCTTCTTCACTAGCCGTGGCTAGTGCTATCATCTCTGACTCCATCATGGACTGTGCCAGAATGGTTTGTTTCTTCGATTTCCAAGAAACAGCTCCACCAGCTATACTAAAAATATAGCCACTGTTGGCTTTGGAGTCATCTGAGAGGGTGTTCCAATCAGCATCGCTATATCCTTCAAGGACAGCGGGAAACTTCTGATAATATACTCCGGGTAACAGGAGAATATGTGTCAAAGAAGTCAACATTTTCTCTCTGTCTATACCCTTTGGCTACAAGACGAGCCTTAAACTTTACAACATTACCATCGGATTTCAATTTCTTCTTAAATACCCATTTACATCCTATTGTCTTGCAACCTGGTGGCAAGTCAACTAAATGCCAGGTTCTATTAGACTCAAGAGAGTACGTTTCATCATCAATAGCCTCTTCCCAAGAAAATTGACATCTATAGAAAATAAGGCTTCTTGAAAACTAAGGGAATCCTCCTCGACTAAAAAGACATAGTAGTCGGGGCAAAAGTTTTTAGAAGTTCGTTTCCGTTTACTTCTCCTAGGCTTAGATTCTATGGCTTTATCAGTTTCATTTATCCTGATCAAAGGCACGTTATTTTAGGATATACCCCCACTATTCCTCGAAATAAAAGGAAATTTATTATATCCTATGAATACACATTCATATGCCCTACTGGCAACCTTATTCCTTTTAGGATAAGGAATCCTAACATAAGCTAAACTACCCAAAGTTTTCTAGCTTCTAGCACACGCTTAAGCAACCATCAGACTAAATATTTCAAGAGTGAATTGGGAAGTTTACACTCACTGAAGTCGAGGATATGGCGCACCAAGGTTTACTGATTCAATGTTAAATGATAAAGCTTATACCTATCTTTCCTCCCATAAAAATTGAAAATTTGTGAAGAATATCCACAACCAAAAAGTAAAACATTGAATACTTAGTGAAGAAGATATGAAGATGTCTCAATGCAGATGTGGGTGGCCCTTCAATCCTAAAAACATTCATTGGGTATGCTTTTTGGTGCAAGGGGGTTGCCACTGCTGAAAGAAAAATCTCTAAAAAGCCATTTGAGTTTAATGATAAACCCTCATGTGTGGCTTCTCTTGACTTCAGCTCCACATACACAAGGATGAAAAACATTTATCAAATATTTGAAACTACAAAGAGGTGTTCTACTCATACACAACCTTTCCAAATGTTACCATGAGTTGTGTCCTTGCATAGATTCTACCATAACCAATTTATAGAATGAATGATAAATAAATTGAGAAAACCGCTCCCAACCCAATTTCACAACAAGAGCTACGACACAAGGTAACAAAGATACATAAAGCAAACAAGACTAAACTCCAATCCTTGGTACAAAGTTTATTAGGCTAATGGGTTCCAATTAAATTGACAGACTCAAAACAATAACCTAGCTAAAAAAGTTATCCTCACAAAACCCAACAGTATTAAATAATCACACTTACACACAGGTAATCAAACCAAAATCTCCCTAAAGACAAAGGGTATCATTACAACTTAATCTGTGAAGATAGCTTGCACAAATCAAACTTCGAATAAGAATGGATCAAAACACTGTCAAGTTCTGCAATTGACAAAGGCTGTATCATTTCTACCATTATTTTCATTACTTGTTCCATGTCCTTTCTTTATTTCCGTAAGTTGTATTATGGAGAATACTAAATATCATTGAAGGGATCATTTTTTTGATCTTATAGAAAATTATGAAAGATGAAATTTGTCATGGCAGAAATAGAACGTCTTAAAATTGTTGTAAATGCTGTAAAAAATCAAATTAAAAGATAGGAACGAAGGTACCAATTGTTCTTGGGTTGAGTCGCGGACTAGGTCGCTCTCTTTAAGATGTTTCGCAGCTCTGCCCAAAATTGTGCAAGCAGTCTAGTAGCCCCGCCGTCCCCAGGATAAAACAACCCAGAATCTTCTCTGTCTCGTTCAAACAATTGCACTGTTGATGAACGGAATACTATCCACCCTTTAATTTCTTGTTTGCTCGGAATCACCAATACACATCAACAAAAGAAAAACTCTACTTTGATTAAAATACCAAACGAAAAAATTGATTGCAAACGAAAGTATTGTTTTCTCTGATTGCAAAATGCTTTGATTATTTTCATGGAAAACGTGGGCGCAATGTATGGCGTGAAAACTGCAGCGTGGAAAACGCGTAAGAGAGGATACAAAATCACGTCCAGATTCAGTTCCTCTTCAGAAATTTAAATTTATTTTCATTTAAATAATTTTTCCGTAAAAGAATGGGTTGCTCTCTAAATGACCCGACCCGACCGGATGGACGGCGGCGGCGGGCGCGAGAGTCTATCTCTCCCCTCCTCACAAAAGTGTTGTACCCCCAAGGGGTCCAAACCCAAGTCCAAACAATCTCCTTATAAACACTTCCACAATGAGTTGTATAGAAGATGTGGGACTAAAATTACAGAGAGATCCAGAGATCGAAACCTGATACACACCCATTTTCTTTTATTTTAAAAAGCCATATTTCCAACAATCCCCCACTAGGATTTTTAAAAGCAAATATCATCGAGCAATCTAAAAATATAAGATTGTGCATAAACAAAAGTGTCTTTCGACTTGAACTCCTGCGTAGTGTTCATGCTTTAGATTATACTAGAGTAACTCGTAGTTTTGAACTCTATCTCTAACAGACATTACATGCACAACCATACCAAGGTGAAGTCTAAAAAGCCCGTGCCTTACGGCCATGCACGTATATCCCAGTATAGTGAAGGCTTTAGGAATTTTGCCCACAAATTCCATAGGAAGCGGCCAAACTTCCACAATCACTTAGGTGAGTCTATCAAGAGTACTCCTGTAGCTAGGTACTCCACTCCACATAGAGTATAGACCTCATTAAGAGTTTTTAACTCATCCTACTATCGCTTCAGGAATTCATGCTATAATCTAGGATTGAGATTGCTATTTTGTTAGCATGATTCACATCATATCATTCACGACTTGTTATTACCCATTGAACCTATTTCTTGGGATCTCCAGTCTATAGGTTGGGTTATCGTCATGAATAATTCATCAATCTAAGGGCTTTAGTCCCATTCCTTTCGAGGTTTTGAAAACCTTATCTCGAGCTAATCCTTTCGTCAAATAATCAGCCAAGTTTGCATCAGTCTGTACATGATCCACTCTCACAGTACCAGTAGATAGAAACTCTCTAACTGTTTTGTGCTTACGACGTATTTGTCGTTTCTTGCAGTTATAATAAAGGTTCTGTATTTTTGCAATAGTCGCGGTACTATCGCAATGGATCAAGACAACTAGAATCGGTTTTTCCCATAAAGGGATCTCTGCTAGCAAGTTTCTTAGCCAACCTGCTTCTTAACTAGTCGTGGCTAGTGCTATCATCTCTGACTCCGTCATGGACTGTGCCAGAATGGTTTGTTTCTTCGATTTCCAAGAAACAACTCCACCAGCTATACTGAAAATATAGCCACTGGTGGCTTTGGAGTCATCTGAGAGGGTGTTCCAATCAGCATTGTTATATCCTTCAAGGACAGCGGGAAACTTCTGATAATATACTCCGGGTTACAGGAGAATATGTGTCAAAGAAGTCAACATTTTCTCTCTGTCTATACCCTTTGGCTACAAGACGAGCCTTAAACTTTACAACATTACCATCGGATTTCAATTTCTTCTTAAATACCCATTTACATCCTATTGTCTTGCAACCTGGTGGCAAGTCAACTAAATGCCAGGTTCTATTAGACTCAAGAGAGTACGTTTCATCATCAATAGCCTCTTCCCAAGAAAATTGACATCTATAGAGGATAAGGCTTCTTGAAAACTAAGGGAATCCTCCTCGACTAAAAATACATAGTAGTCGGGGCCAAAGTTTTTAGAAGTTCGTTTCCGTTTACTTCTCCTAGGCTCAGATTCTATGGCTTTATCAGTTTCATTTATCCTGATCAAAGGCACGTTATTTGAGGATATACCCCCACTATTCCTCGAAATAACCCCTACTATTCCTCGAAATAAAAGGAAATTTATTATATCCTATGAATACACATTCATATGCCCTACTGGCAAGCTTATTCCTTTTAGGATCAGGAATCCTAACATAAGCTAAACTACCCAAAGTTTTCTAGCTTCTAGCACACGCTTAAGCAACCATCAGACTAAAGATTTCAAGAGTGAATTGGGAAGTTTACACTCACTGAAGTCGAGGATATGGCGCACCAAGGTTTATTGATTCAATGTTAAATGATAAAGCTTATACCTATCTTTCCTCCCCTAAAAATTGAAAATTTGTGAAGAATATCCACAACCAAAAAGTAAAACATTGAATACTTAGTGAAGAAGATATGAAGATGTCTCAATGCAGATGTGGGTGGCCCTTAAATCCTAAAAACATTCATTGGGTATGCTTTTAGGTGCAAGGGGGCTGCCACTGCTGAAAGAAAAATCTCTAAAAAGCCATTTGAGTTTAATGATAAACCCTCATGTGTGGCTTCTCTTGACTTCAGCACCACATACACAAGGATGAAAAACATTTATCCAATATTTGAAACTACAAAGAGGTGTTCTACTCATACACAACCTTTCCAAATGTTACCATGAGTTGTGTCCTTGCATAGATTCTACCATAACCAATTTATAGAATGAATGATAAATAAATTGAGAAAACCGCTCCCAACCCAATTTCACAACAAGAGCTACCACACAAGGTAACAAAGATACATAAAGCAAACAAGACTAAACTCCAATCCTTGGTACAAAGTTTATTAGGCTAATGGCCAATTAAATTGACAGACTCAAAACAATAACCTAGCTAAAAAAGTTATCCTCACAAAACCCAACAGTATTAAATAATCACACTTACTCACAGATAATCAAACCAAAATCTCCCAAAAGACAAAGGGTATCATTACAACCTAATCTGTGAAGATAGCTTGCACAAATCAAACTTTGAATAAGAATGGATCAAAACACTGTCAAGTTCTGCAATTGACAAAGGTTGTATCATTTCTACCATTATTTTCATTACTTGTTCCATGTCCTTTCTTTATTTTCGTAAGTTGTATTATGGAGAATACTAAATATCATTGAAGGGATCATTCTTTCGATCTTATAGAAAATTATGAAAGAAGAAATTTGTCATGGCAGAAATAGAACGTCTTAAAATTGTTGTAAATGCTGTAAAAATCAAATTAAAAGATAAGAACGAAGGTACCAATTGTTCTTGGGTTGAGTCGCGGACTAGATCGCTCTCTTTAAGACGTTTCGCGACTCTGCCCAAAATTGTGCAAGCAGTCTAGTATCCCTGCCGTCCCCAGGATAAAACAGCCCAAAATCTTCTCTGTCTCGTTCAAACAATTGCACTGTTGATGAACGGAATACTATCCACCCTTTAATTTCTTGTTTGCTCGGAATCACCAATACAAATCAACAATAGAAAAACTCTTCTTTGATTAAAATACCAAACGAAAAAACTGATTGCAAACAAAAGTATTGTTTTCTCTGATTGCAAAATGCTTTGTTTATTTTTATAGAAAACGTGGGCGCAATGTATGGCGTGAAAACTGTAGCGTGGAAAACGCGTAAGAGAGGATACAAAATCCCGTCCAGATTCAGTTCCTCTTCAGAAATTTAAAATTTATTTTCATTTAAATAAATTTTCAGCAAAAAGAATGGGTTGCTCTCTAAATGACCCGACGGACGGACGGACGGCGGCGGCGGCTGGCGCGAGAGTCTTTCCCCAAGGGGTCCAAACCCATGTCCAAACAATCTCCTTATAAACTCTTCCACAATGAGTTGTATAGAAGATGTGGGACTAAAATTAGAGAGAGATCCAGAAATTAAAACCTGATACACACCCATTTTCTTTTATTTTAAAAAGCCATATTTCCAACATTTGTTAATGCAAATTTCACTATACATGAACATTCATGTACTTATGGGTTGTCTGCAATTGACACTTGTGGACATAGACAAGCTAAAGTGATAACAGGCCCAGTGCGAAGTAGCTTTAAAGTTGATTTTTTTCCAGGATCCTAGGCAATGTTTTGGTGTCAAGCTCAAGAGTGGAATGGTGTCTATTACCATCTAACAGTTTGGACATAATTCGTGTCTTCAAGGGTGTTGAGAGCACCTTAGTTGGAATCATCCTTTGTTGATTTCTTTATTTGAAGACATTATCAACCCTAATAGTAGGTTTTGTTATATTCCAATCCAATATAATTCAATTGCCAATGAGATGGCGAAGTATGCAACACAAAATTGGTTACTTTAAGTAATTAGCGAAAAGGTGGTTCAATAAAAATAAAAATAAAAAAACCATCCTTAAGCGAGAAAACATTCTCAAATAGCCCTTAACATTAAAAAAATTTAAAGTTGTGCAAAAGAAATTTTGCATACACAACTCTTCCAAGTGTGTAGACAATGCGCCTCGCGAAAGTAAGCATAACATAATTAATAGTTGTTGTAGAAAATAACCGATAGCAGAATCCAAATATGCAATGCAAAATAAACAATAAATACATATCAATATGATGTGATTCAACAAGATTCAACATTCATGAGGCAAATAGGATAAACTTTGCTATATGAAAAAAGTACATCAACTGAGCAACCTTTTGTTTGCTCCCACCCATGCCAAAGATGCCACACACTCTCTTCAATAAGAGGATCTTCAACTAGAAGAACCTTCCTCAACTAGAAAACTATTTCTCTTTTGCTCTCTCATAAAGGATGCTCTCACAAATTCTCTTTGAAGAGTTTTCTAATTTTTGGATGCTCTAAGAGTCAATAAGAGGTCAATTTATAAGACAAGGAGACCAAAGACGTCACACACTCTCTTCAACAAGAGGATCATCAACTAAAAGAACCTTCTTCAAATAGAAGATTTGTTCCAATCTACTCTCTTATAAAGGATGTTCTCACAAATTCTTTCTAAAGAAATTTCACTTCAATTTCTTAATGATCTAAGTTGTCAATAAGGGGTCTTATTTATAGGAGGGAGGTAGACTTTAAGGGGGATTTCTTGGATTGCACTCCAAGCAATAACAATTGGAAACTAACTATAAAATGAAATGTTTCCTGAATATTAAATCTACTAGAAGATACAAGCTTTGGAAATACAAAGAACTTTCTCTTCAATTTCTTAATGCATGAACTCCTTAATAGCGGTCTTATTTATGAGAAAGGGATATAGGCTTTGAGGGGGCGATCTTCGATTGCACTCCAAGCAATAACAATTAGAAACTAACTACAAATTAGGGGCGGGCATCCCATCCCAATCCCGTCTCAGTCCCATCCCATCCCATTTTTTGGGTTATTTTGGGATTGATCAAACCCATTCCGATCCCGTTCCGATCTAGAGTGGGATGGAGATTTTCAATCTCGCCCATTCCATCTCGTCCCAAACTTATTTATTAAATATTTATTATTATTAAATTTATCAAACTACTCTTCTAAAGGAAAGTTTAGGATGTGTTGAAAATAAATCAAAACATTTATTGCTTGGTACAAATGAACTGTTTTCTGGATATTACATCTTCTAGAAGGTACAAGCTTTAGAACTACAAAGTTCTAGAAGAATTCTTCTGACTTAAACACATGTCACTCTGGGGTGTGGGGTATTTTTCAACTAGCAGGTTTCACAACCCCCAAACGGTCTCGTTGCTATTGAGAGACATGTCTCATCCTTATTAGCTTCACATGATATGACTCTCTAACTCATGTGAGACTAATTTATACACTCAAATCCAGCCACAACCCCAATTAGGAAATACTATGTGCATTGAGTGTCCATATAGGCCCAAAGTTCGTAAGATTTGAAGAAATTTCTTTAATATATTTTTGGACAAAAATATCACCCAACTAAGCCCAGCATGTTGTGTTTAGTGAGGTGACAATACCACCTTTTGCATGAATGTGGATGCCCACCTCCTTGACACAAGATGCTTAAGACTTCTTGACTCACTATTACTAAAGCTTGAGGTGGCTCCACCACCCTTTGCATGGGTGTGGATGTCCACCTCAAGATATTCTCATATGCCTATAACTAGGATAAATTCAATTGTATACAAAGACACAAAAATGAAATGAAAGAAAATTATATAGGGGCTTGTTTATACGTTTGCAGTATTTACTTCGCTTAGTTTATTTCACTTTATCAAAACGATGTTTTAACCAATTACGCAATACTTGATTATTATTTATATATTATTTCACTTCGACCTAAGGGTGTTTGAGGTATGCATTTTCTAAGTCAAATTTAATTTCAAATTATATTATGTGTTATACATCCTCATGACCAATTTGATGTTTTGACGTAATTAAATCGTTCATAATATGTCAAATTGAAACTTACTTCATCATGTACTTTGAATTCTATGAGCATATGTTATTTATACATATTTTTTCATAGATGTTGAATCTTACAAAACTTTAATGATTAGCATTTAAAGTTATTGGAGGGACTTTATGTTCTGGTGGATAATGTTATCTTTTTGCATAACTATAATTTATATAATGAAAAAAATTTGTTTTTCATGTATCGCTTGTGCTCCTAAAGTAGTGATATCGAGAGTAGTACTTTGCTCATTAATCTAACCTAATGACTTGTCTCTTTATAGTAATAGAAAATGTGAAGGTTATAATTGAGTAAATGGTATTCATATTGATGATATATCAAAATAGACCAATCATCACGACCATACACGTGGCATAAATACCCATCACAAGAATACAACGCCCGATCCAATAGGCCAGCTCACAAAGCCTAGAAGGATTGAGGCTAATTATAGAGGCCCAGACTAGGCCCACCTCCAAGGAGGTATAAACAAGATCCGAATCCAGACCTAAACGAATCAAAACCCAAATCCCGGCCTGATACACGCTCTCTCATAAAGAAGAATAACATTGCGCTAAGAAATACTCGTGGAAGGACCTACGCCTCCATGAACGCATCTCCACTAAGGAAGAGACTATTATAGAAACATCTCCTTCCGTTGTG
This sequence comes from Berberis vulgaris, assembly GCA_963556465.1. NCBI lineage: Eukaryota > Viridiplantae > Streptophyta > Magnoliopsida > Ranunculales > Berberidaceae > Berberis > Berberis vulgaris. Next base: position 49,298,333 of record OY747136.1, read on the forward strand.
CCTCACATGCTTAAGTCACACAGAGAGTTAACTACAACCATTGTAAAAGGTAAAGGGAACATTCGACCAAGGTATGCAACTTTAACTGAGTTTTGTCCAGATTTACTTCTTTCTTCCAACAAAGTTATTGACTTAAGCATCATAGTGCCTTCGGCCACCAAAATGGTGGTCCTTGGCAGTCTAACAGTGGTTTTACATGTCAAACTCACAGGATGACGATTTTTGGATGCATCAGTTTGGCGCCGTCTGCGGGGAACGACGAGTTTCCTCTTTCTAAATACAAAACACGCAAGTGACAAAGCTCACCACAACCTAATGAGAGATCAACGAGACCATCAGAAGGAATAATGCAGTCTACAGATCCACAATCCAATAATGATCGCAACAACACTCCCGCCGACGCATCACTAACTGCTCAAAGAGAAGACGCGGCCCAAATCGCCGAACCAATAGCATCCCAGAATGAGGATCTATTGCACACAATAGTCCAAACATCCCAGACAATTATCAACGCTACTATGAATCCTAGGGTAGATTTTCTTATAACTCAGATGGAACATGTAACAACGATGCTGGAGAAAATCGCGCAAAAGCACATTCAACTAGCTAACCAGATTCAAACACAACTACAACAAAACTCCGCCAATCGAATCAAGAGAGTGGCGAAATCCTAACAGAACCCCAACAAGGAAACTTCGAAAGCAGTGAGCTTCCTCGAGGCAATAATCCACTATATGAAGGGACACTTACCGAAACTCCATTCAGAATAGGGGTCACGGATCTTAAGGTATTATACGAATTAGCAAAACCACCATTTTCCGACGCCCTCATGAAAATAGCAATGCCGAAAAAGTTCATTCTGCCAAAGTTCTAGGTGTATGATTATACTTCTGACCCAACCGATCATTTAAGACATTTCCAACACATGATGGCCCTGAAGAAGACCACGAAACCAATTTTATGCAGAACGTTTCAAATTAACCTCACTTCCACATCAATGAACCGATTCAATAGTCTACCACCAAGATCGATAGATTCCTTTCAAGCCCTGTCCACCACTTTCATCACCAGATTTATCAGAAGCCAACGGACGAGGAAAAAGCCACACTACCTTCTGCATATCAGACAGAAACCCAAATAAAGGATACGGAAATATGTCACCCGCTTTACCAATGAACTGACAAAGATGTAGCGATGACACAGCCGCAGCAACCTTCGTGGCCGAATTTTGATGCTCTTAACTTGGAGCTTCCAAAGGGCATGGCAATCCTGCTAAAAGTAGCACAGAAGCATATCTCCGAAGAAGAGATGAAAGCAGCCAGGAAAAAAAATGATCAAGAAAGAGAAAATTTCTCAAGAAAATGATAAAGGGAAGACAACAGACAACAGGAAGGCAGCAACCCATCGAAAAAATTTGAAGTAGCGGCAAGAATGATTTGCAACGACTGGAATTCGGAAAGTCGCAACCAACGCGAGCTCAACATGAACGGGTAACGAGCGTAATGAAAACCGCATACAAACCATACACAACTCTAAAGAAAAGTCAAACAAATATACTAAAACACATAGTGAAGTGGGATAACATTAATTGGCCGTTTCAGATGAGAGGAGACCCAAATGAAATAGACAAAAGCAAATATTGCTCATTCCATAGGGATCATGGGCACGATACTGAAGAATGCTACAACTTACAAGGCGAAATCAAACACTAGGCTTAGAAATGACTACTAGACAAATTCATCGGGATGCTAGAAAAACAGATTGAATGGAAAGATAAAGCAGACAATGTTGCGAGATCAAAATTACATTCTAGAAAATTGATATGCACCACACGTTGCACAGCCAGATGAAGCAAAACACACGAAAGCAAGGCAAACCCCTCACTCATCTATATCGAAACAAGGGTACCAATGAAACACTTCATAAAACATGGAAAAGCCTGCATCATCCAATCCGAACAAATAAAAGGACCTCGTTAGCAATTGCAAGATCGAGTCAAACCACTAAACAACACGCGAGGAAAAACAAAGAAAAATGAAGCACCAGCCCTCAACGCAAAGACTGACAACAAGCAAAGGAAGACAAAGCAAATAATATTATGAATCGGTATAAAAGCCTTAATGGCCAAAAGTGATGAAATATTCAAGGAAACATCAATAAAGATTACGGATTTAGCCGTCAGGCCGTAAAAGTCGTACACACAAAACTTCAGGTCTGATCAACCACGAAGTAAAGGTTGGATGCCCAAGTCACCTAAACACAAAAAACTTCGAATCAACCGAGGTGTCAAGTTCACGAAGTAAAGGTTTCTTACCCGAGTCGCCTAAACACAAAAAAATTCAAATCGACCAATGTGTCGAGTTCACGAAGTAAAGGTTTGACACCCGAGTCGCCTAAACACAAAAACTTCAAGTCGACCAAGGTGTCGAGTTAACGAAGTAAAGGTTGGACACCCGAGTCACTTAAATATAAAAAACTTCAAATCGACCGAGGTGTCGAGTTCACGAAGTAAAGGTTGGAAACCCGAGTCACCCAAACACAAAACTTTGAATCGACCGAGGTGTCGAGTTAACGAAGTAAAAGTTGGACACCCGAGTCACCTAAATATAAAAAAAATCGAATCGACCGAGGTGTCGAGTTCACGAAGTAAAGGTTGGACACCCGAGTCACCAAAATATAAAAAATCAAATCGACCGAGGTGTCGAGTTCACGAAGTAAAGGTTGGACACCCGAGTCACCTAAACACAAAAAACTTCAAATCGACCAAGGTGTCGAGTTAATGAAGTAAAGGTTGGACACCCGAGTTACCTAAACACAAAACATCAAATCGACCGAGGTGTCGAGTTAACAAAGTAAAGGTTGGACATCCGAATCACCTAAATATAAAAAACTTTGAATCGACCGAAATGTCGAGCTAATGAAGTAAAGGTTGGACACCCCAGTCACCTAAAAGAAAAATAAAAGGTTCGAGCTAAGGAAATGAATAAATACAGTCTGAAAAGATACAGGCGAAAAGCAACCCTTTACAAACAATTCAGAAAGAACGGCAGCGACCAGCCACGAAACAAGAAACAAGCACAAAAGCAATTATAAAAGAGCTTGACGTAAAAGCTACGATAGTTACAAAAACAAAAAGTTAATCTTTTATTGATAAACATTGCTCCATTACATCCGGAGAAGGTGATAAATAAGCAGAAGAAGAAACGGGTGCATTGGCATAATCAGTATAAGTTGAAATCGGAGAAGAAATATTTTCAGGATAAATGAGCATCAATGGCTTTGGAATGCTTGATAATAGAAGGAGCGATGACTCCTCTGCTGCTGGAACAGGTTCCTCAGCATCATCATCCTCAAACACTTCACCAACCAAATGACGATATTTAGACAAATCTTCCCCGAGCCCATCAATATAATCAAGAACTCAACCCGCCTGTCAACAACTCGCTTCCAATCCTCAGCTTCGACCATACAAAGCCTATCCTTAGTAGCAGCGAGTTCAGTTTTAGCCGTGGCAAGCTGCTCTTCAGCAGTGAAAAGCATACCGAAAGCATCTGCCTTAATATCACTAAGTGCAACAATTATCTGTTCCACCTACCTCTCAGCAGCGTCACACGTAACGGATTGCTCCAGTCCAGAACAAGAAGCTTCATCGAAAGCCGTTTTCTCAACAGATAACTCTTTTTCCACATTGCAAAGATGAAAAAAATCTCATCTAGCTTAGCTTTCAAGGAATCAAGATCAGAAACAGACTTGTCTAGCATATTCCGTCAAAGATTCTCGAGCGGCCACAATAACTTTCTCCAAATCTGCGCATTGCATATTCAAACCATCAAATTGATAAAGGACATGAGCTACTTGATCACGACCAGTAATAATGTTGCCAACCTCCTCTCCAAAAGAGCCACTTGATCATGACCAACTCGATAAACTGAGCCCGTTACCCCAGCGTAAGCGAGATGATTTTCATCTTGTCCATTATCTGCTCAAGACCATGGTCGATATGATCAAACAGTTCAAGCATGGACATCAAGGGCCTCTCTACCAAGTGCATGTACCATTCATTTACCAATCTACGTGCACTGTTTTGCATGTCGAGCTGGGTAAACCAACAAAACTTACCGTCAGACTTAATACAGATATCCTTTGGCTCGGGCTCAATCCAACTAATCCGTGGATGGAGGACGCGAGGATCCTAAAGCACTGAAGAACCACCTCTGATAGTAAGGAGAACAAATAGAACAGGAGTGACAGTGGAAAAACCAAGTTTGCCCTCCCGTCAAGAAGCATCCGCAGCAAAGGAAGGACTGGCGGTAGTGGAAGGAGCGGGAGAAACCTAGCAAATAGGAAAAGAAACTAGAAACCCGGCTGCTTCGCTGACATCAATAGAAGGAGAGGGGAAATGATCCCCAAGACTTCGACCACCAACATTACCTTTAGACTACTCCATCGCCAACTAGAGCATTTTGTCATTAATGGCTCGAGGATCGTCATTATACAATTCGGCAATGTCTGAAACACCATAAGCAGAAATAAGTTTCATCTCATCGTCATCTAGTGAATGAATAGTCTCCTTCTCACTCATTTCCAATGCAAGTCTTAATTCCTCAACTTCCTCAAGAGATTCATGATCTCCTTTCACAACATCATCGTGAGAAGGACTTGGGCGAGAAACAATATCCTGAACAGAACCCTAACGAGTCACAAGTCGAGCAGAACTACGATTCGAAAGTCATTTTTTCCTCGAACTCAAACAAAATCTATGGGAAATTGCCTTGAGAGACTAGTGGACCTCGCAAGCTTTCGTTTTCGCGAAGCATGAGCGAAAATAGTGACGGGAGCATTGAGATCTGTAACATCTCGGACGAAACTCACTTCCCAATCAATGCTAGCATCACTAACACAAGAACGAGCAATACATGCAGCATAAGCCTTAGCACAAGCCTCGGTAAATAAAGCTCGTTCCACTTCATTCATAGTGTATAGACCACTACGCTCCAAAATGCCATCGAAACGCATCAATAGGAAAACGAGCAAGCTTCAAGAATTCTTCACTTATCTTCTATTCCTCAGCTGATAAAAGAAGATTCTTCTACCTGTTGGGTACTCAAAATGATCGAAAAATCAACCGACCTCGCAATTGGAAGTAGCCAGAGTTCACGGAAGCATAAAACCAAGACCGCAACCAATCACGAATGTCTTCACTAAGGTTCTCGAAACAATCAGGAGAACGAAGGAAACAGTTCTCTCTATTCACTAACAGACCGACCACCGAATGCAGAATCCTAACAGTTAAAGGAATACCTTCAAGGGTAGCCCTCGCTTAGGAAGAGACCATTACCTTCCAACCATTGGGGACCATTTAGGCAGGAGGAATACTCAAAAAATTCAGATACTCCCATAACAACTCCGGAAAAGGGAATTGAAAGCCAAAAGAAAACATGCACGAATACAGTGCAATGTACCCAGCCTTTGGGTTACAAGGGCTATCATTCAGTCCAAGCAGGATAAGTTCAAGGTCGGACGGAAGATTATAATCGGAACAAAAGCTCTCCAGAGTTTACTAAGAAGCTATATTAGGAGAGTAATGAGCCTCACAAAGAGTCAGCGACTTACCACTTAACTTATCACCAACAGACATCGTTGAGGAGCAATGAAGCAAGGAATATGGAGAAGAAAAAGGAACAAACAAACCCTAAATTCAAAGATAGCATAAAGAGGGAAAACGTATTTACTATGTTTCCTTTTATAGAGCCAAACAATGAAGAGATGTCTCATGGGACAACGTGCGAGATATGATGGCGTTGCAAAATCCCAAAAATGTGTGCAAAAAATGAATGAACAAGCAAAAGATCGAGACACCAACTCGTGAAAAGCAACTGACAACATTAAATACAAGGCAATGATGAAATGGAAAGTTGAACCATCACCAAAGTTATTGGCCACGTCAGCATGCCCACTAACTAAGGGGGAGTAGCTGATGATACATCAAAATAGACTGATCATCACGACCGTAAATGTGGCATAAGGACCTATCACGAGAATACAATGCCCGATCCATTGGCCAGCTCACAAAGCCCAGAAGGACTGAGGCCAATTATAGAGGCCCAAACTAAACACACCTCCAAGGAGGTATAAACAGGATCTGAATCCAGGCCCAGATGAATCAAAGCCCAAATTCAGGCCCGATACACGTTCTCTCATAAAGAAGAATATCGTTGCGCCAAGAAAGTGCCGTGGAGGGACCTACGCCTCCACGAAGGCATTTCCATTAAGAGGAGATTGTTATATAAACACCTCCTTCCATTGCGCCTCATATGTTTAAGTCACGCAGAGAGTTAACTACCACCATTATAAAATGTAAAGGGAAAATTTAACCAAGGTATGTTACTTTAACAGAGTTTTATCCAAATTTACTTTCTTCTTCCAACAGAGTTACTGACTTAAGCATCGGGGTGCCTTCGGCCACCAAAAAGGAGGTCATTGGCAGTCTAACAGTGGTTTTGCAGGCCAAACTCACAGGAGGACGATTTTTAGACGCATCAGATATTATGACATCTCATGGTTGACCCACCACTTTATGGTTACCATCTATGACTTTATCAAATGTATGATAATACAATCCTTGTATTTTGTATATATTCTCATGAATGATTGTTCCGATAACTTGTCGTCTTGATAAAATATGTTTCTTGGATGATACCTCGAATTGTGTATGTTTCAAATTTGGAGGCATCACAGCTTAGGGATGTTATACTTTAGTAATGTGACCCTATTTCCTAGGAAATTGCGTTAATCCTTTTGTCAATTGTCTTTCAAATATCCATGGAGTGGATGATTTGATATTTACAGAGAATGAAATTCACATTAAAGATATAAAAGCTCACGAGAAAGAAATCGATCAACAGTCGCTTGAGCTTCTAGAAGAAGTGATCCATCGAGTATTTAGGGCATGGGTAATTATGGGACCATAGACGCATGAAAGTATTGTTTGTCATCATATAGTATCCCAGAAAGGTGTTGTACACAGGGCTTTGAAGTGGATGTTTGATCGTTCTCAATTTAATATCATACTCCAATGTATCCATAATGAAAATAGTAACTTCATGAGGTTAAACTCATATTCTTCAAGAGCGAATACACCCAAGCCGATAAGATAAGATTAGATGCAATTGCACCTCCAATAGTGGATGTACCTCCACATGAACCTTATTGCTTGGAATCTGATCCAACCATACCTCATGGTTATCGTGATATTTATGAAATAAGAATAGAGGATGTTGAAGTAGCTACAAGGTTATCTCCTTATGGTTCTTGTGAAGTTGATGGTCAGCCATTGCATATATACATTGACTAAGGACATGGTGGATATTGGCAGATAAATACTGGTGTTACAACCAATTTTTGGAAACAATCAGGTTGTAGCAAGATTTATAGAAGATTTATGGACTAGTGCAGTAGGATTTTTTTAGTACGGTATTAAGTTGTAATGTACATAATAGTATGACAATTTTTGGTGTATAATAAAATATTTGTACATTCTAGTTTTTACTTAATTATGATTTTATTTGTGATTGTGTTTAGCTCTCACTAAGGCTAAACCGGGGACATAAGAATTTAATACCTCATATTTGGTGATAATTACATAATTATTACATAAAATATTTTCTATTTTGTGTTTCGAATATTGTATTTTATTGTAATTATTTAGTTTTCATGTTTTTATAGGAATTAGAGCTTAAACGATGACATTGTGTTAGTCCCGCGAGTTTGGAAGAACAAGCCCAAAGTGACAGTTTCGGTGAAATTGAAAGATGCTACAACAAAATAAATCCAAAACCCAAACCCATCTTAACCAAAGCCCAAGCCCAAGCCCAACCTAAATCCCCAAACTATTTAATTTCCTTGCCAACCAAAACATGATCTCTCTCCTCTCCTGTTCTTCATCCTCCCTATTTTAACAACCACAACCTCTCCATATTGATCCCTTCTTTATCTTCTCTTAGTCAATACCTAGAGACCTTTGTCCACCACATCGTCACAATGTTCATTCTCCAAATCGCCACCTCGTCATCATTTCTTCTTCTTCATCTCTGATTTTTCACAGACGCTATTCGAACTAATAGTGTTCATCTCTTCCACATATCATCCTCCCACACATCCCCCATTTTGATCCTCTTCTTCTGCTATACTCTGCTTCCATCGCGCCATCTCGCCAGATCTTCTTCTTCATCATGTCCCCAACCAAAAGCACAAAAAGATAGCAAACCTCAACCCCTTTCATCTTCTTCAGATAGTTCACCATCTCGCCATGTTCTTCTTCTCCTCGCCACATCCCTTCTTCCATCACAACTGACAGAGTAACGCACAACCACCATCCACTACTAATAGAACCAAACTCACTGCTCCATCACCGTCTCCTTTCCATCTCACTCTGTTTTTTTCTCTTGCCTGCAAGCTCGCCACCTCACAGCTCCTTCCTTGTTTCCTCCCTGCTCTCTCTGATTTAGTCAAACATGCAGGATACAGAAGAGATCACAAAAAAAATATCGCATAATGAATTCTTCCATCTCGCCACAATCACCCCTCCTCAATGTTTTTCCTCCTCACCATTTCTCAACCATTACCCATCCCTCCCTCATCTTCTCTCTTTCGCAACAGAACGAACAACATCACAAAGAGAGCATAAAGTAACGGATCTGAACCAATCACAAGGAAGAAGACAATTGTTTGGAGGGAAAGATTTTTAAAACTCTTTATCTCTGATATTGGCACCCCAACCTTTATTCAATCAAACTGATGGAAAAGCTCGCTCTTTGAGGATATGGATTTCAATCACGCAACCATTGCGACCATCTCCACCATGTATTTCTAAATCCTGCGCTAAGGTGTACATGATTCATCAGGCTTAGTAGAATTTACTCTTGTCTTTTATTGTTTTTCGATGCATAATATGATTTAACATCTAATTGATTTGTGAACAAATGCATATTACTTTCACCGTGTATGCCATGCGTCCATGGTAGTTAGAATACTCTATATTTTTGTTTAAGCATGTTTTATTCGTATTAGTTAAACTTGTAATTAGTTATGCCTTAAACAAACAATCTACGTAAGGGGATTGCATATTTGCCAAAATCAATCCACTACATTACTAGGAGATAATAATTGACATTAGTATAATTTTATGAACTTGATGGATGATTCGAAAGCCTTAGCATCTTTCTCTTTGATTCTTAAACTCAATTTTTAATTGTTTTTTGCCTTCCAATAATTAGAAATTTTCGATTGTTGTAACTCCCTTCCAAATTGGTTTAAATAGATTATAGTTTTCGATTGTGTCTTTAATCCTCGTGGGATCGACCCGTATTTATCATTGTCTACCAGTTAGACAACCGTGCATTTGCGGTATAACAATCAGGTTAAATTAGCTTATGAATTTAGATTGGTAAAATTGCATCATTTGGCAACTCCAGGAAAGGTAGTCATTAACTAATGTAATCACCCCCAACAAAGGCTGTTACAATAATGTTACTCTACATTTAGCACTTATTTTAGAAACCGTCAAAATTGGTCTAGAACACCTACTATAGAAAATGAGAGCCCCTTTCAAATTTTAGCTAAGCTCAAGAATACATATCATGATAATGTTACATTGAAATATTTGCTTGATTTATTTACTTCATACATTTTTTTTAGAGTATGGTTTATAAACTACAAATGATGGATAATCATATTGATAGTGCCACTACCCATAATATATTAACAAGTCAGAAAATATTCTCAACACTGGCATATAATAATAAAGGGTGTCTATCATAGCTAGACCTATACAATTTATCGGAGGCTCTAGCAGAGGTTATCCCAATCATTGAAGGCTTCATATAAGAGTAAAAAGTTCACATTTTATTAGTAAACGACACATATTCATCCAACATGGCTTATATTTCTGCACTTCTTGAAGAAACTTCAAAAATATACGCATCGCATCTAATGTCGGAATCCAACATCTTACATTAGAGATCATTTTCACTAATTTATTGGAATTATACAACTATCAGTTTTGTTGTATCACATGTTGTTTTATTAGAGAAACTTAAAATAAGTCACCCTTAGCACACACTCAACTTACAGGTGTTTATGTAATCCTTGTTCACAAAGTAAACCTATTACTAGACTCATTTTGAGTCTCTGCTGTTCTTAAAAAAAAATACACGGTGACATTTATGGTCCAATTCACCATGCTAGTAGACCTTTTAGATATTGCATAGTATTCACTAGATGGTGTTTACATGTTACACGTCATTTGTCGTAGAACACAATTTATATAACACTGCATTAAATTTATCCAACTTGACAATCGAGCCGAGTTTACTTTCAAGTTTTGATTGCTTTTGCTCATCGATAGGGGTAGTTGTTGAACATTCAGTATTGAAGATACAAAGTGGTTTGTGGAATCTTAAGTTACATGTCTTGAACTTGTTGGAAGACATTTACTTATGCAGTCTAGATTACCCATTAGTGTTTCTGGACACGCCATGAAGTTGTTTCAATTTTGTCTCACTTCATACTATAAGTTATCACATGTACAACTTGTGATAGATTGTTTAAATAATATTTCCAATATATGCTAATTTGGTTGTGTGGTATAGGTACATATACAACTTCCATTCGACATAAGATGAGTATTCGCCGTTGTTTCGACATTAATGTTGATTTTGACTCAACATCTATCATACGCTATTTGAAAAAATTCATTAGTAATATTTTTCCTGCTATATATGCGGATTATCAATTTGATAAGACAATTTTTCCCCATTAGGGAGAGATAGGTAGTTCTTACATAATAACATAGTGATATGAAGCAGTGTAAATTATCATAGAATATTTCAACCATCTTATCTGAAAATAATGAATTGATTACTTGATGTATTTAATAATCTAGCCAAAGTGACAAAATCACATGAACCAATTATAAATATACTTGCTCAAATTTATATCCCTAAAGGACAAACTTCGGAAAAGGCAACCAGTGAAATTAACACACCAGTAACGTGGTAGACCTATAGGTTCCAAAACATTCAACTCCTTAGAAGAAGACAACGAATAACAAATCATGCCCTAATAAAACTGTTACAGAAACAATAATTGAAACTCGTGTAGAAGGTTTACGAGCTCCAAAAGAAGTTGCACCTAAAACTCTAGAAGTAATTTTATGTAACCCTCCTAAAAGGGTTATGTTTCAAAATTTCACATCCTCCGCAATTGCAGAAGTGATTGTCCATGTCCCTATAGTGAAAATGAAAGTTTTTCAAGTGACTTAAAAGCCCATGAAGAGGCTCAAGTACCTTACAATAATGAGATCTCAAGATATTTAAGATGAATGAGAAATTTTAAATGAAATGGTCATTGATTACATATTCAGATATATGGTAACTATCAAAATATTAAAGCAATGATATAAATAATGATACAAAATGACAAAATATAGATGATTGTCGACAACTGAAATGATTGGCCAAATACAAATATGATGTCCAAGTGGAATTAGGTTACCTTGATAAATAAGTTGTTCATAACCTAACTCCTATTTGGGATTAGGGTTCATCACAAAAGTCTAGCCCACTTAGGCAGAAACGACTTTTTTACGGCTTGACTTCTTTTCAGGATTGAGTCTGTACATATACTATAGATTTCTGGTTCATTCGGAAAAAGATGACTTCTCCATAACCTAACTAATGTTTAGGATTAGTGTTCATCGTAGAATTCTAGCCCACTCGGGCAGAGACGGTTTCTCTATAGCTCAACTCCTCTTCAGGATTGAGCTTGTATACAACAGAAGTCTAGTTCATTGGAAAAATATGACTTTTCCATAACCTAACTCTTCTTCAGGATTAGGTTCGTCATAGAATTCTAGCCCATTCGAGAAAAGACGACTTCGCCTCAGCTCAACTCCTCTTTAGGATTGAGTCCATATATGTGTTATAGAAGTCGAACCCGTTCGGGCAGAGACGACTATTCTACAACTCAACTCCTCTTCAAGATTGAGCCTGTATACTCCAGAAGTCTAGTCCATTTGCACAAATATGACTTCTTCATACTCCAACTCTTGTTCAGGATTAGGGTTCGTCATAGAAGTCTAGCCCACTCGAGCAGAGACGACTTCACCTTAGTTCAACTCCTTTTAAGGATTGAGTCCATATATGTGTTATAGAAGTCTAGCCCGTTCAAGCGGAGATAGCTTCTCTACAGCTCAACTCCACTGTAGGATTAAACCAGTATAAAGTAGAAGTCTATTCTATTCGAACGAAAATGACTTCTCCGCATTCTAACTCTTGCTCAGAGTTAGGTTTCATCATAGAAATCTAGCCCATTTGAGCAGAAACAACTTCGCCACGGCTCAACTCCTCTTCAGGATTGAGTCCATATATGTGTTATAGAAGTCTAGCCCATTCAAGCATAGACGACTTCTTCATAGCTCAACTCCCCTTCAGGATCGAGCCCGTATACATGGTACAAAAATCCAGTCCGATCAGACAGAAATGATTTCTCAACGCCCTAACTTCTACACAGGGTTTGAATTCGTTATGGATGTCTAATCATCCAGACCAAAAGACAACTTTTGCACAAGTTTAACCCCTCTTTAAGATAAAACTTATGTCTCCACGAGAACTTGATTTGCTCGGATAAAGGTGGCTACTCTGCAACGAAAGCCTTCCTTAAGATTAAGTTAGCATTTTTACCAAGTGACGGCCCATTCAAGTTAAGAAGGGGCTCTAGTCCAGACTAAGCACTACTACAAACGAAAAAGGGACATGATTACCTAAACCCAGTCTTAAAGTATTAGCGGCATATCTGTCTATTCAACCTAATCTAAGCACTGATTCAAGTTAAGAAGGGTCTGGGTAGGGAGACGTTGACTCAGCCGTATCATGAGCAACATCCTCCGAGGCATGTTGCTTCACTATTGTAACTTGATCCGTAGACGAATCAGGACAACATTCTCCAGGGCAGAAGCTCTACCCTTGGATCAGCACCAGTAGAGACTTTTATCGTGGCCCGAAGAAGACGGTCGGAAACACGTTCAATCTACCCCACTCTCAATATACTAGGCTCATTGATCCTGGCACAATGACAGAGATCCTCCTCCATGACTGACATCGAAGCAAGAGTCAAAGGAGGGTGCTTACCAGACTCCTCCATAGCATGTTGAAGAGGGTTGTCAGGCTAAGTCGTTACCTCCTCACTAACACGATAAGGGAGTATCGATAAAGAATGCTACAGTTGGCCACCATAAATGAAGTACCGAGACTACAAGGAAGCGAAAAAAAAGCAATACTTCTGCCAGATCTTTGTATCATCTGGAAGCTTGTCCAGACAATAGAGCTTTATTAGCCAACAAATGTCGTGCTTATTCATCCTCATAAGAGTCGTTGAATGAATTAGCTTAGGCGACAGATGGAGCCTAGCATCCTTCACCCTAACCAGAATGGCGATCAAAATCCTCCACCCATTGGGTTCAGCTGGGCTGGGGCAATACGATAGGAATTGCCAAATGGCATCAGAAACGGGGAAGCGCAGGACTACTTTGAACATGGTCTTGTACAGATAAACTTATCGTAGACTCGCCATCTGCAAAGAGCGACAGCCTCAAGACATCAGGAACCTGACACCGGCTGCAGAAGTCAGCTAAATTCGTATGTCGTATTTAGTTGCCAAAGGGTTCCTTGAAGAATTCAAGCCAAGCCGTATGTCGCCCATGTGAAAATCACACAGACATGATTAAACAGAGGTTCACACTTGACCTTACTGGAGAGTTCTTAACAAAATAGAGAACAGAAATAAGCTCTGGAAGGTCAAAAATCAAACTCTCACATAGCAGGCCTATGTAGGCTTAGCGTGCAGAGGAAGTAATCACCTAACTGATGGATAAGCATTAACTGCAACGCAGTAGCCGAAGGCACCGAAATATGTCATCATGGCATCACACAAGTCCCCACGCGCTGTCAATTAGTGGCCTTATTCGTAGCCCTACTAACTAGGGGAATTAACTAATGAGACATCAAACAGTCATACAATCACAGCCGTACACATGGCCCAGGTCAACCCTAAAATAGAAAAGGCCTAAGCACGGTCTCAAGCAAGCCCAAGCTCAGCCTAGTCACTGTTCAAGTCGTAAGTTAGGCACCCAAGCCTAGATTACGCAAGCCCAACATGGTGCAAATATTTGAGCTTGGCCCAAGACAATAAGGCTCGAACACAGATCTTTGGGTTGTCACAAGCCCAAGATACATTTGCACAACTCTTGAGTCAATCAAGTATTGGGTCTCAAACAGACCAAGTGTCGTCATGGACAGGTAAGATCCTCGGCGAGATCTCCTTCCTCCATCACGCCCTCGATGGAAGAGTCAATGAAGGAGTGAAATTTCGTAATATACAAGGTAAACAAATGGGATGAGAAAGGCATGCACTTGCAACCCAATTTTACAATCTACATCCATCCTTACTCAGTCATCTGACTTTAGCATCAGATTGCCTTCGTCCACCACAATGGTGATCATTGGCTTAGTGTTGTTTGTTTTGCAGGTCAGGAATCAACTGGGATGAATTTGGATGCATCACAATTCACAAGTCCTTTGCCTTCTTCCCAAACCCTGTACCACGAACAAATTGTTCCTAATTTGTGTAGCGATTTGTAAAATGATAAAGAAAAAAATTGAGAGAAAGATATTTACCATTTGCCTTGGAGTGTTGCTGAAATCACTAAATCCTAACAAACAAAAACCTCCCAATTGAAACCCACGACATGTTGGATTCACCTTCAAGAACTAAAAAAAAAAAAAAAAACTAGTGTTTTTCCATGACAGAATTGCTAAAGTGATTCCGATTAGAAACAATCCATATTTTCACGGAAATCAAGACAATTAAAATGACAACTAAACTCTTGTGTTCTGGTGCTTAGCCGCTATCTATCTGAGCTTTGTAAGGAAAATGGCCCGGTGGAGAGTGTCGCGTCTATAATGCTTGAAATTTTGTTTTTTCTAAAAATGCCCTCACCCAACTATTGAAATCCCATTTTTATCTGGTCAAAAGTCATGAAAAACATAAAATTCCTCAAGGGAGCTTTTGTATATTTGTTTTTTTTATCATTCGGTACCACGTGGAACACACCACTCTTCTTCCATTTATCTTGGCCTATCAGATCCCACTTTTTTAATCTCGGCAACATGTCTGACTTCTAAACCAATTTGTTATCTCAATTGCCAATTTGGTTATATCCCTCCACATTTTGCTCAATTTACAGTTTGCAGTGAGATTGAAAAAATATATATAAAAAAAAAAACATAAATAAATGGACATGAACATGAAAGTAATGTGGCCATTATGTACCTACCCAGTACAAAGACATGGGACAACATACCATTCCCCAACTATGTTTTTTCTTATAATTAAAATGTGTATTATTCTCATTATCTTGATCACAATAAGCTATAATGTCTAACTTTTAATATATATTTTTTAATTTTATATACTATGAAATTTACAGTTTGTAGTGACATTGAAAAACATATATATAAAAAACATAAATAAATGGTCATGAACATAAAAGTAATGTGGCCATTATGTACCTGCCTAGTACAAAGACATGGGAAAAATTACCATTCCCCAAATATGTTTTTTCTTATAATTAAAACGTGTTTTATTCTCATTATCTTGATCAAATTAAGCTATAATGTCTAACTTTTAATATACATTTTGGGTTAATTGCAATTTCTCCCTATAATATATAGCCTATTTAACTTTGCCCCCAATTAACATTCATATAGCACTTTCCTCCTAAGACTAGCGGTCAACATGCCTTGACTATCAAACACCTCACTTGCCATCATTCCGCCTATTTTGGATGACAAAAATGTCATTCACGTGCTTATCACGCCCGATTTGATAGCATGTAAATCCCAACCAGATGTTACCTGAACCAAGCACGTGGATGGCTAGGGATTACTCCCTGTCATCTCGTACAATGAAGAGACGGACAGTGGAGAGAAAACTCCCTCCGTTTTCATTCTCTATGTTCCATTTCTCCTCTCTCCTTTCTCCCTGTGTTCTTCCGCTCTCTCTACATAAACCCTTGTAGTGTCCTCTCTCCCCAATCCTCAAAAACCCTCCTTTCTTCTTCTTCTTCTTCTTATTCTTCTTTGTGTTCATTGAAGCGAGCGAGTTAGAAAGATCGAGAAAGATAGATAAGAGAGAGGTGATCTTGTTTAATGGCGGAAGGCTCGGTCTAGACTCAGCCCTAGAACCCCGAGTAGTATCAAAGGGGGTGGTGGGTCATCCCGGCGCGTGAAAGGCAACTAGAGTGATCCTACAAATGATCAAAGAGGGCAAAATTGCAAGACAAGCAGTCCTCCTGGCAGAACAATCGGAGACGTGGAAGACGACCATCGCCGTGGGAAGAACGCGATGAAAGGCTCGTTGATCGTGTTGGCGATCGTTCTCTGCGGATGTTTATCTGCTTTTGCAATTGCCAATGAGGAGGCTAACAAGTTGGGGACAGTCATTGGTATTGATCTTGGTACCACCTATTCATGTCTTGGTGTTTACAAGAATGGACATGTTGAGATCATAGCCAATGACCCTTCATGGGTAGCATTTCCATATTCATCACACTATCCCCACCGCTTTCCCTTTTATAAAAACTAACCTCTAACCCTCAAAAACCCTAATATCAATCTCTCTCTGTGTCTTGTCTGTGTGAGCGATCGAATCGATGGCCATGGCTTCTCCACCACCACCTCCACCTCGGAAAAACAAGCCAATCACTATTAGAGTCGTGTGGTTGGACAACCTAGAGTCTGAGTTCAACCTCATTCAAGACCTGATCGATGGGTACCCCTTCATCTCCATGGACACTGAGTTCCCCGACATCATCTATCCCTCAATTTCAGACTCCATCAATACCACTACCAACACAAATTTGAAATCTTTTCGTCCACGTCATCCCTTTGATCACTATCGTTTCCTCAAAGAGAATGTTGACGCCTTGAATCTGATCCAGGTTTGACTCGCGTTATCAGACGCTAAGGGAAATCTCCCTGATCTCAGGACTGGAACGAGGTTTATTTGGGAGTTCAATTTCAGTGATTTTGATTTGGCGACAAACATGCACGCGGTTGAGTCGATCAAGCTGTTGAGGCAACAGGGGATAGATTTCAAGAAGAATCGGGAAAGAGGGATCGACTTGTGCCGATTCACTAAGCTGAGGATGTGGTTCGGATTCGTTTGCAATGACTCAGTGAGTTGGGTCACGTTTCATAGCGCGTAAGATTTTGGATACTTGGTAAAGATCCTCACCTCCGAGCATTGCCGAATGAGATTAGGGAGTTTTTGTGGCTTCTCAGGGTGTTTTTACCCTTCATGGTTAGCATTTACTGACGATGAGAGACTCGTCGGTGAGGCTGCAATGAATTAGGCAGCCGCCAACGCCAAGAGGACCGTTTTTTATGTTAAAAAGCTTATCCAGATGGAAAGCCTTAAATTCAAATCAAGGACGGAAAGCCTTACATTCAAATCAAGATGAAGGATGGGGAGTAATCCCTAGGGTGATCTTTGCCCATCTGGGTATTATTTTTGTTTTTCTTTGTTCAAACCATATTTTTCCTTTGTCTCCCACTAAGGGTGCTCTTTGTTTCTCTATTTTTCCATTTGGGTTTCTTTGATTTTTCCATCTTCTATCCTTTCTCGTCACATTTTTCTGTTCTGGGTTTCTTTTATTTTTTTTCTAGAACTATCGTTGAATTATTAAATGAATGTGTAGAACAGTTCAATTTGGAGAGTTTTGGTTAAGTTCCAACTTGGAACTTCCAACAAAGAGATCACGTGTTTCTACTTTAGAAGTAGCAAAACAAAATCAGCCCCAGAGTTGAAAAATGGGAAAATTTTCCAAAAATTCTGGAGTAAACAGAGAGATCAAATCCTCAGGTTCAGCTGCACCTCCACGAACCATTCCGAAATTATATGAAGAGAAATAAGATAATTTGCGGGTGTTTTCATTCTTGAAGCTCTAGGATGCCACCAATAATTTTAGTAGGTTGCTTAAGATTGGAGAAAGTGGATTTGGGGGTGTTTATAAAGGTTCCAATAGGCCTCTTGATGCTCATTGGATGTTCTTGCATTGTGTTATATCAGGTTTTTGCAATGATGTTAAGGCATTTTATTACAATGTGCTATTAAAATCCAATGAACATCAAATGAATTTACATGTGCTTTAACACCCAATGTACATGTACTCCTTCAAAATCTTGCCTACTTCAAACCACATATTCACTTGTTTGATTGTGTTTATGACACCATGGGATTTGCAAGAAAATCAATTAAGTGTTGTTAATTGGCAGCAACTTAACCCGTTAAAATATATTACTGGCAGGAACTTAACACCATAAAATTTTAATGTAACTTTTCCCCCTACAACATAACTGAATTAACAAATGATGAAGATGAGCTGCAACTCAAGCTTTCCATCAAAACTTGGCAAGCTTTTCCACTTATTGATGCTTGAATATTTAATCTACAGTGAAATAACATGTAGATGTAGTAGTAGAAACAGGGGTGAGAGTTATTGGTGGTGAAGTGGAGGCTGTGGTGGTGAAGTGGAGACGGTGGTGGTGAAAGAGGAGTTGGCGGATTATCCCAACGTTTTAGTGGAAGTTTGAATCTCAGCCCTCGATTTTAATTGCATCAACTTTGAATCTCAGCCTTCAGATCATTAAAGGGTATTTTGGGCAGTAAAAAATGACTTTTTTTAAGCTAGCACGTGCCTTGATAGTCAAGGCACGTTGACCGCTAATCTTAGGGGGAAAGTTCAATATGAATGTTAATCGGGGAAAAAACTAAATAAGCTATATATTATAAGGGGAAATTGCAATTAACCCTATATTTTTTAATTTTATATACTATGAAATTCATAATGATAGGATATTATTTAAAATAAATATTATGAAAACTCCCACACACCACAAAATCCAACATGTGTGGTTTGTGAGTGTGTGAGCGTGTTGCATGCTAAAAATATTAAAGGTAATTTGCAGTTTGCCCCTAGAATAAATAGCTAATACAGGTTCACCCTCATGATTAATTTGTATTGCATCCCCCCCCAAGGCAAGCAGCCAACGTGCCTTGACTGTCAAACACCCCACGTGCCATCATTCCACTCATTTTGGATGATGAAAATACCCTTCATGCTTATCACGCCTGATATGATAGCACGTTAATCCCAATCGTCCGTTACCTGAACCAGGCAGGTGGATGGCCAAGGATTACGCCTGACTGATCGTACCTTTGAAGAGACAGACAGTGGAGGGAAACAACTTCCATTTTTTTCTCACTGGGGTTCGTTCTCCTCTTTCTCTTCTCAGCTCTTTGTTGTGTGCGATTTCAAACCAAAATGAAGAGAGGGAAGAAGGTTGTATTAGGTGTCTTCCTCAGTATCAGTAACAGCGATGATGATCGGAACACTGCTTCGAGCATACACTGAGATGATTGCAGTTCGTTCAGTGATTTTAGTGACTTCTTCAGTCAGATTCCAAGCGACGAGGAACCAGATCTGAGGCAAAATTTCACTCCTTCAGACACTGATGAGGACGTGAAACCTCGTCCTATTTTTGGGCGTGATATATTGCAAGTGTTTTTATTATTTTAGGGTTTTCGTTTTGGTGCTTCTATATGTAATGCATATGTGAATGGATGGTGTGATTGGTATGATTTTGTTAGTATTTTGTTCATTTGCACAAATTTGGGTTTTTCCACTGTTTATTTGGTTTTTCTTGCATCAGTAAAAATTTTCATTGTGAAAGTGATTTTTTGGTGGTTTGGTGTTGTTAGTGGTTAGTGCTTCCATGGATCAGTGACAATGTTCATTCCAAAAGTGAATTTTTTTTTTTGGTGGTTTAGTATTGATACTGTTTGGTGCCTCCATGGATCAATGACAATGTTTATTCTGAAAGTGAATTTTTTTTGGTGGTTTAGTGTTGATACTGGTTGGTGCTTCCATGGATCAGTCATAGTTGTTCACATAATGTTGATTAGGGTAATGCACATACGTATGTCCATGGATGTTTGCATAATGTTGTGTTGCACTTGTCTTCTATTTTCAATTTATTATTCATGTTAGATTGCATGGTTTTGTTTGTTTCCTTTTGTATTCATCAAACCTTTTTATTAATTAGTGTCATTGCAGCAATGGAAAATGGGGACAAGAACTGGAGGTCTGGAACTTAAATGGTCCATTACGATAGAAAGTGAAGTAAGATTGCAAAGATCCCTGGTATGTGGAAAGTTAATGATTATAAAAATGGGATATGTATAGATTTTGTATGAGTGCATGGTGATTACCTTACTTGGGACAAGTTAAACAAGAGTATCCTTGAAGTTGTTCTCAACCCATATAAGCATGCCTTAACCCTTGGGACAACACATACTTTTCTGGATAATGGGGTGAGGATGGACATTACCAATGATGAAGATATAATGTATTTTTTGAACCCATGCAGACATTGATGACAATGATGTTTTTTATCTCTTTATTGAGGTTATGGCGGCACAAGTTCATGAAACCAACACACCTGGGAATAGTTTAATGGGCCATGAATCAATTTTAACCCCACCTATTTTTTATGTAAACTTTGCCCCTGTAACACAACTCACCCCTCCTAATAAAATTCATTTGAGGCCTAAGGTGTGGGCCAAAAGGCCTTGGACCAGGAGGAAGATTCCAACCCCAAGGAAGAGTAAACTTAGTGATTGGTACTCTCCAAGGAAGTCTTCCAGAAGGCTAAATGTGGAATATCAAAGCTCTGATTTTGTTGGTGAAAATGGTAGTTGGGCCAAGAAAATAACGAGGGGAGTGGCCAGGGTAGTAAAGAAAGTAACAAAAAATGGAAAATGTCAACTAAGACAAGTGTGAAGAGTCCCACAAGTGTGAAGAAGTTATATGATGAGTTGACTGAAGAAGAGCTAGATGAAGACCTACCTGTCGTACAACCATAGGTACCTGATGAGCCACAAACCCATGAACAAACCCAATGTCAGCCAAGAGGTCCATCTGAAGCCCAACACCCTGAAAATGACTTTGCACAACTAGATGATATTCCAATAGAAGAGGAGTAATATTCAGGCCATGCATACCACTAAAAATGAGCAGGAGGAACACGAACCTCCAGGTGTGCATGTTGGTTTTGTTGTTGAACCTGAGGATGTTTATAGTAATGAGAGTTGCCATGAGGACTGGGTCGTGAAGGTTGGGAAGGAATGGGACACAGTAGATGATGTTAGGTTCTACTTAAGAAAATATGCAGTAAAAAACAGGTTTGTGACAAAATATAAGAATAATGATGCTGACAGACTTCTATTGAAGTGTATGGATGAAAACTACAAGTGGCATTGCTATGCAGCGTTAAACAAAGATTGGCACACCATTAGTGTTAAGACCATGGAGCAAGAACACACATGTGTGGGAATTGACAATGGCAAGAACCCAATGGTGGATTGCAGTTTTGTTTCTAAGGAATGTGAGTCTATGTTTAATACACACTTCCAAACTGTCACACCTGATACCCTTATCAAACAGACATGGAAGGACCATACTGTTGACATCAGCTACCATGTAGCTGGATGAAAAAACAGATAATGATGGCAAAAGTAATTGGTAGTTATGAGGACAGTTACAAGAATGTCCTTTCTTGTTGCATGGAGTTGTTGACAGCAAACCCAGGAAGCATTGTTACATACTCAAGAAATAATGATGATGATAGGTTCACAAGCCTTTGTTTGGCATTCTCTACTAGTCTCCTTGATTGGCAGCATTCTTTGGTGGGGTTGGATGGGTGTTTTCTCAAGACCAAATATGGGTGTTGTTGTTTGTCGGTTACAGCTTTGGATGGCAACAATCATCTGTTTTTATTGGCCATCTAAATTTTCCAGTCTGAATGCTACCAAACTTGGTACACCTTGAGTATAATTGAGATGTAGTTGAAGATGCATGCAGGGAAGCTGACCTTTATTTCTAACCAGTAGAAAGGCTTGATTGAAGCAGTGAAGTAGTTCTTTCCATATTCAGATCATAGATTTTGTTTTAGGCATATGTACAAGAACTTCAAGAAGGCTGGTATTGGAGGGAAGTTATTAATAAAACTAAGTTAGAAGGCTGTTATGGCTCACAAAGAGGTTGAGTGTATCTCCCACTTGAAAGAAATGAAGGAAGCTAATCCAAAAGCTCATAAGTGGCTAGTTGATAGGGATGTGAAGAGTTGGTGCAGGTCCTATTTTGACACTAGGCTATGCTCAGAGTACATCACAAACAATTTAGTGAAAGCTTCAATAACTTAATCATTTAGCTAAGGGACAGACTATTTTGCAAGTTCATTGATGACTATCACATGCTTCTCATGAGGCTTATGTATGATAGAAGGGTAAAAAGTAGCACTTGGGACATCAATGGGCTAGTAGCTAGAGCTCAGAAGCTAGTTGAAAAGTACAAGTACAAGCAGCTTGTATGTGTCCAGTGAAGGCTTCGTCACAGTGCAGCATAATGACACTGGTGATAGGTTTAGAGTCAAGACATCTATTAGATATTGAGACTGTAGACAATGGGAGCTCATAGGCATCATATGTGTGCATGGATTCTTGACTCTAGTCAATCAGATACCTACATGGGCTGAGTAAGTATAAGTTTTCTCAGTGACCATATTTACTGCAGCCCCTATCATTCTATGAAAGCCTATGTGGAAGCATACAATAGGGGCATTGTCAACATAAGAAATATGCGTGAATGGGATGCAGTAAGTTTTATCTTCATTGTTTGTGTGTATAACAATCTTTTGCTTGTTTTCATATCTGATTAGGATTTTGATGTGGTAGCCACGATACTTGATGTTGACACTTCTAGTGAAAAGAACTCTAGGGTGACCTAGGACAAAGAGGAGAAGAAATGAAGATGAAGTTGTTCATAAGGAACATAGGAGTTGCAAAAGGTGTCGAATGGAAGGTCACAACAGTAGAACCTGTAAAAACCCTCCTATGGAGCAGACTACTGACAATGGATAGACATCTAAGAAGTCCAAGGGGCTTAAATTCAGGAGGGTAAGGAACAACAAGCCAAGGGGTGCAAGGACTCGTAGTGGTTTTGGAAGTGAAAGAAGTGAACCTCCAAAACTTCCAAAGGAAATGCCCACATGTCATCCACAACAACCAAATTTCCGGCCTGAGATGTCTACAGCTCCAACTATGCACAACTTTCAAACAACCATGTTCACAACTCAACCCTTTGCACAAGGAGTTAGGCCCCCACCAATGAGGTCACCCGTTAATCCAGTGTTCCAGCCTGAGAATGGCAGGGGCAAGAGGGGACAAACTCAATTTGCAAGGGGACAAAGCACTTGGAGTAACAAACCTAAGAGGTTCTGGAGATGACTTGCATATAAGTTAGTGGAAAACTGTTTTTTGGTTTGTTTATGACATTCTCATTTTGTGTTATTTGATGGAATGTTATGTCAGACTTATTGGTATGGTACAGTTAATGATACGCTTGTGTTATGTCGGACTTATTGGTATGGTATGTTAATGATACACTTGTTGGTTTCAAGTTATGTTAAATGGATTGCATTTCAGGTTGGTATGTGATGTAGTCGATTCCTAGTCTCATTCCTTGTTGCTTCCCTAGACCTGCACAGGTAGTAAACGTGAGCCAAGGACCACTGTGTGGTGGCCGATGGCACTCCGATGCTTAAGTTAGATAAGGCTTAGAAGAGGCTTAAAACTGTAAACTGGGTTGTATTGCATACCTCTAGTTCATCGACCTTATCTTCATTTTATAATGAAGGAATCCTTGTTCGGCTAGGCTTTTGGTAGCATAGTTTAGGAAAAGTGATTTTGCTCTGGAAACCCTTTCTTAATTAAGAGTTGTCCATGTGGGGTAGTCTCCCTATACTACTTACGCTCCTAGATTTGGGGGAGATGTTTCCCTTTCTGAGTGTTCTCCATGCAAGGAAGTTTTTTTGCTCAACTTATACTCTAATATATGTTTCCTAGTCGAATCCAATGTGTTGCTGGTCTGCCTATCTTGGGTAGATCTCTCATTTACTTGCCTTAGAGGTCTTACGAGTATTGGGCCTGACCACGTGACGTGTGGGCTTACTGGCTCGTTGCAACTCAAACCCGACTGTCTGAATTCTGCCAATGATGGGCTTAGTTGTTTGGGCCTCGCTGGATTGAGTGTGCAATCGGGTTTGCTTCGTTTTGTTGACAAGATTATCATGACACGTGTACGGTGCTAATCAAATGACGGTTTGATGTATCATCAATATAGTAAGGTATTGAATGCTTGTAACTTCAGGTTGTTAGGTATTGAATGCTTGTAAATTCAGGTTGGTTTTGTGCTATGTCAGTATGCATAGATTTTTAAGGCATTTGAAAAAGTGGCATTGCTATATCAGGTTTTGCAATGATGTTATGTCATTTGAATGACCATTGTGTATGTCAGGTTTTGCAAGGATGTTGTGTCGTTTGAATTGCATTGTGTTACATCAGGTTTTTGCAAAGATGTTATGGCATTTGATTACAAAGTGCTATGTCAAACTTTGTTGCAAAAACATCCAATGAACATCAAATGTATTTACATTGTGCTTTACAGATACATCCAATGAACTTGGCTTGCCAAGAACATATAATGTATTTACATTGTGTTTTACATGCACTCCTTCGAAATCTTGCATACTTCAAACCTCTTATTCACTTGTTTGATAGTGTTTGTAACAGCATTGAATCTGCAAGAAAATAAATTAAGTGTTATTAAACTTCCATATTACAAATTATTGGCAGTAACTTAACCTCCATATAATAAATTTGAATGTAAGGTTGCCCCCTGAAACAGAACAGACCTACGAGATGATGAAGATGACCTGCAACTCAAGCTTAACTTCAAAAGTTGGGTTTGCACAAGCTTTTCCACTCCAAATATTTAATCTACAAAGAAATAAGATGTAGATGTAGTAGTGGAAGCAGAGGCGAGTGTTAATGGTGGTGAAGTAGAGAGTGTGATGCTGAAGGAGGAGGAGGTGGATTATCCTAACGGCTAATGGGAAGTTTGAATCTCAGCCCTCAGATTATGAGATTTTAATTACATATAGCTACTTCAATTTTAAATCTCAGCCTTGAGATCATTAAATGGTATTTTTAGGAAGTAAAATGTGGCCTTTTTGAAATTAGCATGGCCTTGACAGTCAAGGCACGTTGACAGCTAGTCTTGGGAGGGGAAATGCAATACGGGTTAATTATGAGGGTGAACCTGTATTAGCTATTATTATAGGGGGCATACTGTAAATAACACAACAAATTGTGTGTTCCACTAACCAAGGTGAGTGTATGCAATTAATGTCGACATTTATACAAATAATTTGCATGATAAAAAAAAGTGTCACACGCAAAGCGCTGACGCAATGACTACTAAAATAACACCTATGTACATAAGTAAACAATAATATATATATATAAAGTAGGTAAAAAAAAGACTTTGATAAGTGTACAGTTTTATTTCACGCCTTAATGGAATGTGTCAATTTGCTTAAATTTTGATAACAAACCCATAATAGGTAACAATCGAAGGAAGTGAATACATACATTATGCTAGACGATAATAATAATAATAATAATAATAATAATAATAATAATAATAATAATAATAATAATGTTCGTGGTACTTTAACCTGCGATATTAATAATGTGAAATTTCTCTAGCTAAAACTTTGACATTGTCATTCAATTGGTTCAATTATAATGTTATAATTAAAAAAAATTAAGAAAAATAAATTAATATATGGGCACGTAGGCACATTCACACACTACATTATTCTTTAACCTTTTGTAATTAAGAAATTAAAAGTATAAATAATTTTTCATGATTATTTTAGTTAGAAATCTTTAGCTAAATCTTGCATTTATTGATTTTTTAAAATAAATTAAAAAAATATTGAGTATTTACACGTAGAGCTCATCCACCCCAAGTGAAAATAAAACTTACTGACCTAACTATTTTATTTAGCTGAAAATAAGTTGTGTAATTTGGGATGAATCATTAACATGACACAGTTATCACACGCGTGGGATTTGGGTTCTGACTCCTCATACATGGTTAGCACTTTTGAAACATGATTAGTTACATTATCTTGTGGATAGTTACGAATTATGTGTTAATTTGACATAATGCAACCCTTCTGTATTGTTTGTATAATTTGTTTATAAGCATCATAAATTTAAATTGAAGAAGAACATAGGATTTTGAGCCAAATGCATGATAGAAGATCATGTCAGGCAGCAAAACCAGTGTTCTCCCCTTCCCTTACCAAATGCCTTTTGTTCCTGCGAGATCATGTCAGGCAGCAAAAGTCACATTCTAGAACATAGGATTTTTACTATCATTTTTACTAAAAGTAATAAATTGAAGAAGAACTGCATGATAGAAGATACACAAAAAAGCTGCCAGCAAAAGCTAAAGGTGGCACTCTTATTGTGTGTCCAATGGCTCTGTTGGGCCAGTGGAGGGTAAACATTTTCTTGGGACAAACATATAGGGTTACGAAATACACATGCTTGTTTATTTTTTTTGTTTCAGCGTTTCCAAGAGTTCCATTGATCATTATTTCCACCTATCCACTCCCACGTTGTTAGTTTCTACCGTCTATAAAACCGATGGGCCTTTTCAGTACTGATCAGAAAAGGCTTGTGGTCATCTTCATTATACTGTTTAGAATAGATAAAATGCTAAGTTTCAATAGTTTTAAAGATATTACAAAATGCTAGAGTTAATCGGTCCCATTAAAAACAGGATGATCTATAAAACCATTCTCAAACAGGAAGTCTTCAAGTGTTTGTCCACTTTGGATATGGCAGAGTCAATGACCCCATGGCAGTTGCAGAGAATGATGTGGTTTTAACAACATATGGAATCCTATTTGCAGCATATAAATCTGTAAGGACATCAATCTTTAGTGCCCTTTTTCAGTTTGTTTTTTTTTTAATGATATATTGTTTATCATCTTTCTGCGGACATTACCATTACGTTAATACTTAAATGTTTTTCCTTTTTCAGGATGGAGACCAGAGAATTTTCCAGAGTACAGTGGTTTAGGATTGTGTTAGATGAAGCACACAACATCAAATCCGTCAAGACTCAAGTAGCTCAAGCAGCCTGTACTATGTCCTTATATTGCCATTGGCGTCTTACGGGTACCCCTCTTCAGGTTTGTTTGACTTAAACCTTCAGCTTTTGCTTCCTTTTGGGTCCTATCTACACAATTGCCACTGCAATACAAACATATATTTTTTATCAGTTTTAGCTTTCAATTTCTTTTAGCCATACAAAAGAGAAACTTCTGTATCAAGATTAATTTTTTCATTCTATCTTTTACCAAAAACGAATTAACATGTGAAGTAACTTCCATAAAAACTGGCTATTCTGAATAACTTCTTGCTTCTGAAAAAGCCTAGTAATCTTCAAATTTTGTTTAATTTGTATTTTATCTTGT
Organism: Berberis vulgaris; assembly: GCA_963556465.1. Taxonomy (NCBI): domain Eukaryota; kingdom Viridiplantae; phylum Streptophyta; class Magnoliopsida; order Ranunculales; family Berberidaceae; genus Berberis; species Berberis vulgaris. The sequence continues at coordinate 49,325,905 of OY747136.1, forward strand.
TGAGTATATCATACCAAATCTGTTGCTGGCATAGCTTGTAAATGGTTTCAGAACAATTTGGAAGACCTATACGGCCTCATAAACTTCCTACAGCCTGGTATATTGCATAAAACAAGTTAAGCTAAGATAGGGTTATGGGGAAAATATTCTCATCTTACCATTCAGCTATTTAGTGTCCATCTCTATTGTCAACATAGGTGGCAAAAACTAATTCAGAAACCATTATATGAATGGTGACGAAAGAGGGATGCGTGATTAAAGCTATTTTGAGGCCACTGATGCTGAGGAGAACCAAGGATACAAAAGATAAAGAAGGAAGGTGAGCTTAATTTTTTCCCTAAGTTTTTCTTTATTTAAAATTGGTGATTACTACTCAATTTTTTAGCTTCTAATATTCTACATGTACCAACCTCAGGCCCATACTTGTTCTTCCTCCCACTGACATTCAAATTGTTGAGTGTGAGCAATTTGAAGCAGAACGAGATTTCTACAATGCGCTCTTCAAGAGATCTAAGGTGAGTGCACTGCAGAATTCATCTTTTGACTTGTTTCTGTTCATTAATATATGTCTCTCAATGAGAATTAACACTGGAAAAATTTTAATACTTTGCACTGGCATGTTGATCAAACTTGTTGCTAATGAACTATTCTGCAATTTATATGAAAACCAAAAACAGATCAAGTTTGATCAGTTTGTTGCACAAGGCAAAGTCCTCCACAATTATGCTGAGCTGCTACTGCAAATGAGGCAGTGTTGCAATCATTCATATCTAGTCGTGAGGTAAATGCAAGTCTATCTTTGTTGTATCATTTATTTTTTTGCATCTAGGATGTTTCTTCATCACGTGTTGTGTAACTGGCAGCCGAGGTGATACCCAGCAGTATGCAGATATGAACAAACTTGCAAGGAAGCTCCTTGAAACAAACTCGAATTCAGCTAGTCTAAATCACGCATCTCCTTCTCCGGCATATGTTGAAGAGGTCGTAGAGGGTGTCTGCCGAGTAGAAAACACAAAATGCCCAATTTTCCTAGAGTCTGCAGATCATCCTGTTTTCATACCATATCCACACAGAATGTGCAGGAGTGTCTAATCTCTAGATGGTGTACCTAAGCAGGTGGGAAGTGCCCAATTTGTAGGCAAGTGATGAAGAAAAATGATCTGATTACTTGTCCATCAGAGAACCCATGCCGTGTAGATGTTGTGAACAACTGGAAAGAATCATCCAAGGTTTCAAAACTCCTGGATTGTTTGGAGAATTTGCGCCAGTCACGTTCTGTTAAAAACAGCATGGTTTTTAGCCAGTTGACTTCATTTTTAGACCTCCTTGAGATCCCTTTGAAGAAAAGAAGCTTTGGGTTCTTGACATCTGACGGGAAATTGCTACAGAAGAATAGGGAGCTGTGTTGAAGGAGTTCAGCGAAAGCAAGGATAAAACAGTACCCTCTTCCTTGCTCGCCATTGGTGCCATGGATTATTGAATCTATTCCATGCTATAAGCTGATGTTTCTGCTATCTTGACCATCTTTGATCAAGCTATCAAGGATTGTTAATACTTTGCGGTCAGTTTTGATGTAAATTTTTTAAGGAAGCAATTGTTCACTGTTGAATTATGTTAACAATATATCAATATTATCCTGAGATATTCTCCTTTAGGATATGCCGATATTATTCTTTAGATATTTTGTTTTAAAATATTCTTGTTTCCTAGTTATGAGAGATCTGATTGATTTACTACTTGTAATTAATGTTATAATACAATGTATAAATACCCAAAGAAATAAATCAATAAAAATACAATTGAATGGTATCAGAGCATTAGAAGAAAAACATAACGAGGCGTAGATCTCACGCCAACAAACCTAACTCGAGTATAGACTCGCCGAACAACCCGAACACAAAGTTAGCAGATTCGATAAAAACTCTAATGCGTGATGAAAGCAAATCCGTTGTTGCTCCTGTTGTAGTATGATCGGACAATGTCAATTTTAATATTGGTATGATGCTTGACGAGAAGAATTATGATTTGTGGGCTCAACTCATTGGGATGCACATTGCTGGAAGAAAGAAGGCGTAGTATCTCCATGGCTCCTGCCAATACCGATCCAAAATATGATGATTGATATGCGATGATCAGAAGGTGAAAAGTTGGTTGTTGTCGTCCATGACACCTAAGATCATGAAGCGATATATTCGCTTGCGTACTGCAAATGAAATATGGGATGCTCTTAAAACAACATTTGTTGATGAGATCGATGAAGCTAAGGTATTCCACCTTGAGTCAGAAGGCCTTTGCTACTAAACAGAATGGCAGGTCTTTGACAACTTACTTTGGGGAGTTGACGGAAGGAGTTGGATCATTGCGACAAAGTGATGATGGAAAGTGAAAATGATGTCAAAGCCTATCGGCAGTCAGTGGAACGATAGAGGGTCTACATCTTCCTTGCAGGATTGGATGATATGTATGAACGGGTAAGAGGTGAGTTTCTGAGGAAAGAACCAGTGTTGGGGCTCCAAGCATCTTATGCATTCATTCACTACGAAGTTGACAGGAAAGAAGCCATGAAGGTGGAAGGAAACAAAAAAGATGTCTCTGTCATGGTGGCCAAGGTGACTCGGCCTCCTCAGAATCAGTCCGGTGGATTTGGTCTGTCCAACAGAAACAATGTTCAACCTCCCACCAAATGTCCCCACTGTGGTTTAACAAGATGCTCTAAGAGGCGTTGCTATGAGATCATTGGCTATCCTGAAGGTTGAGACAAAAGTCATGACCCCCGTTATAACAAACCTCGTGCCTCTGTTTTTGCAACTAAGAATAACTTTGAACATGTAGCTGAACACGCCTCTGTTCTGGTCATCGCTGCAGGTAACGATGGTAAAATTTAAAGGTTTATGCATCTGTTTTGAATAATACATGGATAGTTGATTCTGGTTGCACAGACCATATGACTTGTGATTCTAGACAGGTACAAACCTTAAAACCGTCCAGTCAAACAGTGGTACATGTTGCCAATGGTAATGTTGTCCCTGTCATTGGGGAAGGCACAGTCTCCCTCCCCAATGACCATAGCCTTGGTATTGTTCTAGTTGTTCCCTCTCTTGATTATAACATGTTATATGTTGCTCAAATTACTGTTGTCTTCCACTGTATTATGATTTTTTGGCCCTCTTCTTGTGTGTTTAAGGACATCCGAACTTGCAAGACGATTGGTTATGGTATTAGGAGTGGGAAATATTACTACTTGGATTTGATGTCAACTAGCTCTCTCGTCGTTTAGCCTTATCAGTGGAAGGATATCAGGGTGAGAAACATAAGAATGATGAAATTTGGTTGTGGCGTCGTTGACTTGGGTATGCATCGTTTGGTGATTTGCAGAAATTATTTCCGAATTTATTTTCTAAAAGTAATGTCTCTGATTTCCTGTGTGATGTATGCAAACTGTCTTAGAGTCATCATATTGTATTTCACCAAGTTTGAATAAGAGTTTATTTCCATTCATGATAGTCTTTATGATGTTTGGGGGTCATCGAAGACTGCTACTTTAGGTGGTGCTCATTGGTTTGTTACCTTTATTGACAAGTGCAACCGAATGACTTGGGTTTACTTAATAAATTCAAAATGTGAGGTTACTTATTTGTTTCAAAAGTTTCATAAGATGGTTTCAGCGCAATATAAGACACAGATACAGGTACTTCAGAGTGATAATGGAGGAGAATATGCGAATAGTAAACTCCGTACCTTTCTTGATGATCATGGCATGATTTATCGACTACATGCACGAACAACCCTTAGCAGAATAGGGATGTTGAACGCAAAAACCAACAACTATTGGAAGTTGCCTGGGTATTTTTACTTGAGGCGAGTCTACCTCTATCTTATTGGGGTGAAGCTCTCTCTTATGTTGCCTATCTGATCAATAGAGTTCCATCCCGTTCTATTAATTTTCAAAAACCCTTTTTGGCACTCTCTTCACAAGTCGCTAAACATTCCACACACAACGTCCCACCCCATGTGTTTGGTTGTGTGGCCTTTGTCCACCTGCATAACCGACAACAAAGTAAGCTTGAACCTCGCGCGCTTTGAAATGCGTCTTTGTGGGTTATGCTTCAAATCAGAAGGGATATTGATGTTATCATCCACCCACTCGAAGAAAAAAAAATTGTTACTATGGATGTTGTGTTTTATGAAAATTTTATGTACTTTGCCCACTTTGATCCTCACTTCAAGGGGAGCATCTAGAAGAAGTTCAAAATTCAATTACAAGAGTAATCCAGATATTGAAAGTGGTATAGGTGAACTAGGCAGTGATATTATAGGTAAACCAAGTGATGATATTGCAGAATATATTGTTGAATTTGAACCTCCATTTTTGCCACCTGAAATAGAGATTCTGCTACCGTTGGACAAAGGTGAAACCCCAAACAATACAACATTGTCGATCTCAATGATCCCAGAATCTATACTGCTAGCTTCCACAACGATAACGCCTTCGAAACCCATGGTACCACTTTCGTCACCTGAACAATTTGCCTCGTCATCTATTTTGGTCCCAGATGATGTACAACCTGATTCTGAAAATCATATTCAATCGTCTCCAATCTCGGATGTACTTCTACCCAACCGTCTCCCAAATCGCATCAAACGAGGTATACCTAAACCCAACTATGATGTTGACCCAAAATGTAAGGGCAAATATGTTTTGAATAAATCTAATACTAATCTACGATATTCTTTGAGTAATTATTTATCCACCAATCACCTGTCGAAATCGAATAAGTCATTTACGCTTCAATTATCTGATGTATCTATTCCTAATAGTGTGCAGGAAGCTCTAGTTGATCCTTGTTGGCAGACAGCAATGAACGAAGAGTTGCAGTCACTAAAGAAGAATGCTACCTAGGACATTGTGAAATTAAAAGTTGGTAAGAAACTTGTAGGATGCAGATGGGTGTATACCATCAAAAATAAAGCAGATGGAACAATTGATCGCTTTAAAGCAAGACTGGTAGCAAAAGGGTATAGTCAAAAGTATGGGATTGACTATACAGACACATTAGCACCTGTAGCGAAGATTAACACAGCCCTGGTTCTGTTATCTTTGGCAGTCAATCTTAATTGGCCATTACATCAGTTTGATGCGAATAATGTGTTCCTGCATGGTAATTTGACCGAAAAAATCTATATGGTTCTACCTCCAGGGTATAACTTTTCAGATCGATGTGACTAGAAAGTCTACAAACTGATAAAGTCCTTATATAGGTTGAAACAATCACCTCGAACTTGGTTTGGCAGATTCACAAAATCCATGAGACGGTTTGGGTACAAGCAGAGTAATTCAGATCACACATTGTTTCTGAAGAGACATAAGGGTAATATTATTGCTCTTATTGTATGTGGACGATATGGTGGTGACAGGAAATGATCCAAAAAAATGTATAGCACTACAGAAGTATTTATATACAGAGTTTGAGATGAAAGATCTGGATCCTTTAAAATATTTTATCAGCATTGAGGTTTTCAGGTCCAAGGCAAATATTATTTTGTCACAAAGAAAATATACAGTTGATTTGTTACATGAAACTGGAATGTCAACTTGCCAACCAGCTGCAACACCTTTGGAAAAAGGACAGAAGCTTGGAATCAATCATGATTAAATATCAATCTACAAAGAAAGATATCAGAGATTAGTTGGACGGTTAATATATTTAGCGCATACAAGGCTTTATTTTGCTTATGCGTTGAGTGTGATCAGTCAATACATGCTTGATCCCCGAGAATCACATATGAATGCGATTACAAGGATTTTGCGATATTTGAAGGGAAGCCCAAGCAAAGGCATATTATTTAAGAAGAACGACCACCTCAGAATTGAGGGATACAATGATGCAGATTGGGCGAGCTCAGTTGATGGCAGACGTTCTACATTATGGTACTTTACTTTTGTAGGCGAAAATTTAGTCATGTGAAGGAGTAAGAAACAGCTTGTGATCTCTTGCTCTAGTGCAGAAGCCGAATATAGAGGTGTGGCGCTGGGAGTTTGTGAGATTTTATGGCTCAAGTTTTTATTACATGACTTGGGATATGCAAATAGTCAGCCAATGAAATTTTTTGTGATAATCAAGTTGTATGAGCTATTGCCCACAATCTAGTGCAACGTGAAAGACAAAGCATGTTGAGATTGACAGATTTTTAATCAAAGAAAAATTGGAAGGAAGAATCATTGAGTTGCCCACTATCAGGATGAAGGATCAGTTAGCTGACATTTTCACGAAGGTTGTGTCAAGAAATGTGTTCTTGAGTTTTTTGGACAAGTTGGGCATGTGCCACATTTATGCCCCAACTCGAGGGGAAGTGTTGAATTATGTTAATAATATATCGATATTATCCTAAGGATATTCTCCTTTAGGATATGCTGATATTATTCTTTGGATATTCTGCTTTAGGATATTCGTGTTTTCTAGTTAGGAGAGATTTGATTAATTTATTACTTGTAATTAAGGTTGTATACAATGTATGAATACCCAAAGAAAGAGATCAATAAAAATACAATTGAATTCTTCTTTCACATACAAGTACTCAACCGCGACTACTTTTTATTTTTTACACCTTGTTCGGTAAGATAGATTATAACTTGTTTATCTTGATATTTATGTATGACCGATTAAGGGGTTATTGGCTGGTTTGTCGATTTGTTGAGCTTATGTTCTAGATTTGTACTCCTTTGAAGTATTACTTGTAGATCTAGTTTGAGATAGCTTGTTTGGTTTAGAAATTGTTATAGAGAAATAGGAAGGATGAGATTTGACTAGAGTCTCAAGATCTGGTTGGCAATGGCATCCTCCGGCTATGCGCTGGGAAGAGAAGATAAACTCAAGTCATCGTCTCCTATGAACTGGGCTGCAACCCTCAAACGAAGTACACACACAGGCGTTACTAACCTGAGGTATGTTCCCCCATCGACCATTGAAGGGTGAAAAATTTTGTAAATTAGCACCTCTGAGTTTTCTCAAAGAATCTTAGAATGTGAGCAGCTGATGGTAAGCAGATTTGTAAGGAAGAGACTTGCCTATGGATATGTAAAAGACTGTTACTCGGGTCTGGAGAACAAAGAACATTGAAATGAATATGGTAACCGTATGTTCATTTTCAAATTCAGAAATGCAGAAGAAAAGGAAAGAGTATTGGAATGGGACACCTGCACATTGCTAGTAGGTTGTTCATATGAGACCATGGTCACCATCATTGGAACATGACTTTGAAGTTCTCACATAGGTTCGAATTTGGGTTTCACTTTCGTTGTTCTTGTGGAATCCCGAAGGTCTCGAAAGGATAGCAAGTGTGATTGGTAACCCAATAATGCTTGATAAAGCCACAGAGTATAAGTCAAGGCTATCTTATGCGAGGGTGTGCGTGGAAGTAGACATCAACAGCCAATTCCCGAAGTCCTAGCTAGGAATTGTGATGACTGGGAATGAACAGCCAATGACTCATAATGCATTGGCCTTGATACCTTTTGTAGGAAGTGTGAAAGAGGTTGAAAATGAAGAAATTATGTTACCTCCTACGCACAGACTCCTTACATAAGGAAGCATTGAAGACGATGAGCAAGGTAGTAGTGAGGAACATGAAAAACATGATGTGGCTGCAAATGCTATAGTGCAAATACAAGGCTTGCAGGAAGGTAAAACTGGAGATGCTCCGAATATGGAACAGTACAGTGATGAGATTGATGCAATCTCAAAATCAGTTTCTATGCTCCTTGAAGTAGGACGATAAATGATTGCTAGAAAACAGGGGAAGAGTCTTCAAGAACCCCAAACAACCTCCAATTGGTTTCTACCTCTTTATCCATGGATGAACAAGAATCTCTCTTTGATGGTATATGATGCAGTCGATTTTCGCTTACTGCTTTGACCATGACCTGCTGACCTGCACAAGGAACACACGTGAGCCACAAACCACCATTGTGGTGGCCGATGGCACTCCAATGCTAAAATGAGACAGGGATTTGAGGAAAGCGTAATGTTGTAAACGGGAAATTTGTAGCGTACCTTAGCTTACCAACCTCATGTCTTATTTATAGTGATGGAGTCCTAGTTCGACAAGGTTATCGGTGGAGTAATTTAAGGAAAAAGATCTTCGTGGAGATCCTTCTCTAATTAGGAGTTGTGTTGTGAAAAAAAGTTTCCATGTTAGAATTGTGCTCCTAAATACGTGGGAGATAGTTCACAATCAGAGTGTTGTCAATAGATAGAAGTTTTCATGTGAGACGTATACTCTGGTATTGGCTTCCTAGTAAGAAGCAAAGTGATTTGGTCCGAAGCCGATCCTCAATATGCTTGCCTTAGTAGAGCTTACGGGTATTGAGGGTAGCTACAAGACGTGTGGGCTTAGCAGGCTGTGATGAATTGGGTCCGTCTAGCGGACTGCATTATGCGGGCTTGGAACCGTTTGGGCCGGATCAGTGTTGGAAAGACGCTTGGGCATGTTGTTTCTCGAGATCATGACACGTGTAAGGCATAGGAGAGAGGACGTTTCGATGTATCATCAGTTGCTCCCCCAAGTTAATGGGCCATCGCATCAATTCACTAAGTCACTTCTTGAAAAGATACCGTGTTCATGGTGATTGAGTCTAAATTGTTGCTTGAGTCGAGCGCTTCATTAATTAAGTGTGCGTCAGTTCAGTGGAGAAGAGGCGGGAAACCAATCCCTTTTTAGAACTCCCTTTTCTATAGAGATTGACTCTTCCATTTCTTTACTTTTTGAGACTTCGTTTTGTTTTTTTTTATTGAAAGCTTGTTCACCTTTTCATGGCTCGCCAAAACCATCTTGATGATGAGACTTTTGCCAAGGGCTTCAAGTTCTTTGAAGATAAGTCAGTTTTTTAATCAGGCCTTGCTAAAATTTGAAAGACGTTCAGGGTCCTTGAGGACCTGCCATTTTATACTCAAAATGATGATCAGACACCGATGTTTCCTCAAGAAGGATTCGTTTGTTTGCACCACAGGATACTTCAAACTGGAGTCTGTTTTCCTGTTCTCGACGAGATCTGGGGCTTTTTTCCTTGGTATCCCTCCTGCCCAGTTGATACCCAATGGGTATAGGATTATCCTTCTTATTTTAATCAGAGCAATGGATGCTGGCGTCCACGTGACTCCGTGGGTGATCCAGTTGTTGACTTCTCCTCGGCTGAATGATCATGCCGTTTGCAAGATGACATCGTCGGCCTACTTCGGGAAGTTGCCTAATGACTTCAAGTTCTGGCAGAAATACTGCTTTTTAGCCCCTTCGAATTCGAAGTACTTCAAGTTCAAGTGTTCCTCTTGAGCGGGAGTTCAAGCCACTTCATAAATATAGCTTCCTCTTTTGATTTTGTTGCACTAATTGTGTGTTGATCATCGTGTGTGTTTCCTAGCACGGAGGTTCTCCACTGCTCCTCTTTCCCTGGAAAAGCAAGACACTATGAAAACATTCCATGACGTGTCGAATATGAGTGTGGATGAAGTCATATGTCCTACTAACTTCAATCGCAGTGGGTTGTGGGCCAACTGGCATGTGGCCCCCACTCTTTACCGAACACTGAAGGTGGAGCCCTTTCTTGAAAGTGGAAGGCTTCCAATGTTAAGGCTCATGCCTTGTTCGACAGGGAGGGGCTTCCTGACACGCTCGCTCCTTTGTGAGCTCAAAGAGGTCTCACGCTGGGACCAAGCCAGCTCCCAAATGGTCTACTCCAGTGAGGGAGGGGCGTGAATCTGACCAGTCTGCCAGGGCAAAGGTCAAAGTATCTGGCTGGGAAAAGGACCACCTTCGATTAACAGGGGTTGATGATGTGTCAAAGCTGAGTACTGAGCGGGTCGAAGCTTTGAGCAAGAAGTTGATGCTGGCTGTTATGGCGGCTTCTATTGGTGCTAACCAATCCATAACCGTTTTACTAGAAGGTTCTGATGAGGATTTGCCTGAGGTCCCAGAGTTCAATCGTTTTGTTGGTGGGTCGTCCGACAGTGGCCACGATAGCGTGGGCCATCCCTCTTATAGCTCGCATTGTTCCCCGTCTCACTCCAGGCCACATATCAGGGTGATGGAGGGTCCACTAGACAATTCGCTTCCTTCTCTTCCTTTGGATTTCGCTAAACCGTCACGCAATAAAGAGTCGGCTGTTGGTGGCATAGGGAAGATTGTGAACGAGATCCTTGGTGCGGTGGCGACTACAAAAGGTGTCGCTGACGTGATTTTTCATTCGGGAGAGCTCCATCCAGATGCACGGATAAATTTGTTTACTCCGGATGTAATGAAGATGAGCAACCAGGTCTGGCACCAGGAGGTTGAGGTTGATGTTGACTATGCTTCGAGGAAGCACATAAGCAGACGTTACAACTGCTGATGGACCATGCTCTGAAGCTCGAGGAGGATACGCAATAATGGTGTATGGATAAGGGTTTGAAGCACCTTATGCTGGAGATGTCTAATTTGAGCCAGGTGGCCATTGCTGGGATGGAGGTTGAGGCGGCTCGTGAGAGGGTGTACACCATGGAGCGTGTCTTCTCGACTATACAGAAGTTGTATTCTGGTGCACTTTTCGATATTAAGCTGTTGAGGAAGTAGATTGAGGAGGGGAGGCTGGAGCAGTCAGCTGTTGTTGATGAGACTCGGAGGGTTCATTTGGAAGCCCTTGAGTCTAATTTAACAAGGGCAGTGTCCACGAGGGAAAATTCAAACAGGAGTTGGATCTGATCCGCCTTGATCTGGAGGTTGCGCAGGAAGATGCGCTGTGAGCTGCGGTCTTTTGCTAAGAGAGTGCCATGAAGGAGGCTGAGTGGGTTGCCTAGAGACAGTAGTTAAAGGCCGACATGGAATTCATCGCTAGGGAAGCGAGGAAAGCTGAAAACCAACTTCATCTGGAGCAACATGAGCTCAACGCACTTAAGAGTAGCCTGGCTACAGAGCAGTCTCAAGTTGATGCGTTGTTCGGCAAGCTGGAGTTGTTGGAGTGTGAACTTGCTGAAGCGAAAGCGGGTGAGAAAGAACTTCTCGGCGCAAGGCAAGTGTGTATTCCGCTGGGTCGTGCATGGGAGATTAGAGCTGATTAAGGAAGAGCGTTCGAAACAGGACCTTGCTTATTATAAGAAGATCTCTTACGCAGACTTCGGGGTGGTCTCCACGTCATCAAAAAAAAGAAGGTGATCTAGATCAAGACGCTCAAATTGAGGCGCGTACGGATGCAACTTCTGCTCCCTCCCTTATTAAGCTTAGTTTTCCTGTATCTATGCCCCCTCCTGATGAGGAGTAGATTTTGTACACTTGTACTTTTTTTTCAAGTGTTAATGAAAATAGGTTTATCTTGAGTACGCCTTGTACCCACATTGTGTTCGGTCTCTCAGTCTCGCGCTTTCCATTTTGCCTTGTCATTTTACTTTGACACAGGTCTGGTTGGGTTAGCAGGAAATCGAGTGGTATGTCTGCTGTGGAGAGTTCGACAATTTATGTTGTGAATGATTCTGACATGTTATTTTGTGAGGTCTCAGAGTCACTATCGCTAGCTCGGTTGCGTCCAATAATGGGCGTCCCGCGGATGGTTTGGCGGTGGGCTATGCTACCTAGGCCATATCTCATCCTTAAGATAAGCCACTAGAGACTTAATTTGCGTGTTTGACTATCGGTTGCAGTTGCTGGCATGAGTGAACTATGGTAGTCGAGCACTTGTTTTGTATTCGAGCTAGAATGTTTGTCCCGAGTCAAGTTTCGTGAGCTTGGGCTGACATTCCATGTAGCATTCGTTCGCGTGCTAGCATGTTGATTTTTAGGTTGGTTTGAGTGGTCATTCCTGATAATAGAATGTCAACCTGTGTGAGCGTGAAGACAATGCTTGAGCTGTAATTTATTTTGAGTAAATTCGTTGTTCATCGATAGACGAAGCTCTCTCTTTTTCATCTCGCCCGCAGACTTTGCTCCCTGCGCGGCAGAAGCATTATCGGCGATAGGCGAAACCGCCCAACAGGCGATCGTTGTTTTGAGAGGAGCGGTGTTCGCATGGCGAGCCATTGGCATCAGTCGGAGTTGATTGGGCTCCCACCTTCCAAACCATCTATACCTGCACGGAGCAGATTACAGGTTTGGGATGTGAGAATTTGGCGGTCATGATCTGTTTGAAAGCGATGAACCCATGGCGAGCTGTCGACATCAGTTCGGGACTGACTAGGCTCCCACCTTCCAAACCATCTACACCTGCGCAGAGCGGGTTACAAGTTTGGGACGAGGTGATTCGGTGACCATGGTCTGTAGAATAGCAGCAGTGGTCTCGTGGCAAGCCTTCAACATCTGTTCGGGACTGACTAGGCTCCCACCTTCCAAATCATCTACACCTGTGTGCATTGAGCTAAAATTTTGGAGTTTTCGGAGACCATGGTCTGTAGAAGAGCAATGGTCCCACGGCAAGCCGTCAGAATCAGTTTGAGACTAACTAGGTTCCCACCTTCCAAACCATCTAAACCCGCGCTGAGGGAGCTACAAGTCTGAGAGTTGGTAATCCGGCGACCATGGTCTGTAAAAGAGCAGTGGTTCTAGTCGAAACTGACTAGGTTCTCACCTTCCAAACCATCTATACCCGCGCGGAACGAGCTACAAGTCTGGGAGTTGGTAATTCGTCGACCATGGTCTGTAGAATAGCAGTGGTCCTGTGGAGAACTGTCAACATCAGCCAAAACTGACTAGGCTCCCACCTTCCAAACCATCTACACCCGCTCGCAGCGGGCTACAGGTCTGGGCTTTGACCAGAAGCTGTCATTGTCAGTCGTCATTGGCTAGGCTTACCTGATCAGATTTGGTGACCGTTGTTCGCGAAGGGCGCAACGATGCCTGGCGAGTCGTCGTCACTAGGCTTAAGAGCGCTGATTAGACTCCCACTTTCTAAGCCATCGAAATCTGTGTGGGCGAACCAGGCATCAGGATGAATAGAAAGTCATCGTCATCGGCCAAAACTGACTAAGCTTGCCTGGTTAGGTAGGGGCTCCACCTGTTACGAGCGTGCGAGCCTACATCCGCAGGCAGAGTGCATCATGCGGATTAGTGTCTTTTCGAAGAGAAGGGAGTACCTTAAATCAGCTGGTGATATGCAGGTGTGGTCCATGTGTCGGAAGTGACTAGGGATTCTACTGCTCGTGTTAGGCATGTGGTAGAATATCGCTTGAATAGTGAGTTGAGCCCATGGGACCGTAGAATAAGAGCTAGGGCTTGTCGTAGGATTAAGATGATGCGTGTATAGCGTAGATTGCATGGTGACACGTGTCATAGATCGCGAGACGATTGAGTATCAGTTACTCTCCCTATTAATGGGGTTGTGTGCAGCATCATTATTGGATGAACGTGGTCCTGTGCAGTTTCCTTGGGGACCATCGTCTTCTCATTTCCCATACGGTATTCAATGCTGGTAGTTAATGTTGAAGCACCTGTTTGGTGAACCACTGTGTCTATATAATGATGTTATTTCATCATCATAGGCACTATCTTCTACAAAGAGCACTTCCTCAAATGCTCTTACTCAACGAATATGTTTTGGATTTTCCAAAGGCTGAAGGGAAATCTCTAACACCGGAGTCTTCTAATGTTCTGACATTTGCGCCGATGAGTCACGATAAGACTTGCTGTTATGCGTGGCCACTTGCTCTGGTTGAACACCCAATTGTTCGCTGAGACCTTGTAATTTCTTCTCGTATTGTGAAGAAGAGTTATGGACTCCCTCCCAAGGGATAAGTCTATCATTTATTCACCAACGCTTCAGTGTTACCTTGTGCCACTCTGTCTGTCGGGAGACGCTCCCTACGGCTAGTTTATAGTTGATTGAAGTGTTGGCAGATGCGTCATTACTTTTGAGGGTGGTATCTCTGAGTCATCCCGAGTATCGTGCATGGGAGAATCATCCTTGCTTGGCAGCACTGTGAGACCTTAATTGTCTCATCGCTTGCGGCCATCTTTTTATGTCCTCTTCTACCTCATTCAGAAGGCCAGATGCCAGATTGAAGATCTCTATAGCTCGTCGCGATGTCCATATTGCCGTTTGCGGGCCTTTTTTTAGGGTGATTTGGCGGAGCAATTAGCTGCGCTTGTCCTTCCAACCCCTTTTGCCCATTTGCCCTCTTTCGCGAGACATCTTCGGAGAAGTCGTAGAGTGGAGTTTTTGGGTACCCTTGCTGTCACTTCTGAGTCTTCTTTAGGAGTCAGACTGTTTAAGCAAGTCTTTATTGTATGCCGCATTGGATTCAGATGTTTGTAGTTTGTAGACTTTTGTACTCGCCTCTGGGCGATCGTTGTTGCATCTTTCCAGTAATCAATAGAGGTTGTTTGCGTAATTCTCTTTTATTTCTTAAGTGATTACAAATCATGTAAGCTCCTAAGAATTAAAACTCTACATTAACTATGGAAAGGAAACTAAACAATCACAACCACCACAATCACAATCACAATCACAATCACAATCACAATCACAATCACAATCACAATCACAATCACAATGACCCTGCAACAATTACAACTACTATCATCATCAACACCCCCTACAATCACTTGTCTAATTTGAGGTGATTTTCCTTAGTTAATACCAAGCGCCCGTAAAGTAATGCATTGTAAAAACTAATGCATATGTATCAATTTGCAAAATGCATTATTTTACAGTATACCAAGCGGGGCCTAAATAGGATCCTTGGCAGAATCTTGTTTTAGAGGAGCAAGATATAATGAGAATTCATTGAATTAGACAGAAGCGAACAATCCATGTCAAAAGATTCATCGGCCAGGTAATATATTCATTGGTTTCTTGAATCTTTGATTATCGTCCCACCCTCTTGAAGGGAAAATATGTATGTTTGGATGGTATATTGGGAAGCTCATATGTTTGGATGGTATATTGGGAAGCAATTATTATGAGCTCTATGCCATGATGTGCTAAAGGCGTCTATAACTCACTTTGGTGCAGGACACTGTTGAAGAGTGTTTGCAACAAGTTCAGGCGAGGAAGCAACGGATAATTGAAGGAGCTCTAATTGATTCAGAAGTTAGATCAGCTAGGATTGGAGCTCAAAATGCTTTTCAGATGAGTACCTAATTTAGGGTATGTTTGGTTAGCTATTTTCCTTGGGAAATGGAATCTATTTCTCTTGTTATGCAAATTTTTGTTGTTTGGTTGTTACTAACAGAAAATCGATTCTTTTCCCACTACTCATGAGAATCCAAGTCCGAGGGAAGGCCTCGAAATTGAATTCACATAAACGATTTCAGTTTCCATGACTATTTTCCGTATAACCAAAGAGACCCTAAGAGTAAACAAATATAGAAAGGTTTGGCATGTTTTTTGTCTCTACATGGAAGTGGTCTTTTTGTAAATTTTGGTGTTTTGAAATTTAAACTTTCTTCATTATATGTTAAAGAGTTTTTTTTTTTTTTTGTTAAGAGCAAAATGCATTAAAATTAGAGCACATACAAAGACTCCTTTGTCAAGGAAGCTAGTTCGTGAGCCTCCATACTGAGGTCTCGAGATATATACAGATAAAGCCAGTCCTTAAATAGGGACAAAAGGTACTTAAAACTGCAAAACAAAATAGGGCTCCAAGCCTAGTCCAACACAAAAGAAGGGGTAATGTCCTCCGAAATCAGCGCCTTCTGAAGATTGGCTGAGTCTCCAAAACGAAGGCCACTTTTCCATTGTTAAGCCTGGATCAATAAGAGAGCCGCTTCTCCCGCGTAGAGCTCGGCCATTGTACTGTCCAGAACTTTACCAGTAATCGTACTTGCCATCGTTGCTAGTCCTCCAAGGTCCATTGCTATCACCCCTAGAGAGCCCTGTTTAGTATGGTCAGAAAAGCATGCATCAAAGTTAACTATCACCGTATCTGGGTCAAGCGTGTCAAAACATCGGGGTTGAAAATGAGAGTCTCTATTAATCCTATGTGACCTGGCTAACTGAATTTGGGATTGTATTAGATGGAGTCGACTAGCTACAGGTGTAGTAGGGGGGGGCATCGGCGGAATCGATGTGGTAGAGTGGGGTTGGTGATGGTTGACCGTTTCGGCAGTACTAACAATCTCTTGAACGGATGTGAGAGCAAGGTGGGAGGCCAAAGAGGGGTAACTGAACCATTGAGCCGCCCAGGGTGACCAAATCTTGGTAAAAGGTGGAAGTGAACTCAATTAAGCTGAATTTGGATCTATTGAATATGATGTTGTTCCTCATCTACCAGATGGAAAGGAGAGTTGTTGTGAATTGAGAGAGCATTTCTTCTGTGACCAGGGGATGCGCCTTAGCTAATTGCCACATATAACTAAAGAAGTGAGGAATCGAAGTCAGAAGAAGGGACGGAGAGCACCAATCAATAGGAAGAGGAGAGAGAAACCAAAGGCGTCTAGTAAGAGGGCATAAGAAGAAGAAATAAGGGTGTCCTCCTCTTGTCCTCCATAGAAGGCGCAACTATTTTCCAGATGCACATGAACTCTAGCCAGATTGGACATTGTGGGCAGCAAATTATGGCTAACCTTTTAAAGAAACATGACGGCATTGGGGGTGCTTTCAAGTGCTAAATAAGACGAAGGATTTTGGGCTCGCATTGTGGGGGGACGTCGTTGAAGAAGAACTAGCAGCCAAGGTTGAAGAGAATGCCCGGTTAGCATTTTTGACAGAAAATAAACCTTTTTTGTCGTTATTCCAGATCAGACGGCCAGGTCTAGACATGGAACGGATACACACACTAAGAATGTCGTGGACCACTTGGAGCAGGAAGCAAGGAATGGAGGAGCGCCTCATTCCAATAGATGGACGAGGAATGGGATGGGAGCCAGAGGTCAGCAAAACGCAGGTTAGTTGTCGAGGGGTTCGAAACACAATCTGCCAACAGTTATCCTGGTTTGACCCAGGTATCCTTCCAAGGATTGGCCTCCTCTCTCTAGAGCACTTGCCATTAAACAAAGGGCAGCATTGCTTGGCGAGCTTTAAGAGTTCCTCACCATGCAAAGAAGGCCTGAGCCAGGGGTTTAGCAAGCTGGAAAAGGGTCTTGTTTGGATAGTAAATGGTTTGAAGCAATCGAGGTCAGAGGGAGGAAGGGGAAACGATTGAATTCCACACATTTTTTGCCAGAAGAACCAGGTTTTTAGTCTTAGAAGCTGGAATATTGAGTCCTCCTTGGTGACGAGGTGAGGTGATTTTTTTTTCAAGTGCACAGGTGTCTAGCATGTCCACCCTCTTGCCCATTCCACCAGAAATTTTGTGCCATAGAATCGATACGATCCATAAGACTGGTGGGGAGAAGGAATAATTGCATGGTATAAATAGGGATTGAATTGAGAACGGCTTTGATCATAACCGTCCTACCTACCTGAGAGAGAACCTTAGATTTTTATGAGGCCAGTCGCGTGGAGATTTTATCCAAGATAAACTGGAAGTCAGATGACTTCGTCTTGGAGAAAAGAAGCGGGGAGCCCAAATATTTCTCTTAGCGGCTAGCCGCGTGGAGATTATATGTTAAAGAGTTGTTGAATCCAAAATGTTGATGGCATAGTTCTAGTTTTACCTTGACTACCAGTTTGTTAGATTTTTTATTCGAGCAATGCTACTCAATAACTGTTGGGTTATCAATTCATCGTGGAATCTGTAATAAGTTTGTGAAACAGGAAACAACATGTTTTGTGAAACAGTTTACACATAACTATTTTGTGAAATAGGAAACGTGTTTGAAACAGGAAACTGTTTGGACTCCTGTTTGAAACAGGAAACTGTTTGGACTTCTGGAAACTGTTTTTTGAACAGGAAATAAATTCTAGGAAACAGGAAACTGTTGTGAAACAGGAAACTGCTGTAAAACAGGAAACTGTTGTTCCTATATATACTAGGAACTGTAGGTGTTTTGTTTAGATGATTCCATGTAGAAAAACTGTGAAGCACAGGGAATAGAAAAAGACAATTGCTGAAATTGTTTCATCTCTTGTTGAGAGATTGTGTGAGAATTGTCATCTTCTTGTACCTTGTTCTTGAATATAGTGGAATCATCTCACCGTGGACGTAGGCAATTTGCTGAACCACGTAAACCTTGTGTCTCTTGTGGTATGTTCTTAATTTTCTCTAATTTCTTTCATTGTTAGTTGCTCTATTTAATTGATTGGATCCTTGTGGTACTTGTGTGCAATTGTTGGTGTCTACCCGCTTCCGCAATAAGGCGCAACAATTGGTATCAGAGCACTAAGGGAAATTGATCTTGAATTGTTCTACTCAAGATTGTGAAGATTCAAAAGTGCTAGGGTTTGTTTGTGCACAAGTTGTTTGAAGAAAAACCGTAGTGAAACTTCTTGTCTAGAAAGTCACAGGTTTTGTTTGCAATGGCATCCAAGGTGAGCAAGGTACATGTGGAGAAGTATGAAATTGAGAATGGTGATGTGTCTTTGGTGAAAGTACACACAAAAGACAACCCTGCTGATATGTTGACAAAGGTTGTTCCTGGAGTTAAGTTCCAACATTGTTTGGACTTACTCCACATTGACTCATGTTGATTGAGGGCCCTTTGGGGCGTTGCCCTTCGGGGCGGTTTCGTGAGGTGACAAAGTTATGATGGAGTGTTGATCAGTTTATTCTTATGCCTTGTTTCGGCTCATTTTTTCCTTATAAAAAATTTGCCGAGGTGGAGAATTGTGAAACAGGAAACAACATGTTTTGTGAAACAGTTTACACATAACTATTTTGTGAAATAGGAAACGTGTTTGAAACAGGAAACTGTTTGGACTCCTGTTTGAAACAGGAAACTGTTTGGACTTCTGGAAACTGTTTTTTGAACAGGAAATAAATTCTAGGAAACAGGAAACTGTTGTGAAACAGGAAATTGCTGTAAAACAGGAAACTGTTGTTCCTATATATACTAGGAACTGTAGGTGTTTTGTTTAGATGATTCCATGTAGAAAAACTGTGAAGCACAGGGAATAGAAAAAGACAATTGCTGAAATTGTTTCATCTCTTGTTGAGAGATTGTGTGAGAATTGTCATCTTCTTGTACCTTGTTCTTGACTATAGTGGAATCATCTCACCGTGGACGTAGGCAATTTGCTGAACCACGTAAACCTTGTGTCTCTTGTGATATGTTCTTAATTTTCTCTAATTTCTTTCATTGTTAGTTGCTCTATTTAATTGATTGGATCCTTGTGTGCAATTGTGTGCAATTGTTGGTGTCTACCCGCTTCCGCAATAAGGCGCAACAAAGTTGAATATTTTCCCTCAGAACTTCCATCCAAATTATACCAGTTAACTGAACAATTTGATTGAACCATTCCCTGCATGTAAACAAAATGATGGAACATTTAATCAAACTTAAATATTTCAATTATTTCCTAAGTGCCTCCTCAACTCATATAAAGTCACAAGAAAGCATTGCAGTCACGGCAACATTGACATCTCCATTCAATGTCAAGCAAAGTGATAACATCGTTGTCCAGAAGGGAAGAATGCAAAGAGAAGAAGAAAAATCTTCTTCTGTTCTTACTCTACCAACATGTATGTATGGCGAAGAAAGATGAGGTAGTTTTAACCTTTTGTGTTAGAGGCACGGATGTCAAATGCACAGGACAAACATGCTCCAAGGCATCAGATATCTGTCAAAGGATTGGGACTTGGTATTGGTATACCAAAGACAATTCACCAAGCATTGAGATTTGTTAGTACATACATATCATCTACAGAGTTTTCCATGAATGAAACAGATTTGCTAGTATAAAATATCACAGATTTGTCGAATTTTGTCTTAAGGTATTAGTATATTGCCCTCTGATAATGTGTATCCCTGTTTGTTTTGATCATGGAGTTCCCATTGGTATGACCACAATATAATTAGTCAGCCATTCCTAAATCTTGCCATCATCCCAAACATCAAGCCTCCTTAAGACATCCCATTCAACCCTGATCACTTGGATCCAAATATTTGGTACAATCTTAAGCTTGGCTACTTCAATGCAGGGATTTTTCCACCAACACTCATTCTCACGAAAATCAATCACCCCTACTTGTTGATCATGACATTCATTGGGCTACATATAGAGGCAAAATTAGGTGAAAGCGATACAAGTAGCAAAGCATATTGTCCATACAATATCACTAAATGAAACCAGGTAGCATACCAAGTTCATAAGAAATTGTACCCATCCTTGAAGTTTTAGTAGTATACCAACCAAATCTTCTCGTTCAAACATTTCTAAACCCATATTTTGGATTGATAAGACCTAACTTTTGGTATCTCATAATAATAGACATATTTTAGGATCCTTTGACATGGATATCCGACCTATAACAACAAATTTATGTAAGGAGGGACACTCACAGCCGATGGTTTTCGATTCCCTTGACAAACTGCTTGCCTAACTTATACACATTATTCACATGAGGCTGAGGCTGAGCTTTCGCCCTCTCTAACCATAAAAATGTGGGAACACAAAAAGACCAAAACTAAAAAACCTACAGTTTACCCGTCTAATACGTAGGTTTGTGAGGGTTTGTCGGTAGTAAGTTGGGCGTCAAACAAGGAAGCCCCTCTATTTCCGTTTACAAGTGTTTGGTGGGGGGTAAAATGAGTGAAAATAACCTTCAGGGGGAATGGGTGATTCTGCTTTAGGCCGTCAGCATAATTAAGAGGAAGTTCGGTAGCGGTCTTAACCGTTACGATTTTTGGGAATTACTTTTAATGCCCTTTTGCTTTTGGAACGTGCAAGTCTCACGTGAAACGCCACCTCGGCTCTATATATTATAAACAACATTTCAAATAACGTGTCTTCCAAATCACAACAACCAAACACCTCTCTCTCGATCTGAAAAACAAAATGATTGGAAGCGGTGGCGGTGGCGGAGATGAGCAAAGGAAGAAGATCCCGAGTAGGCTCCAGCAGAGGGCACCGGCGGCTATAAAGGTTAGCCCACCGGAGAGATTTGCCAATGATTGGAAGGTGGCGATTCCTCTTTTGTCACCGCTGGATTTGTCATCCCCGGGGTTGCCATTTGCAGGTTGTCCTAATACTAGGAGGGTGGTGGTGGAGAAGGTTTCTGCAATACCAACGACAACGATGTCGTTGGCGCAAGAGAATGAATCACCCAGGCCGCAACAACACCCACAAAAGAAGAAGCAGACTAATAGTATCATGATGTGGCAGCATCCCGTGGCTTCTCCATTTCATTTTGATTCGACCCCCTCGTTGATGGCGCCTTTTGTGCATGATTGGAGACTTGGAGGAGGAGAGGAGCAGGAGGCATCGTAGATCAGTGTTAGTAGAACTAGTGAATGTGGCGAAATTTTTCATTTCACAAGTATTTTGTTGATACCCAGATTGGGTTCAGTTTTTTTGCACCTGGTTTTCAGGTCACAGACCCAGAAAACTGGCTCATACTTGTTTTGTTCACCTTTAGATGATTTTATTTGGTTTTTTATGTTTGCAGTTAACGGGTCTCACTGTAAATATTTAAGCATGAGTTCATTCTTCTCATTGTACATTCCATTATACAAAATTTGATTCATTACAACAGGTATATCTTAAGTTCCGTCTGTAACCTTGTAGCCTTCAGAGAATCACAATCTACCGCCGTGAGTTTGAATTAATCTCAAATTCAAAAAAAGAAAAAAATTTGATTGTAAATCCCATTCAGCATCAACATCAACATCAACAAGCACATCATATAATAATCTCGAAGACTATCATCAAAATGTTATTCGCCAACCTGGTCTGTGCACAACTTCAAATGGCACACGCTACCTGAAATGGTGACCAGGCCATAACAACAATTCAAAGCTTATTTAATTGCACTTTTTCATGTTAGGAAAGAAATTCATTATTGACCTTAAACAGTATGTCACAAGAATTTAGATAGATGTATTCTTTGTTTACCTTTTGTCATCAGAAGCATTTAGACGGGAATGAAAATTTAGAAATAATAAACTAGCATTGAACAGGTAAACTGCAGGGAAATGAGTAACACTGAGAGACCAAATGCATCATGACAAGAAAATTTGTCATGTGAACTGCTATTATCTATCAATACAGTTTCACTAGCTTGTCAAACGTTGGATAACATGTACACATAACTAAATGGTACCTCCATATTTAAGTATATAATAATGTCAATTTGTTCAAAATGAAAGGTTCTGGTCATGAATCTATACATACAGAAAAGAAAAGGAGACCAGAAAAAGCTTACATTCTTCACTATCTGGTTAACAAGGAACTTGCTGTTGCAGATTGTGTGAAAGTAACAAGTGTGTGATGCTTTTGCCCAAGACAATTCATAGTTGTGTCACCCTTTCAGGAATTTATGTAGCACATTGCTTGTGCCTGTAGAGAGAATGGATCCTTGTATTTTCTACCACTCCCCACATGAATTCCATCTGAATCCAGTCCTATGGATCCAAGCATCCTGGCTAAAGTCAAGAATACCAAAAATTTGACATGAAATTCATATGTGAAATAAGAACTGACATTGATAATTGCAAATTCAAGTAAATTTTGACAAGCGTATGGACTACAAGACCATTAGAAATTACTAATATTGACATATAAGACCTATTTATTTGTATTGTTCCCATAATGGTCTTATAACTTGAAAAGTTGACGACTCCCATTTATCTATCAATTCAAGATCCCACAAATGAAACTATCGACATTCCCATTTATCCATCCCACATACTTGATGAGAACTACTAAGCTATAAAAGGTAATGGATCATAAACCAATTAGGTTTTCAGCCACAAGCATACTATATCTAACTTTTATTTTGTTCATCAAAACACACTTGCCATCAATGTATCAATAAAGAAAATAAAGGGTTAACAACATAACATGGTTCTTGTTATATAGATAATAAACAAGGTTCAAGCATGATGCAGTTATGGTTTAGGTAAGTGGTCAACTTACTGCACCACCTTTCCATGATACGGATGTTGGATCTGTTCTTGATTGCAAGACCTGCCTCAAGCAAGGTAGAAGCAGTTAGTCAGATTAAGATTTTAAAAGCTCCTTGCAGGAATTGTGTTATTTGGAAGGACAATTTGCAAGGTTGTGGACACTTCCATTATTTGAAATGGCTGCTTAATCATTTAGATTACAGAGAATGGTGCACTTCGCATTTACATGACAATAAAAATTCTTTAATAAAAGGTGTTCATGGCTTCATGGAATAAAATCTGGTTGTTAGTTTTGCACATTTGAAAAAAAAGCTCATCCAGTTTCTCCTCTAGATAATTATAATATTGAAGAAACTAAGATTTTCATTATTGGATTAACAAGACCATCCAAGAAAAAATAACAAGAGACGGTTTTGCACTGTAGCTATGCTTGTCATCAGAATTCTTGTGAAATTTGGATCATAACATTCAAGTAATGATCAGATCAAACTAAGTTGAAAGAAAGAAGAGTGAGCTAACCTTTACAGTTTCAATGACTTCATTTGATGGGATAGCATGCAAAAGTCTGCAAGCAAGAAAGTAAATGAACAAATTGAAGTAATAAGATAACAACATTATGAAACTATTCATAGGCTGATTTACAAACAACTAAGAAAATATATATTGCATTATGCACATGGAATGTGCTTTGGGGGACGGGAGACAGAATAAACAGGAAACCGATTGAGCCCGGCAGAGCTATGATGCCAGATTAAGGGCTAAAGAAGCCGTCGTTGGATTGCTGAAGTACTTGGAAGTTGGAACGTCAACTCTTCATGCCAAAATGTATTGCAACTGTCTCATTGATGTAAGCGGATAATTAATTAGTACTATCTGTAATTGGGCCAGTTATAATAAGGGTTTTTTTTAGTTTGACACTCGTTAGTTTATATCTATTAGAGTTTGACCCTCGTTTTGAAAACTATTTGAGTCTAATCCTCGTTTTCTGACGGAACCGTAAGTCCACGTCATTGACTGGTCAAAAATATTTTTCGAATCCTTTTGCCCTTACCTTGAATGCACTGAACCCATCTCTAATTCTCAATTGATCAACTTTACAAAATTCATGCCTAATAAACAAAAAAAAAATCAAAATCTACCATTAAAAGGGCTATTTTCTCAACTGGGGTTATTTCCTTTATGACAATCAAATCTCAGATTCCAAATTACAGTTGACTTAAAAGAAAAGCATGTTAGAGAGTTCCATTAAAGAGTTCAAACTATTACCATGATCAACCATGAAAATCACCAATTTCAGCCCATTTGAATAATCTAGAGTTGCAATTAAGACATCCTAAACAGTTCTCAATTTTTACCATCTAAAGATTGAAACCATTTACGAACATAAAATTTAAGATTTTTAAATCTGAAAACTCTACTCAGAAACAGTTATTGAACCAAACAAATCATGCAATCAGAGTAAGTGATCCAAGTACAAGAGCATAGAACTCAAAAAATTCAAAATCAAACAACAACCCATTCAAGTAAAGGATGAAAGAATCAAACTTACGATGTCACCCCAAGAAATCCCAAGTTGGGTAAGAGCAGAGGCGAGCCTTCGACATCGCCCAAAGGTTTCCCTCCATGTGTACTGAACAATCCCATAGATAACGGAGGTTGTCTCTGTAAAATTTTGCAGCTCGTTCCAAGAAGCTAATGGGTGCTAAGGGGACGTAATTAGCGGAGCATAGAATCAGATCCTCTATTGATTGATACCACCAAAAGTATCGATCATAAATGGGATGCTACCGAGGTTGAGTCGTCGAGTATAGTGTGAGATACATCTTCCCTCTATTTTCTACTGCCTAGTGGATCCATCCTACTACAGCGGGACAAAAAAACCATTCCATTTCGAACCCATGCCCACCCCATTGCCATTCTTGACTCGACTCTCTAGATAATAACCGTCTATCCACCACCGACTAAGCTAATACCCCATTGTCTTTAAGTTGAAGTCAGGCTTACCCCATTGTCTTTAGGTTGAAGTCAGGCTCTATAGTATTGAAGAGATCTAAAAACAGTGAAGTGAAATCCATGAAAACATTTCAACTTAACATTTAAGAAAACATTGAAACCAGCAACTGTGATGAGACCAAGAAACCATTAAAAATATGAGAAGTTCCAATCAGATCAGACATTAATCAACAGGTTAAGTTTCAACCAAATAATACACAGGAGCAAGCCAAGGAATAAGCTGAAAATGAGGTATTCATGCATTCTTCTTGTAAAAAAAAAAAAAGTAAAAATTTAACGATTTTGACGCTCAGATAGCAAGTTACAGCGCTTTGGAGGGGGATGTCATCCGTCGTGATTGTATCACAGTCAATTGGAGTAGAAGCTTTGGTCCCTAATATCATCTCTAAAGTTGATTCATCGATTTATGGGGGAACGGTGGTTTTTTTGTTCTTTACAATTAGAGAAAAAGCTTTGGTCCAGATGGAAAGGGAGATGATGTGGTTAGCCTCGGGATGGGGAATCTGTTTGTGATGAAAGGTAGAGAGATTACAGAGTAAGAGAGGGTTAGTCAGGAAAATCCCATGGTGAGAGGAAAGTTTAGAGAGAGGGTTTGGGAGGAAGAAGAAAAAACCTGAATTTTGGGGTTTCTTAACACACCCCCACACTAGGCAAGGACAAAAGGGTCAGAAAAAGATTTTGACCCGTCAATAACGTGGACTTAACGATTTCGTTAAAACACGATGGTTAGACCCAAATAGTTTTAAAACGAAGGCCAAACTTTAATAAGTATAAACTAATGAATGCCAAACTCAAAAAAAAAAAAACCCTCATAATAAAGCCATATTAGTTAGGGCATTAGCCAAAGTAGGGTTAGGGTTAGTTTACTTGCAAAAAAAGTTACTAAGCTCATAAATAAGGCATAGAGTTGAGCAGTGTAATTGGTTGACTGATTAAAAGAAATTCATGTTATTTTATTTATCTCTTGTTTAGGGTATATCATAGTTCTAGTTTAGCATCAAAGCCGAAACGCTCCTTTTGTGCATGCGACACAGACTAAATATGATAAGTACGTAGAAGAAAAGGCTTTGAAGATGACGGAATTAGAGTGATCTAAGAAGGTTGAAGCCATGGAAGGATGAAAGACATCGAAAGATCTCTTAGATGCGGAGAGATAGCAGGATAGACGCCGCAGTAATAAGCATTTACTACTTAACTTAAAATAAGGGTAAAATCTTGTACTCTCTAATATTTTAAATTGCATTGTGGATCTAAGTTTGACCATCATCTCTGTTGCTATTGTGTTTAAGGCCATAAAAACTTTGTTGAAATTTTTGCTTGTTGTAAAATGTGATCGCCTAAATGTATCTTTACAATGTCAAGAATTTTTATAGCCACTAAGCAAAAATGTTGCAAGCATTTCTTCAATACATATGAATCTTTTGTCTTTCAGATTCGTTCTCTCTAACAATATTGCATAGCTTTAGAAACACATCAAGATACATACGATATAACTGTCAGAAATGATGAGGATCCTCATTTAAAATTTTATGCATATAATTGTATCCAATTCTTGTAATTTGTCGTCGAATTGGACATTCAACATGGTCGTCATCTATAATAATCATTAAGGCATTTAAAACTTTAATTATTTTTTCTATTGTCATCATCAACAACTTCATAGTTTCATATTACATTTCCTCCAATTCTTCATCCTCCATTTCAAACATATAAAACCACCTAAAAAATTGAATAACTTAATTAAAAATGAAACCAACATGCTCCTTTTTATGTATAGCCAAGATAAATTGCATGAGCTAATAAGGAAAAAAAATATTACCTAAATTGCACATAAATGAAATTATAATATTGAAGCAAACAAGTAACATTCACCAAATTCTTAAACACAATATCCAACTAAAGTCTTAACCAAAATTGCAAATATAAGATAAAAACATTAACCAAAAGTTTTAAGATACTCCAAAATGTTAATCATTAGACCAAATAACAAAACTCACTCCATATTGTATTGTATCCACCCCAAGCTTCTTCAAGTGACATTTTCAAGAATACGTGTTTCATTCCCAACTAATGAACCAATGCAAGCGCTTTGTAACGAGCATGAGTATCCATGTTTGGAATCTCTTTAATAGAATCCCAAATGTTGTTTTTTTTCTAATTCCATTTTATCCATTTCCTTCTTCTCTTTATCATTTTCTCTTTTCTCCATTAGGCCACGTATTCCTTAAATTTCACAAGCAATTGTACCAATTGAATCCATGTCAACACAAACTTTGTCCAGAAGATCAACTCAAGTGATGGTCTCAGTTGGGGTACTATATGTTTGATACTCGGTTCCAGTTTTCTTTCTTGAAATGACCTTTTTTGTAGGGGGCAAATTTGTGTTTAGGAAAGGCTATGAAGTATAATCGCTAGGTAACACAGTTTGGTATGATGTTTTATAAACTGCATTGCTATCATCAAACATGTTCCCATTTTATTCAAGTCCATATATTCTAGTATCGGTACCATCGCCCAATCCAACTGCATTTTCCCAATAGTTGTTCCATTGCCAAAAATAATTTCCAAATCCTCGTAATCTTCAAATGATGCATTGCAAAGATTTTTCTCAAATGAGTGGGACTATTAGAAAAAGAACATATTGTTAGCATTACGAAAGTGAAAGTCATCAATATAAAATAGAATTGAATAGAAATAAAATATCACCTTAAAGTAGTCTTCCCATACTTTATTATAAGTCGTGCACTTCTTTGAGACAACATCCCACACAATCCAAAACTATAGTGCAAAAGATCAGCAAAAGTTTGATTCTTAAACCATTTCATGTGGTTCTGATATTGTTTATAAGTTTTTTGACACCCAAGTTTTTCATTGAGAATTGGAAGTATCTTGATTTCTACTCTCTGTTTGCTTATCGTACCACTAGCATCACACCAACCATGTTTGATGTCTTCAATAAGTAGTCCTAACAACATCTTACTCTCTTACAAGGTCCACTAGTTATATTTCCATTTTCCATGTTTTGAATCCCCCATTTATAATGCTATTAGATAACTAGTACCAAAGATTCTAACAGAAATCACATAGAAGATAATTTCAACATAAAATTCAATCAATTCAACCAAATAAGAAACCAAAAAAACAAAACAAAATAAGGAAAACAAGTTTCAGAGTACGAAAACCAACAATAACCACAACGACGACGACAACAACAACAAGAGAGCATTCACAAAAATTTATATCTACACCATTGATGACAAACAACCATGAAAACCCAAGCTTGGATCACACTATCCAAATAGTCCCAAAATCAAAGACATTCATTCTAAAAAATATTGAGATAACATTACCCAAACCACTTGATCAAATACATATGAACCATTGATCCAAACCAACATCCCTATACTCAATCTAGCAAATTCATCAGTGTATTATGAAAGTACTCAAGTACTACTATTGCCTTAAAATGTACCAATTGCATCGTGTGAAAATGCACATAATGATCACAAATCACACGTCTCTTCGTCTCTGAAAAATCCAAACAATGTAGCAAACAGGTGATGCTTAAAATGGCTCTTCGATCTAGGTTTTCTTGTTCTGGGTCGGGTTTGGAGTCAAAAAAGTCGAGGATGAAAGGGAGGAAGAAAGAGAGGTCTCTGTTTCGCGAGCTTATGAGTTGTTCTATGAAAGAGGAGGGATCGAAATATGTTGATGAATCGGACGCCATTGACGAAGAATTTGTGAGGGGCAACAATCAAAAAGGAGAGATAGACACTGGTTGGAGGTGATTAGGGAGGGCGAAGGTGCGATTGACTCTGGCATGGTGATGGTGTGATGGTGGCCAGTGATGGTGCGATTGGCTCTAGCTTGGTGTGTGAAAGGCGATTGACACTGGTGACACATAGAGAAGTCAACGGTAACCGGTAATGGAGACCAGATGAAGGAGACACACAGAATCCTAAAAAAGTTGACAGATTGACTCTACAACACACAGAGAAGTTGATGGTGGCCGGTAATAGAGACACACAGAACTTTAAAAAATCGACGATGGTCGGTGATGGAGACACACAGATGAAGGAGACACAAACACACAGAAGTCGACGGTGGCCGATGATTGACTATCTGTTTTCTCTCACCCCTTCGATTCACCCACAAGAACCCCGAAAAATAAGAAGGAGACACACTAACAGAAAACCGTTTAGAGCAAAACCCCCAATTTCGATGAGTAAAACCTGTTTTTTAACACGAAAAAAAAATTTGAAGAGAAAAAAATTGCATTGCATACCTGAATCAAAGAAATCATTCAGAGCCGATTGAGAAACCTAAAACTTGAAACGCACAGTGTTGCCTTGGTGGGAGTCTAGAGACAGGAATGAGAGAAATTGAAATCTGGGGGGGAGAGGCTGGATTTTAAAAGTGTTTTGGTATAAATTCCTTCCACTAACAAATCTTTCAAAATCCACAAATTTAATAAATCCATCAAAATCCACTGCTTTTTTAATACACCCTAATTTCGCTGGACTTTTAAAAAGTATGAACTGAATACCTTCAGATTTTGATGGATTTTAAAACAATTCTCTTAAATCCATATTGAATACCCCTAGATTTAATGTATTATTTTAAATCCTTAGGGGGTGTATTCAACTAAAGATTTTAATGGACTGTGAAGGATTTTAAAACTCTGGGGTATTCAATTGAGGATTTAAAATAATACATGAATATTCCGTGGTATTCAAAATGGATTTAAAATGATTGTTTTAATATCCATCAAAATCTGAATGTATTCAATTGATACTTTCTAAAAGTCTAGTGAAATTACAGGGTATTCAAAAAGCAGTGAATTTTGAAGGATTTGTGAGTGAGAAATATAAATACCAAAAAACCCATTTCAAATTCAGTCCCCCCCCCTCGGATTTCAATTTCCCTCCTTCCTTACTCTAGACTCCCAACAAGATAACACTGTGTTTCAAGTTTTGGGTTTCTCGATCATCTCTGTACAGTTTCTTTGTTTCAGGTATGCAATGCAATCTTTTTCTTTCTTTGTTTCAGGTATGCAATGCAATCTTTTTCTTTCTCTGCAATTTTTCGTGTTTTTCAAAAAAAGGTTTTGCTCATCGAAATTGGGGGTTTTGCTCTGTACGGTTTCTCTATTTGTGTTTTTCATATTTTAGGGTTTTTGGGGGTGAATCGAAGGGATGAGAGAAAACACAAAGTCAATCACCGGCCACCATCGACTTATGTGTGTCTGTATGTGTCTCTTTCATCTGTGTGTCTCCATCACCAAGCAACCATCGATTTTTTGGGCTTCTGTGTGTCTCCACTACCGGCCACCGTCGACTTCTCTCTATGTCACCAGAGTCAATCGCCCCTCACACACCATGCTAGAATCAATCGCACCATCACCATGCCAAAGTTAATCACACCATCACCGACCATCGTCACACCATCACCATGCCAAAGTAAATTGCATCTTCGCCCCTCCCTAATCTCCTCCAGCCAGACTCTATCGCCCCTCTTCGATCGGCGTCCCTCACAAATTCTTCATCAATGGCGTCTGATTCATCAGTGGATTTCAATCCCTCCTCCTTCATAGAGCAACTCATAAGCTCGCGAAACAGAAACCCCTTTTTCTTCCTCCCTTTCATCCTCGGCTTTTCCACCTCCTCCAGACGAGAAGGGTTCGTCTCCGAACCTAACCCAGAACAAGAAAACGCAGACCGAATAGCCATTTTAAGCTTCAGCTGTTTGCCACACTATTTGGGCTTTTCATCATAAGAGTGATCATTGTGTGCATTTTCACACAATGCAATTAGTACATTTTAAGGCAATAGTAGTACTTGAGTACTGTCATAATACACTGATGAATGTGCTAGATTGAGTACAGGGATGTTGGTTTGGATCAATGGTTCATGTGTATTTGATCAAGTGATTTGGATAATCTTATACGAATATTTTTGTAGAATGAATGTTTCTGATTTTGGGACTATTTTGATGGTGTGGTCCAAGTCTGGGTTTTCTTGTTTGTCATCAATGGTGTAGATATAAATTTTTTTGGATGTTATCTTGTTGTTGTTTTTCCTTTTTGTGTTCTTTTTTAGGTATAGGCCTGAACCTTGGTCTTCGCACTCTGAACTTGTGTTCTTTATGTTTTTTTTAATTTTGTTTCTTGTTTGGTTGAATTGATTGAATTCATTTTCCTTAACATTGAAATTATGGCCTTTGTGATTTATGTTAGAATCTTTGATCTAGTTATCCAATAGCGTTATAAATGGGGAATTCAAAATATGAAAAATGGCAATATAACCAGTGGACCTTGCCAGATGTTGTTAAGACTACTTGTTGAAGGCATCAAACATGGTTGGCGTGATGCTGGTGGTACGATAAGCAAGCAAACAATAGAAACCGATATTTCCATTTCTCAATAAAAACTTGGGTGCTAAAAAACTTATAAACACTACCAGAATTGCATGAAATGGTTTAAGCAAATTTTTGCTAATCTTTTGCACTATAGTTCTGGATTTGAGTGGGACGCTATCTTAAAAGAAGTTCGTGGCTGATAATGAAGTATGGGAATACTACTTTAAGGTGATTTTTTTTATTCAATTCTATTTTATATTGATGACTTTTCATTTTCATAATGTTAACATTATGTTTTTTGTTCTTTTTTTAACAGTCTCACCCATCTCAAAAAAAAAAAATCTTCACAATGGATCATTTGAAGATTACAAGGAGTTGCAAATTATTTTTGGCAATGGAACAGCTGTTGGAAAAATGTGTTTGGATTGGGCGATGGAACCGATGCTAGAACATATGGACTTTAAAAAAATGAGAACATGTTTGATGATAACAATATAGTTTATAAAACATCATACCACACTCTGTGACCTAGCGATTATGTTCATCTCCTTTCCTAGACACAAATTTGGAGTCCCCTAAAGAAAAACTTCTACCAAGAAATAAAGCTAGAACCGAGTATCAAGTATATAGTACCCCGACTGAGACCATCATGAGTTGATTTTGTAGAACAAGTTTGTGTTGGCATGGATCCAATTCATACAATTGCCAGTGAAATTCAAGGAATGCGTGGCCTAATGGAGAAAAGAGAAAATGAGAGAGTGAAAAGGGGAGTGGAAAATATAATTAGAGGGGAAAAAATAACATTTGGGATTCTATCAAAGAGATTCCAAACATGGATAGTCATGCTCGTTACAAAGCGCTTGCATTGGTTCATAAGTTGGGAATAAAATACATATGTAGAAAAAGTTGGGAATAAAATACATATGTAGAAATGTTTGGGGTGGATACAATACGATATGGAATGAATGTGGTTATTTGGTCTAATGTTTTTATCTTATGTTTGGACTTTTGGTTGGACATTATGTTTACGAATTTGGTAAATGTTAAGACTTGTTTTCTTCAATATTATAATTTCATTTATGTGTAATTTAGGTGGTATTCATTTTTTTCCTTGTTAGCTCGCGCAATTTTATCTTGGCTATACATAAAAAGAAGCATTTGGTTTTTGTTTCTAATTATGCTATTCACTTTTTTAGATGGTTTTATAATGTTTAAAATGGAAGATGAAGAATTGAAGGAAATGTATTATGAACCCATGAAGTTGTTGATGATGGCAATAGAAGCAATAACTAAAGCTCTAAATACGATTTATCTTAGATGACAACCATGTTGAACGTCCAATCCCACGACCAATTACAAGAATTAGATTCAATTATATACATAAAGTATTAAATGATGATCCTCAACACTTCCGACAGTTATATCATATATATCCTGATGTGTTTCTAAAGCTATGCAATATTGTTGAGAGAAAACGAATATGAAATACACAAGATTCACGTGTTGAAGAAATGTTTGCAACATTTTTGTTCACTGTCGGTCAAAATTTTCGATATTGTCAAATTGAAGACACATTTAGACGATCACAATTCATAAAAAGCAAAAAATTTCAACAAAATTCTATGGCCTTAAACACAATAGCACCAGAGATGATGGTCAAACCTAGATCCATAGCACCACTTAAAATATTAGAGAGTACAAGATTTTACACTTACTTTAAGGTAAGTACTAAATGTTTTATTACTGTTGTTGTAAATATTTTTGTTATTGTTGTGAACTCTTTATTTATTTTAGTATAGGATCGAAGCTATTGATGGCACACACATACCTGCAATGGTAACAAGGCGTGAAATCGTTAGTTATCGTGATCGACACGAAAAAATATCATAAAATGTATCTATTTTTTATTGAAGAGTTATTTGCATTGTTTTCTTTTCAAAAGGAAAATAGATATTTGTATTACTTTTGCACCATCTTCAATGTATTTGAATGTTTTTTTGTTTACTTTGAAGTAAAATTCTCGTAACATACAAACAATTATTTAATTGATGTTTTGAGAGATGTTTTTATAATTTGTATTGGCATGAATAACAATGTAAATTGTGTTCTTTCATGGCTACCTATGACTAATAACATATTCATAAGAAACCATAGAAATTCGCAAGAATCCTTTATAAAATTCATAAAATCCAATCATTTAATCCATGTGGATATTGTAACATCCATTAAAATCTACGAGATTTAAAATCCTTTGCAGTCCATTCAAATCCCTAATTGAACAAACCCTCTAAACTTCTTTTGGAAATCATTTAAATTGGTACCTGGTCTTGCATATGTAGCTTGCCCCCCTGGTTTCCTCAGCTCATAGGGCGAGCGCGATACAATGAGGAATATTCAAAGCGACCTGTTTGTGCTGCAAGGCCAATTCTAATGTTGGAGGAACCTAAACCATAGAATGTTGCTAACACGTTAACTAAACATCCACATTGGGTCAATGAGTATAAAAACGGAAAATCATGAACACATTAACAAGTTACAATAAGTAAATATTTTTTTTCATAATTGTTTGGATCTTTGGTGGAATTACAGTGTAATAGAAAATCCTTGAAACCCTAAATGTTAAAGAGGGTAAAAGAACGAAAAATTAGGGTTAGGGTTTGTTGAACATGACGACGAGATTGGCCCCTCGTTCGTTCGTTGATGAGTTGAGAAGGGACCACGGATTTGAGATAGTCTTGCAAGTAATCGTTACAACTTCATTGAAAGAATAAAAAACTGAAATCGGGGAAGAAGAAGAAGAGATGTGAATTGGCAGAGAGAGACACTCATCATTGCCATTCCCGCCGCGGAAAAGTGGTTTGAGAGTGAAGAGTTGAGAGTTATTCCAGAGTGGAAGTTGTATTTAACGTTCGCGACTTCGCTTGTTATAGGCAGCATGACGCTATTAGGCTAGGAGCACCCAAGTGCATTTCATTGCTTTATAAAAGCCACCACGCTCCTATGGTCATTCTTGTTGTTCATCCCTCACTCTTCCTACTATGTTTCTTTTCCTACTCTTCCTTTCTCTACTGTTGGGAAAGTGTTGGCTTGAATAATCCCACATCAAGTAAGAAATAGTTGTCACAAAGGTTTATAAGGAGATGGTCCACTCCCTAATGGCAACGAGGCCTTTTGGATAAAACCCACACCACCTAGGCCCTAATTGGTATCAGAGCCGAGGATTCGTCTAAGACTCGATCGGCGAGGTGGAGGTGCAAGCGGCACATTGTTCAGAGGATAGGCATATGCACAGGGCAGCGAGCCAAATCCCTCCAGGGTGTACAATCAAGATCCTCCATCGTTCAAGGAGAGTAGGCGCATGGCAGCGAGCCAGACCAAGTGGAGCATCATAGGTGCGCGGTCCGCCAAATGGATGGTTCATATTAGGCTCCAGATCCTCACCGAGGTGGTGTCCGGGAGTATCTTACAAGTCCGAACGAGGTGGAATTAGTGCGGAGGTTGCGACTGAGTAGAGCCAACAACGCCGGAAATAGTTGAGCTCAGATCGTGGTTGCACATGAGACTTGAGGAGGAAGTGTACTTCGAGATGTTGCAGACTTGTGGATGTCCACTCCCTAATAGCAACGAGGCTTTTTGGAGAAAATCTCACACCATCTAGGCCCAGATGGAAGGCCCCACCCGATAGGTGGTGTTAAATTAGGGACTATTTGGACCAAAGGGTGCGCACAAGTGCACGTGCTCGACATCCCAACAATTGGAATCAGAGCCGAGGGTTCGGCTAAGACTCGGTCGGCGAGGTAGAGGTGCAAGCGGCACATTGTTCAGAGGATAGGCATATGCGCAGGGCAGCGAGCCAAATCCCTCCAGAGTGTACGATCAAGATCCTCCATCGTTCAAGGAGAGTAGGCGCATGGCAGCTAGCCAGACCAAGTAGAGCATCGTAGGTGCGCGGTCCGCCAGATGGATGATCCATATTAGGCTCCAGATCCTTACCGAAGTGGTGTCCGGGAGTATCCTACAAGTCCGAACGAGATGGAATTAGTGCGGAGGTTGCGACTGAGTAGAGCCAATAACGCCGGAAATAATTGAGCTCAGATCGTGGTTGCACATGAGACTTGAGGAGGAAGTGTACTTCGAGATGTTGCAGACTGGTGAATGTCCACTCCCTAATAGCAACGAGGCCTTTTGGAGAAAATCCCACACCACCTAGGCTCAGATGGAAGGCCCGACCCGATAGGTGGTGTTAAGTTGGGAACAGTATCGTTGCTATGTATAGTGGACCAAAGGGTGCACGCAAGTGCACGAGCTCAACGCCCCAAAATCTACTTCAACTTCCAACCACAATGCCACCAGTAGTCCACTATCGGACTCTCAAAAATAATATCAGAGACTTTCTCTGTTATCTTCTTCGTTTTTCGTAGTAGTTTGTTCTGATAAAGTAAGTAGATATGTGGGTTGAAAAAGTAAGTAGACATGTGTGTTTCTTTCGCTTGCCTCTTCACAAACTCTTGGTATTGCCTTATAGGTGGATATTTATGAGGTTAAGACAAAAAATAAACCTTAACTTTTTTTCTCATATGTTTATAACACATTTCCATGGATCGAAATAATCGGTAAATCAACCAAAAATCGCCGAATACTAGGCCAAGAAATTATTCAAATGAATAATTCAAAAATTGTAACGTTCTGCTAGCTAGAAGAGATTAATCACCGATTTAATAAAATAGAGGATAATCTCACTTTAAGCATAGAATTGATTTAGAATGTTGAGCTAAAATGGAAGAAGAGGAAGAATTTGCAAGTTGAAAAAAAAAATTGGGCATTAACTTCAAACTAAGGGATCGCCGCACTCTACGTGTGTGTATATTTCGTATTGATTTTATTAAAAAAAAAAAAAAAAAAAAAAAAAAAAACTACTTGGGATGATTTTTCGCTAAATCCAAGAGTTTTAGTTACCAACAACAAAAACAAAGAGTACCAAACTTCAATTTCTTCTAAAGACCAAATCACATGAATTTCCATTCCACCAAATTGGAAATTTTCCGCAATTCAGAGAGCACTCAGACCTCCAAAAGTTTTTCTTTCTCCTCAATTTTCATCTAAAATGCATCAAATCCCAATGTTCCTCGACACCCCTTTTGTCGAAAAAAGATTGACAATCAGAAGTAGAAGGTGGAATTGAATGAGAATGAATGAGATGAGAATGTAAGAATAGAAGAAAAGGGAAAGTTAAAAAAGGAAAAAACACTGACACGCCCACACAACACTCGTTATGGTTTTCGATTCAAGAAAAGTGGCTCTCTCTGAAACTCCACGTTCAACGATCATCAAAGCCATATCTCTATCTATTTCACACAAACACACTTTTTTCTTCCTTGCTTGCTATGTTTTTCTTTCTAATACAGAGAGAATGAGAGAATATAGAGTGATAGAGGAAAACTGAATACCCAAATGTGAAATTGCAAGCACATTGTTTATCTTCCAATTTGGGGCAAACCCCACTAAACCAAAAGCAAAGATGAAACGTCTAGATCAAACCCAAACTCAAAAACTTTAAATTTGCAAGAATTGAATAAAGAAATACATAAAAAAAAAATCGGATCAGCAAATGAAGTGATGATGATCTGACAAATCTTTTCCCACACGAAGAACCCAAAGAAAAAACCTTCTCTACCTTTCTACAAAAAGCCCTCCAGTATTGAAAAATATATGGTCTTCTCCACTTTAAATGCGTTGATTTTAAGGGGTTATTAGGGTTTCCATTCAAAAAGCGGATACTCGAAATGGTGAGAGCGATCGAGTTGATACCTGAGTTGGTTTTGAGGGATTTGTCAAAGAAGTAAAAAAGTATTCTTCCTCTTCCACGTTCTTGATTCCGATTCACCGGCTTTCGTGATTATTCAATTGCGACTTTAACGGAGGGAGGGACAAGCAGTGGTGGAGGAGAGTTTATGAGATGATGCAAATGAGTGAAGTAGAGGGAAGGGAGGAGTTCCAACTGTGGGGTGGTTGCGACTTGCAGAGAAAGTGAGAAAAGGGAAGTGATGGGATGGGGGAAGGTGGGCAGTACAAGTACAAGATGAACCCATGTTTTATTTTTAAACCGTTAGGTTTTCTCGAGATACGCTTGTAAATATCAATAATTTAATTTTATAGGAAACAAAATCAGGAGCAGAGCCTGCATCATGCAGTTTAGATATTGTTTATATAACCATAAAAATGAATTGAGATTGTCATGAAGGTGCTCATATACATTTACGTAAATAGTAGGATGTACCACTATCTTGCAGTAGTCCACAGGGGAACTGTAGCTGCTATGATAGTACTCTAATGGAGATCATCCTGTCGCAACACAGTAAAAAACATTTATTCGAAAAACTATAGAGCTCATTTTCAATTTTTAAAGAACCATCAGTACTGTAGGATCCAACAGCTACTCTAAAACCTCGTTAAATTACCGTGGGGAAATAGTTATACAACTGTCCGTAATTTTGAGTTTACCAATTCCTCTCAGAAGAGGGTATAATCCACAACCTCTCAGCAAACGAGAAAGGAGGTGGGAACAACACGAAAAAAATGAGAGAGACTTCGTACAGTACGGTACAGTACAGTACAGTACAGTACACAAAACAGGTTGACGGTGTCAGTGCTGATACTGCACTTCAGCTATCTGACTCCTGCCTCGTACACATTTTGGACCTACTGTGCCTTCGCTTTTATAATCTTCTTCTTGGGGTGTCTCATACGAATCAACTTCTTCATCTCTAAGAAGAAGATCAATGCACCAAAAAGTGCCACATGCTGCCAATAAAGATAGATATCCATTAGTTTTAGTTTTAGTTTTACATAAAATGTTACCAAATGTGCACACTGAATAAATAAGCTATAAATGCCAACACAAACCTCTGTGAACTTGATAAAGAGTGGATTGAATTGTGGATTCTCAATATCGTAGTTGTAGAAGTCATATAAAATTGGAGTGCTAAGTGCCAGATGGAGAAGCTACACAAACAATGATGACATCAACACAGTTCTAAACATGGGAGTTCCAAAAAACCAAGACTTTATTATGTTAATTTGATAGAGCAGTAAAAGCATAAAAAGGTGTTGATACAAACCAGTAGGACGGCTCCAAAAGAACTTGCGAAGATAAACAAAAAGCCTCCAATACCCTTTAAGGCTATATCAGCCAGAACCAAATGCTTAATCTGTTATAAGATGCTGAAACCATAAAAATTCCAAAAGTAACAATTGAACTAATTAACTAAAGAAGATAGTAATGAAGGCATAAAATGATTTTAAGTGGTCATTTTGTACCTCTATAGCTGGCACCTGCATGTCTGTATAAGTGGTAACATGTTTTGTAAAAGTATTGTATTTTGGTCTAAAGAACTTAGCTGCAGGCCCACCATCATCTCCAAATTCACTGAACCTGAATATAAACACACCACAAAAATATTAAGTTACACACATTAACATCCATGAACTTCGCCAAGGATAAGAAACTTGGTGTTACTAATAATATATTTAGAAATGGCGACAGAATTTGGCATTATCAGTAACCCTTTTCGAAAACATGATGGGCATGAACTTTCAATTCAGAATAACAAAGCACTATGAAATCAGATAACTCAGCCGACAATATATTCTACAACGTTTGCTTTTAAACATGGCATGAGAAACAAGATTATTATTGTTATTATGTTTTGAAACGGATTTATTCTTATCTTTTTTTTTTTTTCAAGTTGATGCTTTGTTTGATTCTTCTTTGCCACTCATCCTTTATTGGAGATTGAAAGCATAATCTGACTGGCATCCCATTCAGAAGTCAGTCATCCACAAATTGTTTCCCACTTCTTCACCCCCACCAACTTTAAGTTGGACAATACATTTAAAAAATGCACAAGTATGCAAGTTTTCCTCGAGCTCAAGAGCCCGTATAAGGGACCAATCTCTCTAAGGCCTTTCTGCCGAAACTGTTTAGCTTCCAAGCCAGGGAGAAGGAATCTGGACAACTACTTGGTTGATATTTCATAGCAGACTTCAAACGAAAGAGTGTGACAGACTGACAGGTAATGGATGTCAATTGATACTTTGGGGAAACTCAATTCAATAGAGTAAATAAGTCTGGGACAATCTGGGGTGTGGATTTGATAGAACATCCCTTCCGTGTTTCTCGTATCTTCAAATATGTTGTCCTTGTGGTCGCCCTCTTCAACAACATAATTAAGGTCCTCGTTTTCTCAACAACACAACCTCACCATTTTGAAGGGTGGATGCACACACCAACACTTTGAACATACTAGTGCATCTTTAGTGACACTATTCTCAATCATACACAAACTTCCCAGTTGATGGGTGAATGCACGTCTTCACTTCAACACATTAATGCATTTACAAGGATGCTCCAATCAATCGCACACAAAACTCTCAATTTGAATGGGTGAATGCACTATTTTCTTCGTTTCGGATTAGCCAAGATACAAGAAGTTTTAATACTACTATTTCTACAACATATACAAATTAATAGTTGTAAATAACCAAAAAAGTGCTTTTAATGAATGTTGATAAAACAAGCACACACATTTTTGTTTTGTCCCTTTGGAAAACTTTACTATAGAACTTCTGACTTTTTTTTATCATAGAACTTCAGTGCTAATTTGGATTTCAAATTTGCTATAGGAAACTAAAGTCTCACCATGGTAATATTAAACTAGAATACAAACCTAGCTTGACGAAAAATATTGTCTAATCATGAGAAGTTTCTTGCTACATTTTACAATTCTTTTGAAATTTGCAAAAACATTCTTCCATCTTTCAAGATTGGTGGAATGGCTTTCTAAATTTGATCAAATGCCATGTATGGATTGCGACAATGATATTTAGTTCCAAATTTGGATTTCGGTAAACAATGCTATTAACATCATTATCGCATACTCTTAGTTAACTAGTCAAACAAAGACTAACATTATCATCATCAAA
Organism: Berberis vulgaris; assembly: GCA_963556465.1. Taxonomy (NCBI): domain Eukaryota; kingdom Viridiplantae; phylum Streptophyta; class Magnoliopsida; order Ranunculales; family Berberidaceae; genus Berberis; species Berberis vulgaris. The sequence continues at coordinate 49,366,156 of OY747136.1, forward strand.
GCCCTCTCCCGATACTCTCAGGGTCGGGTCGACTACATGTATTTTGGTTCTTCAAGCAATGTGGTCCTCCCACATACCTTCGCCTAATCCAATCTCAAGTATGTCTTCATTCACCGCCTTTATCCAAGTTTTCAACAATCGTCCCCTCCGTCTATACCCTCCACTAACTTGCCAATCTAGACATTTTCTAATTGGCGCCGTGTTTGATTTTCTTCGCAGGTGACCAAACCACGTTAAACACATTTCGCTAAGTATCTCATAATTCTTTCATTCCTAATTTTATCCTTGCATGTTTTACCATGCATCCATCTTAACATACGCATTTCTGCTACCATCATCCTATGCGTATGTTGTCCCGTAGTAGTCTAACATTCTAAACCGTAGAGCATGGTTGATCAAATAATTGTCTTATAGCATTTCCCTTTTAACCTTATAGACATCCTTCTAACTTCTGACGTCATTCTCCATTTCGTCCAACCAGTTTTAATCCTATGGTCTACATCTTCTATAATAGTCACATTCTTTTGAATTATAGATCCTAGATATCGAAAAGTCTCACACTCTGAAACCTCCGCGCATTCGATCTCAATTGAATTACTCCTTGATTCACAACCAAAGTTGCACACTAAAGATTCTGTCTTCGAACGACTAATTTTAAAACTCACCCTCTAATGCCTCCCCGCCATCTATCTAATTTTCGACCTAAATCTTTACTAGTCTCATCAATTAAGACAATATCATCTGTAAACAATATACACAAGGTACATTTTCTTGAAGATGGCTCGTCAACTCATCCATGACGAAAACAACGAGGTATGAACTTAAAGCCAGCCCTTGATGTAGTCCTACTGATACTGAGAATTCACCGAACATCCCGCCTACTGAGCGAACACTTGTTACAGCCTTTTCATACATATCCTTAATGATATCGACATAATATTGAAACATTTTGTTTCTTCCAAGCACCCACCAAATTAACTCCCTGAGGACTCTATCATAGGCTTTCTCCAAATCAATAAATCCATATGTAAACTCTTACGTTCCTCTCGATATTTTTCTATAATTTGCCTAAGCAAGAAGATGGCCTCCGTAGTAGACCTACCCAGCATAAATCCAAATTGATTCTCCAAACCAGTGATTATAAACTCCTAAGTCATTGCTCTATGACCCTTTCATAAAGTTCATTGTGACTCATAAGCTTTATCCCTTTATAGTTCAAGCAGTTCTGAATATCCCCCTTGTTCTCATAAATTGGTACCACAATATTGTGCCTCCACGAATCTGACATTTTTTAATTTCCAAAATTCTTATAAATTGAAATTTTTTTTAAATAAAAACTAACCTTTTAAATAAATAAACTCTTTTAAACAATACGGTACATATACGTGAAATGTTTTCAATGACAAAAAGTTTACCTTGTTCACTTACATTGACCCTTTTGCCTAATTTCCTCATTTTTATTTTCTTGAAAAGGCTTATTATTATTATTTTAATTGATTGAGTAAAATTATACATGACCAATAGTACATGATGTTAACACTATTAACTAATGGTTGTACACTTTGTACAAAAACTCACAAACTATACAAATAATGTTTTTGATATAGACAAAAACAAAAATTTGTATAATTGCTCCGTAGTCATTCATTAAATTTGCACAAACACAGACATGCACGTCATGTTTGATACGGACACGACACGCCAACTCGACAATTTCTCCAAAACTAGGAGTTGTCGACATGTCATACCTTTTTTTATTGTCATATGAACATAAACAATAGTCCAATAAAGAAATAACTTAAATAAAAAAGAACAAGAAGTATAAAGATGAAACAGAAACTTCTAGCAAACTTTCGTCTACGTTGCAACTTCTTTGTTGCAAGTAAAAAATTGAAAGAATAACTTTAAGAGAAAAGTAGATAAGACGATGAAGAGTTACAAAATTGGAGAAGTCATACACTCAGTTGCAAGAAAAAAAAACAAAGTAGAGAAAAAAGTAAAGTAGAAAAGAAGTAGAGGTAAGAAGTAGAGGTGAGAAGAAGAAAAAGTGACTACATTATGCTTCAATAGCTTTTCAGCGCCTTCTGTCTTGAATTGCAATTGAAAGAGCCTATCACTTTCACATGGATTAACCACCTTCAAAATAGGTGGTTACACACCCACCTAAACATAAAAGGTAAAATAAAATGGTAACCGAATCTTGACCGTGTCCTGACTGAGTTCCCGTGTCGAACATGTCCATATTAACCGTGTTCACTTGCCGAGACGTTCATCACATGTCAAAGGAGTGTCGGACAAGTATTGGTATAAGATACGTATTAGACGCGGGTACGCTAGTTTTTCGAAGATTTTTTACTTGTTTTATCCGTTTTTCAAGATAATGAAAAAAAATACCAAAAACCAAAAAAAATTCTCTAAATGTCTCGAGTGTTGGTGTGCATCTACACTTAAAGTAGAGATTTTGTATTGTTGAGAAAATGAGAGGTAAACTGTGTTGTTGAGGGTTCGACAAGGACCGATACAACCATAAAAGAGTGAGAATACGGAAAGAAGCTATTCTCTTCGAGCGTATTTTAGGTAGTATGCAATTATTTGCATTTTGAGTTACTTTAGGAATATAAAGTCATTTTTCCATTCAAATATTTGGTGGGGCAAACACTACTATGTCCTTATGAGAAGTTGTTTGTGCCTTTTCTAGTTTAGATAGACCATGCAAAGACCACGCACCATTGTCTCACAACACAAAATAAATGTACCTTTTCAAACAATACGGTACAAATACTAAAGGATTTTTCAATAACAAAAGGTTTTACTTGTGTTTTTTACTAACCTCACCCCCCAAATCGATTCTTCTACCAAGGATTCCAACAAGGTGTTATGAGTGCCAAATTTTAAATGTCCTAAAACTAAACCTTTAAATCAGACCCTTAAACCAGATTGCCTCGTACAACCATATCAAGTAATATACATTATCTTCACCACAGCATGATCATTATTAGCTGAATTTTTTTTTCTAAAATTCAAACATTTCTTTCAAGCCAAATACCGCAAACAATAGCCAAGAGGATGAAAGGCCAAATGATGGCACATGATTCCACTTCTTTCACACATATATTTGAAGCCATCCTTTTACAGGACAATATTACAAGGCCTCTCACAATGTGATGAAAAATATCTTAGATATGAAAAGATAGAACCCGCAATAACTTCCATTCCCAACCTCCTAAAACTAGTAGCCATAAGCATAGGCTTTTGTTTCATTCAAACCACAAACCAACCTCACATAGAGAAGCAAAGACCAAATCAACCTCAGAGTCCTAAAGCCACAATCCCGAGTCTTGAAATCTTCCCAAAAAAATGTAGAAACTTCCAATTCCTTATCCAATTTACCCCAATGAGGTCCAAGACCAAATTATATGCCTCCAATGAGATGGGATATTCAAAGATGATTGTAGCCTTCAACCTTTACATCCTAAAGTAACACCAGTGTATGTCCCTTTCTAGGAGTAGGGCAAAAACCAAAGTTCAGATGAACTTGTTGCTTTACTTCTTTTTATGCAACTCAAGCTTCAGTGGCAATAATATACTCACATTCAATCTTAAGATGCTAATTCCTACCTCAGATGTAGATGTAGGTATCCCTGTTACCACACCATAAAATAAAATAAAAATAAATAAATAAAAAGTTTTTGGAGAAGTTGATGTTAAGACCAAAATGTTTGAAATTTTCATTGTGATTAAACTGGAAAGAATTGAAAGACAATGCAAGAATTGAAAGAAAATAAATCTACGATAAAAACAAATAAACGAAATAAACCTTTTTTTTCTTCAATCAACAGTCTAACAATGAGCAACCTACGCATTGTTTATAATTGACCTAACTTCTCTGACAATGCCCTAATTGAAAACCAATGCCCTAACTAATATGGGTTGTCAATAAATAGGCCCAATTACAATATGACTAGTACTAATTATACTAAAGAACCTGCTTACATCAACCTCCCCGTATTGAAGATGCTTGTCTTCGAACTTGAAGTCAAAGAAGTCTGAAGAACATAAGCAACCCATGACTGAGCGCACTTGAATTAGTCAACCCAGAAACTTGCCACGATACACATTTGCAAAAATAGAGAAACCAACTCAGAAATAAACCAAGGTGACTCAAATGACCAAAAGTTGCAAGAAACCCGAGAAAACGCCTACACATAAGCTCGTGACACAAAAATGTCCCAATACAGATCAACATATTTATCGTATGTACAAACATCCTATGTTTGCTCAAAACGATAAAGAAGCCGCACAAGTCAAATGGCTCACAAGTCGGAAATTAAGTGTGTGACAGTGCCCTTAACTTTCTTTAAAAACTAGAGAGACTGACAAACAGTAGGGTTCATCCGGCTCTTTGCGTGTCTGTGCAAGTTCATCTTAATCCAATAGTGCCAGAAGCAATTGAACTTTGTCAGCATATGACTTGTGCAAGCCCCAGTACATTTCTTTTAAATCTCTCCAACACTCCTCCGAGTACATTTCTCTCTCTTTTCATTTACAGGTAGGGTGCCTTCATAATAACTGGGGTGTGAATAGGCGGCTAGAGACCAGGGACTTGAACCAAATAATAGAGCAAGGACTGGGATAAAAAATAAGACAAGGACTTAATTAAAAAATCTCCCATTTTTCCTCAACACACACCAGTCTATCTGTAACACTATTCGATTAAAAAAACCTTCCTTTCTTCCCCAACACATCAGTCTATCTGTAAGTTTGTAAAACTATCTATAACAAAAGAGAAAAAGGCAGTTGGCTGCGGCAAGGATGGCGGTTGAGGCTGCGGAAAGGGGGCATGTGGTGCTAGATGGTGGTGACAGAGAAGAGAACGAGAGGAAGGAAGGGACAATAGTTGCAGCCCGCGAGGGCAGCAACGAACTACTTGGGGTGTTGGTTCAGGGCAGCTGCGTCGCGACTGCAGGGACAGAGGCTGAAACAAGGGGGTCGTCTGGCTGGCAAGGACTTGTGACTGTGGTGGTGGCTTGCAACAGGGAGTGGTTGCCGCCTGTGACGTTGACAGTGGGGCTGCCTGCGACGGACTGAGGATGCGGAAGTAGGGGTTGGTGACAATATTTTGGACAATGGCGGTGGCAGTGTGGTGATGATATTCTTGAACCTTTTCTTTATTCTTCACTTCTCAAACAGATCTTTTTTTCACTACTCTTTCTTCTGAACAACCGCTTCAATTATGATACCAATTGATAGAATTAAAAGTGAATAAATAAAACTTGAAAAACAATGCAAGAATTAAAAGAAAATAAATCTACGATAAAAACAAATAAACGAAATAAAAACTTTTTTCTTCAATCAACCGTCTAATAATGAGCAACTGATACCGTATATATAATTGACCTAACTTCTTTGACAAGCAAACAAACCCAACCCTAATTGGAAACCAATGCCCTAACTAATATGGTTGTTACTAAATAGGCCCAATTACAATACTAATATTACTAAAAGAATTCGCTTACAATAGGCATTATTTTAAAAAGCGTTCAGGGCGTCCGAGTCAACTCGAAGCAGGTGGAAAACGTTGCAAGGCGTACGAGCCAAAGGGTTGAAACAGGGCGCACGAGTTGGATTGGTAACTCGTATGAGTCAACTCGCCGCAAAGCATACACTTCAAATGGTGCCTCTATTTCAGAAAATGTTCAGATTTTGTTAAAAATCAAAGGCTAAAACCAACCCCCAATCTAATTAGGGTTTTTTTTCTGAAGCATTCGTGCGATCGACTGAGAATTCAACAACAAACGCCCAATTGTCAATCAGCATGCGATTGACTGAGAATCAACATGATAATCAACAGTCAGCATGCGATCGACTGAGTTGCAGAACCAGACGCCCAATTGTCATTGCACCAAGCTGTGAGTTGTGACAGAAAATGAACAGCGAAGAGAAGAGGGGAGGAGAAGAAAAGGAGAATTTACCTGAAACCATGGTGGCGTTGTCGCCTCTCTGTTTTCAGTCTCCACTCCCAAAGGAATTGAAAATGTGTTTCAAATGGCTTGATGTAAACCTATTTGTGTGTGTACCAAGTTTAAATGATCGTAATAACCTTGATTGATAGTTGACTCAAATCCAGATTGTGCTTTTGTTTTTCAATTAATTTAAAGGTGGCCTACTGTGATGCATGTTTGGTTGGATTAAAATGGGTGGATCCCACACCAACATGAGGCATGCGAGAGACTTGGGGTTTGCTATAGGCCCATCAGTAACTAGTGAGGGAGTATTACCAACAACAAAAAAAAAAACTAGTAAGGGAGAGTTAAATGTTGAGATAGACCATGTGATTGGGTCATACCGCCTCAACCAATTTTTTTTTGTTTCATGTTCTAAATTGCTTCTTTTATGTTTCTATTTGTTTGTAATTTTTAAAATATTTTTCATCACTTTTTTTTTATGAAAAAACGCCTCACTACGCCTCGAAAAAAGCTTGATCGCCTCGAGGGTGAAAAACAGTTTTTAAAACATTAACAATAGGTTCTCTCCAAGGATGCACCGACTCTCCGGAAAACCTCCGTATCACGCGTCAAATGCGTGTTGGACACAGATTCGCACCCGACACGCACTGGACACGTATTGGACACGGGGTCAACGGTCAAAATTCATTGACTGGTTTGGACACGGCCTGGATACGGTCCGGACACGATCCAGACATAGTCAAAATTCGTTGACCAAAAAATTTGCAATTAAATCACTCGATCCTTCCTCCCCTCCCAATTCGCACAGGAAAACCCTAACTCCGACTCCCACACAGGCAAACCCTAATCGATCGAGAGACGGAGGTAGAGAGAAGAGAACTCAGAACAGAATCGATTGATCGATTTTGACAGACACGAAGATATCGATTTCGACAGAGACGACTAAGGACTGAGGAGAAATCAGGTTCGACAGAGAGGGATAGATTGATCGACAGGATCTATGGCGTCGCCATCAACATCAGGTACCTTCGATCGATCGATTTTGTTTTTTTTTTTTCCTGCTATTTTCTCTGTTATTTTTTCCTGCGATTTCATCGATCGATGGATTCCTGATATCGATCCTGCGATTTCGTTTAGTTTTTTTTTTCCTGCGATTCCTTTTTTGCGATTTCCTGAGATCGATCCTGCGATTTTGTATTTCGTTTCCTTTTTTTCTTGCTATTCCTTTTTTTTTGTTGTTTTTTCTCTTTTCTTTCTCTGCATATATATGAAAACATGCATGAAATACTTCAAATACACCAGATTGAGCTTTCACCTATTGGCTGAAAAACTAAATAAGAAACTAAAATTGGTTTTAGGCCAAGTAACTGGAGATGATCTTTGGAAGCATGTGACAATATTAAGAAGACCAAGTGAAGGTGGGGGAAACCTTAGATGGAGGTTTATGAGTATAACTTAGATGAGGTTTATGAGGTTTTGATCTGCTAGTTAATGAAGAAGAAGAGATGTAGCCACCTCGCTGGTGAGTTTTTGAAATTATCAATTTACGTTTTATTTACATTATCAAGTTAATGAAATTATATTGCTTATGCTTTATGAGTATGACTTGAGCAGTTGAGCTTGATTTTATGATACATTTGTAAATTTGAATGAATGAATTTGAATGTTTTATTGATATGTTTGGATTGTTTAATAGTATTATTAATTTATTTATGATTTTATGTTCTTATGAGTTACAAAAAAATATATTAAAAAATTAAGTTTGACCGTGTCGCCGAGTCCTATTTTTTTAAAATTGTCGAGTCGCCGTGTCCGAGTCCGAGTCCGTGCATCCTTGGTTCTCTCACATGTTGCATATACAATGTCATCCATGAATTAAAGATATAAAGAGATACACTCGTACAGTCACTTAACTATTTATCCATGCAGCACATCCTTCTTAAATAAGACGAGAGAATTTCAAAATTCAAATGGATATGAGCCTTCTCATATCTTGCAATTAGAAATATTTGAGGAAACCTTTCTAGAAGACCTATCCCAGATAAATATTAGTAGAATTCCCATGAGGCATATCTCGAAATAGGCTTCTACCACCCAAGGAAATATGCACCTACAAATGATGCTCAAATGGTTTCATTCCATACAAAAATGAAGAGAACTCATTGCACCTGATCAACGAAATTTTGCACTAGTCACACTTCATAGACAATAAATTATCTGGTGCATTACCCTTAATCAAAAGTAAAGTATTGTTCTCAATTCATCATTTCATGGCTAGACTCTTGGCATCCTATTGCTTTAGGGGAAGTCAAGGTACAAATGCATTGCAAACTTAATCCTAATTGCAGTAATCTCTCCCCGATTGGTGTCCTGATTTCAACACATCCAGACTTACAACATTGTCACGCAATTGAGAAACCCTCGATAGACAAACACTGTCCTGATTTGAGATTGAGAAATGAAGAAAGACAACTCAATTGTAGATGCTACGAAGGGCCCAATTTTGATGCTCAACTTCACCACCACTCCCCAACCATCGGATTCCTCTAAAAGTTAAACCATGAGCTAGATCAAAGAAATAATGTAATATTTCAACATCTACATGTACAAATAAATGGAACTAAACAAAAGATACCCAAATGACTCAAAGGCCTGAAAATCACTCCCACACAACAATCAAGTGAAAGAGACCCACAAAAAGACAAGCTTTACTCAATTAAGAAATCAAAAGCTCATAAAGCAGAGAGATCCGATCACATTAAAATAGTAAGTAGAAAGAAACATAGAAGAGCAGATGAAAATGAGTGGAGGGCAAGAGAGCCCTTGCAACTCCTAGATCCAACGTCAAAGAAAAAGAAAGGTGAAGCAGATCTGAAGATGAAAAAATCAAACAAGAAGAAAGAAAGAAAGAAAGAAAGAAAGAGTTGAAGAAGAAGAAGAGCTCACTCTTGCCATGCAGAGAGGATGAAAATGGAAGCGAAGAAGACTCTCCCAACAAACAATTTGAACCCCATTTTGCGCTTTCAAGCAAGCAAACGAGCGAATCTCTCTCCCGTGTCTGTCTCTTCGACCTCCTCTTCTCCTCCTCGAACAAACCAGCTCTCTCTCTCTCTCTCTTGTTGGTGTTGTTGTTGCTGTTGCTGTTGTTCCGGTCTATTAAAGTCAAAACAAAACTAGCTGAGCTTTCAAGGAAAAACCAAGGCACACACACAAGGCACGCTTTCTGACTTTGTCAATACCCTCGGAATTTGTACGAATTACGGGATTGCCACTGTGGGCCACGTAATCATGCAGTTGAAGTAGTGGAAGGCTCTCGACCCGTCGCCTTCGGTTCAGGGAAGTGTTGTCAGCTATATTGGCAACTTGCATTCTACGGAAACTGACTCAGCAGTCATTCAATGTGCTCGGTGGTCAGCAATCACTCCTTTTTATCTTCTTCAAAAATGAACACAACCAACCACTGCTAGTTTATGGACTACTGGTTTGAACCCAACAAGGTCCAGGACGACCAGTGGATCTGAATTCAATTGCAATTGGAAGATTGAATGAAAGATGAGCAAGCACGGAGATGGTTGAAGTATTCGAGACGGGGCATGGCATGGGGGCTTAATTAGTTACCTTATGGGTGTACTTAATAGGCATGGGGTGCATAATTAGTGATCTTCATCCAATTTCAGTAAGGGTGGGGCTAGGGATAGACTTCAATTTCTCAATTCACGGCCGTACAGTGGCATAAAGACTCATCATGAGAATACAAAGCCCAATTTATTGGGTCAGCCCATAAAGCCCAGGAAAAATGAGGGCAATTACATAGGCATTAACGAGACCCGCCAATAAGAAAAACAAACAAGACCCAAACGGATCAGGACACGGATCCAGTCCAATACAAGTTCCCTCATAAAGAAGATAAACGTTGCACCAAGAAAATAATCGTGTAGGGACTTATGCCCCCACAAACGCATCTCCATTAAGGAGGAGACTGTTACAAGAAACGTCTCATTCCGTTGCGCCTCACATGCTTAAGTCACGCAAAAAGTTAAACATGACCATTATAAAAGGTAAAGAGAACATTTGACAAATGTATGCAACTTTAACTGAGTTTTGTCCAGATTTACATCATTCTTCCAACATAGTTGCTGACTTAAGCATCGGAGTGCCTTCGACCACCAAAAAGGTTGTCATTGGTAGTCTAACAGTTGTTTTGCAGGTCAAACTCACAAGAGGATGATTTTTGGTTGCATCAATTTAGCGTCGTCTGTGGGAAACGACAAGTTTCTTTTTCTAAAAATAAGATTCATAGCGACAAAGCTCGCGCAACCTAATAGAATATCAATGGAATACTCCACAAATCTTCAATCTGATGATAATAGATACGACATGATGCCCAGTATTGATCCAAAGACAACCATCGAAACAACCATACCTACTGGAAGAAAACTCCAACAGGTAACAGTTTAGACATCTCTGACATAATGGGAAATCCCCTCGGATCCTTGAGTGGAGTTGATTGTGGCTCAGATGGACAACGTGATCGAAACTATAGACAAGATCATTCAAAACTTACAGGACAACAACCTTTGAGAAGAAATCACACAGCTTAAGAGACACCGGGCTAACAATAGCTCCAAGTGTAATCAAAGAACATCCAAAAGTCTACAACTGAAGAAAGCCCAAATGTGAAAGAACATTATCGACCCTGACAGCAAGTTGAAGCGAGGTTCTTGAAGCGATGGCAAAAAAGAAAATATGTCAAATGGCTGCCGAAGATGAGAGGAGATCCGGGGAAGCGGAATAAGGGCAGACATTGTCTCTTCCGCAACAACTATGACCACGATACAAAATATTGTCGCAGCCTAGGAGACGAAATTGAACACCATATCAAATAATGACGACTCAGAGAGTTCGTCGAGCTCGAGGGCGAAATAATCATTTCAAATGAGCAAGCATGGAAAACAATCTATGTCTTGCATGGCACAAGCGGAGAAAATGAACAACCCAGTTGATCCAGAAAGCGTATAGTCAGAGACTTGCGCATAAAAAACAGATTCCAAGAACCATCCGCGCAGCGTGCAAAAACAATGCAAAGGACTCTAACCTTCTCGAACGAAGATTTTGATGGAGTTAATTTCACACACAATGATGTTTTAGTGATTTCGGGCATGATAGCTAAATGGAAAATCAAAAGGGTATTAATCGACACCGGCAGCTCGGCAAACCTATTATACCTAACAGCTTTCTGAATGATGTAGTTCACCACTGAGATGCTCTCACCAAGTGATCAGTCTATGGTAGGTTTCAGTGGGGAGCAATGTAACCCACTAGGAATGATCCGGCTACCAGTTGAAGAGGGATAACCAAGGAAGCAGCGAGTGTTAATGATAGATTTTCTCATCGTCGACGCTCCTGCCGCATACAACATGCTACTCGAAAGACCATAAATACACAAGTGGGTGCAGTACCCTCTACAGTGCACCAATTTGTGAAGTACTATACCGACAATGGCATGAAAAGAATAAAAGGGGACTAACCAGTAACTCGAGAGTATCATTTTACTGCTATAAAGACTCCCCGCAAATAGCAATTATCGCAACAACTGGAAGAGTCTTCACAGCAATCTAACGAAAAAAGTTTGGATTCTCCGAACAATAATATAACTCCAACTAGTCCACGAAATCGACCCAACACCGGGCAGTTAGAAGAAAATATCAGTGTTCTAAAAATCGCTAGGCGGTGGGCGGGCGGCCAGCAGGTGCCTAGCGCCTAGGCGGTTTTAGATTTTGTATTATAATTTTCATAATTTACAAAAATTTAGCATGATACATTAATATTTTATCAATTACTTCCAATTTAATGCCAGAATAGTAATACATATGAAAAATTAAGCTTACATTAAAATTTATAATAGCATAAGTTGCATAACATAGAGTTTCAACAACATAGAGGAAAAAAAACATACTTGAAAGTTGATAGTTGAACTTGAAATGCTAGGCCTCTATCTCTTCTTCATGTCCTTCTATTTCAACAACTCTCTCCGTGTCAGACTCAAACTCAACATCCTCCTCCCCTTCTCCTTCCCCTTCAGTGTCCTCATCAGATACAAAATCTTCTTCATGAAGTTATCTTACTTCAACATTTCTAGAACTTCTCCTAGGCTCTAGAATACTATCCGCCTCCGATACCTCTCCAACTATTTCCAAGGGGACAACTTCTTCATCGCCACCATCAACAATCCATATTTGCGCCTGACTAGCTTCACTAGCAAGTAGTACATCTACTCCCTTCTCCCTCTCCCTTTTGTTCTTGTTTATAATCTTCCTTCAACCGGTCTCTCAGCCTCTTATTTTCTCTCTGTTTTGCAAAACCTAAAAATTTCGATGGGTATTTGGTCGATTGGTTTTGGTTATTTGCAACCAGAGAAAGAAAGAAAAACAAAAAAAAACGCCCTGACCCGCCTAGGCGCCCTGACCGATTTTTCCCTCCGCCTAGCAACTAGTCTAGGCGTCTCTCTACCTACTAGCGCCTAGGCGCCGCCCAGGCCACTTTTTAGAACACTGGAAAATATGGTCGAGATCTACTAAGACAACGAAGCAGAAAAGACAGTCTAAATCGGCACAAAAATCAAACCTAAACTCGCCAAGAAGTTGATCAAACTGCTAAAAGATAACCAATATATTTTCGCATGGATAATGAAGGACATGGTGGAAATAGATCCATCCATCATCACTCACAAATTGCAAGTGAATCCAAATAGGAAATTGATTCGACAAAAAAAGACTGGTGGCCCCGAAACACAATTAGGTGATAAACGAAGAAGTGCACCGACTGCTCAGCTCAGGAAAGAGAAGCTCATTATCCGGATTGGTTGGCGAACACGGTGCTAGTAAGGAAAAAACATGGGAAATGAAGGGTGTGTGTAGATTACACCGACCTTAATAAAGCGTGTCCCAAAGATAGCTTCTCGCTTCAACGAATAGACCTAATAGTGGACGCAACTGCGGGGCATGAGATGCTAAGCATCATGGACGCGTACTCCAGGTATAATCAAATACAAATGTACCCCCCCCCCCCCCGACCAAGAAGGGGACGTATGTTATCGAGTAATGTCGTTCGGACTGAAGAATGCGGGAGCAACGTATCAACAGCTAGTAAACATGATGTTCATAGATCATATCGGCAAAATAATGAAAGTTTACATCGACGATATGCTCGTCAAAAGCTCACGCATAACAGACCATGTTACGGGCCTCGAATAGGCTTTCTCCCAGCTTCGGAAGTATAAGATGAAGCTAAACCCAGATAAATGCACCTTTGGAGTGGAGTCAGAGAAGTTTTTCCGGTACATGGTCAACCAGAGAGGGATTGAAGCCGATTGAAAGCAGATACAAGCACTTTTCAACACGCAATCACCGACAACACATAAAATGTGTTCAAAGTCTTAACGGGAAAATAGCAGCTCTGGGCAGATTGATCAGACAAGTGTATGCTTTTTTCAAAATCTTGAAGGGGAACAAAACATTAAAATGGAATGACGAATGCGAGAGAGCCTTTCAAAGTCTTAAGACTTATATGGGAAGCACGAAGATACTAACAAACCCAAACACAGGAGAAAATTTGTACATGTACCTATCTGTGTCCAATCACGCGGTGAGTTCAACACTAATAAGAGAAGAAAATAGGTGCAAAAACCAGTGTACTGTACTACATCAGCAAAACACTCACAGATGCAGAGATCAATTATTCGGCCCTAGAGAAACTGACGCTCGTTCTAATCGTGTCATCAAGGAAATTGCGACTATACTTCCAGGCACACCTGATCACAGTTATGACCGAACAGCCATTTCGGTCGATATTACACAAACCGAACCTGTCAGGAAGAATAGTAAAATGGGCGATAGAGCTCAGACAATTTGACATTACATATGCCCCTAGAACAACTATTAAAGCTTAGGCATTATCGGAATTCATCGCCGAGTTCATGGGAAGCAATACCCAACCCGAGGATAAGGAAAGAAGAACAAAACAACCCGAACCGATCCTTGAAGGATGGATCATCCGCTATGATGGGGCGTCCAACGAGGCAGGAAGCGGAACCAGAATAGTCTTATACAACTCGGAAGGCATTGCATTAGAAAAGGTGATAAAATTTTGTTTTGAAGCCTCCAATAACGATGCCGATTATGAAGCTGTGATAGCAAGGCCGCAGTTAGCAAAACACCTGGGCATAAAGAACGTTAATGTTTTTATGGATTCCAGGCTGGTGGTCAATCAACTGAGCGGCGAGTTCCAAGTGAAAGACGCTCGAATGAAAGTCTGCCACCGAAAAATCACAGAGCTGATAGAAGGCTTCCAAAATGCTACCATTCGACATGTGCATGAACAGAAAACAAAAAAAATAGACGAGCTAGCTAAAAAAGCCTCAACAACGAAAGATAATGACGACCCACTCGTCATGACACAAGGAAGCTCCATACTCGAAAAACAATTAGAAGAAGCATGTGTCGTAAACCAATGAGCCAATTGGATGACTCCAATCCTAGCGTACATTTTAAACGGGGAACTCCCAACAGATAAGATGGAAGCCAAGAAACTACAAAATTGGGCACCAAGATATACAATGGTAAATGACAAGATGTACAAGAGGTCTGCCACGAACCCATTACTAAGATGCCTCGCACCAGGAGATGTCGAATACATCCTACAGAAAATACACCACGACACATGCGGAAATCACCCAGGGAGAAGAACATTGGCCCACAAAGCTCTCACATTAGGCTATTATTGGCCAACAATGCAAGCGGATGCTCAGAAGCTAGTTTGTAAATGTGACAAGTGCCAAAGATTCGCCCCATACACTTACATGCTGAGACAAAAATTGATCCCAATGAGCAACCCCTAGCCGTTCGCATAATGGGGAATGGACATCGTGGAACCACTCCCAGCGTCCGATAAAAAGAAATTTTTCCTCGTGGCAGTATACTATTTCACCAAATGGGTAGAAGTAGAGTCCCTCACAAAGATAGGGGAAACACAAGTCGAGATTTTCTCTGGAAAGACATCATATGCAAATTTAGGATCCCAAGAGTAATCGTCACGGACAATTAGAGGCAGTTTGAAGGCAAAGAGGTCAGGGAGTTATGTAAGAGCATGAATATCCAACAACACTTCTCCGCGCCAGCTCATCCAAAAGCAAAAGGGCAAGCTGAAGTCACTAACAAAACAATTTTGGAGGCAATAAAAAAAAAGACTCGATGCAGCGAAAGGACTTTGGACATCCAAATTACCTGGTGTCCTTTGGGAATAAAGAACAACAAAACGAACTTCGACAGGAGAAACACCTTTCGCACTCGCTTACGGGTCAGAAGCGAAGATATCCGTAGAAATCGAAATGCCAACATTCTGAACCAAAGAATTTCACGCCGATGACAACATCGAAGCGTTAAGAGTCGGGCTGGATCTCCTCGAAGAAAAATGAGAAGCGATTTTGATTAAAAAACAGCCAACCAACAACACATGGCAGGGTACTACAACAAGAAGGTGCGAATCCGAACCTTTAACATCAGAGATTGGGTGTTACGAAAAGTCTAACTAAACGCGAAAGAGCCCCACGCGGGAAAGCTTAACCTAAACTAGGAAGGACAAAACTGGGTAACAAAAATCAACAGACCAGGAACATACTGGTTGGAAGACAAAGAGGGCAAAATGATACATCGACCATGGAATGTAGAGCACTTGAAAAGATATTATCAATAAAGTCTTTTGACTCTCAATTTCAAAACAACCAAAATCTAATCAGGACAAAAAGTTAGATTAAAACAGACTCAAGAAAACACTCAACATGGCTAGAGTACCGAGCAAACAAATACATATGTTGGACGAACGAGTCAGACATAAAAACTTCTGGCCCGATCAACCATGAAGTAATAAAGTACCAAGACATAAGAGCCAGACTTTTACGTCGACTATAATGTACGACATCGTAATCCGAATGAGAAACATGATTCCATAAACCACAACTTCCATATGACTAGAATGTCAAGTATCGAAGCCACCCACGAAAATCCGGACAACCAAAGTAAAAAATCTCTCAGAAATATCATAAGTAAAAGCTAAACAAGCTAGACATACGGGACACAAAAATGTGAAATAATAAATTTTCCATTTATCTTCTAAAAAAGGGAGATTACAAAAAGAAGAAAACAACAACTAAGAAGAATCAGTGTCGTGAACAACATCTTCAGGAAGCATAGGGTCAACAGGCTCCTCAATATCCGGATCACCTATTGAATCCGAAACAACTTCCTCGACATCATCGAACTCTTGCTCAGAAAAGCTACCTTGCGTTTCCAGGAAGTTCAGAAAATCATGGCGACCCTTGACCACTATCTTAAATTTCACGGCCTCCACTGCCTTCAACTTATCTGTAACAGTTGACAGCTCAGCTTCGGTTGACAATAACTCTCAACATCGACAAGTTTAGCAACGACCGCTGATTTGGTATCTACAAACTCGGAATTCAGCTCAACGATGTGAATAATAGCAGCCTTAAGCTTGGCAGAACACTCTTTGGCGGAACGAACATGCTCGTCATGCTCGGCCTTTTGGTCGGAAACTTCTTTCTCTGCAACATCCAAACGGGAACGCAACCTGCTCAATTCCACATCGGATGTCGCGAGGTTGAAAACAAACGCATCACGCGTAGCCTCGAGTTCCCTCAACAAATCCCTAGCAGAGTCCACAACCCTCTCATGTTCCGTGCACTGCGCGTTCAACAAATCCAGTCGATGGAAAACATGGGAAATGACCAAAATGTGTCCCGAGAGCTTCCACTCGACATGCGCAGCCTGGTCAAGAGATGCCTTACAGTCTGACCCCATGACGGTTGCATAAGTAAGATGTCTCATCCCTTCCATAAGATGCTAGAGACCATCGTCGATATGATGACGTGGTTGACACACGGGCATTGGAGTTTTGTTAGCCAACCGCCTGTGACAACCGCCAATAAGATTGCGAGCATTGTCCTGCACATCAGCCTCGGAAGGCCAGAAGGTCTCGCCAAGGACAGAAGAAGCGAGGCAAGACGCGGAAGGAACATCACAAGATCCCGAAGTCCCAGCCACAACAAAAGAAACAATAAGCTTATGGTCTCGAGAACGAGCAACAACTTGATCCTCTACTGACGAATCATACTCGAAGTCATCCAAGGACTTAGTACCCTTCAGATTATTCGACAACCAAACACCTAGCTGGAGCATTTAATTCTCGATAACGTACGAATCGTCAATTGAGAGGCCGACAGAATCCGGCAAACCATAAGTAGCAACGAGTTTTTTCTCATGTCATCCAAAGGACGAAAAACCTCATTTTTGCTTAACTCGAGGACTCGACTTACCTCATCGTCCTTATGGGCAGAAAAATCATCCCCCGAACCACGACCTCCTTTCTAAAAAGCGTAAGATGAAAAGGGGTCTTGATGGATTCAAGGACGGAATAAGCAAACTTTTTCTTCTTCGAGGCATGGCCAGAATTGACGACCGGTATCTTGGAGGGGTTAGGAGGCCTAGGAATTTTCATTTTCTTAACAATTGGACCAGTGTTCATATGACCTTAAACAGAAACAGAAGCAAGGACTCCTACATCACCACCGCGCACAATAGTAACCTTAGAAGCAGGGCACGCCCTACCTGGTCAAAGCAGACGACCACGGACAACGACATCCGGAGTAAGGAAATCTTCTACTGATACTCGGGGAAGATCACAAAATCGACGATAGAACTCCTACTCTTCTAAAGACAGTGACAACTCAACCTTCTTAGGCTCCCGACACGATCGCAGAATTTGATTCCCGCGAAACCTAAAATGGTTGGAAGAAATAGAGGCGTATAACCAAGACCTCGACCAGCCTACATACTCCTCTTGCAGGTCCTCAAAGTAAGGAGTATAACGCAAGCGACAAGTGTAATTAGGGTCCACGCTGAAGCCTACCAAGGAGTGCAAAGCCCTAACATTCATCGGGATGCGAGCAGACGCAACCCTCGCCAAGGTTGAAATCATTACCTTCCAACCGTTAGAGACAAGTTGAGCCGGAGCAATTCCAACCAAATCCAAGTACTCCCAGACGATAGGAAGAGCCGAAACCTTGAAACCATAATGGAACATACCTGGATACAAAGCAATGTATCCATGCCTAGGACGATAAGGATTGTTGCCATTTCCGGGGAGAACAATCTCTAGATAGTTTGGCAACGAGTAGTCATGACGAATGTTGTCCAGAGTTGCATGTGTCGTCCTCTTGGCATGAAGAAAGCTTCACAAACATCAAGGACATTTCCACCCAAAACTCTGGAGTTAGACATGACTGCGGAACGATTACGAATAATCAAAAGGTTAACAATCAGAAAATGAGAAGATGCAGAATGAAGAAAAACATATACCGAGCTTCTCCTTTTATAGGAATGGGCAACGAAAGGACCACTCTTGTAGAATGTGCAAGGTGTGACAACAGCACGAAATCCCAGAATTCACGCCAAAACGAACAGGTAGATGGAACAACGGAGAGAAAACAACAGCGACATATAGCAAGAACACTAACCAAGCCGTAACGTTGCAATCAAAAGGAAAAACCGCTATACAGTTAGTGGACACTTGAACATACCCACTAACTAAATGGGGAGTAGCTGATGATACATCAAAATAGACTGATCACCACACACGTACTTGTGGCATAAAAATCCATCACGAGAAACAACGCCTGATCTATTGGGTCAGCTCATAAAGCCCAAGAAGAATTAGGCCAATTACATAGGCTCTGACGAGACTCGTCAATAAGAAAAACAAACAAGACCCAAATTCAGGCCCAATACGAGTTCCCTCATAAATAAGAGGAACGTTGCACCAAGAAAAGAGTCATGAAGGGGCTTACGCCCCCACAAACGCATCTCCATTAAGGAGAAGACTGTTACAAGAAACATTTCCTTCAGTTGCGCCTCACATGCTTAAGTCACGCAGAGAGTTAACCACGACCATTATAAAAGGTAAAGGGAACACTCGCCAAAGGTATGCAACTTTAACTGAGTTTTGTCTAGATTTACATCATTCTTCTAACAGAGTTACTGACTTAAGCATCGGAGTACCTTCGGCCACCAAAAAGGTGGTCCTTGGCAGTCTAACAGTTGTTTTGCAGGTCAAACTCATATGAGGACGATTTTTGGACGCATCATATATAAATATATAAAAAATCTAAAAAGGGAGAAAAACGATAAAAGGAAATAATAATAAAATTAAAGAATATGGAGAGTTACACATTTATCTACGATGAATTTTTTTTAATTTTGTGAGACCATTCCAAGTAGGGGTGGGCATCCCATCCCGCGATCCCGATCTCGTCCCGATTTTTTCGGGTCTTAATAGGATTGAATAATTTCATCCCGATCCCGTCCCGCTCTAGAATGGGATGGGATGGGATGAAGATTTTCAATCCCGCCAATCCCGTCCCGTCCCGAGCTATTTTTTTAATATTTATTATTAATATTTATTATTTATTTATTTATTTTTATTCATATAAACTTACAGATGACTGACAGAAACTCATGGTGTTTGCAGTGGTAACAGAAATGTTACTTCAAGAAATAAATAGTCATTAAGCAAGAGAAAGATAGCAAACTGTTGCTTGGATTCCCAATAAAAGTGGCTCCAATTATTTAACTTCCAAATATTGATAATACCCAGGTGAAGATGAAAAATGACAATTAACTGAGTAATACATATTCAGAAGGGAACATTTAGGGGCGGAGCCAAGAATTTGAGATGCCCCGGGCTGTAAAAATAAATTTTTTTAATTACAATATATGTATTGATGGTAAACCATTATGAATATGTTAAAGCATCACCAATAGGTCTATATTTCTTCCCTAACAAAAGATGAAATGTCATTTTGTCAAGGAACCATGAATTTTGTTTCCCACAGTAATGAAATTGTAAAATCAGCTGGGAGGCCATCACAACGACACAATACTCTTAGTGGGTCCCATTTATCATGTCATTTTCTAAAAATCAAGCCCACTTGACTTCATTGTTAGGGGATTTAGTGGCTACCCTTATATTTGCATGCCACATCTATATCTAATTATAAGAAAATTATTTTTCACGCTCTTATATGATGATAATCTTCGCGACAGTCACAGGCAGCACGCTGATCCCGTTCCGTCTCGTCCCGTCCCGAACCCGTTTGGGATGGGACGAGGTCGGGATGAGGTTTTTCTCATCCCGTCCCATCCCGATTCCGTATGAACGGGATGGGATAGGGATGGGTATATCTCGTCCCATCCCGTCCCGTGCCCACCCCTAATTCCAAGGAAGTTATTTGTATTCTTAATAGAACAATGGAGATAAAAAAAAAATGTTGATTAGTCAAGGTGTGGATGGGGATGATGAGTTTGCAAATTAGGATTGAAGTGCTTATATAGAATGCTCGGGTTGTGAGTTCAAT
Source organism: Berberis vulgaris (assembly GCA_963556465.1). NCBI lineage: Eukaryota > Viridiplantae > Streptophyta > Magnoliopsida > Ranunculales > Berberidaceae > Berberis > Berberis vulgaris. The sequence continues at coordinate 49,386,607 of OY747136.1, forward strand.
AGATAGAGTGATTCAACTTAGGAAACTAATTTAAAATTTTTAACTAGGTGTCTCCATCATACAAAGAGACTAAAAAATAAGACATTGTTGAGGAACTCTTTAAAGTGGTGTGGAGTAGACTAAAAAGAAGGCTAGTTTTTAAAAGGTGTGTTAGTTACGCCTTGTGGAGAAATTGAAGGAATTATAAGTGAGACTAATGGCATGAAACATGAATATGTTCAACAAAGTAGATATTGTAATTGATCGGCGTCAAGCGACCCTAGTAAACCTAGATAAATTAAAAGTTAGAGATGTAATTGAGGAGTGAAAAATGATATTGGAATTAAAAGTTGATCTTAAGTAGTTGGTGTTTAAAATTTTGAGCTTCGTTTTCTAACCCTTTTAGAGACCTTGTTGACATGGCATTGCAAACAAGGGGTCAAAATCAGATAAATCCAATACAAATGACTAAAAAAATAGAGATTTGGCTAAAAGTTTCCAATCAAATACATATGATTTCTCTAGCATAATTCTGAAGCGAACGAGGGACCACCTTGAGCACGATACAAGCCGGTCAACGCCCATTGTCCTAGGCAGTTCCTTAAACACCGAAAAGATCATTTATCAAGATATTTAGCCAATTTTTATTTGAATGTTATTTTATTGCATTTCAATCCTCTTTATTTTATTTCGAGTTTAGTCAAATTCTATTGTATTTTATGACAAACTGTGATTTCCATCGCCATGTCAAATGTCCCCGAAAAGGGTTGAAAAACAAGGCCACATAGGCTCGTTGGTTGTTGACCCCGCCACCCAAATTCAACTTCCAAAATTAATGAGTCATGTTTCCTATCATTAAAAAGTTAGACGTGAAGGCAATCCGCCCATTCCACATGACATTTTTTTACAACCTTGAAAACCACCCATTTTCAGATCATTCATATTATCATCATCAAAATTTTCAATTTGTGTAAATGCTCGATATAGGACACACTTGGAGCACGTAAACCATCAGGAGGACAATAACAATTGAAATCGATTAGGTATAAATGTTCACTTGTCTAAGAAAAATAGAGGAATATTGTAATATTTTGAGTGGGCGGACGATGAGGCTGATAAGTTGCCTGGTGTTATAGTCTCAAATCGTCTGAGAAGGGAAAGGGGGTGAGTTATATATGCGTGAACTTGTTCATAAGTACTGAAAACAATGATTTTTTATACCTCATTTAGCGCTTTATTAATCTTTAGTTGTATTTAAAATTAATTAAAGATGTCTTTGATTTTTGGGTCTTTGAGGGAAAAAGAAAACTTTACCACCAAAATATTATTTTTCAGCGTTTGTACGAGAAAACTCTATTTAGGGCAATCCTTCTAGGTATCGAGGGAGGGAACGAGGGAGGGAGCGAGGATGCTCCCTCGCACGTGATTTTTTGGCTCCAAAAGTGAAAAAATCCCCAATTTTTTCGCTCGAAAGCAAACCCATGTAAATGAAACTCTTTCTCTTCTCTTCAAATCAAACTCTCTCTTCTCCCTCGACCCCTCCCTCGACTCCTTTCTCAATCTCTTCCACAAACCCTAGACCTAGCAAAGCTCCCTCGAAAGAGGAAGAAGAATGAAGGAAGAAGAAGAAGTGAAGATTGAGAAAAAAAGCAAAACTGGTTGATTTTTCTTCTTCTTCTTTCAGATCTTTTCAAAGCAAAACAGGTTGATCTTTTCAGATCTGTTCATCTTCTTCTTCTTTCTGATCCCCTCTTGTTTTTTCAGATCTCTTCTTCTTCTTCCATTTTTTTTCTTCTTTCGGCAGAGCAAAACAAGTTGATCTTTTTTTTTTTTTGTTGATTTCGTGCAACGATTCAGTAAAACGGGTATACGCAGAGAAGAAGAACTGAAGAAGAAAGGGGAAGAAGAACCAAAGAAAAAAGAAGAAGCAGATCAAGATGGCTCTCCCTTTTCCTACCTTCCTTCAAACCAAATCAAAGGTATGTTGTATCTCTTCTTCTTCTTTTTTGTTTCAGATCTCTTCTTCCTTTTTTTTAGTGTTTTTTTTCGGTAAAATTTAGCCATCACGAGCCATGTTCTGTGGGTATACCGTATGCATGCTCTGTGGGTATAGCATATCTGATTTCTGATGTTGAAAATTCTTTATTTCATATCTCTTTTTCTTCCTTTTTTTCTGGGTTTTTTTTATGTAATTTGAGTATGAGCCATGTTGCCTAACTTACAAGCTTGACTCTGTGTTTTTTTTAGATAATCTTCCCTTTTTTTCTGTGTTTTTTTTAATGTAATTTGGGTATAGCATGCTCTGTGTTTTTTTTAAATAATCTTCCCTATTTTTAAGTTTAATGGTGTCATTCCGAGGACTCTTATGCCTAGAGAGGTAATTCCTAATTCGAATGAAATCTTCTTTACCTAACTATAATTTACATGAACTAGGCATCCAAGAACACTTAAAATTGAATAATCTGCCTAATTGATTTCAGTTGATGTAGCTTTATGCATCCCAACATTTTATGAGCATGCACACACGTACACACTACTAAAATTTTAGTAATATCCCAATCCATTACACACGTATATCTGTTGCAGATAACTGGTGAGACTGTTGGGGAGGTCAGAACTGTATCTGACCTGCACCAAAGGAAAGCAGAGATGGCTCGGCAAGCCGATGCTTTCATCGCCCTCCCTGGTATCAATTCTGTCCCACACGTTATTTCAGTACTTGGAATGTTTAAACAACCTAAAAATAATACATATATATTTTGTTATGGCATTCTTTGTGACAATGCATCGTATCATATGATTAGCTTCAGTTTTAGCTAACTCAATTTTTTTTTGTTATTGAATGTGTTATGTTTTAGCTAACTGAATTTAGTGAAAAATGCAGTTGACACAGCCATATCAACCTATGGCAAGCTTGATATCATGTTCAACAATGCAGGCGTTGTTGATGAGCCCAGACCACGTATCATTGACAATGAAAAGGCAGATTTCGAAAGAGTCATGAGTATAAATGTCACAGGTAAGGATGTCAGATCATTTTGATTGTATTTTTGTGAACTTGGAGGTGATTGTTTTGCATCTTAATTTAATTAGAGCCCTGAATGTTATCAAGTGAAGGCCTAAAATTTTCCAATTTCTTTTTATGACAGGCGTATTCCTCTGCATGAAACACGCAGCACAAGTGATGATCCTGGCAAAAAGTGGCAGCATAATTTCAACTGCTAGTGTTGCCTCAGTTGTAGGCCAGGCTGCCTCATGCATATACATGTTCAAAGCATGCAGTGGTTGGGCTAACCAAGAATGCAGCAGCAGAGCTTGGACAGTTTGGTATTAGAGTGAATTACTTATCTCCATATGCATGTGTTACACCATTGGCTTCAAAATTCATCAAGTTGAATGATGACCAGCTTGAACAAGCTGTGGGTGCTGTTGCAAACCTAAAGGGGGTGTTTCTCAAGAAGGAAGACGTCACACAAGCTGCTCTTTACCTTGCTAGTGAGGATTCAAAGTATTTCAGTGAGGATTCAAAGTATTCTAGTGATTTTTTTTGTTTCGGAATTATGAACTTGTTTGTGAGTTTGGCTGTATCATTTGGGTGTATGTTCAATTAGTGACAATAAATTCGATCACAGGATCTCATGTAAGCCCTCATTGTATCGATCAATGGTTAATAACAAAAAAAAAGTTCAGAAATTGTTTTTCCAGATTATAGAATTCTTGTCCTAAACATCTCACTACTGAAATGATGCAAAGTGTTCCATTGTTATGTCCCAACTTGTGCATTTGTAAGTACAAATGAACTACATCAAATGGCTGTCCTCTGTTTTTGAATTGGGTTCACAATGGCCTTATAACATAGTGAATAATGTGAACAATTGGAGAGATTACCAATGGCCTTTGGATGGTTATCTAAATTGGAGAGATCAGCATATCTGAAAGTTGAAAGTTGAATAATAGGTGAATTGCTGATCTGAAAATGCTGAGTGAGTATGCCTGATCTGAAAATGCTGAATTGCTTAATTGCTGATCTGAAAATGCTTGATCTGAAAATGCTGATCTGAAAAACTGAATTGCTGATCTGAAAATGCTGAATTGCTTAATTGCTTATCTGAAAACGCTGATCTGAAAAACTGAATTTGCAGTAAATGAATCTGAAAAATTGAATCTGAAAAGCTGAATTTGAATTGCCAGACCTTTATTACTTATCAAAAAATGACTTACAGACGCTACGGGGGTACATTACGACGTTACCCGTATTAAAAACCAAACAAAATTAAGAACAAAACCTGTCCTTAACACAGTTGCCAGAATACAAAACTAATACGAACAAGATAAACTTAAAACACCAAAAATAATTGAATCCAACCCTTTGCATCCTAAAAGGAAACAAAATGCAAAACGACCCATCCGCAACACCAAGCAACGCGCTGCTGTCTTCTGTTGTTCCTCGGGTCAGCCTCTTAACTGCTATGTAAGTTCCATCTTCCAGACAACCTTTGTAGACTTGCGCATACCCACCCTTTCCAATCACATTGTCTTCAAGAGAAAACAGAAATAACACCACTCAAATTTCGAAAAAAGGTAAAATACTTGAATTTGAAACCAGAATCCTGCATTTTGAATTTGTGAAATCAGATTATGGCCAAATGACAGACCAGGGTTAAAATTGTCGGTTGCAGTTTGCAGCTCGTTGAACATGAAAGTCTTCCATGATGACTTTTCTCGACTTATTTTTTATCAAACGGAAGAATTCATGCCAATGAGAAACAGCTCTTTGACTCGGATGCACTTCATTTGGCTGCACTTCATCTTCTGAAGTGCTGGTCTTGGAAGAATTTGTTTCAGAATCTGAGCTGCTAATGCAATCCTCAAGAACTCCTCGAGGAGAGAACTTGTCTTGTCTCTCCTCCGCATCTAAAGCTCTTAAATCTACAAAGAGATCAGACCATAGACAAACTAATTAAACAGAAGAAGCATTTGGAAGGTTTGGAAATGAACAGGTTAAGCAATTACCTTGAGCGGAACCGGAGACTGGAAGAATACCAACTGGCTTTTTATATGTCACTAGGCAATAATCAGTATTTGCACTATTGCTGCAATTTTATTGATTTCCATAAGGACAAACACCCAATGTCAGTAGTAAACAAAAGATGAACCAAAATATATCGAGCTATAAAAATGAGTAATCCATGAAATTTAACAAAGATAAACATATTTATCAGAAAAAAAAAAAAAAAAAAAAGGACACGAAAATATAACACCAACATTCTATGAATACATTTCCACTTTAAAACACAGAAATCAGCGAAAAAAAGTTGAAAAACTGGGTGACTTTGTATTGCATATGAAAAACTAAACTCCCTCATGGGCACCATCTCCAGCATTGCATCTACAAAAATGTTGAACAATGGATAACGAGGACCTTGTTGCAGGGTGATGCCCTCATGGTGAGGTAAATATCTACTTTCTCAAACTAATTGGACTTGGGCTCCTTCCTCATCCACAAAACTACACAATTTGGCACATCCCGAATACGGCTCGATCCAGTGCCATTGGCATAGGAATGGAGACTTGTTACATCAAATTTGGGGCTGTTAACATGGCCATAGTCAGTGCAGTTGTCATTGGATTGGAGGTGTTCAAGTAGAGGACAAACAAACTTGCCCGTGATTGCATCAGGAGTTAATAGAGGATAAATGTACATAAACATAAGCAATATTTGGTTTCTTGTTAGAGAACAATATGGTCCAGAATAAACTACAATACCAAAATCTGTAAACAGAGATACCTAAACAACAATATAGAAACGAAAATGAATCCATAACTACAATCCCTTCACCTTACCTCCTAAAATTTTATGACAACAAAATTAATGAAACTCATCAATAGAATCAACCTCATTAGCCCTAAAATACAGGTACTGGAACACATGAACAAAGCAAAAGGAAAGATGCAAACAACTATTTTAGGAATATTGAGAACAGCTCAAATAATAAATGATGATTATACATAAGTCATGAACAAACTGCAACTTAAGATCAAATATAACATGGACATCACATTACCAATTAGGTCAATAGTCGTGCCATCTTCAACAGTGACCTCAGACACAGAGGCGCCTAAATCTAATAGTAACTGCAAAGTTTCAACGTGCCCATTTAATGCTGCCATATGCAATGCAGTGATGCCCCCGTCGGCTGGTTTGTTAATTATCTTAGAGAAGGCACTGTTGAAGAAAACAACAACTTAAATCACCAGCTAAAGGATCATATAAGGGTACTGTGACAGCAATTAGATAGTAATATACCTTTCATCAAACTCTGCTATAGATTCTTCCTGGTCACATCTCTTCCTCGTGATCTTCAAGAAATTGGGAACGCTGGGAATGTGATCTGCAAGGAGGAGACGAATGCACCGAGAGTGCCCATTTAAGGCAGCAAAATGTAGTGCTGATCCCCCATTCAGATAATCCACTCTGTGAATCTAAAACCCAACCCAAGTATCTGTAAGATATTTACTCTATGAACTTCAAACCAATTACATAAACTAGTTTTGCCAATGTTGTATCTGTCTTCGATGCATAAATTATAAATCTTACATTGGCTTTATAGAGCACTAGATTTTGAACAACCTCCCAATGACCATGTTGACAAGCTTGCATCAAGGCAGTCTATTCATAACAATGGAGAACACAATTAAAATGACAATTCCAATCTAGTAACAAATCTATGTCAAAATTCAGCAGGAGTAAAGGAAAAAAATGTGACAAATATCATATGTATCGTGAAATAAAAAAACGAATGCTGGTATAATATTACCTGACCACGATAATTCCTAACATTAATATCCACCCCGGACTCAAGCAAGAGCAAAACAATCTACAACCCAAAACCAATAGACCCATTAATGCAAGCAGATCATATTATCCAATACTGACATTAAATTTGACAAAACAAGAAAATTACAACATTCAACAGTGAGGCAAATTCTCAAATACCTCATGGTAGCCCTGAGCTGCAGAGTAATGAAGGGCAGAATTGCGAACCCCGAAAGTCGAATATCTCGCCAACCTCGGATTATAATCCAACAAAACCTTGGCTTCCTGAAGATCTCCATCTCTAGCTGCAGAAACCAGACGTTCCCCAGATGCAGAACATCCAAAGGAATTCCCCATTATGCTTAGAAATCTCATGGTTTACTGAATTTCCACCCCAACAACAGTAACCCATACACAATCCTAAATTGGATTGCAATGGGTTTTTTGCAAAACACCTACCAGTACACAATCACCCAATAAAAATCCAACTTCCGATCAAAATCTCCCCTGAAAACTCAAAACCTTGATGACCCAATAGTCACTTTTCAATCTTTAATCGATTTGATTGATACCCAGATCTCCGTTGATGGAATTTCTTGTTGGGTCTTCAGAGATGATTGGTGGTGAAAGAGAAAGAAATGGTTTTGACAGAAGAAGAGGAAGAAAACTATTTACAAAAACAAACAAAGAAGATGATTGATGAAAGGGAAAGAAATGGGGGAAAAATTGATAATGGAAATAAGGAACTGGTATAAATAATGGATTTGTGGGACACCCGCCGTTGTTAGGGGCTCAAACCAAAAGATCAACCTGTTTTGCTTTGAAAAGATCTGAAAGAAGAAGAAGAAAAATCAACCTGTTTTGCTCTTTTTCTCAATCTTCACTTCTTCTTCTTCCTTCATTCTTCTTCCTCTTTCGAGGGAGCTTTGCTAGGTCTAGGGTTTGTGGGAGAGATTGAGAAAGGAGTCGAGGGAGAGGAGAGAGTTTGATTTGAAGAGAAGAGAAAGAGTTTCATTTACATGGGTTTGCTTTCGACCGAAAAAATTGGGGATTTTTTCACTTTTGGAGCCAAAAAATCACGTGCGAGGGAGCATCCTCGCTCCCTCCCTCGTTCCCTCCCTCGATACCTAGAAGGATTGCTATTTAGGGTCAGCTCCAAAAGGAAAATTCTAGGGGTCGAGGGAAAGGGAGCGAGGGATGGGTGTAACCACCCATCCTCCTCGCGATGAGCGCTTACGCGCATTTCCAACACGATGGGCTCATCCCAAGGAGGATGGGTGTAACCACCCATCCCTCGCCCCTTTCCCTCGCTCCCTCCCTCGCTCTGTAGCAAAGCTCGCTCCAAAAAGATTTCATCCTCTCACGCCTCTGTTTCTGTTTGTGTTTCTGCAGTCTCCATGACCTCATCTTTCCCAAAAATTCTACCCAAAAATCCTGGGCACATGCACCAATACAAGGCTGGGTAGAATTTTTGGAAGAGAGCACGTGAGGTCTTGTATTTGGGTGGTCTTGGCTCCAAAAACCCACAGGTCTAATTTTTTGCTCCAAAAACAAAAAACCACAGATCTGGGTAGAATTTTCGTTGGTTTTTGGCTCAAAATTTCGACAGTGGAATCGATCAAAACGATTTGGTGATCGAGATTGGAGAAGCTTGACAGGAGAATCAATCAAAACGATTTGGAGATCGAGATTGGAAAAGCTCGATAGGAGAAGCTCGACAGGAGAATCGATCTATGTTTTGAGAAATCGACAGATCTGAGCATCGTGGTGACTTGCGACCTCGACCTCGAGCTGAGTTTTGGCCTCGTGCTGAGTTTCGATTCAAAGTTTCGTATTTATTCGGACGAAGTGCAAGTGCAAGGTAAGCCACGCATTTTCTTGAATCGAATCTCACTATTTCGTAATTTTTGACCAAAAATCAATATGTTGTATATCGATTCTACTATTTAGATGTGGATCTCATCGGATATGCGGATGAAATTAGCTGTATTTTTGTTAATTTACAGAGCGATTTTGCCTATTATCATCGATAATTGACAAGTAAATTTTAAAAATTGACATCGTGGTCTTCGTCTAAATCGAATTGAAGGTAATAATATGACGAGTGTTAGATCTGGTTATTTGAGATGAGGTTAAATGTTGAATCTGATGTTTGTTTCGATTCGCGATGTACTGTATGTTGAATTTTTTGACAAAATTTGTGGATTTGTTTTGGTATTATCTGATCTTTGTTCCATGTTGTTCATCATTAATTGTTCCATCTATTCTCTGGAAACAAATGGAGGAGAATAGATGAAGTAGATTTTACATATGGATTTGGGGACAGACTTGGGGTCCTTAACTTCATCTTCTTCTTCTTCTTCTTGTATGTTTGATTGGAGCTTGGGTTTTTGCTATTTGGTAGCGAGTTTTCACTACCCTCAGTAGAAACAAATTGGATACTAGCCTCTATCTGATCCGATAATCCAATGAATTCTCAATAATCAAATCCATGTCAGATATCTAATTCAAATATTTTCATTTGTTCAATATCTTTTTTTAAGGGTGTGTTTGATTTTTTTGATTTACATGGAAAATGAAAACTTTTTTGTTAATTAGTGTAATGTTGTACTTGTATTGTAATTCTTTCAATTCAATAATTATTTCATAGAATTTTTGTTTAGGGATACATTGTCATTAACTTGTATTGTATAGTACTTCTATTGTAGTCTATTTGGCCGGAACTACCTGTATAACAACTCTGGTGGATCCTATTGTTCTCCAAAATAGACTATAGAAAGTAATATTACTAGGGATATTAGCTGTGCATTTATGTTATAACAGTTGTTGTATGTTATAACACATATTTCAGGAATGGATAGTATAGAAGATAATAAATTGATGGAGAAGGAAGAAAATTTAGAAGAGATAAGGGATCCTATAGAAGGGATGGAATTCAGCAGCATTAATGAGTATCAATGTTATTATCATGATTATGGTAATAAAATAGGATTTCCAGTGAAAGTAATGAATACGGAAAGAGATGAATATTAAAAACCTAAATACATTACGCTTGCATGTGGTCGGTCTGGGCAGCATAAAAAAGTGTTATAAAATTGCGGGGAACAACTAAATGTGGAAGTTTGGCTAAAGTTATAGATCAAATACACTCTGATGGAACAATGTTAGTGACAAGAGTAACACTTGATCACAATCATGAATTGAGCCCCGGAAAATCAAGATTTTATCCGAAAAATAGAGTTAGGAGCTCATATGTCAAGAAGAAGTTGGATTATAATGATAGGGCGGGTATTAGGCCAAGTAAGAGTTTTTCTTCATGTGTAGTTGAAGCTGGTGGTTATGATATTCTGCCATTTTCTCATAAAGATTGTTACAATTATCTGGATAGAATGAGGAGGTTGAGACTTGGGGAGGGGGATGCGGAGGCCATTCATAACTACTTCCAAATAATGCAAGCTAACAATGCGGATTTCTTTTATATGATGGATTTGGATGATAAAGGGAGGTTGAGAAATGTCTTTTGGGTTGATGCATGGAGCAGAGCAGATTACAAGGAGTTTGGAGATGCTGTTACTTTTGACACTACATACTTAACAAATAAGTATGAGATGCCATTTGCTCTTTTTGTTGGGGTTAATCATCACGGTCAATCAATTCTTTTGAGATGTGGATTGATATGTGGTGAGGCAATTGAAGAGTTTGTTTGGCTTTTCCAAACTTGGCTTGTGTGTATGAATGGCAATGCTCCGAAGGCTATAATCACTGATCAAGATAGGGCAATGAAGAGGGCCATTGAAGTTGTATTTCCCAACATACGACACAGATGGTGCTTGTGGCATATTATGAAGAAGTTGCCTGAAAAATTGTCCGGTTGCAATCAAGTTTGCAATGCAAAGAGCAGTTTACGATTCCTTGTTTCATGAATAGTTTGAAGTAAATTGACATGGTTTCATTGAGAAATATTGTCTGCAAGAAAATGATTGGTTGAGAGGATTATATCTTGAAAGAATGTGTTGGGTGCCAACATATCAAAGATGTACTTTTTGGGCGGGGATGTCTTCAACTCAAAGGAGTGAAAGCATGAATGTTTTTTTTATGGTTATGTAAATTCGAAGACCACTTTGAAGCAATTCGTTGAAAAATATAAGAATGCACTACGAAGTAAGGTTCAAAAGGAAGCTGAAGAGGACTTTAAATTGTTCAACCGAAAGATTCCTTGCATTACTCCTTATGCAATTGAGAAAACTTTTCAAACTGCCTACACTACAAATAAATTTAAGGAGTTCCAAGAAGAGATAACAGGGAATATATGTTGTAAAATTCGTAGTGAAGTTATAGATGAGAGTGGCTTTGAGGTATACAATGTTAGACAAGATTTGGTGATAGAAGATAAACAACGATCAGTCAATTTTATAGTATATTTTAACGTTGCAGACTTCAATATCAAGTGTAATTGCCAATTGTTTAAGTTCAAGGGGATCTTATGCAAACATGTATTGAAAGTCTTGTTTGAAAGAGATATTCATGTTGTACCAAATAAATATGTTATTCGGAGGTGGAGGAAAAATGCGAAAATGGCTCATTCAAAGGTTAAGATTGTTTATTCAGATTGGGGAATGAAGCCTGAAAATCAACGGTTTGACAAGATGTGCAATCACTTCTATGAAATGGCCGACTACGCCGTTGAAGATGAAAAGAAGACATGCCATGTTCATGAATGGATCACTTTGAAAATGGAGCAACTTAAAACTGATGATGGTGATGTGAGAGTGTTGATTCACATGGGTTTTTGGAATTTGGCTTCAATACTACCAGTTCTGGGATCAACATTCATAGTCCATTATCGGTTCGTAGCAAAGATTGACGCTCTAATTCAAGGATGCAATCCACCGTTGAAAAAGTTTGTAAAAAAATACAACGGAAAAAAAAACAAGCAAATAAAGAACAGGCCATTGAGAAGAATGAGGTATGTTTTGCAATATGTGTTTTATGAATATTTAATTTCTTAAGTCTAGAATATTGAATTTTATGTACACATGTCATTTGTAGGGTTGTTCCCAGATTGGAATTGAAGGTTCAGAATATATGACACCTCATTCATTAAATCCAAATACACAGGTTTGTTTTTAATATATTTACAGACGCGTAACTTATGATTTGAATTTGTCAACTTGAAGGATGAAACAATGGGGTCACAATCTGGTATTCCAATCCAAGGAATTGATCATTTTTATTCGTTGCTCTCACAGGTATATAAACAAAGTGGTCACACTATTTCGTAATACTGCTGTTATTTTTGCAGTGCAATTCCTTATTATTTATTTATTTATTTTTACAGCCACCAGCTTCAAACAACGACATGGAGTTGCCAGACTATAGGTTGTTGTGAATTCAAAATGTTGCAGATCAGTGACAGTCACTGTAAGTTTATTAATGGCTTGCTCTTTATCAATGGCTTGCTCTTTATAGTCATGCAAATGGCAAGCATAGACGGCAAGCATAGACGGTTCTTAAACATGTCTCTGTCTGATAATAACCCTTAGAGATGTCTTTAGAGGCCTCAATTAGTATTTTGAGAAGTCAGACTGATCTAAATAAGGATGAGCACAAGTTTTGTCATGGAGGTGGTGTAAAACAACTAAACCATTTTTCTCATGTGAAACATGACACAAAGAGGAATTTCTGTCAGGGGAAAAAAACCAGCATATAGAGTTTTCAATTCTGGATCAATAGTTACTATAGTCACATGCAACTCTTGTCGGGTATGAAAAACAAAAAATATTAAAAATTGTAGACCTTATCAGGCTGCATGCTTAAATTATATGGTTTTCACCCGATTACACCACAAGCATGCATATGTATTATGTATTGTTCTTTCTTTTTGTATGTCTCAACAAGGAAGGAAATACAGCTGGTGCTATATGGTTTGAAAGAGGTGATGAAGCTGGAAAGGTTATTTTGTATCTGTCACCTTTATAGACACAGATTGTTAGTGAATAGACACAGATGGTTTATGTGCAAGCTCAACAAGATGTTAGTGAAATAGTTCAAAAGTTTCCTGAAAATCTGGTCTTAACAGAAATTCCTATATGCTGGTTTTTTTTCATAGAGAAGGCTGCATGTGTGGATTGGCCATGCCAAGATGTGAATCTGTGATGTTGTAGTAGATCTTGGGCTTTTGCAACAGGAGAGTTTTTGTAGCGTTGCTACCATGCATGTTTGAAATTGTATTTTGCTAAGTGTAGAGTTGCTACCATGCATGTTTGAAATTGTATTTTGTTGCTCCATATATGAATGTATTTTGTTAGCATTCTCACCAAATAGATCTGCTGAAATTGTTGCAGAGAGAAGAGTAGCTCCATCTCGGTCTCTAAATGGAGTTGGATACTGAAATTGTAGCAGAGAGAAGAGTTGTTGCTGCTGAAATTTGCTTGGTGGTTTTTGTATTTTTGGCAGTCATGTTTATATTAGTCTGCATATTTTTAGCTTGGTGGTTTTTGTATTTTGATACTTGTTCTTATAGGTCATGTTTGCTTACTGGACTGTCACCCAGTGAAAACATTATGCTGAACTTCTATTTGGTTATGTTAATTAGTGTTATGTTTCTATGTAAAAGTTTATCTTAACTATATATCATGTAGTAGGTTGTTCATGATTTATTGTTTTTCTCGACATTGGTTCTATTCAGAGACGTGACTTAATTGTGAGAGAAAGAGTTATAACTTTCAGATCTGGTACGGGAGTCTCCCTGGTGTGCATTCATTTTGCTTCTAATCTTAACCAGAGGTCTGAAATTTGTGAAATAAAGCACTTAAGAAGATTAATAAGCAAAAATAAATACTTTTGTGTTTTGATGATGATGAACACTGAGTTTAGCTGTTGAATATTCACATCCAAGCAGTGTATAACAAGTAGCCAATAAGCTTTGAAATGGTAGAAATTAAGCAAAACAAACCAGGGCTGAAACAAGAGAAGTGTATGTGTATGACATGGTAACTAAATCTGCATAGCATGTCCAAATTTTGGCTTGCAAGAGCCAATACTATGACGTTTTGTGCCCTTGACATATTTGACATATTTCGCATGCACATATAGCATTCCAACATATAGCACATATAGCAATTATGCAATGGTCTTAATGACAGTACCAACAACTCTTGACATATAACATTCCAAAATATAGCATAAAAGTACCAACATGCACTTGCTGCCTACACATATAGCATTTCAAAATTTTCCAAAAATATTCCACATGCCTATACATATAGCATTCCAAAATATTTCAAAATATTTTACCATACGGAAGAAAAACAATAACAATATCAACAACAAATTGGATTAGATTACCAATTATATTCACATAATACATATTGATGTACATATTACATTACACATCATTCGGCCAAGAGCTTAAGAATAAATAGTACAAGTATGATAATAATTACTACTAATAAAGTGTTGATTAAGTCCCTCGTAAAAGCCCAATGATCATTGTTCTCTTGGGTGTCAAAAACACGATCGTTAACTTTCACATGTTCATTGTTGTTTAATGTCTCCCGGTCTTTTCTCGCCACTTCTAAGCGAACCCACAACTCATATGATTCGTATGCTTTGGTGGCTGACATAAACCCCTTATAGAAAGCACATCTATATCCTGATACCTCAGATAAACATCCTGACCAGTCCAGGTATACTCCGGGTTTACGACCACGATACACAACGTATGCTTTGAATGTCATTCTTGCATTTAAAAAAAAATCAAAAAAGCAATCATCTACACAACATTCGGAAAAAATTCAGAAAAAAAATCCAGAGGCGACGGTTGAGGAAGACTACTTCTCCACCCCAAAATTCATTCTCACAGCTTTGCTTCAAAATCACCTCAAAACCATCCAAACTTCATCAAAAATACAATTTTTTTAAAAGAAAAAAAAATACCCAAAGCACCCAACAACCAAATCAAATAAACGGAAAATGGTATATTTGGAAGAAAAAAATCAATGGAAAATGGTGAAGAAAGAGTGGGGAAGATGAAATAATTTAACAAGTCTTGCAATTATAGGTACTCTAGAGTCTGGAAAAAAAAACTCAAGGTTTTAAAGCTTAATAACTATAGGGAAAAAAAATCGCAGTAACACTTGTAACAATTGTTAACTAAATTCATTTCGTAGTTGAAAGGAAGGCATGTTTCTTGAGGGACAAATGTTAATTTTCGTTTCTATAAACAAATAATCGCTATTAAAAAAATCATCTCTAAATATTAGAAAATCTTAATTTTCGACCAAGTGTAAATTAAAAAAATTTCAGGCAAAAGTGGTCTTCAAAACTCGATTTCAACAACATTTGAACATACCTTTGGGACTCTTGTTTGATGGCTGGAAAAACTCAGATCTCTGAACTCCGCCTTGGTCGGATCTTGGTCAAGGTCGAAACTCCGCCTTGGTCGGATCTTGGCTAGATTTTTGTTGTCGGGCTGCTCGTTGATGATGACGACCTGTAGTTGTCCGATTGAGACTGGATTTCTTCTATTTTAGGTTAAAATCAACCAAATCTAGGGTTCAAGATCGGGTTTTTAAGCCATTTGAGAGCTCAATATCTCATCTTGGAAACGTAGAGAAACCCTAAAAATGAAATCTTGATTGAGGGTTGATGGTTGAGGTAGAATTTTTGTTTGGTTTGAGAGTGAAAGAAATCTTGGTCGAGGGGTAGAAGCTTTTTCTTGCTGTGAGAGATGATTTTTCTTGTGATTGAAAGAAATCTCGGTAGAGGGGTAGAAGCTTTTTCTTTCACTCTCACAGAGTAGCCAACCACGTGCCCAACACCCTCCAGGCGCACGTGCCCAGGAGGGTCCAGACAATGCTCCAGACGCTAAAACAAGGTCGGCTAGAAAGACTCCATCTTTCCATTTGCAAAAATTCTACGATGCCTGGTCTAGCATGCTTGGTGCGTGCCTGGATGGTATCAGGCACGTGCCTCTTCCCCTTTTTTAGGTTCAAATCAGATTTTTTTTTCCAAGCCATTCATGGGACTGATACCATGCGATGCACGTGCCTAGTACGGAACCATAGTCTTACTCTTCTTCTCAATCTCCTATCTTTCTCCTCTCTAAAATTTCGTCTCTCTCGTATCTCCTCTCTTTCGTCTCCCTTTTCTTCTCTAAATCCTCCACTGGTTCATCAAAGCTCCACCTACAGGTCAGATCACTTCTCCAATCTTCATTCTGAAACCTCCTTGGATAACCCATACTTTAGATTTCGAAAAGCAAGAGGAAATCAATGAGATAGAAAAGACCCACACGAGTGTCACTTGAGGCTCCAGTGCAATGAATCAATCAAGGATGCAAAGTTGAAGACCAACTTGGATTTCTACAGTAGAACTGGTGGCACGGTCAGTCCTCTGATCTCAAATTTTTTCTTTCCGTTCATTTCTCATTGAGGTAGATCTGAGTTGCCCTTTCTTTCATGATGTATGAATATTTTGTGAGAAAAATGTTTCATTTCCAGTGCTATAGAGATTGTTGTGATGAAAACATAAATGGGGTTTGGAAATTTCTGGGCTTTACCAATTTCTAGACGTTGTTGATTGTGGATCAAGAAAGGGTTTTTATTTTTTTGGTTATGTGTAAAGTTGCACTTTGGGTATTTGTAATTGATGGTTTTACTTGAGTGTTTTGGATGATTTTGAGATTTGATGGAAATGGATCAATGGGCATGCTTTAGATTAGAGAAATTCACTCGACATATCACAAAAAATAATATAATTTACTTGATGTGAATTTAGTGAAAATGAGCAAATAAATCTGTTTTTTTTGTTTTGAGATTCCATATTTTACAAACCGTAATTAATATATTCTGGTTTGCAGTCAGTGTGCTGAGTGAGTGAGTGAGATGAGCTGGAATTGAAGAGAAACTCTAGCCAAAATGGTGTATTGGAGGTCTTAGAGCCAGAGTTAAAATTGGAGTTGGGATCTTCTCAAAGTTTGTAACAATTTCTTCAACTATTTCATTTCATTGTGTGTTTGTAGTAGGGCTGGGCAAGTCCGGTTAACCGGCTCGAAATGCCAAAACCAAGAACCAGACCGGGTCCAAAAAAAATCAATTTCAGGAACCAAAACCGGACCGGGTCAGGCCGGTTAACCGACTTTTCGGGTCGGACCGGGCCGGGCCGGTCTCTGTCCAATTCTCATTTTCCTCTCCTTTCTTACTCCCCAATCAACCTGTCTAAATCCTAATCCTCCGCCCATCTAAATCACCATGTGTTCACTCTTTATAATTATAAGATGGCATCCCATGATGGATTAGAAAAGGAAGTGAGATTGATGCCATCTCAAGGGATTTATCCGAGGATTCAAATCAACTGAGAAGTAAGGATTTGCCAGATCTGCTATAGACGGAGACTTTGCTAACAAGAAATTGATTTTTGGTGAAGAAATTGTCATGGAAATCGATAACTCACTAGTCTGCTACTTGCAGCCTGTAAAGGACTATAACAAAAGGTTTTGTGAATAGTTTGAACTCCACTTTGATAAATTTCTACAGACCCATATTTTGGATCTCCTTCACCAAGAATTATTCACAATACCTAGCATATGTATTTCATCACCAACTGTAATTTGGCACCATATATGTCTGACATATGAGTTATCAAGTCAACAAACTTAAAAAACGTAGTCGTGAGACCTACTTGCACGTCAACAGAGTTTGTTGGTTGGTTTGCTTCCTGAAGCAGAAGGAATGGAAGTGGCTGGAAGCAGAAGGAAATGGAAGTATTTGGAATGGGAAGGAGAGGCTATTAAAATGTTGTTGAAATTGGGCCAGACTTGATCTTGGGCTATTAAAATGATATTGAAATTGGGCCAGACTTGCTATTAAAATGCCATTTAAATTGGTCGGGCTAGGCCGGTTAACCGAGTGTTTTGGAAAACTGTAACCGAGGCCCGAACCGAGAATTTCGGTCCGATCCAGTTTTAGGACCGAATATTAAAAATAAAATTTAAAAACCGACCCGATCGGGACTGGTCGGTTCGGTCCGGTTTTTCGGTCTAAAGTGCCCAGCCCTAGTTTGTACATGTGTGATTATTTTAATACTGTTGGGTTTATAAGGAACATAATGTGAAGTCAGAATTGCCTATGTTGGGTGTGGATGAAAGGGTGTCTAGTGCAGCTGTTGAATCTCATACTGCTGTTTGTACAGTGAAGACTGAGCCAATTGAGGATGGTGGAGCTGTCATGGGGTCTAACTTTTTCAATGGGTTTGGTGCTAATGAAGTGGAGCCTAATGATTTCAATGGGTTTGGTTCTAATAGTCAAGATGAAATGAACAACATTGGGATTATGGACTTGAATTACTTCGATGGGTTTCCTCCTACTCAAGAGAGATTGCAGGAGTTGTGTGTTGATGACATGTTTGATGTAGATGAGCTTCTTCAGACCATTTATTCATCTGGTGGCAACAACAACAATTTTGCATTGAAGGATGAGAATGGGCAGCAAATGGGGTTCTCTGCGAATGATCAAATAAGGCGACATGATGGTACTAGTGGGAGTGGTGTTGGTCCTACTGATTTGTTATACCAAATGCAGAACTCCGATGCAAAGTTGCTGGGAAGCTTGCAACATATGGAGGAGGTGCCGTCTGAGGTGGACTATAGTTTTGATTTCTTAGACAACCAGGAGGGGCTCTTTGATTTGGGGTTCCCTGATGATCTTGGTTTTTGAGTTTAGTTGTGTTGTAGATGATTAGAAATTGAGTCTGGTCATTTTGTTTTCCCTTTCCTTCCATTGATTGTTCTCTCTGTGAAAACAAAAACATAGGTAATGTGTCTGTTTCATTTTACAGTAATTGATATAGTTCCAAGTTCTCTGCTGTTGGGATGATAGTATTATATCGTCTTAACATTGGTCCATTCATAGAGGACCCAAGAGAATAGATGGGGGTCTTCTTACTCTGTTGAGTAAAAAACATGATGATCAGATATTCTTTTATTGTAAATATGTTAACTTCAAACAGAGAAATGAATCAAGGTCTTGTATATAAGAATAGCAGAATTCAATTCAGTTTCTCTTTGGTAGTAGTTACCATTGTTTATGTTCTTTTTATCAACTGAAACTTCTGGACGGTTACCTTCAGTTCTTGATATTAGTTTGTTTCCTACAATATGTGGTATTACACACTTTCTTGAATCAGTTGTTCCATACTTCCAAGGATTACAAGCTCATTTACTTGTACGTTGTTCACTCGTGTCCTATACTTGTGAAGCAGAAGTTTTGCTATCCAACCGTGCCTAAAGTTGAACCAGTTTGTGGCTGTGTGGACATGAAACCTGTTATGAATGTAGTCACTATCATGTGATTCGTCAGGTCGGGTGAGCTTCAGCTTCGATATGTAGTACCCGCTTTTTGTTGAATATTTTATTGTATCTAATATGTTTAGGATCACTGGAGTAGTATTGACTATTGAACTCCTCAAGAAGTAGCCTAGAATTTGGAAAGCAAAACCACTCCAAAAGGTTAACTACTCCAATCATGGAAAATTAGGAAAAATTTTCTTTTCTTTGAAAAATCAAACATTATGTGGAAAACTTTACCAGAGTTTTTTTCTGTGAAAAATCAAACATTGGACATAAATTTGGTGGAAAACTTTACCACGGTTTTTATTTTTTATTTTTTATTTTTTTTTTCCATTGAAAACTTTGTTTTCCATGAAAAGTTTTCGGAAAATCAAATGCACCCTAAATGCCTCTATTTATCTTGAATTTGATTATTGTCCAAATTTTTGTAGGAAATCAAGAAATGTGCGGATTCGAGGAATTATACCATTAATTTGCACGTCGATAAACAATTGGAGAAATATTTACAAAGAAATTCAAACTAGACCAAGCCTAGTTAAGTCTAAATGTAATCCAATTCTAAATACTCTGTAATGACCCACATGTTTTGAGCCCATGCATTTTATGATATATCCACATCTCATTTTAATTCTCATTTGATGCCCAAATGCATCACTAGCATTTTACACCAATATCATTTCAAAATTCCCTCCAAAACACTCTTAAAAAGTTTGAATTATTTAATTCCGAATTTTGGAGATTTTTCTTTATCTATTTTCATACAATCCATCCAACAATCAACTTAAATTCAAACCTTAATAAATCTCAATTATTCACTTTATTCAGCAAATGAATTTGAGTCATCAAACAAGGAGCAAGTCAATGTCGTTAGATTTTGAAGTTACACCTCAACCATCCAAGCACATGCCATGGATCTATAAATAGAGACTATTTCTCCATTCAAATGGATCATTATTATTTGAAGTTTTAATTTTTAGAGGGTAAGTGTAGAGTAGTGTAAGTTTTGATTTTGTATTCAAACATTTTTTTTCCATTGAAGTAAAGTAAGTTTCATTTTTATTTATTAATTTCTTGGCTTCATTTTTAGTAATAGTTCATCTTTTGCAACTATTTCTTTTAATTTTTAGTTTATTTCCATTATTAATGTAGAACTAATCCTCCTCTCTCAAGGGGAAGGGATTGAGCCCCATGAAGATGTATGGTAGTTAGATTGAATTTCATTTATGAAATAAAGTAGAACAATGAATTGTAAGAAGTACTTCGAAAGAATTTTCATTTGTTAAGATCGATAATTTTTTTATTCGAAAGACTAAATTTATTTTCATATGATTTTCCAATGAAAAACATAACTAAAATCCAATGATGTTTTAAAAATGAAACAATGAATTTAGTTAAAGTTTGAAGAAAGTGAAAAGATTTTTACTTTCTTAATCTCACAACTCAAGTTGTGTAGATTGAAAAACCATGTGATTTGAGTATCAAGAGGAAAAATTGAAAATACATTCTATTACATCATTATGTTGGAATGGGGTGATTTTGCCATACACTTGAGATTTCTCTACATTTTATTCTTACTTCACAAGTTAATTATTTTGTTTTACATCACATCATCTTTCAACATCTGATCATGTATTTTTTCCCCCTTTATTATTTATTTTGCGAGTCAAATATTTTCTTCTAATCCAAGTGAAGTAGTCAATCACCCTTACTTTCGCTATACTTTGTAAAACTATATTGTAGGTTGAAGGAAAAAAAAAAAAAAAAAAAAACCTGAACAATTATTTCTTTGATTGATGTCAAAAATTGAGCAACGTCAGTAATGTTAATTTTTTGCATCTCCTTTGTATGATGCGTTTTAAAGCCATGAGAGTGGTTAGACCTAAATTATATAATATCATACCATGTGAATCAAGTCATTATATGACCAAGTATAACTAATAAGATAAAAGGATTGATGAAGGATCTTAGGACACTGATCCTCCAGTTCAAAGACCGTAATCAAAGATATTTACTTTAACCAATCGAGAGACATCTTTGCAAAAATTCACTCACTATTAAATGCAAAACTACATACATAACTGCAACAACAACAAAAAATTAGAATTTTGCTTACCTAACATAACATTCTCAACAAAAAAATTTGATCAGGAAAATGTGTGATTCAAATGTCATTGTGAAAGATGTCTACTTTGTATCTAACATAATAATTTGGAAAAAAGGAAACATTAAATCTTGATCTAAAATGTTTACATTTCACATGGCTAAAAAGTTGTATATCCAATGTTTTTTTAGTGATTATGAAAATTTAATCATGTTTTTTAATTCTAACATCTAAAAACTCATGTTTCGTGTTGGGATGTAGAGTTGCAAATGGATGACACAAATTAATGTGTTGTATTTCACTCTTGTCATGCCACACACATTAATATTTTTCCCATTATCAATTCAAATATCTATTGGTCTAATTTTGGTTAGGGGTTTTGCTCATTTGGCTACATTAATTGGTTTGATTGACTCTGGATAAATTATCATTAGACAACTATTTATTGGTCCTTCTCTGGGTGCTTAAGAAAATGCATTTGTAAATTATGTCAAAACAATTGTAAAAATATGCGATGTAATTATAAATTGCATATAGAGTGTTGAGATTTTAGGGGTATGCTTTGTAAATATCATTTAAAGATTATTCAACTCATTAGGAATATTTAAGTGAGCTCATGTAGACAAGTCAAACCTCTGAATACCAAGTCAAGCCAACAAGTAAAAGTTAAACCAAGTCAAAAGAGGATTTTTCATCAAAGATTAATTTTCTACAAATGGTTCAAGGCTTGAAATTCAAGTTCAAAGTTTGAATTTTGAGATCGAAAATAAGAAGACAAACCCATGTGCTAGATGGACCCGGGGTGGCTCCTGTGCACAAAGCGCAGGAGGACGTCCTGTGCAGGAAGCACAGCCGTCGGATTAGATCCGACGGTTCAGATCGAAGAATTTAAAAAATGGATTTCAAAAAAAAAAAAAAAAATTTAAATCCGTCGATCTGAGCCGTTGGATCAGATCCGACGACTGTGCTTCCTGCGCAGGACGTCCTCCTGTGCTTTGTGCGCAGGAGCTCCCCCGAATCCTGTGCTAGATAGTGACAAAGTACATTATTCATGTAACAAGTACTCTGCTAATGTGACCAAAGAATATCTTTATTTTGAATTAAAATATATAGGCATAACAAAATCGAGTTTACTCTCTTGGATTCTACCCTAGGGGCTTAAATGTCATCATCAATTAGAGAATCTCTATGAATCTAGTTATTGGAAATCTAGTCGTTGGAGAATGTCAACAAAGTCAACTTCGCCTCTTCTCCAGTTAGACATGTCCCTAGGCATGTGCAACAAGGCAACCACACATGGACCAACTCAAGAAAATGACACATAATTTCGGGTATTTTGAAGGTAAGAGTGATCTTCTCATATGAGGAAAATCAATGGCTAAGACTTAATTTGAAAAATATGAATAAGTTTGAGGACGGTCAATGGATGAGACGTATTCAAGTAAATGAAGCAAGTTTGACGATGATTAATGGTTGAAAAATGATCTCACTAGTAGGTATAAGCTTCAAGGATATTTACGGTTAGGATGTGATCTAATTGATATCTAAATTATGGATGCGTTGTTCTAGGCTTTAGAATACCCCAAAATGGGCAAATATTATTCAAGTTGAACCTAAGAGGCACAAGCTGGCTTTCAACCTTAAATACAATAAGGCTTAGTGAAGTACGACAATGGTTTGTTTTCTTCTCCCATAGACAATTTACTTAGACAAGTTGTTTTTTTTTAATTTTCATTGCTTGTATTGGTTGAATGTTAAACTTGCATGCTTAAGATTTTCTTTTGGGAGTTTTGCAAACAATTTTTTTTTTCACTTTAGTGTCATTCTCAAGTGAATCAACTGAACTTGTTAACCTTGTGGCGTTGACTTTAATAAAATTATATAAAAAAAAAACTTTCAACAAGTTTAGGTAAAAAACTTTGAAGTCAAATATTTTGCTTCTTTTTAGAACAAATTCGATTTTCAAAAATAAACTATTCACCCTCTCCAATCGTATTAGCCTACTGTATCTTTCACTTTCAATTGGTATCCGAGTGGATATCTTATCCTTCTAGCTCCTGCCTACAAACCATTGCCATGTGTATGCCATAGCACTTTATAAGTATGC
The DNA here is from genome assembly GCA_963556465.1 of Berberis vulgaris. Classification (NCBI taxonomy): domain Eukaryota; kingdom Viridiplantae; phylum Streptophyta; class Magnoliopsida; order Ranunculales; family Berberidaceae; genus Berberis; species Berberis vulgaris. The sequence goes on from OY747136.1 coordinate 49,409,960, forward strand.
TAGGAGGGGTGACCTTGAGATTTTAGGGGCCTAGGCAGGTTTGATAAGTACATCCCACCAACAACTAAAAATAATAATAATTTCAAGATTAGGAGATGAGGTTCGAATTCATGACAATTACCTGACTATAAACAAATTCAACTAAATAGTTACCAACTGAGCAACAAGTAAACAATGTCAAATTTTGGGATGGGAGGGGTACTAGGTCATTTGATAGACTTGTGAAAAATGGTATCATAAGTCAGAGATTCGAGCGATTTCAGAGGCATTTGAAAACAATTTCAAATTTTGAGGGCCCCTGTTTATAGCTAATATCAAACATTTATGGGTCCTTAATTGTTAAACTTTTTCGTGGGCTCGATTCGTTGAGTGCCCCGATTTGTTCAGAACTGTGCCTATGCATTGGTCAACTCACTAATTTATTCTTCAACAATGTGATTGGATATTGTGGTGTTATCAACTGTATAACCAGATCCATTATTTCTCGCTTGACATTTTTTATTACTATCCTTAGGCCCCTTATATTTTCTTCAATGAAAGAAACAACATATACTCGCAAGTACTCATATTGGGTTTTACAATTACAAGACTTCAACTTTTGTTCTTTTTTAATATAGAGTAGAGTTGAATGTTCACATTGCTACAAAATAAATAGAATTTGGCAAAGGAGATTTTAAATTTTAACATTATACACAAGTAACTTCAATGTTAAATAACTATTTAAAATGAATATGAAATTGTCAAAAGAGACTGAAATTTAACATAATATATATGTATTGTTGGTGTTAAACAGTTGTTTGAAATGAATATGAATTTTATCATGATTTTAAAGTATAGCGAGTATTAAAGAAGTATATGAAATTTATATGTTTTCTGGAAATTTTCAGTATCAACTTTTATTATATGACTTCAATCTCATAGTCTTTAATAAATGGGTTCCTAAAAATAAAATTTTAATGCTAAATATGAATATCTGAAAAAATCATTTGCTATTTAAAAGAAAAAAAAACAAGATTTGCTTGCTTACCTCTAAACATTGTAAGTTATGGAGTGTCCCAACCTTCAATCTTTCAACTTATTATCATGTTAAAAACTTTAGTAAATGTGTGATTATCTTTATTATGAATTTGATAAACAATTTTTGAGCTTCAATAATTAAGCATCCAGACTTAATTTAAACACTAATTTTACCACTTAAGATTAATTTTGAAACATTCAATGGTTTTCCAATTGAGTGGTGTATCTTAACATATCTGAAGTCTGAATTAAAATTATTTTTAATGAAGTGTTTAGACAAAAACCAAAGTTGATTTTGTTTTCTATAAATATTGAAAGCTAAAGTATTCTAAATCTTTAATCTTTGTCCTTCTTTAAATTTGCAGCGTCATTAACATGTCAAATGCTTTAATTAAATGTAATCATAATAAACAATTTTTTTTTTCTTTTCAGATTTTGATATTCAACATTTAGAGTTTATTTTTAACAGGGTGAACCTAAGATTTTATTTTAGGGAGGCTGAGTTACTAAGTAATGAGAAAAATTACAGTACTTGTTTATACCAAAAGGTTTAAGTTAAATTGTGTGAAAATGTACAATAAATTAAATTTTTACCGTTAGATTTACCTAGAGATGTGTGTATTATTAAATTTGGGTCGTTAGATTTTTCTCGAGATGAGTTGCTTAAGATGAATTTATTTTAAAAATCAATTGCTGGACTTTCTTCGAGATACGATTATGATTTCAGTTGGCCTTAGGATTTCTTAAAGATGAGATGTTCGAGATACGAAATATTCAATCTCAGCCTTTGATTTCTGAGGGGCATTTTGATAATGTGCTTTGAAAATTGACGATCAATGGACGTTGACCGCTAGTCAAGGGGGGTAATTGTAATAGTGATTAATGATGGGTCTACTTATTAATTATCTATGTATAATAGGGGGCAAAGTGCAAATTACCCATATATTTATTATAAGTTGAGTCATTTGCATTTTGCCCCTTATTATTAATAGTTTTTTTATCCCCAATCGTATTGCATTTACTCCCCAAGACTTCATGTTGCATTTACTCCCCAAGACTAGCGGTCAACGTGCCTTGATCGTCTATTTTCAAAGTAGATCACCAAAATACCCCTAAGAAATCAAATGTTGAGATTGAATCTTTCGTATCTTGAACATCTCATCTCGAGAAAAATCCTAAGGCCCAACTGAAATTGTAATCGTATCTCAAGGAAAATTCAACATTGATTTTTTAAAAATTGTATCTTAAACAACTAATCTGAAGGAAAATCTAATGGTCCAAATCTAATCGTATATACATCTCTAGGTAAATCTAACAGTTCAAATTAAAATGTGTGCCCATCTCGAGGTAATTTTAACGATCTAACATGCATCTCGATGAAAGTATGTCGATTTAGATCTATTGTGCACGCATCTCGAAGTAAATTTGATGATTCAGATTTAGCTTTTTTTTTATAGGGGCATACTGCAAATTACCAAAAAAGAACTTCATTCCTTCCACCTCTTCCACTAATTCCTAATATGTTTCGCAGCTTGGCCGCCACCTTCTTTTTCATCCTCCTCTGTCTCGCAGCCTCGCCACCACCTCCCCTTTCATCCTCCTTTTCATCCTCCTTTTTCTTCTGCCTCGCAGCCTCGCCACCATTTCCCCCTTCATCCTCCATCATCTTCCTCATTTTTCCTTTTTCAATCCTCCTCTGTTTCACAACCCCTCCTCCTTCCTCATATTCTTCCGCCTCCGTTGATGATGGCGGGGCTGTGAAACATAAGAGAACGAAGAGGTGGAAGTTTTTTTTGAGTAATTTGTGGTATGTCCCCTCTAATAAATAGCTAATACAAGGTCACCCATTTACGTTGACTGCTATTCTTGGGGGTAAATGCAATACGATTTATTATGGTGGATAAAACTCAAAAAGCCATTAATAATAGGGGCAAAATGCAAATGACCCTTATAAGTTTGATGATTTAAATTAATGTGTATATACATTTGCTCAAATTATAACAAACGGATTTAACATTTTGTTTAGGGGATGAACAAATACAATTTAAGTTACACAAATACAATAATATCTTATTTCTCCGAGTCAACAAACTAAAATATCTTCATGATTTGAGTTTTATTTGCAAATTGAAAATGTTCAAACAAATAAGGATAATGAGAAGTTTCTTTCAAGTTTGGAAAAATTTTTGATATAAAAATCTCTAAAATATAGTAATGGCGATATGTTTACCTATTAAGATTTTGAGACTTAGATATTATCATAGAACAAAAAACACACTTGCCTAAATTTGTATTCTGAGTTATGGAGATTAAAAATTGAATATATTTTATATATGGTAATATCTTTTATTAAAAAACTGTTGTTTATGGGCTGGAGATGTGTGGAGAGTTATATTAAAAAAAATTAATTTCGCATTAGAATTTGATTAAGATCTTACCACTTACTAATAAATCAAGAAACTCACCCCGAGCACATTTTGGGTGATTTCCCACTTGGGTCTGCCCTGATTTAAGAGTGTGTTTGGTTGGATGAAATTCTATGTCATGAAAATTCACGAGGGGATTCTTACATTTTAGACTAAATTTATGTATCATTCTACATTCACCATTTGATTTTGTCATTAATGGTGCGAATGAAAGTTTCATGAACATGAGAATCACACTTCTTGGTCCCCTAAGGCATGTGATTCTCATGTTCATAAGACTTACATTCCCACAATTGATCACAAAATCATGATGAATGTGGAGTAACACCTCAAATTAACCTAAAATATATGGGTTCCCTCATGAATTCCCATAACATAAGATTCTATGTAATCAAACACAGTCTAAGTATCAAGATTCACTATAAGCCTTCGGCACCAACTTTCAAAATTAGTCTTCAACTTCAACAATTTTTTAATATTATATCTTGTTCGAGATGATTGCTTATTTTTTAGCATGGAAACTAACATTTTTTTTTTATTGTCTTTTCTTTGACACCTTATATTTCAACACTTTTGCATATACAAATTGTTTTAGAGCATCTCCAATAGTAAAAGTTTAAATGGGGGATGAACCATCATTTATTTTAATCAAAAACTAAATTTAGGGGTCCCCCTATTTTTTCATCACTTCAGTCACATTCCCTATTTTAACTTTTTATCATTATTTTAATATATCTTCAACTTTTCTATACCAATTTAATTTAATTATGCTATTATTAATCTCAACTTAATGTAATTATAATATTATTAGTTTCAATTATATTATTATTAAATATATATTATTATTAATTTCAACATAAATATATAATATTATTAATTTCAATTATTATAATATTATTAAAAAAGAGGGGAAGGTAGTCGAGGGTTTATTTTGTTTTTATTTTTGATTTGTTTTTAATTTAGAAAATTAAATATTGAAAATATTTTATTATTATATGAGACATATTGATGGTTAACTTCCCTCTAAATTTAGAGAGAAGTTGTATGTAAAGTTATTATAAGAGATTGTTTAGGGGGATGATTGAATATGTTCTTATACACTCTTATGCTTATATTTAGATGATACTATAGACAGTTCGAAATCAGACTTATTTTATTGCAAAAATTTTAAAAAAAAAATGTTCAAAGTTATCATTGAAGTGCACCAAAAACATCATAGAAAAAGTTGTATTTGATGCGTCCAACAAACCAAATTCTCCTCTATTTGCTGCGTTTTTTATGCTTAGTAGCCCTCATGACATCTCTAATTGTTGGCACATAGCCATTTATTCAATCTTGTCTAAAGAGACTCTGACACCCAACAATATGCTTCTCAACTTTTTTAGCTTATACGAGATGCAAAATAGTAGGTGGTATTTGTTATTAGTTCTAACCAAAAATCAAAAGTTCTTAATAAATTCATAACACTTTAGTAGCTAGATAGTGCTTAGTGTTGAGTGTTGATTGTCGGGAAGAAAACAAACAAAACCAAACACCCCTACCCCTGTAGGGGTGGGCATCCCATCCCACGATCCTGAACCCGTCCCATTCCATTTTGATTTTTTTTTTGTCATTTTGGGATTGATCAAACTCATCTCGATCCCGTCCCGTCCCGATCTAGAGTGGGATGGGATCGGGATGAAAATTTTCAATCCCGCCTATCCCATCATATCCCAAATTTATTTATTTAATAATAATAATTATTAATTTTAATCAAAATACTCTTCCAAATTAAAGTTTAAAATGTGTTGAAATTAAATCAATGTAAAATGAAATTCTATATGAAATCTAAATGAATTGAATCACTAATTCTAAATGAAATTTAATATTTATTTGTCTTTAAAATAAATTAATATTTATTTATTTAACATCTATTATTATTTATGATGTAAGTTATATGTATATAAATTTGACATTATTGGTGTGTGAGTAATGTGAGATAAAACTCTTTTTGTTATTTTGTATTGGATGACTATTTAGTATGTGCTCATCTCGTCCCGTCCCAATCCCGTTTGAGATGGGACGAGGTCGGGATGAGGTCTATCCCGTCTCGCCCCATCTTGATCCCGAATGAACGGGATGAGTCAATTTCGTCACATCCCGTCCCGTGCCCACCCCTAACTAAGGGTGTCAATGGATAAGATTTTGTCCCAAACCCGATTCAATAAAATTATATTTGGATTTGAGTAATTCAGATTTCGATTGAATTCGAATTCTATTAAATCAGATTTAATAAGATCCCAAATTATTATATTTTTACAATTTAGCTTTGAAAAATTAATAAGTTGATACTAATATTAAAGATATTTTTCTTCTCATTTTCGCACCTAATTATAAAGAAATCACAAGATATACTATATGTTTATTTGACTTTAATTAAATTTATAATAAAAGTTGCAAAATTTTAAAGTTATTTCATATTGAATTTGGATTTGACCACAACTTATTGGATTCAAATTTGTACAATTAAATAAAATTTCAGATTGGGTATGGATTTCATGTGTCCATTTGGATTCAAAATTTAGACAATCCGATCCGTTTACATCCCTATCTAGTTGTTACTTATAACCAAGGAACGAGATTTCTTGTGAAATTTTAACGAAAATTTTGATTTTTTGAAATTACGAAAAGAAAAAAGGCGAAATTAAAAGTTACATTTTGAGATTTTTTCGTTAATTTTGAAAGTTTTTCGTAAATTTTGTTTTTTCGTAAAAATACAAAACCCAGCTACCAAGAATTATTTTTTTGAAAATTTTTGAAGTTTTTTCGTAAATTTTCAGGTTTATTCTTATTATCAATTCTTCTAATTATTTATTGATTTTTAAAACCACCCTCCCATTTTCTCGTTATCATTTATTCTATTTATATATTGATTTTTGAAAGCACCCCTTGATTTTTTAATTATATTTTGATTTCATAATTGTTTCATTTCTTGGTATTTAGGATATATTTAATATGTTTAATAGGTTAATTACTAATTTTTTTTCACATTTTCATATACCCTTGAAATTATATATAAATATATATATATATATATATATTTATGTATTCTCAAAATTTTTACATTTTTCTTTACATATTAAAATATTTCTTAAAATTAGAATACCGAAATAAAGTCGAAAAACGAAATGACCGCCATTGCTGATGACCAACCCCTTTCTTGACGGAGGATGTTCTCAATAGCTCATTGCCCTTGAATGGAAAAATGGATTGCACACGGTAAGCACGTGGGCAGGTAAAATTTGAAATTCAAAGCCAATTTCAAAACACAAGTTGTACGTACACTCAGATTCAGTCATGGCAAATTACTGAAATTCTAGTGGTGTGCAGGGGCATTCCTGTCTTAAAACGAAGCTTGAACTCTTCTTCTTCTTAAACAAGGCAATGCAATTTGGTAGTTGATAGTTTGGATTTGGATCTGAAAGCAGGTCTCGCCCCCTCCCTGTTTTCTCTTCTTCGTTCTTGTCGATTCAGAAAGCGAGCGAACGAGTGAGCTAAAAGTGGTGTGCCTTTACAATGGGTTTAACCTCGTTTGCAGGAAGACTTCTATTCGCTTCCGTGTTTATCTTTTCAGCGTGGCAAGAGTGAGTCCCTCTCTCTTCTTCCATCTGCTTTCACTTATTTCTTTAATCTGTAAAAATGCTTTATTTAACCTGTCTGTCAACTCTTCAATCCAACTCTAGGGTTTTTCGAAGCTCTTTCTTCATTATCATTGGATCTCCTGAATTTTAGTTTCAAATACTATATTTTACTTTGATTTCGCCTACTTCATGCATACACCTGCTTTGGAACATTCAATTTCCTTGTTTCGTCTCGGATCTTGTTCTCGCTACTTGTTATGGAGCCTTTTCACTTGTTCTCTTCTTTCCATTCTGATTTTGTGTGTATCTGAGTTCAGTCTTGTTGTCTTGCTGCCGAAACTGCAATCAACATAGGCATTTATCTTCAGAAATGCTGATTGCAGGAATTCTTGAAAAAACACAAGCAAGCACATCTTAGCCACAAATTAGTAATTTACTGCAGTCTTTGCATCATGAAATTAATGGGTGGGTGAAAGCAACAAGGAACAAAGAAAAGAACAACGAACAAAAACATAATTAAGAAAGGTTGAGAGCATTAGCAGTGCGCTGATTCAAGACCATAGTGTCCCTTTTTTTTTTTCAATTATTTAATACTTTTCTATAAGCAAGTACCATAAAAGTGAGAAAACAAATAAAATGCCAACGAGAAGTTAGAGAAAAAGAGAATGGAACCAAAGACTCTTGCAAATGTGGCTAAACATCAAATACACAACCGCAATGCCAAGATTTGGATGTTGTTTCAAACTGTGCCAACCTTTATCCTCATCGAGTCCAAGGGATGATAAATATATCTCCGTTGAGTCCACATGTGGTTTCGAGATTATATTTTAATTGCTTATAGTGGACTAAAACTTGAGTCTTTAGATCCAACTTACAATGGATGCTCTCAAACTCGATGGGGAAAAAAGTTGGTGCTGCTTGAAATAACATCCAAAGCTTGACATTATTTGAAACACCACCTTTGGCTATATGGTCGGCGTTCAACTACATCTCCCAAGAGTTTAAACTCATTTTATGGTAATGGCTTATATTGTGTGCACATTTTCCAGTGTAGGTCAAAGGGTATTAAACAATTAAAAATATTCAATGTTTTGAGGAGCGATAAATATATTCCCCCCTTGATCCCACATATAGTATTGAGACTCCATTTTGCTTATTGTGTGTTAAAACTTGGGCCTCGGGACCCCATCGGGCAAGGAGTGTACATAGGCAAGGCAATATGAAAAGGTAGTCACCCTTCCAAAAAAAATAAAATGAAAAGGTACTTTGAAGGAAAAAGAGACTAGTGAATTGGTTGATGTCGCCTTTTATTAATCATTTATTTCTTAAAAATTTATTTGTTTGACATGAAATGGAAGTCCTGAAAGAGTTTTGTATAAGTGATATCATAAATCTTTTCCAAGACATTACTGGTTTAAATAAACATTATGGACCATTTGGAGTTGGGCCTAGTGGTGGTAGCTGCTTAGAAGTAATGTATGGATAACTAATTTTGAGGATTTCGAACTTTCTATTTATTTATGGTAGAGTGACAACAATAATTTCATTTTGACGTAGTCTCGTTGGACTAGAAGATTATTGTATATTTTCTTGTTTTGTTTGTTATAGATTGAACTGCAGGGTTAGATTAAATGTTGTCATTTTTCATGTTAGGATGTAACTTTATTTATTTTATTTTTTCTATTAGTGATGGATCCTGATGAAGATTTGATTATCTGTTTTAATATCTTCATGAAAAATTATTTTGTTTCCCTTTTATTATTATTGTTTGCATTATGTTAGGATTAGTTACAGTTATTTCATGATAAATAAGTCCTGTGGCTTCGCTTTACAATGTAATCCATTGTTCAACAAGGAAAAAGGCTTTGTTGCAGACCACAATGTCTTTGATGGTCACAACTCTTCATGGAATATCTGCCCTAGATGAGCTCCAAACTATTGGGAAATTCAGAGTTTGTAAACTCGCCACTTTGGATGGTATAGTTCTTAACCTAGACATGGATCAGATGGAATGAGATGCAGATAAGAAAAAGGCTTATAGTGCATTCTTTGTGTGCATCACTGTTCAACCAATTCATGTCAACAACATCCCCGCTGCTTTAGTAAACTTGTGGAGAAAGATTTGGAAAGCTAGTTCCCCTTCCAGACCTTCATTCTTTGTGAGGACTGTTTGTCACAACAAAATTCTCACCCTTAGCAAATTTCCGAAGAAGAGGTCTCACTATATTAATGGTTGGTTATGCTTGCACTCTAATTAGGATGTTGATCACTTGATTGTTCAATGCCCTTACTCCCAAAACATCTGGAAAGCCTTCTTCAGTGACTTCCAAGACATTAGATTAGTGCAAGTCTTCATTGTTAATTGGTTGTTGGGATAGAATAGAATTCATAATCTTACTCCAGTGGTCTCTTGGATTTGGGAATTGCCTTATCACGTGGGAAATTTGGAAATAAAGGAATGGAAGCTGTTTAAAAAAACTTTAAATGGACAGTGGGATCCCTTTCTTAGGAAAAAAGTCTGTCTAATATGAAAATGTCTATCTAATTCTACTATGAAAATCATCATCACCATTATTATTATTATTATTATTATTATTATTATTATTATTATTATTATTATTATTGTTTTAGTTACTTCTTATTTTTATATTTTTATTATCCCTGTTTGGTTATTTGGTTTTCCTTTGTTGAAGGTTTCACTTATTATCAAAGAGTGAATTAGAATGGTAAGATTGTCGGGAAAATGTAGTTATTCATATTGCATGGAAGAATGGCATAGGATAAGCCCTTGCTAACCACTTAGGGTGTGTTTGGTTGCATGGAATCCTATGCCATGGGAATCCATGAGGCCCCCCTACATTTTATGTCAAATTGATGTATCACTCCACATCCACCATTTGATTTTGTGATCAATGGTGAGAATGAAAGTTCCATGAACATAGGAATCACACTCCTTGGTCCCCCAAGGCATGTGATTCACATGTTCATGGGACTTCCATTCTCACCATTCATCACAAAATCAAATGGTGAATGTGAAGTAATATTTCAAATTAGCCCAAAATATAGGGGTTCCCTCATGGATTCTCATGAAATAGAATTCCATGCAACCAAACACACCCTTAGTGTAGTCTGAACATGTTTTGGTTCATCTGGAACCTAAGGTTAACCTTGAGATTTCTCATTTTTAGGTTAGACAACCTGGTCTTGTTCATATTTTTACTTTGTAGGATAAGGTGAGCGATGTCCTGGACCTGAAGTAGGGACTTCTTTTTGGTGCATATACATTTTTACATGTATAGGGAAACATGACATTATTATGAGTTTTGACACAACATTATTGATCTATGAAGTTGAAAGAAGACGGTACGTTTGATGACCATGACCTCGTCATTTCTACATCTCGTAGAAAAACTCGTTCTACAATAGGTATTTATTTTTATGGTTGGTTTGGTAAATAAAATTTATAGGGGAGAGAGAAAAGTTGAGTACAGATGTCATTGGCTAGTTATTTCCAAAAGGTAAATTATTTATATATTATAAGTTAAAAGCAAAAAAAAAAAAAAAATGGCTCCGAGTTTAAGCAAAAAAATAACTCGCGTTGTCATGCAAAGATGAAAGTTTTGGAATACCCAAACTTAGGTAGTTTTTGGCGTGAAGACCATATATGAGTGTGTATCCAAGCCTAACCTTATTTTTTTAGCTTAAATTCGTAGTCAACATTTTTGGTTTTTGACATCACTTCAACATTTATTCTTTTTCTTTTCAGAATGTTCTTTAACCAAACTAACTAAAGAAATAACTATTGATTTCTTCTAGCCTTCTACAAGAAGTAGAAGTGCCATCGCTTTTGGTTTGCAAACGCTACCTTAGAGTTTGATATCGAGGCTGTCCATAATTTTTATATTATCCCCTTGCCCTCTTGGAACGAAATTGAAACTTTCATTGTTGAAAGCCAATCCATGGAATGCAAGGTCATGAATCATGATCGACTTAAAATTTTCCAAGGCCTTGGCTTTGGCAGAACCAATCTTCGAAGAAACAATGTAGGAAAATTTTCTATGTGAGAGGTTATTGATGAAGAGTATAAGAATGCAAAGGGCCAATGGATACCAATGCCGAGTACTTCAAACTTTGCTAGACAAAACAAGTACAATCTTACTAAATTCAATGGAAAATGGATAACAACTATCTGAAGCTACACTCGACTCAAAAAACTTCCGAGCTGCATTAGTGATGATTGTTGTCCCATGTAGACTTGAGAGGTTGGGGGGAGGAGGAATTAGTGTTGACATGAACACGATTGATCTCTATGAGAAAAATGCAACTAAAGATAGAAACAAATCCACTTGATATCGATTCCAACCAATGCGACGGGGGAGTTGTTGAGACTAGTCAAGTATGGAAGATCTGCAAAGCAAACACAATACACGTATTGATTAGATTAAATGAACTAAAATCTCTAGATTTGGGTGTTTGAATATGCAATTAATGAGGTTAAAAAACTGTCAACTTTCCAGTCATATGTATATATAAACTAGACGACACTTGGAAAAGCCTATGTAATGAAGTTTTTGTAGACTGTTATCATACAACTAATGGATCACAAACGGTTTTGTGGTTGTGTTTGATGACATTTATGGTGGGTTTCTAGCTAGCCTCCTTGTGCATACCATTAGAGCGACAATGCATTCTTACATTTTAGTTAATTTTTAACACTAACTAGAAACAGTGTGAAGATTGAAAGGGGTGTCATTCATTGTTTGAATACTTGTAGATGTTCTGAAAAGGATAGGTGTATACGCGATGTAGGTTCTGTAGAGAAACGAGAACATGGTAACAAAGTGCCAAAGTATTCTCACAAGGAGCTTTCATGATGCCATGCACTAGATGCCATGATCTCTCTAGGCCAAGGATGCATCTCTCTCCCAAGACATCCCTTTCGGCACTGAACTTAACTGACTCTAGAGCGAGATTGCAAATTTTGGGATAATGCTATATGGCCACATTAGCTGCTAGGAACTAAGTTGCAAGTCACAACTATGTTCACCCCACATTATTCGTAATTGATGAAACCACTCGTTCACGACAAACAAGAGTTCCAAAGAAGACAGAAGGGGATAACTTCCTCCGTTGTCAGACTATTCTCGGTGATCTTACTCTTGATCATAGTCATCGAATTTGTGAATCATACACTTTTAATACACTTTATCTGTACAGAGGAGTCAACGTTTAGCACTCCTGTCCATGTAAAAAATTTCTCATAAAATTCGTACGTCTAATTAATTTCATATAATACATGTTTAAATAAACATTTAATTCAATTTTTTTAACACTTTTTGGTAGGGAGGCATAGATTTTTAGAGATTTGATTGTTGTGAAGATTTTTATCAATTTATTGTCAAAACAAACTTTAAGATAAACAATTCAAAGTATATTAATGATGTTCAAGGATGCACGAACATGACATGACGACTCGGCAATTTAAAAAAAATTAGGACTCGGCGACACGGCGAAACAGTCAAACTTTACCTTTTATTACTTTTTTTTTTTTTATAACTCATGAACATAAACAATCTAAAGCTTAAAATTGTTAAAATTTTTACTTTTAAAGCTGAAAGAGGAGAGCTTAATAAGAGAGATAGAAAAATTTACAAAAATGCTCGGATAGTTAAAATTTACTGAGGAGTGTATCTAATTTACAAATTGTTTCAAAATAGTGTGTAATTTTTTATCTAAAAGCAAATTAGTCATCAAAATAGTGTGTAATTTGTTTTTATAACTCATGAACATAAACAATCTAAAACTTAAAATTGTTTAAAATTTTTACTTTTGAAGTTGAAAGAGGAGAGCTTAACAAGAGAGATAGAAAAATTTACAAAAATGCTCGGATAGTTAAAATTTACTGGGGAGTGTATCTAATTTACAAATTGTTTCAAAATAGTGTGTAATTTTGTATCTAAGAGCAAATTAGTCATCATAAACATTTAAATCAAATTACAGAGAAATTCTATAGCAAAATACCATTTTTTGTGTGTATTGTATCTAATTTAGAACAAGGGAAGAAACAACCTTAATGACGCCTGATGTACCATCAAATGAAAATGTCAGTCAAGAACCCTCAAATTGAGTACGACGTGAAAATGTGCTCTAATTGAAGCAACCCCTCTCCCCGACTGAAGGAATAGAAGAATTGGCGATTGCAATTGAGTGCAGCAGAACTGGTGTTTCTTAAAGAACTACTTCCGAAAACCAGCAGAGAAAAACAGGAAAAAAGGAAAAAAACCCCCAAGAAAAACAGGAAAAAAACACTGGCCGTGTCGGTCTCAGTCAACGTGTCTGGACTGTTGACCGCGTGTCGGATACGTGTCGGACGCGAGTACCTGTCCGACACGTATCCGACTCTCGAAACGGGGATTTTCCGAAGAGTCCGTGCATCCTTGGATGATAGTGATGAATATGCAAAAAATTGAGGCGCTTCAAATTATCTTTAAGATACTTCTTGGATTGATGATGGGATGGGGATTGAGTTTTTACTTGAATTTTGTAGTTTTTTCTTAATAGTTAATTTATTTAATCATTACAAATATGAATAGTGTATTAACATTTTTAATGTAGTGATATTTATTTTATTTTGTTTCTGTAGTATATATGAAATATTGTTATCAAACAATCACATATGAGCCCAAATTTAACTCCGAATCTCGTACGATATATCGTATTATACACAGATGTATGTTGCATTGAATATTTAATTTCTTTCGTATATTTGAATGGTTTTTTTTTTACTGAATCGAATTATTGCAAAATCGTATTCTTTTCGAATTTCACCAAAACAAACTTTTGTCCGTACTATGAATTGATAAGTCTCACGTCTCTCCCCTCGAGCCCTTTCTTCCTTTCCTTCATCCTCTTTGTTTAAGTTGGGATTACTTGTTTGGAGGGGCATCTAAACAACTCATATTATCTTGATGAAGATAAGATCATTGTTTTTGAGTTGTAAACATTTACGAAATGAATTATTTTTCGTCATTCCAGAACCTAAACATCTTCATTTCAGATGTTGTGCATTTAATGGTCATCTTATCATTTTCGTATAAGCCATTAAAAAAAGATGGTTAATTTATACATGTTAAGTTGAAAATTGTCCACATACCTTTAGACTTGGCAGGAAACTTTTTTTTTTATGCAAGGTATCTCGAAAGTTAAGCTATTGGTGCTGAAAATTCTAGGATGCTGATATGATTTTGTTTTGAACTTTTGTTTAGGTTCAATGAGTTTGGAGTTGATGGTGGGCCTGCAGCTAAGGCTCTCAAACCAAAGTTCGATGTTTTTACGAGTCACATTACTGGCAATTTTGGGGTGCAAGTGCCTGAAGTTGAAGTAAGGATCACGTACTAATATATATGTATATGTTTTTTTTTTTTTTTCAAACTCATTTCGTTTTGTGTGATGACTGCTTTCTTAGACCTGATCTTTTTTAAATTGACCTTTGTAACTCTGGAATACGTTGTTTACAGATTAAGCATATGGTTGCTGCTGCTATAGCTCTTAAGGGAATTGGTGGTGCTCTGTTCATCTTTGGCAGCTCTCTTGGTGCTTATCTCCTGGTATTATCCTCTCTTATTATATACTTTCAGCATTGCAGGTCCATAAATTTTGCTAATAGGATCTTAAATGCATCTCTAGTATTCTCATGAAATGTGTAGATGCTGAATATGGTCCTCTTGCAGCTACTGCATCAGGCCATTGCTTCCCCTATTCTCTGTGATCTCTACATCAGGGACTTTGATAAGAAGGATCTTATCCAACATTTTGCCAAGTACACGGAGGTTTGTTTAGCAGCTTGTTATCAATAAACCATTCTATTATTTTCCTAAAATTTTTGGCATTAGGTTGTGGCATAAATCAATAATATTTTAAATTCGTTTTGCAGAGTTTAGCAGTCCTGGGGGCATTGCTCTTTTTCCTCGGCATGAAAAATTCCATCCCTAAGAGACAACTCAAGAAGAAAGTCCTGAAACCAAAAACCAACTGAAGAAAATAAATTCTTCTCACTTCAAAGTCATTGGTTTTCAGGTCATACTCATTCCGCAAGATTCATGGTGCTGATCTGCATTATTTTGTGAATTATATTGTTTGTTACTTGTATTTGTATTCTTGTTTTGAGTTTTTGTAGGCTTGTTATTCTTACATTAAGTGAACCTTGCTTAACAAGATTGAAGGATAGGGTCTAATTAGTTATGTAGGAATTTTCTTAGTTGTAGGGCTTTGTGCCATTTTAGATGATTTATAGACATGTTATTCTCTCAGTGAGTGTTATTATTTTGTTTAGTTTCAATTATTCTTTGTTTTTTTTTTGAGTTTATGTATACCATGGTTGGGTGGGAAAGGTCAAGGTTCTGGTTTGATCAACTTTGCAAACATTTTGTTTGTGAATTTGTGACCAATTGATAAAGATAGTTCTGTCAGATATATATACTGGTGAGTCTCTAGGGTATCTCTGTGCCGTGCCATGACTATTCTAGGTCTAGTTTTGTTGATGGGCTGATGGGTTTTCTCCTCTTTGTTGCATTGAGGAAGTATGTCTCTTTGTTCGAGTTCTTCTCAAGTATTATGCAGTTATGTGGTTAGAGCATCTCCAACTGTGTTTCCTACCCCTACTCTTAACCAAATCTGTAAAATTTGGCGTGCTGTTCTATTTAGCATGAGTTGGACTCATATACACTAAGTTGGAAATTGCAAATCTGAGATTGTAGATCAATGAGATTTTGGGGACTGAAGTTCATTAAACCATATATTGTTTGTGTTTTGGGTAAGAATGCTAGAAGAGTGATCACCCAGTCCTAGGGTGTCTTTCTATGATTTCAGTGTGGCAAAGCATAGTTCTTTAGGGTATTAGTATTGTTTTGTTCTTCGGAACAAATGATCAACCATGTAACCAAAACAATGATGAAGCCATGTGAAGGACTTACCAAGTGCTCTGTACAAATTAACACACAACAATGTTCAACTGGAGGATTCTTAGAAATATTTTTCACATTCGAACCAAAACACAATCAAATATTAACATATTTTTATATAATTGCATAAACTTCAATTATTAAAATCATTTGACTAGGAGAGCAGTATCGTTTAATGTTGCTGCTCATCATAGAATAGTTTAGAACAGCTAATTGATTTGGGCTTAATGTGTTCCAAAAATGTGAGTAGCACTGCTCTGCATCATTGCTGAAACCATCTCATGTTTGATAGTCCCAAGGTCTGAAAAACACGAGTTGTGGACAATTATAGTCTCATGTATCTGTTGATAATTTGTTGAATTCATTAGCCGAAAGACTATAATATATGAACCCAAACAGCTTTTCTAAATGTCGAGGACGCGCGTGAGGGATGCGTGCTGTTGCTCATCTCGAAGGGAAACACCAATCCCTCGCTCTCTCCTCGCGAGTTTCCTTGACGATTAGAAAAGGAGAATTTCTAAATGTCGAGGAAGTGGGCGAGGAAAATAGCGAGGGAGGGAGAGAGGGAGGGAGCCGTCCATCCCCCTCGGGATGCGCGCATGAAAAATGATGGCACACATCCCGAGTGGGATGGACGGCTCCCTCCCTCCCTCTCTCCCTCCCTCGCTGTTTTCGTCGCCCACTCCTTCGACAGGTAGAACAGCTCTTAGAAAAGCCCGAACCCAAATAATGATGAAGATGTTTCAAATCAACGGGCAACCTGTCAGATTGATTTTTGTATTAAAAAATGTTAGAAAATAAGGTTTTTGCAATCATGTTTCGCAATTAAGGTGACATGGTGTGATCTCAAAAGAATGATGAAATCCCCAAAGAATGTATGTGTATCTCGAGGTTGTAAAAAAACTTCTCTGACGATGTCATATCATCCTGGTTGCAAAATTTGATTCCCTAGCCTCACTCTTTTGTATTTGATTGTAAACTTGAGTGACATCATTAGAGAAAGTTTTTTACAATCTCGAGATACATATATAAACACTTTGGGAATTTCACAATTCTTTCAAGATTACGCCATGTTACTCTGATTGCAAAATATGATTGAAAAACCTAATTTCCTAGCATTTTTGGTAAAACTTAGAACAAAGAAAATAATTTGTGAGCTTATCTGTCCCGAGGCCTTGACAAACTGGCTATGGATTTCTTATTCTTTTTGTTTCTTGTAAATTATGAAGCTGGTGTTCATTAAAAAGAAATTTCTTTCTTCTTGTATTTTAAACCTACTTCACTAAATTAGGCCAGCAAGAATGTGTGAAGAACCAGACAATGAGCTGGATTTGGGCATGTTGGCCGTTCTTTATTGACAACTGTCTTTTTTTTTTCTCTGTATATAAACAAGACATCTCTGCTGAATTCTAAACATCAAGGACTCCTTTACTTTCTAAACAAAAAGCCTTATTTCCTTCATCTTTGCTGCTAGTTATCAGAGATGGCCCAAGTTAGCATTTCTAAGATTACCTTGATCTTCTTCACCATTGCCATCTTCTCTGTGGCTATGGTTTCTGCACAGGATGGTGCCACGGCACCGACTCCAGCACCAGACGCCGGATTAACTTACTCAACGTCCATCTCTGGAGCAGTCCTTTGTTCATCCCTCGTTATTTCTCTCATAGCTTTCTTGAAGCATTAAAGGCATTTTTTTTCTTTCAGTTCATTGATTTCAATGAGAGATGTTTACGTACATGTGTGGTAGTCTGGGTCATGGGTGCTAAGACTCTGTTTAAATAGTTGATTGTGTCGACAGTTCAGTCATTGACACAATAATGTTAATTCAATCCGTTATTGTCCATAATACATTTTTCTTCTATAGTTCTATGCATGTGAAAGTTATTTCGACTCTTGAGTATTTGAGTTGTTGATAAACTGAGCTTTGTTACAACTACACAACAATATGAACTACTCCTGCGTTGATAATGGCCATCAAGCAGTAGGGAGGATAAATTCATCAGTTTTCTACAATTACTCTATGTATGACGATCTGGCATTAATTATTAAAAGCAATATTCACAACTAAACATAAAAGATTATTTATCTTTTAGCCCCCATTAATTCAGGTGTAATCATAGTTGGGTGCCACTAATTATTTAAATTTCGTTTAACCCCCATTTTGGCCCTTCATCTTTTTGAAATACCCCATTTACCCCTCACCAACACGTGCTTGGCACATGCTTATTTCCCTCTATTCCCTATTCCCTCCTTATCACAACGAAACCCTACGTTTATACAATCCGTTGAAGAGGGAGAGAGAACCACAATCTGAAGAGGGAGACTGGGATCAGAGCTGGGGAATATCAAAGTAAGGCCGGTGGACACGTCAGTGTTGGTGGAGAGGTAAGTAAAACTTGCATTTTGTATATTAACTTTGCTGTTGGTTGAACTAGTGCGAAAATCAGTTTGGGGAAGATGAGTACCAAATGCTAAATTTAGGAATTATGTGGGGGTTAAAAAAGAATTGTGTATTTTCTTAAAATTTTTTTTGTTAAAGAATTATGTGTAAATTATTGTTTAATTGATTTACATTGTTTGTAAATGGCAATGATATTTGTCAGATGTGCGACCTTCTAAGTCACACTTTTTCTACTTGCCCATGGGTTTACAGTGTGTGGGGCAAATCGATGCTCTGGATTGATGATGTTGACAACTTCGGACGAATGACTAACATTTGGTAAGAAGTACCTTCGATGTCAATTTTCAACTTGTGGCAAGTTTAAGTGGTTGGAAGATGCGATGAAAGATGTTGAGGCAAAGGTTGAAGAAGGTAGATTGATCTAAAAGGAAAGTCTTTCAAGGTTGGAAGAGGGTCTACTTCGAGTGGCAGCTTGAAAGTATGTTTTCTTTGTAATTTAGATGGTCACTTGTACAAGGAATATCCTTGAAAAAATACCCCGTGTTCGAAAGGACGCTCAACACCAAGGAAACTATTGAAATCTCAGAAACCATGGAGTCTAGGTAAGAGGTTCCGTGCAATAAATGTGGTAGCTTCAACTGGTTAGAAGACTATTTGAAAGCAGTGAAGGCAACTCCGACATCAAATGCAAGTGTACATGCAAAGGTCAAGGTTGAAATGGAAATGGAAATGAAATTGAATGAATTTTGTGATGAGTTCAATAGCAAGCTTGTAACAAATTTTTTTTAAATTTATCGGCAAATAATGTAATAGTAGTAAGAATTGGAGTTTATCTATGTAATGAAGTTTGATTTCTATATAATGAAGTTCAATAGTAATCTAATGGAGTTTACCCTACAAATGTTTCTTGTTTGAGAATGCAATGGATGTCAATGCAATGCAACACAAATGTAATGCAATAGAATGCAATGAATGCTAATGTAATGCAATGACAGTGATCAATACCTAGAAGGTCACACTTTTTCACAACCTCAAACACACAGGACCAAAAAGGAAAAAGGAAATGAACAACCCAAAAACAAGAAATGAACAACCTGCCAAACACAATGCAATTAACTCAAACACATAGACCCTGCCAACACAAAATGCAATACCCTGCCAACACACAATGAACAACCTGCCAACACATAATGCAATGACCTGCCAACACACAATGCAATAACTTGCCAACACACACTGCGATAATCTGCCAACACACAATGCGATAATCTGCCAACACAATTCAATAAACAGTGATCAATACCCTGTTATTGAAGCATTTCACCAATGCATTATTTACATACTAAACCATTGAATGTATTACATCGGATTTCTAGTTAGTCTTACATAAAAACCTGTCAAACCATTGTTTTTCTTACACTGTTTGTCTTGCATGTACATTTGTCTAAATCATTGTTTGTATCAGACATCCAATAACCACCAAGTAACTGAACCATTTGTCTTGCACATACATAATTAACTTTGTAGGCTTTAACTGAGAAGTATGTAAGTCAGTACCTACGTCAAACACATAACAACTTTAAATAATAATAAAAAACAACAACTTCAAATGGCAAACAATAAAGTACTTGAAAGATTTGACCGAAATTGTCATGTATCAAGAGTTTAGAGAAGTAATGTTTTCTGAATGTAAACAGTGGAGAGAACTTTCAAGTGTGCTAGATCTCGTGTCAATAGCTTTAAGTATCTAAACTTTCAAAAAAAAAAAATGTGACTGGTGAATGCTTATCCTTAGTATAACCACTAGTCCTTGTACCATTAGTGGTCGTTCTTCCTTCATTCCTCTTGACTAAATTTTCTGGATCTTCTCTCAAAACATAGAGATTGTGGGAGGCTTGCTCAATTCAATAGAACCTAACTATCTCGTAGCATAACATACATTGCTTGCACCATATGTCACAAACAGGATATTCTCGTCTTGGGAAAACGTAATACATGGAAGTTCACCAACAAGACCACTTTAGTTCAATTATCTAACCTGCATCCATAATTTTGCTGCTTTCTTGCTTCTTCAAGCTTGAATCCCATTCTCAGAATCTTGAATATAGATGCCTCCAAGACTTCCTCAATCGTCTGAAACAAAAAGGGTGAGGAGAATATCACCTCTAGATACCAAAAACGTACCACTGACTACTAATTCATAAGATGCAAAAAGGGTTGCCAATGGAAAAAACTAAAGCAGGCAAATATAACCTACATAACATTATTCTTTGACAATAAATAACAACATTCATAAGTATTAGATGACAATCTGCAATAAATATAGAACAACATTCATTGCACTCAAGGAGAAGGAGTGGGATTCAGAATAAAATTTATAAAAATTCTCAATTCTAAACCATAAAATTCACACAACAAATTCATAAAAGACTCCAAATTTATCAATGACCTAAACAAATGAGCTATTAGCAAGATTTAAAATAAAAAATTCAATTGATTATTTCAAATCAGTATTGTGAGCAAAGAAGAAGAAGAATTTGAACCTGATTGTTGGCAGGATTAAGGGGGGCCTCAACCTCTAAATCCTTGAGAAACTCAATTATTCCCAACTTGGCCAGGCCAAGATCACAGTGTGACTCCATACCGTACACTCATCACTACCCACGGCGTATTGTTGCAAGATCATCTTGTTTCCATCGTTAACACTCAGTCACTCCCTCATCCTCTCCAACAGAAAAAACAGAGATAAGACTCTGTTTATTCTTCCACCTCTCTCTCACCATCACCATGTTCACTCTAACTCCCCCAAAATCCCTCTCTGCAAAGGCACTTCCCTGCCCTCGAGCATCACAGTGATGCAATCGATCCCTCTCCCTCTCTCCCAAATCGATCGATTCCAACTGAAAACAGGTTTTGAAGAGGGGAATTTGGATCCACGTGCTAAGTGAGGTTTTTTTTTTTTTTTTAAACAAAAAAATACTAATATTTTCTTCTAATCAATCGAGCTGATTTAACAGTTAAAGAGTCAAAATATAAGTTATAGAAAATTTAGATAATTAATGACAAATAACCCAAACATAAACTATTCCCCAATTCTAATTGTCGAGGGAACCAGTGAGGAAAACACCAAGGGTCCCCCTCGTGATACGAATGCACGTATTGCGAAGGGGATGGAGGGTCCCCTCCCTCCCTAGCTGTTTTCCTCGCCAGTTAACCAAATTCTAAACTATTTAATGAGTGAACTTTTAAAAGTTTTGACAATTTTAGTTTATAAGAGCCCTTTTAGGGGCGAGCCCACCTACCACCATCCATCATCCTTGAGATGTGCTCATGGACAATATTTCGAGGATGATGGATGGTGGTGGGCAAGCCTTGCGCCCACTTCGCCCCCTAGAATCAGCAAGCTTTTACAATGATCTTGTTCTGATTTTGGAATGAAGTGATGTTGCTGCTGTATTAACCTGTGACTGTTCGATGATATAGGAGGAAATCAAGCTTATTCGGGTACCTCCCCGGCCAAAACACATTTGTTTTTGGGTCAAAATTTAAAAGTTTATCAGGTTTTTGGTTTAAAGAGTCTCTTTGATCTTGGAACTTCACAAAACTTATTTGTGCCCAAAATTTGAAGTACCATTCTGAAATTCCTTAAAAAGAATCTGTCACACAATGCTGGTCCCCTCGCTTCTTTTAACATTATTTTTCTCCTGATATTTCCCTTGTACATCTCTCAATTCAGATTAAATTTTTATGCGTAGAATAAAATTCAGGTTCCACATTGAAGATGTGGGAATGTTTTAGCTTGAACTTGAGTTCTTGATGCCTTCTCTGTTGCCTTCATTGTCAATGCAGACAATCTACCACTAAAACCTACAACGTTCTATAAGTGTAAATTTTTTACAAATGTAAAAGGAATGAATCAAGCTGAAGTTAATCGAATTTGTTTGTTTTCGTTTGACACAATAATGTGCCGCGTCCATGACAGTCTTGTTGTAAGAAGTATACCGTATTTAGAATGATCTTGCACCTAAAAAGAATTGCAATTGTCTACCCCATTGTGAAGGGTGCAACTCTGAGCTCTACTAATCAAATAAAGCAATAATAAACGAGACACCAAGATTTACGTGGAAAATCCTTCAATGTGAAGGGAAAAATCACGGGACAAATCCGAGAGAATCCACTAATCAAATAAGAAGAAGTGCAATAACTTCTCAAGTTTTTTGCCCAAAGCTTGAGTAATACAAGGAGTAAATAATACGGGTTACCTCACAGCAAATTAACCCAAAAGCTCCTTCAACTTATTCTACCAAATCAATCGACAAAACTAAGTCGATATCGTAGCCACGCGTCACACTTTGTCGCACAAAATCGAGCCCAAAGAATCAGACACAAAGTCACCGTCCACGCGCACACAGCCGCACCAAACACCAAAGAGAATACTATGTTCTCTGTTGCTTATTCACGCAACAACTTATCTGAAAACACTATGAATAAAACTATGTTTTATGTACCTATTTATACTTGTTTGCAGCCGCCCAACACTGCCCCATATAAAACTTTGTTTCTATTTAATTAACCAGCTGCCAACTCATTCCTTATTCAAAACAAAAAACTTGAAATTATGTTTAATTAATTTCCAAAGTTGGATCCACCCTAATGGGCTGGACCTCAACAAATCTCCCCTTCCAGACCATTAGGGAAGAATCACCGCCTAATCATATTAGGCCATTCCAATGAATTCTCTACAGAATTCATGTTTTCCTTTTGGAAAAACTTTTGTCATCATGTCGGAAGGATTTTCACTAGTATGAATTTTTGCAACCTGGAAACAATTTTTCTCAAGCACATCACGTATCCAGTGATAACGTGTATCAATATGCTTGGTAAGTCTATGATATGTGACATTCTTACTCAACTCAATAGCACTCTGACTATCACAATGCACCACATACTTATTCTGATTCACACCCAGCTCCTTGAGCAATCTTTTCAACCATAACATTTCCTTCTCTGCTTCATTAATGGCAATATACTCGGCTTCAGTTGTTGACAAAACAACACACTTTTGCAATATAGACTGCCAAACTACAACTCTCCTTGCAAAAGTGAAAACATAACCTAAAGTCGACATCTTCTTATTTAAATCACTTACAAAATCTGCATCTGTGTAGCCTTCTAACACAGCTCCTGAATTACCAAAGCTTAAACAAAGCTTTGAAGTACCTTTCAAATATCTCATAATCCATTTAACTGCAGCCCAATGTTCTTTTCCTGGATTTTCTGAATACTTACTCACAACACCGACTGCTTGAGCAATATCTGGTCTTGTACAAACCATAACATACATCAAACACCCTACAGTAGAGGAGTATGGAATACCTGATATATGCTTCTTTTCTTCATCAGTACGAGGAGATAACTTGACACTTAACTTGAAGTGATTAGCAAGTGGAGTACTCACGGGCTTAGCATCATTCATGTTGAACCTTTCAAGTACTTTTTCAACATATTTTTCTTGTGACACCACAACTTTTTAATTTTTCTGTTTCAATCCATAAAAGGCTTTTCTTCAATCTGCAAATCATATGTTCTTTCCCTTTTACTTCAAAACCCTCTGGTTGTGCCATGTAAATTTCTTCATGCAAATCCCCATGAAGAAATGCAGTTTTAACATCTAACTGCTCAATCTCAAGATCTAGGCTAACTGCAAAACTTAACACCACTCTAATGGATGTCATCTTCACCACGGGTGAGAATATCTCATCAAAATCTATCCCCTTCTTTTGCGCAAAGCCTTTTACCACTAACCCAGCTTTGTGCTTCACATTCTTTCCATCACCATCCTTTTTCAATTTGTACACCCATTTGTTGTTCAAAGGTTTTCTACCTTTTGGAATCTCAATTAAATCATAAGTATCATTCTTATGCAAGGAACTCATATCTTCTTGCATAGGTTTCATCCAACTATCTTTATCTTTATGATCTAGTACTTCTTGAAAATTTTCTGGTTCACCTTCTTCTATAAAGAAAACATACTCATCATTGGGATACTTCTTTGAAGGTTGACGCTCTCTGGTAGACCTTCTTAATTGAGGCTCTACTATTTCTTGCTGAAGGGGTTGGTTTTCATGCGCAATCTCATCTGTTTCTACACGATCATCATTAACAACTTCATTTTTTGGCATATGGTCATCAACAATATCATCTGGCATCTCTCCCCCATTTTCAACATGCGACAAAGGAGGAGGAAATGTTGTAAGATTTGCTACCTCATTATTTATCTGCTTGGGCTTTTCAATTTTCTCAAAATCTGCAATGGTATGATCTTCATAAAATACCACATCTCTGCTTCTAATAATTTTATTATTCTCAGGATCCCATAATCTGTAGCCAAACTGCTCATCTCCATAACCAATGAAAATACATGGAGATGTATTCTCATCAAGCTTTAATCTCTTCTCCTTCGGTACATGAACAAATGTCTTACATCCAAATACCTTCAGATGAGAGTATGAACTATCTTTCCCTCTCCACACTCTTTCTGGAATGTCACCATCTAAAGGAAATGAAATGGACCTGTTGATGAGATAACAAGCTGTACTAGCAGCTTCAGACCAGAACTCTTTTGGCAATTTAGCCATGCGAAACATGCATCTCACATTTTCTACAATAGTCCGGTTCATTTTTTTCTGTTACCCCATTATGCTGTGGAGTGCCAAGAACTGTGTTTTCATGCCGTATACCAAGCTTACTACAATAAGCTTTAAATTCTTTTGATGTATACTCGCCACCATTATCACTGCGGAGACACTTCAAAACTCTACCTGTTTCTCTTTCAACATTGGCATGAAACTGCTGGAATAACTGAAAAACCTGGTCCTTAGATCTGAGAAAATATATCCACACCTTTCTTGATGCATCATCAATAAATGTCAAGAAATATCTACTACCACCAAGAGAATATACTTCAATGGGACCACAAACATCAGTGTAAACCAAATCTAACAAGCCATATTTTCTTTTTGATGATCTACGAAATGTAACTCTATGATGTTTACCAAATAAACAATAATCACAGGGGTTAATAAGAGTACCTTTCAAGGAGGGAATTAATTTCTTATTTTCTAAGAGTTGCATACATTTCTCACTCATGTGTGCAAGTCGCATATGCCACAAGTTTGTAGAATAACCATCTTCAACTACATTCAAACCAGTCTTACAAAATTTCACCTAAGTCTTGTATAGTGTGCAACACGCCTTACCCTCTGCCACAACAAGTGAACATTTGGTAAACTTCCATGCACCATTACCAAAATAATTAATATACTCTTGTTTATCCAAAACAAGTCCAGAAATCAGGTTCAGACGAAGATCAGAAACATGACGTACATCTTTCAAAGTCAACGTGCACCCCGTATTAGTCTGGACACACACATCACCTATTCCCACTATATTAGAGTTGCTAGTGTTTCCCATCTTCACACTGCCAAAATCTCCTACTCTTTAAGTAGTGAAATAGTCTTTCCTTGGGGTTGCATGATAAGAAACACCAGTGTCAATAATCCATTCGCTTCTTTCATTTGCAACATGCAAACATTCACCTTCGCCATACAAAAGCGCCACGGGTTCATCAGTAACAGCAGCTGTAACTTCTTTACTATCACCATTCTTCACTTTTTCCTCGTTCAAATCTCTTTTGTAACTATAACATTGTTTTCTGAAATGGCCTGGTTTACCACAATAATGACACTTAAAACTTCTATCTCTTGACTTTGATCTCCCTCTTGACTTATCACGGTTCTTATTATAACCATGATATTTCTTATATTTTTCTCTCCCCCTGTTTTCAGTCACAAGTACTTGGGAATGATCAGTACCGACAGACTTCCTTTTAGTCTCTTCATTAAAATAACTACCGGTAACCAACTCCATGGTAAGCTGTCAATTCGGTGCCGAATTACTAACCGACACCATCAATATTTTCTAACTATCTGGTAATGAGCTAAGAAGTAATAGTGCTTGCATTTCATCATCTAACACTATCTTCATGTTGGACAACTGATTCACCACAATTTGCACCTCATTCAAGTGCTCAGCAATAGAACTACCTTCCTGATCAAGAATGCCTTGTTTGCAGCAGTTTTCCTTTCATATAAATTTCGGAGTTTGATCCAAAGAACATGTGCATACCTCTCAGCTGACACATGAAGAAATACTGAATCATATAACCATTGCCTGATGTGACCAATAGTCTTTCTGTTTAATTTCTTTCACTATTCTTCTAACATATCCTTGGGTTTAGTTGCATCTCCCTCAATTGGAGGGTACAACTTCTTACAATATAATATGTCTTCCATCTTGGCTTTCCAAATAACATAGTTTGAGCCATTAAGGCTAATCATCCTCGTATTGTTGTTACTTTCCATGTCAACTCTCTTAATTGACAATCTCCCAACAATTGTTCTGATATCAATTGTTGGTCCGGTGCACACCTAGGTCCACTATACATAGCAACGATATTGTCCCCAACTTAAACACCCGCTGTCTTGGGCCTACCATCCGGGCCACGGGTGTGAGATTTTTATCTTAAAAGACATCATTGCTATTAGGGAGTGGACCATCTCCTTATAAACCTTAGTGCCTTAGTTGCAACCAACGCACTAACTCCACCTCGACCGAATTTGTAGGATACCTTCTCTTGGCAAAGATCATCTGGCAGACCGTGCACATGCGACTTGGCTCGCTACTTCGCGCCTGATCCCCAGAACAATGTGCTGCCTTGCACCACCACAATGTGCTGCCTTGCACCACTTGCCAACAGGGCATCTAATCGAAGTATTCTCCAATTTTATTTTATTTATTTATTTATTTATTATTATTATTTGAAAAATAGAAACTAAAATTCTATTCCAAAACATTAAAGTGCTGTTTTGGAAACCCAAATGATCTCAAACGCCTAAAATTCACCATTCATTATGGGATAGTTGTGAGTTATACCTGTAACGTTGTTCCCCTTTTCGAAAAGGTATTGCATGCCTTATTTCGAGCTCGGACGCCAATCGACCAATATGTAAATTTTGGTTACGTCCTTTTATCTTTTGTTAGTCCATTACGTCTTCAATTAGCCATATGTTCTACATCAGTCATTTTCACTTCAGAAGAACTCGACCCCGAGTTATTATCAGGATAGATAACATCATCCTTATGGATCTCATACAAATCAACAACATCGAAAGTATTGAAAATTCCCATAGAATCAGGCAAGTCGATGACAAAAAACCTCCACAAAATAAGCCATAAGTACTTCGTATCACGATCAAAAGTAATAGATTTTTAGGAACTCTATGTAAACAAAGAACCTATTTGAAAAACAATTTGGCAATGTTGGCTATATTGGAAATAAGTTTATCAACCCTTAGAGAGCTCTCTGAGGCGATTCGGAAGGGCATTTAGGGTAATTTTTTCGATTTACAGATCTTCTAATCCTAGCCATTCCAGGGAATTGGGAAAACATCTGGACCATCGATTCTCGCGCCGGCTTGCTTAACCCTAGCCGCTGCAATCTGATACGGCATCTCGCGCCGGCTTGCTTAACCCTAGCCGCTACGACACAGCTGCTGATCCGATCCAGCCGCCGATACACATATCCGCCACACAGATTTGTGGTTTCCTTGTTTCTGCTGGGTCTGGGACTCGACGGCTTCTGGATGTGATGTCAGCGCCAGCCGTCATCCCTCCTCCCACTGGTCCTGGTCATGGGGGAACCGCGGACGGACCCCCTAAGCCCTCTTTCGACCAGATTTTGGGCAAGATTTTGGTTGATGACACTGCGGAGACTCAGGTCGAAGGTACCCGTTTCCGTAAAGAGGGCACTCCAGCAATCGGAATCACGGCATCGGATGAGGTCCGTGGTGAAGCCTTCATGGAAAGACATGTCATTGTGCTCAAATTTTCTAGTTACCGACCGACTTTGATAGATATCCGCGACTCGATTCACAGAACATGGGGCATTTTGGGCGATTTTTCGCTGGGTTTGCTGAATCAACGACATGTGTTAGTACGACTTCAATCGGAGGTAGAAGCACAGAAAGTTCTGTCGAGAGACTCCTTCCTGATTCGTGGAGTTCGGTTTAAAGCATTTCGTTGGCATGATGGCTTCAGTTTGAAGGAAGACCCAATCTCGGTGCCCCTATGGGTAGAGTTACCTAACCTACCTTTGCATTTATTTCATCCCCCTATTTTAAAGGCTAATGTGAATTCTTTTGGTGGTTTTTTGCGGATGGATGATCATACTCGTTGTCTTACCCGGCCGGGCTTTGCTCGCGTATGTGTGGAAATGTCATTAGCGGAGAAATTACCACATAGAGTTTGGATTGACAGGGCTAATAACAGGGGTTTCTGGCAGAAGATAGAATATCCAGGTTTCAAATACTGTGACTTTTGTTATTTGATAGGCCATCAAGAGGAGTATTGCAGGAAAAAGCTTGGTCTTTTTCTGACTTTCGCCTAATCAGTTTGTGTAATGTGATTTATAAGATCTTTAGCAAAATCCTTTGCAATAGGCTGGTAGATATCTTGCCAAGGTTGATTTCTCAGGAAGAGGGGGCATTTGTCAAAGGCAGATTCATTGGTGAAAATATTGCCCTGGCGCAGGAAATGATCAGAGACATTAACAGGAAGGTTTTTGGAGGAAATGTGGTGTTGAAAATTGACATGGAGAAAGCCTATGATAGAATGGAATGGAACTTTTTGCTTGCAGTTCTTAAAAAATTTGGCTTTAATGGTAGAATCTGCCATCTCATCTCCAACTGTATTGCTTTTTATGGCTTTTCGGTCCTGCTCCAGAGAGTCTACAAAGGTTTTTTCAGATCAACTAGGGGATTAAGGCAAGGAGACCCCCTCTCCCCCTTTCTTTTCATTATTGCATCTGAGGTGTTGAGTAGGAGATTGAAAACAACTTTTGAGAATGGCAAAATTGGGTACTATTATACCCCTAGGAATTGCAGTCCTATTTCCCACCTTCTGTATGCAGATGACACTCTAATTTTTTTAAATGGCAGAACGTACTCAGTCATGGGTTGCATGGAGTTCCTGCGACGTTACTGCAAGACCTCGAGACAAAAAATAAATGAAGGAAAAAGTTCCTTCACTTTGGATGATAAGGCAACAGCGGACCGCATTGTGGCTTTAAAAAGTGGTACAGATTTCCAATTTCACGCTGCTCCATTGAAATATTTGGGCGGGCCAGTGTTCCAAGGGAGAGTTAAAATTTCATATTTTGAAGATTTAATCACTAAGATTCAGGTTCGTATTCAAGGATGGAAGGCAAAATTGTTATCTCCAGGAGGGCGATTAATCTTGATTAAGCATGTTCTTAGCTCGATCCCTATTTATATTCTTAGTACCATGTGTGTACCAAGGACAGTTCTAGCACGAATCAATAGTTTGCTGTCAGACTTCTTTTGGGGGGATTGTGAAGGTCGACTAAAGAAAAAATGGGTGTCATGGGATAACATTTGTTTTCCCCAGGCGGAAGAAGGTTTGGGAGTTAGAGACTTGACGGTTGTGATGAAGGCTTTTCGAGTCAAGGCTCTTTGGAGACTACTTACTTCAGATTCTTTATGGGCTACTTTTATGAGGAGTAAATACTGGCTACAAGGCGTTGGGTTGAATAGTCAACCTGTGAAAGGTGGGTTTTCTCCGTTTTTTAAAGAGATCATGCTTGGGAGGTCCTTTCTTTTGAGTAACTCGCTTTGGCGTATCGACATTGGGGATATCAGCTTCTTTGAGGAGAATTGGAACATGGTTGCATCTTTCAGGAGATCGGCGGATCTGGTTGCCCACGATTTATGGCCTTCAGTTCGTGAGGTGACTTTGACGAATTTTGAATTGGTCCACCCAGATCTCATAAACTTGGCGCGTGGCCTCTTTGCAGATAGATTACGTGGTGAGGCCCATGAGGGGGACAAGTGTGTGTGGGCTCCAAACCCGAATTGGCTCTTTTTCCTTCAGTCGGCATATGAACTGTTACGGAAACGTGGGAAGGTCAATGCATTAAGTCAAACACTTTGGCACGACATTCTTCCTTCCAAAATATCAGTCTTTGTTTGGAAATTACTCCGTAGAGGAGTGCCAGTGGAAGGTGAATTATACAGATGTGGTTTGAGCCTGGCCTCTAGATGCCGTTGTTGTAGCTCGCCAAAGCAAGAATCTTTGAAACACCTCTTTCTAGACGGTTAATTGGCGATACAGATGTGGAGTCATTTTGACAGGATTTTTGAAGTCCATATACGACGACCAACAAAAATCTCAACGGTTCTTGCAATATGGTTCAAGAGAGCTAAACGCAATTCGCAAACATGTGTGTTATTCTTTCTTACTCCTATGTTCATTTTATGGGAAATTTGGAAACAAAGATGCAAATGTGTTTATGAAAATGCTCCCCCAAATCCTGCCTTTGCGATTTTGAACATTAGGCGTCAGTTGCGATTGGCAAATAATTTCATATCCCCCAAGCAAGTTAGCAGTAATAAGGCCCCCTTACGGGCTTTGGGGTTGGATGTGCTCCCCGTTAGAAGGAAGTTCGTTCGTATTGTTTTTTGGCACCCCCCATAGATTTTGTTGCGCTTAATGTGGACGGCTCCTCCCGCAAGGAACAGACATCCGGTGGTGTGGTTATTAGAGACTTTCGGGGTTTTTGTGTTGTGGGAAAACAAATATTTTTTGGTGCAGGATCTCACAATAAAGCGGAAAATTTTGCTCTATTTGAGGGTCTCCGTCTATGTCTCACCCGGGGCTTCAAAAAGGTGGTTATCCAAACGGATTCGAAACTTGTTTGTGGCTGGTTTAAGGATAATTTGAAAATCCCGTGGCATTTGGAGAATATTTTGAAAGAAATCAAGTTGTTGGCAGCGACAATGACGTTAGACTGCCAACATATCTATAAAGAGGCCAATGCGGTGGCAGATTCATTAGCGGATAGAGCACTACAAGACCATCGGACTGTTTCCTTCAATGGAACTGATTTTCCTAGGAGAGTAGCAGGCTTGATTGTGCTTGACAGATTACAAACGGCGTACATTCGCCACGGAGATGAGTAGATGCTGCCTTTATGTGTTTTCCTGTCTCACACACTAGATGCGCGCAATGTTGGGGAATTATGCTGGGGCGAGACTGCGGACAGTTTGGCGTGTTCGCCCAGATGCTATTTTTTGTGTCAGGCTGATTTGTTCTGACCTGCAGGATCTTCAATTGGCCTGCAGGGAATTGCTCACGGGGACGAGTCGAAGGAACAGAGCTGGCTGGGCACTCGGTTTCAAAATAGAGTGTAATCTGTATGCTGGGTGCTGCGGTGCTGTGGTTTGCGAGGCTGCGGTCTGTCCCAGTGATGACACGATGACACGGCCTGATGTTGCGGTCTGTGCTGCGAGGACACGACCTGATGCTGAGTTGCTGCGGTTGTCTGAATGCTGCGGCCTGCTGAGATGCTGCGGCGTGTGGTTTCAGCGTGTGTAAGCTGGCTGTTTGGGCAGACCGGCGCGCACTTTGGTTTTGGTCTTTCAACATCTGAGAGGATTGAATGCAGGGGCGGTCTTTGGTGTCGAGACAAAGTTTCAGCTGGGGGGAGGCTGTCTCGCTGGATGCTGGACTGTTTTGCGCCCAAATTTCGATGAGAAAAGCTGCAGTAAGGCGTGTCCATGTTGCCTGGAACCGAGGAGCAGAGCACTCTATTTTTTTATGCTCTCTATGATTCAGGAAGATTGGTGCATTGGGTAGCGACTGAACTGCTGCTCGTCACGACTGCAGCGCACGCGGTGTTTCACGATGCAGCCAGGTACATGCTGCCTGGGTACTGCGGGTTTGGTGTGCTGCTTGGCGTGGGTTTGCGAGTGCTGGTTGGTGCTGCAGGAGCGAGGCTGCGGTTGATCAGTGGCGTGCAACACCTCCATCACAGAGTTGCTAACTCGGTTTTAATTTTTGGTGCTTTGCTTTTGTGCTTGTTTTGTTTTCAGTGATTTTTAGTGGGCTGTGAGTCTTCAAGCCTTGTTAGCCAGCTTGTGGCTGGGGTTGCAGTATTTTTGATTGGGGAAGTTTCTTTGTCCATTTCTTGTTTGGTTTTTTACGGGTAAAGTCGTAACGTACCCCCGTTTTGATTGTAAATCAATTTTTTTTGATAAGTAATAAAGGTCTGGCATCCCATAGCTGCCCCTCCCCACTGGAGGTTAAAAAAAAAAAAAGTTTATCAAATTCTCCCAACAACTGTTGTACTTCAAGAGGAATTGCTATTTTTTTTTGTTTGCTGTCAACAATCCCTTTACTACCACTGGATAGAAAAAGTCAGAGTTTTGATTGACTCAGTAATCTTACGTTCATTGCCACCCAAAGTCAGAAAGCTAGAACTCTTTTCTTAAGCAAACTCCCAGATTCCGATATAGTAGCTTTAACAATTTTATAATTTTTCCAATTAAAAATCACAAAATTATCACGACCATTCAATGTAGTATCCACATCATATCGCCAAGGACGACCCAATAAAGTATGACAAGCATCCATATCGATCGCATCACATAATACATCATTTTTGTAGTGCTTAGCAATGGATAATGGCACGTGAGACGTCTCAGCAACACAAATGGATAATGGTCTTTTCTTCACCATCCAAGTAAATACGGTACCATGTGACTATGTAGGCAGTTGTAAGTACTCTACCAATTTCTTCGACACAAAATTCTCAAAGCTCTCGTTGTCTACAATCACATCGCAGAGTTTATTCTTGATTAAATAAAGTGATAAAAAATGTATGTCGCTGCCTGATGTTCACATAATTATTACATAATATACCTCATAATTTATATTTGTTAGTGTTTCGAATAGCGTATTTTAATTTAATTATTTTATTTTTGTAGGATTTGGAGTTTAAATGAAAAAAGTGCATTAGCATGGCGAATTTGAAAATTCATAGACAAATTGACGAAGTGGAGCGGGAGACACTCGAGCCAAAGATTAAGAGAACCAAAGAAAAAATAAAGGAAATTAGTTTTGAATCTTGGTGGAATAAAGAAGTGATATGGATGAACATAGCCAAACCCACTTTCCTGTTATTAGAAGAGAATCTAAACAAGAGGGGTGGTTTCTAATTGTATTTGGTTTCCAATTATATATGGACCCCTTTTGTTTCATTTTGTTGATGGTTTCCTATTTGTATTGGGTTGCCGATGGGGTTTCCAAAAAGGAATTTGGTTTCTTTTTAACACAAATACGACAACAACAATTGAGAGGGAGAAAAGGAAGGAGCCAAAATGCAGGAAGGCTATCCAGGACAGCAGGGAGTGCGCAAAAGATAGCAACCCTTTTTGGTTTACAATTTAGATTTGATTTCTAAATGGGGGGTGGCCAATAGGAGAAGTGTTGTTTTCTTTTTAACAAAAAGATATACGACAGCAAGAAGGGATGGTGTTTTTTGCTCTAGGACAGCAAGCGCAGCAGGGAACGCAGCAAGCAGCCAACACGCTGTCCAGCAGCAGCAGAAACGCAGGAGAAAGGAGTGCGCAGGAGCAGGGAACACATCGCTAATCCACCACGCGCTGCACTGCTGATGAAGCTCCACACCGCTGTTGCTGTCATCACCTTCACCATGTGTCACTAAACCCCACGCAAGGCGAAGAGAAGAACTCCTAGATGTAACCCACTTAATTGGTATTTGATTCGTTTTATGCTTTCACGATGAATAATGATGTTTATGATTTTCACTTTGATTTAATATAGGAGTTTATGTTATTTTAGTGACAAAGATTTCATCAACTTCTTCGTAGATTATTATTCCGGTGGTTTTCTTTTTCTTCTCCATATAAGCTTAGTCACACTTTTCTTATGTGTGGAATTTTTAAGGAACAACTGATTCCGGTAGGTTAGTTATATGTGATCGTCTTTTATTACGTTATTGTCTCCGGATATATCGTAAATTTAGGATATCACATATGACCAACCTTTGTGTTTTCTAGAAAAAGTGAAATCTAAAATCCATTTACATTAGAATATATTGGTGCATTAAAGACTATTTTTCTGATTATGTTGTTTGGGATGTGAAACACGTAATCGAGTCATCATAGCAAATCAATACTAGTTGGCGCGTGAAATCTAGGAGGGATTCTTGGAACCTTGTGATTTTTCTAAACTTAATTTTTTATTAAACTAAATTCAATTTCATATTTTAAAATTGCTAGAATTTCTTACATTTAGTTTCGCGTAGTTTTTCTTCCTAGACCTTGTTTTGTAGATGGTTTTTCCTCGTGGGATCGACACCCCATTCTTTACTGCAATTGACCGCGTGTACTGTTTGGGCGTAATCAAATTTTGGCACCGTTGCTGGGGACAAGCGTCATTCTACAAGGGACGTTTCGGGTATTATCTTTTTTGCTCATTGTTTTATTTTATTTCATTTAATTTTTAGGTTTTAGGTCCATTTTATTTATTTATTTTATTTTTAAAAAAATTGGAAAAAACAAAAAATGACATTGGGGGAGTGTGAGTTGGAATAGCAACCACTTAGGGAGACTAATTAGGGTCCCACATTTAGAACACTCGCAAATTCACATTGAGACCAAATTAAGTCCTACTTCTAATTCTAACACCATGAGTAATCACGAAGATGACCATCTTCGGTCGCTACAGGACTATCTCCACCCCACGCGCACTGCTACTCCATCATGTATGACATGTTTGCACCAAATACACCAAAGGTGGATTTTAAGCCGGGTATGATACAATTATTACCCACTTTTCATGGCTTAGAGAGTGAGAATCCTTATGTTCACATTAGGGAATTCGAGGAAGTTGTGGCCACGTTCCACAACAAAGTTGAGGCTGTAGATTTGGTTAGACTAAGGTTTTTCCTTTTTCCTTTTTCCTTTAAGGAAAAAGCGAAGAGTTGGCTATACTCTTTGCGACCAAGGTCTATAGGTTCGTGGGAGGAGATGACCAAATCATTTTTTAATAAATACTTTCCTCACCACAAAACCAACGGTCTAAAGAGACAGATTTCTACCTTCACCCAAAAGAATAACGAGACATTATATCAAGCATGGGAGAGGTTCAAGGATCTCTTGAATACATGTCCACACCATGGGTATGAGAGTTGGCGCTTAGTCAGTTATTTTTATGATAGGCTTACCAGTAGAGAGCGTCAGTTCGTTGAAATGACGTGTAATGGAGAGTTTTTGCAAAAGGACCCTGATGAGGCCATTGAGTACCTGAATGACTTGGCTGAAAGTGCTCATACTTGGACTGGTCCAAGTGCTACTAAGAGCACGAATAGAACACGCCTAGCTGGAGTCTACCAACTTAGGGAAGATGACAACCTTAGAGCCCAATTGGATAGAGTAACTAGGGAGTTAGAGGCACTTAAGACCAAGGATGGTAGGCCCACACATACTGTTGCCAGAGTTGAGCTACAGGATGCCTGTTTTATATGCGGGGGAGTTGAACAGTTCGCACAGGATTGCCCGACCTTGACTGAGATGAGAGGGGTTTATGAGGAACAATGTAACGCCTTAGGGATGTACAAGAAGCCTTACTCACCATTCTCTAACACTTACAATTCTGGCTGGAGAGATCACCCTAACTTAGGCTGGAGGTTCGAAGCAGACCAACCTACACACTCACAGGCACAACCACCTAGGTCATACCCTGCACCTCCATACAATGCGCAATCTAATAGAAGTTCCTTATCAGACACATTACATGCATTTATAGAGGCACAAAGTAAAACTAATCAAACATTTGAGGTTGCATTGACACAGTTGGCAGAAGAGAACAAGGAGATCAAAAACCAAATAACCAAACTGACAAGTTCATTAACAGTCCTGGATTTTCTGAATACTTACTCACAACACCGACTGCTTGAGCAATATCTGGTCTTGTACAAACCATAACATACATCAAACACCCTACAGCAGAGGAGTATGGAATACCTGATATATGCTTCTTTTCTTCATCAGTACGAGGAGATAACTTGACACTTAACTTGAAGTGATTAGCAAGTGGAGTACTCACGGGCTTAGCATCATTCATGTTGAACATTTCAAGTACTTTTTCAACATATTTTTCTTGTGACACCACAACTTCTTAATTTTTCTGTTTCAATCCATAAAAGGCTTTTCTTCAATCTGCAAATCATATGTTCTTTCCCTTTTACTTCAAAACCCTCTGGTTGTGCCATGTAAATTTCTTCATGCAAATCCCCATGAAGAAATGCAGTTTTAACATCTAACTGCTCAATCTCAAGATCTAGGTTAACTGCAAGACTTAACACCACTCTAATGGATGTCATCTTCACCACGGGTGAGAATATCTCATCAAAATCTATCCCCTTCTTTTGCGCAAAGCCTTTTACCACTAACCCAGCTTTGTGCTTCACATTCTTTCCATCACCATCCTTTTTCAATTTGTACACCCATTTGTTGTTCAAAGGTTTTCTACCTTTTGGAATCTCAATTAAATCATAAGTATCATTCTTATGCAAGGAACTCATATCTTCTTGCATAGGTTTCATCCAACTATCTTTATCTTTATGATCTAGTACTTCTTGAAAATTTTCTGGTTCACCTTCTTCTATAAAGAAAACATACTCATCATTGGGATACTTCTTTGAAGGTTGACGCTCTCTGGTAGACCTTCTTAATTGAGGCTCTACTATTTCTTGCTGAAGGGGTTGGTTTTCATGCGCAATCTCATCTGTTTCTACACGATCATCATTAACAACTTCATTTTTTGGCATATGGTCATCAACAATATCATCTGGCATCTCTCCCCCATTTTCAACATGCGACAAAGGAGGAGGAAATGTTGTAAGATTTGCTACCTCATTATTTATCTGCTTGGGCTTTTCAATTTTCTCAAAATCTGCAATGGTATGATCTTCATAAAATACCACATCTCTGCTTCTAATAATTTTATTATTCTCAGGATCCCATAATCTGTAGCCAAACTGCTCATCTCCATAACCAATGAAAATACATGGAGATGTATTATCATCAAGCTTTAATCTCTTCTCCTTCGGTACATGAACAAATGTCTTACATCCAAATACCTTCAGATGAGAGTATGAACTATCTTTCCCTCTCCACACTCTTTCTGGAATGTCACCATCTAAAGGAAATGAAGGGGACCTGTTGATGAGATAACAAGCTGTACTAGCAGCTTCAGACCAGAACTCTTTTGGCAATTTAGCCATGCGAAGCATGCATCTCACATTTTCTACAATAGTCCGGTTCATTTTTTTCTGTTACCCCATTATGCTGTGGAGTGCCAAGAACTGTGTTTTCATGCCGTATACCAAGCTTACTACAATAAGCTTTAAATTCTTTTGATGTATACTCGCCACCATTATCACTGCGGAGACATTTCAAAACTCTACCTGTTTCTCTTTCAACATTGGCATGAAACTGCTGGAATAGCTGAAAAACCTGGTCCTTAGATCTGAGAAAATATATCCACACCTTTCTTGATGCATCATCAATTAATGTCAAGAAATATCTACTACCACCAAGAGAATATACTTCAATGGGACCACAAACATCAGTGTAAACCAAATCTAACAAGCCATATTTTCTTTTTGATGATCTACGAAATGTAACTCTATGATGTTTACCAAATAAAAAATAATCACAGGGGTTAATAAGAGTACCTTTCAAGGAGGGAATTAATTTCTTCTTTTCTAAGAGTTGCATACATTTCTCACTCATGTGTGCAAGTCGCATATGCCACAAGTTTGTAGAATAACCATCTTCAACTACATTCAAACCAGTCTTACACAATTTCACCTAAGTCTTGTATAGTGTGCAACACGCCTTACCCTTTGCCACAACAAGTGAACATTTGGTAAACTTCCATGCACCATTACCAAAATAATTAATATACTCTTGTTTATCCAAAACAAGTCCAGAAATCAGGTTCAGACGAAGATCAGAAACATGACGTACATCTTTCAAAGTCAAAAGAGCCACGGGTTCATCAGTAACAGCAGCTGTAACTTTTTTACTATCACCATTCTTCACTTTTTCCTCGTTCAAATCTCTTTTGTAACTATAACATTGTTTTCTGAAATGGCCTGGTTTACCACAATAATGACACTTAAAACTTCTATCTCTTGACTTTGATCTCCCTCTTGACTTATCACGGTTCTTATTATAACCATGATATTTCTTATATTTTTCCCTCCCCCTGTTTTCAGTCACAAGTACTTGGGAATGATCAGTACCGACAGACTTCCTTTTAGTCTCTTAATTAAAATAACTACCGGTAACCAACTCCATGGTAAGCTGTCAATTCGGTGCCGAATTACTAACCGACACCATCAATATTTTCTAACTATCTGGTAATGAGCTAAGAAGTAATAGTGCTTGCATTTCATCATCTAACACTATCTTCATGTTTGACAACTGATTCACCACACTTTGCACCTCATTCAAGTGCTCAGCAATAGAACTACATTCCTGATCAAGAATGCCTTGTTTGCAGCAGTTTTCCTTTCATATAAATTTCGGAGTTTGATCCAAAGAACATGTGCATACCTCTCAGCTGACACATGAAGAAATACTGAATCATCTAACCATTGCCTGATGTGACCAATAGTCTTTCTGTTTAATTTCTTTCACTATTCTTCTGACATATCCTTGGGTTTAGTTGCATCTCCCTCAATTGGAGGGTACAACTTCTTACAATATAATATGTCTTCCATCTTGGCTTTCCAAATAACATAGTTTGAGCCATTAAGGCTAATCATCCTCGTATTGTTGTTACTCTCCATGTCAACTCTCTTAAATGATAATCTCCCAACAATTGTTCTGATACCAATTGTTGGTCCGGTGCACACCTAGGTCCACTATACATAGTAACGATATTGTCCCCAACTTAAACACCCGCTGTCTTGGGCCTACCATCCGGGCCACGGGTGTGAGATTTTTATCTTAAAAGACATCATTGCTATTAGGGAGTGGACCATCTCCTTATAAACCTTAGTGCCTTAGTTGCAACCAACGCACTAACTCCACCTCGACCGAATTTGTAGGATACCTTCTCTTGGCAAGGATCATCTGGCAGACCGTGCACATGCGACTTGGCTCGCTACTTCGCGCCTGATCCCCAGAACAATGTGCTGCCTTGCACCACCACAATGTGCTGCCTTGCACCACTTGCCAATTCCCCGCTGAACCATCGGCTTTGATACCACTTTGATGGGACAAATACCAATAAAAACAATACCAAGAAAATAATCTAAAACAATAATAAACGAGACACCAAGATTTACGTGGAAAACCCTTCAATGTGAAGAAAAAAACCACGGGGCAAATCCGAGAGAATCCACTAATCAAATAAGAAGAAGTACAATAACTTCTCAAGCTTTTTGCCCAAAGCTTGAGTAATACAAGGAGTAAATAATACGAGTTACCTCATAGTAAATGAACCTAAAAGCTCCTTCAACTTCTTCTACTAAATCAATTGACAAAACTAAATCGATATCGCAGCCACGCGTCACACTTTGTCGCACAAAATCACGCCCAAAGAATTAGACACAAAGTCACCGTCCACACGCACACAACCGCACCAACCACCAAAGAGAATACTATGTTCTTTGTTGCTTATTCACGCAGTAGCTTCTCTGAAAACATTATGAATAAAACTTTGTTTTATGCATCTATTTATACTTGTTTGCAGTCGCTCAACACCGCCTCAAATAGAACTTTGTTTCTATTTAATTAACCAGTTGCCAATCAATCCTTATTCAAAACAAAAACTTGAAATTATGATTGATTAATTTTCAAAGTTGGATCCACCCTCATGGGCTGGACCTCAACTGAAAAGACAAATCTAAAAAGTAGTTTGCGCTTACTTTTCTTATGGTACATGGACTGAATCTCTTCACCATGTTGAAGATGATCTGAACTCACCTGAAAGTAAATGCCACATGAAATACGACACTTTCAGGAAATTCTTAAAGAAGGAAAATTTGTGTTTTGTTATCTGTTTCGGCTAGAAAGGAACTGAGCTTGGCAAGAAATGGACATGATTTGACAACCAATATTAAGAATAATTAATGTTTCTTATTAAGTCATGTAATTTAAGCATGTGTAAAATAATGGAAATTTGTTTTTCAACAAAAGAATATAAAACAATGATCTCAAGAGCAATCCCACCACATTCTAGCTATGTTCTGTGTCCATTCCAAAACATAAAAGCAATCTTGTCCCATATCAGCAACTAGTTAATGCTTCAAAAGAGAGAAAAGAGAGACTGCAATGGATGAGAAGATAAGTGCAGTGGAGATTGGCAGTGAGAAAGCTGATCCAGTGTCCATTGATGGTGCTGGAGATGGTGCCATCTGCGCTGAAACAGAGAGAACAGAACAGATTGCGATGACAAAAAATGCAGCAATAGCTCTTGGGATGCTAGATTGTGCCATTGTGGATGGATAGATTAGTAAGAGAGGAAATGAAGATTGGGGATTGTAATAAAGCGAAAACTAGAGAAAGATTTAAGAGAGTTTGGGTTGGAAATCAGTTGAGAAGAGAGGTCTACTTATATATAGATTACATGGTTGGTGCATATGGACCCAGTGAACATGGTTTGAGAGGTGGGAAAGCTGTGACAACTTGGACCATCCCAGCCAGCTGAATGACAAGAGAAAAAGCCAACCCACTTATAAAATTTGCTGGATTTGTAGTGTTTTTCTTTGAATGGGGTGACAAGTGTTTACATGGTTGGCCTAATAACCACATTAACTATCTGATGAATTTGATTATGTGTGAGAAGAACAAACAGAGTTTTCTTTTGTTGGGTGCAAATAATTATAGATTTCTTTTAAGAAATAATCAGCAAGGCTTAGGACCAACCGCGTAATATTAAAGTCAGTAATTGGTGAGGAAAGTGAGCTGTTTCTTCCCTCACTCAGCCATGTTTATACAGCTGCCTGCCTACATTTTCCTTGTGCCCCAAGTGTAAGAAACCATCTTTCTTTGTGTATATAAAAAGAGGCTATCATCTCCCAAACTCTGAAACCTCACACACATCACAACTCTTTCAAGTTTCAGCCACTTTGAAAGTAGACACTTATTTCTTTCATTCTCAAATTCTCTTATCTCTCTCAACACATTTAGAGATGGCTCAAGTTAGCATTTCAAAGGCTACTTTGATCTTCTTCGCCTTTGCCATCTTTTCTGTGGCCATTGTTTCAGCACAGGAGAGCGGAATGGCTCCATCACCATCAATGGACACTGGGTCAGCCTTCTCAATGCCAATTTCTGGGGCAATGATCTGCTCCTCTATTCTTCTCTCCCTCTTTGCTCTTTTGAAACATTAACTTCATGGCTGAGGATATTTAGTATTCTATGTGAGTGAAGATAGAAAATAATGGACCGATTTTGGTTTGTTTGTAATACTTTTCTTTGGGGGTTGCTATATTGGGCTGATTTTATTCATTCTTTCGCCATTGTTGACTCAATACAATCAATTCTTTTGATTTTTTGCGCTTTCTGTTTTCCTTTGTCATTTAAATTTCACCAAGTTTTTAGCATTTTGATTATTTTTTCATTCCATCATATTACACCGTGGTTTCATTACACACCTACAGACATTATGCCTCGTAATCCAAATTCTTAGGTAGCCCAGAGAAGCTTTGCAAGATATGATTGCACTTAACCTTAACATTTTGAATCTTATCAAATATGTGAACTAAATTACATTGGACCCTGAATCTTTAATCTCAATTACCTCCCATTTCTCCTCTCTATATTGTGATAGTGATATACACCCACTTAGATTTCCTTCTGTTTCATGGAATTGAATTCTAAGCAATTGAACCCCTGTGATTGGAAACCTCTGTTCAGACCTTGCCATTAGCTAATTTAACTAGTTTTCTTATTAATCAAACAAATAATCTTTATTTGATCAGGAACTTAAGAAATTAAGCATGATGCCAATGCCTTCTATAAATAGTTTTTTCTTTGCCGCTTAGGTAAAACATAATCAAGGCTAATGCAGAGTAGGGGGCTGTCAATGGATTGGATTTGGATTCTGGAGTTGCAAAAGTTAGTTGGGAAAAGTTGGATTATAATCCGAAATCCAACCCATTGACAACCCTAATGCAGAGCCATACAGCATGACATTTCCAGGGACACAGATTCAGACACAATTTGTATTACTACATGAATGAATGAATATTACAATCAATCTGGTGAATGTCTTTCTTCTACTTGCAACCACTCTTCTCTAATGAAATATGAATTGCATGAGCTTGATCAATTCAAAAGAGAACTAATGCAGGGGTGTTTGTTTTGCTTCTTCAATATTTCAACATTTATACACGGTGATTATTGTACTAAAAAAAATATGTAACTAGGATTTGTGCACATGGTAGGTTTTCATTTTTTATTATGATTTTTTTTTTTAATTTTATTTCAGATTGAACATGGGTATTGCTTAATTGCACAAAAAAGTGATTATATTCTAGATAATGTTTATAAAAAAAAAAAAAAAAAAAACCCAAGCAGACACCAACTGTATTTGGCAAATGACAATCTAAGTTAATCATGGGTGCTATATTTTTTGGTCCAACAGGGCATCTAATCGAAGTATTCTCCAATTTTATTTTATTTATTTATTTATTTATTATTATTATTTGAAAAATAGAAACTAAAATTCTATTCCAAAACATTAAAGTGCTGTTTTGGAAACCCAAATGATCTCAAACGCCTAAAATTCACCATACATTATGGGATAGTTGTGAGTTATACCTGTAACGTTGTTCCCCTTTCCGAAAAGGTATTGCATGCCTTATTTCGAGCTCGGACGCCAATCGACCAATATGTAAATTTCGGTTACATCCTTTAATCTTTTGTTAGTCCATTACGTCTTCAATTAGCCATATGTTCTACATCAGTCATTTTCACTTCAGAAGAACTCGACCCCGAGTTATTATCAGGATAGATAACATCATCCTTATGGATCTCATACAAATCAACAACATCGAAAGTATTGAAAATTCCCATAGAATCAGGCAAGTCGATGACAAAAAACCTCCACAAAATAAGCCATAAGTACTTCGTATCACGATCAAAAGTAATAGATTTTTAGGAACTCTATGTAAACAAACAACCTATTTGAAAAACAATTTGACAATGTTGGCTATATTGGAAATAAGTTTATCAACCCTTAGAGAGCTCTCTGAGGCGATTCGGAAGGGCATTTAGGGTAATTTTTTCGATTTACAGATCTTCTAATCCTAGCCATTCCAGGGAATTGGGAAAACATCTGGACCATCGATTCTCGCGCCGGCTTGCTTAACCCTAGCCGCTGCAATCTGATACGGCATCTCGCGCCGGCATCTGGCCGCTCGGTCCTCAACCCGACACGGTTCAAACGCCCAGAGGCCGCCTGCAGATCGGGTGGTTCTGTGAAATCGCGCATAAGCCGATACCGCAAAGAGACACCGCCGTTACGAACTGAGGGCCGTTACGCGCCGTCGTTACGTGTCGCCGTTACGCGTCGCCGTTACACGCTGGCAGCCGCTACGACACAGCTGCTGATCCGATCCAGCCGCCGATACACATATCCGCCACACAGATTTGTGGTTTCCTTGTTTCTGCTGGGTCTGGGACTCCACGGCTTCTGGATGTGATGTCAGCGCCAGCCGTCATCCCTCCTCCCACTGGTCCTGGTCATGGGGGAACCGCGGACGGACCCCCTAAGCCCTCTTTCGACCAGATTTTGGGCAAGATTTTGGTTGATGACACTGCGGAGACTCAGGTCGAAGGTACCCGTTTTCGTAAAGAGGGCACTCCAGCAATCGGAATCACGGCATCGGATGAGGTCCGTGGTGAAGCCTTCATGGAAAGACATGTCATTGTGCTCAAATTTTCTAGTTACCGACCGACTTTGACAGATATCCGCGACTCGATTCACAGAACATGGGGCATTTTGGGCGATTTTTCGCTGGGTTTGCTGAATCAACGACATGTGTTAGTACGACTTCAATCGGAGGTAGAAGCACAGAAAGTTCTGTCGAGAGACTCCTTCCTGATTCGTGGAGTTCGGTTTAAAGCATTTCGTTGGCATGATGGCTTCAGTTTGAAGGAAGACCCAATCTCGGTGCCCCTATGGGTAGAGTTACCT
The DNA here is from genome assembly GCA_963556465.1 of Berberis vulgaris. Taxonomy (NCBI): domain Eukaryota; kingdom Viridiplantae; phylum Streptophyta; class Magnoliopsida; order Ranunculales; family Berberidaceae; genus Berberis; species Berberis vulgaris. The sequence continues at coordinate 49,454,547 of OY747136.1, forward strand.
AACCTACCTTTGCATTTATTTCATCCCCCTATTTTAAAGGCTAATGTGAATTCTTTTGGTGGTTTTTTGCGGATGGATGATCATACTCGTTGTCTTACCCGGCCGGGCTTTGCTCGCGTATGTGTGGAGATGTCATTAGCGGAGAAATTACCACATAGAGTTTGGATTGACAGGGATAATAACAGGGGTTTCTGGCAGAAGATAGAATATCCAGGTTTCAAATACTGTGACTTTTGTTATTTGATAGGCCATCAAGAGGAGTATTGCAGGAAAAAGCTTGGTCTTAAGGGCGATGGGGGAGGTCCTGACTCCGGTAAAGTGGAGAAGACGGTCAGGCCACAGTTTGAAACCAAAAATATTAAGCAACATTATGTACCCGTTCTCAAATAAGCTAACACTCAAAATCTAGCGGTCGGCACGAGTGGAGCAAAGAACAGCCAGGGGGTAGAGATGGATGCGGACATTGGGGAGAAGAGGCCAGTGGCCAGGGATCCAGTACAGGTGGTGTTGTCAAACAAATTTGAGTCGCTTGATGTTGATGAGAGTGAGAACATGGTTCATGTTAGTGCTGAGCAGGTTACAGAAACTACGGAAGAATGCCTTCTAGAGGCGGGGTATACAAATTCGGAGATTGCTAATGCTATTGGAATTCAAGAACAGCCGACACAGCCAACGGATGACATACTCTCAGGGGCCAGGAGTGGTCTTTGCGACGACATGACGAATGACATTATCCGCCGGGAACATCACACTGTGGCAAGGACGCAGGATGATATTGGGAGCGCTCTTTTGGGGCGTCCTGGATCAGCGACTCGAGCTGCATCAGCAGGGGAAATAGGAGTGGTTGCGTCCCAGCCAGCTCAAGGCCTCATACAGCCTGCGAGCACCCTCAGTCCAAGGCGATGCAATCAACCTCAGTCCAGCCTGCGAGCACCCTCAGTCCAGGCGATGCAATCAACCTCAGTACAGGCAATGCCATCAGTCCAGGCCCTGCGATCATAAGCAGTCCAGGCCCTGCGATCATCAGCAGTCCAGGCCCTGCGATCATAAGTAGTCCAGGCCCTGCGATCATCAGCAGTACATGCCCTGCATCAGCTCACGGTCCCAGTCAGCACACGCTCCTCGTGTCCCCTCGGGTCCAGCCTGATCACGATCCTAGTCCAAGCACGGTCTGTCCACGACCTCCCAGCCCACGGACACAGGTCATGGCCAGTCCAGGGCCCCAACCTCTTCACGGTTTCTATCCAGGGGACGTGCTCCCCCAGGCAGCGTGTGGTTTGCTTGCCGTTGGTGATTCTTTAGTGACGCAAACTGAGTCGATTGGACTGCTGTAGGATGTAGGGGCTGCCACAGTGAAGCCGACGGTGATGGAACAGTTGACAAAAGTTATGGCCAAGCGAGCTCAATCAACGGTACTTGGTAATTTTTCAATGCCTGCGGCAGTCAGTAATGATAAGGATGGGAGCTTGTATGATGTCGTCGTCCAGCTGGTTGAGGAGAACCGTGTTTTGCGAAGTGAGAAACAATCGCGGACCATTAATACACTTGATAGCGCCGCAGATGATAGTGACGAGGCTGCATCGGAATCGGAGTTGGGGCCGTAATCACATGCTATTAAGGATGTCAATTTGGGGGCACACTCCGATAAGGATCAACAGATCAAAGTCAAATCGGCGGCTCTTCCGGGCAATCGTCGTAAGACTAAGAGGGGTAAATCTTCCTACCGTGCTTAAGATGATGGAAAACTTTATGTTTTGGAATGCTCGTGGGGTTGGCAACAAGGCCACGAGGAGGAGGCTTAAAAATATGGTTGTGGAGCATAAAGTCAGAATTCTTATGATTGCGGAGCCTATGATTGCTACTAGTAGATCTATGGAGATTGGCAACAAGCTCCACCTTGGTGGCTTTGCCTCGAACGACACGGTTGGCGGCAAGATTTGGATTCTTTGGGATACTTCCCTTGCCCTCTCAGTGGTGGATATGTCGGATCAGATTATTCATTGCCAGGTAACGAACTCTGCTTCAAGAATTTTTTTAATTTCTTTTGTTTATGCTACATGCTCTGTGGACGAAAGAAATGATCTATGGTTGAATATGACAAATTTTGCTGCCAATCATGACAATCCTTGGATGGTCGGAGAGGATTTTAACACCTACTTGCATTCTGGTGAGAAAGTAGGGGGGTGGAGCCGTCCATGGCAAGCATGTCACATTTCTCTGACTGTATTGAAAACAGTGGCTTAATTGATTGTGGTTTTTCGGGTCCTCGTCTCACTTGGTGCAATAACAGGCGGGGCAGTGAGCGTATTTGGGCCAGACTGGATAGGATCTTTGCTAATTCAGCTTGGTTGACAGATTTGGGAAGCCCCAAAGTGGAACATCTTAGTAGAACTTTTTCAGATCATTCTCCGCTGTTGGCCTCCATGCCAACTCAATCAAAATTCGGTTTTGCTCCTTTTTGGTTCCTTAATATGTGGACGACACATCCTGAGTTTCTGGATCTGGTCAAGGACACGTGGTTGACTGACATAGGGACTATGAGACCCATTGATAGAGTGGATGTCAAACTCAAATTGACACGAAGAGCTCTGATACAGTGGAATATGACAGTTTTTGGTAATGTGTTTATCAGGATTCGAGCATTAGAAGATGAAATGCAACAGTGGGAAACAACCCTTTTTGTCGGATTTTGTGAATAACAGTAATAACGGGCTAAATGTCGATGCTAATTGGGATGTCCAGGCTTGTTGTAATTTACATCGTTGTCAGGCAGAGTACAGATTAGCTCTCAAACAGGAGGAGCTCTACTGGATTCAAAAATCAGGTGAAAAAGAGTTCAAGGAGGGGGATGCCTGCACTAAATACTTTTTTGCTTCCACCAAGTCCAAACAAAAGCGACGAACCATCAATCAGATTACTTTACCGTGCGGTAGAATTATTTCGGAACCTGGTGAGATCATTGACAAAGCCAATGAGTTTTTTGCTAATCTGATGTCTTCTCAAGGTGATTGTAGGTAGGATGTGGTTTTGTTAAATTGTATCCCGAAATTGGTGGAACCTGGTCAATGTGAGATTTTGGTCAAACGACCTTCCTTGAAGGAAGTAAGGGATGCTGTTTTCGACATACCCAAAAATAGTGCGCCAGGATCGGATGGATTTACTGCTGATTTCTTTCAGTTTTGTTGGGAGGTTTTGAGTATGGATATTTGGGAGGCCGCCATACAATTTTTTGAAGGGGAGGCAATGCCGGCATCCTTCACGGCGAATTTCATGGCGTTGATTCCTAAAATTGAGAATCTAGGTTCTTTTTCTGACTTTTGCCTAATCAGTTTGTGTAATGTGATTTATAAGATCTTTAGCAAAATCCTTTGCAATAGGCTGGTAGATATCTTGCCAAGGTTGATTTCTCAGGAACAGGGGGCATTTGTCAAAGGCAGATTCATTGGTGAAAATATTGCCCTGGCGCAGGAAATGATCAGAGACATTAACAGGAAGGTTTTTGGAGGAAATGTGGTGTTGAAAATTGACATGGAGAAAGCCTATGATAGAATGGAATGGAACTTTTTGCTTGCAGTTCTTAAAAAATTTGGCTTTAATGGTAGAATCTGCCATCTCATCTCCAACTGTATTGCTTTTTATGGCTTTTCGGTCCTGCTCCAGAGAGTCTACAAAGGTTTTTTCAGATCAACTAGGGGATTAAGGCAAGGAGACCCCCTCTCCCCCTTTCTTTTCATTATTGCATCTGAGGTGTTGAGTAGGAGATTGAAAACAACTTTTGAGAATGGCAAAATTGGGTACTATTATACCCCTAGGAATTGCAGTCCTATTTCCCACCTTCTGTATGCAGATGACACTCTAATTTTTTTAAATGGCAGAACGTACTCAGTCATGGGTTGCATGGAGTTCCTGCGACGTTACTGCAAGACCTCGAGACAGAAAATAAATGAAGGAAAAAGTTCCTTCACTTTGGCTGATAAGGCAACAGCGGACCGCATTATGGCTTTAAAAAGTGGTACAGATTTCCAATTTCACGCTGCTCCATTGAAATATTTGGGCGGGCCAGTGTTCCAAGGGAGAGTTAAAATTTCATATTTTGAAGATTTAATCACTAAGATTCAGGTTCGTATTCAAGGATGGAAGGCAAAATTGTTATCTCCAGGAGGGCGATTAATCTTGATTAAGCATGTTCTTAGCTCGATCCCTATTTATATTCTTAGTACCATGTGTGTACCAAGGACAGTTCTAGCACGAATCAATAGTTTGCTGGCAGACTTCTTTTGGGGGGATTGTGAAGGTCGACTAAAGAAAAAATGGGTGTCATGGGATAACATTTGTTTTCCCCAGGCGGAAGAAGGTTTGGGAGTTAGAGACTTGACGGTTGTGATGAAGGCTTTTCGAGTCAAGGCTCTTTGGAGACTACTTACTTCAGATTCTTTATGGGCTACTTTTATGAGGAGTAAATACTGGCTACAAGGCGTTGGGTTGAATAGTCAACCTGTGAAAGGTGGGTCTTCTCCGTTTTTTAAAGAGATCATGCTTGGGAGGTCCTTTCTTTTGAGTAACTCGCTTTGGCGTATCGGCATTGGGGATATCAGCTTCTTTGAGGAGAATTGGAACATGGTTGCATCTTTCAGGAGATCGGCGGATCTGGTTGCCCATGATTTATGGCCTTCAGTTCGTGAGGTGACTTTGACGAATTTTGAATTGGTCCACCCAGATCTCATAAACTTGGCGCGTGGCCTCTTTGCAGATAGATTACGTGGTGAGGCCCATGAGGGGGACAAGTGTGTGTGGGCTCCAAACCCGAATGGGCTCTTTTCCCTTCAGTCGGCATATGAACTGTTACGGAAACGTGGGAAGGTCAATGCATTAAGTCAAACACTTTGGCACGACATTCTTCCTTCCAAAATATCAGTCTTTGTTTGGAAATTACTCCGTAGAGGAGTGCCAGTGGAAGGTGAATTATACAGATGTGGTTTGAGCCTGGCCTCTAGATGCCGTTGTTGTAGCTCGCCAAAGCAAGAATCTTTGAAACACCTCTTTCTAGACGGTTAATTGGCGATACAGATGTGGAGTCATTTTGACAGGATTTTTTAAGTCCATATACGGCGACCAACAGAAATCTCAACGGTTCTTGCAATATGGTTCAAGAGAGCTAAACACAATTCGCAAACAGGTGTGTTATTCTTTCTTACTCCTATGTTCATTTTATGGGAAATTTGGAAACAAAGATGCAAATGTGTTTATGAAAATTCTCCCCCAAATCCTGCCTTTGCGATTTTGAACATTAGGCCACTACAAGAAAACAGGTGTTTAGCGACGGTTTTCAAAATTGTTTAGCGACGGTTTTAACCGTCGCTACAGAATACAGCGACGGTTGGCCAACCGCCGCTAATAAAGGCGTCACAAGAGCATTCAGCGGCGGTTTTTTGCAACCGCTGGCATAACCGTCGCTGTATGTTATTTAGCGACGGTTAGTAGCAACCGTCGGGAAACCCGTCGCTAAATACCATATAGCGACGGGTGTTAACCGTCGCTAAATATAGGGCAAGAATTGACGTTTTATAATATTCTGCGACGGTTCTTAACCGCCGCTATAGTCCGTGGCGCTTACAACGGTTTATACCCGCCGCCAAATTCAAATTGGTAATTCTGTTAGTGACGGTTAAAACCGCCGCTAATGCCTGTCATTATTATCATGATAATTCTATTATGCGCACTAGAAATATGTAAACAATCTGTAGTCACATTTTAACCTGTAATCACATTTTTCAACCTGTAAACAATCTGTAAACAACCCACAATTTTACACAACTATTTTATATCGAAATCATCAAAGAAAACTTGACTTCAACTATATTATCATCAACTTTAACAAAAAAAAACCTATATTATCATCAAAGTTAACAATATATCAAAGCTAGTACATGTAGAATTTCTTGAAGTTTGATAGTTAAAATCAAATTTACTACAGCTGAAATTGTACCACGTTCTTGAAAGAAATTAGACAATGCTATGGAGAGTGGAGCCGATGAAGATCCTCATTAGTATTTTGACAGGGTGATGAGGGCCTTGCAGTTGCTGGTGAAGCTTGCCCACTTTCTTCGTCTTGTGCCTGAAAATGATGAGTCAACAATATTACTCTAAACTTGAACCAAATTACAATAATTAATTGATTTATATTTAGTAAGTAACCAATATCATTGTTAACTAATATATATTAAAATAATGTAAAGGCAAAGAAACATACGGGTGTAGTGAATAATCTTGCAAACTCAGCAGGCACATTTCCATCCAACTTCTGAAAAATGTATGTAAATGCTCCCTCATATCCCTTCCTCTTTAATTTCTCTGTCTCTAACTGTGACTCCAGCTGGTGAATTTTCTGTTGCACTTGAAGATCAGTGTTTTGCGTTGGTTGTGAGGACATCATCCCACTAAACCTACTATTGGTGTTGCCAAAAACTTGAGATGGACATGGCCCGAATCCCAAAGCTCGAACTCGGCCTGAATGTTCTTTTCCTAACACTTTAGCAAGTGAATCTTGTTGTGATATAGATCGTGATGTGGAATCTTCTTTCTCAATCTCTAAAATTTTCTCCTACATTAATGAGGCAAGCCATCAAACTTTGAATTCAAAATTTATCTAAACATTAATTAATATAGTTCAATAAAAAAAATAGTTTAATTACTTACACTTATCTGTCTCGCTTCGTCAGTTACATAAGACCCATCCTTTTTTGTGTGTGTTGCAATATACACCTCTCCCCTACTCACAGATCTCCCAAGTTCATATTCCTACACCGATATTATGAAGTCATATAACTTTAAATAATATTGTTGAGAATGATAACTTAAAGTATGGTAGGATGTAAAATATTAATTACCATCTCAGCCTTTAACCTGGAATTGCTTTTTGATCCTCCTGTGTGTGGATCGGTGAGTTTCTTCCGAATTTCAATATTTTTTTTGCATTTTTCCTATCAATGTATAGATAAAAACATATTGTTAGCATATTCCTAGTTATCTAAATGAATAATGTAAATATTGTCTTACCTTTGTCCTTTCATCCAAGCGGTAGTCAATAAAATGCTATGAATAAAATGCATGTGAGTATTCAAGTTCAGGCAGTTGAGAAGTAAAAGAATATCTAGTTTTACCAACGTACATACATATCGGTATATTGGTTCAATTGCTATGACATCTTCTTGTTCATCAATGTTAGGAAATGAAGAATGGTGTGCAAGTGCATGAACCAAGTATGGGAGAATGTATTCTGGATAGTTCATCAATGGATTTGCATCACATTGCATCGGAAGCTGGCGTGCCTTTGCTTGGTCGCACATTTGAATAACTTCTACAAGGTTATGTTTTTCCTGCCAAATGAAATATGGATAGCATAAGAGTTAAGATATTACAAGATTATGTCATTAAAAAAAACCCTTCGCTACAGCAGATCAAGAAGGAAAGAGTAATAAGTCACATATTTGATGCATATTATAAGCAACCAGAATACTAACCTCTTCAAACGCTGGTGTTTGGGATTGAGTGATGTTACACAAGAAGGTGCAAGCATACTTGACATCAAGAAGTCGATCCTTTACATACTGCATTACTTTTCCCAGGAACTGTTTCTTAGCTTGAGGGTAACTAATCTGTCAATCAACAAAATAGACAGAAACTTTCGGAAAATGAGTTCATAACAACACTTTTTTATGAAGATAACAATCCTAATAATGTACTACACCAACCACAAAAGTCAACTACTATTAAAAAAAATATTTAACAGAGATGATTCAAACCTCTGATGTTCTTAAGGTTAAATGGAAAATCTCAATGGGTATCTTATGATCCCAGTGCTTTGACAAACGCAAAATTGCTTTTGCTGCAGCTAGCTTCATATGAGCTCTATCAACAGGACTGCAAGATGCAAAACAAGACACCTCTATGAATGTCTACAGACTAGCATCATATAATACTCTACCAGGTAAAATAAATAAAGAACTAAATTTGGTTTTGTGGAAAGAACATAAATGACTTTTCCAAATACCTCGAGTTAACATGTGTTGAAATTTCACCAGTCAAAAGAATGTTTTTGAGGATGCCCAAGAAGTTCTCAATCCCACGGCGAAGATGGGCATCTTTAACAGGCAAGTAGCTCTTTACTAATGTTTTCAGGCCATATATCTGCAATGTAAAGATGGATTACATGTCCCTTCGCATTCAAGGTATGTACTGTGAGAATCAAATATAAGAGAGAACGGGACTTAAAAATAAATAAATCATGCTAGAACATGTAATATCATTGAAACAGATTACAACTACCCATCCTTGCCTAACCTTTAATAAACAAAGTTCGCTTCTGTCATCCCAACTGGTTTTAGTATTGTCTTCTGCTTTCTGAAGTAACAACAAATACGCATAAGTCAAAACAAACTATAGAGTGATAAAGAGAGGGATGGTAGTATGTACTGTTCTCGCAAGTCTTCAAATACATACATTGCTGCACTCTAGAATGCTGCTTGTTATCAACCCTACAATTTCACTTTCTCTAGTTTCAAATACTGGCATAGCAGTTTGTGCTATACATCCCAGTGACTGTAATATAGCAGGAAAATTTGAGCATTAAGCAGATTAAGCTTAACTAGTGTTAACTGAAGTCTTCTCCGAAGAATGGCATTTAGGCACATGGAAAATTAAGTAGATTGAGCAGTGGTAGAGAGAGAGGGGAAGAGATAAACCTTGTATATAATGGAGAGCGACATGAGACCATCATCTTTCGTTATTGCTACTAGGGCGTGTACAGCATACTTGGCATGCTTTCTACTACCCTCCAAACATAGCCTCTCCAATATAAGGTCTACTGAGCTGAAATCAAGCATACAGATTAGAAAAGAACAAAAAGTACAACATCAAAGGGAAAAAGCTAACATACTAGGAGCTTAAAATTTTAAAAACTGTGCACCTAGATGTCACTGCAAGTTGTTCCCGGATGGTTCCACCTGCCCTTCCCAAAATACGCAGTGCCCCTTCCTTAATTATCTCATCGTCCTCCTTTAGAAAGCTCAGAATATCTTCTTCACTCCCACTCAAAAGGGAAGGGGAGAACTGTGCGAGAATCTGAAAATTGATTGAAGAGGCTCAAAGGCAGGACTACAGTGTCATTGAGAAAATTGGTAAAATCAAATCTATGATGAATCACAGACGTATAAGTATTTTATTGTAATACAAAGTGAAACCAAACTTACTTCAAGCTTGTGACGATTAAGAGCAAAATAGCATAAGCACTTAGATAAATGTTAAAATAAATAAATAAGAGAGAATATTCATGTAAGACATGGCTAGGTCTGTATTAATACCCAAACTTCCAAAGCAAAAGAGCTGAAAATTATGCACCTGCTATGACAGAGTTGCAATTACTTTTAAAAGTCCACGAAAAAAAGGGGATAACAAATGAAACAAAACCCTCCTACTCTACAGCAAAACCCCAAAACGAAAAGTTGCTCCCAGTATTTAGAAAAGAAAGATACTAGAAGCAACTCAGTCTGCTTGAGCTGTTGAGCACACTACATATCTAGGATTACAATGTAGGATCGGTGCTCGACTTAATCTTGTTGCCATCCAACTGTAAATGCAATCTGAGTCCGATGGATGGGGCAGATAGTCTCTGTAGGCATCTTGCATAGATAATGAAGACATTTACGCCAGAATTATACAAAAACAGATTATACAAAAATATAGCAGATTTATACAAAAACAGAGCAGATTTATACAAAGAATATACAATGAGAAAAACAGAGCAGGTTTTAGGAATCTACTTACATGAGAGGAATCCAACAAGATTGAAAGAATATGGTTGCTCTACAAAGGGAGGGAAGGGAGGAGGAGGGGAGGTGGAGAGGCATAGGGGAGGTGGAGAGGTGGGGATGATGGAGAGCAAAATAAAAATAAAATTAGGTATAGGATTAGCTCGATTATAAAATCTAATTTTACATATAGCGACGGCTACAACCGTCGCCATTTAAAGGAACCGCCATTAAATACTATTAATCCGCGACGGTCGACCAACCGTCGTTATATATAGCATTCAGCGGCGGTTTTACTTAAACGTCGCTAAAAAACCGCCGCTAACATCCTGTTTTTTTGTAGTGGGCGTCAGTTGCGATTGGCAAATAATTTCATATCCCCCAAGCAAGTTAGCAGTAATAAGGCCCCCTTACGGGCTTTGGGGTTGGATGTGCTCCCCGTTAGAAGGAAGTTCGTTCGTATTGTTTTTTGGCACCCCCCATAGATTTTGTTGCGCTTAATGTGGACGGCTCCTCCCGCAAGGAACAGACATCCGGTGGTGTGGTTATTAGAGACTTTCGGGGTTTTTGTGTTGTGGGAAAACAAATATTTTTTGGTGCAGGATCTCACAATAAAGCGGAAATTTTGGCTCTATTTGAGGGTCTCCGTCTATGTCTCACCCGGGGCTTCAAAAAGGTGGTTATCCAAACGGATTCGAAACTTGTTTGTGGCTGGTTTAAGGATAATTTGAAAATCCCGTGGCATTTGGAGAATATTTTGAAAGAAATCAAGTTGTTGGCAGCGACAATGACGTTAGACTGCCAACATATCTATAGAGAGGCCAATGCGGTGGCAGATTCATTAGCGGATAGAGCACTACAAGACCATCAGACTGTTTCCTTCAATGGAACTGATTTTCCTAGGAGAGTAGCAGGCTTGATTGTGCTTGACAGATTACAAACGGCGTACATTCACCACGGAGATGAGTAGATGCTGCCTTTATGTGTTTTTCTGTCTCACACACTGGATGCGCGCAATGTTGGGGAATTATGCTGGGGTGAGACTGCGGACAGTTTGGCGTGTTCGCCCAGATGCTATTTTTTGTGTCAGGCTAATTTGTTCTGACCTGCAGGATCTTCAATTGGCCTGCAGAGAATTGCTCACGGGGACGAGTCGAAGGAACAGAGCTGGCTGGGCACTCGGTTGCAAAACAGAGTGTAATCTGTATGCTGGGTGCTGCGGTGCTGTGGTTTGCGAAGCTGCGGTCTGTCGCAGTGATGACACGATGACACGGCCTGATGCTGCGGTCTGTGCTGCGAGGACACGACCTGATGCTGAGTTGTTGCGGTTGTCTGAATGCTGCGGCCTGCTATGCTGAGAGGTTGCGGCCTGCTGAGATGCTGCGGGGTGTGGTTTCAGCGTGTGTAAGCTGGCTGTTTGGGCAGACCGGCGCGCACTCTGGTTTTGGTCTGGAACATCTGAGAGGATTGAATGCAGGGGCAGTCTTTGGTGTCGAGACAAAGTTTCAGCTGGGGGGAGGCTGTCTCGCTGGATGCTGGACTGTTTTGCACCCAAATTTCGGTGAGAAAAGCTGCAGTAAGGCGTGTCCATGTTGCCTGGAACCGAGGAGCAGAGCACTCTATTTTTTTATGCTCTCTATGATTCAGGAAGATTGGTGCATTGGGCAGCGACTGAACTGCTGCTCGTCACGACTGCAGCGCACGCGGTGTTTCACGATGCAGCCAGGTACATGCTGCCTGGGTACTGCGGGTGTGGTGTGCTGCTTGGCGTGGGTTTGCGAGTGCTGGTTGGTGCTGCAGGAGCGAGGCTGCGGTTGATCAGTGGCGTGCAACACCTCCATCACAGAGTTGCTAACTCGGTTTTAATTTTTGGTGCTTTGCTTTTGTGCTTGTTTTGTTTTCAGTGATTTTTAGTGGGCTGTGAGTCTTCAAGCCTTGTTAGCCAGCTTGTGGCTGGGGTTGTAGTATTTTTGATTGGGGAAGTTTCTTTGTCCATTTCTTGTTTGGTTTTTTACGGGTAAAGTCGTAACGTACCCCCGTTTTGATTGTAAATCAATTTTTTTTTGATAAGTAATAAAGGTCTGGCATCCCATAGCTGCCCCTCCCCACTGGAGGTTAAAAAAAAAAAAAAAGTTTATCAAATTCTCCCAACAACTGTTGTACTTCAAGAGGAATTGCTATTTTTTTTTGTTTGCTGTCAACAATCCCTTTACTACCACTGGATAGAAAAAGTCAGAGTTTTGATTGACTCAGTAATCTTACGTTCATTGCCACCCAAAGTCAGAAAGCTAGAACTCTTTTCTTAAGCAAACTCCCAGATTCCGATATAGTAGCTTTAACAATTTTATAATTTTTCCAATTAAAAATCACAAAATTATCACGACCATTCAATGTAGTATCCACATCATATCGCCAAGGACGACCCAATAAAGTATGACAAGCATCCATATCGATCGCATCACATAATACATCATTTTTGTAGTGCTTAGCAATGGATAATGGCACGTGAGACGTCTCAGCAACACAAACGGATAATGGTCTTTTCTTCACCATCCAAGTAAATATGGTACCATGTGACTATGTAGGCAGTTGTAAGTACTCTACCAATTTCTTCGACACAAAATTCTCAAAGCTCTCGTTGTCTACAATCACATCGCAGAGTTTATTCTTGATTAAATAAAGTGATAAAAAATGTATGTCGCTGCCTGATGTTCACATAATTATTACATAATATACCTCATAATTTATATTTGTTAGTGTTTCGAATAGCGTATTTTAATTTAATTATTTTCTTTTTGTAGGATTTGGAGTTTAAATGAAAAAAGTGCATTAGCGTGGCGAATTTGAAAATTCATAGACAAATTGACGAAGTGGAGCGGGAGACACTCGAGCCAAAGATTAAGAAAACCAAAGAAAAAATAAAGGAAATTAGTTTTGAATCTTGGTGGAACAAAGAAGTGATATGGATGAACATAGCCAAACCCACTTTCCTGTTATTAGAAGAGAATCTAAACAAGAGGGGTGGTTTCTAATTGTATTTGGTTTCCAATTATATATGGATCCCTTTTGTTTCATTTTGTTGGTGGTTTCCTATTTGTATTGGGTTGCCAATGGGGTTTCCAAAAAGGAATTTGGTTTCTTTTTAACACAAATACGACAGCAACAATTGAGAGGGAGAAAAGGAAGGAGCCAAAATGCAGGAAGGCTATCCAGGACAGCAGGGAGTGTTCAAAAGATAGCAACCCTTTTTGGTTTACAATTTAGATTTGATTTCTAAATGGGGGGTGGCCAATAGGAGAAGTGTTGTTTTCTTTTTAACAAAAAGATATACGGCAGCAAGAAGGGATGGTGTTTTTTGCTCTAGGACAGCAAGCGCAGCAGGGAACGCAGCAAGCAGCCAACACGCTGTCCAGCAGCAGCAGAAACGCAGGAGAAAGGAGTGCGCAGGAGCAGGGAACACATCGCTAATCCACCACGCGCTGCACTGCTGATGAAGCTCCACACCGCTGTTGTTGTCATCACCTTCACCATGTGTCACTAAACCCCACGCAAGGCGAAGAGAAGAACTCCTAGATGTAACCCACTTAATTGGTATTTGATTCGTTTTATGCTTTCACGATGAATAATGATGTTTATGATTTTCACTTTGATTTAATATAGGAGTTTATGTTATTTTAGTGACAAAGATTTCATCAACTTCTTCGTAGATTATTATTCCGGTGGTTTTCTTTTTCTTCTCCATATAAGCTTAGTCACACTTTTCTTATGTGTGGAATTTTTAAGGAACAACTGATTCCGGTAGGTTAGTTATATGTGATCGTCTTTTATTACGTTATTGTCTCCGGATATATCGTAAATTTAGGATATCACATATGACCAACCTTTGTGTTTTCTAGAAAAAGTGAAATCTAAAATCCATTTACATTAGAATATATTGGTGCATTAAAGACTATTTTTCTGATTATGTTGTTTGGGATGTGAAACACGTAATCGAGTCATCATAGCAAATCAATACTAGTTGGCGCGTGAAATCTAGGAGGGATTCTTGGAACCTTGTGATTTTTCTAAACTTAATTTTTTATTAAACTAAATTCAATTTCATATTTTAAAATTGCTAGAATTTTTTACATTTAGTTTCGCGTAGTTTTTCTTCCTAGACCTTGTTTTGTAGATGGTTTTTCCTCGTGGGATCGACACCCCATTCTTTACTGCAATTGACCGCGTGTACTGTTTGGGCGTAATCAAATTTTGGCACCGTTGCTGGGGACAAGCGTCATTCTACAAGGGACGTTTCGGGTATTATCTTTCTTGCTCATTGTTTTATTTTATTTCATTTAATTTTTAGGTTTTAGGTCCATTTTATTTATTTATTTATTTTATTTTTAAAAAAATTGGAAAAAACAAAAAATGACATTGGGGGAGTGTGAGTTGGAATAGCAACCACTTAGGGAGACTAATTAGGGCCACATTTAGAACACTCGCAAATTCACATTGAGACCAAATTAAGTCCTACTTCTAATTCTAACACCATGAGTAATCACGAAGATGACCATCTTCGGTCGCTACAGGACTATCTCCACCCCACGCGCACTGCTACTCCATCATGTATGACATGTTTGCACCAAATACACCAAAGGTGGATTTTAAGCCGGGTATGATACAATTATTACCCACTTTTCATGGCTTAGAGAGTGAGAATCCTTATGTTCACATTAGGGAATTCGAGGAAGTTGTGGCCACGTTCCACAACAAAGTTGAGGCTGTAGATTTGGTTAGACTAAGGTTTTTCCTTTTTCCTTTTTCCTTTAAGGAAAAAGCGAAGAGTTGGCTATACTCTTTGCGACCAAGGTCTATAGGTTCGTGGGAGGAGATGATCAAAGCATTTTTTAATAAATACTTTCCTCACCACAAAACCAACGGTCTAAAGAGACAGATTTCTACCTTCACCCAAAAGAATAACGAGACATTATATCAAGCATGGGAGAGGTTCAAGGATCTCTTGAATACATGTCCACACCATGGGTATGAGAGTTGGCGCTTAGTCAGTTATTTTTATGATAGGCTTACCAGTAGAGAGCGTCAGTTCGTTGAAATGATGTGTAATGGAGAGTTTTTGCAAAAGGACCCTGATGAGGCCATTGAGTACCTGAATGACTTGGCTGAAAATGCTCATACTTGGACTGGTCCAAGTGCTACTAAGAGCACGAATAGAACACGCCTAGCTGGAGTCTACCAACTTAGGGAAGATGACAACCTTAGAGCCCAATTGGATAGAGTAACTAGGGAGTTAGAGGCACTTAAGACCAAGGATGGTAGGCCCACACATACTGTTGCCAGAGTTGAGCTACAGGATGCCTGTTTTATATGCGGGGGAGTTGAACAGTTCGCACAGGATTGCCCGACCTTGACTGAGATGAGAGGGGTTTATGAGGAACAATGTAACGCCTTAGGGATGTACAAGAAGCCTTACTCACCATTCTCTAACACTTACAATTCTGGCTGGAGAGATCACCCTAACTTAGGCTGGAGGTTCGAAGCAGACCAACCTACACACTCACAGGCACAACCACCTAGGTCATACCCTGCACCTCCATACAATGCGCAATCTAATAGAAGTTCCTTATCAGACACATTACATGCATTTATAGAGGCACAAAGTAAAACTAATCAAACATTTGAGGTTGCATTGACACAGTTGGCAGAAGAGAACAAGGAGATCAAAAACCAAATAACCAAACTGACAAGTTCATTAACAGTCCTGGATTTTCTGAATACTTACTCACAACACCGACTGCTTGAGCAATATCTGGTCTTGTACAAACCATAACATACATCAAACACCCTACAGCAGAGGAGTATGGAATACCTGATATATGCTTCTTTTCTTCATCAGTACGAGGAGATAACTTGACACTTAACTTGAAGTGATTAGCAAGTGGAGTACTCACGGGCTTAGCATCATTCATGTTGAACCTTTCAAGTACTTTTTCAACATATTTTTCTTGTGACACCACAACTTCTTAATTTTTCTGTTTCAATCCATAAAAGGCTTTTCTTCAATCTGCAAATCATATGTTCTTTCCCTTTTACTTCAAAACCCTCTGGTTGTGCCATGTAAATTTCTTCATGCAAATCCCCATGAAGAAATGCAGTTTTAACATCTAACTGCTCAATCTCAAGATCTAGGCTAACTGCAAGACTTAACACCACTCTAATGGATGTCATCTTCACCACGGGTGAGAATATCTCATCAAAATCTATCCCCTTCTTTTGCGCAAAGCCTTTTACCACTAACCCAACTTTGTGCTTCACATTCTTTCCATCACCATCCTTTTTCAATTTGTACACCCATTTGTTGTTCAAAGGTTTTCTACCTTTTGGAATCTCAATTAAATCATAAGTATCATTCTTATGCAAGGAACTCATATCTTCTTGCATAGGTTTCATCCAACTATCTTTATCTTTATGATCTAGTACTTCTTGAAAATTTTCTGGTTCACCTTCTTCTATAAAGAAAACATACTCATCATTGGGATACTTCTTTGAAGGTTGACGCTCTCTGGTAGACCTTCTTAATTGAGGCTCTACTATTTCTTGCTGAAGGGGTTGGTTTTCATGCGCAATCTCATCTGTTTCTACACGATCATCATTAACAACTTCATTTTTTGGCATATGGTCATCAACAATATCATCTGGCATCTCTCCCCCATTTTCAACATGCGACAAAGGAGGAGGAAATGTTGTAAGATTTGCTACCTCATTATTTATCTGCTTGGGCTTTTCAATTTTCTCAAAATCTGCAATGGTATGATCTTCATAAAATACCACATCTCTGCTTCTAATAATTTTATTATTCTCAGGATCCCATAATCTGTAGCCAAACTGCTCATCTCCATAACCAATGAAAATACATGGAGATGTATTATCATCAAGCTTTAATCTCTTCTCCTTCGGTACATGAACAAATGTCTTACATCCAAATACCTTCAGATGAGAGTATGAACTATCTTTCCCTCTCCACACTCTTTCTGGAATGTCACCATCTAAAGGAAATGAAGGGGACCTGTTGATGAGATAACAAGCTGTACTAGCAGCTTCAGACCAGAACTCTTTTGGCAATTTAGCCATGCGAAGCATGCATCTCACATTTTCTACAATAGTCCGGTTCATTTTTTTCTGTTACCCCATTATGTTGTGGAGTGCCAAGAACTGTGTTTTCATGCCGTATACCAAGCTTACTACAATAAGCTTTAAATTCTTTTGATGTATACTCACCACCATTATCACTGCGGAGACATTTCAAAACTCTACCTGTTTCTCTTTCAACATTGGCATGAAACTGCTGGAATAGCTGAAAAACCTGGTCCTTAGATCTGAGAAAATATATCCACACCTTTCTTGATGCATCATCAATAAATGTCAAGAAATATCTACTACCACCAAGAGAATATACTTCAATGGGACCACAAACATCAGTGTAAACCAAATCTAACAAGCCATATTTTCTTTTTGATGATCTACGAAATGTAACTCTATGATGTTTACCAAATAAACAATAATCACAGGGGTTAATAAGAGTACCTTTCAAGGAGGGAATTAATTTCTTCTTTTCTAAGAGTTGCATACATTTCTCACTCATGTGTGCAAGTCGCATATGCCACAAGTTTGTAGAATAACCATCTTCAACTACATTCAAACCAGTCTTACACAATTTCACCTAAGTCTTGTATAGTGTGCAACACGCCTTACCCTTTGCCACAACAAGTGAACATTTGGTAAACTTCCATGCACCATTACCAAAATAATTAATATACTCTTGTTTATCCAAAACAAGTCCAGAAATCAGGTTCAGACGAAGATCAGAAACATGACGTACATCTTTCAAAGTCAAAAGAGCCACGGGTTCATCAGTAACAGCAGCTGTAACTTCTTTACTATCACCATTCTTCACTTTTTCCTCGTTCAAATCTCTTTTGTAACTATAACATTGTTTTCTGAAATGGCCTGGTTTACCACAATAATGACACTTAAAACTTCTATCTCTTGACTTTGATCTCCCTCTTGACTTATCACGGTTCTTATTATAACCATGATATTTCTTATATTTTTCTCTCCCCCTGTTTTCAGTCACAAGTACTTGGGAATGATCAGTACCGACAGACTTCCTTTTAATCTCTTCATTAAAATAACTACCGGTAACCAACTCCATGGTAAGCTGTCAATTCGGTGCCGAATTACTAACCGACACCATCAATATTTTCTAACTATCTGGTAATGAGCTAAGAAGTAATAGTGCTTGCATTTCATCATCTAACACTATCTTCATGTTGGACAACTGATTCACCACACTTTGCACCTCATTTAAGTGCTCAGCAATAAAACTACCTTCCTGATCAAGAATGCCTTGTTTGCAGCAGTTTTCCTTTCATATAAATTTCGGAGTTTGATCCAAAGAACATGTGCATACCTCTCAGCTGACACATGAAGAAATACTGAATCATCTAACCATTGCCTGATGTGACCAATAGTCTTTCTGTTTAATTTCTTTCACTATTCTTCTGACATATCCTTGGGTTTAGTTGCATCTCCCTCAATTGGAGGGTACAACTTCTTACAATATAATATGTCTTCCATCTTGGCTTTCCAAATAACATAGTTTGAGCCATTAAGGCTAATCATCCTCGTATTGTTGTTACTCTCCATGTCAACTCTCTTAATTGACAATCTCCCAACAATTGTTCTGATACCAATTGTTGGTCCGGTGCACACCTAGGTCCACTATACATAGTAACGATATTGTCCCCAACTTAAACACCCGCTGTCTTGGGCCTACCATCCGGGCCACGGGTGTGAGATTTTTATCTTAAAAGACATCATTGCTATTAGGGAGTGGACCATCTCCTTATAAACCTTAGTGCCTTAGTTGCAACCAACGCACTAACTCCACCTCGACCGAATTTGTAGGATACCTTCTCTTGGCCAGGATCATCTGGCAGACCGTGCACATGCGACTTGGCTCGCTACTTCGCGCCTGATCCCCAGAACAATGTGCTGCCTTGCACCACCACAATGTGCTGCCTTGCACCACTTGCCAATTCCCCGCTGAACCATCGGCTTTGATACCACTTTGATGGGACAAATACCAATAAAAACAATACCAAGAAAATAATCTAAAGCAATAATAAACGAGACACCAAGATTTACGTGAAAAACCCTTCAATGTGAAGAAAAAAATCACGGGGCAAATTCGAGAGAATCCACTAATCAAATAAGAAGAAGTACAATAACTTCTCAAGCTTTTTGCCCAAAGCTTGAGTAATACAAGGAGTAAATAATAAGAGTTACCTCACAGTTAATGAACCTAAAAGCTCCTTCAACTTCTTCTACCAAATCAATTGACAAAACTAAATTGATATCGCAGCCACGCGTCACACTTTGTCGCACAAAATCACGCCCAAAGAATTAGACACAAAGTCACCGTCCACGCGCACACAACCGCACCAACCACCAAAGAGAATACTATGTTCTTTGTTGCTTATTCACGCAGTAGCTTCTCTGAAAACATTATGAATAAAACTTTGTTTTATGCATCTATTTATACTTGTTTGCAGTCGCTCAACACCGCCTCAAATAGAACTTTGTTTCTATTTAATTAACCAGTTGCCAATCAATCCTTATTCAAAACAAAAACTTGAAATTATGATTGATTAATTTTCAAAGTTGGATCCACCCTCATGGGCTGGACCTCAACTGAATAGACAAATCTAAAAAGTAGTTTGCGCTTACTTTTCTTATGGTACATGGACTGAATCTCTTCACCATGTTGAAGATGATCTGAACTCACCTGAAAGTAAATGCCACATGAAATACGACACTTTCAGGAAATTCTTAAAGAAGGAAAATTTGTGTTTTGTTATCTGTTTCGGCTTAGAAAGGAACTGAGCTTGGCAAGAAATGGACATGATTTGACAACCAATATTAAGAATAATTAATGTTTCTTATTAAGTCATGTAATTTAAGCATGTGTAAAATAATGGAAATTTGTTTTTCAACAAAAGAATATAAAACAATGATCTCAAGAGCAATCCCACCACATTCTAGCTATGTTCTGTGTCCATTCCAAAACATAAAAGCAATCTTGTCCCATATCAGCAACTAGTTAATGCTTCAAAAGAGAGAAAAGAGAGACTGCAATGGATGAGAAGATAAGTGCAGTGGAGATTGGCAGTGAGAAAGCTGATCCAGTGTCCATTGATGGTGCTGGAGATGGTGCCATCTGCGCTGAAACAGAGAGAACAGAACAGATTGCGATGACAAAAAATGCAGCAATAGCTCTTGGGATGCTAGATTGTGCCATTGTGGATGGATAGATTAGTAAGAGAGGAAATGAAGATTGGGGATTGTAATAAAGCGAAAACTAGAGAAAGATTTAAGAGAGTTTGGGTTGGAAATCAGTTGAGAAGAGAGGTCTACTTATATATAGATTACATGGTTGGTGCATATGGACCCAGTGAACATGGTTTGAGAGGTGGGAAAGCTGTGACAACTTGGACCATCCCAGCCAGCTGAATGACAAGAGAAAAAGCCAACCCACTTATAAAATTTGCTGGATTTGTAGTGTTTTTCTTTGAATGGGGTGACAAGTGTTTACATGGTTGGCCTAATAACCACATTAACTATCTGATGAATTTGATTATGTGTGAGAAGAACAAACAGAGTTTTCTTTTGTTGGGTGCAAATAATTATAGATTTCTTTTAAGAAATAATCAGCAAGGCTTAGGACCAACCGCGTAATATTAAAGTCAGTAATTGGTGAGGAAAGTGAGCTGTTTCTTCCCTCACTCAGCCATGTTTATACAGCTGCCTGCCTACATTTTCCTTGTGCCCCAAGTGTAAGAAACCATCTTTCTTTGTGTATATAAAAAGAGGCTATCATCTCCCAAACTCTGAAACCTCACACACATCACAACTCTTTCAAGTTTCAGCCACTTTGAAAGTAGACACTTATTTCTTTCATTCTCAAATTCTCTTATCTCTCTCAACACATTTAGAGATGGCTCAAGTTAGCATTTCAAAGGCTACTTTGATCTTCTTCGCCTTTGCCATCTTTTCTGTGGCCATTGTTTCAGCACAGGAGAGCGGAATGGCTCCATCACCATCAATGGACACTGGGTCAGCCTTCTCAATGCCAATTTCTGGGGCAATGATCTGCTCCTCTATTCTTCTCTCCCTCTTTGCTCTTTTGAAACATTAACTTCATGGCTGAGGATATTTAGTATTCTATGTGAGTGAAGATAGAAAATAATGGACCGATTTTGGTTTGTTTGTAATACTTTTCTTTGGGGGTTGCTATATTGGGCTGATTTTATTCATTCTTTCGCCATTGTTGACTCAATACAATCAATTCTTTTGATTTTTTGCGCTTTCTGTTTTCCTTTGTCATTTAAATTTCACCAAGTTTTTAGCATTTTGATTATTTTTTCATTCCATCATATTACACCGTGGTTTCATTACACACCTACAGACATTATGCCTCGTAATCCAAATTCTTAGGTAGCCCAGAGAAGCTTTGCAAGATATGATTGCACTTAACCTTAACATTTTGAATCTTATCAAATATGTGAACTAAATTACATTGGACCCTGAATCTTTAATCTCAATTACCTCCCATTTCTCCTCTCTATATTGTGATAGTGATATACACCCACTTAGATTTCCTTCTGTTTCATGGAATTGAATTCTAAGCAATTGAACCCCTGTGATTGGAAACCTCTGTTCAGACCTTGCCATTAGCTAATTTAACTAGTTTTCTTATTAATCAAACAAATAATCTTTATTTGATCAGGAACTTAAGAAATTAAGCATGATGCCAATGCCTTCTATAAATAGTTTTTTCTTTGCCGCTTAGGTAAAACATAATCAAGGCTAATGCAGAGTAGGGGGCTGTCAATGGATTGGATTTGGATTCTGGAGTTGCAAAAGTTAGTTGGGAAAAGTTGGATTATAATCCGAAATCCAACCCATTGACAACCCTAATGCAGAGCCATACAGCATGACATTTCCAGGGACACAGATTCAGACACAATTTGTATTACTACATGAATGAATGAATATTACAATCAATCTGGTGAATGTCTTTCTTCTACTTGCAACCACTCTTCTCTAATGAAATATGAATTGCATGAGCTTGATCAATTCAAAAGAGAACTAATGCAGGGGTGTTTGTTTTGCTTCTTCAATATTTCAACATTTATACACGGTGATTATTGTACTAAAAAAAATATGTAACTAGGATTTGTGCACATGGTAGGTTTTCATTTTTTATTATGATTTTTTTTTTTAATTTTATTTCAGATTGAACATGGGTATTGCTTAATTGTACAAAAAAGTGATTATATTCTAGATAATGTTTATAAAAAAAAAAAAAAAAAAACCCAAGCAGACACCAACTGTATTTGGCAAATGACAATCTAAGTTAATCATGGGTGCTATATTTTTTGGTCCAACAGGGCATCTAATCGAAGTATTCTCCAATTTTATTTATTTATTTATTTATTTATTTATTATTATTATTTGAAAAATAGAAACTAAAATTCTATTCCAAAACATTAAAGTGCTGTTTTGGAAACCCAAATGATCTCAAACGCCTAAAATTCACCATACATTATGGGATAGTTGTGAGTTATACCTGTAACGTTGTTCCCCTTTCCGAAAAGGTATTGCATGCCTTATTTCGAGCTCGGACGCCAATCGACCAATATGTAAATTTCGGTTACGTCCTTTTATCTTTTGTTAGTCCATTACGTCTTCAATTAGCCATATGTTCTACATCAGTCATTTTCACTTCAGAAGAACTCGACCCCGAGTTATTATCAGGATAGATAACATCATCCTTATGGATCTCATACAAATCAACAACATCGAAAGTATTGAAAATTCCCATAGAATCAGGCAAGTCGATGACAAAAAACCTCCACAAAATAAGCCATAAGTACTTCGTATCACGATCAAAAGTAATAGATTTTTAGGAACTCTATGTAAACAAACAACCTATTTGAAAAACAATTTGGCAATGTTGGCTATATTGGAAATAAGTTTATCAACCCTTAGAGAGCTCTCTGAGGCGATTCGGAAGGGCATTTAGGGTAATTTTTTCGATTTACAGATCTTCTAATCCTAGCCATTCCAGGGAATTGGGAAAACATCTGGACCATCGATTCTCGCGCCGGCTTGCTTAACCCTAGCCGCTGCAATCTGATACGGCATCTCGCGCCGGCATCTGGCCGCTCGGTCCTCAACCCGACACGGTTCAAACGCCCAGAGGCCGCCTGCAGATCGGGTGGTTCTGTGAAATCGCGCATAAGCCGATACCGCAAAGAGACACCGCCGTTACGAACTGAGGGCCGTTACGCGCCGTCGTTACGTGTCGCCGTTACGCGTCGCCGTTACACGCTGGCAGCCGCTACGACACAGCTGCTGATCCGATCCAGCCGCCGATACACATATCCGCCACACAGATTTGTGGTTTCCTTGTTTCTGCTGGGTCTGGGACTCCACGGCTTCTGGATGTGATGTCAGCGCCAGCCGTCATCCCTCCTCCCACTGGTCCTGGTCATGGGGGAACCGCGGACGGACCCCCTAAGCCCTCTTTCGACCAGATTTTGGGCAAGATTTTGGTTGATGACACTGCGGAGACTCAGGTCGAAGGTACCCGTTTTCGTAAAGAGGGCACTCCAGCAATCGGAATCACGGCATCGGATGAGGTCCGTGGTGAAGCCTTCATGGAAAGACATGTCATTGTGCTCAAATTTTCTAGTTACCGACCGACTTTGACAGATATTCGCGACTCGATTCACAGAACATGGGGCATTTTGGGCGATTTTTCGCTGGGTTTGCTGAATCAACGACATGTGTTAGTACGACTTCAATCGGAGGTAGAAGCACAGAAAGTTCTGTCGAGAGACTCCTTCCTGATTCGTGGAGTTCGGTTTAAAGCATTTCGTTGGCATGATGGCTTCAGTTTGAAGGAAGACCCAATCTCGGTGCCCCTATGGGTAGAGTTACCTAACCTACCTTTGCATTTATTTCATCCCCCTATTTTAAAGGCTAATGTGAATTCTTTTGGTGGTTTTTTGCGGATGGATGATCATACTCGCTGTCTTACCCGGCCGGGCTTTGCTCGCGTATGTGTGGAGATGTCATTAGCGGAGAAATTACCACATAGAGTTTGGATTGACAGGGCTAATAACAAGGGTTTCTGGCAGAAGATAGAATATCCAGGTTTCAAATACTGTGACTTTTGTTCTTTGATAGGCCATCAAGAGGAGTATTGCAGGAAAAAGCTTGGTCTTAAGGGCGATGGGGGAGGTCCTGACTCCGGTAAAGTGGAGAAGACGGTCAGGCCGCAGTTTGAAACCAAAAATATTAAGCAACATTATGTACCCGTTCTCAAATAAGCTAACACTCAAAATCTAGCGGTCGGCCCGAGTGGAGCAAAGAACAGCCAGGGGGTAGAGATGGATGCGGACATTGGGGAGAAGAGGCCAGTGGCCAGGGATCCGGTAAAGGTGGTGTTGTCAAACAAATTTGAGTCGCTTGATGTTGATGAGAGTGAGAACATGGTTCATGTTAGTGCTGAGCAGGTTACAGAAACTACGGAAGAATGCCTTCTAGAGGCGGGGTATACAAATTCGGAGATTGCTAATGCTATTGGAATTCAAGAACAGCCGACACAGCCAACGGATGACATACTCTCAGGGGCCAGGAGTGGTCTTTGCGACGACATGACGAATGACATTATCCGCCGGGAACATCACACTGTGGCAAGGACGCAGGATGATATTGGGAGCGCTCTTTTGGGGCGTCCTGGATCATCGACTCGAGTTGCATCAGCAGGGGAAATAGGAGTGGTTGCGTCCCAGCCAGCTCAAGGCCTCATACAGCCTGCGAGCACCCTCAGTCCAAGGCGATGCAATCAACCTCAGTCCAGCCTGCGAGCACCCTTAGTCCAGGCGATGCAATCAACCTCAGTACAGGCAATGCCATCAGTCCAGGCCCTGCGATCATAAGCAGTCCAAGCCCTGCGATCATAAGCAGTCCAGGCCCTGCGATCATCAGCAGTACATGCCCTGCATTAGCTCACGGTCCCAGTCAGCACACGCTCCTCGTGTCCCCTCGGGTCCAGCCTGATCACGACCCTAGTCCAAGCACGATCTGTCCACGGCCTCCCAGCCCACGGACACAGGTCATGGCCAGTCCAGGGCCCCAACCTCTTCACGGTCTCTATCCAGGGGACGTGCTCCCCCAGGCAGCGTGTGGTTTGCTTGCCGTTGGTGATTCTTTAGTGACGCAAACTGAGTCGATTGGACTGCTGTAGGATGTAGGGGCTGCCACAGTGAAGCCGACGGTGATGGAACAGTTGACAAAAGTTATGGCCAAGCGAGCTCAATCAACGGTACTTGGTAATTTTTCAATGCCTGCGGCAGTCAGTAATGATAAGGATGGGAGCTTGTATGATGTCGTCGTCCAGCTGGTTGAGGAGAACCGTGTTTTGCGAAGTGAGAAACAATCGCGGACCATTAATACACTTGATAGCGCCGCAGATGATAGTGACGAGGCTGCGTCGGAATCGGAGTTGGGGCCGAAATCACATGCTATTAAGGATGTCAATTTGGGGGCACACTCCGATAAGGATCAACAGATCAAAGTCAAATCGGCGGCTCTTCCGGGCAATCGTCGTAAGACTAAGAGGGGTAAATCTTCCTACCGTGCTTAAGATGATGGAAAACTTTATGTTTTGGAATGCTCGTGGGGTTGGCAACAAGGCCACGAGGAGGAGGCTTAAAAATATGGTTGTGGAGCATAAAGTCAGAATTCTTATGATTGCGGAGCCTATGATTGCTACTAGTAGATCTATGGAGATTGGCAACAAGCTCCACCTTGGTGGCTTTGCCTCGAACGACACGGTTGGCGGCAAGATTTGGATTCTTTGGGATACTTCCCTTGCCCTCTCAGTGGTGGATATGTCGGATCAGATTATTCATTGCCAGGTAACGAACTCTGCTTCAAGAATTTTTTTTAATTTCTTTTGTTTATGCTAAATGCTCTGTGGACGAAAGAAAGGATCTATGGTTGAATATGACAAATTTTGCTGCCAATCATGACAATCCTTGGATGGTCGGAGTGGATTTTAACACCTACTTGCATTCTGGTGAGAAAGTAAGGGGGTGGAGCCGTCCATGGAAAGCATGTCACATTTCTCTGACTGTATTTAAAACAATGGCTTAATTGATTGTGGTTTTTCGGGTCCTCGTCTCACTTGGTGCAATAACAGGCGGGGCAG
Source organism: Berberis vulgaris (assembly GCA_963556465.1). Classification (NCBI taxonomy): domain Eukaryota; kingdom Viridiplantae; phylum Streptophyta; class Magnoliopsida; order Ranunculales; family Berberidaceae; genus Berberis; species Berberis vulgaris. The sequence goes on from OY747136.1 coordinate 49,480,695, forward strand.
TGAGCGTATTTGGGCCAGACTGGATAGGATCTTTGCTAATTCAGCTTGGTTGACAGATTTGGGAAGCCCCAAAGTGGAACATCTTAGTAGAACTTTTTCAGATCATTCTCCGCTGTTGGCCTCCATGCCAACTCAATCAAAATTCGGTTTTGCTCCTTTTTGGTTCCTTAATATGTGGACGACACTTCCTGAGTTTCTGGATCTGGTCAAGGACACGTGGTTGACTGACATAGGGACTATGAGACCCATTGATAGAGTGGATGTCAAACTCAAATTGACACGAAGAGCTCTGATACAGTGGAATATGACAGTTTTTGGTAATGTGTTTATCAGGATTCGAGCATTAGAAGATGAAATGCAACAGTGGGAAACAACCCTTTTTGTCGGATTTTGCGAATAACAGTAATAACGGGCTAATTGTCGATGCTAATTGGGATGTCCAGGCTTGTTGTAATTTACATCGTTGTCAGGCAGAGTACAGATTAGCTCTCAAACAGGAGGAGCTCTACTGGATTCAAAAATCAGGTGAAAAAGAGTTCAAGGAGGGGGATGCCTGCACTAAATACTTTTTTGCTTCCACCAAGTCCAAACAAAAGCGACGAACCATCAATCAGATTACTTTACCGTGCGGTAGAATTATTTCGGAACCTGGTGAGATCCTTGACAAAGCCAATGAGTTTTTTGCTAATCTGATGTCTTCTCAAGGTGATTGTAGGTAGGATGTGGTTTTGTTAAATTGTATCCCGAAATTGGTGGAACCTGGTCAATGTGAGATTTTGGTCAAACGACCTTCCTTGAAGGAAGTAAGGGATGCTGTTTTCGACATACCCAAAAATAGTGCGCCAGGATCGGATGGATTTACTGCTGATTTCTTTCAGTTTTGTTGGGAGGTTTTGAGTATGGATATTTGGGAGGCCGCCATACAATTTTTTGAAGGGGAGGCAATGCCGGCATCCTTCACGGCGAATTTCATGGCGTTGATTCCTAAAATTGAGAATCTAGGTTCTTTTTCTGACTTTCGCCTAATCAGTTTGTGTAATGTGATTTATAAGATCTTTAGCAAAATCCTTTGCAATAGGCTGGTAGATATCTTGTCAAGGTTGATTTCTCAGGAACAGGGGGCATTTGTTAAAGGCAGATTCATTGGTGAAAATATTGCCCTGGCGCAGGAAATGATCAGAGACATTAACATGAAGGTTTTTGGAGGAAATGTGGTGTTGAAAATTGACATGGAGAAAACCTATGATAGAATGGAATGGAACTTTTTGCTCGCAGTTCTTAAAAAATTTGGCTTTAATGGTAGAATCTGCCATCTCATCTCCAACTGTATTGCTTTTTATGGCTTTTCGGTCCTGCTCCAGAGAGTCTACAAAGGTTTTTTCAGATCAACTAGGGGATTAAGGCAAGGAGACCCCCTCTCCCCCTTTCTTTTCATTATTGCATCTGAGGTGTTGAGTAGGAAATTGAAAACAACTTTTGAGAATGGCAAAATTGGGTACTATTATACCCCTAGGAATTGCAGTCCTATTTCCCACCTTCTGTATGCAGATGACACTCTAATTTTTTTAAATGGCAGAACGTACTCAGTCATGGGTTGCATGGAGTTCCTGCGACGTTACTGCAAGACCTCGAGACAGAAAATAAATGAAGGAAAAAGTTCCTTCACTTTGGATGATAAGGCAACAGCGGACCGCATTATGGCTTTAAAAAGTGGTACAGATTTCCAATTTCACGCTGCTCCATTGAAATATTTGGGCGGGCCAGTGTTCCAAGGGAGAGTTAAAATTTCATATTTTGAAGATTTAATCACTAAGATTCAGGTTCGTATTCAAGGATGGAAGGCAAAATTGTTATCTCCAGGAGGGCGATTAATCTTGATTAAGCATGTTCTTAGCTCGATCCCTATTTATATTCTTAGTACCATGTGTGTACCAAAGACAGTTCTAGCACGAATCAATAGTTTGCTGGCAGACTTCTTTTGGGGGGATTGTGAAGGTCGACTAAAGAAAAAATGGGTGTCATGGGATAACATTTGTTTTCCCCAGGCGGAAGAAGGTTTGGGAGTTAGAGACTTGACGGTTGTGATGAAGGCTTTTCGAGTCAAGGCTCTTTGGAGACTACTTACTTCAGATTCTTTATGGGCTACTTTTATGAGGAGTAAATACTGGCTACAAGGCGTTGGGTTGAATAGTCAACCTGTGAAAGGTGGGTCTTCTCCGTTTTTTAAAGAGATCATGCTTGGGAGGTCCTTTCTTTTGAGTAACTCGCTTTGGCGTATCGGCATTGGGGATATCAGCTTCTTTGAGGAGAATTGAAACATGGTTGCATCTTTCAGGAGATCGGCGGATCTGGTTGCCCACGATTTATGGCCTTCAGTTCGTGAGGTGACTTTGACGAATTTTGAATTGGTCCACCCAGATCTCATAAACTTGGCGCGTGGCCTCTTTGCAGATAGATTACGTGGTGAGGCCCATGAGGGGGACAAGTGTGTGTGGGCTCCAAACCCGAATGGGCTCTTTTCCCTTCAGTCGGCATATGAACTGTTACGGAAACGTGGGAAGGTCAATGCATTAAGTCAAACACTTTGGCACGACATTCTTCCTTCCAAAATATCAGTCTTTGTTTGGAAATTACTCCGTAGAGGAGTGCCAGTGGAAGGTGAATTATACAGATGTGGTTTGAGCCTGGCCTCTAGATGCCGTTGTTGTAGCTCGCCAAAGCAAGAATCTTTGAAACACCTCTTTCTAGACGGTTAATTGGCGATACAGATGTGGAGTCATTTTGACAGGATTTTTTAAGTCCATATACGGCGACCAACAGAAATCTCAACGGTTCTTGCAATATGGTTCAAGAGAGCTAAACGCAATTCGCAAACAGGTGTGTTATTCTTTCTTACTCCTATGTTCATTTTATGGGAAATTTGGAAACAAAGATGCAAATGTGTTTATGAAAATGCTCCCCCAAATCCTGCCTTTGCGATTTTGAACATTAGGCGTCAGTTGCGATTGGCAAATAATTTCATATCCCCCAAGCAAGTTAGCAGTAATAAGGCCCCCTTACGGGCTTTGGGGTTGGATGTGCTCCCCGTTAGAAGGAAGTTCGTTCGTATTGTTTTTTGGCACCCCCCATAGATTTTGTTGCGCTTAATGTGGACGGCTCCTCCCGCAAGGAACAGACATCCGGTGGTGTGGTTATTAGAGACTTTCGGGGTTTTTGTGTTGTGGGAAAACAAATATTTTTTGGTGCAGGATCTCACAATAAAGAGGAAATTTTGGCTCTATTTGAGGGTCTCCGTCTATGTCTCACCCGGGGCTTCAAAAAGGTGGTTATCCAAACGGATTCGAAACTTGTTTGTGGCTGGTTTAAGGATAATTTGAAAATCCCGTGGCATTTGGAGAATATTTTGAAAGAAATCAAGTTGTTGGCAGCGACAATGACGTTAGACTGCCAACATATCTATAGAGAGGCCAATGCGGTGGCAGATTCATTAGCGGATAGAGCACTACAAGACCATCGGACTGTTTCCTTCAATGGAACTGATTTTCCTAGGAGAGTAGCAGGCTTGATTGTGCTTGACAGATTACAAACGGCGTACATTCGCCATGGAGATGAGTAGATGCTGCCTTTATGTGTTTTCCTGTCTCACACACTGGATGCGCGCAATGTTGGGGAATTATGCTGGGGCGAGACTGCGGACAGTTTGGCGTGTTCGCCCAGATGCTATTTTTTGTGTCAGGCTGATTTGTTCTGACCTGCAGGATCTTCAATTGGCCTGCAGAGAATTGCTCACGGGGACGAGTCGAAGGAACAGAGCTGGCTGGGCACTCGGTTGCAAAACAGAGTGTAATCTGTATGCTGGGTGCTGCGGTGCTGTGGTTTGCGAAGCTGCGGTCTGTCGCAGTGATGACACGATGACATGGCCTGATGCTGCGGTCTGTGCTACGATGTTGCGGTCTGTGCTGCGAGGACACGACCTGATGCTGAGTTGTTGCGGTTGTCTGAATGCTGCGGCCTGCTATGCTGAGAGGTTGCGGCCTGCTGAGATGCTGCGGCGTGTGGTTTCAGCGTGTGTAAGCTGGCTGTTTGGGCAGACCGGCGCGCACTCTGGTTTTGGTCTGGAACATCTGAGAGGATTGAATGCAGGGGCGGTTTTTGGTGTCGAGACAAAGTTTCAGCTGGGGGGAGGCTGTCTCGCTGGATGCTGGACTGTTTTGCGCCCAAATTTCGGTGAGAAAAGCTGCAGTAAGGCGTGTCCATGTTGCCTGGAACCGAGGAGCAGAGCACTCTATTTTTTTATGCTCTCTATGATTCAGGAAGATTGGTGCATTGGGCAGCGACTGAACTGCTGCTCGTCACGACTGCAGCGCACGCGGTGTTTCACGATGCAGCCAGGTACATGCTGCCTGGGTACTGCGGGTGTGGTGTGCTGCTTGGCGTGGGTTTGCGAGTGCTGGTTGGTGCTGCAGGAGCGAGGCTGCGGTTGATCAGTGGCGTGCAACACCTCCATCACAGAGTTGCTAACTCGATTTTAATTTTTGGTGCTTTGCTTTTGTGCTTGTTTTGTTTTCTGTGATTTTTAGTGGGCTGTGAGTCTTCAAGCCTTGTTAGCCAGCTTGTGGCTGGGGTTGTAGTATTTTTGATTGGGGAAGTTTCTTTGTCCATTTCTTGTTTGGTTTTTTACGGGTAAAGTCGTAACGTACCCCCGTTTTGATTGTAAATCAATTTTTTTTTGATAAGTAATAAAGGTCTGGCATCCCATAGCTGCCCCTCCCCACTGGAGGTTAAAAAAAAAAAAAAGTTTATCAAATTCTCCCAACAACTGTTGTACTTCAAGAGGAATTGCTATTTTTTTTTGTTTGCTGTCAACAATCCCTTTACTACCACTGGATAGAAAAAGTCAGAGTTTTGATTGACTCAGTAATCTTACGTTCATTGCCACCCAAAGTCAGAAAGCTAGAACTCTTTTCTTAAGCAAACTCCCAGATTCCGATATAGTAGCTTTAACAATTTTATAATTTTTCCAATTAAAAATCACAAAATTATCACGACCATTCAATGTAGTATCCACATCATATCGCCAAGGACGACCCAATAAAGTATGACAAGCATCCATATCGATCGCATCACATAATACATCATTTTTGTAGTGCTTACCAATGGATAATGGCACGTGAGACGTCTCAGCAACACAAACGGATAATGGTCTTTTCTTCACCATCCAAGTAAATATGGTACCATGTGACTATGTAGGCAGTTGTAAGTACTCTACCAATTTCTTCGACACAAAATTCTCAAAGCTCTCGTTGTCTACAATCACATCGCAGAGTTTATTCTTGATTAAATAAAGTGATAAAAAATGTATGTCGCTGCCTGATGTTCACATAATTATTACATAATATACCTCATAATTTATATTTGTTAGTGTTTCGAATAGCGTATTTTAATTTAATTATTTTTTTTTGTAGGATTTGGAGTTTAAATGAAAAAAGTGCATTAGCGTGGCGAATTTGAAAATTCATAGACAAATTGACGAAGTGGAGCGGGAGACACTCGAGCCAAAGATTAAGAGAACCAAAGAAAAAATAAAGGAAATTAGTTTTGAATCTTGGTGGAACAAAGAAGTGATATGGATGAACATAGCCAAACCCACTTTCCTGTTATTAGAAGAGAATCTAAACAAGAGGGGTGGTTTCTAATTGTATTTGGTTTCCAATTATATATGGACCCCTTTTGTTTCATTTTGTTGGTGGTTTCCTATTTGTATTGGGTTGCCAATGGGGTTTCCAAAAAGGAATTTGGTTTCTTTTTAACACAAATACGACAGCAACAATTGAGAGGGAGAAAAGGAAGGAGCCAAACTGCAGGAAGGCTATCCAGGACAGCAGGGAGTGCGCAAAAGATAGCAACCCTTTTTGGTTTACAATTTAGATTTGATTTCTAAATGGGGGGTGGCCAATAGGAGAAGTGTTGTTTTCTTTTTAACAAAAAGATATACGGCAGCAAGAAGGGATGGTGTTTTTTGCTCTAGGACAGCAAGCGCAGCAGGGAACGCAGCAAGCAGCCAACACGCTGTCCAGCAGCAGCAGAAACGCAGGAGAAAGGAGTGCGCAGGAGCAGGGAACACATCGCTAATCCACCACGCGCTGCACTGCTGATGAAGCTCCACACCGCTGTTGTTGTCATCACCTTCACCATGTGTCACTAAACCCCACGCAAGGCGAAGAGAAGAACTCCTAGATGTAACCCACTTAATTGGTATTTGATTCGTTTTATGCTTTCACGATGAATAATGATGTTTATGATTTTCACTTTGATTTAATATAGGAGTTTATGTTATTTTAGTGACAAAGATTTCATCAACTTCTTCGTAGATTATTATTCCGGTGGTTTTCTTTTTCTTCTCCATATAAGCTTAGTCACACTTTTCTTATGTGTGGAATTTTTAAGGAACAACTTATTCCGGTAGGTTAGTTATATATGATCGTCTTTTATTACGTTATTGTCTCCGGATATATCGTAAATTTAGGATATCACATATGACCAACCTTTGTGTTTTCTAGAAAAAGTGAAATCTAAAATCCATTTACATTAGAATATATTGGTGCATTAAAGACTATTTTTCTGATTATGTTGTTTGGGATGTGAAACACGTAATCGAGTCATCATAGCGAATCAATACTAGTTGGCGCGTGAAATATAGGAGGGATTCTTGGGACCTTGTGATTTTTCTAAACTTAATTTTTTATTAAACTAAATTCAATTTCATATTTTAAAATTGTTAGAATTTCTTACATTTAGTTTCGCGTAGTTTTCCTAGACCTTGTTTTGTAGATGGTTTTTCCTCGTGGGATCGACACCCCATTCTTTACTGCAATTGACCGCGTGTACTGTTTGGGCGTAATCAAATTTTGGCACCGTTGCTGGGGACAAGCGTCATTCTACAAGGGACGTTTCGGGTATTATCTTTCTTGCTCATTGTTTTATTTTATTTAATTTAATCTTTTTTTTATTTTATTTTTAAAAAAATTGGAAAAAAACAAAAAATGACATTGGGGGAGTGTGAGTTGGAATAGCAACCACTTAGGGAGACTAATTAGGGTCCCACATTTAGAACACCCGCAAATTCACATTGAGACCAAATTAAGTCCTACTTCTAATTCTAACACCATGAGTAATCACGAAGATGACCATCTTCGGTCGCTACAGGACTATCTCCACCCCACGCGCACTGCTACTCCATCATGTATGACATGTTTGCACCAAATACACCAAAGGTGGATTTTAAGCCGGGTATGATACAATTATTACCCACTTTTCATGGCTTAGAGAGTGAGAATCCTTATGTTCACATTAGGGAATTCGAGGAAGTTGTGGCCACGTTCCACAACAAAGTTGAGGCTGTAGATTTGGTTAGACTAAGGTTTTTCCTTTTTCCTTTTTCCTTTAAGGAAAAAGCGAAGAGTTGGCTATACTCTTTGCGACCAAGGTCTATAGGTTCGTGGGAGGAGATGACCCAAGCATTTTTTAATAAATACTTTCCTCACCACAAAACCAACGGTCTAAAGAGACAGATTTCTACCTTCACCCAAAAGAATAACGAGACATTATATCAAGCATGGGAGAGGTTCAAGGATCTCTTGAATACATGTCCACACCATGGGTATGAGAGTTGGCGCTTAGTCAGTTATTTTTATGATAGGCTTACCAGTAGAGAGCGTCAGTTCGTTGAAATGATGTGTAATGGAGAGTTTTTGCAAAAGGACCCTGATGAGGCCATTGAGTACCTGAATGACTTGGCTGAAAATGCTCATACTTGGACTGGTCCAAGTGCTACTAAGAGCACGAATAGAACACGCCTAGCTGGAGTCTACCAACTTAGGGAAGATGACAACCTTAGAGCCCAATTGGATAGAGTAACTAGGGAGTTAGAGGCACTTAAGACCAAGGATGGTAGGCCCACACATACTGTTGCCAGAGTTGAGCTACAGGATGCCTGTTTTATATGCGGGGGAGTTGAACAGTTCGCACAGGATTGCCCGACCTTGACTGAGATGAGAGGGGTTTATGAGGAACAATGTAACGCCTTAGGGATGTACAAGAAGCCTTACTCACCATTCTCTAACACTTACAATTCTGGCTGGAGAGATCACCCTAACTTAGGCTGGAGGTTCGAAGCAGACCAACCTACACACTCACAGGCACAACCACCTAGGTCATACCCTGCACCTCCATACAATGCGCAATCTAATAGAAGTTCCTTATCAGACACATTACATGCATTTATAGAGGCACAAAGTAAAACTAATCAAACATTTGAGGTTGCATTGACACAGTTGGCAGAAGAGAACAAGGAGATCAAAAGCCAAATAACCAAACTGACAAGTTCATTAACAGTCCTGGATTTTCTGAATACTTACTCACAACACCGACTGCTTGAGCAATATCTGGTCTTGTACAAACCATAACATACATCAAACACCCTACAGCAGAGGAGTATGGAATACCTGATATATGCTTCTTTTCTTCATCAGTACGAGGAGATAACTTGACACTTAACTTGAAGTGATTAGCAAGTGGAGTACTCACGGGCTTAGCATCATTCATGTTGAACCTTTCAAGTACTTTTTCAACATATTTTTCTTGTGACACCACAACTTCTTAATTTTTCTGTTTCAATCCATAAAAGGCTTTTCTTCAATCTGCAAATCATATGTTCTTTCCCTTTTACTTCAAAACCTTCTGGTTGTGCCATGTAAATTTCTTCATGCAAATCCCCATGAAGAAATGCAGTTTTAACATCTAACTGCTCAATCTCAAGATCTAGGCTAACTGCAAGACTTAACACCACTCTAATGGATGTCATCTTCACCACGGGTGAGAATATCTCATCAAAATCTATCCCCTTCTTTTGCGCAAAGCCTTTTACCACTAACCCAGCTTTGTGCTTCACATTCTTTCCATCACCATCCTTTTTCAATTTGTACACCCATTTGTTGTTCAAAGGTTTTCTACCTTTTGGAATCTCAATTAAATCATAAGTATCATTCTTATGCAAGGAACTCATATCTTCTTGCATAGGTTTCATCCAACTATCTTTATCTTTATGATCTAGTACTTCTTGAAAATTTTCTGGTTCACCTTCTTCTATAAAGAAAACATACTCATCATTGGGATACTTCTTTGAAGGTTGACGCTCTCTGGTAGACCTTCTTAATTGAGGCTCTACTATTTCTTGCTGAAGGGGTTGGTTTTCATGCGCAATCTCATCTGTTTCTACACGATCATCATTAACAACTTCATTTTTTGGCATATGGTCATCAACAATATCATCTGGCATCTCTCCCCCATTTTCAACATGCGACAAAGGAGGAGGAAATGTTGTAAGATTTGCTACCTCATTATTTATCTGCTTGGGCTTTTCAATTTTCTCAAAATCTGCAATGGTATGATCTTCATAAAATACCACATCTCTGCTTCTAATAATCTTATTATTCTCAGGATCCCATAATCTGCAGCCAAACTGCTCATCTCCATAACCAATGAAAATACATGGAGATGTATTATCATCAAGCTTTAATCTCTTCTCCTTCGGTACATGAACAAATGTCTTACATCCAAATACCTTCAGATGAGAGTATGAACTATCTTTTCCTCTCCACACTCTTTCTGGAATGTCACCATCTAAAGGAAATGAAGGGGACCTGTTGATGAGATAACAAGCTGTACTAGCAGCTTCAGACCAGAACTCTTTTGGCAATTTAGCCATGCGAAGCATGCATCTCACATTTTCTACAATAGTCCGGTTCATTTTTTTCTGTTACCCCATTATGCTGTGGAGTGCCAAGAACTGTCTTTTCATGCCGTATACCAAGCTTACTACAATAAGCTTTAAATTCTTTTGATGTATACTCGCCACCATTATCACTGCGGAGACACTTCAAAACTCTACCTGTTTCTCTTTCAACATTGGCATGAAACTGCTGGAATAGCTGAAAAACCTGGTCCTTAGATCTGAGAAAATATATCCACACCTTTCTTGATGCATCATCAATAAATGTCAAGAAATATCTACTACCACCAAGAGAATATACTTCAATGGGACCACAAACATCAGTGTAAACCAAATCTAACAAGCCATATTTTCTTTTTGATGATCTACGAAATGTAACTCTATGATGTTTACCAAATAAACAATAATCACAGGGGTTAATAAGAGTACCTTTCAAGGAGGGAATTAATTTCTTCTTTTCTAAGAGTTGCATACATTTCTCACTCATGTGTGCAAGTCGCATATGCCACAAGTTTGTAGAATAACCATCTTCAACTACATTCAAACCAGTCTTACACAATTTCACCTAAGTCTTGTACAGTGTGCAACACGCCTTACCCTTTGCCACAACAAGTGAACATTTGGTAAACTTCCATGCACCATTACCAAAATAATTAATATACTCTTGTTTATCCAAAACAAGTCCAGAAATCAGGTTCAGACGAAGATCAGAAACATGACGTACATCTTTCAAAGTCAACGTGCACCCCGTATTAGTCTGGACACACACATCACCTATTCCCACTATATTAGAGTTGCTAGTGTTTCCCATCTTCACACTGCCAAAATCTCCTACTCTTTAAGTAGTGAAATAGTCTTTCCTTAGGGTTGCATGATAAGAAACACCAGTGTCAATAATCCATTCGCTTCTTTCATTTGCAACATGCAAACATTCACCTTCGCCATACAAAAGAGCCACGGGTTCATCAGTAACAGCAGCTGTAACTTCTTTACTATCACCATTCTTCACTTTTTCCTCGTTCAAATCTCTTTTGTAACTATAACATTGTTTTCTGAAATGGCCTGGTTTACCACAATAATGACACTTAAAACTTCTATCTCTTGACTTTGATCTCCCTCTTGACTTATCACGGTTCTTATTATAACCATGATATTTCTTATATTTTTCTCTCCCCCTGTTTTCAGTCACAAGTACTTGGGAATGATCAGTACCGACAGACTTCCTTTTAGTCTCTTCATTAAAATAACTACCGGTAACCAACTCCATGGTAAGCTGTCAATTCGGTGCCGAATTACTAACCGACACCATCAATATTTTCTAACTATCTGGTAATGAGCTAAGAAGTAATAGTGCTTGCATTTCATCATCTAACACTATCTTCATGTTGGACAACTGATTCACCACACTTTGCACCTCATTCAAGTGCTCAGCAATAGAACTACCTTCCTGATCAAGAATGCCTTGTTTGCAGCAGTTTTCCTTTCATATAAATTTCGGAGTTTGATCCAAAGAACATGTGCATACCGCTCAGCTGACACATGAAGAAATACTGAATCATCTAACCATTGCCTGATGTGACCAATAGTCTTTCTGTTTAATTTCTTTCACTATTCTTCTGACATATCCTTGGGTTTAGTTGCATCTCCCTCAATTGGAGGGTACAACTTCTTACAATATAATATGTCTTCCATCTTGGCTTTCTAAATAACATAGTTTGAGCCATTAAGGCTAATCATCCTCGTATTGTTGTTACTCTCCATGTCAACTCTCTTAATTGACAATCTCCCAACAATTGTTCTGATACCAATTGTTGGTCCGGTGCGCACCTGGGTCCACTATACATAGTAACGATATTGTCCCCAACTTAAACACCCGCTGTCTTGGGCCTACCATCCGGGCCACGGGTGTGAGATTTTTATCTTAAAAGACATCATTGCTATTAGGGAGTGGACCATCTCCTTATAAACCTTAGTGCCTTAGTTGCAACCAACGCACTAACTCCACCTCGACCGGATTTGTAGGATACCTTCTCTTGGCAAGGATCATCTGGCAGACCGTGCACATGCGACTTGGCTCGCTACTTCGCGCCTGATCCCCAGAACAATGTGCTGCCTTGCACCACCACAATGTGCTGCCTTGCACCACTTGCCAATTCCCCGCTGAACCATCGGCTTTGATACCACTTTGATGGGATAAATACCAATAAAAACAATACCAAGAAAATAATCTAAAGCAATAATAAACGAGACATCAAGATTTACGTGGAAAACCCTTCAATGTGAAGGAAAAAACCACGGGGCAAATCCGAGAGAATCCACTAATCAAATAAGAAGAAGTACAATAACTTCTCAAGCTTTTTGCCCAAAGCTTGAGTAATACAAGGAGTAAATAACACGAGTTACCTCACAGTAAATTAACCTAAAAGCTCCTTCAACTTCTTCTACCAAATCAATTGACAAAACTAAATCGATATCGCAGCCACGCGTCACACTTTGTCGCACAAAATCGCGCCCAAAGAATTAGACACAAAGTCACCGTCCACGCGCACACAACCGCACCAACCACCAAAGAGAATACTATGTTCTTTGTTGCTTATTCACGCAGCAGCTTCTCTGAAAACATTATGAATAAAACTTTGTTTTATGCATTTATTTATACTTGTTTGCAGTCGCCCAACACCGCCTCAAATAGAACTTTGTTTCTATTTAATTAACCAGTTGCCAATCAATCCTTATTCAAAACAAAAACTTGAAATTATGATTGATTAATTTTCAAAGTTGGATCCACCCTCATGGGCTGGACCTCAACTGAATAGACAAATCTAAAAAGTAGTTTGCGCTTACTTTTCTTATGGTACATGGACTGAATCTCTTCACCATGTTGAAGATGATCTGAACTCACCTGAAAGTAAATGCCACATGAAATACGACACTTTCAGGAAATTCTTAAAGAAGGAAAATTTGTGTTTTGTTATCTGTTTCGGCTAGAAAGGAACTGAGCTTGGCAAGAAATGGACATGATTTGACAACCAATATTAAGAATAATTAATGTTTCTTATTAAGTCATGTAATTTAAGCATGTGTAAAATAATGGAAATTTGTTTTTCAACAAAAGAATATAAAACAATGATCTCAAGAGCAATCCCACCACATTCTAGCTATGTTCTGTGTCCATTCCAAAACATAAAAGCAATCTTGTCCCATATCAGCAACTAGTTAATGCTTCAAAAGAGAGAAAAGAGAGACTGCAATGGATGAGAAGATAAGTGCAGTGGAGATTGGCAGTGAGAAAGCTGATCCAGTGTCCATTGATGGTGCTGGAGATGGTGCCATCTGCGCTGAAACAGAGAGAACAGAACAGATTGCGATGACAAAAAATGCAGCAATAGCTCTTGGGATGCTAGATTGTGCCATTGTGGATGGATAGATTAGTAAGAGAGGAAATGAAGATTGGGGATTGTAATAAAGCGAAAACTAGAGAAAGATTTAAGAGAGTTTGGGTTGGAAATCAGTTGAGAAGAGAGGTCTACTTATATATAGATTACATGGTTGGTGCATATGGATCCAGTGAACATGGTTTGAGAGGTGGGAAAGCTGTGACAACTTGGACCATCCCAGCCAGCTGAATGACAAGAGAAAAAGCCAACCCACTTATAAAATTTGCTGGATTTGTAGTGTTTTTCTTTGAATGGGGTGACAAGTGTTTACATGGTTGGCCTAATAACCACATTAACTATCTGATGAATTTGATTATGTGTGAGAAGAACAAACAGAGTTTTCTTTTGTTGTGTGCAAATAATTATAGATTTCTTTTAAGAAATAATCAGCAAGGCTTAGGACCAACCGCGTAATATTAAAGTCAGTAATTGGTGAGGAAAGTGAGCTGTTTCTTCCCTCACTCAGCCATGTTTATACAGCTGCCTGCCTACATTTTCCTTGTGCCCCAAGTGTAAGAAATCATCTTTCTTTGTGTATATAAAAAGAGGCTATCATCTCCCAAACTCTGAAACCTCACACACATCACAACTCTTTCAAGTTTCAGCCACTTTGAAAGTAGACACTTATTTCTTTCATTCTCAAATTCTCTTATCTCTCTCAACACATTTAGAGATGGCTCAAGTTAGCATTTCAAAGGCTACTTTGATCTTCTTCGCCTTTGCCATCTTTTCTGTGGCCATTGTTTCAGCACAGGAGAGCGGAATGGCTCCATCACCATCAATGGACACTGGGTCAGCCTTCTCAATGCCAATTTCTGGGGCAATGATCTGCTCCTCTATTCTTCTCTCCCTCTTTGCTCTTTTGAAACATTAACTTCATGGCTGAGGATATTTAGTATTCTATGTGAGTGAAGATAGAAAATAATGGACCGATTTTGGTTTGTTTGTAATACTTTTCTTTGGGGGTTGCTATATTGGGCTGATTTTATTCATTCTTTCGCCATTGTTGACTCAATACAATCAATTCTTTTGATTTTTTGCGCTTTCTGTTTTCCTTTGTCATTTAAATTTCACCAAGTTTTTAGCATTTTGATTATTTTTTCATTCCATCATATTACACCGTGGTTTCATTACACACCTACAGACATTATGCCTCGTAATCCAAATTCTTAGGTAGCCCAGAGAAGCTTTGCAAGATATGATTGCACTTAACCTTAACATTTTGAATCTTATCAAATATGTGAACTAAATTACATTGGACCCTGAATCTTTAATCTCAATTACCTCCCATTTCTCCTCTCTATATTGTGATAGTGATATACACCCACTTAGATTTCCTTCTGTTTCATGGAATTGAATTCTAAGCAATTGAACCCCTGTGATTGGAAACCTCTGTTCAGACCTTGCCATTAGCTAATTTAACTAGTTTTCTTATTAATCAAACAAATAATCTTTATTTGATCAGGAACTTAAGAAATTAAGCATGATGCCAATGCCTTCTATAAATAGTTTTTTCTTTGCCGCTTAGGTAAAACATAATCAAGGCTAATGCAGAGTAGGGGGCTGTCAATGGATTGGATTTGGATTCTGAGTTGCAAAAGTTAGTTGGGAAAAGTTGGATTATAATCCGAAATCCAACCCATTGACAACCCTAATGCAGAGCCATACAGCATGACATTTCCAGGGACACAGATTCAGACACAATTTGTATTACTACATGAATGAATGAATATTACAATCAATCTGGTGAATGTCTTTCTTCTACTCGCAACCACTCTTCTCTAATGAAATATGAATTGCATGAGCTTGATCAATTCAAAAGAGAACTAATGCAGGGGTGTTTGTTTTGCTTCTTCAATATTTCAACATTTATACACGGTGATTATTGTACTAAAATTCCCATAGAATCAGGCAAGTCGATGACAAAAAACCTCCACAAAATAAGCCATAAGTACTTCGTATCACGATCAAAAGTAATAGATTTTTAGGAACTCTATGTAAACAAACAACCTCTTTGAAAAACAATTTGGCAATGTTGGCTATATTGGAAATAAGTTTATCAACCCTTAGAGAGCTCTCTGAGGCGATTCGGAAGGGCATTTAGGGTAATCTTTTCGATTTACAGATCTTCTAATCCTAGCCATTCCAAGGAATTGGGAAAACATCTGGACCATCGATTCTCGCGCCGGCATGCTTAACCCTAGCCGTTGCAATCTGATACGGCATCTTGCGCCGGCATCTGGCCGCTCGGTCCTCAACCCGACACGGTTCAGACGCCCAGAGGCCGCCTGCAGATCGGGTGGTTATGTGAAATCGCGCATAAGCCGATACCGCAAAGAGACATCGCCGTTACGAACTGAGGGTCATTACGCGCCGTCGTTACGTGTCGCCGTTACGCGTCGCCGTTACACGCTGGCAGCCGCTACGACACAGCTGCTAATCCGATCCAGCCGCCGATACACATATCCGCCACACAGATTTGTGGTTTCCTTGTTTCTGCTGGGTCTGGTACTCCACGGCTTCTGGATGTGATGTCAGCGCCAGCCGTCATCCCTCCTCCCACTGGTCCTGGTCATGGGGGAACCGCGGACGGACCCCCTAAGTCCTCTTTCGCCCAGATTTTGGGCAAGATTTTGGTTGATGACACTGCGGAGACTCAGGTCGAAGGTACCCGTTTCCGTAAAGAGGGCGCTCCAGCAATCGGAATCACGACATCGGATGAGGTCCGTGGTGAAGCCTTCATGGAAAAACATGTCATTGTGCTCAAATTTTCTAGTTACCGACCGACTTTGACAGATATCCGCGACTCGATTCACAGAACATGGGGCATTTTGGGCAATTTTTCGCTGGGTTTGCTGAATCAACGACATGTGTTAGTACGACTTCAATCGGAGGTAGAAGCACAGAAAGTTCTGTCGAGAGACTCCTTCCTGATTCGTGGAGTTCGGTTTAAAGCATTTCGTTGGCATGATGGCTTCAGTTTGAAGGAAGACCCAATCTCGGTTTCCCTATGGGTAGAGTTACCTAACCTACCTTTGCATTTATTTCATCCCCCTATTTTAAAGGCTAATGTGAATTCTTTTGGTGGTTTTTTGCGGATGGATGATCATACTCGCTGTCTTACCCGGCCGGGCTTTGCCCGCGTATGTGTGGAGATGTCATTAGCGGAGAAATTACCACATAGAGTTTGGATTGACAGGGCCAATAACAGGGGTTTTTGGCAGAAGATAGAATATCCAGGTTTCAAATACTGTGACTTTTGTTCTTTGATAGGCCATCAAGAGGAGTATTGCAGGAAAAAGCTTGGTCTTAAGGGCGATGGGGGAGGTCCTGACTCTGGTAAAGTGGAGAAGACGGTCAGGCCGCAGTTTGAAACCAAAAATATTAAGCAACATTATGTACCCGTTCTCAAATAAGCTAACACTCAAAATCTAGCGGTCGGCCCGAGTGGAGCAAAGAACAGCCAGGGAGTAGAGATGGATGCGGACATTGGGGAGAAGAGGCCGGTGGCCAGGGATCCGGTAAAGGTGGTGTTGTCAAACAAATTTGAGTCGCTTGATGTTGATGAGAGTGAGAACATGGTTCATGTTAGTGCTGAGCAGGTTACGGAAACTACGGAAGAATGCCTTCTAGAGGCGAGGTATACAAATTCGGAGATTGCTAATGCTATTGGAATTCAAGAACAGCCGACACAGCCAACGGATGACATACTCTCAGGGGCCAGGAGTGGTCTTTGCGACGACATGACGAATGACATTATCCGCCGGGAACATCACACTGTGGCAAGGACGCAGGATGATATTGGGAGCGCTCTTTTGGGGCGTCCTGGATCAACGACTCGAGCTGCATCAGCAGGGGAAATAGGAGTGGTTGCGTCCCAGCCAGCTCAAGGCCTCATACAGCCTGCGAGCACCCTCAGTCCAAGGCGATGCAATCAACCTCAGTCCAGCCTGCGAGCACCCTCAGTCCAGGCGATGCAATCAACCTCAGTACAGGCAATGCCATCAGTCCAGGCCCTGCGATCATAAGCATTCCAGGCCCTGCGATCATCAGCAGTACATGCCCTGCATCAGCTCACGGTCCCAGTCAGCACACGCTCCTCGTGTCTCCTCGGGTCCAGCCTGATCACGACCCTAGTCCAAGCACGATCTGTCCACGGCCTCCCAGCCCACGGACACAGGTCATGGCCAGTCCAGGGCCCCACCCTCTTCACGGTCTCTATCCAGGGGACGTGCTCCCCCAGGCAGCGTGTGGTTTGCTTGTCGTTGGTGATTCTTTAGTGACGCAAACTGAGTCAATTGGACTGCTGTAGGATGTAGGGGCTGCCACAGTGAAGTCGACGGTGATGGAACAGTTGACAAAAGTTATGGCCAAGCGAGCTCAATCAACGGTACCTGTTAATTTTTCAATGCCTGCGGCAGTCAGTAACGATAAGGATGGGAGCTTGTATGATGTCGTCGTCCAGCTGGTTGAGGAGAACCGTGTTTTGCGAAGTGAGAAACAATCGCGGACCATTAATACACTTGATAGCGCCGCAGATGATAGTGACGAGGCTGCGTCGGAATCGGAGTTGGGGGCGGAATCACATGCTATTAAGGATGTCAATTTGGGGGCACACTCCGATAAGGATCAACAGATCAAAGTCAAATCGGCGGCTCTTCCGGGCAATCGTCGTAAGACTAAGAGGGGTAAATCTTCCTACCGTGCTTAAGATGATGGAAAACTTTATGTTTTGGAATGCTCGTGGGGTTGGCAACAAGGCCACGAGGAGGAGGCTTAAAAATATGGTTGTGGAGCATAAAGTCAGAATTCTTATAATTGCGGAGCCTATGATTGCTACTAGTAGATCTATGGAGATTGGCAACAAGCTCCACCTTGGTGGCTTTGCCTCGAACGACACTGTTGGCGGCAAGATTTGGATTCTTTGGGATACTTTCCTTGCCCTCTCAGTGGTGGATATGTCGGATCAGATTATTCATTGCCAGGTAACGAACTCTGCTTCAAGAATTTTTTTAATTTCTTTTGTTTATGCTAAATGCTCTGTGGACGAATGAAAGGATCTATGGTTGAATATGACAAATTTTGCTGCCAATCATGACATTCCTTGGATGGTCGGAGGGGATTTTACCACCTACTTGCATTCTGGTTAGAAAGTAGGGGGGTGGAGCCGTCCATGGCAAGCATGTCACATTTCTCTGACTGTATTGAAAACAGTGGCTTAATTGATTGTGGTTTTTCGGGTCCTCGTCTCACTTGGTGCAATAACAGGCGGGGCAGTGAGCGTATTTGGGCCAGACTGGATATGATCTTTGCTAATTCAGCTTGGTTGACAGATTTGGGAAGCCCCCAAAGTGGAACATCTTAGTAGAACTTTTTCAGATCATTCTTCGCTGTTGGCCTCCATGCCAACTCAATCAAAATTCGGTTTTGCTCCTTTTTGGTTCCTTAATATGTGGACGACACATCCTGAGTTTCTGGATCTGGTCAAGGACACGTGGTTGACTGACATGGGGACTATGAGACCCATTGATAGAGTGGATGCCAAACTCAAACTGACACGAAGAGCTCTGATACAGTGGAATAGGACAGTTTTTGGTAATGTGTTTAGCAGGATTCGAGCATTAGAAGATGAAATGCAACAGTGGGAAACAACCCTTTTGGCGGGTTTTGCGAATAACAGTAATAATGGGCTAAATGTCGATGCTAATTGGGATGTCCAGGCTTGTTGTAATTTACATCGTTGTCAGGCAGAGTACAGATTAGCTCTCAAACAGGAGGAGCTCTACTGGATTCAAAAATCAGGTGAAAAAGAGTTCAAGGAGGGGGATGCCTGCACTAAATACTTTTTTGCTTCCACCAAGTCCAAACAAAAGCGACGAACCATCAATCAAATTACTTTACCGTGCGGTAGAATTATTTCGGAACCTGGTGAGATCCTTGACAAAGCCAATGAGTTTTTTGCTAATCTGATGTCTTCTCAAGGTGATTGTAGGTAGGATGTGGTTTTGTTAAATTGTATCCCGAAAAATTGGTGGAACCTGGTCAATGTGAGATTTTGGTCAAACGACCTTCCTTGAAGGAAGTAAGGGATGTTGTTTTCGACATACCCAAAAATAGTGCGCCAGGATCGGATGGATTTACTGCTGATTTCTTTCAGTTTTGTTGGGAGGTTTTGAGTATGGATATTTGGGAGGCCGCCATACAATTTTTTGAAGGGGAGGCAATGCCGACATCCTTCACGGCGAATTTCATGGCGTTGATTCCTAAAATTGAGAATCTAGGTTCTTTTTCTAACTTTCGCCTAATCAGTTTGTGTAATTTGATTTATAAGATCTTTAGCAAAATCCTTTGCAATAGGCTGGTAGATATCTTGCCAAGGTTGATTTCTCAGGAACAGGGGGCATTTGTCAAAGGCAGATTCATTGGTGAAAATATTGGCATGGCGCATGAAATGATCAGAGACATTAACAGGAAGGTTTTTGGAGGAAATGTGGTGTTGAAAATTGACATAGAGAAAGCCTATGATAGAATGGAATGGAACTTTTTGCTTGCAGTTCTTAAAAAATTTGGCTTTAATGGTAGAATCTGTCATCTCATCTCCAACTGTATTGCTTTTTATGGCTTTTCGATCCTGCTCCAGAGAGTCTACAAAGGTTTTTTCAGATTAACTAGGGGATTAAGGCAAGGAGACCCCCTCTCCCCCTTTCTTTTCATTATTGCATCTGAGGTGTTGAGTAGGAGATTGAAAACAACTTTTGAGAATGGCAAAATTGGGTACTATTATACCCCTAGGAATTGCAGTCCTATTTCCCACCTTCTGTATGCAGATGACACTCTAATTTTTTTAAATGGCAGAACGTCCTCAGTCATGGGTTGCATGGAGTTCCTGCGACGTTACTGCAAGACCTCGGGACAGAAAATAAATGAAGGAAAAAATTCCTTCACTTTGGATGATAAGGCAACAGCGGAGCGCATTGTGGCTTTAAAAAGTGGTTTAGATTTCCAATTTCACGCTGCTCCATTGAAATATTTGGGCTGGCCAGTGTTCCAAGGGAGAGTTAAAATTTCATATTTTGAAGATTTAATCACTAAGATTCAGGTTCGTATTCAAGGATGGAAGGCAAAATTGTTATCTCCAGGAGGGCGATTAATCTTGATTAAGCATGTTCTTAGCTCGATCCCTATTTATATTCTTAGTACCATGTGTGTACCAAGGACAGTTCTAGCACGAATCAATAGTTTGCTGGCAGACTTCTTTTGGGGGGATTGTGAAGGTCGACTAAAGAAAAAATGGGTGTCATGGGATAACATTTGTTTTCCCCAGGCGGAAGAAGGTTTGGGAGTTAGAGACTTGACGGTTGTGATGAAGGCTTTTCGACTCAAGGCTCTTTGGAGACTACTTACTTCAGATTCTTTATGGGCTACTTTTATGAGGAGTAAATACTGGCTACAAGGCGTTGGGTTGAATAGTCAACCTGTGAAAGGTGGGTCTTCTCCGTTTTTTAAAGAGATCATGCTTGGGAGGTCTTTTCTTTTGAGTAACTCGCTTTGGCGTATCGGCATTGGGGATATCAGCTTCTTTGAGGAGAATTGAAACATGGTTGCATCTTTCAGGAGATCGGCGGATCTGGTTGCCCACGATTTATGGCCTTCAGTTCGTGAGGTGACTTTGACGAATTTTGAATTGGTCCACCCAGATCTCATAAACTTGGCGCGTGGCCTCTTTGCAGATAGATTACGTGGTGAGGCCCATGAGGGGGACAAGTGTGTGTGGGCTCCAAACTCGAATAAGCTCTTTTCCCTTCAGTCGGCATATGAACTGTTACGGAAACGTGGGAAGGTCAATGCATTAAGTCAAACACTTTGGCACGACATTCTTCCTTCCAAAATATCAGTCTTTGTTTGGAAATTACTCCGTAGAGGAGTGCCAGTGGAAGGTGAATTATACAGATGTGGTTTGAGCCTGGCCTCTAGATGTCGTTGTTGTAGCTCGCCAAAGCAAGAATCTTTGAAACACCTCTTTCTAGACGGTTAATTGGCGATACAGATGTGGAGTCATTTTGACAGGATTTTTGAAGTCCATATACGGCGACCAACAGAAATCTCAACGGTTCTTGCAATATGGTTCAAGAGAGCTAAACGCAATTCGCAAACAGGTGTGTTATTCTTTCTTACTCCTATGTTCATTTTATGGGAAATTTGGAAACAAAAATGCAAATGTGTTTATGAAAATGCTCCCCCAAATCCTGCCTTTGCGATTTTGAACATTAGGCGTCAGTTGCGATTGGCAAATAATTTCATATCCCCCAAGCAAGTTAGCAGTAATAAGGCGCCCTTACGGGCTTTGGGGTTGGATGTGCTCCCCGTTAGAAGGAAGTCCGTTCGTATTGTTTTTTGGCACCCCCATAGATTTTTTTGCGCTTAATGTGGACGGCTCCTCCCGCAAGGAACAGGCATCCGGTGGTGTGGTTATTAGAGACTTTCGGGGTTTTTGTGTTGTGGGAAAACAAATATTTTTTGGTGCAGGATCTCACAATAAAGCGGAAATTTTTGCTCTATTTGAGGGTCTCCGTCTATGTCTCACTCGGGGCTTCAAAAAGGTGGTTATCCAAACGGATTCGGAACTTGTTTGTGGCTGGTTTAAGGATAATTTGAAAATCCCGTGGCATTTGGAGAATATTTTGAAAGAAATCAAGTTGTTGGCAGCGACAATGACGTTAGACTGCCAACATATCTATAGATAGGCCAATGCGGTGGCAGATTCATTAGCGGATAGAGCACTACAAGACCATCAGACTGTTTCCTTCAATGGAACTGATTTTCCTAGGAGAGTAGCAGGCTTGATTGTGCTTGACAGATTACAAACGGCGTACATTCGCCACGGAGATGAGTAGATGCTGCCTTTATGTGTTTTTCTGTCTCACACACTGGATGCGCGCAATGTTGGGGAATTATGCTGGGGCGAGACTGCGGACAGTTTGGCGTGTTCGCCCAGATGCTATTTTTTGTGTCAGGCTGATTTGTTCTGACCTGCAGGATCTTCAATTGGACTGCAGAGAATTGCTCACGGGGACGAGTAGAAGGAACAGAGCTGGCTGGGCACTCGGTTGCAAAACAGAGTGTAATCTGTATGCTGGGTGCTGCGGTGCTGTGGTTTGCGAAGCTGCGGTCTGTCGCAGTGATGACACGATGACACGGCCTGATGTTGCGGTCTGTGCTACGATGTTACGGTCTATGCTGCGAGGACACGACCTGATGCTGAGTTGCTGCGGTTGTCTGAATGCTGCGGCCTGCTATGCTGAGAGGTTGCGGCCTGCTGAGATGCTGCGGCGTGTGGTTTCAGCGTGTGTAAGCTGGCTGTTTGGGCAGACCGGCGCGCACTCTGGTTTTGGTCTGGAACAGCGGAGAGGATTGAATGCAGGGGCGGTCTTTGGTGTCGAGACAAAGTTTCAACTGGGGGGAGGCTGTCTCGCTGGATGCTGGACTGTTTTGCGCCCAAATTTCGGTGAGAAAAGCTGCAGTAAGGCGTGTCCATGTTGCCTGGAACCGAGGAGCAGAGCACTCTATTTTTTTATGCTCTCTACGATGCAGGAAGTTTGGTGCATTGGGCAGCGACTGAACTGCTGCTTGTCACGACTGCAGCGCACGCGGTGTTTCACGATGCAGCCAGGTACATGCTGCCTGGGTGCTGCGGGTGTGGTGTGCTGCTTGGCGTGGGTTTGCGAGTGCTGGTTGGTGCTGCAGGAGCGAGGCTGCGGTTGATCAGTGGCGTGCAACACCTCCATCACAGAGTTGCTAACTCGGTTTTAATTTTTGGTGTTTTGCTTTTGTGCTTGTTTTGTTTTCAGTGATTTTTAGTGGGCTGTGAGTCTTCAAGCCTTGTTAGCCAGCTTGTGGCTGGGGTTGCAGTATTTTTGATTGGGGAAGTTTCTTTGTCCATTTCTTGTTTGGTTTTTACAGGTAAAGTCGTAACGTACCCCCGTTTTGATTGTAAATCAATTTTTTTTTTATAAGTAATAAAGGTCTGGCATCCCATAGCTGCCCCTCCCCACTGGAGGTTAAAAAAAAAAAAAAGTTTATCAAATTCTCCCAACAACTGTTGTACTTCAAGAGGAATTGCTATTTTTTTTTGTTTGCTGTCAACAATCCCTTTACTACCACTGGATAGAAAAAGTCAGAGTTTTGATTGACTCAGTAATCTTACGTTCATTGCCACCCAAAGTCAGAAAGCTAGAACTCTTTTCTTAAGCAAACTCCCAGATTCCGATATAGTAGCTTTAACAATTTTATAATTTTTCCAATTAAAAATCACAAAATTATCACGACCATTCAATGTAGTATCCACATCATATCGCCAAGGACGACCCAATAAAGTATGACAAGCATCCATATCGATCGCATCACATAATACATCATTTTTGTAGTGCTTACCAATGGATAATGGCACGTGAGACGTCTCAGCAACACAAACGGATATTGGTCTTTTCTTCACCATCCAAGTAAACATGGTACCATGTGACTATGTAGGCAGTTGTAAGTACTCTACCAATTTCTTCGACACAAAATTCTCAAAGCTCTCGTTGTCTACAATCACATCGCAGAGTTTATTCTTGATTACATAAAGTGATAAAAAATGTATGTCGCTGCCTGATGTTCACATAATTATTACATAATATACCTCATAATTTATATTTGTTAGTGTTTCGAATAGCGTATTTTAATTTAATTATTTTCTTTTTGTAGGATTTGGAGTTTAAATGAAAAAAGTGCATTAGCGTGGCGAATTAGCAGCAGCAGAAACGCAGGAGAAGGGAGTGTGCAGGAGCAGAGAACGCATCGCTAATCCACCACGCGCTGCCATGCCGATGAAGCTCCACACCGCTGTTGCTGTCATCACCTTCACCATGTGTCACTAAACCCCACGCAAGGCGAAGAGAAGAACTCCTAGATGTAACACACTTAATTGGTATTTGATTCGTTTTATGCTTTCACGATGAATAATGATGTTTATGATTTTCACTTTTATTTAATATAAGAGTTTATGTTATTTTAGTGACAAAAATTTCATCAACTTCTTCGTAAATTATTATTCCAGTGGTTGTTTTTTTCTTCTCCATATAAGCTTAGTCACACTTTTCTTATGTGTGGAATTTTTAAGGAACAACTGATTCCGGTAGGTTAGTTATATGTGATCGTCTTTTATTACGTTATTGTCTCCGAATATATCGTAAATTTAGGATATCACATATGACCAACCTTTGTGCTTTCTAGAAAAAGTGAAATCTAAAATTCATTTACATTAGAATATATTGGTGCATTAAAGACTATTTTTCCGATTATGTTGTTTGGGATGTGAAACACGTAATCGAGTCATCATAGCGAATCAATACTAGTTGGCGCGTGAAATCTAGGAGGGATTCTTGGAACCTTATGATTTTTCTAAATTTAATTTTTATTAAGCTAAATTCAATTTCATATTTTAAAATTGCTAGAATTTCTTACATTTAGTTTCGCGTAGTTTTTCCTCCTAGACCTTGTTTTGTAGATCGCTTTTCCTCGTGGGATCGACACCCTATTCTTTACTGCAATTGACCGCGTGTACTGTTTGAGCGTAATCACTGCCCTTCTTCTTTTAAACAACCCTCACTGTAAGACCAAAGCAATTTTTTTCCATGCCCTCATCGACTGCAAATTCAGCCCATGCTTCTTTGTATACAACTCACCACCATCTCAACTTACTTTTCATTGCCAACCCAAGTATTTCAATACATTCTCCAGTTCATCTCTTCTTGATTTACTCACCAACAATGCCACAATCTAGCATCCCCGGAGCTGTTATTGCATTCTTTTTCGTCTTAATTTGCTATGTTATCTCTGCTTCAGCGAAGATGGCACAATCTCCAGCACCATCAATGAGCATTAATTTAGCTATAACATGCTCAGCAGATTGCATTTTATATAGATGGTAGTGGGTGTTGGATTGTAATTGGGACCATTTTGATATTGTTTTAGTTTGCAGTGTCTTGTGAATCTTTTTACAGATGTTAGATATTAGTAATATTACTCAATAAATTCATTCATTTTCTTTTCAGTGAGCTCATTCATTTCAATTTCAATTTCAATGTTTGCTAGTTTTATGCCTAAATGATGCAAGTATGTACGTTACCATTTTATTCTATCGCTGTGTAGTAATTTTGTTAAGATTATTCATCTCATCCATCCAAAGTATTTAAAAATATTTAGATTTTGATTTTTTTTCTTTTTTTCTGAGTCCTTTACGCCATAAACCTTAAAGTCGGTGCATAATTACAATTTCTCTACCAAATCAAAAAATTACATTTACTGCCTTGGTACTTAAACCGGGTTATATTTTCTACCGTAGCTTTTCTTAATATCATCTTAATATCAACTTTGCCTGTATTAAATAATCAAACCATATTTTTATTTTTTCACCTCAACGAACTAAATAAATTCATGCTAATAACTTAATCACCACCTATTATTTTTTCCACCTTTTCTTTCTTAAAAAACAAGAAAATCACATATTATTCTCAATAACGCAAGTGTATCGTTCTTATAAATATTAACAAACTTTCTTTTTTATGTCACGAAGATTCAAAATTGACAACCCCCTCACATTCACAATTGTGACTTGCAACATATTATAGATTCCACATTGGTTGAATGGAAAGAATTAGGGGAAGGACTCGTCGAATGGCTCGTAATGTAGAATCTCGTCCGAGTCTAGGACCTTTTATTCTGACATTTCTTCTACCATTTTCTGAGAGTCGATGACTATTCATAGCTATTACCTTGACACCAAAAAAGTGCGAGAGTTGCGTGATATTTTCTTCGAACCATAAGCTCCCAAGCAGTGGGAGGAGACTACGAATTTCATTCTTTTATTCTTCGAAGCGATGGAACGCCTACGACTTCGAGATAAGAAATTATAAATTTCATTCCGTTCCGTCAAGAGTTGACAATTGAATCCAAAATTTCCCATTATTTTCCTAAAAAAAAGTCTAGCGTGCTTATTGTACCTTGACGGATATTGAATAAACTCACGATTTTCTTCTTATCCTTAGTTATTGTTGGACTCATTGGATCTTTAGCAACTCTTGCGAGGATTAGTCATTGGGGGTCTTTAGAAAGACCATTTTATGAAATTTCTGAAAGCTCAAAGGATTATTCAACCACAACTTACATCTACTCTATCTACAATATATAATGAGAGTTCCCCTTAGCAACAGTGAATCCATGTGTCTTCATCATGATTTTTGAAATACCCAAAATGCCTTCCAACTTTATCATATTTACAAGAAAAATCAATAGTTTGTTAAGGGTATATTTGTCATTTCACATATGTACAATTTTACCCCAAATTCAGATTATTTTCGATAAAAAAACTGCATCTTTCAAATATTGTTAATTATACCTAAGCCTCTAACATAATTTATTTAAATCCCTTAATTATTTGTAAACTATACACAGTCCCTTAAAATTATAAATCATTATTTTATTTAGAATTTTAATAATAATTTTTACTTATTATTGAAAAGTTGTAATAAAATAAAAAAATACTAAATATTCGCGCACGTAGAGCGCGTCGACATCCTATTAAAAAAATAATGTTTATAGTTTAATAAATGGGTAAGTTTCAAGCAATATACTGTTTATAAAAAAAAACTTAAACATGGCTAATGCAAGAATTCTCGTTTATTTATTTTAGAAAGAAAAAGGGAAAAAATAAAGATAAAATAAAATAAAAATAATAAGGATTATTACCATTTGTTTATGTCTATTTCTGTGTTGACCCCATCTGTTCTTATATTCCAGTCTAACACTCATGACTGCGTGTTCAACCATATTGACTAACTAATTCCATCCAATATTTTTGAAAATTCAAATTTAACCCTATTTAATTTTCCAAAACGATTTTTTTCAACTCCTAACTAACCCACTCTCACTCAGTTTCTCCAATCTTACTCTCACAAACCCTCTCAGCCCAACCGTCACCCTCCCCTTCTCCTCCACCTTCTTTGCAGTCTCGCTGCCACCTCCATCCACCTTAATCAAAACACAGATAAGATATACTAAATGGAAAACCACTCATACCCATTAGCCATACCCACTCTTCAGATTCTATCCATTTTGATTCATCATCTTAATTTTTTTTTTTCTTTTTGTCTTTATTGAATGATAAAAAATGGATGGTTGATGTCCTTCCCTCTCTCTCTTTTTTTAGCTGTAGGTTAAGTTGTGTCTTTGTTGTTGTTTGTCTTAAACCAGAGACAAATTGCTTGTTATACAAATTGAACAAAACTTAATTCTAATTAATTGGTTGGTTGTGGCCGTTGTTCTTTTTGTTTTGCCCGTAATGATGTATTGATGTTGAAGTTTTACAACATTTAAGCCAAATTAGCCTAGCATAGCTGATTATTAGTGATTTTTTTATGGTATGTTTAGCCCTTTGAAAAAAGATGAATTTCATTTGTGTCTGTTTGTCTAGGGAGAAGTGTTGTCGAATCGAGTTGGACAGGCTGATTACTTGCGGGTCCATGGCATTTTAATTCCAAAAATATTTACATATTTTTGTACTTGTTGTGGTGTGTGTGTGGGTTTGAGAAAACGTGTAAGTGAGTTGCCATTGATTGTTATATTTAGAAAAAGTAGAGGGTGCGTTGGTAAGATAGAGATAAAAAAAAAGTGTGGGTTGTTGGGAAGAGGGAGATACAAGAAAAACGAAATTTGGTTAGAAAAATCATAGGGATAAATTTTTCTTTTAAAATAATAGGATGAAATTTGTTAGTCAAAATGTTTGAACAAACGATCATAGGTGTTAGACTGAAATAAAAAATAAATGAGGATTAAACAAGAATAGACATAAACAAATAGGGGCCAAATAAGAAATAACCAAATAATAATCTCGGGCATCCTATAATTATAAATAATATATAGGGTTTAAGCTATAATTAGGAATTTATCTAGTATTCTAGTTGATTGAGGGAAAAAAAGATGTAAATATTTATTGATTATTTAATATGGGCAAAGTTGATATTATGAAAATCTACGATAGAAAATGTAACTTAGTTTAAAAAATAAGGTAGTAAATATAATTTTTCAATTTTAAGGGAGAAATTATAATTATCCACCAACTTTAGGGTTAATGGTGTAAATGACATTTTTTTTTTTTTTTGAAAGGTTAGACCAAAGCATTGCATAAGCAGATTTTATAAACCTCTTCATGAAAACATTCATAGTGAGGTATGACAACTTCATAAATATTTTATATTTTTAACACACTTGCAAGAAGGGTGCGAGAGTGCTCATTAACAGTAGAGGGTTTTAGGAAATACAATGCGTCGTAAAATAAAGTTATTAAAAAACTTGAACGTTCAATATGATGGTGATGAAATTAGGGGTGGACACGGGACGGGATGGGACGAGATATAACCATCCCTATCCCATCCCGTTCATACGAGATCGAGACGAGATGGGAAAAACCCCATCTCGACCTCGTCCCATCCCAAACGGGTTCGGGACGGGATCAGCTATTCAATCACTAGTCATACAAAAAAAAACTCCCAGATTTTAACTTTACAAACCTCGATGCAACAAACTACAACCTGAGGATGAGCTATCGCTTCACTGGACTCTTTAGCAACATTTAGGTAGATCCTGGATGAGTACTTGTGATCCAGTTGGTTCAATCAAGGCAAAAATCCATCCTTCGATGGCATAATCAGGAAACCATTTAGGTAGATCCTGGATGAGTATCTATAAGAAATGGGTTATTTAATAGAGTGTAAGTAAGATGTTGACAGCTAGCAATTTTGATTCCTTGACACAACTCAATGGATTTAAAGGTCCTCATTTTACAGTGAGAAGTGCTATTAGATGTAAATCATTTGTTATAGTGAAATTGAATAACTAAGACATTATAAAACTACGCTCTAAAACTGAACTGCCTAACATTAAATACTTGGATAAAATGAGTGAAATAAAATAAATATTTAAGCTTAGGTAGCACTTACACCCCAAGGAAGGGTAACTTATTAGCTTCACGCATAACAACCCGTTCAGCAACATCACCTGTCAAACTATTGCTAATAAGATTAGCTGACTGTCCTCCTGCAGCAGAAACATGTAGATTTAGATGCCATTTCACAATATATATTAGTTTGATTAACATCACCTGTCAAACTATTAATTTGTATGGGCATCACAATTCTAAAATAAATAATTAAATAAAAATATTAATAATTAATATTAATAAATTAGTTCGGGACGGGACGGGATTGGCGGGATTGAAAATCTTCATCCCATCCCATCCTATTCTAGATCGGGACGGGAACGGGATCACGGGATGGGATGCCCACCCCTAGATGAAATACTAATGTTGATGACTATGTCACATCGAAGGAATCTGATTTCAAGAAATGTATCAAAATTTTGTGAAATATTTTTTTATTTTATTTTTCAGGTCTCCTAAATATTTAAATTTTTTTATAAAATATTTCTTGTTGTCATAGCATCTCTCAATTTTCCTACTTTTTACCTAATAACCTTTATTTTATTAATAAATATTTATTATGTGCAGTCGTTCTTTTGAGATACGTTAGTTTTGTTACTTGTATATATCACTATGACTAGTGTGACTCTTTATCCAATAGCACGAGTTGCAATTTTAACTTTAAAATTACAATTAATGAATTTTTGTAACTTTTAACGTAACCAAAATATTTCATAAAATCAAGGTATAAATTTTTTTACTACAATCGAAATATTTTTGTGGGTGCACAAAGGAAACAATTGGTGGTATAAAGTAATGTAGGTAAAATGTGGGTTCGGCTATTTGCACTCCAGATATTTGCTTTTTGTATCACCACAGTGCACTTATAGCCCTTCGCGTCGCGTGTTCGTGAAGGAATTGATGGATTTCACCTACACTAGTGTTGTGCCGTCATCCACCATGATTTTCTAGCCCCTGCAGACGTGAATTCAGATTTACTAGCAGAGGTGCAGCAGCTAGCAGAGTTCTCTGACCTGATACCAGAGGATCTTCCTCCTGGACTGCCGCCAGAGGATTTTGATGACACTGTTGTGAACTCGAGGACTAATTCTTTCAAACCCGGGGCGACTGATGCAGGATAATTTCTAGGGTTCCTAATTTGCTCTCAAAGTTATTTAGTAAATAACTTTGACATATCTTTCAATTTAATTAGGAGTATTTTTAGTTTCCTTTAAGGATTAGGCATTATTTTTTTTTAGGAATAGACTGCTTGTTATTTTAGTATTTTATTTTTTCTTTTAGAAATAGGCAGTTTCTTTTTAGGATTTACTTTTTTCTTTTAGGTAATATTTCTTTTACCGTTTAGGAAGAGATTCTGGATCCAATTTGGGCCAGATTACCTATTTTATTACGTATTTCGTTTTAGTATGATTATTGGAAATTGCCATTTTTTTGGTAAAATTCTAATAATGAGTTTTAGCTATAAAGCCAGGCTTGTGGGCTAATTTAGAGACAGTTTTTTATTTGCATAATTTTGAATTGACATTATAGACATTTCTTTGTGTTTTGGGTGATTATTTTGTATTCTTCCTTGTGAATTATCTGTTAGAACTAGCCCGCAGAATAATCGATATTCTGCCCGGCGTCAGTTTCTCCAAGCGCATAGGAAAATTCAACAAATGTATCAATGAAGAAACTAACATATGAAATCTCAAGGAAGTCTATACAATAAAGTCCAATACTTGCTCATCCCGTCTCGAATCCATTTGGGCTGGGACTAGGTCGGGATGATGTCTATCATGTTCCGATCCCATCCCAATCCCGAAGGAGCGGGATGGGATCGAGATGAGGTCTATCCATCCTCTCTCGTGCCCACCCCTAGATGGATTAGGGAAGAGAAGTAGAGGATGAAAGGGAGAGATATCTCGTAATGCAATTTTACCTTTCATAAAAAGGTTGTCGAACATGTTGGAATATATAGTTGGGGGTTGCGTTGGCCCATGCCCGTATAAGAACCCTAGGATATTTCATTATACATTTGTCCATACGTTGAGGGTTTTATTAATTGAAATTCACTTTTGCGTGACGACAATGGTATTTATTGGCTACTGAAGTTTTGCCAACTTCTCTAGCCAAGATGGGGCAGAATGTTATATTGTACGATAATGTGATGTAAATCGTCTATTGTAATATGACAACCCTTACTCGGATCAGGGCATTTGCATCTAGCTATCTAGGGTTTTGAAATTGAGAATGGCTAAAATCTAGCAAAGACAATCTACATGATTACTAGTTTTCCTAAGAGTTTATGCACGCTAGATTCAAAATTCGATATTTATTCGCTTAAATAAAAAGTCTAGTGGTTCAAACATTTAATGTGTAAAATTTGTACCCGGCAAATTAAATGAGGATTCACCTACCAAATTTAAACTTGGATTCGAGGTGTGGAGTCAAAGTTTGAAATGAATGTATGAGTGCTGAAAATGTTGTATCAACCCCGAGGTGGATTGAGTAGGAGCACAAATGGTTGGAGAGTGGCTCTGAATGGGTGATGCATAAATGGAATTTTTTATCAAATTCATTTAACAATGACAATGCACAAATACAAAAATTTAAGCTTCTCAACAATTCGAGAATGTCAGTTCGCTTCGATCCTTCAAACTGCCAAGAGAGGGCTAATGTGGGTCTAGAAAGTTCACAATTGGTGTTATAAGGTAATGTGGGTGCACAAAGTTGGTTGGGGTACTTAAGCCGCTAAGGGGCCTAAGAGTAATTGGGCCTGAGAAGAAAAATGAAATCCCAAAAGGGGGTTTAGAGGCCAACTGGGGAAAGGTTGTCTTCTAGAGTACGCCAAAGGGGTTGAAGAAAGAGAGAGAGAGAGAGAGAGAGAGAGAGAGAGAGAATAAGTGAGGATTGAACAGGGTGCAGGAGGAGAGAAAGAAGATGGAGAAAAGGGTCTCGTAGTTGTAAGAAAACCCCACCCACATATTTTACAAAATATTTCTTAAATTCAAGGTACCAAATAATGTTTGATGATACATCAAATAAGATTGATGTCACAAACGTACAAGTGGCAGCGATCGTCCATCACGGGGATTAAGTATCCTAAAATCAGGCCAATTCATAAAGCTCAAAAAGGTGAATCCAATCATAAAAACCCAAACCAGGCCCGCTAGAATAAATCATAGTTAAAAGCTCAAATCCGGGCCCTATAAAGTTCTTCCTTAAAGAGAAGGAACGTTATAGAAAAAAAGTCGTGGAAGGAGTTACGCCTCCAATGACGTATCTTCATGAAAAAGGAAATCGTTACAGAGAACGTCTCCTCTTGTTGCGCCTCACACGCTTCATTCATGCATAGAATTAACAATGACCATTATATAAGGTAAAGGGAACACTCGACAAAGGCATGCAACTCTAAATTTTGTCCAAATTTATCTCCATCTCCAACTGAGTTACTGACTTAAGTATCGGAGTGCCTTTGGCCACAAAAAATGTAGTATTTGGCAATCTAACATTTGTTTTGCATGTCATACTTACAGGAGAACGGATTTGGGATGCATCAATGTTGTTTCACAAAATCACAATCCTTGATTGCATTTAACATATACATGTAGTAGTTTATTATGTCGTGTCGTGGCCACCTATATTGCTAATATCACATATACTTTGTTGTTTGTCAAAACGGACGTTAGGTGATATTAGTAAGTAAATAAGAGTAAGTCTAGGCAGCCAAGGCTACCAACCATTTTTTTGCCAGGGTTGAGCTCTTTTACACTTTTACTCATTCTCTTTAAGACACAATCACAACAAAAATGCTAGGAAACCATGTTTTTACAACCATGTTTTGTAACCAGGATAACATGGCGTGATCTAGAAAGAATGATGAAATCCTCAAAGATTTTATATGTATCTCGAGGTTGTAAAAAACTCCTCTAACGATGCCATATCATTCTGGTAGCAAGACCTGGTTTCATGGCCTCACTCCAACCACAAACTTCATTTATAGAAGGGGTAGAAGTGTAAAGAGTCCAAACCCTGACCAAAAAATGGCTGGTAGCCCTGATTGCCTAGAATTATTGAAGTAAATAAATGTCGTATTGTGTTGTAAAGTATAAAACCATTTTTTATAAGGTATAATTAAATATACTTCAAGAATTTGAAGAAGATAGGATAATAATTAATAACTCTTATGCTTAGACTTTGATAAAAAAAAAGTGTGCAACGTATTATGGTTGGATTTTTTGTTGGTGTTTGTTTTCGTTAAGAAGTAAAAAAATTCGACTTCTAATTAAAGTAATAAGTCAGGAATTTTAGTAAACCCTTTCTTATTGCTTATAGCTATAAACCAATAAGAAATAAAAAGAAACGATCAAATTATTGGTCAAAGTTGAAGAACTGAGTCAGAAATTTGCTTATATTTTAACCCCAATTCTAGCTGGCCTGGGAAAGGGGCAAGGTTTGCTGCTTGAGTGGGGCAAAAGAGGTTTAAAGAGGCAAAAATGTATTTTTGCCCTCCCAAGCCAGCAACCAGCTGGGCTAGGTCAGCAAGAATTACTCATATTTTAAAGCAGAAATGGACACCCCTTGCGATGTATCACAAATTACAGCCCCCATCAAAAGTTTTCACATGAGTTTAGAAGAATGATCTGGAATATTTGTTGTTTGTTTTTTTTCCATGAAAAATAGTTTGGGTAAACAAAGAAAGTCACATGTTTGTTTGGTGTCACTTGTATAGATTGTGGCGTGAATGAGTAGAGGCCTTGACACTTTTTCATTGTCGTCCTGTGTAGTGTACACCGAAATTTGCGTGGCAAGATAGGCGAAGTTACCCCAAAGAAAATCAGTCATGGGATGGGTGCTGCGTTGCATTAAAGTTGACACAAACAAAACGACTTTGGCAACGGATTGCATGGTACACCAACCAAAACCAAAGACAACCAACGTGGGGTTGTTGCGTTGCGTTTCCCAATGATAGCTTGTCTGACAATCAACTTTTCTTAAAGACTCGCTGCTGCTGGTTGACAGAGAGATATTTTCCTCAAAAACTGCATACACACTTGAGGAGGAGCTGTCAAGTCTTCCTTCTTCACGCGGATGCTTTCAAACCAGCTGTCCACGTTCCTCTCGTTGGTCCACACCCCACACCTGGCACATCCCATTCAAACCCACAAAAGTATCTGTACACTTCGTTTGAAGCAAAGCAAGCAGACTTCACTCAAAATTTCTTCAAACACTTTGCAACAAAGCAAAACCATTTAAACAGCAATGGCCCAAGTTAACTTCTCAGCTTTGGTTATCACCCTAGTGGCCATCTTCTCTGTGATGGCTGTTTATGCTCAAGAGGCACCTGCACCGGCACCATCCATGGATGCTGGATCTGCTTTCTCAGTTCCAGTCTCGGGGGCCTTTTTGTGCTCTTCTCTTTTCTTGTCCCTCGTTGCTTTTTTGAGGCATTAAGTTAAAATTTTTACTTCTTGTCTATGTAGGGGGGATTTGAGGGATGAAAGTAAATTGTTTTGAGAGGGTTGTTGTATGTGGGGGTTATTGATTTATTTGTTTCATTGTTACTTGTGGTGACTCGGATGTTGTTCAATAAAAAAGTTTACTGGTTTATTTCACTTGATTAGTGTTGTATTAATTCATTGTTGAATTGAAACTTGAGATACCCCATTTAAAAAATTATTATCTAATTAGAATTTGTACTGTGCAACTAGTACAATATCTCCAGAATTGCTATGGACAAATGTTCTTGTCAAAGGGTTTTCTAGTCTGAATCACCAAGCTTGTGAGACTGTTAAGACTTCAAACTCCATCTTGAGCATACAACCACGCCCCTTCTTGAACCAGGTTGTCCAGTAATTTTGGAGAAAGATTCATAGCAAGTTAGCAACCTAACACAACTCCAAATGGATGGGAATTGCAAGTTTAGAATTGAATTGTAGGTACAACCCTTCTAGCCGGCCTGGTTTGGCGCTTGGCCTGGCTTTTTTACGTTTTTTGCCCCTCCTTTTTACGTCTTTGTGGCTGTGGGGCAAAAGATGTAAAAAAGACCCCTCCCAGGGTACCGAATTTCAAGGAATCAAAAGGGTACGAGCAATTCTAGATGTCGAGGTTTTGGGCGAGGGATGGTGCGTCGCACGCGAGCAGCTGACGTGGTGAAAAAAAAAAAAAAAAAAACATTGCGCGGGAAATCAAAATTTTGGGCGAGAAGAAGAGGGAATGGAAGCTCGAAACCTCATTCATTCCCTCTCTCGCTCCCTCTCCCTCTCCCTCTCCCCATTTTCGACATATTCTCCCTCTCCCCCAAACGAAGGAAAAACAAACCAAACTCTCGCTCGAAAGCAAACCAAACTCTCGCTCGAAACCATCCCCAAATTATTCGCTCGAAAGCAAACCCATGTAAATGAAACTCTTTCTCTTCTCTTCAAATCAAACTCTCTCTTCTCCCTCGACCCCTCCCTCGACTCCTTTCTCAATCTCTTCCACAAACCCTAGACCTAGCAAAGCTCCCTCGAAAGAGGAAAAAGAATGAAGGAAGAAGAAGAAGTGAAGATTGAGAAAAAGAGCAAAACAGGTTGATTTTTCTTCTTCTTCTTTCAGATCTTTTCAAAGCAAAACAGGTTGATCTTTTGGTTTGAGCCCCTAGCAACGGCGGGTGTCCCACAAATCCATTATTTATACCAGTTCCTTATTTCCATTATCAATTTTTCCCCCATTTCTTTCCCTTTCATCAATCATCTTCTTTGTTTGTTTTTGTAAATAGTTTTCTTCCTCTTCTTCTGTCAAAACCATTTCTTTCTCTTTCACCACCAATCATCTCTGAAGACCCAACAAGAAATTCCATCAACGGAGATCTGGGTATCAATCAAATCGATTAAAGATTGAAAAGTGACTATTGGGTCATCAAGGTTTTGAGTTTTCAGGGGAGATTTTGATCGGAAGTTGGATTTTTTTGGGTGATTGTGTACTGGTAGGTGTTTTGCAAAAAACCCATTGCAATCCAATTTAGGATTGTGTATGGGTTACTGTTGTTGGGGTGGAAATTCAGTAAACCATGAGATTTCTAAGCATAATGGGGAATTCCTTTGGATGTTCTGCATTTGGGGAACGTCTGGTTTCTGCAGCTAGAGATGGAGATCTTCAGGAAGCCAAGGTTTTGTTGGATTATAATCCGAGGTTGGCGAGATATTCGACTTTCGGGGTTCGCAATTCTCCCCTTCATTACTCTGCAGCTCAGGGCCACCATGAGGTATTTGAGAATTTGCCTCACTGTTGAATGTTGTAATTTTCTTGTTTTGTCAAATTTAATGTCAGTATTGGATAATATGATCTGCTTGCATTAATGGGTCTATTGGTTTTGGGTTGTAGATTGTTTTGCTCTTGCTTGAGTCCGGGGTGGATATTAATGTTAGGAATTATCGTGGTCAGGTAATATTATACCAGCATTCGTTTTTTTATTTCACGATACATATGATATTTGTCACATTTTTTTTCCTTTACTCCTGCTGAATTTTGACATAGATTTGTTACTAGATTGGAATTGTCATTTTAATTGTGTTCTCCATTGTTATGAATAGACTGCCTTGATGCAAGCTTGTCAACATGGTCATTGGGAGGTTGTTCAAAATCTAGTGCTCTATAAAGCCAATGTAAGATTTATAATTTATGCATCGAAGACAGATACAACATTGGCAAAACTAGTTTATGTAATTGGTTTGAAGTTCATAGAGTAAATATCTTACAGATACTTGGGTTGGGTTTTAGATTCACAGAGTGGATTATCTGAATGGGGGATCAGCACTACATTTTGCTGCCTTAAATGGGCACTCTCGGTGCATTCGTCTCCTCCTTGCAGATCACATTCCCAGCATTCCCAATTTCTTGAAGATCACGAGGAAGAGATGTGACCAGGAAGAATCTATAGCAAAGTTTGATGAAAGGTATATTACTATCTAATTGCTGTCACAGTACCCTTATATGATCCTTTAGCTGGTGATTTAAGTTGTTGTTTTCTTCAACAGTGCCTTCTCTAAGATAATTAACAAACCAGCCGACGGGGGCATCACTGCATTGCATATGGCAGCATTAAATGGGCACGTTGAAACTTTGCAGTTACTATTAGATTTAGGCGCCTCTGTGTCTGAGGTCACTGTTGAAGATGGCACGACTATTGACCTAATTGGTAATGTGATGTCCATGTTATATTTGATCTTAAGCTGCAGTTTGTTCATGACTTATGTATAATCATCATTTATTATTTGAGCTGTTCTCAATATTCCTAAAATAGTTGTTTGCATCTTTCCTTTTGCTTTGTTCATGTGTTCCAGTACCTGTATTTTAGGGCTAATGAGGTTGATTCTATTGATGAGTTTCATTAATTTTGTTGTCATAAAATTTTAGGAGGTAAGGTGAAGGGATTGTAGTTATGGATTCATTTTCGTTTCTATATTGTTGTTTAGGTATCTCTGTTTACAGATTTTGGTATTGTAGTTTATTCTGGACCATATTGTTCTCTAACAAGAAACCAAATATTGCTTATGTTTATGTACATTTATCCTCTATTAACTCCTGATGCAATCACGGGCAAGTTTGTTTGTCCTCTACTTGAACACCTCCAATCCAATGACAACTACACTGACTATGGCCATGTTAACAGCCCCAAATTTGATGTAACAAGTCTCCATTCCTATGCCAATGGCACTGGATCGAGCCGTATTCGGGATGTGCCAAATTGTGTAGTTTTGTGGATGAGGAAGGAGCCCAAGTCCAATTAGTTTGAGAAAGTAGATATTTACCTCACCATGAGGGCATCACCCTGCAACAAGGTCCTCGTTATCCATTCTTCAACATTTTTGTAGATGCAATGCTGGAGATGGTGCCCATGAGGGAGTTTAGTTTTTCATATGCAATACAAAGTCACCCAGTTTTTCAACTTTTTTTCGCTGATTTCTGTGTTTTAAAGTGGAAATGTATTCATAGAATGTTGGTGTTATATTTTCGTGTCCTTTTTTTTTTCTTTTTCTGATAAATATGTTTATCTTTGTTAAATTTCATGGATTACTCATTTTTATAGCTCGATATATTTTGGTTCATCTTTTGTTTACTACTGACATTGGGTATTTGTCCTTATGGAAATCAATAAAATTGCAGCAATAGTGCAAATACTGATTATTGCCTAGTGACATATAAAAAGCCAGTTGGTATTCTTCCAGTCTCCGGTTCCGCTCAAGGTAATTGCTTAACCTGTTCATTTCCAAACCTTCCAAATGCTTCTTCTGTTTAATTAGTTTGTCTATGGTCTGATCTTTTTGTAGATTTAAGAGCTTTAGATGCGGAGGAGAGACAAGACAAGTTCTCTCCTCGAGGAGTTCTTGAGGATTGCATTAGCAGCTCAGATTCTGGAAGATAGAACTTACAAAGGTTGTCTGGAAGATGGAACTTACATAGCAGTTAAGAGGCTGACCCGAGGAACAGCAGAAGACAGCAGCGCGTTGCAGGGGCAGTCTGTGGTCGAGACAGTTTCGCCATCATGCTGTCTGGGAGCGGGTGCTGTCTACAGGAAGTGCTCCCGGATTTCTGTAAAACAGGGGATGCTTGCTTGGTGTTGCGGATTGGGCAGATATGCTGCGAGCCAAGGTGCAGTCAGACGCATACATGCTGCTTGCTTGGTGTTGCGGATGGGTCGTTTTGCATTTTGTTTCCTTTCAGGATGCAAAGGGTTGGATTCAATTATTTTTGGTGTTTTAAGTTTATCTTGTTCGTATTAGTTTTGTATTCTGGCAACTGTGTTAAGGACAGGTTTTGTTCTTAATTTTGTTTGGTTTTTAATACGGGTAACGTCGTAATGTACCCTCGTAGCGTCTGTAAGTCATTTTTTTATAAGTAATAAAGGTCTGGCAATTCAAATTCAGCTTTTCAGATTCATTTACTGCAAATTCAGTTTTTCAGTTTTTCAGATCAACATTTTCAGATCAGCAATTAAGCAATTCAGCATTTTCAGATCAGCAATTCAGTTTTTCAGATCAGCATTTTCAGATCAGGCATTTTCAGATCAGCAATTAAGCAATTCAGCATTTTCAGATCAGGCATACTCACTCAGCATTTTCAGATCAGCAATTCACCTATTATTCAACTTTCAACTTTCAGATATGCTGATCTCTCCAATTCAGATAACCATCCAAAGGCCATTGGTAATCTCTCCAATTGTTCACATTATTCACTATGTTATAAGGCCATTGTGAACCCAATTCAAAAACAGAGGACAGCCATTTGATGTAGTTCATTTGTACTTACAAATGCACAAGTTGGGACATAACAATGGAACACTTTGCATCATTTCAGTAGTGAGATGTTTAGGACAAGAATTCTATAATCTGGAAAAACAATTTCTGAACTTTTTTTTGTTATTAACCATTGATCGATACAATGAGGGCTTACATGAGATCCTGTGATCGAATTTATTGTCACTAATTGAACATACACCCAAATGATACTGCCAAACTCACAAACAAGTTCATAATTCCGAAACAAAAAAATCACTAGAATACTTTGAATCGTCACTGAAATACTTTGAATCCTCACTAGCAAGGTAAAGAGCAGCTTGTGTGACGTCTTCCTTCTTGAGAAACACCCCCTTTAGGTTTGCAACAGCACCCACAGCTTGTTCAAGCTGGTCATCATTCAACTTGATGAATTTTGAAGCCAATGGTGTAACACATGCATATGGAGATAAGTAATTCACTCTAGTACCAAACTATCCAAGCTCTGCTGCTGCATTCTTGGTTAGCCCAACCACTGCATGCTTTGAACATGTATATGCATGAGGCAGCCTGGCCTACAACTGAGGCAACACTAGCAGTTGAAATTATGCTACTTTTTGCCAGGATCATCACTTGTGCTGCGTGTTTCATGCAGAGGAATACACCTGTCATAAAAAGAAATTGGAAAATTTTAGGCCTTCACTTGATAACATTCAGGGCTCTAATTAAATTAAGATGCAAAACAATCACCTCCAAGTTCACAAAAATACAATCAAAATGATCTGACATCCTTACCTGTGACATTTATACTCATGACTTTTTCGAAATCTGCCTTTTCATTGTCAATGATACGTGGTCTGGGCTCATCAACAACGCCTGCATTGTTGAACATGATATCAAGCTTGGCATAGGTTGATATGGCTGTGTCAACTGCATTTTTCACTAAATTCAGTTAGCTAAAACATAACACATTCAAGGATTATAGTGATCAAAGAGTCATTTGATTGATTTTACTCAGTCAATCATGAATAACTTGGATTCCAATTTTGCCTATCAAAATGTTCAACAAACTAACCATGTCGTCTGATCCAATAGCTTTCAATCACATGAACCTAATAAATTCAAATTAGTAAAAGAGCAATTAAACATAATGATTAAAAGGAATCATTTGTGCAGGACTGGACATGAGGAATACAGTTGGTTTATCTTCTTGGCATCTTTACCAACTGCAACATGAACTTTCTACTCATCCACACACAAGCAGTGCTTCTTCTTTGATGTAAACATCAACAACAAAAGGACCTGAATAATCAACAAGCTCTTCAGAATCCAACAAAACAATAAATAAGAACCCAAATTTTCAAATTTAGCATTGGATCTCTTCAAAATCCGACGAACAATTAAAAGAAAAGCCCTAATTTCAGAAACCCAACCAATGGGCGCTTTAAATCAAATAAATTAATTAAAAAACCACTCTAATTTCTGAAATTTAACTTTAAAGCCTTAAGATTGAACTTGTTCAAAACTTGCATTGCGACATCATTAAACAATAGCATACCTATTCGCTAGTGCACTCGATGAGCTGTGGAAAAGAAGTGTGAGAACACAACAAAAGAGGGGCGAGGGTTGTAGAGAAGGAAAAGGAATCCGCCTGACAAATATGGGTCTGAATGGCGATCATGAGGTACTAAGTGAAGAAAAAACATGGCCAATAATCAAGGACGCAATAGGTAGTTGCTATAATTGAAATTTTACCACAACTCACCCTACTTTTTGGAAGAAAGTGCA
Organism: Berberis vulgaris; assembly: GCA_963556465.1. Lineage (NCBI taxonomy): Eukaryota > Viridiplantae > Streptophyta > Magnoliopsida > Ranunculales > Berberidaceae > Berberis > Berberis vulgaris. The sequence goes on from OY747136.1 coordinate 49,521,981, forward strand.
AATGACTTGACTCCCTCCTGAAAAAACATGGCCAATGCAGTGATGCCCTCGTCGGCTGGTTTGTTAATTATCTTAGAGAAGGCACTGTTGAAGAAAACAACAACTTAAATCACCAGCTAAAGGATCATATAAGGGTACTGTGACAGCAATTAGATAGTAATATACCTTTCATCAAACTCTGCTATAGATTCTTCCTGGTCACATCTCTTCCTCGTGATCTTCAAGAAATTGGGAATGCTGGGAATGTGATCTGCAAGGAGGAGACGAATGCACCGAGAGTGCCCATTTAAGGCAGCAAAATGTAGTGCTGATCCCCCATTCAGATAATCCACTCTGTGAATCTAAAACCCAACCCAAGTATCTGTAAGATATTTACTCTATGAACTTCAAACCAATTACATAAACTAGTTTTGCCAATGTTGTATCTGTCTTCGATGCATAAATTATAAATCTTACATTGGCTTTATAGAGCACTAGATTTTGAACAACCTCCCAATGACCATGTTGACAAGCTTGCATCAAGGCAGTCTATTCATAACAATGGAGAACACAATTAAAATGACAATTCCAATCTAGTAACAAATCTATGTCAAAATTCAGCAGGAGTAAAGGAAAAAAATGTGACAAATATCATATGTATCGTGAAATAAAAAAATGAATGCTGGTATAATATTACCTGACCACGATAATTCCTAACATTAATATCCACCCCGGACTCAAGCAAGAGCAAAACAATCTACAACCCAAAACCAATAGACCCATTAATGCAAGCAGATCATATTATCCAATACTGACATTAAATTTGACAAAACAAGAAAATTACAACATTCAACAGTGAGGCAAATTCTCAAATACCTCATGGTGGCCCTGAGCTGCAGAGTAATGAAGGGGAGAATTGCGAACCCTGAAAGTCGAATATCTCGCCAACCTCGGATTATAATCCAACAAAACCTTGGCTTCCTGAAGATCTCCATCTCTAGCTGCAGAAACCAGACGTTCCCCAGATGCAGAACATCCAAAGGAATTCCCCATTATGCTTAGAAATCTCATGGTTTACTGAATTTCCACCCCAACAACAGTAACCCATACACAATCCTAAATTGGATTGCAATGGGTTTTTTGCAAAACACCTACCAGTACACAATCACCCAAAAAAATCCAACTTCCGATCAAAATCTCCCCTGAAAACTCAAAACCTTGATGACCCAATAGTCACTTTTCAATCTTTAATCGATTTGATTGATACCCAGATCTCCGTTGATGGAATTTCTTGTTGGGTCTTCAGAGATGATTGGTGGTGAAAGAGAAAGAAATGGTTTTGACAGAAGAAGAGGAAGAAAACTATTTACAAAAACAAACAAAGAAGATGATTGATGAAAGGGAAAGAAATGGGGGAAAAATTGATAATGGAAATAAGGAACTGGTATAAATAATGGATTTGTGGGACACCCGCCGTTGCTAGGGGCTCAAACCAAAAGATCAACCTGTTTTGCTTTGAAAAGATCTGAAAGAAGAAGAAGAAAAATCAACCTGTTTTGCTCTTTTTCTCAATCTTCACTTCTTCTTCTTCCTTCATTCTTTTTCCTCTTTCGAGGGAGCTTTGCTAGGTCTAGGGTTTGTGGAAGAGATTGAGAAAGGAGTCGAGGGAGGGGTCGAGGGAGAAGAGAGAGTTTGATTTGAAGAGAAGAGAAAGAGTTTCATTTACATGGGTTTGCTTTCGAGCGAATAATTTGGGGATGGTTTCGAGCGAGAGTTTGGTTTGCTTTCGAGCGAGAGTTTGGTTTGTTTTTCCTTCGTTTGGGGGAGAGGGAGAATCTGTCGAAAATGGGGAGAGGGAGAGGGAGAGGGAGCGAGAGACAGAGGGAGCGAGAGAGGGAATGAATGAGGTTTCGAGCTTCCATTCCCTCTTCTTCTCGCCCAAAATTTTGATTTCCCTCGCAATGTTTTTTTTTTTTTTTTTTTTCACCACGTCAGCTGCTCGCGTGCGACGCACCATCCCTCGCCCAAAACCTCGACATCTAGAATTGCTCAAAGGGTACTTCAAAATTTCTAGGGAGCGAGGAAAAGGGGGCGAGGGTACTTTTTGCTTTTGGGCTCCTTCCCTCGCTCTGCTCAAGGTACTTTTTAGCTCAAGTTGTTAAGAGCCCTTCTAGCGAGGGAAAGGGACAAGGGTGGGTGTAACCATCCATTTTCTCGAGATAAGTGTTGTTGCATATCTCGAGGCTTACTCCCTTTCCCTAACCCCCTAAAATTCCCGAGTTGTTAAATAGTAGGAGGATGGATTGATACGATCTTCATGAACTTTCTCCAAGTCATTTTCAATGGTTTTTCCTTTCATTCCATTAAGCCATCCAAGGGCATTCATCAAGGTGATTCCGTTTTTCTTTACCATTTCTTGTTGGTAGCAGAAGCGCTATTACACATTCTCTATAATGTTGAAACTGAAATGAGAATTCAAGGTATCAAACTCCAAAACATTCACCTTCGATCAGTCATCTGCTCTACGCAGACGATTTCATGCCTTTCTACAGAGCCACTTTGGTCGAAGCCCATTCAGTTAAAAACATTCTACAACAATATTGTCTGGTTTCGGGTCAATGTGTCAATTATGATAAATCTTCAATCTATTATAGTTTCAATGTGCACCCTAGACATGCAAAAATGATTAATAGGAGCTATAATTCTAAAGATAAATATCTAGGACCCCCTTCTGTTTTTCAAGAAGAAAGCTAAAGACTTCCAATTCCTTATTGACAAAGTTAATGCATAACTTTCTTCTTGGAAAGCCAAAATCCATTCTCAAGCGGTCTGTGATGATCAAATTGGTTCTTAATTCGATCCCAATTTACACAATGTAAACTTTTATGCTACCTTGTACCGTCTCAACAAAATTGGACAACCTAGCTAGGGATTTTGGTGGAATGGGGCGACATAAAGTAAGGCCAAACAACTTTGTACCTGGGATTAGATTTATTTGCCCCATTCCCTCGGGGGTGTCAATATTCTTACTTGTAGGAACAAAAATCTTGCCTCAGTGGCAACAAAATCTGGAATGCTCTCTCTTCTCCTCAACTCCACAGAACCCGCCAATTGAAGTTGCTCTATTTTCGATACAAGAGTATCACTCAATTAGGAAAACCCCCCTCCTTGGCCTCATTTGCTTGGAGAGGGAACCTAACGACCCTTCTCAAAATGAAGAGTTTTCTTTTATGGCAAATCATGTCTAAGGATCAAACCAATCTCTGGCTGGATTGCTGGGTCAAACCAGATGTTGTTCTTGCAGATTGTGTCCATGACCCTACCGATCCCAATCTTCGCCGTTCTGTCCGGGACCTTTGGATATCTTCTCCTGCAAGTTCCCTCCACTGGAATTCAAAATTTATCAATTCTCTTTTTTCGAGTCCGATGGCTAGGGATATCCAAGATATTTTAATCAGACTCACTACCAATCCTGATAAACTCCTTTAGACATTTGACAAAAGAGGTACTTTTTCGGTCAAAAGTGCAATTCGGGCTTTCACCATGGGTCATTTGGAATGTTTTTCCTCCCTTATCCCCCAACCCACTTTTGGCTATAAACTTTTGAGATCAATCTAGAGAATCAAAACCCCTCCCAGTGCTTTGTTTCTCCTCTGAAAAATTAGCCAAAATTTATTTCCCACAAGAGTCAATCTAGTTAGGATCCATATCCCCATCGAAGACAACTGCACTTTTTGCCATGCATAGAAGGAAGACGTGTTCTATCTTTTCTTCCTTTGCACGATCTCTTAACTATGGTTTCTTTCCCATTTCCCTATTAATTGGGCTGCCCCAAACCTCAACGTTCACTCTGTTATGAGAGTTTTCGAATTCATGTGGGATTCTGCTAAAACCCATGCAATGAATTCTGAAGAGATGCTTTCCCAATTTACTGACATCCTGATGACTATTTGGTATTTGCGTAACCAAACTATCTTCAACAATACTAAAGTCTCCCCTATGACTTTTGTATCCCATTGTCATAATCTTTGGTAGTCTTGGTACAAACAATGGTTCCTTACCAGATCCAACTCAATCATACCCCATTTTCCATTGATCCCACAAATATCTTGGACACAGCCATCACAGACAGACATATTACTTCCCGATCCTCTATAGATCTGGCTCTGGCCTCAACTGTCCCTTTTCATGTTATGGTGTCTTCACTTTCACAGCTTGTTCAAGACCAAATCCACTCAGTCCACACCCACAAGCTTAACATCATAGCAAACCGTGTTCAACTACTTCCAGTCTGCCTTGGTAGATACACATTTATTGTTATTTTTTATGCTTGCTTCTTTGAGTCTACCAAGTAGGGGAGAGTTGGAGTTTCAGCTACCGATTTGGATGGGCATGTTCTGGCTTCTGTGGCCTGCCAGATAGGCGACAAAGTTTTTGACAGCACGATGGCGGAGGGATACGTGGCTGAAGAAACCTTACTACTCATTCAGGCTCAAAGACGGAGAACCGAAGTTCTACTTGGTGACTCTGCAACTCTTATTAACCTCATTCAGGGGGGCAAATCTCAACAGCTCTCTACTATGCATTGGGTCTGACGCCCTCTCATTTGTAATATTAAACGCATGCTTCATCTGCTTCCTCTTTAGCAATGTAAATATATATCTAGAAACCTTAATAGTAAGGCTCATCACTTGGTATCGGTAGCCGACAATATTGATTGTACTAGCTCTTAACTATTAATATATTGCCTAAGGCTTTCAACAAATTTTTTTTTTTTTGAGGAGATAGCATTGAGTGAAAATTTTGAGGGAATAAAGACATGGGCTTGCTTATTATAAGTTCATAAAGTTAGCCTGAAAGACCACGGGCTGCATTTTTTAGTTTGGTTCACCTGATTGCTCTTGCAGCCTTGCTAATCTCTCCGAAAATGTAATGATGATGAATTTTGGTGCAAATGAGTATGATTTTATTACACTCCTAACCTGAATAGTTGAGAGATTATCTGCCCAATATGATGGTAAGCCCGATTACAGCAAACTATGGACAACTTTCAATTTGGATAGGACCTTGAACTTAAATTTCCTGATTAGGCAATTTATGCTTGATTGCTTTTCACATTACTTACATTTTTCTTGTCGCTAAGGACAACCTAACCCTGATTTTACAAGCCATTTTGATGTTCAATGGCTAAATGTTTTTCAATGGGGCTTGGGAAAGCCCACCATATTGCACTTCTCAACTGCTATCTATGGGATTAACATTTCAATGTTTTGATAACTCATAGTACTACAATTTTCGTATTTTGATAAGCTTGAGAATCGATTTCGATCTAGAATATAAGTTGGCCAAAAGTCAGGGACACTACCCCGTTTTCATTGCGAGACAAATTTGCGCGACTTTAGTAAAATGATCATAACTTGCTCATTTCAAAACATTTTCAAGTGATTCAAATTGTGTTTATTAGATAACCCAGAGTACTAAATTTTTTGTGTTTTGATGAGATTGAGAATCGGTTTCGATCGAACATATATGCTGAACCAAATTAAGGAATAGTACCCTATTTTTAGAGACAAAGAGGGCGAGAGAGGTGATAGGGTGGTAGTGGTGCTTGATGGAGAAAAGAGGGAGAAAGGTGGCGGTGGTGGGAGGAAGAAAAGTGGCAGTGGCGAGGTGGTGGTGATGATGGCGGTGTATGGTGGAGAAGAGAGAGAGAGGGAGGAGAAGAAGGGAAGAAAAGAAGATGAAGAAATGCGATGAGAGAATTTTTTTTTTAATTTTGAGTTTTTATTGGTGGTGTGAGAGAAAAGTGGTGGTGTGAAAAATAAATTAGATGACATGAGAGAGAAAAAATTGTTTTGTTTGTGTGAAAGAACACTTTTGATGGTGTGAAGTATTCGTTGAATTTTTCTTTTTGTTTGGGACCCAAGGAAAAACTGCTATTTCAATGGTTGATTAGCTATAAGAAATCTTGACAACAACAGTCTTTTACCATGTTACTTCAAATCTCGATTCTTGATATTTTCATTGAGAAATATATACACAAAAATCGGTTCAACAAACGAAAACTCGAATCGGTGTGACTGTAGAATCGTCGGCCCACGTTACCATATAGAAAGCAAATCATGGTTCCACAATGGTTTGCTGTTCTTGTTCAAAGCCGGTTGGGAGCTTCTATTAATTAAGTAGTCCACCTGGCCATTGTTTCCTACGGCTCTCTACCTTTGCTGTAGGGTCCACGCGCAGTGGTGAAGAATTTTGGTACCTCTCCCTCCCTATATATAGACCCTCCCTTAACCATTTGTATGTATCTCGATCAGTTGCCAAATAAACAAAAACTATCTATCTTCATCTACTTATCATTTTGCAGTCTTTATTAGCTAATTCATCAACAATGGCCCAAATCAGTGCTACTTCCACCAAGGCAATTGCAACCTTCTTCTTTGTCGCTATCTTCTACATCATAGCTGCTTCAGCGCAGGATGCCTCTGCACCTTCTCCACAACCTGATGCTGGCTCAGCCTTCTCAGTTCCTATCTCTGGCGCAGTTTTATGTTCATCTGTTGTTTTATCTCTTTTCGCTCTTCTGAAGCACTAGAGACTTCATAGTGTTCGAGTAATCATTTATTCATTTGCATTTTTTTCAGTGTTGAGAGATTCGATTGAGTGTGTGTGTATACTTTTGTGTATAATAATGGGATAGTTGGTTTTATGGGCTATTCTTTCACATTCCTCACATTATATCTATGATCAAATAAAGTTCTTAATATTATTGATTTGGTATCCTCTTTGTCTTTGCTTAATTGGTTCTTAAGTTTGTAGGAGTACCCATTGATTAGTGGGAGTGTAACACTATCATGATTATAAGAATTGAAATAATCAAGTACATCTTCTTTGAATCCCGAGATACCAAAATCTATCAACACTACAACAAAATTGGTCTTTAAGGCATTGTAACAATGCTATGAAAGATCTATCATAACATTTAGTGCAAATCATAATAAGACCATGTTATCTTTTTGACATAGCACTATGAAATTGCTATTCCGACATAGCATTTGAAAATGATATCTCAATATAGCATTTGTGAATGTGATGATATTTTAAAATGCTATGATATATAGTTATCTAAATAAATGAATATTAGTAATTAATTAATTAATTAACAATAATATACATACAAAAATAAATAATAATGTTAATAACACTAATTTTATAAATTTGAAATGAATAATAAAAGTGTAATTATTTTATTCAGTTGACTAAAATCAAATAACAATATCAACAAGTCAGGGCATAAAAATGCCCCACCTGCCAATATACAATAATGTGAAGTATGAAATCACAATAAATATACATAAAATAAATACACCCTACAAGCATGGGCATAAAATTTCCTTGTCAATTCGACAACATCATTTACAAACTTCACCCGACTAAATAAGTCACTTCAATTGCTTATTCATTGAGAGATGGACAACATTTTCTTCGTTTAAGATATTCAAATCGAAATCTAGTTGTTCAAGCCATTGATTTGCAAACTCGATCTGCCAGACTTCATTACTACTTCTTACTACTTCATTACTGATCCCTGTAGAAGGTCATCAACATGGCTCTACCAAATGTCACCACAGTTCATACCACCTTGGCTTGACACCTCACTCTCTTCATGTCGACCTTCTCCATCATTTTTTCCACAATAAAAAAACAACATATTTAGCACATGAAATGAAAAAAATACCAATTACAACCAAATATGATAGTGACAATGATGATAATGAATACCTGCATACGACTGCGATGACGAATGTCATTGCGAGCAAGATGTTACTCATGGCACATGAAAAGGTCGGGGAGGTGAGCTTAAGTCCCGCGTAATAAAAGTTTTGATCAATCATAGGCCGGTAACTTATATAATAAACTGGGTTAGCTAGAGCAATAATTCATGACTACATCCAAAGCAGTTCCTCCTCTGGAGTTTGCTCTTGTACAAGAACTGATAGTTTGCTCCTGTACATGAACTGATATGGTTAAGCAATCAAGACAAGCATTGGGCATCTTCTATTTTCACATTGCCCAGTCGTCAAGACAAGTGCAAGTTATTAAAGTTTCTACTGGTTCTAAACTTCTCAAATGCATGCAACTCAATTTAGTTCAGGCAATCATAATTTTCTCATATCAAGAATGTTAATAGTCCTTTTAGTGGCATAAATAAACAAATGATGCAATTCACCATAATGCATGACATCAAATGACCACGTAAGGACACTTTCACATGGAGCTAAGCAATTGAGTCGGGAAGTGAGTTATGAAGAAGATAAAATTGCAACTCTAATGTAACGGTCACATAACCAATGTAAATATGGATAATCCTGAATCTGTACTCTATAGTCATTTAGGCAATTAGACCCTACAATTCATGGGTCCAGAGTGTATCTGTTTATCTAAATTAATCAACCACAAATGCAAAATATCATATGCGTAAAGTTAAATCCTGAGGTGATGAGGATTGGACAGACCACAAATTTAGCTAAATATATAAATCCTCATGAGACTACTTTTAATAAAAACAAACCTATCATTTGAAGGTGATCTAAATAAAAATCCTTTTTCTAAATTTAAAAAAAATTGGGAGCATATTATGTAAGAATGAGAGATCCTTACTGGATGGAAGTCAAATGATGGGTAAGAGTTTGATTGGGCACTTGGGTCTACTTTGTACATGGCACGGTGTGGAAAGCCTAGGACTGGTGGAGTGGGATATCTCTGCACTCATTTTACCCAACAGAGTTTAATTATATTTGTCAGTATCAGTGTAGTCAAGGCGAACGCCTTAGGCGCGTCTCAAGGCGTTTTTACAAAATTTCGCCTCAAAGTGAGGCAATGCGGTACAGTGAAATGAGGCGTCCGCCTCAGAACGCCTCGCCCCGCCTTACCGCCTCAACCCAAAAACTGGTTGTAGCTAACCCAATTGCAACCCATTTGCAGCTTAATTGCTGCAAAAAGAGGTTGCAACCCACTCTATAATAAAGTTGTATGTTTCTTGGTGTAATATTTGATCAATTTGATAAAAATAAGATAAAACGTTTTGATAAATTTGTTACATTTTTTATATTATTTTTTGAAGAAAACATACCATGTTTTGATCAATATGTGATCAACATCAATCTTGATTTTCATAGCTTAGTTCAATGATTTTTATGCTTTTGTAATACTACCAGTGATTATACTTGTGGATTTTTACCAACAATTTCTTCTAACAAATGTTCAATATTCTTTCAAAATTATTGATTTTTAACGATTTAGTGGATGTTTGCAAGTTACTTGACACTTATGTAGTGCATCTTTTCACTATGCTATGCAACTTTATTATATTTTCATTTCGATTCTAGGTAGTTGTGTCACTTTTTGTACATATTTTCTTATGATACTTATCAAAATGATGATGTATACTACTATGCTGATACGTTTCAATTTATTATAAAAAATCTTTAAAAAATATTTTGATTCTAGGTAGTTGTGTCACTTTTTGTACATATTTGTTTATGATACTTATCAAAATGATCATGTATAATACTATATACTATTATGTTTCAATTTGTTATAAAAAAAATCTTTAAAAAAAGTTAAGACCGCCATCAGTGAAGTGAGGCGTTCGCCTCGCTTTACGACTCACGCCTGAGGCGTTTTCAGGACTGTTCGCCTCACCTCCGCCTCAACGCCTTAACTACAATAGTCAGTATGGATAAAAAGACTCCAGTAAAGGTAAATAAGTTAATTACAGATTGTGTTAGTGTTTGAGGCATGCAAGGGGCCCCTTGTGTAACAAAATTTGGTACCTAATGAACAAAAAAATCCCCTTAATTAGATCTTGATGTAAAAACATATTGATGTGTAAATGGCTTAATAATTTAGTGGAGTATTTACATGTGGATGTGCTTGCCAATACGAGAGGTCAGGTAACAATGGTGGTGGTGGCGCTGTTGTTAATGGAGGAGAAGGAGGCAGTGGTGGTGCCAGCCACAGAGGCTGCAGTGTAGACGGTGAATGTGCAAGATGTTTCGGCCACATGTGCATCATGGATTGATTGATGGTTGGATGTCCCCACACATATAAGGGTCGGAAAGATTGCATAGGATTATGAGGAGGGAAACCTATTGTTGGTGGTTCAAGCGACGGAGTCATCTCCCTCTTGCTTCCTCCTCTAATTTCTGCTCCATATATTTGTCGTCTTTGGTTCCAACTTGCAACCTCCGCTTCCCTTGCTCTTAAATGTTTCTTATGCGACCTCTATTTCTGTTCAATTTCACAAAACAATCATGTTCTGAGTCAGCTATATAACTTAGACCATAATTACACTAAACCAAGTTTCAGATCAAGGTCTTTAGCTTAGAAATAATAATTTACATATACAAGTATACTTGCATGGCTGGTATAATACTATACAAGCTCTCCAAATGTAACAATAATGATTGTACAAGCTACTTTCTTAGAGAGGCTTATTTCCTTTCTTCAGCTTTGAAGAAAACACATTATCTTAACCAGACAGAAGCAGAAAAAGAGAAAAGTTGTATTATTTCCATGATGCACAGGCAGAGATAAAAATGATTTTCAAAGTATGATTGATCTATCATTTTCTCGACTACCAAAACCAAGAGTAAACGGTTTGAATATTTGATCAAAGAGTATTGATCTATCATTTTCTCAACTACCTAAACCAAGATTATAAATTAAGTTCAAATCGATTTTGTTAACATACTATCAAGTATATTGTACATAAGGATTTAGTTAACAAACTCATAGATGGAACTCTGGATTTAGAGAAGCAGCATGTACTCTTCTTGATGAAAGGATGTTAGATTTGAATAGTACGCGGACACTTGAAATACTAATTTTACCATTCCATGCACCAGGTCTAGCATAAGATGCCCATTGATCATTTTGAACACTATTTCTTTACATATTGAAAAAATTGACTTACCATTCACACAGGGAGAAAATATATGAACCTTCCATACGATAGTACGATTTGAAATTAATCACATTATTCTACCAACCATATGATAATATGATTTGAAACAATTGGACACGAAATGAAGGATAAATTGAATAATGGACAATGCGCAAACCCTAAACCCTCCAACTCAAACACTAAACCCACAACTTATGGTTGATTCATCTAACACTTCAAATAAATTCAATAAGATAACACATGCAAAACCACCTAATTGACCTAAAAGGAAGAAAATAATCAAAATAAGCAAAAAATCATCATATTAAACCTGGAAACCACCTCGATTTCAAAAACACAAGTGATATCCTCATTGAAGTCAAACAAAATTGGCTCATTCTCAGTATAATTCTTCCAATTAGGCAACCAAGAGAAGCAAATTCAACACCAACCAAACCCAAATTGATGAATTGGAGCATAAAACACGTAAAACTCATTCAATCAGAAACACAAGGAAAAACACTGAAATTGAAGACGAAATCGAAATTGAAGATTGAAATGAGAGGAAGTGAAACACATAGATCAGAGATCCATTTGATAGTAGAGTAGACCGACGGGATCGTCAGATCGCCAAGAGTTTTTGAGAGACCTCACGGCCGAATTGAATGACTCATTCTTCTTGTTCGTCTCCTCTGAAACTGGCTCTTAAAGCCACGCATTGTACAGATGCATCGCTCTCTCATTTGCCTTTGCAAACTAACTTGACGAAGAAGAAGATAAATCGATAGTTCAACCTCATAGAGATAGTGATGCGAGATGGAGATGAAGAGATCGAGATCATAGAGAATGAGAGTAGATGGAGATGAAGAGATCGATAATCGCAGAAAGAGAAGTAGAAACGATGGCTCGCTAGGGTTTCAACAGAAACTAAAGAGAGAGATGAGAAATCCAATCTATAGCTCGCTCGAGCAGAGGAGATGAGAGTTGGGAGGGGAGTTAGGTTTTCTCTATTCTTTTGTCCAAAAGTTATAAAGTTTTAAAAGAATGGCCTCGGGATTCGATCTGGTGATCTTTTTTTTTTTTTTTTTTTTTAATATTTTATAAGATAGCATTTTTAAATGTGGTCGGCTGGAATCGACCTTGTAACCTAGTCATACCATCTGTCACTATTCAACCACTGAGCCATCACATATTTGGCAATGCATTTTTATATGAAATGCTATGTACAACCAATTATATGATAGCATTTTTTGTGCATTTATTGCATTTTTATATAGAATGTTATGTACAACCAACTGTATGATAACATTCACTCAGTAATGCCATAAAAAATTGCTATTATATATTATTTTTGTTGTAGTGTAGGAGTCCTAGGAATTGTGATTTCGTTTTTCGAGATAATTTTGCTTCCTTGATTTTAAGAAATATTTCATTTTGTATAGAAAAAAAAAATTAAAGTTTCGTTTTTAATATCAAAGTTAACAACATATATTATGTATTTTAAACTCTTACCTGCTACATAAAGAGTCTCACAAGACTCAAAGTGTTGTACAAACTAAATATTACATATGAATCACTCACATAACAAAATTTTAAAACTAAACTAAGGTTATAGCGGTGTTAAGATTTATGAGTATTGAAAATCCCCTGGTAAAAATAAATCAATATTTTGAATGTCGAAATATATTTCGACAATTTCAAAATATGAAATATTTTGTGAAATTTTAACATATTTCAAGAAATCACATTCCTTTATAACATATCAATTTAGAGTTTTGTGTCATGCTGCCATTAGCTCGTGGGCATGAATTAGATTTAAGTGGACCTAAACAAATAATATCATAAAGCAAAGAGGGTTAAAGTAATTACCTCGATGTTTTAACTCTGTCCGCTATGTAATTCTGAATAAAAAAATCATTTCACCAAAATATAAAGGGAATTTAAGACATTTCAAACAACCTTTTTATTCTCCAAATATCTTGATTTGTACCTTTTTTTTTTTCTTCGAAGGGGGGGGGGGAGAGGTTTGGATTTTGTGGTAGGGTTCGAACCCTAGACTTGTAACATGAAGGTGAGGGGGAAAATATTCCAACATATTTTGTTGTTACCTCACGGAGATGGCGACCTAGCTTTTGGGTATTATTTAATCACTTCAGTCATGAAATGGATTAATAAAGCAGATTGGAGATTCAATATATATATATATATATATAGTGAGGCTAGGGAATCAGGTTTTGCAACCAGAATGATGCGACACATCGTCAAAGGAGTTTTTTACAATCTCGAGATACACAAACTCTTTGGAGATTTCATCATTCTCTCGAGATTACGCCACATCACACTGGTTGCAAAAACTTGGTTTCCTAACATTTTTGATATATATATATATAAGATATATAGTTTGGTATTTTGCACACTTGAAGGACAACCTTCCATGTGAACTAATTTTTTTTGGCGATCCTTTCGCATTGAAAATTTGAGAAATTGCACGAATTAGCATCAGGAATAACGGCCGTATTTAAGTTTCAGCTTGATTAAAAAAAATTCTTTTCGTGCTGTACATAAAAACGTAAACTAGTTGCACAAAAACTATGTTTTTTTATTCCTGTCATTGAATTAAATTTTGTAGGAAAATACCAGAATTGAAGCCACTGTGTGTGTGTGTGTGTGTTTAACTTACACCGTGGGATATATCATAAGCCAAAATCTCAGAATTGAACACACAAAATGTGAAATTAACCTAAATCAAAAAGAGTAAGTAGACAAAATCAGGCGAACCAAGCAAAAATTGACTAGGTCTAGCAATAAAGAAGCTTCTTCATAGTTCCCACGTTACCACATGGAGAACCAATCATGGCTCCACACTGGTTGTTGTGTTGTCGATGGAGGCCGGTTGGTAGCTTCTCTTAAGAAACCAATTAGGAGCTTAATTAGTCTACCTGACCGTACCTTATCCACCTCTCTACGTCTGCTGCTGCATGTAGGGTCCACGCGCAGTGAAGAATTTTGGCACCTCTCGATCCCCTCCCCTATATATTATATATATGAGCTTTTCTAGGGGTCGAGGGAGGGAACGACGGAGGGAGCGAGGGATGGGTGGTAACCACTCATTTGTCTCGAGATAAGTGCATCTGCTTTGAGATGCAGGATGTTGCTTATCTCGAGGCGGATGGGTGGCTTCCATTTCCGGTGCAGTTCTGTGCTCATCCGTTCTGTTGTCTATTTTGCTCCTTTGAAGCACTAAGATTACTACCGAAGAATTCATTCCATTTGTTATCATCTTTTTATTTGTATTTTTACAGTGTTGAGAGATTTGATCAGAGTATTTATTGTATACTTTTGTGTATAATCACGGGATGTTGCTTTCCTTGTATTATATATGATCAAATCAAGTGGGTTTTACCATTTTGTTTTTGTTTTTGTTTTGAATTGGTTTATAATTTTCCTGTAGATCAAATGGGAAAATATATATGATACTACATGATCATCTTTTCATTTATTTTCCCGTTGTTCATACTGCACAATTGAATAAACAGTTACAATACTATTGTGGGTTGATGAGTCACTGGAAGATGTCATTTTCTTTAAGAAGTTTCCGTGATGCTGCCCAATGGTTTTTGTCAAATTTCATAGAAGACTTGGAGTGTGATTTTATATTTTTAAGGGACAATGAAAAGGAATGACAAGTACAATGTTACTATCCTTGACAGCTCGAGCTTTTGCATTCTTCCCATTCAAGCAGGTTGGTTAATTTGATTCTTGGAGGGGCAACTTAATTAGAGGTTGAACTAACATATAGCCACAGTGTTAAATTGTTGAGTATTGAGAGGTAAGTGGAGTTCAAATGGGCAGAGAGCCGTATAGTCAAAGTCAATGGAGTTGGCGAATGAATATGTTCAAGTCGGACTCTTGAGGAGTATCAGTGTTGGCTGTTAACATAAAACTCTTGTAGAACACCTCTTCAGTAAAAAGAACGAAAAGAAATCAGGATATAATTAGCTTAGGAATAGAGATAATTAATAAATGTTTTTAAGTGCATGAAGACTGAAATTTGCTTAATTCCAGTGTATTTTTCTCTCGTTCGATCTCTCTCCAACAATTGCTTCACTGTTTTTCAGATACAGCCCATGTTGAAAATTGTTTTAAAAATCCAAGTGGGGGATTGTTGGAAATATGGCTTTTTAAAATAAAAGAAAATGGGTATGAACCTGGATTTGAACTCTGGATCTCTCTCTATAATATTAGTCCCATATCTACTATATAACTCTTTGTGTTAGAGTTTATAAGGAGATTGTTAGGACTTGGGCTTGGACCCCTTGGGGGTACCACTCTTTTATGAGGAGGGGAGAGCAACCCATTCTTTTTGCTATAAATTTTGAAGAAGGAATGAATCTAGACGGGATTATGTCCATGTATCTAGACGTCTTCCTTTTCACACGTTTTGCCATGAGTTGCGCCGGATTTATTACTCCACGTTTTTATTGCGTCCTTTATGTCAATGGATCTAGACATGATTTTTATCCATCTTAAAGCCAAAACGTTTTCCATGTTCTAGTTATTAAAAAAAAAAACGTTTTATTTATTAAATTGCATTCTCTACGAATCTAGCTGCATTTTCATTCTTTAACGAATGTCAATTATCACTATAAATACAACACAACTTAGAGTTTAGAAGATATGAGAAAAAAAAAGAGAAAAACAAAACAAGAGTTCTTCCTTTTTGCAATAAGAGAGATTTCGTTTTGTAATTAGTTTTGTTTTTGCATTTCTATCAAAGAAGAAATTTTCGTGTTGTTTATTTATTTACAATGTATTGATGATTCCGAGCAAAAACAAGTGTGTAAGGGTGATAGTATTCTGTTCATCAAATGTGCAATTGATTGAACGAGACAGAGAAGATTCTGGGCTGTTTTATCCTGGGGACGGCGAGGCTAGTACACTGCTTGCACAATCTTGGGCAGAGCCGCGAAACGTCTTAAAGAGAGCGACCTAGTCCGCGACTCAACCCAAGAACAAATTGGTACTTTCGTTCCTAACTTTATATTTGAATCTTATACAGCTGTAACAACAATTTTTAGACGGGTTCTTTCTGCCATGATTACAAATACTGAATTTGCTAAACAAAGTTTGCATATATTTGTAATACAAGAATGCACACACTTGATCACACATAAGCCTTGAGTTAATCGCTAATGAAGTGAATTATATATAGATTAGTGATGAACTATTCTTCTTATGATCCGCCATTACTAAAAACAAAAAAAAAATGATGATTTCCCTCTGCGGAAGAACACTTTGTGTTTTGCTATTATACATGTTTTTAAATTATAGGCATACATTTATTTGTATATTCAATGACATCAGATCATAAGAGGTGGTCTATTGAACAGAAAAAAAAAAAAAAAAAAAAGGTTTAACCCATTTTCTTCACTTTAGTTGTAGATTGAGTTTCAGCTATAGTTTGGAGCAAATATTAATTTCAGCTCCGAAAGGAAAGCATGTTAATTTTATTCATATTGTGAAGAAACTCAATTATCTGAAAATGATTTGGTTACGACCATGCTCATGTTTTCTGAATAGTTTAAATAGTTCTGCCAACTATAAGAGGCTATCAAGTAGTTCAACGAGAATTTCTCATCAAATTTTGTGATTTTATATGATTAATTTCTAGTTGAATGGTGGGTTAAAGAACTAGCCAATGTCCATAACAAAACAAGTATGTTATCGAGAAAGAATTAATACATGTTGTGTTTTCATTATCCTTTTTATTTCTGCCATGACTAAGATTGAAAGAATGATCCCTTTATTTTCCATAATATAAATTACGGAAATATAGAAAGAAGATGGATCAAGTAATGAAATTGATTAGGTTGAAATGATACCCTGTGTTTCTAGGGAGATTTTGATTTCATTACCTGTAAGTATGTGATTATTCAATACTGTTGGGTTTGGAAGGATAACCTTTGTAGCTAGATTGTTGTTTTTATGTATCCTTGGGTAGTAGTGTTTTGTTGTGAAATTGGGTTGGAAGCAATATTCTCCATTTATTTATTCTGTAAATTGGTTATGGTAGAATCTATGCAAGGACACAACCCATGGTAACATTTGGAAATGTTGGATATATTAAAGATCCACATGTTTTACAACTACGAGCTTTACAATTTTAGATATTTTTATCTATAATAGTGGTTTTCCATGTTGTGTATTTTTAAAGATATCTTTATCTTTATGGTGGCTTTACAACCATATTGTGAAATCATATTAGTTATTATTATGATTAACGTAGTTAGAGATTGACATACATGTACACTTGTTGACAAATGAAAATTTTAGTATAGACTCTAAACCCATGGAGGACTAACTAGAGGAGATTGTGTATGAATAGAACACCATGCTTTAAAATTAAATTTCATAGAAATTTAATTAAAGGTGCTACTCTTTTAGGCTTTCTGAGTTGGAATATCATGAAATCTGAATCAATAAATTCCATTTGAACATTTCATGAGAAGTGAACAATATCATCTATGCATGTTACTCTTTAGATAATGAGTATGTAGTTCTATGATAATTATGTTATGCACTTTGGATGATTCAGTCTATTTTGGTGAGAACAATAATTGATCTATTGTGAAAATTGGGTATGCTTCTATTTCTCAATACTATTGATGAAAAAAAACTTTGTGATTAATGTTACAGTTGATGTTTGATGTTAAACTGGCATAAGGAGGCTATAAGGAATCATTTGTATACAGATCGACCTGTGATTTTGCTCTTGATGTCACTTTATAAATGATTTTGCTCAGACCATAAGTTGGCCGGTTTTTCACATGATTTGATTTTTTTTAACAAAAGTTGATTTTGATATGGTTGGAGGGTAAAATCCATAGTAGTTATTTGGTGCCTTACGAATTGCTAGTTGTTTATTCAATGAATGTTTTTAGGAGTGAAGGGCCACCCACATCTTCATATCTTCTTCATTTAGTATTCAATGTTTTACTATTTGGTAGAGGACATGAATTTTTATGGAAAGGATGTGTTCTCATGATGATGATGTTGGTGGATCTAATCTTTTTTGTTGATGGCAATCTAGAACAATTCAAGCTATTGCTTGGTTTTGCAATGGAACCTTTACCATCTAAGTCTGCAACTAAATTCCCAAAGGTTGCTTTTATGCACAAATATAGCTTGGTGATTACATCAAAGTTTGAAAAATTCAGAAGCTGAATTTAAGGTACGTTCTCTAATGATATTTTGTGTTGATCCTTGAACTTAAAAGAAAATGAGAATAGCGAGGTGAATAGAATGGGTATTTTATTCAATATTCTCATTGTGTGGGTCCTTAACATTTGAATGCACGGTCTGCTTCAGCTAGCAAAAGGACCGTCATTAAATATGCATTCAGAAAGTGGCTAAACCTGTTTATGACAATAGTTAGAGGGACCGAAGTTCAAAAGTCCCTTAATGGAAAGCTTACGTATATTTTTATACATGCTAAAAATAATTTTGTGGATCCTGATTTTTTGTGAGAAGATTTTTTGTGTTTCTCAAGGAATTATTCATGAAAAGATAAATTGCATTTATTTTCGAGGCATAGTGGGGGTTATTTCGAGGAATAGTGGGGGTACATCCTCAAATACCGTGCCTATGATAAGGATGCATGAAACTGATAAAGTCATAGAATCTGAGCCTAGGAGAAGTAAATGGAAACGACCTTCTTAACACCTTGGCCCCGATTACTATGTCTTTTCAGTCGAGGGGGTTTCCCTTAGCTTTCAAGGAGCCTTATAGATGCAATTGAAAGGGTCATGAGGTACCTGAAGAGGACTAAGAACCTCGGATTACAGAAGTTTTCCGCTGCCTTTGAAAGATATAGCGATGCTGATTGGAACACCCTTTCAGATGACTCCAAAGCCACCAGTGGCTATATTTTCAATATAGCTGGTGAAGCTGTTTCTTGGAAATCGAAGAAACAAACCATTCTGGCACTGTCCACGATGGAGTCAGAAATGATAGCACTAGCCACGGCTAGTGAAGAAGCAGGTTGGCTAAGAAACCTGCTAGCAGAGATCCTTATATGGGAAAGACCGATTCCAGTTGTCTTGATCCATTGCGATAGTACCGCGGCTATTGCAAATATACAGAACCGTTGTTATAACGGCAAGAAACGACAAATGCGTCGTAAGCACAGTAAGGTTAGAGAACTTCTATCTACTGGTGCTGTGGGATTGGATCATGTATGAACTGATGAGAACTTGGCTGATCCTTTGACGAAAGGATTAGCTAGAGAGAAGGTTTTCAAAACCTCGAAAGGAATGAGACTAATGCCCTTAGATTGATGAGTTATTCACGATGGTAACCCAACCTATAGACTGGAGATCCCAAGAAATAGGTTCAATGGGTAATAACAAGTCATGAATGATATGATGTGAATCATGCTAACAAAATAGCAATCTCATTCCTAGATTACAGCATGAATTCCTAAAGCGATAGTAGGATGAGTTAAAAACTCTTAATGAGGTCTATACTCTATTTGGAGTTGAGTACCTAGCTACAGGAGCACTCTTGATAGACTCACCTAAGTGATTGTGGAAGTTTGGCCGCTTTCTATGGAATTTGTGGGCAAAATTCCAAGAGCCTTCACTACACTGGGATATACGTGCATGGCCATAGCGCACGGGCTTTTTAGACTTCACCCTGGTAAGGTTGTGCGTGTAATGTCTGTTAGAGATAGAGTTCAAAACTACGAGTTACTCTAGTATAATCTAAAGCATGAACACTACGCAAGAGTTCAAGTCGAAAGACACTTTTGTTTATGCACAATCTTATATTTTTCGATTGCTCGATGAAAATTGTTTTTTAAATCCAAGTGGGGGATTGTTGAAAATTGTTTTAAAAATCCAAGTGGGGGATTGTTGGAAATATGGCTTTTTAAAATAAAAGAAAATGGGTGTGAACCTGGATTTGAACTCTGGATCTCTTTCTGATTTTAGTCTCTGGATCTCTCTCTATAATATTAGTCCCATATCTACTATATAACTCTTTGTGTTAGAGTTTATAAGGAGATTGTTAGGACTTGGGCTTGGACCACTTGGGGGTACCACTCTTTTATGAGGAGGGGAGAGATAGACTCTCGCGCCCGCCGCCACCGCCGTCCGGATCGGGTCGGGTCATTAAGAGAGCAACCCATTCTTTTTGCTATAAATTTTGAAGAAGGAATGAATCTAGACGGGATTATGTCCATGTATCTAGACGTCTTCCTTTTCACACGTTTTGCCATGAGTTGCGCCGGATTTATTGCTCCACGTTTTTATTGTGTCCTTTATGTCAATGGATCTAGACATGATTTTTATCCATCTTAAAGCCAAAACGTTTTCCATGTTCTAGTTATTAAAAAAAAACGTTTTATTTATTAAATTGCATTCTCTACGAATCTAGCTGCATTTTCATTCTTTAACGAATTTCAATTATCACTATAAATACAACACAACTTAGAGTTTAGAAGATATGAGAAAAAAAAAAAGAAAAACAAAACAAGAGTTCTTCCTTTTTGCAATAAGAGAGATTTTGTTTTGTAATTAATTTTGTTTTTGCATTTCTATCAAAGAAGAAATTTTCGTGTTGTTTATTTATTTACAATGTATTGATGATTCCGAGCAAAAACAAGTGTGTAAGGGTGATAGTATTCCGTTCATCAAATGTGCAATTGATTGAACGAGACAGAGAAGATTCTGGGCTGTTTTATCCTGGGGACGGCGAGGCTAGTACACTGCTTGCACAATCTTGGGCAGAGCCGCGAAACGTCTTAAAGAGAGCGACCTAGTTCGCGACTCAACCCAAGAACAAATTGGTACTTTCGTTCCTAACTTTATATTTGAATCTTATACAGTAGTAACAACAGCCCAAATTAATGTCGACAGACAACAAGCTACCAATCTTCTTGTTATTTTATGGAAACTTGAATATATCCAACCAGAATACGTGTCAAATAGCCAAGAAGAATCTTCAACCCACCACGTTACCACATGGACTTGAAACTTGAAACAATGCAATAATCAGAGCCAGGAGGTTAATTAGTTGAAAATTCCGTTTGTAAGAATCAAGCTGCAGGGTCAAGTCACCTGTCCATTTTTTTTCCCTTAACCCTTCCTCCCCAATGCTGCTGGCAGGGTTGGAACATTGGAGCTAGCTAGTACCCCATCGGCACTTGTCCATGCTTCTCCATCATCATATCATCGTATGTATTCTTCCTAGAGACTAGTTAAGTTAGTTGCCAACTCTCTATATACACAACTCATTTTCTAGTCCCCTGCAACCAAATTTCTTCAGCCCTCTCTTCACGTCTCAAACTTCATATTTCTTCATGTTAATTATTGCTTCGTATGTTGAATTCTTCATTTTCTCACCAATGACTCAATTTAGTATTCCCAATGTGATTTGTGTGGTCCTCCTTGTTGCTGCTTTGTTTGTGATAGCTGCTTCTGGGCAGACGGTTCTTTCAACATCATAGTCTCCATCATTCTTCCTCTTCTTCACCTTATAAAATCTTGTTCAGATTCTCCCTCTATCAAGTTATGTTCTTGTAAGATTTTTACCCTTCCAATACTTGATCTTCTTTGGTATTTGTTTCCTTCTAGGACTTAGTGTTCTTCTCCTAGTTGGGTTAGAAGTATTCCAAATGGGCCTTGGCTTATTCTAGCCCAAAGGCCTGTGTTCTGGTCTTACTGTCCTGGGTCAAGCTCCAAGATTCTTGTCACATTGAGCTTGTTCCATTTGGGCTTGATCTCTCAACTTATAGGCTGAATTGGGCCGACTGGACCTGACTTGAGCCTTGTCCGTCCGGGCTATCATCTATTAGGGTTGGTTCGTGTCACGTGTCCGGCTATGATTGGATGACTGTTCGATGCCTCATCAATTACTCTCCCCAGTTAGTGGGTTCATGTGCAGGCCCACTAACTCGCCATATGATGGTTTTTTCCGGGACTCTTAGGGTCTGTGCAACATTTAATGATAACACGACCATTAGGTGGCTTGGTAACATTAGGGTTGCATACCTTCGTTCTTCCTCTTGTTCAGATTTTCCCTCTATCAAGTTATGTCCTTGTAGGGTTCTTACCCTTCAAAGACTTGATCTTCTTTGGTATTTGTTTCCTTTTAGAGCTCAATGTCTTTCTCTTATTTGGGCTAGGAGTGGACCAAATGGGCCTTGCTTATTCTAGCCCAAAGGCCTATGTTTTGGCCTTACTATCCTGGGTCAAGCTCCAAGATTCACTACAAGAAAAATGCTCATTAATAGCGTTTCAAAAACGCTATGGTAGGATACCATAGCGTTTTAGAAAACGTTGTGTCTGCCGGAGCTATAATAGATACAGGGTCTATTATAGCGTTTTAAAAACGCTATTGTAAGTTGACTATTTATAGCGTTTCTGAAACGCTATTGTATAGTTACCAATAGCGTTTCAGAAACTCTATTGTCTTCTCTCACGTAGCATTTAACAAATGCTATTGTATTAATTTATGTATCCAATTAACTCGATCATAATGCAAATCCAAAAATGTAATGGTTATTTATTAGGAAATCACATTTTAAACTTCAAATCAAAAACTCAAATAGAATCAAAATAGTCATACTTCAATAACAAAAGAAAAATAATACAAAACACTGATAACAAAAAGTTCCGTTTCCAACCTAAATTAACTTTGTTGAACACAGTAGTTGAATCTATAGAGAGTTCTAATTTCTTGAGATGGTACATTCTAGCTAGTTTCAGACCAGATTCGACACCCTGAAGCTCATGTTTCAGAACAGACTGTCCTGTAGTTGCCTGATGAACTGTGAATTTTGCTGAAGTACGTTTGCTCTCAACTGACCAGAAGTCTGCTGATTTTTGTTGATGCACAGAGTCGGCAGATGACTGTGCAAAATACCGCGTAGTTTGATGTAGACTAGGTTGGGTTGAAAAGAGACTGGGCGGAGCCTGAACGAAAGACTGCTGAGAAGATTGCAGTTGGCTTGTCTGTTGTATGGTTTGCTGATGCAGCTGCTGATAATTGTGATTGATTTGCGGTTGAATACTTGAGGCTCCATACTGCATCTGTTTTGCTATATGATTTTGAAGCTGCTGTGAGCAAATAAACTGCTGTGCATTCTGGGACTGCTGTTGCGCAACCATCGGATTTGCATGTTGCCTTACTTGCATCTTTTGAGAACTCGCAAAGATATTTGATGGCACACATTGTCCAGTTGAATAACCAGTCAAGCTCTGTAACATGTTACAACTCTGTCCAACACCATTTGACACAGTAGCGTCCATCAGACTTGTCCCATATGACAGTGGAGATGGTAAACTAGTAGATTGTACTCCAGCTGATGCAATTGTATTCTGCATGCTTTGAGATGGCACTTGCTGCTGCTGAGGCAAATAAGGCATGGATTTTGGTAGGGAAGTTGGTAGTGGCTTCCTTTCATTGCACTGCTGGGATTGCATACCCTGAAATGCTGTAGACGTTCATAACAAAAAATGACCATTAATAAAGGTAAAATCATTTTTGAAAACTAAACAATAAACATGCACTCTAAGACCATACAAGGAGAAAAAAATAAGTGCATCCTTAGAGCTCTCAAGATATAGTATTTTAGGTTTACTAGACCACTTTCATGTCTTCAAATCACATGTATCACACAGTGAACCAAAGAAACAAGTATTCTTGTGAAAATATCAAAAAATATATATTTTTTTAGAGACATCACAATTGTAGAAAAGCATAACCTAGCATGGAACACTTGTAGTCAGGAGTTGTCATCAGAAATCAGTGAAAATCCTCGTGAGAAAACCAGTCCAACTCTGGAAAGTAACATTTTTAAATATTCACAACAATTCCCTCCGAATGTTTAAACTGATGCAAAAATGTTTAGAAATAAGTTCGTCAACCAAAAGTTAAACAGAGGAATCCACTCTCGATGTCTGCTTCATACTAAATTATGATGCATTATTTTTTGATCTTATAATGCTCTCATGGAACAACTTTCTAAATATTGATTTCAATAACACTGTAGCATGGGATTCATTGTTGTGCAAAAGATTGAGAACTAGCATAGTTTTCAATATGATACAGAGATCATTACAACTTACCTCGCTTTCTCTCGAGCTCTTGATCAAGCTCTTCTTTCCACTTCCTTTGTCTCTCAGAAAAGCTAGCACTGCAAGTAGTAAATGCTTCACTGTAAGATGAGTAAGAATTATACATTTACATATTATTAACATTGACTCAACAAAAGCATTAAGCAATTAATAAACCTTGGATTTAGTGGTTGCTGTTGAGATTCAATAAGTCCTCTCCATTCACTCAGCTCAGGCAAATGAATATCCTGCAAATTTTTATTATCCATAACACCAAAACTTGACTCACGCCTACTACTACTTCCAGGGCTTGTCGTAATGGCTGCATTGGATGGCACTGGTGGAGTACCACTTGTACCCCTACCAGGTGACCTACTTTTGGGAGGTAACTTCAAATAACTGGCATTGTTATCGTCGTGTATATTCCTGAGAGCACCTAGAGGACTAGAACCATTCAAAGTGTTATAATAATCTTCATATAATGGTGTTTGCATCCTCTTCAGCTCCAGGGCCTGCAATTTTAATATTTGGAAACAACAATCAAAGAACTGAAATTAGAAAATGACTCCCGATCATTTTTCGCATGTCATGAAAAAGATTGATAATCGTAAAAGTGATACCTTCTCATCAATGAAGGCTCTAATTTTTGACTCTGTAACTTCATCATGATCTTCGGACACTGATTGCCCACAGGGAAAGGTGAAGTCTTTTTCATCCTTCCTGGATGTTCTGCAGGAACCACCAGCCCCATCAACTATATGGTCAGCTTCGAAGTTCATTCCTTGTCGTTCAGGTTCTGGACTTTCATCAAACTTGCACTGCCGGTCTTCAGAGGGCTCACACATAGGATTGAAACTCTAAATTCAAGTAAACAAATTCCCAGGTAGTTAGCAACTAAACCTCATTTCTCAACCTAAAGACTACCATGTCAATGATGGAAACAGAATTTGCTGAATACCTTGTTAAAATCATTAGACATTAAGCCAGAATTGAACTTTACTGATGCACGAAATCTTGAGAATTGAGAATTGTAAGGTTGACTGCATCAAAATTATGAAAAATTAATAATCAGCTCAAATTACCCGTAGCAATTCAGATGCAGCTGTCCTCATGTTTGGCTCCCTGTCATCACATTACAAACACATTAAAATCTCGAAAAGAGAAACCCAAGTCCAATTAATGATCATGCGACCTAAATTTAAATGTGAATGTTGTTGATTTGGTTTTCAAAATTTTCTACAGGAAATTTTATGAAACTATGGCTTCTGAACCGAAACTTGCAATATTTTGGAATTGGTAAGTCAGCACATTAGAGTCAGTAGTACAAGGGGTATATTTGACTTTTTCATCTTTTTGTTCTTTATTCAAAATGTGGGAAAATACTAAAATGCCTCTAAGGTAGCAGTTGTTTCATGTATTTCATATGAAACAAAGTACGATGAACTATATGGAGTGGTTATTTGTGGAAGAAGGTCGAAGTAGGTTTGAAGTTTAATATTATGTAACACATGAATACCATTACTAGGTCGTCCTATAGGT
This sequence comes from Berberis vulgaris, assembly GCA_963556465.1. Lineage (NCBI taxonomy): Eukaryota > Viridiplantae > Streptophyta > Magnoliopsida > Ranunculales > Berberidaceae > Berberis > Berberis vulgaris. The sequence goes on from OY747136.1 coordinate 49,547,565, forward strand.
GACATCTACATGGATTAGACACCTTGTGACGATCTCGATGGTGAAAATTGCATGGTTTACAACGTTGGGAAATTAAAATTGAAATAAACCCGACCAATTTAGGTTTTTATAGAAGGCTAAATAAGAGTGACAGATAAAGAAGGAAATTTCAACAACATACTCCTGCAGACATTTCAAAAGAAAATCCTTTGCCTCAAATGAAGGATGATAAGGAATAGGTGGATGAGACTTTGTTGCCCCTATATGGAAAAGAGCAGCAACCTGAAAGAGAAATAATATTCAGCATAACTAGCAAGAGAGTTAGAAAATGTCAAAATGAACACATCCAAAATAGATAGACTAATAACAAAGAACATTTTTCTTTAAGATACACCTCTTGGTACTGTTGGCTCCAAGGAGGCTTTCCGGTAGCCATCTCAATAACAGTACATCCAACACTCCAAATATCAGCAGAGCTACACATTTTTTATTAGAACCAATCAGAAAACTTGAAATTCTTCTGGTGAAAAACCAAACAGTGACACAAAGAAATGGAAAGCTGATGCAGTTAACAGAACATCTTCAGCACACCATTGCAAAGCAGATGTCTTTCGTTATTTTGACATTGTGAAAAGAGGAAGGTATTATAGAAAAATGTTTGTTGAACTGTTGCTGTGTATACTAGATTCCAATCTATCTTACAACAAGATGCCTTTGAGAGATAGAAGCAATATGCAATTATATGATGGAAGAAATTGTGCACACGGCTAAAAAAATCAGCATTTGAGATTGAAAGTCATGGTTTATGATTTATCAGACTATCGCAATTTCTAGCAATCTATTTGGACCAATTGGCTTACTAAACCCTGAGCAAAGTCAATATAAACTGAGCATTCAATATTTTAGTTGGAATACCAACTATAAGAAACATGTAGAGTAGAATGGCATATTGGTGCACTGGAGGCCCAAGAATAGGAAGTGGAGTAGCCACTTGAAATATGTTTACTAGGTGATGCCAAATTTACGTCTTCATGTTTTTGTATTATGTTAAGCTTATAAAACCGTGTAAAAAAACCTAACTATTGAGGCATTCAACATTTTAGTAAATGGTGCCTGGATCTGCACCGTATAGCATTGCTTTTTAATATTATCTGAATAACAATGAAACCAAAAATCTTATTGTAATTGTCTCAGGTATCTCAAACCTCAGTTCTTTGGTCCTCCAAATGTTTCTCCCTGTCCTTAAGTTGTAGATGTAGTTGTTCCTTCTCCTCTAAATTGTCACGTAGCTGGCTCACTTGTTTCTCCAGTACTTAAAAAAACTAAACACTTAAAAAAAAAAGTAAATGATTTGGTCATTGATTTACTGAATTATTATTGTCATGCAACATTTGAAAACTTGTAGTTGTATCATGATAGAATGCAAAGTCAGTGAGATGAGAATTAATTTTAGTAAAAGCGTCTAACTTAATATTAGGATAATTTTGGAATTCAGAGTGATCTATCTCACTATACATACAACCAATTTGTTCTAGCATCTGGCCAGGAAAATGGGAACAAAATTTTAGAAATATGTAAGCGTCAAACAAAAAAAAGCCAAATAATATGATGCTCAAGAACTCCGAGTAAGCTGTAAATTAAGTGCATCAACGTCTTTTAAATGCATATGCTATAGATTTAGATGTTGATTCTCTACCATAAAAGATGTATAGGGGCATTCATGTCTAGGAAATTTCAAATAGTGATTGCCAATAAAATCTACCTAATGTTACAAATATGAGTTAGAACATTAGGACTCAGTGATCCTCCACATTATTATGTGATTCCATGGGGTCCATGCTCTTGAAAGTAAACATAAATTGTTGATACAAAACACATCCACTAAAGTATATGCTCACTCTGAAAATGGTCACTTAAAATCTATGCTCAGAGATGTAAGATATGAGCTGAGTTACACTCACTTAAAATCTGCTCACTCTGAAAATGGTCAAATGTAAAATACCAGGATTCCTTTATGGACTTAGTTGCTGAATAATTGGATTCTTTTCATGGATTTTCTACAGTGCTGCATTTGAAGCCCATCCACCTTAAGCAAAAGATTTGTAAAACTACTTACTTATTCACTGGAGCATACAAAACCTTGGCTAAATTTTACAATTGACAACTTTATGCTGGGTTTTAGAAAATATATTCTGGAAACCTAAAATGAGGGGACATTAACTGCTTATCCAAACCCAAATTCATGGCTAGACTGTATGCATATCAACTCTAGATAGGAAACATATTAACCTATTTTCTGAACTTGGGAAAAGCCAATAACAAGAGATATTATACTTACAACTTCAAGCATTGCGAGTATTTGCAATTGCATATTGGTTTCTTCGGTGTACCATCTCATGAATCACCATTAGGAGACGGATACGATTTCGGTAACTCTCGTCTCCTAAAACAAGATCATAAAGAAAACTTTAAACCTATATAAAAGGCAAGCCTAGTAATTAATTCTATCAAATATGAAAATTAATTTGATAAACATAAATCAACAAACATAATCTGTTTTTGTTTAATTCACTCATAAAACATCACATCCTACTTTCTACCATTTCCAAATTATATCACATCTACAATTAATTGTCAACATACACTTTCCAACAACTCTAACCTTTTCAAATGTGTGCAAAAGACATAAAGGTGAGCTAGAAAGAATGGATGGGCATACGTATCAAGCTAAAGTTTTCTCTACCAAGATCAACTTTTTATTTGCGAGTTAATTTGGAACTGCAAAATTCTTACCATGTTGATTTTAAATTTTGAAAAATTTGCAAGCGTCCCTCTAATCTAACAAGTTGTAAGCTCTCATGAAACAATATTCGCAGATGAGATTTCAAAAATAGTGAGAAGAAGAATGTGTAAAATCCTAAAAAAAAAAAAATTTAGACTTTAATAGGCTAAAATTGCAGAAAACTCACAAACTTTTCAGTGAAGATCGAGGAAGCAGAGGCGACTGAGGGCTTGAAAGTAGCTTCAACTCTATCTGATGCTTGTGCTGTTGATTCTCCGGTGTCACAACGCCATTGGAAGCATTACTAAGATCCAACTTCCTCACAAACCTCTTCGACGTGGAACCTGAAGACACTATGACTAGTGGTGTTGTAGTAGTTGGGGATTTGAACTCGAACTTGCGTGTGCTTTTCTCCATCCAAATTTCAAACAATTGTTCACACGAATTTCAAAAAACCCCTCGAGAATCTCTCATTGAAATCAATCAATATGAGATCGAACAATTTTTCAAACATCAAAGCACAAAAAATCTCAATAAAGCACGATTAAACAAAACAAAGAGAACGAAATTCTCAAAACCGAACCGCTCAAGAACATTTCAAACTCTAACAAAACTAAAATCACAAAGAAATTAAAACTTACTGCTAGTAATTCAACTTTCCATGCATAAACTGTAACAGAGCTCAACAAAACACGGTTTGATCATCAGAGAAACACATAATCAAGAATCAAAACATGAAAATAACCTTGAATCGCTTGGAGAAACGAAACTAAGAGGCTTAGAATTCATTGAGAATTTCAGAGTGAGACAGATCGAAATGCCTCTTGACCAAATCAGATCGAGAGGAGACGAGATCCTTCAAATTTGAGATCGTCGTCGGTGCTTTCTCGAAAGGAGATCTGGCGGTTCTCGGTTGGATCAAAACAGATGCAACCACTGTGGTCACGGTCTTCTGCTTCAAGGCGGAAGTTTTGAAGCCTTTCACACTGAAATCGAACGACGACTTCGAAGGAGAGTCGCGGGAGAGATGAGAGGTTTTGAGAGGGAGTGGAGAAGCCAGAAGGTTCACAGTCGTTTTCGCTGTTCATGATTTCTTCTTCATCTTCGTTTCGCTCTGGGGAAGGAAGTGGTGGTGGTGTTAAGAAGTGGAGACGACTAAACTCCATTATTGCACATGAGAGAAGAGACAAACACACTATTGGGTGATGTAGCAGAGGCGAGCAAGAGGAGAGGAAGAGAGGCAAGCAAGAGGAGAGAAAAAGGTCGAGTGAAAAAAATTTGGGTGGCGCCAAAAAGCCTGCCGTTCATTTAGATAGCGTTTTTCAATTTTAAAGTCCATTACAATTTGATTTTTCATAGCATAATTGTGAAAAATGCTGTTGGGAAATGCTATTAATGAGCATTTGTGTTGTAGTGAATCTTGCCACATTGAGCTTGTTCCATTTGGGCTTGATCTCCCAACTTATAGGCTGAATTGGGCCGACTGGACCTGACTTGAGCCTGGTTCGTTCGGGCTATCATCTATTAGGGTTGGTTCATGCCACGTGTCGGACTATGATTGGATAGTTGTTCGATGCCTCATAAATTACTCTCACCAGTTAGTGGGTCCGTGTGCAGGTCCACTAACTCGCCATATGATGGTTTTTTCGGGGACTCTTAGGGTTCTGTGCAACATTTAATGCTAACACGACTAGTAGGTGGCTGCTTCTTCCACTCGCCATGCCTATATAAGTTTGGTTTTGTGGAATTTGATCTTTTTACATCCCCAAAATTTCAGAGCTCTTTGCTGTATTCTGTCTTTGAACTTTCAACTCAAATACAAAACAACTTCTATATCTTTCTAATCATGTCTAGTAAGAGATTTCTTCCCGATAATCGATTGGCCTTCTGCCTTGAGTTCTTCAAGGAGTCGTTGATAGCTGAGGCAAACTTGCCTGAACTTCGTTAACAATACCAGATCCCTGCTGATTTGAAGCTCATCATTCTGGGGGCAGGCGACTTTCCAATTCAGCCAAGGAAATATTTTGTCTGCTTCTACAAGGCCATGTTCAAGGATGGCCTTCACTTCCCAGTTCCTGACGCCATTTGGCGTTCTTGACGTACCATGGCATCCCTCTAGCCCAAATGGGGCCAATTGGATGGAGGACCTTGATTGCGACTCTGATCAAGGTGAAGTTAACTTCCATTAGGATGAATCCCAGTGGGATTTGTGCCTTGAGGAAGCCTGCTGCTTGGAGGACCTCCCAAACGACTCAAGAACTGGCAGAAGTATTGTTCTGTGATTTCTAGGCACTTTTCGTTTGAGGGCCAGACCGTCCTCCGCACCTTTAGGAAACTGAGTAAGTTTAATTCTCTTTCTTCATTTTTAGCTTGTAATATACCTTGAGCTGTTGACTAACTTGCCATTTGTTTTTAATCAGGGGACTTGCATTCTCCTACTTTCACCCTAGAGAGGAGCGAGCGAGGGCTTAGTTCCTCAAGTTGCCGGCGAGGGTTGTTTTGGATGTCCTTCATCTGGAGAATATCAGGCGGAGTGGCTTGTATTCTACTAAGGCCGGTGGCTCGAAGCAAACACAGATCTAGGGGGTCAAGTGGGGGCACTTGCCCCTACTAATTTTTGATTATTTTTTTTGGTTTTTTTTATTTGCCGATCATGCGATGCCGACGATGCCATCCAGCCCCCACCCCTTCCTCTCTCCCAACGTTATTTGCGACGCCGGTGACCTCGTCCTGCCCCTTTCTTCTTTTATGCTACTATTTGTTTACTGCGAGATTGATAACCGCCCTGCTTCCTCCTATCTGTTTAATATATTTCCTTTTCTACCATCACCACCAGCCATCAACAACCCCAACCTCTTCGTTGATTTTGAGGATTTTTTTTTTGTATTTTCTTGAGATGAATTCGTATATCACGGTCTAGTTTTGTATTTTATTCATAGGATTTTTTTGGAGATACTTGAAAATTTTGACCCATTAGTTTTCCCTCAATATACATGTTTGTATCTCGAGGTTCATCTGTGGGTTATTGTTTGAAGGGAATTTTGATAATCAACGTGAGCCTCTTGACAACCAACAAATGTTGATTGTTAGTCCTAGGGTAGACTGCAGTAGTGATTAATGTTGGGGATATTATCTAATTAGCTATTTTTGATAAGGAAAAATTGCAAATAACCCATTTTTTAACATATAATTTTACATTTGACATTAATTTTTGCCCATTAACTTTGTACACCAATTTGATTTGTCCCCCATATATTTATCTTTTATGCTCCTACGAAATATCTTGTTGAATCCATTTTCCTCCTCCATAGATTAGATGGAGTTTTGTTTAGCAATTGGTGTTTTGTATATATTTATGTATTGTTCAAACTTTAACAAAAATTATGTTAATGTAATGAATTATTATATTATCATTAATTAACTACGATTCATCACTCCGCCCCCATCAACAAAGATCATGGCTCCGCTATTGGCTCGAAGCAGACTCTAACTGCTCATGAAGGCTTGTTTTCAGGCGCCAAGGGTCGAGCTTCAGCACCAGTAAAGAAGAAGGTCCGGGTGGTGAAGTTGCTCATCCCTTAAAAAAGAAATCCTTAGAAGGGCTGGTGTCTCCAAGCAATTTATCTAAAACATGCCAAAATCAGTGCTACTCCGGCTGCTCCCCCTGCTTTGCTGACCTCCGTCCAAAAAGCACATTTGTAGTTTGCTGGGATTGATGACCCCAATAAATTAAGTGAATGAGAGGCTGCAACTGAGTCAGACAGGATTTTCCGGCTTGCATTGAGGTCTTCTACCAACCTTGCTCATTATGCTCCACTGACCTCCTTAGAAGATGAGCTTTCGCAGTTTGCTGGGATTGAGAACCCCAGTAAAATGAGTAAGGAAGAGGTTGTGATTGCGTCTGAACCTGTACCCACTGCCCCTCCTGAGTTTGGTCCTGCTCCAGGAACGAAATTTATTGTACATAAACCTCTATTTGATTAATAAAACTCATGTTTCTTTTTTTCATACTTTTTTTTTTTTTTTATATTTGTATACTTGCTTGAATCTTCGAACGCCAAATTTGACTAAGTACTTAGTCTCTGTTCTGACTAAGCTGTGTAGGTTGGTGATAATCAAAACTATTAAGTTTTGACTAGACTTAGACAATTTAGACCATCTTAACCTAAATCAAACTAGGCTGCAAAGAAGTCATCTTGATCAAAACTTGCAGCCATCTTGATCAAAACTCTTGTGTTCTGCTAGACTTGGACATTTTAGGCCATCTTAATCCTTAATCAGACTAGGTCGCTAAGAAGGGCGAGAAGTCATCTTAATCAGGCTTCGTAGCTTTGACTAGATATAGTCGCTTTAGCCATCTTAATCCTAAATCGAACTAGGCCGCTGAGAAGGAGGACAAGTCATCTTAATCAGACTTCACAAGCTCTGACTAGGCTTAGTCGCTTTAGCCATCTTAATCCTTAATCGGACTAGGCCGCTGAGAAGGGCGACAAGTCATCTTAATAAGGATTCACAAGCTTTGAGTAGACTTAGTCGTTTTAGGTCATCTTAATCTAACTAGGCTGCATAGAAGTCATTTTGATAATAACTCTTGAGCTCTGACTAGACTTAGACATATTAGGCCATCTTAATCCTTAATCGAATTAGGCCGCCGAGAAGGGCGACAACTCATCTTAATCAGGCTTCACAAGCTCTGACTAGACTTAGCCGCTTCAAGCCATCTTAATCCTTAATCAAACTAGGCTGCTGAGAACTACGACAAGTCATCTTAATCAGACTTCACAAGCTCCGACTAGACTTAGCTGTTTTAGGCAATCTTAATCTTTAATCAAACTAGGCCGCTAAGAAGGGTGACAAGTCATCTTAATTAGGCTTCACAAGCTTTGACCAGACTTAGCCGCTTAATCAGGCTTCACAAATTCTAACTAGACTTAGTCACTTTAAGGCATCTTAATCCTTAATCGGACTAGGCTACGTAGAAGGACGACAAGTTATCCCAATCAAGCTTCACAAGCTCTGACTAGACTTAGTCATTGTAAGTCATCTTAATCCTTAATCGGACTAGGCTGCTGAGAAAGCCGACAAGTCATCTTAATCAGGCTTTATTAGCTCTGGCTTGACTTAGTCGTTTTAGGCCATTTTAATCCTCAATCGAACTAGGCCCCTCCTTTTAAGTCGTTTTTTGCATGTTTTCGTAGAGTTGGATAGAAATGAACTTATAAAGAAAATACCTATATTTTATTGATAATACTTCTTCAAGTGTTCGACATTCAACGGTGTTTTAAGACCCTCTCTACTCAGGCTTTCTATCTAGTAGGTACTTGGCATGTTGATCTTTGTCACCTTATAGGGCCCTTCCCAGTTTGGATTCAGCTTGTCCGCCCTTGGTTCTTTTATGTTCAATTGGATTTTTCCGATTACACAATCTCCAACTTTTAACTCTCGAGGCTTGACTTTTTTGTTATAGTACTGGGTCATTTTTTACTAGTAGGTTGTTATTTTGATAAAAGCTAGTTCTCTTCTTTTCTTGAGAAAGTCTAGTTCGACGCTCAAAGCTTAGTCCGACTCCTCTGTTCTGAATGTTGGCATTTCAAGTTCCACTGGGATCATTGCCTCTAACCCATAGGTGAGGGTAAACGATGTTTCTCCCGTCGGGGGTTTCTTTGTAGTTCGGTAAGCCTAGAGGATACCTGACAACTCGAATACCCATAGCCCCTTAGCTGCTACGATCCTTTTCTTAATTGCGTCCAATATGGTCCGTTGGTAACTTCTACTTGTCCGTTGGCCTGGGGGTGTCCTAGCGCTGAGTAGCAGTGACTGAGGTTCAGATTGGCATAAAGTTTCTTCACATTTTTGCTTTCAAACTGGGGTCCAATTATCATTGACCAACGTTCTCGAAATACTGAACCTGCAGCTGAACTTCCAAAGGAAGTTTTCGATTTGATTTTCTCCTATTTTGGATAGCGGCTCAACCTCTACCCATTTGGTGAAGAAGTTCATAAGAAATTTCTTCTTATCGGAGAGGAGTGGGCCTATGATGTATGTTCCCCACTGTGCAAAAGGCCATGGGCTGGTTATTAGGACCAGGTTTTGAGCAGGCATGTGCGTGTATGGGGCATGCCTCTGACATTTATCACATTTTTCAGATCAGGTCCGTAACTTCTTACTGCATCTTGCCCAATAATACCCTAGGGTAAGGGCTTTATGGCCAACATTCTTCTTCCAGAATGGTTTCCGCAGATTCCTTCATGGATCTCTCTGAGGACATAGTCTACTTCACTAGGAGTAAGTCATTTGAGTAGTGGATCAGTCACTTAATTCCTGTACAACTTGTCATTGAGAGGTGTATATCGTAACACCTTGTTTTTTCAGCTTACGAGCTTCCAATTTTTCTACTGGGAGGACTTCATCTTTAATGTACCCACCTATGGGACTCTTCCAGCCAGTTTCTTCACTTTTGGGGGCAGGCCTCGTGGAGTTGCTCTTCTTCCAGAGTTGGCGTTTCTTGGAGCTCAATAAATTTGTCAGGGTTGTCTGGTTCGGATGAGGCCATGTTAGCCAAAAGATCATTCATCTAGTTGTCTATTCTGGAACATTATCAAAGTAGGATCTTCTTGAATTCCTTCATGATACTAATTGCTTTTTCAAAATAAGTCAGCATTCGGCGGTCCTTAGTGTTGAATTCTCCATTTATTTGGTTCACTACCAGTTGGAAATCATTGTATATTGTGATTTCTTCTACTCCTTCATCCCTTTTTAGTCCGAATATGAGGGCTTCATACTCATCTTCGTTGTTTGAGGCACTGAAGCGAACTTGATGGCTTTCTCCAGAATTATTCCTTCCCGGTTGCACATAACGATCGCAACCCCACTTCCTTTCTCCTTAGACGACCTGTCACATCGTAGGATCCATCCTTGGGAGCTGGTTCATGGTTTTCTTCATTCTTTTGGTTTCTTGGCTTTGGTTCACTTACTTCAGTGAGCTAAGCAATGAAGTTTGCTAATACTTGCACTTTGATGGCCGTTCTCGAAGCATAATGGATATCAAACTGTCTAGCTCTACTAACCATCTGATCGTTCTTCTTGACAGCTCTGGTTTGTGCAATACTAATCGGAGTGGATATTCAGTAAGGACCGTTATTGAGTGAGCTTGGAAATAGGGTCTTAGATTTTTGGAGGAGGTACTAGCGCAATGCCAATTTTTATATGTTGGGGTAGTTAGTTTTTGCCTCAGCAAATGTTTTACTGATGTAGTAGACTGACCTCTGTCTCACCTTGTCTTCTCGGATTAGGGCAGATCTGACTGCATGTTCCAAGACCGAGAGGCATAAGTAAAGTGTTTATCTTAGAATAGGTTTTGAGAGTAGCTCTGTGCTCCCCATGTTCGCTTTCAAATTCTGGAAGGCCTGCTAGCATCCTTTATCCCATTGGAACTCCTTATTCCCTTTCAACATTTTGGGAAAAAGAAGACACTTATTCGAAGATTTAGAGATGAACTTGTTTCGAGCTGCCACCCTTCCAGACAGGCTCTGAACTCCTTTAATATTCATAGGCGACCTCATGTAGAGAAGAGCCGAAATTTTCTTAGTGTCGCCTTTAATTCCTCTTTGGTTGACTATGTAACCCATGAACTTTCTAGACTCTATTCCGAAGGTGCACTTCTATGGATTGAGCTTCATCCGGTACTTGTAGAGTTGAGCGAATGTTTTTTTAGCTCTGCAATGTGGTAAAAAACTACTAACGCTTTTTACTAACATATCACCGATGTAGACCTCCATTGTCTCCCGAATTTGCTTTTTGAACATGCAATTGACCAGCCTTTGATATGATGTTCCCCGAATGGCATCACTCGGTAGCAATATATACACATCTGTTACGAAATAGGTTTTTTCCTGGTATGGTGGGTACATCTTGAATTGTTTGTATCTAGAGTAAGCATCCTTAAAAGTTAGGAGGCTATGTTCGGATGTTGCGTCAACGATCTGATCTATTCGAGGGAGTGGAAAGTTGTCTTTAGGGCAAGCCTTATTGAGGTCTGTATAGTCCACACAAAATCTTTACTTCCCGTTCTTCTTCTTCACCAGGACCATATTTGCTAGCTCTTCCAGATAGCGTGACTCTTTTATCATGCCAACATTCGGTAGCCTCTGAGCTTTTTTATTAATAGCTTGGTTACGCTCAAGGGCCATCGACATTTTCTTCTGCCTAACTGGCTTCAATTCTGGATTAACTTCCAGTTGGTGTGTGATTATGGAAGGGTCAATTCCTACCATATCTATAATTGTTTCTTTCAGAAGCTCTATCAGCTGGTCACCCAGTTTTTTTTACTGAGGTTGGAGCCTATTTGGACAACTTTGTTGCTAGCATGGCTATCAAAACAGAGATGACAGGTTCTTCTTATGGTTGTCTAGTGTTTGGTCGTCCCCTCAGACTAGGCGATGTTTTATTATCTGAGTATGGAGACTGGTTTTCTAATTTTGGGCTTGAGATCTCCATAGGTAACTCCTCCAGCCCGGACAATGATTGCTATTTGTTCGACAACTTCATTGCTGCATAATGACAGTCTCTTATATTGGGCAGATCTCACTTAATGGTCTCTATTTCATGATTGGAGGGGTACTTGAGGCATTAGTTTTGTGTAGAGACCACTACTCCCATGTAATGAATCCACAGTTTGCCCATAATTATGTTGTACATATAAGGGGCATCTACAATCACGAATTCCATTGGCAAGACATTTTGCAAGTCTGGCTCCCTTGCTATTACTAGCAATCTGATCCTTTCGACTAGGAAACATTTATGTCCACTGTAGCAGATCATGATGTGGTTGGTTGGCATCAACTCCTCCTTTTTTAACTGCATTCTACGGAATGCTTCTAAAAGTAGAACCTTGGTTGAGCTTCTTGTGTCCACCAATGATCTTCTTACGTCTCACTTTGTTATTCCGATTAAGATAACTAAGGCGTCATTATGGGGGAAGTAAACTCCTTGCATGTCCCGCTTTGTGAATGTCAAATGTGGAACTGGGCATTCTACTCGAGCGTGCTGAACATGGCGGTCTTCATAGTGAGATTCGGTCTGCACCTCTCGGACTATTTTTTTCTTGATCGGTTGGATTGTCCATGATTTTCATACACACCATACAGGACGTATATTATGCCCGGAGTCTTTCCTTTTATCTTTTTTACGGACACTTTTTTTTCCCTTCTGGACTGCTTTTCACCTGAGCCCACAAATTCTTTGAGTCTCCATTTCTGGACCCAATATTTGATCTTGTTCATGAGGTTTTTGCAATTATCACTGTGTAGCCATTATCCTTGTGGTAAGAACAACACTTGCTTTTATCACGCCTCATAGGGTCTCCCTTGTGCTTGAAAGGTCATTTAATATCCTCCCAACTCTTCATGGTAGAGAGGATTTTAGATGAACTGGTATTGAACGGAGTATAGGAGTGATACCTTGAGTTGACGTAGTTGGTAGACTTTTCGGACTTCGCCTTCCCAGACTCAGGCTTGTCGTCTCTTTGTCTCCTCTTGGATCCATCTTCATCTTCCCATTTCTTCTCCTATCTCATATCTCGGATCTTAGAGGACTGTTTTGGTCTCAATCTCGTCTCCATTCTTGGTTGCCCACGTCTCTTCGAGCGTTATATATTTCTGCGCACTTTTAGCAAGTCTGTCATGTTTTTTGGGGCTCTAAAGTCAAAAAATCGTAAAACTGACCTCCTATGAGGCCGAAAGTGAAGGCAGTCACATGTATTTTCTTAGAGTCTCATTAGGTTTCTGTTTGAGGCTGAGTAGATAGTAGGGCCCTTTTATAATCCGCTGGTTTCCCACGAATCGAGTGACGAAAGCCTTTGCCAACATTTGGAATGAGTCAATTGACTTGGCTTGAGGCTATGGAACCAAGTCAGGGCTGCATTCTTCAGGTTGGTGGGAAAGGTCAGACGCATGATGGCCTCTGATCATTCCTTCAATGCCATCACATGATGGTAATGGCATAGGTGGTCAGATGGATCTGTATTTCCATCATAAAACTCAAGCTTCGGGGAGTTGAATTCTTGGGCGAAGGTGCATTCATGATTTGTTTGGATAATGGAGGGACTGTGAGGTTGTATAGTACATCTGGGTCAGTAGCTTCGAGGTGGAGTGGATTTTAGACGACAGTCTGTCAGCCCTAGAAACATGGTCTCCTCGGACTCCTTCATCCTTCTGGTTTCCTTCAGGGTTGGCCCTTCGGTCCCCAGTAGGAACATTGTTGCTTTCATGAACATGCTCCTTATTTTCCTATTGAGTCAGGGTCCTTTTTGGGTTTTCGTCATTCTTCAATGGAGAGGGAGACTCCTAGGTAAGCATCTCTACCACCTGAGTGAGCTGATCTATACGAGCCATGATCTGGTGTACACGGGGTCCACCGCGACTGCCCCAAGGGCAGCGCCTTGGTGATGTCCTACTCCGGTGGCTGGAACACCTTGGCCCGATGGTGGGACTCAGCCGGTTTGAGAGTTGGTTGGCTCAACGTTCCTGCTGTTAGTATAAGATCTAGTACTGGTCACTATGTTTCAAAATTTTGGTTTTAGCAAGGTCTGTGCTTTGTTTTTAGGGTTTAAGAAACTGTTGTTTCCCACGGACGACACCAAACTAATGCGCTCAAATTCACCCTCCTTAACATTGACCTGCAAAATAAGAAAAAGTGAACCATGGACCACCATGTGTGTGGCCAAAGACACTTTGATGATAAAGTCTGGCTCTGAACAAGAAGGTGGAATTCGGCTTGGTAAAATTAGGGTTATATACTTTTGTTCTTCCTCTTGTTTACCTTATATAATAAGAAAATTTATCTCCTTCCTTGATTCTACCTCTGATTGCGCAATAAAGGGAGAAAATCTTATTCAGATTCTCCATCTATCAATTTATGTCCTTGTAGGGTTCTTACCCTTCAAAGACTTGATCTTATTTGGTATTTGTTTCCTTTCAGGACTCAGTGTCCTCCTAGTTGGGGTAAGAGTTGTCTAAATGGGCCTTGGGCTTATTCTAGCCCAAGGGCCTGTGTTTTGCCTTCCTATCCTGGGTTAAGCTCCTAAATTCCTGCCAAATTAGGCTTGATCAATCTGAGCTTGATCTCTTGACTTATAGGCTGAATTGACCCTGACTTGAGCCTAATTTGGGCCTGGTCTGATAGAGCTATCATCTATTAGGGTTGGTTCGTGCCACGTGTCCAGCTACGATTGCATGACTGTTAAATGTCTCATAAGTCATTATCTTTGTTATTTACATATAAATTATGTAATTCAACAAAAAATTATTTCCTACTTGAGTTTATTAGTAACACTTTAATCAATAAAATCTTGGGCATTGTCCCATATTTGATCATTTGATCAAAACCCACCTATTTTATATTAGAAATAAATATGAATTTCATGAAACATTAGGTGATAAAGTATGTATTAGATAGATTTTGATATGTTTGGATCAAGGCGTTTGTGTAACATAAAAAAGCTTGAACTTGTATGTATTGAGCTCTCTCTTTTGGACCATAAGCTTTCTGATGAAGAAAAAGAAGATGGTAGGCATCAGAGGCGTGGGGGGTTCTTTTAAGTGGTGAACCATGGTGATGAGACATCAAACAATTATTTGATCGCAGCCATACACGTGGCACAAGTCAACCTTAATACGGAAATGACTCAGTTCAGTCTAAAACATGCCCAAGTCAGATCCAGTCAGGCTCAGCCTAATCAATGTTCAGCCCGTAAGTTAGGCGCCCAAGTCCAAATTACGCGAACCCAATGCGGAGCAAATTTTGGAGCCAGAGGCAGACCCAGGAATGTAGTTAAGAGAGAGCGAAATGATAAAAGGTTATTGATCGGTAATAGTAGTTATCCAATAAGGAGCCAGCAATTTTTCTTCCCATAGGCTGATAATATAATAACAAACTCCAAATAACATCCACAAGTAGACATAAAATATTAATTGTAATTTAGTACCATGCATTTATCTAATAAGTATAACTATAAAAAAAAATGTACAAGTGCATTGTATATATCCAGTTGAACCTTGCAGTCATAATTTAAGCCATAAGGTCACTTTGTCAACAATCATAGCAAAGACAAATGAGTACAATATCTAGAATACATAATTAAAATATAATATAATTAAGATTAAGTTTAAAGGAACAACATATAAAATGTGCAAACATAATAAAATCCTAATATAATTTTACAGTAAAAAATGGGTTTTATGAGCCAATCTAACCCTCAAATTTTGTATGAGATTACTAATGGTATATATTTTCATTGTGTTCTACAATTATTATTTTAGATATATTTTTTGTGGGTTTTATACCACTTGTGAACAAACACATTTTTTTTCAATAACCAACCACTTGGCCAAAGAGGCATATATGGTAAAACTTTTATAAATGTTGTTAGTGGCCTAATTTTGTGTTATATGTTAAAGTTTTTGGAAATGTTATATAAATACTCAAACTATTTTGAATTTTTTTTTTGTGGGGGGGAACTGCCCCCTAGTCCCTTAGTAGGTCCGCCTCTGCTTGGAGCTTGGTCCAAGACAATAAGGCCCGAACCCAGATCTCTGGGCTGTAACAAGCCCAAGATCCATTTGTGCCACTCTTGATCCAATCAAGTATTGGGTCCCAAACAGAGCCAAATGCCAAAGGAGACTTAGTCATGGGCGGGTAAAATCCTGAGTGAGATCTCCTCTCTCCATCAGGTCTTCGACAATAGAGTCAGTAAATGTGTGAAATACTTGCTATATAGGGTTAACGAAAGGGATGAGAAAGGTACACACATGCAACCCCAACTTTCAACCTAAATTCATCCTTACTCAGTCACTGACTTTATCATCGGAGTGTCTTTGGCCACCCCAACGGTGGTCAATTTATAAGTCTAAGCAGCTAACTAGAGGGACACCATGTTCTGTGTTCCTGCATCTCCTGAGCCTGATGACATCCCTGATGCATGCAAGTATCTAGCTCATTTCTTATTTGACCATCTGATCATAGTTCATCGAGGAGTAGGTTTCGGTGGTGTTACGAATGTTGCTAAAGGTGTAATGGATTGGGTTTGGATTTGTTTTTCCATCTTTAAGGTCTCAAATTTGATCATCGGAAGTATGATAACAATCCCATCTCACTCAAAGCAAGTTAAGAAATTGGGAATTTCACTTTTTGAATTACTATGAGAGGCACTTGGACTCTTCCTGATTACTTGAAAGATGTGGATTGTGCAAAAGGGCATGCCATTCTTGGCCATTACTACCTGGTATGCCCAGAGCCAGAGTTGATCATGAGGACAGAATACATAGCATTCTGATTTTGGTTTCCTCACTATACTTTTGCAAGACCACGTAGGTGGCCTCAAAGTTGCTCATCAAAATCAATGGGTTGATGTTCCACTACTCCCAGAAGCTCTGTCGCCGAGGGGTTGGTTCACTTTTGGGCATGCTTCATTTGCTTTGCTCTTCTTTTTTGGACACATTTGGCATGGTGCTAGAGTTAGAACATTCATATTTACCTTTGACATAATTAGATAGAAAAAGAAGAAAAAGAAAAAAAAAAAAAGGAGAAGAAAAAGCAAAATCAGAGGCTAGTATTCGTTTTCGCAAATCAAAATACGTACTAGTTTATACTGAGATCGAGGACGAGAAGGATAAGACGACTCCTTCGAATCCCCGACACCATGGTTCGTAGCCACTCGCTCTAATCCTCTGAGCTAAAGGCACCACCCCGTCTCCACTGGAATTGTTCTCGGGAGAGCAAAGCAAACGAAGCATGCCCAAAAGTAGGGTTGAACAAACAAAACCGATCAAACCGATTAAACGACCGAGCCGATCTAAACCGAAACGATTGGTTCGGTTTAAATTCGGTTCGGATTGGTTTTAAAAAATTCAAAACCGAAGTGGTCAGTTCGGTTTTTGGTTTCTATGTGATTTTAACCGACCAAACCGAACCGACCGAATATATATAAATAATACAATAAGTTTAAAATAGTCGGTCGGTTCGGTTTTATTTCGGTTTTGGTTCGATTTTAGTTGGTTTGGTTACAGTTTGCATAAATTAGAATCGGTTCGGTTTCGGTTTGAAAATTTTAAAACCGACCTAAGTCGGTTCGGTTCACGGTTTAGGTGAAAAACTGAACCGTCGATTCGGTTTTCAGCCCTACCCAAAAGCGAACCAACCCCTTGAACTATTATGAAAAACACCATCGAATTTCAAAGTAGCACGATCTAATTCAAAATTTTCAAAGACTTTGCGCACTTCATTAATTCCCAAAAGATTTGGCATAAATATGCACGGAATAGAGAGATTCTCCCCCTTTTTTTTTTCCTGGCTCAACATTGGAGACATTCTACAGGTCAGATACCAAGTCTGTTAGATGTACATAAGTGTGTCATTTTCCCAATTTTTTTGTTCACAGCGAAATGCAAAATTAGACCCACTTGATCAATGTATCTACATCCTTCTTTTGCAGCTTATATCTAATGATAGGTTTCAAAGAGTTGAGCAGAGTGTTGGTGAATCATGTAGGTCCGAGAGTAACCGTGGCTTGTTTTTTCACTACCCATCTTTTACCATCAACACAAATTTGTGGCCATATCAAGGAGCTATTATCAGAAGAAAATCCCCCTCTCTAGAGAGAAACTACAATGAGACTACAGGCTTCATTATGATTCAATAGGACTCGATGGCAAATCTTCTCTTGCACATTTCACACTTGAGTTTCAGTATGCTGTAAAAATATGTATTTTTATGAAATGCAGTGTGCTGTAAAAATTGGTTGAATGATGGAAGGAAAGGAGGGTGTCATCAAGTCAATGTCAAGTTTGTAAGCCTATTTTCAGGGATTGAGGGGGGCTCCTGCGCATGGTGTGCTGGAGGGCGTCCTGCGCACCTGTGTGAGCCGTAGGATTTCATCCGACGGCTCGTAGCGACGGAACTCAAAACCCTTTCTTAATTAAAATGTTGGCAGGTTTTGAATCTATTACAGCCGTCGGATCTGATCCGACGGCTGAGATTTATGTCTTGAAAATCCATTTGCAAACAGAGAGATAGGGTCTGCGTTTTGAAAAAAAAAAAAAAAAAAACTTATTCTCGATCTAGATCTGAGGGAGAGGAAGAGGAAGAAGAAGAAGAAGAGGAAGAGAAAGGGGATCTGAGGGAGAGGAAGAGGAAAGGGCATCTGAGGAAGAAGAAGAGGAGAATCCCAGTGTTGATCTGAGGGTTCGATCTTTAATAGGCTTCCGTCTAAACCCTCTCTTTCGATCTCATGGCGAAGCTCTCCAAACCCTTCTCTGAAAATGACTTCGAATAACCAAGAAGAAGAAGAAGAGGTCAACGACCCACCATCCACCATCCACCCACCATCCACCATACATCATACAGATACTTACTAAAAACTGTGTGTATATATGTCTGTTACCTACACAGTGAGAATAATCAATCAAAGAAGAAGAAAACAATGAAGAAGAGAGTGAATGAAATTGCGGTTGAAGACATAGTTGGAGCAGGTTTATGTCATAAGGAAGCTCAAAATTTTCATCAAAGGCTCACTACAATCTTCTCATCACTGGTACTACAAGACCCAAAGGAGTTATGGAGGCAAGTTTGTGCACAGAGATATCTTCAACCTTCCCATCCCCATGCTTTGCATCAACTTGTCTACCACTCCATCTATGCTGACTGGGATGCCTCCTCCAATGGTCCTCCCATGTACTGGTTCCCTTCCAGGTACTTTATAATGAACCCCAAACAACCCCATAATATTTTTTATTCTTCAGTCTCTGAATGAATGGGTATTAAATAATTTTGTTAGGGAGCAAGCTAAACATACAAATCTTGGAAGAATGATGGGAGTTCATGGTAGAAAGCTTTTGGGGAATTCTTATAAAGACCCCATTTCAAGCTTTACTCAGTTTTATAATTTCTCTGTTGACCATCCAGAGGTTGGTAATCATTCTTTGTGAAAATACTAATAGCTGAACCTGACCATGTTTTTGATAATTTTTTCACTGCATGTTAGGTCTACTTGTCTCTTGTTCTAAAAGAACTTTCGGTGACTTTTCATGAGAGCCCGAAATGCATTTTGGATACTAGTGATAAATCCAAGAAGGGAGGAAGATGGTTGCCAGGTGAAGTTATGAATATAGGTGAGTGTTGTTTGTTTCCTATAAGAAAAGAGGACAGCAGTGTGGCTATTGTGTGGAGGGATGAACATTTGGATGATTCTCCGGTTAAGAGTTTGACATTGAAGGGAATCCGTGACGAAGTGATGTACACATCTATTTTACCCAATTCTGTTTCTTATAGTTATGTTTAAAATGTCTATGGAGGATAAGAAAATGTGGTCGATGTGTTCGTGTGATATGGTCTGCAGGGTGGTGGCGAATGCTCTGGATACGATATTCTCCAAGGGTGATGCTATTGCAATTGACATGCCAATGACTGCCAATGCAGTTATTGTTTACTTAGCAATTGTACTTGCAGGGTGTGTTGTTGTGTCGATGGCTGATAGCTTTGCGCCCAAGGGAAGGAAGAGCTCTGGAAATGGTTGATGAAGAAATTAGAAAATCCAAATTCCCTCCAACTGAAACTGTCAAAGACTGCCTGAAAGTTCGATTTTGTAGTTTTATTTTGCAACTTACATGAACAGTTGTTGTAATGAATTTTTATTATGTAATGGAATTTTTATTTGTAGTTTCATCTCTTTTAGCCTGGTCTTTTCTCTCTTTGCAATTTCAGGATTTGCCAATGTAGCTCCTGTCTAAGAAAAACTAGTCAGTAACTCATAATAGCATTATGATGCAAATTTTCCATTCCAAAACATTATAACACCATAATAGACAGTAACCCAGAGCCAACAATTGTAAGATATAGAACCCAGTAGATCAAATCCATGTTCACTCCTACTTCTTAATAACAAGAATTATATTTATCATTAACTAAATGTGTTATATTCCGCAAAATTCAGAGTAAGCAGCAAAAACCAATATACCCAGAGGGTTTACAAGATTTACATATTTATTTCACAAAAAACTGAAAAACATCAAAGTAGTTCATAATCACACAATTATTGTCCAAACAGCTAACATAAAGAGGTCACCAGTGCTAGCTTATAACCCGAAAACCAGTAAACAACATTTATATATCATTTCTTTCTTTTATTGGCTCTACAAAAACACAATAACAAAACTCAAAACCACACAGTTTAGCTATAATTAAAGGTGAAGTGCGTTGGATCATCAGGAGGATGATTAGATGGTCATGGATTGTCTCCGCTCCTTCGGTTACCATTGCTACCAACTCTGGTCCTTGGGTCATGTTTACGGTTTGCTGAAGCATCGCCATAATCATTTGTCATTTCTTTCAGAGACCTTCCTGATCCTACCACCATATAGGAACCTGCAAGAGTTAAAATTTTCATTTAGAATTGTAGCCAATCCCTAGTTAAAATTTTCATATTAATTACTATCGAAAAGGGGATGGCAATAGGTTGCAATTTTTCTGTTAGGAATTGCTAATTGATTCAAGCAAGAAGATTCAAGTTCATTCCACCCATTGGCAGTCGGATTATGTCGTTTGAGTTTATACAAAATCATTCGAGAACAATATTCTTCTATCATGCAAGCATTTGAGATGATGTACTTTCTATGGAATATGATTCTATAATTGAATACTTCACACCAGCAAGCATTGACCCGAAGCAAAACTGAATATAACAAACCGGACTACATAATAAAATGACAGAAATTGTAAAAGACATTAAAACTCAATGAATCAAAAACATGTAAGAAGTAAGATACAGTGATCACCTCGAAGAGCTTAAACCCCAGAGACTTGTAATAAGATACAATGACTCTTTAAGTGCAGATTTAAAATATAGTTTTCAAATGCTTTGGTTTGTAAATATTTGTGTTTTTTATGGTCTAAAACTTATTTTTCGCACTAATTCGTGCTAAAGAGAGTGACGCTATACAAAGAGACTTCAACAAATTGATTTTGGTAATAGATGATTGGGGACATGGGTGAAGATTCTCTAACAATTTAACTATGCTGGAGAGTAAACCAGCTAGAATAAAAAATAAAATAAACCCTACAAATTAAACTTGTAAAATACTAAATAAATGAATATCGTAAAATAAACCCCAAAAGCTTTCTACCATGAACTCCCATCATTCTTCCAAGATTTGTATGTTTAGCTTGCTCCCTAACAAAATTATTTAATACCCATTCATTCAGAGACTGAAGAATAAAAAATATTATGGGGTTGTTTGGGGTTCATTATAAAGTACCTGGAAGGGAACCAGTACATGGGAGGACCATTGGAGGAGGCATCCCAGTCAACATAGATGGAGTGGTAGACAAGTTGATGCAAAGCATGGGGATGGGAAGGTTGAAGATATCTCTGTGCACAAACTTGCCTCCATAACTCCTTTGGGTCTTGTAGTACCAGTGATGAGAAGATTGTAGTGAGCCTTTGATGAAAATTTTGAGCTTCCTTATGACATAAACCTGCTCCAACTATGTCTTCAACCCCAATTTCATTCACTCTCTTCTTCATTGTTTTCTTCTTCTTTGATTGATTATTCTCACTGTGTAGGTAACAGACATATATACACACAGTTTTTAGTAAGTATCTGTATGATGTATGGTGGATGGTGGGTGGATGGTGGGTTGTTGACCTCTTCTTCTTCTTCTTGGTTCTTTGGTTCTTCGAAGTCATTTTCAGAGAAGGGTTTGGAGAGCTTCGCCATGAGATCGAAAGAGAGGGTTTGGACGGAAGCCTATTAAAGATCGAACCCTCAGATCAACACTGGGATTCTCCTCTTCTTCTTCCTCAGATGCCCTTTCCTCTTCCTCTCCCTCAGATCCCCTTTCTCTTCCTCTTCCTCTTCTTCTTCCTCTTCCTCTCCCTCAGATCTAGATCGAGAATAAGTTTTTTTTTTTTTTTTTTTTCAAAACGCAGACCCTATCTCTCTGTTTGCAAATGGATTTTCAAGACATAAATCTCAGCCGTCGGATCACGGCTGTAATAGATTCAAAACCTGCCAACATTTTAATTAAGAGAGGGTTTTGAGTTCCGTCGCTACGAGCCGTCGGATGAAATCCAATGGCTCACACAGGTGCGCAGGACGCCCTCCAGCACACCATGCGCAGGAGCCCCCCTCAATCTTATTTTCAGTGCCAGACTTTACTTTATTTATGACTTATCTATCCCCTTTTCCTTTTTATAATCAAAGAATCCAAAAAGGGTCTATTTTACTTATTACATAGATTATTGAGCCTTTATTTAACATTAGATCAGACAGTGTTGACGAAAAAAAAAGAAAAAAAGAAAGAGCAAGGCTCACCCTCTTCACTCTCTGGGCAAAAAGGAAAATAAACAGGCATTTTCATACAGGAAAGAAGATGGTTTTGTTAAATAACAGGGATGACAATGCTCCCAACTACGACCGGTTGAAGGAGTTAAGGGCCTTGGATGAATCAAAAGAAGGTGTTAAAGGAATAGTTGATACTGGAGTTACAAAGATACCAAGGATGTTCATCCATCCAGATGGTACTAAGCAGCTGACCCCAAACTCTGATTCTTCCAAGTTTGTAATCCCAGTAATTGACATCGATGGGATCCATAACACGGATCAAAGAACAGTAATTGTACATGAAGTCAAGCACGCATCGGAGACCTGGGGGTTCTTTCAAGTGGTGAACCATGGGATTAGTATTAGTGTGTTGGAGGAAATGACGCAAGGGGTGCACAGATTCAATGAGCAGCCAAAGGAAGTGAAGCAAAAGTATTATACACGTGAATCGGGGGGAGAAAGTGGAGTTTTCGCAGCAATTTTGATCTGTACTGTACGAGCCCAAAGCAGCTAACTGGAGGGATACATTTAGGGGCGGATTCGGAATTTTAGTTGAGGAGGGGTAAAATGGAAAATATTTATTAATTGATAATAATAATTATCAATGGTAAAGCCAAATTTTTTTCTACATAAGCTAGTAATTAATAAAAAAAAATACAACTAAAAAAATACATTGTATATACCAAATTGGATCCAATGTAGTCCAATTTTAAGTCAAAATAAGATCACTATTGATAACCTTAGCAAGGAGCAAACGAGCATAATAACTAGAATATATAACTAATATCACAAATAATTAGGATAAGTATCTAGGTCAAGCTAATTTTTTTTGAAATTTGCGAACCTAATATGATCATAATACAATTTTATAGAAAAAATAGTTTATATGAGGTTCAAATTTTGTACGAGTTGGCTAATGGTATATATGTTCATTGAATTTTATAGTTATTATTTTAGATATTAATTTTAAATATTTTTTTGTTAGAGGTTTTATTCCACTTGTGAAAAACAGTTCATGTTAATAAGTTTTTTTTTATTAAACTAAACATTTTTTTATGTTTGCAATTACTAATAAATATGCATTTGAAAATAAAATAAAAATGCATTCGAAGTGTATCGAACTCGGGTCTTTTACAAAAAATAATAAACTTTCAACCACTACACCAACAAAGATTAATTGACACATATATTTATCTTTTATGATTAAGATTAAGA
Organism: Berberis vulgaris; assembly: GCA_963556465.1. Taxonomy (NCBI): domain Eukaryota; kingdom Viridiplantae; phylum Streptophyta; class Magnoliopsida; order Ranunculales; family Berberidaceae; genus Berberis; species Berberis vulgaris. The sequence continues at coordinate 49,570,914 of OY747136.1, forward strand.
TTTGTCCCCCAAAGATTAAGATTAATTGACACCAACAAAGATTAAGATTAAGATTAAGATTAAGATTAAGATTATCTTTTATGATTTATCTTTTATGATTAAGATTAATTGACACCAACAAAGATTAAGATTTGTCCCCCATATATTTATCTTTTATGCTCCTACGAAATATCTTGTTGAATCCATTTTCCTCCTCCATAGATTAGATGGAGTTTTGTTTAGCAATTGGTGTTTTGTATATATTTATGTATTGTTCAAACTTTAACAAAAATTATGTTAATGTAATGAATTATTATATTATCATTAATTAACTACGATTCATCACTCCGCCCCCATCAACAAAGATCATGGCTCCGCTATTGGCTCGAAGCAGACTCTAACTGCTCATGAAGGCTTGTTTTCAGGCGCCAAGGGTCGAGCTTCAGCACCAGTAAAGAAGAAGGTCCGGGTGGTGAAGTTGCTCATCCCTTAAAAAAGAAATCCTTAGAAGGGCTGGTGTCTCCAAGCAATTTATCTAAAACATGCCAAAATCAGTGCTACTCCGGCTGCTCCCCCTGCTTTGCTGACCTCCGTCCAAAAAGCACATTTGTAGTTTGCTGGGATTGATGACCCCAATAAATTAAGTGAATGAGAGGCTGCAACTGAGTCAGACAGGATTTTCCGGCTTGCATTGAGGTCTTCTACCAACCTTGCTCATTATGCTCCACTGACCTCCTTAGAAGATGAGCTTTCGCAGTTTGCTGGGATTGAGAACCCCAGTAAAATGAGTAAGGAAGAGGTTGTGATTGCGTCTGAACCTGTACCCACTGCCCCTCCTGAGTTTGGTCCTGCTCCAGGAACGAAATTTATTGTACATAAACCTCTATTTGATTAATAAAACTCATGTTTCTTTTTTTCATACTTTTTTTTTTTTTTATATTTGTATACTTGCTTGAATCTTCGAACGCCAAATTTGACTAAGTACTTAGTCTCTGTTCTGACTAAGCTGTGTAGGTTGGTGATAATCAAAACTATTAAGTTTTGACTAGACTTAGACAATTTAGACCATCTTAACCTAAATCAAACTAGGCTGCAAAGAAGTCATCTTGATCAAAACTTGCAGCCATCTTGATCAAAACTCTTGTGTTCTGCTAGACTTGGACATTTTAGGCCATCTTAATCCTTAATCAGACTAGGTCGCTAAGAAGGGCGAGAAGTCATCTTAATCAGGCTTCGTAGCTTTGACTAGATATAGTCGCTTTAGCCATCTTAATCCTAAATCGAACTAGGCCGCTGAGAAGGAGGACAAGTCATCTTAATCAGACTTCACAAGCTCTGACTAGGCTTAGTCGCTTTAGCCATCTTAATCCTTAATCGGACTAGGCCGCTGAGAAGGGCGACAAGTCATCTTAATAAGGATTCACAAGCTTTGAGTAGACTTAGTCGTTTTAGGTCATCTTAATCTAACTAGGCTGCATAGAAGTCATTTTGATAATAACTCTTGAGCTCTGACTAGACTTAGACATATTAGGCCATCTTAATCCTTAATCGAATTAGGCCGCCGAGAAGGGCGACAACTCATCTTAATCAGGCTTCACAAGCTCTGACTAGACTTAGCCGCTTCAAGCCATCTTAATCCTTAATCAAACTAGGCTGCTGAGAACTACGACAAGTCATCTTAATCAGACTTCACAAGCTCCGACTAGACTTAGCTGTTTTAGGCAATCTTAATCTTTAATCAAACTAGGCCGCTAAGAAGGGTGACAAGTCATCTTAATTAGGCTTCACAAGCTTTGACCAGACTTAGCCGCTTAATCAGGCTTCACAAATTCTAACTAGACTTAGTCACTTTAAGGCATCTTAATCCTTAATCGGACTAGGCTACGTAGAAGGACGACAAGTTATCCCAATCAAGCTTCACAAGCTCTGACTAGACTTAGTCATTGTAAGTCATCTTAATCCTTAATCGGACTAGGCTGCTGAGAAAGCCGACAAGTCATCTTAATCAGGCTTTATTAGCTCTGGCTTGATTTAGTCGTTTTAGGCCATTTTAATCCTCAATCGAACTAGGCCCCTCCTTTTAAGTCGTTTTTTGCATGTTTTCGTAGAGTTGGATAGAAATGAACTTATAAAGAAAATACCTATATTTTATTGATAATACTTCTTCAAGTGTTCGACATTCAACGGTGTTTTAAGACCCTCTCTACTCAGGCTTTCTATCTAGTAGGTACTTGGCATGTTGATCTTTGTCACCTTATAGGGCCCTTCCCAGTTTGGATTCAGCTTGTCCGCCCTTGGTTCTTTTATGTTCAATTGGATTTTTCCGATTACACAATCTCCAACTTTGAACTCTCGAGGCTTGACTTTTTTGTTATAGTACTGGGTCATTTTTTACTAGTAGGTTGTTATTTTGATAAAAGCTAGTTCTCTTCTTTTCTTGAGAAAGTCTAGTTCGACGCTCAAAGCTTAGTCCGACTCCTCTGTTCTGAATGTTGGCATTTCAAGTTCCACTGGGATCATTGCCTCTAACCCATAGGTGAGGGTAAACGATGTTTCTCCCGTCGGGGGTTTCTTTGTAGTTCGGTAAGCCTAGAGGATACCTGACAACTCGAATACCCATAGCCCCTTAGCTGCTACGATCCTTTTCTTAATTGCGTCCAATATGGTCCGTTGGTAACTTCTACTTGTCCGTTGGCCTGGGGGTGTCCTAGCGCTGAGTAGCAGTGACTGAGGTTCAGATTGGCATAAAGTTTCTTCACATTTTTGCTTTCAAACTGGGGTCCAATTATCATTGACCAACGTTCTCGAAATACTGAACCTGCAGCTGAACTTCCAAAGGAAGTTTTCGATTTGATTTTCTCCTATTTTGGATAGCGGCTCAACCTCTACCCATTTGGTGAAGAAGTTCATAAGAAATTTCTTCTTATCGGAGAGGAGTGGGCCTATGATGTATGTTCCCCACTGTGCAAAAGGCCATGGGCTGGTTATTAGGACCAGGTTTTGAGCAGGCATGTGCGTGTATGGGGCATGCCTCTGACATTTATCACATTTTTCAGATCAGGTCCGTAACTTCTCACTGCATCTTGCCCAATAATACCCTAGGGTAAGGGCTTTATGGCCAACATTCTTCTTCCAGAATGGTTTCCGCAGATTCCTTCATGGATCTCTCTGAGGACATAGTCTACTTCACTAGGAGTAAGTCATTTGAGTAGTGGATCAGTCACTTAATTCCTGTACAACTTGTCATTGAGAGGTGTATATCGTAACACCTTGTTTTTTCAGCTTACGAGCTTCCAATTTTTCTACTGGGAGGACTTCATCTTTAATGTACCCACCTATGGGACTCTTCCAGCCAGTTTCTTCACTTTTGGGGGCAGGCCTCGTGGAGTTGCTCTTTTTCCAGAGTTGGCGTTTCTTGGAGCTCAATAAATTTGTCAGGGTTGTCTGGTTCGGATGAGGCCATGTTAGCCAAAAGATCATTCATCTAGTTGTCTATTCTGGAACATTATCAAAGTAGGATCTTCTTGAATTCCTTCATGATACTAATTGCTTTTTCAAAATAAGTCAGCATTCGGCGGTCCTTAGTGTTGAATTCTCCATTTATTTGGTTCACTACCAGTTGGAAATCATTGTATATTGTGATTTCTTCTACTCCTTCAGCCCTTTTTAGTCCGAATATGAGGGCTTCATACTCATCTTCGTTGTTTGAGGCACTGAAGCGAACTTGATGGCTTTCTCCAGAATTATTCCTTCCCGGTTGCACATAACGATCGCAACCCCACTTCCTTTCTCCTTAGACGACCTGTCACATCGTAGGATCCATCCTTGGGAGCTGGTTCATGGTTTTCTTCATTCTTTTGGTTTCTTGGCTTTGGTTCACTTACTTCAGTGAGCTAAGCAATGAAGTTTGCTAATACTTGCACTTTGATGGCCGTTCTCGAAGCATAATGGATATCAAACTGTCTAGCTCTACTAACCATCTGATCGTTCTTCTTGACAGCTCTGGTTTGTGCAATACTAATCGGAGTGGATATTCAGTAAGGACCGTTATTGAGTGAGCTTGGAAATAGGGTCTTAGATTTTTGGAGGAGGTACTAGCGCAATGCCAATTTTTATATGTTGGGGTAGTTAGTTTTTGCCTCAGCAAATGTTTTACTGATGTAGTAGACTGACCTCTGTCTCACCTTGTCTTCTCGGATTAGGGCAGATCTGACTGCATGTTCCAAGACCGAGAGGCATAAGTAAAGTGTTTATCTTAGAATAGGTTTTGAGAGTAGCTCTGTGCTCCCCATGTTCGCTTTCAAATTCTGGAAGGCCTGCTAGCATCCTTCATCCCATTGGAACTCCTTATTCCCTTTCAACATTTTGGGAAAAAGAAGACACTTATTCGAAGATTTAGAGATGAACTTGTTTCGAGCTGCCACCCTTCCAGACAGGCTCTGAACTCCTTTAATATTCATAGGCGACCTCATGTAGAGAAGAGCCGAAATTTTCTTAGTGTCGCCTTTAATTCCTCTTTGGTTGACTATGTAACCCATGAACTTTCTAGACTCTATTCCGAAGGTGCACTTCTATGGATTGAGCTTCATCCGGTACTTGTAGAGTTGAGCGAATGTTTTTTTAGCTCTGCAATGTGGTAAAAAACTACTAACGCTTTTTACTAACATATCACCGATGTAGACCTCCATTGTCTCCCGAATTTGCTTTTTGAACATGCAATTGACCAGCCTTTGATATGATGTTCCCCGAATGGCATCACTCGGTAGCAATATATACACATCTGTTACGAAATAGGTTTTTTCCTGGTATGGTGGGTACATCTTGAATTGTTTGTATCTAGAGTAAGCATCCTTAAAAGTTAGGAGGCTATGTTCGGATGTTGCGTCAACGATCTGATCTATTCGAGGGAGTGGAAAGTTGTCTTTAGGGCAAGCCTTATTGAGGTCTGTATAGTCCACACAAAATCTTTACTTCCCGTTCTTCTTCTTCACCAGGACCATATTTGCTAGCTCTTCCAGATAGCGTGACTCTTTTATCATGCCAACATTCGGTAGCCTCTGAGCTTTTTTATTAATAGCTTGGTTACGCTCAAGGGCCATCGACATTTTCTTCTGCCTAACTGGCTTCAATTCTGGATTAACTTCCAGTTGGTGTGTGATTATGGAAGGGTCAATTCCTACCATATCTATAATTGTTTCTTTCAGAAGCTCTATCAGCTGGTCACCCAGTTTTTTTTACTGAGGTTGGAGCCTATTTGGACAACTTTGTTGCTAGCATGGCTATCAAAACAGAGATGACAGGTTCTTCTTATGGTTGTCTAGTGTTTGGTCGTCCCCTCAGACTAGGCGATGTTTTATTATCTGAGTATGGAGACTGGTTTTCTAATTTTGGGCTTGAGATCTCCATAGGTAACTCCTCCAGCCCGGACAATGATTGCTATTTGTTCGACAACTTCATTGCTGCATAATGACAGTCTCTTATATTGGGCAGATCTCACTTAATGGTCTCTATTTCATGATTGGAGGGGTACTTGAGGCATTAGTTTTGTGTAGAGACCACTACTCCCATGTAATGAATCCACAGTTTGCCCATAATTATGTTGTACATATAAGGGGCATCTACAATCACGAATTCCATTGGCAAGACATTTTGCAAGTCTGGCTCCCTTGCTATTACTAGCAATCTGATCCTTTCGACTAGGAAACATTTATGTCCACTGTAGCAGATCATGATGTGGTTGGTTGGCATCAACTCCTCCTTTTTTAACTGCATTCTACGGAATGCTTCTAAAAGTAGAATCTTGGTTGAGCTTCTTGTGTCCACCAATGATCTTCTTACGTCTCACTTTGTTATTCCGATTAAGATAACTAAGGCGTCATTATGGGGGAAGTAAACTCCTTGCATGTCCCGCTCTGTGAATGTCAAATGTGGAACTGGGCATTCTACTCGAGCGTGCTGAACATGGCGGTCTTCATAGTGAGATTCGGTCTGCACCTCTCGGACTATTTTTTTCTTGATCGGTTGGATTGTCCATGATTTTCATACACACCATACAGGACGTATATTATGCCCGGAGTCTTTCCTTTTATCTTTTTTACGGACACTTTTTTTTCCCTTCTGGACTGCTTTTCACCTGAGCCCACAAATTCTTTGAGTCTCCATTTCTGGACCCAATATTTGATCTTGTTCATGAGGTTTTTGCAATTATCACTGTGTAGCCATTATCCTTGTGGTAAGAACAACACTTGCTTTTATCACGCCTCATAGGGTCTCCCTTGTGCTTGAAAGGTCATTTAATATCCTCCCAACTCTTCATGGTAGAGAGGATTTTAGATGAACTGGTATTGAACGGAGTATAGGAGTGATACCTTGAGTTGACGTAGTTGGTAGACTTTTCGGACTTCGCCTTCCCAGACTCAGGCTTGTCGTCTCTTTGTCTCCTCTTGGATCCATCTTCATCTTCCCATTTCTTCTCCTATCTCATATCTCGGATCTTAGAGGACTGTTTTGGTCTCAATCTCGTCTCCATTCTTGGTTGCCCACGTCTCTTCGAGCGTTATATATTTCTGCGCACTTTTAGCAAGTCTGTCATGTTTTTTGGGGCTCTAAAGTCAAAAAATCGTAAAACTGACCTCCTATGAGGCCGAAAGTGAAGGCAGTCACATGTATTTTCTTAGAGTCTCATTAGGTTTCTGTTTGAGGCTGAGTAGATAGTAGGGCCCTTTTATAATCCGCTGGTTTCCCACGAATCGAGTGACGAAAGCCTTTGCCAACATTTGGAATGAGTCAATTGACTTGGCTTGAGGCTATGGAACCAAGTCAGGGCTGCATTCTTCAGGTTGGTGGGAAGGTCAGACGCATGATGGCCTCTGATCATTCCTTCAATGCCATCACATGATGGTAATGGCATAGGTGGTCAGATGGATCTGTATTTCCATCATAAAACTCAAGCTTCGGGGAGTTGAATTCTTGGGCGAAGGTGCATTCATGATTTGTTTGGATAATGGAGGGACTGTGAGGTTGTATAGTACATCTGGGTCAGTAGCTTCGAGGTGGAGTGGATTTTAGACGACAGTCTGTCAGCCCTAGAAACATGGTCTCCTCGGACTCCTTCATCCTTCTGGTTTCCTTCAGGGTTGGCCCTTCGGTCCCCAGTAGGAACATTGTTGCTTTCATGAACATGCTCCTTATTTTCCTATTGAGTCAGGGTCCTTTTTGGGTTTTCGTCATTCTTCAATGGAGAGGGAGACTCCTAGGTAAGCATCTCTACCACCTGAGTGAGCTGATCTATACGAGCCATGATCTGGTGTACACGGGGTCCACCGCGACTGCCCCAAGGGCAGCGCCTTGGTGATGTCCTACTCCGGTGGCTGGAACACCTTGGCCCGATGGTGGGACTCAGCCGGTTTGAGAGTTGGTTGGCTCAACGTTCCTGCTGTTAGTATAAGATCTAGTACTGGTCACTATGTTTCAAAATTTTGGTTTTAGCAAGGTCTGTGCTTTGTTTTTAGGGTTTAAGAAACTGTTGTTTCCCACGGACGACACCAAACTAATGCGCTCAAATTCACCCTCCTTAACATTGACCTGCAAAATAAGAAAAAGTGAACCATGGACCACCATGTGTGTGGCCAAAGACACTTTGATGATAAAGTCTGGCTCTGAACAAGAAGGTGGAATTCGGCTTGGTAAAATTAGGGTTATATACTTTTGTTCTTCCTCTTGTTTACCTTATATAATAAGAAAATTTATCTCCTTCCTTGATTCTACCTCTGATTGCGCAATAAAGGGAGAAAATCTTATTCAGATTCTCCATCTATCAATTTATGTCCTTGTAGGGTTCTTACCCTTCAAAGACTTGATCTTATTTGGTATTTGTTTCCTTTCAGGACTCAGTGTCCTCCTAGTTGGGGTAAGAGTTGTCTAAATGGGCCTTGGGCTTATTCTAGCCCAAGGGCCTGTGTTTTGCCTTCCTATCCTGGGTTAAGCTCCTAAATTCCTGCCAAATTAGGCTTGATCAATCTGAGCTTGATCTCTTGACTTATAGGCTGAATTGACCCTGACTTGAGCCTAATTTGGGCCTGGTCTGACAGAGCTATCATCTATTAGGGTTGGTTCGTGCCACGTGTCCAGCTACGATTGCATGACTGTTAAATGTCTCATAAGTCATTATCTTTGTTATTTACATATAAATTATGTAATTCAACAAAAAATTATTTCCTACTTGAGTTTATTAGTAACACTTTAATCAATAAAATCTTGGGCATTGTCCCATATTTGATCATTTGATCAAAACCCACCTATTTTATATTAGAAATAAATATGAATTTCATGAAACATTAGGTGATAAAGTATGTATTAGATAGATTTTGATATGTTTGGATCAAGGCGTTTGTGTAACATAAAAAAGCTTGAACTTGTATGTATTGAGCTCTCTCTTTTGGACCATAAGCTTTCTGATGAAGAAAAAGAAGATGGTAGGCATCAGAGGCGTGGGGGGTTCTTTTAAGTGGTGAACCATGGTGATGAGACATCAAACAATTATTTGATCGCAGCCATACACGTGGCACAAGTCAACCTTAATACGGAAATGACTCAGTTCAGTCTAAAACATGCCCAAGTCAGATCCAGTCAGGCTCAGCCTAATCAATGTTCAGCCCGTAAGTTAGGCGCCCAAGTCCAAATTACGCGAACCCAATGCGGAGCAAATTTTGGAGCCAGAGGCAGACCCAGGAATGTAGTTAAGAGAGAGCGAAATGATAAAAGGTTATTGATCGGTAATAGTAGTTATCCAATAAGGAGCCAGCAATTTTTCTTCCCATAGGCTGATAATATAATAACAAACTCCAAATAACATCCACAAGTAGACATAAAATATTAATTGTAATTTAGTACCATGCATTTATCTAATAAGTATAACTATAAAAAAAAATGTACAAGTGCATTGTATATATCCAGTTGAACCTTGCAGTCATAATTTAAGCCATAAGGTCACTTTGTCAACAATCATAGCAAAGACAAATGAGTACAATATCTAGAATACATAATTAAAATATAATATAATTAAGATTAAGTTTAAAGGAACAACATATAAAATGTGCAAACATAATAAAATCCTAATATAATTTTACAGTAAAAAATGGGTTTTATGAGCCAATCTAACCCTCAAATTTTGTATGAGATTACTAATGGTATATATTTTCATTGTGTTCTACAATTATTATTTTAGATATATTTTTTGTGGGTTTTATACCACTTGTGAACAAACACATTTTTTTTCAATAACCAACCACTTGGCCAAAGAGGCATATATGGTAAAACTTTTATAAATGTTGTTAGTGGCCTAATTTTGTGTTATATGTTAAAGTTTTTGGAAATGTTATATAAATACTCAAACTATTTTGAATTTTTTTTTTGTGGGGGGGAACTGCCCCCTAGTCCCTTAGTAGGTCCGCCTCTGCTTGGAGCTTGGTCCAAGACAATAAGGCCCGAACCCAGATCTCTGGGCTGTAACAAGCCCAAGATCCATTTGTGCCACTCTTGATCCAATCAAGTATTGGGTCCCAAACAGAGCCAAATGCCAAAGGAGACTTAGTCATGGGCGGGTAAAATCCTGAGTGAGATCTCCTCTCTCCATCAGGTCTTCGACAATAGAGTCAGTAAATGTGTGAAATACTTGCTATATAGGGTTAACGAAAGGGATGAGAAAGGTACACACATGCAACCCCAACTTTCAACCTAAATTCATCCTTACTCAGTCACTGACTTTATCATCGGAGTGTCTTTGGCCACCCCAACGGTGGTCAATTTATAAGTCTAAGCAGCTAACTAGAGGGACACCATGTTCTGTGTTCCTGCATCTCCTGAGCCTGATGACATCCCTGATGCATGCAAGTATCTAGCTCATTTCTTATTTGACCATCTGATCATAGTTCATCGAGGAGTAGGTTTCGGTGGTGTTACGAATGTTGCTAAAGGTGTAATGGATTGGGTTTGGATTTGTTTTTCCATCTTTAAGGTCTCAAATTTGATCATCGGAAGTATGATAACAATCCCATCTCACTCAAAGCAAGTTAAGAAATTGGGAATTTCACTTTTTGAATTACTATGAGAGGCACTTGGACTCTTCCTGATTACTTGAAAGATGTGGATTGTGCAAAAGGGCATGCCATTCTTGGCCATTACTACCTGGTATGCCCAGAGCCAGAGTTGATCATGAGGACAGAATACATAGCATTCTGATTTTGGTTTCCTCACTATACTTTTGCAAGACCACGTAGGTGGCCTCAAAGTTGCTCATCAAAATCAATGGGTTGATGTTCCACTACTCCCAGAAGCTCTGTCGCCGAGGGGTTGGTTCACTTTTGGGCATGCTTCATTTGCTTTGCTCTTCTTTTTTGGACACATTTGGCATGGTGCTAGAGTTAGAACATTCATATTTACCTTTGACATAATTAGATAGAAAAAGAAGAAAAAGAAAAAAAAAAAAAAGGAGAAGAAAAAGCAAAATCAGAGGCTAGTATTCGTTTTCGCAAATCAAAATACGTACTAGTTTATACTGAGATCGAGGACGAGAAGGATAAGACGACTCCTTCGAATCCCCGACACCATGGTTCGTAGCCACTCGCTCTAATCCTCTGAGCTAAAGGCACCACCCCGTCTCCACTGGAATTGTTCTCGGGAGAGCAAAGCAAACGAAGCATGCCCAAAAGTAGGGTTGAACAAACAAAACCGATCAAACCGATTAAACGACCGAGCCGATCTAAACCGAAACGATTGGTTCGGTTTAAATTCGGTTCGGATTGGTTTTAAAAAATTCAAAACCGAAGTGGTCAGTTCGGTTTTTGGTTTCTATGTGATTTTAACCGACCAAACCGAACCGACCGAATATATATAAATAATACAATAAGTTTAAAATAGTCGGTCGGTTCGGTTTTATTTCGGTTTTGGTTCGATTTTAGTTGGTTTGGTTACGGTTTGCATAAATTAGAATCGGTTCGGTTTCGGTTTGAAAATTTTAAAACCGACCTAAGTCGGTTCGGTTCACGGTTTAGGTGAAAAACTGAACCGTCGATTCGGTTTTCAGCCCTACCCAAAAGCGAACCAACCCCTTGAACTATTATGAAAAACACCATCGAATTTCAAAGTAGCACGATCTAATTCAAAATTTTCAAAGACTTTGCGCACTTCATTAATTCCCAAAAGATTTGGCATAAATATGCACGGAATAGAGAGATTCTCCCCCTTTTTTTTTTCCTGGCTCAACATTGGAGACATTCTACAGGTCAGATACCAAGTCTGTTAGATGTACATAAGTGTGTCATTTTCCCAATTTTTTTGTTCACAGCGAAATGCAAAATTAGACCCACTTGATCAATGTATCTACATCCTTCTTTTGCAGCTTATATCTAATGATAGGTTTCAAAGAGTTGAGCAGAGTGTTGGTGAATCATGTAGGTCCGAGAGTAACCGTGGCTTGTTTTTTCACTACCCATCTTTTACCATCAACACAAATTTGTGGCCATATCAAGGAGCTATTATCAGAAGAAAATCCCCCTCTCTAGAGAGAAACTACAATGAGACTACAGGCTTCATTATGATTCAATAGGACTCGATGGCAAATCTTCTCTTGCACATTTCACACTTGAGTTTCAGTATGCTGTAAAAATATGTATTTTTATGAAATGCAGTGTGCTGTAAAAATTGGTTGAATGATGGAAGGAAAGGAGGGTGTCATCAAGTCAATGTCAAGTTTGTAAGCCTATTTTCAGGGATTGAGGGGGGCTCCTGCGCATGGTGTGCTGGAGGGCGTCCTGCGCACCTGTGTGAGCCGTAGGATTTCATCCGACGGCTCGTAGCGACGGAACTCAAAACCCTTTCTTAATTAAAATGTTGGCAGGTTTTGAATCTATTACAGCCGTCGGATCTGATCCGACGGCTGAGATTTATGTCTTGAAAATCCATTTGCAAACAGAGAGATAGGGTCTGCGTTTTGAAAAAAAAAAAAAAAAAAACTTATTCTCGATCTAGATCTGAGGGAGAGGAAGAGGAAGAAGAAGAAGAAGAGGAAGAGAAAGGGGATTTGAGGGAGAGGAAGAGGAAAGGGCATCTGAGGAAGAAGAAGAGGAGAATCCCAGTGTTGATCTGAGGGTTCGATCTTTAATAGGCTTCCGTCTAAACCCTCTCTTTCGATCTCATGGCGAAGCTCTCCAAACCCTTCTCTGAAAATGACTTCGAATAACCAAGAAGAAGAAGAAGAGGTCAACGACCCACCATCCACCATCCACCCACCATCCACCATACATCATACAGATACTTACTAAAAACTGTGTGTATATATGTCTGTTACCTACACAGTGAGAATAATCAATCAAAGAAGAAGAAAACAATGAAGAAGAGAGTGAATGAAATTGCGGTTGAAGACATAGTTGGAGCAGGTTTATGTCATAAGGAAGCTCAAAATTTTCATCAAAGGCTCACTACAATCTTCTCATCACTGGTACTACAAGACCCAAAGGAGTTATGGAGGCAAGTTTGTGCACAGAGATATCTTCAACCTTCCCATCCCCATGCTTTGCATCAACTTGTCTACCACTCCATCTATGCTGACTGGGATGCCTCCTCCAATGGTCCTCCCATGTACTGGTTCCCTTCCAGGTACTTTATAATGAACCCCAAACAACCCCATAATATTTTTTATTCTTCAGTCTCTGAATGAATGGGTATTAAATAATTTTGTTAGGGAGCAAGCTAAACATACAAATCTTGGAAGAATGATGGGAGTTCATGGTAGAAAGCTTTTGGGGGATTCTTATAAAGACCCCATTTCAAGCTTTACTCAGTTTTATAATTTCTCTGTTGACCATCCAGAGGTTGGTAATCATTCTTTGTGAAAATACTAATAGCTGAACCTGACCATGTTTTTGATAATTTTTTCACTGCATGTTAGGTCTACTTGTCTCTTGTTCTAAAAGAACTTTTGGTGACTTTTCATGAGAGCCCGAAATGCATTTTGGATACTAGTGATAAATCCAAGAAGGGAGGAAGATGGTTGCCAGGTGAAGTTATGAATATAGGTGAGTGTTGTTTGTTTCCTATAAGAAAAGAGGACAGCAGTGTGGCTATTGTGTGGAGGGATGAACATTTGGATGATTCTCCGGTTAAGAGTTTGACATTGAAGGGAATCCGTGACGAAGTCATGTACACATCTATTTTACCCAATTCTGTTTCTTATAGTTATGTTTAAAATGTCTATGGAGGATAAGAAAATGTGGTCGATGTGTACGTGTGATATGGTCTGCAGGGTGGTGGCGAATGCTCTGGATACGATATTCTCCAAGGGTGATGCTATTGCAATTGACATGCCAATGACTGCCAATGCAGTTATTGTTTACTTAGCAATTGTACTTGCAGGGTGTGTTGTTGTGTCGATGGCTGATAGCTTTGCGCCCAAGGGAAGGAAGAGCTCTGGAAATGGTTGATGAAGAAATTAGAAAATCCAAATTCCCTCCAACTGAAACTGTCAAAGACTGCCTGAAAGTTCGATTTTGTAGTTTTATTTTGCAACTTACATGAACAGTTGTTGTAATGAATTTTTATTATGTAATGGAATTTTTATTTGTAGTTTCATCTCTTTTAGCCTGGTCTTTTCTCTCTTTGCAATTTCAGGATTTGCCAATGTAGCTCCTGTCTAAGAAAAACTAGTCAGTAACTCATAATAGCATTATGATGCAAATTTTCCATTCCAAAACATTATAACACCATAATAGACAGTAACCCAGAGCCAACAATTGTAAGATATAGAACCCAGTAGATCAAATCCATGTTCACTCCTACTTCTTAATAACAAGAATTATATTTATCATTAACTAAATGTGTTATATTCCGCAAAATTCAGAGTAAGCAGCAAAAACCAATATACCCAGAGGGTTTACAAGATTTACATATTTATTTCACAAAAAACTGAAAAACATCAAAGTAGTTCATAATCACACAATTATTGTCCAAACAGCTAACATAAAGAGGTCACCAGTGCTAGCTTATAACCCGAAAACCAGTAAACAACATTTATATATCATTTCTTTCTTTTATTGGCTCTACAAAAACACAATAACAAAACTCAAAACCACACAGTTTAGCTATAATTAAAGGTGAAGTGCGTTGGATCATCAGGAGGATGATTAGATGGTCATGGATTGTCTCCGCTCCTTCGGTTACCATTGCTACCAACTCTGGTCCTTGGGTCATGTTTACGGTTTGCTGAAGCATCGCCATAATCATTTGTCATTTCTTTCAGAGACCTTCCTGATCCTACCACCATATAGGAACCTGCAAGAGTTAAAATTTTCATTTAGAATTGTAGCCAATCCCTAGTTAAAATTTTCATATTAATTACTATCGAAAAGGGGATGGCAATAGGTTGCAATTTTTCTGTTAGGAATTGCTAATTGATTCAAGCAAGAAGATTCAAGTTCATTCCACCCATTGGCAGTCGGATTATGTCGTTTGAGTTTATACAAAATCATTCGAGAACAATATTCTTCTATCATGCAAGCATTTGAGATGATGTACTTTCTATGGAATATGATTCTATAATTGAATACTTCACACCAGCAAGCATTGACCCGAAGCAAAACTGAATATAACAAACCGGACTACATAATAAAATGACAGAAATTGTAAAAGACATTAAAACTCAATGAATCAAAAACATGTAAGAAGTAAGATACAGTGATCACCTCGAAGAGCTTAAACCCCAGAGACTTGTAATAAGATACAATGACTCTTTAAGTGCAGATTTAAAATATAGTTTTCAAATGCTTTGGTTTGTAAATATTTGTGTTTTTTATGGTCTAAAACTTATTTTTCGCACTAATTCGTGCTAAAGAGAGTGACGCTATACAAAGAGACTTCAACAAATTGATTTTGGTAATAGATGATTGGGGACATGGGTGAAGATTCTCTAACAATTTAACTATGCTGGAGAGTAAACCAGCTAGAATAAAAAATAAAATAAACCCTACAAATTAAACTTGTAAAATACTAAATAAATGAATATCGTAAAATAAACCCCAAAAGCTTTCTACCATGAACTCCCATCATTCTTCCAAGATTTGTATGTTTAGCTTGCTCCCTAACAAAATTATTTAATACCCATTCATTCAGAGACTGAAGAATAAAAAATATTATGGGGTTGTTTGGGGTTCATTATAAAGTACCTGGAAGGGAACCAGTACATGGGAGGACCATTGGAGGAGGCATCCCAGTCAACATAGATGGAGTGGTAGACAAGTTGATGCAAAGCATGGGGATGGGAAGGTTGAAGATATCTCTGTGCACAAACTTGCCTCCATAACTCCTTTGGGTCTTGTAGTACCAGTGATGAGAAGATTGTAGTGAGCCTTTGATGAAAATTTTGAGCTTCCTTATGACATAAACCTGCTCCAACTATGTCTTCAACCCCAATTTCATTCACTCTCTTCTTCATTGTTTTCTTCTTCTTTGATTGATTATTCTCACTGTGTAGGTAACAGACATATATACACACAGCTTTTAGTAAGTATCTGTATGATGTATGGTGGATGGTGGGTGGATGGTGGGTTGTTGACCTCTTCTTCTTCTTCTTGGTTCTTTGGTTCTTCGAAGTCATTTTCAGAGAAGGGTTTGGAGAGCTTCGCCATGAGATCGAAAGAGAGGGTTTGGACGGAAGCCTATTAAAGATCGAACCCTCAGATCAACACTGGGATTCTCCTCTTCTTCTTCCTCAGATGCCCTTTCCTCTTCCTCTCCCTCAGATCCCCTTTCTCTTCCTCTTCCTCTTCTTCTTCCTCTTCCTCTCCCTCAGATCTAGATCGAGAATAAGTTTTTTTTTTTTTTTTTTTTCAAAACGCAGACCCTATCTCTCTGTTTGCAAATGGATTTTCAAGACATAAATCTCAGCCGTCGGATCACGGCTGTAATAGATTCAAAACCTGCCAACATTTTAATTAAGAGAGGGTTTTGAGTTCCGTCGCTACGAGCCGTCGGATGAAATCCAATGGCTCACACAGGTGCGCAGGACGCCCTCCAGCACACCATGCGCAGGAGCCCCCCTCAATCTTATTTTCAGTGCCAGACTTTACTTTATTTATGACTTATCTATCCCCTTTTCCTTTTTATAATCAAAGAATCCAAAAAGGGTCTATTTTACTTATTACATAGATTATTGAGCCTTTATTTAACATTAGATCAGACAGTGTTGACGAAAAAAAAAGAAAAAAAGAAAGAGCAAGGCTCACCCTCTTCACTCTCTGGGCAAAAAGGAAAATAAACAGGCATTTTCATACAGGAAAGAAGATGGTTTTGTTAAATAACAGGGATGACAATGCTCCCAACTACGACCGGTTGAAGGAGTTAAGGGCCTTGGATGAATCAAAAGAAGGTGTTAAAGGAATAGTTGATACTGGAGTTACAAAGATACCAAGGATGTTCATCCATCCAGATGGTACTAAGCAGCTGACCCCAAACTCTGATTCTTCCAAGTTTGTAATCCCAGTAATTGACATCGATGGGATCCATAACACGGATCAAAGAACAGTAATTGTACATGAAGTCAAGCACGCATCGGAGACCTGGGGGTTCTTTCAAGTGGTGAACCATGGGATTAGTATTAGTGTGTTGGAGGAAATGACGCAAGGGGTGCACAGATTCAATGAGCAGCCAAAGGAAGTGAAGCAAAAGTATTATACACGTGAATCGGGGGGAGAAAGTGGAGTTTTCGCAGCAATTTTGATCTGTACTGTACGAGCCCAAAGCAGCTAACTGGAGGGATACATTTAGGGGCGGATTCGGAATTTTAGTTGAGGAGGGGTAAAATGGAAAATATTTATTAATTGATAATAATAATTATCAATGGTAAAGCCAAATTTTTTTCTACATAAGCTAGTAATTAATAAAAAAAAATACAACTAAAAAAATACATTGTATATATCAAATTGGATCCAATGTAGTCCAATTTTAAGTCAAAATAAGATCACTATTGATAACCTTAGCAAGGAGCAAACGAGCATAATAACTAGAATATATAACTAATATCACAAATAATTAGGATAAGTATCTAGGTCAAGCTAATTTTTTTTGAAATTTGCGAACCTAATATGATCATAATACAATTTTATAGAAAAAATAGTTTATATGAGGTTCAAATTTTGTACGAGTTGGCTAATGGTATATATGTTCATTGAATTTTATAGTTATTATTTTAGATATTAATTTTAAATATTTTTTTGTTAGAGGTTTTATTCCACTTGTGAAAAACAGTTCATGTTAATAAGTTTTTTTTTATTAAACTAAACATTTTTTTATGTTTGCAATTACTAATAAATATGCATTTGAAAATAAAATAAAAATGCATTCGAAGTGTATCGAACTCGGGTCTTTTACAAAAAATAATAAACTTTCAACCACTACACCAACAAAGATTAATTGACACATTTGTATAAACAATTGTCATATTGTATTGTACATTATATAATCAATTTTTTTAAGACTAAAATATATACTAAATATTTTAAAAGTTGAGGGGGGGGGGGCAGCTGCCCCCCTCGCCCCTTAGTAGGTCCGCCCATGGATACAATGTAGTGTGTGATGGAACCGATATCTCCCGACCCTGAAGAGTTTCCTGATGCATGTAGGTCTTCAACTTCACAATTGATTTCATTTATTTTTAATGTCCACTTTTTTAACCTTATCGAATTAAGATTCATTTATATTAATATAGACGAGCTAAATTTGACTCGTATTTTAGTCATGCTCAATCTCACCAAGGTAGAAGTTCGGACTTGCATAACTTTTTTTTTTTTTTTTTTTTTTGTGGAGATAATCTCTGAGTTTCATGTAAAGTTATATATAGGTTCGAGTCCTTACCAGACCGTTCAATATATTATAGCTCAAGTCCTTATTGGGTTAGACCTTTATCTTTGTCTTGAAAGCACTTATTCGGTAGTCTTCCAACTCTGTTCATTTCCGTAAGGCCTCTTTTGTTGTGAGATCAAGTCTGGCTTTTCATACCCAAATGGATTTCCACTTCTAGTACCACTTATCGAATCAGATTTCAGAGCTGATCATATCTTGGGTCTAACACGGTTCACTGATAACTCTAAATCTCACATTAGGTCTAAGCAATCCAACATACTTTGTTCTTAACGACAATTGTGTGAAAATTTTGTTCATCTGGCAGAGACATAACGATTGAGTACTCTAAGCAAGTTAAGAAGTTGGGAATTGTGTTATTTGAGTTACTATCAGAGGCACTTGGACTCCCCCCCTGATTAATTGGAAGATAAGGATTGTGTGAAAGGGCATGCCATGCATTCTTGGCCATTCATTACTATTTACTATGCAGCATGTCTAGAGCCAGAGCTGACTATGGGACCGAACAACACAACATTCTAATCCCGATTTCCTCACCATACTCTTGCAAGATCACATTGGTGGCCTCCAAGTTGCTCATCAAAATCAATGGGTTAATGTCCCACCACTCCCGGGAGCTCTAGTGGTCAACATTGGAGACGTTTTACAGGTCACCCCCTTCTCATCTCACAATACTCCCTACTCAAACTGAGTAGACTATGTTCGTGACAGTGACGTAGTAGTGCTCAAAGAAGAGAGTAAAAATACATTGATCAACTACAAATACACCAACTAGCAAAAGTTATAGTAAAACACGAGCACTACTACGATGCCTGGCCCTGTGCCTGGTAGGGCCAGGCACCGTTGATATTGCATCGGGATAGGTGTAACACCCATCTCCAGGCAAGATCAACGGTGCCTGGCACCTACCAGGCATAACACCAGGCATCCTAGAATTTCTGCTCTTCTTTACAGCTGATGTCTAATGACAAGTTTCAAAGTGTTGAGCACAGAGTATTGGCAAATCATGTAGGTCAACACAGATTTATGGCCCTATCAAAGAGTTACTGCTATCAGAAGAACATCCTCCTCTCTACAGCGAAACCACAATGAGAGGTTACATTTTGTCTTGATGGCAAATCTTCTCTTGCATATTTCAAGCTGTGAGTTTGAGGATAATGATGTTATCATTAACTGACTGTTTAATAATGAAACTATTGTGTCGAACTAGAGGGTTATGGTTATGTTAATACCAAATGTGTAAGCTATTTTCAGTGCGATTTCCTTTATTTATCTATCATAAAGCAATACTATTGTGGGAAAACAGACAGGAAATTAAACTAGCACCACATACAAATGTGCTGATTTAATAAGAGTCCTAGCAGTGTTAACACAAAATCGGTCAGATTAGGGTGGCATGTTAAAAGTCGGACGGACACACGACAAGACTGAAGCGTTAATTTGTTTGGGGGTACATCAAATTAACCAAACAAAAGGGGTGTCCTTGAATACACCCAAAATTTGGCTTCATTCCAAGGCCAAAATGTCAACTACATAACTCTAAACTTTGTCCTTTCAACCTCTTACATTATTTTAGGTGGATCCCATCCTAGACGTGGATCAATGGTTGAACACAACTTTCATCTTCTCACTTCCTATTATAAACTCACAATTATTCTCTACACACACTACTGCTTGACAAACGAAGAAGAAGATGGTTATGTTCACTAACAGAGACGATAACTTTTCCAACTACGATAGATTGAAAGAACTAAAAGCTTTTGATGAATCTAAAGAAGGAGCTAAGCGCTTGTTGATGATGGCATTACAAAGATACCTCAGATGTTCATAATTGATCTTGATGGTATTGAGCACACTGATCGACTTGACATCTTATTATCAATGAAATCACGCGTGCATCTGAAACGTGGGGATTCTTTCAAGTAGTGAACCATAGGATTCATGCAAGCGTGCTCGAGGATATGGCGCAATTTGTTCATAGGTTTAATGAGGAGCCAAAGGAAGTAAAGCAAAACTATTAGACACGGGACAGAGGGAGGAAATGGAGGTTTGGAAGCAATTTCGATCTCTACAAGTCTAAAGCGGCTAACTGGAGAGACACCATGTTCTGCGTGATGGAACCTGAATCTCCTGATCGACCCCGAAGAGTTCCCGAGCATATATATGCAGGTATTTAATTTATATTACATACAATCACTTTTGATAAGTGCTTAATGAAACTTTTCAATTACTTGTGTGTATCGCCATTTTGAGATTGTGAGTTCGGACCAAACTATGATCTATTATGCATCTTTGCAAAAGGTGACAAGTCTTGGCCTCAAAACTCTCGTAGTTAATATTAGAGGTTTAATTTGCCCAAGGTTTATTAACTCCAGCTCTAGTTCCTCTAGAGCCAAATGATGGATTGCCAACCTCTTCCCTCTTCAGTACTCTCTAGAACTAGTTTGAGGTGATGTCGTGCTAAGGTAGACCGAAGCAAAAACATGTAGTCATGGGGAGAGACGTGGATCTACTTACACCCAAAGTATAAAAAAAGGTCATGTTACGATGACATGGAAGTGATGTGGATGCTACTAGGAGACCTAAGGGAAAAAAACAGGTTCATATTATAGCATGGAAGCTACGTGTGTGTTACATAGCTAGACCAAAGGTAAAACAAATCCTTATAGCAACATGGTGGCGATTTGGATGTTTTAGGTGGTTTATCCTTAAGAGGCTGGTTGTAGGAATGACAGGCAATGGGTTGGGTTTGGCCTTTTCATTTACAATTCATTGGCTGCATTTTCACGTCTGGCCTATTCTAATTTTATAAAAATGCTAATACGATACCAGGCTCATAAAAATCTAACCCTCAGTCAGGGTTGTGCTTGTCCAATAGTTGGACCTCATCAAAACAGTCAGTAATGGTTGAAATGAACATCAAAACCTCATTCAGGATTTTGCCTGTCCAAGTTGCACCTTCAAAACAATCATGAAGCTCTTACATTGATGCTGGTAAATTGATAATAATAATTTTATTATTTCCACTATCCAACAAGCTTGATTCATACCAATAGTGTCGATATTTTTGTTGATATTGCAGGGACATAATGATTGAGTACTCAAAGCAATTTAAGAAGTTGGGAATGTGTATATCTGAGTTACTATCAGGGGTACTTGGACTCCACCCTGATTACTTGAAAGACATGGATTGTGTCAAAGGACATGCCATTCTTGGCCATTACTACTCGGAATGCCCAGAGCCAGTGTTGACTATGGGGACAACGTACACCAGCATCCTGATTCTGATTTCCTCACTATACTTCTGCAATACTACATCGGTGGCCTCCAAGTTGCTCATAAAAATCAATGGGTTGATGTTCCTCCACTTCCTGGAGCTCTAGTCATTAATATTGGAGACATTTTACAGGTATGACCCCTTTTCTTCTATAACTACCCCTTCATCCCCAACTCTTATAACAACTAACTGATATATGTTTCATTGTCGATGTATGTATATAACTGATCTGTACTTAATACTTTCTTCTCGCAGATCATGTCCAATGATAGGTTTCAAAGTGTTGGCAAATCATGTAGGTCCTGTCCTGTTGGAAATTTATATATTTCCATAATTATTGAATAAGTAAATCATATATTATGTAAACTAATTACATAAGGTCATTTGAGCTAAAATTACTCTAGTCCCATATCTAAATATAAAGTAATTTTAGCTTGTTTATATACTATGCTAGTTATATAGTGTTTATATACTATGCTAGTTATATAGTTTATAAAATAATTACATAGGTCCTTATGAATGACGACTATGTTAAAGATGAATAATGTTAAATACACCACACGCGCGTGTGCCACCACTGGCCGGCTGGCCGGTCATTTATGTTTGGGTCTTCTCCTTTCGTTACAAGCATATAGGACTTAGAAACAAATATGTTGTATCTTGGGAGACTAACAACCATACGTTACACTAATTTTTACAAATTAGTTACAAAGTTTATAAATTTAAGAATTCTAATTAAGATATTGTTTTTACAGTACTTAGTCTAATTAAATTTTTTCGTGTAAGAGACTTGGTTTTATTTGTATTATTATGCATAACAAATAAATTGTGTTTTTTCTGTGGCAAAAGAAATATGGGAGATAAAAGCGAAACTAGTTTGATTGTTGGGGTGACCTCTGGAAGTAACTAAATTTCTTGCTCACGATGGGCAGAGACATTTAAAGAAGTTGATTTTAAAACATGACAGAGCAAGATGTTGTTTTACTTAACAACATTGGGTTTGGCAAAGTTTCTTACCGAAGACGAACCAAAGCCAAATGATGGAGAAACCCAAGAAAACCACAAGGAAATGTTATTTGCGATTGACGCTTGGAAGCATTTTGACTTCCTATGCCGAAATTATGTGCTAAATTCACTAGATGAAGTTTTGTACAAAGTATCTAGTACTATTAAAAGTGCTAAAGAATTGTTGGGGGCTTTGGAAAAAAAAAATACAAAAAGAGGATGTTGGACTATAGAAATTTGTCGTTGACAAGTTTATGGATTACAAAATGACTGATTCTAAGACAGTCATTATTCAGATCCAAGAATTCCAGATTCTCATCCATGAGATGCAGTCTGAAAGCCACATTATCAGCGAATTTTTCCAGGTCGCTGCTATTATATGAAAATTCTCTCACAATTGGAAAGATTTCAAGCACTACTTAAGACACAAGTGCAAGGAGATGAGTATTGAAGACTTAATCATCCGGATAAAAATTGAGGAGGACAACCGAGGTACAGACAAGTGCACATTGGTTGCAACAAAAGCACATGTAATTGAGAGTTCAAAGCAGCATAAGAACTCTCATAAAAGGAAGCGTTCTTCGAATAATAAGGGAATGGCATTAACTTCAAAAGCCATACAAACTTTAAAAAATTCAAAGGCACTTGCTATGTATGTGGCAAGAAAGGTCATCTTGCGAAGGATTAGTGACATTGCAAAGATGAAGACAACAAGGGCAAGTCTTCTCAAGCCAATTTGTCAGAAGCTCTTGCATGTCTTATTGAAAGGTTATAAATAAGTGCAAATGTATATGAAATTAACCTTGTTAATCATCCTCAAACATGGTGGGTTGACACTGGTGCCACTCGCTACATCTGTAGTAATAAACCATGTTCTCAAGTTATGAAAAGATCTTCATAGGAAATGAATCTATCTCGGCAGTAGAAGGCAAAGGAATTGTGTATTAAAGTATACCCCAGGCAAGAACGTCACAATGAAAGACTTCTTGCATGTTCTAGAGATTAGGAAAATTTTAATCTCCGGTTCTCTTATGGTAGAAAATAATTTTAAAATAAATTTTAAGCCGGAGAAATTTGTTCTGTCAAAAAAGGGATGTATGTGGGACGTGGATACCAAACAAATGGTCTTTTTAAGACCAATATAATGGTTACTAATAATAAAAAGACAATTTCTTATATGTTTGAGTCCCCTTTATTGTGACATGATAGATTAGGTCATGTAAACTTTAAGAAAAATGAAGAAATTGGCTAGTTTTTAATCTCTAAATTTGATAATAAATCTCAACATAAATGCAAGGTTAGTGTAGAAGCCAAATTTACTAAACATCATTTTCATTTAGTTCAAAGGAATACTGAAATTTTGTGTTTAGTACACATTAATTTGTGTGATTTCAAATCAATTCTTACTTGAGGTGGGAAGAAATATATTGTCACATTTATCGATTATTGCTATGTGTACTCAATAGCAAAGATGAAGCAATCAATGCGTTTATAAAATACAAAACTGAAGTCGAGAATCAGTTAAATAAGAAGATCAAAATATTGAGATTTGATATAGGCGGTGAGTATGAATCTCCATTCGTAGGGATTTGTAAACAAAATTGTATTATACATCAAACTGTTGCTCTATATTCACCACAATCAAATAGAGTTGCTGAAATGAAAAGCAGAACATTGAAAGACATGATTAATACTATGTTTATCAACTCTGATCTACCTGAGAACTTGTGGGGGGAAATACTTATTATGACAAATCGCATTTTAAATCGAGTATCTCACAAGAAACGTCATCAATTACCATATAAGATATGGAAAGGTAGACAATCATCCTATAAACACATTAATGTGTGGGGTGTTTAGCAAAAGTTTATGTTCCCCTACCCAAGAGGAACAAACTTGGAACAAAAACCATTGATTCTTATTTTTTGGGAAATTCAGAAAATAGTAGTGCATACAGGTTTTTGATGTTTAAGTTTGAAATTAATGATATTCATGTAAATAGTATCTCGAGTCTAGAGATGCAATGTTTTTCAAAACTGTATTTCCTCATAGGAAAAATTAGATAGAATCAACACCACATATGACATCCCAGATGTCGAGTTCTCCTAAAAGAACACATGAGGTGTTAAATGAAGGGAGAGAGAAAACTTCAATTCCAATAAAGATGTAAATGATGACACCTTTCGACAAGGAAAAAGAGCTCGAAAGTCAAAACTTTTGGTCCAAATTTTCTAACTTATATGTTAGAAAAAGAGCCTCAAACTTATAAAGAAGCAATGTCTACTCTTGAAGCTTCTTTATCGAAGGAAACTATAAATAATGAGATGAAATCCATTATGCACAACCATAGTTGAGAATTGGTTGATCTTCCTCCTGGACATAAACCAATTGAATGCAGATAGATCTGCAAGCGTGAAATCAAACCCAGATGGTTTCATTGATAAATACAAAACTCGATTGGTAGCTAAAGGGTATAGTCAAAAAGAGGGTTTAGACTATTTTGATACCTATTCTCTAGTGACAAAAATAACATCGATCAGGATGATTGATTGCAACACTTAACAATTTGGAAATTCAACAAATGGATCTAAGAATTGCATTATTGAATGGAAATTCAATGAGGAAATATATATAAATCAACCGGAAGGGTTCAAAAAAAAAAAAGGAAAAGATCACAAAGTATGTAAGCTTGTTCGATCCTTAAATTGACTAAAACAAGCTCCCAAATAGTGGCATGAGAAGTTTCATGGAGTCATGTTGAAAAATAGATTCAACATAAATGAGTGTGATAAGTGTGTCAACATAAAGAAGATAAAAATCATATGTTTTTATGTTGCTGATATGCTTATATTTGGGACTAATAGTCAAGTTGTTAAGTCCACCAAACTTATGCTTATTAAACATTTCGAAATGTAAAATCTAGATGAAGCAGACTTAATTTTGGGAATCAAAATAATTCGAACGCCTGATGGGTTAGCTTTGACTCAATCACACTACATTGAAAATGTAGTAGACAAGTTCAAACAATATAGAATCAAGAAATCAAATAATTTGTTCCATCCATCTCAAGTGTCCAAATATTTTACAACTTGAGTACTCTCGCATTATTGGAAGTTAAATGTATATGATGAATTTTACAAGACCTGATACAACTTATATTGTGAGCAGATTAAGCAGATATATATAATCCTAGTAAAAATCACTGACATACTTTGCTTAAAGCTTTAGGGTATTTGAAAAATACTTCAAACTATACATTGCACTATGGTAGATATCGTTGTGTCCTTGAGGGATACGGTGATGCAAACTAGATTTCTGAATCTGAATCAGTAAAATTCACTAGTGGTTATGTGTTTACCATGGCAAGCGGTGTCGTATCCTTAAATTCTTCTGAACAAACATGTATAGTTAGATCCACAATGGAATCTAGACAAGACTGGAGAAGAAGCAAAGTGACTTCGTCAATTTTTAGAAGACATTCCATTATGCCACAACTAGTACCGGCCACATGCATACACTGTGACAATCAAACGTCTATATGTAGAGCTCACAATTTTATGTACACTAGTCGATCACGACACATACGACAAATGCATCATACCGTGAGGCAGTTGCTCTCTAATGGCATAATGTCCATTGATTTTGTCAAATCAAAAGATAACATAGCGGATCCATTTACTAAAGGTTTATTTAGATAGCACATAAACTGTGCTTCGGGGGGCATGGGTTTAAAAACCTAATACTCATGAATTGTCATATACGGAAACCTTACTAAGCAACTGGAGATTCCATGGACTTAGTTCAAAAGGAAAACTAGTGATGGATAATTCATTGTTGAGCACTTAAGATTATAATATTATTTTCCTTTCCTATGAAGCACCAAGTGCAAACCTACTTTGATCAAAATGATGAACAATGATACACATTTTTTGTAATGACGTTTATATCTTGCATTAGGCAAGTGGGGTATTGTAGGATACTTCTTATAGAAGCGATCAACTATGTAAGTGTGAGCTGGGTCGACTCTATGCGATTTTTATTAGGCTGAAATCTCTAGTAGCACTTACAGAACCAAGAAATGTTCAGGGCCAAAACGAACACAACTAAGAACAAAATTTGAATGAAATAATTTCATGTAAAGTTTATTGTCTAGTTTTACATCAACAACTGACAGTTCAAGATGAAATAATTAATTGGTTAGTTAAGTAATTTCGATACTCTTTTGCTAAGGAAGGTTCAAATAAAAAACTACTTATCCTGATATAGCATTATCCCACGTACTCTTGAGATCTTACGATTTTCTCATTCATATGGGGGATTGTTGAAAATTTATGTATTTCCCTGAATAAATAAATCGTACGTTATGTAAACTAATTACATAAGGTCCTTTGAGCTAAAAATTATTTTAGTCCTATATCTAATATGTAAAGTAATTTTAGCTTGTTTATATACTATGTATTAGTTACATAATGTGTGACCCAAAGGGTACAATATGTCCTTATAAACGAAGACCAGTGTTCTAAAAAATGGCATAGGCGTTAGAGAAACGTCCAGATTAATGGCTGGGCGGGGTGAAAAATCAGGTAGACGCCTAGGCGGGGTCTGAGCGGGGTTTTTTTTTTAATAAGGTTGATTGTGTTCTTTTTTTATTTTTCTTTCCCCTTTTTTGAAAAGAAACAATTTAATTATTTTTTATTCAGTATATGTCTGAATGTAGCAAATGATGATTACTTAATGGAATTATCAAAGGATCTGCCGGTACCAATTTTAGTAATGTAGATTTTATCAAACATGACTGAGGTCATTCATGCAATTCGAAGAAAAATAAAAGAGTAGGTTTGGATATTTGTCCACAAATTCAACTTTGTATAAAATACCCATCATGAC
Organism: Berberis vulgaris; assembly: GCA_963556465.1. Taxonomy (NCBI): domain Eukaryota; kingdom Viridiplantae; phylum Streptophyta; class Magnoliopsida; order Ranunculales; family Berberidaceae; genus Berberis; species Berberis vulgaris. The sequence continues at coordinate 49,597,969 of OY747136.1, forward strand.
CAACTTCAGTCATTTGAATTTTAATAAATTTTGTTCATGATTGTTAATTTTTCATGTTTATAAATTTTGCTTATGTATCTTGACATTAAATTGGATGTAATTGATAAGGTATTATATTTAACTTTTGTAAATTATTAAAGTTATAATCCAAAAACCTAAAACCACCTAGGCCACTAGGCGCTAGGCACTTGCTAGTCACCCGCCCACTGCCTAGCGCTTTTTAGAACACTGACGAAGACTATGTTAAAGATGAATAGTGTTAAATACACCAAACGCGTGCCGCCACCGTCAAGCCGGCTAGGATCAGGTCGGGTTGGGCTTGGTTCGATTGCTTTCACTTTTAGGACAAACAATCCTACTATTTAAGTTAGGATTGCATCTGTACGTTCAATGAAAACAACAAATAGAAAGATAGGGTCACAGTTTACATACAATACAAACTATTTTTGTACTTGTTTTTTTTTTTAGAGTTATCATTTATCTGAGTTTCTGGTCTAAAGTGCACAAAAAAAACGGATCTGTTGTATCTTGGGAGACTAACAACCATAACATTTGCACCGAGATTGGTCAAATATTGTAAGGACATTACTAAAGCAAGCATCAGATCACCGCATATTCCTCCTTTCTAATTCTCTTTCTATGTTACAAATTATCATCTAACAGGTCCAAGAACATTTGTGGTTTGTTTATTTCACCACATACTTTCACACAACCACAAAGATATATGGTCCTATCAAGGAAATATTATCAGAAGAAAATCCTCCCATTTACAGGCAAATCACGATGAAAGACTCTCTTTCAGAATACGATTCAAAAGGACTTAATAGAGTCTTTGCTTCCACTTTTTAAGCTGTGAGCTTCAGGATGGGAAACTGTTCAATATGGGGATGAGAATAAATGTACATGTGTAGCTTTATCTATGATTTTGTGATCAAGAAGCTTGGTCCGAATTAACAGAGAGGGCGATTTCTGAGGGTATTTCGGTCTTTGGCCGATATCTAATCTCAACCGTCCCTCATCTGTGGGACTGCATCCTAGCCATCGACTGGTGGCGGCTAGGGTAGCCACAGCGAAACCCTAGGCGGCTCAGCCACCCATTGCCGGCATAGCAAGGCTTTCTCTGGTCGCGATACGCCGATTCTGGCCGATACTGGACGATAGTGGACGATTATGGCCGTCACAGCACCGATACAGGCAGACAACTCGGCTGTCCTTCGTGCAGTGCTCCCTGCTCCCATTTTGGCGGCGATACAGAACTGGTGCTCGCGATTCGGATGCAGTGACCTCTGCGTCACAACCGCCGATACGGTTCCGAGACCGGTTTGCGCACCGATACGACTCTGCTGATCCGATCCTGTTTTGAATCTTCGACACTGGCACCGAACTGGATGTGATGTCGGCGCCTCCTGCCGCCACACCTCCCCACATGATGGGGAGATCCGGTAATGGGGGAACTGTGGAAGGAGCGGCTAAGCCCTCTTTCGCACAAATATTGGGAAAAATTTTGGTTGACGACGTTGTGAAGACTCCGGTCGAAGGCACTAGATTCCGTAAAGAGGGAGCTCCAGCAATTGGCATTATGGCAACGGATGAAGTCCGTGGGGAGGAGTTTATGGAAAAACATGTGATCGTCTTAAAATTCTCTAGTTACCGCCCAACATTGGAAGACATTCGTGACTCGATTCACAGAACTTGGGGAATTTTGGGAGACTTTTCGCTTGGATTACTCAATCAACGGCATGTGTTAGTCCGTCTTCAATCGGAGGAGGAAGCAAAAAAAGTTTTGTCGCGGGACTCCTTTTTGATTCGTGGTGTTCGTTTTAAAGCTTTCCGTTGGCATGATGGCTTCAGCCTGAAGGAGGACCCAATCTCAGTGCCACTGTGGGTAGAGTTGCCTAACTTACCTTTACATCTTTTTCATCCCCCTATTTTAAAAGCAATTGTCAATTCTTTTGGTGATTATTTGAGAATGGATGATCATATTAGATGTTTATCGCGCCCGGGCTTTGCCCGCGTGTGTGTGGAGATGACTTTGGCGGACAAATTACCAAACAGAGTATGGATTGATAGGGCCAATAATAGAGGTTTCTGGCAGAAGATAGAATATCCAGGATTCAAATATTGTGATTTTTGTTCTTTGATAGGGCATCAGGAAAGTGTTTGTCGAAAAAAGCTAGGATTTAAGGGCGGTGGCCGAATTTCGGAATTAGGTAAGACTGAGAAGGTGGTCAAATCAAAGGCAGAAACTAATAATACCAAGCAGCAATATGTTCCAGTGCTCAGAACAGAAAAACTTTTAAACTCGGAAGTGGGTGTGAGTGGAACAAAAAATAACAAAGGCGAGGTGATTCCAGTAAAGGTGGTTTTGTCCAACACATTTGAGGCATTAATGGAGAATATTGATGAAGATGAGGGTGCTCCAGCGGAACTACAACCATCGGGTCAGACAATCGAGCATGATCAAACCGGGGTCAAGCCAGAATCTACGGCGGAATGCCTACTAAAGGCGGGGTATACCACTTCAGAGATTGAAAATGTTCTTGGACACCAACATAAGCCGACTCCACACGAAGATGAGGTTAATCCGGACTCAAAGAGCAACCTTTCTAATCAAGTTGCGGCGTCGCAAACTGCGATGAAAGGTTTAACAGGTGAAACTCAGGTTGGACAGCTTGTTTCTGGGATGAAAAAGGTGGTATTTTCAATGGAGGGACAGGCAGGGCACTCGGTGTTGTCCCAGCCAGGCTCGCAAATGCTCGCAACAGAGGACACTCTGTCTCAGCTAGAACAGATTGGGCTGTTTCAGCCAGCGAATAGCACCAATCCAGGGGCTTCCGTGACTCTGCCAGGGCCCTGTTCCGCGACTGCAGAGGTGGTTCCAGCATATGCCGCAATGTGCTCGCTTCAGCTCCAGCAGAGGTGGTTTCAGCAGCGGTGGTTCCAGTAGTGGGGGTTCCAGCAATGGGGGTTCCAGCGTCACCAGGCCACAATATGTTCGTTCTTCGATCTGCTTCTCATACAAAGTCGTTATCGGCTGCTGAATTACAGGAAATAAGGGCTGAATTCCAGGAAACAAATGCTGACTTCCAGGAATTATCTGCTAAAACAGAGCAGCAGTCTGTCCTGGATGTTTTGTCTGATGTTCATGCGTTGCGAACACCAACGGAAGTCACTAGGAGCTTAGAACCGGGTCACCATCAGGAGGTACGGGTTTTGCCAAAAGACATGAGCAAATTGTTGAAGGAGGGCCGTTCTTTGTGGAAAAAGAAGAAAAAAATGAATGTCAATACACTTGAAAGCGCCACAGACAGTGATGAGGCGGAGTCGGATTCGGACATTGGGCCGGGCACACAAGCTATCAAGGACTTAGAATTGGGGGCGATTTCTGATGCGGAGCGAAAGAAAAACGTCAAATCTGCGGTTCCTCCGGGCACTCGTCGTAAGACTAAGAAGGGTTTGTCTTCCTCTCGCGTTTAAGATGATTGAAAACTTTATGTTTTGGAATGCCCATGGCGTTGGTAATAGGGCCACGAGAAGGAGGTTACAAAAGATGGTTGTGGAACACAATGTCAGAATTCTAATGATTGCGGAGTCTATGATTGATGCTAGCAGATACATGGAGATTGGTAACAAAATAAAACTTGGCGGTTTTGCTTCTAATGACAGGGTTGGTGGCAAGATTTGGATTATGTGGGATACGTCTCTTGTTTTCTCGGTGGTGGACATGTCGGACCAGATTATTCATTGCCAGGTAACGGATTCCTCTTCAAGAGTTTTTTTAATTTCTTTTGTTTATGCTAAATGCTCTGTGGATGAAATAAAGGAATTATGGTTAAATATGGTTAATTTTGCGGCTCACCATGATTCGCTATGGATGGTCGGTGGGGATTTCAATACTTATCTACACTCGGGGGAAAAAGTTGGGGGAGTTGCACCATCCCTGGCAAGCATGGCTCAATTCTCCGATTGTACTGAAACATGTGGCTTAATTGATTGTGGCTATTCGGGTCCTCGACTCACCTGGTGTAATAATAGGCGAGGAAGCGAGCGCATTTGGGCCAGACTTGACCTGATTTTTGTCAATTCGGCTTGGTTGACAGGGTTGACTAATCCTAAAGTTGAACATCTTAGTCGCACATTTTCTGATCATTCCCCTCTTCTGGCATCCATGCCCTCTCAATCAAGGATTGGTTTTGCACCTTTTAGATTCTTCGACATGTGGACTACACATCCGGAGTTTCTTGATCTGGTTAAGGGAATCTGGTTGTCTGATATGGCTCTCAACAGACCCATTGATCGAGTGGATGCCAAACTTAAATTGACCCGTCGAGCTCTTATACAATGGAACCGGATGGTATTTGGGAATGTGTTTAGCAGGATCCGCGCTCTAGAGAACGAAATGCAACAATGGGAAACTATTTTATTGGCCGATTTTGCTAATGGTAATAATAATGGTCTAAATGTTGATGCCAACTGGGACACTAATGCTTGCTGCAATTTAAATCGCTGTCAAGCTAAGTACAGATTAGCTCTCAAACAGGAGGAGCTCTATTGGATTCAAAAATCAGGTGAAAAAGAGTTTAAGGAGGGAGATGCCTGCACCAAGTATTTTTTCGCCTCCACCAAGTCTAATAAAAAACGGAGGGCTATAAACCAGATTACTTTACCTTGCGGTAGGACCATTTCGGACCCTGGTGAAATTCTTAATAATGCCACTGATTTCTTTGCCAATTTGTTGTCTTCCCAAGGTTCATGTACGGTGGATGCAGATTTGTTGAATTGTATTCCGAAATTGGTGAGTTCCAGCCATTGTGACAGCTTGGTCAAACGTCCTTCGCTGGAGAAAGTGAAACATGCTGTTTTTGACATTCCCAAAAATAGTGCACCGGGTCCGGATGGATTTACTGCTGGATTTTTTCCGTCCTGCTAGGAGATTCTGAGTAAGGACATTTGGGAGACAGCTATTCAATTTTTTGAAGGGGAGGCGATGCCGGCTTCTTTCTCGGCTAATTTCATGGCTTTAATTCCTAAAACTGAGAATCCAAGTTCCTTTTCTGAATTTCGCCCAATCAGTTTATGCAACGTGATTTATAAAATTTTCAGTAAAATCCTTTGTACCAGACTGACAGATATTTTACCTGTACTCATCTCTCCGGAGCAGGGGGCTTTTGTTAAAGGAAGGTTTATTGGTGAGAATATTGGCCTTGCACAGGAATTGATTAGGGACATTAACCGGAAGGTTTTCGGCGGTAATGTGGTTTTGAAAATCGACATGGAGAAAGCCTATGACAGAATGGAATGGAACTTTTTGTTGGCGGTGCTTACAAAATTTGGCTTTAATGGTAGATTTTGTCATATCATTTCCAACTGTATCGCTTCTTGTGATTTTTCAGTATTGCTTCAAGGAGCCTACAAAGGATTTTTTAGATCTACCAGGGGTTTAAGGCAAGGCGATCATTTGTCTCCATTTTTATTTATTATTGTCTCTGAAGTGTTGAGTAGGGGTCTAAAAGAGGCTTTTGATAGAGGTAAAATTGGTTACTTTTATACTCCCAGGGCATGCAGTCCGATCTCACATCTTCTATATGCAGATGATACTCTCATTTTCTTAAATGGCAGAAAGTCTTCTATTCTGGGATGCATGAAGTTTTTGAACCGTTATTGTCAGTCTTCGGGACAGAAAATTAATGCAAGCAAAAGCTCTTTTATTTTGGATGACAATGCAATTGCAGAGAAAATTGTAGGATTCAAAACCTACACAGGATTTCAGTTTCGAGCTGCTCCTTTGAAATATTTGGGAGGGCCAGTTTTTCAAGGAAGAGTTAAAATTTCATATTTTGAAGATTTGATTGCCAAAATTCAATCGCGGATTCAGGGATGGAAGGCGAAATTGTTATCCCCGGGAGGCCGTTTAATCTTGATTAAACATGTTCTGAGCTCTCTTCCTATTTTTATTCTCAGTACCATGTGTGTTCCTATGAAAGTTTTATCCCGGATTAATAGTTTGTTGGCAGATTTCTTCTGGGGGGATTGTGAAGGAAGACTGAAAAAAAAAAAGGGTATCATGGTCTAATATTTGTTTCCCACAGAATGAAGAAGGTCTGGGTGTGAGAGACTTGTTGGTGGTGATGAGGGCTTTTCGCCTCAAGGCACTTTGGAGACTTCTTACTTCGGACTCTCTTTGGGCTACTTTCATGAGAAGCAAATACTAAGTGAATGGGGTGGCTTTGAATGGTCAGTTGGTGAAAATTGGGTCTTCGCAATTTCTCAAAGAAATCATGCTTGGCAAATCCCTTCTTCTGAGCAATTCGTTTTGGCGCGTTGGTAAGGGAAATATCAGTTTTTTTGAGGAAAATTGGAATACGGTAGCATCCTTCAGAAGATTGGAGGCTATGGTTGATCAAAGTGTGTGGCCTTCGGTACACGAGGTGATTTCATCCAATTTTGAATTGGTTAACCCAGAGCTCAGACATCTAGCAAGGAGTATTTTTGCTGATAGATTATATGGCGAGGAATTTGGCGAGGATGAATGTATATGGGTTCCGAACCAAAATGGGATTTTTTCCCTTCAGTCGGCTTATGAAATGCTTCGGAGAAAAGGGACGGTAAATGACATCTATAAAATGATTTGGCATGACATTCTCCCTTCTAGAATCTCAGTTTTGGTGTGGAAATTACTCCGTAGAGGGGTACTAGTGGATGGGGAGTTGTACAGATGCGGCTTTAGCCTGGCTTTTAGATGTAGATGTTGCACCATGCCACAACGAGAATCTCTGAATCATTTGTTTTTAGATGGAGAACTGGCGATGCAGGTGTGGCGCCATTTTGAGTTGATTTTTGATGCGCATATCAGAAAACCGGCAGAAATCTCCACGACCCTTGTCATTTGGTTCAGGCGAGCCAAATTGAACACACAAACAGGTGGGTTATCCCTTCTCACTCCTATGTTTATTTTATGGGAAATATGGAAACAACGATGCAAATGTGTATATGAAAATGCTATTCCTAATCTTACTTTTGTGATTTTGAATATTCGGCGCAATTTGCATTTAGCAAACAAGTTTACAACTCCTAAGCAAGTCAGTTGGCTTAAGGCGCCATTATGGGCTTTGAGGATACAAGAGATTCCAATTTTGAGAAAGCTTTGTAGAATTGTTTTTTGGCATCCCCCTCCGCCAGATTTTGTTGCTCTTAATGTGGATGGGTCTTCTCATAAGAACATGGCTGCTGGAGGTGTGATTATTAGAGACTCTAGGGGTCTTTGTGTTGTGGGGAAGCAAATGTTTTTTGGTGCAGACTCTAATAATAAAGCGGAAATTTTGGCTCTAGCTGAGGGCCTCCGTCTTTGTCTCTCATTGGGTTTTAATCAGGTGGTTGTTCAGACGGATTCGAAAATTGTTTGTGGGTGGTTTAAGGGCAATTTTAAAATACCGTGGCATTTGGAGAATATTTTGAAAGAAATCAAGCGTTTGGCGGATCAAATGACGTTAGATTGCTCCCATATTTATAGAGAAGCCAACGCATTGGCGGATGCTTTAGCAGATAGAGCGCAACGAGATCATAGGACTGTCTCTTTCGCTGCAAATGATCTTCCTAGGAGAGTGGCAGGTTTATCAGTGCTTGACCGCTGGCATACGACTTACATACGTCACGGGGAAGAGTAGACGCAATAATGTTGGGCAGAGGAGGTACTGGATCAGGGCGCTGGCAGGGTACTCTGATGTAAAACAGAGTGTCCCCTGTTTTTTTTTTCGGAGCAGAGTGGGATTCTCGGGCTGGAATTTTCTGGTTGCTGCGGTCTGGGAATTGCGGCCTGCTGCGGCCTGGACTGCGGTATGGTGAGGCAGCGGAGATTGGTTTCGCAGGTAGCTGGTGAGCAGCACTACTTAGCTCTGGCTCACTGCTGGGTTCGGCAGTCTGCTGTGGCCTGATGCGAGTTGTGGTTGGATGAGACGGTGCCAATGCTGGGTGCTGTCTAGTGATCATGCTGCTGCGACACAGATTTTGTGATGTTATGCGTGCTGCGTTTAATTCTGGTTTTGTTTCAGGTTTTCATACTTTGTTTATGCCCTGTTTTAAAGACAATTTTTGTTATGGTTTGGATTTGTTTTGGTTTTCTATACGGGTAACATCGTAATATACCCCCGTAGCGTATGTAATTCAATTTTTGATAAGTAATGAAGGTCTGGCATTCCATAGTTGCCCCTCCCCACTGGAGGTTATTTTAAAAAAAATAAAATCTATGATTTTGTGTGTTCAGCTAAACTTTCGACAAGATGTGAAATGTTCACCTGTTCTACCTATGCCGCATGTTTAGCAACTGAGAGGGCTGCAGTACAGATTTTGGCTCTAAGAGATGGCAACAAGAGAATCGCTAGAGATTTCATCAAAAGTACAATCAATGTCTCAAGTACAAATTTTCCATACAAAAGATTTCCAATTTACCAAATATGTCAACATGATAAGCAATTGTCAAGCCAAAAAAAATAATAATAATCATTCTCACACAATTAAGCAAAACCACACATAAGTTGGGAAGAACATATCAACAAATGCAGAATGTCAATCACAATCGGGTCTTCATGGGTATTCCAATTGGCATCAGGTTGCAGTCCTTGGTTGCAGTAACTGCATGAGAGACCATAAAACATCCATCCTATATATGCCTTTGCTTTTTGGCCCCTGCAATGGTTTTCTGTTTAGAAATTTTGTGCTGATGAAGGAGAATACCAATATAAGGTTTAATATTGAGCTTAGATTAATTCTTCTATCCAATTTTTATTCTAATCTCTAGTTAAGATAACAATGAATTTCTACGAAATTATGGAATAAAAAGTATATATATAACAATTGGATAATTTAAACATGATTAGATCATACCTCAACAATGTAGCATGCCCACGTTCCCACCCCATGGGCTTCTGTTACACCTTTTAAGATTGTCAGACCCAAACTTCTAATGGCCTCTGCTATCTCAAGAAAATTGCCACTTTCTTCGCAGAGCATCTACACAATTGACCCAAGGGCTATCAGGTACAAGATTAGAGGGCATGTACCAATCACTTTTGCCATTATATTTGAAAAGTGCAAACCTTTACAAGCATCTGTCCATCCATGTTAAGATTCTCTACTATTATAGGACAAATTTCCATCTGACTGCCCACCTCTACAGCCCAGCTTGAGCCACGTTGATAGCTGCAGGGTTCAACTATATTCATTCTGCTCTCATGTAGCTGCAGGATGATAAACAAAATGCAAATGTTACGTGGTGGATAAAAATGATTTAAAAATATATGGCGTATTTTGTGCGTTTGGTGCACTAAAGTGTGCTCTAAAACTCATCATATGGACCTTTTTTCTATTCCTCATAATTATTGCTCACTTATAAAACAAACAATTACCATTTACAAGATATAATATATATCTAAATAACCATTGTAGATGAGGAAAATTAATTGTATACTAGTATTACCTTTGAGTCAGAGCATTTCCTTAGCTTGTCGGCATGCTGAATCATACTTTGTAAAAAGAGCATGTGCTTGATAGTACGTTCTAGTAGGGAATCAATACTGCACTGTAATGTAATTCCAAGAATCAGTGCATTATGAAACAACAAACTCCTATTAATGAACAACAAAGATGGATTTCCCCCTCAACCGATATAGTGAGAGTTACCTTTGACCCATTGGGTACAAGCTCTCGCAACTCCTTTACACGATCTTGGATAAGTTGTCTGTCCCTCGGTCTAGGCCTACAGCTTTCACCTGGCCGAGCCCTTTTTCTGGTTATCTTGGTTGGTTCCGCCAGCATATCTGACTGCTTGCTATAGGCACTCAAAGTTTTCGAAGAGGTCTCCTTTGGAGACCCAACTTTACACACTTTTGTTGAATCCCAAATCAAATTCACATGCTGATGTGCATCATTTTCCACATGGAAAGAGGACTTGACATCAAATTGATTGGTTAGAGCACTAACATGGTAAACATGTTTAGGAGTTTGTGAGGTTTTCCCAGTTGTTAATAAAGATTCTGCTGATTTGGATAACGAAGTCTCCCTTTTGACATTTTGTGACAATGTGCATGCATTTGCAATGACTGCTTCTAAAAGATACTCGGATCCAGAGTCACTTGTAAGCAAGCTATCAGATGTCCCTTCTAGTGACCCAGTTATTGCATTATCCCTCCTCTCGGATTCACTCCAAGCACAACTAGCTTTCTGTTTCCTAAAGTTTGGTCCAAGTGCTTCATGCAATTCACAGCCAGTAGAAAATTTCAAGTAAGTGTGCCCATTATCAATGCAGCTTCCCTCAGCCTCTGATTTCTGCTCCAAAGCTGCTTTAAGCTGCATGTTCAAACTAGATAGTCGAACATTCATATTTTGAACATGAAATACTTTATCAGACCCAATTCCATCCCCAACTGCAGAGTCAATGAAGTTCATAGGAAGGAAAGGATAGTCCTCTTCCGACTTGTCAAGTGGAAGTGTAAAGTTACCAAAACATGAATTCTCTGCATGGATGCGGTATAGAAGTGAAGACTCGTCGGGCTTTGAACAAAATGACATGTCCTCCAAGCCACTGATCTCCTCTGTGCACTTCTGTTTATGATGAGGTTTCATCTCTATCAAAGATTGTCTCTCAATTAACTTCACACTATCAACGTCCCCTACTGTTGTTGAATAACATCCTACAATTTCACTGACCGGTTCAATGGAATTTCTCTTGCGACAAGTAGGCAATGAAAGAAGATCATTGGATAACTCATCGCAGATTGCAAAGGCCGGAAGAAAATTAGATTGAGCATCTGTCACTTTATTGCATACTGTCATATTTGAACTTCTTGGAAAATCATTTAAAATCTCTGAACCTGAGCTTTTGGCGGATACCCCGGACTGAGAAAAGAGAGGTAAACCAGGTAAGCATGTCTTATAACAATTTACGATATATTACATTCTAAGTGCGAGATAAGCAAAATTACCAGGCATAAGCTACTACATGAAATAGATTGTGTTGGATACGGTATGAATTCCATGGTAGAATTCTTAAGTGAGGAAAAGACATCCTTGATATGGGTCACTAGCTTTTTGTCCTCAATCACCTGTTCATCTCACAGAAAGGAAAAAAAACTTCAGACAATCAAACCATCTTAAAACAACCAAAGAAACAAGTAGAAAACAATAACCGCCCAATGAGGATACACAACACAAACTAGTGAATAATAGTTATGACTTGCACAGCATACAGAAAAAGATGAAAAATTCTGTCTAGAGTAGCAATATATGGTGAACAAACACCACAAGGAAGAGAAAATGAAATACAGAATGTACTGAACCAATTCAACATCTCAGCTTTGACCAGCTGTGATAATGACCAAGTTAACTTGGGAGGAAATAGAAAGTTCAGCTTCTTACTACTAGTGAAAATAACAAAAGAAAGGTCAAATCATTGAAATCAACTCAAGAATGTTCGATGTTGTCGATATAAATCACTCAGTAAAACAACGGTCTACATGTGTGGTGTTCTAGCTGCCACCCAGAAATCTTGTTCCTTGAAAAAAAAAATGTTCATATGTCTCGAGTAATTTCATATTATATTTTCTTTATAATTAAAAATTGTTCCAATGAACTGCTAAAAAGCAATTACAACTTAAAAAATAATTCTAAACTTCAAATAAAAGAAACTGCAACAACAATAAGCACTCAAAAGTATAACTTAACCTATTATTTGATATATGGAGTTGTGTGTTTTAGTGCAATTTCTTGTCATTTTATGATGTTTGTGGGAGGTTGGACAGGTTCAGAGAGAAAACCCAATAAACTTTACAGTGTTTTAAGTCGATTAATAATCTTTTCTTTAAAATTAAAAAAAAAAGTCCCTAGGTAAGCAAAGGCTATTATGGTCCAGGCTGCCACTTCCATATTCTCTTGCCTAGGTCACCTAGGTGGTAATTGGTGCATAATAACCTCCTCCATATATCACTGGTCCGGTCTTAATAAAGAATGCAGTATACATCGAATATGAAGGTAAGCTGTTTGACCTTTAAAGTTTACAAGGGAAGTCCTTCTAATAATGTTATTAAGTGTGAAGAATCATCCTTAATTACTTTGGGTACAGGATGCAAAATACTTTACTTGTATGAAGATCACTGAACTGAACAATAAATATAAACAGTACACTCAGCAGATATGAAGAGGAGAGGTGAAAACCCCATACATAGCAAAGTAGCAGCGGCAAGACAATTTATATTGACAACATATATAGAATCACCAATTAAACTATTTGATCACAATTTCAGAACTCTTACTGTATCTAACGATCCAAGTTGTACAACTCCATGTGGAACAACTGCTACAAGAGCAACTGTCTACATAACAAAGAAAAAATATTGCATATGTTAACATTGTATTTGAACAGAAAGAGACCAAATACACAATGGCAATTCATACTAAAAATTATAATAAACAGATTAATTATTAATGAGGTTTAGGATCCAATGCCCATCCCGCACATTAACCTATCTAGATTATCAAAACGGCAGAGAACTCTCAAGACACAAGGCGATAAGCAAGACAAGGCAGCACCTTAGGCTCAGCACCTATGGTGCTAGGTGGCTAGCTGTCCCTTGGTATGCATTTGGTCACACATTGATAATCGATGACCTGGATGGCACTACTTACATTTATGTTCCATCTAAAGAAGACACTGAACTAGTCAGCTAATCTTAGGCGATCACGTTTGAAGCTCAATTTACAAATAACTAAATTATCAAAACATTTATCACCCCTTTCCTGGCTATTAAAAATTTGAAAGATGTGCTCTGCTGAAGTGCTGATCACATGGCCATTGGTATCTATATCCTAAGATTGGTGTAAAGTCCCAAATGCATGCAGGTGACCATTACAGATGCACTGCAAAATGATGCTTTAATGACAAGAAGGATCTCCTTGTCTATCTTGCAGCTCTTGCTTCAGAGCGCCTGCTACCATATACAGAGACAAATGCATGTTTATGCATATCTGTGTCGAACTATGTAACACTCAATATACCATTCTTCAATTTCCCATAGTAACATAAATAAGCATACCTTGATCCCAGCTGAAAATTGAGCTTTCCATCCATCGCAACACTATGAATCGCCAAAACAAACGACCAAAGATAATTAACAATTGCAAGTCAAAACAAACGTTGGCTCAAATTGTATCCATTAAATAGAGCAATCTTTACCTCAGATGATAACCAAGAATGAGAAGGACTATCCGCAAAGATCCATTGGTGTTTTCCAGTAATTGCAACCTTTCCAACAATCCTGCTCAACAAGGAATGACATGCTTAAAATTATTGGATCATATACCCAAAATATAAACATACACATATCTTAAAATAATGCAAATGAAATTGGTTTTTTTTTTTTTATACAATGCCTCCCAAAATATATACATAATTAGTGTTGACCTCCATTTTGTTTAAAACGAAGTTTACACCCAAAAAACCACTTTCAGAGAAAAGACCAAAGTCTTCGCTAGTCGATGCACTTAAATGTGTTGCACGAGTCCAACACATGACTCTACCTACCAATCTCAAATCTAAATACCCCAAGCAAAATCTAACCATGGTCAAAAGGCAAAGTTCACTAGCAAGGAATTTGGTCTTTTGACGCTTGACTTACTAGAAAGTGGTTTTTGGAGGTGTACACTTCGTTTTAAACAAAATGGGGTTCAACACTAATTATGTTTATGTTTTGGGGGGCATTGTCAAAGAAACCCAATGAAATTTGTATTATTTTCCCATAACTCCATATAAAATAAATAAAAAAAAAATGCAAAATCATCAATAACCTTCATAAAAAGCTGCAAATTTTACAACAACGTAATTGATTTAGAATGGGAAAACGTCCCCAAACATAGTTTAAGTCTATAGATACTTGCATTTATGCTTTAGCTAGTTTTGTGGATTCCATGAAAATATAAAAACCTTGTCCAAATTCTTTTTCTCCACCAAGCCTAGAAATTTAAAAGCATGTGTTTTGACCCTAAAAGACCTTTCCAATACTCTTGAGTTTTAAGCATTGAAACAACATTCTGTATCCACACCAAAAAAAGAAGGCTTATCAGGCCTTGTTGGGCCGCATTTCTACGATTTTCACTGTGGGCACAAATTGTGCATCTTACATCTCATATCGTGTTTTATACAACGATATAAAGAAAATATGATTCAGAATCCAAGATTTTACGATACTTTTTATACCTACCATATATCGTAATAATGGTAAATATGTGCAAGGGCATGTTACCAACTGAGGACAAATAATTTCAAATTCCACAAAACCAACAGTGGAAAGAGATAAGTATGGCGAGGTGGGCTCTTATGGTGGACGGAACTATTGAAATCTTTTCAGGAAATATGGCAGTATTTTTGTAATTTAGACCAGTACATGATTGTCTAGAAAGTCTTACCCTTCCCCAAGAGAATATACAAGATATGACATCTTCGCCACAATTAAACCAAGCGGGTCCTGCAAATCTGGTGTCTCTTGAAATCGCATGTGATGTGGAAGATTGATTTGCTCATTGTTATCGTAATAAGCATCCTCCCAGGTCAACATCCTGAAATGGGATTTATCCCCCCCATAGGAAAGAAAGGAAATTTTTTAATCTGGAACAATTCAGCAGTCAAGACAATAAAAGAAGCTATCTTTGCAAGGATCAGCTTATAATTGTAAACCCCAACTAATGGAATCTAACTTTTTAACTAAAATATAATCAAATATAATGAAAAATTCAAAAGTAAGAACAATTAAATAATTGTTTATTCTTCACTAAATTCTTTCTTGACTCCAGGATTCAACTAAGTCTATGGAAACATCAGCTCAATGATAACTATCTCAGACTACTGTTTATAAATAAAATTTGTAGTACCTAAGCCATGCCTAACAGTCAACAAAGTAGACCTCCAAGTCAAATTGTGTATTTCGCAAGTATGAAACGAAAAGAATCAAAACAAACAGATCAATTAATTCAGATAACACAAACAACAACATGAAGCTTGATCATGAAGATCAAATGAGGCTATCAGCACATAACATAAAAATCAAGAAAATATAAAAAATCAAAGATTAGATTTTGATTCGAACTTACATGCGAGCTCTATGTTGAAGCTTCCAAAAGACAGCATATTTCCAATCTGTCTTGTAGCAGAGTCTTCTTAGAATCTGTTGTAAGTGAGTAGTTAGTTCCATCTCCCCGAATCGAAAACGTTAACCCCTCCCCCTCCACAGCACTCTGTATCTCCCCACCACCCACCCCCTCTAACTCCCTCTATATGATCCTCTTCCTGCCTGTTTCCTTCTCAACCCAGCTCGCCGTTTTATTGGCGGTCCACTTGTTGGTAACAGCAATTCTTCCATCTGCCTTTCCCTATCCGAACCAAACACCCTAGTAGCTCTTCTTAGAACTACTACTCAGATCTTCAAACACCCCAAACTCCCTATAGCTTCCAACACTATAGCTCCCAATCAACCCAACAAAATTCACACTTTCTTGAGCATTTTTTCAAACATTTCACAACTGAATCAGTAAGAAACTTAAACAACTTAAAAAAAATAGAGAACTGGCGAGCAAGAGTTTGTTAATTCTATATAATATCCGACGACATCTAGATAAAAATTGTTCAAAGAATCTTAAAACTTCACCAAGCCAACCAAAATCAGATTTTCAGATTGCAGAAAAACGATCCCCCAGAGCTTCTACTTGGTTTGAAAAGCAAGAAATATAATAAGATTCACAGTTTTGAAGCAACCCCAAACCATTTTCGTCTCTGAAATCGAAGAAAAATTGAACCTTTTCTACAGAGCTTTCACACAAAAAGCTCTCCTCTCTTTTTTTTTTTTTTTTTTTCCTTTTATTTCTCTCTTCAAATGAGTCTCTTTGATTTATGTATGTTTTTTAGTTTATATATATTATATATATATAGAGAACCTCCTCTCTCCCTCATGTGATAAAATGCGCACCATGCACTGTACGCAACGCACACCTCCCTTAATGACCCCTTAAAATCTCATAATTGTAAAAGAGCCCCTCATAACACTTGAGGAAGACCACCAAGTCCTTGAACTGAACCCCCCCATTTTGAGTTTTGGATCCATATTTCGAAGCGTTTGGCCTGGGGAAGGCATATATGAAGAGTGAGGTTTAGTTGCAAGCTATATTGTTGTGAGGGAGAGTGTGAATAATGGCAAACAAAATGATGGTCTGAGTCAAAAAATGCCTTTTATCCTCGTAGCTATCATCATCTCATACTCTCATTTACCAACAATGACCCCCTTCTCATGATTTTGGTACTAAAAGTTTACACAGCCATCTCAAATTACATTGTCTAGGGTTTGTTTCTTCATTCATTCATTCATGTTATATATATATAGAACCACAACAACAACAGCCTCCTACTTATGGTCTCTTAGCTGCAATTTTATCCAGCACTATGTAGAAATCCATTGATATGTCGTTCGAGTGGCATTCATGAGTGATTATTGATCCAGTCAGGCTCGCGGTATAGTGCGAAAATCATCATCCCAATTTGTGGGGCACCCTTTTATTCGCGCTTAGATCCGATAACGATGTAACTAAACCCGAAATCTCATTACTTAGTACCTTACCAACTCAGCCACATGGCCATGATTAGCATGAACAAGGTGATCTCAAGCTGTTGTTGTCATTGGTTTCTAATCATTTTCTCATTTTTCCCTGGTTTTTTATTCCAAACAAGGGGGACAGCTTCCATTGATTAGTCATGAATGAGAAAACTACAAAATATGGTAAAACAAAGTGACACCAATGATCACATTAGGGATCATAATAATGAATTTGCGACGTAATTAGATATAATTTGTCTAAAGTAATTAATATAAGAAATACGTACTCAACTAGGAAATGTTCAAGGCCAACACCATATCTTAATGAGGAATTCTAACTGGCGAGGAAATGCGCGAGGGAAGGGGTGGAACCCTCCATCCCCCTCGAGATGCATGGCTGCACACATCTCGAGGGGGATGGAGGGTTCCACCCCCCTCCCTCGCGCGTTTCCTCGCTGCTTAGACAATCCCTATCTTAATTCAAAATGAGTATTATCGATTTCAACTTTTTTTATTTTATTTTTTTATTTAGGCATGCAAAAGCTAGGTGACTTATTTTATTATGACTTAGAAACCATAATTATGATCTATAAACTTGTAATCTTATAGCCCATGATGGCTACAACATGTATTGGACAAGATAATTCATTCAAAGATGGAAAGAGGAGGCAAAAATTGACAACTTAAAGCCTAATTGCTTGCTTGGTGAATTTAGAACTCGAAAAGTATTATACACTTTCAATGAAGTCAACTTGCTTATATATTGCTTGTATAAAGTCATTTTGGTGATGCAAATGATAAGTCATTTTCAGTGAAGGAGTAAACAATGAAATGAGAAGCATGAATACAAAGAGACAAAGTATAATCATATCTTTACTCTTTTCTTTTATTCTCTTTGTTCTCTGTAATAATGTCAATCTTATAATTCCTCATTGAGTAAATTGCCAACTTGGACCTAATTTTAAAATTTTACATATAAAATGTTAAGGGGTAGCTTATATTTGAAAAGAAAACACAAATGAAAATTATGCCCACTTATCACATAGACAAAAAAGTTTTTACCATGTGTAATTATTTTGCATACACTTATTAATAGGTGCTATATATGTCAATTGTAAGCTGTGCAAATTAATGAACAGCCCTTAATTAGTATTCTTTTTCTGCAGCTAAGAAAAAATATATACACATATTTTCATGGAAGAATACACGCATTAGTACTCCATGCAAGGGCGGATCGATCTACTAAGGGGTGAGGGGGCAGCTCCCCCCTCTCAACTTTCAAAATATTAATAGTAAATATTTTCCCTTAAAATAAAGTCAATTATATAATGTATACTTTGTTAGTGTAGTGGTTGGAATTTTAAAATTTTTAGTAAAGAATTCAAGTTCGATACTCTTGGAACTTGCCTATTTTTTTTTAATGCAATTTTATTAGCAATCCTAACTTTAAAAAATTGTTTAGTTTAATAGATATTTATTTTCGGTTCTATTGGAGCGTATGATTTCTTTATGGCAATTAACAATTCTTATCTGTCTTTGTGACCTGCCCCCTAATTTATTTATTTATTTCAATGAAATTATACAATTTTATATGTAATTGCAAATATTATAAAATGAATTATTTGTTCACAAGTTGTGTAAGACCTCCACCAAAAAATAAATAAATAATAACTGTATAATTCAATGAAAATATATACCATAACCAACTCATACAAAATTGTAGTAGGGAACTTATCATGTTTGCAAATTCAGATTTTCTAATCTTCAACTATACTTATCCTAATTATTTTTTTATTTTAGTTACGTTCGTTTGCTCTTACTAAGGTTATCGACATTGTGACCTTATTTTGGCTTAAAAATGGACTACACTGGATTCAATTTAGTATATGCAATGTACTTTTGATAGTTGTATTTTTTTTGTTAGTTACTAGTTCAAGTAGAAAAAAAAAATTGTTCGCCATTGATAACTACTATTATCAACTAATAATTATTTGTCATTTTGCCCCCTTGACTAAAATCCTGGGTCTGCCATTGACTCCAGGTATGATATATATGCATGACATTTTGATCCCAAGAGATTGATGTGTATATGTCAATTGGGTACTAGCAGAGCTGGTAGGCTTGTGACGGATGGTATCACAATAAATCTAATATTCAAATCTTGCCAGCGGCATTTGGGATGGGGAGTTGTGGGATTATAATAATAATAATAATAATAATAATAATAAAAGAACATTGTTGTTTACATATATATATATATATATTGAAGGTATTAGCTAGCTAATAACTTAATAATATAGTAATTTCTGGAATGAGTGCAATGTGTTAAGTAAATTAGCAATGAGTGTTTGTTATATTTATGGTCAGGAACAGTAAAAATTCATCAAGCCCTACTTTTCCACATAACCTTGTTTGACGAGTCATTCTAGGCGGCGAGGAAATGAGAGATGAAACGGGTGAGGGACTCGTTTCTTCGCCATTTAGAATCACCGTTGTTTGACATAGAAGGAATCCTTGTAATGTACATTTCAACTGCTACTCCTCTATTTAACATATAACCCTAATTTTAATTTTATAGTTTGAAAGTGAAGCGTGAGTTGGGTTATGAACAAAAGTGTTAATGTGAAGAGTGGAAGTTTCTCTCTATCCATCTCACTACTCTTATTGGCAAAAGGAGATAACAAAGGTGGTGAAAAGGAAGATGGAAGCAAAGCAAGATGATAATAAGTAGATTTTATGGCTCTGCTTTATACCAGCATGTAATCTCAGTGTCTCCTCCTTAGTCTTCTCTGTAATGAGTGGTTGATTGATATAGAGCATCTTCACTCCTTTCTCTCTTCACTGTGTCTAAAGTCAATTTAGATGGGCTGAGTGTTGGAATTTTAATTAATTTGTAAAGTTAGCGTGTTTAGCTTTCATTGGTTTGGGGCCCTCATTTGCATAAATGGAAAGGGACTATGGATTAGCAGACTAATTAACTGTTACCGTGAAACGACAGTAATGCGACAGACATCCATCCTGACTTTGGTTAAGTCCAGTCTGAGTCAAATTATGTTAAGAGTCATTAGGTAGGTAGGTATTAAGAGCATCTCCAGCAGTGAAATGTTTGAAAGGTTTTGACGTAAATTTTATACCTTTAAAGGGGCTGCCGAAAGTTCATCAACAATTTTTTAGACATTTGGGGTTAGACGAGATTTAAGCATCAACAGTAAAATGCATTTGTTTACGAGTCGGTCCACAACATTTAGGGTTTCCATCTCTCTCTATGATCCCACGGCGCATCCCTTCCAAGATGACATTTTAATAGTCCTCAAGAGAATGTATAACTCTCTCTATTTCAGAACTCATTCCAAAGGGCTGTCAATAATCTACCATCATAATTTTATAACGGCCTTCGCTAAATAACACTATATATCATTTTCGCTGAACTACTAACTCTATTTTTTTTAATTTATTGAAGGACACCACCAATATATACACAAATTTTGTTTTATTCTCCCAAATCAAGCGATCTACGCCCTTCCACTCGCATGAAGGACTCTTCCTCTCTTACCCTTCTCTTCCCAATCTCACTGAAAAACGAACGCCCTGCCACCGTCTTCATCCTCTCTCTCCCTCTCTTACACGTTTTCATCCTCCCTGCCTCTCTTCTACTGATTCATTTTCTCTCTCACGCGAGGAAATGTCTTCATCCTTCCTACTTCATTTTCTACTATTTGTCTTCCATCCCAAGCTCGTCAGACAACCCCAACACCCGCGTCTTTTCCTCTCTTCTACGTCTCCGTCGTCTCTCTCTTTTCTACTTCTTCATCTTCGTTTGTTAGGGTTTTGGTAAAGTTTGTATCTAGAAATGGATGAGTTTAGTGAAAATGATTTTGGTAGGCTTGAAGATGATAACGCTGGAGTTGAGAGTCGACATTGTGCTCCATTTATAGGAGTGAACAAAGAAGATGAACATTTTCAAGATGAAGAATAACCCACTCCACTTAAGGTATACTCTAAACATTCTCAACTTGAGATGAGCTTGCATGGGTATTTTTTTTTGTTATTGTGATTATCATAATATCATGTTTAATTTCATTTTTTGTTTATGTTTGAAGCAATATTGTTATTTTTAGGGTTACTTGTTAATATTTAAACTCTAAAACTTGTTTATTTATATTTTTTTAAGGTGAGTCTGATCGTTGTTGATGTTGTTGTTGTTATTGATTGTTGTTATTTTGTGCATAGGATGTCATCATCGATCTAATGGATTTCAAGATACTTTCAAATAATCTTGATGATCCAGAGACACTTAAAGCATATTTGGAAGATACCAACCTTCTAGAGGTAACATTCGCCTTAGTGATTTTATTCATTGTCTTTCTTAATATATGATCAAAATAACAAATTTTTTATTTACTTAATGTAGAAGGATGATGATGTTGACACGAATGATGAACAAGCACTGGAAGAGGTAGTTGATGATGGCGACTTATTTATTACTTAAAAGGTAAGGTTAATTCTTATAGGCATGACATTATTATCTAATCTTGTTTCACAAGTTCATTAATTAATAAGTTTATTAGTGTTCCTAACGTCAATATACATTATTTTCTTGTAGGTATTCCCATTGAAGTCGTCCTTGGTAGCTTGGTGTCAAGGTGTTGATAGGGATAATAATATAGTTCTAATTAACACAAAATTTGAACATGGTGATAGCAGACGTAAATGAAGGATCTACTTGGGATGTGAGAGAATAGAGAAGCTCAAGAAAAATTAAAGGCAAAAATTAGAGGTTGGTCGATCGACCAGTACAAAAGAAGTGTGGGTGCCTATTTCAGTTGAGAGGGGTGTCACAAGGTAAAGATCGTTGAAAGCTGCAAGTGACCTGTGGAATCCACGATCAAAATATCTTCTTGGCCATTTGTTTGCTCGTAGTCTCCATGAAGCAAAGAACACATATTTGCATAACATGTCAACATCTAGTGTAGCCCCTCAGTACATATTGCTCGGTTTGAAAGAGATGTTTCCCAACAGTGTATCATATTTGAAGATTATTTATTATGTCATTCATCAGCTAAACACATTCTAACTGAAATGCAGGAAAGTTTTGCAAACCACAATGCACTTGTTGAGTGAAAATGGTTATATTGTGTGGCATACAGTCGATGATCAAAATAGAGTCACCAATATTTTCTAGTCGCATCCCGAGTCAATTATACTAGCAAAGTGTTTTCCAACGGTGGTGCTTATGGATTGCACCTACAAAACCAATCGCTACAAGATGCTGCTATTTGAGGTTGTGGGTGTCACGACGACTGACAAGACTTTCAATGTTGGTTGTTGTTTTATCTCTTCTGAAAATTAATAGTCGTACACTTGAGCATTGGAAAAACTATTGAGAGTGTTTGAGCCAGACAACTTGTCAAAGGTGTTTGTGACTGATAGAGAACTTGGGTTGATCAAAGTTATTAAGTGAGTCTTTCCATAAGCAAGGAGGTTGTTGTGCAGGTGACACATAAATACAAATGTGGAAAGAATTACAAAAAAGACTTTCAGGATAATGAATGGTAGAACGAGTTTATTGAATCTTTCTCGGATTTGTATAAATCAACTACAAAGCAAGAATGGAACAAGGGCATTGTTGAGTTTGAGATAATATGAGCATTACATCTCAAGTGTTTGAACTATCTACGTACTATTTGGTATTTGCATAAGGAGTTCTTTGTGAATACATGGACTGACATTTTCATGCATTCTGGCCAACGGATAACTGGTTACGTTGAAGGCGCACATGCCAGGTTAAGGAAAATGTTGGAGAATTTTCAAAGCACATTTTATAATGTATGGAAAAAATGCATGATATGATCCAAGTCCAACTTGTAGAGATTGAAGCGTTCTTCAGGAAAAAAAAAATTGACGAAGGTCAAGAAAGAACATATTCTTCCCTTATTTGAAAAACTTTATGGGTCTGTGTGGCATAAGGATCTTGACTTGATGCTATTAGAAATTCGTAGGTCTGAAGCTGAATTTGTACGAATCGACTCAGTCAAGTGTCGAAGTGTGATGAGAACCACTCATGGGCTGCCTTGTGCTCATGAAATGACAATATTTCACTACTACAGGACAACTTCCATTGTCTATCTTATACAAGCATTGAATGCGACTTGGCAAAACACCTTTTCATGCAACTGAAGATGTGATTATAGATCTAGTGGTCAATGTTGTTAAGCAAAACTTCTTAGAATTCACTCCTTGTCAGCAATTGGTGTTGAAGAGGAACCTGTTAGATTTGAGTTGCTCTGATTCAAGTGTCATGATTGAACTAACTGAACCTGTAAATGGCAAGGGAAGACCTAAAAAGAAGAAATTGTCTAAGCATGAGAAGTCCACGAAAATGGACCCCTTTGATCATGAGTACAAAAAGACACAAATAGGAACTTAGAAGTCAAGAAAGTGTTCCTAAGCCAAAAGAGAAGGCGCCGAAGTGGAAAACTATGTTTATGAAGCAAATTCCTCTGTGGATTCGAGATTATGTTGAGGACATTCAGAATGTAATCGCCGATAGCCATTGTGGATTCAAATGCATATGCAACTTTCTAAGTTACGATGAAAATAATGGTTGGAGGCAAGTGAGATATGAGCTACTAATGGAGCTAGAAAGTAACCATGACTTGTGGCTTCGAATGTGGAATGAAGGATGGGTGAACATTTTGAAAGATGTTTTGACAATTCCCGAAGGCAATATACACGTTACAAGACGAAACTGGTTGATTCAACCAGATATGTTAGAGCTAACGGCGAACCGTTATGGTTGTATGTTTGTGTGTTATGGCAACCAAAACACTACATGTTTTCCATATATTCCGCCGCCGTCAAACTTGAACGATATATGAATATGTTTCATGGCACACCTTGCCCAGAGTTTCCACTTCGGCTTGCTTCATATGACATCAAGACCATCATTGCCTCAGACAATACCGACTTAGCTTTCTTGCATGTTTCCAGTAGTAGTATCATGGAAGACTTCGTTCGTTGGCCGGCTACAGATAAGTGACATGATGGTTAAGAAGTATAATGCATCCAAAGCTTGGAAAAGTCGGAATAGGTTGTTCACATTAATGATTGAACCACAAATTGTAACTTTTGCACATTTTGTAAATGTTATGTATACATACGATGACCTAATTGTAACAGAAGTCAACGTTTTTGTACTTTGCGATGACTTGTACCTTTTTATATCATTAAATGTCAAAAATTATATTTTACCTTTTATGAAGATTTTGTATTGGTTTTGCATGTTATGGACGACTAGTTGTATAGATGATTTATATCATGGTAATGGCTAAAAAGTTAACTGATAATAAATTAAACATTTGATAACTTTGATTAATTAACCCGAAAAATTAAGCAAACAACTTCAAAAAAAAATTGACAGCAAAAATTTCATACTGCAAACGCACGAGCCCCTGCGAGTGTAATACATATACTCGTTGGAGCCACTACAAAAGCAATAATAGGAATTGCATACAAATCTGCGTAAGATACCGATAACCAAATGCAGCGGAGAATGCGAACAATTTTTTTTTATTGTCACAACGGTTAACGCAAATAAAATAATCCAAATCAATGGGACACATTTCACATTCTGTCCGAAAATGAGCTTTTTTGTATTGGAATTTAATTTTGAATTTTTTTCAATTCTTATTGCTTAGATGCAGTCTTGGTTTGATTTATTGAAAAACCCAATTTTGACCACCTCAACTTGAAAAAGATCAAAATTGAGGTTTTACAATAAATCAAATATGTCAAGAGTGTATCTAAGCCAAATGAATTGAATTTTTTTAAAATAATCAAATAAAAAAATCCAAAAAATGGAAATATGTCCTATCGCAGGGGATGCTACAAACAAGATTGTCCCATTCGCTGCGATGGGACACATTTCACACTCTTTCCGAAAAAGTGATTTTTTGTATTTGAATTAAATTTTTTTTTTCGATTCCTATGGCTTAAATACAGTCTTGGCATATTTGACTTATTGCAAAACCCCATTAACCATTGAGAATGTCAAAATATGAGTTTTACAATAAATTAAATATGTCAAGAGTGTATCTAAGCCATGGAAATTGGAAAAAAAATAAAATAAAAAAATCCAAAAAATGGATAGAGTATGAAATGTCCCATCGCATCGGATGTTGCGAACGAGATTGTCCCATTCACGACATCCACTGCTATAGACACATTTCACACTCTATCCAAAAATGTAATTTTGTATTTGAATTTATTTTGGTTTTTTTTTTTCAATTCATATGGCTTAGATACAATATTGACATATTTGATTTATCGCAAAACCCTAACTTTGACCACCCCAACTTGAGAATGTCAAAGTTGGAGGTTTTACAATAAATCAAATATATCGATAGTGTATCTAAGCCATAGGAATTGAAAAAAAAAACCAAAAACAAATTCAAATAAAAAATCACATTTCTGGACAGAGTAAAATCTATCCTATAGCAGCGGGTCCTATTCACAACACCCTCTGTTATAAGATAGATTTCACACTTTGTCAATTTTTTGGATTTGTATTTGATTATTTTTTCAATTCCTATGGCTCAGATACACTCTTGACATATTTCATTTATTTCAAAACCTCAATTTTGACATTATCTACTTGCATACCTCAAAATTGGGATTTTGTAATAACTCAAGACTATAACTAAGTCATTGGAATTGAAAAATATAAAAAATAGAATCAAATACGAAAAATCCAAAATTTGGACAGATTATGAAATTTCTCCCCATCACAAGGTTCCTGCATATCAGATTACCATAATCTTATGAGCCGCTGCATTTATAAAATTGTTACTCACAAATTCTGCTGCGTTTGAGTTTCAGTTCTCTAACGCAGACATTATTGCGTTTATGATTATCTCCTTCGCAACGGTTCATGCGATTGTTTGTGTTGCACTCGCAACGGTTCATGCGTTTGCAGTCAGAACTTTTTGTTTTGACAGATATGTGACTTTATGTCCAAATTTGCAGGTTAATTGATAAAATTTCTTATTACTTTTACTTGGATTACAATTAACTTTGTAACCATTACAATGATATACATAAATACTGATGCAAATCATAAATGTAAAATCATAATTCATTTCATAAGTGTATCTAATCATTAGATTTTCATTAACTACAAAGATTACAACAATCAAAATTGTATACATCAAGTCCTCTTAGTCTTTTTTCGAGGTTCAATTGGAGTGATATTCTTCTCATGCCTCTTCTTCGTTCCGCCCTTACTTTTTCCACCAACAAGGACTTCTTCAGTGTCATCAGCACCACCACCACCCCTTTCCCTACCTCTATTACCAGGACTACAACACCACCACTACCATCACCTCTTCCTCTACCACCAGCACCACCACCACTATTACCCTTTCCTCTACCACTAGGAGCACGAGCACCAACACCACAAATGTCATCACCCCTTCCCCTATCACCACCTGGAGCACCGACACTTGGACCACCACCACCATCACCAATTGGACCAGTCTGTTGTTGTTCCTTATTATCTCTAAAGGTGACATGCGTAGACATTTTTCTTAACAGGTCACCTACTTTCTTTTGCTTTATGAGCAACACAACCTTATCCACATTCCCACCTTCTTCAATAGAGGCATACACAAACTGAAAAGTCTTATCAATCAACTTGTTTTGCAAGGAAAACATTTATCTTAGTAAGAAACAAATAAATTTTGTATTTCAAATGTTTTCAAATTTGTTAAAGTATAAATCAATTACCCGATTATGAGATATAAACAATTGATTTCTTAAGAAATGTGTCCTCCTAGTCGTCGGTGGTTGGATGAAAAAAAAATGACTAATGTCATGAAACCACTTCAAATAGTCTTTGGTGCAATCTCATGGAAGCTTCAATGGCGCACCATGGTTTTCAATTGACACGAGATGATTCTGTCAAGTTGCAGCGAACGATGACAATATCTCGTGCTTTACTGAGTAGTTATGGCCAGATCGACTTCTATTCTTCATTTTGACTTGAATGAGAGGATTTGGAATGACCTGTACCCTTCCTATTTGTCTCATCACTTAATCTGGGTGATAGGGTTCTTCGACATCAGGGCATAACAACCAGCCTTGACTAATGTAATGCTGTGAAATAGAGTTTTTCACTTGGATTCAACATAAGGGCTTCAAATGACCTGACAATACAAACATGAACTTATTAAACTATGGATGAAAAATGAAAACAATTACCTGAAATAAAACATGAACTTAAATGACTAATTTTTACCTTTTCAGAAGACATGTCATCGAAATGCTCCCTAAGATTCAGGATTTATTCAGTCGCAACCCTCCTAAGTTGGGAGAATCCCATTTAGCCATGGTGGGGAGACGGTCACTCCATGAGGCTCGGGCAGTACCCCAAAGCCTAGGGCTGAACAAAAAACCGATCAAACCGATTAAACCGACCGAACTGATCTAAACCGAACCAATCGATTCGGTTTAAATTCGGTTCGGATCGGTTTCGGTTTTAAAAAATTCAAAACCGAAGTGGTCGGTTCGGTTTTCGATTTCTATGTGATTTTAACCGACCAAACCGAACCGACCGAATATATATAATAAATAATATATATTTTATATATAAATAATACAATATGTTTAAAATAGTCGGTCGGTTCGGTTTTATTTCGCTTTTGGTTTGATTTTAGTCGGTTCGGTTACAGTTTGCATAAATTATAATCGGTTCGGTTTCGGATCGGTTTTGTTAATGGTCGGTTCGGTTTCGGTTTGAAAATTTTAAAACCGACCTAAGTCGGTTCGGTTCACGATTTAGGTGAAAAACCGAACCGTCGGTTCGGTTTTCAGCCCTACCAAAGCCTAAAGTGATCGTATATCCAACACCAAAAAAATTAAACATATAAATATATTAATTCAATATCTGAAACACTAAAAAGATAATTAACTGAACAAATAATCCGAAAAATATACCTCTAAAAGCGACATATATCTAGATATTTATTTGGTACTTGTTATATTACCACAAGAATGGCAAAGTACCAGCTCCCCATGCGAACTT
The DNA here is from genome assembly GCA_963556465.1 of Berberis vulgaris. Classification (NCBI taxonomy): domain Eukaryota; kingdom Viridiplantae; phylum Streptophyta; class Magnoliopsida; order Ranunculales; family Berberidaceae; genus Berberis; species Berberis vulgaris. The sequence goes on from OY747136.1 coordinate 49,625,674, forward strand.
CTCGACATCATCCATCTTCATCAACTTCAAATATTCAGTGCGAACCTTGGTTCCAGTTCTATCAACAAATATAGTCATTCCCAGAAGAAATAACAAATAACACAGTGCAACTTGTTGTTTCTCTTGAAGAGAATCAATTCTACTCCCTTTCCTACAACAATGCTCCTTAATGAATTTTATCTCCATGAAACTAAGATTCTTCTGAACATATTTTTGTACTTCACTCTTTTGAATCCCCAAACCATTCACCAACAGTTGCACACATTCATCTGCCTTCATTTAAGTTTTTTTCACCATAACCGATTTACCAACAATCAACAAATGAGTGATACAATAGACATCATCGATGGTGATGGTCATTTATCCAAAAGGAGGGTGAAAAGTGTTGGTCTCAGGTTGCCAACGCTCGATAAAAGTACAAATTGTCACCCTATCGACATGATCTTTACAATGGTATCAACAGTCGGAGATCACTCCTATAGACCATTGAAATTACCTTTTTCAGCTCCTCACTCAACTTCCAAACTATAAAATTCTTATATAGATGATGACATCTCAACTCGCCTCGTTCCAATCTACAACAAGCTATAAGAAAAACTAGTCAGTGTCCAAATAATATAAAAACAATAAGTAATGCATATTTTAAAAATTTTGAAAATAATATAAATACCTCCTCACCAGCCCAAATGGACTGAGAAACATGACAATCATAATCCTCTAATATGGATGCATCTTTGGGACTACTAGAATAAGAAACTTTGTTAGGTTCTTCATCTTCATCGGAACCAGGTTCGACAAAAATATCTGGTTCCTCTTGACCCTCCACATCCCCCTGACCCTCCTTATCCCCCTGACACTCCTCACCCTCCTCATCACCCTTCACCGCTGCCTCAACCTCACGAACCACAAATCATTCCCCATTTCATCATCGTTCCTCTCAATCTCCTTTTCTTTCTCCCTCCATTATTGCATTTTTTTGTTTTTTTGTTTTTTTATTTTTTCTCTCATCTATCTTTTCTTTATTTAATTTTTGGAAATGACCATTTTTCAAAAATGCTGTCATTTGTCATCTTTGAGCTGGAAGATCCCCATTACTACCACCACCAACCACCAAAGTAACGTCTTTGTTTGTCTTTGCCATACTAAACATCTAAAACATTATGATACAATTAAAACAAAACAAAATTGAGGCATGGAGATTTACAATATTGAAATGAAGATTTAGAGTTTACTTGACTTCGTGAGTTTGGTTGAATGCAAATACGAACTCCCACAACAACAATCGAACACAAAGAAGCAAAGAAGATGACCACGCACAAACCGACACTAAATCAGAGAGAAACGCACAGAAACAGAATCACACACCAACAGACCCCAAATCGCAATCACCCCAAGTTCGACACAAATCCCACCCAAAACCTCCAACCTTTGTATCACACAATGACAGTACAGGGAAAGAACATTGAGGAAAGCAAGAGAATAAGAGTATAGGGAGAATGAGTGCGGATATTCTTTGGGAGAGAGAGAGAGACTGTTTCATTTGGGAAAGAGGAAAAGTTTTGATTTTGGGAGGTTATGGATTTATATTGGTAGTGTCCTTCAGTAGGTGGTAGTGTCCTTCAGAAAGTAGGGGGTTGATGGTGTCCTTCAGTGAAAATAGTGGTGTCATTTAGTCATTGCCTTTTAGAATTTGGGATCCCACAACACATCGGGAGGGAGATCTATTCAAAGCTCTAAACGATCTTTTTCTAAAGCCCATCTTAGTTTTCAGTTCTACTACAATAGGCCCAATAATCAAGAAGTTCGGATTCCATTTAGGACTATTATTCTGTCTCGTAAGATTTTGTTCTTGGATCGCTCCTTCATGTCATTGAACAATAGGGTGACATCGTTTTACACCATTAATTGAGCCGAGATACTAGATGGAACAACAAAGTTTTTTGAGCTCACTATTTGGCATCTTCAAATGTTGAGTTGAGGTGGATAAAACTGAGCAAAATGGAGTAAAATTCAGATGGAAATGCTTCAACCGCTTATCAACACCAACCATTATGCTCATATAATCTGTAAATCCCAATAATATTACATTGTTTGAGTCCCCTGAATTCCTCTCACTGGACAATAAATTTATGTTAACAGGGGGCATCATAACAGACGATGAAAACTTAGCTTACACATAGGACATTTCCTATTCTTGCTTCTTCCTAACCAAAGTGAGCAGAAACAAAGAAGCCCAAAAATCTAACAGCATCTATGATGTGAGAATGGGATTCACAATGAGCTAACCTAGCACTTGAAGGGTTGTGAATATATTGTCGAAAAGGCTAAGCTAAGCTTCCTCAAAGCTTTGCATTTGTCAGTCTAGGGGGAAAAAATCGTGTGCAGATAACTCCAATTTGTTGGTGGTGACACTAATGCTGTATCAGCTTCATGAAATGGCAATTTACAATTTCATTGTCCCTTATACAATGTCTTTAAGCTGCAATGAAGCAACAATAGCTATGGATTTGTTTCTCTTCTTCAAATCGCTTCACCCAATCTAATTCAGGACATGACATCTTGATGACACTGGCAAACCAAATAAATATGCTGCCAAAAGCACACTCTAAAAAATGAAGAATAATATTAGCAATTTCTAGATAACATAGAATAGAATTTTGAAGAGAAAGTGCCTCGAAACAGTTCAAATATTGTAGTACCTCTACTACATGTGTATGTATATAGAGATAGATAGATGGATAGATACAGATATGTCGGGCTTCAAGCTTTTGGGCCTTGCATGAAACTTAAATAGGCAAAAAGTCCAGTGAATTATTTCCTTCTCATTTAATCCTTTTGAAATACCCAAGTCCATCAAAGGACAGGCGTGTCTAGGGGTGGGCACGGGACGGGATGGGACGAGATATACCCATCCCTATCCCATCCCATTCATACGGGATCGGGACGGGACGGGATGGGAAAAACCTTATCCCGACTTCGTCCCATTCCAAACGGGTTCGGGACGGGACGGGATCAGCGTGCTAATCTGGTATTCAACTCAGCTTCCTGTGAGAATTCAAGTCACCATATAAATAACAAATGCACCAGGTATTCAACTGAGCTCTCATAATTCAATTCTCTATGCCAAAAACAGAACAACACCATGCAACACATATCTCCTTTGTACACACTCATGAAAACTTAAGAAGACAAGGATGCTGGATTCTTCGAAGCTAAAGCCATCATGATATCCAGGTAGTCTTCAGGCCCAAAGCAGCTAACAATACACCATCACCGCATTTGTGTATGAAATCTGCACTTTGGTGGAAGTACTACTCATATAGAGGAGGCATACACTCATCACATTCTAAGTAAGTCTGATGGGTTGGCTGGTGCTGGAAGCCTGAACATTTTATGCAAATGTTCATAAAATAAATAAATAAGTAAATAAAAATATTAATAATTAATATTAAAAAATTAGTTCGGGACGGGACGGGATTGGCGGGATTGAAAATTTTCATCCCATCCCATCCCATTCTAGATCGGGACGGGACGGGATCGGGATAAAATTATTCAATCCCATTAAGACCCGAAAAAATCGGGACGGAACGGGACGAGATCGGGACGAGAACGGGATTGCGGGATGGGATGCCCACCCCTAGGCATGTCTACTTAAATTAAATGTCACCATTTGAGCCTTATATGCATTCAACTCAAGCTCAACAAGAATTTACGGTGATGGTTTGTCGGGGGAAGTTGAGATTTGAGATCATGTATCTGATTTCAAAATCAGGGGTTATATCATAATATATATATATTTTTTTTTGCTAAAAGTTAGTCAGGAAAATTTTGACGAACTAGGTCCCCAGGGATTGGGATTGGAGATTATTAGAATTTTGACAGACTAGGCAAGTGATCCTTAGATCTACCCCAGTTACTTCATCTTCCCCAACCCTTCATGTTTCCCAGTTAAGTTCACATGTGGCACCATTACCATGTCCACCACCAACAACCACCAATGCACCACTACCAATCACGTCCACTAAATCTAGGTCCCGCAGTAGGGGGTAAACCCATTCCACTTGCAAAATCCTACATGTTTAGAGTTTCTGTTGAATTTAGGTTAAATGCACATAGAACCCAATAAGGACTTTCATATACAAGTGTTCTTCGCCAGATGGGTCTACACACGATTTAAAAAAAAAAAAAAAGGGGGACTAAATGAGACTTATAAATGGAATTTTTACCATCTAAGTTTTCATACAAGCCCCAACAACCTAAAGCTAGGGGTGGGCATTCCATCCCGCGATCCCGTTTCCGTCCTGTCCTGTTCCGATTTTTTCGGGTCTTAATGGGAATGAATAATTTCATCCTGATCCCGTCCCGTCCCGATTTAGAATGGAATGGGATGGGATGAAGATTTTCAATCCCGCCAATCCCGTCCCGTCCCGAACTAATTTTTTAATATTAATTATTAATATTTTTATTTATTTATTTATTTTAGGATTGTGGATGCCCATACAAATTCACTGATGTATATAACATTTTTAGCATCTCAATTTTTCTCTCACACATATCTCTAGATTAATCTTTTGACCAAACAAGGTCACAAAGCTACCTCTTGTATGGTATGCAATGGTTTCAACTGCTGATGAGTCAAACTGCAATTGCAACATAAATACAACTCCAAATCCACCCATTTTCCCATTTAGTGAGTCATCATAATCTCTCTCATCCATTTTAAGGTCTTTTCCATTGTGTAAATCGGAGTTCAATAAATTCAACAAAGTTGATAGGAGAGTCATCAACCTCATGCTCTGTAAAGTCCATTTTGATTCTAATATCAAATTTGCAATATGCCCGTTCAAACAAAACTTTTTAAGATCTTGAAGGGTTCCACGTCCAATGAAGTTTGCCACATTGATCGCTCTCATGTACTGAAATGTCTTTAGAAGAATAGATCATAAAAGAGAGAAAAGAAAGACAACCAAGAAACAAATAAAACTGAGGCCAATTTCATTATCAAACTTAATGAGTCTTGAATCATAAGTGAAATGCTGCTGAAAATAAGGATAAACTATGATAATTGGTGCCAAGGATCTCACTGAACAAATGTATCTTCTTCTGTTCTAATTGTATAGAATAACATTGATCCAACTCTTTTCCTATCCTAAAGTATCATCCTATAGATCCATGAAAAGTAGTAAGGAATAGCTCATTTACCAAAAATATTTATCTCTAATGAGATTCTGCTATATCAAATGAACCCAAAGTGTATCCCAGTTACAAAACAAATTAGAAGCACTCCTTAGCCACAAATTAGCTGCATGATTATTCATCCATTAATTTTGAATTCCCAAACAACCTTCATGGTAAGGAAAACAGATGTCCTCCAAACTGATAAGGGAATGACATTGCAGTTGCACCATGTCCAGACTAGACCATAAGAAGGTCTTACATAAGTTATTCATAACATCAAATAACTCTAGAATGATTATAAAAACACACGACGTGCCATTGGGTCACCTTGTCTTATACCTTGCCTTAACTCTAGCATGCTGATCCCGTCCCGTCCCGAACCCGTTTGGGATGGGACGAGGTCGGGATGGGGTTTTTTCCATCCCGTCCCGTTCCGATCCCGTATGAACGGGATGAGATAGGGATGGGTATATCTCGTCTCATCCCGTCCCGTGCCCACCCCTACCTAAAACTATATACAGTCACAAAATTTGCTACCTAGTGTGATTATTCTAGCACATACGTTTTGATGGACTCTTGATCATAATAGCTTCTTTCAAGATTAGGGCATTATAAAGCTCAAAATGCCTTAAAAAAGGGAGTTGCTACGTGTATCCGATCATTTGGCTCGGTTGCACAAACACTTTGTTGTACCAATATTTTGGAATGTTCCAACTTGTTCCACCAACCTAATATATGTAATATAGACTATTCAGTTTTTATTAATAAAAATCATTTGTTTATGAACATTAATTAACACTTGAATGAAAAATAAAAATAACCATTATCTAAAACTAAAATTTAGTCAAACATTGATTAAATTTCATTGTGTTCATCAACCAGAGTGGTTGACAAAACTAATACGTATTAAAATAATAAATTAAATAATACATAATTTTATAATTGTTGCAACTATTCTATTGTATTCGAAAAAAAATGCATTTAAAACCTAAAAAAAATCTTACATTCATTAAATGATTTCTATTGTATCGGTGTTACATATTTTAGGTTGGTGCAATAAAGTCGAAACATGCCAAAATATCAGTGCAACAAGGAGTTTGTGCAAGCAAACCAAATGGTCGAGTACACGTAACAACTCCCTAAAAAAATTAAGCTTAACAGGCTTACCAAAAGAGACGTTTCCCACTAGATGCAACCTTCTCTGTAATCCAGTCTGGAACTAATTCTTGTAACAATTTTAGCTGCTCTTCAAATTCAGCTGTAAACTAAAACAATAATTATTTAAGATTTCATCAAGGTTTAGTATCCGTTCGTGTTGGTTGTCTCCTAAAAACCAATAGAACCTTACCTCTATCTACAATATAACCGTTGCTCGCGATTATTCTCTGCATAAGCTCCTGCTTTGTAATAACATTGCGCTTATCCAAGTTAAATATAAGACAGATAGCGTTTTTAAGGCTGCAATCATTTTTCTACGCCTTTTGGCTTGAGAAATGGCAATATCATGTCCTTCATTTTCTCTTTTTTCTCTTATCTGCAATAAGAACATATTCAATTTTCAATTAAAATCTGTATTATCAAATGCTTGCCAAAAGGACTCATTTGTCCAACTCTTGTTCATGACATTTTTCTGAGTCTTGGACCTTAAACATATATATTCCTGCTGCACTCATTATAAAAGAATCTATATCTATAACAATGAATGAACTGTGATCCAAAGCTCTTAAAGAGCAACTTAAGTTTAGTGAATAACTTACCGATTGCGTGCACCAGTGACATTAGAAGTAATTTAAGGAGATCTGATTCAATTGATGGACTACCCATTTCAATTATATCATCCTCGGCATTTGCACTCTTTACTGGAATCTGGAACTATGGCCTGTTTCGAGATGGACATGTCACTAACTTGTTTGGTGATGCAATTGAATCATAATCATCTTTGATATGACATCTTTTTGGTGTCTGTAAGTCGGGTGTCATGGTCATTAGCCTTGCAGGAGTTGATGCCGCGGGTGTCTCTTTGGAGGGAGTGGTTTCTTTTGGAGAAGATTCTTTGTTCTTCCCACGTCTAGTCATTTCCTCACCAATCTTAGAAGGGGTTGATGGGGGTAACGCAACAATGAAAGCACCAAAGAGTGATTTTTTTCTAGTGTTGGGTGGGAGTGAAGAATGCTTAATAGGAGATGGAACAATGGAAGTAAGATCATTTTCTTTACACTCTTCTTTTGGTTGCAGGTAGCAATGGATTTTTTTGTGATTCTGAGATGGGAACCCTGCTTTTGAAAAGATCGTGACAGATGGGACGCTACAGCCTACAACTGGGGATTGTTGGTTATGAGTAACAGATGCTTCTAATGATAACGAGGGAATGCTGGCTTTATTAGTATTTGTAAGACCCTTCTCTTTTGTTAAGAATCAACATATCTTGTCTTGAAACATAACAACAAAACTAAACTCGGTATAATAAAGAACAACAATTGAGAGGTTTTCAATCCTATATTTTGCACAACCCAAGACCAGAAACAAGGTAACCAAAAGAAAAGCTATAAGAGCATCATTCACATAAATTTACTAGAGCAGTTTGACTAGAACTTGAGACAGTATCACATATTCAATGAACTGAATTTGATGTAATACTCAAGTGCCTGACAATTATATTGTCAAATATAGCCATATTTTACTTAGATGTTCACCTCAATCAAACCTATGTCTTGATATCACTTGTACAATATTCAATATATTGCTGCGAACACTGAAATATTAATTGGAGATTGAAATCTGAGTATTCCAAGTGATTTCTAATGTCAACAGAAACACGAACACACTAACCTATTCAGCTAACGAGGGGGGGAAATCATCTTAGACCCAAACGCACTTAATATGCACCCACATAGACCCGATCTTCTGTACAAGAACAACCTACATCTATTGATCACAATAAAGCTATCATAAAGGTCTCACTTCGGTACCCAATTTTACTAAAGATGATGGTATTATAGTTGATGCGTCCAAATCCGTCACGGTTGATTTTGACTTGCAAAGACGAATAGTGGTAAACCAGAGACCACCATTGTGGCAGCCAAAGCACTCTGATGGTAAAGTCAGACACTGAACAAAGATGAAGATAAACTGATAAAATTAGGGTTGCATATATGTACTTTCTCATCCGTTTTGTTCACCTTATATAATGAGCATTTCATTCATTCATTGACTCTACTGTTGAGGGCGTGATAGAGGGAGGAGATCTTGCTTAGAATCTTATCCGTCCATGACTGATTCTCCTTTGACACTTGGCTCTCTTTAGGACCCAATGCTTGATTGGACTAAGAGGTGTGCTAATGGACATTGGGCTTGCTATAGTCCAACGGTCTTTATTTGGACCTTATTGTCCTGGGCCAAACTCGGAGATCCTCGCCACGTTGGGCTTACATAATTTGGGTTTGGGTGCGTGACTTACGGGTTGAATAATAGTTAACCTAGGCCTGAGTTGGGCATGAATTTGATCCGGCTTGGGCCTAGTTTGTCCAGGCCTTGCCCCGTATTTAGTTGTGGTTGGATGACTGTTTTGACGTCTCATCAGTAGTATTCAATTTATATGCTCTATTTAACAATTCAAAAGGAACAATATTTACCCCAAGATCTCTTTAGTAAAATCCAATAGTCGAGCACGAAACACTTTCCCCACATTAGAACAACTGAGTCATTGTTTCAATTTCCCATCACTTTCTATTGCATCAATTTTCAAGGTAACCTACAGGGGAGGCCTCATACATAAGACTGCCTCATCTCGCATAAGCTCTTTCTTCAGCACAATTGATTCCAGTAAAACATACTTCGTTTATGCTACTTGATTGTAATAGAATCTCCTAAACCACCAACAAAATAAATTATGAGAAGCCACATAAATATGATCACTTTGAAAACTAGAATACCCAAAAATTGCTATTATGAAAGCTACCCGTTTGTTAAGGACTCAATCGTCGCACATGGTTCCATTCGAAGCAGCCGAATCAAGCAAACCATGTTATCGAACAACTTGGCTAGTGTTTCCAACCTAAACCCCACAGATAAAAAATAAATAAATAAAATAAAACCAAATGAACAAAATCTCAGATGTAGGTTAAAGAATTTACAAATTAAAAGGCAATATAAGAAAAGGAAGAATCTTTTTCTCGCAATATAAGAAGTTGGGGTTTGCTTTTCTGGTTCCTTGGCGTGGGTGCCTTGTGTGGGGTGTTGGGATTGTTGCACCTCGCGAAAGCGTAACAGATGTGAAATACAATTGTTAGTTGCAAAAGAAAGAAAGAAATTCAAAATATAAACAAGGCAATGTAAAGTAAATGAAATTAAAAATAAAAATAAAACACGTACAACACAAGCAATTTAATGTGGTTTGGTAAGTTTGCCAAAGTCCACGAGCAAAGAAAATAGTTTCACTAATGAGATCAAAGAATACAAATAGAGAGAGATACGCAACATCAATGACGCTAAATACACATGTGTCGAAATGATACCACAGATATACGTATATCTCTCACAAACTTTCCCTCCTCTATTTTCTCCATTCTCTCTCACATACACACACAAAAGGGTTTTTTTGAAGAACTATAACTCTCACAAGAGGGAAAAATGATGAAGAAGAAGAAGATGCAAATCAAGGAGATGGGGTTTTTCTTTTATAGCCTCTGAGAGGTGGTCGAGTAAGGCAGTGATGGAGAGTTCCATCACCTTCTTCTTCTTCCTTATTTTCTTCATAATCCAGCAAATCAAGCCAAGATCCAACTCATCCAGCCCACAATGGTCTTCTTCACTTCACGATCCAACTAAGTCTAGCCAAGATCTGATTGCCGATAAGGTGTAATCCAGCCAAGTCTAGCTCTATCTATTGCCGACAAGTCAAAATCGTGCAACTTTAAAAAGGTATTCTCGTCTGTTTTCAATCAATTTTTTCAATAGAGATATGAAGAGAGGGCTCAATCCAAGGATCTTCTTCGACTTGAAAGAGGACGATTCGATTCAGAGGGCTTTTTAGCTTCCTTAGAGAGAGATAAAGATATGATAAACAGAGAAGTGAACAAGGTCGGTCGATCACTTTAACATAGTGTGACTGTATATAAATATAATGCAGGAGGCACGATTTAGGGTTTGAGAAATGGCGGGAAGAAAACGGTGATAAACGGCGGGTAGATGAAATAGGACCCCACCCAAACGTGGTTTCGACCGTTTGTTTTGATTTTTTTGAGGCAAAACGATTCGACTCTTGGAAGCAATGTGCTAAAGTTTCATCCTAATTTTGATAAGTGTGAGATACATATTATGTTTCATAATTAGATTTCTCTATCATAGTCATGAAGCTAGCTAGGGCTCACCTTTAAGTACTACACGGACTGGCATACCAACGCCCATTGTCCTAGACCACCCGGAAGGACAATCTTTTTTTTGAAAGGTGAGTGGGGTTTTTATTGGATCATAGAACCATTAAACACACTCCGACAAGGTGCGAACCCTGAACTTGTGATTCAATCCGCCACAAGTCTACATTCACAGAGACTATTTATCAAGATATTTAGTTGTGTTGATGTAAATACTTATCTCGAGGAATGATGTCCAAATGGGCTGAAATTTAAACGCGTTGTTTATAGCATTAATGTGTAATTTGCACAATTTTTTTCAGTTTCAACAGAGCTCATACAAATTAATAATAGTTTTTTTTTTAGTTTGGGGCAGGTTCTTTTAACTAAATAAAACTTAACTAGGTTCTTAACTGAGAGTGAAACCTCAAATTTAGCCCATTGTCTCTTTTCATTTTTGCAAAATTAGGCTGAAAGTCCAATTATGCACTCAAATAAGTGAGCAGGACACACAAACAAAGCTTTAACCCTTAAGTGAGTAACAATTTCAGCGAGTGCGGTCCCTCTCTCTCACTCCATTGCATTTGTGAAGCTGCAATGCATCTGATTGGATGCAATATGATAAAAAAAAAACCTTTATTAACTTGGATGCACAACTCTGAACATGGGAATGTCTTACAATTATTCACCCATCAATATAAAATACTCCAGAAAAATATTAAAAAAACTTAAAATTCAATACAAGATCTTCAAAGGTTAGATCTTTTAATTCCATTGCACCAAGCGGATGCAATGCATTAGATCAGATGCAACGGGATAAAATAACTAATTAGATTGGATGGTCTCCTCAGACTCTAAATAGAGGGGTTATGATAGAAAATTTGTTGCTAATTTGGGGATAGAAGATTGAAATGGAAATCAGAGATAAGAAATTAAAAAGAGAAAATCAAATTCGAAATCGAAGTAGTTTTGAGTGAAATGAAAAGAAATAAAGTCGGTAAGGGAATTGGAGATTGAAGAGGTGAAAATGGTGAGAGAGTGAAGTCGAAGAGATGTGAGAGGGAGATAGGGGATCAAAGAGCCACATGCAAAGTTGCGTTGGTTAGTTTTGAGTACGAAATTTGCTTTTTTTGCATAGTTGAGTCAAGAGGGGATTGAGTTTTGGAATAGAACCCTATTTGGTTTAATTTGGGGATAGAAGTAGATAGTCAATGCACTACACCAAAAATCCCCATTAGCAACGGTTTTAAACCGTGGGGGTAACCCATTGTCACGGCTAAGAGCCGTGGGCTGTAGAGGCGTCGCGAAATTCCTTGTAACGGCTATAAACCATTGCTAAACATTTTAGCAAGGGTTTTATGCTCGAGTAGGCGTGATGATTTTCAGCATTTAGCCACGGTTTTAAACCGTTGCAAGAATAATAGCAACAGTTTTAAGCCGTGGCCACAATAGCCACGGTTTTAAGCCGTGATAAGTTATGGATAATAGCAACGGTTGTAAACCGTGGCTAACAAAATAGCAACGGTTTTAAGCCGTGACTAAACATGGCCACGGTTTTAAGCCGTGGCTAAACATGGAGAAAGAAGCCGTGGTAAACATCATAGCAACGGTTGTAAGCCGTGGCAAGGCATGGCCACGGTTTTAACCGTGGCAACTGATGGAGAAAGACCACGGTTTGTAGCCGTGGCAAGATGCGACCACGGTTGTAAGCCGTTGGCAGTTAAAACAAAATTCAAAAAAAAAAAAGAAATCTGGTTTGTTGCGACGGGTTGAAACCGTTGCAAATTAATATAATCGAAAAAAAAATTTATATATTTTTTTTGCTGCTGCAGCAAAATCACAGCCGTGGCACCTGCAAAATCAGTCCTTACTAAGGTTTGTGTCATGCCTCCGGCACGAATAGGATTCCACAAACTATATGCTAGATAAATACAAAATCAACCGTAAAAAGGAACTTGTCAAGTTTTGACGCCAAACAAAAACATGTAAACAAATAGCACTAATGTACAATAACAAGATTAACCTGAACAAATGGAACCTTGTTATATCATGTTTCGCTCGCATCTAAAACAAAAGAATTTCTCTATGTTTTTTCCAACAATACAAATCCACCTAGTTATAATGTAAGAAAATACATTGATGCAAATTGATTTCTCTCATACCTTCTCTACTGCACATTCAAGCTGAAAATATCAAACCCATCACTGCAAATGTCTTAGCAGAGCTATAGCTCCTTCTTCCCATTTGCTTGGCTTCATGAACAAATTATTTTTTTGTAGTCATTTGTTCTTGCATCAGATGACTATCCAATGCCCCAAGAAGCATACCCATGAAGAACCCAAGCCCTCCTCAGCAACTGATCTCTTATTCCTCTGGAACTTCAGTTGGGTAATACCTTGATTCTTAGGCTTACCATACACAATACCCTTAGGAACAGGCCCCATTTCTTTCGGTACTCATCATACTTGTCATTGAAGTTTGCCTGCAAAAACAATCACAAGACAAATTTTTAACAAGAAGTCAAGGACACAAATGAAAAATAATCACAAAAGCAAAACAATGTCAGACAATACCAATCTAGATATTAGCATACCTTGATAGCCTCTAGAATCCTGCTGAATTCCAACTTATTCTCGTTTTTAACTGAAGTCAAACACAATCCAGCGACAGTTTTCTGATGGACAATCTGTATAAAAATAGGCAAAATGAAATTAACATTGAATCCTAAGCATGGTCAACAAAACAGGCTGTGTAGTCAGCGACTGCTGATAAATAAGTAGATCTGTGAGTTTAGTTGGCAATTTGAAGCCAAAGATCTCGTATATTTGTAATACAAGAGTTATCCGAAATCCGAACCTTTAATATCTCAGGAGTTGTTATGCCAGAATCAATCAATTGGCCCTTCAGAAGATCAAATTTCTCTAGGGTAAGCTTGTTCAATTTACTGAAAATGATGAGAATGCAGCACCTGGTAGTTGCTTGTATATGGCACCGGTGATGGTTGATACAACGGCACACTTTGCACCCCAGAAACAAGCAATGTATGCGCATTCTCCTGTCCAACATACTGCTGCCCGTACTGGCTCAGACTTCAGAGCCCTGCAGTATAAAAATTAGTCAGTACTCAATGACAGACAAACATGACCTATAAATTTCAGGGGGTAATAGAAAGATTGATCACTTACAGATTGGGTTTGCAGTCCTCCCATACTGGCTGAGCGCACAGTCCCACACATACTGAACAGTTGCTTAAACTCTTCCTCTTCCACATCATCATTTATATTCTTTACATAGATATTCAATCCCTGAATGACACATTTCAAAAACTTGTAAGCAATGCAAATGTGCATGTTTGTGATGAAATGAATAACCAGTAAACTACCTTATATCTATATTTTTTTTCCTCCCGCTCCTCAAAATAGCGGCTCAACATTCTCTCCTGCTCCTCTTTCTTCATTGCCCTTACCACATATAAAGCCTTTGATCCTACACAAGAAATAAACAACATTTAATATGACAAATAGAACCACATTTCATTAATCATAGAAAATGATACTACACTTCTAAATTACCAAGTGCCACTCCCTTCATCCCCTCAATAATTCACAAATCCAACACCCTTTGAACAACAATATTCAAATCCCACTGCATGCCCAATCAAATGATGCCACACACACATTTCCTGCCTTTGCTTTCCATTCACAAATGATGCCACACACACATTTCCTGCCTTTGCATGCCCAATCTGGAATGTGGACAATGCCTTTGTATAGCGTTGCAAGGACACCAAAGAACAAAGCTTCAGCAAGCAAGCTTCAGTTTAGGCACTAGAGGTCAACAATCACAAAATCAGTTAAGTCAAACAAGAAGCTTAATCACCTCCAGGGGAATGTACATTGGACGCTTTGGTTTCCCAACATTGATGCAAGGTAACTCAGCTGAATAGCGGAACTCAATACGGCGATGATTAACAAAGTAATCATAAACTGTTATTTCAGTTGTTTAGACTTCACCATCTCCATTCGCATCCCTTCCATTCTTTTGTTTCAATGAAAAACTAGAAAACAGATAACACTAAGTAGAGCATAAGCATGTAAAGGAAGAATACCATTTCTATCTCCAGAGCACTTATCTTTCTTTTTTTTCCATTGAAAATGCCTTCAACTCATTCATTTCTTGCCTCAACTGCATAAATAAATTGAAGAATAAATATTTGAACAAAAGGAAAATTATTTCAAAATGTATTACAAATTCTACAGCCTAATTAATTACCTGGTTGATTTCAGATAGAAAACCAGAAGAGTTAGCTGACGCATTCCCCGAGCATGTTTTAGTGACCGTAGATGGCACAGCAGCTTCTCTTCTATCATTCTCAGCAGAAGTATGTAGACTTCCCTTATTGAGTGCAATGTGTTCGAGTCTCTCGTATACACATTTTTCCTCCCTTCCCATGCGCTCTTTATCTGAAACTTCATGCCTCCTATTGACATTATTAAAAGCTCTGTGAGTAGTTCTTTGGATAGGAGCATATGTGGGCTCAGTATACATCGGAAATTTTTTTTCAAACAACAAGAGCAATGCTCCTGTTTGGGCATGATCCAACTCAAACCAAAAGTGATGACCCTGCCCGTAGTAGTTATCAGCTAATATTTGCCTGTACTGTTCTTCTGCTAAGGGTTTGCATTGTTTTCCAATATGAACATGCACCTTTGCAAATTAAACATCATCAGGTTTAGACACATAAGCATATTTGAACCATATATAAGTTTTAAGTAGATCCAAATGGATAAAACGTATAGATGTAATACTTGTGTAGGATATTGAGTTTTCTGATAACCGTCTGCAGTCCATGCATATTTATTGATACCTAATTCACCCTTGCCTGCCAAGGGTGCATAGCCTCCATTGTCCACATTCATTTTCATTTTATACAGCACGTATAAACATGCAGCACGTAACGACAGAGTATTAATACTATGTTCCTCTACTATAATTTGCAAAGAACCTCACTGCAGCAACATGCAGCACATAACGGCAGAGTCAGAATTTTAGTTTACCTGTGCAAGGAAAACTATCCCATGAGGTTTCCGAAGATTTGGGATCATCCTCTTTGTGTTCTTTATCTTGATCACCTTTATTTAACATTGCCATGGCAGCGCAAGCAACCATGACCTCCATAGCTTCCTACAGAAACGAAAGCTTTCTATTAAAAATTGAATGGTGAAGAAAAAAAGAAACTCAGAAGTGAAATAAAATGGAGTTCAGTATGCGTACCATTCAGCTGTACCCCAAGTAAAAACAGGTTAATCATGACATTCTGACATAAACCATACCTCAATACCCGAATCCGGAGCTGCATTTATACTAAATTTGAAGCATACCTCAATACCTGCCTCCGCCTGCCCCTGAGAGACACTAAGAAATTGGGATAACAGTCGAAATATACTGGTCCCATTGCAAGGGTTTCGCACCCAGGACTACTAGGTTTAAGCAAGAACAGAAATTTACAGTCTATAATAGAAAATGCATAACAGGAGAAAGAAGAAGATACATAAATAGTAATGCATACAGATAGAAGACAATGAAAATTACGAGAAACATTTTTGAAGATAATTCTTTGAACAGTTCAAGAGAACGGTGCCGATACTAGGTTACCGCTAGTATAACGAGATGTTCACCCAAGAATTGTTCTTAGAATTAGTTTTGGAAAACAAATAATAAAAGATAATATGCTTTTATAAATAAAAGATAATAACTGTGTTGTAGTGCAAATATTCTATTAATAGCACTTGTTTCCAACAATCCATTTCTGTTTCTTCTCAAGTGAAACAAAAAACAAAGGGGACAATTCAACCAACTAAAATAGCAAAGAAAGTTAAGCAAGAAAGTAGACGACCTCCAATTTGATTTTCTCTTGCATACTGTTCTTAAGCTTAAATTATGTTTCTTTTAACTTCAGTTTAGTTTTCTCAAGCTCCTTTCTCAATGAGTCCCTTTCCCTTGCTAAACAACTAGAAGATAAACATGATACTTCCTTTTCAAGATTTCCAATTTGAGAGAGGAAATCATATTTCTCCAAATCATTTTGTTGGCACCGCTCCTACAACCAAAACAAACAAACTTAAAATGAGTAAACACCTAGCAATTAAAGGGACTCGCATATCAAACATTAGCTCACCCTCAATATGCTTTCAGTTTCTTGCAGATTTAGTCTCAGTTCCCCAATCTGTTTGTTAAGATCAATAGATTGGTCGTAGAAAGTACACTGCACTCATAAACATTGCTCGATGGATAAAATTTGACAATTACTAGACAGTGAAATTAAACGAGGGGCTGATCAAGTATTTTGAAGCTGCACCTTATCACATGCTATCATCTTAAGATCCTACATTGGTGAGTGCAGGGGAGAGAAACATGAAGGCTGAAACTAAAAGGATCCTTGTAAAATATTATAATAATGTTCAAGAATTATTTTCAGAAGAACCTTCGGTATTCACCAGAAGCATATATGATACCTCAGCAAAGCACTGAAATAGTTATGCAGTAACTGAAGAAATACTTTCAACTGTATTTCTTGAGCTCTGAATCTCCAATTCCATATCTTGCAGTGCCGCCAACAATTCCATTGCAGGGTCAAAGTCCTCCTGTACAAAGAAATTCATATGCTAAGAAAGAGACAATTTTATATCAAACATTCATATGCAGAGAGGGATAGCAACTATGCATTTTCAAGTATATGAAAGACCTTAAACAAATATGTATGAAAATCGTAACAACCATGCGAATATAATTTAGGAGACAATCTAATAGACCTCAGTTTTTTCAATAGATGCCTTGAGAGGAGGTTCTTTGAGAGGCAAACTATTTTCCTTGTGTGCATTTTGAAATTCATGATGAAGCTAAAAAAGAAAAATGAAAAAGATATCAAAATTGGAATCAACAGAAGGAAGCACAGATTTCCAGAGTGTGTGCCATAGCATAAAACAGACTACTAAAGTCACTGAAGAGTGTGATAGGAACTAACCTTTTTAAGGTGGTATTTCTGCAGGAATGAAGAGACCAAGCAATTCAAGGCTGAATGACTCTGTCAGAGTTGTGATTCCTGGAAGCAACAGAACTTGCAAGACACAATCAAGATGAAATTCAGCTACAAGAATCTGATAGTCACTGAAGATTGCTTGAGAAAGAAAAGAAATTTGTATAGAATGAATTGTGAGATTACAATGAAGAAAAATGAAATGTAACAAGCATATTTCGAGATTGCCAATCTCCTAGGAGCAAAGCTCACTGTACAATGATTTTCTTACAGAATGAATGCCCTTATTTCTTTTGCTAACTCTTATGTATAGCAATCAGAATTAACATTGACTAACAGTGGATCTAACAGAACATTCTCTAATTAACAGAGCACCTAACAGAATGTCTTTACAGACTAACAGAGCACCTAACAGGAATGTCTTTACAGACTGCCACAGAATTCCTTTACAGACTGTTATAACAAAATAACGGAGCACCCAATTCACTTCTCTGTTTGATATTTCCTCCTTGTATATGTAAACTTGATGTGAGGCTGAGTCCTAACAACCTTGCATTTGGAAAGACAATTACTAACAGTAAATTTATACAACGTTACTTACCATTCCAATGTTATCTGCATCCACGATATGACCATTAACGGTGCCTGTGGCTTAGACTGTTATGCCTTGTATTGTTATCCATTTTTAAAAAAAATTTGTGTCTCGTCGAAAACATTTTTGAGGTCTTGCTTTCCAAATGGGATAACACTACAATGTTGTATGAATTTTCTTTATGTTACTTATTAGGCCGTTAGACCCTGTATTGTTCATCTTTTCAATGAGATTTGTATCTTGTCTCAGACATACAGACATAGATACACACTCTTACAAGGAAATGGGGTATAACTTTAAAGGAAAACACCATATGACAAGAATGGAGTAACAAATAGGATAACACGAGTCAAATGAAAACATGGCATATTAGATCAAAAGGGAGAACTGTGGCTTTTTGCAGGAGAACTTTACTATGTTTAATACCTCTCAGTGTATATTGAATTAACATGAGCAAAGAAAATGCGGAATAATTTATTGAAAAGAAAACTATGCATCCCTTACAAGGGCTTCATGAGCCGGCGTTGAAGCACGAAAGAATACATTTGTGACCATCATAGCCTGCTCTGGCACATCTAGGCGCAACTTGAGTCCCATCTCTGAAAATGCAGACAATAGTGCCACATGGTCTCCCTGAAACAGTGACATCATACAAACTAATGTATATACGTTTCAAGACATGATAGACAAACTAGTAATGTATAAATGCAAGAGAATACACAAATAGTTTCGATCAGAATTTTTCAGCTGAGCTAAAGGAAAGGTTTTTTGGATATACTTAAGGTGCATGCAGAGAGACATAATGGAGGCAACTCTCATAACAAATCAAACATCAAATTTCTTTTACTCCACCAGGTTTTGATTGTAAGAAAGACTATACTATATTTCTGTAAGAAGTAGATGACTTAACTTTATTCATTCTAGATGTTTATTCATTCTAGATCTTAAATACCTGGATGCAGATATGGGTCTACATCACAAAAGTTGGTGATTGCAGAATAAATTAGCAATGGATGAAGAGCTTGGCACCGAGGACATGAAACCCGATGAGAAATGAGGGTTGATTTTGGTCACTTTGAAGCTATGGGTACAGGAACGTTAAGATGCAAAATAATTGTCACCGCTACTTTCGCTTGTACCTGCAAGTAAAACCTTACATGAGCAATGAACTTTTATCTCACAAAGCACATAGATCAAATGCAATGAACTTTCGCTTGGATACTTCTTTCTCTTTCTTACCACGGTGTCCACCCTGCAATTTTTCAGTGTCCACGTACTTAATGACTCTAGACAAACTCCCCACCAACAAGGAATATGATTCAGTTAATGCATCTGCAAAAGCGATGATAAAACAGACATGTTCTATGTCATCGCCTTCGTCCTCCATCTCTTGAGTAGCTTCCAGCCTACAACGCTTCTTTCGTGGCAAGTTTTTCTACATCAAAGTAGTGCCTCCACATAATCAACATTTATGTCGTAACAAGCATCCAGAAATGAAACAAACTAGAGGGAAAAATTATGAAACCTCTCGCTCCCGCTTTCGCTTTTCTTTCATTTTGAGATCTTCCGCTTGCTGGGCACTGATCACTTCCTTCCCCATTCTGTTGTTTCCAACAGAGGCCTGTAAAAAGAAAATGCACATCTTCATGATACAAGAACATGAACACTTAGTAAAACATATTAGAGTTCATAGACTAACACACTATTCAGTATGGGTGATTCTCAGATTATTATTTGACTCCCCTTGATATCTTAAATACAGGAGCAGCTGTAGCCGTGCACACTAGTGAGGAATAAAAAGAACCAAAAAATAATTTTGTCTCCACAATATAAACCAACTTGCAAAGTTGGATACAAAGGAATGGGCCAAAAGATTTGCAAGAGACAGAACTTCGAAAATTATTTGTGTATCAAAGTTTTTACATTAGCCCACTAATAAAACGAACCTTTGTTGCCTCCATTTCAGCTTTTCTTAGAGCTCTCTCTTCCCTGCAAACAGATGGAACTTTTATTTTCAAATAACACCAAAAAAAAAACTCACAAGTAGAGAAAATGCAGTTATGAGACAATAATAACCTTTCTTCCTCGAGAACAGCAGAAACTTGATCTTCCATTTGTTCAATTGTCTGACACCACTTGGTTACAAACAGCAGAAACTCTAATCTGAAATATAACAAACAAATATTAGCCAGAGCTCTATAATAACTCACAATCAATCAAAGTAGACAACATAGTTTTTAGTTTGGAAAAGAAAAAATCATCATAATACCTACCAATAAGTCTTCTGGTAGCCTTTCCAACATTGACGTGTCCGAGCTCCTCCTCGCACGACATGGCTTCTTCAATGGAGTTTTAGAAGGGGAGTAGAGACACAATGGTTCCACTCGCTTCCTCCCCATTGATCCCATGCGCCTAACTACGCCATATACTTTTTTTCCTTCATCAATATCAAAATCCATCATCTTATTAGGGCAAGTTATTGACAATGCCATTCTTTCTTCTTTAAACTCCAAGCTTAGATCTGTATCATTGGATAAAGTACTTGGAAGTTAATAACAACATACAAAAAGCCCCAATTTCACATAAACATCCAATCATTTTTTTTTATCATGAAGTTGAACAATAGCCAAAACCAAATCAAATCCCTCAACCATGCAAACCCTAAATTTCTCAACTAAGATAAGCCGCAAATCAAACTATTCAAAACCCTAATTTACACAAGTAAAGAAGCAAACAATTGTTAAACCCAACTGAAACAAAATCCTCAAAACCTCAACCTTAAAAGACACCAAATCTCTACATTGAAAACCCCTAAAACTAACTATGAAATAAACATATCACCTCATTGTGCTAAACACAAACAACAAGCAACCAAATAGTCCATTTGGGGTCCATTTGTTTTAGCGTATTTGATTTTGAGGTCCATTTTGAAAACTATTTGAGTATGGGTCCAAAATGACATAGTTAACTAGGTTGACTGTCAAAGATTTTTGGAGTCTAGCTTAAAATTAAAAATAATCGCTTCACGATGAGATCGTAATGGTCTCAGGAACCTTGAGATAAAACATATCACAAATCAACAACTGAATCCATACCACCACTAAGCCTCCATTTTTCCACTCCACAAGCCAACCCCCCATATCAGCAACTGAGTCCATACCACCACCAAGCCTCCATTTTTCCACTCCACAAGCCAATACACCTCCATCATCACTATGTCCATCACTACATCAAATTTCCCCACCAGCAACGGTTTGGAACCGTGGGGGTAACCGATGGCCACGGCTAAGAGGCGTGGGCTGTAGAGGCGTCGCGAAATCATCTGTGACGGCTATAAACCGTGGCTAAAATTTTAGCAACGGTTTTATGTTCAGGACGGTCGATGATTTAGCCACGGTTCTAAACCGTTGCTAAAATTTTAGTAACGGTTTTAAGCCGTGGCAAGTACTAGCCACAGCCTAAAACCGTGGCCAGACTTGCCACGGCTTAAAACCGTTGCTAAAATTTTAGCCACGGTTTTAAGCCATGGCAAGTACTGGCCACGGTTTTAAGCCGTGGCTAGTAAAAACAAAATTCAATTTTTTTTTTTTTAATTTTTAAATTAACCTCCAGTGGGGAGGGGCAACTATGGAATGCCAAACCTTTATTACTTATCAAAAATTGACTTACAAACGCTACGGGGGTACATTACGACGTTACCCGTATTAAAACCAAAACAATAGAAAAAACCTGTCCTTAAAACAATTGCCACGACAAAGACAGAACTTAAAACATCAAAAAGACTTGAGGCCAAAACAAATGACCCAACCAGAATGCGCGTAAATCTGCCCAAGCAGCCATCACACGCTAAAACACCAACGCTATCTAAATAATCACCCTGAAAAATAGCCAACAGGACGCTGCATCGTATCCTCGCGAACTGTGTTTCGCAGCACCAACGCTATCTAAATAATCACCCTGAAAAATAGCCAACAGGACGCTGCATCGTATCCTCGCGAACTGTGTTTCGCAGCAGCATGCAGTAACCATCCCTCGCATCCACCATCTCGACGCTGGGCACAACAACAGCATCTCCTCAACAGGCCGCAACATCTCAGTAGGCCGCAGAAAACCACCAGTCCGCAACATCTCAGCTCCCAGCATACACTCTGTTTTGCAACAGAGTGTTCCAGCCAACAACCTGTTGGATGTGGTACTAGAGTGTAGGTGCGCTGCAAGCCTGCTCGACGCGCATCCTCGCTCCTGCATAAAAAACAACAGCATCCTATACACCAGAGAAATGCACAGCTCCAGTGCGAACCGCGCACTTGCAGTCTAGCAAGTATAGCAGGCTGAGTGCCTGCGCTCATTGTGATTCCCGCAACTGCCTCTCCTACAATGCCCCTGCAGTCCAAAACAGACCCGCAAAACAGAACTTGTTGTCGAGCAGCAATACGCAAGAAACTGTCAGCATTCCGTCAGACCATCCTCGACCCAGATGAACCTTGTTCGACGCCACAGACTGCCCCATCCTCGACCCAGATGAACCTTGGAAATAACTTGCATGGCGAGAACACCGCTACAATTCAGGATCTCAAGTACTTCAATTTGACAAATAAATTATGATATATTTTGCTGAACCATATTAAAAACGAGAACTCTTGTATAAACTAAATAAATTATGATATCAATCCCATACCTCAACCTGCCTTTGAAGCGATTGGACATAATTAATGATCTCATCAAGCATTACAGCCTTACCGGTTACCTATAAATACAAAGATCTAAAATAATCAAATTACAATTACACCAATAAACGTTGGCGAGATATTAATGTAACAACCTTAATTCACAAAATGAAGAAAATTACCTTGCTACAACCAGGTACTAAGTCTTGAAGAAATTTCATCCTTTCACTGATCTTCTCCCTTCTTACCTGCAAAGAAGAAATCCCCCTTGGTAAAAAAAAACTCCCAGAAGTAATAACTAAATTGAACAAGATCGATGCTTCACATAGAATACTTACTCGCTCTGCGAGACTGTGGCTGTTTGTTGCCTGACCCCTTCTTGCTCTAACATGAATGTAATCTTCTTTCGGTGCATAACCAATGAGTTCCATAAAAGAAACAAATCAATGGATAACCAATGTACATCATGAAACCAGATGATAAGGTAAGTCTTGGGGATCTCGGTATAGCACTGATATGGGCATGAAACCTTCGTGATATTAAAGGTGGTGTTCCCCGGACATTCCATGATAGGTCTAGAATTAAAGTTGTCCACGAAAAAATGCATCAAGACCACCTTATTCATAGGGAGCTTGAACAAATCATCAAATAAAAAACTAGTGAAAATGTGTCGCATACGCACCTTAAGTAATGAAGGAAGGACAAGCTTGACCCCGTGACCACTGAGTTGAGACATCATTGCACGAGCAACACACTCGGCAGCTTCTCGAACAGCAACAACTTGATCCGAGAAGGAAACTAAAAGCAATGGTAACATCTGAATTACATACCTGAACTAAAAATGAGATCATAATTTCATGTATTAACAAAGATGTGCCTAGAACTTGTAACAATATTGAAGGAAATTCTCTATTCATAAACTTGAGCATATTGATATGGTGTTGGTGCACCTGAATGCTTCCGAACCAGTGTTTCCTCATCAACTTGTATGCTTGTTACTACAGAAGCCACAAACAACCAATATTTTCTATGAAATTCACGAACAATCCATCTGTCTATCAAATCCTCTAATCAAATATTCCTACGTACACCATGGCATATCTGAGTGAATTCTACTGTGCATGCTACCGCCCCAGTCATCAAATGATTGATTAAAAAAAATGCAACAACCACATTCAAACTGAAATACATTATCTATGTGCTCGAATTTCCCCATAAAGCTAGAACAAAGCACAAAAGTAACACCATAAGGGACCAGCGCTTTATGCAAACTCCCCCATACAACCAGAACACAAGAAAATAACCTGATACACTTTTCATTACGTCATGCATTGACAAGAAAAACATACCACATCGATGAGTAAAAGAGGTCACATTAATTATTCGAGAAGGAATGAAGCTCCTTTTTAGTAGTGGTAAGAGAAGACTGGTCAGAACAAATGCACCCATATAATTGGTCCCTGCCATCCTGGGGACAGAAATGTTATTTGTTAGCATAGGTGCATCCTCCAGAAAATGGTAGCATAAGCAAAAATATTGTTCATCCGAAAAACAGAAGATTACTGGTCATAGCCTTCAGCCGTCAATCTATGTGATGTTGCAAGTATCCCAGCATTGTTTATCAAAAGCTGGATGGATGGATGCATATCTGAATCCAATAGCCATTGCTGAAGGTTATTTTTTAACTGGAGCATGGAGGAGAATCATGTCACATCAACCTGAAATGCCTTAAGATGGACATCTGGATGTTATTGCTTGACCTCTATAACTGTCTGTTTCACAATTAAGGAGAATCATGAAACCCATAGAATGAAGGAGCCACACACGCAACCAAACTCAAAATTGTACTTTCACCTTAGATAAATGTTCTACAGAACGTCCAGCTGCAAAGACGAGATGAATTTCATTTTACTTAGCAAAGACCCTGGAGAAAAATCTTATCTTTGCTTTGAAATGCATAGTATTAAACATTACCATAAGAGAAAACCCTATGGTTTGATAGAATCTTATAGAAGTTAGACTAGTAAAAACATAAAGGTAAAGTGTGTTAGAAACACGACTACACAAAACAACTCAAATAATGATTACTGCCATATGTGTAATTTCAGACAAGTGTTACCAATACCTTCTAAGCAAGTTCATTTCAGTCTTTAAAATTAAGAATTAGGATTCCTTGACATGAATTTTTTATGGCTGGTGCTCAGTCTCTAGATATAGCACTTAAATCTCATTTTTATATGGTTTGTGCTTCTTTTTCTCCCCTTTTAATTTATTTCTTGTTAAAAACATAGCTGCCTCACAAACACTACGAAAGACAGGTCCCTAACAATACATGTCCAACTAGATAAAAAGTTATCTTGATGCCATTTCCATCCAATAATCCCCAAAGTTGGGATAGTTTGTTCCTCTATAAATTAGTTGACATCTATACTGATAAATGGATAAGAAATAGTCATCTCTTCAAAGAAAACCTATCCATTATGGTCTCAAAGAAACATTCGGCTTCCATCAAATGGCATTCTCCATTCGGACACATCATTAACACATGTATAGCCAAATCTCTACACAACATTTGACGAAAAAATGATAACAAAATTTTGAAGAACTGAATACCTAGAACAACATAAAAGCCTAGACTGGAGAGTTCACATGCAGCTGTTGCACCTAACCCTGATGTTGCCTGTAACAATACAATGAAATTGTGCAAAATGGTATGGAGAAATTGTCCAATTTTTCGAAAGGAGCAATTTTAATCTTACCCCAGTGATAATGCATACAGGACGAGTTGTTGCAGTGGTGTTCGAAGGGAAGCAACGACCGTATGAGTGGGATTTGCAAGGCGAAAACCATAGTTGTAAGTACGAATAGAGAAGAGAAAATGTCCATAAGAGAGACATTCTCCAAAACTGTAATGAACATGCAAACTCAATTGTTTCCCACAATGTCGACATCACCGAATCAAAACCTCTTCTTCAAAAGCAAACCGGTTCAAAATCATGAAAAAAGGAGAACAACATTAGCAATTTCTCAAATAGAAACCCAATCAAGAAAAGAAATCAAAGCAATTCCATATACCCACTCACGACAATCTCTTTCCTTGCGAACTCACTCACGACAATCTCTCTATCTCTATCTCCTTCTTCTTCGTGCAGCAAAAACAGAGTTCAAACTTCAAAACTGTACCCCAAACTTCAAAACCAGAGTTCAAACATTCTTCTTCTTCTTCTTCGACGAACTCTCCTTCAAGAACCGGAGAAGGGACGCAAATTTTTTTTTAGGGTTTCGGGATATCAGTGTGTGCTTTCGGGAGATCTGTGGGGAGATGGAACAAATTTTAGGATTTGAAACAAAGGGTTGAAAAGTAGGAACGCAAAATTTGGAGCGGGAACGCAATTTTTTTTTGCCCGCGAGAAATCGACTCGACTTCTCCACACATCCACGTGCAACACACGTGCAATTTAGCAACGGTTTTAAGCCGTTGGGCACTATAGCCACGGCTAAAAGCTGTGGTAAACACACCAACGGTTTAGAACCGTGGCCAAGCCATTTTTTAGCCACGGTTTTAGGCCGTTGGCCATTATAGCCACGGTTTTTGGCCGTGGCAAATAAACCAACGGTTTAGAGCCGTGGCCACCTCCGTGTAGCTAAACATGCCTTTTGGTGTAGTGCCATCCACCTCTAAAACCAACTTAGGTTCCAACTTGAATCAAGAGTGGAAGAGGAAGACATTTTGTTTCTTTTCCAAATCCTTTAAAACCACCCCCTGAATCGCTCTCCCTTTTCGAGTTTTTGGAGTTTTGTAAGGCGTATAATATAGCACAAAAGCCAACTTGTCGAAATCAAAGCTCCCTTCGAGAATATCTTTGTTTAAAACACTGAAATTAAAGTCTTATACTGAAAGCTGATACTAAAGGCTTTATACTAAATGTTGATAGTAGGAAAAAGGAAAAAACAATTTGAATGCTTAATATCAAGAATGTAGAAAATTGTTTGTTGGACTCGTTTTAAATAAAATTTTAATTATAAATTTTAAAATGTTAATAATGTCAAGGATAACAATATAAGATGAAAATAAAAGGTTTAAAACACTTGCAACTTTCACAGTTTAGACATTAGCAAGAAAATCTTGATTTTCTCTTAACACTAAATTTGATACTAAACACTGGTTCAATTTTAGACTTTAGACACGTTAACAAACACCACTTAATTGGAAAACTCAAATTAATATTTTATATAACTAGAATATGATTTTTCATAAATTAGTCTTAAGTGATAAGATAAATGTCTAACAAACGTTCTTTGAATTTTCCATAATTACTAAATTTATGATTTCTAATTCAGGATTGAGGATCTATAGTAGAAAATTGTATTTACCTTATGGTACTCAATTGTTTATTTGAATTACCCGATGGTACCAAAAAAAATTATAAGGTCCGTTTGGTACCTAAATTTTTTGTGAATTACTCAATGGTACCCAAAAAGATTATAATGTCTGTTTAATTAGTACCCAATTTTACTCTTGAACGTGACTTGCCCAGCCATCCACATTTTTTCTAATGACTAAAATGCCCATGATTCACTTCTAGACAAAAAATAAAAACACATCTTGAAGAAAGTAATAAAATACATTATATGGGCTTATTTTCTTATTTTTTAGTTGATAGATGCACTTTGAAATGTGTGTTTATCTATTGTCCATATGTGATTCATGGACATCTTAGTCATTAGAGAAGATGTAGATGGCTTGGGCCGATCAACGTCCTTGACCTAATAGTCAAGAGTCAAGTTTGGTATCAAACAAACAGTTCAACTTTTTCGAATACTGTCGGGGTAAGTCAAATAAAAAATTGGTACCAAAACGTAAATAACCCTAGAAACTTGAGCCAACCTCATAAAAGGTCCAATACATTTTAAGCTAAATGGGCCTTTCTGCACATGAGATCTTAGTTGGGTTGTTGGATGAGCTTGGGATTTACAGACATTATCGATATGGTAATAACCCAAGAAGCCCATGTTGGCATTTATATAATCATCCATGACCAAAAATTTCAGAAGGCACCTACTAAATAACCCCACCAATTCCATTGAAGGACACCACCAACACCTTTTTTTTAATCTATTGAAGGAAACCACCACTATATAATAAAAAATGCATTTTTTTCTTTTTCTCCCAATTCCAGCGATTCCTCATCTCCCACTCGCACGAACACTCCACCTCCCCCACTCTTTTTTCCCAATCTTGCTAGAAATCTAAATGTCAGCCACCGTATTCATCCTCCATTTCCCTTTCTTACTCGTCTTCACCCTCCATTTCCCCTCTCTACTGCTTCATTTGCTCTCTCGCGTGAGAAAACACCTATTCCTCCCTGCTTCATTTTTCACTGCTTGTCTTCCATTCCAAGCTCGTCGGACGACCCCAACACCTACGTCTCTCCCTCTCTTCTACGTCTTCGTCGTCTGTCTCTCTTCATCTTCTTTTGTTAGGATTTTGGTGAAGTTTTATCTAGAAATGGACGAGTTTAGTGAAAGTTGGTAGGCTTCAAGATGATAATGCTGCAGTTGAGAGTCAGCTTGTACTCCATTTATAGGTGTGACCGAAGAAGATGAACATTTTCAAGACGAAGAATGACCCACTCCACTCAAGGTACGCTCTCAACTTGAGATAAGCTTGCATGAGTTTTTTTTTTGTTGTTGCCATTATCGTAATATCATGTTTAATTTCCTTTTTGGTTTATTTGAAGCAACATTGTTATTTTTAGGGTAAGTTGTTAATACTTGAACCCTAAAACTTGCTTATTTTTAGGGTTAGTTTGATCGTTGTTGTTGTTGTTGTTGTTGTTAATTGTTGTTGTTGTTGTGCACAGAACGTCATCGTCGATCTAATCCATTTTGAGATACCTTTTCATAATCTAGAGGACCCGAAGACATTTAAAGCATATTTGGAAGATACGAACCTCCTAGAAGCAAACTTTGCCTTTAATGATTTTATTCATTTAATATATGATTAAAATAAAAAATATTTTTATTTACTTAATGTAAAAGGATGATGCTGAAGTAAATGATGAACAAACACTAGAAGAGGTAGTTGATGATGACGACTTGTTTATGACGAAAGAGGTAAGGTTAATTCTTGTAGGCATGACTTTATTTAATCTTGTTTCACAAGTTCATTGATTAGTGTGTCAGTATGCATTATTTTTTTAGGTAGTCCCATCAAATTCATCCTTAATAGCTTGGTGTCAAGGTGTTGGTAGAGAAAATAACATTGTTCTCATTATCACAAAGTCGAAACCTGCTGATATCAAATGCAAAGGAAGGATCCACTTAGGATGTTAGAGGGGAGGGAAGATAAAAAAAATCAAAAGAAAAAATTGGAGGTTGATCGATCGAAGTGTGGGTGCCCATTCCAGTTGAGAGGGGTGCCACAAGGTAATGATCGTTGGAAGCTGCAAGTGCCCTGTGGAACCCACAATCATTCACGATCAAAATCTCTTCTTCATCATTCATTTGTTGGGAGACTAAATGAAACTAAAATGACTTATTTGCATAACATGTCCACATCAGGTGTAGCCCCTCGATACATATTCTCTGGTTTGAAAGAGATGTTCTCAAACAATATGTCATATTTGAAAACTATTTACAATGTCATTCAGCAGCTAAAGACACTCCAACTGAAAGGCATGACAACTTTGTAGGCTACAATACACTTGTTGGCCGATAATGGTTAAATTGAATGACATACAGTAGATGATCAGAATAGAGTCACAAATATTTTCTGGTGACATCCCGAATCAATTCTCTTGGCTAAGTATTTCCCAACGGTGATGCTTATAGACTGCACCTATAAAACTAATCGCTACGGAATGTTGTTATTTGTGTTTGTAAGTATGACGTCAACCGACACGACTTTCAATGTTGGTCATTGTTTATGTCATTTGGACTAAAGAGTCATACACTTGGGCATTAGAAAACCTACTGGGAGTGTTTGAGCCAGACAACTTGCCAAATGTGTTTGTGACTGACAGAGAGCTTGGGATGATCAAAGCCATTGAGCGAGTCTTTTCAGAAGCAATGAGGTTGTTGTGCAGGTGGCACATAAATACAAATGTGAAAAAAAAATGCAAAAAATAATTTGAGAATAATGAATGATGGAACGAGTTTATTGAATCTTTTTCGGACTTGTATAGAACAACTACAGAGCAAAAATAAAACAAGTGCATTAATGAGTTCGAGAAAAGATGGACATCACATCCCAAGTGTTTGTACTATCTGCGGTCTGTTTGGTATCCGCATAAGAAGTTCGTTGTGAATGTATGGACCGACAATTTCATGCATTTTGGCCGATAGACAACTGGTCGCATTGAAGGCGCACACTCTAGGTGGAAGAAAATGTTGGAGAATTTTCAAGGGACATTTTATAATGTATTGACGAAAATGCATGACATGATCCAAGTTCAACTTGTAAAAATTGAAGCTTCCTTCAGAAAAAGTCTCATGAAGGTCAAGAAAAGAGCACATTGTTCCATTATTTGGAAAACTTCATGGGTCTGTGTCTCATAAGGCTCTTGACTTGATGCTATTTTAAATTGGTAGGTCTGATGCTGAATTTGAAGGCCTTGACCCAGTCAAGTGTCGATGTGTGCTGAAAACCACTCATGGGTTGCCTTGTACTCATGAAATGACCCAATATTTCACTCCTAACAATCAACTTCCACTGTCTATGTTACACACGCACTGGATGCAACTTGGCAAAACACCTCGTTGTGCAATTGCAAATGTGATCATAGATTCAGTGGTTGACGTCGTTAAATAAAAGTTCTCAGAATCAACTACTGATTAGCAGTTGGTGTAGAAGATGAAACTGCTAGATTTGAGTTGCCCTGATTCATGTGTCATGATTGAACTGATTGAACCTGTAAAGAGCAAGGGGAGACCTAAAAAGAAATTGTCCAAGAATGAGAAGGCCAACAAAAGGGACCCCTCTGGTCATGAGTACGCGAAGACACAATGAGCTTAGAAGTCAATATTGTGTTTCTATGCTAAAAAAGAAGGTGCCGAAGTGGAAAATTATGTTTATGAAGCAAATTCCTCTGTGGATTCGGGATTATGTTGATGACATTCAGAATGTACTCACCGATGGCCATTGTAGATTCAGATGCATAGACTACTTTATAGGTTAGAACGAGAATATTGGTTAGAGGCAAGTGAGACGTGAGCTACTATTGGAGATGGAAGGTCACCATGACTTGTTGGTTCGAATGTAGAATGACGCAGGAGTGAAGATTGTGAAAGATGCTCTGACAATTCCCGAAGGCACTATATGCATTCCAAGGGAAAAAATAGTTGATTCAACCGGATATTTTATAACTGACGGTCAACCGTTATGGTTGTGTGTTTGTGTGTTATGGGAACCGGAGCACTACATGTTTTCTATATATTCCACCACCGTCAAACTTGAATGATAAACGGATATGTTTCATGACACACTTTCACCAGAGTGAACACCTCGTCTTGCTTCATATGACACCAAGACTACCATTGCCTCGGACAATATCGACATGGAATTCTCGCATGTTTATAGAAGCTGTATCATAAAAGACTTCGTTTGATGGCCAACTGCAGATAAGTAAGATGATGGTTAAGAATTATAATGCATCCAAAGCAAACAAGAAGTCAGAAGAGGTCATTCTACTAGACGATTGAACCATATTTTGTAACTTTTTGCAGATTTTGTAAATGACATGTATGCATATAATGATCATTTTAAGAGAAGTCAACTTTTTGTTGTCTTGAGTTGTAAAATTTTTATTATTAAATATCAACAAATTATATTTTATATTTCATGAAGATTTGTATTGATTTTGCATTATATTGATGACTAGTTGTATGAATAATTTATATCATGGTAATGGCTAAAAGTAAATTTATATTAACTTAAACATAAGCTAAAAATTCAAATTGCAAATTGAACACAAAAGTTGAAAAAAAATTGACAGCCGGAAAATCAGATTGCTGTAAAAATAATTCAAAGTACAAACGCATGAGCCGCTGCGAAGAAAGTAAAACCAATCGCAGACTAAATTGCATTTGGTGCCTGAAAACTAATCGCTAGTAAACGCAGCGGATTTTGCGAACGTAAATTTTACAATTGCAGCGGCTACTGCGAAAATGAGATTCATAACCGCACAAACTGCTATGTTTGGACATAAATCATAGTCTGTCCAAAATTTTGATAGTTTGTATTTCAATCTTTTTTTTTTTTTTTTTTCAATTCCAATGGGTATGATACACTATTGGCATAATTGATTTATTCCAAAATCCAACTTTTGACATTTTCATGTTTGGGTAGTCTAAATTGAGATTTTGCAATAAATCAAATATGCTAATAGTGTATCAAACCCATAGGAATTATAAAAAAAAATGTCAAATTCAAAAAATCGCAAAATTTGACAGAGTGTGATTTATGTCCAACGCAACAACAACTGCAATTATCTTTATCTCATTCGCAGCTTCAGTTGCAATTGGACAAAAATCACACTGTCTAAATTTCTGATTTTTTTTTTTAATTTGAATCTTTTATAAAAAAAAAAAAAAATTCAATTCCTATGGGTTTGATACATTATTGGCATATTTGATTTATTGGAAAACCCTAATTTCTAACATCTCAAGTTGAGAAGGTCAAAAGTGAGATTTTTCAATAAATCACATATGCCAATAGTGTATCAAACCCATAAGAATTGAAAAAAAAAACACACACACAAAAAAGATTGAAATACAAAAAAAATCAGAAACTTGGAAAGGGTGTGATTTATGTCCGATGTCTATCCCATCCGCCGCTTCCGCTGCGATTGGACAAAAATCACACTCTGTCATTTCTAATTTTTTGAATTTGAATATTTTTTTAGTTTTTTCAATTCCTATGGGTTTGATACACTATTATCATATTTGATTTATTCTAAAACCTCAATTTCTAACATTCAATTTGAGAAAGTTAAAAATGAGATTTTGCAATAAATCAAATATGCTAATAGTGTGTCAAACCCCTAGGAATTTAATAAAACACAAAAAAGATTGAAATACAAAAAATCAGAAATTTGGACAGAGTGTGATTTATGTCTGATTGCAACGAAGGCTGCAATTATGTCTATCCCATTCGCATTCCAAATTTTTGATTTTTTGAATTTGAATATTTTTATTTTTATTTTTTTTCAATTCAATTATGTCTATCCCATTCGCATTCCAAATTTCAACGAAGGCTGCAATTATGTCTGATCGCAACGAAGGCTGCAATTTGTAACACTCCAACTTGAAAAGGTAAAAGATGAGGTTTTGCAATAAATCAAATATGCCAATAGTGCATCAACCCATAGGAATTGAAAAACACAAAAACGATTGAAGTACAAAAAATCAGAAACTTGGACAGAGTGTGATTTCACTATCATTAGCACCACCAACACCCCTTCCCCTGCCTATACCACTAGAACCATCAGTACCACCATCACCTTCACCCTTTCATCTACCACCAGTAGCAGCACCACCACTACCGTCACCCATTTTTCTACCACTAGCACTAGCACCATGACTATCACACCTTCCTCTACTACCACCATCAGACCTTTATCTACCCCCGCCATTAGACATTTCTCTACCACCACCAGCAACAACACCCCTTCCCCTACTACCGCTTACAACACCACCACTCGGAGCACCACCACTTGGAGCACCTCCACCATCAATAGTTCAACTAGTTTATTGTTTTTCCTCATTATCTCTTAAGGAGGAGAAATGCATAGACATTTGTCTTTGCAAGCCACTTACTTTCTTTTGCCTCATGAGAAACACAACTGTATTAACATTCTCTCATTCTTCAATAGAGGCGTCCACCAATTGAAGAGCCTCATCAACCAACTTGTTCTGCAAGGAAAACATTGATCTTAGTTCTAAAAAAAATCAATTATGTATTTCAAATTTGAGCATATTTGTTAAACTATAGATCAATTACCCGATTGTGAGATAAGAACAATTGATTTCTTAAGGGATGTATTCTCCTAGTCTTCGGTGGTTGGATGAACGAATGATTAATGTCATGAAACCACTCCAAGTACTCTTTACTGCAATCTCATGGAAGCTTCACTGGCGCTCCTTGGTTTTCAATTGACATGAGATGATTCTGCCAAGTTGCAGTAAACGAAGACAATGTCTCGTGCTTCAACGAATAGTTGTGGCCAGATCGACCTCTATTCTTTATTTTGGCTTAAATGGGAGAATCTGGTGACCTATACTCTTCCCATCTATCTCATCACTCGACCTAGGTGACAGGGTTCTTCAACATTAGGGTATAAAAAGTAGCCTTAGAACCATGTAATGCTATGATGTGGAATTATTCGCTTGGATTCCGCATAAGAGTTCCAAATAACCTGACAATAAAAACATGAACTCATTAAATTACCTGAGATGAAAAAATGAACTTAAATAACTAACTTTTACCTTTTCAGAAGACATGTCATCAAGATTCTCCCTAAGAGTCAAAATTTCTTCATTTACGGCATGGGGAGACGACCATTCCACGAGGCTCAAACCGTATCTCAAAGTCTAAAGTGATCGTATATCCAACACTACAAAAAAATTAAACCAAAAGTGGCAAATATCCAAATTGGTACCCGTTCTACTAGCACAACCAAGTTGACGATATAAGAACGCCAAAGTACCAACTCCCCATGCGAACTTCCCAACATCATCCACCTTTATCAGCAACTTTAAATATTTTGGTTCCAGTTTTATCAACGAATATAGTCATGCCCAAAAGAAATAACAAGTAACCCCGTGCAACTTCTTGTTTCTTTTGAAGAGAATCACTTGTGCTTATTTTTCCACAACAATACTCCTTAATAAATTTCATCTCCTTGAAACTCTGATACTTTTAGTCATGCTTTTGTGCTTCACTATTTTGAATCCCAAAACCATTCACCAAAAGTTGAATACACTCCTCTGCTTTCATTTGAGTTTTCTTCACTATAATCGGCTTACCAACAATCATGGAATGAATGATACGATAGACATCATCTATGGTGATGGTCATTTCTCCAAATTGGAGGTGACCCTATCGATATGATCCCTACAATGGTCTATCAACGGTTGGAGACCACTCTTATAGACCATTGAAATTACTTATTTCGCCTCGCCACTCAACCTCCAAACTATAAAATTCTTGTACTGATGCCGACATCTTAACTCATCTCGTTCCTACACAATAAGAAAATATAGTCAGTGTCCAAATAATATAAAAACAATAAGTACTGCATATTTTTAAAAACTTGGAAATATTATATATACCTCTTCACTAGGGTGGGTACGGAACGAGATAGACCCCATCCCTATCTCATCCCGTTTGTTCGGGATCGGGACGGGATAGACCTAATCCCGACCTCGTCTCATCCAAAACGAGTTGGGGATGGGACGAGACGGGATGGCATGAGCATGGTTCAAATACCATAAAAAATTTATTAAAATTTTATATCAAAAAATAAAAGTGGGACTTTTTATTCCAATGCGACTAAATATCCAAATTAAGAATACAAATTCATTTTATTATCAAATACCCAAATTAAAAATAACAATTCCTTTTATTATTGCAAGGATGTAACAATGTGATATCCTATTTTAACTATATGAGACAAAAACAAACTATTATTAACAACATAGTATCATTATTGACCAAAATGTTTATTCTTAGAAATTGTTTAATAATGCAAGACAATTAGGGATGTTCTTCTTTATGTGCATATTAATGAAAAATCATGTTTTTCATTTGGGTATGATGAGAAATGTTATGATATCTCTTCCATAAATTAAATGTCCACATCTCAATAAAGCCCATTTAAAATAAAGGGTATTCTTAGTTATTATTTTTTTTATTGTTGGAATAATAATTCCAAACTTTATATAAGATTAACTTCTCTTTCGGTTATAAAATTAAAATACTAAAATTAATAATAATAAATGGGAAGTAAATAAGTTCGAGATGGGACTGGATGGGCGGGATTGAAAATCTCCATCCCGATCCCATCCCACTCTAGATTGGGACGAGAGAGGATCGGGATGAGTTTGATCAATCCCAAAAGGTCCCAAAAATATCGGGACGGGATCGGGATGGAATGCCCACCCATACTCCTTACCAACCCAAATGGACTGAGAAACATGGCCATCATAATCCTCTAATATGGATGCATCTTTGGGACCACCAAGATAATAAACTTTGTCGGGTTTTAGATCTTCATTGGGACTAGGTTCGACAAAAATAACTGGTGACTCTTGACCCCCCGCATCACCCTGAGCCTCCACATCCCCCTAAGCTTCTGCATCCCCATGAGCCTTCGCATCCCCATGAGCCTTCGCATCCCCCAGACCCTGCTCACCCTCCTCATCCCCCACCCTTCTCCATTTTTCAACCTCACGGACCACACTATGTTGACTTTGCGATAACAATAGGAGTGTCACCGCTTCATCCGCGTTAATCAAATCATTCCCCATTTAATATTTTCTCAATTTTTTTCTCCCTTCGTTGTTGCATTTTTTTTCTTCTTCCATCTTTTCTTTATTTTTTTACAACTATGGTTAAGGACGGAGCTAGGTGGGGGGCCTACTAAATTTTGAATTTTTTTAATTATTTCTAATATGCCCACCAAGTGATGCCGACGACTTCATCCTACCCCACCCCTTCATATCTCTCCGTTCACTGCAACGCAGACAATCTTGCTCCACCCCTTTTCTCTCTTCTGCTCCATCAAACCCTTTATCTGTTTACTACGACACCAACAATTGTCCCTCCTCCTACCCTCTTTTTTTCCCTTCCTCATTGCTTGATTTTGTTTTTTTTCCACCATCGCAATCGACCACCAGCAACTCCAACCTCTCTTGCATGCTTTGGGGAAGAAGAAAGATTAAAAAAAATGTATTTTCTTGAGATGAATTCGTATATCGAGGTCTATTTTTGTATTTAAATTTTTTTTCTGGAGATACATGAAAATTTTGATCCATTAATCTTTCCTCAAGATACATGTTTGCATCTCAATGTTCATTTGTGGGTTGTTATTTCAAGAGCATTTTGATAATCAACGTAAGTCTTTTGACAGTCAATGTACTTTGACTGCTAGTCCTGAGGGAGACTGCAATACTGATTAATGATGAGATAACATCTAATTAGTTATTTACGATAAGTGGCAAATTGCAAATAATCCAATTTTTTTGTCCACATCTAATTTTACATTTGAAATTAATGTTTGCCCCTTAAATATGCCAATTTGATTTGTCCCCCATATATTTATCTTTCGTGCTCCTACAAAGTAACTTGTTGGATTCATTTTCTTCGCCATAGATTAGATGGTGTTTTGTTTAGAAATTGGTGTTTTACATAGTTATTTATGTATTGTTCAAATTAAAATTTTTTTTGTTAAAATAATTAATTATTATATTATCATTAATTAACTATTACTAATCATTCTACCCCCTCCAATAGAAATCCTGGCTCCGTCACTAGCTATGGTCTTTCTAAAAAACATCGTCATTAGTCGTGTATGAGCTGGATGATCCCCACTACTAATACCAACACCACCACTAACACTACCACCAACACCATCACTAACACGACCACCAACACCACCATCAACCTCCAACACAACATCTTTGTTTGTTTTTGCCACACTAAACATTTAAAATAAATATGAAACGATTAAAACAAAACAAGCATGGAGATCTACAATCATGGAAATGGAAATTTAGAGTTTACTTGAATATTTGGGTTTGGTTGAATGTAATGACGCTCGTCCCACAACAACAATAGAACACAACGAAGCAAGGAAGAGACCACGCACCAAATCGACACAACCTAATCCCTAGAATTGCACAAAAATTGAATCACACACCAACATACTGAATCACACAGCAACAAACCCCAAATCACACATATCGCACCAAAAACCTTCAACCTTTGTATTGCACAGTGACGGTGGAAGGAAATAACAGATGGTAGAGCAAGATAGTAGAGAGCAAAGGGAGAATGAGGGCAGGAAGATGTGCAAAGTTCAAACTTTGGGAGAGGAAGATACCGTTTTGTATAGGAGAGAAAGGGAAAGTTTTTAGTATGGGAGGTTAAGGGCTTATATTGATAACGTCCTTCAAAAACGTGGTGGTGTCCTTCAATGAAATTGGTGGTGTTATTTAGCAGGGGCCTTTTTTGAATGAGAAACCCACCCAACCAATTATGATTTATCTTGACAATTATTTTTTAATAAATTATCACGAAAAATTATATCATATACAATTGAAATGAATTGCAAATAAAGTGTTCATCTTTCCGTTCCTTCAATTTGAGAACAACAATCATAAAGACAAATGATATGTGGGAGCCAAAAATAATCCTTGACCCAACAGGATAAGGAAGCCCAAAGATTTTTGTTGTTCACGAAAAGCCCAAAATTACCCATGAAAGTCACAAAAAGTGAAAGCCCAAGTTTGGGCCCAATGCAGCACAAGTATGGGCCCAGTACAGCTCATCAGAATACTATTTTCTCAGCAGAGTAGTAGTGTTTAGCGCTGACCACCATGTTCATCTGAGTACCCAAACTTGCAAGAGAGGTGTCATTAAACAGGAAGTTACAACTGCCAACAGGATGTTACAAGTATCTATGGAAGTTACAACTACCTAAGAGAAGTTACAACCGCCTTCAAGCAGATGACTCACTCATCTACCACGTGTCTCACTCATCTGCCACATGTCTCACTCATCTACTAGCAGTTTACTCATTTTGCCTCTATAAATAGTCAAACACAAATCCATCTGGAGGTAACTCTTTTTTTATTCAGAATTCTCTCTTCAAATATAGAGATATAAACATTTTTCTGAAGACATTGTTCTAACTTTGGCATTAGAGTCCCCGTGGCAGACACCACACCGGTGTCAAGAATTAACTTCTATCTTATGCAGATTACTCCACGTGATCAACACGTGATTCTATCTTATGCAGATTGCTTCGCGTGATCAGCACGTGATCCGACGGAAATTTGCATCCACAAATTGGTGCTTTCAATGAGAGTTTGAATCAAACTCATTGCATGCTCTCTTCCATTCACAAAAAAAAAATTTCATTCATTCAGTTTCAGTTTCATTCACAAACACTTTTATTTTCAATTCAATACAATGGTGGGAACTCGAAAACAAACTAGCAAAAATAATGTTACAAGGTATTCTGCTCGTACTAGGCTGCCATCGTCATCACGGGTTCAGCCGTTACCGGTTGAACAACCACTGATAGTGGGTCTGCCACCGCTTGCTGACCATCAATCGCAACCTTCTGTCACAAGCCAAATGGAGATGACACAACAAGAAAATCTTGCAGGTCGGATCACCAATCTGACCAAAATATTGGAAGAACAAACCCAGGTGGTAGAACGATTAGTGAGCGAACAACCAAGGCAGACGACACATCGCTGTCTACCAGCAGATTATGTGCATAGAAGTGGAAGTAGTCATCCATCAAAAGGAAACAATCCCTCTGGAAGCATTCATTCGAGATTAGGGCCACAAGTAAATGTGAACTTTAAGCTCGGACCTCAAACGAGAGTCTTTTCAAGGGTGGGCTCTCGCGCAATTGTGCACTCAAGGCTAGGACCGCAGACTACACCCAATATAAGTGGTCGGCGCAGAAGACAAAGTCCTGATGGATGCGAACAACGCAGGGGACCAGATCTAGATCACTACACTGGTTTGTCCCATGTCCCACATTCAGAGGCTCATCAAATCAAGAGGAGCCTTCAGATGAATCCTATTTAGACTCTACCTCACTCACATGCAGGTAAGTCACAATCAAATTCAGAATATGAGGACTCATCTACCGCAGATAATCAGAATCGAAATCACCATACGGCCGATCAGCAGGATACACACAAGCCCTTGAGAGCAGATGATGTGGCACAAATGGTCAAAGAGCAGTTGATGAATTTACAAGTTATGAGAAATCCAGATGATACTCTGCGCAGAGAGGTGGCCTTGGTAAAGACTTCACCTTTTACAAATGACATTGAATGATCCTTCATCAGCAAAGTTTACCATACCGACCTTTACTCCTTTCAAAGGAGATTTTGATCCTGAGAGACACTTGAAGCATTTTCGAAGTCTCATGACTCTACACAAAAATGATGACTCACTTATGTGCAAAATATTTGCAATGACTTTACAAGGAGTGGCCCAATATTGGTTTCACACTTTGACCCCTTGGTCGATCAACAATTTTGGAGAGTGCTCCCTTACTTTCACAAAAGAGTATTCATTCAATCAAACCATAAAAAAGCATG
This sequence comes from Berberis vulgaris, assembly GCA_963556465.1. Classification (NCBI taxonomy): domain Eukaryota; kingdom Viridiplantae; phylum Streptophyta; class Magnoliopsida; order Ranunculales; family Berberidaceae; genus Berberis; species Berberis vulgaris. The sequence goes on from OY747136.1 coordinate 49,665,847, forward strand.
TTGACTACCTCTTCAACATAAAGAAAAATTCAAATGAATCTCTCTGAGACTTCATCAAAAGATTTAAGGTAGAAAGGGCTAGCATAAATGGGTATGATGACCAAATTGCATCATTAGCTTTCAAGAAGGGTCTGCCCGCAGATCACATATTGTATGACAAATTGACCATGAAACCGGGCAAAACTCTTACAAAAATCTTCGCCATGACAGAACGCTATGCATTGTGGGATGACGAAAAAAATAGTGCTAAGGCACCAGATATACCTGAGAAAGATAGTCAACCTGCACAAACAAATATAGATCAGAAAGAGGATAAAGAAAAGGGTGACAAATGTAGAACATGCTCCCCATCAAGAGACTCCTCAGCCAGTAGAACATACACAAAGTTCACTTTTTCGATCAATCAAACTCTCTGGAGCAAGAGAATCTGATGATTGTGGCAACCGACCATTTCACAAAGTAGATTGAAGTTGAGGCGTTCTAGCTTTTTCATTTTTAACTTCTTAGAAAAAAATGCAATGTACATGTAAAAAAAACTTGGTTGTATTTGATCTATTTATTGTATTTTATCTCTTCAACAAGAGACTCTTCATTCGGTAGAACATATACAGCGTTCTCCATTTCGGTCAATCAAATTCTCCATGAGAAGAACCAACCTTGGCCAAAGAGACCGCCATCAATGAAAGAAGACCTGCAAATAAAAGATCTGAACACATATTTACATATACCACAACAGATGATACATTATTTCGCTTTTCAGCAAAGAACACACCTTCCTCAGTTGAAATAGGGAAATACGAGAATTCGTTCTATATGTCATATAGCATAAGACATTCAGAAATACAAATATTTATGTACACCTCAGTAGAGGATGGCATTCTACGTGAGTGGGTAATTCAATGGATAAAAGCATCTTACTCAAGACTACTTAAATCCGTTTAAGTTTAGTCAATTGGTCAGCAGACCACACAAGCAAAATGCCTCAGTAGAGGATGACACTTTTCATAAGTGGGTAATTCAATGCATAAAAACATCTTACTCGAGACTACTTAAATCCGTTTAAGTTTAGTGAAGTGATCAATAGACCACACAAGCAAAATGCCTCAGTAGAGGATGACACTTTTCATAAGTGGGTAATTCAATGCATAAAAACATCTTACTCGAGACTACTTAAATCCGTTTAAGTTTAGTCAAGTGATCAACCCTCAGTGAGTGGGTAATTCATTGTTTAAAAACATCTTACTCAAGACTGCTCAAATCCGTTTAAGTTTAGTCAAGTGGTCAGTAGACCACACAAGCAAAATGCCACTTAAATCCGTTTAAGTTTAGTCAAGTGATCAACCCTCAGTGAGTGGGTAATTCATTGTTTAAAAACATCTTACTCAAGACTGCTCAAATCCGTTTAAGTTTAGTCAAGTGGTCAGTAGACCACACAAGCAAAATGCCTCAGTAGAGGATGACACTATCAGTGAGTGAGTAATTCAATGCATAAAAGCATCTTACTCGAAACTACTTAAATCCGTTTTAAGTTTAGTCAAGTGATCAGCAGACCACACAAACCAAATGCCTCAGTAGAGGATCACACCTTAGTAGAGGATGTCACTCTCCGTGAGTGGGTAATTCAATTAATCAATCACTGAGCATAGAAACATCTTACTCTGTACTACTTAAATCTCTTTAAGTTTTGTCAAATGGTCAGCATATCACACAATATTTTCGTGCAATTTCCAAGATAAATAGATTTAAATCCATGATTAATTTTCTCAAGTTATGCTTAAATTCCGACTTAAGCATATTGGAAACTCATGAAAGAGGCCAATCAAACTTTTGTGCCCTTAATGCAAATATTTATAAGTCAGCAAACAAATAAACATACACAAAGTTTGAGGATCATAAAAGCAAAGAAGACCACTACTTGACATGAAGTCACCATCAACTCCAAAAGAAATAAAAAGTCTCACTATTAGAGTAGCAGCTTTGGATTGATTCTTGAGTAGATCAGCAGACAAATCCAGGAGAGGACCTATACATCTACTTGGTAGTTTCAACTATAACAGTTAGCTCAGTTCTCATCAACGAAGAATTGGGGGCACAACTTATTCCCGGATGCTTGTCAAAAACATATGAAATGAGCGATAGAGTTGAGCCAATAAGACTTGATCTACCAGCCGATGACAGCTTTAAAGGCTCAAGCATTAGCATAATTCATTCCCTCCTAAACTAGGGAAACAAAGTTAGCTAGCAGATCAGTGTCGCGTCCTTCAACAAAATCTACCGGCCGGGGACAACTATAAAGGCTCAAGCCTTAGCAAATTTCATATTAGAATTCACTCCCTTCTCAACCGGGGAAACAAAGTCAGCCAGCAGATCATGGTTGCGTCCTTCGATAAATAAAGACTCTTCAACTTATGTTGAAACAGTGGTAGACCAGCCTAAAGATATGTGACATTTATAGGTGGATGGGTTGTCAAATCATCAGGATGCCAGAGCATGACTTGTTTTATTTACTTAATGATGATCCTCTATTTGGACAAAGGCCAATAGCCCATGAAATGACTATGTATGAGTCATCCGGTAGATCATCTCATGTACAGTAAAAGCCTCTACATGCAGATCATTTACTTGTATCAATAGAAATAGATAAATCAGCAAGATCAGGGGGATTCTACTTCTATTTTTGGCGGGGCTCCTCAGTGAAAATACATCTCCCCAGCTTTTAAGTAAGAATGGAAAGAAAAACGGTCAGCTCAAAAGCAAAAGAGATGAAGGGCATTTGTGGGAGCCAAAAATAATCCTTGGCCCAACAGGATAAGGAAACCCAAAGATTTGTTTTGTTCCCGAGAAACCCGAAAATTACCCATGAAAGACACAAAATGTGAAAGCCCAAGTTTGGGCCCAATGCAGCACAAGTATGGGCCCAGTACAGCTCAGTAGAATACTCTTTTCTCAGCAGAGGAGTAATGTTCAGCGTTGACCACCATGCTCAGTTGAGTACACAAGCTTGCAAGAGAGGTGTCACTAAACAGAAAGTTACAACCGCCAACAGGAGGTTACAACTATCTACAGAAGTTACAACTATATGAGAGAAGTTACAACTACATAAGAGAAGTTACAATCGCCTTCAAGCAGATGACTCACTCATCTGCCACGTGTCTCACTAATCTGCCACGTGTCTCACTCATCTGCCAGCAGTTTACTCATTTTGCCTCTATAAATAGCCAAACACAAATCCATTTGGAGGTAACTATTTCTTGATTCAGAATTCTCTATTCAAATATAGAGATATAAACATTTTTCTGAAGACATTGTTCTAACTTTGGCATCAAAGTTCCCGTGGCAGGCACCACACCGGTGTCAAGAATTAACTTCTATCTTATGCAGATTAGTCCACGTGATCAACACATGATTCTATCTTATGCAGATTGCTCCATGTGATCAGCACGTGATCCGACGGAAATTTGCATCCACATGATATGTGTACTATTGTTACTTTTATTATTAGTTTTTGTTTTTGTGCTTCTAATGAAAGATCGGAGAAAACTATAAGTAAAAACTTTATGAAAAAATGCAATAATTAACAAGTGCACATACAAGTTTGACATATTACTTATGAAAAACTATAAGTAAAAAGTGGTGAAACAATCGCATTGTTAGTTGAAGTTTGACATAGTTAATACATAAATTGGGTTGCCGAGTGCTTGTTCTTGTTGGCCATTTGTTTACGTCCAGATGATATATCTCCATGAAAGTTTAATTGTTCACTTAAAGAGCTTCAATAATAAAATTTGATCCTAATGTATAATGCAGCGACTTGGATATGATCACGCTTGCTTTGTTTCATACGAACTGTCTGCTTGTCATAAAATTTGCTTCTTCAAAAGTTTTCCGTTTTCACATGGGTTGTTATTGGGCTATAAAATAATCAAGCACTGAATGTACTGTTAGCACAGCCCAAGCCCAATTCTCACTTGTTGCATCTCATCATCATTCGGTCTGTAAACTAGCACAAACTGCATACGAACTAGGGATCCAGTGGAGAAGATCAGGTGCCACTTCGTGACATTTGATAAATTTACTATCATATGTATTAACGTATTATAGAATGTACAAAATCCCAGATAAATTTTTACAAATCATGTTAGTTCCATTGTAATAAACCATCTGGCTAAGTAATAAACTAACTAGGAGTAGTTTTGTTTGGTGATCAAGTTCCATGCATGTAATGCTCTAATGCTGAATGCATATTCATGATCTAATAAGAAGAAAAGAGAATGCATGGAAGGAAGTGCTTGTATTTAAACTGGGACTTAATGAAGTTCATAACAAGTGCTCAAAGGGATGGGATGGAAGGTGTGTTTGTTTAATTTGTTTGATGTAGAAGAGAACTTTAACCAAAAAAAAGATGTAGAAGAGAAAAGAATCTGAAGAAGCCAAAGACGGGGGGGGGGGGGGGGGGTGGATGCATGTAGTGGTCATGTGTACAAGTAGTGGATACTCTTTGTCTTCTACCTTGGATTTAGAGAAACACTCACTACTACACTGTTCCTTTTATATACTATGTTTTTAGTTTTAGATTTCTGTGCCTTCCCTTCCCCCCATATGCTTCTCATCTCTGATCCGGGGGGGGGGGGGTGGGTTTATCATGCATTTCAAAAAAGTGGATTTCAAAATTCAAATTTTTTTTTTTTTTAAATGCATGAATCTGAGCCGTTGAATCTAATCTGACGGCTGATAAATGTGCGCAAGAGCCCTGTGCTTTGTGCGCAGGAACCCCCTCAATCTCGTCTCTTGCAACTGAGGTGTACTCACTCTTCTTGTCCTTCCTCTAGTATTATTTTATATATGTCTTCTGTGTTTAAATACAAAATAAAATCAGTCAATGTACCCCCTAAATATAATTAAGACTTGATTATGTGAAGGTATTGTGTTGGACACGATACGACACTGATAAACTATATTCTCTATCAATACTTTCTGTCTTATATATTGACAAAAATACTTTCGTAATCTATAAACAAAAGGGTTTTTCTCATGAAGCTCAAATTGGTTAAGGTAATTACCATCCAAATCAAAACTATATTCTAAGGGGCTTGGGTCAACCCGGCCGTCTATCCTAGCTAATTACCCTAGTGCATTTGCATGTGTACACCAAATACAGGAGAAATCACCTCAAATATCATAGTAAGTTGGGTACTAGTCATATTCTACATTGTCAAAAACCAAAGCTAGTCTAGAATATTAGGCTTTACTAGGTCCAGGACATATACAAAAATCAGAGAGTTAGGGACACTGAAGTTTTCCTTGGCTATAACTTAGGATTATCGCCACATTACTTCAAGCCTGTGGTATGTGAGGTAAAATTGTTTTCTATCTTCACATTCTCTCGCAATAAATTTCATTCTTTACATAACATAAAATCAACTACAAGCTATTTTATTTACAAGGATTCACTATAAACCACTGAAACAAAATTGCAAAGCTTCTGAACAAAAGTTGAGTCAACATCAATGAAAGAGAAGATCTTGACTAAAGATAGGTTAGTATTGCATGAGAAGATACGTTAGTAAAACTTCTAAACAAAAGTCACAAAAATCTGGTATGGGTGAAATTTTTTTTTCCTCGAATTAATTTCTTTAGTTTGTCAGTATTGCATGAGAAGATCTTGACTAAAGATAGGTTAAGGAAAAGATGAATTCACACAGGGAGCCTTTGTGTGCTTTGCAATGAAATTGACGAGACGCTGGACCATTTGATGCTTCACTGCAGTTTCTCCAAATCCATTTGGAGCAGTTTCTTGTCAAAATTTGATTTGAATTTGATGTTTCAAGGCTCCATTTTAGATTGGCTAAGTTGGTGGTCTTAAGCTAATCCTTCCCGTCGGGGTGAGTGGTTATGGCGGAGGCTCCCTCACGTTCTCATGTGGTGTGTGTGGAAAGAAAGAAATAAAACGGGTATTTGAAGGACTCAACAGATCAGAGCACTCTATCTTTATTGAGATTAGAGAATTGCTGTGGAGAATGGGTTCGACTTGTAATTTGTTTAGGGATTTGGGGTTTGACTCTTTCATGGTGTATTGGCATTCCTTGTTATAGGAATGTTTCTTTTTTTTTTTGTTTCTTTTTTTCTTTCCTTAATAAACATCTTCGTGTTTGACAAAAAAAATAAAAATAAAAACATCAACGAAAGAGGGGATCAAAGAAGTGAGTGAGATATTCAAAGGGTCCATTTAATTTCTAAAACATAATGGAATCAATCAGCAATCCTTTTGGGTTGGCTTCATCCCCAAGAGCTCAAGAATGAGTAAAAATGGGCACTTTAAAGTCTTGATTGAAAAGTATATTGTATAATTTGACTAACAGAGGGAACACCGCCACTCTCACCTTGTTTAATAGTAGACTTTGTGGCATGTGGGTCGGTTTCTTGAGTCAAACTATTCCAACCCCTTATGAGAGCGTCTGAGTTTGACATACTACCTTAGACCAACATCTTCTAGTTTTGCTAATTGCAATTAGTGATTTGTATTGTATTATTAAAATTCTTCTCTTAGGTCTGCCTAATGACACTCTAATCTAACTAATGAAAACAATCTAAACTGGTACCTTTTATCGTCAAGGCAAATCAATACTAGGCAAAAATCTTTGACTTGACACAGATGCCATTTTTTTTTTACTAAAATAAATTTGTTTCTAAATAAGTAGCCAACCACTTTGAATGAGGTGTTTTGTGTAGTGCCGAGGAAAAACAAAAAACTACATAACAAATTAAGGGTCCTCTTACTAAAAGATTAGAACTTGGTAGGCAAAGACCAATGAATGATATGAACTCTTGTAGTAGGTAACCTAGTTGGAACCTTAATCACCCAAAGATTAAGAAAACAAATAAACATGCAATCAATTTCAAGCCTAGAGAAGAATCATTTCATCATCATCATACTGGTTTGTGGGGCCCTTAAACTAGAAATTTAAAAGTAGGAGAGACAAAAGTAATTGATAGTTGTATCAACTTTTAAAAGAAAATTTCCCCTTTTTAATTTTTTCTACATTTGCAGCAAAAGGTCCCTCTCATTTTTTGGCTTAGTTTTTCTTCTTCCCCAGCATCACCAACCAAATAAAATATCAATCATTCACACAAAGCCATAAAGTTTTCAAAAAGGAAAACTAGAATTGACTCATTTTCTCCACTAATAATGATTGAATCAATGAAGCTAATAATTTCTTCATCCCTTAAAATTTTGCTATACACTCAATTGGTCTCTAAACCATTTGTTTACACAACACTATATATGCCTCAAAACAATTCTAACACTCTATCTAAATGAAGGAAAAAATTAAATAAAAATTGAAAAAACTATAGAGCAATTGATCAACTAGCTTTGTTGCTCAAACTGGACTGGAAGAACTGCATTTCTTGATCCTCGGAACGAAAATATTGATCGAATTCTACTAGTACTAGTACTACTACTGCAACCTTCACTTGTGCTCACTTCATTGAACTGCCTATTGTGTTGTAAGATCTCTTGAACAGATGAGTAGAGTTCTCGATCAGCCGAAGAATCCATAGAGATGGATCTCCTAATTGGCTGGACTGAGAACTGATCATCTTTGGCTCTAACATTGATACACTCATCACCCATGCTTGAAACATGATGAAACTTTCTATATTTCTTGTTTACCAATTTTCTTGGAGAAAGATTAATGGATTGAACTAATGACAACTCCCCTGAATTTCCTGTGTCTTGAGAACTGTCTCCATTTCTTATATCAATCACAACAAAATTGTCATCGCCACCAATGACAGCATCACTGAATGGTGTTGAATCTTGTGGAGATGACCTCGGGGCGATGATTTGATCGATAGGAAATCGGGTTGTTGTCAAAATGTTTGATCTGCATAGTGGACAATTGGCATTGGTTTGGAGCCACACGTCGATGCAATCGATATGAAAAGCATGTGTACAAGTTGGTAGCACTCTTAGCTTCTCATTCTCTTGGAATTCATTCAAACACACAGCACATTCAAAGAAGGCCTTCTCTTGATCAACTTTCTTGAATGGTACAATGGGTATAGCCCGAATCATTGAATCGTCTAGACCGCGATTTTCAGTGGCAGAAGCATAGATGACAAATGGGTCCTGATGGTGTTGGGATCTAGAGATGAAAAATGGTCGAAGGAAATCGATTTGGTGCCAATTCAAGCAACATTTGATCACAAATATGTAATAGCTCACTAACAAGAATGCTGTGGTAAGGATTCCAATTATAGCTATGGCTAAGATTGGGAAGTTATTGGTTTGTGAAGAAGAAGATGAAGTTTTGATGATGGGTGGTGCTTGGAATCCATAAGGAGGAGTGAAACGTATATGTGGATCCATGAGAAATGAATCCTTGAAGAGAACCCAAGTTTATTTCAATGAAATAAAGAGGGTGAAGTGGATAGGCTAAGAAAAAGAGATTGAGTGACTTGTGAGAGAAGAAATGAAAACCAGACAACTAGAAGTTAAGGCAAGAGACATAAATGGGGAGGAGGCATTAAATGGGAAAGGAAGATGAGATGAAACTGATGACTTGATAGTTATAGGGTGTGACCACAATTGTGTATGATTTAGGACTTAATAAATGAAATCGACATCAATTTTTCTATAGGGTGTGACCACAATTTTTCTAGAAATCAACGTTCAGAGAGATTGAGAGATCATAAAACATATATGACTTGTGACTTTCTCGAGTTGAAGGTGTGGAACAGGGACTGGGAGAGGAGGAGAGACAATTGAAGGAAAAATTTTCAAGATTTGAATGAAAATGATATCAAGAGTGGATTTTTTGTTTTTTGACTTTAGAGGAGGATGAGAAGAAGAAACATTAATTAAGCTTTGGGAAGGGAAGTAAGTAAAGAAAAGGTGGACAAGTAGTAGTAGTTGCCTAGTTGGTGTTTTTTTCTTTATTCTAAAATTTTTAATGGGATAGACAGTGATATTGCAACACCTATTTCTCATTTAATGTATGGATGTTGTTTATTTTATTTTATAGTATGGGTATTGTTTATTTGAGATAAATGTTGTAAAACTAGGGAACTTTTCTTATTGTCGAGGAAATGAGCGAGGAAACCAGCGAGGGAGAGGGGTTTTATCACTCATCTCTCTCGAGATTCGCATTGTTGAACATCTTGAGGATGCAGGTGCGCATCTCGGGGGGAATGAGCGGTCACACCCTCCCCTCGCTGGTTTCCTCGCCATTTAGAATTTCTGAAAACTAGGTGAGTTTATGCAGTTGCCGTTCCTAATTATGGATTGACACATGGCACAGTGGGTTTTCCTTAAGAAGGGGATTGTGGTCACCAATAGGGGACTACACGATTTACTTGTGACAGAAATTTTGCTTTTATTTTTCTACTTTGAGATTGTTTGCTGAGAAATTTAAGTTTTTGAGTTCCCAAAATTTTGGCTTGAGAGATTTGATTTTGATTTGATAACTATATGTTTGGTTCTTGACCATTCAGTCATTGGATTCTACTGATGTACAAAACTTGGCTCAGCCCTCCAAACACAATCTATGGGTCACTTGGACTTTGCTTATTTATTAGGCATGTTTCATTTTCGGTTGTAGAAGTTTAGCTCGCATTAGTCGTTTCTATTTCAAATGAAAATCATCTGGTCAACTATGTTCATGTGTCAATAGGTATCGCCTTCGGCAATGGGGCAAGTTTGCACTAGGAAATGTTTAAATTAATTGTCCTACTGAATCAGTAGACTTATCTTGTTCTTTGACATTATAATGAACTAGTGTAGTTGTAAAACATAAACTCTTTACAACCCTAATAAACATTCTCAAACTCATGAATAATGTAAACATTCGAAATTAAAAAAAAAAAATTCTTGAGATAGATAGAATATGAAAGAGGAATTCTAAATGTCGAGGAAATGGGTGAGGGACGGGACGTGGCGGGGTGGGGATCGTCCACTCTGCTCGGGATGCATGCCATCATTTTTGGTGCGCGTATCTCGAGCGGAGTGAACGGTCCCCACCCCACCACGTCCCGTCCCTCGCCCGTTTCCTCACCATGTAGCAGCAACCAAAAGAAAGAGCGCAGAGAGGATACCCCACAACTGGTTGCCCATAACAGGGGGCTTCAAATGAAACGTCAAGGAAAGCGTGTATTTCCGTCTGAATTATTGAAGAAGACTGACTCTGACTGTAAGGGCAGGGAAGCAGAGAGGATCGGCGCAGCTCTCGCTCTATTTGTCTGCTACTCTTCACACTCACAACACTCTGCCCCTTCCCTTCTTTCCCAGAGTTGGGAGACCCCACAAGACTCCTACCTTTTTCTTACTTAATGGTTGTTGCTGTTTTAGTCAAAAGGTCTCTAAAAGTCCTTCAAATGTTTCAACAAATGCGCCTGGGGCTGGGGCTGAGGCTGAGGCTGGGTAGGAATTATGGACTAAATTACTGACATCACCAGCAATCACTGTGTGAACATATAGGTTCAAGTCAATACGAGGGGAAAAAGAAAGAAACTAAACGTATTTCAATTTATACAGTTTCACCTCTCAGGGAAGTGCTTGCTTGGATCAAATTTGTTTCGGGAGTTCAGACCTTTTGCATTCAAGAATAAATAAAATGACTTGTATCAGCGATTTTATTATCCAAGTAAAACATGTATACATCAAGGCTTTTAGGTTGAATTCTTCTTAGAGCAATTTGGGGTTTGCTGTGTTGAGGTCCAATCCATTAGGGTGGATCTAACTTTGGTGATTAATCAAACATAATTTCAAGTTTGGTTGAATAAGGAAAAAAAAGTTTTCACCAAGAAACAAAAACAAAGTTTGTTTTGAATAAGGAATGAGTTGGCAGCTGGTTAATTAAATAGAAACAAAGTTCTATTTGAGGCGGTGTTGGGCGGCTGCAAACAAGTATAAATAGGTGCATAAAACAAAATTTTATTAATAGTGTTTTTAGAGAAGCTGCTGCGTGAATAAAGAACAGAGAACATAGTATTCTCTTTGGTGTTTGGTGCGGCTGTGTGTGCGTGGACGGTGGCTTTGTGTCTGATTCTTTGGGCGTGATATTGACTTAGTTTTTTCGATTGATTTGGTAGAAGAAGTTGAAGGAACTTTTGGGTTAATTTGCTGTGAAGTAACACGTGTTATTTACTCCTTGTATTACTCAAGCTCTGGGCAAAAAGCTTGAGAAGTTATTGTACTTCTTCTTATTTGATTAGTGGATTCTCTCAAATTTGCCCCGTGATTTTTTCCTTCACATTGAAGGGTTTTCCACGTAAATCTTGATGTCTCATTTATTATTGCTTTAGATTATTTCTTTGGTATTGTTTCATTGGTATTTGTCCCAACAAAATGGTATCAGAACAATTGTTGGAAGATTGTCAATTAAGAGTTGACATGGAGAATAACAACAATACAATGATGATTAGCCTTAATGGCTCAAACTATGTTATTTGGAAAGCCAAGATGGAAGACATATTATACTGTAAGAATTTGTACCATCCAATTAAGGGAGATGTAGTTAAACCCAAGGATATGTCAGAAGAAGAGTGGAAGAAATTAAACAGAAAAGAATATTGGTCACATCAGGCAATGGTTAGATGATTCGGTATTTCATCATGTGTCAGCTGAGATGTCTGCACATGCTCTTTGGACCAAAGTCCAGAATTTATATGAAAGGAAAATCGCTGCAAACAAGGCCTTCTTGATCAGGAAGTTAGTGAACTTGAAATTCAAGGAAGGTAGTTCTATTGTTGAGCACTTGAATGAGGTGCAAAGTGTGGTGAATCAGTTGTCCAACATGAAGATAGTGTTAGATGATGAAATGCAAGCACTATTACTTCTTAGCTCATTACCAGATAGTTGGAAAAAATTCATGGTGTCGATTAGTAATTCGGCACCGAATGAACAGCTTACCATGGAGTTGGTTACCGGTAGTTTATTTAATGAAGAGACTAGAATGAAGTCTGCCGGTACTTATCATTCCCAAGCACTTGTGGCTGAAAACATGGAGAGAGAAAAATATAAGAAATATCATGGTTATGATAAGAACCGTGATAAGTCAAGAGGGGGATCAAAGTCAAGAGATAAAAGTTTTAAGTGTCATTATTGTGATAAACCAGGCCATTTCAGAAAACAATGTTATAGTTACAAAAGAGATTTGAAAGAGGGAAAAGTGAAGAATGGTGATACTAAAGAAGTTACAGTTGTTGTTACTGATGAACCCGTGGCTCTTTTGTATGGCGAAGGTGAATGTTTGCATGTTACAAATGAAGGAAGCGAATGGATTATTGACATTTGTGCATCTTATCATGCAACCCCAAAAAAAGATTATTTCACTACTTATAGAGCAGAAGATTTTGGTAGTGTGAAGATGGGAAACACTAGCAACTCTAAAATAATGGGAATAGGTGATGTGTGTGTCCAGACTAATACGGGGTGCACGTTGACTTTGAAAGATGTACGTCGTGTTCCTGATCTTCGTCTGAACCTAATTTCTGGACTTGTTTTGGATAAACAAGGGTATATTAATTATTTTGGTAATGGTGCATAGAAGCTTACCAAATGTTCACTTGTTGTGGCAAATGGTAAGGCGTGTTGCACACTATACAAGACTCAGGTGAAATTGTATAAGACTGGTTTGAATACAGCTGAAGATGGTTCTTCTACAAACTTGTGGCATAGGCGACTTGAACACATGAGTGAGAAAGGTATGCAACTCTTAGAAAAAAAGAAATTAATTCCCTCATTGAAAGGTACTTCTCTTAACCCTTGTGATTATTGTTTATTTGGTAAACATCATACAGTTGCATTTCATAGATCATCAAAAAGAAAATATGGCTTGTTAGATTTGGTTTACACTGATGTTTGTGGTCCCATTGAAGTAGATTCTCATGATGGTAGTAGATATTTCTTGACATTTATTGATGATGCATCAAGAAATGTGTGGATATATTTTTTTCAGATCTAAGGACCAGGTTTTTCAGCTATTCCAACAGTTTCATGCCAAGGTTGAAAGAGAAACAGGTAGAGTTTTGAAGTGTCTCCGTAGTGATAATGGTGGCGAATACACATCAAAAGAATTTAAAGCTTATTGTAGTAAGCTTGATATACGGCATGAAAAGATAGTTCCTGACACTCCACAGCATAATAGGGTAGTAGAAAGAATGAACCGGGCTATTGTAGAAAATGTGACATGCATGTTTCACATGGCTAAATTGCCAAAAGAGTTCTGGTCTGAAGCTGCTAGTACAACTTGTTATCTCATCAACAACTTTCCTTCATTTCCTTTAAATGGTGACATTCCAGAAAGAGTGTGGAGAGGGAAAGATAGTTCATACTCTCATCTAAAGGTATTTGGCTGTAAAGCATTTGTTCATGTACCGAATGATAAGAAATTAAAGCTTGATGAGAAGGCATCTTCATGTATTTTCATTGGTTATGGAGATGAGCAGTTTGGCTACAGATTATAGGATCCTGAGAATAAGAAAATTATTAGAAACAGAGATGTGGTATTTTATGAAGATCAAACCATTGCAGATTTTGAGAAAATTGAAAAACCCAAGCAGATAAATAATGAGGTAGCAAATCTTACACCACTTCCTCCTCATTTGTCGCATGTTGAAAATGGGGAGAGATGCCAGATGATATAGTTGGTGACCATATGTTAGAAAATGAAGTTGTTAATGATGATCATGTAGAAACAAACGAGACTGCTCATGAAGAGCAACCCATTCAGCAAGAAATAATAGATTCTCAATTAAGAACATATACCAGAGAGCGCCAACCTTCAAAAAGGTATCCCAATGATGAGTATGTTTTCCTTATAGAAGAAGGTGAACCAGAAATTTTTCAAGAAGTACTAGATCATAAAGATTAAGATAGCTGCATGAAAGTTATTCAAGAAGATATGAGTTCCTTGCATAAGAATGATACTTATGATTTAGTTGAGATTTCAAAAGGTAGAAAACCTTTGAAGAATAAATGGGTGTACAAATTGAAAAAAGAAGGTGATGGAAAGAATGTGAAGTACAAAGCTCGATTAGTGGTAAAAGGCTTTGCGCAAAAGAAGGGGATAGATTTTGATGAGATATTCTCATCCGTGGTGAAGATGACATCCATTAGAGTGGTGTTAAGTCTTGAAGCTAGCCTGGATCTTGAGATTGAGCAGTTAGATGTTAAAACTGCATTTCTTCATGGGGATTTGCATGAAAATTTACATGGCACAATCAGAGGGTTTTGAAGTGAAAGGAAAAGAACATATGGTTTGCAGATTGAAGAAAAACATTTATGGATTGAAACAGGCTCCGAGACAGTGGTATAAGAAGTTTGACTACTTTATGGTTGAACATGGCTACAAGAGAACACTTCTAGACCATTGTGTTTATGTCAGATATTTTTCGCCTGATAGCTTCATTATTCTCTTGATTTATGTTGATGATATGCTAATTGTTGGAAAAGATATTGATATGATTGGCAGGTTGAAATTTTTTTGTTTAGTTCTTTTGATATGAAAGACTTGGGGCCGGCTCAACACATCCTAGGGATGAAGATTACACGTGACAAAAAAATTAAGAAGTTGTGGTTGTCACAAGAAAAGTATGTTGAAAAAGAACTTGAAAGGTTCAACATGAATGATGCTAAGCCCGTGAGTACTCCACTTGCTAATCACTTCAAGTTAAGTGTCAAGTTATCTCCTCGTATTGATGAAGAAAAGAAGCATATGTCAGGTATTCCATACTCCTCTGCTGTAGGATGTTTGATGTATGTTATGGTTTGTATAAGACCAGATATTGCTCAAGTAGTCAGTGTTGTGAGTAGGTATTCAGAAAATCTAGAAAAAGAACATTGGGCTGCAGTTAAATAGATTACGAGATATTTGAAAGGTACTTCAAAGCTTTGTTTAAGCTTTGGTAATTCAGAAGCTGTGTTAGAAGGGTACACAGATGCAAAATTTGCAAGTGATTTAGACAAAAAGAGGTCGACTTCAGATTATGTGTTCACTTTTGCAGGGGGAGTTGTAGCTTGACAGTCTAGATTGCAAAAGTGTGTTGCTTTGTCAACTACTGAAGCCAAGTATATTGTCATTGATGAAGTAGTGAAGGAAATGTTATGGTTGAAAAGATTGCTCAAGGAACTGGGTGTGAATCAGAATAAGTATGTGGTGCATTGTGATAGTCAGAGTGCTATTGAGTTGAGTAAGAATGCCACATACCATGGACTTACCAAGCATATTGATACACGTTACCACTGGATACGTGATGTGTTTGAGAAAAATTGTTTCCAGGTTGCAAAGATTCATACTAGTGCAAATCCTTCCGATATGATAACAAAAGTAGTTCCAAAAGGAAAACATGAGTTACGTAGAGAACTCATTGGAATGGCCTAATATAATTAGGCGGTGATTCTTCCCTAATGGTTTGGAGGGGGAGATTTGTTGAGGTCCAACCCATTAGGGTGGACCCAACTTTGGTAATTAATCAAACATAATTTCAAGTTTGGTTGAATAAGGAAAAAAAAAGTTTTCAATAAGAAACAAAAACAAAGTTTGTTTTGAATAAGGAATGAGTTGGCAGCTGGTTAATTAAATAGAAACAAAGTTCTATTTGAGGCGGTGTTGGGCGGCTACAAACAAGTATAAATAAGTGCATAAAACAAAGTTTTATTAATAGTATTTTCAGAGAAGCTGTTGCGTGAATAAACAACAAAGAACATAGTATTCTCTTTGGTGTTTGGTGCGGCTGTGTGCGCGTGGACGGTGACTTTGTGTCTGATTCTTTGGACGCTATTTTGTGCGACAAAGTGTGATGCGTGGTTGCGATATCGACTTAGTTTTGTCGATTGATTTGGTAGAAGAAGTTGAAGGAGCTTTTGGGTTAATTTGCTGTGAGATAACCCGTGTTATTTACTCCTTGTATCACTCAAGCTTTGGGCAAAAAACTTGAGAAGTTATTGTACTTCTTCTTATTTGATTAGTGGATTCTCTCGAATTTGTCCCGTGGTTTTTCTCTTTACATTTAAGGATTTTCTACGTAAATCTTGGTGTCTTGTTTATTATTGCTTTAAATTATTTCCTTGAAATTCTTTTATTGGTATTTGTCCCAACATGCTGGTGGAGATGCTCTAAGAAGAATACAACTGTAGCCGTGGTGTACATGCTTTACTTTCACAACAAAATCGCTGATGGTTCTGATTTTATACGACGTAAGCTAGAACCAGATCGCTTATGGTGCAGGACTCAACATATGATAAGAAAGTGCCACAATTTTTATGAGCTGACTCTTGCTGCCCCATGTACATGGGCTCCTGAAATGAATTCATTGTGGAACTGGGAAATTTAATCCTGCACTACATCCAATCTCAGTTTTTCAGTAATTGCTTCTCTGCCCTGTTTGTTAATTGGAAAAAAAAAAAATACCACTCATATGCCACTTCAAGATTAAAAGGATAACATGCATACTGATTATTCAATTTTTATCGAAAAAATCTAACTGGCGAGGGAAGCAGCGAGGAAAACAGCGAGGGACCCCACAGGGGGAGGGAGAACCGTCCATTCCCCCCGGGATGCGCGTTTGAATTTTCAACGCACACATCCCGAAGGGAATGGACGGCTCCCCCTCCCCCTGTGGAGTCCCTCGCTGTTTTCCTCGCTGCGTCCCTCGACAATTAGACGGGTTCATTTTTATCTTACAGCAAAGAGATGTAATAAGTGAATATCACTGACATGCAGATCTCGTTTAGATGCATTTTCAATCCTGCACACTTGTGCTCAATTAAGTATCAATACCATACAGTCACATAAAAGAATTCTTCTGTTTACTGTATAGGTGGAGCTTCAAAATGTTGTAGAGTAGTGGTCACAAGCTTTTGGGAGTAGAAATGATCAAGAAATTGTTGATATGTGAGTGGCACATACAATGCACCATGCTCAGTGTTAGCTTTCACCAGTGAAGCAGCATGTTCGATCACTGCATCATAGGAGGCACTGTAGAATGTTGGTGTAGACATTCTAGGTTTTTCCGAGTTTGTCACTGCACGATGGACTAGACTCTTGTATTCTCCATTACTTATCGCCTACAAAAGTAGATATGCATGATCATCAATTATGATACTTGATAACTCGTTAAGCTTGTAAATTGGAACATAACTATGGTATTCCTGTATTGAATTTTGTTGTCCATTTTATCTAGGCATCATATAAATGAGGTTAGGATGCTTGGGTGGGCTTTATCCATGGGCTAAAACCTTACACATGGGTTCGCATGGGCGAAACTCATCACACGATTTTAAGCGCATTGTAGATACTTTTTTATAAAAAAAAAGTGAACTCCATATAGCCTATGAATAATGTACCATGTAAATTTGAATATAACTATGATCCCTGGCCTTTAACAAAACCAAAAAAAAAAATGTCAATACCAACGGTTAGAGCTTGGCGGATGGTACCACTAGGTCATGAGTTCAAATCCAGCTTGCGACATCTTTATGGATTCTGAAATCCTATAAAAACCTTGTTTGCCTTTCAAAAAAAAAAAAAAAAATCCTTGCCAAAGAAGAATGACCTTGATAACCTCTATGATTGAGGATGATAATGATATAATTACTTGCAATAGATCAGCTGTATTAACAAAGAAAAGGTCATGAAGAGATGGCACATCGAACTGTAAAGAATTGTATTGTAATATTATTGCTTTGTGTTTATTCATTGACTGAATATAAGTTTATAAATCTAACTCTGACCTAACCTTGTGGAGATAGGAAACTTAAGACTTCTATTCTATTTCAACTTTTCTAACATATCATATTCTGTAACACTTTCCTATTATGTAACATTAGTGGACTTTCTTTCTATAACACTCCCCCGCAAGCTAGACATGTAGACGCAAATGAAATGTGCAGCTTGGAGAAAACTTTGAAGTCCAATTTGGTGATGAAATCATGACTGTCGAGTGAAGCTGCTAATGGTTCGACTTGAGACATCACAATTGTTGAATTCTGGATGATTCCTGTATGAAGAAATCATGACTCAATTTGAGTCAACACAGATTTTGGATGATTCATATATGAAGAAATCGTGACTCAATTCGAGTCTTGGTATTGCTCAATTCGAGTCAACACAGATTTTGGTAGTGATTCTTGTATGAAGAAATCATGACTCAATTCGAGTCAACACAGATTTTGGTAGTAACCAAAGATGGTGGGTGTGAATAGCGGAGTGAAAGAGATTCAAATTTCTTTATTTTTCCTCCGTTTCTTCTTGTTCTTCGTTTCTTCCATGTTGTGTGATCGAACTTGTGATAGGGAGAGAGAGAGGACGAGAGAAAGATCGCGTGGTCTACATCTGTCTGGGTGCTTCTGTCGTGTGCGCCAGAGAAAGACGTTGTTGCTATTCTGCTGTTAAGTTGAGATTTTTTTGTGTGGTGGTACTGAGTAAAACTCGGGGTGCAAATAGCCCAGAGCTTTACAACATTTTGAAGACAATTTTTCTTATTTTCTTCTTCTTCTAGGACTTGGAAGTGAGTGTGAGAAGATCTGATGAAGATATCAATAATCCCGACTAGAGAAGAGATCTGATGAAGATATCGATTCGAAGCTCTGTTGTTGGATGGATGAAGATGATGCAATAGTGGGAAAGGTTTCCACTGAGCATCTGATTATCGGATGAAAGTTGCGCATCTGAGACGATCAAGATCTTAGTCGTTCTGATGATCTGAGACGATCTGATGATTTGACGATCTGATGATATGATGATCTATTGATGATTGATCAGTGATTCCGACGATGATGATCAGTGATTGCAACGATACGTTGATAATGATGATGATGACGATGATCGGTGATGATTAGTGTTGATGATGATGATGAACTGATCGGTGATGATTGATCAGTGGTTTCAATGACTGTAAGGGTGATCGTTGCAAAGATCCATATGCTTTGACTTCCACTTCTTCTTGTCCGACTCTCTTGTTGAAAGATCGTCTGCCTGATGAAAGATAAAGAATTGTATTGTAATTTTATTGTTTTGTGTTTATTCATTGACTGAATACAATCTTATAAAGCTAACTCTGACCTAACCTTGTGGAGATAGGAAACCTAAGACTTCTATTCTATTATGATTTTCTTAACATATCCTATTCTGTAACACTTTCCTATTCTGTAACATAGGTAGACTTTCTTTCTTTAACACAAACCAACAACCATCTTTCATGATCTGGAGGCCTGAAACCTGGTCGTGCTGAACGATAGTGATACATGTGTGCACCAAGGGCCATAGTTAGATCAGGGTTCGGACATGGTGGATAGTAGTTTATCTGCATCATTTGGTTATGCTTCCCCATTGTCTTGGCTATATGATCTCTCTCCAGTCCAAGACTTTCTGATATTGCTTCCAGTAATTTCAGTGTCATCTCCCGTATTGCATTTGCATATCCACCAGTTATGTCCCTGTTTTACAGAGAATGCAGAGTCAAATCAGTAGGATTTATACAGAAAAGTTCAAATACTCCTCTAGCATAATCACAGTCGGACATTATTCCCTTTTACATTGCTTCAAACACTTTTGGATGCTTAAATAAACTTGGTATATTTAACGTTCCGAAAATATGGAAGTACTCAAATCCTGGAAAACTTGAGCAGGCAGAGAGCTCTGGTGTATAAACCAATACATTAGTGCACTAGTGTATAGTACCTGTAAGATTGGTCGGCCAGGAACCAATATGATCCTCTAAAGGGAAGCATGGATGTCTAAGGTAGTCTCTCCAATGTAATGTGTCTTCCTTCCCAATATTAAAGCTCGTAGAAACTCTAGTTTTCTTGCAATAATCATTTGAGTAAAGATGTATCTTATCTTCCACAGGCAGCTCGAAGAACTCTTTTCCAACTTCCATCATATGAACATTAGATCCTTTGGTACTCCATGATTAACAACCTACAAAATGTAAAACAAACAAAATAAGCCTATGAACATAGAAATAACAAAAGATACATAGAAACTTCAGGTCAATTACTTACTTCAAAGAAACCAAACTCTTTACAAGCATTCCTTAGCTTTAGAATGGCCAAAGGCCTCGAAGGGCCATCTAGTTCTGCAAGATCTATTGTTGGCACATAAGACAACATGCAGACATTCTTGAGAGACAGTCGTTCTTCGTCAGAAATCAAGTACTTTGGATGAATTACTGATGAAAGTTTGTCTGTCCCAGAGTATGTGACCAAGTTTTGGATTCCATTCGAGGAGTCTAGAGTGACCAATGCCATGGCTTCCAATTTGATGTTACTTTTGTTGCAAGAGGTCTCTATTTATAGAGACATACCTGCCTTGTTCTATATGAGCATCCAGTCGTCGGATCTCCAAAAGATGCTTATATAACTGATCTGATTCGTCAAATTCCAAACACCTAGAAACAATATAACGTAAAACCTTACTCGGGTGGAATTATCTCTTTACTGAGACTATTTCTGCTTACAAGTCAACTCATTGTGCTGCCATTCCAAACAATATAAGTTCCCTTCAACAGCTTTCCACCTACATTTAATCAATTTGACTAAGAGATGTCAGACTTGCAAATTTGATATTTAATGAACTATAATAAGGTTTACAAAATAGAAAATGACGGGGGCATTTTAGTTCTATAATGGCACCTATAGGTTGGGATATAAACAAGCCACTCTTCTCCACCTCTTAAGCATTATGTTTTGTTTTTTAGAAACAGAGTTTCAATTTAGCAAAGCTGACACTGTCTTCTAGCCAGCAGAATATTGAAGCCAATGGGTTTCCAGTTTGGAAGTCTGCAATGAATGAAAAACAATGCCATGCCAGCTTGACAATGACTTCTAGATCTTTATTCCACAAAATCTGATCCAAATGTTTAAAATAATAACCCACAAATTTATGAATGTTCGTTCCTTTGAAATTTTAGGATTAATTCAGTGTAATTAACGAAAGCCTTGTTGTTTATTAGCACGAATATGGTTATTATTGCTTTGTGCCTTGCAAAAGCCTAAATGAAACACAATTAATAGTTGCAATAGAAAGCAATAAATTTAAAGTATAATCTAACAATGTAAATTAAATAAAAATTAAAATCAAATATATGCCGCAGAAGCGATTTAACGTGGTTCAACAATGTTGCCAATGTTTACGGGGCAAAGAGAATAAATTCACTAGTGAGATCGAAGAATACAAATGAAGAAAGTCTCTTACACAACGTCAATGATGTTAAGCATACACATGTCTAAATGACACTACACATATGCAAGATGTGCATATCACACTCTCTCTCACTTCTCTCCCAAATAAACAAAAAAAGGAAGAACCCTAACACACAAACACAAATGCAGACAGGGAGACCTCTGCTGATCCTTGAGGATCCTTAATCCCATTTTGGGATGGGATAGATTACGAATGGAGAACCCTTTATCTATTTATAGCAAATAAAATGGTATTGTTCATTAGCTTTTGCTTCTCCCTGATCAACAATTTCGGCCACTAAATACTGCCACAGACTCATTTTCTTGCAACTTCCATAATCTTCTAGCTCATCTTCAACAATTTTGTCTCATTCAAATTGAGGAGGTGGTTCCACCACATTCGTTGTTTCATTTCCATATTTTCCAACAATTATTCACCTCGGTGAAGATTTCACAAATATGAACCGATCATCACGAACATAGATAAATAATCAATTGCCAATGAACATAATCAGACTAATACTGATTATCCAAGAGTGAGGGTATCAAACCTCCAAACGCGCTCATATGTGCCATATACCAGAACGTGTTCAAGCTAACAAACCAACTCCGTAGTGGCTAGGATGGAGTTTTGAACCAGATTTCCAAGAATACAGTGTGCACAAACTTCGATATTGTATATCATCATATTTTTTACCAAATGTTTCTTCAACAACTCGTGTAGAACCTTCTCACATTTACTACCTGCACTACACATATGCAAGATGTGGATATCACACACACTCTCTCTCACTTCTCTCCCAAAAAAAGAAGAAGGAAGAACCCTAACACACAAACACAAATGCTGAGAGGGAGACCTCTGTTGATCCCTGAGGATCCTTGATCCCATTTTGAAACGGGATAGATTACGAATGGAGAACCCTTTATCTATTTATAACAAATAAAATGGTATTGTTCATTAGCTTTATCTTATCTCCGATCAACAATTTCGGCCACTAAATAGTGCCACCGGCTCATTTTCTTGTAACTTCCATCATCTTCTAGCTCATCTTCAACAATTTTGTCTAATTCAAATTGAGGAGGTGGTTCCACCACATTCTTTGTTTCATTTCCACGTTTTCCAACAATTATTCACCTTGGTGAAGATTTCACAAATATGAACCGATCATCACGAACAGAGATAAATAACCAATTGCCAATGAAAATAATCAGACTAATACTAATTACCCAAGATTGAGGGTATCAACCCTCCAAACGCGCTCATAGGTGTCATATACCAGAATGTGCTCAAGCTAACAAACCAGTTCCACAGTGGCTATGATGGAGTTTTGAACCAAATTTCCAATAATACAGTGTGCACAAACTTCGATATTGTATATCATCATATCTTCTACCAAATGTTTCTTCAACAACTCGTGCATAACCTTTTCACATTTACTACCAGAACACAAATGTCAAACCCTCGAGGTATTCGTACAAACATCCTTTGAGTTATCAGTAACTCTACCGAAACAATATCCATTGGGCCATCAACAACATAAGTTGTTCCTCCAAATTCAACTTTCCTATGACCTATCATCGTACTCCCCAGCAAGAAGTACAAGTTACCCATTTCGAACAACCTTCATCAACAAAATGCACCAAAAATGACATTTAGAGCTCTACAATTACCATAACCTTGTAACCTTTGGACTCTAAAGCTCTAACGGAGATTAGATTTTTCTTCTAATCGGGTAGATACCGGACATCATTCAAAACTTGAACCAGACTATTATGTAGCTTCTACTTGATTTTACCTATCCCTGCAGTTTTGTATTTATCATTATTTTCCATACGGGCAACATTGTATCCATTTTTCTAAAGCTAGAGAACCAGTCCCTACGAGGACACATATGATAGGCATAATCCGAATCAAGAAGTCATTCATCATAATGACTCACCAATGCTAATAAACATCATGTTCATCTTCATCCAAATTGTGCACCATATTCACATTTGACTTTTTCTTTCCATTTTCTATTGCAACTTTCAATTCCTCACAGTCAATCTTTAGTGACCATTCTTATGACAGAAGACACATTCATTCTTTGGCAAAAACTTTTTGTCTATAATTTTTCCTCTTAATTGTGATCTTTCTCTATTACCAACACTCTTCTTTTTTACATCTTCCCTTTGCAATCAATACTTTAGACGTTGCATCCCTATAGACCTTGAGACCATTCCTCCTGAATTCACAATTAAGCAACGCTGTAGCCACTTCATCATAATTCAACTCTTATTTTTTGATTAACAATGTTGTAACGATATGCTCATTTCTCCAGGAAAAGAATTCAAAATGCACAATGCCTTATAATTTTTTGGAACATCTTCTTTCAAATTCAATAGGTCGGCAACAAGCTTATTGAACTCATCCAAATGCTCAGATAGAGTAATCTCAGGTCTCATATTCATTTGATGAGTTGTTTCATGAGGAATAACTTAATTTTTATGTTCTTTGTCATATACTTATTTCCAACTTTTTCCATAACACTTTAACGGAGGTCTTCTTCATAACAAAGTATTTTTTTTCTTTCGCTAAACACAACCGTATTGAACCACATACTTGCCGATTAACCTTTTTATATTTTTCATCTCTCATGGTCTCTGGTGTATCCCCTAAAACACCCTCCAATTCTCCTTTGCCAATATATCAAGAACTTCGCATTGCTACATGCCAAAGTTTTTCTTCCCATTAAACTTCTCGCCGTCAAATGTACCAACTATAGCAACAACCAGCTTTGATCTATAACTGGATGGATCTGACATGCTTTTCAACAATCACCGATTCACGCACCTTCAAAATGAACCCAAGGGAATACCTTCGGCTCTGATATCAATTTGTTGCACCTTGCGAGAGCGTAACCGATGCGAAATACAATTGATAGTTGCAATAGAAAATAATAAATCCAAAGTATAATCAAGTAATGTAAAGTAAATGAAAATTAAAATAAAACACATACCACACAAGTGATTTAACGTGCTTCTGCAAGTTTGCCAACATCTAAGGGGCAAAGAGAATAACTTCACTAGTGAGATCATACAAATGGAGAGTGTCTCCTATAAAATGTCAATGACGTTAAACACACACGTGTCTAAATGACACTACATGTAAGCAGGGTTCGTATCTTATTGAGTCCGAGGATGAGTTTGGAAGCACCATAGAACCACCTCACAGCGTACACACGAGATTGCTGGTCAACAAACATGTCTCAAACAATGATGTTATCCCCAAGTTAGACACCCGTTGCGCCTAATTGTGGGGTTTTTACGAATTGGGATCAATTGCCCCCCCCCCCCCCCCCCAGAAGACCTCATCACTATTGAGGTCATGTCCAATCCTTTATTAACTTCACATGATGATGCTCTTTACCCGATGTGGAACTAAATTTGCACGCTCAACTCGAGCCAACATCTCCAACAACTACATCCATTGAGAAAAACACAATTTAACCTTGTTGTTATTAGATCTCGCCCTTGGAGATATGACTCCAAACATGATTTACAATAAGTATAATTATTGTTGTTCAACTTCTCAATGCCTAACATATTCACCATATTTTGGCAGCACCATAACACTTCAATAATAACTCTGCGCTCCAATAAACCCTTGGTCACTATCACAGTAATAAAAAAATAAACTCACGAGCTTTGTCGACACCACACGACCGCACAATCCCTCAATGTTGCCTAAGTCGTCTTCTGTCACAAATCACGGTGTTAGCAAAATGTTAGAAATTTAGGAGAATACTCAAAATAAAGGAGCTCTCACTATATTGATATGTTAAAATATTTACAGCTGCAATTTTACTTTCAAACAAGTACAACTCAGTAAAGACAAGACTTATGATTTACCCACCTACTCACACCTAAGTCACTCTCACTAGGCTACTTGAGATTTTCTTCACCATAGCCCAAAATAATTGGGTGGTCCCTATTTATAGTTGCTCGAGGTTGGTGGAAAATTTTAGCAAAATCTAGAGAAAAAAATTATTTAGATATAAAATTTTTCTAAAGAAGAAGGATTGTGAACCACATGTTTTGGTTTTCTAGAGTTCTAGAGATATTTCTAGAATTATTCTCCTAATGATTATGTCACGACTTGATCCACATAGTACTTTATTGTCTGTTTTGGGCCCAAGGCCCACACAACTTTAAAACGTATAGTACTTTGTAGGTCAAATCCCCCTTCCTCACCCAGGCAATGTGGGACTATAATCTCCCATTTGTAGCATGCCAACCCTCTTAGAATCCATGGGCTCTTGGGCTTCTCCCGCACCTTACCCCTCATTTCCCTCCACACAAGGGTATCACAATCCACCCCCTTGAGATTGGTGTTGAGTCGTGGCTTTTAAATCTGATATAGCCTGAGAATTCCACTCAAATATACTTTTCGTGTGCTGCATAAAAACGATTAACTGTTTCTTCCAAACTAGATGTGTTGGATGGAAAAACTTGGTTAAATTACAGCTTAACAAAGCTAGGGGCTTGAGAAGCCAGGGAAATAGGTCCTTCTTGGAATGGGCTATGGGTCCATGAAAGATTTGGATGCTTGGTGAACCCTGAATTGTAATAGTTGGGTTGTGGATTATTACCAGGTCGCTGAATAGTATTAAAAGAATTGACTTGCTCATCAAAATATATAGGATAATCATTTGGAAAACTACATTCAGTTATGGAATGACTAGGACTAGAACATGCAGCACAAACCTGAGGAGGTGCAGGTTGAGTCATATTCAAAATTGCATCAACTTTATGAGCCATAATCATAACCAGTGTGGTCAAAGCCACCGCTTAAAGTCGAAAGCCAAACCAAGTCATGACATCTCGCTTCGCGTTGGTCAAAGCCAGGCCACTACACTGAAGCCACAAAAGCCACCGCTTTTAGCCTTTTTATGTTGAAGCATGAACCCACAAAAGCCATGGCTACATTGAACAAAAACGTTTTTTCTTTCGTTTTTTGTCTTTCTTCTTCTTCTCATACTTTTTTTTCTTTCTCATCCTCTCTTTAGAGCTTCACAACTGAATCAGAGAGCTTCAACAGAACAAGAGTTGGAGATCTTGTTCGAGGAACGAATCTTCTTACCTTCAACAGAGCTTCACCAGAATTTTCACCGTCATGACCTCGAAGAAGGAACCCACATCTATACATTGATTATATGTTCATTAATAATCTATACATTAATAATGTTGTTAATTTTTATTTACTTAAGATGATTGATTATGAAAGAAAACCGTGGGGCAACGGAGAGTAGTTCTCGGAAAGACATTAGTTGGAACTATGGAGTTGCAGTGAATGGTAACAGACATTATAACGTAGGAAGCAATATGAACACTTACATTGACTTGACCTAACACCTCTAAATCTAGTAGAAAAGTATAATGCATTTATTTAGAAGCTAAGATATAAGCAAAATGCATATATTTTAATTTTATATAATATTAAAATCATTTTTAGGGTCGCTTTACTTGCATAAATCCAACGCTTCGCGGTTTGCTTTTCGCTTAAAGCCAAGCTATTGTAAATCGCTTCGCTTTCGCTTTACGCTTTGACTACCTTGCTCACAATAACTGCTTCTAGCTTCGAGGGGGAAGGAGGATGAACAGATGTGTCTCTAACTTCATATATACCACCCTTACGCCTATTTCTTCGAAGGGCATTCATTTTATGAATGGGGAAATACTTTGACAAAAATTTCTTGATAACACATCCCAAGTTGTGATGGTTCCTGTCTCTAATGAATTTAATGACTTCGCCTTATCTTTAAGAAAAAAGGGAAACAACCTAAGACAGACTGGATCATTTGAAAAGTTTGGGTACTTAAGGGTAGCCCAGATGTCAAGAAATTATTTGACATGCAGATATAGATCTTCTTTCTCAAAACCATAGAAAGAAGGCAAAAGATGGATGATGGATGGTATGAGTTCAAAACTATTTGCAGTTGTCTTAGGTAAGACAATGTAAGATGAAACAATGCTGGAAAGTGGGGAGAATCAATCCTTAAATGCCTTCTCAGCCATCTCCTTGGTTTCGGTAGACAAGAAAATGGGAAACCTAGAAAGGTAACGAGTACTTCAAAGAACCCATTAGGGTCATTCGGACTAGCCTACTCTTAGAATCAAACACCCATGTACGCATAAACTAATGGACACCGAAGTTTCAAAGTTAACACTTCTTAATAGGGTTCAAGTTTATTTATTTATTTTAATGCAAGCCTAACCTTTATATGAAGTGATCTAACTCTAAAAATAAAGAACCCTAAATGACACCTAAATGATGCGCAAACAAGATGAATGAAAAACGACCCTAGAGTTTTGTTACTAATGCAGGGCTGAAATTCAATTTAATTTGCCTAACCGTGGGAGAGGCACCATAATTTCCTATCAATCCGCCACTACAAAATTGGTCCTACCACTTTTTTCACTTTCCAACTCAAAGTGAAATGTAACTTCAAGAACTATTCCAAGATAGGATATGTTCATTCACTTGACTATTTTAAGCTTTCAAACTTCCAAAGAGGGATCCTATAAGCGTGAAACCTCTCATAGACAATTATCTTGCTACATAGTTTTAATACTGAAGGCTTAGGTTTCTAACCCTAAAATAGATAGTGGTTAACTTATTCGTAGGAGAGGGCACACAAGTTGTGAATCAATCCTGCTACTATTCAAATTTGCATGCAATACTACCAACCAAAACACAAGTGATCACAATAGAAATTGCATGTAAATGCGGTGGGGAGAAGTTACCTCCGGCATGAACTCTTTCAGGTTACTTGCTATGCCAGCTAGAAGTCGAGTTGTCGTTGATCAGAAGCACTGTCCACCTGACAGCTCACCGATTTCTGCTGTTCACTTCGTTCCAATTTGAACTCCTATGAACACCCAGGTACGATTGTCTATAAAACAAATGAAACAAATTTAAACTCAAACTAATAACAAATAAGCAAGTGACTCCTGACACTATTCCTAAACAAAGAAAATAAAACCCAAACTACAAATTAGTGAAAATAAAACCTTGACTTCGATTGCATTGTTACAATCCTTGGAAACAATGTAAAAAAATGATAGAATTTTTACATTTTTTAGCTGTTTTTTTTTCCCTTAACCCTCCCCACCCCATGCCACCGGCCGAGTTCGAACCCATGACGTGTCATTCCATCTTCCATACCTCTACCAGCTCATCTGGTACACCTTTAGCAAGAGAGAATTATTACTTGACAGGTTCAAATGGTGCTAGAAGATTAACTGTTGGCAGAATATGAGCTCGGACAAGCCAAAAAAGGGCTCCAGTCCAGACTAAAGCCCTACTTCAGGTTGGGGTAGATACACATGTCTACTTAGCCTAATCTAAGCAAGAATTGAAAATGCCAAGTACGAAAGCTACAAGCATGACAAAAAAAGAAAAGGAATTTTTTTTCATTAATGGATACAAAAAATGCTCATGCAGTGGGAGTAGAGCTAGGAACATCCTTCTGCATTTTAGAATCCGGAGCGGCCTCAGGGTTGGCAGCAGGCTCTGGAACAGAAAGACCAGAGGTCATCTCTACGACACACAAAATGTCCTCAGGGCTGCCGCGCGTAGAAGAGGAGTTGTTCGCCTCCTCAAAGTGCTCAAAGGCCACTTGCCTATAGGCGTAGAAGTCCCAGTCCTCGCAATCTTGCTGAATATAGTCAAACGACTCCAGCCTACCGGTGACAACCTTGCTAAAGTCAACAATCTCAGTGGCTTCAAGGAGTTCATTTTCCTTGGCCTTCCGTTGCACCTTCAAGCTAGTTAGCTCTTAATGCATTTACTTTCGCAGTCTGCCAACTTGTACTTAGCCACAACTCGGCTAGCGTACTTGATGTCTCGTTCCTGAGTGAGGTGGGACACTTGCAGTAGAAAAACATCATGGAATTCCTTCTGCAGGGGAAAACTCAGCTTATTCATGATCCAAAACACTCTGGATTTTAGCAGCAAACTTCTGAGCAGATGTCAGACAGACAACAACCTCCATCTATTAAGCTACCAATTTGTCCCGATCCTCCTTAACTCCCCCTAGCTCGGTCATCAAATCGATCTGAGTAGCCAGGGCCTCATCCAATCTATCCTAGGTTCTTTTTAACCGAACTTCTAAGTCAGCCTGAGCAGCGAGAACCTTGTAAAAATTCTCGTGGGCCTCCCGCAGCTGAGCCTCAAAGCAACGACGAGCAGTCAACTGCTTGGCCAGCGAGTCCACTTCAAAAAGGGCAGTCGAAAGTTGCAACTGTTGCTCAACAAACAACCTCTTCATAACATAAACTTTGTCCCGTGTAGAGTCTGCTTCAGTGTCCAGCATCCTAGCATAGGTCAAGTGGGCCATTCTCTGATCAGAAACTAAGTACACAGTTACAAACAAAAAATGCACTTAAAAGGCTAATGACTAATAGACAAGTATTAAACCTCCTGGTGCCACATATGTTGACCACCAGAGCCGAGCTGAATAGTGAACGAGCAATAAAAGTTGATGCGAGCGTTGGAATGGAGAACTTTGGGGTCATGGATGAGTCTCGCACCCCCTCTCGCAATGGCAACCTCGGAGGAAACAGGAAACTCATCCACTCCCTTCCCTTTGCTGCTAGCAGGCGACAAGGTAGCAAAGCGAGCTCAAGAATTCGAACAAGGTGGCCGCGAGCAAGATCATCCAGAACAGATGACCCTCCTTGAGCACCCAAGACTATCGATGGGTCACGGACAATGCCCTTTAAAGCACACATCTCTAAGCTTGGGTCATCATCAGTAGAAAGCTTCAGAGTGGCCTCAAGAAGATGAGTATTGGTGCGCTCGAGCTATTCTTCATTCTGACTGCTGGGGTCTTCCACCCTGGCAAGGTTAAAGAGCTCCCTCTCAATGGAAGACCTCGGGGTAGGGGGACGAGGAGGTGGAATGTTGGGCTTAGGCGTTGTCTCCTCAGTAGCATGGAAAGATACCATCAACCTAGAATGCTCCACAAGCTCTCTCTCCATGGAAGACAATGGATCGGGAAGGGCAGCCCGGGCTCCCCACCTTGACCTTGGGCTTATTGGAGGGAGAAAACAACCCCTCCTCAGCCTTCATCTTGGATGGACTGGACTTCCTCAAAATGACCTTCTTCTACGCCTTGGACGCTCGAGCACTAAAATAAGAGTCAGTCGGAGAGGTCAATGTTTTGCCCACTCTACCAACCTCGCCAAAGAACAAACCACTGCGCTTGATAAATATAGGACTGAAAGTGTCTGAAAGAGGCATGAGGTTTTAAAGTCCTAAAATACACATATTTCATATAATTTAATAAGCACTTTAACATCATTTTGCGCCCAATTTCATATTTTTACGTACATAACATGCATTTTCTCAAGATGATCATTAGTCACATGTAAATCATCTAATTTTTTGATTTGTTTATTTTTATTTTTGTAGGACATATGAAGCATCCATCATCAGAATTAACGCGTATATCAAGCACTGAAGAGTGTAGAGATCAATTCAAATTTGAAAACTGAGTAAGCCCTATCATATCCATGTCTTTCACTTAAACAAAACTTCCTTCCCTCTCTCTAATCCAGCTTATAACATGAGGACTCCCAACTTCTCACGTGATTCTCTCAAGAAGTCTCAAAAATTTTAGAGAAAAAGGGAGAGAGGCTGCTTAAAGAGGGGGAGAAACATGGCATTAGGGGGCATAAAAAGAGGAGGCAGAGAGGGATTGGAGGGCAGCTTGCAGAGGTGTTAACACTACACCAAAAATACCCATTAGCAACGGTTTTAAACCGTGGGGATAACCCATTGTCACGGCTTAGAGCCGTGGGCTGTAGAGGCGTCGCTAAATCCCCAGTAACGGCTAAAAACCGTGGCTAAAATATTAGCAACGGTTTTATCTCGAGGACGGTTGATGATTTAGCCACAGTTATAAACCGTTGCAACAATCTTAGCCACGGTTCTAAGCCGTGGCCAGGAGTAGCCACGGCTTAAAACCGTTGCAAGTTATGGCCACGGTTCTAAGCCGTTGCAATAGTTTTAGCAACGGTTTTAAGCCGTGGCCAGTACTAGCCACGGTTATAAGCCGTGGCAAGGTAGCCACGATTTTTAGCCGTTGCAAGGTAGCCACAGTTTTTAGCCGTTGCAATAATTAGCCACGGTTTTAAGCCGTGGCAAATTTTTTTTTTTTTTTTTTTAATTTTAATATTTTTTGTTTAAATTTTTTTTTTTTTGGTCACGGTGTTAAGCCAATGCAGTTCTACTGACAGTGATGCAATACAGGCAATGAAGAGAAATTACAGACTGAAGAACTTGTAATTGTAATTCTGGATTGATGACAGTAAATGGAATGGATTGTATTCAATAAGAAAGCTAATTCGAGATAGCTAATCTTCTGTAGAGCAAATGCTCAAGTGTACAATTTTCTTACAAATCAAATGAATCCCTTTTTCTCTCTCATGCTCTCTTATTTATAGTACTACATTTATTGACAATTAATCTAACATAAATCCTTCCTAAACAACATTACATGTAACAACATAGCACTCTGCAACATATAGCAACCTGCTCCCTTTAGTAACAACACTTGTGTTAGCAGCCTGCATTCCATTCATGCACAAAAGAGACGAGGATGATAATATGAAACTATGTTTAGTTAAATTACTTATATTATTTTATGATGTTTTACAGTTGTTATATATAAAACTGTACAGCTACTGATAAATTACTTATATTACTTCAGTCTCCTCCAATTTTGCCGCTACTGATAAACATGCTACAGCTAACAACTGTACTGACCAAGCTTTACCTTTCTATCAACACATCAATAAAAGATAAATAATCGAGAATGAGATTTCGGGTAATAATCCATTCGCTAGAAAATCCAATGCGACATTGCCAAAGTGCTGAAAAAAAGCTAAATTGAGTCTATCACTATGTTATTTAGTACTTACAGGGAGTTCATAGGTAGAAAGAAACCTATCCAAGTAATTGATTGATAGGTAAGCACTCAGCGGTCCAAAACCATAATGTGCATGAACCTGTTCAACCCTGTAAACAAAAAAATAATTCATTACAAAGATTAAAAGAACTGAGTATCAAACGTGATTTAACATTGTTGAGACATGAAAATGAACCCAATTTCCACAAATGTATGATAAGGTAATGCAACTCATTACAGATTCATGATTAGAATATATCAAAACTGAAACATTGAGAGAAAAATACTTGCAACTTACTGACAACAGCAAAAATTGAAGAAAAATCAACAAAATTAGCATAAGGGATTAACCACAGTTCAGAAAAATCTAATCTTGATTTATAAAAGTGAGTATCATCAGTAAAACCCACTATTCATTTCACAAATCTACACTAATCAAACCAAAGAAGAACACAAATTCCAGAAACCCCATTAACTAAATAATAAAAATCTCACCTTTAGAATCCAAGATTTCATTAAATGAGAGAAAATAGAGACTGTCCGCAGAGAGAGAATGGGAGAGCAGAGAAAAAAATAAAAAGAAAAGGAAATAACTATCGAATGAAAGAAGGGAGTAAAAGAAAGAAAATTTTCTCTCCTTGGTAAACTTTGCTGTTCAGCCACTACTGATTTTTAAGTTACTGCAGCACAATAACTTTGTAGATCAACGACATCGTGGTAGATCCATAGACTAACAAACAGTATTGATCCCACCATGATCTGAGGTTAGATTTTGAAGGGACATAAATAGTATCTTTCTCTGGTGCGTGACTAGTATCATCAAGCTCCAAATTCAAATCTATGTTCTAGTTCACAGACGGAATAGTTAAAAGAAACACCCAAATATATGGGACTGGTTAAGCCATTAAAAAGTTAGATGCTCCAGTTCAGTTTGTACTCTTTCTTTACAATAGGGTGAGTAGTTCAAGACAAAAGATAGATGCCTTCTGAACTTACAGCTAAAGCTTCCAACATCTAATTTGTTTCCCACATCTAATTGGGCATATTTGAGAAGATAGGCTAATTGCACATCCATAAAATCAAAGCTCACCATGAACACTCACATTGAAGAAAGAGTTACCAACTGATAACAATGAAGACTGTTTATAGCACAACTTAGTGACAAGATAGATACCTTCTCTACACCTTCTAGAATGTGAGGGAAGTGACAAGATAGATACCTTCTCTACACCTTGGTTGCAAGCATATACCAGAGCATCAGCAAGCGTCAGTCTGCCTTCGACATCAGTATTGTTGACCTGCAAAAAAAATGATTCCAACAAATCAAACTTACATGGAGTTGATGAGATATTTATCAAGTGAGTTTGAAAGCCACCTTAACGAAGATTTCATGAAGCTTCTACACATATTTTCAATACCAAACAATGCTACATACAAGCTATCATTTAGGACAGTCACATGGAGATCGCCTAATAGAACCATGTTACTAATCTATTGTTAGTAGTTGAACATAAAGTGTAACTGTTGTATTCTTCACACATTTTAACTTGGAAATTATGAAAAGAACTAAAAGAGAACAAAGATTGGCAATTTTGGCCCATGTTATTTGTCATATAATAACTTAATCATCATTATCACACATGTAGCTTTGAGGCCCAAGCCTTTGGCATGTGAAGCACAAATCGTGAACTACACCTTGAGGTACATATAACTAGAGATTTAGGAAAGGAGAATACATGTATATGAGTAATCTCATTAAAAGTACTACCACCTCAACAATAACAATAGAAATGTACCTCAATTGTTTTTCCATTGGAAGCTGTGAGAATATCTCCAGGTCTCACGCCTGTACCACTAATCATGTTTTCACATGCTGCAACAATGAAATGGACCTGGAGAACCAAAAATCAAATAGGTGTCAAAAGCGTGCATTCAGTTTCTAGAAATGAAGCATTCTATCTACAACCAAGACCAATGAAGATAGACACAAGCATAAACAATGACAAAGCATGCCTCTACTCCTGCAAGTTTTATTTGCCCAATGGCTTTTGCTGCACCTACAACAGCTGCAGAGCCTCCCATATATCAAATTTCATGAGCTCGATCAAGCAGCTTGGTCCTGTCTTGATGTTGTAACCGCCACTGGTAACAATGAATGATCAATAAATTTTAAAAACCAATAATAATTCAAACAACCACATAAACAAAAAACTAAAGTAGTTAACAAGAGAACACCAGTCCAAGGATTCTGAGTCTTCCATATTAGAACGCCCATATATTTTGTCCACATACGAGAAGTCCATCCCTCCAGCAGAGCTCTATACTGGATGTAGTTAACAAGTTGTGCCTGAGACAATAATCAAGCTAAAGTGAGAACAAGACCAAGGGAGAAATCATGCAAGCAAACAATATATTATACGTACAAGTAAAAGCATACTAGTAATAGTCTGTTTCAAATAATCGACATGATCTTACCTCTCTCTCAATTTCATAATATCCGCATTGACCTTCCTAGGATGATCCAATTACGCGGTGCCTGACTCAGCTCTAATTCAGCCTGAATTAAACAAATTAATTATCAATAATAATTCAACATATTACAAGCAATTGGTCATCGTGATTGCTCCAAACCTCCAACATGATCACTTAATCAAATACATAATTATTCCTAATACAACTGGGTGATGTCCCTTTCAAAACACCTCCATGTTAGGCCAATCAGTTGCCTAGGTTACTAGATGCCAATAGATCCAACGGTTGTCGTTAACATCATGCAAAAAAGGTGGGGTCGAATCCATCAATGATTGCAGATATTCTAATGACATTGATGAGTAAATGGCTGAATACTATGTGAAAGAAACAAAGTTCTTGATTTGTACCAGTTGCTTCATTTGAATCTGTTCCAATTTCAACAAAGTCAGAGTTGCACGGGGCTTGTATGGATCCTACTCAGTGCCAACACCATCACATGGATTTTATTAGTACTGTAAACCAACCAAAATATCTATTGGCGAAAAATAAATAATTATGAGAAGAAAAAAATCACACTTAGTTGCGCCACCTATAAAACCATGGGTTTTAGACCAATGTTTGTGAAGAGATGAATACCAACTTCTCTTTCACCTTTCTTCTTTAAATACCTAGTATCTTCAGTTTCTGCTTCTCCATCTTCTTGTTCTTGTCATTCTCATATAATACCTGCAAAAGGAGGTAAAGAGAAGCAGCAATCAGTAGATATGGCTATCAATAAGGATATTGAAAATGGAGGTCTTGATGTGTTGCAAGAACCATTTGTCCAACACAAAAAAATTATTGGCTCTGATGAAGATGAGAGTGAAACATGCAACAATGCTGGATCCATGGGGATGGTTAAAACTTGGAAAAGTATGTTGAGGCATCTTATCGTAGTTAAAACTTGGACTTAAAGTTAGGTCTAAAAATAGTTATGTTGAGGCAACTTCTAAAAGTTAGGTCTTAAAGTTAAAACTTGGAAAGGTTATGTTGAGGCAGCTTCTAAAATCTAAAAATAGTAGATTTAGGAATATCCAAAGAGATACCATATAACCATTCTGTTCTGAATGAACACATATTTGACAAGAAAAAATTCGGATTCAAGCTGATGAGAAACAATACGCACCACTGTGCGACAATTCTGTTTTTCTTTTCCCTTTTGGTTTTTTCTCTTTTATATTTCATATTTTTTCCTATTCATAATCAAACTTTATTCGATATGTCACTTACATGAAACTTAGCAAATAGTTAATGATATGAAGCTAATATTAGAATGTGAAATTTTTTACAGAAGCAACAGAGTAAGTTCACTTACTGGAATTGGAGTTGCATATTTACAGGAAAGTGTGCAATTGAATGGCTGAAAGGGTCTCTGTTGGTATGAGTGCCATTATTTGGTTCTTGACCATTCCCATTCACATTTCTATCTCTCTATATATTGGAGATGGCAGAATCTAATATCTGGGCCGCTTCAGTTGGTGGATATTGTCTCTCAGAACACGCCTGTTCCGTTTAAATAACAAGTAACATGTCAGAACAGAACTATTTAAAAATATACAAAAAGCTGTTGCTCTCGACTCTTTTCAGCTTTTGGATTATGCATGCATGCATTTAAGGTACACACGCACACATGTCACAGAACCTAAATGGAACTGACTGAAAAATGCACAGGACAGATAATTCAACCATATTCAGCACATGTTGTAAGTATGGGTTCCTATATACCTGTATCATGAGCAAAGTAGCAACACAGGAGGATATGAGGCCTGAAGGGATTTGTGCTTCAATGCTTCTCCAATCTTTTTTAGAGCATCCTCTCCTTCCTTAAAAGAGGACATCACCTGGAACAATCTGTTAGTGGCAAGATCATTGCCTGATCATGGTGATGCTGCACTGGTAATTTGGCTAGTCACTATCACTACTGTTCTTGCATCTGAAAAATATAAATAAGGAGAGATCAAATAACTTTATGAAGGATCTGAATTTCAGACTCTGAATAATCAGGCAAAAGATAGTTTTTGTACTAACGTCTTTTCCCTTCCATGGCTTCTTTTTTCGCTTGACAGTCAGAGCATAAGAATGGGCCATTCCAAGGACGCGCTTTTCCTGGATTTGATGAACCAGCATGCACCGATGTTGCCTTGTTCGGTTTTATTTCTACTTGACAAACCGCACACATGAACAATTTGAACATGTTGCATAAGGGATACTCTGTATTTAACCT
Source organism: Berberis vulgaris (assembly GCA_963556465.1). Lineage (NCBI taxonomy): Eukaryota > Viridiplantae > Streptophyta > Magnoliopsida > Ranunculales > Berberidaceae > Berberis > Berberis vulgaris. The sequence goes on from OY747136.1 coordinate 49,702,721, forward strand.
GTGATTCACATAAATGCATCAGATTCTGATAATTAGATTATCCACAAACAAATGCATATATCAGTTTTGAAGAAGAAAACTTTCATAGAAAGTGTGATGAAGCTTGCCAAACAATCAATATTCAAGGAACAAAGAACAAAGAAGAAACAAAAAACGTTTCTTGCCATTAGAGAAATGTGGTCTAAACTGAAATCTTCATAACAATCATTATGACATAAATAAATATGGTTTTTATCGAACCTGAGCTTTGTAGAGAGGTAAGAGTTTGGGAAGATTCTATAGTTGAGAGTGGCAATAAATTCCTATATTGGTGATCATTGGAGAGCTGAGAATCGCGAAAGAAGCTGAAATGCAAGATAACAATCTAATCTGGGGTTTGAGTTTCGCAAAACTCACTTTTTTCAAGACTCAAAGAAAGCGTAAAACAAGAACCATAAAAGGAAGAAAAAATGACTTACTTAGAGATGTCTGAGTTCAGCATCTGAAATTCGTTGCTAAAATAAGACGTATTATTTCTTTGCGAATGATTTCCATTTTCTCCGAGCCTTCTGCTTTGAATTTCTTCTTGTAGTACCTTTCCCTCCATTCATGTAAACCCAATCTGACCTGCATAAAATATGTGCAAACAACCTCTCAGATTTACAAATTATAATTATTTTCATCCTTTCAGAGCAGTACTCTGTATACATGAAGAAGGAAGTACTTCACTATTACATACACGAGAAATTCAAAAAGTGAAAGCACAGACCTTGTCTGTCAATAATCCACCATGTTTGAATAAATCACCCTTCTCACAGATCATATCCTTTAGCTATCGTTTCAACTCCTTCGTGTTCTTCACAACCTAGAAGACAACAACAAAATATTTAGATTGAACTCTTAATCAAGTGGTTCCCAAAAAATTTCATGTGAACATAACAAGCACCAAATTCCAAATATAGCATTATAGTTATATAAGAATTAGCATACATCATCATCATCATCATCATCATCATCATCAAGTATTGAACAAGCATAACTATTATGACAAGGCAGTTTGCATATGATGGAAAAGACATCTTAACTAACTAAGCATATGATGGAATGTTGAGATCCTAAAGCTTTTTTAAGGCATTGGAATGCGTCATTAAAATGCTTGATTCTCTCAAAAAAAAATTAACTCGTTAAAATGTTTCAACTTCTTAAAAATAATTCCTTTTTATTCTTGAGCATGCAGTGCAACAATTTTGTGCAAAACCAGACTGGAAAGCTTAGATCTAAAGCTGATTGCCAAAAAAACTATGCATCAAAAGGGTAAATCAGTAGTGTAACATAAAACCATTCAAATATATGTTTACCTTAATTTATTTTGCTTCACCTCCCTTCGCTTTCTTTAGGCTAATTACTGTCTTAAACCAGTCCCCTGAGCCCATATATGTGAATCACGATGTTAGATAACTTTACAGAAGTGTCAATTCTATGGTACCTAGAAAATAAATTTCAAATTTATCACAAATGTGTCAACTGTGACCATCAAATTACTCAAATACCATACCTTTCATGTGTTTGTGAACTTCAAAGAGACAAATGGATCTTCCTAAATGGTAAATGCATTTTCCTAAGATCAATAAGAAACGACTGAAAAAAGAAAGGGAATGCAGTTTGTAAGAGATTTACCAATTGAAACCAGAGCTCCTAAGGGAACTACCATAATTTGTTCACATTAATCATATTTCTATTATTCTATTTTATTCAGGATACACTTCGAAGTTTATGTGATCTCCTTTCATTTGTCACACTGATAGTACTCCTAGACCCATTTCATGAAACACCTTCCTAATGTCATTCTCGATTCTTCTTATTCAAAACCAACTTCAACATCAAATCATTTCTATCGAGTTTCCCAAATCAAGATTTGGCAATGTGATTCAGAGCAGTTCCATACTTCAGTGATTATCAAAACAGAGTCTATAGATCAGAAAAAACATATACCAATGCCACAATGAAGATTATAGACACAAACAAATATTGAGTGCACAGGTAAGAAAGCTCCTAAGGGAACTACTGTAATTTGTTCCTATTAATCTTATTTCTATTCAGTTATCCTATTTCATTCAGACTGACTTGTCCTCGGCCATTTCATCAGACGACTTTCTAATATTATTCTTGATTCTTATCTAAAACCAACTTCAATATCGAATCAACATCCATCAAAATTCCCAAATCAAGATTGAAATAACAAAATGATTCAAAGCAGCTACATACTTCATTGACTTCAACTTCCTTCAGAACTGAGTCCATTAGATCAAAAGAAATACATACCAATGTCACAGTGAAGATCACATACACACACAGACATTGATTGCTTGCATAAACAATTGACTTCATCTAAACTATTTTTCAATACCCAGATCTCTATTTTCAAAAAACCCATCTCAAATCCAACAAATATAAGCATGGGTACACTTGAAACACAAATAAACACCACAAAATATAACAAATCAACACAAACACACCCACCATGAAGGGGAAACAAAAAAGTAGAGAATCAGTAAATTGAATGCACTTACCACAAACAAGAGATCAACTTTTTGCAACCAAGTTGAATTTCTGGCCTTCAAATCAGTATCCAATGGACCAACTTCTTCAAAGTTTCCAATCCCAACTCCTGAAGCACCCAACTTAGTAGAATCAGTAGACCCCAAACCTCCAAAACCCTAGATCAGAAGATAAATCACATCAAAGATTTAACAAAATCATCAAATACAAACACTATGCTCTTGTGCATAGAAATCAGGCGAGGCGAGGTGACGGCGAGAGGAGAGGTGATGGTGAGAGAAGAGCGATAGAAATCAGGTGAGGCGAGGTGACGGCGAGAGGAGAGGCGAGGTGGGAGAGCTGCGTTTGTGAGGGCTGCGTTGCGTTTGTGTGAGGGAGAGTTGCGTTTGAGGGAGGAGATGAAATCGTGAGCCAAAAACGCGAGGAATGACTTTCGCCCTCCCGCTCGCGAGAGTTGGGGGGAGATGGAGCGGGAACGCAAAGCGGGAAACCCAAATTTTTTTCCCCGAGAAATCGAATCGACTTCTCCACACATCCACGTACAACACACGTGCAATGTAGCAACGGTTTTAAGCCGTTGGGCGCTATAGCCATGGCTAAAAGCCGTGGCAAATACACCAACGGTTTAGAACCGTGGCCAAGCCTTTTTTTAGCCACAGTTTTTGGCCGTTGGCCATTATAGCCACGGTTTTTGGCCGTGGCAAATAAACCAATGGTTTATAGCCGTGGCCACCTCCGTGTAGCTAAACAGGCATTTTGGTGTAGTGTAAGGGCGGTTGGAAGTGTTGTTTGCAGTGGGTTTTGAAGGGTTGTTGCAGTGGTTTTGAGGGCTGCTTGCAGGGGTATTTAAGTGTTGTTTGTAGTGTGTATTGAAGGGTTGTTGCAGTGGTTCTGTGAGCTGCTTGCAGGGGTTTTTAAGTGTTGTTTGCAGTGGTTTGAAGAGCAGAACCTGTTGGTGCAACTAAGGGCGTGAAAGGGTTTTCAAGGGTTTCCAAGGCCATTTTGAGGGTCTTTCCATAGCTGTTTCGAGGGTAGTTCCAGGGCTATTTCAAGGGTTGTTTTGAGGCTGTTCCAGAGGCTGTTTCGAGGGATATTCCTGGGTTGTTTCAAGGGTTTCAGGGCTGTTTTGAGGCTGTTCCAGGGGCTGTTGCAGGAGCAGTTGCTGCGTTCTTTTGTTACAGAGGAAAAACATTGCAGAGAGGAGGAAAGAAGACATATTCCTTCTTTATTCCCGCCCTTGTAAGTCTTTATTCTTTTGGAAGAGATGAGTACGAATTTAATGTAAGGCTAAACTCTACAACTAAGATTGAGGATGAAGGCCATTGTTATGAATTCCATTCAATAAATTGTTTCTAGCTATTCGTCATTATAGATTTCAGATTTGTTCACTATGTTCCCTGTTAGTTTAAATTAATGGAGTTTCTTTTATGAAGTTTACTTTTAGAGTTTTCATTTCAAGAGAGAACATTGATTTATATTTTAGTGCTTGTTAGGAATTACATGTTTAATGTTCTTAGATCAATTGAATAATTTTGCAAGTGAATTAGATTGAACTATCTTGTGAGCAAAGTAAATAAAAATACTTTATTGTAAATCTTCCAAAATTGTGGGTTGAGTTCTCATCAATTTTGAGTAATATTTTTGTTTGGTAAAGAAATTTTAGCAAGTGGTTTAGTGATGGAGTTTATTTCATTGGCGGAATCCAAAACCTTAGTATCACAGTTCATTGATTCGATCATTTTAGTTGTGTATTGATTTTATTTTCTTAAATAAAAAAATTTGCTAACTACTCTCTTCGGAGAACCAAATTTTGTCATTAGTTAAGAGTTTCTTTAAACCAATTAAGATAGTCTTTCCTAATTTCTTGAGGTTCGACCTTAGATTGCTAAACACTACATACTGGTCTTATATTTGCAAGTAGAATAATATTGTTCAATCCAGAAAATGGCGCTGTAGCCGAGGAATTAGATTAGATATTAGATTAAAAGGTTTAAATTAATTTTTTATCTAGTTTTTTGAAATTTTAGGAATTTCAGTAATATTTTTGTTTTTTATCCTTTTTTATATGCGTTTACGTATTTTATTTGTTTTGCAGAATTTTGACATTGATCACTACAACAGACGAGGTCATAAAGCTTCAAATGCTTTGAAACTTGGTGGACAGGTTCAACTGATGAATTCTCTTCAAATATTGAATGTTTACGGTAACCATGCATGTGATTCATTATTGATGGATGTTTGTTTCTTATATCAAAGTTAGGTAGTGTCTTAGTTGCCCATAGTGAGTATTCGGTTTGTGAATAGTCAGTAGTGTCTTAGTTAGTGAATAATCACTTGTGGGTACCCTAGTGCATGCGAGCTTGGGTACGAGAGAAAGGTTTAGTAAAAAATGACTTGTTTGATCCATTTGTAGTCCCCTAAACCTTTGTAAGAAAGTCATCTATTTTTTAAGAGATGGGAGAACCACCACTGCAACTTGTTGCACCCCTCCACCCATGACTCTTCGGGATTACATATATCCCACAAGGACGAGGCAACCCTTTTGTATCATCTTGCCCCCATCCACCACCAATTTTGAATTAACATCGGGCATGATACAAATGTTACCAATTTTTTTGTGTTGTGGATTCTGAGAATCCGCACCAACATGTTAGAGAGTTCGAGGACATCTATGGAACGATGAAGTACAATCAAATGACAGATGAAGTCCTTAAGTTGTGTCTTTTTCCTTTCTCCTTGAAAGAAAAGGCCAAAACATGGCTGTATGCCTTGCAACCTGGATCCATCACTTCTTGGAACAAACTTGTTGAAGTTTACTTCAAAAATTTTTTCCCTAAACAAAAAACTGCAAACATTCATCAAACCCTCAACAATTTCATCAATCGGAGGGAGAGACAATGTACACGTACTTGGAGATATTCAAGGATCTCTTACTTCAATGTCCCCACCATGGCTTTGAGAAGATTAGATTGACCCAAATCCTTTATGAAGGATTAGATTACCCTACAAAGACCATGGTAGAGTCATTTTGCAATAATGGTTTTACACAGAAGACCGCCGATCATGCGTGGGCATTCCTAAAAGAAGTTGCTAAGAACACCCTACAATGGGAACTTGTTAGAAATGAACCTAGGAAACCTGCCCCACCTAAAGCTGGCATCCACAGGTTGGATGAAAACTTTGAGACTGAGGCCAAGTTGGCCACATTAATGAGACGACTAAAAGCTTTAGAAATGAAACAGTCTAGCCAAAGGCATCTAGGGATTCTTTGAGTGAACCTGAGACCAATCAAGTCATGAGTATTTCAAATGAGCCAAAGACTTGTCCATGCACCTTATGTAGTAACCTGTATCACACTATTCCTAATTGTGTCGCATTTCTTATAGGGGAGTATCTTGAAGATCAAGTTCATGCTCTATAACAAAAGGCATGACAAGAGAATAGGCAGTCCCAAGCGGACCCATTCATAACTTGTTGTTCAGCCCGTAAGTCAGGTGCCCAAGCCAAAGTCACGCCAACCCAAGAGGCACGAGTATTGGGGCTTTGCCCATGAAATATGAGGCCCGAACACAAATCTCTGAATTGTCAGATGTGCGAGATCCACTTGTACTAATTAGCTCTTGGCCCAATCAAGCATTGGGCTCTAAATAGAGCCAAATGCCGAAGAGACCCAGTCATGTCCAGGTAAGATACTGGGTGAGATCTCTTCTTTCCATCATGCCCGCAATAGTAGGGACAACTGTGGAGGGAACGCTCACTACTTAAGGTTAGAAAAGGGAAGAAGAAAAGTACACATACACTTTGCAATTTACATCTAGTCTTCATTCTTCATTGCATCGTTACCTAACTTAAGCATCGGAATGCCTTCGGCCACCAATATAGTGGTCCGTAGCTAACTAGTGTTCATTGTTGCAGGCTCGAGATCAGTAAGAACATATTTGGACATATCAGTAACATTTCAGCTTCAAGCTCAAGTAGTGGGGCAAGTGGAGTCAACTTGTTCAGACAAAAACGCTGCCTTTATTTCCATTTTGTTGTATGTTTATGGTGGGTCAGTAGTTGGTTCTGACCCTTATGTACTCTTCTGGGTCAAAGCTTCACGTTATTGATATCGACAGAAAGGGTGGGTTATCGATTGCATTTGACCCGATTTATTTGGTTTAGGAATAAAAGATTGAAACATGGGTGAAAACTGATTAATAGAATTCATTAGTACTTCCTTGATCTCGTTCACCCGCTCCTCATTCATGAATTTATTATATGCGGGTCTAGCTTTCCAAAGATAGTCAATCACATCCAAGGGCTCTATAAGTAGGTCCTTCCTTTTGAAACTTATGTCTGCAGGCTCAGACGATCCAGTAAATCTACCTTTTGTTCCACTTTTCTGATTCATTTGCAACTAACATAGTGAAACTTGATCCACCTTTATTTGCCCATTTCACTAAGTAGATTCAATCCAACAATACCTCCCTTCAAGTAACTGTTACCTTGTTGTGAACGATTCAAAAAAGGGATTCCATCCAACTCCTCTATAAAATTCGCTCTAGGAAAGTCTACTTTTGACACAGATCAATCCAAGAAAGAATAAAATGACTCGGAGAGGCTGAGGGATTCCTTGCGATGAAGAAGTGCTATCCTGACCATAGTGGTTAGGGAAGAATTATTGGCTTGCTTGTGGTGGGCAGAGAGTTTAGCTTACCTATTTTTTGTACTCACCACAAAGACCCCTCACCCATAAATAAATCTTTTATGTAAAAACTTCAAATTCCATAACAATACCTTCCAAAATCAATTCCAAAAAAAGAATTTCTCAAAATCTTAACTATAATAACTTAAACCTTTTTTTGCCTTTAGAAGTATGGCTACTCCAAGTAAAGCACCCAAGAGGTACTAAAACGAATACAAGAGGAAAGGCAGATAGATGAATGAAAATACTTATGGGTGGGCTTCAATTTTGAATTGAGAATGAAGCCTACTCGGTCTGGTCGATCTGGGAGTGCTTACTCATACTATGCCTGGTGATCTACAAGCCTTTACTTCCACTCTCCTTATATATCAGTTGAGTCGAAACAAACCTCCTATAGCTAGTAGACGGCTCTACGATAAAGGAAAGCTTTTTTAAAAGCAGTAAAAAGTCTTCAGGAATGCTAATAGGTCACTTTCAGAGGGGGAGTTCAAATAATAATTTGAAAACCTGGACTCATCAGATTCCATTCTCGCGATGGGAGTGGTTCTATCTAATACCAGACACTTGCTAAATACTTCAAGTCCTTGGTTGGAATGCCAAACAAGACAGGAGCAAGAGAGTTAGTGCTCAGACATTCACGAGGTGAGAATGAGTCCATCGTCCAAACCATTAAGAGATGATGAACTTGGGCAGGTTGTTGTATCCCAACTAAAAAAACTCGTTGGTTATTTCTATCCCCAATCCACACGATCCACTCTTTCTACTCGGAGACCCACTTTTGCATTAGATCCTGAGTCAAGGTGGAAGCACCAACATATCTACGAGAAGCCCGAGCACCAACATCAGTTGTTTGCATTACATGGTTGTCTTCATTTCGGATCGAGCACCAACATCAGTTGTTTGCATTGGTTGTCTTCATTTCATACTCCCCAAAGGGCTCGTTTGCCACCAAGAAGTTGTGGACTCGTATCACCACTATCCTATTGGATGAGGGGATGGAGCAAACAATGGCTATTAACCAAAATCGGCGCGATTTCTATCGATTTATTGTGTCAGCTCCACCAGTTGAAGATTTTTATAATTTCATAAGTACCCTTTAGTGTATGCCCCTCTATAGTGTACTTGTGTGGGACCTACCATCATATATCCTTTTTCCAAACCATTGGGGGCGATATGCAACGCATCCGGATCTAGATTTCGTTCGATCTATATGCAGGGATGGAGGAAGCATCTGAATCACACCTCGACACTACCACGCTCGGATTTATGGACCAAATCTTTAAGAATTCTAGGAAGGCAAAACACACAAGAAAAAAAGGCTCATTAAAAACTTTAATTCTCGCATACCAACCCAACTATAAAAGTTTATTCTTATTACTCCATCTGATGAGAGGTAGCAGCATCTCGGCCAATTCCAGGGTTTACGGAATTTCTACCTTTGGGTGGGTTGCTGTCGTGGTTGGAGTGAGTCACGGTTCAGATTTCATTTGAACAAGCACTCCTACCCATTCCATTTTTTGAGGTAATACTAGATCCTATTTGATGCAGTCGTTTTTCACTCCTTGCTCTGACCTAGTCCCGCTGACCTGGTTGAGCTACACAAGTAGCACACGTGAGCCACAGACCACCGTGGGGTGGCCGATGACACTCCGATGCTAAAGTCAGACAAGGATCTGAGGAAGGTGTAATGCTGTAATAAGGAATTTGTAGTGTACCTTACCTTACCTTACCAACCTCATGTCTTATTTATAGTGCAACGAGTCCTGGTTTAACAAGGCCATTGTAGGCGTAGATTACAGAGATCTTCATGGAGATCCCTCTCTAATTAGGAGTCGTGTTATAGGAGGGAAGTTCCCTGTTAGCTCCGTGCTCCTAGATACGCGGGTGATAGTTCCCAATCCGAGAGCATTCCATGGAAGGGAGTTTCCATGTGTGGAAGATACTCTGGTGTTTGCTTCCTAGTTGGAAGCAAAAAAAGCTGTGGTTGCCCGTTCGAAGTAGATCCTCAAGATACTTTCTTAAAAAGGGCTTATGGGTGTCGTGGATAGCTGTGAGACATGTGGGCCCAGTGTGATGTGAGAGTTCGGGCTCGCCTGATGGGCTGAAGTTGAGCAGGCTGATAATCGCTCGGGCTGGATCTGTATTGGGCTATTGGTTGAACCCGTAGTTTCTCGAGATCATTATGACACGTGTACGACTCAGGGGTGTGACCGTTTTATGTTTTATCAGCTACTCCCTCCAAGTTAGTGGGCATCACATCGGTTCGCTAAGTCGTATCTGGAAGGGATGTGTCGCTCATGAATACTGAATCTGAATCGTTGCTTGAGCCGCACGCTGCATTAATTGAATGTGTGTTGGTTCGGCAGAAAAGAGGCAGGAAACCGTCGCCTATATAGGTCATCCGTAGTACAATGTCTGGCTCTTCTACTTTTCTTGCTTTCAAAGATATCGTTCAAATTAGAAGAGTTTGTTCGTCTTCCCCATGGCTCGGGAATATCTTCTTGATGATGTTGTTTTGGCCGAGGGCCTAGAGTTTTTTTGAAGATAGGTTGCTGTCTGAACCCAGTTTTGCTGAAATTCGTACTAGGTTTGGAGTTCCGGAGGATCTGCCGTTATACCTTCTAACGGGCGACTAGACGCCAATGTCACCTCTGGATGGTCTTATCTATTTACACCGGGGATTGCTTCAAACTGGAGTACATTTCCTGATTCTAGACGTGATCTGGGAGTTATTGAATCTGCTTTGGATTCCCTTGGCTCAGTTGGGACCCAATGGATACAGGGTTATCCTCATGATTTTGCTTCGTACTAAGGAGACCGACGTTAGTGTGACACCGCGGGTGATCCAATTGCTTATCACTCCTCGGCTGTAGAGCAATGTTGTCTATAAATTAAGGACGCCAAAGTGCTTCGGTAGACTGCCTGATGACTTCAAGTTCTGGCATAAGTTTTGTTTATTGGACCCTACAAATTTGAAGTATTTTCGATGTAAGGGTTGTCCGCTCGAATGACAGTTCAGACCGCTTCGTAAGTTCCAACTATTTTCTTGCAACTTTGATGTGCTTGACGATAGATTGACTAACCATTGCTCATGTTCTTCTGTAGGGAGGTTCCCCACTACTCCTCTTACTTTGGAAGAGTGAACCACCATGGAGAAATTTCGTGACTTGCCTCCAAGGGAGGTGACTAATGTAATCAGAGTTTCCAATTTCATCCGCAGTGGGCTGTGAGACAATTGGCACGTAGCTCGCATGTTGTACCAGAGTTTCCATCTTCATCCCTCATGTCCCTTCCTAGCCAGCTCTTCAGTCCTCGTGGGAGCATTCTTACTTTCCTGGATGCGTTCTTGGGCATCTTCTTAGGCCAGGGACCTACCCAGATATTCGCCATTCTCTGATGGTGGTTGTCGATCCTGAATGAGCCTTTCTACTACCTGTACGAGATGATTCACATGGGTTCAACCATGGCTGGGCCTTGCTGCTATTCGACTTACTTGATTGGATCGACTCGGCCTGGTGGCAAGGCTTCTTTGGCCGAAACATTTTTTGGCTCGACATTGTTATTGTTAGCTTGGGATCTGGTGCTGGTGACCATGTCTTGAGACTCTGCTGGTTCAAAAGATCTTGTGTATTTGTAATAAGAAAAATTTGTCACTTTCCCATAGATGACAACAAATTGATGCATCCAAATCCGTCCCTGTCGATCACCGACTTGCAAAATGAACAACAGTGAGCCAATGATCACCGTTATGGTGGCCGAAGGCACTCCGATGCTAAAGTCAGTTGATTGAACAAGGATGGATGTAGACTGTAAAATTGGGTTGCAAGTGCGTATCTTTCTCACCCCTTTTGTTCACCTTATATAGCAAATATTTTGTTCCTTAATTGATTATACCGTCGAAGTGTTATGGAGGGAAGAAATCTTTCTCAGGTTCTTACGCGTCCATGACTGAGTTTCGTTTGGCACATGGCTATGTTTGGGACCTAATACTTGATTGGGTCAAGAGTTTTGCAAATGGATCTTGGGCTTGTCACAACTCAAAGATCTATGTTCGGGCCTTATTGTCCTGGGCCAAGCACCAAGATTTGCACCACGCTAGGCTCGCGTAATTTGGGCTTGGGGGCCTGACTTCGGGCTAAACAATGACTAGGCTGGACTAGACCATGCTTTGGCCTGCTTGAGACCGCCCCAAGGCTTCTCATATTAGGGTTGACCTATGCCACGTGTATGGTTGTGATCAGATGACTTTTTGATGTCTCATCAGTAAGCTTTCAAACTTTTTTTTTCATTTGAATGTAGATTATCAGGAATGGGATGTTACTTAGTGCTGAACATGGAATTAGGGGTGGGCACGGGACGGGATGGGAAGAGATAGACCCATCCCTATCCCATCCCGTTCATACGAGATCGGGACGGGATGGGAAAAACCCCATCCCGACCTCGTCCCATCCCAAACGGGTTCGGGACGGGATCAGCGTGCTGCCTGTGACTGCTGCGAAGATTATCATCAACAAGGGTCCGGCAATCCAACCATTTACTTGGGAAGTTGGCTATATAAATAAGATGATTGAGGTAATGCAACAACAGTTCTACCCTAAAGTCCAAATTGATTAAGTACTGAGATTGTTTACACCACAGCACATAACATAAGCTCCCTGTTTCAAAAGGAACTTCAACCCATCTATGTCATTTCAACATAAAAAAAACTGAGGCAGCTCTTTCTTTTTCAATGACCAAATCTCTACACCATTTTGAATCAGGACTCAGGACTGTGTTTTGCTTGTATCAAACTTATAAACCCATGGAAAAGTCAGAAGGCAATCACTTTGTCTATATAAGGTTAAGAAAATATGCAATAACAGGTAGCGACAGTTTTCAAAAATAAAGAGAACAAAATGCAATAGTGATAGGATAAAACTCGAGAATAACGGAAATTGACTCACTCCAACTAATACATAAAAATATTAATAATAAATATTGAAAAATTAGTTCGGGACGGGACGAGATTGGCGGGATTGAAAATCTTCATCCCATCCCATCCCATTCTAGATCGGGACGGGACGGGATCGAGATGGAATTATTCAATGCCATTAAGATCCGGAAAAATCGGAACGGGACGGGATCGGGATCGCGGGATGGGATGCCCACCCCTACATGGAATAGTGACCAATTCAGCTGCAGCACGAAGAAGCATTCTAACATTTTTGTATCCTTCTAGAGAGAGCATTCTTCAACCTGCCAAAGAGCTTGTTGATGAGTTCAATCCACCAAAGTCCAGAGCATTCACATATCAAAAATTTCTTATTGCTTATTGCTAAGGGTGGGCACGGGACGGGATGAACCTAATCCCTATTCCATCCTGTTCGTTCGGGATCGAGATGGGATAGACCTCATCCCAACCTTGTCCCATCCCAAATGGGTTCGGGACGAGACGAGATGAACATATACTAAATAGTCATCCAATGAAAAATAATAAAAGAATTTCATCTCACATTTCTCACACGCCAATAAAATCAAATTTATATACATATAACCTTCATCATAAATAATAATAAATAAATAAATAGTAAACTTCATTTAAAATTTCATCTCACACTAATTTAATTTCAACACATCCTAAATTTTCATTTAAAAGAGTAGTTTGATTAAAATTAATAAGAATAAATTTTAAATAAATAAATTCGTGACTGGACGGGATGGGATGTTGAAAATCTTCATCCCGATTCCATACTACTTTAGATCGAGATGGGACAGAACCGTAACAAGATCGGGATAGGATGCCCACCCCTACTTATTAAACCTTCACTGGTGACCTTGAAAAACAACTAAGCAATTAGTTGAAACCCTAAATTTAAGAAGAGGAAGTGGAAAAACAACTTAGTTGTTGGAAATGAAAGAATTGAAACTGTAGCAGTGTAAATTTGACCCAAGAAGAAGAAGAGGAGAAGTTGTTGTGCTATTGCTTTGGCTTTGGGAAAATAAGTGAGATTGATTGCAAGTAAATGGAAATGGGAATAGTGTTTGTTTTCAATGAATGCGGAATGGTGGCTTTGGCTTTAGCTTCATCTCAATCACGCGCTTATCAACACAAGACTACTATTTATAATAGGGTGTCAACACGTTCTACGTACGGGGATATTCAATTTTTTTTATTTTATTACAACAATTCAATGATAAGAAAATTTTATTAAAAATTATTATCAAATTTCTAAACAAAATAATTATATATAATTTTAAGGGCATATGTATAGTTTATAAATAAATAAGGGCTTCAAAAAATTTATGTTAGGGGCATAGGTATAAATAATCAATATTTGAGATGGGCTGATTTTGATTATACACTACACCAAAAATACCCATCAGCAACGGTTTGGGACCGTGGGGATAACCAATTGTCACGGCTTAGAGCCGTGGGCAGTAGAGGCGTCGCGAAATCATCATTCACAGCTATAAACCGTGGCAAAACATTTTAGCAACGGTTTTATGCTCGAGTAGGAGTGATGATTTTCTGCATTTAGCCACGGTTTTAAGCCGTTGTAACCATATTGGCCACGGTTTTAAGCCGTGGTAAAAATGGCCACGATTTTAAGCCGTGATAAGTGATGGAGAAAGACCACGGTTTTGAACCGTGGCAAACATAAAAGCAACAGTTTTAAGCCGTGGCAAGGAATAGCCACGGTTTTAAGCCGTGGCAAGTGATGGAGAAAGACCACGGTTTGGAGCCGTGGCAAACATCATAGCAACGGTTGTAAGCCGTGGCAAGGAATAGCCACGGTTTTAAGCCGTGGCAAGTGATGGAGAAAGACCACGGTTTTAAGTCATGGCAAGACTGGGACCACGGTTTTAAGCCGTGGCAACAATTGGACCACGGTTGTAAACCGTGGCAAGCATGGAGAAGGATCACGGTTGTTAGCCGTTGCAAGATGTGACCACGGTTCTAAGCTGTGGTAAGTATAAAGGCCCACGGTTGTAAGCCGTTAGCAGTTAAAACAAAATTCCAAAAAAAAAGAAATCTGGTTTGTTGCGACGGGTTGAAACCGTTGCAAATTAATATAATAGAAAAAAAAATTATATATTTTTTTTGCTGCAGCAAAATCAGTCCTTATTAAGGTTTGTGTCATGCCTCCGGCACGAATAGGATTCCACAAACTATATGCTAATAAATACAAAATCAACCATAAAAAGGAACTTGTCAAGTTTTGATGCCAAACAAAAACATGTAAACAAATAGCACTAATGAACAATAACAGAATTAACCTGAACAAATGGAACCTTGTTATATCATGTTTCGCTCGCATCTAAAACAAAAGAATTTCTCTATGTTTTTTCCAACAATACAAATCCACCTAGTTATAATGTAAGAAAATTACCATAACACAAATTGATATCTCTCATATACCTTCTCTACTGCACATTCAGCAGCTGAAAAATATCAAACCCATCACTGCAAATGTCTTAGCAGAGCTATAGCTCCTTCTTCCCATTTGCTTGGCTTCATGAACAAATTGTTTTTTTGCAGTCATTTGTTCTTGAAATGCTATCCAATGCCCCAAGAAGCCTACCCATGAAGAACCCAAGCCCTCCTCCTACAAATTATACAAAGATAGTGAGCAATCAATTGAAATGCTACATAACACCTAAATATTCAGATACCAATAAAAACCCGGAACCCCATAGTCAAAAAATCATATAAACAAAAAAGGTAACTTTTTTACATAATCAAAAGCAGTGCGCAAAAATAGTGACAAAAACAGTGCTGGAGTGTTCTCGGCTTCTTTTGATGGTCATCACAGGATGCCAGGGTTCAGTGCTGGAGTTGTCCTAGATGACAAAAACATGTATGTGCGCAATGTGGATTGACACTGAACTCTTTCTACATTTGACGTCAACAATATTAAATTTTGTACAAACACTGACCGGAGAAAAAGGACAATGTAGTACCTGTCCTTTGACGTCAACAAGTGCCACCCTTGTAAGTTCCATCCCCATGGCCGTAACACACTGCCAGAAAATTACCGAAATGAGCAACAGAAACAGAACTATAATAACTAATTCACCAATATTCACAAAAGTTTACAATTCAAACTACAAGGTTTCATAATAGTCACTCCATGATTCTCATGGTATTTTATGAAAAATGTGAACTAGACTTTAAAATTATTGCTTGCATTTGAATTGCAATCCGATAAGAATTGTCGAGTTTTCACTTACAATGCAATTGTTTCCTTGAATTTCAGCAACTATCCCCCATGTACCTCTGTCAATTGTTTCACTTACAAAATCTGCAGTAGAAAAGTCAAATAATTAGGTTAAATGAAGAAATTTAATGAATAAAAAAATTTAATGAACTAGTAGAGAATAAAATGGGACATCAATTATGTAATAACACATGAACACGACTGCTGGTGTAGGACTTGTAGGCGAAAAAAGTACAATACGGGACACGCTTGGGACACACCTGTATATCTCAGCAGTATTTACTTGTTTCAGTAGTAAATTTTGCATTGTAGGTCAACATTGCTAGACGTGTAATGCAACTTGTCGTAATATGCTTGTACCATTTCTAAAGATAAGACACGGGAAATTTTTTGAAAATGAAATGACGGTGTTACATAAGGAATCAAGCAACAGATGGGACTATCACTCTTAGGAGCCTTACAACATGATATACTTAAACCAAGTTTAAGTGTTTATGGCCACACAAGTGTGGTCTAAATCAGCCCGAGGTAAGACAAAAAGGGACGAAACCTGAGACTTCAATCTCAGAAAAGGACGGTTCGACAGAAATTATTAGGTATGAAGAACAAGCATTGAACCAGAATATTAGGATCGCGTAGGCATAAGTAGGTAACCCTTTGGCGCAAATGCCTAAGAACAACGCCTCGTTGTGCTTCACACCTCCCACTACCCAGCAAATTTCCGCAAATGTTTGACAGTACCGCTGATACCATATACTTAAATAAAATTGACATATTATGTAACCAAGAAACAAACCTGACTCCTACGAGAATTTAGCTTCTGCCCAATAAAAATGATTTTCTCAAAATGGGACTTCAATGTATCCTCTTCCATCAGACCTTGCAAATGTAGAAACAATTGTCTTGCGCTACCCTGATGATGTTTGCCACAGAAACAGATCAGATTGGTGAAAATGTCAAGTTCAACTGTAAAGATCAAATCCATAACAATAGAAAACTAGGCAGCATACCTTAGGAATACCAGGTAGTGTTGATGGATAAGGTTGTGAAGACCCTGAGTCTTCAGCGCTATCCGCCCCATCACCAGTGATATAGTAGACAATATCAACTATAAATCATTGTTATAGAAAATCATTAAACATAAGGGAAATATTGAGTCTTATAACAACATATCAGACTATGTTTACTCATTTCAACTGAAGTTCACAGTCTGGTATCCATGTAGATTTTTTGATTAATTAGAAAGCATTTGAACCATATAGCTAGCAAGCAAGCAAACAAACAAAAATTACCTGTTCATTTGGAACGGAATCATGCTGCCATCTCTGCTCATATGCAGAACCCTGCAATCATATAGGATTTAGGCAACCATAAAGAGTAACAGCATGAAAAAAGGATGCTGAGGAAATGACCATACTTTGCCAGCAACAAAGCCTCCAGTTTCTGTTGAGTTCAACGAGTTCTTATACAGTGGGTGCTTAGTCTTTTTCTTCTTTTTATGTTTCATAGATACTTCAGTATAGTCAAGAGGTAGCTGCTTTCCATATTCTCCCGTTGACTCCACATCCATTCTCCTGATATGGGATCCACCCTGGGCAGTGCTCTGGTCATCCTGGAAAGAATTAGTATCTCCATTAGAAGCGTCAGTTTTGCTTGGTATCTGCATACCCCCAGGAGCTCCAGAACCATAGGGACTTACAACTCGTGGCCTTGCAGCCGTGCGGACACGCTTTGTTGGAATTGGACCAACATCCAAGCTATTGGAAGGCCTTTTCCCTAGAAACATGGAATGTGTCCCCAATTTGTTTTTTAGATCAAATATCAATTCCATCGGATTAAATGAAAAGAAAGTGGAATGCAATTCCTTTTGAAAGAGTACATCTCCTGGTACATCTATCATGCTACCAAGACATATCATTTGAAAAAACAGGTAAGAATGCAAAATCATTACCTCGTACTGAGACCAAAATTCCTCTACAGATTTTCTATAAACTTCCATAGCACCAGGAGGAACTCTATAAAAGAGTGTTTCCTGCCAAAAACAAAAAGAAAATACATGCGTCAGATTTGTTATGATGCCACTATACAGAAACAAAAGGAAAGAATATCAAAGTATTCATTTGATAAATTCACATATTTGAAAAAAAAAAAAGTCAAGCTGTCCTGCTTCCCTGAAAGTAATAATACCAATCATCATTTACAAGTGGAGCCATTTATATTTCCAAATGAAAATAACTAGCTTCTAAAACAAATCAGTGGTAAGAGATCAGTTCAGAAAAGCATTTGGTGTTCAAATGCAACGCCAAATGCTGATATTGAAGCAGCACAGGTCATTTTGACGTTTTTTACACTCAATGGTCATAGGGCCTACGTGCAACAGTTTTCATCCTTACAAAAAAAATAAAATCAGCTCATCGACATTTTCAGCCCCATGTAATAGAATAATATTGAAGTTGAAGAATGGTCATAACATGGCATCTTCCCATCATAATACCTGAATTTGACCTTGATAAGGATCCCATATTTATCAAAGTCCATGTCATTCTCATCTGAAACACATGAGCAGGAAGGAAAAAAAATGAATGGGATTATTCTTAATCAAAACTTGTTAACATTTACAAAAATGTGATTTGATACCCAAAGAAACTTCTCCCGCAACAACCATCTCTTGGAAGTTGTGACTGAAAGTGTCATTGATATGAGAAACAAGATTTCTTAAAGTTTGAAGCCATTTTTCTTGCAAAAACCAATAACATCAGCAAGTGTGAGGAGAAGCTTGACTAATTCATGCTTGTTCATACAGCAAACAGCCACACATAGGAGTCCCTATTTTCGAGACAATCTACCCTAGTATTGTTTTCATCCACCTGATCAGACTGTAAAAGAGAAACTTTAAAAGGGCCATTTTGTCACATAGGAGTCTCAACAAACAAAAATTGTACCTGAATTGATGAAATTCCATCATCTTCAGCAGGCACAACATGCTGCTCAACAAAAGGTGAGCCTCTGATTTTGCTCCAAGGATGGTGCTACACCATTTTCACAAGAATCTAACCCAGTATTACATTCACCCATTTCACCAGACTGTATGGCGACAGGCCATAATTAAGTGCAAACATCAAATGAATAGTTTAGAAAGAGAAAAAAAAAATTCTAAAAATGGAGCAGTTTCACATGTATACATGCAATTCGAATAGAAAAAGATGTACCTGAACTGATGAAACCGCAAAGTCTGGAGCAAGGGCTACATGCCTCTCATTGTAACTCCAGTAGGTTCCAGTGTCTGTACAGAGGTTCCAGTGAATGTTGGAACAACACCCTTCTCATGACATATTCCATCTTCATCAAAACTCTCCATGCTAGCCCCAGAATCTGGCAATGGGAGCATAACATAAGGATCCACGGATGACCCACGTTTTGCTTCCTTCATCCACTGAGATTTCAACCGTTTTTCTTCATCCCTTTCTGCTTGTTGCATGTCCTCAAGTTTCTTGTGTTCGGTCTCCTTGTGAAGTTTGAATTCCTCTATTTTCTTCTCAATCTTGTGCTTCAACAAAGAAGCTGCCGACCAACACTGCAGGTTCCAACATAATAATTTTTTCAACTATATGATTTTTCTATCAACAAAACACAAATGCATTAAAAACCAAATAGAAGAAAATACAAGCTAGAGACTGAGATGGTCCAACTAGTTGAGGGGAACAAAAAGAACAACAAAATATACTAAATCTGACTAATGTAAAAGATGGAGCTCCTAATTTGGCCTACTTTGTCATGTCTTAGCATACAGAATTTCATTTCCTGATAAAACAAATAAACACAGTCAAACTGTACAACAAAAACATCAACCAAAAACAAATGCCCTAGAAAATAGGCCCTGACACTTATATAAAACCAAATGTCTTAAATCTCTTCAGCCTCTGAGCATAAACATTCAGATTAAATAGGCCCTGACACTTATATAATTCCAAAACCTCAAGACATAGACAATTATCCAGGACAGTTTGGATGGTTTTCTCATTGATTAAAGCATTTGTAAGAACAAGAGTCTTAAGGGACCCTAGACCAGTGAAAGTACTAGAAAATATTAACGTAGAACCTGATAATTTCAACGGCACTATTGATAAACAACCCAACAAATAATCAGATGGGAATTGAAAATATCCATATGACTCTGAGAAGTCCAGATCCAACTCTTCCACATCTTTTGATACAACATTTTTTATCCAATCATAAACTTTATATTGCACTTCATATGGATCAAAGCACAAGCGAAAAGAACGTACCTTTGGTCCCAAATGACTTTCTAGGACCTTTTCAATTGCA
This sequence comes from Berberis vulgaris, assembly GCA_963556465.1. Lineage (NCBI taxonomy): Eukaryota > Viridiplantae > Streptophyta > Magnoliopsida > Ranunculales > Berberidaceae > Berberis > Berberis vulgaris. The sequence goes on from OY747136.1 coordinate 49,722,470, forward strand.
GAAATGTAATCTGTTCGAAGTATGACATTTCTGGTCATGGCCTTGCCAAAATCTAAATTAAGGTTTTGTTTCCATGATGCTGAGAGTCAAATGGACTTGGCTCCAGCACAGATTGCCGTCTTTATTGGTAATTCCTTAACAGAAACCAAGAACAACACATTTACCTACTTGAGTTTTTTTGTTTTTCCCAACAAACATGCACCTTAGCAATTCCTTAACAAAATGTTAATATAAAACTCAAAACAGGAGATTACATACTGAGCGTTATTTTTATTTTTTTTGCAAACTAGAAACTGTTTTACAAGAAAAGAGGTTCATTGCGAGAATCATTGTAATAGTATCAACCCTCCTAAAATAAAGATCATTGTACAAAATGTCAAGGAAATAACTAACCTGTGCCAACCGCCCCAATGCAAAGGCTGACATTTCCCTGAGTTGCACGTCTAGAGACTAGAACATCTCAATTAAAGGGCGAACAACTCCTCTCTGTACAATGTGAACCTGCAACAACCATAAAAATAAATCATTAAAGAAAGATGGAAGGCAACTAGGGCAATGGTTCAGCTGTATGAATACTCATCTGATCCAAAATCCATTATACAACAAGTTAGTTTTTTTAATTGAATGAAGAAACACTTTCAATCAAAATGTCAATCCATTTACTAAACCAAAAGTAGTAGTATAAGTAGCAGTAGTAAGCAACCAGAGTAGCAGAATAATGTTATAAGCACCAGTTCCATAAACCAACATGACAAATTGATTTGTAGCAAATTCATGCATGATAACTTATCTACCCAAAACCAAAGTGAAAGAAGGAAGAAAGTATTCACATACGCGCGTACCACATATGCGCGTCCTGAAGAAGTTTGTTTTTTAATTCAGAGCGTAGAGTCCATGAAAGAAGGGGGCAATTTACCTTAAAATGAACAATCACGTGCCCGTAGTGTATTTTACTCAGCTCCTCTTTTGCTGCCACCATTACATTGCTTCCAACATAGTTGTAACTATCAATCATCAAGTTCCACATGATTTTTACACCATACGAAGAAATCATCAACGTCCAAATCCCCCATCATGTCTCCTTTTGGATCACTCTTGTAAAGTTTCACCTCAGTTCTATATTTGAAGCATAAGGAAAGTCTGATCTCTGTTGCAGGGTTCAATGATCCATGGCAATCGCAAGAGAATCGATGGATAGGATCTACAACCTCTATTGCTATCGCAATGACATTCTTATGCCAATCACAAACTTTGTAAGTCCTTGACACTGAAGGAACAGATTGCTTGGAGAAGGAAACCTCGCAACACCTTCAGAAGATGGTGGTAATGGAGATGGAGGTAATGGATTTTCTAGTTGCCTTGTCGATTGTGCACGGGATGAAGGTGTATCTTCAGTTCTTTGTGTCCCTCCTTGTGTTCCCTCACTTGTTGATGGTCTCACATAAGTTCCATTTTCAAGTCTCTCTCGTATCCATCTAACATTTTCTTCCAATCTATCATATTTTTTGCTAAATTTTTTTACTTCCAATGTTTTATCAAAAAGCAATGAACGAGCGGGAAGTGCAACATCATACTTCCTTTTAGAGACAGTGGTTCCAACACAACGAACACGTCCCCTTTCTTCTTGGCCAAACACTTGGCGTAGAGGATCATTATCAATAGTGAGGTCAGTGGTACCCTGGGTTGAAGATTCTTGCAAGGCTGCCTTTTTTGCTTTAACTTGTTCCTTCAAAAGAATGAAAAAATAAAATAAATCAGGACACAAATAATATTCAAACAACTACAAAGTAAATTAAGAATTGTGTATAAAAGACATCATTGGGCACATACCATATATAGTTCAGCACCATGCGTGGGTTTTCCATCCTTTCCCGTGTGACAAGCAATCCATATATCAGTGCGTGTGACTGGTTCCCCATAAGGGTTCTTCTCAACCTATATACTTGAAAGATTAGTCTCAGCCTATATAGTTAAATGGTTATTATTGTACTAGTAGCTAGAAACTCAATTACCATTTCATACTCTACTTCTGCAGCACTCTTTTGGCCACCCCCCATACATACTTTGAAGCCTTTTTGTTTTTGGCATTTTGGGCTCTAATTGCCTTCGCTTCAGGGGTGCTCTCATAGCGAACAAACTCCTTCCAATCCTCCTCTCTTACACCATTTGGAACATGCTTCTCTTGTTCCTCAATGGTAGGATACTTATCCAATAATCCTTCATAAGATCTGCCTTGAACCTTCTAAAATATTCAGGCATTTTCAAATGCACACTCCTTTTCACATAATTTGGGATGTCGTATTCACGCTGCAAATAAGCCATTGAGACATAAGTTGACAATAAAATAAGACATTATGAAAATTAATCATGTAAAATCTCACCTTGAGGCCATTCCACACATCCTCTTTGTAGTTGTCAGTAACATGGTGCCAACCCTTGAATTTGATGGGCACAAGGGTTTCAACAAGCTTTCCAATGTGTTAATTGAAATTTCTAGCACTAGGTCCAACTGCTAAACCATGGACATTGAACTGTATGGTCTTTTTAACTTCATTGTCATCATTTGTAGATGTAGTGACATCATTGGTGGAGAGATTGCCGCGAGTACTACCCATTTCTATCAATGACATTATTGATATTAATCACGGATCCGAGAAATATTATTTTGGAAGCTAACAATTTTTTCGGATCCTTGCTATCATCGGAAGAGCATAAGGATGATCCTGAACTCATGGATTGCATTCCGAGTCTGATACGAGAGGAGGATTGTGATACTCTCATGCAGAGGCCAGAGTTAGAGGAAGTCAGACAAGCAGTTTTTAGTATTCTTCATGATAGTGCCCCGGGCCCGGACGGATTCACAGCTGGATTCTATCAGGATTGCTGGGACATTATTGGCCTCGACATCTGGGAAGCTGTGAAGGAATTTTTTGCTTGTCATGCTCTGCCAGGTTCCTTTTCTTTCAATTTTTTTGCACTTATTCCTAAAATTGCAGAACCTATCTCTTATTCTGATTTTAGGCCTATTAGTTTGTGCAATGTGGTATACAAAATTTTTAGCATAATTCTTAGTCTGAGATTGGCCAAGCTTCTCCCAAATATTATTTCACTAGAACAGGGAGCCTTTGTTCAGGGGAGACTCATTTCTGAAAATATTGGGTTGGCTCAAGAAATGATGAGAGAGATTGGGAGAAAGGTCCATTGCAATAATATAATATTTAAATTGGATATGGAAAAGGCTTATGACAGAATGGAATGGGGATATCTCTTATCAGTCTTGCGCAGATTCGGATTCAATAACAGAACATGTCACCTGATTTCGAACTGTATTACTCATTGCGGGTTCTCGGTGTTGATGCAAGGCAGATATGACGGCTATTTTAAATCTTCGAGAGGTCTTCGCCAAGGGGACCCGCTATCCCCTCTTTTATTTGTTATCGCAGCAGAAGTGCTGAGCAGAGGGCTCACTCGGGCTTTTCGTAGAGGAGAAATTGGCTTTTATCACACACCCAGGATGGCCACCCCGATCACCCACCTATTATATGCTGACGATACATTGATCTTTTTGAATGGCAGGAAAAAGTCCATTGAAGGATGTATGCGGTTTCTAAATAGATATTGTTAAGTTTCAGGAGAGAAAGTTAATATTGCAAAAAGCTCTTTCTGTATTGATGAGAAAGTCCAGGCAGAAAAAAACATTGCTATCAAACTTAAGACAGGCTTCGTCTACAAGCACTCTCCGTTCACATACCTTGACGTTCCAATTTATCAAGGTAGATGCAGAGCTTCTTTCTTTGAACCTTTAGTCAATAAAATCCAACAGAGAATTCAGGGCAGGAAAGCCAGGCTTTTGTCGCCAGGGGGTAGATTGACGTTGATAAGACATGTCTTATTGTCAATGCCAATTTATTCCATCGCAGCTACAGTCGTCCCTGTTAAAGTCCTGCAATCTATTCAGAAATTGATTGCAGACTTCTTTTGGGGAGATCATGAAGGGAGACATAAGCGGAAATGGATAGCTTGGAGGAAAATCAGTGTTCCAAAGGAGGAAGGTGGTCTAAACGTGAGGAGTTTGGAAGATATCATCAAAGCTTTTCGAATTAAGTCACTTTGGAATCTTATAACTTCTAACTCTTTATGGGCAATCTATCTAAGGCGTAAATATTTGCAAGATGGGGTTCCAATCAGAAAGCAAGAACTCAAAGTGGGGGCGTCTCCGTTCATTAAAGAGTTGATGGCGCACAAAGATTTTATTGTTGAAAACTCCACGTGGCGGATCTCTAAAGGCATGGTGAGTTTCTTTGAAGAAAAATGGGCTAAGGATGGAATTTTCAGTAAAAATGAGGCGTAAAAATGAGGCGGTGGTGACGTATGACAACTGGCCTTCCCTACGGAAAATGCATAAAGAAAATTTCAGAATGCTAAACCCGGATATGCAAAGAAAAGCTCAAGGGCTCTACAAGACAATAGTGAAAGGTGAAGTGGGTGATCGAGATATAAATGCCAAACAATGACGGTGGCTTTTCGATTAGCTCAGTTTGCAAAATTCTAGGTGCTAGAGGGACACCTGATGACTTTTGGAATTGGATATGGCATCCTTTATTGCCTTCTAAAATCTCTATTTTCATCTGGAAAATTATTAGAAGGGCATTACCTATTGATGGTGAAATTAGAAGAATTGGGTTCTTACTCGCGTCTAAATGTGTATGCTGTTCTCATTCTGAGGAAGAAACTATGAAACATCTTTTCCTGGATAGCGAGTTAGCAATAAGGGTGTGGGGACACTTTGATTTGGTGTTTGACATGCACATTCACAGACCAGTTGAAGTTTACACAATGCTTAAGGCTTGGTTTAGGAAAGCGAAGAAATCTTCGTTGTCAGGCACCCTCATCCACCTTACTCCACTTTTCATCCTATGGGAAATCTGGATCCAAAGAAATAAGAAATTTTTTGAAGGAAAGGAGGTTTCGCCATGTTATGTGATTTTTAAAGTTCATTTTTGGATTAAGTGCGTGGCCAAATTTTTTAATCCTAAACGAAAGGAAACCAATGGAGCATTGCTCAGTAGGTTGGGCATACAGACAAAGAGTGTAAAAACGTCTCCTCCTCGGGTTCTATATTGGGCCTTCCCTCCTTCAGGATGGTATGTGCTAAATGTGGATAGGTCTTGTGTGGATAATTCTACTACTGGCGGATTTGTTATCAGAAATGACGAGGGCAAATTTGTAGCAGCTAGTCAGTGTTGTTTTGGTGCAGGATCAAATAACTCTGCCGAGACGAGGGCCTTGTTGGAGGGTCTACAATTTTGCATTAACCTGGGAATTCGAAATTGTGTGATTCAAACGGATTCTATGTTGGTTAAACGATGGATTTACCAAGAAGCTAGTATTCCCTGGTTTCTTAGCAATTGGTGGAGGGAGATTAGGACTATGAGTAAGGCATTGACGTGGTTCTGTATACACGTGTTCAGGGAGACTAACTCAGTGGCGGATGCTTTGGCTAGATTGGCGCAAGTGGAGCTACTGTCTAGAACTTATTCTTGGGCAATGTTGCCTAAAAGAATAAGGTCCTTAATTATTCTTGACAAGAATAAGACGGCGTATATTCTGCTCTCGGATGCTTAATGATAGTGTCAAAAAAGATCATATGGATTGGGAGTGGATTTGTTGCGAGGAACTTATATTGTGCTATGGTTTTTGGTGTTTGGAGTTTGCTAGATATGAGCTCAAGTGGAAAATTAAAGTGGACTGGTGTTTGTCCACTAGCATACGGCGTGCATACGCCACGGGGAAGAGTAGAGGCAGTTATCTGTTTTTATTGCTGGGCAGAGTTCGGAGCTAGAAAAGGATGCGAGGGTTATGTTGGGCACTCTGTTGCAAAACAGAGTGTACCCTGTTTTTGTGCTGTGCTGGGTGCTGAGCTAGGTGCTGTGCTGAGTTGCTGCGGCCTGTTGTGTTGTAGCGGCTTGATGCGAGGGTTATGTGCTGTGCTGGGTGCTGAGCTAGGCGGACTGCTGAGTTGCTGTGGCCTGCTGCGATGTTGTGATGCTGCGATGCTGTGGCCTGCTGAGATGATGCCGAGGTGCTGGGTGCTGTCCAGTGTCAGTATGGTGGCTGCGAACACGCTGTTGCGACACAGAGTTCGTGCTGCGCTAAATCTGGTTGGGATTTTTTGCAATTTGCTTCTTTTCAGGATGCAACGTTTTGTCTTTGCAAATGTTTTAAAGACAGTTTTTGTTTTTATTTTGTTTTGGTTTTTAATACGGGTAACGTCGTAATGTACCCCCGTAGCGTATGTAAGTCAATTTTTGATAAGTAATAAAAGTCTGGCATTCCATAGTTGCCCCTCCCCACTGGAGGTTCCTATAAAAAAAAAAAAAAGAAATAAGAAACAACTATATAGTCTAGAACAGATAGTTGAACACGGGACTACTAGGTTTCAGAAACCAAACTAAACTTACAGTCTATAACAGATAGTTGAACACAGAAGAAAGAACATAAATAAATAGTAAAACACACAAATAAAAATAGACAAAAATAACAATAATCATTTGAAGATAATTCTTTGAACAGTTCAAGAGAACGGTGCCGATACAAGGTTACCGCTAGTATAACGAGGTGTTCATCCAAGAATTGTTCTTAGAATTGTTTTGAGAAAACAAATAGAAATAAAGATATGATTTTATTGACACTACCTCCATCTTTCCAATCAGTTTCAGTTCATCTGATACCAATTTTGCACCCAGGACTACTAGGTTTCAGAAAGCAAACTAAACTTACAGTCTAGAACAGATAGTTGAACACAATTGAAAGAACATAAAAAAATAGTAAAACACAGATAAAAATTGACAAGAATAACAATAATCATTTGAAGATAATTCTTTGAACAGTTCAAGAGAACGGTGTCAATACTAGGTTACCGCTAGTATAACGAGGTGTTCATCCAAGAATTGTTCTTAGAATTGTTTTGAGAAAACAAATAGAAATAAAGATATGCTTTTATTGACACTACCTCCATCTTTCCAATCAGTTTCAGTTCATCTGATACCAATTTTGCACCCAGGACTACTAGGTTTCAGAAAGCAAACTAAACTTACAGTCTAGAACAGATAGTTGAACACAGGAGAAAGAACATACAGAAATAGTAAAACACAAATAAAAATTGACAAGAATAACAATAATCATTTGAAGATAATTCTTTGAATCGTTCAAGAGAACGGTGTCGCTACTAGGTTACCGCTAGTATAACGAGGTATTCATCCAAGAATTGTTCTTAGAATTGTTTTGAGAAAACAAATAGAAATAAAGATATGCTTTTATTGACACTACCTCCATCTTTCCAATCAGTTTCAGTTCATCTGATACCAATTTTGCACCCAGGACTACTAGGTTTCAGAAAGCAAACTAAACTTACAGTCTAGAACAGATAGTTGAACACAGGAGAAAGAACATACAGAAATAGTAAAACACAAATAAAAATTGACAAGAATAACAATAATCATTTGAAGATAATTCTTTGAATCGTTCAAGAGAACGGTGTCGCTACTAGGTTACCGCTAGTATAACGAGGTGTTCATCCAAGAATTGTTCTTAGAATTGTTTTGAGAAACAAATAGAAATAAAGATATGCTTTTATTGACACTACCTCCATCTTTCCAATCAGTTTCAGTTCATCTGATACCAATTTTGCACCCAGGACTACTTGGTTTTAGAAAGCAAACTAAACTTACATTCTAGAGCAGATAGTTGAACACAGGAGAAAGAACATACAGAAATAGTAAAACACAGATAAAAATTGACAAGAATAACTATAATCATTTGAAGATAATTCTTTGAACAGTTCAAGAGAACGGTGCCGATACTAGGTTACCGCTAGTATAACGAGGTGTTCATCCAAGAATTGTTCTTAGAATTGTTTTGAGAAAACAAATAGAAATAAATATATGCTTTTATTGACACTACCTCCATCTTTCCAATCAGTTTCAGTTCATCAGAGATTTAATATCCTGAGGAGTCCAGCTGTGTAATTGCAATTTTTGCTCCTTGAAGATTGCGTGAGATTGGTTCGACAAGTTAGGTTTCAATATTACAGGGCAATGTTCAAAGGGTTACATGCTTCATAGCTTAATTTTTTCTAGGATTTAAGTTTAATGTAAAGTTGCTTACTATTTTAGCAGACCAATCTCAAGGGAGTTTTTTGAAAAACAGAAAAATTGTCATGTATAAGGTCTACTATACAATCCATACTAGATATATGCTCAAGTAAAAGAAGGCCACTCAAAATAATAATGATAATAATAATATTAGTAATAACAATAATAAGAATTCAACATAAAATAAGAATTCTCAGCCTCATTAAATGTGTTTATGAAGTATGAACTTAAACAAATTATTCTTCAATCATATCTCAATAAAAGATAAGTTGAGAATTCAACATATACCTTATCCTCTTCGAGTTTCTGACGGATCTTCTCCCTTGCTTTTATCTCTTCCTCCTTCTCTGCTTTCCGCAAGGCAATTATCATACAACAGGAAAGTGAATCTATTTTAGTTTTAGGGGGAAACAAATAAATTGCACAGAAATGGGTGAAGTGAAACAAGATAATGGTGAAGACTGAAGACAATAAAACATTTTCCAACCAAAAAGATTTTTCGTATCAAGACAAACCGTTTTCTTTCTTTATCTTCCTCAATCCGCTTTGCTTCAAGAAATTCCTTACCTATACGAATTTTCTCCTACAAATAACGGTACTATTAGGTTAGACATTATTAATGCCTGACCAAAAATATCAACAGAATGCAAAACTCTTTCAAATTTTGTCCAAAATATGTCCTAGAACTATGCATCAACCAAGTTGAAATCCTAAAGAGGGAAATTTATAAAAGGGAAAAGTCTAATACATCTTAAATAGTCAGTAGGTTATATTGATTACTCAAAAGCATTAGCTACAAAGCCATTAACCTACTAATATTTACATCCTCTTCCATTATGTTTGTTTTTTTTTCAATCATTTTTTAAATGGCCTTATATAATATACATCAAGTAACTACAAAAGAAGGGGTTTTTGTTAATGTGGATAGTGAATTTGATTTGGAGAATATTATTGCCGCATCCAGAATTGTTGAAAAGAAGGTTAATATTATGCTCAAAGTTTGGCATCAGAAATGAGAAGCTGCAATGGTTTCTAGATGAAGTGAAGGCACATCCTAACGAACTGAAGTTAGTGGGTGCGCAATGCCTTCTAGGTTCTACTATCACCAAGGTAATTTAAAGTCTTCAGGTTAATGAGACTTTTCATATTCATAGTACATGAAAAGAATATCAATAGTGAATATAAGCTAGAAGATAAGGAAAAAAAAGAACCTTTATATTATATGCATATATTTAGTATACTCATGGAATAATCAATAACTTAGGGATTCTGGAACCTTTAGACTAACACAAAGTTGTACATATGCACAGGTATCTTCGATATTCTTAGGTCATCTGAACTTTTTTGATTTATTGTGATATATATTTTCATAAATAAAAATGCAGAAAACAAAATAATGCAGAGCATGTATCATATTAATTGGATATCTGATACTCTGCAATTGTTTTTAACTTTTGGCGGATTATAGAACAGAATAAACATGTAATCCCTGCTCCCTAGTCCATTTTGTTATTCTAATCATCCTCATATGTACTGGCAAATTCCTGCTCCCTGCTCCCTAGTCCATTTTGTTAGCTTTCCTTGATAGTAGAAAACTCCTTGACATGGGGCTGACTATGCTAATTTGGGTGTTAGGCACTTGAGTTAGTATTTGATTTGCACCAAGAAAAGAACTTTGGGCAATGTGGAGGTAATATGTATATACAAAGGATATGTAGACTACCAGTAAAAAAAAAAAAAGCAAAAGCCATGACCGAAGCAACAGTCCATTACTACTTCTAAATTCTAATATTGACTCCCTGGAGAAAGAGCCCGTACTGACATTTGAATTTGCATATTTATATTTTTTTAACCTAAACAGTAAATACTTAATGAGATGGTAGCATCCATGTAATGGTTCTCACTTTTCATAAACTAATAAACATGTAGACCACAAATCCCCCCAGGAATACAGATCTGAGGTACTAAAAATGAGGTTCAGATCAATGTTGTCTGCCATAAGATCTTAGTATAAGAATTTCCCATATGGGCTAAGATTTTGTACATACAAGTGGCTCAGACACAATTGTAAGGCCTGCATTTTGAGGGAAAAATCACAATTACATTGGAGATGCTCTCACATCTTGACTTTTACAACTCTTAACATAAGCAACCACATCAAGAAAGAATCAAAATGGAAAAAAAAAATCAGGAACAAAGATGGACTTTCAAATGATGGGGAGTGGATGAACATCTAAAGCCACATTGATTAAATACAAATTTTGACATAATCTTGTCTGAGATAAATTTTTTTCCAGTTCTTGGTGTTGCATACAATGTATTGCTTTAGTAGGTTTGATAATCTTTCTATCTAGTGTTGACCGATAGGAACCATAAGATCCTTTTTTTTTCTTCAAGCACATCATTTTCTATTGCATATTACACTGTGGATTAACATTATGACGCTTAAAAAAAAGTATTTGAAGTAGTAATGATTTTTTGATCTTATTCAGTGTGATAGAGAAAGCTTATTAGATTAGGCAAACAAAACATAACATATACCGAACACTATTACAAAAGTCAACTCTGATTGCCAGATTTCCTTCTAACATCCAATAAAAAAACACAAAAGAAATCGGAAGATTGACATAAACCCATTCTAGTTTTTGCAGTGAACTGAAATCAGACAAATTTTCAGAATAGAGTTTCTTGGAGATGATCTAACTAATAAGCTGGGATTTGCAAAATTCACATTCAAGATTGCATTTGACCGCCACGAATACAGTAATAGAATGAACCAAAATTACTTTTTAATGAGTGTGAATTGTTATTTTGAAAATTTATGTGTAAATTCAACAGCAAATGGCCAGAAGTGAAAATGGAACCCTAAAATGAAAATGGAAGGAGGCGAAACCAAACCGTGAAATTTTCAAGCTCTCTCCGACTCTGATTTTCAAGCTCCTCGATCTCTCCTCTGCGCCAAACTTCTCTCTGACTCTGATTTTCAAGTTCCTCGATCTCTCCTCTGCTCCTCGATCTCTCCTTTGCAATGACCGCGCAAACTGTCAAGCTTTTTTTAGATCCTCCCTGAATGTTTATTTTCTCCAATTTTTTTCGCCAAAGCGGGAAACCCATTTTTGCCAGAGCGTGAAACTCCTCCCTCCACACAGACGGCACGTGCAAAACGCTCTTGTTTAGCAACGGTTTTTGGCCGTTGCCCCATATAGCCACGGTTTTTGGCCGGGGCAAATGAACCCACGGTTTACAACCGTGGCCAGCTTTTGGGCATTGATTATAGCCACGGTTTCTTATTTTTATAGCCACGGTTTTAGGCCGTTGGCCATGATATCCACGGTTTTAGGCCGTGGCAACTAAACCAACGGTTTAGAGCCGTGGCCAGCTCCGTGTAGCTAAATAGGCGTTTTGGTGTAGTGATAAGAGTATGAAATGTGAACGGCAAAATGAGAAATCCAAAAAGTTAAATATAAGGGTTTTTTTTTAAATAATTTATCGATAATTATAAGGCTTCAAATAAATTACATTATAATGTATATATATTGGAGGGCTACAGGGGTTGGTTTTGATTGTAAATAGTTTAACTTTGGGATGGTAAAATGGTAAAAATGTTTAATAGCGTTTTTATTTGTTAGGGCCTAATTATAATGTATATATATTGGAGGGCTTCAAATAAATTATATTATGGGCTAATGTGTAATTAATGAATATTGAGAGGGTTAGGTTTGATTATAAATAATCTGAATTTGGGAGGGAAAAAGTGTGAAAAAAATTGTAATAGTATTTTTTTTAATTAAAAGACAGAAACACACATGGAACTATTCATCGTTCTTTGGTTTTATATGTAATTATTAAGAATATAGGAATGTAAAATGAGAAAGTAAAATTAGAGTTGAAGATATACATCTTCATTATTCATTTGGGGAAGATGAGTTATACTTGTGTTATGGCTGCTGTCGGCGAGGAGGCCTGGGGTTGTTCTCCCTGCAAGGCCGGTACCACCGGAGTTGGCGACACTGCGACGGTTCAAGCATTTGAGAGCTCGGTGATTTCTTCATTATTACGAGATCTCGTGGTTACCATATTTCTGGATTGTAATGAAAAGGTGTTATCACTATTTTCTTAGGAACTTTGTCGATTCCCACAAACGGTGCCAAACTGATGAGTCAATTTTCGTTCTCATTGACCTTGACCTGCACAATGAACACACGTGAGCAAAAACCACCGTTGTGGTGGTCGATGACACTACGATGCTTAAGTCAGGCAAGGCTTGAGAAATTTGTAATTCTTGAAATTGGGTTCTGTAGCGTACCTTTGTTGCTCAACCTTATGCCCTATTTATCATGCGAGAGTTCTTGTTCAACTATGCCTTTGGTGGAGTAGTTTAGGGAAATATATCTTGCTCGAGATCCTTTCCTTGTGGAGAATTGTCCATGCAAGATAGTTTCCTTACTTGACTTGCACTCTGATATCTATTAGGGATTTTTCCCTTGTGGAGTGTTGTCCATGTAGGAAAGTTTCCATGCATGACTTATACTCTGGTATTTGTTTTCTAGTAGGAGTCAATGTGTTGTTAGTCTGCCTATCTTAGGTCAAACTCCTAGATACTTTTCTTATTAGGTCTTACGAGTACTGGGCTTGACCATATGACTTATGGGCTTAATAGGGCACCACTGATTGGGTACAACCTCCTGGAACCTGCCTCATTGGGTTTTGTTAGATTAGGCGCTCATTTGGGTCCGCTTTACTCTGTTAACGACGCTGCTTAGCAGAGTTTATTTTTACTTTTGCAATTTCTCACAGACGTTGCTTTGTTGTTTCCTTCTGCGTTTTTGCTCTGCTAAACTTTCATTTTTGCAAGCGTAATCGAAAGTTTGTTCATTCTTCCATTGCGAGCCAGAATCAACTTTTTGATGAATTGTTCGCTAAAGGGCATGAGTTTTTCGATGAGAGTTTAATCTAGGAGATGAATCTGGTGAGCCTTCATGAGAAATATCAGATCCCCTACGATTTGGAGCTTTTTCACATTGGGCGCTGGTCAGTTTGAAAAGATTTATTTGCTTTTACAAAGGTATGCTTCAATTGGACGTTCGTTTTCTAGTTATCAAGGAAATTTGGTGTTGTTTAGCGTACCTCGTCATTTCACCCGCTCAGCTGGTGCCAAACGGGTACAGAACTGTGATCGCCATTTTAATCATAGTGAAAGATGTTGGTCTTCGAATGTCTCCGAGGGTGATCCAACTGCTCACTTCTTCTCGGTTTAACAACCATGTTGTGTGTGTGTTGAAGTCACCGGCTTATTTGGGCAAGTTGCCTGACGATTACAAGTTTTGGCAGAAATATTGTTTCATGGCTCCTGTGGACTCGAAGTATTTCGAACTTGACGGTCATCCGATCAAACAAAAATTCAAATGACTGAGTGAGTGCAATACCTTTCTTGATCCCACTCGTTTTGATTACATACTAAATTGTTATCCGTGATTTTTGTAGGAAAATTTGCAACAACGCCCCTTTCTCTAGAGGACAACCTTGGATCGATTTGGTGACATGACTTTCATGCGAGTGGAAGATGTTGTGCATCCCGACAACATCATGCACAGCGAAATATCGGATTACTGGCATGAGGCTCCCACTCTCCTTAGGGTTTTTAAGTCGAAATCTGCTGGCGAACCTCCTTCGAAAAATGGGAAGTTCCCCAAGGTCAAGAATCCAAGCCCATCAAAGAGGGCAGAGTTGGATGTGGCACTTTCTTCGTATTTGGTTTCTAAGAAGCCTCACACTGCGACTAAGTTTTCTTCCAGGCTATTGGCCCATTTCGGAGGAGGGGCTAAAACTTGTGGGGCAAGATCTTGCTGCGTCTGCTGGGGCAGAAGCTGTTGCTTCCAAGAAGCAAGATGCTCAGGTGAGAGGCCCCATTTCCCTTTCCGACCTGGAGAAGGAGTATCTAAAAATGGCGGGGGTAGAAGATGTGACGAAGTTGAGCATTGAGCAAGTGAAGATTTTGAGCAACTTTTTGTTGCTGGCGGGAATGAAAGTGAGTGAACGGTCCTGTCCTCATCGTCTGTACTGCTCTCCTTCCGGTTCTCACCCTCAACTTGCAGTCATGGTTAATTCGAGGAGTGGTTCCGTGCTCTCCTACCCTTCAACTGCTACTAAATCGGCAGGCGAGAGGGAGCCAGTTGTTATGAATAAGGGGAAAACAGTGGAGGAGACCCCTGATGCGGTGAATATGGCGAAGGGTGACACTGGGGTGATTGCGGACCCAAAAGATCTTCATCCAGATGCGCAAATTAGTTTCTTTGCCCCAGATATGGTAAATATGAGCATCGGGAGGTTGACATTTCTTATGCTTCCTGGAAGCATATTAGTAGATGGAATGATTGGCTGGCCAATCATTCTCTAAAGCCAGAAGGAGATACGCTAGGTGAGCATATGGACAGGGGGCAAAGACATCTGATGTTGGGGATGTCGCATCTGAACCAATTTTCCATTACTTGGACGAAGGTAGAGACTGCTCATGAGAAAGTATACACCATGGAACGAGTTTTTGCACATCTCCGCGAGGTTGAATCACTGACGAAGCAACTTGGAGGCCAGAGGCCTGTTGAATCGGGGGCCCAACTGGAGGCCTTGCAGACAAAATCAGAGGCTCAGAGGGTCCGCTTGGGACTACTTGAGTCCGACTTGGCCAATGTGACGTCTATGAAGGACGGGTTAGAGGTAGAGTTAGATCACGCCCAACGTGACTTGAAGCTTGCTAGGGAGGTCGTTGCCAAGATGCAGTCCGAGATTCAGGTTGTGATCGTTGAGAAGAGCAACAAGAAGTCTGAATGGGATGCCCGGTGTTAGCAGCTGGAGGCCACGTCGCTTTCAACGTCAAGCTTGCAAGGACCGAAAAAAAACTTCCCTTGACACAAAATGAGCTCGGCTAAATCAAAGATTAGCTAAGTATTGTGCAATCCAGAGCTGATGCATTGGCGGCCAGATTGGAGCTTTCAAAATGAGAACTCACGGAGTCAAAAGCTCACAAGGAGGGGCTTCTCAAGGCTTAGGGCACGTTTCAGTTCATCAGAGTTGTGAAAGAAAGGCTGGAGCTATTAGAGCTTATGGAAGAAGATCATGTTGATTGGGATCTCTCTTACTCTAGAGAAGTGACCTTTGCGGAGTTTGGAGAGGCTTCTGACTAATCACAAGAAGAGGGTGACCCAGATCAGGGTGCCAGAGCTGTAGTACGCGCGGAGTCTTCCCTTGTTTCTTCTCCTGCTAAGCCAAATTCCACTATACATGAATCTCCCCTTGATAAAAAGTGAACTTTGTATTTTTTGAAAAATCAATGAAGGATGATTTGTTAAGTAACACTTTGTACTTTTCCTGCTGAATCTTTTTTGTGTTGCCTTGCCATGATGTTTGTTTATAGATAAGAAATTTTGCTAAGTCAGGAAACTGTCTAGTTGATTTGCTAATGAGAGTTCTGAACGCTTATCTAGCGATTGCTCTTGAAAGCAAACAATGTATTCTTAAAATATCCAAAAGTTATCTTGGCCAAACCTTGTAGGTTGGCTGAACTCCGTGCGGGGGAATAATCCTGGCGGGCAATAGATCATTCGTAGGTTGGCTTATCTAGCGATTGCTCTTGGCAGACTAGGTTGTAAATCATACCAGAAGTTGTCTTTGTCATTCCATGCAAACTGACTAAACTATGGTCGGACAATGATCCCTGGCAAGTCATCTAGGTCAGGCTTCATGAGTTTTGACTAGACTTCCATTTTCTAGACCATCATTTTTCGTTCTTGGCGGATTAGGTCTTAGAGTGGACTAGAAGTTGTCTTCATCAGTCCTAACTGACTAAACTTTGGTTAGGTTCAGCCACCATTGTCTATGGTCGGACTATGATCCCTGACAAGTCATCTAGATCAGGCTTCGTGAGCTCTGACTAGACTCCCACTTTCTAAGCCACCAGCTGTCTGTTCTTAGGGTACTAGGTCTTAGTGTGGACCAAAAGTTATCTTAATCAGTCTTCACTGACTAAACTTTGTTCAAGTTCGGCCACCATTGTCTATGGTTGGACAATGATCCCTGGCAAGTCATCTTGATCAGGCTTCGTGAGCTCTAACTAGACTCCCACTTTCTAAGCCGTTTCTGTCTGGATCCAACGTAGTTGGATGATTTCTCTAATCTGAACCGACCAGGTCCGGCCTATTGTCATTGCGCTTCCTTTTGCTTCGTTCCTCATCCTCGCATCTCTTTCCCTCATTCTCCCTAGGAGCGGAAGGCTTCTTCTCGCCTTCAGTTTCTCTTTTAATGGTACTTGACTCTTCCAGGGTGATGTGTTGCCGGACGTTCTTAAGGAGCTCCGTCTTGTCCAGAGGGGCTACAGGGTGAGGTCCTTGTAGAGCTTTCCCTCTTTGAGGCCCGCAGTGAAGGTCGTCACGGTTGTATCATTGCTACACCTGTCGACGAGGGTCAACTCGTTGTTGAAGCGCGTGACATACTTTCAGAGTGTCTCACCGTACCTCTGTTTTAGGGAGAGTATGTAGTGCGGGCCTTTTCAGAAACGCTGGCTCCCGACAAAACGTGTCAGGAATTATTTTGCCAACATTTTGAAGGAATCGATCGACTTTGGCAGAAGGCTGTGGAACCACGTTAGTGCTGAGCTTTTAAGACTCTGGGAAAGGTTCTACACATGACTGACTTGAATCCTTCTTTAAGGACCATTACGTGCTGGTAATGGCGTAGGTGGTCGAAAGGATTGGTGGTTTCATCGTAGGAGTCAAGCTTCATGGGAGTGAACTTTCTCGGGAGGGCCTCATTCATGATCCGATCCACAAATGTTGGGACGGAGAGATAGTACAGTACGTCCGAATCGTGCACCCCTCGATGGAGGGGGTTCCCAGGACCGAGCCTCTCTGTCCTGGTGGCGAGCTCAGTGTTAGTCGCAGAACCTCCCTTAGTCTAATGAGAACTAGCAGAGGCTTGGCTCTCCTTCGCTTGCTCCCTATCATCTTCTGAAAGTCGAGGTCTGTGCTAATCTTGGTCTCGATTAGCAGGTGGTGGATTCTGTCGCATGAGAGCCTCCACCACCTTGGCGATCTGCTGTATATGAGATGCCAACGTATCGATTCCGGGGTCCGTCGTTGCAGTCGTCGGCGTTGGAGGATGAGTCAGGTGTCCGTGCACGACAGGAACTACTGAAAGAGGTGGTATAGGGACAGCCTGAGCGTTTGACGTGTCCCCTAGTTTTCCGTTGTTGCATGATGGGTTTTGAAAGGAGATGACGCTTAGTGTAAAGTTAAGAACTTTGTTGTCCCCATGGACGTCACCAAACTGATGCTTTGACCTAGTTCCTGTTGACCTGCACAAGTAACGCACGTGAGCCACGAACCACCGTTTTAGTGGCCGATGGCACTTCGATGCTAAAGTCAGACATGGATCTCAGGAAGGTGTAATGTTATAACAGGAAATTTGTAGCATACCTTAGCTTACCAACCTCATGTCTTATTTATAGGGCAAGGAGTCCTGGTTCTACCAGGCCATCGTAGGCGTAGTTTAGGAAGATCTTTGTGGAGATCATTCTCTAATTAGGAGTCGTTCTATATGAGGGAAGTTCCCTGTTAGCCTTGTGCTCCCAGATACGAGGGAGATAGTTCCCAATGCGAGAGCAATCCGTAGAAGAAAGATGCCCAATGTGGAAGGTACTCTGGCATTTGCTTTCTAATTGGAAGCAGATAGCAGCTATAGTCGCCCATCCGAAGCTGATCATCGAGATACTTGCCTTAGCAGGACTTATGGGTATTGAAGATAACTGTGAGACGTGTGGGCCTAGCATCCTATGAGAGTTCGGGTCCGCCTGGCAGACTGAATTGAGCCGGCTTAGAATCGCTTGGGCCGGATCAGTGTTGAGCTGACGCTGGGGCCTGCAATTCCTCGAGATCATCATGACACATGTATGGCTCAAGGACGTCACCGTTTTTATGTATCATCGATTGTCTATGGTCAAACACTGATCTCTGGCAAGTCATCTGGGTCAGCTTCATGAACTCTGACTAGACTTTCACTTTCTAGCCCATCTTTGTCCGTTCTTGGCAAACTAGGTTTTAGAGCAGACCAAAAGTTGTCTTCATCAGTCTTAGCTGACTGATTTTAATCAGGTTTGCCCACCATTGTCTTTGGTGGGACAATGATCCCTAGCAAGTCATCTTGATCAAGCTTCATGAGCTCTGACAAGACTCCCACTTTCTAAGTCATCTTTGTCCGTTCTTGGCAGACTAGGTCTTAGAACAAACCAAAAGTTGTCTTAATCAGTCTTAACTAACTAAACTTTGGGTTGGTTCGGTCACCATTGTCTGTGGTTGGACAATGATCCATGACAAGTCTTCTTGATCAGGCTTTGTGAGCTCTGACTAGACTCCCACTTTCTAAGCCATTTCTGTCTGTTCTTGGCAGATTAAGTCTTAGAGCGGATTAGAAGTTTTCTTCCACACTCTTAACTGACTAAACTTTGGTAAAGTTCGGCCACCATTGTCTATGGTTGGACAATGATCCTTGGTAAGTCATCTTGATAAGGCATCTTGATAAGGCTTTGTGAGCTCTAACTAGACTCACACTTAGTAAGCCATATCTGTCATTTCTTGGCAGACTCGGTCTTAGAGCGGACCAGAAGTTGTCTTCATCAGTCTTAACTGAGTAAACTTTGGTCAGGTTCAGCCACCATTGTTTATGGTTGGACAATGATCCCTGGCAAGTCATCTTAATCAGGCTTCGCAAGCTCTGATTAGACTCCCACTTTCTAAGTCATCTCTGTCCGTTCTTGGCTTACTAGGTCTTAGAGTGGACCATAAGTTGTCTTCATCAGTCTTAACTACTAAACTTTGCTTAGGTTTGTCCACCTTGTCTATGGTTGGACAATGATCCTAGCAAGTCATCTTGATCAGGCTTTGTCAACTCTGACTAGATTCCTACTTTCTAAGCCATCTCTATCCGTTCTTGGTGGACTAGGTCTTAGAGCTGATAAGAAGTTGTCTTCATTTGTTTTCGTTGATTAAAATTTTGTCAGTTCGGCCACCATTGTCTATGGTTGGATAATGATCCCTGGCAAGTCATCTTGATTAGGCTTTTTGAGCTCTGACTAGACTCTTACTTTCTAAGCCATCTCGGTCCATTCTTGGTGGACTAGATCTTAGAGCGAACCAGAAGTTATCTTCATCAGTCTTAAATGACTAAACTCTTGTCAAGTTTGGCCACCATTGTCTATGGTTGGATAATGGTCCTTGGCAAGTCATCTTGAACAAGTTTCATGAGTTCTGACTAAACTTCCACTTTCTAAGTCATCTCTGTCTGTTCTTGGCAGACTGGGTCTTAGAGTGGACCAAAAGTTGTCTCATTAATCTTAACTGACTAAACTTTGGTCAGGTTCGGTCACCATTGTCTATGGTTGGACAATGATCCCTGGCAAATCATCTTGATCAAGCTTCGTGTGCTCTGACTAGACTCCCACTCTCTAAGCCATCTCTGCCTGTTCTTAGCAGACTAAGTCTTAGAACAGACCAGAAGTTGTCTTCATTAGTCATAACTGACTAAAATTGGTCAGGTTCGCCCACCATTGTCTATGGTTGGGCAATGATCCCTATCAAGTCATCTTGATCAGGCTTCATGAGCTCTGACTAGACTCCTACTTTCTAAGCTATCTCTGTCTGTTTTTGGCCGACTAGGTCTTAGAGTAGACAAGAAGTTGTCTTAATCTGTTTTAAGTGACTAAACTTTAGTTAGATTCAACCACCATTATCTATGGTTGGACAATGATCATTGGCAAGTCATCTTGGCCAGGCTTCACGTGCTCTGACTTGGCTTCCACTTTCTAAGCCATTTTTACCCGTTCGTGACAGGCTAGGTCTTAAAGTGGACCAGAAGTTGTCTTCATCAATTTTAATTGATTGAACTTTGGTTAGGATTTGCCATCGTATGAACTTGGGTGTATAAGTCTGATCTGGATGTCCTGACTTACTTACTTTGCCTAATAGTCTGACATTGGGGTCGGACCAACAGGTCTGACACTTAAGCCAGATTACAATAGATTGACCATATTGAATTTCAACTAGATTTAATGAACAATTGTGGAACTTTAATAATGCAAATACCTTGGATTTATTGATAATATCTTTGTATGTGTTTTACATTCCGTGGGCGCTTAAGGCCTTCGTCGTTTATGTTTTCTTACCAGTATGTATTGGGTCATTCTTTGTCTTTCGGGCCGGATCCCTTCTTTGGGATTTGTTGACGAGATCATCATGCTACGTGTACGGAGTAGATTACGAGACAACTTGGTAACATCTACTCCCTCAATTAATGGGGTTACGTGCAATTCCATTAATTCGATGAAGGTGGACTCGTGCAGTTGCAATTGGAACAGTCTCCTCTTTATTCCCCATGTGGCATTTAATGCTGACGTGACTGTTGGATGACCTTGTTCTATGAACCGTCGCGCCTATATAAAGGCTAGTTTTCACCATTTCAATTGTTGTCATGAACGTTGTACAACATGTTTCTCAAATGTGTGTTTTCAAAAAATATGCTTTGGGCTTTCCAAAGGATGAAGGAAGATCTTCGTTGGTGGGGTCTTCGACTGTTCTGACATTTTCAGTGATGAGTCTTAACAAGACCTGTAATTGGGTGATGCCACCTAGTTTGAGTGATCATCAAGTGGTTCCATAGGACCTCGTAATTTCTTCGCACATCGCGTGGAAGAAGTACAAATTCCTCATTCGGGGTCAAGTTTGTCTTCCATCTTTCGGTGCTCCCACGGCGTCCCTTGCCATTTGGTTTGGGGATAACACCCGCAAAAAACTTTGGGTGGTTGTTCCCATTGCTCATTATTGAACTTCACGCATGATGCCACAGCCGGAAGGCAGATTGGCGTAGCGAAGCTCTGGTGACATGGCCTATGGCCCTGGGGTGCTAACACTATTTCACCCTAAGCATCCCTTTTCTGAGGGATCACCCCAGCAGCAAACTTTGGGTACCTTTGCTTTCACTTCCAATTCCTCTTCTCAAGGCAGATTGATAGAGCAAAGTATTGACGCGTGTACTAGTAACCAACTTTGGGTGGCCGTTACTTTTTGCTTGACTTCCAAGTCTTTTTATTAAGGTAGATTGGTGGACCAAAGTGAGTAAACTTTTGTACTAGCCAGTCGGTCAAGCTTTGTAACAATTTTCTTACTAATCAATAAAGTATGTTTTTTAGAATTCGCTTTTCTTTTATTCCCTGAATGAATTTGTATCATATTGGCTTGTGCGAACAATTTTTCTAGATTGTAAGAAAAAACAGAAACAATGAGACAGTTGAACTCTGAGCGAGGACTATACTAATCTGGTCCTGAAGGAGACGCGCGTGGTCTTGACTCAGACTATGTAGTTCCATTGACGAAATAACACGATTCGCTGATGATAGTGAAGTCACTAAAAAGTGATCTTCATGTGGGCGGGCCACTTCTCACTTGTTGCCTGCTTTTTGAGTAGGTGTTAGTCCGTCGATATGTTGCTACTTAGCTTTGTATTGAGTTGGAGTAACAGACGGATAGTCTTTTCAAGGTTAGATCCTGACTCATTATTTGGTTGAGTCTTGGTTGTCATTGTCTTGGATCGTCGGAACTGGATCGGTTAGAAGTGGTGAGTTGTCTATATAGACCTCCATGATTCTACCAATTTTCTCTTTGAACATTCGGCTTAATAGTTGTTGATGTGTTGCTCCTGCGCTCTTTAGTCCAAACAGCCTTGCCCGAAAGCAGTGTGTCCCTCTTTCAGTTGCGAATGAGGCATTCTCTTGATCTGGGGCGCATTTGCATCTGGTTGTGTCCCGAATAAGCATTCATGGAGCTTAGAAGGTTGTGTTCGGACGTGGCATTTACGATTTGATCCATGGGAGAAATTGAAGGGTTGTTTTTCAAAGAAGCCTTATTTTCGCACGTGTAATCCACACCGACTCTTCATTTCACACTTTTCTTTTTCACCAAGATGGCATTCGCCAGCCAGTCTGGCCGGCAGACATCGGGCTTCCCCTCGGACTGACTAAGGTCCCAGCGTCCGATCGAGGAGATTCTTTTCTTTTCTTTGGGCTCAGGTTCTGATATGTCTGACCTGCGGGCCCAAGTTGTAATTGCTAACAATCTAGTAGTTTTAAAGCTACATATTGGTAGTCTTTTGTTGACGGTTGGTCTTTTCGAATTGTCCCTTCCACCTGAATGGGAGGGTCCTTGATGTACTAGTGCAAAATGGGAACTACCGCCTCCATCTGGTGAAGCCAAAGGCTTCCCAAGATGATATTGTAGGTGGATAGCGCATTGACTACCATGAACTCTTGGAACATGACTTTCTGCAGTTGTGGCTCTCCCGCCACCACCGTCAGCCTAATCTTTTCGATAAGGAAGCACTTTTCCCAACTGAACCTGATCATGGGGTGATTGGTAGGCATCAAGTTCTCATATTTGAGATGCATGATGCGGAACGCATTGAGGAATAGGACGTTCAGAGAACTCTCTATGTCTACCAAGGATCTCTTCACTTCTCACTTCCCTATGTAGATTGAGATAACCAGGGCATCATTATGAGGAGAGTGGATGTTTTGGAGGTCCTTATCCGTGAATGTCGGTGATGAGATCGGGTTCTGAGCCTGTGCGTATTGCACTTGTCGGTCTTCATAGGTGGACTGAGTCCACATTTCGCGGAGTGTCCTCTTTTGGGCTTTATTGGGTTGCTCACCTTTCGAGCATACCATGTGCAAGACGTATTTAACGCCAACCATTTTTTTCTATCTCTTTGATGACCTATTATTTTTCTTTTGCCCAGTCTTGTTTCTTTTCCGAGCTTACGAATTCTTTGAGCTTTCCCTTATTAATTCAGTATTCAATCTCGTGTCTGAGATTCTTGTAGTCCTCATTGTCGTGGCCATTGTCCTTGTGAAAGGAGCAGTACTTGTCATTGTCTCGTCGGGATGGATCTCCTCGCTATTTGGAGGGCCGCTTCACGTCTCCCCAATTCTTAATGGTATTGATGGCGACGGACAGGCTGGAGTTGAGGTGAGTGTAGGATTTGGCATTGACAAAGTTGGAGGCTTTATCTTGCTTCATTCGGCCAGAGTCTGGCTTACTGTCATTTCACTTCCTTTTGTTTTTTTCATCGTACTCCTGTTTCTTTACCTCATTTTATCTGTAGGACGAGGGGAATATTTTTTGTCAATTTCTCCCGCCTTTTTTGGCGGCTCACATCTCCTCAAGGGTGATGTATTTCTGAGCGTTCTTTAGCAAGTCCACCATGTCTGTCGAAGGCTCCAAGGTGAGGAAGTTGTAGAATTGGCATCCACTCAGACCCGAGCTGAAGGCTGTGACTGAGTTGTCGTTGCTGCAGCCGTCGATCAGAGTCAACTCGTAATTGAAGCGAGTGACGTACTCCCTCATGTTAGATATACATAGCAGTCCCAATGAGTAAAGAAAGTATGTAGTACCCAAGACCCATTTCATTGTGTAGTACCCAAGACCCATTTCATTGCATTTAAAACATTTCTCGATCTCTCAATGATTATATCATTGTAGTGCATTTTTGTATTCACAATTATTTAAACACATAGTAAGTATAATTGGTTGACTTGTGAATACAACAAAATGTGACATTCAATGCGGTCTTCCTTTCATCTTATAATTTTTTTATTCTAGTTTGATTGCTTTTCTAGAAATGCCCATTTAGGCCGAAACATTCATGACCATTAGCAGCATTCTAAGATAACACACATCAAACTCAAACCTCAAGAAACCAGTGGAACTCATAAGGGTACAAATATGGGTCATCTTAGCCTCAAGAGTCTCATATAACAAGGAAGAGAGGTCAATAATACCTTGTTACTCTCATTGGTCGATACTTTGCCCAAGTGGTATGAAACATATGATATGGTATTATCCCCTTTCCATGGAGAGTATGTCTTTTATTACAAATACCAGACAAGTGATAGTTCAGATACACTCAACATCTAACTTAAGTCAACCATTCTACTTTTTATATCTTGACAAAACATGACTTTCACCTTGCATTAAGACGGATAAGATGAATCGTGGGGTTATTAATCTTCAGTCACAAATATTTTAAACATAGTGACCTCATCTTGATCTTTAATCAAGGCGACATACGTTTAAGCTTGAACTCTAATACTGCTCAAACTGTTTCATTTCTATAAATCACATACTCATAGAGGCGATTGCCTATGTGAAAGGGTCAATCAATCTGTCTGACATACCTATTATATCATGCACTATGCATGTATCACGTGTGTATGTTTTCAACTTAAAATAACAATACTAGGCATCACTTGAGTAACAAACTTATTATTATTCATCTATGAACATTAAATCAAGAACAAAAAAAAAAACTATATGCATTGCTCGATCATAATTGAGAATCACTCATCAATATCTACGCAACCCGTGAGATATGATATGACCATTAAATACATCGCTGGGAATCAGTTTTGTAAATGGGTATGTTACCATTCTATGCATAGATATATACTTCACGTTCACTTCTTTCCGTGCAACCAAGTCTTTGACAAATTGTATTTGGTATATATATTTTGTTTTGGTCATAGAGTGATCCTTGGGATCTTTTGTGAAAGCTATGGTTTTTTTTATTATCATAGTTCACTAAAATTGTGTTTGCACCATTTTTTTGACCCCCAAGTGATTACAAAATCTCTTAAGGCAAACTGCCTCTTGTACTGTAGTTGATAATGCCACAAACTCAGATTTCATTGTGGATTAGGCTATACATGTTTGCTTCTTACTACTCCAAGAAATGACACCATTATTTAGTAAGAAAGCATAACAAGAGGTAGATTTTCTTTCATCTAAATCTCCTCCCCAATCGGCATCAGTATAGCTTACAAGATGCAGATCCTTTCCTTCATAACACAATGTGTAATTCCCAGTACATTTAAGATACCTCAAAAATCTCTTGACCGCTTTCTGATGAGCTGGACCCGGATTTTATTGATATCTGCTTATCATTCCAACCGCAAAACAGATATCCAGCCTTGTAAACATCATATCATACATAAGGCTCCCAACAACACTGCAATGAGGAACTTTTTTTGCTTGTCCCTTTTCAAATGGATTTTTAGGACAAAACTTTTTGCTCAAACCATCTTCTTTTATAATAGGAGTGTCAATGGGTTGACAATTCTGCATATTAATACAAGAATATTCTTCATGTAAGATTCTTTGGAAAAAGTTAACAATCTCTTTTAACGATCTCGTTCAATTTTAACATCAAGTATATATGCAGCTTCACCCATTCCTTCATTTCAAATGTTGATGATAACCAACTCTTTTAACAATCTCGTTCATTTCCGGCTAACAATATATCATCTACATATAATGACAAGATCACAAACTTGTCACTCGATCTTTTAACATATACACAGTGGTCCTCATCAATCATGTTGAAATCAAATGACATCAAGGATTGATGAAAATGTATATACCATTGTCTAGAAGACTATTTTAGACCATAAATTGATCTTAAGAGCCTACACACTTTGTGTTATTCGTCTTCCTTTATGAAACCTGTAGATTATTTCACATAGATTTTCTTTTGCAATTCTCCATTGAGAAAAATAGTCTTTACATCCATTTGATATAATTCAAGATCCATACTTACCGCTATAACTAGAATAAGGCGAATAGAGATAAATCTCACAACTTGAGATAATGTTTCTTCGTAATCAAATTCCTCTTGTTGAGTATACCCCTTGGATACGAGTGAGCCTTATATCTTTTAATTGTTCCATCAACTTTATGCTTAATCTTGAGAACCCATTTGTTCCCAATTATTTTCCATCCATCTGAAGATCAACCAATTGTCAAACTTGGTTCGATCTCATTGACTCCATTTCTTCTTCCATTGTTTTTATCCATTGTTCCTTTGCCAAGACCTTAAGTGAACCAATGGATCTTGGCTGGAGGCTGTGGAACCAAGTCGGTGTAGCCTTTTTCAAGCTGGTAGAGAAAATTCTGCACAAAATGGCTTCTAAACTCTCTTTCAACGCCCTCACATGGTGGTAATGGCGTAGGTGATCCGATAAATCAGATGTTCCATCGTAGAACTCGAGCTTCAAAAGGATAAACTTATTCAGCAGAAGCGCGCTCATGATCTCCTAAAAAATTGGAGGGACAATAAGATCATACATGACATCTGGATTGGTCGCCCCAGTCGAAATGTGTTCTCGATCGTGCTACTATCTGCTTTTGGGGCGCACTTCCCGCGACCTTCTTCTTCCCTCAGGTTCTCTTCATGGCCCACTCTTCGGTCCATCTCAGGAGCATTCTCACTTTCCTGGACGCACTCTCAGGCATCTTCTTAGGCCAGGGACCTCCTCGGGTTTTCGCCATTCTATGATGTGTCCAAATCTGTCCTTGCTAATCTCGATCTTGCAAAGCGGTTAGCCATGGACCATTGTTGTGGTGGCCAAAGGCACTCCCATGCTTAAGTTAGGTAACAATGTAAGGAAGAGTGAAGACTAGATGCAAATTGCAAAGCGTATGCGTACCTTTCTTTTTATTTTCATCACCTTTTATTGTGATTGTTCCTTCCTTAATTGTCTATGCTATCACAGGCATGATGAAGGGAGGAGATCTCGCCCAAGATCTTACTTGTGCAAGACTAAGTCTTTTTGGCACTTGGCTCTGTTTTAGGACCCAAAGCTTGATTGGACTAAAAGCTGATTCATGTGAGTGAATCTCAGGCCCGTGACAACTCTGACATTCATGTTCAGGCTTTATTGTCCAGGGCCTCGTGCCTCTTGGGCTGGCGTGACTTGGGCACCTGACTTACGGGCTAAACAGTAGTTTTGAATGGGTTAGCTTAGGACCTTGCTGGAGCCTTTCTTGTGTTAGGGTTGGCCCATGATACGTGTACGACATTGCTCGTATGACTGATATCTCTCGAGTTTTTATTCAACCATGGCTGTGCAACTTGATTTGTTGCAAGAGCGATACCACGACTGTTTGGACTTCTTCAGAGGGTCATTGTTGCCTAGGTTGGACCTAGCTGCCTTTTGTCAGTAATATGAAATCACCAGTTATCTAGGATTGTCGCTCCTCTAGGGGAGTGACTCTCATTTTGTTCCAACGTAAGGGCGCATCTGCTTCTACAAGGCCATGTTTGAGACCAGCTTGTGATTCCTTGATCCTAGTGCCATCTAGTGTTATTTGTCTTACTTGGTCATTGCCTTGCTCAACTAGTGCCGAGTAGGTGGAGTATACTAGTTGCTACTTTAATCAGTGCAAAGGATGTCGGTCTCCACTTGTCGACGAAGCTGTTTCATTCCGTGGTTGGTGAAGCTACGTTGTCTGATGGGTCAGTTCGTGGACCTGAAAGATTGGTAGATGTATTGATTTTATGCCTCTATGAAGTCTGGGCACTTCTGCTTCGATGTATTGCGGGCCATCAGCCACTTTGGGGACCTCCGTAAGTTCTTTTTGCTTTTCTATTTAATATTTTTCATTGTCTAATTTATTCGTTGTTTCTAACTAGGGTTGCATGATCATAATGTCCTTTCTCCTTAAGGGAATAAAATGAGAGCTGACTTTCTCGCTCTGCCATTGATGCCTATCCTGAAATTTATCCATCCAGGTAATATCAAGCGGAGCGGTCTATTTTTTTACAAGATCGATGAAGTGGATCGGGCCCTGATCGCGCCTACCTATTCTTCTTCGAGCACCAAAGTGCAGGCACCTGGGTCTCAGAAGAGGAAGTTTTTGAAGATGTCTAGCTTGTCAGAGAAGAAAACTCTAGTGGGGTTGCTTTTTCCCCCTCCCCCATCACTCTAAGAGGCTCAAGCTAGGATCCACTCGTCCTCTTATTGCTCCTTAGAGCGTGGAGAGGGATGTTGTGGACCTGACCGTTAACAAGGAGTTGTCGGAGGCCCCAGCTCATGCTAAAACGTGATCGGAGCCGCCAATTTTAGAGGTTGATATTCCCGGCCTATCTGTTATAATGGAACAATTTATTCCTGAGAGCATTGCACGTGATCCTCCCACTAGTCTGGGAACTGGAGTATTGTCTAAGCCTCCTTCCACTGTTGTTGATAAGGGGAAGCAGGTTGACGAGTCCTCTCTCATAGGAAGTGCGGGAGGAGAGAATGGATTGGCTCCGGGGCCCGTAGTTTTGTGTATTGACATTGGGGTTGGTTTTTGTGCCCTGACAGATGCTCTCCTGAGCTCTGGCAAACAATAAACATGGTTTCAGAGCTCTGGCAAACAATAAACGTGGCTTCAGGGGGTGGACCACAACATTGTTGATGTCGATCTGATGAAAAAGAATTTTTCTTGGTTGGCTAATCAGCTGCCGCTGGAGAAGGTGGCCATGGGGACACACCTCAATCGTGGGCAAAACTTTTGATGCTGGTAAGTTGACAACTCAGTTGATTTGTCAACTAGTTTTCGTTGTGCTTTATCATTTATACCCATGTGTTGTTTCCAATCAGGAGATGGCTTACCAAACCCATGCTTGTATGGTGGTATCTGAGGTAGAGCCTATACGGGACTGTTTCTCCACCTTGGAGATTAAATTCATCGACTAAGAGGCACAACTTGTTGAAGCCCTTAGCAAGGCAGACTCGCTGACCGAGCGGTTGGCCGCCGTGACTGATCTGGCAACTCAGTTCTCTGAAGCCAGAGGGGTCTAACCAACGTTTTGGATGCCTAGTCATCCTTAGAATCTCATTTTAAAGAGATCGAAGGGAGTCTGAATGAAGCCCAGACTGCACGAGCCGAGCTGTTGTCTGAGTTTAAGGATGCCTAGGAACGTCGGGACAGGGTGATAGACGGGCAGGCTATGTTTCCTGAGCACTTATCAAATGTCACGAAGTCTATTGCTGACACCCAGAGTGTGTTGGACACTGAGCACGCTGAGGTAATTCGCCTAAGGGGGCTTCAGAAGACCTCTCAGATGCATATTTTTGTGTTTATCCAAAAGCGTGGCTTTGAGCGTGCATGTCTTGATGAGGTAGCTTATAAGTAGGCAGACTTTGAAGAAAGCCTGTCCAAGGCAGTTGGGGAGCTGAATAGCTCGAAGGCATAGTGGGATGCTAGAAAGAAAAAGCTTTTCGAGGCTACTGATAAAGCTCAGTTATGTGAGGTTGCTGCTAGGAGGCTGGATCTGTTGGATTATATCGAGTAGGACCACGAGGGTTTGGATCTTTCCACTTACAAGCCTCTTGCTTATGCTTAATTTCGAGGAGGTAGATGATTCTTCCTCTAGTCCGAGGTGGCGCTGAAGCCAGTTTGGGCACCGTGGAGACGACTACCCAACTCGACATCCCAGAGCCCACTTCAGATCCTTCTGCTTCTGCTCCCGCTGAATGAGTGGTTTCATTTTGTAATGAAAGAAAAAATCATTTATAAGAAAATATTCCTTTTTTGTTTGTGCTTGTAGCCGTGGTACTTGCCATTTCCAATCCTTACATAGATTAGATTGAATAGACAAATATATTTTTCCCCACCTGAAGTAGAGCTTTAGTCTTGACTAGAGTCCTTTCTTTGTTTGCCTGGGTTCATATTCTGACAATAATAACAACTTATTCTTTTTGTGAGATTTAAGCTGTAAGGCAGTCAACTTTGTTTGTTCAGGTCATGTTCCCTTAGTAACGTAATTACGGTCTCCCTCAGTAGTTGAGCTTGTGCAGAAGTTGTCTTTTTGTTGAAGACTAGACTTCCTTGATGGTCTCGCACTGTCTACAGTGGTTAGGTGGCATGCAAAACCATCTCTTGCCAGACTAGAATTTGGTACCATCCTGTAGTCCTGTCAGTATTGAGGAGGATTTTGAGTTGAAAAGGAATCGCCTCTTCCTCTCTGGGCTGGGCTTCAATGATAAACCCCATTTCTGAAAGGAAGTTAGGTTGTTGAGGAAACATTTTTACCCAAACGGGCTAGAATCGCGGGCTCATCTAGCTCAGTTCTTGAGAGGACTTGAGTTGGGAAGAAGTCATTTCCACCCATCTAGGCTAGATTTCTTATTAGACCCCAATCCTGAACATGAGTTGGGTTGTTTAGGAACCAACTTTGCCTGAACGGTTTGGGTCCCTGTGCATATCTGGCTTAGTCTTTGAGAGGACTTGCGCTTGGAATAAGTCATCTCTTGCCATCTGGGCTTGGACTTCGTAATAGACCCCAATCTTGAATAGGAGTTTTTTTTTTGAAAGGAATCTTGAATAGGAGTTGGTTTGTTGAGGAACCAATTTAGCCCAAACGAGCTAGATCCCTATGCGCATCTCGCTCACTCTTTGAGAGGACTTGAGTTGAAAAGAAGTCATCTCCTCCCATTTGGGATTGACTTCATAATAGACCCCAATCTTGAATAAGAGTTGGGTTGTTGAGGAACCAACTTTGTCCAAATGGGTTGGGTTCCTGTGCACATCTGGCTCACTCCATGAGAGGACTTGAGCTGGGAAAAAGCCATATCCACTCATCTGGGTTTGACTTCGTAATAAACCCCAATCCTGAGCAGGAGTTGGGCTGTTAAGGAACCAAATTTTCTCCAAAGGGATAAATTCCCATTAAGGGGGCTAAGTCACTTGTTGGGTGAGTCATCGGTATCCTGAACAGGATTAGACATGGCCTCTGTGCACCATCTTTATCCCTTAGACTATATTATCCCGGTGCGGTGAGCTGTCGACGGACTAGAATCGATTTGCCTCGCAGTGTCATGGTTCCTTAGGCAGACTAGGTCATCATCATCCTCGTCAAGACTAGGCTTGACCATTTTACGCCATCTTGATCCTCCTAAATGGATCGGGTTTATTTTGAGCGGTGAGCTATCCTTGGATTGGGCTTCGCCCGCTGTATTGTACCTTGTTCTTTAGACGGACTGATCACTTATGCGGCAGGCTGCTAATTCCTTTAATAGGGTTATGACCGACCAGTGTGCGCCATTTCGGTCCCCGTGACAGAACTGGGTTTTTGGTGCGGTGAATTGTCTGTGGCTCCTTAGGCAGACTAGGTCACTTTTGCGACGAACTGTCATCGCCCATAATAGGGTTGGGCTCCATCGTTGTGCGCCATTTTGGTTCTCATTTTCGAGCCAGACCTGTTTCAATGGTGAGTTGTCTTTGGACTGGGCTCGATCCGCTGTGCGTTACCTTGGTTCCTTAGGCAGACTATGTCACTTTTACAAGGAGTTATCGTCGCCCTTAATAGGGTTGGGCTCGGTTGTTGAGCGCTATTTTGGTGTCTGTGAACAAACAAGGCCTTTCCGCGGCGATCAGTTGTCTCTAGATTGGGTTTGACATGTCGGGTGCTACCTTAGTTCCTTTAGGCAGACTAGGACACTTTTACGGCAAGCTGTCGTAGCCCTTAATAGGACTAGGACCGGTCGTTGTGAGCCATGTTTGTCCCCATGGTAGGACCAAGTTTTCCCCTGTAGAAGAAGCTAAGTGTTGAATGGAGCTGTTTTTAAAGATATTACATTTATTGATAGTTCTTCTTCAAAAATTCTAAATGCCCCACTCTTTCCACTTGGACTTTTTTACCAGTAAGACCTTGGCATGTTTGTTCATTTTTTGGGGGATCAAGCCATCGTGGCTAGTTACTCGATAGCTTCATTGCCACGTAATGACATTCCTTGGTGGAAGACTAATTTCTCCTAATGGTCCATGTTTATCTGTTGACAGGGTATTTGAAGCATTGGTGCCATGTGGACACCATTGCTCCCATCTGGTGGAACCAAGGCCTTCCGAGAATTACATTGTATGCGGAGGAGGAATAATAACGATGAACGCCATCATTCGGAGTTTTACTAGTTCCTCTGCTCTTACGGGTAGTCTTATGCTCCTGACTAAGTAATTTCGAGCGTCGCTGAAGCCAACCATCACGTGATTGTTCGGTGTCAGTTCTTCTTCTCTCATCCACATCATGTAGAATGCTTCCAGGTACAGGATATTTGCTAAGCTCGCCGTGTCCATCAACGATCTTTTCACGCCCCTTTTGGATATTGCAATCGTGATTACCAGGGCATCGTTATGCAGGGAATATACCCCAACACTCGGTGATTGTCAGGTTTGGGGTTTGGTGCTCTATTCGGGGGTGCTAGACTTGGCGGTCTTTGTGGTAGGGACCTTTTCGCAGTTCTCGGATTGCACACTTTCTTGACTTGTTGGATTTCTTCAGTCCGTTGTATGCACTATGTAGGACGTAGATGACGTCCACAGTTTTTTCTTCAGCCTCCTATGCTGTTTTTTCCTTCTTCATTTCTTTGGGTTGTTTCTCGTTTGAATTTACGAATTCTCTGAGTCTTCCCCTTAAAATCCTATACTCTGCCTAATTATGGAAACTCTGACAATCCTCAGTGATGTGACTGTGGTCCTTGTGATAAGCACAGTACTTGTTCATATCATGCCTTGAAGCATCACTTAAGCTTGGGGGGTCACTTGATGTCGTCCTAGTTCTTCATGGTGGAGAGATTTTGGACAAGCTAGAGATGAGGGGAGCGAACTCAGTGTACCTTGAGCCGACATAGTTAGTGGTTATGTCATGTTTGGCCTTATCGGACTCGATTTTGTTGTCATTTTTCTCTTTTTTGACTTTTCCTCCTATTCGCGCCTCTTTTCCCCTCCCCTGTCCTGAGCCTTAGAGGTCTGCTTGGCTTCGTTATCGCCTTCTTTATTGGCCGTCGTCATTTTTTTGAGTCATATATTTTTGCACGCTTTCAGTAAGTCTGCCATATTTTTCGAAGGTTCCAGGATGAGGAACTTGTAGAACTGACCTCAGAGGCCAGAAATGAAAGCGGTGACCAACATGTCATCGCTGCAATCGTCGATCAAAGTCAGGTCGTCGTTGAAACGATTGACATACTCTCTGAGGGTCACGTCCTACTTCTGCTTGAGATTTAGTAGGTAGCGAGGCCCCTTCCTGATTTGTTGACTCCCGACAAATCGTGTGATGAATGCCTTTGCCAATGAGTCGATAGATCTCGGCTGAAGATTGTGGAACCAGGTCAGCGCAACCTTCTACGGCTAGTGGAAATGTTCTGCACATGATGGCTTCTAAACTTTTTCAGTGCAATTAGTAGTGGTAATGTCGTAGATGATCTGACGGATTTAACGTTCCGCCATAGAATTTGAGCTTCGGAGGGACGAATTTCGTGGGCAAGGGGCGCTCATGATTTCCTCCGAGAATGGAGGGACAGTAAGGTTGTATAGGATGTCCAGATTGGTGGGAAGGGGGCGTTCATGATTGCCCCCTGCCGAGGTCGTATAGGATGTACGAGAATGGAACGCCCCCTGCCCTCCGAGAATGAAGACATAGGCACTCATGAATGCCCCCAGTTAGAACGGGTTCCACACCGTGGTACGGTTTGTTTTCGGCGTGTGGTCCCCAGGGTCCTTGTCATCCCTTAAGCTCTCATGCCAACCAACTTTTAGCTCCTCTCCAAGGAGGTTCTCGCTTTTTTGGGCGCACTTTGAGCATCCGATCTGGTGTGGGATCCCCTAGGATTTCCGCCACTTTCGAGTGGCTGCATTCGATCATGAGTGATTTTTTTCCACCACCTATGCTAGGTGATCCATGTGAAGTAGGATCTGGTCTATATGGGGTCAGTTGTGTGTCACGCCCTTACCCGCAGCGTGCTGGTACGTGAACTGAACTCGTAACCTCAGGCTGATCATAACAGAACACAACATCATAATATAACATATTCTTGAAATGAGAGTTCAAACAAAAATAACCAACTACGATAAAATTTGAACAAAAAAATGTATTCAAAAGCTTTTTCACACTTCACTGACCACACAAAAGGAACATTCTTCCTTGTTAACTGAGTGAATGGTGCTGCAATCAGTGAAAATTTATCGATGAATCATCGGTAATAATCGGCCAAACCCAAAACACTACGGATCTCCATCACACTACTCGGTCATCTCTAAGACTTCACTGCTTCAACTTTCTTAGGATCCACAGCAATACATCTACTAAAAATGACATGTCCGAGAAATCGAACTTCAGGCTCCATCAATGACACTTACTGAACTTAGCATACAATTGATTTTCTCTGAGTGTCTACAACACAATGTGAAGGTGCTCTCAGTGCTCCTCTTAACTCATCGAGTGCACCAAGATATTGTCAATGAAGACTACCACAAACTTGTCCAAGCACGGACTGAATAATCTATTCATCAAATCCATGAAGAAAACCGTGCATTCATCAATCCAAATGGCATAAATGGAAACTCATACAAGCCACAACGAGTCCAAAAAGTTGTAATTGGAATGGAGTGTTCCTCAACTCTCATTTGGTGATACCCAAACTGCAAATCCCATTATGAAAACACTACCGCTCCTTTCAGCTGATCCAATAGATCATCAATTCGAGGCAATGGATACTGATGATACATCAAACCATCCTCTGATCAGCCTCATACACGTGTCATGATAACCTCATCAACGAAACAAAGCAGGCCCGATTGCATGCTCAATCCAGCGACGTCCAAATAGCATTAAGCCCATCAATTGTAGAATCCAGACTGTCAATTCCGAGTTGCAATGAGTGATTATGCCCAAACGTCACGCGGTCAGGTCCAATACTCGTAAGACCTCTAAAGCAAGCATCTAAGAGATCTAGCAAAGACTGGTAGGTCAACAACACATTAGATCCGACTAGGAAACAAATACTAGATTATAAGTCGGGCAAGAAAACTTCCTAGCATGGACAACACTCAAAAGGGAAACCTTTCTCGCAAATCTAGGAGATCGAGTCGTGTAGGGAAACTATCCCACATGGACAACTCCCAATTAGGAAAAAAATCTCCAACAAGATCTCTTTTCCTAAACTATGCTACCGAAGACCTAGCTGAACAAGGACTCCTACACTATAAAAGTGAGATAAGGTCGATGAGCTTAAGGTATGCTACAAAACCCAATTTACATCTTTAAGCCTCTCTTAAGCCTTATCTATCTTAAGCATCAGAGTGCCATCGACCACCACACGGTGGTCTTTGGCTAACGTGTGCTACTTGTGTTGGTTTAGTTAAGCAACGAGGAAGGAGAGCGGGAATCGATTACATCAGTTTGACGTCGTCCGTAGAATGACAAAGTTTCTCAGAAAAAACAATAGTACCACCTTTTACAAAGAATTAGTTAGATGGTGACAACAAGGTCTTGCAACAATGGATATGTTGTTGAGCCTTTGAACACTCAAATCGCCAGAGTGTCGATTGTTTCATCATCGCCACGGGAGGAACCTCCTCAGACCCCAAGCCGGTGGCCACAGCTAACCCAAGGGTGGACCTACTTTCAACACAGATGCTGCAAATCGCAAAAATGCTGAAGGTTCTCAAACAACGGAGTCCTCCACTTGTGAAAAATGATTGTGGGCAGCGAAGGGCCTGGTTTCCAGAGAGTTCCAGAAAGCATGTCCAGGAGAGCTGCGTTGCCTCAACACCTTCTCAATGGACAAGAGGTTGAGGAGCGGCCAATAGAGACTCAACGTCCAGAGCTGACAGGCACATCTTGCACAACCTCATTTGCAACGGGGCCACAAACTCAAATGCATTGTTTAATCTCATTGTCCTTCCGTTCATGGACCATATCATGGATGAACCCCTGCCACAGAAATTCGCACCACTGAAGTTGGAGTTTTTCGATGGGACATGAGACTCGTCTGATCACTTGCACTACTTCCAGCACGTATGGTGCTCAAGGAAGGATCCGATGCTATAATGTGTCGATCATTCCCTTCAAGCATGAAGACATCAGCACTGACGTGGTTCCACAACCTTCCTCCAACAGTTCAGGAAGGGCCCGCATTATCTGTTGATCCTAAAGCAAAAATAGAACGAGATGTTGAGGGAGTACATTACTCGTTTTAACGATGATTTAACCCTCATCGACTGCGGTAGGGATGACACTACCATCACGGCTTTCACTGGCAAGTTCTATGACTTCCTTACCCTGGACCCAAGCCAATATGACAGGCTTGCTCAGAAATGCCAAGAGATATATCACTCTAGACGAAATGTTGGCTGCCAAGAGAGAAGCGAAGTCAGAGAATAAACCCTTTGTTTCAAAGGACATAAATGAAGGCAAGAAGAAAGAGGACGGTGACAATAACAAGAGGAAGCGCACAAACATCAAGACCGACTTGGGCCGCACCAAGCAGTACAAGGCCTCAAATTACATCGTGTCCAGGTCTATCATCCCTCTCAGTACCAATCTGTCCGACATTTTTGATTCCATCAAGGAATGGGAAAAGCTGAAGTGGCTGCCTAAGCAGCGAGGAGACCTCGCTCGGTGTGACAACAACAAATATTGCGCCTACCACAAGGAAGGCAGACATGATACTTGGGATTGTAGAAACCTCAGAGGAGAAGTCGACTACTGGATAAGGAAAGGAAAACTCAAGGAGTTCCTAGGCTCGGACAAGAAGTAGAGCAGAGCAAAGGAAAGAGCAGACGCTGTCAAGGAGATTGAAAAGGATGCTTCTAGCGTCATTTATGTCCTCTATGGGGTCGGTCCCGAAGGAGAGTAATCAACCAGGTCCCGCAATAGGACGCTAACCAAGATGTGGACACCATCTCAGTATGAGGACTGGCAAGAGCAGCACACGCGAGTTCATAACCTGATCCCAACACTGATGTTTATGGATAGGATCTCCAGGGGGTACATTATCTTCACAATGATGCCCTGGTCATCTCCGTCCTCATCGCTAAGTGGGAGGTAAGAGAGCCTTGGTGGACACTGGAATCTCATTAAATGTCTTGTTCCTCAGTGCATTCCACAACATGCAACTATAGGAGAAAGACTTAACACCCGCCACCCACCCTATGGTCGGATTCAGTGGAGAAATGTGCTTCCCAATCGGGAAGATCAATATAATGGTGGTTGCAGGAAAGCCACAGTTATAGAAGTACCTTATCTAAGAGTTCATGATAGTTGACGGCCAATTATAGCTCGGGCCCACAGAACCAACTTATCAGGCATCTGGCCTAGACAAAATAAGAGAATCACTCTATGAGGGCAGAAGAGCCCAGATAATCAAATTGCAGCTATGCGGATCCAGAAGTCAAAGCGAGCAACGAAATCTAGACTAATAAAGAGCTAGTAACGATAATTCAACAAACATGCACCAACTCTAAGAGTTTTTAATTAGCAAGGAACTGCTCGCCAGCACGAAGTCTACTATTCAGTGACTTCGTTAGCTTTAAAAGAAAACTTTGCTAGAGGGACCATGCAATCTGAGCCAGAACCATTTCGTTTCCTTTAGGGTCTGATTAGCTCAGTCTCCGCTTGGAGTTAAATTATTTGTTTCTTTGATTTTGTTTTTTGTTTTTTTTTTTTCATTTCAGTTTAGAAGATTTTTTCGTACAAAACACATTCCAGAAAAATAAAATAGATTTTATTGATTGCAATTAGAGTTATTACAAAGCTTGCCGACCAACTAGTACATCAATTTATACACTACAAGTATCTAAGTCGGATGCAAGCATCCATTTGTTGGTACAAGGGTAGAAACTCCGATCTGCCACTCCGCCTCCAGAAGATAAGGTGGTAAAAGTGAGGCGTCTGCAACAGAAGGCGAAGAAGCGCACTCAATTCATTGCTCTATCCAATCACCCCACAAAGACGATTCGAAAGTAGCAAGCAAAGTACTTGAAGAAGGTTGAGAGCACTCGTTCAATTCTTTGTTCCGTCAGTCTGCCTCATGAAGAGGAACAGAAGGAAGCGATAGAAAGCTGACAAAAATGTCCTAGAACAACGGGATCGTAGAGGTCTCGCAATGCTGCCAAATGGGGACGCCTCTCAAATGTGTAATGCCTGAGGTGACACAGAGATACCACCCCGGGAATGAGAGTCACGACCTCCAACGCTCCCATCAACCATAAACTAGTTGCGAGGACCATCCCTCGATAGCAGTACAAGGATGAGAGAGTTCTCAAGCACCGGAAGATGGAAGACAAACCTGATCCCTGACAGGAAGTTTGTAACTTTTCTTCATAATGTAAGAAGATATTACAAGATCTCATGGGAGCAATCAGATGCCCATCCAGATTAGGCAACATCGCATAATAGCAAGTCTTATCAAGACTCGTCGGCACAAATGTCAGAACATTTGAAGATTCCAGTAAAGGAGATTTTCCTTCAGCCTTTGGAAACCCTAAAGCAAACTTCTTGTAAGATGCATTTGATTAACATGCTCTACTATTGACATTGCAGTGCTTGAACGCAGAATAGCCAATCTATATATAGGCGAAATGGTTAATGAAGAAGCGTCAACAAACAGTTACTTCATCGTTAAATGTCGTACAGGAAATCGGGAAAATGACGGTTCCAATTGCAATTGCACAAGTCCACATCTTTTGAATTAATGACCCTGCAAGCAGGCCCATTAACTGGGCGGAGTAATCGATACTGAACCATCTCGCAGAATGCACCATATCCCTGACACACTTATCCACAAAGATTTTTTCTAATTGGGCCCCTCAACTAATGGGCCCAAGCTCATGCCCTGCCAGATCCGGCTTAGTACACGCAAAGGAACAAACAACAAAGACCCTGAGCATCCACAAAATAAGGAGCGTGCCTGCAGAGTGTTATCATTAAATTCAAGGCATTAGCTCCACTATTATTCCGCAGTTGTTCATGAAAGCCGATCAATCTATTATTAGTTCGATCAATTGATCTGACACTGGAATCAAATCGCCAGGCGAGCTAAAAAAGACAGGACACCAAGTCAGACTTACACGCCCAAAATCTTATTTTGACCAAAGCTTAGTTAGCTCTGATTGATTACAACAGCTTTTGGTCAACACCTAGCCCGCCAAAAGCGGACGACGATTGGTTAGAAAGTGGGAGCATTGTCAAACTATAGTTATTGGTCGCCGAACCTAACCAAAGCTTAGTCGGTTTCGACCTATGACAATAGCTTCTGCTATGGTCTAACGCCCAGTCAGTTAAATTAACTGGGTATCAACGGTTTAGAGAGTGACAACTTAGTCAATGCTTTGATGCCTGATCGAGACTACTTGCCAGGATTATTGTCCAAACATAGGCAATAGAGACCGAATCCGACCAAAGCTTAGTCGATGACGATGGCTTATGGTATGCTCGAATCCTAGTCAGCAAATAACGAATGGCTTTTGCCAGGTGTCTAGTCAGTGCTCTTGACGCCTGATTAAGATGGCTTACCAGGAGTCAATATTTGTACGCAGACAATGATTGTCGAATCCCGACCAAAGCTTAGTCAGTGGCCGCTGATGATGATGGTTTTGGTTTGCTCGAAACCTAATTCACTGCGCGCAAATTTCGACGACCTAAAAACTGGGAGCTTAGTTAATGTTCATGTAGCCTGGTGAGGACGGCTTGCCAGGGATCATTGGCCAATCACAGACAATGGTCGCCGAACCCTAATGCCAAAGTTTAGTCAGAACAATTGACGATGATAATTACTGGCTCGCTCCAATTCCCAGTCCGCCACGAACAGATCAAGATGAGTTGGAAAGTGGGAGTCTAGTCAATGCCCTTGACGCTTGATCAAGATGGCTTGCCAGGGACCACCATGGTCGCCAAAATCTGACCCCGGTTTAGTCAGTTATAACTGGCGATAGTAACCCCCGATCCAATTAAGCCCATTTAATGAATAGCAAATAAAGACGAGTCAAAAGTCTAGTTAGAGTTATGAAAACTCGACCCAGCCAATTCGCAAGGACTACTATCCGATCATCTACAAGGGTGCAAGCACTGGGACCACAGTCTAACTAATACGCATATAACAACTTTTGGTCCAACAGAAAGCCAAGCCACGAAACAGAGGGTGTATTGCACTCCCCGATCTCTAAAATGGAGTTTGACCATAATTGCACAAACTATTGGAACACAAACTATTGGAGCACAAGAAGTCAGAGCTCTCAATAGCAGATCAATCATAAAGCTTCTTAGCCTAGCAGAGCTTCATGTTTGACAATTAATGCAAAATAAGACAAAACAGGTAAAAGCTAGCAGAAAAAACAAAAGAAGACAAACATGTGCGAAGTACTACTCATTTGCAAACTGTAAAAAATACAAGATTCACCTTTCATCAGGAGGAGAATCAGATACAACAGAACTAGACTTCGCAAGGGAAGAAGCAAGAAACACATCTGTAGATGCTGCCTCTTGATCCTTCTCATCAGGGTCGCCTTATTCTTTAGACGAATCGGAGGTCGCTTCAAACTTTGCATATGCAATCTTTTTATAGTAGGAGAGATCCCAGTCGGGATGCTCCTCCTTCATCAAATGCAACAACTCCAGCCTTCCATGCACAACTTTGCTGAATTCAAACGTGCCTTAGGCCTTGAGAAGCTTCTCTTCGCGCCCTCTTGTTTCAGCGAGTTCTCGCTCTAGCTCGCCCAACAGCATGTTAATCTCGGATTGCTCGGCACCCAGCTTATCTATGACAATATTTAGCTCACTCTGTGCCAGTAGGGACTACTGTTTAGCGGTCTGCGCTCTCTTGGAATTTAACTCAACGCCGACCTCTAACTGCTGACATTGGACAGTCCATTTGGACCCTTCTTGATCCCATTAGCATACAGAACCTACAGTTCAGCCTGCACTCCAGCCACAGTCTCATAGGCAAGCTGCAAGTCACGACGGACAAGGTTCAATTCATTCTCAAACAGATCACTCGTAGACATTGCCCCTGCCAAGTCAGACTCAAGTGCCTCCAAGTGAACCTTTTGAGCCTCCGACCCAATGGACCTGGACTCCGCTTCAGCATCTGAGAAAGCTTCAAGTTGTTTCCTCAATGACTCAATCTTGTAGAAAGCGTCAGAGTATGAATTCTGTAAGTTTGCAAAGACTCGCTCCATGGTATACACTCTCTTACGAGCGTCCTCGACTTCAATTTCAGTTGTGGCCACTTGATTCAAATATGACATCCCCAGCACAAAATGTTTTTGCCCTTTATCTAAACGCTCACATGCAGTTCGCCAGCCAGTCATTCCACCTGCCGATACGCTTCCTCGAACAGTAAGAGGTGTCGACTTCCTAATGCCAAGCTTGGTTGTTCATCCTTACTACGTTCAGAGCAAACAGACTGATTCGAGCATACATATGAAGATAATTCGAAACTAAAATCACCCCAGCACCGCTCTTGGTTGTCTTTACTACATTAGGGCCCTCATCGACAACTTTCCCTTTGCCCGCAACAATCAGCTTTTTTTCACACACCGATCCATAATCAGTTGACGGAGAAGAGGAAAATGAGTTATTCCTTGGACCAATCGTCAACTCAATATGAGGATAGGAATGAGATGGAGCACAGTACGGGCGATGACAGTTGGACCCTTTGCCATGGCGTTGACGATCGAACAACTCTACAACAGGTTCATGATCAAGAGAAAGGCGGAACTCAAAGTCCTTTATTAAAAAGTGACGACCATCAAAAGCTTCCATGCCCGCCTTCAGCATTATTTTATTAAGAAACTCCACCTGCTTGGTGTTCAATTTGGTTACATCCTCCAAGCCCACCATTTGTAGATAGGAGAAGGAAGAGCCTCATCTATTTATGCTCTCCTCGAAGGGCTCAGAACCCTGATCTTGGAAAGTTTCCTCTTCCTCAAAGCAGACAAACCTTCAGGCCTTGGCTTCTTTACTCGAAAAAAATAGGAGCCATGTGCCAATGAGCCAAAGTCCATTACGCTCAACATTAGAAGACTCAACGACATCCTCTACCTCTAGAAGAGGCATGTCGCTGAACGCATCTAGAGTTGTTTTATCTTCAGCAAAAAGTGGCAAAGTTGTGAATCTCTCTGCAAAAACAACAACGAGCCAATCTAATATGCAATTAACACAAGCAAGACCGAAAAAAGAGTCAATTTACTCAGTGGTCTAAATTCACGCTCAACCAGACGACCAGCAAGCGCAAAGTAGGACGAGTATGTAGGAGCCATAAAATAGAACTTCTGCCATGACTTAAAATCATTGGGCAATTTGCCAAAGCAGTCTGGCGACGTCAGCACGCACACAACATGCTCGTTTAACCAAGGAGAAGTAAGCAATTGCATCGCCCTCAAAGACACTCGGACACCAGTGCCTTAGCCCTAATCAGAATGGCAATGACAGTCCTATACCCATTCGGCACAAGTTGAGTGAGTGCAATGCCGAGGTACGTCAGGAACTCCCAGATTTCCTTGATAACAGGAAAGCGGACACCAAATTAAAGCATACCTCGGTGAAGATAGATAAACCCCTTAGGAGGGTACAATGGCATTAGATCAGGGCTCAGAGTGTAGACCACCAGATCATCAGGAATCCCGTATATCTTAATGAGGACTTCTAGATCAGATTCAGAGAGCAAACTCTCATAAAAAAAACTTATGGCCCTTAGCGAACAGTTCATCACGAAGTTGATTTTTGCCCGCCATGAAAGAAAATACAAGCTTTCGAATACGAAGGTTAAGCAAAGTCAAAAGCACAAAAGACAATACGACAAATTAAAATCTTTGATATCGAAAGAGTAAAGGGGTTATATTCCACAGGCAGGAGATCTATATAGAAAAATGAACTCCCATCTTTCCTTCTTTCAAGCTAGCGCACGCTCAATTAATGAAATTCGCTGCTCGAGGAAACAACTCAGACTCAATCATCATGAAGTTGCTTCATGAAATTACTTAGTTGACCGATAAGATGACCCACTAACTAAGGGGGAGTAGCTAATGATACATCAAACCGTCATCTGATCAGTACCATACACATCTCATGATAATTGTCAACAGAACAAAATAGGCCCGATTGCATGCTCAATCCAGTGAGGCCCAAATCGCCTTAAGCCCATCATCCAGACAGTCACGTCTGATATGCAATGAGCCATTAAGCCCACATGTCATGCGATCAGGCCCAATACTCATAAGATCTCTAAGGCAAATGTCTGAGAGATAAACCCAAGATTGGCAGGCCAACAACACATTGGATCCGACTAGGAAACAAATACTAGATTATAAGTTGGGCAAGGAAACTTCCTTCCATGGACAACACTCAAAAATGAAACCTCTCCCGTAAATCTACGAGCACGAGTCTATAGGGGAACT
Source organism: Berberis vulgaris (assembly GCA_963556465.1). Lineage (NCBI taxonomy): Eukaryota > Viridiplantae > Streptophyta > Magnoliopsida > Ranunculales > Berberidaceae > Berberis > Berberis vulgaris. The sequence goes on from OY747136.1 coordinate 49,765,710, forward strand.
ATCCCACATGGACAACTCCCAGTTAGGAAATGATCTCCAACAAGATATTTTTCCCTAAACTAGGCCACAAAAGGCCTAGCCGAACAAGGACTCCTACACTATAAATGGGAGATAAGGTCAATGAACTTATGGTATGCTGCAAAAACCCAATTTCCAATTTTAAGCCTTTCCTAGGCCTTATCTAACTTAAGCATCGGAATGCCATCGGCCACCACACGGTAGTCCTTGGCTCACGTGTGCTACTTGTACAGGTCTAGGTAAGTAGCGAGAAAGGAGAGCATGAATCAACTACATCAGATACTAATTCTTGATGGTCACTTTCTTCATATCCTGATAATCTATGCACATCCTCAATGATCCATCCTTCTTAGACACAAATATTGTTGGAGCTCCACAAGGTGAATTGCTCAGTTGAATAAACCCCTTATGAGCAAATCATCAAAGGAAGATTAAGATAAAAAGGGAGGAAACCCCTTTTATAAATGGGTGGCTATTCGCCCCACCAGAAATCTAAGGGCACTGACCCTCCAAATCTCATAATTTTTTTCTTCCAGAGTGTCTCCTCTCTCTGCGATGTTTCTTCTTTGTCGGCTTGCATTCAGGAAATTTGAATGATTTCTCTGCTAAATCTCCTATTATTTTACTCTTCCTCTTCCTTTGATTTTCCCTCTAAAAATAGAGAAATCAGATAGTGTGAGCTCAATTGGTACTGTCATTGGTGGAGCGAGCAACGCAACTCCAATTGACCTATTTGGTAGCGGTTGGAACCTGTAAACCCCACATACAAGGGTGGTTGAGTAGTTGGCTGAGAATTTCAGAAAATCAGGGAGGTTGACCAACGCGAATTCGCACGGTGATCTCGTGGGTGAGTTGCGATTCGCTCTCTGGTGGTTTTGTGAACCATATTCTAGCTAGTATCTGATCTGTTGTGCTGCTCAGAGCTGATCAGACCTGTTTAGAGTGGTGCTCGGAGAATTTTTGGCGAATTTTGGGCTTCGTCGGAGTGGTCACCAGTAATTAATTTTCCAGTTATGCATCGGATTGTTTATTCTTCCTTTTTACAATCTTCCGCCAGTTTGCTCACTGTTGGGTCCGTTTTGCAGTTTTAGGCAGCTTTATTAGTCGCAAATTCGTTGTTCCACGAATTGGGAGCTTTGATCGGAAGGATTGGGTTTCAAAAACCCATTCTGCTCAAGTGAGTGTAACTATAATGTCTACTTTGAAGAATTTCTATTTTAGAATCGTGGATTGAACTGCTGCATTATGCATGTGATTGAACCCAAGTGAAGGATTTGACCCTTATGATGTTGTGGAGATTTTGATGGCTATGTTGGTTCCTTTGTGAATGAATTTGTGGAATGAGTTTTCTGAAAGCATGATATACATGAATGAAATGAAATAGTGGATGGATATAAATGTGCTTAGGCTTTAATATAATGCCGATTGGGCTTATAAGCATTGTTTTATAGTCTACTTCATACGACACGGTTGGGCTAGTGTCCAGAGTTAATCAGCTAATTTTTTTATTTGCAAACTTGTTTCTACGATTGAAAACCGAACTGGCGATTCGGTTTTTCACCTAAACAGTGAAAAAATTTCAAATCGAAATCAAACCGACCATTAACAGAATCAAACCGATTCTAATTTATGTAAACCGTAACCAAATCGAACTGACTAAAAGCGAACTAAAATCGAAATAAAACCGAACTGACCTACTTTTTTAAACATATTATATTATTTTTATATAAAGACATATTATTTATTATATATATTCGTTCAATTTGTTTTTGTCCGTTAAAATATTATAGAAACCGAAAATCGAACCGACCACTTCGGTTTTGAAATTTTTAAAATCGAAACCAAACCGAACTGAACTTAAACCGAACCGATCGGTTCGGTTGGTTTAATCCGTTTGGTCGGTTTTTTGTTCAACCCTAATTTTATTGACTCAGAAAGAATTAGGTTATAAGGCTTACGTCATTAGTTCGTGTATTTTAGCATTGTTTGCTTTGTCTTGAACCTGTATGATTGTTCGTCTCGAGGGACTTTATTGTTGTGATTTGGGTCATGATGGAACCCTAGTCTAGCGCGGACTTGTGAGGATTGTCTAGTTGATTATTATTATACATTTGTTGTGGTAGACTCTCGTAGTACATGCATGTTGATATTAGTGTAAGTGTCTTTACCCCACTTTCATGTCGCTTTTGCCAATGCTTTGGAGCTTGCTCGCATCATGAGTTTGGTGGTGCTTTGAGATGACTCGCACCTACGGACATTTGGACCCTATTGCATGTGGCATGTTTGCTGATGTGCGGTGAGCTCCCGCACGCACTTGCCACTAGATAGTGTAGTAGGACGAGTCTCAGAGGATGTGCCTAGGAGATTACTTACTTTCTCTCCCAGCGCGCTTGAGTTTGATTTGTGTTAGGTTGGTCATGTTAGGCCAGTTGTTTGGGACATTAGAGTTTGTATCCTGGCAGATGCACCCCATTGGGATACAAACAAGCTCAAAGTGGTACTGGTGCATGTTGTGGGATGGGTTTGGGTGAGACACATTTGTAGGTTATGCATATACCTACGATATGAGACACTTACATAGGTATTATTATAGTTTCGACTTGACTGCCATACATAGGAGGCTTTGCAAGTTTATGATATTTTCTATGTTCTAATGACGTGAAATTTACTATGTCCGAATCATCTTATATGAGTAGCACATCTTGTAAACTTGTATTTACCGTTTAGCATTGAATGCCTTGTTGTTGGTGCATGAACTTAGAAAAATTATCCTTAGATACACGGTGTGACTCAAACTCTAGAAACTTGTATTAGAACACCGCTTTTATGTTATGAATCATGCATCTAGGATTATGCAATTGTGGCATGGCTTCCTATTATGTAGTGTATTGATGTTCGAATTTAGTTCACTCGCACCAGCTAGCTTTGTGCTTTGCTGACCCCACAAGGGGTGTGATTCTATTGGAATACATGCAGTGTTGTTTCTGCCGATCGCGTCACTTAGGCCCTGTCTCCAACTGTAGACTTGTTTTGTGATGTTTAGTCTTGTCCACCTTGTATGGGTATGTTTTATTTTCATTGTACTTTTATATACATTATTAAATATTGGATGTTTGTTTATATTGCATTTGTCGCTATGACGTAGGGCTGAGCGAATAGAATACATTTTATTTTGTTCAAATTTTATCGTAGTTGGTTATTTTTCGTTTTATCTCTTGTTTCAAGAATGTGTTATATTATGATGTTGTGTCCAGTTACAATCTACCTGTGGTTACATATTCAGTTCAGTACCGGCACACTTCAGTTTCCGTGGCGGGTTAAGGCATGTTTTCTTCTAGAGCGTCTCTTATATGAGACGTTTCTTCTTTGTCGACCTGCATTCGGTCATTTCAAAGGAATTCTCTGCCAAATCTCATCCTCTCTTCTTTTTTTCTTCTCTTCTTTTTTCCCTCTTCATTCTCCTTTGATTTTCCCTATCAAAAATAGAGAAATCAGATAGTGTGAACTCAATCAGAAATGTTACTGGCGGTGCGAGAAGCATTGCTCTAATCAGCCTCTCTGTTAGCGATTAGGGCGTCAGTTGGAACTGTTAACCCCACATGCAAGGGTGGTTGAGTGGATTGGTTGTCGAGTCATCCGCAATCATTGATTGCTTGCATGGATTGGTGACGTTAGCGTCACCTGATGCTTCGCCTCTTGTGTTAACTTGTGAGCTCGATTCTGTTCCAATCGAAAAACCACGTTGATGAAGACGAGTGGGTGCACTATTCCAAGAGGTATAGTTTAGGATTGACCTTGTTCCTATTATTGCGCCTATATCGAAATCACATACAAGCTTGCACCTAAGCAATTTGAGGAGATGAAAATACAACTTGATGATTTGCTTTGTAATGGGTTTATTTGACCGAGCAGTTCACCTGGAGAGATCCAGCAATATTTGTGTCTAAGAAGGATGGATCATTGAGTATGTGCATAGATTATCGAAATTTGAATGAAGTGGCTATCACGAATAAGTATTTGTTGCCTCAAACTAATGATCTTTAGATTAGTTAAAGGGTGTTGTAGTGTTTTCACAGTAGGATTTGCAATCAAGGTATCACCATATGAGAGTTGAGCAGCATTCTGATCTAATTACAGATTTTCAGAATCGTTATGGCTTGTATGAGTTTCCAGTGATGGCGTTTGGATTGACGAATGTACCAACTTTCTTTATGGATTTGATGAACAGATTGTTTAGTCAATACTTAGACAAATTTATGGTAGTCTTTTATGATGATGTATTGGTGTACTCGAGGAGTTTAGAGGAGCACAAAGAGCACCTTCACATCGTGTTGTAGACACTTAGAGAAAATCAGTTGTATGCAAAGTTCAATAAGTGTCATTTCTGGGAGCTTGAAGTTCGATTTCTCGGACATGTGATTTCTAGTGGAGGTATTGTAGTGGATCCCAAGAAATTTGAAGCAGTGAAGTCTTGGAGATACAAAGTTTTCTGGGTTTGACCAGTTATTATCGACGGTTCATCGATAATTTTCGCTAATTGTGGCACCACTCAGTCAGTTAACAATGAAGATTGTTCCTTTTTGTGTGGTTAGAGAAATGCGAAAAAGCTTTTAAATACTTTATATTTGTTCAAATTTCATCGTAGTTGGTCATTTTCCGTTTTGTCTCTCGTTTCAAGAATATGATATATTATGATGTTGTGTTCGGTTAAGATCCGCCTGTGGTTACAAATTCAGTTCACATACCGGCATGTTGCTGGTTCCGTGAGGGGTTGGGGCGTGACACGCGGCTGACCTTGTATAGACCATATCTTGTTTCGCATGGATCACCTAGCACGGGTGGTGAAAAGACTCACTCAGGATCGACAACAACCACTCGAAAATGGCGAAGATCCAAGGAGATCCCACACAATCCAGGAAAGTGAGAACCTCCCCAGAGATGAGCATAAAGCTAACTGGCATGAGAACTTAAAAGATTACTAGGATTATAGGGACCATGCGTCAAAACAAATCGTACCATGGTCACAAACCTGCTCCAACTGGGGGCAACCAATCCAGACATCCTATATGACCTTACTGTCCTTCCATTCTCGGAGGAAATCATGAGCACCAACTTCCCAAGAAATTTGTCTCTGCAAAGCTCGAATTCTATGACGGAATGTTAGATCATCTATGTCATTACCACCACGTAAGGGCACTGAAAGAAAGTTCAGAAGTATCCTGCGCAGAACATTTTTGACCAACCTGTAGAAGGTTGCGCTGACTTGGTTCCACAATCTTCAGCCAAGATCTATTGACTCATTCCAGGTCCTGGCGAATGCATTCATTATCAGATTCGTCGGGAGCTAACAAATCAGAAAGGGGCCTCAATACTTGCTATGTCTCAAGCAGAAGTAAGGCATGACCCTCAGAGAGTATGTCACTCGTTTCAACAATGAGCTCAATTGTACAACTTTTTCATCATTCGACGGTTGCAGCGATGACACGTTAGTCATCGCCTTCTCTTCTGGTCTCCGAGGAGGTCAGTTCTACAACTTTTTCATATTGGAAACTCCAAGGATATGGAAAACTTACTAAAATATATCACTCTCGAATAAATGCTAGCGGCCAAGAAGGGAGGCGATCGCGAACTCAAGCAGGCCTCCAAGGCTCAGGACAGGGTAAAGGAAATGAGGCACGAAGAGGAGAACGGGTCAAAGAGTAGAAAAATGACAACAAAATCGGGTCCGACGAGGCCAAACCCAACAAGAACACCAACTACATCAGCTCAAGGTACACTGAATTTGCTTACCTCGACTTCAGCTTGCCCAAAATCCTCTCCGCCATGAAGAACTAGGACGACATCAAGTGGCCCCCAAGATAAAAAATGATGCTTCAAGGTTTGATAAGAACAATTACTATGCTTATCACAAGGACCACAGTCACCTCACTTAGGAGTGTCAGAGTCTCAATAATGAAATAGAGTATTGGGTTCGAAAGGGAAGACTTGGAGAATTTTTAAATTCTGACGAGAAACAGCCCAAAGACAAAGAGAAGGAATAAACGACACAGATGTGATATAAGCAAAGCATTCCCCTCACTCTAGCAAAATTTCATATTGAATCAAACTAGCATGTTGCACAAAGAAATGACCTGAATGATATACAACTTATCGATACCAACCTAGAAATCGATCTGGTCACTATTTGTATTTGCCTTTGGTAAAGTGGTCGTATATTACAAATTCTCCATCATGAATACATTTTCGATCATTTTGGATATTTGTAGAACCAAAAGCTTGATTGAGGGCTCTCTATTTTTCTCTTGAAAATTTGCGAATAATTGACTAATGGAAAAACCAAAAAGTTGAACCAATCCGTTAGGGCCATGAGGCCCTGGTTTTTATCGATTGCTAGACATTATGAAGGTTTTTACAATAGACATGGAAAAATAAATTCATATTAGATTTCATCTCCCATTTTACAAGTTTCATTAGCACTTGTTAGTCTTTTCCATTTGTTAAGTATCCAGAGCAAACAATTCAGAGACTCAAGGTATTGCTAAACTCTATGGTTCTCAAGTTTCTATATCAAAACAATTTAGGAGACAAAAGATGTGAAAGTCTAGACAAATGCATTCAAATATGTAAAAATGCGACCAAATACTTGATGCATCCAAATTCGTGCTCTTCGAGATCTGACCTGCAAAACAAAGTTAAATTGCCAAATACCACCTATTTGGTAGTCGAAGGCACTCTGATGCTTAAGTCAGTTAACTGTTGGAGAAAATGAACCTGGACAGAGTATAGTTGTGATGTGTTTTCATACCTCTTGGCCATTCTTCTTCCTTTACCTTATAAAATAAGTAATTAACGTTGTACGTGACTTAAGCATGCATGGCACAATAAAAGGGGACGTTTCTCACAATGGGCTCCTCCTTCATTAAGATACATCATTGAGAAAAATTCCCTCCATGACTTGGCTCCTTCATTACAACTCTATCTTCTGAGAGGAAAGATTCATCAGGCCTAAGATTTGGGCCTTTAACTTTGGTCGTTGTCTGTCACTAAATGCCTCTTTGAGCTTTAGTGAGTGGACTCATTATCCATATTTATTGTGAAGTGTTTGTTCCTCGTGATGGATGATTTGTGCCACATGTACGGCCGTTATCGAAGGATTATTTGATGTATCATCGGCTACTCCCCCCTTAGTTAGTTGCTCGCTTGCGTGCAACTAACTGTTTGGCGGTTGGCTTTCTGGGTTCATCATTGCTTCTTTGTGCAGCATTAAATGTCGTCAACAGTTGTCGACTAAGTAGCTATTGTTTGGTTTCTATTCCACTACACCATCAATCAACTTGTTTTGGCGTAATTTTAGAGTTTCATACAACAATCATTCCCTGCACGATTTCCCATTGGTTGTCTTTTTGTTGCCCCAACCATATAAAAGGGCGTTGGGGAGTTGCATTATCTTTTTTGCACTATCTTCATTTTCAGAGGTTTTTTTGTTCTTCTTCTTTTTGCATTCTAAGTTATCAAACTCTTTGTCTTGTCTTCTAATAGATCTCTGAGTAATGATCATTTGGTCTGCCGTGTGGCCTTCTTTCATTCTATGCTTGCAACCTAGTCTACCTTGGATGATCATCGTCGGACATATTCTATTCCGTCCGACTTTCATTTTTTTGAGTTGCTAGCAAGTAATGATAGTCCCTTCCATCCAAAGGCTAGTTACATAGCTCTGCACCCTAAAATGTTCTGGTTGGTCTTCGTTTCTCGATTTAGAATGTCATCTAGGCTTTTTTGGATCTGATGGGTATTCCTCTTGCCCAATAGGGTCCCAACGGCTGGAATTTTGATGAAAGCTTTGTAGGCTAGTATTCGTCTGAACAAGAATATTGTGCATTTGGTAATGATATTGAAGGTCCACAAGAACTGTGTCTGCTATCTGATTTCGCGTACTTGTTTGGGCAAACTGAAGGATGACTTCAAGTTCTGCAGAGGACCTAGTTCTATGCTTCCATGGAATCTGGGTATTTCATGCTTGACCGCAAACCCATTTTGAGGTCATTCATGACTCCTAAGAAGTTGAACAATCTGCAGTTGTCCGAAGAGAAGAAGTCGATTAAAATTTTATTCCTCGACCTTCCCCGGACACCTTTTGAAGATATGCTCGAGTTGGAGGTCATTGACCGGAGTGGCCTCTACGGTCTTAATGCCCAGGAGCAATTGTTGGTTCTTTATGAGCATGACTCTCGTGTTACTGTTGCTCAACTCGCTCCTCCTGTTGGTTTTGGTGAGTACAAAGAGGAGGACTATTCCTGCTAGTGTTGGTGATGCTAGCGTTGATGGGAAAGTGAGCTCCTTCGAGAAAATTACAGATCTCGATGTTCCTGTTAGCTGTGTGATGTTGATCTTACTACCAGGAAGAAGACTCATGTTAGCATTGGTTGTGCTAGTCTCACTACTAAGAAGAGAAGAGCGTTGAGGCCCACTAATCTTTCCAAGAGGCAGATCGTGAGTAGTTTGGTTGATTATGCTCGGCATTCAAAGTGGATGAGGCCTGTAGGGTCAGGCTCTGATGTGGGGGTGTTTCAACTGCCCTCCCTCTTGATATTTTTGGGAAGAATCTTGAGGACAACTCCCCTCTTTATGCTCAGAAAGAGGACTAATTAAAGCAGACTATGGCAAGGAATCAGGAGATGGATCGCCTGCATGAGCAGTTGTCTGCCATTGAGAGTGAATTCTCCACCGTGAAAACAAATCTTGATCAAGTATTAACTATTGTTGATTCTCAGTCTGCTCTCCGTGAGACCGATGAGGAGCAAGTGGAATAATTTACTACAGAGCTCACTTCTGTTAAGGAACAGCTTGTTATGGAGAGAAGTGGTAAATAACAAGCATCTCATAAGCTTACTGGAGTTGAAAAAGAGCTCTTTCGAATCAAACAAGAATTGTCTGTACTTGCAGAGCAGGCTAAGTCTATTGCAGATGTTGTAGAATTTAGTAAAATTGTTACTAGAAAAATTGAAATCATTGACTATATTGAAGTAGAGGAGGACTGGGACATATCCAAGTATCGTGCTATAGTGGACAAAGTTTTTTAGGATATTTCCACTCCTTCCAAGATGACGAAGATCATGTTCCACCTCCAAACCCTATTGATGAAAGTAAAGCCTCTTCTCTTTCGGCTGATCCTACCAACAAAGACAAACCTTTGTCTCCTCTTGTTGACCATACTAATGTTGATAAGGCTCCTTCTCCTCTAACTAACCTTGTCGATGATGATAAGGCTTCCTCACCCCCAACTATTCCTCTTGTAATTTCTTCTCTTGATGTAATCGATTTAAATATCAATGAAGATTCTATTTTCTCCACTTGTATGCCTCTTGTTGTTTTGTCTTCCTCATTCGTAATAAGGATTGTCTGATTTGGAAGTCTATTTTCATAAATACTCTAGTCGAACTTGGTAGTTTAGACTTAGGAGAACGTATCTTGACCTTGATGTCCAGGCTTCACAAATGTTCTAGTCTAACTTGGTAGTTTAGAATCTGAGAATATAATAAACATAAGCTGACTTTGATGTCCGGGCTCCATAGATAGTCTAGTCTAACTTGACATTTTAAACTTAGAAACTTTTTTGTAATATGGGACTTGAAGGTCTTGCCTTGCGGAACACACGCAGTTGTTCGACTTTGTTCTTGGGATTTAGAAGAATACCTAGTTTGACTTTGTGGTCCTAAGTAACTGAATACACCTCATAGTCTAACTTGGTGATCGGACAAGAAGATTTTTAACTTAAACATCTACTCTGACTTAGTAGTCCTGACTAGTTTTTTTTTTACATTTTGTTGTCCATCTTGGTGATCAAACAAGAAAGTTTGAATGTAGTTATCTTACATAGTTGTCTTGACTATTTGATTACACTTTGTTTGTCCGACATGATGATCAGACAAAAAGATTTATGAGTAGTTGTCTAACTTAGTTGTTCTGACTAGCTTAATACACTTGGTTGTCAAAGATGGTGATCTGACAAAAGATTTATATTTAGTTGTTCAACTTAGTTGTCTCGACTAGCTAATACACTTTGTTGTTGACATCGTGATCGGACAAGAAGATTTTTTTATAGCTGTCCGACTTAATTGTTCTGACTAGCTTAATACACTTCGTTGTCGGATAAGGAGATTTGTATGTAGTTGTCTTACTTAGTACTCCTAACTAGCTTAATACGTTTTGTTGTCCGACTTGGTTATCTGACATGAAGATTAATATGTCTAGTCTTACTTTGTTGTTTTGACTGTCTACGTGCACTTCATTGACTGACTTGGTGATCGGACAAGAAGATTTCTAAGTCTAGTTTGACTTTATTGTATAGACTAGCTCAATACACATTGTTGTTCGACTTGGTGATCGGACAAGAAGATTTCTGAATAGCTGTCTGACTTAGTTATCCTAACTAGCTTAATATACTTTGTTGTCCAACTTGGTGATCGGACAAGAAGATTTATATTTCTAGTCTGACTTTGTTATCCTGACTAACTGCATACACTTCGTTGTCCGACTTGGTGATCTTACAAGGAGATTTCTATGTCTAGTCTGACTTTGTTGTCCTGACTAGCTTAATACACTTTGTTGTTCGACTTAGTGATCGGACAAGAAGATTTTTGAATAGTTGCCTGATTTGTTGTCCTGACTAACTTAATAAACGTCGTTCTCCGACTTGGTGATCAGAATTAAAGACTTTTATGTATTGTATGACTTTGTTGTCCTTGCTGACTGCATAAACTTCATTGTCCGACTTGGTGATTGAATAAAAAGATTTATATGTCTAGTCTGACTTTGTTGTCCTAATTGGTTTAATATAGTTCTTCGTCTGACTTGGTGATCAGACAAGAAGACCTTTTGACTAATTTTCTAGTCATACAATGATGTCCTGACTAGCAAAAATTATTGGAGTGAGAGACGGACGTTTTTGGAATGTAATAGTTTACTGATAATACTTTTTCAAGTGTTCTACATTCCATAGTCTCACGAATTGCTCTCCACTTTGATTTTCTAACTAGTATGTTTCTGGTATATTGATTTTCACCACCTTATATGGCCCTTCCCAATTTGGGTTAACTTCTCTGCACCTGGTTCTTTTGTGTTCAACTGGATTTTTCTGAGTACCCAGTCGCCTATTTTTGCAAGGTTTGACATTTTTTATTGTAATGGCTGGCCATTTTCTGTTGGTATGCCGCCATTTTGATTGAAGCTCCATCTCGTTTTTCTTCGAGATCGAGTCTGATGCGCAATGATTCATTATTGTCCTCTATTTGGAACTATTCAACTCTGAGGGTTGGCATGCCAATCTCAACTGGTACCCTTGCCTCAGACCCGTAGGTTAGGGCGAATGGTGTTTTCCCGGTTGAGGTTTTTTTGTTGTCATATAGGCCCCAAGAATGCCTGACAATTCAGTTACCCATAATCCTTTTGTTGCTTCAAGTTTTTCTTGATGGCCTTTAGGATTGTACGGTTGGTTACTTTTGTTTGTCCGTTAGCTTGCGGATGAGTAGGTGCTAAAAAGTGGTGATTAATGCTCAAGTTGTCACATAACTTCTTAACCTTTTTGCCTTCGAACAGTGACCCATTCTCAGTGACAACTGTTCTGAGGATTCCGAATCTGTATATTATCTTTTTCCATAAGAATTGTTGGATCTGGGCTTCTCTTATTTTTGACAATAGTTTTATTCTACCCGCTTGGTGAAATAGTCCACTGCTACAAGGAGGGACTTCTTTCTGTAAAAAACTGGATGCAAACCTACAATATCCATTCCCCATTGTGCGAATGGCCTCAGACTGCTCATCGAAATCATGTTCTATACTGGCATGTACGTGTATCGAGCAAATCGTTGGCATTTATCACATAATCGAACAAGTTCATTGGCATCCTTTTGCACTGTTGGCCAATAGTACCCCAATGTTAGAGCTTTGTTAGCTAGTGTCATGCCTCTCAGACGATTCCCGCATATGCCGAAATGAATTTTCCGAAGACCATAGTATGCACCGCAGGGTGAAAAGCATCTTAGCATCAAACTTTTGGAGGATCTCTTGTACAGTCTGTCATTCATCAGTGGGTACTGTGCTGCTATGTTCCACAACTTACAGGCCTCCAATTTATCTCTTGGCAAAGTTTCATTTTGTATGTACGTCAGGATTGCAGTCACCCATTTGTTTTCCTGATCTGTTGAACATACTTCATGTGCATCATTATCTAATATTGAACTTTCTTGTACCGTGATGAGGGGATTGTCGACCTCTTTTGTACACTACTCCACAAATGCTTATTCATAGCATTTCAAAAACGCTATTGTAGGATGTCATAGCGTTTTAGAAAACGTTGTGTCTACCGGAGCTATAATAGATACGGGGTTATTTATAGCGTTTTAGAAACGCTATTGTAAGTAAACCATTTATAGCGTTATTAAAACGCTATTGTTTATCTTGTAATAGCGTTTTAAAAACGCTATGGTTAAACCTATAATAGCGTTTAAAAAGTGTTATTGTTTGGCTTGTGACAACACTTAAGAAAACGCTATTGTATAGTTAATAATAGCATTTCTGAAACGCTATTGTATAGTTACCAATAACGTTTCTGAAACGCTATTGTCTTCCCTCACGTAGCATTTAACAAATGTTATTGTATTAGTTTCTATAACGTTTCTCAATGCCCTTTTTTTCTATAGCACTCATCAAGTGCTATCAAATGACTTTTTATAACATCTTATAAGTTTTATTTCTAGCAAATAAAAACCTAAATGTGCCAAACACTTGAACATTTCCATGAACGGCGAGGCACGGTAATGTAATTAATAAGGTAATGTATTACATCGAGTCACAAAATCTATCAAATAATAAAGATCAGACTACATTTATTTCAGTTGAAGCAGTAAACAACTAAAAGAGGCTAATGGGATAGGTCCTTGTAATCCATAGGTCCATAAAGTTCAAACAACTTTGCGAAAAATCCCTTCTTTCTTTTGGGATTGCATCCTATATCCTTGCAGAGAAGATCATTGTACCATATTTGTAGTCCTATATAAAGTACAATGACAATTTTTGAAATTCCTGGTTTTCGGGTGTCTACTTGTCCATCTCTTGAAAATTCCCATGTTGAACACTCTATCTTGAAGCCACTATTAGGGATTCTATTGTTGCTTGTAAAGACCTCCTGGAGAATTTGAGTTAGTTCATTCCACTCAGATGCCTTCCAAGTGTAAACACCATTTCTTCTTAACCAGCAGGATATGATAGATCTACCCATAGTACCATTAAGTGCAAGCAATACCTGCATTCAAATTTCAAATGTCTCAAACTCATCTGTGATGCAATTGTGGCAAGAAATTTTTTTTTCCTTTGTAGAATTGTGTAAACTAATTAATGATTCCACAAGTCCTTCAGTAAATCCTAAAAGTACTCTTTAGTTAAAAACTCTGTTAAAGAATCAATAGAAGATCACTATTCCATGAATTCATTACTTACCGTTAAGCTATGCTTAGTGAATTCCATATCCCCACCATATAAGGCGCAATCTAATGGTGCATTGAGCACCAAGTGTAGTTGCATTAGAGTCTCTAGGTCGTCCTTCTTCACAACTTTGATATCTCCACCCATTTTTTTGACCTGCCATGCCTGTGCATCAAGTACATTATCATAGACAAAAAGTGACTCTAATCACGCCTAGCACGAACATATCCCCGTATCCATTATAATTAACATGGATATTACATGCCAAAACAAACATTGCAAAGCCTAGAACAATGAATTTTCATTTACAAATAGTAGAATTAGGAAGATACAATGATCCAATTGAGATTGGATGATGGAGGCATGAAGAACAAATAGTTTCTTCCAACTTGAGTTGAATGGTTGATGATGATGCAACAGTGTTCTATAAGACAAAATGGCTCAGAACAACGATTTTCCATTTACAAATATACTAGGATAGGGCACATACAATAGTTAAGCACAATTCTTCAAAACGACATTTGACTATTTTCCTACACCGACACGCAATGAATAATGCAAACATTAAGCTTACCAAGGTCCGCACTATGCATAAACCAAGACCATTTCCACCATACCTGAAATAGGAAAAAAATAATTAAAAGGTTCGAACCACCCATAACATGTAAATGATTTCTAGTTTAAGCACCAGTTTACAAGAGATACCACAAGTCCATAAAACTTGACATTCTGACAGATGGGCCTTAGCTTGCTCTAACGCAAGCCAAGAATTCATATAAATGACATAAGCATGTACATCACTCTGGGTTACCAATATTGAGTATAACATAGAGGGCCATTTAAACTGTTATGAACTGCTTACGTTTGAGTTGTTGAAGGATCAGCTTGCTCAAAACTCTCAAATACAGACTCCCATTTGCTTGGATCAATTCCTGTGTAAAAAGAAAATTTTATCAAAATAAAGAAAGGAAAAAAAAGAGAAGAAGAAGAAGAAGTTAGTATGCATTAAGAAGCAATAAAGTCCATACCACAGCCTGTGTCATCAACTTCAAACCACAGAGTAGTTTTGTTGCCTGACTTGATGCTTCCCTTTGCATGGTCTGGTTGTTGCTTTGTATTTGCTCTGAACACAGATTGAGATTTCTGATCAAGAGGTAACTTCTTAGAGTAAGTAGTAGAATTGGAGCTTCCACATCACCCATGCAAAATAACATGGCCAGGTGGTCAGCTAATAGTACAGAGTGTTCTACTGTGGAAACCACCAAAAAGTTTATCATCAAGCTAAATAATGAAGTATGGATTATGTGTGCAACGTGTGCTATAAACTCAAGGGCAAACCTGCCTCAAAATCACCTATTAGATGAACAACATGCCTACGCAGAAAACTGAACAGGGATAAATATAGACAAAAGCAATTGCAGACTTAGATTACCAAAAGATGGATTCAAAATCCAAAAAATACCTGGTTTTATAGGTAGATGGGTGAAAGTGATGCTCAAAAGTAGCTAGCTTGAGACCCTCAATGGATTAATGCCCTCACATAACATAAAGCTCGTTTACCCTGTTCATGGCAGAAATCGCAAGTTCTTGTCATCTGTAAACAAAAAAAAATCAGTTGATGATGAAACATATTATTAGCATGTAGATGCACATCAATTGAGGGGATAAGTACGATGAACCTGGGATTTTACTGATTACCAAAATCATGACATTGTGAGGAAGATGGCCTTACTATGCTTCACAATTATATCCCCTGGTCTGCAATACAAAGACTATAACATGCTCATTTGCAACAATAAAGAGGGGATATGTGAAGAAAACCCACTCATATATTTTATCAAAAACATTGTTACTTTGAAATGTCTGAGATCCACTGTCAGGATACTGTATACTACCTCTACCATGCTTTCACCGACTCTATATTACACGATCTGCAATATACTATTATGCAATATCATGCTTTCATCAACTCTATTACATGACCTGTAATATGCAAATATGCAACATCAACGAGGGATGCGTAAGAAAGAAATGATTGTTCATTGACAGATGAACGAAATGAGAATCAACATTTTAAGTCACTTAGCCCATGGGATATCTCAAAGTGCCCCGTAATTATGAATGTTAAGCATGACTCCACCTAAAAAAAATGCAGTTTGATCCAAATAACTTTTTCTTCTTTTCTACATGCCAAATAACTTAATTTTGATAGCACAAGTCTAAAAAACGCTATGTGCATGTGTTATTAACAAGCACTTGTGTTGTAGTGAAGCACCTGCATTCCCAAAGACATTCAATTGGTTTCCTGACACTAGCATTCAGAACTAGTAAGAATCAAATTCTAATCAAGCAATTAACAATTCCAACTTAAATATAACAATTGGTAACTTAACATATTCAAACCCCCAAGAAAACATAGAGAAATTCTTGATAAACTTAATCTTACTAACCTTGTAATTAAAATACTTAGCCTCATAGTAATCAAACAGTAGGCCCCCATTTTAAAAGTTGTTTCATCCAACACTTTAGCCAATTAGGCATAAAAATGCAGAAAAATATGACTTGACTGTAAGTCCATGTCCATTGAAAGCAATACTGAACACATAGTTATAAGCAACATGACTAAAAGCTATAACAACAAAAAGGTTGTTTCACCGAACAGCCGCAAAAATGAGCTTGGACTTACCTTGTTAAAATCACCTTCTGTTTCGATGAAGTTGAGATAGTTATGCCAATTTTCAAGTTCTGAATCATTCGGGAGGGCACGCATGGAAGTAAGGCCTCCTAATAGTTGTTTCAAAACCAACAATTTAATCAGACTCTTTAGCTTTCTTGTACGTTTCTTCCGTAAAGTCAACATAATTCTCCAACTCTTCTGCTCCTGTTAGTCCATCACACGCACTGGAAATTTGTCCACTCAGTGATGCCATAAGCGTCAATACAAAACCCTGCCTTGAAACATACGCACATGAAAAGCAGCGACATCAATTCAAATAATGTAAAAGAAAAAAAATCAAAGTCTAATGTTCTGTTGTAGTAGCTGCTTCCTTATTCCACCTTATGATCTACTAGCATGTTCTTGCAATGATAGCTTACAGTTGAATTGAAATTGAAAATTGAACAAAATAGCTATTTTATTTTATATCATATTTTTTCAACTGGCTTGTGTAAAGATAAGTTTCACATATAAAAGAAAACCCACTCAATCAAAATGCTTGAACTTATCGCAATTCTCATGGAGTGGCTAGCATTTATACTTGCAACACTCTAAAAGAGAGCATTTGACAATGACTTTGCCATGTTGATAGAAAAAATCCACTCTCCATGACCTTGCTGTATCAGGGTGAAACTAGGTAAACAATATTCCAGCTGCAACAATCAACAAACAAGGGATTAGTTGTACAATTTCTTCCAAGAGCTCACAAATAAGTTATAAAAAAATAATAAATAAATAAAAGTAGTTTCAATGGAAAGCATGAGATTCCAAAATGTTAGAAAAGTTCCAATTTTACTAGCCCATATAAACTTCTCAAGGGGAAATCAATGTCGACGCTGTAGTGTGGAAGCATCTACTTGATACATCACTTGCTATCTTCACTAGTTGTGGTTGTTGTTGTTGGTGCTGGTGTTTCTGGTCAATAGACTGAAATGATGTCCTTTTGTTGATAGGAGATTATGGTTCTAACTGAGAATCAGCTTTACTGCAGGAACTAATAGTGTTATTCTGAGCAAATCCTGAATCTGTACTCTCACCTTCTGATATTGAACTTCCCTGCACCACCACCACAAAAACACTCCAAAATCTTCAAATGGGTACTAAACAAAAACATAAAAAAACATAAAAAACCATTATAAAATCACCTGAAAATCTCACTTTTTAATCTATATGAAAACAATATCAGACTAATATTGAATAAGTCAAAAAATATGTTATTCAAAAATTAAAATAGGTACTTGAAAATTTTGTTCAAAAATCATCATCACTCACTTTTCATCTTCATTAACAAAAACCCATATCAAAACTACCATTAATGAAAATTTTGAAGAAAATCTAAGAACCCCATTTATGAAAATTAGTGAAAATTAACTTGGAAGTTTGTTGGATCTGAAAGGCCATGAAGGGGGCATGTCAAGAGTAGTAGCTGGTCCAGCTGTGAACAAAGCTGTAACAAGGAATACAAACAAAAGTGGAAAAATCTCAAGAGAATCAGCAATTAAAAGGCACAATTTTTTTCTCCATCAAAAGGATGATTTTTTGTTCTCTCTTGGGAGTTACAGAGTCGGTACAATCAACTTCAACCTCCCAAATGATAACATAATACCCAAAAAAATCGCTGGAAACTTTTATAGATCCAGCATCAGTGAAACGAGAAGAAAATCAGAGAAAAACTCATTTAAGAAACAGAAAATCGAGTGAAAACAATTGAAGGAACTCACCATCTCATGCCGAAGACCTTCAAGTGCTATCTCTGTCGAAACTCTTCGGTTCGCCGAAATAAACCAAGAAAATCCACCATAAACGATACCTAGATCTTAGGGAAAACAATTGAAGGAACTCACCATAAATCGTCGACGTTCCCCTGATCTTAGGGAGAGAGAGGCAGAGCTAGAGGAAATGAAGGTGCAAGGACAAGAAGATCGGGAGCAAGAGGGAATTGAAGGTCTGTTCTTTTAGGCTTAGACTGAATATTTGGTGTGGGGGAGAGGAGAGATAAGGGCGCGCTGAATGTATATTTTGGAGGAGCTTCAAAACGTCCGCCAATTTAGATAGCGTTTTCTATTTTGAAAGTCATTAAAATTTGACTTTTCATAGCATAATTGTAAAAAGTGTTATTGGCAAATGCTATCAATGAGACCGTGTAGTGGTACGTGATGCTTCTTTCACCAAGTTATCTGCTCAGTGGTTGTCCTCCCTTGCACATCGTTGAACATTGATTGTATTCAAGCTTTCAATCAGGTCACTTGTCTTTTGTGGTAAGCTTTCATTCATGTCTTTTACTTGGAATTTGTCGTTCAATTGATTGACCACCAATTTATAGTCAATGAAAACACTGACTTTTTTATTCCTAGGTGTTTAGCCTATTGTAGTACGGCTATTAGCGCTTCAGACTCAGCTTCGTTGATGGAGGCACTGAAACTTAATTTGATGGCATTTTCCAAAGTTGACCACTTTAGGCTATACAGAGTTATTCCAGCTTCGCTTCCCTTCTCATTGGTTGTTCCATCACAGCGCACGATCCATCCTTCGGTGTTGGGTTCAACGAATTTTCGTTCCTTATCATTGTCCGACTGTGAATTCAGCAATAAAGTCAGCCAATGCTTGAGCTTTTAATGCGGTCCTAGGAATATAGCTGATGTCGAATTGACCAAGCTCTATTGCGCACTTTACGAATCTGATATACAACTTTGGTTTGGGTAGTACTGACCGAAATGGATGTTCGAGCATTACAGTGATGGAGTGGGACTGGAAGTTGTGGCACAACTTTCTAGAAGATACGATCAGAGCCAGTGACAATTTCTCCAAGCTGAATAGTTGGCTTCTGCGTCTGCAAATCTCTTTCTGACATAATAGAGTGGCTTTTGTATTCCATTTTCCTCGCGTATCAGAGTGGAGCTGACCACGTGTTCCGATACTGACAGATACAAGTATAACTTTTTACCTGGCTTTAGTTTTTGAAAGTTGTTTTGTACTCCCCATGTATGTCTTCGGGTTTTTGAAAGCTTGTTCACATTCCTCATTCCATTTGAATGTTTTGTTCCCTTTCAAAATCTCGAAAAAAGGTAGGCATTTATTTGATGATTTGGAGATGAACCTGTTCAGGGTTGCTACCCTACTATTAAGGCTTTGTATCTGTTTCAGATGTTGGTGGGGCGATTGCATGTTTAGAAGAACTTGTATCTGTTTCAGATCAGCTTCGATTCCTCTTTGGTTGACCATGTACACGAGGAACTTTCCTGAATCTACTTTGAATGTACACTGTTTCAAATTGAGCTTCATTTTTGTACTTGCGGAGCTAAGAAAAGGCTTGTTGTAGGTCGTGGATTTGGTCATCTTTGTGTAGGCTTTTGACTAGCATGTCATCAATGTATACCTCCATGGTCTTGCCAATCTGATCTCTGAACATTCTAATGATCAGGCTTTGACATGTTTCTCTCGCATTCATTAATTCAAACGACATCACTCGGTAGTACGTTCCTCTTTTGTTATGAAGGACGTCTTCTCTTGGTCTGGTGGATGCATTTGTATTTGGTTGTAACCAGAATATGTGTCCATGAAGCTGAGGAATCCATGTCTGGAGGTAGCGTCCACTATTTGATATATACGCGGAAGTAGAAAGTTGTCTTTCGGATAGGCTTTGTTGAGGTTTGTGTAATCCACGCATACCTCCACTTTTTGTTTTTTTTTTTTACTAGAACTGTATTGGCCAACCAGTCTGGGTAGGGGGATTTTTGAACATCCTCGCATTCAATAAGAAGTTGACCTCTTCATTGATGGCCTAATTGTGTTCTAGGGCGACAAGCCTTCTTTTCTGTCAGACTAATTTTTTGTTTGGGTTGACTTGCAATCTGTGTGTGATGACGAATGGGTCAATGCCTACAATGTCTTTCATTGTCCAAGCGAATACGTTCTGGTTGTCCTTCAGCAGTTGTATCATTTGTTTGGGCAGCTTTTGGTGAAGCTTTGCTCCATTCCGAACAGTTTTGCTACCTTCTGCACCATCAAGGTGGATTGGATTTGTCTCTTCTTCTGGTTGGCCAGTGCTCGGCCGTCCTCTTGCACTGGTTGGAGCTGCGTTGTCTTCTGGGAAGGACTGATCCATCTTCAACTGAATGGGCGGCTATTGTGACGGCTACCTTTGTCCTTATTGTGATTGCTATTTGTTGGGATTCTTCATTGTTGTATAATGGCATTCACATGCAGCTAGTTGATTACCTCTGATGACCCCAACATCGACAATGTGATACTTAAGGCATTAGTGCAGGGTGAAGGGTATTGCGCTCATTTTGTGTAGCTAAGATCTTCTTATAAGCATGTTGTATGGTGATGGGGGCGTCAACGACAATAAAATTTGTTAGCAAGACTCATTGCTTGCCAGGTCCTCTTGCTACTACCGGTAACCTGATTTGTCCGAGTGGATATCGTTGTTTGTCACTGAAGCCTACCATAGGCTGATCGGTTGGTGTGAGTCCTTCCTCATTGAAGTTCATTTTGCATGATGTCAAGTACAAAAGGTTGGCAGAGCTGCCCGTGTCAAAGAGTACTCGCATGACTTCCCATTTGGCTACTAACACCGATATTATCAGGGCATCATTGTGGAAGAAGTGAACACCCTGTGTCTTTTTCTGAGAAAGACATAGTTGGGCGGTCTATTCTGGCGTGTTGAGCATGAAAATCAAGATGATGTATTATTGTTCACAAATCTCTGATAAATCGTTTTCGTGGCAGGTTAGGCAGTCTAAGATCTCCGACCGTGCCATGCAAGATGTATATTAATCCTCCAGCTTGTTCATCTAATCCTGCGATGGAGTCCGCCTTTTCTTTTCCCTTGGATTGTTTTCTTTCAGTCCAACGAACACACCGAGTCTTCCTCTCTGGAACCAGTACTTGATTTCATTCCTCATATTGTGGCAATTTTTGGTATCATGTCCATGGTCCTTGTCAAATGAACAGTATTTGTTCTTATCCCGTCTGGGCGGATATCCCCTTAGTTTGGGTGGCCACTTGACGTCTTCCCGACTCGTCATGGACTTCAGACAGTTGTCATATTCTCTTTTAAAAAGGTGTTTGGCTTGTACTTCATGCCAACTGAGTAAGCTGACCATTCGGGCTTTACTGTATTCAATTGTAGCTTATCAAACTCATTGTTTGCCATTTTCGGATCTACTGCTGGTCTTATGCCTTTTGGGTTGACCATTATCCTCATTTGGTTTATCTTCTCGCCTCCTATCCTCTCTTTTTTTTCCCAACTTGTTTGTAATAACCATCTATCAGATTCATTGTTCTTTTTGGCAGCCCACATATCTTCAAGAGTGATATATTTTTGTGCGCTTTTTAACAATGCTGCCATGCTCTTTGGAGGTTCTAGAGTTAGGGAGTTGTATAGTTGTCATCCCTTGAGTCTGGGGGTAAAGGTGGTCACAGTCGTGTCGTCACTCGATCCGTCTATCATGGTCAGCTCATCGGTGAAACGTGTAATGTATTCTCTGATAGTCTCATCAGTTTTTGCTTGATATGAATCAAATAGTGAGGACCCTTTCTGATCTGTTGGTTGCTAATAAATCTTGTGATGAATGTTGTGGCCAATGCCTGGAATGAATCTATCGATCGTGGCAGAAGGTTGTTAAACCAATTTATCGCCATGGATGTGAGGCTGGTTGGGAAGGTTTTACACATGGTAGAGTCGGAGCTCTCTTTCAGCCCCATCATATGGTGAAAGTGGCGCAGGTGATCGGATGGGTCAGTAGAACCATCATAAGATTTGAACTTTGGTGGGATGAACTTCTTGGGAAGAGGGGTGTTCATGATCTTGTTGAATATGGGCAACATGGCAAGTTCAAACAACATATTACCCCTATACTGAAGGGGATTTGTGGAAGAAGTCTGCCAATTATGGATCCATCATCTTGAAGTTCACTCCTATCATGGTATGCTTGGAAAAAATCTACAAGAGCTTCTAGATTCTCCTGAAGAAGATTGGAAAAATTTTGCTTAGGTGGATCTCTGTCGTGCTCAACAGGTGGAGCGCGTTCTTGTGTGAGCCTTTCGACCACTTTGGTGAATTGAGCCATAGTGGCCAAAAGTTGATCCACATGAGGATCCATTATAATTCTTCCAAGAGCAGGGTCTTGTTGGGATTATAGTTGAGTGGTATGGGCCACCATATCTCATAGTGGTAATTCACTGTTTTGCGTAACTGTTCCCCCAATGCTGGATTTAGGATGTGTCCACTTGGCAATTGAATTTCACCAATTGATGGATTATCATGATTGTTGCTAAGCTGAGAGTTTGTAGGGGGTTTCATTTGCACGGTGTCCTTTGTTCCTGGTTCATTCTAAGTAAATTACTAGCTCTATTTTTTTATTTTAAGGAAACTGTCATTCCCCACGGACAGTGCCAAATTGATGCATCCAAATTCAACCTCCTCGAGATCTAACCTGCAAAACAAGTTTAGATTGCCAAAGACTACATGTTTGATGACCGATGGCACTTTGATGCTTAAGTCAATTAACTGTAAGATAAAATGAACCTGGACAGAGTATATTTGTGATGTGTTTGCATACCTCCTGACCTTTCTTCCTTCTTTACCTTATATAATAAGAGTACTTAACTCTGTGCAAGAATTAAGCATGCATGGCGCAAATACTTATTCATAGCATATGTTAATAGCGTTCTTTACCATTCTGCTATGAAAAAGTCAATTTTAATGACTTCGAAAATGAGAAACGCTGGTTAGCGGGCATTTAGGCGCTCCCCAAAAATTTTCAATTCGCGCGACTTCTCTTTTCGTCTCCTCCAAATATTTCAGTATACTGAATCTAAAAGCATAACCACGCCTGCTTGCCTCTCTCTCCCATGCGCTGATCATTTTCTCCATTTTGATCGCATCTCTCTCCCTCTCCCTCTCTCTCCATAAAAGAAAAACCCCTCTCTACCAAGCACCACAACCCCCTCTCTTCTTATCGCCTACCATGGTCGACCTCTCACCACCTAAAGCCCTCAGATCCTTCTCTCCCTAATCTGCAACCTAAAGCAAGGGCTACGACGTGCCCAGCCTGATTTGTCACTCCTCCAACTTCAACACCCAAGGATTACATAGCTCGATTCATCCTCTCAAGCAAGATCTAAAGTCCAAGTAATGGTTGGTGAGACCACTGATGTTGGGATTTTTGGTCCTGTTAAGGTATATACTCTTCTACATCTTCTTTTTCAGTAGATCTGGTTTTGTAAATCAAGATTCAACACAAACGAGATGAAGTTTGTTTTGCTCATTGGTTTCTGTTTCACTTACCATACTTCCTATCTAGTTTTAGGGAAAACCACCCTCTGACTATCTTGCGAAACCAACAATTGGTGTAGGGTTTTTTTTTTGGAATTTAGGGGAGTCTGTTTGTGGATTATGGAGTTATTGGGTTCTCTTAATTAGATGATGTAGATTGTTTAATTGATTCATCTTTGGGGTTTGTTTAATTTGTTTTGTTATTTGCTCAATTTAGTTCAGCTTGTTCTCTTTTCTCTGTTTTATTGTTGAATCTGTGTTTTTCATGTTCAATTAGATGCGATTTGTCTATAGATTTGACTACCCATATTTGAAATTGTTCAACAAAGAAGGGGTTTTGTTTTGAAATTGTTCAACAGAGAAGGGTTTTTGTTTTGATTGTGAAACTCTTTATATTTTTTTTTTGATTCGTTTCAATGTTTGGGTTTTCTTTCTTTTATTGGATTATTGACTCTTTTGGGTTAATTTGTATATTTTTAGATTGTATGGCTCTGGTATTAAATTTTAGTTCAAATTATTTTGTTGATGTCGAAATGTAAGATTGGATTGATAATTGTCAATTGATCGAATAGGTACAGTGACCGCGACGACATCTCCACCTGCAAAGGAGACTCCTTCCGAGAAATTGAAAAGCGATTTACCGCCAATTACACCAGCAGTGGAAGTTACAGATGTAGCAGGCATTGATTTGAAAGGAAAGGAGTCCACTGTCACAATCACTGTGGTTGGTGCATCCGGGGATCTGGCCAAGAAGAAGATATTTCCTGCACTTTTTGCACTTTATTATGAAGATTGTCTCCCTGAGGTTTGACTTCTCTGAATTTTCATTCTCCTTGATTATTACATTAAACTTGGTGTTATTAGTGTTATTGTTCTATGTTATAAGTCAAACAATGTAAGGGGATGTTTATGGCTGCAGCATTTTACCGTGTTTGGTTATGCTCGGAGTAAAATGACTGACGCGGAGCTGAGAGAGATGGTTAGCAGGACTCTTACTTGCAGAATTGATAAAAGGTGTGCGGTAAATCTAAAATTTTCTTCAAAATCTTGTTTGATTCCGTAAATAAGGTTACTAATGTATCCTGACTGCATGTTTGTTTGTTCGGCATAGTTCATTATAGTATTTGTTGTGTGATTTTCATGGGATTTAATCTGGGGTTTGTTTTTCTATTTTAGGGAGAACTGCAGTGAAAAAATGGAGCAATTTCTAAGTCGATGCTTTTACCATTCTGGTCAGTACGACTCAGAGGATAATTTTGCAGCATTGGATAAGAAGCTGAAGGAGCATGAGGTAATGCGAGCCTAATAACTAAGCTTGTTATATGACTAATTGGAGGTTGAGTTTTAACTATGGACAATAACTTTCTATGTTCTTCACATTTTTCCAAGTTTTTAGAAGCTGTTTTGTTAGCTTAGCTCAAGAGAACATCCGTATTCCCCATGAAATAATGTTATTGATTATGTTGGTTATGATGTTCTTGAAGAGAATAAGAGTTTGGTTGAAGTTCCAAATCTCAAACCATTTTTTTCTTTCTTTTCTTTATAGTGTTTTAGATATATAAAAGCACTCTATTAGAAGAGTTAGGCCAAGAAAACCCATGGAGGGAGCAGAACCTAGAAAGTAATCATTGTACATCCGCAGTACTTGCCCAAGTCAATAAAAGAATTTTTATTAATTTTTTAGTATGAAAAGAAATATGAATGTCACGTTATCTGTTAGTGTTTCAAGTCTGAAACTAGGAGAGTGACTGATTGAACAATCATATTCAATATCATTTGGATATTGCTACTTTTTACTGCTCCAAATCGAAGATACAAGTATGTTTTCATCAATGTTTTTAAATATTTTGTTTTACATTCTTAGTGGTTTGATAGTTCTCTTCTCATTGCTGTTAGTGATTTCTAAAATATCAAGTAAGTCCATCCCCACTTTCCCTGTATTCCCTGTCATCCTACTCCAGTTATACCACAGCATGCTCTGTGTTACCCGGTCCAAATGTTTCTTGGATTTTTATTTAAAAGTCCGGATATTAGTGTATCCGGACTTCCTTTTTTTCACTTATATTTCCAATTAATAGTGTCAACCATGTAGAACATTGAACTTGGCCCAACAAAGTGGCTCTGGAACTCAACTCACTCAGGAATTATGGATTAAAATTCTTGAAACATCACATTCATTACTAATTATATTATTTGCCTGAAAGATTTGAAACTGTACGAAGCATAGTCAATCTATTTTAGACCTTTTTAAGAAGGTCCCACTTCAGCAACTTGAGAGAAATAGATAGACCTTATATTCTAGTGGCACTGGATGTCAAACACTAGTGCAATGGAAGGATTAGGTAAATGAAACTGAAATGAATGATGGTCTGGTCTTGATGATATATTGAGGATTGATGAAGGCAGAAACAGGAATGAGCTAGGAGCAAGCTGTAGGTTCTCCAAGCCGACAAAGGCCTAAAATGAACATGGATAAAAGTTATATTAACAGATCTGCTAGATTGCTCAAAGACAGAATGGCTCCATGTCAAGTCATGACGAGGGGTAAAAACTAGCACTATGAGAACCGAGAAAGGCATGAATGTGTCCTTAATCTCAATGTATGGAATAAGGGTTGAGTGACTATGTTGATGTGCCATTTATTACCATTTTTCGAAAGGTGTATCCTCGCAATATGTCATTATTTTTTGTCCAATCTGAGCACAAGACAAGTTTCAGTTCTGTTACATCAAATATAAAACATTAAGCACATTAAAGTCTGTGGTGAGGCACCGGTAGTTTCTTGTCTAAAAGTCACAAATCAGTTCACAGAATCAAAATGAACAGAGCATCGAATCGTTTCTACTCCCAATCTATTTCATTATCAAATATTTGCAATGAAGATACTGTATGTTGCTTCTGAGGTATCAGAATCATCTGGTTAATGTCATATTACATACTTGTCCTCCTTTGCTTTGAATCTTGCATTAAATGTTCAGTCTGTTATCACTTTTCTGCCCAGATTTTGGTTCCTCTTTTGAGCTCATACCGATATGATGGACCAGAAGTGAACATGACATTAGCTAAATCAGAAGCTAAGTTACTCCATAGCAAAATTAAGGACAAAGCTTATAATGATGATGAGTTGATCAGAGTTCTGACAACAAGGAGCAAAGCCCAGCTGAATGCAACATTCAACCAATACAACAATGAGTTTGGGAATGCTATCAACAAGGTATATGCCTGTTGTATTGCTCTCAACAAAGATTTCTGAAATGTTTAAAGTATCCCTATCGCAATCCTTAATTTTCTTTCTTTATGCAATGGTTTTTGTAATCACCCTGAAAAGATGCAGTTATCTTAGGAGGATCCAATTGTTTTATGTTCTAGTCCGAAACATCCCTTATTGTGCAAAGTAGCAGTACCTTCCAGTAAGTCTGAAATCACCATTTCAGACAATACTTGTTAATCATTGGTAAATCTATTTGTGAGATTATGTTTATGCCACTGAAGTTAATAAGCCTGTTGGATTTTATTGGGTTTGTGGATGCCACTCAAGATGTTATGAATGAAATATTTGCAATTTTTGGCTTTCAAATTGGATTTCTGATGTGTTTGCAGGATTTGAAGACTGATCCCAAGAATGAATTCCTTATATCACTGAGGACCACAATAAAGTGTTTGACCTGCCCTGAGAAGTATTTTGAGAAAGTTCTTAGGCTTGCTATCAACAGACAGGGAACTGATGAGTGGGCTCTTCCAGAGTGTGTGATGATGAAATGTCAGGCCACCAACTTGAAGCTCAAACTGCAAAGAAAGATAAGGGTAAGGGTACGTAAGGCTGTGCAAGAAGAAGAAGACCAAACTAGATGTTGATGTTAGAGTTTAGTTCAACAATATTTTCCATGTAACGGTGGACGGTGGGTTTTCCCAAATTGGGGTTGCAGACATGCGGTCTAGTGTAAATCTTGTAAAATTTCGCTGGAACTTGTAAAATCTTGTACAATTTCTCTTGAACTTGTTCAAATTGTTTAGCTTCTATGGTTAAAGAAATTAGTGTTATAATAGTGTTTCTGAAATTTCAAATTGATAGCAAATGAAATAAAAAATAAATTAAAAAAAAAAAAAAAATTGCTATGTATACCTACCATAGCGTTTTTGAAACGCTATGGTAGACTCTATCATAGCGGTTCAGAAACGCTATAAAAGGATCTACCATAGCGTTTTTAAAACGCTATAACAGGGTAACTTTCTATAGCAGTTTAAAACCGCTATAATAGACCCAGGGTCTATTATAGCGCCGGCAAACATAGCGTTTACTAAAACGCTATGGTATCCTACCATAGCGTTTTTGAACCGCTATTAAAGGACTTTTTTTTTGTAGTGTAAAGACGAGCTTGCTCGGGCCAACGAGAATTGTTTGTACTAGCGGAGCAGTCGAAGACTAATGCAGCTGAAGTGGAGTTCAATAAGGTTATTTTTGGCATAATTAAACTCCTTGATTATATGGAAGGGGATGAGGGCTGGGACCTTAGCAAGTATTGTGCAATAGCATACCACGTTTTTGAAGAGGTTTCCACTCCTTCCATAAATAATGAAGATCCTGCTTCACTTCCTCCAACTGACCCTGCATACGATGATAACGCTTTTCCACCTCCAACTATTTCTCCTGTAATCCCTTCTAATGATGTAACCAAATAAATCGTGAAACAAATATTGTTTTTGGCTCAAGTGCACTTGTTTGTCTCTTTGTGTGTTGTTTTCCCTTTTTCATTTTCATGCCTCAGTCAAATCATTGTTTTGTTATGTCAAGTAGTTTCTTGGACGACTTCATTGAGTGTTTGTGATGTGACAGTAGTCTAAGTTGATGTATTAGGTCTGGCTACATATATATGTATCATAGCCTGACTTGGTAGTTCAGACTTAGAAAATATAATAAGTGTAGCCTAGCTTTGAAGCCCAGTCTTCGTAGATACACAAGTCTAAATTGGTAGCTTAGACTTAGAAAATATTATAAACGTAGTCTGACTTTGAGGTCTGGGTTTTGTAAATGTAGCTTGACTTGGAGGTCTGGTCTTCGTAGGTACAATAGTTTAAATTGGTAGTTTAGACTTAGAAAATATAATAAACGTAGACTGAGTTTTAGGTTCAAGCTTCGTAAACATAGCATGACTTTGCCAATGGCATGACAGCTCAACGGTTGGAGCTTGGCAGATGGTACCACTTGGTCTTGGGTTCGAACCCAGCTTGCGACATCTTTATCAGTTTATGGTGTGTTGACCAGTTCTGGTCTTTAATGGGTTCTGGGATCCTATAAAAACCATGCTCGCCTTCCAAAAAAAAAAAAACATAGCATGAATTTGAGGTCTTGGCTTCGTAGATACACTTCATAGTCGAAATTGGTTGTGAGACCCTTGTGTGGGCGGACCTGAGGGGGAGGGTGAGGGTGAGGGTTGGAGCCCAATAGGCCCAACAGGCCCGTGGATCCCAAGAGGGGTTGGGCTAGCTACCAAGGGGGATCATAGTCCCACATCGCCTGGGTGCGGGATGGTTATGTGCTATATATGTGCGAGGTTGGATCCCCATAGTAAGAGGCCTGTGGAGCCCCAGTAAGTAGGTGGAAGCAACAAATCCTTGAGGTGAGGGAGGTGCGGAATGCTGCCCAATAGGCCAAAGAGGACAATATCTGGATGAGTAGGGCCAGAGAGGGGCCCAGTGTCCGTTGTGCATACTCTGAAAGAGGCCTTTTAAAGCCGTGCGGGCCGGTTGGGCCCAAAGCGGACAATATCTTACTGTGCGGATCAGGTCGTTACATTGGTAGTTTAGACTTAGAAGATTTTGAATGAAATGTAAAAGCGGACTTGGTGGTCCTATCTGGCGGGACACACATTGTTGTTTGACTTCATATTTCGGACTTTAGAATTAAATATCTAGTCTGACTCGATGGTCCTGACTAGTAAAGCATACTTTTTTATCCAACTTAGTGATCAGACAAGAAGTTTTTGAAGTAAATGTCTAGTCTGATTTGGTGGTCTTGACTAGCTGTATACACTTCCTTTCCTACTTTGTGATCAGACAAGAACATTTTTTTAAGTGAATGTCTAGTCTGACTTGGTTGTCCTGACTAGGTGAATACACTTCGTTGTCTGACTTGGTGATCGGACAAGAAGATTTTTAAATACCTAGTCTGACTTTGTGGTCATGACTAGCTGCATATACTTAGTTGTCTGACTTGGTGATCGGACAAGAATACTTTTGAAGTAAATATCTAGTCTTAATTGGTGGTCCCAACTAGCTGTATACACTTTGTTGTCCGACTGGTTGATCCGACAAGAAGATTTTTTTTTTTTTTAGGAAATGTTTAGTCTGACTAGTTGTTTACACTTCGTTGTACAACTAGAATGAGAGACAAAAACTTGCTGGAATGTGATAGTTTATTGATAATACCTTTTAAGGTGTTCTACATTCCATGGCCTCTTGTGTTGATCTCCGCTTGTATTTTCTAACTAGTATGTTCCTGGTCTGCTGATTTTAACCACTTTGTATAGGCCTCAAATGAATCTTACTAGGATGGGTGGGTTGTGTGACAAGGGCAAGGTCAACTTCAGAAACAGGTGGGGTTGGAATGGGCTCAGGATCCATTAAACTACATCTAGGTATGTTGCTCTCATGAACCTGGACTACCACTTTAACATCAACAAAGATATGCAAAACATCATTGTCATCAATATCTGCATGCTTTAAAAAACACATTATGTTTGCATCATTGTTTATGTCCATTCTCACCTCATTCTCCAGAAAGGTATGCGTTTTCCCAAGTGTCAAGGCATGCTTATTTCGGTTGGGTATACTTTCAAGGATACTCTTGTTTAATTTGTCTCAATTAAGATAATCCCCATGCGTTCCTAAAAATCAAAACATTTCCCATTTTTATAGTTATTCACCTTCCACCTACCAGGGATCTCAGCCATCCTACTCAACTTTCTATTATAATGGACCATTAAGTTCCACATCTACAACTCTTGTCCCCATTTTCCATTACTGCAATGACACACACTCATCAATGAATACAATACAAAACATGCAAACCCAAAGCAAAGTAAATATATCACAAACTGAAAATAAAAGACAAAGACAAAAACACAAAACAAAGTGAACTAAGCATCGTAAGCATTGTACTCATGGGTTAACATCACCCTAACCAATGAACTCATTGTAAACATAATCAACCCACAAAACAATGTTAGTGTACTAAGGGTCAAGAACACCATAATCATAAACAAAATCACTAACCAACAACTAATAAGTACCCTAATTGAATGATACATACGATATCAAAACCCTAAGAAAATAAGCAATGGATGACCCATCATTTGTGCAAATGAACAAAACCCTAACAACATTAACATCATTCACACAATCCATTTAAATAACACATAATGAAACACCAAAACGAAACCCTCAAATAGAAAATAACACTTACAATATGTTACACCTATGAACAGGAAAATGTCTTAAATTTGGCTTCACGTCCTCTTCACTGTCTAAATGAGTGAAATTTGCCTAAGATCTGGTTCCTCATCACTGAAATCACTAAACAAAGTGTAATCATCCCAATGTATGCTCAAAGTGCTCCCATATTGTTGTTACTATAACTCACCAACACATCAAAGATCTTCACTTTCCCCTTCATATTTTTGTTCGAAGTTGCAGACAAGAGAGCAAAGAAGAGAGAGCAAGATCACAAAGAATTGATTCTAAAAATGAAGGGAGTTTTCCCTCCACTCTATCTCTCTAAATGGTTACAGTCTAACAGATCAAATCCTAGCCGTCCACGTGAGTACTTCAGTTGACAGACGGTTGGGATGATTGTCTCAGTCACATCCTTCATATCGGGCGTGAGATGCACGTGAAGGGTAATTTTGTCATAAAACTAGGTCACATGCATACCCTCAGAGTCAATGCACATTGACTGCTAGTCTTGAGAGTAAATGCAATAGTAATTAAAGTGCACATCCCAATTAACTATTTATTATAGTAGACTTAACGATGAACCCCAAAAACAAACACTTGATTGATATTTTATGGTGTCAAACAAGATGAAGGATATTATGCTTTGGATGGTTGAACGTCCGAGATATGTCAGCCACAGTTGATACTTGTCAAGGTAATCAGGAAGACCACGGAAAAGTCTTGAGGTTGACCCATTTGCACGAACTAATGAATAAATGAATAGAAAGAGTAGTTGTAGAATGAAGTTTGACCAATGTTAACAGTGTACGACCAGTTCAGGTCCATTTCCAACAATTTGAATGTCAAAGTCCAAACATACATGCCAGACATAATTAGTAAAAGCCCACGACTTCATTATCCAAATCAAACCCCCACTTTATCCCAACTATTTCATTTAGTATACAAATCATAAACCCCCATTTCCCCTAATTAATCACAACTTCTGCACTTCTAACATGAGATTTAAAGATGCAATACCATGATTTGGCAGTACATCATCAATTGAATATAAATCATCTGCTTCAGGGAACAGGGCACGTGATTTTGATTACTGCTAGGAAACCAGTCTTAAAAGGTTTTCAGGTTAATGAGTTGAAAACGATGCTAATTCCTAGAACCTAAATGGCGCTAAATGCGTAATGTAGTACAGTACAATAACTCACTGAATAACAGAATATAAACCAACTAGCATAGATTTTTCTAAAGAATTTCAAAATCTTCAGAAATTCTACAAAAATGACTGCTTCCATGCATATATACTGGAGGCGAAAACAGAGTAAAGAAAAAAAATATATATATATATTCTTCCACTATAAGCACCATTCATGGCTTCAGAATTCTCAATGTGGAGAGTATATACCACAGTTCATCTAGTTGTTGGTTTGATATCTTCTTCAGACGACTCCAGTAGCTCCTCCAACAGCTTATTATCCAAATACTCAAACTCAATAACTTCCTTATCACGAGGACTAACTGACGAACTCGTAGCAATATTATTCTCACTGAATGTAGCAACTGACATCGACGAAGAAGAATGACTAAGACCAGAAGGATCATAGCTAAGATAATCATTCGGAAAGTTCAGTATAGCCAAATGCCCCCTCATGGCATAAGCCGCTCGATCATACGCCTTTGCAGCGTCCTCCATAGTCTCATACGTCCCCAACCATACCCTTGCACTACGCCTAGCTGGGTCACGTATCTCCGCTGCAAACTTCCCTGACGGCCTCCTTCTCACTCCTCTATACCTCATCTCACTACCACCACCACTCTTTCCTTTCTGTTCATTTCTCTGTATCTTTGATGGCTCTCCCATATTGTATTAATGACTACAAATTGTAATGGTTTTACGATACTTTAACGTTTGATATCGATGCTAATATAGTACGTAGCAAATGAAAATTTGCATTTCCAGGTTCAGTTAATTGGGTCATTGCTGACGGGGTACAAGTTGGAAATAAGTGTCTTGAACGTGCTGAAAAGGTATCGTTCAAGGAAGTTTCCCTGAAAACATAAAAATGGATATATTGAGAAGAACCAGCTGGTCAAAGATTCTTGCAATGATGTAATAAGATTGAATTGAAACAGATTAAAGAAGAAGAAGTTTTGTAATTTGTTTTAACTGCCAATAATAATAATGGAGACCATCGAGAAACTTTCTCTTCTGGTTATTATTAATGGGTGTCTCTGTCTCCTTCACCAGAACTCGATCAGTACCTACTGACCTTAATGTTTGATACAAAGACGTATTGGTCAGGTCTTTGACACAAATTGAGCAGGTAAAGTCCAAATATGTGGTTTTGATTTTATTGGGTCAGAATGGACACACAAAAAGGTCATGATGACTTAATATATACATTAATGTATTGTTCAGATTAATTGGGTCGCACGTAGATATGGAATTTATGGATGAGGTAAGGAGTGAGTATGGAAATTAAAAGCCCTCTAGTACCTCAGTTTTGAATGGAAAGGAAAGCCACCTGCCAATTTATGGCTAGCTAGGGGAATTGTTATGCTTGCAGCCGTGCAGGATTTGATAGTGGAGGAGACAAAACAATTGGCTTGACAGAGACTACTCATCTTCAGCTTCGTAGCTAGTGATCATGAATTCATGATAGAGCTTTGGAATGTTAAAGTCCCAATTGCATCCTCTTTTGGGACTTCTTGCCTACTTTCTGAACGCATATGTTTCTCAAGTGGTTTAATTGGAAGGTTCTGTTCCATTAAGAAAACCAAAATTGAGTTTCTTCTTTTTACCAGACAGGTAATCAATGATTGGTATTTCGCGAAAATTTCCCCAAATTTTTTCGATTTTTGAATTAACAAAAAGAAAAAGGGCGAAAGAAAAAAATTTTGAGGTTTTTTCTTAAATTTCGGAGTTTTTTTCATAAATTTCGGGGTTTTTTTCATAAAAATACGCTACTAAAATTTACATATTTTCGAGTTTTTTTTTCTTCTAATTATCATTTATTCTAATTATTTATTGATCTTTGAAACCACACCCTAATTTTCTAATTATCACTTATTCTACTTATATATTGATTATTTAAACTACCCCTAAATTTATAGGTATTTTGGTTTCATTTAATATATTTAACACATTTATTTACTTGCATATTATTTTTTCACATATTTAATATACCCTCAAAATTCATTATATATTTCATTTATCTTCAAAATTTTTAAGTTTTTTCTTTACACCAAAATATTTTTCGAAATGTTTCATAAAAACAAGAAACCGAAATTATCTCAAAAAACAAAATCACAATCCTTGATTGAATAAGAAATCTAAATTCCATTAATAGAGATTACAGTTATATAGTATATTTCTTGAAATGATTTTTTTTTTTTGAAATCATTAATGGCTTGAATGGCTTATTCAATAAATTCATTTTCAATCTATTATACAAATCTAAATAAATTACACTTAAACAAACAAATATCAAGATGATGATAATAAGATATGAATGTGGACATCTTCGAAAATGATTTTACGATTTAAATTATAATCATTTTAAAATGTTGTATTGTAATCGTTTGTAAACTTCTTGACCAATTTGTCATGAGCCCGTGTTTGCGTGGAGATGACTTTGGCGGAAAAATTACCAAATAGAGTTTCGATTGACAGGGCTAATAATAGAGGCTTCTGGCAGAAGATCAATTATCCAGGCTTCAAATATTGTGATTTTTGTTCCTTGATAGGGCATCAGGAGGAGTTTTGCCGAAAAAAATTAGGTCTTAAGGGCGGTGGGAGAGTTTTTGACCTAGGTAAAGCAGAGAAGGCGGTCAAGCCAAAAGTCGAAACCAATACTGTCAAGCTACAATATGTACCAGTAACCAAAAAAGACAAATTGCCCATCCCAGATGTGGGTACGAGTGGAGTTAAAAATGACAAGGGTGCGGAGATTAACGAGGCAGATGGGGATAAGAGGCCAGTGGCCATTGATCCAGTAAAAGTGGTGTTGTCCAACAAATTTGAGTCACTCACAGAGAATTTCGATGACGATGCGGTTGCTCAAGCGGATACGCAGCTAGTGGAGAAGACAATGGCTCATGACAGTGTCGAGGTTGTGCCAGAATCAACGGAGGATTGCCTCCTGGAGGCGGGGTATACAATTTCGGAGATTGAGAATGTTATTGGACACAAAGCACAGCCGCTACTACAGGAGGATGCGGTCAATTTAGGGGACAACAACAATAACAACAGTCATTCTAAGGATATGCATGCGGCAGCGCCGCGAGGTGCGGCAAGCGACACAAATGGCGAGGTACAGGTTGGGCTTGTTGTTCAACAGTGGAGCTGATGTGACGATCTGAATTGTCCCAGGCAGCCCCCGACTCGCCTCAGCCAGTGCTCTCCACCAACACAGGAGCCGTGACTTCTCCCCAGCCAGCGTCCTGCACCAAATCAGGGGACGTGGTCTCGTTCCAGACAGTGCCCTGCCCCAAAACAGGGGACGTGGTTGGGCTTGCTGCTTCAACAATGGAGTAGATGCGACGGTCTGTCCCCGGATCGCCAGTGCTCTCCACCAAAACAGGAGTCGTGACTTCTCCCCAGCTAGCGTCCTGCAACAAATCAGGGGACGCGGTCTCGTCCCAGACAGCGCCCTGCCCCAAAACAGGGGACGTACCCCAGACAGCGCCCTGCCCTATAACAGGGGATGTGGTCTCGCCCCAGTCAGCGCCTGTTTCGCCCGCGTTTGCAGCATTCTCTCCGGTCCTAGACGAGGTTGTCGTCCCTCGATATATTCCAGCTATAACACAGATCAAGACAGTTGCTTCGACACAGGTTTCAGGGGCTGAAACTGTGCAGCTGCCAGCACAGGAACAGTTGACGGATGTACCTATTACGCTAGATGATGTTGTCAAGTTGGTGAAGGAGGGATGTGCTTTGCGGAAAAAGAAAAAAAAAATGAATATCAATACTCTTGATAGCGCCACTGAAGATAGTGATGAGGCTGATTCGGATTCGGCGATAGAGCCGGGATCACAAGCTATCAAGGATTTAGAGTTGGGTGCGCAGTCCGACGCGGATCCAAAGAAAAAAGTCAAATTGGCGGCACCTCCGGGCAATTGGCGTAAGACTAAGAAGGGTATGTTATCCTCCCGAGTTTAAAATGATGGAAAATTTTATGTTTTGGAATGCTCGTGGGATTGGTAATAAGGCCACGAGAAGGAGGTTAAAAAAAATGGTTGTGGAACATAAAGTCAGAATTCTTATGATTGCGGAACCTATGATTGATGCTAGCAGACACGTGGAGCTTGGTAACAAGCTCCAACTTGGAGGATTTGTCTCTAATGACATAGTTGGCGGCAAGATTTGGATTCTATGGGATACCTCTCTTGTCCTTTCGGTGGTGGATATGTCGGATCAGATCATTCATTGCCAGGTAACGGACTCTGCTTCAAACATTTTTTTAATTTCTTTTGTTTATGCTAGATGCTCTGTGGATGAAAGAAGGGATCTCTTGTTCAATATGGTCAATTTTGCTGCTAATAATGATATTCCATGGATGGTCGGCGGCGATTTTAATGCATATCTTCATTCGGGTGAAAAAGTGGGGGTGCTGCGCCGTCTTTGCCAAGCATGACACATTTTTCGGATTGTATTGAAAACAGTGGCTTAATTGATTGTGGGTTCTCGGGTCCTCGACTCACCTGGTGTAATAATAGGCGAGGCAGTGAGCGTATTTGGGCCAGACTTGATAGGATCTTTGTTAATTTTGTTTGGTTGACAGTTTTGGCTAGTCCTAAAGTGGAACATCTCAGCAGAATATTTTCAGATCATTCTCCGCTGCTGGCTTCCATGCCAACTCAATCTAGAATCGGTTTTGCACCGTTTCGGTTCCTAAACATGTGGACAACTCATCCGGAGTTTCTCGATCTGATTAAGGACACGTGGTTGACAGACATGGGTACCATGAGACCCATTGATAGAGTGGATGCCAAACTTAAAATGACCCGACGAGCTCATATACAATGGAATAGGACGGTCTTTGGAAACGTGTTTAGCATACTCCGAGCTTTAGAGGATGAAATGCAACAGTGGAAAACTACACTTTTGGCAGGTTTTGAAAATAACACCCGTGATGGTCTAAATACTGATGCAAACTGAGATGTTGATGCTTGTTGCAATTTACATCGTTGTCAGGCAGAGTACAGATTAGCACTCAAACAGGAGGAACTATACTGGATTCAGAAATAAGGTGAAAAGAAGTTTAAGGAGGGGGATGCCTGCACCAAATACTTCTTTGCTTCCACCAAGTCCAAACAAAAGCGACGAGTCATCAATCAGATTACTTTACCATGCGGTAGGACTGTTTCGGAACCTGGTGAGATTCTTGACAAAGCCAACAAGTTTTTTGCTAATCTGATGTCTTCTCAAGGCACCTGTACGGTTGATACGGATTTGTTAACTTGTATTCCAAAGTTGGTGAGTCCCAGTCATTGTGATACTTTGGTTAGAAGACCTTCTTTGGAGGAAGTGCGAACTGCTATTTTTGACATTCCCAAAAATAGTGCGCCAGGACCGGATGGTTTTACAGTTGATTTCTTTCAGTCTTGTTGGGAGGTTTTGAGTATGGATATTTGGGAGGCATTTATACAATTTTTTGAGGGGGAGGCGATTCCAGCTTCTTTTTCGGCTAATTTCATGGCTTTGATTCCTAAAACTGAGAATCCAGGTTCTTTTTCTGAATTTCGCCCAATAAGTCTGTGTAATGTGATTTATAAGATTTTCAGTAAAATCCTTTGCAATAGACTGGTAGATCTCTTGCCGGTGCTGATTTCTCAGGAACAGGGGGCTTTTGTTAAAGGCAGGTTCATTGGTGAAAATATTGGCCTGGCGCAGGAATTGATTAGGGACATTAACAGGAAGGGTTTTGGAGGCAATGTGGTGATGAAAATTGATATGGAGAAAGCGTATGATAGAATGGAATGGAATTTCTTGTTCGTGGTGCTTAAAAAATTTGGCTTTACTGGTAGATTTTGCCACCTCATCTCCAACTGTATCGCATCTTGTGGCTTTTTAGTTTTGTTTCAGGGAGTCTACAAAGGTTTTTTCAGATCAACTAGAGGTTTAAGGCAAGGCGACCCTCTTTCTACGTTTCTATTTATTATTGCTTCTGAAGTGTTGAGTAGGGGATTGAAGGAGGCATTCGCTAAAGGAAAATTTGGGTACTATTATACACCCAGGGCCTGCAGTCTTATTTCACACCTTCTATATGCAGATGATACTCTCATTTTTTTAAATGGAAGAAAGTCCTCAATTAGGGGATGCATGGATTTCTTGAAATGTTACTGTAAGACTTCGGGGCAGAAAATAAATGAGGGCAAAAGTTCTTTTATTTTGGACGACAAGGCAGTCGCGGAAAGAATTGTGGTGTTAAAAAGTTGCACAAGTTTCCAGTTTAAAGATGCTCCTTTGAAATATTTGGGCGGGCCAGTGTTCCAAGGGAGAGTTAAATTTTCATATTTTGAAGATTTGATTGCTAAAATTCAATCTCGTATTCAGGGATGGAAGGCAAAATTGTTATCTCCAGGAGGAAGATTAATCTTGATTAAACATGTCCTTAGCTCGATCCCAATTTATATTCTTAGTACCATGTGTGTACCTAGGAAAGTTTTATCTCGGATTAATACTTTGTTGGCGGATTTCTTCTGGGGGGATTGTGAAGGAAGACTGAAGAAAAAAATGGGTGTCATGGGATAATATATGTTTCCCAGAGGAGGAAAAAGGTTTGGGAGTTAGAGACTTGACGGTTGTGATGAAGGCGTTTTGAATCAAGGCTCTTTGGAGACTAATTAATTCAGACTCTTTATGGGCAACTTTTATGAGGAGCAAATATTGGTTGCATGGAGTTGCGTTGAATAGTCAACTTGTGAAAAATGGGTCTTCACCTTTTTTCAAAGAGATCATGTTGGGAAAATCTTTTATTTTAAGAAATTCACTTTGGCGTATTGGCATGGGAAATATCAGTTTTTTTAGGAAAATTGGAACACGGTAGCTTCTTTCAGGAGGTCGGAGGCATTGGCTGGTCAAGGGCTTTGGCCTTCAGTTAGCGAGGTGATTTCAACAGATTTTGAATTGGTCAATCCAGATCTCAGAAGCTTGGCCCGCAGTCTTTTTGCCGAAAGATTACGTGGAGAGGATCATGGGGATGACAAGTTGTATGGGTACCAAACTCGAATGGGCTCTTCTCCCTTCAGTCGGCATATGACATGTTACGGGGACATGGGAAGATTAATGCACTAAATAAGACGATTTGGCACGACATTCTTCCTTCCAGAATATCAGTTTTTGTTTGGAAGGTACTCCGTAGAGGGGTGCCAGTGGATGGGGAGTTATACAGATGCGGCTTGAGTCTAGCCTCTAGATGTAGATGCTGCAACTCGCCAAATAGCGAATCTTTGAATCATCTCTTTCTGGACGGGGAATTGGCGATGCAGGTGTGGCGCCACTTTGAACGGATATTTGATGTGCACATAAGGAAACCAGCAGAAATCCCCATGGTTCTCGTAATTTGGTTCAAGAGAGTCAAACAGAATTCGCAAACAGGTGTGTTATTCCTTCTTACTCCTATGTTTATTCTATGGAAAGTATGGAAACAAAGGTGCAAGTGTGTATATGAAAATGCTTCCCCAAATCCTGTTTTTGTGATTTTGAACGTTAGGCGTAATCAGCGCTTGGCAAACAATTTTATAACTCCTAAACAAGTTAGCCATAACAAGGCACCATTACGGGCTTTGGGGTTACAGGTGCTCCCAGTTAGAAGGAAGTTAGTCAGAATTGTTTTTTGGCACCCCCTCCGCCAGATTTTGTTGCTCTTAATGTGGATGGATCCTCCCATAAGAACAAGGCATCTGGTGGTGTGATCATTAGAGACTCTAGGGGTCTCTGTGTTGTGGGAAAGCAATTATTTTTCAATGCAGGCTCCAATAATAAAGCAGAACTTTTGGCTCTAGCTGTGGGCCTCCGCCTTTGTCTCTCATCGGGTTTCAATAAGGTGGTAGTTCAAACGGACTCGGAACTAGTTGTGGCTGGCTTAAGGACACTTTGAAAATCCCTTGTTGTTGGAGAATATTTTGAAGGAAATTAAGTTGTTGGAGGCAACAATGACGTTAGATTGCCTACATATCTATATAGAGGCCAACGCGGTGGCGGATGCCTTAGCGGATAGAGCACAACGAGACTATAGGACTATCTCTTTTGGTGCTGGACCGATGGCATACGTCGTACATCCGCCACGGGGAAGAGTAGAGGAAGCTTTATTTAGCTGCACTGGCTGAGTTTGCGGGGCAACGCGGAATCTGGAACAGCTGCGAGGAGCAGGGGCTCTGTGGTGTCGAGACAAAGTTTCAGCTGGGGGGAGGCTGTCTCGCTGGCAGCTGCACTGTGTTCGGTCTGGAAAGATGTCGTGAGGCGCATTCAGGCTGTCTGGGACAGGGTGCATCTGCAGGAGTACCCTGGTTTTGGTGCTCTCTGTTCTGCTGTAATGCAGGGGAGAATTTGCTAGGCAGGGCCAGGTGCTGGGTCGTGAACAAGCCGAGTTTTGTTGGCGGATATGTTGCGTGGCACGAAGCACCCAGCCGCGTACTTGTTGTCTGGGTTCGGCAGGGTATGGTGAATGCGAGTGCTGGTTGGTGCTGCAGGCGCGAGGCTGCGGATTGAGCAGGGAGGTGCATGATGTTACGGTGTTGCTAACTCCTTAACAGAGTTGCTATTTCTGTTTTTTTTATTTTGGTTATTCTTTATGCTTATGCATTTTGTTTTTGGTTTGTTTAATTAAGTGATTGTTAGTGGGCTTTGAGTCTTCAAGTCTTGTTAGCCAGCTTGTGGTTGGGGTTGCGGTCATTTTGATTGGGCAAGGTTTTTTGTCCATTTTTTTTGTTTGGTTTTTATACGGGTAAAGTCGTAATGTACCCCCGTCTTGATTGTAAATCATTTTTTTTTTGACAAGTAATAAAGGTCTAGCATCCCATAGCTGCCCCTCCCCACTGGAGGTTTATTTAAAATAAAAAGTACTAGTCGTCAATATGACGGTTTTGTTCTTCTTACTGTGACACCCACACCACATTTATTTTAAAAAATAAGATTCATCCCCTAATGATCCATTTTCAATCTTAAACAGTTTTAACATGTA
Organism: Berberis vulgaris; assembly: GCA_963556465.1. Classification (NCBI taxonomy): domain Eukaryota; kingdom Viridiplantae; phylum Streptophyta; class Magnoliopsida; order Ranunculales; family Berberidaceae; genus Berberis; species Berberis vulgaris. Next base: position 49,806,838 of record OY747136.1, read on the forward strand.
TGTAATTGTAAGTATATAAAAATATAATCAACTCCTAATATATAAAATACAGATTGGCCATAAAGTCAGTAACATAAGCTCCAAAAGCTTCTACATCAGAATCATTATTTGTGATCAAAATTAGCACAACATTTGAAAGACTTTCCAAGAAATCCCAACTTGGAAAGTGGGAACATTTATTAATTTATTTTATAATGAATTACTACTATTCTAGACGGAAAACAAATCATTAATTGTTAGGGAAAAATGATTTTTTTTTTTTTAGTTTCATTTACAAACTTAGTGTAGGGTGGGCATCCCATCCTGCGATCTCAATTTAGTCCCAGTCTCGTTCTGTTCCGTCCCATCCTGATTTTTTTCGGGTACTTTCGGGATTGATCAAACCCATCCCATCAAAGTGAAATGGGATTAGGATTGAGATTTTCAATCCTGTCCATCCCGACCCGTCCCGAATTAATATTTATTATGATTAAAAGCTTACTTGCGCTCTCTCCAATGCACAACAGTTTTGTCAAAAGTTTGATTCATATCTTTGAACATCCTTGGAGATAACTCAGGAAAGTTTACAACTTGAGTATCTCCAAATTCAACACTGTGAGTAAAAAATCATTTCTTTTTCTTTTCGCTTTTTGAAATTGTGTAGTTTATTTGGTATTTGGTTTTAGTAATTTGATTTTTGGTTTGAAAATATGAAATTGTTCATACCACATTATGAGTGTTTACTGAAATGGGGTTTGATCAGCACTTACAATGTTTTATAAATTAATATTGGGAAAATCTTAATTCGGGTTTTAGCTCTAATTCCCATAAACTCGTTCAATTTGTAAATAACTTCCCATATGCATAGAGAACTTTTCACTTTTTGTTTTCTCCCAAACATGTAGTTGGCATTGCACTACAATGAGAAGTTGAGCTTGCAATCTACTAATCTAACCTGACTTAAGATTAACACGATGAATTGGTGGATGTGTTGAAATTAAATCAAAACGTTTGATTTGACACTCTTTGTATAGATAGAAACTTCAATTGGATATTTTAGGTCAAATAGAACCCATGAAAATTTATGTCTAACATTTTAGATTAACAATAGGACGATTATTCTTGTAGAAAATAAAGGCAAATGATGGTTTAAATTAGTTTTGCATTATGAGTTATGTAGTTAGACATTTGGTAAATGAGCAGTATTTTTCATTTTTGAACTTATATTAAGGCAACTTGATAACATTGCTCCTAATTGTATCCTGTATGAATGATATTTCAACTCTTGCGAAAATATGTAAGACGGATATATGGAGGAGTTCATTTCATCTACCATCATTCACTTGACAAACTTAATTCCATTGTAAGGTAATTGATGATACACCAAAACGTCATTTCTTCTACACGTACACGTGTTATGATGATCTCGAGAAATAACAGGCTCAAGTGTCAGCCCAATACTGATTCGGCCCAAGCTGTTTCAATCTCGCACAATGCAGTCCGCCAGACAAACCCCAAATCATTACTATCTGCTAAGCCTACGTGTCTCACAGCTATCCCAGTACTCATAAGCCCTATGAAGGCAAGTATCTCGGGGATCAGCTTCGAACAAGCAAGACAACAACACTTTGCTTTCAACTAGGAAACAAATACCAGAGTATTCATCGCACGTGGAACTTCTACCTATGGACAACACTTTGATTGGGAACTATCTCCCGAATATCTAGGAGTACAAATCTAACAGGGAAACTTTCCTTTGTAGTACAACTCCTAATTAGATAATGATCTCCACGAAGATATTCTTTCCTAAACTACGCACTATAAATAAGACATGAGGTTGGTAAGCTAAGGTATGCTACAAATTCCCTGTTTACAACATTACGCTTTCCTCAGATCCCTGTCTGACTATAGCATCAGAGTGTCATCGGCCACCACAACGGTGGTACGTGGTTCACGTGCATTCCTTTTGCAAGTCAGCAGGTCAAGGTCAAACAAGGAGTGAAAATTGACTGCATCAGTTTGGCGCCATCCGTGGGACGCGAAAATGGTGACCACCAGATCACGCAACAATGGAGAACAAGGGGACATGTCAAACGCTCAGACTGGCGCTATACTGCCCGCTCCTAGCTGCGCCAGTGTCGCACGGAGCATGCTCACACCTCTGCGCCAGCAACAACAACGACAGACCCCATGATGGATTTATTGTCATCACAAATAAAGCGGATCGCTAAATCAGTGAAGATTCTCATACAACATAATCCTCTACCCGTCAATAGAGATCAGGAACAACACAGACCCAATCTCCAGAAAACAACAGAGAGCATACACATGAGAGTCGAGCTCCTGCTAGTTCTCAATGAACTAGAGGTTGCGACGCGGTCAATGCAGGCCCGACCTTCAGGGTGGACAGGCTGGCCCCACAGAACCCCCTCCGCCGAGAGGAGTTCATTGATGCAGATTTAACTAACCTAAATAAATAGGTTTATTTAACCTAGTCTTAATAACTGCAAGTGCACGGTGTCTAACTGGTAGACAAGGACAAGTATTGGTCGATCCCACAAGGATTATGGTTGCAATTAAATTTCAGAGTTGACTTAAACTAATTTAAAAGGGGGTTACAGCAATCAAAATATCTAAACTAAAAATCAAATTAAAAAGCAAAATAAAAAGTTTTTAAGAATATGAGAAGGGAAACCAAGGCATTGAATCCACCAATTCAGTTTTTCAAGTTATTTTAATCTAACTTATTATTTTCTAAAGCGATAAGCTTTAGGGATGAGAATCCCTTGCTTGCATCGATGATGTGATCGTTTAGAACAATTCAGTTTTAAAATCCAATGTTACAATTAACTTCAGCATAAATTATAGACTCCTAGCATATTGAGTGTCTTATTACGGCACACTCAATCACAAATCTAACTTAACCAATTAAAAATAATGCTTTAAATATTAGTAAAGAAAACTCTAACTACCGACAAGTCTAGATCAAATCCGATATAATCGGTGAAAGTAATTTACTAATACTCAGAAATTAAATGTATTTAGTTAAGCACATAACAAAATAAAAAGTCAAACTAGAACAAACTCTTGAAACCCAATTGGTTTCATCTTAGCCTTGGTGAAGGGTTTAGCTCTCCATGGTAGCGGTGGTCACAGCATCAGTGGAATTCATCTCAGCACGAACGCGAATCCCGAGAAAATGCTGCAAATGAACTGTGGCTGTTCAGAGAGAACTCGGGGGTGCCAATAGCCAAAACTAATTTTTGAATCAGTTTTTCTCCCGCCAGAAAAGTCGCGCGGCTCTCTGCACTTCGTCTCCAGCGAGCAGCGCCGCTCGCGCTGCCTCGTCCTCCAAACGGCTCCGGAAGGGTTGAAAACATTGTTTCTTGGCGGTGATGGCGGCTCGCGATGATCTGTGGTGGCGGTGATGGCGGCTCGCGATGCTCTGTGGTGGTTGCATTGCTGAAGAAGAATAACAGGCAGAGAGATGGGAGAGAGAACGAGAACGGGCGAGAGAAACAAGGGTGAATGCGAGGGAAGAAAATAGGGACTCTGTTTTGTGCGCGAGATGGTGGTGGTGATGCTCGGGTGATGGTGGTGGCTACTGCGTTGCTCTGTTTCGTGGCGGTGCTCGGTGGTTACGGCATTGACAAGGACGGTGGCGGAGGGACAGATGGTGGATGGTGGGATTATCGCAATGTCGGCTCTCTTATCGAGCGAGGATTGCCAGCAGGGTGGATTGGTGTGGTGGCTGGAAAAGAGAAGAGGAAAACACCAGTAGGAAAATAGAGAGGAAGCCCAGAAATTAGGGTTATTGGGTTTTATAAAAAAATTAGGGTAATTGTGTTGGGTTAACTGCACCCCCGTCTCCGCTCGTCAATACCAAATTGCTTATTATCACCTCGAACTCCGCATTAATCCGTTAACGCTCTGAATCCTGAAAAATACAAAATTTAAATAATTAATATAAAATAGATTGTCAAAGTGAATAACAAATATAAATTAGGTGGTATTCTGTGTAATAATTAGATGAATATCATTCATGACCCAGATGTGTTATACCGCCTCTTTGTTCCCCTTTCGTGGATCGCGTCATGAACAAGGCTCTGCCAAATAAGTTCTGCCATCCAAAGCTCGATTTCTATGACGGGACCGGCGACCCGTTCGATCACTTGCGTCATTACCAACATGTAATGGTGTTCAAAGAAGGTTCTGAGTCGGTGATGTGCAGAACATTCCCTACCAGCCTGAAGAAGTCGGCACTGACATGGTTCCACAACTTCCTGCCAAAGTCGATCGACTCATTAAGACAATGGCATTTTTACGCGTTTTTTCGGAAGCCAACGGATCAGGAAATGCCCACACTACATACTCTCTTTAAGGCAGAAGTTTAACAAAACGCTAAGAGAGTATGTCACGTGCTTCAATGACGAGATGACGCTTATTGACGGCTGCAGGGACGACACGGCAGTGGCGATTTTTACTGCGGGCCTCAAAGAGGGAAAATTTTATGACTTCCTCACCTTGGAACCCCCTTGGATATGGCAGAAATCTTGAAGAGCGCCCAGAGGTACATCACCCTAGAAGTGATGAGAACAACAAATAAAGAAACTGAAGTAGAGAAGAAACCTTCCTTTTCTAGGGACAAAAATGAGGGAAATTTTGAGAAGACGTAAAAAGAAACAAGCGAAAGTGCAACGACAACGGGTCGGATTCTAGCCGGGCCAGGCCAGAGAAAGCTTCCAACTACGTTGGATTCAGATTCATGACTCCCTCAATTCTAACTTATCGGACGTCCTTAATTCCATGAAAAACTGGGAAGATCTGAAGTGGCCCCCAAAGCATTGCAGAGACCCCTCCAAACGCGACAACAACAAGTATTGCTCATATCACAAGGAGAGTGGCCATGACACCAACTACTGCAAGAGTCTAAGGTATAAGATCGAATACTGGATTCGCAAGGGCAAGTTAAAGGAATTCCTGGGTTTAGAGCAATGACATGATCGTACCAGGGAAAGGGGAGAGGCAGTAAAGGAAATTGAGAATGAGACTTCGGGCATAATATATGTCCTTCACGGAGTTGGATCAGAAGAAGACCATTCAAACAGCTCCAGCAAACAGAAACAGCTCCCGCAAACAGACAATACTAGAGATGCAAATACATCCCGCAAATGAGGACAGACTCGTATACTACTCGAGGGTATAGCGCCCCATCCTAATGTTGACCTTCACGAATAAGGACTACGAAGGCATCCGCACACCACACAATGACGCTCTTGTCATTTCGGTCCCTATCGCAAGGTGGAAAGTGAAAAGGGCCCTAGTAGACACGGGAAGCTCCCTCAACGTCCTGTTCTACAACGCATTCCGCAGTATGGACCTCAAGGAGGAGAACATGTTATCCTCCGACTACCCGCTAATTGGATTCAGTGGAAAGAAATGTTTTCCGATCGGGAAGATAAGATTAGCAGTGGTGGCAGGAGAGTCACGACTAAGAAAGGTCATGTTATTGACTTCATGGTGGTAGACGCACCGTTTAACTATAACCTCATCCTGTGAAGACTGTGGCTTCACCAAATGGAAACAATAGTCTCCACCATTCACCAGTGCGTCAAGGTACCGCTAACCATTTAGAGGGAACAATTCATGGAGACCAACTAACGGCACGGGGCTTCCATTACGCTGTACTGGAGCAGATAGAATGTTCCCAAATCCAACTGGAGCCCATAGGGCAAGTTGAGACAAAATCCCAACAGCGGTAGCTCAACTTAGTAGCGGAGAACATTCCAGCAATGCAGGAGCAACCGCTTTTCAACCCAACAAAGCGGAGAGGCCTTTGCAGGCGGGAGCATGACCCCAGGACTATCAATGTGCACAGAAGGACCCTCCCATGCAAGGTTTACTTTCAAGTAACCTCAACGGCGTCAGGGAAACTTGGCAGTTCGCTGAAGGTACTAATGTCCAAGCAAGGGCCGTGCGAATTCACTTCAGGGCCGGATCAACCTCTCTCTCCCAACAGTCAGTCTATTCAGTTGTTTAGTTTTCTTTCCATAGTCAATGTAAAGTTTTAATTCTTAGAAGCTTATGTGATTTGCAATCATTTAAGAAATAAAAGAGAATTACACAAACACACTCTATTGATTACTGGAAAGATGTAATAATAATCGTCCAGAGGCGGAACGATGATACTACAAAAGACTACAAAGTACAAGCATCTGAATCCGATGTGACATACAGTAAAGACTCGCTTAAACAGTCTGACTCCAAATGAAGACTCAGAAGCGACAGCAAGGGTACCCAGGGAACACTCCACTCAACGACTTCTCCGAAGAAGATGTCCCACGAACAAGGGCAAATGTTTAAAAATGAGCTGAAGGGACAATCACAGTTTGTTGTTCCACCAAATCACCCCGAAAGAACAGCCCACAAACGACACTATGGACCTAGCGACGAACTGTAAACATCTTTGATACGGTGTTTGACCTCCCGAAGGAGGTAGAAGAGGACAAACAAAGGTGCCAGCAAGCGAAGAGACAATTATGGTCTCACAGTGCTGCCAAGCGAGGACACTTCTCCAATGCGTGATACTCGAGGTGACTCAGAGATACCACCCTTGAAAGCAGGGATGCATCTGCCAACACATTGATCAACCATAAACTAAGCGCAGGGAGTGTCTCTCGATAAACAGAATGACACAAGGTAATACCGAAGTATTGGCTAATAAACGACAGACTCATCCCTTGGGAGGAAGTCTGTAACTATTCTTCGCAATATGAGAAGAAATTACGAGGTCTCAGCGAACCAATTGGGTGCTCATCCAGAGCAGGTGACCACGCATAACAACAAGTCTTATCATGACTCATTGGTGCAAATGCCAGAACATGCGAAGACTCCAGCATTGGAGATCTCCTTTCAGCCATTGGAAAACTCAAAGCATATTTCTGAATTAGAGCAATTCAAGAGGTGCGCTCTATAGAAGACAATGCCTACATCGATGAAGGAACACCATTATATAGACATAGTGGTTTACCAAACAGGCACTTCAACATTAATTATCATCATTGAATACCTTATGGGAAACGAGGAGACAACGGTTCCCAGGCAAACCGCACAGGACCACGTTCATCCTATTAATGATGCTACACACAACCCATTAATTAGGGGGAGTAACCGATGCTAAATCGTTTGGCGATCTATGTCGTACGCATGTCACCACGAAATCTAAGCTATACATGTAGCGTCTTGATCCTATGACAGGGCCTAGCTCTTCTTTTACGGGCCCATGGGCTCAGCCCACTATTCAATTGGTATTCTACCACGTGCTTGACATGAGCAGTAGAAACCCTAGTCACTTTTGACACATGGATCACACATGCATATCACCAACTGATTCAAGGTACTTCTTTCTTTTTGACAGAAACTAATCCGCATGATACACTCAGCCTGCGGAAGCAACCCACACGCCCGTATTAGGCGGAGCCCCGACCTGACTAGGCAAGCTTAGTCAGTTTCGACTGATGATGACGGCTTCTGGTTCATCCCAATGCCTAGTTCACCACGCGTGAATGTCGATGGCTTAGGAAGTAGGAGTCTAATCAGCGCTCTTACGCCTAGTAAAGAAGACTTGCCAGGGATCATCAGCCTCTTCGTGGACAACGATCGCCAAACCCGATCAGGTAAGCCTTGCCACTAACGACTAACAACGACAACTTCTGGTCAAAGCCCAAACCTGTAGCCGCTGCGTGCGGGTGTAGATGGTTTAGAAGGTGAGAGAGCCTAGTCAGTTCCAACTGATGTCGAAGGTTCGCCACAGAACCACTTCTCTCCTACAAACCATGGTCGCCGAATTACCAACTCCCAAACTTGTAGCCCGCTCCGCACGAGTGTAGATGGTTTGGAAGGTGGGAGCCTAGCCACATGACCACTGCTCTTCTACAAACCTTGGTCGCCGAATCCCTTCATCCCAAACTTGTAGCCCGCTCCACTCGATATAGATGGTTTGGAAGGTCAGAGTCTAGTCAGCTCCGACAGTTGTCGACGGCTTTGTTGGGGATTTAACTAACCTAAATAAACAGGTTAATTCAGCCCACTTGTAATAACCGCAAGTGCACGGTGTCTAACTGGTAGACAACGGCAAGTACGGGTCGATCCCACGAGGAATGTGGATTAAATTGAATTTTATAATTTAATTTAAACTAATTTAAATGGAAAATGGGGTTACAGCATTTTAAAACTAAACTAAAATTAAATTTAAAAATAAAATAAATAAAATAAAAGATAGATGAGATGGATTTTGTGGGCTTGGACTCACCAATGAGTTAGCAAAAACATTTAAATCTAAATTACTGAATTTAAAAACGAGAAGCTTTAGGGATGAGAATCCCTTGCTTACACCGAATATGTGATCGTTAAAATCCAATTCAACTTATATCATGTTTCTATCAAACATTAACAAATTATTTTAAGCAAATACGCTCTTACCAAGTATTAAGTGTCTTTTTAGGGCACACTTAATCAAAGTTTAAGCTTAATATTTTTAGCACATGCTCTGAATATTGATAAAGGGTAATTCTAACTACCAAACAAATCAAGTTTAATTTCTCGAACATGAAAGGTGAAAGCAATTTATCAAAAATTCAGAAATAAATTGTAATTAACAATTAAGCACATAATTCAGTAAAATAAATCAAAATAACTTATACAACCCATTTAGTTTGTCACAAACTCGATGTGGTGGTACTCAGCAGATCAGCAGGTGGTCCGAACACGAATCCCGAGAAAATGTTCCCAAAACGCTCTATGGTGGTACAGAGCAGAACCAGGGGTGTGAATAGCCAAAAACAGATTTGACTCATTCTCCCGCCTCTGCTACAGTACGCTACAGTACTGCTACAATACGCCTTCGTCTCCAACGCGACAGCGCCGCTCGCGGTGCTGTTCTTCGCTCCTCGCGAGAGTCCTCGTCCTCCAATTATCTCCAGAACCTGCAAAAGAAGAGAGAGATGCAATAAGAAACTCCCAAACAGAGAGAGAGAACAGGAAGGAGACTCCCTGTTTTGATTCCTGTTTCAGCGATGGTGGTGCGCCGCGGACGAGCCTTTCTGTGGTGGTTGTCCGGTGGCGGAGAGATGGCAAGGAGGCTTGGACGAAGAGAGGACAGAGAGGAGAGGAGGACGATCTGCCTGGCTCTATCGCGAGGCGGAACAGAGCCGCGGTGAGGCTCTGTTTCGCGGTGGTTGTTCTCAGTCTGTTGTGGTGGTGCTCGTGCGGAGGTGGTGGCGGAGGTGATGGATGATGGACAGGGAGAGGGACAGGGACGGTGATGGAGGTGGCGCTGACGCGAAACAGGGTTGTCACACCCCTGTTTCGTGGTGGTGGCGGTTGTGCTGTCCGGAGGTGGTGGTGGTGCTCGGGTGATGGTGGTGGCGAGGTGGAGGATGGAGGTGATTGCTGAGTGAGTGAAAGATGGATGAGTGGTGAGGGTGACCTTGTGAGTATCACTTGTGAGGAAGAGTTTTTGATATTTTTCTAAATCTTTTTTTTCCCTTCTCTTCCTCCCTTGTGAAGGAAGAGGATTTGATCTTCTAATGATATTTTTTCTTCCCCTCTCTTCCTCCATTCTTTCTCACCCTATTCTCTTGTATTTATAGAAAATGATCAAGATGAATAGGAATGAGATGAGGGGATGATTCATCAATGAGGGTAGGATTGGTCTTGGCATTGGGTTTGGGTTTAGGTTATGGATTAGGTTTTGGGTTTAGGTTATGAATTAGGTCTTGGGTTTAGGTTTGTGACCATCTGCTTTATACCACCGTTAGAATCGACTAATTGTCGTTTCTTAACTTGTCGCCTTAATATGATTTCATCGTTTACGCTCAAATTCCTACAAAGACATGAAAACGAAATAAGTACTATAAAATATAATAATCGAAACACTAACATGTATAAATTAAGGGATATATTATGTAATAATTATGTGAATATCAAATACCCCCAAACCTATATTTTGCTAGTCCTCGAGCAAAACAATAAAAAAGAAAATTCTAACTCACTTTCGCAGGAATCATCGGTTGCACTTACCTTAAACGTGCAACAATGCTTTAAACCCCTAGATTACCTCTAGTGGACGAGTTATAGTCTCGTGAGGGTTTCCAGAAATGTTACCCACAAACATTACTGAATCAATCAAAACTTGGTCAAACAGTGTTCATTTTAAAACTTCAAGAAATGCAAGAAACCAACAGTGTCATTCTAGTGTATCAACAAATTTCCAAATAATTTAATATTCTCCACAAGTTAGAGAAAAATTCACAATCATCCTCAACTCAATGTGTGTGTGTGGATGGCACTATCAACATAACTTTTCATTTCAGAGTAAAACAATGACTAAATCTCCTGTAGAAAGTTTGTTTTGACTTCAAACCTCTCATGTCACTCACAATAAAGCACTCAGAGATTTGGTATTTCACTCAGTTTATATGTGAGGAAAAGAGTAAATAATGGAAAACAATCATCTCACATATAGTAATATGAAGAACGGACTTTTCAAGAATGGAATAAACATGATCTCATGGACAGGAATATCAATTACTTTTGGAAATGTTGAATCAAACACCATAGGTCTTGGTTATTAAATCTCCACATCTACAGAACCAACCTTTACCTAAGATCAACTAGGACTTTGTTGGGTTGTAATGGGGCTTGGGTAATGGTTAATAAGGAATGTCAAAGGATTCTAAGAAAAGTTTCTAGGAATGTATACACCCATTCAACGAACAATTAGGGCTATCAAGAATAAACCAATGTTGCGCACCATCAATTTTTTCTTCATTCTCACATCTTTATCCTCATTGAAGAATCATTTTTTTTCTATTTTTCTTTTCTTCAACCTTTTTTTTTTTTTTTTTTTTTTCATAGAGGATTTATGAAATATCTCATATTTTGCTCTTCATGCCCTTTTGACACCAAGTATATCCATCCATACACATTCCCAGAAAAGTTGGGTAAAGGTTAATGGGTTAACAAATAAAAATTAATTTAAGGCTCAAAAGGCTACAAAAAAGGTTAATGTTATGGGTAAGTTAAAAGGCTAGTTAATGGTCTAAAGAAAAAAAATGCCTAGATCATTTCCTAAGTTCGGGTCAGTATTATGACATCTCAATTGAATAAGCCAAGAAGTTCTAGTGTAATAATTCAATTTTTATGTCATTCCCAAAGCAATTGATCAAAAGAATGAGGGTAGGATTGGTCTTGGCATTGGGTTTGGGTTTAGGTTATGGATTAGGTTTTGGGTTTAGGTTATGAATTAGGTCTTGGGTTTAGGTTTGTGACCATCTGCTTTATACCACCGTTAGAATCGACTAATTGTCGTTCCTTAACTTGTCGCCTTAATATGATTTCATCGTTTACGATCAAATTCCTACAAAGACATGAAAACGAAATAAGTACTATAAAATATAATAATCGAAACACTAACATGTATAAATTAAGGGATATATTATGTAATAATTATGTGAATATCAGGCTTGCCAAGGGATCATCGCTTTCCAACAGACCATGATCGCCAAATTCTCACATCCCAATCCTATGATCTGTTTCACACGAGTATAGATGGTTCGGAAGGTGGGGGCTCAGTCAGCGAATCGCCACGCGACCACTGCTCATTTTCAAAACAACGATCTCTGAAGTAATTTACAGCTCAAGCAGTGTATTTACGCTAACACACGCTGACATTCTACTATCAGCAGTGGTCGATCGAGCCATCTCAAAACTCAACCCGTTAACACGTGAACGAATGCTACACGGGATGTCAGCCCGAGCTTACGAAACTTGACTCGGGGAACAAGCGTTCTAGCTCAAATACAATGCATGTGCTCAAATATAATTGAGTACCACCATCTGCAGTCACTGTCGCAGTGTGGGAGGAGCCCCAATTCAGTCTTTTTCCATGGAGATCACTCAAGCTTCAAGACCCATTTTGCAAAAAAAAAAAACGTTCTCAGATGCTTAATAATTACCTTATTGAGGTAACTTACTCTGTTCTTCATTTGGGGTTTCTTATTTTCGTATAATTTAGGTTTTATTGCTCCCAATTTGAAATTTTTGTATATGGAGTTTGCTCATTTCTGATATTTTTGCTCATTTTGTTATTTGGGTATCTCAATTTTATCTATTCTCTTGATTTGAAGTTTTGAGAAACGGGGTTCGTCTTATTGTTGAGTTTTTTCTTTGTTGATTGGTATTTTAATTTAATTTTGTTGGATTTGATTTGAGGATTTGTGTGTGTGACTTGATTGGTTTTTGGTCTTCTCACTTCAATCATCACTTTTCAGTCTTCACGACTATGAATCAGAAAGCAGCAATTGAAGCATTGGAGATACATATGAATCTTTTCTTCTTCCCTTCTTCTTCTTCTTTCTTCTTTTTCTTCTTCTGTTTTTCTATGTCCATGTTGAGTTCTTGAGATTTTTCTTCAAACTACATTTGATATGAGATTGAGGCAAAAGAACTTGAGTAAATACGAACACTTACATTGATTTGAGCTAGCACCTTTAAATCATGTAAAAAAACAGAATGCATATATTTAGAAGCTTAAATACAAGAAAAATGCATATATTTATATTTTTATATAATATTAAAATCATTTTTATGTCACTTTACTTGCGAAAAGCCATCGCTTCTTGCTTTGTTTTTCGCTTAAAGACAAGCCATGGAAAATCACTTCGTCTTTGCTTTACACTTTGACAACCTTGGTTTTTACCAGGAGATGAGTCTAAAATGAGTGATATTGTTATACACTTGTGAGAGAATCAAGAGTTGATGCAAATTCATAAATGTCACTTGGCTTACTTACGACTTCATTATGTGTTGTTTTTTTCCACGTGGTGAGCTTGATTGGGAACTTAAATTAACTTAATGAGACATTGTAAATGATATTCAGATAATCGACTTACTCAGATAGAATTTTATAGTTAACGTTTATTTGAACGGCCTATATAGTATTCTACAATTTTAAAAGCCATGAAACTATTTCAAGAGTTTTTAGTGAATGCTTGGGACAACATAGAATCAGTTAACATATATCAGGACTAATTAGACATGGTTAACATATGTCAGGACAAATTAGACAAAACTTAGGGTTGAACTTTGTGGAGATCTTAATGATATTGGACAAGAAGGCTTAATTCCAGATCAAGTTGAAAAATAGTTTATTTTGCCTTCATCGCATTCTAGTAGTCCAAGATATATGTTTGAGATTTTTTAGGATTTAATGGCAATCACACATTATAATGATTATCCTGATATTTTCCTCACCATGATAGCTAATCCGAATTGGGCGGAGATTACATATGATATCTTAGTAAATAAAAAAGCTATTGATCGCTTCATTTAGTAGTTCGCATCTTTGAATTGAAAATAAGATCTCTAATGGATGACATTAAGAAAAAAACATATATTTAGTGTTGCAGTTGCTCAAGTTCTTACAATTGAATTTCAGAAATGCGGGCTTTTATGTATATACACACTTATATTTCTTCAACAATCAAACAAGATTCACACTGTTGTTCAGATTGATAGAATTGTGTACAAATATTTTAGAAACCGAATGAAGACCCTATGTTTTTTAAAGCTTTAAAATGTTGCATGATACATAGACCATATGGTAATAGAAATTTCCAAACATCGTGTATGGAGAGATACCCATGAGATTTTGTAGAAACAATGATTATGGGCTAAAATGGATATCTTGTTTATCATCATCGTATTACTAGTCAAGTGTATATTAATGACAAAGGGCAAGAAGTTGATAATTGGGATGTTGTGCCATACAACTTGTATCTTTCAAGAATGTTCGATTGTGATGTCAAAGTATGTGAGGGAATACATTGTTTTAAATACATACACAAATACATCTGAAAAATGCCATGATAGAACAATAATGGTATCCAGTGGAATAAATGAGATAAAACAATATCATAATGCTCGACATATTGGGCCACCTGAAGCTGCTTGGCAAATGTTTGAAAATATTTTAAATTAAAAAAATTCGACAGTTCACTACAAGAAAACTGTATTTTAGCGACGGTGGCCAAAGGAATTTAGCGACGGTTATAACCGTAGCTACATAATACTGCGACGGTTGGACAATCGCCGCTAATAAAGGCGTCACTAATGTATTCAGCGATGGTTTTCAGCAACCGCTTGCATAATCGTCGCTATGTGCATATAGCGACGGTTGTCAATAACTGTTGGCAAAACCGTCGTTGAATACCATATAGCGACGGTGACAACCGTCGGAAAAACCTGATGAACTGTATACTTTTTGCAACGGTTATTAACTGCCGCTAACTAATTCTCTTTGATTTTTTTTTACCAAAAAAACCACATTTTTCAACCTATAGTGCTTTCTTTTCATAGGGTGAAGACAATCTATCCAACATGTGCACAACTTCTAAACTCAAATAAAAAATCAAATATAAATGACACAAAACTTTGATACCATAATCACACATTAAAAGGGACCTTAATTTCATTTCAAAATCAATATTACATGGTCCAGAGAAAACTACAAATTAAATTGTTACATATTCTCAATGTTCACATCTAACAACCAAAACCGAAGTTGTACAATGGCTGGCTAGTTAGCTTAAAAGAAACCGAATTACAAAATGCTCCACAAGCTTTAGTGCTCATCATTGATCATGTTCTCCCTGCAATGGGGAATCACAAAACAATATGAGAATATTTCAACACAAAACCAAAACAAAGGAATTCAAGAACAATGAATTGAAAATAAAATCATATAAACTTGAATTCAAGAACAAAAAATTTAAAACAAAATCACATGTAGTTTATTCCAACAAGGAAAACAAAAAATATAATCGAACGTATTACCTCATTATCAGATAAATACATCAGTAGACAATTCGAAAATATCAAATCTATGGATTCTGGCCTTATCTTCATGTCTGGAGATGTTACATCAGCACATATAAACTTGACATTCTTAAAGTGACCATTGATGTTTTCATTATGCCAATCCCCAAGAAATCAAAATCAATACACAACACCATAGTATAATTTTGTAAGGAAAAGGTACATGTGTGTGCCTCCAATTTTACTAGTCTAGAAAAACTTTACCTTCTTTATCACATTCTGAATGAAGTCCATAGCTAGAACTTGCCCAGCCTCCTTCGCTAACTCACCAGTGAAATGACCAATGCCAACTCCTAGCTCCACCAGTCTGATCATCAACACCCTTATCAACATCAATTCCTTCAGCAGAAGGGTTAGCACCAATGTCCACATCAACTGCTCCTTGGATAACCCACTATAAATACCAGAAAGAACAATTTTTCATTACAAACTGTTGAATAAACTGGTCCAGTAGTACCCTATTAATAACAAGTTAGTGTTATAGCACCAATTCAACAGTTAAATTTCCTTGTAAGGGAAAGAGAATGGAGTTTTCAGACCCTGGTAATGAAAAGGCGTCTTTGCAAATCCTAGCCATGAAAAGGCCTATTCCAGAACAATAAACCAACTGCAACATCCTGTTCATATCCTTTAAGATGAATACATCCACATTGTAGCTAAATTCTCGCAGCTCTTTTAACAGCTAATATAAAAAACAAACAAGATACTTTGTAGACTAATGAACAGAAAAATAATCATGAAATATAATGCCCAGATGACAAAAGAGAACATGCAATTTTATGTTGAGGGTCATCATGTGTTCCAGATCAATTCAAGCAATAGAAATTAACATACCTCATTTTGGTTGGGCCTTGTGAATAGCATGCTCCATGGAATGAATTGCACAACAGCAATGGCAACAAGGCCCCTCTGCAACATCTTTCCAATGGGAGTAGCCAAACACCCTATGGAATAAAAAAATGACACTTACAAAAGTTGTTCTTATGATCATAAACAATAATCTAATAAAGAAAGAATTCAAGTAAAACAAAAACAACGAGTATGAACTCTCCATAGTAATGAGGTTCAGCTCCAAACCTCCAAATACACTTAACTAGCAGGACCTTATTGAATTCCATGAGTCTTCTGATTCCAAGTCCTCCAAGGGTTTTTGGTTGACAAACTCTCTTCTGATGAGGAGGTAGAATTTCTTAGATTGAGTTGAAGATCCCCAAAGGAAATTGCTTATGATTTTTTCATAAGTATGGAGTTGCCCCTTAGGAGGAATTTTTTTTTATCTGTTTACTTCTACATTACCTCTATAATTGTATCCCGAAAGGACCCAAATAATGGATAGCAGAGACCCACCTACAAACAAAAAATGTTCCGGCCTCATTAGTAATGGCTCTCTCACCAGCACCTTCCTCCAACTTTTCTAAATAATTGCTTTGATCCATGAGACATATTCGAACAATTTGAGGAGAAATTTAAGGTTTTTCACTTGATAGGGATAATTGTCAAAGAAAATTGTGCTATCCGATGAGATGACATACTTCTGGTATCTTCATAACTTTGAGCCTGTCAAGAGATTGAAATCATAAGCTCTCCCCACCAACCAAAGAGCCTCTCCACAAAATAAAAATAAAAAATGGAGACAAAATCACAGTTAAAGGTGGGGAAAAGTCAGATATTGGATAGGAGTTACAATGAATCTTATATATTCTCATAGTAAGGAGACCTTTTCAAATAAACCCCACACCCAAAAGTCCAAACCCACTTGGGTGTTTAAATTGGGGAGATTATAGATACTGCAGTAATGCCAAAGACTTTCACACTTTCACCCCTATCCAAACACAGGGCTTCGCTCAACATCAGGTTATGGGAATGTTTGATCCTTCAACCACTACGATTTAGCTTAGACTAATCCTGCACCATAACCTGCCTGAGTTACAATTTTAAGTTCTCTGCACAGAGAGTGTGTAAGTAATTTTTCAATAAAAGAAACAAATAACAACCTCGGTGCTTTGTTGGTGGGTCGGTTCCCATACAAAAAAATTGTGTAGTCCTGATGTATTTTATCTTTAGTACCAAATCTTTACTTTTCAATTATATGGCTTCCACTGAGCACAACACCTCAAGTAACTGATTCACTAGTGAGCATTCTATAGATATTCCAAACCATGAAACATTACACTCTCAATCCTAAAAGATTCAAAATTTAACATGAGTTCCACAAGAACATATCAGAACAAGACATATAAGTAACACTCAACATCCGAATCAAGGCTACACGCAGTCTATATGATTAACTCAAAGTGCAAAGTTTTTTTTCAATGCCCAGATCATTGATCATAATGCTTTATAGGCATAGCAATTTCAATAGTGAAATTTGTTTTTATTTTTTTATTCGACATTGAAGAGTTACAAACCTTTGTCAATGAAGACTATGATCTAAAACTAAGAACACAAACGGGAATGATTTACACGTAATTTCTTGCAATTGTAAAATTCGTAATATATGAACGTAAAAAGAGGTACCGATAGTCGGCGAAAGATCGTCGAAAGAATTGGAGGTGAAGCTCAGAAGCAAACTACTCTTCCCAACACCAGAGTCCCCAATTAACAGCAACTTGAACAAATAATCAAACTCCGGTTGACTCGAATCCATCAAATTCATACCTCAATCGACACTAAAACACCAAAACAAACAAAACCCACTTCTTAGAAATTTCATCAAACATATGGAGTGCAAGCACACCCTAGAAGAAAATGGTAATCGTTCTTTCTTTATACAAATATCAAACTGATAAGAGAGAGAGGGAGGGAGAAAACCTAGATACCTGAGAGGGCGATTTGGGGAATTGAATGTGAAAGAGAGGAAGTGAGATCTCAAGTTGTGTGGTTGAAGAGAGACCGATACAAGTGTGGAAGGTTGGAATTGTTGAAGAAAACTTTCTACATAAAATGGATTGAGGATTCAGAAAAAGAAAAATAGAGGTGGGTATCTATATCAACAACAACTTCGCAATACCCTAAATTTCATACCAAAATCATGTCCAGAACATGCAAATCACTCAAAGATTGAACTTTGAGTTAAAGGGTTCTCATAAACTACTTACGTCGATAGGAATCAAACGAGTTTGAAAGAATTGTTGGTGGCGATTGCGATTGATCAGGGAGGAAGGGTTGTGGAGGAGAGGGGTTGGGGACGATCAAACTGTTGATGTCTTCCTTCTCTTCTTTTCAAAGAACTGTTGGTGTTGGTCGGTCAGATTCTGATCATGGTGTGTGGTGGATGAGCAGTGGAAGGGAGTAAAAAATTGATAAAATTAGGGATAGGGTTTTAAGGTCCTAAATTTTTTTTATTTTTTTATTTTTATAACGATGGTTACAACCGTCACCATTTACTCAAACTGTCCTAAAAGAATATTGATCCACGGCAGTTGAACAAGCATCGTTGAATAAAGTTTATTACGACGGTTACAACCGTCACCATTTACTAGAACCGCCGATAAATAATACTAATCTACGACGGTTGAACAAACGTTGTTGAATAACATATTTAGCAGCGGTTTTTATGAAACGTCGCTACATAACCGCCGCTAAATTACAGTTTTCTTGTAGTGGTTCTTCTATTGGCACTTATTTACCCAGAATACATCATTTTGTATTAGTTAACAATTTCCGCAGAAATCATTCTTCGTAGAGCTGGAGAACAATTGTCAACTTTGACAACCTTTTTTCTATATTGTGTTTTAGATCCAAATACACGTGCATTTACATACCAAGAGTTTTTGCAATACTTTGTTTTGCAGAAAAGACAAGAAATATGGACAAAAATAAAGATGAGTTATGCAATTGGTATAATATAATGTGCTAGCCCTAATGAAGGTGTAAGGTTTATTTGCGGTTATTATTAATTATTGTTAAGGGCCCACAATCATTTGAAGATTTGTGCATGTTTAACAATGTGGTGCACAATACTTTCAAATAAGTATGTTCAGCATGAAGACTCTTAGAAGATAATAATGAATGATTATAATGATTTAAAAAGGCAGCAATTATAAAAAGTGGGTATCAGTTACGGAGGTTGTTTAGTATTATCCTTATGAAATGTCATCCACTACAATCAGATGTGTGGTGGAGAAGATTTTCAATAAATATATGTGATGATCTTGCATATAAATTGTGCACATTATTTGGTATTTCAAATCTACGAGATAGTTAAATTACGAATTATGGGTTATATCGTATATATTAGTTTTTTCACTTATGCCTTGAGCAATTGAAAACTTGAATATGGTATTTGGTAACAGATTGACATGGGAACACCGACAACTTCAATATGATGGTTAAGAAGTTTTGTGCAATTGTTTGTTGATCATCTAAATGACGCACAACATGTTGCTTATACTGAAATATTAGCTTTGGGTCTTAGAAATAAATAACTTAATTTTTTTTAATGGAGGTGATGGAACAGGTAAAATATTTCCGCACAATGTTTTGCAATGTCGTAGGAAACATTATCATAATTGTTCCTTTATTTGGTATTGCAGCATTGCTATTAGTTGGAGGATGGACCGCTCATTCAACATTTCGCATTCCATTAAATTTCTTGAAGAACACAGTTTGTGGGTTTACTAAACAATCGTTGTGAGCTAGGTTGTACAAAAAAAAACAAATTATTTGGGATGAGGTTCCAATGCAACAAAGATATATAGTTAAAGTTGTTAATCGCACACTACAAGACATTTGCGGAACCAAAAAGCCATTTGGTGATATTACCGTTGTTCTTGGTGGTGAATGATTTATGGCCGCATAACTAAGGCAATTATAACTTTGGTTAAACATAAAGTACCAAATTTGAATATGCGACTCAATGGGGATAACGATGACGGCACAAATTTCTTGGTTGAGGTAATATTTATTTCAAGACAAATACTTATTGAATTTCACATTATAGTGTTTATTTTAATTATTTTTATTCTTAACTTTCATAAATTGTAAGCACTACGCAAGATGTCATTTGTTTTTCATAAATAGTGCACAAATGCAAATACTCGATAGAGTTAATTTCTTTGGTTTATCCTGAACTAAATATTGTGAACACAATTTCTTTGAGTTATTTGAATAAGTGAATAACTTTCTCGACAAGAAATGATGATGTATGTAATATCAACAAAGCTACATTAAATAATTTTTCAGGAGAGCCTATTATTTATTTCGCAACAGATAAAATGACTGAGCATATTGAAAACGAGCATTGTATTATAAATCCAACTGAATATTCACCTAATCCCCTGGGTTAAAAGTTGTCCAATTATGTTGCTGAAGAACCTTGCACCAAAAAATGGGCTTTATAATGGAACATGCTTGATGATTGTGCGTTGTATATTGTGTATAATTACGAAGCTCAATTTTAACCACACACGGGGCTAACAATTTAGTATTCATTCCAAGAATCTCCTTGACACCATCATCTTCATTGTTTTCTTTCCAAATATTAAGACATTAATTTTCAGTGTATTTGGCATATGCAATGACAATGAATAATTCTCAGGTCAGTTCGTGAAATATGTTGGAGTTGAATTACACACACCGATGTCACTAATTGACAACTTTATGTTGCATTTTCTAGATGCATAGATTCCAAAAAGAATAAGTATCATTTTATCTCAAGATGGATCGGATTCGACGATCAACATTGTTTATCCAGAGGTTTTGTTGTAGGATTTTCTGAAGCTATTGGTTTTGATAAACATTTATTTCAATAACGTTTTATGATAATTCAATTTATGTTTTGCTCAAATAAATATAATTTTAATCTTCAACAATCATTGCGTAGAATTGGGATCTTCAAGTCAATGATTTCAGAAAAATGGTGAAATAGCAAAATATAATGGTGGTCGTCACTGAAAATGGCAAATAAGGTAATTATTTGTCTACAACATTATTGTAAAAAAGATTATTTATATTGTTGATATTGTGTATGATAAAATATTGTAGATATCTGTGATATTCCCTCATTGCTAGGTGCTAGTGCACATACACACAGAGTCCTTTGAGAATGCGATGTTGAAGATGTTCGAACATACACCTTCTAGCAGTTGGTGATGTACAGATGTAGCTTAAGTCGGTGATTAAAAGAATTTATCCCATTTTTGAGTATTATGGGTTGATTTTGTTCTCATGTTTTAAAAAAAAACAACTATGGGGCGATTCAATATTTTGGGCACCATTCACTTCCAATGATGTATAGGATGGTGCATATATATATAAACACAACCATTTTGGATTCTATTGATTAGGTTGTTATATTTTTTTCTTTCAACTTTATCTGCTAAGTTTTTACTTATCTAACGTTAAATTTCTGATAGTGTGTTATGTCAAGTTGGACTTTATGTGTTATGAGGTCGACAGGATAAGTTTGCAAGTGAGATTGTATTGTGTTTTAAATGTTATACATAAGTTTGAAGTTCGACTTTGATGCATTTCATATGCTCTTTTTTTTCTCTTTTTTTCATGTTGTTTTGATAATTTATTCAAGTGTTGTAACCAAGCTCATATGTGTTTGGCATGCAGGTCATACAAGAAGTGATGAAAATATATGGTAATTGACGGCACCTGTCATGATTGTGAGATGGTTTACTTCCCACCATAACAATTTCAATGTGAGTATATACCATGTGATACAATATTAATTATCTCATTATAGTTTTATTTTTTGGGGTAGTTTTACCTTTTTGTAGTGAAAAAGAAATAAAATATTGCATACTATGCGGACATATTATGTGGAGTGTTCATCGCACTGTGTTTAGAAAAAGACACGCTATACCCTAAGATGAAGCAATTTATTTAAATTCTTACTAAATAATTATGGTAAAAAAAAATTTCTTTAGTACAAATATTGGAATTGTTAAACTCGTGTTGAAGATGAGTTTCTAAAAATAGTTGAGGCCCTTTATAGATGTCGTATGAATATACTTGCTATAAAATGCATTTAAGTTGTGTACTCATTTTTTCTTTTGTTTTTAATTGTATTGCCCGTTGGTTACGTTGTTGATTTTCATAAAAATTTCAATCCAAATGATTTTCTTTTGAAATAATAGGTGGTGAACTATTTTGCATATTATATATTCAGAATTCGTGGAAGAAATGGATTAGGGAGGGGATTCGTGTCTGACTAGCCCGTCCTGGGATGCACCGTCTTTGAATGTCACGAGGCTTCATTGATATATTTTTACTTAGTGACTAATTTGTATTTGCTTATCATATGATGTTCATAGTTGTATTCAAACTTGGAGTACAACTACTGGTTAATTGTGTATGCTTTGATTTTAGAAAAACATAAATAGAAATATTGTGCATGACAATTTTTACAGTTGGAAAAAATTGAAAAAATAGGCTAAACTCTATCAAAATTTCACAATATATATATATATTTATTTATGTTTTATTAGCTACTCAAACATTTAGCATGTGAAGTACCACTATAGTGGCTCATTTGTATATTTGAATTTTCAAGAATTAAAAAATTTAACATGTTTAGTATTGGGATTTTTTTTTTAAAAATGTACACTTTGTCAAAATTATATAAAAATAAATAAATAAATAAATAAATAATTGTGATTAATTTACCTTAAGCTACTGCCATAGAAACACTAAATATTTGTGGTTGAAAAATTCCACAATGGATATTGTAAAGACAAATGACATGATAGATATTAAAAAGACTTGTTTAGTAGAAACGGCACATGTGCAAACTTGGGGTATGATTAGTGGCACGTTTCTTTGAGTTCCATATGAAGGACAAGTGTAGTAATTAATTCCCTATGGGGTTCGTGTATGCTTACGAACCAACTTAACACACATTGAATGTCTATTTCTTTGCCTTTTTCCACGCCTCTAGCCTATGGGCACAGGATGGGATGGACTTCATCCAATCCCATCCCGTTGCTTTATCTTTGGGACGGGATGAGCATGTAAACTTTATCAGGTGAGACACAAATCTACCATCAAATTACCTTAACCCACCACCGAGGTAAGAATTGTTTAACCCTCCACCCTTGGATCAGATCCTCTTAATGTATAGTTAGCAGAGGTAGCAATGTTTGTTTTTATATGCTAGATTGATTGAGTCAATAAAGATAGGGCTTGTCTAATTGGCGAGGAAACGGGCGAGGGAGGGGGGATGGAGGGTCGCCAATTAGAATTCCCCATAAAGATAATATGGATCTCTTAACAAAGGACCAGCTACTTCAGTTTAGGGAACTTTGATAGCATGAAGTGATCCCATAACACCTCATGGGCCCTCCTAACTACCATTGGGGAATTTGCAGTCAAGCAAGCATGCATGGCGAAGAGATTAGGTAAGAGAATGGATATGCAGACTATGATTTCCTCTTGAGATAATGCGACTCTTATCATCCTAGTTTCCTGTTCATAACACAAAACAAAAATATTTTCCCTCCATTGTGTTTTTTGAACAGTATCTCAATGAGTATTAGGTTGTGGAATTTGACCAGTGACTACACCCTTTGCGGGAACTTACCGCGCTTTGAAGAGGTTCACATTTCTTCTTTACAGACAAAGTTATTATGAATATTCCCATTTGACTCATGTTTGTACAATGTGTTATAAACGTGATTAAACATACAATGGTAATGGAAGAAATGCGACACAATGAATGGAAGAAACACAGTGAAAAATTAGTGGCAAGGCACATATATATGGCATTCATTCTTTATGTCGTAACGACAAAAGCCACGCAGTCTGATGTAGGGCATACATGATTCATGCTAATTATATGTTTAAGTTATTGCAAGGTACATGAGTACATTATTTTGACAGTTCGATGTGAACCTCACAACAACCTATAACTGTATAATAAACTCTCCATTGTTTCATAAACATATTTAATCCAAACTTTTAAGTTACTCACCCTAGCCACCCTTTCTATGATATTATCACATGGGTTGATTAATGTTAGAACTTATAACCATATTGTTTTTTTTTTTTTTTTTTTACTATATACAACTCATCAACCAATTCTTTCCCAAATAAAGGGCAGTAGTGAGTGAACTGAGTTGACCAACTCAATTTAAATATTAAAATTAATAATAATAAATATTAAATAAATAAGTTCAGGATGGGATGGGTAGGATTGAAAATCTCCATCCCGATCCCATCCCACTCTAGATTGGACGGGACAGGATTGGGATGAGTTTGATCAATCCCAAAAATACTCAAAAATAGGGATGGGATCGGGATTGTGGGATGGGATGCCCACCACCATTATAAGTTACGTGCTTAATTAACCTAGCTAATTTTTTCTTAATGAAACACACTATTGTCATCTGGTTAGGTAGATTTTGTAGGTGTGTTTCGTTAAATGTTGAAAACAAAAAGGCGATTGTTAAAATTTCGAAAAAAAATATTGAGAAATTGAATGGTCGTGCCAACGATACTTAGAAGCAAAAAAAAATTTCATGTAATTTTTTCTCTTTGTTTGATTTTACATATGTTTAATTACATGATAAAGGGAAATGTAAGTTTTTAATCCATTTTTTCATTATGGTTTGTTGAATTTGTGGTTTATTCATAATTAAGTTTAAAACTCATGTACCAATAACCAGTAGCATATTAAGCTAAAATCCCCAGTGACATGCCGTGAGGCTTTTCAACATAGTAAAGGGCATGAAAGGGCATTGCGAAAGATAAGTCACGAGAAAATAGTTAACATTATACGGTAGTGCTAGGATTTTTACTATTTATAAGGATTTGGAAATAAAAAGAGCTAAGATTGAGAGTTATAGAAGATGTTGAGAGTTGATATTCATTCAATATAATGATGTGGTTGTAATTATAAAACATGTACTGAAAATTAAAAACGTCATAACTATTTACTTGGTTGTCAAATTTTGATAAATTTGGTATTGTTGGAATTCATTTTTTAAGATCTTTTCAATGAAACTAATGATCAATACAAAAGATAAAATTTACAAATATATATTTATTATTAAAAACGTCTAATGTATTTCATGTTGTTAGTATTTTCAATATTATTTGAAGAAATAAGATGGGCTGATCATACCAGGAAAAAAAAGAATAATAAATGAGATGGCCATCTTAATGCACGTTCAAATAAAACCCTTGAACTTCATACTTGGTGAATTCAAAGTTTGGGAAAGTACTCGCTCTCGGCATTTGAAATTTTTTTCTCAATTGATTCAAATTTTGACTGAGTCTAACCCTAGAGTTTATATTATATATTTTACCTTAGCATAGGCTTGTACTTCAACACCTTAGTCTATCTTACAAATACGCTATGAGTTTTCCTATTCATATGGATTTGGAGATAAAAGAGGGTTAGGATTGAAAGTTGAGGAAGATGTTAAGGGTTGAGATTCATTTTATAACGATATGTGTGTAAATATAAAATATATAAAAGTGCAAAATGAAATGAACATAAAACTTAAAATGGGTGGAATGCACATGTGGCGGATAGATAAAGTTTTTATGTTTTCTTTTCTAGAAATGAAAATTATCGTAACTATCTATTTAGTTGGTGAATTTTGGTAAACTTTGTATCATTGAAATGTAATTTTGAAAATCTTTCTAACAAAATCAATGCTAAATACAAACACTTGAAAATTTTAAATATGCATTTCAGAAGAAAAAAAAATAATACATTTCATGCCGCGGGTATTTTCAAAAGGAATGGGAAGGGCTTTTCAAAGCATATTCAAACAAAGAACCCGAACTCCACTTTCATTGTTTGAAACTTTTTTTATCTGATAAAAACTTTGACCAATTTTGACCATAATATCACAACGTACTTTCCATCATGTCAATGGCAGGGGTGATACACTCATACTTACATATAGAAGATCAGATCGAAGGGGCTTGGAGTTCCCTTTGTTTATATTGTTGTCACTACAAAAAAAAAGTCCTTTAATAGCGATTCAAAAACGCTATGGTAGGATACCATAGCGTTTTAGTAAACGCTATGTTTGCCGGCGCTATAATAGACCCTGGGTCTATTATAGCGGTTTTAAACTGCTATAGAAAGTTACCCTGTTATAGCGTTTTAAAAACGCTATGGTAGATCCTTTTATAGCGTTTCTGAACCGCTATGATAGAGTCTACCATAGCGTTTCAAAAACGCTATGGTAGGTATACATAGCAATTTTTTTTTTTTTTTTTAATTTATTTTTTATTTCATTTGCTATCAATTTGAAATTTCAGAAACACTATTATAACACTAATTTCTTTAACCATAGAAGCTAAACAATTTGAACAAGTTCAAGAGAAATTGTACAAGATTTTACAAGTTCCAGCGAAATTTTACAAGATTTACACTAGACCGCATGTCTGCAACCCCAATTTGGGAAAACCCACCGTCCACCGTTACATGGAAAATATTGTTGAACTAAACTCTAACATCAACATCTAGTTTGGTCTTCTTCTTCTTGCACAGCCTTACGTACCCTTACCCTTATCTTTCTTTGCAGTTTGAGCTTCAAGTTGGTGGCCTGACATTTCATCATCACACACTCTGGAAGAGCCCACTCATCAGTTCCCTGTCTGTTGATAGCAAGCCTAAGAACTTTCTCAAAATACTTCTCAGGGCAGGTCAAACACTTTATTGTGGTCCTCAGTGATATAAGGAATTCATTCTTGGGATCAGTCTTCAAATCCTGCAAACACATCAGAAATCCAATTTGAAAGCCAAAAATTGCAAATATTTCATTCATAACATCTTGAGTGGCATCCACAAACCCAATAAAATCCAACAGGCTTATTAACTTCAGTGGCATAAACATAATCTCACAAATAGATTTACCAATGATTAACAAGTATTGTCTGAAATGGTGATTTCAGACTTACTGGAAGGTACTGCTACTTTGCACAATAAGGGATGTTTCGGACTAGAACATAAAACAATTGGATCCTCCTAAGATAACTGCATCTTTTCAGGGTGATTACAAAAACCATTGCATAAAGAAAGAAAATTAAGGATTGCGATAGGGATACTTTAAACATTTCAGAAATCTTTGTTGAGAGCAATACAACAGGCATATACCTTGTTGATAGCATTCCCAAACTCATTGTTGTATTGGTTGAATGTTGCATTCAGCTGGGCTTTGCTCCTTGTTGTCAGAACTCTGATCAACTCATCATCATTATAAGCTTTGTCCTTAATTTTGCTATGGAGTAACTTAGCTTCTGATTTAGCTAATGTCATGTTCACTTCTGGTCCATCATATCGGTATGAGCTCAAAAGAGGAACCAAAATCTGGGCAGAAAAGTGATAACAGACTGAACATTTAATGCAAGATTCAAAGCAAAGGAGGACAAGTATGTAATATGACATTAACCAGATGATTCTGATACCTCAGAAGCAACATACAGTATCTTCATTGCAAATATTTGATAATGAAATAGATTGGGAGTAGAAACGATTCGATGCTCTGTTCATTTTGATTCTGTGAACTGATTTGTGACTTTTAGACAAGAAACTACCGGTGCCTCACCACAGACTTTAATGTGCTTAATGTTTTATATTTGATGTAACAGAACTGAAACTTGTCTTGTGCTCAGATTGGACAAAAAATAATGGCATATTGCGAGGATACACCTTTCGAAAAATGGTAATAAATGGCACATCAACATAGTCACTCAACCCTTATTCCATACATTGAGATTAAGGACACATTCATGCCTTTCTTGGTTCTCATAGTGCTAGTTTTTACCCCTCGTCATGACTTGACATGGAGCCATTCTGTCTTTGAGCAATCTAGCAGATCTGTTAATATAACTTTTATCCATGTTCATTTTAGGCCTTTGTCGGCTTGGAGAACCTACAGCTTGCTCCTAGCTCATTCCTGTTTCTGCCTTCATCAATCCTCAATATATCATCAAGACCAGACCATCATTCATTTCAGTTTCATTTACCTAATCCTTCCATTGCACTAGTGTTTGACATCCAGTGCCACTAGAATATAAGGTCTATCTATTTCTCTCAAGTTGCTGAAGTGGGTCCTTCCTAAAAAGGTCTAAAATAGATTGACTATGCTTCGTACAGTTTCAAATCTTTCAAGCAAATAATATAATTAGTAATGAATGTGATGTTTCAAGAATTTTAATCCATAATTCCTGAGTGAGTTGAGTTCCAGAGCCGCTTTGTTGGGCCAAGTTCAATGTTCTACATGGTTGACACTATTAATTGGAAATATAAGTGAAAAAAAGAAAGTCCGGATACACTAATATCCGGACTTTTAAATAAAAATCCAAGAAACATTTGGACCGGGTAACACAGAGCATGCTGTGGTATAACTGGAGTAGGATGACAGGGAATACAGGGAAAGTGGGGATGGACTTACTTGATATTTTAGAAATCACTAACAGCAATGAGAAGAGAACTATCAAACCACTAAGAATGTAAAACAAAATATTTAAAAACATTGATGAAAACATACTTGTATCTTCGATTTGGAGCAGTAAAAAGTAGCAATATCCAAATGATATTGAATATGATTGTTCAATCAGTCACTCTCCTAGTTTCAGACTTGAAACACTAACAGATAACGTGACATTCATATTTCTTTTCATACTAAAAAATTAATAAAAATTCTTTTATTGACTTGGGCAAGTACTGCGGATGTACAATGATTACTTTCTAGGTTCTGCTCCCTCCATGGGTTTTCTTGGCCTAACTCTTCTAATAGAGTGCTTTTATATATCTAAAACACTATAAAGAAAAGAAAGAAAAAAAATGGTTTGAGATTTGGAACTTCAACCAAACTCTTATTCTCTTCAAGAACATCATAACCAACATAATCAATAACATTATTTCATGGGGAATACGGATGTTCTCTTGAGCTAAGCTAACAAAACAGCTTCTAAAAACTTGGAAAAATGTGAAGAACATAGAAAGTTATTGTCCATAGTTAAAACTCAACCTCCAATTAGTCATATAACAAGCTTAGTTATTAGGCTCGCATTACCTCATGCTCCTTCAGCTTCTTATCCAATGCTGCAAAATTATCCTCTGAGTCGTACTGACCAGAATGGTAAAAGCATCGACTTAGAAATTGCTCCATTTTTTCACTGCAGTTCTCCCTAAAATAGAAAAACAAACCCCAGATTAAATCCCATGAAAATCACACAACAAATACTATAATGAACTATGCCGAACAAACAAACATGCAGTCAGGATACATTAGTAACCTTATTTACGGAATCAAACAAGATTTTGAAGAAAATTTTAGATTTACCGCACACCTTTTATCAATTCTGCAAGTAAGAGTCCTGCTAACCATCTCTCTCAGCTCCGCGTCAGTCATTTTACTCCGAGCATAACCAAACACGGTAAAATGCTGCAGCCATAAACATCCCCTTACATTGTTTGACTTATAACATAGAACAATAACACTAATAACACCAAGTTTAATGTAATAATCAAGGAGAATGAAAATTCAGAGAAGTCAAACCTCAGGGAGACAATCTTCATAATAAAGTGCAAAAAGTGCAGGAAATATCTTCTTCTTGGCCAGATCCCCGGATGCACCAACCACAGTGATTGTGACAGTGGACTCCTTTCCTTTCAAATCAATGCCTGCTACATCTGTAACTTCCACTGCTGGTGTAATTGGCGGTAAATCGCTTTTCAATTTCTCGGAAGGAGTCTCCTTTGCAGGTGGAGATGTCGTCGCGGTCACTGTACCTATTCGATCAATTGACAATTATCAATCCAATCTTACATTTCGACATCAACAAAATAATTTGAACTAAAATTTAATACCAGAGCCATACAATCTAAAAATATACAAATTAACCCAAAAGAGTCAATAATCCAATAAAAGAAAGAAAACCCAAACATTGAAACGAATCAAAAAAAAAATATAAAGAGTTTCACAATCAAAACAAAAACCCTTCTCTGTTGAACAATTTCAAAACAAAACCCCTTCTTTGTTGAACAATTTCAAATATGGGTAGTCAAATCTATAGACAAATCGCATCTAATTGAACATGAAAAACACAGATTCAACAATAAAACAGAGAAAAGAGAACAAGCTGAACTAAATTGAGCAAATAACAAAACAAATTAAACAAACCCCAAAGATGAATCAATTAAACAATCTACATCATCTAATTAAGAGAACCCAATAACTCCATAATCCACAAACAGACTCCCCTAAATTCCAAAAAAAAAACCCTACACCAATTGTTGGTTTCGCAAGATAGTCAGAGGGTGGTTTTCCCTAAAACTAGATAGGAAGTATGGTAAGTGAAACAGAAACCAATGAGCAAAACAAACTTCATCTCGTTTGTGTTGAATCTTGATTTACAAAACCAGATCTACTGAAAAAGAAGATGTAGAAGAGTATATACCTTAACAGGACCAAAAATCCCAACATCAGTGGTCTCACCAACCATTACTTGGACTTTAGATCTTGCTTGACAGGATGAATCGAGCTATGTAATCCTTGGGTGTTGAAGTTGGAGGAGTGAAAAATCAGGTTGGGCACGTCGTAGCCCTTGCTTTAGGTTGTAGATTAGGGAGAGAAGGATCTGAGGGCTTTAGATGGTGAGAGGTCGACCATGGTAGGCGATAAGAAGAGAGGGGGTTGTGGTGCTTGGTAGAGAGGGGTTTTTCTTTTATGGAGAGAGAGGGAGAGGGAGAGAGATGCGATCAAAATGGAGAAAATGATCAGCGCATGGGAGAGAGAGGCAAGCAGGCGTGGTTATGCTTTTAGATTCAGTATACTGAAATATTTGGAGGAGACGAAAAGAGAAGTCGCGCGAATTGAAAATTTTTGGGGAGCGCCTAAATGCCCGCTAACCAGCGTTTCTCATTTTCTAAGTCATTAAAATTGACTTTTTCATAGCAGAATGGTAAAGAACGCTATTAACATATGCTATGAATAAGTATTTTTCTTGTAGTGTGTTATGCCATTTTATTTTATGTTAAAGGTGAAGACTAGTTATAGTTTGGGTGTGTTCAATAATGAAGAGAGGGAAGGTGGAGATGACTTGATGGATATGATATTTAACAAAAAAAAATTAATCCCTTAACACCTCTCACCCCGAATGTCGCCGACAGGGTTCAAACCTTGAACTTGTGATTCTACCCGCCACAAGTCTACCGCTTAGCTGGTACCTCATTAGCAGATGGATATGGTATTTGATGATTTTGAATATCATTAATAGAGGATAGAAAGTAAGAAAGACAAATACGAGTTTTTATTTACATCAACTTTACTAGTTACAATCTAAAAGAGATGTTTTTAAAGATGTAGATTAGTCCTAAGATGGTGTCATGTGATTGACTAGATAGTTGGACACCAAATCTCGAGGACTGCATAACCAGATTCGTTGTTATTGTCCAATATTTACTAGAGGTGGGCATGGGAAGGGACGTGATAGACCTCATCCTAACCTCGTCTAATCTCAAACGAGTTCGGGACGAGACATGATGAGTAAGTACTAGACTTTATTGGATAGACTTCCTTGAGGTTTCACATGTTTTTTTAGATTGATATTTATACATGCATTTGTTGAACTTTCCTATGAGCTTGGATATATGAGGCATATTTTTAGAATGGTCATGATGCAAGTACTTCTTAACTATGAACTCGGATGTGCAAATCGAGTTATGCAAGGAAAAGACAAACAGTGAATGTAAATACCACGAGAAAATTGTCGATAATTATGTAATGATACATAAATGCAAGGTTTCTCCAATAGGCATGATCTTCATTCCATGTTTTAAAGGTTTGTCCTATCTTTCTTTTCCAAACTTATGATCGAATTTATTTTTTCTACCCAATAATTTGAAAATTCATCAAAAGGGTTGTATTATATGCCCTCATAGAACCATATATAGGATTATACGATCCTTGCAGTTGATTATATATTTATGCAAGAAGAATGCGTCCCTTTTAAAAACATTGTTCATCAGTAGAAATCTATTCTCTGAAGCCATATAGACTCCAATGCACATCAATATAACATGGACTAGATGTATTAGTTATACAAGCGTCATCTTGTTCACCACTTGTTCTAAAGGATCTAATTATTGGTTAATTGTTTTTAGAAAATGAGAAGGAATTTCTCTTTGTAACAGGTGCAAGCTTATTACAAATGAAGACTTCAATGCACATAAATATAAATAACGTGGTTTGGTCACGTGCGGAGGAGACCAAGCACAGACGCCAATTAAAAAAATGTCTGGCAAGTTAGTGTAGGGTGCAGAAAGAGGAGGTGAGTGTTGAAAACTTGAATGAAGGCGGTGAAGGAAGACGTCCTTGAGCTTGGATTACGTTTAGTTGTTCATTATTTTTGAAATTATTAATTAATATTTTTTTATTAATTAACTAAGGATCTTTATATTGTTATTTATTCCAATCAATGTTTAGATTTACCCTCATTTCATTTCCTATTACACCCTTATGTACATGGATGGCTATTTTTGTTATTTACATGATAAACAAATAAAATGTAGTTTTTCATCAACAACTTAAGAAACATAAGGGTCTGTTTGGTTGCACGAAAATTGCGAATGGAAATTGAAATCGTTTTCGTGAATTCGATTCTGAGGCCTCCTCCTCGGACTTGGATTCTCATGAATAATGGAAATACAGTCTTATAAGGAATCGATTTTCTGTCAGTAAAAAAACCACAAAACAACATGAATCTGCATAACAAAATAAATGAATTCCATTTCTCAAGAAAATGGCTAACCAAACGTACCCTATGAGGATTACCTCAATCATTCCCTAAACTGATAGTGAATTGAGTTTAAAGTCTAACTATTGAATTATTAATTAGTCTAAAATTCTACTTTTGGAAATGAATCAACATCAACAATGTCTATTATGAACTAATTCCTTTTCAGCGATACCTTGTAGCAAGGTTCCTCGAAACCTCTAAACTTAAAAATAGAAAATATAACAAGATTAAAAGCAACATGTATTTGGTCATTTTCGGTAACTTTATGGCGACTTTAATTATAATGATTTTAAAATTCTTATTTTAATAGTTTGAGTTTTTTTTTTTTTTTTTTCTTCCTCTCTCTAGACCAATTTAGCTTTATTGCCCTGACTTGAGACCTCAAGTAGTAGTCATCAAACTTGACTATTTATTTTGTTCTCGTTATTGTGACCAGATACAAACCCTATCACATTTATTATTTTATTAAAACAGATAAAGATTCATCCCCTAATGATGCTGTTTACAACCTTAAACACTATTTAACATGTTATAATAAAATAGATCCATCCCCTGCGGTCACATTAAAATCTTTATATTGTCATCAAAATTATTAAAATACCTGAAAGAGTTTCCAAACCCAACTTGGAAAGTGACCATTTTTTTTATGTGATAAACTATCAATTTATTATGTCAGACAAGATCTAACAGACTACCACTAGATTACAATAACAAGATAAAGCAAGGTCATTAGTTATTGGAGATGGAGAATGGAGAAGAAAACCACTAGGGTTATTATGTCAGACAAGATCCAACAGACTACCACTAGATTAAAATAACAAGATAAAGCAAGGTCATTAGTTATTGGAGATGGAGAATGGAGAAGAAAACCACTAGGGTTCTAAGGATCTAGATTTGATTTGAAGATATTGATTTGAATCTGACCTTCTCTCTTTCAATTCAAGGCCATTGATCCATTTTTCCCCAACGACAAAACTTTCTACCAATTTTTTATTTTTTGGTTATGCTTTATTTACTTTAGTTGAATGATTCAATTTATTGAGCACTAATTTTAATTATAGTGAGAATAACATATTAAATAGGTATTAAAAAAAATCTTATTAGATTTGTGTTATATCCTAATATAATTAGAATTTCATTATTTGGGTTTACGAGTCATTGATATTTATTTAAGAATGGTTAAAGTCATGGTAAATTAAACATGAGACCAATTAATGACACTACATCCAATTATCTTGTACTCATATTACACCCCTCAATCTCAAACTAAAAACCAACATTTGAACCAGAGTTAGAAATTGAAGAACTATACATTTCATAAAATGTAACATCTTTATGCAGGGGTATGATATATGAATAAATATAGAATCTGGTTGTGGATGCAAATTTCTGTCAGATCATGTGCTGATCACGCGGAGCAATCTGCATAAGATAGAATCACGTGTTGATCACGCAGGGTAATCTGTACAAGATAGAAATTAATTCTTGACACCGGTGTGGTGCCTGCCACGGGGACTCCGATGCCAAAGTTAGAACAATGTCTTTAGGAAAATGAGAAATATCTCTATATTTGAAGAGAAAATTGTAAGTCGAGAAAGTGTCAAGAAGAAGTTACCTCCAGATGAATTTGTGTTTGACTATTTATAGAGGCAGATGAGTGAGTGATCTACTTGCAAGCGGTTGTAACTCCAGCAGATGAGTGAGACACGTGGCAAATAAGTGAGTTATCTGCTTTTAGGCGGTTGTAACTCCAACAGATTAGTGAGACACGTGGCAGATGAGTGAGTGATCTGCTTGCAAACGGTTGTAACTCCAGCATATGAGTGAGACACGTGGCAAATAAGTGAGTTATCTGCTTGCAGGCGGTTGTAACTCCTCTTAGGTAGTTATAACTTCTCTTAAGTAGTTGTAACTTTCTATTGGCGGTTGTAACTTCCTGTTTTGAGTCACCTCTCATGCAAGCTTGGGTGCTCAACTGAGCATGGTGGTCAGCGTCGAACACTACTCCTCTGCTGAGAAATAAATGTTCTGCTGAGTTGCATTGGGCCCAAACTTGGGCTTTTTCTACTTGTAACTTTCATGGGTAATATTCGGCATTCTCGAGAACATCTCAAATATTTGGGCTTCCTTTTCCTACTGGGCTAAGGATTATTTTTGGCTCCCACAAATGCCCCTCATCTTCTTTGCTTTTGAGTTAATCGTTTTTCTTTTCCTTCTTGCTTAAAAGTATAGGAGATGTATTTTTACTGATGAGCCCCGCCAAAAATAGAAGTAGAATGCTCCTAATTTGGATGTCTTGTCTGTTTCTATTGATACAAGTAAATGATCTGCTTGTAGAGGCTTCTGTTGTTGTTGAAATATAGTCTGATGAAGACAAAATGATCTGCATGTTGAAGCTTTTGGTGCAGATGAGGTGGTCTACCAGATGAGTCATACATAGTCATTTCATAGGTTCTTGGACTTTGTCCAAATAGAGGATCATCCATAGGTGGTTAAAACATGTCTTGCTCCAGCATCCTGGTGATTTGATGACCCATCCTATATAAATGCCACATATCTTTGGGCTGACCTGCCCATGTTTCAGCATGAGTTGAGGAGTCTTCATTTATTGAAGAACGTGACACTGATCTACTGGCTGACTTTGTTTTCCCGATTGAGGTGGGAGCGAATTTTACTATGAAATTTGCTAAGACTTGAGCCTTTATAGTTGTCATCGACCGGTAGATTTTGTTGAAGGACGCGACATTGATCTGCTGACTGACTTTGTTTCCCTGGTTGAGTAAGACTTGAGCCTTTACAATTGTCCTCGAACGGTAGATTTTGTTGAAGGGTGAGACATTGATATGCTGGCTGACTTTGTTTCTCCGGTTGATGAGGGAATGAATTCTGCTAAAGCACTACAAGAAAACAGTAATTTAGCGACGGTGGCCAAAGGTATTTAGCGACGGTTTTGACCGTCGCTAAACAATACAGCGACGCTTGGCCAACCGCTGCTAATTAAGGCGTCACTAGGTAAACCGTCGCTAAACAATACAGCGACGCTTGGCCAACCGCCGCTAATAAAGGCGTCACTAGGTCATTCAGCGACGGTTTTAAGCAACCGCTGGCATAACCGTCGCTAAATACTATATAGCGACGGTTTAATGCAGCGACGTTTATAACCGTCGCTAAATACAATATAACGACGGTTATAAACCGTCGCCAAAATTCGATGAACAATCCAACTTTTTGCCTTTTAGCGACGATCTGCAACCGCCGCTAAATTCCCTTTGATAATTCAAATTTTTTTACCATATAAAATCATTTTTCAACCTGTAGTGTTTTCTTTTCATTTGGTGCAGATAATCTATCCAACATATGCACTACAACTTTTAGACTCAAATCAAAAATCAAATATAAACAACTGACACTAAACTAAACTCATAAGATACCATCATCATACATTAAGGGGAACTTTAATTTCATTTCAAAATCAATATTATACATGGTCCAAAAGAAAAATACAAATTAAAATTGTTACAAATTGTCAATGCTTACATCTAACAACCAAAACCGAAGTTGTACAATGGTTGTCTCAGAGGCGTTGTCTACAAGGCCTCACCGACCTTGAGCTCATCAGTAAGCTGCTGGCCAAGATTAAACTATCTAAGTTTAGTCTTAAGATTGCTCATCAGAAAGGCCTGGAATGGAATGCCCTTGAAGTCTGACAATTTACAAACAATTGTATGTCAGGTGGCAACCAAAAAACTGTTAAAGCAAAAAACAAGAAATAAAGAACTGATCTAAACAGAACACCAATTCCAAGAAACTCAAGGCATGGACAAAATCAAATTTTCTTAATCAATACCATTCCTTGTCATCTCCTTCACTGATCAATGGAAAGAAAAAAAAATTGCATAGTTGAAAACATTTCAAATGAAAAGGACAAACTAAAATGGCTTACTTTGCCAAATTGGATCAATTGACAGTTGAGGACGGGATAGCAAATCCTAGGACGGGATGGCAAATCTACACCTGCTGATGTCCCTGCCATATCAACAAAAAGTAAAAAAATAGTGACGCTTTGAGTTAGTCTTTAGGCAAAAATCCTGTTGTAAACTAGATGTGTGCTAAGTTTGAACTCTATAGGACGTATGGACTGAATATGTAACACAAATTTTAATCAAGCATGAAATCTATAATAGCAATCTTTACCATTGTCAATTGAATCACTCAAATTTAAGCCAAGATAATGATTCTTTTTTCTTTTCTTTTCTTTTTTTTTCTTTTCTTTTTCTCCTGAATTGCTAGAAAATAAATTGATACACCCATAAATAATAATAAAAATATATAATTTTTTTTGACACCATACACCCAAATATGAATTAGAAATCCAAGCAAAAGGGAGCCAACAAAGATGATAACAACAAAACTGAAATGAAACAACATCAAAATAACAAGTTCATAATAAGAAATCTCCATTCAGTCAAAAAACAAAAGGCTTCCTACAATCGTCATGGTTCAGCAACTTTCAGAGCAAACAAATCAGGTAAAAAAGATGTATTAACCCTCAAAGTGCAAACATCAAATTATCCCTTTTGAGTTTCTTGTTATTTATTTCAATAAAGTAACTTACGGAGTTGTTTCTTGGCCACTGCCTTGAGAGTCAGTGTTGTAGAAGATCCCTGCAGGCTTTCCTGCCAATGACTCTGTTCTCTACAAATTTCCGGTTGCATCTAAAAATGCCATGAATTGAGCTGCCATCATTCCAAATCTAGTGAGGAACCCAAAGATTAACCCATCAGCTTCAGTCAGCTCACTAGGTGTAATGATTGGCACATCACTCTTTGGTGGTGCACCCATCTTTCCAATAACCTCAATTGGTAGCGTTTCAGGAACATGTTCCACATGTTTAGACTCAATCAGAACTGATTTATTCAAATACCACCTAATAGAGACTGCAGTAATCACAGAAGCAACGAATCCAAAAGTTAGGAGTGTTTCCATCAATTGCTAGGGGTTAACTGGTTAAGTTACAAGGTACTAATGAATATGATTAGTGCCTTAAGTTTCTGAAGTTTTGTATAACATGTAACTAGGTAAGCCATATCTATTTCTCTATTTATATGCATTTGAGATCAGCCATAACTAATTCTCAAAAGTTGATATAGATTCAAAAATACTATGTTAATGCATCCCATGAAACCTATATACATAAATAAATAAAGACAAATAGATTCAAAAATATTGATGTTAGGATGAGTTTGTCAACAAGAAAAATAAGGAATGGAGGAGTAGAGATTACAATTAAATGGGAAGATATACAAAATCCCTAAACATAGCTATGTGGCTAGACCAAATTCAACAAAATACCTGAAATCCAAACCGAACAAAAAAGAATTGAGAACCTATGGGTTAGCCTAATTCACCAAGAAAAAATAAACTCCTCATATAAGAAACTGAAAATCTAGGGGCTAGCCATAATATAATAAACCGTCTCTTACCTTACTGGGCTCATTTTCCTCTAGTAAAACATACGCGATTCCTACACAATAATACGTATTGCTGTCATCTGCAAAAGAACAACTAAGGATGGAATCTAATGCATGAAAAATAATTAACTACCATTCTCTTCTTGCATGCCATCTCAACAAGCTTGTTTATTGCACTCTGCTCAAGATACCTATAAAAAAAAACCACAACATAGTTACTTCTAGAAGCAGAAAAATAAAAAAAAAGACACTATCCAGTTATAAGCAATTCATACCGTTCCTCCTCCTCCCTTCCTTTTTGAATAACGTCATCTACGTGCATAAATGCTCTTTCTTCTTTCCAATCTATCACAAAAGAAAAATATTAGCAAAAGCCAAGCAGAGAAGCATGCATCAGGAATGTGTGCCCACGAACTAAGGCACATAGATATAATCATGCAAGCACTTATATAAGTACATGGATACACAATGCAAGGCTGCTGAACATAAACAAATTCGGAAGACAAACAGGGAAACAAATATGTGTATACTTTTCATAAACAAAGGTAAAAGTTTGATGTGCGGCACCTGTCGATGGAGCCCCTCCTTAAGCGCAGCAATATCGTTATTAATTTCCTCTTCACCCTCCGTGAGATCAGGTTGGAATGAAAAATAAAAAAGACAAACTATACCGAGTAAGATACAAAAAGACGGATAAGAAAGAGCCAAGCCCAAGTTACCAGAATAATCTGATAATGATTCACATCCAAATACATTCAAAACGAATTATCTGATAATGATTCACATCACATTGTAAATCCAAATAAAGTAGAAACTCAATTTGTCAACACTCAGAAAAAATTACATTCATCAAACTAATATAGATCTACTATCAAGAGAAAAGTGCGTCAAAAAGTTAAATACGACCTGCTGAGGTTGTGAAAACCTAAAATATAGCACGACTCACAAAACCCACTAAAACCATTGAACACTATAATACTTTTTCCACATCAAATCCAACAAAACTTGGTTCAAAGAGACTTATAAGTAAAATCCAAAAAATAATTACATCAGATAATCAGTGAGACTAATGAAAATGTAATGCAACTTCATAAACCTTAGAAAATTTTCTTAAATTTTTTGTATTCAATTAGATAATCCACGAATCATCCTTTCTTCAACAAAACTCCAAAATAAACTCAAATAACAGTCGGATCGAATCAAAATCACAATAGTGAAACAAAATGAATTTGCTAAGAAAACACAATCAATCTCTTTGAAGGAATCACATCAACCGTGTATCTTCAAAACTCATACTCACATTCATCCAAAATTAGGACAGAAATAGCAAGCTGTTTAGCTAATGAAAAAAAGCTGAATAAACAAACACAACCTTCATCACACCATTCAACCAAATCAAAACCAAATTACTTAATTGTAGGATAACTCATCGAAGTATTTTCAATTCTGACCTAAACAAATCAATCCAATTTCGCTGATACTTAAACCATAATTTGAACAAGAGAGGTAAAACTGTATTAATCACATCAAATTCGTCGAAATCTTTTCAGCTCACACCTAAACCAATCCATTCTGTACAAATTTCGAATTCAAATATGCAAAATCATTATAAATAAACAACCTGTAAAGCAAGAAATTAACCCTAACCAATCAACCGAGGTTGAAACTGCGACAATTGAATTCATACTAAACTAATACCATAAATATATCAGAATCAATTTTGAAAGGAAAAACAACAGTTCATCTCAAACAGGTTTGACTCTGAAAAAAAACTTTTTTAGAAAAAAAAACATGTAACCCCTCTTAAATTAAGTGAATCCGAAACCCTAGAGATTGATGATGAACAATAATCCCTCAAACAAAAAAAAGGGACAGAAGACTAGCACATACATAGGTTTTGAGGAGATCGATATCATCTTCATCAAGTGGGTAAGGGTTCTTCTCATTGATGATATCGACAGGTTCAGGTGCCATGATTCAGATGGGGATGGGGATGGGGATGGGGAAGAAGAAGAGATCGAAGGGTTTGCGAAGAAGAACATACCTCTGATTTGATTTCACATGTAGCAGCAGTAGATCAGTCGATCGTGCACACGTCTCTCTCTGTGTCGATCGTCCCTCTCTCAGTCCCTAGCTCTCTGCGTCAATCGGACAACAACAACAAGCTAACAACAACAAGAAGAAACCCCAAGTCAAAACAACCAGCCAAGATCAACTGATCTTCTTCTCCTCTTCGTTCTTCTTCATTCTTCTTCTCTTCAGTTCTCTTTCTCCTCTTTTGTTCTGTAATTTCTCTTTGTTAATTTCTTCTGTTTAGATCGATAAGAGGAATAAGAAACCCCAATTGGGATGTTAGTTGCACCCAATTGGATGCTTTAAGTGAACATGGATGTTTTATTTATAACAACGGTAAAAACCGTCGCAAGTAATTAATAACCGTCGCCAAACAATATTGTTCTACGGCAGTTAAACAACCATCCTTAAATAAAGTATTTAGCGACGTTTTTTTCAAACCGTCGTTACATAACCGCCGCTAAAATACTGATTTCTTGTAGTGAAGCTTGAGCCTTTATTGTCTTCGGCCAGTAGATCAAATTGTATTGGCTTAACTCTATCGCTCATTTCATGAGTTTTTAACAAACATTTGGGAGGAAGTTGTGCCCCCAACTCTTCGCTGATGAGAACTGAGCTAACTGCTGCATTTGAAACTGCCAAGTAGATGTATAGGTTCTCTTCTGGATTTGTCTGCTGATCTACTCAAGAATCGATCCAAAGTTGTTGCTCTACTAGTGAGACTTTGAATATCTTTTGATGGTGACTTTATGTCAAGTAGTGGTCTTCTTTGCTTTTATGATCCACAAACTTTGTGTATGTTTGTTGGTAAACTGACTTAGAAATATTTGCATTAAGGGCACAAAAGTTTGATTGACCCCTTTCATTAGTTTCCAATATGCTTAAGTCGGAATTTTAGCATAACTTGAGGAAATTAATCATGGATTCAAATCTATTTATCTTGGAAATTGCATGAAAATATTGTGTGATCTGCTGACCACTTAACAAAACTTAAAGAGATTTAAGTAGTCTTGAGTAAGATGCTTCTATGCTTAGTGATTGATTAATTGAATTACCCACTTATGGAGAGTGACATGCTCTACTGAGGCATTTAGCTTGTTTGGTCTGCTGACCACTTGACTAAACTTAAACAGATTTAAGTAGTCTTGAGTAAGATACTTTTATGCATTGAATTACCCACTGATGAAAAATGGCATCCTCTACTGAGGCATTTTGCTTGTGTGGTCTGCTGACCACATGACTAAACTTAAACGAGTTTAAGTAGTCTTGAGTAAGATGCTTTTATGCATTGAATTACCCACTCACGGAGAGTGTCATCCTCTACTAAGGTGTACATAAATATTTGTATTTTTGAATGTCTTCTGCTGAAGAACATGTAGAACGAATTCTCGTATTTCCCTATTTCAACTAAAAAGGTGTAGTCTCTGCTGAAAAGTAAAATAATGTATCATTTGCTGAGGTATATGAAAATATTTGTTCAGATCTTTTCTTTGCAGGATCTCCTTTATTGGTAGCGGTCTCTTCGGCCAAGGTGATTGATCGGAACGGTGAACTCTGTGTATGTTCTACTGGCTGAAGAGTCTCTTGATGGAGAGCGTGTTCTACGTTTGTCACCATTTTCTTTATCCTCTTTCTGATCTACATTTGTTTGTGCAGGTTGACTATTTTTCTCAGGTATATCTGATGCCTTAGCACTATTTTTTCATCATCCCACAATGCATAGCGTTCTGTGGCGAAGATTTTGGTAAGAGTTTTGTCTGGTTTCATGGTCAATTTGCCATACAATATGTGATCTGCGGGCAAACCCTTCTTAAAAGCTAATTATGCAATTTGGTCATCACACCCATTTATGCTCGCCCTTTCTGCCTTAAATCTTTTGATGAAGTCTCGAAGAGATTCATTTGACTTTTTCTTTATGTTGAAGAGGTAGTCAGCATGCTTTTTTATGGTTTGATAGGATGAATACTCTTTTGTGAAAGTAAGGGAGAGCTCTCCAAAATTGTTGATCGACCGAGGGGTCAAAGTGTGAAACCAATCTTGGGTCACTCCTTGTAAAGCATTGCAAATATTTTGCACATAAGTGAGTCATCATTTTTGTGTAGAGTCATGAGACTTCGAAAATGCTTCAAGTGTCTCTCAGGATCAGAATCTCTTTTGAAAGGAGTAAAGGTTGGTATGGTAAACTTTGTGGTGGAGGATCCATTTCAATGACATTTGTAAAAGGTGAAATATTTACCAAGGCCACTTCTCTACGCAGAGTATCATCTGGATTTCTCATAACTTGTAAATTCATCAACTTCTTTTTGACCATTCGTGCCACGTCATCTACTCCCAAGGGCTTGTGTGTATCCTGCTGATCGGCCGTATGGTGATTTCGATTCTGATTATCTGCAGCAGATGACTCCTTATATTCTGAATTTGATTGTGACTTACCTGCATGTGAGTGAGGTAGAGTCTCAATAGGATTCACCTGAAGGCTTCTCTTGATTCGCTGAGCCTCTGAATGTGGGACATGTGACAAATCAGTGTAGTGATCTAGATCTGGTCCCTTGCGTTGTTCGCATCCATCGGGATTCTGTCTTCTGCGCTGACTACTTATATTTGGTGTAGTCTGCGGTCTTAGCCTTGAGTGCATAGTTGCTTGGGAGCCCAATCTTGAGAAGATTCCCATTTGAGGTCCGAGCTTAGAGTGCACATTTACTCGTAGCCCTAATCTCGAATGAATGCTTCCAGAGGGATTGCTTCCCTTTGATGGATGACTACTTCTACTTCTATGCTCATGATCTGCTGGTAGACCTGTCGTCTGCCTTGGTTGTTCGCTCACTAATCGCTTTACCACTTGGGTTTGTTCTTCCAATATTTTGGTCAGATTGGCGATCTGACCTGCAAGATTTTCTTGTTGTGTCATCTCCATTTGGCTTGTGGCAGAAGGTTGCAATTGATGGTCAGCAGGCGGTGGCAGACCCAGTATCAGTGGTTGTTTGACCGGTAACGGCTAAACCCGTGATGATGATGGCAGCCTAGTACGAGCATAATACATTGTAACATTATTTTTGCTAGTTTGTTTTCGATTTCCCACCATTGTATTGAATTGAAAATAAAAGTGTTTGTGAATGAAATTGAAACTGAATGAATGAAAGTCTATTTTTGTGAATGGAAGAGAGCATGAAATGAGTTT
This sequence comes from Berberis vulgaris, assembly GCA_963556465.1. Lineage (NCBI taxonomy): Eukaryota > Viridiplantae > Streptophyta > Magnoliopsida > Ranunculales > Berberidaceae > Berberis > Berberis vulgaris. The sequence goes on from OY747136.1 coordinate 49,850,191, forward strand.
GATTCAAGCTCTCATTGAAAGCACCAATTTGTGGATGCAAATTTCCGTCACAATGATCTCTGTTTTGAGTCACCTCTCCTGCAAGCTTGGGTGCTCAGCTGAGCATGGTAGTCAGCGTCGAACACTACTCCTCTGCTGAGAAAGAAATGTTATGCTGAGTTGCATTGGGCCCAAACTTGAGCTTTCTCTACTTGTAACTTTCATGGGCAATATTCGGCCTTCTCAAGAACATCTCAAATATTTGGGCTTCCTTTTTCTATTGGGCTAAGGATTATTTTTGGCTCCCACACTGGTGATTTAATTGAAATTGTTATTACATGCATGTCACACCCCGATTTTCAAAAAAACTAAATCATAATATCCGCATGGGATTATCCGTTTTTCCCAAAATTCGGGACATGAATGTCATTCACTAAAAGTAACAGTTGGCATCCACGAGAAATCAAATGCACAATTTACCAGATTAAAGGGAAATAAAACAACTGATCTAAAATGCTCATCAAAATGAAGGAAAAATATATTAAATCTCGTAGAACCAACTATGACAAGTTCAACTAATCATGAATGTATCTCTCCCACTAAATAAATAATTAAAAAAACTCTAAGTTCTATTACAAAAGATTAAATTGTCACCTAACAAACAAAAGAACCTAGACTCTTGAACAACGTGCAACTCCCCAGCAATACTTGTCACGCACGAAACGAATTTCTCTAAGCTCGCCCGAAACTACTAAATCCTTAAACAAGTTAGTAGGCTACATTCCCAAAGGAATGTCCTCAAGAAGCCAAAGCCCACTTGGGTCAACAGTTAAGCTGATGTGAAATTTTTTGTTCCCAAAAAATCAATACGAGAAATAGCATGGCATAACAGGAAAATATAGTACGACAAAATAACCAAAACAAAACAGGTAGTTCCTCCACAAGGAGAATGTATAAAACCAATTACAGTTCCTAACATATTTTCGTAACTATTTACCTTAAATACACCTGTCTTGTGGGAACTAACCATGACAAGTCAGACTTGCAGATAATGTTAGCAGACATGCCATCCTGTACTGAGTTATAAGGCAATAATTATATTATTTTATTTACTTAAGATTTATCGACCAGTAAATTATTTTTTTAACCCAGTTATCCATTTATAATGAATTTGATCACTTAGACTATACCACATTCGCACCACCTCCGTGCCGAACATACATGCCTGTATGCCTCTCTCATATAAATGAGGACTTCTCTGTCATCTATGCCCAAGTGGGGACACATCACATACAAGCATGCATCACCGGATACCCCTAATTATATGAGTAACAAAAGCCACTCTTGGGCTATCATTGCGCATAAAGTCACGTCACATTTTTTTACGAATAAATATCAAGCCCATTTTAGGCATTCCAAAATCACCACCTTTCCGCAAGACTAACTCGAAAGCTATTTAGTTTCTCTATAAAAAAAAAGGGTGCCCCACATCTGCAAGACAACCCGTACGTTATTTAGTTTCTCTATAAGAGAGGGAAAATAATAAACAAAAAGAGGTGTGGTTGTTCTAAGTGATACAATTCCAGATGATTAAATTTTCAGGAATCAAAGTTTATCATTATCATATGATGTGATATCTCAATCCACTTTCACATTGACACTTTGTCATTAATAAGTAAATCAACTCATTCTTTTGGGGAAACGTGCATTTCATAAATAAACATTCTGTAACAAAAAGAGGATCAAAGCTCATTCAATGCAAGGAATTTAGACTCCTTTACAAGTTAATTAAAATAAAAATACAATTATTCAAATTGATCTCATCAAAATATAAGTTTTCACAAATTAATTTCTCAAACATAATTCAATCAGAGTTTTCTTCGCAAACAATTACTTAGAATGAGGTAGATCCGATTTCTATAAAGTAAATGCAAAAGTATATCAAGAACATGCATGATCGAAACATATCCAAACCCAAATACGCAAATAACACCAACTAAAGTTATACTCTACCCTTTCCCAAACAAAGACATACAAAAATAACCATTGAATGATCACTTGTGAACAAATTCACCTCCTTATTCAAACACAATATGATATACCACTAGACAAGAGACAAATATACAATTATTATTATTATTATTATTATTATTATTATTATTATTATTATTATTATTATTATTATTATTATTATTATTATTATTATTATTATTATTATTATTATTGTTATTTTTAATATACAATACTGACTACTAACGATAAACATGAAAGTAAAACTATAGACAATAATCCAAGACAATCAATTAGAAGTATTTTAGCTTCAATAAGTATTTATCCCCAATAAGTGAGATCTCTCCTTATTTTTGTAATACCCTGAGTGGGCTGGCTCTGAGGCTGACGAGCTACATTATGTGGGCGGGCTCTGGGGGCTGGCAAGCTACCAAGTGTGGACGGGCTCAGAGGCTGGCAGGCTACCCTTGGTGTTATACTCCCACATCGCCTGGGTGAGGGATGGAGATGTGCTATATATGTACGAGTTTGGATCTACATGACACAACGCGTTTTAAAGCCATGCGGGGTAGTTAGGTTGGGCCTAGAGTGGAAAATATTGTATCATGTGGATCGGTTCGTGACAAAATGGTATCAGAGCCAGACCTAGCCGAAAGTGTGTCAACGAGGACGTTGGGCCCTAAGGGGGGTGGATTGTAATATCCTGAATGGGCGAGCTCTGAGGCTGACGGGCTACCTTGTGTGGGTGGGCTCAGGAGGCTGGCAAGCTACCAAGTGTGGGCGAGCTAAGAGGCATGCATGCTACCTCGGTGTTATAGTCCCACATCGCCTGGGTGAGGGATGAAGATGTGCTATATATGTACGAATTTGAATCTACATGACACAACGCGTTTTAAAATCGTGCCCAATTTTTGCCACAAACTCTCCAATAGCATCTATGCGGACCCCATAAGCTAAAATTTCAACTTATATGTATAACTTTGTTTGCATTCCCATCAATGAGATAATACTCTTTACTCTTTTGACTTGGAAGCTCAATATTTACCGTTGACAGTAAAACTAGTTTTGAAAACTCTCATTATTAATTGTCATATATACTAATTGATATAAACATTAGTATATAAATAAAGGAACTCAATGGTTTCCTAGAAAATCGTCATTATCATTATGATAGATAAAACTCAATATTTACAATTCACACCTTTAGAACATTACTGTCAATCTAAAAATTACAAGTCTTTTTTTTTCTCTGTTTTTGGGCACAGGGAATCAAAATTCTATAGTTCAACTAATATACGTTGTTCCTACATTTTATATTATATTAATATACTAAATAGCCAACCGTTGCCAGCTTAACTAGTAAGAATTATGGTAGATGGTACCGCCATTCTAAGGTTCAAACCTCGCCACAAGCATTTCATGGTTGGTTCTGCCACAAGTCAACTGTCGTCGTAATGGCTTTCAAGGCGAGAGAGAGAGAGGCCCTCAAGGCTAGAAAGGCTCTGCGAGAGAGGCTCTATGAGAGGGGATCTGCGAGAGGCTTTGCGAGCACAGATTCGGCTCGATCCAGCCAGTTGGGGAGAAGCCCTCGTCCTCGACACAGATCAGGGTCGAAGGAGAAGTCGCAAGGGCACAGATCCGGCTCGATCCAGCCAGTTTATCCGCCTCCTCTCCAGTCTAATGATAGAATTTGCTCTCTCCTCTTCAGATCTGCTCCCTATCTTCTTCCTCTTTGCTTGAAAGGGAGGTTTTTCACCAAACAGTTGGTGGGTTTATGAATCTCACTGCTGGATGACATCACATTGTACTCGAGAGAAGGATCTCTCCATCTCCTCCAGTGGAACAAATGGAGGAAACACGGCCAGTGAGAGCGCGTTTGCACAGGATGTGTTAATGGCTTTTGAGGAGCAGTAAAAAATTCATGGCGATGGATTGTTACAGTTACTAACAAACGAATATCAAGTGGCTGTAAAAAACGGAGATACGCTAGGTGCTAAAGGACTGGAAATCATGATAAACCCCAATAACTGGGGGATGCTGACGGCAAGGGTGCCAGCCAGTCAAGTGCAGGCTGCTAGCATTCAAGGTTGTCATGGTATAGTGGCTGCTAATGTGCCACACAACACAGGAACGACCATTGCGGCGAAAAAGAATGAAGAGGCTTTGCATAAAGCAGATGAATATACAATGCCAACCAGTGTTGCATCCTCTGGTCCTAGCAAAATTCAAGAAGAAATGGCAATGGCAAACCCTGCCGTTGCACCAGCGAGGATGAGTTGGGCATCAAAGTTTAAGCAAAGCAAGCATACGGGCTCTACAAAACTGAAGTATGAACCTCCAACTACTGTTGAAGGCAGGAAAATAGTACAAGTGCAGACTGCTGACTTTGCTAGTAGGATAGAAGAATGTGAAAGGTTGGTTATTGGCAGATTTGTGGGCAAGCGTTTGGCATGTGGTTATGTCAAAGAGTGTCTGATAAGGATGAGGGGAATTCGAGAGTTTGAGATGAGCATACACGGAGATAAGAATTTTGTATTCAAATTCAAGAAGGAAGAAGATAGAAGTAAGGTATTGGAAATGGGACCTCTGCATATTGCAAGCAAATTGTTCATCCTCAGGACCTGGTCACATTCTATGGACGAGGATGCCGAGGTGCTTACCTCGATACCTATTTGGGTTACACTTAAGAAAATTTCTTTATTCCTATGGAATCCAGAGGGTATTCAAAGGATTGCTAATTTTATTGGAGTGCCTATCATGCTTGACAAAGCTACTGAAGAAAAGACAAGATTAGCGTATGCGAGGGTGTGTGTGGAGGTGGATGTAAACAACCAATTACCCAAAGACATCCCTTTGGTTATCAATAGAGATAAGAAAAAAATAGTTGAAGTTGAGTATGCATGGATTCCTTTAAAATGCAATTCTTGCGCAGTATTTGGCCATACAAAACAGCAGTGTTCAAAGAGCAAAGAAATTAATACTCCAGGCCATATGGTATGGCAAGCTACAGGTAGGACCCATCCAATAGAAAGACAAAACTCTGATGGTTGGACGATCGCCAAAGGTAGGCATACATTCAAGTCGAAGACTCAACCCAATTTAGAGGGGAGTACAGGTCCTAGCACAGAAAAAACAGGGAATGTCACCAGTGCAGTGGCCACCATTGAGGCAGAGCAGAAAATAAATGATGACCAGAGTGATGCCATAACGCAGAGTACACAACCATTGCCTCTTGACAATCCAATGCTCGAGCGTAGTGCTAGTGTGGAGGCTAGTGAACACACACCGACTCAGGACAAAGAGAATACTACAACAGATGAGCAGAGTAGTAACGAGGAACATGAGCAAGATCCTTCTAGTGAAGACGTTACAAGAGATTTGGCTACAAAAAAGTTCCCAAACTCTTGCACTAAAAATTTTAGTCTCTGCACTCGAAGATCCTCTAGGGCTAAGAAAACAAATAAAAAGTACAAAGGTTGAATCATTTCCTCCTTAACAAAGGAGAAAGGAAAAAAAAAAAAAAAAAACAAGAACAAGAGGTTTCTTCTTTGGCCGATGCTAGTTGAAGATTATTATTATAGGCCTAGTAGCCGTGTTCACTTTCACTAGAATTATCTTTCTTGTGAGTGTTTGTTTTTGTTTCATTCATATAAAGGTTTAGGGGTCCTTAAAACCCAGCTCTATTTCAAAAAAAAAAAAAAGTTAACTGTCGTCATTCACTGCATTGTAATAATCGCATATATGAAGAAGAAACTGATCAATAGTTACATTTAAATATTTCTATTTTGGAGCAATTCCATAATGAACAATGTCGATCATTAAACTTTTCAAATAAACAAAACCCTAAAATGGAATCCTGCAGTACATATTTCAGGAATCTGGTGGTTTCGCTGACAATCATTGTTGTTATTATGTCCATGCCATATATTTACAACACACCCCCAAAACATCTATTCCCGTCTCAAAAGCTTTAAATCTATATTTATTTCTACTTCTTCTACACATCGACAATGCAAATATATTTTAGAACTTTAATGTTTTGTTTTTTCAGTCCCAAAAAATTTACAATAAAATGTACAACTTTTGAAAATTTTCATTATTAAGTGTTATATCTGTTTATGAGGAAACTTCGTGGTTTTGTTGAAAATTAGTTTATGTCGACATAAATATTAAAAAAAAAATTTCTCCAGCTTTTGTGCGCTGAAGTCGATGCAAAAATATTTTAAAGCTTTTATTTGTTTAAATTGAAATTTCACAATTCAACTATGTAATTTATTTAATATGATATTAATATATTAAATATCACTACTTAGTTTATATGATGAGCTTTGCTACAGAGCGAGGGAGGGAGCGAGGGAAAGGGGGTGAGGGATGGGTGGTAACCACCCATCCGCCTCGAGATGAGCGCATCAGATTTGAGATGTGCGATGACGCTCATCTCGAGGCGGATGGGTGGCTTTCACCCATCCCTCGCTCCCTCCCTCGTTCCCTCCCTCGACCCCTAGAATTTTCCTTATATGATAGTTCATTTGAATATACACAGGGCACGTTGTGACTTACTGTCATTCAATTATTTACATTATTATAGTAATAGATATGAATAAGGAACTCAATAATTACATTAAAATAATTCTTTTATCTGAGCAATTTTCATTACCGAGTGCTCTAACTAAATTGTACAAAATAATTATTAAGCACTTGTTGATGAACAACATGGATCTTTAAACTTTACAACAAAAACAAAAATGATTATGAAATATCCTGAAAATGGATTCCTACCAATACATCTTCTCACGTCCAAATCTCAAACTAAACTAAAAGCCTAACAATGAAGAAAAGCTAAGAAAAGAAAGGGAAAAAAGAAGAAGAAGAAGAAATGGAAGGAAGTATGAAAGAAAGAAATTGAAGGAAGATAACTTCTTTTGACTTTCCAAATTGCTTTTCTTCGTGAGCGTGGGGTGGGGGTGGGGGTGTTCACCAATTCATTCCATTAGCACATTCATTCTCTGATAAACTCAAAAGTTGCTCCAAGTACTCTACACCTAAATCCTCCAATTCCACCACATTCTCTAATTTGACTTCCACAGGATTTTTGTTTCTCTTTGGTAAAGATTTCCTTCTCAAGGAGTGTTTCTTCTTTAAAGCCAAAAGAGGGGAGCACCCCTCTTGAAAGTCACACTTGATATCTTTAAGTGACTCCCTTACATACTCCATTGGAAAATTAAGCACAGCCATGGATCCCCTCATTGCGAATGCAGCTTGATCATAAGCTAGAGCCGCTGCCTCTGCATTATCAAATGTCCCTAGCCAAACCCGGATCCCATGTCTAGTTGAGTCTCTTATCTCCGCGGCAAATTTCCCCCATGGACGCCTCCGTACGCCTCTGTAGGACTTTTCCTTTAATGCACCAGCCCCCGGCCCCGGGGCTTGTTTGATTGAATTAACCTCCTCATCTTTAACTTGTCTAGAAAAGGAAATATTGGATTGTGATTTAGATGGAACACCAAAAAAGGGCATCACTATTATCTCTTGACTGAATGGAAAAAATTCTTCCTTGAAAACAAGACCCTCCCATGTGAAAGACTCTGAAGAAGAAGAAGATGCAGGGGAGAATTGGAGGATTTGGGATTGATGAAGAAAAGAAGAATCCATTTTGAGAGTTTTTTGTGTGGTATGGTCATGGAAGGTTGAGTGAAAAAGAAAAGAAAAGAAAAAGAAAAAGGTTGGATTAAATAGAGAAATAAGAGGGGATTGTGATTAAGAGTAAAAACTTACAAGTGGACATATAAAATGAGCAAGGGGGGGGGGGGGGGGGGGGGGGGTTTAGCCATAGTGTGGTCCTTGACCCTCCAATGAACCAAACTATATATTTTATTACCCACCTAATTAATAATTTTTTATTTATCTATTTCCCACGTGGGCGGCTAAGTCACGACAATTTAGCTGATGGTCTACGTGGCGTCCACGTTGGCGACAGTTGAGTTCTGAAGGTAATTGGCGGGGTTGTGATCGTTGGATCGGCCTGGAATGGAGGGTAGTGTGGATCCAAGGGCTGCGGTAGAGGAGGAGACAAAGTCTTGTGTTCCTACTTCCAAGTCAGGAGGGACCATTCATGTTCTAGAGTTTAAGGTAAAGATACGCTCACGTGATTGACAATGATGGGATTGCCATTTTTTTTTTTTGTCTTGGCTCTTCTCTCCCCCCTCCCTTAACATTTTATTTTCTTGTCTATATTTGTTTAATTTTTCTTCTTCATTTTTTTTAATCTTCTACCAGTATAGATCAAGTCAGTTTAGCATGTAAATTTCTGCTTCGTGGAACTGTTTTAACTATTGTGGAGATTGCCTCCACAAAAAAGTTAAAGTAATCTCGAAACTTCCGGCCATGTAAAATTAGCTAGTAGTATCATAAGATGAACAAGATTGATTGAGATAACTTAAAAAAATGATGAACGCAAAATTTAAAATCTTCTACTTAATTTGAAATAGTTTGGCCTTGCTATTATTTTTTCAAAGTTGTAAGTAGTTTTTAGGGTTTTAAATTCAACATAAGTCCTAGTTATTTATTTATTTTGTATGAAACTTAAGATAAAACTGAGCATTGAGCAAGTGATAGTCTTTGGGGGAAGATAAAGTCTTTATTTAAAATTTGTAATTTTAACATTAATTCAGCATAGACATATATATAATTACATTTAAAATTCCTCGTAAATAGTTGGAGAATTTTAGTTTATATTGAAAACTGTGTTTCACATAATATAAATCATAACGACTAATTTACAAAAAGCGCCCCCCCTGTTTTTATTGTAACTACTGTAACAATTGAGAAGTACATATATGAAACTTATGCTTGTTAGTGAACATATATTAATTAAAACTTTAAAAATTGGCCCCCACAAAAAAAAACCATATTTGATAAGGGTCTATATTACCTCTCTTTCGTATGACACCTCAAGCCAAAACCTACCAATTTTTTTTTTAATTAATTAATTAATTGAATGAATGAACAAATAAAATAGAAATAGAAAAAATAAAAGGAGGAAAAAGACCTTTTTTTTTATTCTTTTATTGTGTTGGAATCAACAATCTTCTTCTTCTTTACAAATTAAATCAACAACTTTTCAAATTTTGACTTCAATTTGTCAATGATTTCTCAACAATAATGGTTTGTGATATTAGTTTCCAATTCATCATTGATTCAGTTTCGGTTTCAACGTATATCAACAACACCTTATGACCATACCTTGGGTGAAACTTGGAGTTTTCCAACTTAATTTGAAACAAGTTGAACTATGATGACTTGTAGCATTCAAAATCATGGCAATCCTGGTCGTTTTAAAATCAAATTGAGCGGTGCAAATAGTAATTCCAAGAAAAAAATACTTAATATTTGTAATTAATATAAGGGGATAGCCGACATACATATAGTCAAAATATGATACTTGAATTTCTCAAACTAAAAAAAAAATTAAAAAATAAAAGGTTCTCAAACTCTTTACGAGAATCTTAGTTTAAAACTTTTTTTTTATATTAACATTTTAAGGGCTAGTTAATATTGAGAACTAATCTAATATGAGCCAGGCTGTGAGTTACTGTCATTCAATTTCTCAAACTAAAATAATAATAATAATAATAAATAAAAATAAAAGTTCTCAAACTCTTTAAGAGAATCTTAGTTTAAAAAATATTTTTTTTATATTAACATTTAAAGAGCTAGTTCATATTAAGAATTAATCTAATATGAGCCAGGCTGTGACTTACCGTCATTCAATTATTTGCATTATAATAATATAGATTATACGACAAATGAGACAGTTGGCAACTTCATGTAAAAGAGAGACGCAAAGAAAAGTTTCATGTAGTATATATATAATTTTCGCCATAACTACTACAACTAAGGTGCGCTTGAAATAAACATCCTTAAAGCTTTACAACTTGATAAAACAAATTCCCAATTTAAGGTCCTACATCCCCCCTCATGTCCAATGTGAAAGTGAAAAATCTACAAATGAACAAAGTTTAGAATTTAAATAAAGAAATTGATGTAGCAAATACAAAAGAGGATAGAGAAATCAGAAACTAAGAATTTCACAAATTGACACCAAATTCTTTCTTTTTTCTAGTCACCACTGAATTGTTCCATTAGAATTTTCATTCTCGGAACAACTCAAAAGCTGCTCCAAGTAATCTGCACCTAAATCCTCTAATTCCACCACATTTTCTAATTTCAACTCCACCTTCTCTAATTTGACTTCCACATTTTTGTTATTTCTTTTGAGTAAAGATTTCCTCCTCAAGGAGTGTTTCTTCTTTAAAGCCACAACAGGAGAACACCCCTCTTGAAAGCCACATTTCATTTCTTTAAGTGATTCCCTCACATACTCCATTGGAAGATTCAGGACTGCCAAGGAACCCCTCATCGAATAGGCAGCTTGATCGTAAGCTAGAGCCGCCGCTTCTGCATTATCAAATGTCCCTAACCAAACCCGAATCCCATGTCTAGTTGAGTCCCTTATCTCTGCTGCAAACTTCCCCCAAGGCCGCCTCCGGACGCCTCGATAGGACTTCCCCTTTGATACACCACCCCCTTGAGCTTGTTTGTTTGAATTTACTTCTTCATCTTGCACTTGTTTGGTACAAGAGTTGGTGTTAGTAGCCTCAGAAAGTAGACCAAAGAGGAGCATTTCCTCCGAATCATTTTCATTGAATGGGAAGAAGGCTTCTTTGAAAACAAGCCCATCCCATGTAAATGACTCCGAAGAAGATGATCCCATTGAAGAAGATTGAGGTGAGAATTCAGAGAATTGGATAAGTTGGGATGGAAGAAAAGATGCATCCATTGGAGAATTTTAGCTGATTTGGATGATTTGGGGTCCATGTTGATTTGAACAGATTGTTTAAATAGGAGAATGGGAGGGAGAGTTCAATGAAGTTGACAGTTGGCAAGTGGGGATTTAAAAAACAGGGTGATAAGGGTGAGACATTGGCAAGGGAGGATGTTTTTGGGGACTATTTTTGGTCTATATGATGACCACAATGGATTGGTTATGGTCCTTGGTCCTTCAATTTGAATGAACTTAACTTTCTAATTGCATTATTAATTATCTTTATCTAATTCCCACGTGGTCAGATTAACAGGCGGCCAAGTCAGAACAAATTTGGTGATCTCATTTTTTTTTTATCTAGATCGATTTGGCAATGTCAGCACGGCGTGTCCACGGTGGAAGGAGATGAGTTTTTTCCGTGGAGCATTCGAAGGATTCATAGAATCGTTGGATTTCTTAAGATGCACACCGATGAGAGATCAACAATCACGATGTAGGGGAAGAAGTAGAATAGGTAATGGGGTAGATTTACACGGATATTCGTCTCGCTCTGAATGTGACACATTTGAATTTTCCTGAACGAATTTCAGAATCGATTCGAGGAACCAAATTATATCCGTCACATAATTCAGAATGGATACGAATTTGGCCATATTCACCTTGCAAATATTCGTTTATATGTATATTATTACTAAAATTCCCTTGACAAATAAAAACCTTAAATCCTATTCCTATCCCTATCTTCTCTCCACCCAAAATCTCACATTCACCACCTTATTTTTCTCTCATCATCTCTTTTTCACAAACTCTTCACACAGATCTCTCAAGAAGAAGACTCACTACAACGAAGCGATGTCGGGGTTCGACGAATTAGCAGTCTATTACAGCGACCAAGCCCAGTTCCCCATGGCGGAGTTAGACGAGACAAAACCACTGCCACCTACCACACCACCCTTCGCAAGTTCAATGAGTTCATCCGAAGCTTCCAAAACAATCAGCAGAACTGCACTTACAGAGGCACTCATCCACAACCCCAAGTTCCTTTTAGTGGACATCGAAGATCTCGACTCCTTCAATGTTGAACTCCCTCCTCACCTCCCCCATTGAATATCTTCCCCTTTATAAACTAACCCTTGGCTTTTGTGTGTTGCAAGTTGAGATGGCTGTTTCGGAGGTTCTTGCTAGCTTCAAGCTTGAAATCGAAGGTTGCATAGGATGCAACAGGTATGTTGGAGGAGCCAGGTATTGGGGAAGTTCAGATCTTGTTGACTTCTAAGTGAAATCTTCTTCAGTCGATTTTGCTTCAAGTCGGCCAGATCTGAAACATACCACTTTGTCGACTTTGCTTCAAGACAGCCAGATCTGAAACAGACGAACCTATCCAATTCAAACAAAAACACAACATTTAGTGAAACCAAATTAGATCTGGACGATGATCAAAGGAACACCACTAGAGAAGATAAAAAGAAACGGTTGTATGTATGTGAGAGATCAGAAACAAACAGGGAGAGAGAAAGAGAGAGAGGTTGAGTTGTGAATTCTTACCTTGTATAAGATGAATTGGCATGTAGTATGTGATGGAGTGAGGCGGATATCTGTCGTCCATAACAAAGTTGGGATGATTTTAAAAAAAATTTAGTCAATTATTAGGGACGGATTTGGCGATTCTCAGTGGAGCGGGGACAAATTTGCTCAAATCCGCTCCATTCCCAGTCCCAGGGAGAATTCTTTCTCCTTTTGCTCTGATTGATGTTAGCAGTCAAAGGAGAAGTCAACAAGAAATCCATGGGAAGGAATTGGCATTGGTAAGAGAAATGTACACTCAGGTGAGACGCGCATGATTCACACTCTCATTCTATATGTCCAATTGAGGTCTAATTTCATGAGAAAATCTACTCAAACTGGTATAATTGTAGGTTGATTTTGTTTTGTTTTTTTAATCACAATCTTTGGACTAGGCCTTGTGAATTCTTGTGTGATTGGTTAAAGCCAACATATACTCAATTTAGAGAAGCTAGGTTAGTAGTCAGTAAGAGATTTTAGACTAATTAACTATGAGTTAAATAGTTTTGATACATGTTTGACTTCTTGCAAAAGTTGTGAAAGACTTAATTCTAACCATGCCAAAAACTTCGACAAAGTTTGAATAACACGGAAAAAACAATGAGTCTTTGTAGCTATTACAAGTTTAAAATTTGATTTTGAAATAACCTGCAAGGTAGCATCTAAATCAAAATTTTGAAAAAAAGAATACACATGTTGAATATCACGAGTTAAATGTCGTGAATCACGTCAAAGCCTCTAAAGTAGCTAATTACAAAAATAAGTTGACATATGAACAATATGTTAAATCACTATTCTATACATTTACGGATGAAACAGATTGGAACAAGTATTCCTATTTTATTCCAAAAATTTTGGCCTAAAATTCGTTTTCAATTTCTAAAATTTCAGAATCGGAATTGGAATTTTTTTTTTAATCAAAGTTTCAAAAAAATTTGAAATTTCATTTTTGGGAATTTTGAGAGGTTTTTTTGAAAAAAAAAAAAAATTTGAAAATTTGATTTTTTTTATGGGGTTTAGATTTAATTAAAGTTTGAAATAAATATGGATGAAGCCAAACCTATTGGGCATTAACTAATGACAATGACAATTTGGCACCACAACTTACTCTTACTCACACCACCTAGTCATTTTTTTTTACATGCTCTCCCACACCAAAAATAAAAATCCAAACCAAAACACTCTTCTCTCTCCTAGGGTGAGAAGTCTGCTCTCCCTCACATACTTCTCTCTAACCAAGCTATCTCATTCTCGTTGTCTTATCTCTCCCACCAAGCTTGCCGGAACCTACCATTGTTGTTTGAACTTGCCATTGCCCCCTTTCCACACAGTTGACTCCTCTATCTCATTTGTAGTTCCTCAAACTTTTTTGTAAAGAGTTTGATTGAACTTTTTATGTCGAAATGGATGGGTTTAATGAAGTTGATAATTATAGCCTTGTGGATAACAACGGTGGACGTGAGGTGAAGATCATGAACAATTTGAAGAGGAAAATGAATTTTTTATCACTCCACTTGAGGTAACACTCTCAACTTAATATGAACTTGTATTTTAATTTTTTTTCTTCTTGTGGTGCTATTGTTGTTGTTGCCATTGTTTATTGATTTTACTTATAAGTTTCATTATTATTTTGTGCGTAGTCCCTTCTCATGGGTGTAGTAAGCTTTGAAATACCTACAAACTATCATGTTCATAGCAATGTTGATAGTAATGATGACATGAACCATGAGGAAAGAGCATTGGAAGAAGTGTTTGACGATGACGACTTATTTCTTACAAAAGAGGTTAGGTTCATTCATGTATAACTATTCTACAAGTTTATTGTTTATTGGTTGCAAGGTTATTGGTGTTCCTAACATGTTTTTGTCTTGTATTTTGTAGGTATTCACATCAAAGGTCGGTTTTGATATCTTGGTGCCGAGACATCCGTAAGGATAATAACATAATTGTTATCACTAAACAAGAACCGGCTCGCCATAACCTTAAGGGTATAATCCATTTTGGATGTGAGAGGGGAAGGAAGGCAGATAGTAGGGTAAAGAATGTGCTTCGATCAAGTAGTACAAAGAAATGTGGCTGTCCATTTCAGTTAAGAGAGATCCAATAAGATAATGACCATTGGAAATTGCACGTGACATGTGGAACCCACAATCATCCTTGAGCAAGGTCACTTGTTGGTCATTCGTTTGCTGGCAAATTGAATGAAGATGAGATCATATATGTGTAGAATATATCGAAGTCGGGTGTCTCCCCTCATCACATCTTGGCCGGTTTGAAAGAGTTGTATCCCAATAATATGTCGAATTTGAAGAATGTTCACAATGTTATTTGTCGAATAAAGACAAGCCAACAAAAAGGTTGAACGACGTTGCAATAGATGCACTTATTGAGCAACTATAATTACAAAGAGTGACATACTATGGTCGAGGGCATTAGAGTCAAACATTTTATGGGCGCATCCTGACTCAATTCAATTAGCAAAATGTTTTTCATCTGTCATGATTATGGATTGCACCTATAAAATTAATCGTTATTGGATGTCGTTGTTTGAGATTGTGAGTGTCACGAGACTGGCAAGACATTCAATGTTGCACGCTGTTTTATGTCTTATGAGAAGGAAGATTCATATTCTAGGCACTGAAAAAATTTCTTTGGATTTTTGAGCCAGACAAGTTGCCAACCATATTTGTCACTGATAGAAAATTGGGTTTGATAAAGGCCATCGAGTGAGTCTTTCCTAAAGCAAAGAGATTGTTGTCCACGTGGCACATAAATACAAATATTGATAAGAATTGCAAAAAACACTTTAAAGATAATGATGTGTGGTATGAGTTTATAGATTCTTTCTCGGATTTGTACAGATCAAGTATAGAGAAATAATGAAATACGACAACTGTTGAGTTTGAGAGAAAATGGGCATCGCATCCGAAGTGTTTTGATTACTTGAAGACGATATGGTATCCGCAGAAGGAGTACTTTGTGAGTGCATGGACCGATACTTTCATGCATTTTGGGCAACGGGCAACCAGTCTTGTTGAGGGCGCACATTCTAAGTTGAATAATATGTTGGCAAATTCACAAGGCATGTTTATGAATGTATGAACAATAATGCATGAAATGTTCAAAACATAACACCTAGAGGTTGAACCAAAGTTTGACGAAGGTGAAGACTGAGCATGTGTAGGTTAAAAGTTTTTGGAAAACTTCATGGGTTTGTAACGCATACGGCTATTGATTTGATGTTTTTGGAAATGTGTAGGTGTAAATTTGTGGGGAATGATCCTGTGAAGTATGGATGTCTGATTCGAACCGCTCATGGGTTGCCTTGTGCTCATGAAATGACACCGTATCTAACACCTACTGGATAGCTTCCATTGGATACCTTAAACAAATATTGGATGTAACTTGGCAGCACACCTATTTATGAAGGTGCAAATGTGATTATAGACCTAGTGGTCGATGCCTTTAAGAAGATGTTTATTGAATCCACTCGTGATCATACGTTGGTTTTGAAGAGGAAACTTCTAGAAGTTAGTTTCCCTGGTTCAACTATAATGATCGAACCATTCAAACTTTTAGCGGGCAAGGGAAGACCTAAGCATGAAAGGTCAACTAAAAGGGACCCATTGGGTCATGAGTATGCCAAGACTGAGGAGGAGCTAAAAAGTCAAGAAAGTGTTTGCAACTAAAAGCAAAAGCTCAAAAAATCTCACAGTACTTGGATGAAGAAAATTCCTTTGTGGATTCGAGATTATGTTGATAGCATTGAGAATGTTGAAGGTGATGGAAATTTTTGATTTCAATGCATAGCCAATTTCCTAGATTACGACCTCCAGAGTGGTTGGAAGTAGGTAAGGAATGAGCTAATAATGGAGCTAGAACTCAATGAATAATTTTGGCTTGAATGTGGCACAAGTCAGGGGTGAAGATGGTAAGGGATGCTTTGATAATTCTCGAATTCAAGGTATGGGTAGGCGAGTGAAATTGGCTTATTAACCCTGATATGTTAGAGCTTGCGGCCAACCTTTACCGATGTGTGTGTGTGAGTTATGGGAATCAAAACACTACGTGTTTTTCTTATATTCAACCTTCATCACAGTTCAACGACATTATGGTGTGTTTCATGGCACACCTCGCGCAGAGTTGTCCCTTTGTCTTGTTCCATATGCTACCGAAACCCCCATTACCTCATACAGTTGCTAGTTGGCCTTCTCACCTATTCTCAGAAGCAATTTTTTGGAAGAGTTCATTCGATGCCAAGCTCCACATTGGCGACGTGATGTTGAGGAAGTATAATGCCAAGAATGCTAAGAAGATGAATAACTCGGACGAGGTCATTGCCATATTGGATTGATGCATGCCTGCACTTTTGATGTACATATTGTAACTGCCATGTAATCCAATGCACCTACATGAAAATCATTTTTTGTTTTGGTGACAAACTGATATTTTTGTTAGAAAAGTCACAGCTTTTAATATCTATAGATGACTTGTAATTAAATGTCAATATAAATATACATTCCATTAATTTACATGGAAATATTTGAATTTAATATCCAAATCTTCTTGTTGACTTCTAAGTGAAATCTTCTTCAGTCGATTTTGCTTCAAGTCGGCCAGATCTGAAACATACCACTTTTTCGACTTTGCTTCAAGACAGCCAGATCTGAAACAGACAAACCTATCCAATTCAAACAAAAACACAACATTTAGTGAAACCAAATTAGATCTGGACGATGATCAAAGGAACACCACTAGAGAAGATAAAAAGAAACGGTTGTATGTATGTGAGAGATCAGAAACAAACAGGGAGAGAGAAAGAGAGAGAGGTTGAGTTGTGAATTCTTACCTTGTATAAGATGAATTGGCATGTAGTATGTGATGGAGTAGAGAATGCTTTTGGAGATATTTGAAACCTTTTTCTTCTTCTGCATTAGAGAAGACAATTTGTTATTATCATTATTTTTAAAATTAAACAGTTAATTGGGGCGAGGCGGATATTTATCATCCATAACAAAGTTGGGATGATTTTAAAAAAAATTTAATCGATTATTCGGGGCGGATTTAGGGATCACCGATCCCTAGTAGGGCGGGGACAAATTTGCCCAAATCCGCTCCATTGCCAATCCTAAGGAGAAGTCTTTCTCCTTTTGTTCTAATTGATGTTAGCAGTCAAAGGAGAAGTCAACAAGAAATCCATGGGAAGGAATTGGCATTGGTAAGAGAAATGTACACTCCGGTGAGATGCGCATGATTCACACTCTCATTCTATATGTCCAATTGAGGTCTAATTTCATGAGAAAATCTACTAAAACTTGTATAATTGTAGGTTGATTTTGTTTTGTTTTTTTAATCACAATCTTTGGACTAGGCCTTGTGAATTCTTGTGTGATTGGTTAAAGCCAACATATACTCAATTTAGAGAAGCTAGGTTAGTAGTCAGTAAGAGATTTTAGACTAATTAACTATGAGTTAAATAGTTTTGATACATGTTTGACTTCTTGCAAAAGTTGTGAAAGACTTCATTCTTACCATGCCAAAAACTTGGCAAAGTTTGAATAACACAGGGAAAAAACAACGAGTCTTTGTAGCTATTACAAGTTTAAAATTTGATTTTGAAATAACCAGCAAGGTAGCATCTAAATCAAAATTTTGAAAAAAAGAATACACATGTTGAATATCACGAGTTAAATGTCGTGAATCATGTTAAAGCCTCTAAAGTAGCTAATTACAAAAATAAGTCGACATATGAACAATATGTTATTTCACTACTCTATACATTTTCCGATGAAACGGATCGGAACAAGTATTCCTATTTTATTCCAAAAAATTTTGGAACTAAAATTCGTTTTCAATTTCTAAAATTTCGGAATCGGAATTGGAATTTTTTTTTTTATCAAAGTTTCAAAAAATTCGTAATTTTTAGAAAATTTTGAAATTTCACTTTTTGGAATTTTGAGGGGTTTTTTTTTTTAAAACAAAAATTGAAAATTTGATGTTTTTTATGGGGTTTAGATTCAATTAAAGTTTGAAATAAATATGGATGAAACCAAACCCTATTGGGCATTAACTAAGGACAATGACTATTTGGCACCACAACTTACTCTTACTCACACCACCTAGCCATTTTTTTTTACATGCTCTCCCACACAAAAAAAAAAAAAAACATTCCAAACCAAAACACTCTTCTTTCTCCTAGGGTGAGAATTCTGCTCTCCCTCACATACTTCTCTCTAACCAAGCTATCTCCTTCTCGTTGTCTTATCTCTCCCACCAAGCTTGCCGGAACCTGCCATTGTTGCCGGAACTTGCCATTGCCCCCTTTTCACATAGTTGACTCTTCTATCTCATTTGTAGTTCCTCAAACTTTTTTGTAAGGAGTTTGGTTGAACCTTTTATGTCGAAATGGATGGGTTTAGTGAAGTTAATAATTATAGCCTTGTGGATTACAACGGTGGACGTGAGGTGAAGATCATGAACAATTTGAAGAGGAAAATGAATTTTTTATCACTCCACTTGAGGTAACACTCTCAACTTAAGATGAACTTGTATTAAATTTTTTTTTTCTTGTGGTGCTATTGTTGTTGTTGTTGTTGCCATTGTTTATTGATTTTACTTATAAGTTTCATTATTATTTTGTGCGTAGTCCCTTCTCATGGGTGTAGTAAGTTTCGAAATACCTACAAACTATCATGTTCACGGCATTGTTGATAGTAATGATGACATGAACCATGAGGAAAGAGCATTGGAAGAAGTGTTTGACGATGACGACTTATTTCTTAAAAAAGAGGTTAGGTTCATTCATGTATAACTATTCTACAAGTTTATTGTTTATTGGTTGCAAGGTTATTGGTGTTCCTAACATGTTTTTGTCTTGTATTTTGTAGGTATTCACATCAAGGTCGGTTTTGATATCTTGGTGCCGAGACATCGGTAAGGATAATAACATAATTGTTATCACTAAACCGGAACCGGCTCGTCATAACCTTAAGGGTAGAATCCATTTTGGATGTGAGAGGGGAGGGAAGGCAGATAATAGGGTAAAGAATGTGCTTCGATCAAGTAGTACAAAGAAATGTGGCTGCCCATTTCAGTTGAGAGAGATCCAACAAGATAATGACCATTGGAAATTGCACGTGACATGTGGAACCTTCAATCATCCTTGAGCAAGGTCACTTGTTGGTCATTCGTTTGCTGGAAAATTGAATGAAGATGAGATCATATATGTGTAGAATATATCGATTTTGGGTGACTCCCCTCGTCACATCTTGGCCAGTTTGAAAGAGTTGTATCCCAATAATATGTCGAATTTGAAGAATCTTCACAATGTTATTTGTCGGATAAAGACAAGCCAACTAAAAGGTTGAACGGCGTTGCAATAGATGCACTTATTGAGCAACTATAATTACATAGAGTGACATACTATGGTCGAGGGCATTAGAGTCACAAACATTTTCTTAGCGCATCCTGACTCAATTCAATTAGCGAAATGTTTTCCATCTGTCATGATTATGGATTGCACCTATCAAATTAATCGTTATTGGATGTCGTTGTTTGAGATTGTGAGTGTCACGCAACTGGCAAGACGTTCAATGTTGCACACTATTTTATGTCTTATGAGAAGGAAGATTCATATGCTAGGCACTGAAAATTTTTCTTAAGATTTTTGAGCCAGACAAGTTGCCAACCATATTTGTCACTGATAGATCATTGGGTTTAATAAAGGCCATCGAACGAGTCTTTCCCAAAGCAAGGAGATTGTTGTCCACGTGGCACATAAATACAAATATTGACAAGAATTGCAAAAAACACTTTAAAGATAATGAGGTGTGGTATGATTTATAGATTCTTTCTCGGATTTGTATAGATCAAGTACGTATCCACAGAAGGAGTACTTTGTGAGTGCATGGACCGATACTTTCATGCATTTTTGGCAACGGGCAACACATTCTAAGTTGAATAATATGTTGGTAAATTCACAAGGCACGTTTATCAATGTATGAACAATAATGCATGAAATGATCAAAATAGAACACCTAGAGGTTGAATCATCCTTTCACCAAAGTTTGACGAAGGTGAAGACTAAGCATGTGTTAAAAGTTTTTGGAAAACTTCATGGGTTTGTAACGCATAGGGCTATTGATTTGATGCTTTTGGAAATGTGTAGGTGTAAATTTGTGGGGATGGATGTCTGATTCGAACCACTCATGGGTTGCCTTGTGCTCATGAAATGACACCGTATCTAACATCTACTGGATAGCTTCCATTGGATATCTTAAACAAATATTGGATGTAACTTGGCAGCACACCTATTTATAAAGGTGCAGATGTGATTATAGACCCAGTAGTCGACGCCTTTAAGAAGATGTTTATTGAATCCACTCGTGATCAGACGTTGGTGTTGAAGAGGAAACTTCTACATTTGAGTTGCCCAGGTTCAACTATAATGATCAAACCATTCGAACTTTTAGCGGGCAAGGGAAGACCTAAGCATGAAAGGTCGACTAAAAGGGACCCATCGGGTCATGAGTATGCCAAGACTCAAGAGGAGCTAAAAAGTCAAGAAAGTGTTTGCAACTAAAAGCAAAAGCTAAAAAAATCTCACAGTACTTGGATGAATAAAAATCCTTTGTGGATTCGGGATTATGTTGATAGCATTGAGAATGTTCAAGGTGATGGAAATTGTGGATTTTAATGCATAGCTAATTTCCTAGATTACGACCTCCAGAGTTGTTGGAAGCAGGTAAGGAATGAGCTAATAATGGAGCTAGAAATCAATGAATAATTTTTGCTTGAATGTGGCACAAGTCAGGGGTGAAGATGGTAAGGGATGCTTTGATAATTCTCGAATTCAAGGTACGGGTAGGCGAGTGAAATTGGCTTATTAACCCTGATATGTTAGAGCTTGCGACCAACCTTTACCAGTGTGTGTTTGTGAGTTATGGGAATCAAAACACTACGTGTTTTTCATATATTCAACCTTCGTCATAGTTCAATGACATTAATGTGTATTTCACGGAACACCTCGCGCAGAGTTCTCCCTTTGTCTTGTTCCATATGCTATCGAAACCCCCATTCCTCATACAGTTGCTAGTTGGCATTCTCACCTATTCTCAGAAGCAATTGTTTGGAAGAGTTCATTCGATGCCAAACTCCACATTGGCGACGTGATGTTGAGGAAGTATAATGCCAAGAATGCTAAGAAGATGAACAACTCGGACGAGGTCATTGCCATATTAGATTGATTCAGGCTTGCACTTTTGATGTACATATTGTAACTACCATGTAATCCAATGCACCTACATGAAAATCATTTTTTGTTTTGGTGAAATAGATTGATCTTTTTGTTAGAAAACTCACCGCTTTTAATATTTGTAGATGACTTGTAATTAAATGTCAATATAAATATACATTCCATTAATTTACATGGAAATATTTGAATTTAATACCCATATTGATTTTGATACCCATGGAAACATATATGCGATTTTTAACTGACAAAATATAGAAATCGAAACCAACATAGAGGTCACTGCGAATAAAAGGCCACCATTCGCTTGAACTCTGCGATTGGTTATTTTTTGTTCGCACGACCTGTTGCACCAGAGTCCAAATCAAACTATTTCAAACACATTTTTTAAATTCATATATTAGAGAAACTTGGGAACAGGTGGCCAATAATCGCATGATCCGCTGTGCTAGAGTCCAAAATTGATTCTGTCAAAAATTTGGAATTGTGGGTTTTGGAATTTTTTTTCAAAACTAATTTTTTTTTTTTAATGGTTTTGCAACAATGTTTAGAGGTAAAATCCACCTTCCAAACACATTTTTGAAATCCTTATAATAGAGAAACCTGAGAACAGATGGCCTGGAGTCGCACGAGCCGCTGCTATTGGTAATCTTCTGTTCGCATTATCCTCTGCAACAGAGTCCAAAATTGAGTTTGACACTAATTATGTATTTTGCATTGTATTTGCAATTTTTTTTTTAAATTATTGCATATTAGTTTCATTTTCTCTCGGGCTGACTTTATCTCCATTTAATTGGATTTTTTAAACAACATTTTAATGTTAAGTAACTTGTTGCCAAATTCTTTTAGTTTCATGTACGGAAACAAACATTTCATTTCATTGAAGCATAAACAAAGTACATATGCATAACAAACAAACAAAGTACAAAGGCATTCACTAATCAAAGTCATAACCCTTGAAGTCATCATAAACATCCCTTGAGTCATAAAAGTCTTGATCATGAAGGTCAACATGATCTTCCTCGTCGTGATCAAAGTCCATGTTGAGGTTCGAGCATGTGTCATCAAGATGCCCCTATTGTTTGAACGATCTTCTCTTCGGAGTCGTCCTCTTCCTTGTCGACCGGTGAGCCATCAGAAAGCTCTCCACTACCAATGGGAAAAATAGATACAACCCAAATAGCACTTGCCTTAGCCCATACATCAGG
The DNA here is from genome assembly GCA_963556465.1 of Berberis vulgaris. Classification (NCBI taxonomy): domain Eukaryota; kingdom Viridiplantae; phylum Streptophyta; class Magnoliopsida; order Ranunculales; family Berberidaceae; genus Berberis; species Berberis vulgaris. Next base: position 49,873,025 of record OY747136.1, read on the forward strand.
CACTGGAGGTGGAGTCTACCCTTCCATCAGCCCAATCTCATGGGCAAACCGCATTGAGCCCAATTCTTCCTCAGTTAGCCCTTCAACATCAAGATTAATGTACCTTTCATCGTTCCTAGGAAGAGAAGGCACGTCGTTTCCAGGAGGAGGAGGCATGTCATTCCCAGGAAGAGGAGGAGGAGGCATGTCGTTCCCAGGAAGAGGAGAAGGAGGCACGTCATTCCCATGAGGAGAAGGAAAACTGGGCACGTCGTACCCAGGAGGAGGCACGTCGTTCCCTGAAGAGTTGGACATTTTCCTTTGAGAGAGTTTGAGGAAGATGAAGTTTCATCTCCCCAATTTATAGTGGAATATGAAGAACAACCCCTCCATTTACTCCTTCCAAACAACACCATCCACAACCCCTCACCGATTAGACCCATTGGTACGTTGAAAATCAGAGCCCAATGCATGAGGAAGACACAAGTCTGACTAGATTATAAGAAAAAACCAATCTCGATGAAGGAAACAACCGTCGACAATATTCACAAAGGTTCACGTGAATGGGAGTTAACCCATAGCATGAGCCGCTGCAATGGACCAACTACTAATCGCCAGAACCTTTACATTGGCTGAAAAAGCTAGACGTTGTCCCAATTTTGAAATTTGGAGTAACTGATTTTGTTTTTTTTAAAATTTTAAAATTTCTATGGTTTTGAAACAAGGATTATAGGTATAATCTACATTCCAAACAATACTTTCAGATTCCACAATTTACAAATTGTGCGAGTACACGATCTATGCTCGCATGATCCGTGCGACCAACTACACCAGGTTCACGTGAGCAGTTGCGATGGGGTCCAATTCTGGACTATGTCCTAATTTTGAAATTTTGAGTGTTTGCAAAAAAGAATCTTAAAATTTCTATGGTTTTACAACAATGTTTATAGGAAGAATCCACCATCCAAATATGTTTGTGACATTCTCATTCTCAAGGTTCATGCGTATCCTTTGCGTATTCGCAGTATCCTTTGCGTTTGGGTGCAAAAATTGATTGTCTGTGATTTTTCATAAATTTTGTATCTTCAATTGAAAGTAATTTCTTAAATTGAGATTTTAAAGGTTTAGATGAGTCTACATTTACAGAGTCTTAGCAATCACAAATAGTCCATGTAAAACTCGATGTAATAACATAAAAATGGAATAATAAAACTGGATGTCAATCAATAGAAGATTCAATAGTTTACATTACAACAGAAGATTAAAAAATTCAATAGTTTACAATTACACTACATCAAAAGATTCTTTGGTCATGTCTCTCGTTGGTTATGCCTCTTCTTGGTTCTTAGGTCATGACTCTTCTTTGTTCTAAGCTCGTTTGATCCGCCACCAACTTCACCACTATCAGGATCAACATCTATATCGTCCAAGGTCACAAGCACAGACATTCCGTGCATCAAGTCACGTACTTTCTTTTGCCTCAAGATTAATAAAATGTTGTCAACATTCTCGCCTTCATCAATATAGGCGTCGAGCAACTTAAGAGCCTCATCAACCGCCTTGTTCTACAATCAAGCATCTGATGTTAGTAAAACCATAAAAAAATATATATCAACCAAATAGTTTGCAAATTTTTTCAAGAAAAGTTAAATACCCTATTGTGAGTTAGAAACATTTGTTTTCTTAGGGGATGAGTTCTCCTATTGTTCGGTGGTTGGACAAAAGGATGGGTTATGACATGATATCACTCCAAGTAGTCGCCGCTACAATTCCATGGAAGCTTTACTGATTCTCCTCGGTTCTCACTTGACAATAGATGATTCTGCCAACTGTCAACGAATGACAACAATATGTCGTGCTTGACCGAGTAGCTTTTGCTAGATCTACATTTATTCTTCACTTTTGCTCAAATAGGTGGGTTTGGAATGACCTGTACATTTCCCATTTGTCTCATCACTCTATCGAGGCGATGTGGTTCTTAAATTTCCAGGCATAACAAACAACCATGGTGTCCAGACATAACAAACAACTATGGAACCATGTGATGTTATGAAGGGAAGTATTTTGCTTGGATTTCACATAAGGGTCCCAAATTACCTGACCATACAAACATGAAACTTAATTAAATTGCTCAATGAAAAATCAGAACAATTAATGAGAAAGACAAAATGAGATCAATATTGTACTTAATGACGCAATTTTACTTCTTCAAAAGACGTGTCGTCGAGAAACTCTTTAAGAGTGATGATGTCTTCATTCACAACCCCTACATGTTGGGGGTATTCCCACTTCGTCATGGTGGGGAAATTATCATTCGATGAAATACTCGCGTTACCCCAAAGCCTGAAATGATCGTATATCCAACCCTACAAATAAAACAAAAACAAAATTATTAATTCAAACATCATAAACAATTAAAGCGGAATTAACTGAATAACCAAGTGTAAATATACATCCAAAAGCGGCAAATACCCAGATATTTGCTGGGTACCAACTCTAGTAGCACACCCCAATTGACGATACAAGAACACCAAAGTTCCTATCCCCAAGCAAATTTTTCAATATCATCCACCTTCATCAGCAACTTCAAATATTCAGTCCGAACCTTGACTCTAGTCTTATCGGCAAAGATAGTCATGCCCAAGAAAAATAACAAGTAACCCCTACCAATTGGTTGTTTCCTTTCAAGAGAATCAGTTGCCCTCGCTTTTCCACAACAATTGTCCTTAATAAACTTCATCTCAACAAAACTAAGATTCTTGTTGACATGCTTATCTGCTTCAGTCTTTTGAATGTCCAAACCATAAACCAACAATTTCACAAATTCCTCCGCCTTTGTTTGAGTTTTTTTCACAATAAGCGGCTTACCAACGATCGACAACTTAGTTATACGATAGACGTCGACGAAGGTGATATCTAAAAAAGGGAGCTGAAAAGTGTTTGTCTCAAGTTGCCAATACTCCACGAAAACACAAATAGTCACCTAATCGACATGATCCTTATAATGGGAGATCAAGGGATGGAAAACGCTATTAAACACCATTTGCCTCACTTCTTTGGGCTCGTGTCTCAACTGCCAAACTAAAAAAAAAATTATATTGATGCCGACATCTCAATTCACCTCATTCCTAAATACCAAAAACTAAATCAATGTCCAAATAAAAAAAAAATAAACTTAGATATTTTAACAAATGGAAAATATAATAATTACCTTGTCACCATACAAAATAGAATGAGACACATGGCCGTAGTAATCCTCTAATATAGAGCCATCCTTGGGACCTCCATAATACAAAACATTTACTTCTTCTTTAGCTTCAGATCCAGGTTCCAAAGAAATAACTGGTTCATCATCATCACCAGCAACCTGGTCACCCTTCTCTAACTCCTCACCCTCATGTAACTCCTCACCCCCTTGTCCAACACCCTCATGTCCAACATCCTCACCCTCACGTCTGACATTCTCATCCTCATGTCCAACATCTTCACGCTCATGTCCAACATCCTCACTCTCACATCCAACATCCTCATCCTCATGTCCAACAACCTCACACTCATGTCCAACACCATCTGCTTGAGATTGTGATTTGGCTTGACTTTGCGATAGGATTAGGAGTCTCGCTGCTGCTTCTGCGTTTATCAAATTACTCCCCATTTCATCCTCTATCATTTTCTTCTTCGATTCTTTCTCCTATTTTCTTACATTCTTTTTTTTTCTCTCATACATATTTTCTTTATGTTTTTCTCCAATCTTCTTCTGGTTAGACACCATCATTGGCTGTCTATCACCTTTATCAGCTCGATCATCCCCACCACCCCAAAGAAGACACAATGTCTTTGGTCGTGTTTGCCATACTACACAATCAATTCAAACTTACATAAACAATCCTTGAAAAAAAAATTAATGCCAATTTAGGGTGCTAAATAATCCTTGAAAAAGTTAATGGTAATTTAGGGTCCTAAACAATCCTAAAAGAATAACTAACCGCACATGACATGGTATTAGTTCAATTTAGGGTTTGAGATCGAAATTACTTTTCTACAATGCAGGTTTCCTTCGTTTAATGACCCTAAATCGCACACCTAATGCCAAACCAAATCGCACACATACAATCCTTCGTGACCAAATCACACGAAATTGTGCAAGAAACTTGTTGAGAGACCGGGGGAGAGAGTAACTTGCTGAGAGAGTGTGAGGGACAATGAATCCTTTTGGGTTTTGGGCGAGTCGAATGGAAGTGGAATGGCAGAGATTGGGGGAGAAAGTAATGGTTCAATTGGGAGGGGAGAGTTTAGTTGGGAAGGGAGATGTAGTGATAGCTTTTGATCGAACATGAGAACATGGAGGATCAAATAAGAAAATAGGAAGTTAGGAGGAGAGGGAAGTTTCTTTCGATCGTTTGAAATTGGGAGGAGAGGGAGTTTCCTTATATGAGTAGCGTGGAAGAGAACATTGGTGTGGGAAAAGAATGCATGATGTGGGAAAGAGAAAATTAGATGGGTGGTGTGGGTGAGAGTAAGTTGTGATGCCAAATAGTCGCTGCCTTAACTAATAGGTGCCAAAGTAGGAAAAATAAAAAAAACTTAACTACAACTTATTTACAAATGATTATATATATGTGATCTTATTTTATTGGTATGATGATATGCAAATGTATAGCTATAATTTGTAAATTATAATATATATCTTACTTTATTAATATGAAGAGCAAATATACTGTTATAACTTATACTATAATATAAGAAATTATATTTATTTAAGAAAATCCCAAAATTTTCGGATTGAAACACTTTCGGCAACTTTGGGAAATATTCAAATTAGAATCGGATACTTTAGAGATATTCCAATTCCATTCAGAAAATTTTCAGAATTGTCGAAATCGACATTTTTATATTCATGAGGAATCGAGATTTTTTTTTTTGAAAATTTTTGGAATTGGTTGAAATCAGATTTTCCTATCTAACTTGCAACTCTAACTTGTCCTTAAAAGGTTTCATAATATCCTTATGCAACTTTCTTGTTTTCAAAAGTACTTAATAGTATGGGCAATGATCAAAACCAGCTAAGATATGAGTCAAATCCATTTAGTGCATCCACTATAAGCTAATTATGATACCAACTAAATATGATGGGATCTCAAGACCCAGGGTCTATAAGCAATTAAAAAGAGATCATATGTATTCAACATGGAATAACTTTAGCACCTGCATAAACCCAATGAACATAAAGTGGCAACGTCTTTGTACTTTTTCAAAGTTGGGCGCTCTTTCAAAAGGCGCCCACCTTGTGTTACTTTTAACTTTTTCAAAGTTGGTTATTAACTTATAGTGGATGACCCAATTTAATCCCAGGGACTAGATGAAGTAAAATAAAAATAAAAAATAAAAGGTTATCCACCTTATTTTCACCTCGATCTAGATTCAAAGTTAATTACAATGACGGTCTGAAGTGATTATTGCCTTTGTTTATTGTATTTCATTTCATCATACTATTATGTTATTACAATATTTGTTATTGATTTAGCTAGTTTTAACTAAAATGGTCCCAAAAGAGAGAGAGTGAGGTAGAGCTAGAGGTAGAGGTGAAGGTAAAGGTAAAGGTAAGGCAACACCTATTTGGCACCACAACTTGCACTCACCCACACCACCCATCTAATATTTACTTTCCCACACCATGCATTTTCTATCCCACACCATTGTTCTCTTTCACACCACTCATATAAGGAAAAATTCTTTCCTCCTACTTCAAACCATCGAAAAAATAAAACTCACTCTCCTCCCAACTTCCTCCCTTTCTTCTTCGATCCTCCCATTCTCTTCCTCTCTTCTTCGATCCTCCCATTCTCTTCCTCTCTTCTTCGACCCTCCATCTCCTCCCAACTTTGAAAGCTCCCACTACATCTCCCTTCCCAACTGAACCTCTCCCCTCCCAACTGAATCGTCACACTCTCCCCCAATCCCTCCCATTCCACTTGACTCACCCAAAACGGTTCCATCAATCGAGCACGCGATGACCCGAGATAAAGGAGATGAGACTACGATGGTGGCCACACAATGTCAACACCTCTGTCCTCCCCTCTTCTCCTATCTTCCCAAAACATCCTAGCACTCACTCATTCAAAACATAAAAAACAAGGTATTGTCCATGACTTTCAACCTACTTTGACGCTCGATTGAGACTGATTCTCAAGTTCATCAAAACACGAAAAATGTAGTGCTCTGAGTAATATAATGAACACAATTTGAATAACCTAAAAATGTTTTGAAATGATCAAGTTATGGTCATTTTTACTAAAGTCACTCAAATCTATTCGGTAAAGTTAACAGGGTACTTTCCCTGACTTTCAACCAACTTTGACACTCGATTGAGACCGATTCTCAAGCTCATCAACATGAAAAATGTAGTACTCCGAGTTATCTAATGAACACAATTTGAACCACCTAAAAATGTTTTGAAATGAGCAAGTTATGATCATTGGAATGTGGATATCGGTAAGAGTGTAAATGTTTAGAGATAACTTGACAAGGGTGAACCTTGAACCTTTGATATTGTTTCATTTTTTTTGTGAATCTCGTGATGAGATTCTTTTGATTTGTGTGCGAGAGTAATCAAATGACATTATTCCAGTTAGTTTCTTGTATAGCAGTTTATTATGATGAACATTTAGTTAGCCCTTTCAGCGAATCTCAGGACTGGAATCCTTTTGAGTTGTATATATTGTGGCACCCCGTATTTTTATTCTTACAGAAATTTTTAATAATATTTCTTTTGTATGTTTATCTTTATGAAGTGGGCATACACATGAGCTACTTGTTTGTCAATGTGATGTGTGGCTTGTTTCTTAATGATGGTTAGTAGAAAATCTATCCTGGAATGGTTTATGATTTAGACTCTAGTGTTGTTTCATCGGAAGGTAGTTTGCTTATTGTAGAATTTATTACCTACTTACCCTCTTCTAACGAATCTCGGGACGAGATTGTTTTGAGTTGTATATATTGTAATGCCCGTACTTTTTCACTGTCCTTAATAAATGTTTTTGTACATAAAGTGTTCTTAGTAAAATATTATGGATATACACATGTAGCAGCCTCGTGTTTATGGATGTTTGTTGTGTGGCTTTGCATGAAGTTAAAATTTTCTATAAGTATAAGATTTGAAGAACTTCTCATCTGAAAATGTATTTTTTTTTAAAATCTTATTTTGTTTGACAAGTTGTATTTAAAAAAAAATTCACATGACTCCCTTACCTTTTGAATCTCGGGACGAGATTCTGTTAAGGTGTGTATATTGTAATACCCGCCAAATCACTTGTCAATATAATGTTACTATTTTAGTAATTAGTAATATATATTTATTGGTAATATTTAAAAATATGTAAATACTTTATGATATAAATTTGAAACCTAGGTTTAGGTTGGTGGTTGGTAAAAGAGGAGTGGTGGGCGTGTTTAGCTAAAGCTAGTAAAACCCTAATTAACAACTCTTTTAAAAGAAACCAAGCCCCCTTCTCTCTTTGGATACACACACAAAGAAAAAGAAAAACTTACGTAGAAGAAAATGAGGCAATAGAGGAAAAGCTTTGCTTTGACATTAAGATTCAAGAAAATCGTGAATAAAAACTCTATTATTCTTATTTATTTATTTTCTTCTTGTTCGACCTCTCTATTTTATATTTTCATTTCAGTATGCATGCCACAGTTATTGCAAATGGTCAAAGTTCAATAAGAGCTTGTATGCCCTCATGATGACTTTATTAGGAGTTTGAAATTTTCAACCAAAGCCTACCCGTACGATGTTATTTTGGCATCCATAGACCACCTATAGTTATTGTCAATGGTATTTCTCATATTGTCAGAGCAATATGACAACAAGGGGTAAATAGAATCAATGAAATCCCTATGAAGTTTTTCTTTTATGATGTTTTGTAGCAAAAAAGATGGGTGTGAAATCAAATAAATTAATAATTAAAGTCATGACAATAGCAAATCAATATTTAATTGAATATATAGAAAATCATATCTTGTACACAACTTTTTTTAACAACGGTATGACAAGACCTTATGAGAAGACCTTTCAATTATAAGTGTTTATGTTTAAAGATTCCAGAAATCACATCTCATTGATCATCCCCAAACCTAAAGTCATATTGTTTCTATCTCATTTTTTTTCTTCACATATTCGTCCTTTTTGTATGTAGGTCTTAAACTTCCCCAATTCTAGCTGGCCTGGGAAAGGGGCGAGGTTGCTGCCTGGGGGGGGGGGGGAAATGTACACTTTTGCCCCCCCCTCTTTAACCACTATTTGGAAAAAAATGTTTAAAAAGGGGGGCAAAAGTGTATTTTCGCCCCCAGGCACCAACTAGGCAGCTGAGCCCAGACCAACAAGAATTACTCCTTAAACTTAGATAGAGAACATGAAAGTGACATCAGGTGGTTGGAGAGTTTGTAAAAAGAAACAAAGGGATAAACAATTAAAGGAAGATGTGGGGAGAGAAAAAAACAGAGAAGAGGAATGCTTAAAGAAATAAAAGAACGAGAAAAAAAATTGAGAGAATAATAAAACTTCTTTTCTCTAACCTGTACAAAGAGGAGACATGATACAGAGACGATGGTGTGTAATAATTAAATAAGAAGGAGGAAACACAAACAGTAAGAGGAAAAAAATAAAATAATAATAATAATAATAATAATAATAATAATAATAATAATAATAATAATAATAATAATAATAATAATAATAATAATAATAATAATAATAATAATAATAATAATAATAATAATAAAAGAATGAAGAGGTGGTGGTGGTGTTTGCGTTAGTCGCGTATTTAGTAGGGTGATGTGGGTTTGAGTTTGATCGGGGGTTTTGGTATTTTTGTCGTGGCTTATGATTCGAGGTTGTGAGCACATGTTCATGTATGGTAGATCGATTCGGATGTTCGCATTTTTTCGTTATTTTTTGTTTTGCAGAGATTTGACTATTTGGTTGTTTCGAATGCCTTTCTCGCATACTTGCATTTGTCAGTAATTCTCGCTCTCTTTTGCCTTTCAAAAATATAATACATGAATGCCTTAGAGTAATTGATAATTTTGTGATAGATGTTATTGTTAGATTATTTTTGGTACATGCTTGATTGTTAATTAATTATGTGATTAGAGTAGGTCCGAGGTGGCTAAATGTATATTAATGTTTGCAAATTAACTTTAATTTTTATGTAAATGTTGCTATTAGTTAAGCATGCTGTAGGAGTATGTGAGATTGTCAATTAGTTTGATGATTAGTCTTAGTATATAACTTTATAATATGTGTACGGTTATTTCAAATGCATTTTAAGTGTGAGCTTCATTTGACGTGTGATATAAGTGACTTGTGCATAATGTTGTGAAGTGTATAACTTGAGACTTAGTAATTATGAAAGTGTTATTTGTTTCCCCTATAGAATGGGTTAATATTGTGGTTGATTTGTTATGGTTGACAAAGTGTCACCGTAAAAGAGTTTTGAAGACTAATTGATTTTTTTATGCTCTTTTCCACAACTCCGAAAAAAAATTGTGAATAATTTTTTTATATTTTAGTATACAAACTTGCTTGTATACATGTGATATAATTTTGGTATGCAGACTTGCTTGCATATTGGGTACGTCGTTCCATGTGAGTTCAGTAGTATGTGTAGTATTTAGGAAATGTTTGTCATGGATCAAACTTCGGGTGAGATGACATGTTCCTTGATGTGGCACCCCACTTGGAGCATGTACGCTCCGAGTGATTTGAAGGCAAGGGAGGCACATTTGGGTGAGGTGTGTTCAACACAAGGAGGGTAGTGCGATTGTGGAAAAGAAGCAAGATTTTTGTGTATGTGCATGATTGCCTTAAGGGAAGAAACTAAATGCCCATTCGATCATTGAATGAGAACTGTATGTCTTCCTGAAGGTAGAAAATGTGTTTTGTTGATATTTTAATAATAGTCTATTATGACTACGATTTATATCGTTGTGTGAAAAAAAATTTCGTTTATGAGGATTGATAACTCAGAAAGCTTATCTGTTTGTTTCTAACCGTTTCGTGCAGGATGGCAAGTCTACTAACAATTTTTGCAGGTCAGACTTACCATGTTCAACCTTCACTTTGTAAGTGTTGGAAAAATAAATGTATATTTTAAGCATAATAAAACTTAGTAGTATGAAATGTCCGCCTCGTTGAGGAACTACAAGACTTTGAGTGTTATTTTCTTGTTTATGAAATTTTCGTGTTAAAGCATGTAACTTATTTTATTTATAATGATGGAGATTACTCACACCAGCTACCTCGCTGACCCAAGTAAGTTTATGCTTCTTGGGTACGTTCTTATTGGAACGTAGCCATTTAGCCTTTCACAGGTTAGAAAGTCATAAAGGCGGTGATATGGGAGGTTTACTTGTGGACGAAATCTCCAAAGAGTTAACCTGGTTAGAATTTTTGTATAAATTGAAATTTTAATTTAATGTTTCTGTTGTTAAATTTTCATGTCCCAAGTTTTGGGAAAGCGGATAATCCTAATCCTACGTGGATAGGGAGTAATGATATCTTGTTTTAATGTCAATATTGTGGGACCTTATTCCGTGTAGTTTTCCTTTTAGCGGTTTGTTATCACGAGTGTTTAGTTAGCCCTTTCAGTGAATCTCGGGACGAGATTCCTTTTGAGTTGTATATATTATAGCACCTCGTAATTTTTAATATTTATTAAGTTTTATAATATATCATTGTGTGTTTGTCTTCATGAAATTATGTACATGTACATGAGCTACTTGTTTGTCAATATGATGTGTGGTTTGTTTGCTTATTGTAGAACTAATTACCTACTTACAACCCTATAGCGAATCTTGGGACGAGATTCTTTTTAGATTTATATATTGTAACACCCGTACTTTTCACTGACCACAATAAATATTTTTGTACATAAAGTGTTCCAATTTATTATTGTTGTCTTTTAGTTAAAGTATTATGGATATACGCAAGTAGTAGCCTCATGTCTATGCATGTTTGATGCATGGCTTTATATGATGTGAAATTTTTCTATGAGTATAAGATTTGAATAACTCTCATCTAAAAATGTATTTTTTTTAAATCTTATTTTGTTTGCCAAGTTGTATTTTTTTTAAATTTCACATGACTCTCTTACCTTCCGAATCTTGGAACGAGATTTTTTTGAGGTGTTTATATTGTAACACCCACCTAATTACACAAATATAAATACTATTTATTTATTAATTTATATTTATTGTAATTTTATAATGGATAAAATCTTGTTTTATTTGTGGTGGGTGAAGAAGTAGGAAGTGTAGGTGTGTTTAGCAAATTATTAGTAAAACCCAATGGCTTTGGGCTATTGTTTAGACTTGGGCTATTGTTTGGAATAGGTGTGTTTAGATTTTTGGACTTGGGCTATTATTTCATTAGGTTTGCTAGGGATTAGGGTTTTGCTAAATAAATAGTTAAATAAAAACAGAGAAACAAAAGAAAATTAAAAAAATTCCCTTCTCCACACACACCATACCTGTAGACATGAGAGAAATATAAAAATATAAAGTGTTAAAGTGCTTTTCGTGGAGTTTTCGAGTAGATCGTTGTCGAGGAAGCATTGGGGGTTTGGGTAGATCTCCATGTCGATTCAACTCGAGAATTAATCATCCTTAGAACTAGAGGATTAAACTCTATCGAATTATTCAATCTTTGATATAGATTATTATTTGATTTTTTTTTATTATCTACGTTGTTAGTATTTTGGTTATAAAAAAGGTGAGTCCATGACTTTGCTATTCATTCTTTGTACGGCCACTAGTTATAAGGATTATTGGTTGTGATGTTAGTTACATAAACTTTAAACTTGAGTTAACACTCAGATGTAGGAATTTTTTTATTTTAATGAAAGATCAATGCAAACATGGGCATCCCATAAAAGATGATAAACAATATATAATTTCTTGTCCTGTTCAAACTCTATTTTTATGTTTGTAATTTATGTTTTTATTTATTTTATGGGTTGATTGATCCAAATTACAGACCCAACATTAGTTTTGGGCTTTATGAGTTTGATGAAGTCTAGCTACCAATATAAATTGGATGGATGATTTGATTTAGGGCTAGTTCAAATGCTAGGTCCAATGAAGTTTAATTTGGGCTTTGCATTCATACAACACGGTATTTCAATCATTCCCTTAAATACCTCAAATTAATGAATATAGTTAAAGTGTTTCTATACTATAGATGTTCACATGCGGTGTGTTTAGGTGTCAAAACATTAAGGGTTTGATTTATATTAGAGACAGTATAGTTTGTCTTTTATTTGAATAATTTAATAATGAAACTATAATTTAATAGTGAGAAATGGAATAGGTGTAGATGGGAGAGGGAGGAGTAGAATAAGAATTAAGTAAGCTTAAAGATGAATGTTCCATTGAATCTCCATTATACTTAGGTTGTAACAATAGTGACATGTCTTGATGGTTGTGAGAACACTTGTAAAATATGCAGCTTATGTTAAGTACTGTGGAGCCTATGAAGGTTCCCTTCAATTGTTAATTTTAAGGGATTTACAATTAATTTTTATATATATTAAAGGCTTGTGAGGTAGAATTTGTGTGCACGTGTCCACATTTGGTGTGCTCGATATTTTGGATATTTTTGCACTAGCTTTAAAGAAACTTGATCGCTTCCAAAGTTGTGAGTATTTCTCACTCTTTATATTCTCTTTTATTTTAATTCATTATTTGTGGAAAAAAAATCACATTTAAGCGAGTTGAGGAATTATAGTATCATGTTTGGTATGTGAAGTCTATAAATTGAGATTTATTAATTTTGAAATTGTTATTTGTTTCCCCAATAGAAAGGGTGAATATTGTGGTTGATTTATTATGATTGACAAAATGTCACCGTAAAAGAGTTTTAAGAATGAGTTGATTTTTTTTTGTGCTCTTTTCCACAATTCAAAAAAAAAGAGTGGAAAAAAATAAACTTTTGTATACAGATTTGCTTGTATACGTGTGATATAACTTTGGGTATGCAGACTTGCTTGCATATCAGTACGCCATTCCATGTGAGTTCGGTAGTACGTGTAGCATTTAGGAAATGTTTGCCATGGATCGAACTTCGGGTGAAATGTCATCTTCCTCAATGTGGCACCCCACTTGGAACATGTACGCTCCGAATGATTTCGAAGGCAAGGGAGGCACACTTGGGTGAGGTGTGTTCGGCACAAGGAGGATAGTGCGAATGTGGAAAAGAAGCAGAATTTATTTGTATGTGCATGCACTACACCAAAAATACCCATCCGCAACGGTTTGGGACCATGGGGGTAACCTATTGTCACGGCTTAGAGGCCTGGCCATTCGAGGCATCGCCAAATAACCATTGATGGCTATAAACTGTGGCAACACTTATTAGCAACGGTTTTATGTTCGAGGATGCTTGATTATTTTGTGCATTTAGCCACGGCTACCCGGCATGGCTAGATGCTCCACATTCCCTAACCGTGGCAACATATATCACTTATTTTGAATTTCTTTGGTCTCACAGCCGTTGCAAGCGTAAAGGACACGGTTTTAAGCCGTTGCAAGCATGAAAGACCACGGTTTTAAGCCGTGGCACGCATGAAGGACCACGGTTTTAAGCCGTTTCCAATCAAAACAAAATAATAAAAAAAAAAATCTGGTTTGTTGCGAGGGTTTGAAACCGTTGCAAATTAATATAATCGAAAAAAAAATTTACATTTTTTTTGCTGCTGCAGCAAAATCACAGCCCCACACCTGCAAAATCAATCCTTACTAAGATCGACTAGACACTTGCCATGTGGCGTGTACCCGTGCCTACGACACGGCTACCGTGTCATGCCTCCAGCACGAATAGGATTCCACAAACTATATGCTAGATAAATAAAAAATCAACCATAAAATGGAACCTTGGAATTGCATTCAAATGAAGCCAAGTATCTATTAAATTCACCTTGGAATTGTTTCTCATTCCATATTTTAAAGGGGACACGAAAAAAAAAATCAATGCCACAACAAAACAAAATATCCATCTTCAAGCTTCTATCTACCATCGAAAGAACTGATACCTTGTTGGTCCAAGAGGTAGGTACTTAGCCCTTGGAACAAAACAAAACAACGAGACCAGATCAAGCATTTTCTCATGGGTCTCATATAGCTTCTTTAGTTCATCATCTGTCCACTCCTTTTTTGCATTATCATGTGTTCGCATATCTCTGTACATCCATGTAGACAGGATAAAGAAATCAGAGTTAAAGGAAGCTCAATATTCAACCAAATCAAATATCCATCTTAGACCTTACCTAATTAGATCGTCTTGTGCTTTATACATCTCATCAAAGACATTTAACATGGGATTTATCAAAGATCCAAGACCAGTGCCACTGGCTCGTTGATCTTCTCCATTACTAAGATACATTTCTGAAAATTGAGATTGTACTCCACCTTGAGCTAAGGCATATAAAAATTCATAAATCTGTAACCTAAAAAGGCTCGCCAGATCTGATAGCGACGGTGATAAGAGCCTGAGCAGCCACAATGCGCACCTGCGATGGCATCATCAAGAAGAAGTCTTAAATATTTAACACTATGTTCTGTAAAACATAATTAAACGTGTGTATATTATTCTAATCCCATAAAAAAATTGCATACAGAATATGATCAACAACCACACTTCATAAATCAAAATACTGCCCAGTGAATGATTTGAAAAGTGATATCACATATCCCATACGAGTTATTAGAGAATGCACAACTGTGAATATCAAAGGGATCCCCAGTGAATGATTTGAAAAGTGATATCACACATCCCAGACGAGTTATTAGAGAATGCACAACTATGAATATCAAAGGGAGACAACGTGATTCCTAATATAAGTGAACACCACATGAACGGAGGGTGGGATAAAAATCTTAATAATTTTCAAAATAAAATACCCCTGAAAATGAAATTTCGTTCACTAATAGGCAAAACAAGAAAAATGATGCTGTGAAGTTATATTCAAGAATACAAAAAAAAAATTTCAAACAACATGAGAAACAAACTTACCTCTCAAGAAAGAGTGACAAGAGAAAAGTTTACCTCCCAACTCCCACTGAAAGCACACCTTTGGAGTCGAGTCAATGCACCAGCTAGAGTAGGATTTCGTGAACTGGCAGCGTCAACCATTTTATCTGCATCTAACATCATCAATGCAATACCAGGACGGGTCGCAGATTCCCAAGCATACTCAGATGCAGCATAGTTGCATTTTCTCCAAGAAACCATACCTGCAAAAAAAATCTTAGATTGTCAAAATGCAATTTTGTAAAGTTCTTAGTAGAAACTAGGTTCATCTGATATGGGTTAAGTGTAATTGTGCAAGCCTAAGGCCAGCCTAAAGCAGCTCTGGTAAGTAAAGAACAACGTCCGTTGCATGCAGTGCTCCACCAATCGATGCAAATTGCATGACGCTACATTGGCAGGTCTGATAGGATCTGCAATCTGGAATACTACAATTCAGATCTTCGTACAAAGAATCAAAGATTTTGGTGGCAATAATCGCTATCAGAAATCAATACTCAGCACAGTATAGAGAGCACACAACAGAGATTTGCAGAGCAATGCACACTTCCACACAATAACTATTGGCAGCAAAAGAATGGTTGTATAGAATGAATGTAAAGGCTATTTCGAGATGCCTAATCTCCTCAGAGCAAAGCTAATTGTACAATTTGATTACAGAAAGATATCCTAATTCTCCTACTATCCTTACATTTATAGTAGTGTCTCGAATAGAAAGACTAACATAAATTATAAGAACCAACAGAGCATCTTGACAGACTGCACCCTTCACTAACAGAGCACCTAACACATTAACAGAACAACTTGACAGACTGCACCCTTTACTAACAGAGCAACTAACACATTGCACAACAATTAACATATTGTTCCCCACTCACTGCTTTGCTGCCCTATGCCTCTTTCTTGTATAAGTAAATCTGATTGGGGGTCTACCAAAGTCATGGAAACATGTAACAAAAGAAACTTGTAGAAGAAGAATTCAATTAAAAAAATATGCTTACTGCTGCCTGCACTAATCGTTGTAATGCAAGAGGCGACTTTGGGTCAGATGTCCAAACTCTATATACAGATGTAAATCTTAATGTAGACCCAGGCTGTGGAGGTGGTAAATCAAGGACTATTGTAACCGCTTCCAAAACTGTGTGTTTCCCATCGGGTCCAGCTCCAACAAGGCATGTCTGGAAAAGAAAAGATACAAATATTTTCAAAAAAAAATATTGTAGTTATAAAACACAAATTAATGATCATCCTATATTACATGTGATGGTATGAACGTACTTTCCATAATAGTTGTAATACGTCTGCATCAATTTTCCTGGAACTTTCTTTGCAAAAATTCTTGTAACTTCAAGAAGAGTGACAGCCATATCTGGAGTTGCCTAACAAACCATAAACCAAGAAAAAAAAATAATCGACATCAGAAACAAACAAATTGGAACAATGGTATTCAAATTGATATGAACTTAAAAATAACTAATGAAAGTTATGGTATTCAAATTGATATGAACTTAAAAATAACTAATGAAAGTTAAAAATAACTTAAAAATATTTGGTATTCAAATTGGAGTGCCTAAGGAAGCCTCGTGGTGTTGGAGATGCATTCTGCATTACAGAGAGAAGGCATCACACCTAGCTCTTCACTCCATTGGCAATGGTAAAGGCACCTTATTTTGGAAGGAACCTTGGCATCCGAAAGGTATTTTGATCGAAAAATTCCCACAGGAGCTCTTATACGACTCTACATTGCACAAGAATGCCAAGGTGGCAGCTATTATTGGTGATAACCACTGGCACATCCCACAGAGTGCACAAAACTGTGTTACTGAAATCACTAGCATCCTAGGAGAAGTGGAGTTTGATGCTAGTAGGAATGACGAGGTTGTATGGACTGCTGGGAATGATGGAACATTTCACTTGAAAGCAACCTATGAAGCAATCAGGAATCGACGAGCAATAGTGGAATGGGCATCAGTGGTCTGGTTCACATGCAATATTCGTAGACATAGCTTCATTACTTGGTTACTGATTCACGGTGCCTTGAAAACTTTGAGCAAATTGAAGAAATGGGGACTCACTCAAGTGGATACATGTTCACTGTGTCAGAGAGACACTGAGACGATGAAACACCTATTTTTCGAATTTAGGTATTCACAGTATGTCTGGAAGAGAATGCTGAATCAGTTAGGCTACCCAAGACAGATTGAATGCTGGGATGAGGAACTTATCTGGTGCTGTCAGCAATTTCAAGGGAAGAGCAAAGCTGGCCAACTAAAAAAATTGGTCCTAAATGCAGTGGTTTACTACCTATGGATGGAAAGGAACAATCGAGTTTACCAGCAGAGATATTGCACAGGTCTTCAACTTGTCAATCAGCTTCACAATGACATTCGTCTCAAATTTAGTTCTGATGAACTTATTGTTGAAGGCAATGCGCATAATAAGGAGCTATTTGGGCAATGGAACCTGGATGTATTATATAAAAACAAGCACCCTACAATTTGTCAATGGACAAAACCACCTATAGGCTGGTACAAGAGCAACTCTATTGGCTCGCTACAAGGAGTCACTGGTGGGTATGGCGTTGTTATAAGGAATGATGCAGGGGATGTTATCGCAGCATGCACGGGGTCTGCAACAGGGCACTCAGTTATCAAACACGAGCTTCAAGGAGTCGAGGCCGGGATTAAACTTTCGCAGAGATACAGTATCAAGAAAATCTATCCATTGAACATTTTCTGGTAATGGAAATGGAGGTAATGGATTTTCTGGTTGCCTTGTCGATTGTGCACGGGATGAAGGTGTATCTTCAGTTCTTTGTGTCCCTCCTTGTGTTCCCTCACTTGTTGATGGTCTCACATAAGTTCCATTTTCTAGTCTCTCTCGTATCCATTGAACATTTTCTTCCAATCTATCATATTTTTGGCTCAATTTTTTTTACTTCCAATGTTTTATCCAAAAGCAATGAACGAGCGGGAAGTGAAGCATCATACTTCCTTTTAGAGACGGTGGTTCCAACACAACGAACACGTCCCCTTTCTTCTTGGCCAAACACTTGGCTTAGAGGATCATTATCAATAGTGAGGTCAGTGGTACCCTGGGTTGAAGATTCTTGCAAGGCGGCCTTTTTTGCTTTAACTTGTTCCTTCAAAAGAATGAAAAAATAAAATAAATCAGGACACAAATAATATTCAAACAACTACAGAGTAAATTAAGAATTGTGTATAAAAGACATCATTGGGCACATACCATATATAGTTCAGCACCATGCGTGGGTTTTCCATCCTTTCCCGTGTGACAAGCAATCCATATATCAGTGCGTGTGACTGGTTCCCCATCAGGGTTCTTCTCAACCTATATACTTGAAAGATTAGTCTCAGTCTATATAGTTAACTGGTTATTATTGTACTAGTAGCTATAAACTCAATTACCATTTCATACTCTACTTCTGCAGCACTCTTTTGGCGACCCCCCCATACATACTTTGAAGCCTTTTTGTTTTTGGCATTTTGGGCTCTAATTGCCTTCGCTTCAGGGTGCTCTCATTGTGAACAAACTCCTTCCAATCCTCCTCTCTTACACCATTTAGAACATGCTTTTCTTGTTCCTCAATGGTAGGATACTTATCCAAATAGTCCTTCCTAAGATCTGCCTTGAACCTTCTAAAATATTCTGGCATTTTCAAATGCACACTCCTTTTCATATAATTTGGGATGTCGTATTTACCCTGCAAATAAGCCATTGAGATATAAGTTGACAATAAAATAAAACATTATGAAAATCAATGATGTAAAATCTCACCTTGAGGGCATTCCACACATCCTCTTTGTAGTTGTCAGTAACATGGTGCCAACCCTTGAATTTGATGGGCACAAGTGTTTCAACAAGCCTTCCAATGCGTTTATTGAAATTTCTAGCACCAGGTCCAACTGCTAAACCATGGACATTGAACTTTATGGTCTTTTTAACTTCATTATCATCATTTGTAGATGTAGTGACATCATTGGTGGAGAGATTGCCGCAAGTACTACACATTTATATCAATGACATTATAGATATTAACCATTATCAAATAAAAAGAAATAAGAAACAACTATATACACTACATTTATAGATAGTTTCCTTCCACAACATATCACCACAAATAGATTTTTATAAAGCATTGGAAAAGCCAATCTGAATACTTAGCTACAAAGCTTCCCTTTCCCAACTCAAAATTCAAAATAAGAAACAAAGACAAAATAATTGGTCTCAACCAAAGAGGATGACTAAAATAGCCTTAGAAATGCATAAAAAAATATTGTAGTATAGTCAATTAAAATTCCAGTAAGCTCTTCAGGTTGGGGTTGTCTTTCAAGATGCTTTCATACACAGTGGGAGTTTCCTTTTTATCGACATTAGTGTTCAAGCCTCTTTGAGTATGTAGAACTACATGCCACCCGTCATTTGATTGATCTTTCGAATAAAATACCCCACTTGCTTCTTGAGCTAAAATGAATGGATCCTCTTCCACCTTTCTTTTGTCTTTTAGCTTCGACAAGTTTACCATCTCATGGTTCCAAATTGGGTCCACCTTATATGCATTTTTCTTATCTTCCACTTTGACCCAATCACAATAGAAGACTCTTTCTTTGAAATCTATGTAGTCTAGCACCAGTATGTCTCTAACAACTCCATACCATTTGACTAGTTTGTCCTTTGGCCTTTCATCTTTCTTACTAGCAACAAAAGGAGCAATGGCATCCATGGAAACACCACTATCTTGTGTCACCAAACATTCATCCGAAGAACTTGTCGCAAATGTGAAATCATTTACACAATATTTCAGATATCGGGTTGCCAAAAATTGTGGACCATTGGCTAACCTCCAAAGTGTGGTATTTGTTTCCTCAGCCTTCTCCAACTACATTGTAAAACAAATCATCTTAGAACTGAAATCTGAAAAAAAAAATTTATATATATATATATATGAATAAATACACATTATAAAATACCTCATTACACAACCAAGGAATAAAATCAGTGGCTTTCTCAACGAATTTCCTTGACCCTTTTTTTTTTACTTTGTGTAGCCAACTCCATGCAATATTCATTGTACTTTCTGCACAAGTTACCATATTATCATAATTCTAGATTTGTAGTTATTAAAAAAAACTAAAATATTATATATCTTACTCTTCCCAATCACTCGAATCAGCAAGTGCATTGAAAACCCATCTTCGAGCTTGTTTAAATTGTACATTATTTAGCATATAGTTTTTCCCTTTATCCAATGGCTTTTCATCGGCATACTCATCATCTACATCAAGCCACTCCTCTTGAATGTGTTTGTGAGTTCCGAACCGTGGCTTTGTCATATACTCCATGCAGTATGTAACAGATTCATCTACAAGGTATGCTTCTGCTATTGATCCTTCTATGTATCTGAAATTTTTAGCATAGTCTTTGTATTGTTTCATTAACCTATCAATCATAAATAAAATGATAAATTAGTATATAATATAATAAGATAACGTGATGACGTGCACTAAAATTAGAAAAGTTATTTACTGCTCAAAGGGATACATCCATCGATATCGAACTGGACCACCAAGCATCGCTTCCTTGGTAAGATGAGCTATGCAATGCACACTTATAACAAAGAATGAAGGCGGAAGCTCCTTTTCAAGGACACAAATTGCCTCAATCACACCTTTGTGTGCCAACTGAAGATCTGTTTTGTTGAGTACTTTAGCACATAAGATATTAAAGAATAAGCTAAGTTTTTTAATAGCAATTCTTAAATCTTTATCCTTCTTGTCCCGAAAAACATGTCTAAGCAAAAATGGAAGTAAATGTTGCATAATGACATGGTAGTCATGTGACTTCAGTCCTCTTAGCTCCAGGGGATTGCCAAGAACGCAATTACTCAACTTGGATGAAAATCCACTCGGCAATTTCAACTCTTTTAGTGTATTCATAAATACTTTTTTTTCTTTCTTGGTTAAGGCAAATGATGCTTTTGGCATTGAAGTTTTTCCCGTTTCAGTGTCATGGCTCAACCAATATCTCTTATGAGTTCCCATGTCTTCCATATCTTTTCGAGCATTCTCACCATCCTTTGTTTTCTTAGAGACATTCAACAATAAGTTCAATAAGTGTTCAATGACATTCTTTTCAGTATGCATCACATCAATATTATGCCATAGCTCAACAAACTTCCAGTACGGCAAATCAAATAAAATGGACCTTCTAGACCACGGTGGGGCAATGTTATTGGTTGGTTCATCATTGACGTTATCATTATCAACCATATTCTTGCACTTTTGACCACTAACCCTACCTTGTGTAGAACTACCTTCCAAAATTTCCACTATCCTTCGTTCAACTTCTTCGCCAGATAATCGTCGTGGAGCACGACGATGTTCAACATCCTTGTTGAATCCCTTGTCATCTCTAAACTTGTATTTTGTAGGTAAAAAACATTGATGGCCTCTATAGCATATCTTCCGACTGTTTGAAAGACGTTCAGATTCTACATCATCAACACAAATAGGGCATGCATTATAACCATGAACATTACAACCAGCTAGAGTCCCATAAGCAGGAAAGTCATGGATACCCCAAAACAACATTGCTTTCAACCGAAAATTGCTTTTAATACACACATCCCAAGTTGAAACACCATCTGCCCACAATTCCTTCAACTCTTCTACTAATGGCTCCAGGTAAACATCAATATTCTTTCCGAGTGCTTTTGGCCTTGATATTAACAAGGTTAACAAACAAAACTCCTTTTTCATGCATAAAGAAGGTGGAAGATTCAAATGTGCTATTATTACTGGCCAACAACTATAAGCATTACTTAGATTTCCACGTGGGTTAAAACCATCAGTCGATATTGCAAGTCTCAAATTCTTACTATCAGAGGAAAACTTTGGCCATCTCATATTTGTTGAAGTCCATTGTGCTGAATCACATGGATGTATCATCAAATTCCCATCTGAACAAGCCTCCTTGTGCCAAGTCATTGCTTCACCAATCCACGGTATGCTAAAAAATCTTTTCAACCTTGGAATCAATGGAAAATACTTTACAACCTTTTTAGCTTCTTTCCTGTATACCTTGCCAGACTCGTTGTCATCGTCATCCACATAAACCTTATATTTACCAGAACCACATTTTGGACAAGTAACCAGACCCTCGTATTCTTTCCAATAGAGTATGCATCCATTGGCACATGCATGTATTGTCTTACATTCCATCCCTATATCTTTAATTGTGTTTTTCATGTTTGGGTAGTTATCTGGAAAATTACAATCATCCGACAATAAGGGTTTTAGCCATTTTAAAAATATCGTCACACTATTACCACTCCAACTAAAACGAGTCTTGAAATTCTGCAATTCAATAATGGTGGACAACGTGGTCTTATCCTTGGGACACCCATTGTACAACGGCACAGTCGCTTTTTCCTTATACTTTTGATACTTCTTGTTCATAATTGTTTCAGGTTCACAAGAAAGTTCCGGACCACCTTCTGGATTACTGCCAAAACATTCTTTGACGGTGTCATTCAAGTCATTTATCCCATCATCAGCCTCCACAGTTTGCATGTTGAGGAATACATCATCAACTAGGTCGCTCATCCTAGGATATTCAAAGGCATCATCAGGTTCAACCACTTCTGTCATAGGTACATCAATCACCTGCTTGTTTATATTCTCTCCATGATGTATCCACGTGACATAATTGGTATCAATGCCATGGCTTAACAAATTAACAACTATGTCGTCAACACTAATGTTCCCCTCGTGTTCCTACATCGAACACATGGGCAAGGAAAAATACTCTCTCCATTTGCATTATCCTCAACAAACTTTTGGAATTGTCTAACGCCGTATATATACATTGCACTTCCCCGTTTGTTCATCCATGACTTATCTAAAGGAATTGTTGACATTTCTACACACCAAAAATTAAAAGATTAACTTTAGTCAAACACTCATGAAAATTAAAAGATTGAGAGTGACACTTTTATGAGGATAACCTCCATAGGAACCATACCATGAGGAGGCTATCTTCCCCTTAATCATCTCCATTTGAGGCCCATGAATTGGCATAGGAAGCAAATTAGTTTACTAGAATAATATCTAAGAGTGTCTGCTTAATCAACTAGTATTCAATAGACATGGAATACATGGGAGTACCCTACTACCTCCATCTTTCCAATCAGTTTCAATTCATCAAAGATTTAATATCTTGAGGAGTCCAGCTATGTAATTGCAATTTTTGCTCCTTGAAGATTGCGTGAGATTGGTTCGACAAGTTAGGTTTCAATATTACAGGGCAATGTTCAAAGGGTTACATGCTTCATAGCTTAGTTTTTTCTTGGATTTAAGTTGAATGTACCAGTCGTTGTAGATTCAACTTATAGGTAACTAGTCTTGCCATGGATTCCATGCAACCAAAAAAACCTTTAGTTTTGTTTTACACATTTAACATAACAGAAATGATGGAAATTAAGCAGGAAACTAAACAGGAAGTAGTGCTGAACTATTGCGAATTTACTTGTTGAATATGTAAATAACTTTCTACAGTTCTTGCTCAAAGTATGCATACATGGCCTAGCCGGCTCCACCATAAAGTAATATATGTATGTTTCTGTATCTGAATAACTTTATTGCATAAAGAACTCAAATAGTATTATTCTCTGCTCAATAATAATTTTTTTTAATACTCTCCAAACATGTATGCAGGTGATATTTTGTTCTAAAAATGTGTTTCTTAGCGAATACTTATATCTGATCAGGAATTCTATTTTAAACTCCTTATCTGTCATTGTAAAATATGTTAGAATGTTTTTGGGTGTTTCAGGTGATAGTATATGCCCTTCTTCATCAGCAGTTTCTCGAATGCTAGAGTGTTCCCTTCCCCAATACTCTCAAGATGGAAAAAATGTTTAGTCGCCAATACTCAAGATGGAAAAATGTTTAGGTAAGCCAATTTCCGACATCTTTTCTTAGCTTCTCCCACTGCCGTTATTTTTTTTTCTTTTGTTGTATTTGGTAGATAATATAAAAAAAGAGTTACTCGTTTGAATCTTAGACTGGGTTTGTTTGAAGGAAATATACATAAGTAGAATAAAATCATAACCTTCAACCACATGTTTTCTCTAAAAATCATGAAATAAACTTTCTAGGAAGGGTAAAAGAAAATCACAATGGAAAAACTGAAGAAAATATAATCATCTTCATCGTGTGCCAAAGCATTTACCAATTCTCTATTGCAAAGAAAACATTTACCAATTTCTAAACAAACCCTACCTTAAGAAGAACCTCTTCCACTCTCTTGTTCCCGAAAGAGAGAAATTGCAGCGAAAACTGAAACATATCCACACACGAAATCAACACCAACAACAAAACAAACGGATTATAAATCTATGGCTACAAACGATTTCAACCCTCAAAATGACAAAATCCCAAATATAGTATCCAAGAAAATCATCCAGTTTTAGAACAGAATACAAAAGATTGGCCCAAGGTATTGGTCCAGTTACTGATGTTAATTGGTATGCATATTGGAATATTTGTTCTTGTTTTGCCAGGTTTGGTAGTTGCAGTTATTTGCATCGTTGGATACTCAATATTCACATCAACTGGTCCCTTCAAGCGCAAGGATGCAGGAGTTGAAGGCATAGAGGAATATAGAGAACTCTTGCAGCAAAATGACATGGAGTTGGAAGACTAGACTCTACCGAAATGGATCAAATTGAAAGAACACAAATGCAACTAAATCGAAATCGAACAAAATCACAACGAACTGAATGAAATGTATCTAATTGAGTGAACAGACCAGAAAACATTAAAATAATGAAACAAAATTGAGAAACCACAAAAGTGCCTCAATCAAAACTGAAAAAAAAATTACGATAAAACTCTTTCACATAGAAACTAGATCAAAATCACAATTAACTTAGTATGCTAAGCGAGTACAGACTGATAAGAAGCAAGAAAACAATCGCGATTGACTGATTAAAATATTGAAACGAACAGATTCAACAAACACAAAACAGTGCTGCAATACAAACCAAACATTAGTCAGCAAGAAATCACGAATCGAAACCAGATCGAATTGAATCTCAAATCGATCGATATCGATAACAACACACAGTACAGTAAGTGCAAAAAAAAACCCAAATAAGTGCAAAAATTACCCAAATAATCGCAAACAATCACGAATCGCAAACAATCAAACAACCCAAATAACAGTAAGTGCAGTCAAACAATCACAACAATCGCAAACAATCACGAATCGATTCAATACAGTAAGTGCAAAATAAAAACCCCAAATAACACATAAATCATCTCACAAGCAAAAATTACCTTGTCTTTGTGCTTTCTTTCACTTCTTCTTCTTTCTCTTCACATTCTCCTCTGCTCCTCTCTCTCACTCTGATTTGAAACGAAAATGGAGCGATTCTTTCTCTTCACACTCTCCTCTGCTCCTCTCTCTCACTATTTGATTTTCTAACAAACCTTAAAATGAAAATGGAAGGAGGCGGGAGCGCCAATTTTTTTTGCAAGACCGCGAAAGTGTTTTCGCAATGGCACGCCAAAGCGTGAAATGGATGTGAGCCGTGGCAACACAGGTGTTTTCGCAATTACACAGGTGCATTTCGTTTTATAGCCACGGTTTTAGGCTCTTGGCCAATCTAGCCACGGTTTGTGGGTCGTGGCAAATAAACTAACGGTTTTTAGCCGTGGCCATCTCTGTGTAGCTAATCAAGCCTTTTGGTGTAGTGATGGTTGCCTTAATGGAAGAAACTAAATGCTCATTCAACCTAACTACATGTCTTCGTTAAGGTAAAATGTATTTTGTTGACATTTAAATAATGGTGATTATGAGTATGCACTACACCAAAAGGCTTGTTTAGCTACGGGGAGGTGGCCACGGCTCTAAGCCATTGGTTTATTTGCCACGGCCAAAAACCGTGGATAGCGTGGCCAACGGCTTAAAACCGTGGCTACAAAAATAGTTGGCCACGGCTCTAAACCGTGGGTGCATTAGCCACGCCCAAAAACCGTTGCTATATTGTGAAACGGCCAAAAACCGTTGCTAAACTAAACCGTTTTGCACGTGCCGTGCTCGTGCGAGTGATTTGGAGAGTGGATTTCGCGCTCTGGCGAAAATGGGTTCGCGCTTTGGCGAAAAAAATTGGGAAAAAAATTTGGCGCTGTCATTGCGAAAAATTGGCGAAAAAGAATTTGCTATTTCGACCTAAATCTGTTTGCGCGGTCATTGTGAAAAAAATTTCGACCTAAATCAGAGTCAGAGAGGTTTGGCGCAGAGGAGAAGAAGGACGAAAGGAGAGGACGAAAGAAGGAGAGGACGAACTGAAGAAGAACATGAAGAACCGAAGCAGATTCTCAAACTTTTCTTCTCCTTCTTCTTCTTTAGATCTTGAGAGAATCGAGCTGAAGAAGAACATCAAATTGGTTCAGATCTCCTTCCTGGTAAGATCCTTCTTCTTCTTTAGATCTCTTCTTCTTCTTCAGATCTGTTTCAAGAGAACAAAATCCTTCAAGAACCCACACAAAATTTGACCTTTATAAGTTTTTATCTGATGACCCCATTTCCTATTTTGATCCCAAACCATGGGATTTGAGTACCCTTTTGTTCTTTGAGTGCAGGGAGAGTGAAAAATAAGTGGGATTTTAGATACCCAGAAGCAAAAATGATTGCAGAGAAGCCAGGTTGGGTTAGGCATGAAGGAATGCAGATTTTCTCCATTGATATTCAACCTGGTGGCATCAGGTTTGCAACTGGTGGAGGAGATCACAAGGTAGCTTCTTTTTCATTCTTGGTTTTATCTTCGGTTATTTCATTACAATCAAGTTGAGTTTTTTCTTCTGTTGTTCAACTTCAATCATGATTCTTGTGAGTGGGTTTTCAACTTGGGAAATTTTGATGTCTTGGAAAGTTATTTTTATTTGAGGATCCTTACTTTTGCTTGAATTGAATTAGGTTGTCATCCATATAAACATTTTACTGGTTTAACAGCTAGCTAGTGAAGCTGATGCCTGCTGTTGGGCTTTACTTTCCATACTTATTCTTATGATCACTTATTTTCTTCTATTTCATCCTTGTTGAGTCTGACCCAATCTGGTGATATTTTCTTTTACTAACATAATTGCAGTTTCCTGCAGCTAAGGTTAAAACTGCATTTTGACTGTCTTGTGTGCTAAAACTGTCTTGTTTTGCACGAGCAGAGCAACCATGGATCGTCCTGACCATGGTTAAAACTACATTTTGACTGTCTTGTGCGCTAAAACTGTGTTGTTTTGCACGAGCAGAGCAACCATGGATCGTCCTTACCAATGCTTTTTTCTACAACTTGATCAACATGATTCCCTCATTCTTTTGTTCTTTTGGATTTTAGAATTGAGAATGCAATTAGGCCCTCTACCATAAGTCTTTGCTTGCCTACCTATTTACTTGTTTATGAGTTCTAGGTGAATTTGGCATTCAAATTTATTTTTTTAAATGTTTATAATGTGAAGGTTGTTTATAAACAATTTGACTCAAGAAATAACTTTCTAATATGGAGGCTATTTTTTTTTTTTTTTTTTACATACTGTGCTTGTTTTATAAATTGGACAGAGTGCTCTATCTTGCTGAATTTGCTGCTGCTTTGGCAGTGAATGTTTGTGCTGAATTTGCTGATGTCTTGGTGGTCAGTTGGTTATGCTTGTGTGGGTTTGAATATGGCTGGGAGCCGGCGTTGCATGGTGTTATTTTGTGCTTGCATGATTTGGATTGCAAGTTGCATATTGGACTCAAGTAACTTCCTTTTGCTATTTGTATATAGATAGTGAGTTGGACTCAAGTATTTTAGATCATCAACTATTTAGGTTTTTGGGGTACAACTTTTCCTTTCGTTTGGGATGTTGGATTTGAGCCTTTTGATAGTTCCCCGACTAGATAAAAGTTTTGATCAAAACTTCAAATGGTTACTTTTAGATATCACACAGTCATCCGAACTTGGCCTGTTTAAGGTTTCAGCTGTGGTACTTGGAGTTTTAATTTCAGATTTTTTAAAATCTCGATCGTTTTCTCCTTGTTTAGCTCTGATAATATCAAAACAAATACATATTTGTTACTGATAGGTATGATCATTGCCTCATTGGGGTTCAAATATTTATCCTAGTACAGAAAGTTCAGTTGCCTACCCAAAATGTTAATTTGTGACAGATATTTCTTTTTCTCTTGATTTTCCCTTCTTACTTGGGCGCGGCCCTTTAGTTTCATTCTTATATGTGTTTCCTTTGTGAACACGGACTTAATTCCATGAGATAATCAACGTGACATCACATTTCAATGCCCAATAGCCTTTTATCCATGTTGGATATTCTGCAAGCTCAAGTTATTGAGCTTGACATATGCTTCATCAATTGTTGGAGTTACCTCCTTTTTTTAATTTTCTATGACATGTTTTACATTGCCAACTTGTCATTTCTTTCCTGTGTTGGACATCTGACAACTCTTGGAATCATTTTTGCACTTGGAAACCTGGATATTAATTCATCAAGTCATGGTCTACACTCTAAATCGATAATCAAGGAAATGGTATGCGTTCACTGACTCGTCTTTTACTTTTCGAATTACTGCTACACGGACTGTTTTTGACACTTGGAATTATGATTCACCACCTCAATTGTACTAAACTGTCTATTACATGGTCCATTGATAGCTTTTCATGCAAAGCTTCAAGCCTACCATACCCAGGTTTCTATGAACCTTTTTGATCAGCTTCCTAAGTATATATATAATTTGATTTTGAATACATAATGTCAATCATTTGATTTTGAATACATAATATCAATCATTTGATTATTTTGAATACATTTCACTTTATCATTTATGCCCTGTTTTTTGGTACTTGTTCTGTGCTAATGACTTGTGAATGTTACTGAAAATGAGAAATTTGATTATGCCCTTCTTGAGCTAAGTTGAAAGGTGAAAAATGCATCAAGATTTTTGTGCTCATTTCTTGGAGCTCTTCATGAAGGATATTTCTATGCACATTGATTTCTCCGTTTTATCTGTTGCATGTTTTGCATATGCAAATCTCTGGACTTCAAGTGGGCCCACTTCCATTTTTTTTTTTTTAATACATTTTTTCTGGTTTCTGTACTCTTGTGAATATCTAAGCATAATGCTATCCAGGCTTGGGTGAAACTGATTCCTGGTGTAGTAATTTGGCTAAGATTTGTATGAACTAGAAGCCATTTGTTTTAAGGTATTCAATGTTTTTACATCTGCCAGACTCTGCAAACATGGATTTGAATTCAGGTTGATGGGATAACACCTCACCTTCCAGGCTATCAACTTGAAGAAGATCATCCAAAGACAACAGAAATATTAATAGAGACACATGATCTCCTTGTCTAAGACCCGTTGATGATATGAAATGACCTTTGCGTAATCCTTGCATCTAAAAACTTTGCGTAACCCTTGAAATCAACTGTACAAACTTGG
The DNA here is from genome assembly GCA_963556465.1 of Berberis vulgaris. Classification (NCBI taxonomy): domain Eukaryota; kingdom Viridiplantae; phylum Streptophyta; class Magnoliopsida; order Ranunculales; family Berberidaceae; genus Berberis; species Berberis vulgaris. The sequence continues at coordinate 49,902,606 of OY747136.1, forward strand.
AGCCAAATTCCAACACTTGCAGAAATAGATCCTTTCCAACCTACTTTTCTGTCTTGCTGAATTTGCTGTTGCTTTGGCAGCGTATGTTTGTGCTGAATTTGTTGTTGTCTTGGTGATCAGTCGGTATGAACATTTGCTGCTTATTGATTGAACATAACTTTCCTGCTCAACTTGGTTGAACATTCTGCAAACTTATTTATTGGTTGAACATAAGGTTATTGATTGTTTTCTGCTCAACTTGGCTGAACATAACATTCTGCCATAATTCTGATATGCAATATAATTACTTTCTCTGCTCAACTTGAATGTTGCTAGTATGCTTGAATGGCAGTATGCTGCTAGTAGGTATGCCAGTATGCTGCTAGCATGTTGCCATTATGCTTGAATGCCAGTATGTTGCTAGTATGAATGCCAATATGCTGCTAGTAAGAATGCTAGTTTGAATGCTAATTTGAATGTTGCTTGAATGTCAGTATGCTGTTTGAATTTATTTAAGCATTTATTTCAATGTTTATTTCAGCGTTTCAGCATTTCAACCAAACTAATTCAATTCAAGCAAAACCTAATTCAATGTTTATTTTTATTTCAATGTTTATTTTTATTTGAGGAAATTTTACTTGTACTCCATATAAACATTGTATGAAACCAAACTATAACATATCTCTTTTACACCCCATTTTGTTGTTCTTCTTCTTGTGTCTCTCTCTTGGGGTCTCTAAAGCTCTCTCTGACAACTGGTTTTTCTTTTTGTTAGATATAATGTATAGTGGCTATAAACCTTACTATGATCCTGATTTTGATTCATTGATAGAGAGAATACATCCACCCAGGTAATAAAAATCTTTTAACAAGTCTAGCTTTTGAGGAAAAATATTGGCTAGTTAATGTTTTTTTTTACTATTGCATATTTTTGTCCACTCAAGTGTGAAATGAATCATAACAAATAGAATGTTAATGATTTGAGTTTGAATGTTAGTTATTTACTTTTCTTCCTGACATACACAAATTTCTTCTTCTTTTTCTTGAAAGTATGAACTTTGAACATGTGTTCCTGCTAAAGGGTTGAAGCTAGGATGCACAAGTCACAAAGCAAAACCAAAAAGTGATTAGGGAGTGGTAATGTCTAATGGGGATGTTATAATTGTGGGTGGTCACATTGCTTTGTTGGTGACAGTGGGGATTAGAAATTGGTATTCCTGTCTGGTCATGTTAGAAATTGGGGATGTTATATTTGAATTTCATAATGTTTAATTTGTGCAACTTTACGTGGACAACTGCCTTGCACACTTGGATGAGATGATGGGCTTGAAGGCAATGCTCATGAAAGCCGATCTCTTTCATCTCGTTTCAGGCATGTGGAAGACTCCGGCGGAAAGCTGCTTTTTGTGGATGGGTGGGTTCAAGCCCTCTGAAATCATCGAGTTTGCGACCAGCAGCAAGCTCGCATCAGTGCGTCCCTCGCAGAGCAGCAGTTCGTCCCTCGCAGCAGCAGCAGCAGTGATTCCCTCGCAGCAGCAGCAGCAGTGCGTACCTCGCATCATCAGCAGATCGTCCCTTGCAGCAGCAGCATTGCGTCTCTCGCAGCAGCAGCAGCATCAACCGCAGTTCGTCCCTGGCCCTGCCCATAGAATCAGACCAAGAGGGAAAACCTGAATCAACACAGGTTAGTCAGCATTGCGTCTCTCATATCATATCATATTGCATGAATCTATCATATTTTGTATAGATGACAAGCTTCCATTGGTCAAAAGCCATTTTGCTAGACATATTGGATATTCTTCTTTTGTATCCATGAATGTCAAAGAATAACAACTTAGCTTCCATATTGGATATTTTTTTACTGAAAACTGTTTTGAACAGTTGATTTGTAGTGTTTTTGTGTTGCATTCCTTTGTATGGGATCACTAAATAGGTTTTGCGAGTGAAATTAGATCTGATGAGGCTCAGATAGTAGTTTTATAGGTCTTTTTGAGCTATTATTTAGAGGAACTGATGGAATTTGACATTATGAGCTGAAGTTCATTCAATTAGTTGGATTTGCAAGCAAATTTTGCTAGGTTTTAGTTAATGCGAGACAATAGAACTTCTAGTCAGTTATAAGTCTTAGGTAGATTGTATTTCTTGTGATTAATGATGAAATGTGAAGCTGAAGGCTGAAGTGACTAAGATGTATTTGTTTTAGATCCGTTTCAGTCTGAGGTGATTTAACAGTGAGAGAAATGGAGGGGAGAATGAACAAGTACACGCAAACTAGTCCAGAGAGGGCTATAGTTGGATTGAGCTGGCCTGCAGCATTTGCCGTGCTTCAGGCAACTTACTTCCTCATTCACTATATATTTGCTAGTCAGGCTGCTCATATAAGAGCTCTGTATTCTTCATTTCTTGCTATGCACTTGGCGGCTGGAGTTCCTGGTGTTTTGTCAATCCCAGGAAACTAGTTGTTTAACTTTTGTTGCATTGCCAATCCCACAATAAAACCTTAAATAGAAAACCCACAAATCACTTGTTTTGGGGTCCTTTTCAAATTGTATCTCTTTGATTTGTGTTCAATTCATATATTGCTCTGTTGGTCTTTCTGAAATTTCAAAAATTACTAGTTAGAGATTAGTGTATGGGGGTCTTTTGAATGGGTCCTTTTGGTCTGCGAGAGCTTAGAAACACACAAATCAATGTTTTTTGGTTGAATAGTTCTCTTGGGGTTTTATGTGAAAGTTTGGTGGGAGGACTTTGAAGAGTAAAAGGTTCGACTTCTTAGATTGATCTAATGATAGTTTGATTAGGATTATTTGATGGGGTTCTCTTTTAGATTGATATGAAGATGTTTGGTTAGGAGTTTCAAGACTCTTCGAAATGCAATTCTGCAAGCTAGATTTGAAAACTGTGTGCAATTTCCTCTGCTTTTTCTAATTATATCCTTCCTAGAATTATAGTGAAGATTTGTGGAATCTGTCCTAATACATTATGTTTTGCTCCCCTTTCAACTTTATTTTCCTGATTTAATAGACATGAATATTAGTAGTATTTGTTTTGTTTATTCTTTATAAGCACATTTGCTTGATTCTCAAGCTAAAAGCTCTTAGTGGCATTGAGATTCTTTTATTCAATATAGGGCTTGCCCCTTTTTTTTACATTATATTTATATAGACATAGTGATCAAATGATCACTTTTTCACTTCATTTAATTTTTTTTGGGGCAATTCAGGACTTGATTAATTTTTTGCCTTTTGTTGTGGCAGAATTGTGGTTGACAATGATGCTTGTGAGCATGCAACTGTCATTCAGGTGAGCTGCTTATACCCTTTGGGATCTTCTGTTCGTTCTATCGGAGACTTGCAAGAAATTAAAGATTTTCGATATCACTGATAGTGAAATTTTGTTTATAGGTTGATAGTGCCAACAAACATGGAATTCTCTTAGAAGTTGTGCAACTTCTTACTGATCTCAACCTTATTATAGTGAAAGCGTACATATCTTCTGATGGAGGATGGTTTATGGATGGTAAGGTTTCCATTCCAGACTACTTGATTTGATTTGAAATGAACTCAAACCCTTTTATTATCATTCTCGTGCTAAACTTAAGATCATATCTTTCAGTGTTCAAAGTGACGGATGATGATGGAAATAAAATCAGAGATGAAGGACTTATCAATTATATCATAAAGGTCAGAATTCATAAACTGATTGATACTCATCTCCATTTATGTTCATAACTTTCATTTCTACCAAAACCTTTTGTGGTGCTTTCATTTCATAAACTGATTAATAATCAAACTGTTTCATTTATGATTTTCAGTCTCTGGAAACCAATGTATGCTTTCTCTCATCTTTCAGAAGCTCTGTTGGAGTAATGCCATCTAAAGAGCACACATCGATTGAGTTAACTGGCACTGACAGGCCAGGTTTACTATCCGAATTGTCCGCTGTATTGACAGTTGGTAAAACCTTAGAGGTTGGTCTTCCCTCCTACTTTTGTCTTGGTCAGTTGAACAAGTTTTCTTGTCTATAAACTTCTCGCTAAGGCAAATTTAATTTGATTTTTCATAGAAAGTGATTAAAAGAAGCTCTCTCCGAGGCACTGTTGGTATTAGAAGCGTGTTCACTTTGGTAGTTAAATGTTATTTCAATTATGTCTAACTACTTTCAATTGAATGCTCTCTCACTTGTTTACAAGCGTTTCAACTTGTGCAGCTTGTTTCATATGCAGTGTTGAAGGAATCGCCTTTCTATGTTCCTAGCTACCCATGGGAAGGTGTGTTTTCCTTGTAAAATTCAAAACTTAGCACAAACATAAGTTGTCAGATTTTTCATTTACTCATGGACCTAATGCAACAGTTTGAAACTCTATCCTTTGAATAGGTAAACACTTAGTCATGTTTTTCAGAAGGCTGAAAATATTATAGTACTTGAGGCCATTATAATGCAGAGTCCTTGTTACATAGTTATTAATCACAGATAATTATACATTATTATCGAATCCAACCCTTGCTGGTTAATTATCTGACTAGATGAAATTTCCATTATAACGTATTTTTTAGCTACTTCAAATGAGTATTTTAGTTTGCTCTAGGAAATGTTGAATCTTAAACTGAATTTTATAGGTAGTGGATGAAACAGATCAATACTCAGAGAAGCATATCAGTCCTGGTTGCCTACAGTTCTTCAGTTGACAAGCTCAAGTGGTGAAGGAAATTTTCACCATGCTAGTAAATTTGCTCATTTTACTATTGGTTCCTTGAGAACTATAAGGAAGTTGTATGTTCTATCATTTATCAGCAGCAAGCTCGCATCAGTGCGTCCCATCGCAGCAGCAGCAGTTCGTCCCTCGCAGCAGCAGCACTGATTCCCTCGCAGCAGCAGCAGCAGTGCGTACCTCGCATCATCAGCAGATCGTCCCTTGCAGCAGCAACATTGCGTCTCTCGCAGCAGCAACAACATTGTTCCACTTTCTTTGTATTTGAGATATTTAAGTTTGTGTGTGTGTCATTGTATTTGAGATATTATTTGATAGATTTTGACTCAATGTAATACATTTTCTTATTAATTACATTACTTTGCCTTCATTCATGGAAATGTTTAAGTTTGGCACATTAAAATTTTTATTTTCTAGAAATAAAACTTATAAGATGTAATAAAAATCATTTGATAGCAAAAAAAAAAAAAAAAAAAAAAAAATTTGCCACGGTTTTAAACCGTGGCTAATTATTGCAACGGCTAAAAACCGTGGCTACCTTGCTACGGCTAAAAACCGTGGCTAGTACTGGCCACGACTTAAAACCGTTGCTAAAGCTATTGCAACGGCTTAAAACCGTGGCCAAACTTGCAACGATTTTAAGCCGTGGCTACTTCTGCCCACGATTTAGAACCGTGGCTAAGATTTTAGCAACGGTTTATAACCGTGGCTAAATCATCAACCGTCCTCGAGATAAAACTGTTGCTAATATTTTAGCCACGGTTTTTAGCCGTTACTAGGGATTTAGTGACGCCTCTACAGCCCACGGTTCTAAGCCGTGCCAATGGGATACCCCCACGGTTTAAAACCGTTGCTAATGGCCATTTTTGGTGTAGTGATGATTTGTATTTATTTGAAAATAATTGTATTTATGAGAACCGATAAATTATGAATTTTATTCATTTATTTCTAAATGTTCTGTGCAGGATGGTAAGTCTACTAAATTTTTTTTGTCTGACTTACCACATTCGACCTTCACTTTGTAAGTGTTGGTAAAATAAATGTATTTTTCAAGGATGATAAATTTATTAGTGTGCAATGTTTGCCTCGTTGAGAAACTACAAGTCTTTGAGTGTCATTTTGTTATTTATGAAACTGTAAATGTTAAATCAGATAACTTATTTTCATTTATTAAAGACTAGAGTATGCCCCATGCCGTTGGCACTCCACATAATTTTATTTTTGCTAATTATTTTGTACTGAGCACCTCCGCCACTATCCTCATTTTTGCTTTTAATTAGTATTGAAGTATAAGTTTATTCTATGTGTAAGCCTATTCAGTTAAATTTGAATCAGTGGGGGGAAAAGTTTAAATACCGAAAATGAGTTTGCCCCTAATTTTTAAATTCGCCAAAACATGAAATTTAGGATTTTTATTTAAATGTGTGTTAAGATGCCCGACTCATTTTTTCTAGTATGATCAATTTGTCTCATTGCTTTTAAAAATATTGAAAAATATTAAATACATTACACGTTTTTTTAATTATAAAACATATTTTTTTTAATATTTTGGCCCTTGTATTGATTATTGATTTTGTTGGAAAGATCTTCAAAAATGCATTTCAACGATACTAAGTTTACCAAAATCTGACAGCGATGTAGATAGTTATGATAATTTTCATTTTGCTAAAAGGAAAACACAATATTTTCTCTTTCCACCACATGTACATTCTACCAACTTTTTTCAAAATTCTTTCATTATTTTTACCCTTCTACATGTTTTATATTTACAAATATGCCATCATATGAAATGAATCTCAACCCTCAAATTCAATACTTCTCCCAACTTCCAATCCTAACCATCTTTTATCTCCAATTCTTTTGATTTAACTTTGTCCTAGTCAGCAATGAATAGTAAAACACCACTCTGAATTGTAATATAGATTGAGATTTATTCATACCAGCCACCTCGCTGATCGAAGTAAGTTTATGCTTTTTGGGTACGTTCTTATTGTAAGTTTAGTCATTTAGCTTTTCTCAGGTTAGGAAGTGTTATCGAGGCGGCGTTATGGGATGTTTACTTGTGGGGCGAAATCTCCAAAGATTTAACCTGGTTAGAATTTTTGTTTATGTGATTTTTTTATTTAATGTTTTTGTTGCTAAATTTTCACGTCCCGAGTTTTGAGGAAGCAAAAATCTCAATCCTACATGGATATAAGGATTTTCGTTTCCTCGAAAATCAAGGCGTGACAGTTTACCTTAAAGAAGACATATAGTTCTCATTCTAAGGCCGAATAAATATTTAGTTTCTTCCATTAAGGAAATCATGCATTTATACAAAAATCTCGCTTCTTTTCCACAATCGCATTACCCTCCTTGTGTCGAACACACCTCACCCAAGTGTGCCTCCCTTGCCTTCAAAACCACTCGAAGCGTATATGTTCCAAGTGGGGTGCCACATCGAGGGACATGTCATCTCACTCAAAGTTCGATCCATGTCAAGAACGGGGTCCTCCCAACCGAGAAGGTAGAAGCCAGAAAGCTTAAAAACATGGCAGCGCGGTATACTCTCCTAAATGACAAGTTATATAGAAACCACCCAAGTGGGAGAACTCTGGCTCACAAAGCTCTGAATTTAGGGTACTATTGGCCGAAGATGCAACAGGACGCCAAGGACATAGTTTGAAAATGCGAAAGTGTCAGAGGCTTGCCCCATACTTGCACATGCTCGCTCATCCCTTAACTTCAAATGACCAGCTCATGGCCTTTCGCACAGTGAGGAATGGATATTGTTGGGCTAGTCCCTATGTCCGCCAAAAAGATGTTCTTCCTCGTAGCTGTAGATTACTTCACCAAATGGGTCGAAGTGGAGCCCCTAGTTAAGATAAGCCAAAATCAAATTGAGAATTTCATATAGGCATCCATCATCCATCAAATTGAGAATTTCATATAGGCATCCATCAATGGGACTCATTTTGAAGGTAAAAAGGTCAAAAAGCTATGTGAAAATGTTAACATCAGCCACCACTTCTCCTCGCCAGGGCACCCCAAGCCAATGGACAGGCAGAAGTCACCAACATGATGATCTTGGAAGCGCTCAAAAGAAAACTTGATTCGGCCAAGGGGCGGTGGGTCTTAGAATTACCATGAATCCTTTGGCAACATTGGACAACCAAAAAGGGCCCCCACTGGGGAAACACCATTCGCTCTAGCTTAAGGATCAGAAGCAATGATCCCAGTAGAACTAGGAATGCCAACCTTTATAACGAAGGAGTTCGGGTCGGATAGCAATGATGAAGTTTTGTGCGTCGGACTAGACCTCCTTGAGGAAAAAAGAGACGAGGCTTCCGCCAAAATAGTTGCCTACTAACAAAGAATGACTCAATACTGTAATAAAAGGGTCAAACCACGACAGTTCAAAATGCGATACTGGGTACTCAGAACAACTCAGCAAAACACTAAAGAACCGGACGTGGGCAAGCTAAATCCAAACTGGAAAGGGCCCTACATAGTGACTAAGGTCAACAGGCCAGGGACATATTTGTTAGAAAATATGAACGGTGAAGGCCTTAAGTGGCCATGGAATGTGGATCACCTAAAGAAATATTATCAATAAATGATGATGATTAATCCAACCGTTCTCTGATCAGCACCGTATACGTGTCATGATAATCACGTCAACAAAACGAGACAAGCCCGATTGCAGGCTCAATCCAGCGAGGCCCAAACAACAACAAGCCTATCATTGGCAGAATCTAGACAGTCGGGTCCTAATTGCAATGAGCCAGTAAGCCCACACATCATGCGGTCAGGCCCAATACTCGTAAAAGCAAGTATCCAAGAGATCTACCCAAGATAAGCAGGATAACAACACATTGGATCTGACTAGGAAACATATATTAGAATGTGAATCGGGCAAGGAAACTTCCTTGTAAGGACAACATTTAGAAAGGGAAAACCCTCACGTAGATCTAGGGGCACAAGTCGTGTAGGCAAACTATTCCACATGGATAGCTCCCAATCAGGAAATGATCTCCACAGCAAGATCATTTTTCGTAAACTACGCCACCAAAGGCCTAGCCGAACGAGGACTCATTTACTATAAAAGGGAGATAAGGTTAATAAACTAAAGGTACACAATATAACCTAGTTTACAATTTTTCGCCTCTCCTAAGCTTTATCTAACTTAAGCATCGGAGTGTCATCAGCTACCACACGGTTGTCCTTGGCTCACATTTGCTAACTATGTAGGTCTAGGTAAGTAGCGAGAGAAGAGAGCAGAAATTGGCTACATCAGTTTGGTGCAGTCCGTGGGGAATGACAAAAGTCCTCAGAAAAAACTGTAGTTCCACCTTTTCTAGAGAATCAGTGAGATGGTGACGACAAGGTCTCGCAACAATGAAGATGTCATCGAGCCTTCGAACGCTCAAACTGGCAAATCGCCAGTTCCATCGCCACCATGAAAGGAACCTCCTCAGACCCAGCAACGGTAGTGGCCGCAGCAGACCCGAGGGTGGACCAACATATCGCAGAAACGCTGGAGGCTCTCAAACAACAAAATCCTCCAACTGCAGAGGGGGCTCATTCCGCCGAAAGTTTCAGAAAGCATGTTAAGGAGAGTCGCGTAGCCCCAACAACTTCTCAATGGACAAGAGGCAGAGGCACGACAATTAGAGACCCATCGCCCAAAGTCGGTAGGCACGTCTCGCACAACACCCTCCGCAACGGAGCCACAAACCCAGATGTGTTGTTCAGTCTCACGATCCTTTCATTCATGGACCATATCATGGACGAACTGATGCCCAAGAAATACACCCCGTCAAAGTTGGAGTTTTACGACGGGACAGGAGACCAGACCGATCACCCGCGCTACTTTCAACACGTTATGGCGCTCAAAAAAGGTTCTAATGCAATAATGTCTTGATCATTCCCTGCAAGCCTAAAGACGTCAGCACTAACGTGGTTCCACAACCTTCCTCCGAAATCCATCGATTCATTCCGGACGTTGGCATTGGCGTTTCTTACACGATTCGTGGCCAGTCAATGGCTCAAGAAGGGCCTGCATTATTTGCTGACCCTAAAGAAAAAATAGAACAAGACATTGAGGGAGTATGTCACTCGTTTTAATGATGAGTTGCCCTTCATCGATAACTGTAGTGATGACACCACCGTCACGACTTTCACTTCGGGTCTGAGAAGAGGCAAGCTCTGACTTCCCACCCTAAACCCCCAACCAATATGATAGACTTTCTCAGAAATGCCCAGAGATACATCACTCTAGACGAAATGATGGCCGCCAAGAGAGACGCGAAGTCAAAGAAGAAACCCTCTATCCCGAAGGATGGGACAGAGGGGAAGAAGAAAAGGACGATGACAGTAACAAGGAAGCTCCTGACGTCAGTTACGTCTTCAGCGAGGTAGGTCCCGAGCGAAAGCAATCGAACAGATCCCGCAAGAGGACACTGACCGAGATGCAAACACCATCTCATTATGAGGTCCGACAAGTGCAGCACACACGAATTCACAGCCCGATCCCATTACTAACGTTTATGGAGAGGGGCCTCTAGGGAGTACATTCTCTTATTACACCATGGTCATCTTCGTTTTTATTGCTAAGTGGGATGAGGTAAAGAGAGCTTTGATGGACACTGGAAGCTGACTAAATGTCATGTTCCTCAGTGCATTCTGCAACATGCAACTACAAGAGAAGGACCTAACGCCCACCAACCACCATATGGTCGGATTCAGTAGAGAGAAATGCTTCCCCATCGGAAAGATCAATCTAATGGTGGTGGCGGGAGTGTCACAGCTACGAAAGTACATTGTCCAAGAGTTCATGGTAATTGAAACCCCATCCACCTACAACATCATTCTGGGAGGGCCCTACCTACATCATATGGAAGTAGTGGTATCCACCCTGCACCAATCTATAAAATATACAACCAGTCATGCCCAAGGGACTATCCGAGGAGATCAGCCAGTAGCAAGAGCTACTATTATGCAGGTGTAAAACAGCTGAACTGTTGCCAGTTACAACTCGGGCCCACAGAACCAACATGTCAGGCGTCGGGCCTAGACAAAAAAAGTGGATTACTCTATAAAGGTGGAGGAGCCTAAATAACCAAGGAGCGGCTATGCAGAGATCCTGAAGTCAAAGCTAGCGAGGCAATCCAGAATAACAAAGAGCTAAGTAACAATACTTCAACAAACGGACACCAACTCCAAGAGTTGTTAATCAGCAAGGAACTGCCCGCCAGCACGAAGTCCACTATTCAGTAACTTTGTTAGCCTTAAAAAAAACTTTGCTAGAAAGACCATGCAATCTGAGCCAGGACCATTTGTGCCTCCTTCAGTGCCGAATTGGATTATTTTCAGTTCGGAGTTAAATTATTTGTTACTTTGATTTCGTTTATGGTTTTATGTTTTTCATTTCAGTAAAGAAGAGTTGTTTGTACAAGACACATTCCAGAAATAAAACATATTTTATTGATTACAATGAAAGTTATTACAAAGCTTGCCGACTAGGGGTGGGCAAACGGGTCGAGGATCCGCGGGTTTAAACCGGACCGGACCGTTTTGCTCTAAACGGTCCGAATTTTAATTTTGTATTTTTAAATACGGTTCGGATCGGTCCGAATCCGTTATAAAACGGTCCGGTCCCGGTTTCTATTTTTTAAAAAGAAACGGTACGGGTTGGACCCGTCCGGACCGTTTCAAATCGCATTTACTATAAAAACCTAAACCAAAACCTAAACCTAAAAAACCTAAACCTAAACTCTCCTCTCCTCTCTCTGTCTCTCCTCTCTTTGTCTCTGTCTCGAGAAGGGGAAGGAGATCTCCCTCTCCTCTCTCTGTCTCTGTCTCGAGAAGGAGATCTCCCTGTCTTCTCCTCTCCTCTCCTCTCCTCTCTCTGTCGAAGAAGAGATCTGTCGAAGATCAGCCGCAGTAGATCTGTCGAAGATCAGCAGAGAAGAAGAGATCTGTCGAAGAAGAGAATAAGAGATCTGTCGAAGAACTCTATCGAAGATCAGCAGAGAAGAAGAGATCCGTCGAATAAGCCCTCTCCTCTCTGTGTCGAAGAAGCAGCAGCAGAGAAGAAGAGATCAGAGGTGGAGGAGAAAACGAAGAAAATAAACCATAAAGCACTAATTTTTCTTTTTTGGATTTCGTTCTGGTTTGATTTCTGTCTTTGTTGTTCTTCTTTTGATACAGTGTTGATGTTGTAGATGATCCGTTCTTGTACTGATGATGATTATCATGATGGGTATTTGATGAAAGAATGATTGGGTAATTGAATTCATGGTTTGGGTGTGTTTTTTGTGTGTTTGTTTGGTGGATTTTGTGTGGTTTAGAGGAGGAATTTGGGGTGATTGATTAAAGTGGTTGTGTTGAATTAGTGTGTGAAGGTAGAGGAGAAGGAAAGTTGGGGTCTTGGTGAATGTGTGGCGTGTAAGAAAGGTTTGGGGTTGTTTCTTTATCTGTTTTTGTTGAGTGTTTTGTGGAATTTGTTTGCTTTGTGAATTGGGTGGGAACTGGGAAGGTATTTGTTTTGGATTGTATGCTTCACATATACTTGCTTGTTTGAGTTTTGGTTCAAATGAAATCACAAATGTTGAAGTTGCTTGCTTGATTGTAGAGAATAAAAGAGAGTCAATAGAGGTGAAGATTAAGTGACATTATGGTCTAAGTATCATCCAGTAACAATAGTTGGAAAGTTGGATAAGAAAAAGGCTTTGACTTAGATCAGAAAAACAACTAGACCTCAGTTACTTGTTGCATAGATACCGATGGGGCTGCCCCAAGTATCATCCAGTAACACCAGTGATGAAGTCGCTGCAACATTCAACACAACTGGGCAATATCAACCTCAGTTTGCTAGTGCCAGCATTTTTAGTAGCAACCGTTTGGAACCGTAGGGACCGGACCGTTTCAAACGGTTCGAGTTAGGTTCGGTTCCAATATTCAAAATGAGGGGATCCGGACCGGACCGAATCCGTTAATTTTAAACGGTTCGAGTTAGGTTCCTCCAAAATTGGAACCGATCCGGACCGTGCCCACCCCTATTGCCGACCAACTAGTACATCAGCTTATACACAAGTATCTAAGTCTGATGCAAGCATCTATCCACTGGAACATGGGTAGAGACTCTAATACGCTAATCCGCCTCCAGAAGAGAAGGTGGTGAAAGTAAAGCGTCCACGACAGAAGACGAAGGAAAACACTCAATTCATTACTCCAATAGATCACCTTGCGGAGATGATTCAAATGTGCCAACATGAGCCTTGAAACGAAATGCAGACGTCTTCAACCCAGCGGACTACCCTGCAGAAAGGGACAGAAACTGGAACAGAATGAGGCAAAAAAAGGATGACCCTCCAGACGGAAGTGTATGAAATACAGCTGAGCTAACATCACTGGAAAGAAGGTTGCATTCATCAAAACCCCGCTACGGGAACCTGCCTTCCATTTGGGGCGTCACGCGTGAAACCCAGAGCAGAAAAACGCCACAAACTAGCTGCTGGTATAATCACCAAACAACAATGGCGAGTAGAAACTCGGGAGCCATGAAAGATGGAAGACAAACCTATCCCCTGAGGAACAGTCCGTACTTCTTCTATGAAATATAAGAATATTACAAGATCTCATGGGATCAACATGGTGCCCACCCAGATCAGGCGGCACCGCATAATAGCAAGTCTTATCAAGACTCATCGGCGCAAATTTCAATACATTTGAAAACTCCAGCGAGGGCGATCTTCCTTCAGCTTTGGAAAACCCAAAGCAAACTCTCTGGTAAGATGCATTTGATTAACATGTTCTACTATTTTCATTGCAGTGTTTGAACACAGAATAGCCAACCCATATATAGGCGAAATGGTTTACGAAGAGGCGTCAACAAGCAGTTACTTCAGCATTAAATGTCGTCCGGGAAATCGAAAAAATGATTGTTCTAATAACAACTGCATAAGTCCACATCTTTTGAATTAATGACCCTGTAGGAAGCCCCATTAACTAGGGAGTAATCGATACTGAACCATCTCGCAGAATGCACTGTATCCCTGGCACGCTGATCCATAAAGATTTTTTCTAATTGGGTGCCTCAACTAATGGGCCCAAGCTTATACCCTCTCTGATCCAGCCCAGCACACTCAAAATAACAAATAGCAAAGGCCTTGAGCGCCCACGGAATAAGAAACGCGCCTACAAAGTATCATTATTAAACCCAAGACATCAACTCCACTATTATTCCGTCGTTGTTCATTAAAGCCGATCAATCTATTATTAGTCCGATCAATCGATCCGACACTGAAAGTAAATCGCCAGGCGAGTTAAGTAAGTCAGGACCCCCAAGTCAGACTTACACACCCAAAATCTTACAGGCGAGTTAAGTAAGTCAATACTCCTAAGTTAGACTTCGCGCCCAAAATCTTACAGTGAGTTAAGTAAGTCAAGACCCCCAAGTAAGACTTACGCACCCATAATCTTACAGGCGAGTTAAGTAAGTCAGGACCCCCAAGTCAGACTTACACACCTAGGATTTTATATGCATGCTAAGCAAGTCAGAACAACCAAGTCACACTTACACACCCATAATTTTATTTTAACCAAAGCTTAGTCGACTTCGACCAATAACAACAACTTCTAGTACGCTCTAATGTCTGATCGAGACGGCTTGTCAAGGATCATTGTCCAAACATAGGCAATAGAGACCAAACTCGACCAAAGCTTAGTCGGAGACGACCGACGATGATAGCTTCTGGTCAGCTTGAAGCATAGTCTGCAAATAACGGATTCTGATGGCCTAGAAAGTGGGAGTCTTGTCAACGCTCTCGACGCCTAATTAAAATGGATTGCCAGAGGTCACTACTCGTATGAAGATAGTGATCGTCGAACCCTGACCAAAACTTAGTCAGTAGCCGCTGATGACAATGGTTTTAGTCTATTCGAAGCCTAGTTCGCTACGCGCGGATTTCGACGGCCTAGAAGTGAGAGATTAATCAGTGCTCATGTAGCTTGGTGAAGACGGCTTGCAAGGGATCATTGGCCAACTACAAACAATGATCTCTGAACCCCCGCCAAAAGTTTAGTCATAATGACTGATGATGATAACTGCTGGTTCGCTCTAATTCCTAGTCCACCATGGACGGATCAAGATGGGTTGGAAAGTGGGAGCTTAGTCAATGCTCATGTTGCCTGTTAAAGATAGTTTGCCAAGGACCACAATGGTCGTCCAATTAAGCCTATTCTACGAATAGCAAATAAAGACGAGTCAAACGTCGGGTCGGAGTTCTGAAAGCTTAACTTAGACGACTTGCAAAGACTATGGTCCAATCATCTATAGGAAAGCAAGCGCTAGGACCACAATCTGACTGATACGCTTATAAACAGCAACAACAACTGCTAGTCCAACAGACGACCAAGCTGCCGGACAAAGGGTGTATTACACTCTCCTATCTCTACAAAGGAGTCTAACCAAAACTGCACCAACCAATGCAGCATAAGAAGTCAGAGCTCCCAACAGTGAATCAAACAGGAGCTACATAGCCCAACAAAGTTCCTCGTCTGACATTAATGTCAAAATAAAACAAAGCAGGTAAAGCTAGCAGGAAAAGCAAATGAAGACAAAAAGTGCAAAATACTATTCATTTGCAAACTCGTGTATAGAATTCACCCCTCATCAGGAGGATAGTCAGATACAACAAAACTAGACTTAGCAGGGGAAGAAGCAGGAAACACATCTTTTGGTGTTGTTTCTCGTCCCCCCTCATCAGAGTTGCCTTCTTCTTCAGAAAAATCGGTGGTCGTTCAAAACTTTGCATATGCAATATAATAGGAGAGATCCTAGTCAAGGTGCTTCTTCTTCATCAGATGCAACAGTTCCATCCAGGCACGACTCTGCTGAATTCAAATGTGCACTGGGCCTTGCGAAGTTTCTCTTCACGCCCTCTTGACTCGGCGAGTTCTTCCTTTAGTTGCTCCAACTCGCCCGACGGGATTTTAGTCTTGGACTGCGTAACATCCAGCTTATCATTGGCGATGTTCAGTTCACTCTGCGCCAGTTGGAACTGCTCTCCAACTGTCCGTGTACTCTCGACATAAAACTCAACATTAGCCTCCAACTACTAACACCGGATAGTCCACTCGGACTTTTTCTAATCCTCTCAGCATTCAGAGCCTGTAGTTCAGCTTGCACTCAATCCACAGAATCACGGGCAAACTGCAAGTCACGACGGACAAGGTTCAATTTATTCTCTAACCAATCCCTCTTGGACACTGCCCCCGCCAACACTACACCAAAAATACCCATCAGCAACGGTTTGGGACCGTGGGGGTAACCATTTGTCACGGCTTAGAGGCGTGGGCAGTAGAGGCGTCGTGAAATCATCATTGACGGCTTAGAACCGTGGCAACACATATTAGCAACGGTTTTATGCTCGAGGACGGTTGATGCTTTAGCCACGGTTCTAAGCCGTTGCAATAATTTTAGCCACGGTTTTAAGCCGTGGCAAATACTGGCCACAGTTTTAAACCGTGGCAAATTATGGCGAGGGTTTTCAGCCGTTGCAACAATTTTAGCCACAGTTTTAAACAGTGGAAAGTACTGGCCACGGTTTTAAACCGTGGCAAGTTATGGCCACGGGTTTCAGCCGTGGCAACAATTTTAGCCACGATTTTAAGCCGTGGCAAGTACTGGCCACGGTGTTAAACCGTGGCATGTTATGGCCATGGGTTTCAGCCGTTGCAACAATTTTAGCCACGGTTTTAAGTCGTGGCAAGTACTGGCCACGGTTTTAAGCCGTGGCAAGAATAAAGTACCACGATTTTAAGCCGTGGCAAGCATGAATTACCACGGTTGTAAGCCGTGGCCAGTCAAAACAAAATTCAAAAAAAAAGAAATCTGGTTTGTTGCGAGGGTTTGAAGCCGTTTCAAAATAATATAATACAAAAAAAAATTAAATTTTTTTTTCCTGCTACAACAAAATCACAGCCACACACCTTTTTTTTTTGTTAAACCTTCAGTGGGGAGAGGCAGCTATGGGATGCCAGACCTTTATTACTTATCCAAAAAATTGATTTACAATCAAAACGGGGGTACATTACGACTTTACCCAGATAAAAACCAAACAAAAATGGACAAAAAACCTTGCCCAATCTAAATTACCGCAACCCCAGCCACAAGCTGGCTAACAAGACTTGAAGACTAAAAGCCCACTAACAATCACTTAAAACAAGCACATAAGCATAAAGAAGTACCAAAAATAAAAACAGAGTTTGCAACTCTGTTGTGGAGTTAGTACACCTCCCTGCTCAATCCGCAACCTCGCTCTTGCAGCACCAACCAGCACTCGCATTCCCACACCAAGCAGCACACCACACCCTGCAGTACCCAGGCAGCATGTACACGTCTAGCTGCATCTTGCCTCGCAGCAGATCCGCCATCAACGATGCCTGGAACCATTCATGCCACCTGCAAAAAGAACAATTTAGTATAGTGTTCTTCAGAAGCATAAATCAACAGATTGGTGTAAAATATGGACGGTTTAGAATGGTTCTACAATTATATGAACAACAACAGTACTGGATTGAAATCACTTGCTATCATATCATATGAATTGACATTAGCAAACTAAAAAGATACAAATGGATGAAGTTACTCCTGCTTTGAGGAAACAAAATGTATTAAGTTACTCCTGCTTAATACATTTTGCTTTGAGGAATTATTGAAGAATTATTGGGACACAAGCATAGAAAGGAAAGGAAAGAAAAGGACAAAAAAACCAATAATCAATGAGAAAGTAACCAAACTCGCAAAAACAATACCCTAGAGAGCGGTCCAGATTTCAAATAATCAAAATTCCCTGTAAATCATGGTTGTACATGGCTCCAAAACCATCATCAACAGTTTACTGTACCTCAGTCAAGATTTTGATCCTTGAACATTGCAAACTAGGTGAAGCTTTTTCAATTACTATCAAGCTACTAGGGAGCCATTAGAACTTTAGAAAAATTGTGACATGAATAATGTTTACAAATAATTGAAGAGGTGCGCTTAAGGTAAATATTTCTTTTTAAAGGTAAGCTTTAGGTAAAGTGAAAAACATTCAAAACGAAAGGCAAAAAAACTAAAAGTCAAGTAGACCTCACTTATCAAGGCATGACCAATGAATCGTCCTTTAGCAATAGACAATTCATTATGTTCCACGCTCCATTGATATTGCAAGGAAACAAGTAGCCAATGCCCTTGAAAGCAGGAGGTGTTGTTGTTTCCTCGATAAAAATTAATCATTGCAATCAAAACTAGTAGAAACAGGTATTTAATTTGAGTAACAGGTATTAATATGGAAAAAATATGACATAAAAGCTTACATAAGTGGCAGCGAGGATGGTGGAAAATTCTTTAATGTCTCTGCTATATATTGTTTGTATGACTGTTGTGGCTTAAATAAGGTTGCATGCGGCAATTTTGATTTTTTTCCAATACTCCTCAGAAGGGGTGCCGCATAACTTGAAAATCTTATGCAATTGCTCAACCTATATTTGGAAGAAAAAAATACCAATAACAGAAGATTTCAAAAGTTAGCTTTCTGTTCAATGAAGCTAGAGGTTGAATACAATAGAATGATAATAAACACCTAATCACAATGCGTGTTCTCCGCATAACCAACAAAGAGCTCAGCTTGCAAGCTGTTTGCATAGCAGCTATTACTTTTTTATTGAATTTTACAACAGGTATAGCCTGATTGTTTTTTAACAAAGTACATTCAAACCAATCGAATAATCTTTTGCAAAGTTGGCTCAGTGTGCTGCTAGTATATGGCATGGGGAGACTCATATGATTCATACCATATGAGGGGCATAATTCTCTTGACTTTAAAGATCCAAGAGCATGCTAGTATATGGCATAGGGAGACTCATATGATTCATACCATATGAGGGGCATAATTCAGTGTGTTGAATGATAATTCTCTTGACTACATTGTCATTTTATAAAACATCAAAAACACATAACCAAACTCGCAAAAACAATCAAAAAAGCACAACAAACATCGCAATCCAAAGTCAATACTCACTTCACCCCAATAGCATTATGTGATATTAGTCAAAGCAAGAATATTCCATAAAGAAGAATCAAAACATGCAAAGACACAAATATTGTAGTATAAAAACAAATAAATTACACAAGCACAATGATGCAAATCTTACACACAGAAGAGAACTCTATAAAAATTTGAAGGAAACTAACCTCTGCTAGCTTGTCAAAATCAAAATAACGATTTCTGGAACCCCTGCTTCCAACAAGCTTGGATGGCTGAGATTCAGTTG
The DNA here is from genome assembly GCA_963556465.1 of Berberis vulgaris. Lineage (NCBI taxonomy): Eukaryota > Viridiplantae > Streptophyta > Magnoliopsida > Ranunculales > Berberidaceae > Berberis > Berberis vulgaris. The sequence goes on from OY747136.1 coordinate 49,921,600, forward strand.
GAACATCCTGCAACAGAAAAAATTGGGCACTTTAAAGCGTGAAGTAGAAATAATGGCTTGTATATTAAAAAAAAAAATCACAATACTGATTGATGAACGAAATTCACCTTTTCTCTCACGTATCGAGGAAGAGCGATAGATGCCAAATTACAAACCGCAGTTTCATCAGACATTGATAACTGATAAACATTAAGTTCTTTTTATCTCTGCTATCAACAAAAGTAGTAGTATAAGTAGCAGTAAAAGTGGTGTCTGAAGGGGCCTTGAATGGAATCAAAATCCTATCTGTAAAAGGTAAAATAAATAAATAAATAAACAAACCGGTTTTTACCTCGTGTACTATTACAACAAATGAAAAGACATCAATACTCTTTCTGTATGCTTCTCGATGATAAACCTCAGACGCCATGTAGCCATCTGCCAAATGAGAAACATCAAAAAAAGACTTCCATGCTTTCATGAGTTCCTACCATAGCTCAAAACTGAAAGAGATGGAAGCATCTCACATGAACCTGTTACTCCAGACATTTAGTAAACAAGTGAATCTTTCCCCTGGTCGATCTTGCTTAGTCCAAACTCTGTAACCTTGAGGTGTCTATAGAAAATAAATTGCAGAAAACCTTAGCACAACAAAATTTAACTTTATTTTCAATTACATGTAAAACAAGAGATTATTATGAAAGTAGAAAAGTAGGACTACAAGTGAGTGAGACATTCACAGTATTGTTAACAAATTAAGATATTTGTGACCTTATGAAAGGAATGGCCCCATCTTCACAGACTTTTTAATCAAAAGGAACACAGGGTTTAAGTATTGTTAACAAATTAAGATTCAATTGTCTATCGATAATGCAATAAACATACAGGGATTACATTTCAAAGGATTCTTGGCCTCTGCACATTAAACCAAGGTCTCTCCTGAAACAGTCCTTTTATGCAACTTTGCTATGCTGAAACACAGTCGTTTCCCCATAATAGCAACTACATAACAAACAAATTTACGAACTAGTTTGTCGAAAAAAAAACAAAAAGATAGACCTAAAAGCATGCAGTTGGCACCAAGACGAAAAACAAAAACATTTAAAGCAGTTTCTTCTAGCAAAGTACATATAATTACCCACGAAAGTAAGGTACCACAATGAACTCTAGACATGTACACGCACTCGCGGACTAAAATCACAAATTTCAACTAGAACAAGAGGGAAAATAACAATAATACCTGTTGGCTTTGAATAACAAATGCTTCTTCCAGAGACGGCTGCAGTAACTCCATCATTTGTTCATCCTTGAAATTGTAGCAGATACCACTACAACAAAAATGATCTTTAACAGCTTTTGAGGATAGCGTTTTTTACTCAAATGCTATAAAAAAACCTAATTTTAGTATATTGTAATCTCAAAAAGCTATTAAAGGATCAGGAGGGAGATTGAAAACGCTTGACCGCCAAAATATTTCACTCTCTCCTCCAACTTAAAACCTAACAAAGAACAATGAAACACACAGCCCTGCGATTCTCCTCCCTCCCTCGCTCTGCCATTCGCCTCGCTCACTGCTCTCGCTCCCTCCCTCGACCCCTAGAATTTTCCCTCTCACAGAGTTGATGAATGCGACGCCAAGACAACAGCTTCTTTGAGAAGGACTCGGAATTGCCTATCTGTTTCCTTTTCTTATAAAAACGCATTCGCTCTTCTTCACCACCAAACCAAAAAAACTCCTTTGAGTCTCTGCTCACCCCAACTTGTAAAACAGGGTGCTCTGTTTGAGTGAATCAACTTACCTGCCTGCAAAGAGAGAGGGAGAGAGAGAAAGCTCCAATCTTTTCTGGAAATCCTGATTTCTAGGTAACTTGTTAAGTCTCTTAATTAGATCCTTTTTTTTTTTTTTTGTGACCCGTTTGTTGATTTCAGCTCTGAAACAGTTATGGGATCCAGAGTTCTCATTTAGATTTTTCCTTCCATTTTTGCATTTCTCTGGTGAATAATTTTCTTACCCTTTTGATTTTTGGAGTTTTTTTTTTTATTATTTGATAATGGGGTTTTCTCAGTTTTTCAAATCCCAAGCTGATTTGAGATATGGGTTTTAATGATTTTGTGAAAAAAAGGGCAGGAGAGACTGTAATCCATGATGGGTTTCTCTGGTTTTATGAGAAAAACCTCACTTTTGTAGATTTTTGTGTTTTTGTTGGAAATGGGAATCTGGGTTTTGTTTCATTTATTTTGTTTGCAAGTTTTGGATCTTGAGGTGGGTCTAGTTGGGTGTATTTTGATGTTCTCAGTGGATGCTCTGTTTCAATGATAAAATGTGTATTATTAGCTCTGATCTTGTGTTTTGTGTCTTTACCAGCTTTCTCTTCAGAGTAAATCTAGACGCAGAGTGTGGGATTTCTTCATATGGTAAGATTATTCTGTTTCTAGCATAAATTTATTCACTCTAGTTCTTTTAATATTGTTAGAACTGTTGATCATAGATGTTGATGTATTTTTGGTTTCCACAATCAGGGTGAAATTCAGGAGATCCTTATAGATGGAATGCAAGAGAAGTTTCCACTAGGAGGGCTCCATTTTGAATCGAGAAGCTCCCAAACATCTACCCTCGTTAACGACAAGATTGTAAGGAATTCGATTATCCTCTGTGAAATATTTGATCTATTCCTTGCATATATGTTCATTCTAAGATGTTCCTTGCAATCATCTTTATATGAAATTTGCACATATTTTTCTCCAGTATGTGATTGAGGGATTGGATGATGAGGCAAATTCATCACTTGGTATTCGGATCTTTGACAAATTATCAAGCAAATGGTGGGTTTTGGTCTGTTGTATTGCTGCATTTTCAATCTGGATGTAATATTTAGTAAATTGATTTCTAGTGAAATTGGCAGGGAGAGTCCTGTGGTATTGGGTATAAAACCCAGCTTTTGCAAGGGCCATTCAGCACTGCTTGTAAATGAAGACAGAATATTGATCCTCAAAAGGGAATCTGCACCAGATGATTGCATCTGGTTTCTTGAGGTTAGCATCCAATGTCTTTGAAGAATTTATGGTTTCAGAAAGTTAAACTCTTGTTGGAAAGGGAACATTAATAGCCAAGCTCATGAGTGAATACCCATCCATGTTTGGATTCTCTGTGAGCCACACAACCCGAGGTCCAAGGGAGAAGGAGAAGAATGGAGTTCACTATCATTTTACCGAAAGAAGTGTGATGGAGAAGGATATAGGAGGTGGGAAATTCCTCGAATCTGCATCAGTTCATGGCAATCTCTACGGAACAAGTATTGAAGCGGTTGAGGTGGTAACAGACTCTGGAAAGGTAAAATATAACACATTATACATTTTACTCAATTTATGACTAGTACGGGAATTCTAATAGATGTTTCAAAGCCTTGTTTTGCCTAATACTGACCAAATTGCAAATCTTGACCAAATGAAGAGTGCTGAACAAAATAAGAGATTGTTTTTACAGAAAACAACTTGGTCATTTCATAGAAAAAAAAAAATCAAAATCCCGGGAGTGCAAAATATGCCAGCGTGAATTGGTTTTATTTGATCATATATGGATGGTGCATTGGTTCTTGTGTTTTGATAAGATGAATTTGGTTTCAATTTCAGAGATGCATTCTGGACATTGATGTTCAAGGTGCCAAGTCCATGCGTTCTAGTGCTCTTGAAGCAATTTTCATCTTTGTTTGCCCACCCTCTTTTGAGGAACTTGAGAAGCGTCTTCGCTCACGGTGAGTTACAAAGCCCAAGATCTTCATTTTCAGGTCTCATAAATGCCATCTTCTACTAGGTGACACTAATGCATTTGGCTCCATAAATAGGGGAACTGAGACAGAAGAACAAGTCCAAAAGCGACTGCGCAATGCTATAGCAGAGCTGGAGGAAGGGAGATCTTCGGGTCTCTTTGATCATATATTAGTTAATGATGACCTTAATACCTGTTATGAGAAGCTCAAGGTGCACTTCTTGCTTCTTTCACCCAAGTGAAGCTCATTTGTGCTCTAACGTTAAAATATTTGAATCCTTTCAATCCTCGGATAGCTATGAGTGCTGGATATGATGGAAAAACTGTCATATGGGATGTAAGTTTCTGGATCCTGAAGGTTTTTCATGACTCTTCAGTATAAAGTGTTGTCCATTTCTTATTGAACGCATTAGCATTCTGGTTCCATAGATATGGGAGGGAACCCCCATTCAAATCACTACAACACAAATGATATTGGTCATACATTCTCTCAACACAAATGATATTCAAATCAGCCAATAAATTGGTCATACATTCTCTCAACAGCACTAATTGATATTGGAAGTTAGAAGCAAGATTCTTTATTGAGCATGAGAAATGAATGTGGATATGTTATTTTCATTTATATCTGTCAGATTTATCTTACCACATCTCAAAATTTTCAGGAAGTAAACAATTTGCGAGGAAATAAATGGCCACCTTTTCGGATATTGCTGCTTCAGGAGTTGTCAATCTAACAACTGCCATTGTATTCCTGGTGGCATTTGCGATATTGCGACTTCAGCCCTTCAACGATAGAGTTTACTTCCCGAAATGGTATCTTAAAGGGTCAAGGGGCAGCCCAACATGTTCTGGAGGAGCTGTAAATAAATTTGTCAACTTGGACTTCAAAACATATATAAGGTTCTTGAATTGGATGCCAGCAGCACTGAGAATGCCAGAACCTGAGCTTATCGCTCACGCAGGACTTGACTCTGCTGTATATGTTCGAATTTACCTTCTTGGGTGAGTTTTCAGTATGCAGCTTCTCATATTCATCTTTTCTTCTGAAATATGTGATAGCAAAGCATGTCTATGGCATATCTCTTTTGAATTTCTATCCTTTTTTTTTTCTTAAGTGCTTTGTCACATAGCTTAAGTTATGAACATATTTTAGACCTTTTTAGGAAGGTCGCACTTCAGCAACTTGAGAAAAATAGATAGACCTTATATTCTAGTGGCACTGGATGTCAAACACTAGTGCAATGGAAGGATTAGGTAAATGAAACTGAAATGAATGATGGTCAAACACTGAAATGTTTAAAGTATCCCTATCGCAATCCTTAATTTTCTTTCTTTATGCAATGGTTTTTGTAATCACCCTGAAAAGATGCAGTTATCTTAGGAGGTCAACCATAGGGAGTAACCAACTGTCAACTTGTTGGTCTCTTATGTGCATATTGCCTGTATACAAAAAATAACAGCTATAAGATGTAATAGTTACAAACCCATAGTACATTACCAACTGTCAACTTGTTGGTCTCTTAGTTGATTTCTTCATCGAATGTTTATGTTGATTTCTTATCTGGTTTGATCCTTCACTATAGTACATTGCACAATTAGTGGACAACATGTATGCATGACATTAAGGAAGTTTTTAATGAAACATTTCATTAAGGAAGTTTAATTCTCTGAACCTGATTCTGTAACAACAGGTTGCAAAGGCTCCTGATGGAAATGGTGGAGTATACTCTGGTAAGTACTGACTTCAGTGTTTCAGCTTCAAGTGGGGATTGTTTGCTCCTTTCTCATTTATAACCTTGGTGCAAAATTTTAAATGTTTCAGCTCTAAAAACTTCCAACTTGTTAGAAGATATGGCTAGGCGAGGTGTGAGATATGTGGATTGTTATGGAGTAGATAATATACTGTCCCAAAGTCATTTGAATTTTTCACTTATTCTTGTGTTGGGCTTCAAATCCTAAGCATGGTAAGAAGTGAAGACTGCTTATTCGTGTCGTTTCTAAAATTTTCCTCTTTGCTTAGTATATTATTTGTAAAAAGGGAAGACTAGTCATTTCTGTGGTTTGTAGAATCTTTCCCTTTGTTCATACTTCATAGTATATGTGTGCATGTATGGGAAATGACTTCCTTTCCCTTGGATTTATTCCTGATGGAGTTGATATACAGTCCGTTTCAGATGCTTTACGAGCATCCTTTGGTGATGAGACTCGGCCATCCCAAGATTTCCAGGTCAGTGTTATTTATCTATTTTTTTTACTTTTTTTTTTCCGACCTACGGTAAATACAATTCTTTTATTGGAGCAATTCGTTTGATGCCACTATCTTGTCTTGTTCTTACAGTTGAGAACTTGTTGGAGGTACCAATGGAGATGCAATCTATTATCACATGAAAACAAGGTCAAGTTCTTGATGCAGGTAGTTTCATTTGTCTTTTGAATCAGAAAATTTTAGGGGCGAAATGGAAAACCAAAACTGGAAAGAAAAGAAAGAACATGGGAGATGTTTAATGCAAAGCTACCTTTTTTCTTTCCTAGTTTGGTTAAGTGTTGTGGGATATTAAAAAAACTTGATAAGTGAAGCTTGTAGTATCAGTAATTATTAAGAAATGGATTCTTTGTTTTTGTAATGTACTGAGGCCATCCATTATCCCATTGTACATCAATATGACATAATTCATCTTTATGTTGTTAAAAGATGACATTTCTGAGAAGTAGAACAGCAACAACAGCAGCAGCAGCAGCATCTGCAACAACAGCAACAACAACAGAGACAGCAGCAGCAGCCACAAATATTTCCAAAACAACCTACTGTGACTTATGCCTCGCCATTGCATCTAACAAATGCTCAGTTAGCTAGTCTGGGGGCGCGGGGTGGAATAATGGGAATTGGTGATCCAACAATTAACAACAGTTTTGTTCAAGGAGGTGGACTACAAGGTGGAGGGATGGGTATTGGTTTATCAGCTGGAGCAGTGACAGTTGCAAGAGGGTCTCCTGCAAATGGAAAGAGTAACGGGGATTCATCTTCCTTGTCACCGGTTCCATACATGTTTAATGGAAATGGTTTAAGGGGGAAGAGAAGCAGTGGTGCAGTGGAGAAGGTAGTTGAAAGGAGGCAGAGAAGAATGATAAAGAACAAAGAATCTGCAGCAAGGTCACGCGCTCGCAAGCAGGTAACTCTCTTTGCAAGTGTACCACATTATTTCATAGTTTATGTTTACTCTTATTCTATGTAGCTAAGATTGCTTACAGTTTTAACCTATACAACACAATGCTTCTATTTTGCCTGATAAAAAAAAAAAAACAGAATGGATGTTCAAGTTTACATGTCTATAAACATATGTGCTTCCTTCAATGCAGATCCTTATGTTACTATTAGAAATGAAAAGGGAAAGGAAAGAAATACTATTTACAAATTTTGTTCGCAAACCAAAGTTTAATACTACCAACTTTCTGAATTACGCCTTCTTTGAGGATATTAGTATAGTCGGAACCACCCCAAATGGCCCTCTATCTTCAATCCCACATGCCAATAGTTGAATTTTACAACTACAACCAATTGAGTTTTGTAGAAATCTCCTTGATGATAACAAAATTTTCATTTTTCAAATACTCGTAAAATGCTATAATTTATTATGACAGTCTTCTTCTATTAATTCAAAAGCCACATAGAAATGTGACTAAGTACTTTACTTTCCTGCTGCACATGCCACATAGAAATGTGACTAGTACTTTACTGTCCCGACGCAAGTGGTGAAATGTGACTAGTACCCCGGATTGCCCAAATCAAATGTTCCAACCAACGCTGCGACAGATCAGCGTAGCAGCAGCAGCAATTCAGCGTAGCAGCAGCAGCACCTCAGCACAGCAGCAGCAGCAGCAACTCAGCACAGCAGAAGCAGCATCAGCGACGCAAGAATGGCAATAACATTGGGATTCATGATTTCACACATTGTACAATTGAGCAAATGCTTATTAGGAGATTAAGGCATCTCGAACAGCCTACATCATTCAGTTCATATTACATTGTAATTCACTCTTTCGAGTTGTATCTTGTAATTCCAATTTCAGCATTGTCAATACAATTTCTGTTCCAGCAATTGATTGTTGAAATCTTCTAGTCTTCCATATAAGATGTAATGAAAAGTCATTTGATAGCAAAAAAAAAAAAAAAAAAAAAAAAAAAAAAATTTGCTATGTATACGCTACCATAGCGTTTTTAAACCGCTATGAAAGGCTCTCTATCATAGCGTTTTTAAACCGCTATAAAGGGATCTACTATAGCGTTTTTAAACCGCTATAAAAGGATCTACCATAGCGTTTTATAACCGCTATAAAATTCTCTACCATAGCGTTTTATAACCGCTATAATAGACCCTGGGTCTATTATAGCTCCGGCTGTCATAGCGGTTACTAAACCGCTATGGTATCCTACCATAGCGGTTTTTAAACGCTATTGATCACAATTTTTCTTGTAGTGTACGTTCTAATATATCTTTGTCAGCAACAAACCCTAAAGCCCTAAAAATAATGATGATTGGAATTTCTGTTCTTATATATGGTAATGTAGCACGAATATACTGCCCTGAAGACCCCTGTGATGATAATAAAAATTAACCTAAAAGCAATGTAAATAAGCACTATAAATGGAAGAAGAAACTAAACCAGTTAGCTTAATTCTTTAAAAAAAAACATTGATCTATTACCCCTTTGGCACCAGTACGAAAAAGCATCCGCACAAACATACTGCTTGGTGACTTGTTTTGCATTTCTGCTATGGATCGTACCTCAGCCACGTAGGAATACTTGTTCGGCTGCCTCTTCTTAAACACATACACATGATTGGTGTTCATTTTCTCCTGAGCAATCAGAACCTTCTCACTCCCATTTATAATGAAATATCCACCTTGGTCATAGGGACACTCCTCAAGCTCCATCAAATCCTTCTCGGAAGATTGATACAGAGTACAATAACTCGACCTAAGCATAATGGGAACCTACAATACCCAACATATTTACTATTTTCAAATCTGTCCAATATCAAATTGAACTACTACTATAATGAATTTTCATGCAGATAAATACCAATAATCAAACAGGCATGTGGAGATAAGAAACGATAAAGAAAAGCTCTTACTATCAAATTTCAATACCTTCCCTATAAAACTTTGGATATGGTCTCAGGAGGTTCAGTAACTTCCTCACAATCATGCCCCTTCTTCAGAACCTGTTTGGTCACATCCACGTACAATGGAGCAGAGTAGGTCAGGTTCCTCAATCGAGCAGCTCTTGGAAACAAAGTCTGACTTTCTCCATTAGCCTCCGTCACCATAGGCCTGCTCAAGTGTATCTGACCAAAGCTGATCTTGTAAATAGTCTACAAGAAGCACACAAGACCAAATTTTAGAATCCCGCATTTCCGATCAGTCATCATCAAAATCCAATTTCTCTAAACAATACCAATATTCTTCCAACCCAATGGTACTAAAATCCCACCCCAGCGCACATAATTTTCCAAATCAAACACAACCAAAACTCAAATTCTTCTAAACAAACACAAATTATTCTAACCCACTACTTAAATCCCACGCAATAAACTTACTTGTCAAATTGTCCAATCAAATATACTAGAACTTCAATTCCTCTGAACATGCACAAACTTTGATTCCTCTAACATGCACAAAATATCTAATAAGCAAGTTGTTTGAACAAGATACTGAACCTCTTGGAAGTCAGCTTGCTGTCCGGGGTTGTGCTGAGCTTCTGGCCTGATGATAATATCATCAGTCTCATCAACAATCTCCTGCATGGTGTTTTGAATGAACTCATCAAAAGAATCAATCTGCTGTCTAACAAGACCCTTTTCTTCAAAGTAAGCACTGATAACAACCCATGCATCATCCTGGGTAATCTCATTCTGTTTATCATCATCATTATACATGGCAGGATCATATTCCCCACCACCAGCACCAGACATTCTCAGAAACCCTAGAAACAAAACCAACAAAACCCTTAGTTTCTTTTCGAATTTTAATGAACCCCAAAGTATATTTTGTGTTTAACATCAAACCCCATGGGTAGAAAACCCCATTAAAGGAAGATTAAGTGTTTGTTTTACAAATGGGGTTTGTTCTAATTTTCAACAAAGACTGAAACAACAAACCTTAGTTTCTTATCAAGTTTTAAAAACAAATGCTTCCTCACCGAAAAAATCCAAAATGAAGCCTGTGACTACAAGGCAAAACGAAGGGATCATCCAGTGCAAGATTATGTCCTTATGATCCTGCATATACGATCAAATGAATTAATTCATAAGCTTTTTCCTTTTCTTTTTTTTATTCAGAGCGTAGACTCCATGAAACAAGGGGGCAATTTACCTTAAAATGAAGAATCACGTGCCCGTAGTGTATTTTACTCAACTCCTCTTTTGCTGCCACCATTACATTGCTTCCAACATAGTTCCCAAAGCTTTGCTCAACCAACTTTTTAGCTTCTTCGAATGTTCGTCCTGCATGAGAAACTTCCACATTATTTGATTCCTTCAATCTGCAAGTAACTTTTGCACCCTGTACAACATAAACTGCACCATTTACAATGCATCATCATCATGTCAAAAAAACTTACGATAGATGACTGCAGCACATACAGCAAGGAGATTCAACACCATTCCATATGAAGCAGTAAACTATGAAACAGTAAACAACACCATTCCATATGAAGCAGTAAACTGTTAAGCAGTAAAAGTGCCCTTTTTGTATGCAGTAAACAACACGTACCTGCAGTATACCCATCCACCTAATATATTGCAAGTCGACTTCATAAGATAGATCATTGACACGATGAAAATAGCCACCTGCACATCAGAAAATTTAATATATATATATAAGAACCAGATAACCATATCACAATGAAAAAAATATAATGAAACTTAACACAAAAATTGATAAAGGTAAACATACCCTCATCCCTCCTCCTTTATCCGGGCTTGGGACCGGCAATGTACTACAGTATTGCATACAAGTCCACAAAAATAGCAAGCATCAAGTATATCGTTCAAGGTTGTAACTACCAAGGTAGTTGTAACTAACAATCATCAAGTTCCACATGATTTTTACACCATACGAAGAAATCACCAACGTCCAAATCCCCCATCATGTCTCCTTTTGGATCACTCTTGTAAAGTTTCACCTCAGTCAAATATTTGAAGCATAAGGAAAGTCTGATCTCTGTTGCAGGGTTCAATGATCCATCGCAATCGCAAGAGAATCGATGGATAAGATCTACAACCTCTTTTGCTATCGCAATGACATTCTTATGCAAATCACAAACTTTGTAAGTCCTTGACACTGAAGGAACAGGATTGCTTGGAGAAGGAAACCTCGCAACACCTTGAGAAGATGGTGGTAATGGAGATGGTGGTAATGGAGATGGAGGTAATGGATTTTCTGGTTGCCTTGTCGATTGTGCACGGGATGAAGGTGTATCTTCAGTTCTTTGTGTCCCTCCTTGTGTCCCTCACTTGTTGATGGTCTCACATAAGTTCCATTTTCAAGTCTCTCTCGTATCCATTGAACATTTTCTTCCAATCTATCATATTTTTCGCTAAATTTTTTTACTTCCATTGTTTTATCCGATAGCAATGAACGAGCGGGAAGTGAAGCATCATACTTCCTTTTAGAGACGGTGGTTCCAACACAACGAACACGTCCCCTTTCTTCTTGGCCAAACACTTGGCTTAGAGGATCATTATCAATAGTGAGGTCAGTGGTACCCTGGGTTGAAGATTCTTGCAAGGCGGTCTTTTTTGCTTTAACTTGTTCCTTCAAAAGAATGAAAAAATAAAATAAATCAGGACACAAATAATATTCAAACAACTACAAAGTAAATTAAGAATTGTGTATAAAAGACATCATTGGGCACATACCATATATAGTTCAGCACCATGCGTGGGTTTTCCATCCTTTCCCGTGTGACAAGCAATCCATATATCAGTGCGTGTGACTGGTTCCCCATCAGGGTTCTTCTCAACCTATATACTTGAAAGATTAGTCTCAGTCTATATAGTTAACTGGTTATTATTGTACTAGTAGCTAGAAACTCAATTACCATTTCATACTCTACTTCTGCAGCACTCTTTTGGCCACCCCCCCCCCCCCCCCATACATACTTTGAAGCCTTTTTGTTTTTGGCATTTTGGGCTCTAATTGCCTTCGCTTCATGGGTGCTCTCATTGTGAACAAACTCCTTCCAATCCTCCTCTCTTACACCATTTGGAACATGTTTTTCTTGTTCCTCAATGGTAGGATACTTATCCAAATAATCTTTCCTAAGATCTGCCTTGAACCTTCTAAAATATTCAGGCATTTTCAAATGCACACTCCTTTTCACATAATTTGGGATGTCGTATTCACGCTGCAAATAAGCCATTGAGATATAAGTTGACAATAAAATAAGACATTATGAAAATCAATGATGTAAAATCTCACCTTGAGGCCATTCCACACATCCTCTTTGTAGTTGTCAGTAACATGGTGCCAACCCTTGAATTTGATGGGCACAAGGGTTTCAACAAGCTTTCCAATGTGTTTATTGAAATTTCTAGCACCAGGTCCAACTGCTAAACCATGGACATTGAACTGCATGGTCTTTTTAACTTCACTGTCATCATTTGTAGATGTAGTGACATCATTGGTGGAGAGATTGCCGCAAGTACTACCCATTTCTATCAATGACATTATAGATATTAACCATTATCAAACAAAAAGAAATAAGAAACAACTATATACACTACATTTATAGACAGTTTCCTTCCACAACATATCACCACAAATAGATTTTTATAAAGCATTGGAAAAGCCAATCTGAATACTTAGCTACAAAGCTTCCCTTTCCCAACTCAAAAGTCAAAATAAGAAACAAAGACAAAATAATTGGTCTCAACCAAAGAGGATGACTAAAATAGCATTAGAAATGCATCAAAAAATATTGTAGCATAGTCAATTAAAATTCCAGTAAGCTCTTTAGGTTGGGGTTATCTTTCAAGATGCTTTGATACACAGTGGGAGTTTCCTTTTTATCGACATTATTGTTCAAGCGTCTTTGAGTATGTAGAACTACATGCCACCCGTCATTTGATTGATATTTCGAATAAAATACCCCACTTGCTTCTTGAGCTAAAATGAATGGATCCTCTTCCACCTTTCTTTTGTCTTTTAGCTTCGACAAGTTTACCATCTCATGGTTCCAAATTGGGTCCACCTTATATGCATTTTTCTTATCTTCCACTTTGACCCAATCACAATAGAAGACAGTTTCTTTGAAATCTATGTAGTCTAGCACCAGTATGTCTTTAACAACTCCATACCATTTGACTAGTTGGTCCTTTGGCCTCTTATCTTTCTTACTAGCAACAAAATGAGCAATGGCATCCATGGAGACACCACTATCTTGTGTCACCAAACATTCATCCGAAGAACTTGTCGCAAATGTGAAACCATTTACACAATATTTTTTATATCGGGTTGCCAAAAATTGTGGACCATTGGCTAACCTCCAAAGTGTGGTATTTGTTTCCCCAGCCTTCTCCAACTACATTGTAAAACAAATCATCTTAGAACTAAAATCTGAAAATAAAAAAAAAATTATATATATATATATATATATGAATAAAAACACATTATAAAATACCTCATTACACAATCAAGGAATAAAATCAGTGGCTTTCTCAACATTTTTCCTTGACCCTTTTTTTTTACTTTGTGTAGCCAACTCCATGCAATATTCATTGTATTTTCTGCACAAGTTACCATATTATCATAATTCTATATTTCTAGCTATAAAAAAAACTAAAATATTATATATCTTACTCTTCCCAATCACTCGAATCAGCAAGTGCATTGAAAACCCATCTTCGAGCTTGTTTAAATTGTACATTATTTAGCATATAGTTTTTTCCTTTATCCAATGGCTTTTCATCGGCATACTCATCATCTACATCAAGCCACTCCTCTTTACTGTGTTTGTGAGTTCCGAACCGTGGCTTTGTCATATACTCCATGCAGTATGTAACAGATTCATCTACAAGGTATGATTCTGCTATTGATCCTTCTATGTATCTGAAATTTTTAGCATAGTCTTTGTATCATTTCATTAACCTATCAATCATAAATAAAATGATAAATTAGTATATAATATAATAAGATAACGTGATGACGTGCACTAAAATTAGAAAAATTATTTACCGCTCAAAGGGATACATCCATCGATATCGAACTGGACCACCAAGCATCGCTTCCTCGGTTAAATGACCCATGCAATGCACACTTATAACAAAGAATGAAGGTGGAGGCTCCTTTTCAAGGACACAAATTGCCTCAATCACACCTTTGTGTGCCAACTGAAGATATGTTTTGTTGATCACTTTAGCACATAAGATATTAAAGAATAAGCTAATTCTTTGAATAACAATTCTTAAATCTTTATCCTTCTTGTCACGAAAAACATGTCTAAACAAAACTGGAAGTAAATGTTGCATAATGACATGGTAGTCATGTGACTTCAGTCCTCTTAGCTCCAGGGGATTGCCAAGAACGCAATTACTCAACTTGGATGAAAATCCACTCGGCAATTTCAACTCTTTTAGTGTATTCATAAATACTTTTTTTTCTTTCTTGATCAAGGCAAATGATGCTTTTGGCATTGAAGTTTTTCCCGTTTCATTGTCATAGCTCAACCAATATCTCTTATGAGTTCCCATGTCTTCCATATCTTTTCGAGCATTCTCACCATCCTTTGTTTTCTTAGAGACATTCAACAATATGTTCAATAAGTGTTCAATGACATTCTTTCTGTATGCATCACATCAATATTATGCCGTAACTCAACAAACTTCCAATACGGCAAATCAAATAAAATGGACCATCTAGACCACGGTGGCGCAATGTTATTGGTTGGTTCATCATTGACATTATCATTATCAACCATATTCTTGCGCTTTTGGCCACTAACCCTACCTTGTGTAGAACTACCTTCGAAAATTTCCACTATCCTTCGTTCAACTTCTTCGCCAGATAATCGTCGTGGAGCACGACGATGTTCAACATCTTTGTTGAATCCCTTATCATCTCTAAACTTGTGTTTTGTAGGTAAAAAACGTCGATGGCCTCTATAGCATATCTTCTGATTGTTTGAAAGACGTTCAGATTCTACATCATCAACACAAATAGGGCACGCATTATAACCATGAACATTACAACCAGCTAGAGTCCCATAAGCAGGAAAGTCATGGATACCCCAAAACAACATTGCTTTCAACCAGAAATTGCTTTTAGTACACACATCCCAAGTTGAAACACCATCTGCCCACAACTCCTTCAACTCTTCTACTAATGGCTCCAGGTAAACATCAATATTCTTTCCGGGTGCTTTTGGCCCTGATATTAACAAGGTTAACAAACAAAACTCCTTTTTCATGCATAAAGAAGGTGGAAGATTCAAAGGTGTTATTATTACTGGCCAACAACTATAAGCATTACTTAGATTTCCACGTGGGTTAAAACCATCAGTCGATATTGCAAGTCTCAAATTCCTACTATCATAGGCAAACTCTGGCCATCTCATATTTGTTGAAGTCCATTGTGCTGAATCACATGGATGTCTCATCAAATTCCCATCTGAACAAGCATCCTTGTGCCAAGTCATTGCTTCACCAATCCATGGTATGCTAAAAAATCTTTTCAACCTTGGAATCAATGGAAAATACTTTACAACCTTTTTAGCTTCTTTCCTGTATACCTTGCCAGACTCGTTGTCATCGACATCCACATAAACCTTATACCTACCAGAACCACATTTTGGACAAGTAACCAGGCCCTCGTATTCTTTCCAATAGAGTATGCATCCATTGGCACATGCATGTATTGTCTTACATTCCATCCCCGTATCTTTAATTGTGTTTTTCATGTTTGGGTAGTTATTTGGCAAATTACAATCATCCGGCAATAAGGTTTTTAGTCATTTTAACAACATCGTCACACTATTACCACTCCAACTAAAACGAGTCTTGAAATTCTGCAATTCAATAATGGTGGACAACGTGGTCTTATCCTTAGGACACCCATTGTACAAAGGCACAGTCGCTTTTTCCTTATACTTTTGATACTTCTTGTTCATAACTGTCTCAGGTTCACAAGAAAGTTCCGGACCACCTTCTGGATTACCGCCAAAACATTCTTCGAATGTGTCATTCAAGTCATTTATCCCATCATCAACCTCCATAGTTTGCATGTTGAGGAATACATCATCAACTAGGTCGCTCATCCTAGGATATTCAAAGGCATCATCAGGTTCAACCACTTTTGTCATATGTACACCAATCACCTGCTTGTTTATATTATCTCCATGATGTATCCACGTGACATAATTGGTATCAATGTCATGGCTTAACAAATGAACACCTATGTCGTCAACACTAATGTTTCCCCTCGAGTTCCTACATCAAACACATGGGCAAGGAAAAAGACTCTCCATTTGCATTATCCTCAACAAACTTTTGGAATTGTCTAACGCCGTTTATATACATTGCACTTCCCCGTTTGTTCATCCATGACTTATCTAAAGGAATTGTTGACATTTCTACACACAAAAAATTACAAGATTAACTTTAGTCAAACACTCATGAAAATTAAAAGATTGAGAGTGACACTTTTACGAGGATAACCTCCATAGGAACCATACCATGAGGAGGCTATCTTCCCCTTAATCATCTTCCTTTGAGGCCCATGAATTGGCATAAGAAGCAAATTAGTTTACTAGAATAATATCTAAGAGTGTCTTCTTAATCAACTAGTATTCAATAGACATGGAATATATGGGAGTACCCTACTACCTCCATCTTTCCAATCAGTTTCAGTTCATCTGATACCAATTTTGCACCCAGGACTACTAGGTTTCAGAAAGCAAACTAAACTTACAGTCTAGAACATATACTTGAACACAGGAGAAAGAACATACAGAAATAGTAAAACACACAGATAAAAATAGACAAGAATAACAATAATCATTCGAAGATAATTCTTTGAACAGTTCAAGAGAACGGTGTCGATACTAGGTTACCGCTAGTATAACGAGGTGTTCATCCAAGAATTGTTCTTAGAATTGTTTTGAGAAAACAAATAGAAATAAAGATATGCTTTTATTGACACTACCTCCATCTTTCCAATCAGTTTCAGTTCATCTGATACCAATTTTGCACCCAAGACTACTAGGTTTCAGAAAGCAAACTAAACTTACAGTCTAGAACAGATAGTTGAACACAGGAGAAAGAACATACAGAAATAGTAAAACACACAGATAAAAATAGACAAGAATAACAATAATCATTTGAAGATAATTCTTTGATTAGTTCCAGAGAACGGTGCCGATACTAGGTTACCGCTAGTATAACGAGGTGTTCATCCAAAAATTGTTCTTAGAATTGTTTTGAGAAAACAAATAAAAATAAAGAAGGTCTACTACACAGTCCATACTAGATATATGCTCAAGTAAAAGAAGGCCACCCAAAATAATAATGATAATAATAATATTAGTAATAACAATAATAAGAATTCAACATAAAATAAGAATTTTCAGCCTCATAAAATGTGTTTATGAAGTATGAACTTAAACAAATTATTCTTCAATCATACCTCAATAAAAGATAAGTTGATAATTCAACATATACCTTATCCTCTTTGAGTTTCTGGCGGATCTTCTCCCTTGCTTTTCTCTGCTTTCCGCTAGGCAATTATCCTACAACAGGAAAATGAATCTATTTTAGTTTTAGGGGGAAAACAAATAAATTGCACAGAAATGGGTGAAGTGAAACAAGATAATGGTGAAGACTGAAGACAATAAAACATTTTCCAACCAAAAAGATTTTTCGTATCAAGACAAACCGTTTTAGTACATGAAAAGAATATCAATAGTGAATATAAGCTAGAAGATAAGGAAAAAACAAGAACATTTATACTATCTGCATAAATTTAGTATACTCATGGAATAATCAATAACTTAGGGATTCTGGAACCTTTAGACTAACACAAAGTTGTACATATGCACAGGTATCTTCGATATTCTTAGGTCATCTGATCTTTTTTGATTTATTGTGATATATATTTTCATAAATAAAAATGCAGAAAACAAAATAATGCAGAGCATGTATCATATTATTTGGATATCTGATACTCTGCAACTTGTTTTTAACTTTTGGCGGATTATAGAACAGAATAAACATGTACTCCCTGCTCCCTAGTCCATTTTGTTATTCTAATCCCTGCAGTTTTAGTTTTAGTTTGTTGGCCTGTTGCTGCTTGCAGCTTGTGTAAGCAGCAGTTGTTGCTGACTGCCAACACGACAAAACCAGTGTGATAAGTTGTATAGCTAACAAACATCATGAAGAAGGCGATAACTTTCCTGTCAAATATAGAACCTGGGCTACTCAAATATAGGAGAATTTGTTAAGGCATGGTTTGGTTTTCCATTTGGTATTTAAGTGTTCTGTTTATAAATATGGTCAGAGTTTAGACACATAATCTGTCTTACAAGTTCTTATTATTGCTTTCAGTTAACATCCATGTCTTTGACGATTATGAAGCATTTTTTGTGGGAGTTATTCATTTGTATTCTATTATTGATTCAAGGAGTCGCATCAATCAGCTATGGAACAACCCTTAAGAAGAGTCTATTCTATTTTGAGGCTCAAAGGTCTGGGAAGTTTCCATCCAACCAAAGAGTAAAATGGATAGGAGATTCTGCTGTAAATGATAGCGATGTCAATGTAAGCATTTTTTACTACCTTCCTTCATCGTGAGTTAAAACTGAGATGAGAATGTTCTTTTGTTTTGCGCTGAAATATTCTTTTCCCTTCCCTAGTAGAAAGTTTGTTTTACAAAACATGTAGTTGAAGGTCATCTAACTTAACGCATTTCTCTCCCTCTATATCTCACATTCTTTCTGTAGTGTTTCTAAGATAAACGATAATGTTAAAGATTAATCGATAGGTTATTAAAAAAATATCACATGAAAAAATTTCACCACCGGAGTATCACCAGTTTTCATTCTACAGTTGTTGCAAAAAAAAAAAAAACATATTAACCTGCATGGCCATAAAAAAAAAGAACATATATTACTAGTTTTTCCCCAATGCCTTTGGCATTTGCAAAGGGAAAATGCAAGGTAAGGTTTCATTTCCTTGTTCACGCAATAAAACTAACCTTGGATTTGCGACATTCACATTCAAGATTTCATTTGACCGCCACGAATACAGTAATAGAATGAACCAAAATTACCTTTTAATGAGTGTGAATTGTTATTTTGAAAATTTATGTGTAAATTCAACAGCAAATGGCCAGAAATGTCTGTCGGAACAAATAGTTCTACTGATAAATTTATGGGTGTTCATGTGGATTAATCTTGAACAGATTGATCTTTCTGGCGGGTACTATGACTCCGGAGACAACGTGAAGTATGGGTTTGCAATGGCATTTACAACTACTGATCCTCTAAACATTCCTAATTCTGACACAACCTCAAAAAATCCTTTGACGTTGATATTTGAACTTAAACTTCAACTCTTTGGAATCCTTAAAGAAACCCTAAAATGAACCCTTTGACTCTGATTTTCTAAGGAACCCTAAAATGAAAATGGAAGGAGGCGAAACCAAACCGTGAAATTTTCAAGCTCTCTCTGACTCTGATTTTCAAGCTCCTCGATCTCTCCTCTGCGCCAAACCTCTCTCTGACTCTGATTTTCAAGCTCGTCGATGTCTCCTCCTCGATCTCTCATCTGCGCCAAACCTCGATCTCTCCTCTGCTTCAATTTTTTTTGCAATAGGTCGAAAATCTTTTTCGCAATGACCGCGCAAACTGTTTTATTTTCCACAATTTTTTTCGCCAAAGCGCGAGCGCGAAACTCCTCTCTCCACACAGGCGGCTTCACGTGCAAAACACTCTTATTTAGCAACGGTTTTTGGCCGTTGCCCATTATAGCCACGATTTTTTGCCGTGGCAAATGAACCCACGGTTTACAGCCGTGGCCAGCTTTTGGGTAGTGATTATAGCCACGGTTTGTTATTTTTATAGCCACGGTTCTAGGCCGTTGGCCATGATATCCACGGTTTTTTGTCGTGGCCAGCTCCGTGTAGCTAAACAAGCCTTTTGGTGTAATACAAGTCGAACTCAAGCGCTTCCAAGTGAGCTTTCTGATCCTCCAACCCAATGGACCTGGACTCCGCTCCAGTATTTGAGAAAGCTTCAAGTTGGTTCCTTAACAACTCAATCTCATGAAGAGCATCAGAGTATGACTTCTGCATGTTTGTGAAGACTCACTCCATGGTGTACGCCCTCTCTCGAGCATCCCCGACTTCAATTCCAGACGAAGCCACTTGATTCAAATATAACATCCCCAGCATGAGGTGTTCTGCCCTTTATCAAAACGTTCTTCTAGAGTTTCTCTCACTAGCTCCGAAGCACAGTTCGCCAACCAGTCATTCCACCTGTTGATATACTTCCTCGCAGCATAAGAGATGTCAACCTCTTGATGCCAAGCCTGGTTGCTCATCCTTATTACATCTGGAGCAAACATACTGATCCGAGCATCAAAATGAAGGTCATTCGAAATCGGAATCACTCCAGCAGCGCTCTTAGCCGTCTTCACTGCATCAGGGCTCTCATCAACAGCTTTCCTTTTGCCTGCAACAGTCGAATCTTTCTCACATGCCGGTCTAGCTTCAATTGAAGGAAAATAGTGAAGCAAATTATTCATTGGACCCGACGTCAATTGAATATGAGGACGAGAACGAGATGGAGCACAATATTGGCGACAAGAAGGAGAACTTCACCATGACGCCAATGATCAAACGACTATTCAACAGGTTCATGATCCAGAGAGGGGTAGAGCTCGAAGTCCTTTATTGAAAAAGAACGATCGTTCAAAGTTTCCATGCCTGCCTGCAGGAACATCTTATTCATAAACTCCGCCTGCTTGGTACTCAATTTGGTAACATCCTCCACGCCCACCATTTGTAGATATTCTCTCGCCAGGTCAGGAAGAGAGACATGAGCCATGAATTGCTTCACGTCCCACTGAAGCAGCAGTCTCACCAGGTTCTTGCCTGACAACGTCACGCCCTTCAAAAATAACAGTCTCACATGGCTCTCGCCCTATAGCATCACGTCCTTCAGACGAGGCAACACGCCTGCAGACGAACCTAGACAAAACACGAGATCTCTTCAGATGCATAGGAGAAGGAAGCGCCTCATCTATTTCTGCCCTCCTTGAAGGGCTTGGAAACTTGATCTCGGGAAGTTTCTTCTTCCACGAAACAGATGCACCTTCAGGCTTTGGCTTCTTGAGCCGATACACAATGGGAGCCACGTGCCAATAAGCCCACAGACCACTACGCTCAACATTAGAAGGCTTGACTAAATCCTCTACCTCCAAACGAGGCATGTCGCGAAACACATCCAAAATATGCAGTTGACACAAGCTAGACCAGAGAAGGAATCAAGTTAGTGGTCTAAATTTGCGCTCAACTGAACAACCGCAGAAACCATGAAATAGTATTTTTGGCCATGATTTAAAATCATCAAGTAGTTTGCCGAAGCAGTCCGACAACGTCAGCATACACACAGCGTGCTCATTTATTCGAGGATAAGTGAGTAACTACATTGCCCTTGAAGTCACTCGGACACCAGTGTCCATAACCCAAATTAGGATGGCGATCAAAGTCCTATACTCGTTCGACACAAGTTGAGCAAGTGCAATGCCGAGGTATGCCAGGAACTCCGAGATCTCATTGATAACAAGAAAGTGAGCACCTGATTGCAACATACCCTGTTGAAGATAGATAAACCCCTTAGGTGAGTACAATGGCATCAGATCGACGCCCAGAGTGCAGAGCACCAGATCATCATGAATCCTGAATGTCTTACGGAGGACTTCCAAATCAGATTCAAAGGGCAATCTCTCCTCAAAAAACTTATGGCTATGGGCGAACAATTCATCAGAAAGCTAATCCCGGCTCGCCATGAAAGAAAATACAAGATTTCAAATACAAAGATTGAGCAAATTAAAAAGCATAATATACAATACAACAAAGTAGAATATCTATATCGAAAGAGTATAGGAGTTATACTCCACAGGCATGAGATCTTTATAGAAAGTTGAGCTACCGCCTTTCCCACTTTCAAGTTGGCGCACACCTGATTAATGCAATTCACCACTCAAGGGAATCACTCAAACTCAATCGTCATGACTTCACAGCTGCTTCACGAAATAACCTAGTGGATCGATAAGATGACCCACTAACTCGGAGGGAGTAGCTGATAATACATCAAACATCCTTTGATCAGCACCGTACAAGTGTCATGATGATCTCGTCAACAAAATGAAGCAGGCCCGATTGCACGCTCAATCCAGTGAGGCCCAAATAGCAGCAAACCCATCATTGACAAAATCCAGATAGTCGGGTCCGAGTTGCAATGAGCTAGTAAGCCCACACATCACGCGGTCAGGTCCAATACTCGTAAGACCTTTAAGGCAAGTATCTGAGAGATCTACCCAAGATAGGCAGGCCAATAACACTTTGGGTTCGACTAGGAAATATATATTAGAGTATTAGTCGAGCCAGGAAACTTCCTTGCATGGACAACACTCACAAAGGGAAACCTCTCCCACAGATCTAGGAGTATGAATCGTGTAGGAAAACTATCCCACATGGACAACTCCCAATCAAGAAATGATCTCCACAGTAAGATCATTTTCTTTAAACTACGCCACCAAAGGCCTAGCCGAACGAGGACTCCTTCACTATAAAAAGGGAGATAATGTCGATGAACTAGAGGTACTCAATATAACCCAGTATACAGTTTTAAGCCTCTCACATTTTCTACCTGTGCGGGTCTAGGTAAACAGCGAGGGAGGAGAGCAAAAATCGACTACATCAAAAGGTATTTGCTTTTACTAAAGTTCTACTGTTGTTCATTGAATCTAGCTGAGTACCCAGTCAATCTATCACAATCTAATTTAAGCATCAGACCCGCTGGTTCGATCTCCATGTCGGACCAATAGGTGAGTCAAATAAGTTAGGACACCCAAGTTAGACTTATACGCCCAAGGCCAGTTGGGCATTGTCCGACCATAGATAGTGATGGTCGGACTTGACAAAAGTTTAGTCAGCTCATGAAGACTGATGAAGATAACTTTTGGTTTTCTCTAACGCCTAGTCCGCCAAAATGGATAAATATGGCTTAAAAAGTGGAAGTATATTCAGAGCTCATGGAGCCTTATCAAGATGACTTGCCAGGGATCATTATTCGACCCTAGACAATGGTGGCCAAACTTGACCAAAGTTTAGTCAGCTCATGAAGACTGATGAAGACAACTTCTAGTTCGCTATAACGCCTAGTCAGCTAAGAATAGATAAAATGGCTCAGAAAGTTGGAGTCTAGTCAGAGCTCATGGAGCCTGATCAAGATGACTTGTTAGGGATCAATGTTCGACAATAGACAATGGTGGCCGAACTTGACCAAAATTTAATCAGCTCATGAAGACTGATGAAGTTAACTTCTGGTCCGCTCTAACGCCTAGTCCACCAGAACGGATAAAGATGGCTTTGAAAGTGGGAGTCTAATCAGATCTCATAGAGCCTGATCAAGATGACTTGCCAGAGATCATTGTTTGATCATAGACAATGGTGGCCAAACTTGACCAAAGTTTAGTCAGCTTGAAGACTGATGAATATAACTTCTGGCCCGTTCTAATGCCCAGTCTGCCAAGAACTGATAAAGATAGCTTAAAAGTGAGAGTTTAGTCAGAGCTCATGGAGCCTAATCAAGATAACTTTCCATGGATTATTGTCCGACCAAAGACAATGGTAGCTGAACTTTACCAAATTTTAGTCAGCTCGTGAAGGCTGATGAAGACAACTTCTGATCCAACCTGCAGCCCAGTCCACTAAGAGTGGATTAAGATGGCCTAAGAAATCAAAAGTATGATTATTTCATCAATTCAAATGATCTCTTGTCCACCAAGATCGTTCTTACTTCGTTGAAGAAAGATCAACCAACCTACAAGGTTTGGCCAAGATATGGATCTCCTATGGTCTCCAGACTCAGCGAAAATTGCATGTCTAAAAACCAACGCCATGGCAAGGAAACACAGAGAAGACTCAACAACTAAAATCTAGAAAGTATAAGTATGAAATACTACTTAACAAACTTTCTTTCATTCATGACTAGAAAACTACAACTGTTGGAGAGGATCGGTTCCAACGGCCAAAAGGTCAGTTACATCAAAAGATTACAAGGGATGGGTCAGGAACGTCAGGAGTTTGTCCCAAATTGCCTGTTGAGGGCGCTTGATCAAAAGCTTCTTCATTTTCAAACTTCGCATAAGAAAATTCTTTGTAATTAGTGAAGTCAAGTTCAGGGTGGCAATCTTCAATCAGCTCTAGTAGCTCTAGCCTACCCTTGATGACCTTGGTGAAATCCAAAGTCGCCTGACCTTCACGCAGTTTTTGCTCACGGGCTTCAGACTCCGCCAAACTCTTCTCCTCCTTTTCCAGCCTGGCCGCAAGTGCAACTACCTTAGATTGCTCCTCTGCCAGATGCTCTTTCAGTGGGCCGAACTCATCCAGCGTAGAAGCAACTTGATCATCCATTTCGCGGATACGACGAAGGTCATCATCAACTCCGAATTCAAGCTTTTGGCATAGGCCATTTCATTCAGACTCAGCTTGCTCCTTTTCAGCAGCCTGAGTTCGCATATCACTTTGTGCCTTATTCACCACCTCTTGAGCACACCTCAGCTCCTCGTGAGTGCGCCTCAACTCAGCCTCAATGCCACCCATGGCGGATTGAGCTTTCGTTAGGTCCTCCTCAGCGGACACCAAGCGAGCCCTAGAAGATTCCAGCTTTGATTTTGAAGCTTTTAGCTTGGCTTCAAAGTCTGCCCGCGCGACCTACAAATGGGACTCAAAATCCATCTCATCACCAGATTCCTTCAACCACTTGTTCAAAGATTTGATTTGATAAAGTGCGTCAGAGTGTGACTTCTGCAAGTTACCAAACTTTTCCATGCCATAAACTCTATCACGCGTTGAATCTACTTCGGTCCCAACCATGGCAGCTTGATTCAGCAAGACCATCCCCAGCATCAAGTGCCTTTGTCCCTTATCGGCACGCTCCGTCATCGTCCCCCCTCATACCCCGACTCCTGGAAGTTCATCCACTCAAACCATTTGTGGATCTTCCACTGCGAAACAACTGGAGAGTCCGCTTTCAAGTACCAGCCTTGCGCACTAGACTAAGGACCAGGAAGATTGATTCGGGTAGTAGGATGCAGCTCATTGTGGTCCAAAAGTACGTCTGCTCTACCCTTGGACGTCAGCACAGTGTCGGGGCTCTCTTCCCGAATTTTCATCTCCCATCCACACTCATCTTAGCTTGGAATGCAGCTGATGCTCCGCATCAGAGTTTGTGGGCGGGAGAGGAATCACCCCATGGAGTGATCGCTTCAGTACAGCGGGGGAGAGAAACAAGTGAAACAACTTTAGTAGTGGGGGTAGCGTCTAAAGATCTGACAAATTTAGGAGGGGAAGCTCCACTATCTTCAACAAATATAGCCACTGTAACCCTCGTTGATGGAATGTCTGGAAGATCAGCCTACTCCGGGCTTGGCTGACTGACACCATCAACGCCCGCAAGATTTGAATGATCCCCCTCCAAGTCAAAGACGGGGACATAAAGCTCAGGCAAAGCACTCAACTCCTCCAAAACTATATCCTTGATGGACTGAGCCAACCCCTGCTGCACAATAGTCACCTCTTTCTCCAAAGGAACCAGTGGCTGAGGAGAGGGAACAACCTTAGAACTAGCTCGCTTCTTCTTAGGCAGAATGATAGGTGGTAGAGTTGCTTCCAACTCAGCCATCTTGGTTGGGCTCAACATTTTCGGCTTCCTTTTCCTCGAAGTACTACTGCTGGTCTTCTTGGTCGACGTTTTGAAAAGAGTGGGAGCCTCATGAAAATTCTCGAATAGCCCACTCCTTGCGATGTTGCTTAGTTGCATAACATCTTCGATGGGCATAAAAGCCAGATCGTTGAACTTTGTCATCATTGATTTCTCCTTATCAGAAAAAAAAAAAAAAAATGGAACCGAAAATTTCTTTCCTGAAAGATGAGCAACAATTCAATGCAACATCCTCAATGATTGGACAAGAAAAAAGAAGAAAACATTATGCTTACTGCTATCTGATCTAAAACTTCAGGCGAGCGGACGACCCTCCAGCTTAAAAATGGAGAGTCCGAATAAACCAAAAAATAGTGTTTCTACCAAAACTTGAAATCATCTAACAGTGAATCTAGACAAACTGTCGTGTGGAGCTGGCAGGCCCCATGATCATTCAAACAAGGAGAAGTCAGCAGATGGATCACCTTTTAAGTCACACAAAGGCCATCATTCTTCGGCCTAATGAAAACGACAATATGGGTTATGTACCTATTCGACACCATCTGAGCGGGCGGAATGCGTAAATACGTCAAAAAATGCCAGATATCTTATGGGACGGGGAAGCGGAAACCCTATTGAAACATTCCCCTATGAAAAGCAACGAACCCCTTCGGAGGACTCATTAGGGTTTGATCTGAACCCAATGGAAAGAGTTCCAAGTCCTCAAGAATCCAGTATTTGTCCCATAGACTAGCCAAGCTAGTTTCATCAATTAATCTGTCCGTGAAAAACTCATGGCAAGAGAGGGCCAACTTCTCAGTGGGATTAAGTTTAGTCTTATCTGCCATTGAAGAAATTATGAAACTTCAATTACACTTGCAAATACGAAAGTTTAGCAAAGAAAAAATGCAGAAACAAGAAAGTAAGGAGTTTTGGAAAAATGCAGAAGTAAAGAAACTCAACTCTGTAGATAATGAAGCTTAAATACAAGCGAAGATTCACGCTCTATTTGAGCAGTCACGTACTCAATTGATGATGTGCACCGCTCGAGGAGACGTTTTCGACCCAATTATCACGACTGTACAGTTCCCTCATAAAGTGACTTAATGAACCGGCAAGCTGGGCCACTAACTCGGGGGGAGCAGCTAATGATACACCGAACCGTCTTCCAATCTACTCCGTAAACGTGGCATGATGATCTCATCAACAGAGTAAAGCAGGCCTAGATGAACTCCCAATCTGACAAACCCAAATTACTCCAAGCCCACTGAGGCGGGTACCAAAAGATTGGACCCAATCAGCAAGGCCCTATTAAGCCCATAAGTCGTATGGTCTAGCCCAGTACTCCTAACACTAGATAAGGCAAGTATCTAGGAGATTGACTAAGACGGGCATACCATCAATACATTAACTCCTACTAGGAAACAAATATCAGAGTATAAGTTCTGCATAGAAACTCTCCTGCATGGATAACACTCCACAAAGAAAGAATCTCTAAACATATATCTTTCCTTAAACCACGCTAACAAAGGCATAGCCGAACCCAGACTCTTGCATGATACACTACTACAAAAAGGATCTATTCTGGCGGATTAAGGGTATCTATCGAAAAAAGGAAATCTTGACACCTTTATCCGTCAGGATAGTGTTTTTGGCATTTATATTCACCATGAAAATACAAAGATGGAAATTCCTCCACCCAAATGCTCATTAAAAATCAATAAAATTTATAATGGCGGTTATAAATACTAAACTGGCGTTTATATATCCTGTGAAAGCCCAAAACGGAAAATATTACCATGCAATTGTTCATTAAATATTGATATAATTAATGATGGCGGTTGTAGTTGCCACGAGTTCCAGGATATTCTAGCGGATCTATGTTTTGGTGGCGTATATATTCGGCAGCATATTGAAACCCAAAGCTCTAATAACCTCCCTATAATTTCAGCCATCACTGAATCGTCAAAATCCCCAAAATTTCCCTCCTCTTCTTCTAGAGACAGACTCCACAAAATTACCCATGGCATCCCTTCACTACCTGTTAAGATAAAAAAAAAAAAAAATTTCTTGTTCTTTTCCCCAAAATCTACATACCCTTTTCTTCTCAAAAGAGCCCCACTTTCTCTTCTGCTTCAACTCCTTCAGAAGTCCATTTTCATCTTCGAAGAGATCAGAATGGGGGGAGAAATGTTCAATGGGTCTTTCTAGGGTGTCCTGGGGTGGGAAAGGGTACTTATGCAAGTCGACTTTCAAATCTTCTAGGGGTTCCTCACATCGCCAATGGTGATCTTGTTCGAGATTTGGGTTAAAGATTGGATTTATATTGGTTATTTATGATAGAATGAAATTCCATTTAGTAGGTTCATGTTATTAATGGATGTTGAATTTGTTCTTGATTAGAGGCTTTGAAGCTCTATGATATAATGAAATTCCCTTTAATTTGCGGCTTGGTGAGTTCTTTTGCCCTTCTCTTATTGTTTTAGTTTCAAATTTTGTGTTTTGTTTTGGTTGTACTTGTTTTGAGGCCAAAAAAATTGGGCAACTTCTGCGTGAAAAATTAGGGTTTTCATTTAGTGTCCCTGAAGTGTTTATTGTAATTTTTTTTGGTTATCTGAACATAGTGGAGGTTAAGGCCAACTTCTTTGGGGGATTTGTCAATTTTCACGAGCTCGGGTATGTTTTCTCCCTTTTGATTTCTCCTTCTGTTTTGGGATTTTTCAATTCAATTGTGTGATTCTTTCTTTGTGTTAGGATGCCAATTCTATTTAGTATTTACTTGAGATTAGAATGTCTTAGTTAGAATAATATTCTATTTTAGGGAATATTAGCTTGTTTTGAATTAGGAGTTATTGTTTGATTAGAATTAGGTTTGAATTCAATTAGGAAGTATTATTTTAGGGAATATTAGCTTGTTTTGAGTTAGGAGTTATTGTTTGATTAGAATTAGGTTTGAATTCAACACTACACCAAAAGGCTTGTTTAGCTACGGGGAGGTGGCCACGGCTCTAAGCCGTTGGTTTAATTGCCACGGCTAAAAACCGTGGCTATAACGGCCAACAGTTTAAAACCGTGGCTAAAAAATAAAACCGTGGCCAAAAAACACTACACCAAAAGGGTTGCCACGGTTTTAAACCGTGGCTATAACTGCCAACGGTTTATAACCGTGGCTAAAAATGCCAACGGTTTAAAACCGTAGCTAAAAACAATTTCACTTTCGCGCTTTGGCCAAAATAGTTTCGCGCTTTGGAGAGAGCAGTTTCGCGCTTTGGCGAAAAAAATTAGGGAAAAACAGACTCTCTCCACACCTCCTCTTCACAATCACTGATTCTCGAAGCAGAGAAGAAGAAGGACCAAAGAAGGAGAGGACGATAGAAGAAGAAGAAAAAGAAGAAAGTTTGAGAAGGTAAGATCTCCTTCTTCTTTAGATCTCCTTATTCTTTAGATCTCTTTGTTGATCTCTTCTTCTTATTTTTTTTTCTTCTTCTTATTGGTTACATCCTGTGACATATGTTCTTTTTGTTTTACCTATGGAGATGTCTTTGAAGGAAATCGAATCGAAGACCTAGAAGATAATCTAAAGGAGGTGTAGTGAGCTTCATTGATGGCTATTTTTATTTCTAGGTCTTTTGTGCTTCATTTCAGATACAAATTTTTCTTTGAGTTCATCGATTTTCCAAGGTAAATGTATCAATGAACTCTCATCTTCTTTAATTCATCTTGTTTTGAAGATTTAGAGGAAAACCCTCTACTTCGAGTAGGAAAGATCATTAACAGCGAGAATTACTAACATTGAGAATAAATATGTGAAAATCTATCCCTTATGAAAGAGTTTGAACGATATGGAACAATTTGACTTGAACACGAGTTGTTTGATAAAATGCTCCAATTAATCTATCCCTTGATGAAAGAGTTTGAAAGATATGGAACAATTTCAAGTGAACACTAGTTGTTTGATAAAATGCTTCAATTATGTATGCAATTGGAGGTTATGCTAATCTTAGGTACAAATCTCTGCTCATTTTATCTCATATGTTTGTTGAATATTCAAAGAAATTTCCGGATTTCCATTATTCTTGAGAAGTTTGTACCTTTTTTGTTCAATATGTCAAAACTTTCATTTATTTTCTACCATTTTGACAAATTAGTATTTAGTTGGAACGAGGGCTGAAAGCTTCTCTAATAGTAGATCTTAGTTCATAGTTTGAATGTTTTATTGAATGTGTTCAATCTCACTCTTAATCCTAATTCCTAAATGTTTATCAAATTTGATAATTTTGTGTATGCTAGTGACTTAGAATTTTAATGCATATTGTTCACTGTCAAAACACAAAGAATATCATTTTTGTTGTGCATGATGATGTGGTTTACTTTCCATTTTATTTGCCTATAAGGAGAGAGTCAGAGAGCAATTAGAAACTAGAAACACACTTTTTATTTTAGAGACAACAGAGAAAGAAATTCCCAAAGAATAGTACGGTCAAATGGGCCTTATTTGGAGTCTTGTATCTATGTTAACAGTTCATTTGGTTTATGAAAAAATTAACTTCATACCTGAACAGGTTGTGCAACCTGTTACCACTATGGTCCCAGTGAAGGTTCTTGACAATGGAGGTTCAACTGCAGCAGGTCCTCTTTCAGCAATTGTTTATTTCTTTTATCTTTACTGCATTATTATTGGTGTTAATAAGTTACCGTCGTCTTATTTGTCATCAATAAGTTTCGTATAGAAGACTTGCATCATTTTTATGTTTTGATTCATGAATCCGACTTTCATCTTCATTTCACTTGTTTCTGTTATTGGGATGCAATTATGCAAAGTTTATGATTATTTGCACTTATTTGTTGAACCACATATCCAATGATATAGAACATGTTAAATACATCAAGGGAGCTTGTTGGGCATTTTAACGTAGCACAAAGCCAATTTCTATCTAGCTTTACAATGAGAGACAAAAAATTTTGTTATAGTTTTATACAACTTATTTTGTTTTGTTATCAATATGAAAGCTATAAACTCTCAGTTGGCTTACTGGAAGGAATATTACTCTTTGACAGGCAATTTCCAGACTAATCATACCTCTCAGTTTAAGGACAAAGATGTATCGTTAGTCAAGCGAGATGATGCAATTCATAGATATCAGCTGTGAGTGAATGATAGATCTCTAAGTTTTTTTAATTGTGATTGCTTCTTAGTTGATATTTATTTGCTCACTCAAAAACCTAGCGTCTCAGCTCGAGTGGATGAAGTCACCATCCCTGGGGCCCTTGCTCTTGAATTGATTGAATAGGTTAGCCAATTGAGTCTACTGTTTATACGTACATACTACTATATTGGATTAGATTCAGCAGTTTAGCTTGTTTTACTTGTACCAACATTTTTTTCTTGTTAGGCTGAGGTGGAAGTTGAACGGTTTGATCATCTAAAAGCTAGTAGGATGAAAGAGACAGCTTTTAAGAAACAAATTGAGCTCGAAGATATATATGTTTGGAAAGCAAGACCTCAAAAATGTTTTCGACGAGACACAATTTTTTTTAAAAAATGGATAACAATACAAGGCATAACAGTCTAAGCCACAGGCAGCGTTAATGGTCATATCGTGGATGCAGATAACGTTGGAATGGTAAGTAACGTTGTATAAATTTATTGTTAGTAATTTTCTTTCCAAATGCAGGGCTGTTAGGACTCAGCCTCACATCAAGTTTACATATAGAAGGAGGAAATATCAAACAGAGAAGTGAATTGGGTGCTCCGTTATTTTGTTATAACAGTCTGTAAAGGAATTTTGTGGCAGTCTGTAAAGACATTCCTGTTAGGTGCTCTGTTAGTCTGTAAAGACATTCTGTTAGGTGCTCTGTTAATTAGAGAATGTCTGTTATATCCACTGTTAGTCAATGTTAATTCTGATTGCTATAAATAAGAGTTAGCAAAAGAAATAAGGGCATTCATTCTGTAAGAAAATCATTGTACAGTGAGCTTTGCTCCTAGGAGATTGGCAATCTCGAAATATGCATGTTACATTTCATTTATCTTCACTGTAATCTCACAATTCATTCTATACAAATTTCTTTTCTTTCTCAAGCAATCTTCAGTGACTATCAGATTCTTGTAGCTGAATTTCATCTTGATTGTGTCTTGCAAGTTTTGTTGCTTCCAGGAATCACAACTCTGACAGAGTCATTCAGCCTTGAATTGCTTGGTCTATTCATTTCCTGCAGAAATACCACCTTAAAAAGGTTAGTTCCTATCACACTCTTCAGTGACTTTAGTAGTCTGTTTTATGCTATGGCACACACTCTGGAAATTTGTGCTTCCTTCTGTTGATCTCCAACCCATACATATTACATATAAGTTTCATGTAAGAAGTTTTATGTTTTGCAGGGTTTGGTCGGATTCGGTATCGGTTTAGCAGCAATGGTGTGTTTCAACTTTCTGCTTATATGTTATTATTGTTCCATCTCAAATGCATTTCACTTTTTTCCTTTACACTAATTTACATCATTGGGTTTACTTAATGAGACAGGGGAACCGAGCTATTGCAGAGATTCAATTTGCGGATTATATTTTTCCTGCTTTTGATCAGGCAAGCCTACTATTTTTGCACTTAAACTTACTATGTAGTTTTACAAAATTTCTTACTGAAGTCTTTTCTTGATTTGCTGTTGTTGTTGTCGTTATAGATTGTCAATGAAGCCGCCAAATTCAGATATCGTAGTGGGAATCAATTCAATTGTGGAGGTTCAACTTCTGTCTACAACATTTTGGTTTCTTTTTATATTCTCATGGTGATAAGCTAAATGTGCTATTCAGGTTTGACGATAAGATCACCTTATGGAGCTGTAGGCCATGGCGGGCATTATCACTCTCAATCTCCAGAGGCTTTCTTTTGTCATGTTCCAGGTATCAAGGTTTGTTCTCTTCATTCCCTGCATTCTTGTCTGCCTGTTCTGGCTGTGTCTCTAACTCAATGGTTATAAGAGGAAAAGATATGGATTCCAACTCACAAATCACGAACTCTGAATGCTTTGTGAGAAGGAACAAGTTTTGGGTGCTTTCCATCACTCGATATGAGACCCCTTTGTATCACTTTGGATGTGGCAATTATTTATTTACTTCTTGTTTGTATTACCTTGTTCTCACATCAAACACTGCTCTGGAATGTATCAACGTAACATTTTGCCTCCCATTCCAAGTGTCAAAAAAAGTATTTTTCCTTGATTAGCCAATTTTATTCATCTTATGTCCGCCAATATGAATCCAAGGTCTAAATGTAACCCACTAAAATTTCTTGGATAGGTGGTCATTCCTCGAAGTCCACAACAAGCAAAAGGACTACTATCGTCATGCATACGTGACCCAAATCCTACCCTCTTCTTTGAGCCAAAGGTACTGGATGATTTACTCTTATATTTTGGTTGCACACAAGAATTCATAGTTGGTAATTTGGATTTTCAGTGGCTTTACCGCTTGGCAGTAGAAGATGTTCCTCAAGGTCTGCTACATACACTTAACACACTCCCATTTCTAAAACTGTTAAAAATTATACATATGCTCTTCCTGATTTGATCCGATTATCATTGTTTTCTTTGTGTATGTAATTCTTTGTAAATAGCCATAATTGATTCTCCATGTTAAATCATGTTTATTTTAAGAACAAGGATATTCTGATGCAGCATGTCAAAGCTAAACCTGCAAGGCTTTAAATTTATTCTCCATGGGGTAGCAGAGGAAGTCGGCCCTTTTCATGTTAAGCCTGATGGGAAGAATCTTTATCTGAATCCTTATTATTGGAATCAAGGTATGAAATTCCGACACTCTAAAAACTTTAGATGCAATTAAACTGTTCCAAATGCATGTGCATCTTGCTTTCCCTTATCCTTGAAGTCTTCATCAATTTTTTTTAACTGTTTCTCTTTGGAAAATTATCATGAATTCTTCAAGCATCATTCTTTCATACCTGTCATGGACTGCAGGGGCATTGTAGGAGAGGCAGTTGCGGGAATCACAATGAGCGCAGGCACTCAGCCTGCTATACTTGATGGACTGCAAGTGCGCGGTTCGCACTGGAGCTGTGCATTTCTCTGGTGTATAGGATGTTGTTGTTTTTTATGCAGGAGCGAGGATGCGCATTGAGTAGGCTTGCAGCGCACCTACACTCTATTACCACATCCAACAGGTTGTTGGCTGGAACACTCTATTGCAAAACAGAGTGTATGCTGGGAGCTGAGATGTTGCGGACTGATGGTTTTCTGCAGCCTACTGAGATGTTGCGGCCTGTTGAGGAGATGTTGCTGTTGTGCCCAGCGTCGAGATGGTGGATACGAGGGATGGTTACTGCATGCTGCTGCGAAACACAGTTCGTGAGGGTACGATCCAGCGTCCTGTTGGCTGTTTTTCAGGGTGATTATTCAGATGGCGTTGGTGTTTCAGCGTTCGCTGGCTGCTTGGGCAGATTTACGTGCATTCTAGTTGGGTCATTTGTTTTGGCCTCAAGTCTTTTTGTTGTTTTAAGTTCTATCTTTGTCGTGGCAATTGTTTTAAGGACAGGTTTTTTCTATTGTTTTGGTTTTAATACAGGTAACGTCGTAATGTACCCCCGTAGCATTTGTAAGTCAATTTTTTATAAGTAATAAAGTTCTGGCATTCCATAGTTGCCCCTCCCCACTGGAGGTTAATTTTAAAAAAAAAAAAAATTTGAATTTTTTTTTACTAGCCACGGCTTAAAACCGTGGCTAAAATTTTAGCAACGGTTTTAAGCCGTGGCAAGTCTGGCCACGGTTTTAGGCCATGGCTAATACTTGCCACGGCTTAAAACCGTTGCTAAAATTTTAGCAACGGTTTAGAACCGTGGCTAAATCATCGACCGTCTTGAACATAAAACCGTTGCTAAAATTTTAGCCACGGTTTATAGCCGTCACGGATGATTTCTCGACGCCTCTACAGCCCACGCCTCTTAGTCGTGGCCATCGGTTACCCCCACGGTTCCAAACCGTTGCTGATGGGGAAATTTGGTGTAGTGCAATTAGGAAGTATTATTTTTGCTTTCAGTTATAAATACATATGATGTAATAGAGTTTAGGCAAGCAATACAAGTTTTTATTTTAGTTTATTGGTTGCTGATCCCCAATCAAAGGATCTAGGTGGTTTGATCTCCAATCAAATGGTCAAGGTCTCTATTATATGGTATCAGAGCATCATCGATTTTGAGCCAAATTTTTGTTCCTTGTTACTTCGTTCTTCACCTTCAACAACACCCCCGATCTCACAGATCTTAATCCCCCCCCCCCCCCTCAAAAAAAAAAAAAAAAAAAAAGAACCTCGCAACAACAACCGCCCTTCCTCGCAACCGCCGTCACCATCACCTTCATCATCAGCAACCTACCTTCATCGATTCAGCAACCTAATCGATTCAGAGCTTCATCTTCAACTCAGAGCGTCATCCAATTTCATCGCATCTTCAGCGCGCTTTCATCCAATTTCAGCGCATCTTCATCTTCATCACCATACAACCCAATTTCAGCGCATCTTTATACCACCCAGTCCAGTCCATCCAATTTCAGCACATCTTCATCGCCATTCAGAGCTTCGTCCAATTTCAGAGAATTATCCCCAGTCCGTCCCTTAAATTTTTTTGGGATATTCAAACCACACAAAAAAAGAAAAAAAAACCCCATCCAATTTCAGCGCATAATGATTGTTGTTGAATTACAAGAGCAAGTCAATGAGCTTACTGCTCAAGTTACTGGGATTTCATCCCACCTCCACACACTTGAGACCACTAATGCCACTATTCTAGAGGCGTTAAGGAATCTCCAGCCATATCGTCCGGCACCATACGTTCAACCGGATCAACAACGGCCAATTATTCATATTTCTGGCAAGGGCCTCCGTATTGATTTACCCCATTTCGACGGAACTGATCCGTATGGTTGGTTATTTCAGGCTGAGCAGTACCAGGAACTCAACGGCCTTTCCAGCGAACAGATGCTTCCCATTGCCGCTCTCCACCTTTAGGATGATGCCAACTCTTGGTATCGATGGATTCGCCAATCACTGGGCGCATTAACTTGGCAACAGTTTTTTAAAGCTCTTTGTTCTCGCTTTGGTTCCCGCGAACATATCAATCCGTGTAGTTTTCTTTTCACGTTAGTACAACGAGGCACAGTTCGCTCATTTATTACCGAGTTCGAGAAGCTATCTAATGCCCGGTTTGTCTGAATCTCATCAGATTAGCATTTTTCTACCAGGTTTGCGTGTTGATATTCAAGCAGGAGTTAGGATGTTACACCCTACCAGTATTACACATGCCATCGTTGTCCTCAACCCCACGTTTTGCTCCTCGAGGGTAATAAGGAAGAATAAGACGATTCTGATGTTGACCCTCCTGTTCTGGATCATGCTTTATCTGAACCTCCTCTAGGAATTTCTCTTCATGCTCTTCTCGAGTCCCCACGGCCTGAAATCATGCGTATCACTGAACAATTAAAACACAAGACTGCCACTGGTTATGCTCTTGTCGGGATGTTTCCCTTAAATTACAACATTATGAGTTCCACGGCCACTTCTTACTTCTGGGTATCACTGGATGTGATGTGGTTCTAGGTGCTGAATGGCTTCGCTCTTTGGGTATTATTACTTGGGACTTTTCCAAGCTGATTATGACCTTCTCGATGGAAAATCGTACTTATACATTAATTGGCGACAATTCTCCTATGGTCATGGATAGTACCCCGGTCCATCGTTCTTTACGACAGGAAAGTCACGACATTCTTTTACAGTTAACTCAGGAAGTTGACCTGGGCTCTTCCATTCCAGCTGTTGTTCAACCACTATTTGCTGAATTTTCAGATGTCTTTGGCAATCCCAACACCCTTCCCTCCGCCCGAGCACATGATCACCATATTCCGATTTTACCAGTTGCTTCTCCAGTAAATGTTTAGCCATATCGTTATCCTCACTTTCAAAAGGCCGAAATTGATAAAGTTGTATCTAAATTGAAGGCTACAGGCCTTATTCGAATTAGTACCAGCCCTTATTCTTCACCGGTTGTCTTGGTTAAAAAGAATGATGGTTCTTTGCGCATGTGTGTTGACTACCAAGCCCTTAATATAATCCCTATTCAGGACCGTTTTCCAATTCAGCTTGTGGATGAATTATTGGACAAACTGCACGACACATCGGTGTTTTCTAAGCTCGATTTACGCTCAGGTTACCACCAAATTTGGGTTCATGAACCGGATATTTCCAAGACGGCTTTTTGCCCATATGATGGTCACTATGAGTTTTCTAACATACTTGATCTTTCGGTTGCATCTCATATCCACCCCTTCCATGTTTCTCTTTTAAAGAAGAAGTTAGGTAATGGTATTACTCCGGACCCAACTTTCCCTACTCTTGCCAATGAACCCTCATGGGTCTCAGAGAAACTACACGCAGGCTTATCAAGTGGACTGACCGTCCTGTGGAAGAAGCTACTTGGGAAGACTACGAGCAGTTTCGTGTACGTTTTTCAGATTTTCAGGCTTGTGAACAAGCCTTGTTTCAGGCGGCGTGGGATGTTAGGATGCCAATTCTATTTAGTATTTACTTGAGATTAGAATGTCTTAGTTAGAACAATATTCTATTTTAGGGAATATTAGCTTGTTTTGAATTAGGAGTTATTGTTCGATTACAATTAGGTTTGAATTCAATTAGGAAGTATTATTTTTGCTTTCAGTTATAAATACATATGATGTAATAGAGTTTAGGCAAGCAATGCAAGTTTTTATTTTAGTTTATTTGTGGCTGATCCCCAATCAAAGGATCTAGGTGGTTTGATCTCCAATCAAAAGGTCAAGGTCTCTATTACTTCGAAAGAAAAGCATGTATTGCATTTGCATTGTTGCTTGTTTTATACTGCTAACGAGAAAACCTATCTAATATATGAACTCTAATACAAAATTATGCCATGGAAAAAGCTTTAAGAAAATAAAGCTTCGTTCAATGAATTGCACAGAATAGTTGGGGTTCGTGATAAGGAACAAATTTTACAGGAACTTTAAGAATTTTGGAAGATACATCTTCATATTGTAACTTTGAAGATCAATGAATGAAAATCAGTTTTGGGGGATGGGATGGCATGATTACTTAAGTCTGGGTTGCGAGCAACTATCATATCAGTCGTTCATTTTATGAATAAGCAAATAAAATGTGAGGCATATGAAGCACTATCTTAGTTCATTTCGTAATTGAGTCAATATGCATGTGTCCATTTGATGTGATTCCTAGAACATTCAGGCTACTTTTCAAACAAAAATTTTAAATTCTTATTTTGTTTTCCTAGGATTTTCAAAATGACATACCATTCCTTTTTGCTTACAAGGGATTTTGTTCTCAGATTTTAAACTCAATTAAGAGTGATAAGTAATGGAGCAATGATTACTTTTTGTTATTGTTTCTGTCCCTATTTGATAGTTAACATAGTTTTCATAAGATTCTCATTGTTGGTGGTGCAACTATTAGTACATGCTCTGATGGATACGATAAAGGAAAGTTAAACCTACTATCTGGTGAGTATTGCGCCTTGTTCAATTTATGTTTTTTTATTGTCAAACTTGCAAAAATTGAGCATGGTTGGTCTATTTGTATGTATTCAATAGTTTTTCATTTTTATCAAGTGCACATGCTTTTTTTTGTTTTCTGGGATTATGTCATTTGTAATATTGTAACACATATGTGATAATGTTGTTTGATTTTTGTCATGTTTGATAGAGGGAAGTGCATCTCCTAAATATTGTGTTAGGTTCAAACTCACCAACATAATTGTTAATGAGTTGTTAGTTCTGTGACAATAAAAACATACAAATTACTTAATTTTCACAAAAGTGTTTGTCAAAATGATTATTGCAAGTAGTGTCTTTTGATCATTTACTAGAGATGATACAATCCCTACGAATGACATTCTACATATGCATTAATTGTTCATTCTATGTGATTGTAGGGATTAAATTTAGTGAAATATATCATATATTACCAAGTTGAAATCTTTTGCAGCTCTTAAAGGAGTTAGAACATGGATAGGAGTTTGTTGGAAATACATCGACACTTAGAAGCCTAACAGATGAGCAAGATGGCAGATTATTGGGATTCACCTGATTGGCAGGTAAATTAAAAACTCATTATAATGTCGTTAGCACGATTGAATATGCCCTATAGTACTTGTTCAATTGTTATGGATGTTTAGATTCAGTAGATCAACTATGCCAATATATGATTGCCTGTCATACTTTTTTTTTTTTTTTTTTTGAAAGGCAAGCAGGGGTTTTTATAGGATCCTAGAACCCACTAAAGATGCCGCAAGCTGGGTTTGAACCCATGACCTAGTGGTACCATCCGCCAAGCTCTAACCGTTGAGCTGTCATGCCATTCTTGTTACTAAAAAATGACAATAGTCTAATTCTTTTAAGTTCATTCCAATCTATAATCTTATGCTTTCAACTATGCCAATATATGCTTGCCTGTCATACTGATGTTGTCACTAGTTAAACCTAAGATACACAAAAGGTGGTTCCAAAGGTGGTTCCTTCTCTTACGGACTATTTTTTAATAGTTATGTTTCCAACTTGAAGGTCTCTTGGTAGTAGCTTGAAATGAAATGTCTTTTTTGAAATATATTGTTCTCTTCTCGTGTGGCAGGGTAAGGGTGGGTTTTGTTTGGAAGTTCACCTACAACTGTCCTAAAGGAGGCTCATGTTTTCTTGACTACTCTTACTAGACTAAGGGTGTGTTTGGATGTATGGAATCTTATGTCATGGGAATCCATGAGGGGACCCCTATATTTTAGGCTAATTTGAGGAATCACTCCATATCCTCCATTTGATTTTGTGATCAAGGGTGGGAATGGAAGTATCATGAACATGGAAATCACATGTCTTGGAGACCAAGGAGCATGATTATCATATTCATGGGACTTTCATTCCCACCATTGATCACAAAATCAAATAGTGAATGTGGAGTGATACATCAATTTAGCTTAAAATGTAGGAGTCCTTTTATGGATTCCCATGACATAGGATTTCATCCAACCAAACACACCTTAAGTGTGTTTTTCTCCTATACTTGAAGTTGAAGGCAATAAAATGAAATGATAAATATATGATATAAATATAAGAAGAACTGGCAACTCATGCTCACAACAATTTGTGAACCTTAAGGATATATAGCTTGTTGCCGAGTTGTGAACTCATCCTTTGTATGTCTTGTAGGTCAAGTATTTTTTGATGCCAAGGTCGGAATTGCTATGAATGAAAACTTCACGAAGATTGTCTCTTGGTATGATAATGAGTGGAGGTACAAGTAATTTTGATAATATTTTGGGTTTCATCTCTAATTTCGTTGTCTTTTGTGTTTAGACTAGCCTTGTTTCCGATTCCAATTGTGGGATTTAAAACTTTAGAGGTAACTAAGTGGATCCTTTCATTGTTAACAGGATTGGGATGCTATCCGTAGTCAAGTTGTCTTGGAAATGAGGGAGCATGAAAGACGTGTGTGGTTTATGGATTTTTCACTATCAAATCCTACAAAATTGGCAAGATGAAGTGATGATGGTGTTGTCAAGCTTTGGAATATCAATCAGTCAATTCTATTTTTGCACTTGGTGGATGTCAGCTTTGAAACTAAACATATTTCAGTCATCTATTTTCTTTGTTATGTTGGTTTCAATCTAGATATGTACTAAGTTATGTTTGTACTTGGTGGATGTCACCTTTCCATAACATATAACAATCACACTGTATATTTTTTTAAAACATTCAGTTATGCAGATTTATGCAATTGAAAAGTTACTAAATATTTGTGGTATATTTTATTTTTGAAATTCACAAATTCTGGCGGATACATGCGTCAAGGAGTTACTTTTCCTGATGGATAATATTTAATTTGTGGTGGATACACGCGTCTGGCGGATAATATTTTATTCATGGCGGATACAGGTGTCACCCCCTTCTGTGTTCTAGGCGTTTAAAAGCTCCACTTATTTTATTGTCATTTTTATCTACCGGTACATCTTCTCTTGGTGGATAAAGAAACTTATCCGCCTTGACAATTCGTTTCCCGGCGCCAGCAATCCCGGAGATATTTTATCCACCATTGCAACATTTTCTTGATGGATATAACTTTTCCTGCACTGGGATTAGGTTTTTCTTGTCATATATCATCCGCCACAATTGGCCTCTTTTGTAGTAGTGATAAATAGGGCACAAGGTTGAGGAACTAAGGTACGCTACAAAACTCAATTTCAAGCATTACACATTTCTCAAGCCTTATTTGACTTAAGCATCGGAGTGTCATCGACCGCCACAACGATGGACTTTGGCTCACGTGTATTCCTT
Source organism: Berberis vulgaris (assembly GCA_963556465.1). Classification (NCBI taxonomy): domain Eukaryota; kingdom Viridiplantae; phylum Streptophyta; class Magnoliopsida; order Ranunculales; family Berberidaceae; genus Berberis; species Berberis vulgaris. The sequence continues at coordinate 49,962,701 of OY747136.1, forward strand.
GTGCAGATCAAGGAAAAGAAAAACTGATCTATCATACTGAAGTATAAAATGTTAGTACTTTAGATGCATGACCAAATTAAGCTGCATTAGATCCTTTTGCGTTCTGTGGCTAAAGTTCTAGTAATATTTTAGTTTTCGTTCACAAGAATGTGTCATTTATATGCAACTCTCACAACAATGAAGAATTGTTTGTCATATCGGGTGATGAGTAATGAGCAAGGAATGTGATTTCGCGAAATCTTGCGAATTTTCGGCGAAAATTTCGTTTTTTTGAAATTACGAAAAGAAAAGGAGCGAAAGAAAAAATTACATTTTTTCGAGGTATTTTGTGAAAATTTTCGATGTTTTTTTGGAAATTTCGAATTTTTTTCATAAATTAAAAATAGCTACCCTAAAAATAAAAAATAATATCGGGGTTTTTTACGTAAATTTAGGAGTTTTTTTTTCTAATTATCATTTCTTCTAATTATTTATTGATTTTTAAACTACTCCATATTTTCTGATTATTATTTCTTATACTTACATATTGACTTTTGAAAACACTCCTTAAATTTCTAATTATATGTTGATTTCATGCTTGTTTCATTTCTTGGTATCTAGGCTTTCATTTAATGTACTTAATAGATTTATTTACTTGCGTCTTATTTTTCACATATTTCATATACCCTTGATATTTCACTATATATATTACATGTGTCCTCATAATTTTTATGTGTCTTCTTTACACACCGAAATATTTCTTAAAATCAGGATACCGAAATTAACTCGAAAAATGAAATCAAAATCCTTGGTAATGAGTAATGAGTAATGAGTATACCTACTAAGATATTTTTCCGAGTTCTCACATGATCACATAGACTTTTAATCATACCGACCATTGTTTTTCTTCATTTTCTCAAAATGCAGCGACTACTTAACACCACAATATCCTTTTTCTCACACCATCCTACTCTCCCACACCACCTACTTTCTTTCTCACACCACTTATATAAACAAAAATCCATATTTTTTTCCCTCGCCATTTAAATTGCAAACGGTTCCTCCCTCCCCCATTAGAAATTTCTCCCTCTCCCACATTTAAATCTCTTCCCACACTCAAATGTCTTTCAAAACTCCTCCCTCTCCCTCAAAAATCTCTCAAAATCAAAACCCTCAAACTCTCCAAAACGCAACAACTAAAAAATGCCACATCTCAAAGTGAAAAATGCATCTCTCTTGTGACTCCAACTCTTCTATAAGTGAGACATCCATTTTTTCTTTGGGTTTAGGATTTTTGTTTGGATTGTAAGTGGGCCATCCATTGTTTGCTTTTGTGCATTTGTGTATTTTTTTTTTCCATCTTTAAAGTAGAATTGTTTATGTTTTTTGTGCATTAATCGTTTAGTTCATCTCTTGATAATGAAAGTAATTGTGACGGCAGATTTGGTGGTCACTAGAGCTCCAAATTGGTATTTTTCTTATTAGAATGTAGGAAAATGAGATATATAATGTTGTTTTACATCCAAATTGGCTAAAGTATTGCTTAAAAATTAGTAGAATTTATTGTAGAAAAAAAAATTTCTTGAAGTGTTTGTTTCCTTTTATTTGAAGGTTTATCATGTCTTCTGTTGGTCGTGATGTTGTGGGGATGATGGAGGTGATAGAGGTAGAAGACGACCCATGACAGTGTCTACTAAAAAATAGAGAGCAGAAAAGGGCAAAGAATTGGTAGAAGAACAAAAAAATGAACAAAATAGGGACAAAACAGAAGTAAGGAGTAAGAAGAGAGATGGGCAAATGGGGATTCAAATAGATCCTCAAAAAGCACATAGACAAGTAGTTGTATCGCAAAGTCAAGCTCAATCAGAAGGGCAAGTAGGTTCGAGTGGTGCGGGTGTTAGACATGAAGATGAAGAGTTAGAGGAGCTTGAGAACGTGCCTGTGGATGAGAAGGAAGCAGGGGATGAAGAGGAAGCAAGGAAGAAGGGTAAAGAAAAAGAAGATACTAGACGAGATTCTTATCCCAGTGCCTGTGGATTGTTCCACATTAGTCGATTACCATGGCCATATTTCTCGTGCTATTTGGGATAGTGAACTGGTAAGTTAATATTTTTAGTTGGTTAAATTATATAAGTGTGTTATTTATATATATTTGGACATTGAATTACTTAATGTATATGTTTCTTGTATTTAGGAACGAGGTGCATTGCAGTGTCAGCATCAATATAGGAACTTTATAGATTGAGATTTGAAACATGAGCCGAAAAAAGTAAAGAGAATGATCTACAATAGTGGTAAGCATCCCTTGATTAAAAATCGTAAGGTACGTCCTGATAATGTGACCATTTGTGCTTTCGTGGAGTGTTGACAACCTGAGACCAACACTTTCCACCTACCTTTTGGAGAGATGAGCCTCACCCTGGACGATGTCTACCGTATAACTCTTGGTAAGTCGGTTAGAACAACGATGAAGATGACGGTAGATGAATGTGTTACATTATTGGTGGATGGTTTGGGGATTGAAAGTAAAGAAGCAAAGGTCCATGTCAAGAAGTATGGAAGATCTATGAAAATAAAGTTTATTCAGGACCACTGTTGTCGGCTACAGACACTGATTCTCTTGAAAATAAAGTGTATAGGGGTTACTTGTTGTTTCTTCTGGGTATGACTCTATTTGCTGATAAAAGTGGAACAAAGGTTTATATTGAATATTTGAAGATGCTGATGGAGATGGATGATGTTAACAAGTATGCATGGGGCGTAGCAGGTTTGGCAATCTTGTTTCATCAATTAGGCGGCGCTAGCAGAGAGGGAACGAGGCAAATTGCTTGATATTTGCCTCTTTTGGAGGTATGTTTCAAAATTTTTATTTTGTTAATTACCCTCATAATATCATAATACTTAATTATTTTGGTTTCGTTTATAGGCCTGGATATATGATCACTTCAAACTCTGGGGTAATGCAAAACTGACGTGGGATGATAGACTTTGGGAGCATCTCAAAGACATGTCTCCTGAAAAGGTAAAAATGCATCTTTAAGTTCAACAAAAAAATTTGTATGTGTCATATATTAATAGGTTTTAATTACTTCGCAGGTACTTTGGGACTCTTACGTGGAGTCCAAGAGAAACACTCCCATTCATGGCATTACATGGTTCACAGGATGTTTGTTATGTTTCGACATATAAGAACCCTATCACCCCGATAGAGTTATGGGACAAATGGGAAAGGTACAAGTCATCCTAATCCAACTAATCCTAGCCAAAAGGAAGAATAGAGCTTGATCTGGCAAGCACTATTACGTCCAGTATGAGGTGTTGGCTTCGTTCGCTTGAAGGTGGCATTATCATATTGTGCCAACTAACCAACAATGTGCCCCGGTGAAGCTTCCATGGGACTGTGCAACGGATTACTTGGACTGGTTTCACTGCAATAGTCATCTCTTCGTACAACCACCGAACAAGAGAAGAAGTTATCCCCTAAGAAAACATTTGGTTTTTTTCAAATAAGAGGGTAAGTACAAACATTTTACACTTATGTAATTTCAAAATTTTACATGGTTTGCATTAACATCTAATGTTTCCCCGTAGAAGATTGTCATTGCTCATGCTTGTAACTTATTCAATGCCTCTATTGAAGAAAGGGGAACGTCGACAAGATTATTTTGCTCGCCCGACAAAATAGAATACGGGATTTGCTAGATGAAATGTCTACGTCTGTTACCTAGGAATAATAGGAAGAAGAGCCTGACGTACACCCTAGTGGTGAGATTGGTGGTAGAGGAAGTGAGCGTCAAAGCAAATTGAGGCATGAATTCTATGTTCGGAGACGACAAATATAGTGTCTTCATTTTGTAAACTTCGGAAAAAAAAAACATTTGGAAAACAATTGTTTAGAAGCTTTAAGTTCTGTAAACTTCAGGTTTTTGATTTATAACAAGCTTTGAGTTTTTACTTGTGTTCAATATTGATTGTCCATTTGTTAAGATATTAAATAATTATAAGAACGTGATGAAATAATTGTCAGAAAAAATTATTTCATTATGTCCAAAAGCGACAATGCGACATAATGACATAATTATCAAAAAAAAATGTTCTTATTTAAAAAAACAATGCAAATATGGTTCCTGGTCCAAACAAAATTATTGCATTATGTCCAAAGAGGGCTAGATTCCTGGTCCAAACAAACTACAATTATTCCATAGAATTTTCTTTAGGTTTGATGCGACAATACAAATAAGGTCAGTTAAAAAAATTAGAAAAAAAATCTCAGAAAGCCGAGTTTCAGAAAAAAATTTGCAGCATTTTGTTCTTTTCGCAGAGATCAATGCGGGGTTTGTGCAAATCCCCGCAGGGTTCCATGCGAATCACAAAGATCTGTGCAGAATTTTTCAAATACCCAGCAGGAAACCCTGCGAACAGAAATTTTTTTCAAAAAAATTTACTGTTTGCATTGCCCATTACGGGAAATGTAAATTTGCTTGCATTCTTGGCTGTGAACAGAAATTTTTTTATAAAAAATTTTCTATCCGCAGTGATCTCTGCGGGGATTTACCAAAACTCCGCAATGATCCTTGGGAACAAAAAAAAATTTCATAAAAATTTCCTGTTCGCATTGCTCAATGTGGGAAATTTGAATTTCCCCACATTGATCTCTGCGAACAGAATTTTTTTTTACAAAAGTTGTTCTGTTCTTAGAAATCAATGAGGAAATTTTGAAATTTTCTGTATTGAATTCTGCGAGCAGACCTAAACCTGCATATTTTTCTGCAACTCACAAAATTTTTCATTTTTTGATACTTTTTATTTAAACTTAGTTTTCTGAAGTTTATGCGTTTTGTCGCATCAAACCTAAACTCGAACCATACAACTCTTCTGAACTAATCCTTTATGTGAATTTCATACAAGTCGTATTGTCGCATCAAACTAGATTTTTATAAATTTTTTCTAAAATTTTATTCTGATATGATTTTCTGATCTCGCATTCTCGCATCATACATAAACAAAAACTCAAACTAATAAGAGTCAAATTTCATATAATATATTAACAAAATCTCTAAACATATTAGTCTTCCGTTAAAAAAAAACGGTGACTTTTCTAACAAAACAATGGTTCGACTTCTTCACATTCTTTGCCATTTACAATTACATTTGCCATTTACATTTGTTGTTTACATTTTTTTCATCACAATAATGGTTATCAAACTACAATATGTGCATCAGTCCAATATGGTCACCACCTCGTTTGACTTTTTCACATTCTTCTTATTCTTGTCATTGAAGTTCCTCAACATTGTCTCACCAATACCAAGCTGGATATCGAAACTACTCTTCAATGAGATTGTCAAAGTAAACATGCGACACGGCCAAGTTGGTACTATAAGAGGCAATGGTGGGTTCGGTTGCATATGAGGAGGATATAGTGACTGCTCTAAGCCAAGTGTGCCATGAAACAAACGCGGTCTTTGTCAAACTGTGGTGCCAGGTAAACATAGGAAAAACATGTTGTGTTTTAGTTCCCATGACAAACAAAGACGCATTGATAATGGTTCACTGCCAGCTCTAACATATCGGGGTCCATAAACCAACTTTCTCTATCTAGCCGCACCTGGCCTTCTGGAATTACGAAAGAGTCCTTCACAACTTTTACCCCTGACACATGCCACATTGCAAGCCACAACTCTTCATTACTTTGAAGCTCCATCAGCAGATATTTTCGTACCTGTTTCCAGCTGATTTCGTCGTCATAATAAAGAAATTTGGCTATGCATCTAAAGCCATAATTTTCGTCGCCTGAAACGTTCTCAATGTCATAAATATAATTTCGTATCCATGACGAAATTTGCCTCATCAATCTATTGTTATGAATTTTTTATTTTTCCTTTTTAATTGACGATTTCTTACTTGTGCCTTTCATTTCATCTTTTGTCATGGCCTATTTGTGTCCCAATAGATCCCTTTTTGTGGATCTTTCATGCTTAGCCAACTTCTTATTTTTAGGTCTCCCTTTTCCAGCCAAAATTACTAATGGTTCAATCATCACACTGTCACCTGGTGAGCTCAACTCTATAAGCTTCATCTTCATCACCAACTTCTGATCATGACTTGACTCATTGAAACTATTCATAAGGGTGTCAACCACATGGTCTATAATCACATCGCCACATTCACGAATAAGTGTTGTGTCAAGTTAAAGCCAATACTTGTCTATGGTGCGTACTGGAATTTGTCCTGTGGGAGTTTAATAACCTTTAAGTTCATGAGCGCAAGGTAATCCATGAGTCATTCGAAGCACACAACCACACTTGACAGGGTCAACCCCCACACTTTCACACCTTCGAATTTCTGAATTTATCAAATCAATAGCCCTGTACGCCACCGACCCATGAAGTAAGGCAAATAAAGTGAAGTTATGTTCAGTCTTCACCTTCGTCAGACTATGCTGAAATGACGACTTTATCTCGACCAGTTGGATTTGGATCATATCATGCATCTTTTTTACGAAATTAAGGAATGTACATTGTGAATTTTTCAACGAGTGCTTCAACTTCAAGTGTGCACCTTCAACTCGACTTGTTGTCTATTGCCCAAAATGCATAAATTTATCCGTCCATGCACTGACAAAATACTCCTTATGGGGATACCAAACTGTCTTGAGATATTCCAAACACTTTGGGAATTTTGCCCATCTTCTATCAAACTCAATTGTTGCCTTGTTTCATTTATCTTCTAACTTGATCTATACAAATCTGAAAACGAACTATAAACTCAGCCCACCGGTCATTGTCCTCAAAATGTCTCTTACATTTTTTCTCAACATTTGTATTGATGTGCCATGTGCACAATAATCTCCTTACCTTTGGAAAAACACACTCAATAGCCTTAATCAAACCCAGTTCTCTATCATTCACAAACACGCTTGGCAAGTTGTCTTGCTCGAAAATTCCTGCAAGCTTTTCCAATGCCCAAGCATATGACTTTTCATTCTCAGCACTACAACACAAGTGCTTATTAATAGCACAAGAGCATGTCGTTTTTAAGAATTGTGCTATTAAAAACCCTTTTAATTTCGTTACCCATTAACATAGCGTTTTTCAAAAACAGTGGCGGGAGGGCGAAAATCATTCCGCGCGTTTTTGGCCTGCGATTTCATCTCCTCCCTCAAACGCAACTCTTCATCACACAAACGCAACGCAGCCCTCCCAAACGCAGCTCTCCCACCTCGCCTCTCCTCTCGCTGTCACCTCACCTCGCCTGATTTCTCTCGCTATTCTCTCGCCATCACCTCTCCTTTCACTGTCACCCGATAATTTCCTCAGACTCTGAGAAGAAGGGTCTTTCTTCTTTCTTCTTCTCAAAACCCCCCTTTTCTTCTTCTTCACTCTCTTCAGGCGAGCAAAGCAGAGAAGGTTTGATGGAGGCACCAAAACTTCCATCTTCTACAAAGGCAACCCACCAAACCATCTCAGCAATCGGAAAAGATGTCAAAGCACTGAAGAAATGGGTGAAATCCAAATCCGAATCCGAAGGGAGAAGAAGGGTATTTCTTCTTTCTTCTTCTCAAAACCCTAGATCATTCGTCTCCTCTGCCCCTTTTCTTCTTCTTCACACTCTTCGGGCGAGCAAAGCAGAGAAGGTTTGATGGAGGCACCACAACTTCCATCTTCTACAAAGGTAACCCACCAAACCATCTCAGCAATCAGAAAGGTTGTCGAAGCACTGAAGAAATGGGTGAAATCCAAATTTCAATCTTCAGTAAGTTTCTTCCAAATTTTTCAGTGTTAGTGTTTGATTTGAGTAGAATTGTTTGATTTAGCCAAGTTACAGTAGAGTTGATGTTTGTATTTGGTGATTTTGTTAAATCTTTGATGTGTTTTAACTTCAGATCTAGGGTTTTGGAGGTTTGGGATTTACTGATTCTACTAAGTTGGGGCCGGGGAGTCACCAATGAATCTCAATTCATCAGATTCAAGTAAGTTTCTTCCCAATTCATCTCATTGGATACTTTCATTTGTTGATCTTATTGATGATTTCTCTCCAATGTAGTAGATTTTATGAAAATTAGGGTTTTTTATCTTGACCCATTTGAAATCTTGGTTCAAGAACGTGTGAGTTTGTGTTATTGCATTCAAGTTACCATTTTTTGAATCAGGTATCATGCATTTTGATGTTAAATGTGAAATTTTGGTCATTTAGGATAAGTGGAGAAACAAGATAAAACTGCATTGAAAGATGACTATTTAAGGAAAAATAGATGATTTTTTTTGCCCACTTCACATTGCATTTGGTGGGTTTTGGTTGGAGTGGTGAAGATCAGTAATTATATTACTAGGGTTTAGGTTATCTTAATGGGTTTGTAACTGAAAGAGTGTTGGAGATCCAATGTAATAAGCATTGAAGTCAACTGTTATATCCAGGGGGGTTGGGAGTGAATTTTTCCTTGGGTTTATGTTCCATTTGTTTTGGTTGATTCAGTTCTGCATTTTAGTTGGGATGTGAAATCAGCAATTAGTGTTACTAGGGTAAAACAAATCTTGTTTATGTGACTAGCAATGAATCCAATTTAAATATTTGTAGTTGTTGAAAAATGTATTGCAACGTTCCAATTTTTTAGTAATTTTACCTACATGTCATTTGTAGGAATCTCTTAGAAGGGACTTTGGTGCAAAGACTGGTGATATGCTGTGGAACTACAGTAGGAGAATTGATAATTGGCAAGTTGGAGAGATTCAGGTTTGGCAATAGTGTTCTTTGATTTCAATTGAAGAGAACAGTTGTTTTGTTTCCCTGCTTATGCTTAGTTTAAATACCACCATCGGGTATTTTTTAATAATCAATAGTGGAATGCATCAGTGAAATTGTTTCTTTTAGACCATGAAGAAGTAGCAGGTTTATTTACATTCAAATTTCCAATGTCTGCGACTTTAAAGTTAAACTGTAATCTAGTAAGATAGGATGAAATGATAAATACTTTGGTGGAATTTTGTTAACAAATAACAAGGCGTGCTTTAATGAAATGAATGTTCTCAGCATGTGATCCATTACAAACCCAAAAGATTCTTTGATGGACAGGAACTGCATTATAAATCATTTTCATGCATATATCTCAATTAGCTCTTGTTTTGTTGTTTTGTGATCCATTACAATCATTATTGTTGACCTTGTGCAGACTTTAGCCATCCTTAAATTCCCTTCACTGTTTATACTTTTTACGAACAATGGTTTTTTTTAATAATTACGATATGGCAAGATCAATGGCCCTTCAACTCTTAAGGTCTCTCTCTCTCTATCTTTTTGCAGGTGCACGAATAAGATACGTGTATGGCCACTTGGAAACTTAAAGAGCTAAATATATTCTTTGTCAATTATTTTTGTGCCTATTGGTCCTTGCATTTTCATGAAGTTGTTTTGACATGTCTGTTGAACCCAGTATCCATGCACGAAGAGAAGATTTCTACTTATTACTGATATATATATATATATATTTCTTTTTATTTTTTTTTCATTTTAATCCTGCAATAAAATTTTATGCTGTCGGCATTGCATTCCAATTGTTGGTCCAAAATCCAGTTAGATACTTTCCTAGTTTCTACCTTGCCCTCTGATTGTTCAAAATTGACTGCATGAAAATCTGACAGTGCACGAAGTTTCGAATGGCTGGATAACCTTTTTCATCCTTGAATTGAATCTTTTAGATGAACCATCTTTACTATCATATGTATCAGAGTTGTATATATGTCATTTGTGTTGCTAACATCTTGAAAAAAACCCATTGAAGATGGTTAGTGCAAAGCCACAATGATTGCAAAGCCCTATGAAGGCAAGCCATAATTATTGCACCTTAGACAGTTTTAGGGTCTATACACGATGTTTTAGTAGGCCACAATAAGTTTACAAAGATAATTCCCTTGAAACAAAAAAAAAATCAACTCCCCAGTAGAAGTGCTAGGCTCATAATAATTTTCATGGGACCAATACACGTGTGACATGTTATGAGTTATGTTACACATGGCTACATGAGTTACTCTGATCTAATTTTATCCTCGTGATTGTCCTTATTTATGATTTTGGGTATCTTGGGTAGCAAGATATCATTTAGCTATGACTTATTTGTGCGCTCTACCATATGATTGGTGGCACTGGGTAAATGCTTTACATTAGCTTAGCCTATGGTGAAAGATGTGTCTTATTCATCAGTCTTAAGTTTTGTTCTACCTGATATTCTGTATTATTTAATCTTTCCAAATTAAGGTGGTTTTGTCGAAGTTGTGAAATGTTATCTGGATGGTGTTTAGCTTCTGGATCCTGCATTCATGGGCGGTTTCTATGAGTACTGTAGTGATTACATAGATTTTCTCGAGAGACTCTTGTGTTTAGAAAATTTTATCTTATCTTATGCTTGGATTTGTTTGTTTAACTTGGATGTTTGAAAATTGAAATGATAATTGCATCCTGTTGCAGGACTGTTTTTTTGTAGCTGTTGTCATCCGGAACCATCCTGAGTTGCAAGATAAGCCTGTAGCTGTGTGTCATTCAGATAGTCCCAGAGGGACAGCTGAAATTTCCTCTGCAAACTATCCTGCACGAGATTATGGTTCGTAATATATGTCGAACACTTCATATATTGTTTAGTTTGTCATTTATAAATTAAATTTTTTTGATGTTTATGGATCATTTTGTGCTGATGATTTATTTATTTATATAGGAGTAAAGGCTGGGATATTTGTTAGAGATGCCAAAGCTCTTTGTCCTCACCTTGTCATTCTTCCATATAACTTTACTGCATATGAAGAGGCAAGTGCTGGAGTAGGGTTCAAGGACGAGTAGACTTTTCCCCCCTTTTTGTTGATAGGTTTCGTTGTTTCATGAAGAAATCTGCATGTCAAAAATATTTTCTCTATTAATTTCTGTTGTTAGTTTGCATTTTGAAAATATAAAATCAATTTCAAATAATCAAATATCAGTGTTTTTCTAAATAGAACATGTTACATACCATTCATTGTGGTGGTGGTGAATGGGAGATGGAATGGAGTTTGCCTGACACACTTCGTATTCGAGTGCTCATTATACTTCCTTGTGTTACATTTTTTTTCAACAATTGGAATTTGATAGCATAACAAGCCTTTAACATGGCGATGAAAACTTTTTTTTTATATGCTTTTACCTGCATCCATTTATATTCAAGTTATGTCATTAACTGAATTGTATGCCACTTTTTGTTGACTTAATTATCTTATTATCTTCGATTCTTATTGTTTTGTTTATTCTTTGAGTTTTCATGTATCTCCAGTTTTTCAAGTGTCATTCTTCTTCCAATCTTTTGAATATTGATAATCCAAATAAAGGATTCTTGATTAATTTGACTGTAAGGAATGGATCTCTATTGTTTGTCCCGCATCCCTCCATACCTTGTAAATTATTTCAGTGCTTTCTGCACTAGTTTTAAGCTTTAACATCCTGCTCCTTATTACTTTGTAGTAAGAAAGACTATGATTTTCTACTCTAGGCAACTAAATGAATGGGTAGTATTTCTGTACCCACTTTCTCTATTCGTATTTCTCTCTGCTGATTACAAATTTGCAATTTTTACTGTCATGGTTATAGGTGGATGTTGTGGTGTATCTGGTTGATGCCTATGACAAGGAAAGGTTTGTCGAATCAAAGAAAGAGCTAGATGCTCTACTATCATATGAGTCCCTGGCCACTGTTCCCTTCCTAATTCTTGGGAACAAGATCGACATACCTTATGCAGCTTCAGAAGATGAGCTACGCTACCACTTGGGTTTGACCAACTTCACCATAGGAAGTACTGGATAGCCTGAGCCAATTTATTGACGCCAGGCCATCTGAAATACTGGTACTACAATTAGCATATGAAAGCAAATTAGCTTGATGGATTGCTTTTCTCTTGGGTTATTAGCATATGAGATTTTTTTCTCCATGACACCACCATAATTTTTTATGTGTTGAAGAATTCTCATAAATGTTATCAGTTATAAAGATAAGTTAACTATATCTGATTGGGTTTTTTTTTTTTTTTTGTTGAGAGAGTCACAGGACAGATTCAATGCCCTCAAAAAAAAGGATCAGGAAAAATGGGCTAAGGAAGTTGATGTTTCTGCTAAAACTCCATCGGAAAGGAGCACATTTTTGGACAAGAGCCTTAATGCTACTCTACATTCTTTTGATAATCTTTTCTGTCGTCGTTGTCTGGTACTTCCGACTTGACACGTTTTTATTTTCAGCACTTATAGAAAGAAATTTTTCTCCTATGATATGGTGGATATTTAATTTCGTTGAAATTGTTCTTCGTCTGATGGACTTTGTTCCACAGGTGTTCGAATGCCGTCTGCATGGTTGTTCTCAAGGCCTAATTACTTCAGTAAGCTGCAGTTGTTATTCTGCTGTTTATCGACTTGAAGTGCTCTGATTCTTTATCATGTAATCAAGTTCTTCTCTTACAGAGTGAAAAGAAATCAAGCTGGTGTGGACTTGAAGAGAACAAGAAGTAATTTAAGAAGTAGTTTTTATGTGTCAGTGAACTCCATTATGGTTATGGTTTCCGCAGTCTTCACAAACACACACATACACACTAATATGCCTATTTGTCTTTCCATAATGCCAATAGAAACAATGATAGGAAGTGATGTAGTTTAAGTAATATTGTCTTCATCAAGAATAAAGATTGTCTTTCCACTGCGAAATCCATCCTTCCTTGATCTTAGGTGTTTGTGCTTCTATAATCCCCTTTCCGGACCATAATCAGGTTTGTTACTTATGCTACACTCTTCCTAAGAAATTGATGTTACCTTTTTTTGTCCCTGATATTCATTTGGCGTTACAAAACAATCTCCTCGTAATACATATCAGTCAGCAATGGGCAAGCAAGCAATGGGGATTTATGTTACCAACTACCAGTTATGAATGGTGAGTTTGTGGTATCCTGAGTTCCAGGTATAGGAGCTTTTATTTTGTTGTGGATCTCGCCATGGGTCTTTACCTGCTCATTTTTCTGTTTGTGCAGGACACACTGGCATATGTTCTCTACTATCCTCAGAAGCCTCTTGTTACAACCCATGCTATGGAGCACTTGCATTTCAGACAGCTTTCAGCTGGCATTGTAAGCACTTCTTTTTTCATATGGTCTTTGTCCTTGCACTTATTAACAGTGGGTTTGATGGAATCTTATATTTTTTGTACCACGTCATTGAGTACACCTTTCTAAGTACACAAAAGTAAGTTTTTGTTTTTCTATTTGTTTTCTAATTAATGAGAGAAATTGAAAACTCCCATCAGTTGTCTTCTTCAGTATTTCAGTGTGTGATAGTAGTGGTTTTTATTTATATGGCATGTGGTGTGTGACAATGCCACCTCACTTCTTGAGGTTCTTAGATATAGACTGATATTGTTAGAAAGTTGATTTTTATTTGTTATTACTTAGGCTTTTCAGATAACCTCTTATTGGGAGGGGGTATAACGACCTGTAATTTTGATTTCTTCAGTCAGATTATCTACGGAAAATATCGCTGAAGATGGAAACAAAATTTCAATTAGAAGAAAGTTTTGATTTTGGTTGTATCTTTTGCAGGCCTCAACTCGCATAACAGCTGCCTGCATTGCTCTATTAGGAGCATCCTCACTATTTAATGATGTTGCATTCTACTGGATAGTTCTGATATTCTTTTTGTTGAGGTATTGAGAATGATGGTACGGGCATACAGTAGTAAACGACCCGATGCCATTGCAGTTGATGTGGAGAACATAGTGGGTGTTCTCTCCGATGAGCTCAAGAATAAAACATCCGGTTAATGTTGCAGCTCTTGTAATGTTGCAGCTCACAGTTAATGTTGCAGCTCACAGTTAATGTTGCAGCTCTTGTAATAAATGTTGTGGCTGCAATTTATTCCGGGAATGTTCCCTTGAATGCAGTGCAGGTATGTATCATGGCTTCTTGTACCATAATTTCTCTTTGTTTGATTTTCGTCTGAACTGTTTCTTTCTGCAGCTTCTTTGGGTCAATCTCATCATGGATACTCTTGGAGCACTGGCATTGGCCAATGAACCACCAACAGATCACCTAATGCTCAGATCTCCAGTTGGCAGAAGGTAAGATATCAACATGAAAATTGCAATAAGTATATTTTGTAATTGAAAATGGGTTGAATTTTGCCTTTTGTGTTGATGATCAAGTACTTGTTTTGATTAATTTGTTGTTCAGCATAGTTTACTGATTTAAGTGATAACAATTGTTTGTGTGTTTTTCATTGTAGGTTGTTTTCTTTACTAATTCAGGGACATAAGCGAATGAGCTAGCTATGATGATCGCTCAGTTGTATACCGGATGCAATGATGTTATTTCAGTTAGGAATGCATATCATGGTAACGCTGCCGGGACAATGGGAGTTACTGCTCAATCTAATTGGAAGTTCAACATTGTACAGGTATACCTCTTCTACAATCAATCCTTTAATATATGGTTTGCTTGAGTTAGTGTTTGTTGTGATTATCCCATTTGTTATATTATCTTTTCATAGTTCAGTTTATGCTTGTCAAGATTTAGAAATGTTTCCAATTATTTCCTTTTGAACTTTTCTTTATTTGTCTTTTCGCTATTTCATTGAAATGTGTGATGAATATTTCAGTATATGTTTTGATATCTTCCAAAATTATAAATACCAGTCTTTGTTTTTTGTTGGAAAATGCAATAATGGATCTGAAATAATACCAAATTTCTTATCTAATAAAGCTTGGCTTTTAGTTTCCTATAAACTTACAATAATTTGTTTCATATTCAGAGTGGGGTTCACCATGTGTTGAACCCAGATCAATACAGAGGTGCGTTCGGTTCAGATGGAGAGAAGTATGCCAAAGATGTCCAAGATATCATTGACTATGGAACTTCTGTTCGTGTGGGTGGTTTTATCTCGGAGGCCATACAGGTATTGCTTTCATCTTCCTTCCATTATTTCATATGAATACTTCATGATCATTGTATTGAAATGTCAATATGATCGTCTACAGGGTGTTGGTGGGATTAAAGAATTGGCACCAGGTTACTTACCTGCTGCATACAACATTGTAAAGAAAGCTGGAGGACTTTGTATTGCTGATGAAGTCCAGTCAGACTTTGCTCGTGTAGGAAGTCACTTCTGAGGATTTGAGGCTCATGATGTTGTGTCTGACATAGTGACAATGGCAAAGGTAATTCATACGACTTTCCATGTAGTTTTTTTAAGAGAGTACCGTAAGTTTATCTTATTGTAGCATCTTTGTTAAGTTTTTCTACGGACATTTTGTGTTGTAAATGTTACTTTCAGTCTGCTGATATGTTTGTTGATGTGATATGTTCAGGGTATTGGAAATGGCATTCTGCTTGGTGTTGTTGTTTCTGCTGTAATGAATTGATGCACGTGCTGTAATACATTGTAAATATACTTCAAAGTTGAAATATTATTCGGATACCTCTCTTTCAACCGACACAAGATATTGCAAGGGCTCACACCGGACCTCGCCATATTTTGCACATAAATCATCTCCTTTACATTCAATTTTTCAGCAAACGAATGACCAACAAGTGACTCTGATCGAGGATGATTGTGGGTTCCACATGTCATTTGCAACCTCCAATGGTCATTCTCTAATGGGATCCCTCTCAACTCAAATATGCACCCACAATTCTTTGTACTGCTTGATCGAACATATTTTTTTTAACCTTTTATCGGACTTTCCTCCCCTTTCACAACCAAAATGGATCATTCCCTTCCATCAACATTATCATCAACATTCTGCATAATGATTCAATTTATAATTAAATTCATATATTAATTAAAATTTTAATTTACTTAACAACAAAATGGTGGTTACCTCTAAATGGTTCATTTCTGGGGTCTCAACGTCGTTAAAAGAAATCTCCATATCTGTTACATCCATTAGAAATGCCTATGCACCAATGCATCATACAATAATCATTCAATTATTTGAAAAAAAAAATTACATGCAAATTAGATGTTTTTTTTTTTTTTTTTTTTGCTAATTACCTCCATTGAAAAGGATTGTCATTGCTCTTTAAATTGATCATCTTATTTACCCTCATGTTTACCCTTAAAATCTTCATTTCTAACATCATCAACTTCACTAAACCCTTTCATTTTCATCTAATGAAGTGAAATAAGTTCTATCAACTGAAATGTAGTGGAATGCAACCGAGGAGGGAGAGTTAGGGAAGAGGACGAGGACGAGGAGACAAAGGTTTTTGCAATTTTGGAGTTTTTGCGAAGCTAAAGAGATAGGGAAGAGAAGGAGGATGAGGATGACGAACCTTGCGAGGAAGTGAAGTTTGGTCGCTGAGTTTGGGATGACACGTATCAAGGAGTGAGAGAGATTGAGAGAGGGAGGGAAACCGTTTTTGCATTTTTTGAAAGGGTTTTTTGCGTTTTTTCGATTCCTTGTTTGTTTCTTTTCAGGTTTGCCATATTTATTGGTGGTGTGAGAAAGTAAGAAAAAAATGTAATAGTGGTGTGAGAAAGAGGATATGATGGCGTGGAGTAGTCGCTGCCAATCACTTACGATCAATAACGAAACTCACTCATCATTTTCAAGCAAGGGAACCATGCAATTAACCCAATGACATTGACAGTCCTAATTGTGAGTTGAGATTTGATATGCATCGTATATGCCAAATGACTTTTTGAGAAGTCATTAAATGGATTAATTGACTTATGATTCTAGATTTTCTGAGAAATGAAATCTAACAATGACCAGAAAGACAATGATCACATCACATTGTATACTATTTTTAATTTACATTTTATATTCATCTATACCATTTTAGAGGCATGATAATGATATAATTATCATCGTAAGTATGGATTGTGACTTCGCGAAAAACTCTTTTTTGACTTTACGAAGAGAAAAGTTGCGAAATTAAAATTTCCAATTTTCCATCTGTAAATTTGAAATTTTCGTGAAAAAATTCAATTTTCCGGTCAAAAAATTTCAATCTATTTGGTCGACAAAAATACAAAAAAGTTATATCGGTGGTTATAAATAATAAACTGGTGTTTATATATGCCGTGAAAGTCCAAAGCGGAAAATATTACCACCCAATTGTGCTCATGAAGTAGCTTTTTGTACATGGGAGGTTTGTAATGATCTTCCTCCTTGTACTCGATCATCAACTAAGCAAGGAGTAGTGAGAAGCACCACTCCTAGGCAAAGGGAAAACACTACTATCAAGTTCGGAAGAAGAGCCATGTTTGGTTCTAGGATGCAAAATACTAGAGAGATTAGTAGACATTTATAGAATTTGGGAACCTCTACTATTCCGCCATATGTGGTGGATATCTAGCCAAGATAGGGTTTAGGTCCCTTGAATTGCCTGAATTTACTATTTATCACATTGTACCTCAGAAACCATTAATTTGAATTTGGACATTTTGAAAGGGTTTTCTGGATAAAAGGTGGAGTGGTCCTGTAATTTTTCTGTGGTTTTGTTGCATGTATTGTCGGCAATGTTTAAGATCACACACACACTACTTTTAACCACTCTAGAATGTACATCGATTCAAGTAGAGAACACATTTCACGTGGAGATTATCAAAAGTGATTTGTTCTAGCTTGGAAACAATCAAACGAAGTGCCTCTTTCAGTACCTATATCGACATTACTACTGGTGTCATATTCTTCACCTAAATCACGATATAGACATTTAATTATGATCAAAATTTTGTGCAAAACATGCATAATATAGCTTACTCTGGAATCTGGATATGGTTTGTGTTAAAGAAATAATATGAATTAATGGACTTAAGTACTCTTTCGAAATTGTTAGGAGTCACCAAGTGAAAACAAATTTGTTTAACAAAAAGAAAAAAATAGTAATTATTCAAATTTTCCATTCATATAATATTTAATCCTCCTCAATTTCTTAAGTATTTTAAAAAAAATATATTCTTTTGAAATTGATAGACATAAACAAGATTATCAAGTAGTAACTAAGTGAGTGGTAACTTAAATGCCTAGTTTGTTTGTTTGTTGTGGTCATGTAGTGGTGTTTTCCCAATTGAGAAAGAGAGGAGAGGTGTTGATGATGAACACATGATCGCCAAAAAAAGTGTGCCGAATCTAATCATATATCAAGCGGAAGTGAGAGTACGGTTGTAGGACTGCAACATACATCGTTGGGTACTAATCGTACAACTACACCAAAACTTTATACAGTACTATTGTTGATAAGCACATGGACAATTCAGGCCCATGAATAATTTGAGTGGACTCATATTCCAACATGGTAGGGGTTTGAGAATCTTACAAACGAAGAGCACAGTTAAAAGAAGAAAAAAATGGTAGCGATATCTTATGATATGTAAGACATGGAGAGGAAATAGATAAAATTGTGTATATTTTGAAATTGCTACTAACTTCGTATTCAAAATTTTCATAATTATGTTTAGTGAAAGACCAAAGTGATCAGGCACCCCACATGATATTTTTTTTTCTTTTTTTTTTTCTTTTTAGCTCCAACCAGTGCACACAGGTATGTTTGCTGGATTTGTGTTACTATTAAAATTTGCGATCAAATCAGCATTAGGTAACACAACCTTTGATCATACGAAATACTCACTACAAAAAAAAGCATTAATAGCTACAAAAACTAGCGACGGTATCAAAAAACCGTCGCTAATTATATGATTTGCGACGACATAAAACCGTCACTAATGCTTTTGATACTGTTTCAACCCATAATTATAAAAATCCGTCGCTAAATATTTTGCGACGGCTTAAAACTGTCGCAATTCTTGTATTAGCGACGGTATCTTAGCCGTTGCTAAGATTTACAAATAAAAATAATTAGCTACGGTAGAATACCGTAGCTAATGGATTTTTAAAATATATATATATATATAAACATTTAGTTGTGTCGTCACTAAGCTTTACAAATAAAATTCATTAGCTACAGTAGAATACCGTAGCTAATGGATTTTTTTTTTAAATATATAAAAATACATTTAGCGACGGCAAGTGTGCCGTCGCTAAGCTTTACAAATAAATATTATTAGCTACGATAGAATACCGTAGCTACTGGATTTTTTGAAAATAATATATATATATATATATATACAAAAAAATATTTAGCCACGGTAAATGAGTCGTCGCTAAGTTTTACAAATAAAATATATACAAAAAAACATTTAGCTACGGCAACAAACCGTCGCTACGTTTACAAAGATTTTTTTATTAGCGATGGTCCAAAACCGTCGCTAATTGATTTTTTTTTTAAATTATAAACAAACCGTCGCTAATTGATTTTTTTTTAAATTATAAACAAAAACATTTAGCTACGGCAAGAATCCGTCGCTAGGCTTACAAAGACTTTTTTATTAGCGACGGCCCAAAACCGTCGCTAATTGATATTTTAAAACAAATATATAAACAAAAACATTTAGCTATGGCAATAAACCATCGCTAAGCTTACAAAGATTATTCTATTAGCTACGGCAAAAAACCGTCCCTAATTGTTTTTTTTTTTTTTAATTTTACACAAAAGTAGAACCTCATCTCAACTGTCAATAACACCCAAAAACTTTAGCTCAATCCAATGCACTAAACCAAACCACGTCACCGATCCGCGTCAAACCAACTCAACCAATCCCCTTCAATTACCTCTCTCTCTATATAAATTTAAATTTTCTCTACCAACCAACTCAAGTAAAAAATTTCTCTCAACCAAAAATTTTCTCTCAACCCGCAGAGAAGAAACCCACAGATGAGAAGTCCGCCGTGGTAGAGAAGACCCCAGCAGCAGAGAAGAAAACCCAAAGCCGGGAAAAAACTCTCACTCGACACCCATCCCGGCCGCCTCCCTCTCCCCTCCCTTCCCCGCCTTTCCCTAGCTGCAAGAGATCTCAGATATTCTCTTTGATATAAGGAGGACGACGGTGGTGTCGTGGTGGTACTATCTGTCCCTTATTCTCTACTCTCTATCGCCTCCGCCCACTCCAACCCCGCCATCTCCTGCGTGCGTCTTCTTCTTCAAGTGAGAGATAAGGTTTAGTAATTCATAACCAAGGCTAACATTTGTCGAATGTTAAAATTGCATACATTTGTCGAATGTTCTCTTTACCTTATATAATGGTGGTTGTTACTTCACTGCGTGACTTAAGCAAATGAGGCTCATCGAGGGGAAATGTTCTTTGTAACAGTTTTTTGAAAGAGAAGGCTTAGTAATTCTTTTAGCTACAGTTTCTTTGATACGGTATAAGTCGTCCCTGCATCTTACCCATATTCTCTTTGACATTCTTACCGCATTCCAGTCAATTTTTTACTCTTTTTTACTAGGTGAAGTGCCTTCGTTTTTATGCAGGGTGAAAGATTGTTTGATATTTATAAAACTTGCAGACGCTCTTCATCGGAGGGATTTTATGGGAGACAACAGAGGAGAAGCTCACGGAGCATTTCAATAATTATCAAGGATTACTAACTCTTTATCATTTTTTTTCCTTTGATTGTTGCGGAAGCAACTCCCAAATTAGTCTTTCAACTAATGAATGTGAGAGGACTTAGCATTGCCCATGTTAAAAGCCACTTGCAGGTATGGGAATGATTTAGAATTTTTTTTTATCATCTCCTGCATCTTACCCATATCCTTCATTTTTTTCAAGCCGAAAGATTGTTTCATTTCTTTAAAACTTGAAGACGCTTTGAATTTGGACGGGGAGAAAAATTTATTAAGATTGAAAAGGCATGGAAACTCCGAATTTGTCTTTCCAAAATCCTTTTTGTTGTTTTTTGTTAAACCTTGATTCAAAATTGGTAAGTTTTAGTTTGTCCTTGATTGTAAATCCATGTAAGTTTTCTGCTTATGTAGCCCCTTGAATCATTTATATATAATATCAATTTGAGGTTGATAGAGTATAAACTTGTTTGGGATTTACAAATAAAAACACTTTGCTACGCTTTATGCCGTCCATAAGTTATTATTTGAAAAAAATAATATATACAAAAAATTTACTTAGCCACGGTATATTAACCGTACGGTTTTTGCCGTCCCTAATCGATTTAAAAAAAAAATTTACACAAATTAAAAACCTTTCGGCGCAAATAAAATTGGGAAATCCGCGTAGTTTTGTGAAGAGCGTATTGCAGAGGAAGAGTTTGAGAGGACGAAGTAGTGAGAGGAAGAAGCTTTGAGAGGAAGAACCCTATTTTTTAGAGGAATAAGCTTTGGAAGAGCGATTTTGAGAGGACGAAGGTTTGACATCCTGCGTCACGGTATTTTGAGAGGAAGAAGCTTTGCGAGGAAGAACCCGCAATTTTCAGAGGAAGAACCGTCGATTTTGAAAAGAAGAACCCTATTTTGAGAGGAAGAACCCTCGATTTTCAGAGGAAGAAGGTCTGAGAGGAAGAACCCGCGTCGCGTCACCTGCTGAGGGGCCTGGAATCCTTCTGCATCCAAGCATTGGGCGCGAATTAGGAAGATCATCTCATTCTTCATCTTCTTCGGGAGAAATTTGGGGGTTTTGTGCTCTATTAAGGGTTCAAGGTGAGTAAAAATCAAATCTCTCACTTAGGTTTATATTGTTTTGCAAATTTTACCTAATCCTATTCTTTGGTTTGTGCAAATCCTCTTATTCTTCTTATTCTTTGAAGATGTTCTTGCTATGTTTGTTTTTGAGTTTCTGAGTAAAAAGTTCTTAATTTGGGTCTCCCTTCCTGTTACTTCACCACCTTACTTTGGCAGCTTGTTTGCCAACATCTTAGTTCCTTAATACATTTATAGTTATTCAAAAAGTTAAAGCGGATGGGACATGTGTGCATTGCACGCATTTTAAAGCTAGTAGAAAATAGAGGGTGTGACTCAAATTCACAACCTATCACAAACTCGCTACCCTTACCACCAAAGCATTGTGAAAATATTTGATAACCTCTAAAATTTTTCTCAAAGTACTTTAAAAAAAATCAATAATATAGTATGGGCCCACATTTTTTGAAGTTTGCATTGAGCATCTAAAGTGTCGGGGCCAATTCTGGAAGTAGAGATTGAAATCGATGACACTGGTCTGTAGAGCAGATGCAATTGTTAAGATAGTGTTCCGAGCAAACTCCTGAAGCATGGTAATTCACCATGTATTCCCTGTTGCATTCATTTGAATGGAGTTATGCACGGTCCAATCATACAAGGTTTTCCTTCGACATTAACTCCCATTTCGCAAATTATACATAAAAATTAAATGTCATAAAATAAATCACCTCAATTAAATATAATATCCTCGTACATTAGAGTGCTATCCCAAAAGTTCAGAGGATTCCAATCCAATCTAGGAGTAATAGCAACTAAACATATAAAAATCAAACAAAAAGGAAAATGAGAATGTAAAGGAAAACAAAGAACTAACTAACCTGAAGCAAAAACAATGAGACTTATGATAAAGTAGAAGGAAGAAAGAAACTTGGCCATTTTAACACCTACAATCGAATAACGACTACAGCGGAAGGATTAGCTCAACTAGAGATTTACTTTATAGTCCGGTTTTAGAGAATGATTTAGCAATAAATCTCTTATTGACGATTCTACGTAAATAATTACATATCTAAAGAAATAATTTTGGCAAACATATATATATATATATATATATATATATATTTTTTTTTTTTTTTTTTTTTCAATGAGCATAAATCATGGCACATAGAAAGGAAATACAAGTTTAAATTGAAATCAACAAAATCTTTTGAGATTTAAAATAAAAATAGTTACGAACTGTAATTTACTTTGTTGTAATTTTTGTTTATTAAAATGAAAATTGGTTGCATGTAGCTCAATTAATTATGACAAAAAATGGTTTTATTAATTAAGTAACAAATGACAATCTCTCTCTCTCTTTTAAGGCAACGACTACTCTACACCACCATAAGTGCTTTCTCACACCATTTTACTCTCTCAAACCACCTACTTTCTTTTCCACACCACCTATATAAGTGCTATGGATCAAGGTATGTCGTGATTCTTTGTGATTTAAGATCCTCTTAATAATATTTACATGTGGTATCAGACCGAATGTTAAATATGTCCATTTATAATTGACCATGCTTGATTTAATTGATTAATCGTAACCGTTGTTGAATTACGGTGTGATTGATGTGTGCTAAATTTGAAACCATGACAAAATATATCATGTTTGTAATTTTGAAACTCATTGAAAGATTTATTTTTGATGATTGTTGCACAAAATGATTCTATGTAAATATTGTCTAGAATTATACCAAATCATTTTTCTAGTTCTAGTTTTGGTATATCCTAAGACATCAACTTTGTTAATAACCCTATAATTCTTTGGGTATTATTGTTGATTTAAAATGTTGTTTCTCAAGTAATAAATTTTATTCATGGTTTGTGCTACCTTTCTTTTCGACCTCATAGTATGAACGCGATATTTATTCACCTTGCTGCCTAAATTGGCATTTATGATGCACTTGGATTTTAGAATTTTAGATTTTTGTTGATAAATTATTTAAAAGAACGTAAATTTTAAGAATATAAAACATTTTAGGATGTTCTAAATTCAGTTATTTTGAATTTAAGATTATGATAAACCTGATTTATAAATTAAGTATATACTAATTTTGATTTGCTGTTTTTTTAGAAAATCACATTATAATCTTCCAAATTAGGTCCTGAGGTTAATTTTAGACCTTATAATATGTTGAAAGCTTATAAAAATTAAAACTAGAGGTTTTTGTTATTTAAGAAATAATTGTGACCTTGTTATGATCAATTTATGCTCAATTTATATTTTTAATGATAAGTTCATATTTTTGCTCCATCATATGTTATTAATTATAGTATGAACCTCATTAGGATGAACATTGACGAAACCAACTAAAGATTATTTTGTTCTATATGTTTCATGCTTAAGATAGTTCATTAATAGAGATTGGAGAAAATTGATTTTGCCCTATACTGTGGATAACCTGATATTTTAGTATTACCTATAATTTTACATTGAATAAAATAAAATATTTTTTGTTATAATTTAGTTAATTTGGTCATATCATGATTTATTTTTTGGCTTAATATTGACTTAGTACTGCACTAAATGTGCCTAAAGTATAAGTTATTTTTCTCACTCTTATATTATGCATACAATTGTTGTATCTAATTTTTTGTCAAACTATTATAAATTTAATGTCATCCTAATAGGCCAATTTTAAATATCTACAAATTTTAGTTTATGGACTTAGGATATTATGATGATATTGGACACTTATGGCATGCTATGTATATATATTACTATTATTTAATGTTAACATCAAGATATTTTATATTTATTCAAATAATCAATTATATTATGATGTATACACGATCTATTTTTTATTTGTATTTTAAGGTTTATGATAATATGGTTTTGTTCCCTGATTTTAGTTTTTATTATTCTATTTAAAATCTTCAAAAAGTTAATTTAGACATTGAAAATTTGGAATTATGAAAGTCATGGTTAGAGATTATTTTTTCCACCATTTAGAGATATTGGTGACTTTTCTCATAACCTATTTCACCTGAATAAAACTGTTTAAAGTATGAAAGTATAAGTTATATTTTGTCTTCGCATTATTATGCTCAAACTTATGTGTTTGGTTTCTTAATAGAATATTTCATGTCCAGCTGCACAATCTTATGATTATGATGGTTTATTTATTCACCAATGTCATCACAATATTATATTATGTACTTAATCGTGTTGCTACAGGAGTCATATATGTATTATTGATTAAATGACATCTTAAAGTTATGTGAATAAATTATCGTGGCTAATGTAGTTAGTGTCATTAAAACGATTGATGTATACAAAATTATTGTGTTGGTAGCTACCACAGTAGAAATTGTAAACTATCAATTCGCATAATTGATAATGACACTATTATGAATCACCGATCATTGAAACAAATTCTTGTAAACTATCTAATAGAGTAATAGTCCATTAGAAACCACAAATTTTTAAGCAGATAACATCTGCACTAATTTAAATAAAAAACAATAAGATCATACTGTATACCTAGAAGTTTGGAAACAAGGTACTGATCCAGGAACTTCAGACTTCTAATCCCATCGACAACATATATTTCTCTGTAGAAGTCTTCTTGCTTTTATTGTTTTTTCATCTAGAACCTTGCGGGCAACATGGATCCAAAGGCGCCCTACGATGATAACAAAGGTTATTTAGTCAATATTAAATTGGATAATAGTTTTCGTCGATGATGGGCTTCATCCACCTTTTAAAGCTTGTAATTCATATGCTATAGAGACATATATTTTCTTCAGCCAATCAATATGATAAAAAACAATATGTGAGCACGTAATCCGCAAAAGCCTCAATTCACATCATAATAACAAGAAAAAACAATTACTAGGAAATATCACAAAAATGACGACTTACCCACACTATTCCCAACGAAAATAGTACTAAACGGAAAATTATCTTCTGCTATTCCCCTAAAGAATTATGAGTAAGTCTAGCCAGCCAGGTTTGCTGGCCATTTTTGGACTAAGTATTGGCTTTTTTAGATATTTTACCCATTCTCTTTAAAACACAACCACAAACATCATCTATAGAAGTGGCATAATTGTAAAAAACCAAGACTTTGCCCAAAAGTAGCCCGCAAACCTGGCTGGCTGGAATTGTTGAAGAATTCTTGTAGCACTTCTGATTCTACATACCTGAAATGAATCCCAAGAGATGCCTCATTGTTTTTTCAGAGTTAGGATAATGGTTATTAAAGCACAAGAAGTTTTTCCATGTAAAGTCGTTTAACAAGAACATTCTGTTTTAAGGGACATATACAGAAAAGCTAAGATATAGCCCAAGACAAGTCTACCTTACGGTGGTATAACCTTTTGTTGTTGTTAAAGGTTGGGTTGTAATAATCCTAAAAAGGGAAAACAACGCCTCTCCAGTTCAAGAGTTTCATCACAAGAAATTTGGAGATTAAAAATAAGAAGCCTCATCAATAAAAGTTCAAGAGACCATTTAGTTGATACAAGTTTAGCATAACACAGAGGCTCCATTAGCAAGGTCCTCGAAGAAAACTGGCTTTTTTTTGTTAAATTGGATGCTAAAATACCAAGAAAATTGATGATATATCAAAATAGACTGAACGTCACGACCGTACGACATAGAGACCCATCACGAGAATACAATGCCCAATCTATTGGGCCAGCTTGTAAAGCCCAGGAAAAATAAAGCCAATTACAGAAGCCCATACAAATTCCACCAATTAGGAGACACAAACAGGGCCCGAATCCAGGCCCGAACGAATCAAAGCCTGAATCCACGCCCAACACGAGTTCTATCATAAAGAAGAGGAATGTTGCACCAAAAAAGAGCCATGGAAGGAGTTACGCCTCCTCGAACGCATCTCCATTAAGGAGGAGACTGTTACAAGAAACATCTCCTTCCGTTGCGCCTCACATGCTTAAGTCACGCAGAGAGTTAACCACGACCATTATACAAGGTAAAGAGAACATTCGACACAGGTATGCAACTTTAACTGAGTTTTGTCCAGATTTACTTCATTTTTCCAACATAGTTACTGACTTAAGCATCAGAGTGCCTTCGGCCACCAAAAAGGTGGTCCTTGGCAGTTTAACGATTGTTTTGCAGGTCAAACTCAAAAGAAGATGATTTTTAAACGCATCACTTTGGCGTCATACGTGTGGAACGACGAGTTTCCTTTCAAAAATAAGATTCATAGTAATAAAGCTCAGACAACCTGATAGAAAATCAATGGAATACTCCACAAATCTTCAATCCAAGATACGATGTGCTGCCCAATACTGATCCAACGACGGTCGTCGAAACAACCATACCTAATGGACAATAGCTACAACAGGTAACGGTTCAGACGTCTCTGACATCTTGGGGAATCCCTCAGATCCCCGAGTAGAGATTCTTATGGCCCAGATGAACCACGTGATCAAGATGGTAGACAGGATCATTCGAGACCTAAAGGGCAGTAGCTTTCGAGAAGAAATCACCCAACTAAAGAGACACCGGACTAACAATGGTTCCGGGTGCAATCAAGAGTCGTCTGAAATTCTACAACCAAAAAAGCCCAAATGCAAGAGATTGTTCTCGATTCTCATAACGAGTCATAGCAAGTTTCTTGAAGCTATGGCAGGAAGATAAGATTTCAATTGGCCATCGAAAATGAGAGGAGCTCCAGAAAACCGGAACAAGATCAAACACTGCCTCTTCCACAACGATTATGGCCACGATACCGAAGATTGTCGCAGTCTGAAGGACGAGATTGAACATCGTATCAGAGAAGGACGACTCAGAGAATTTGTCAAACTCATGGGCAAAACAATCATTTCAAGGGAGCGAGTAAAGGAAACAATCTATGTCTTGCACGGCACAGCCAGGGAAAATGAACAATCTAATCGATCTAGAAAGCGTATAGTCAGAGACTTATGTACAAAGATCAGATTCAAAAAACCATTCGCATTGCGTGCAAAAACAATGCAAATGACTCTAACCTTCTCAAATGAAGATGTCAATGGGGTTAATTTTCCACACAACGATGTTTTAGCAATCTCGATCATGATAGCTAAATGGGAAATCAAAAGAGTATTGGTTGACACTGGCAGCTTGGCCAACCTCTTATACCTAACAACTTTACGAATGATGCGGTTCACCACTGAGATGTTTTCACCAAGCGATCAATCCGTGGTAGGTTTTAGTGGGGAACAATGTCACCCACTGGGAATGATTCAACTAACAGTCGAAGCGGGAGAGCCGGGAAAGCAACGAGTATTAATGATATATTTTCTCATTGTCGACAATCCTGCTGCGTACAACATGCTACTCTAGATACCGTGGATACACAAGATGGAGTTTCTTTCACTATGCACCAATGTCTTAAGTATCACACCAACAATGGTATTGGAAATATCAACGGAGACCAACCAGCGGCCCGGGGGTGTCATTTTGCAACAATAAAGACTCCCCATAAATTGCAATGACTGGAAGATCGCAACAACTTGATGAAACGATTTCGGACTCTCCAGACGAAAATATGGCTCCAACCAGTCCTCGAGATCGACCCAACACGGGCAATCGAAAGAAGAAATGGTCAAGGTTTACTTAGACAACGAAGCAAAAAAGGTTGTCCGAATCGGCACAAAGATTCAACCTGAACTCGCCAAGGAATTGATCTAGCTGCTGAAAGATAACCAAGATGTTTTTACATGGACGGTGAAGGACATGGTGGGAATAGACACATCCATCATCTCCCATAAATTGCAAGTGAATCCAGATAAGAAATCGGTTCGACAACAAAAAAGGACAGGTGGCCCCGGAGCATAATCAGACAATAAATGAAGAAGTGCATTGACAACTCAGCGCATGAATGATACGAGAAGCCCAATACCGGGATTGGTTGGCGAACATAGTACTAATAAAGAAAAAGAACGGAAAAAGAGAGTATGCGTGGATTACACCAACCTAAGTAAAGCTTACCCCAAAGACAGTTTAATTTCCACTTCCACGAATAGATCAATTAGTGGATGCAACTGCCGGACATGAAATGTTGAGTTTCATGGATGCGTACTCTGGGTATAATCAGATACAAATGCACCCTCTCGACCAAGAAAAAACCTCATTCATAACAGAAAGGGGTATATTGTTATCAAGTAATGCCATTCGGATTAAAAAAACGCGACAGCAACATATCAACGGCTAGTAAACAAGATGTTTAAAGATCAGATCGGCAAAACAATGGAGGTTTACATTGACGATATGCTTGTCAAAAGATCACACAGAACGAATCACATCGCGGATCTTGAACATGTTTTCTCTCAGGTATCGAAGTACAAGATTAAGCTGAACCCAGATAAATGCAGTTTTGGAGTGGAGTCAGGACAGTTCCTCAACTACGTGATCAACCAACGAGGATTTGAAGCCGATCCAAAGCAGATACAAGCGCTTTTCAACATGCAGTCACCGACAAACATAAAAGGTGTTGAAAATCTTAACGGGAGGATGGCAACTCTGAATAGATATATCTCCAGATCATCAGACAAGTCTGTGCCTTTCTTCAAAATCTTGAAGGGGAACAAGACATTCGAGTGGAATGATAAATGCGAGAAAAAGTTTCAAAACCTTAAGACATACATGGGAAGCATGAAGCTACTAACAAAACCGAACACAAGAGAAGCATTGTATCTGAATCTATCTATGTCCAACCACGCGGTAAGTTCAGCACTGATACGAGAAGAAAAGAACATGCAAAACCCAGTGTACTACATCAGCAAAACACTCGCAGATGAAGAGATCAACTATCTAGCCCTAGAGAAATTGATGCTCGCTCTAATCGTGTCATCAAGAAAATTGCAACCATACTTCCAACCACACCCAATCACTTTTATGACCGAACAACTGCTTTGATCGGTATTACACAAATCGGATCTGTCGGGAAGAATGGTAAAGTAGGGATAGAGCTCGGACAATTTGACATCAACTATGCCCCCAAAACCGCTATCAAAGCTCAGGCATTAGCAGATTTCATCGCCGAATTCACAGGAAGCCACAACCAACATGAGGACAAGGAAAGCAGAACAGAACAACCCGAACCAACCCCCGAAGAATGGATCCTCCGTTGTGATTGAGCGTCCAACGAGGCAGGAAGCGGAGTTGGACTAGTCTTGTACAACTTAGAAGGCATTGCATTAGAAAAGGAGATAAATTTCAGTTTTAGAGCCTTCAATAGTGAAGCCGAATACGAAGATAGCAGGGTTACAGTTAGCAAAACACTTGGGAATAAAAGACATTAGTGTATTTATTGCTTCCAAGTTGATGGTCAATCAACTAAACAACGAATTCCAAGTAAAAGACACTCGAATGAAAGCCTACCACCAAAAAACCACAGAGCTATTAGAAGGCTTCCGAAATGCGCACGAGTTGAGAACAAAATGCCCGACAAACTAGCAATGGAAGCTTCGACAACAAAGGATAATGACAACCCACTCGTCATGACACAAGGAAGCTCCATACTCGAAAATCAACCGAAAGAAGCATTTGTCGTAAGCCGAGAAAAAAAACTAGACAACTTTAATCCTGGCGTATATATTAAACGAAGAACTCCCAACAAATAAGACGGGAGCTAGAAAACTACGAAATCGGGTAGCAATATACACAATGATCAATGACAAACTGTATAGGAGGTCTGCCACAAGCCCATTATTGAGGTGCCTTGCACCAGGAGATGCCAAATATGTCCTGCAGGAAATACACCACAGTACATGCAGAAATCATTCGGGGGAGAACATTGGCCCACAAAGCTCTCACATTAGGTTATTATTGGCCAACGATGCAAGTGGATGCTCAAAAGCTAGTTTGCAAATGCGACAAGTGCCAAAGATTCGCCCCATACACCCACATGTCGGGACAAAATCTAATACTAATGAGCAGCCCCTGGCAATTCGCACAATGGGGAATGAACATGGTAGGACCACTCCCAGCATCCGATAAAAAGAAGTTTCTCTTCGTCGCAATAGATTTCTTCACCAAATGGGTAGAAGTAAAGCCCCTCACAAAGATAGGGGAAGCACAAGTCGAGAAATTTCCTTGGAGAGACATCATATGCAAATTCGGGATCCCAAGAGTAATCGTCACAGACAATGGGAAACAATTTGAAGGCAAAAAAGCTAGGGAGTTATGCGAGAATCTGAATATCCAGCAATATTTCTCTGCGCCAATTCATCCGTAAGCAAACAGACAAGTCGAGGTCACCAACAGGACAATCTTGGAAGCAAACAAAAGAAGACTCGAGGCAGCAAAAGGGCTATGGACATCCAAGTTACCTGGCGTCCTTTGGGCGTACAAACAACAAAACAAACTCCGACAGGAGAAACACCATTCGCCCTCGCGTATGGGTCAAAAGCAATGATACCCGTGGAAATCAGAATGCCTACATTCCGAACCGAAGAATTTTGTGCAGAGGACAACGTCGAAGTGTTAAGAGTCGGGCTGGATCTCCTCAAAGAAAAGCAAGAAGTAGCCTCCATCAAGACAACAACCTACCAACAATGCATGGCAGGGTATTACAACAATAAGGTGTGAATCCGAACTTTTAACGTCGGAGACTGGGTGTTACGAAAAGTCCAGCTAAACACGAAATAGCCCGGCGCCGGCAAGCTGAACCCGAACTGGGAATGACCATACCGATTAACAAAAATCAACATACCGGGAACATATTGGTTGGAAAACAAATAGGGCGAAATGATACCATGACCATGAAATGTAGAGTACTTGAAAAGATATTATCAATAAAGTCTTTTGCTCTCAATTTCGGAACCACACAAATTTAATCAGAACAAAAAGTCGGATCAAAAAACCAACTCGAGAAAATACTCAACACGGCTAGAGTATCAAGCAAAAACAAATACATGTACTGGACGAACGAGTCAAACATAAAATAATTATAACTTATGGCCTGATCAACCACGAAGTAATAAAGTACTAGGACATAAGAGCCGGACTTTTACATCGACTGTAATGTGAGGCATCGTAATCCGAATGTGAAATAAGATTCCGTAAACTAAAGCTTTTATACGACTAAAATATCAAGCATCGAAGCCATTCATAAAATTCTGGACAAACAAGTCAGAAATCTTTCAGAATGTCATAAATAAAAGCTAACAAGCTACACATACGAGACACAAAAATGCGAAATAAAAAATTTCCATCTATCTTCTAAAAAAGGAGATTACATAAAAGAATAAGAAAACAACTAAGAAAGAGAATCAGCGATGTGGGCAGTATCTCCTGGCAACATAGGGTCAGAGGGTTCCACGACATCCGGGTCACCCAGTGAATCTGGAACAACTTCCTCAACATCATCAGACTCCTGCTCGGCAAAGCAACGGTATGGGGTCATGTCCAACCCTTTTGTCTCCATGAAATTCAGGAAATCATGGCGACCCTCGATGACTCTCTTAAAGTTCGCGGTCTCCGCCACCTTCAGTTTCTCAGTAACAGTTGATAGCTCAGCTAGGGTTGACACTAACTCTATGTCAATGTCCACAAGTTTAGCAGAGACTGCTGATTTGGTCTCTACGAACTCGGAATTCAGCTGAGCAATGCAAATAATATAAGCCTTGAGCTTGGCAGAACATTATTCGGCAAAACGAACAGCCTCGACACGTTTAGCCTTTCAGTAGGACAATTCCTTCTCAGCAACATCCAGACAAAATCGCAACTTGCCCAACTCCACCTCGGATGTCTCGAGGTCAGAAGCAAACGTATCATGTGTAGACTCTAGTTCCCTCAATAACACCCGTGCAGAATTCGCAACCCTCTCATCTTCCATGTATTGCGCCTTCAACAAATCCAATCGACAGATAACATGAGAAATAACCAGAATGTGTACTGATAGTTTCCGTTTGGCGTGCGCAGCCTGGTCATGAGACGCCTTACAATTCGACCCCATTACGACAACATAAGTAAAATGTGTCATCTCCTCCATAAGATGTTGGAGGCCATCGTCAATATTACGACGTGGTTGTCGAACGGGCACAAGAGCCCTATTAGCTAACCGCCCGTGACAGCTGCCAATTAGGTTGCAAATGTTGTCCTACACATCAGCCTCAGAAGGCTAGAAGGTCTCACCAAGGACAGTAGGAGCAAGACAAGACGCGAAAGGAGTAGCAGGTGATCCCAAGGCCCTAACCATGATAGAAGAAACAATGAGCTTGAAATCTCAAGCCCAGACGCAATTTGATCCTCTACTGACAATCGTACTCAAAATCATCCAAGGTATTAATACCCTTCATATTCTTCGACAGCCAAACACCTAGTTGAAGCATTTTGTTATCAATGATGCACGAGTCATCAATCGAAAGGTCAGCGGAGTCAAACAAGCCATAAGAAGCAACAAGTTTTTCTCATGGTTATCCAGAGGACGAGAAACTTCCTTCTTACTTATCTCGAGAACTCGGTTTACCTCCTCATTCTCGCAGACAGAAGAATCATCCCCCGAACCACGACCATCTTTCTGGAGAAAAACAAGATGATAGGGGGTCCTAGCGGAATCAATAACAGAGGAAGCAAGCTTTTTCTTCTTCGAGATGCCGCCAGAAATGACAGCCGACATCTTAGAGGGGCTAGGAGGCCTATGAACTTTCCTTTTCTTAAAAACTGAACCGGTATTCCTAGGACTTCGAGCAGTGACTTCTATATTACCAGCACGCATAATAGTAACCTATGAAGCGAGACCTGCTCTACCTGGTGAAAGCAAACCACTACAGATAATGGCATCCGTAGTGAGAAAATCTTCCACTGATACTCGAGGAAGATCACAAAATCGATAACATAACTCATGTTCTTCCAAAAACAGTGACAACTCGACCTTCTTAGGCTCCTGGAATGATCGCAGAATCTGATGCCTGAGGAACCTAAAGTTATTAGAATAAAGAGATGCATAGAACCAGGACATCGACCAGCCCGCATACTCCTCTTGCAAATCCTCGAAACAAGGAGGAGAACGCAGGCGACAGGTGTGATTGGGGTTTACGATGAACCCTACGAGAGAATGCAGAACCATAACACTCATGGGGATATGAGCCAAGGCAGCCCACGCTAAGGTTGAAATCATTATTTTCCAACCATTAGGGACCAGTTGAGCCAGAGCAATACCAACCAAATCCA
Organism: Berberis vulgaris; assembly: GCA_963556465.1. Classification (NCBI taxonomy): domain Eukaryota; kingdom Viridiplantae; phylum Streptophyta; class Magnoliopsida; order Ranunculales; family Berberidaceae; genus Berberis; species Berberis vulgaris. Next base: position 49,996,378 of record OY747136.1, read on the forward strand.
AGTACCCCGAACAATCGTAGGAGTTGAAAACTTGAAAACATAGTGGAACATACCAGGATACAAAACAATGTACCCATGCTTATTACGACAAGGACTGTCGCCCTCTTCGAGAAGAACAATTTCCAGATCAGTTGGCAACGAATAGTCGTGAGGAATATTGCCAAGAGTCACGTGTGTTGCCCGTTTGGGCATAAAGAAAGCTTCGCAAGCATCAAGAGCATGCCCAAAACCCTGAAGTTAGACATGACTATAAAACGAATGCAAAGAATCAAAGGGTTAACAATCAGAAAATAAGGAAGTGTAAAAGGGAGCAGGGCATACACAAACTTCTCCTTTTATAGGGACAGGCAATGAAAGGACCGCTCTTGGGAAAACGTGCAAGGTATGACAGCCGCACCAAATCCCAGAAATCGCGCCAAAACAAACAGGTGGATGGAACACCGGAGAGACAACAACAGCAACAGATAGCATGAGCACTAAATATGTTGTAATGTTGCAGTCAAAAGCAAAACCGCCACACAGTTAGTGGATACATGAACATATCCACTAACTAAAAGGGGAGTAGCTAATGATACATCAAAATATACTGATCGTCACGACCGTACACGTGGCATAGAGACCCATCACGAGAATACAACGTCCAATCTATTAGGCCAGCTCGTAAAGCCCAGGAAAAATAAAGCCAATTACAGAGGCCCGGACGAGGTCCACCAATGAGGAGACACAAACAAGGCCTGAATCCAAGCCCGACGTGAGTTCTCTCATAAATAAGAGGAACGTTGCACCCAAAAAAAGACGTGGAGGGAGTTACGACTCCAAGAACGCATCTCCATCAAGGAGGAGACTGTTACAAGAAACATCTCATTCCGTTGTGCCTCACATGCTTTAGTCACGCAGAGAGTTAACCGCGACCATTATAAAAGGTAAAGAGAACATTCGACACATGTATGCAATTTTAACCGAGTTTTGTCCAGATTTACTTTTTTCTTCCAACAGAGTTACTGACTTAAGCATCGGAGTGCCTTCGGCAACCAAAAAGGTGGTTCTTGGCAGTCTAATGATTGTTTTGCAAGTCAAACTCACAGAAGTACGATTTTTGGACGCATCAAAGATATTTGATAGTTTTGCACAAAGGCAACAACAAATTATTGAACAACGTCATGTTTGATGATTGATAACAAATTGTTGCCTAAAGAAACAAAGGTAGGGAAATTAGAAAAATGGAGAAGAGAATCCCCAATTCTAGAGAGCCAGGCCTGGTGCGCCAGATCTGTGCAAGGCCTAGCTCTCTACCATTCAACATTCTCGAGATGTACCTAATCCCGCATCTCGAGAATGTGGAATGGCAGAGAGCGAGGCCTGGCGCAGATCTGGCGCACCAGGCCTTGCTCCCTAGACTTGTTCGAAAGAATTTAGGTTTCATTGATAGAAGTGCATCCAAAGCACTATGAAGCTACAACGCTTGAACATTGAAGTGAAGCATGTTATCAAGAATGTAGAGGTGAGTAAGTAACCTGCTCTCTTAGACGATGAATCACATTAATGTTTTTTGTGCTTAAATTGATGAAGTTTTAACAACACTGAACATATATAAGTTACTTATTTTTTCTCCATATCCAAAGACTTGATGCTAACCTAAAATAATTTGAGGAAACATATTGATAAGGACCGCACTGCAGAAGATGCACCATATCATTAGTAATGTAACACATCACAAGCACTCAAACAACAAAAGAGCATGTAAAGGAGTGGTCTTAGGAATTATTTTCTTAAGGAATTGGTTAGTACAGTAGTTATCAGACATGTTTCTCCTAGAGATATGTATTTCCAGTGAAAGAAAAAGTGCATTCTAATGACTTCCAGCAACTGGATGGGTAAACATACAAAAAATCATAGGTTGGAAAAAATAAGGATTAGCAGATAACGAACTTGTCAGAAGAAGCTTGAGAAATGATTCAGATTGATGCGTAAACATACAATCATCATAGCTTTTCACATTCTTTGAATTACACATTTTATACTGCTGAAGCATCTCGTGAAATGTAAACACAATGGAGAAGATGCAATGTTTTGGATTGGGGGTTCAGGAGATAACATCGTGCAAATGGCGTCATTTAAGTGGCTAACGATGTCATAATGGTCGTATCCAAATCAAAGAAAGCAATTGTATCTGAGAGTGTTGCACGTCATTAGAGACCTTTGTCATCATAACAGACATTTTTTGGAGCACTTGGATATGTAGCGGGCATTCACAAGGTGAATGAAAAAATCATATAGTCCATTTCTTACACTAAATAGTAGAAAACAACAAAGATATAGGAGCTTTCTGGATCTAATGGCGTGACTCTCTTTCTTGCCCTGAGCTCTAAATGATGTCGACTTTTCTTCTTTAATTTCTTACTTGCATCTCATACCCTCTAACCTTTACTGGTTAGGATGTTAGCACTCAGCTCCTAACCATGCCATCATTACATTCTAAAAACCTTATCTATGGCAACAAAATTTTTAAGTAGAAACACACAAAATGGTAAACTTTACTTGTTGAGAAGTCCTTTAAGTCATTTTACCTATCAAAATCATGCAATAATGTCCAGGAAAACTGCGAGTGTTCTAATAACAACCCCATGACATGTAAGTGCGAATTGTTTCTTATGCTTACACAGTTTCAAATCCCCCTATGTGACAATTGATAGAGGAAATTACAAAGGCTTGTTAAATCTTTAGTTAATATGACATAAATTCTAGATCTTTAACTTTATGAACTATTATGTAATATTTAAAAATTTTAAAGAACTTAGCTGAGTTCATCGCTTAGTCTTCAATCATCTTCTGGAAATCAATCTTCAACAAAATCTTCTGGAAAGTTTATCTATCTTAGCCTATAAACTCAATTAAGTTTTTATTGTTATGATCCTTCAATGGAGCAGGTATCATTATTTATAGGTAGAGAGAGGACCTAGTTTCCTAATCCGATTACTCAATTTCAACCATTCATCACATTGTGAGATTGAGTAGGAAAACAATTTCTTATAAGGCAGCGACTACTCCACACCACCATATATACTGTCTCACACGACCATGTAATTTTTTTCCTACTATCCCACACCACCCAAAAAACTGTTTTTGAAAAAAATAGTAACATAAAAAGGATAACTTTCGACCAATTTAGACCGATTCTCAAGCTTATCAAAACACGAAAATTGTAGTACTCTGAGTTATCTAATAGATATAATTTAAATCACTTGAAAATGTTTTTAAATTAGCAAGTTATGGTCATTTTACTAAAGTCGAGCAAATTCGTCTTGCAATGAAAATGGGGTAGTGTCCCTGACTTTATATCAACTTATATGCTTGATCAAAACCGATTCTTAAGCTCATCAAAACATGAAAATTTTAGTAATTTGAGTTATCTAATAAACACAATTTGAATCACTTGAAAATGTTTTGAAATGAGCAAGTTATGGTCATTTTACTAAAGTCTTACAAATATGTCTCGCAATGAAAATGGGGTAGTGTCCCTAACTTTCGGCCAACTTATATGCTCGATCGAGACCGATTCTCAAGCTTATCAAAATACAAACATTGTAGTACTCTGAGTTATCTATAAACACACTTTGAATCACTTGAAAATGACCGATTCTCAAGCTTATCAAAATACAAACATTGTAGTACTCTGAATTATCTATAAACACACTTTGAATCACTTGAAAATGTTTTGAAATGAGAAAGTTATGACCATTTTACTAAAGTCACGCAAATCTATCCGAAAAAAAAAATATGTTTTCACCCATTCGCATTGAGCAATGCAAGGGTTGGGTGAAACTTTGCCCAGACCTATGCGAACCATACCTTGCGTTTCAGGAAATCTTTCTAAAAGTGTCAACTCTTTTTACAAAATTGGCACTTGTCATTTTTTTCCTTCTTTTGTGCGCCTTGATCAGAATCAACAGTTTTGGAAGTCCACATTTGATGCCCTTGTTCACGTTCTTAATATGCTTATTTCTAGTATCTTAAACTGTGAGATATGCATGAGCAACATGACTACCTTGTGCTTAAGTCTTTGCCTCATCCTGAACCAACATGTTGGACAATTTATTCACATTTCACTTATCCTTAATAGTATTATAGTGAATATGAAAAAGGTCCATACTGAGGAGGCAATGAGTTCAGGACGAATTGGACGAGAAAACAATCATCCACAGTCATGCCCAATTTCTTTAATTTTGAAGCCAGATTAGTCATCTCAATAATGTTCTCATACATGGTACGAGTACCATCAAAGCAGATAATAGTCAGTTCTACCCTAAGTTTCCCTGTGAGGGATTAGTCAACAACACGAAAATGTTCTTCTAAAATTTTCATATATTTCTTAGCATTATCAGTGACTAGAAGGAATGACTCAATGTTGTTTCGAACAACCATTCGCATGTACATGATACATAATATGTTGGACTTAGTCCATGTTGCATAGGCATACTTTTCAACCTCACTGCTTTCATCAGTAATAGCAGGGGTTCATTATTGAGAAGAGTCATGTCAATGTCCATAACTACCAAACTGAATTCAATATGTTCTTTCCAGTCTGAGAAGTTTATCTCATTCATAAGAGAAATAGTAGGTACATGACCATGAGGAACGGGGAGATTAACTATAATAAAATACATATATGCCCACTAAATTAATTGGGCTCAAGTGATAAAATTAACACACAAAAATAATATAAATACTAAACCATATTGCGCTCTCTTGTGTAGGGCTGGGCCGATCTGGTTAACCGGCTTGAAAAGCCTAACCGAAGACCTGATCGGGCTATAAAATTTTGGATTTTCAAGGACCGAGCCCAGACCAGGTGAGGCCAGTTAACCGAGTCCCAGTTAACCAAATTTTTTGGTTGAGCCAGGCCGGTCTCGGTTCCTAAAAATTCAAGTTTTTGAAGCTCAAATTTTGAGCCCAAGAAAAGAAGAAACTCTCTCACAGTCTGTCTCAGTCAATCACTCAGACCTTTTTAGAAACCAACTCTAACATCAACGAACAAGACAACATCAGAGATGATGTATGTGCAACGATTCAATTCCTCTCCGATGGTACAAATTGTTTAGGTATTTTTTGAAACCTAACAAAGATAGAGGTTACTGAAACCAAAACTAAAATCAAACCAACCCAAACAGAGAAACTACCACTTGAAACCAAATCAAATCAACACCAATAGATAATGTTTCTTCCTTCGCTAAACAAAATCACCGATTCAATTTCATGAACTGTTCATGGTGTCGCGATCCACTTCCTCCTTCCCTCTTGTGGCATTCTTGAAACCCTAGAAGTGGCTCTCTGAGAAGATGATTGGAGCGAGTGGAGATTGGGGAGCTCTGTGAGAGGATGTAAGTGGACCGAGTTTTCTCAGGAGTGAATTAGATCATTGTTTCTCTCAGTTTTCTCCATCTGAACCGCATACACTATTTCTCGTCTCTCCTTTCTCTAGATAAGTGTTGTGAACTGGAATCAGAAACCCAAATGGATGGAAAAGAGAAGTACTTGAAATTTATTATGGGATCTGAATTGGATTGAATTCAATTTAATGAAGAGAAGAAGAAAAGTGTTGGCGGATCTATTCGTTTGTTGTATTTAAGTGATTGGAGTTAAAAAAAACTTAATTAAACATTAATACTCAGGGAGAGCTGGTTAACCGGCAGGTTCTAAAAATTGGAACCAATGACCGGCTCGAGTATTTCGGTCCAGTCCGGTTTTAGGCCCGAAAATTAAAATGTTAATAAAACCAGCCCGAACCAACCCGATTGGTTTGGTTCCCAATTCGGTCCGGGTTTTCGGTCTAAAATGCCTAGCCCTACTCCTGTGGTTAGAACCTCAAACATCCAGATAGATACTAAGTAGTATTTATATTTCAAAATCATTAATTGGTTGAGTATTTCCATATTATATCAAGTAAGGTGTCTGTGGACATCTTACAAATTTTACGAAATTAAAAAAAATAAAAAATAAAGATAAACCTATACTTTTTATTCAATCTTAATTCACCTCTGAGGAACCAAATTACCTATGAGTAAATAAATTATAAAATCTCATGTAAGTCATTAAACTTTATTAGCATCTATACTCACGAGAATATTACCATGATGTCAATTACCTAATCGATTATTCACAACTACGGTCAGGATCACTGTGGCGAATTCCAAACCATACATAATGTGATCATGTGATGTAGGTAATTTGGTGCACATAATATAACCAATAAAGAAAACATAATAGGCCATATAGCAAGAAATATTTAACTTTCCAAATTGAAAATTTTTCAAAAAAATCATGGAAACAATCTATTGAACTTTCTAAGATCATGGCAATTTGCATAATTAAAAAAACAATTTTCAGTAAATAGTTGTAACAATCAACTTTATTTCCTAAAATGGCAAAAACATGTTTTTTAATGCCGAAACAACCTCAAACGCTCGAAAAACAATCTGAATCACAGTGCTATTGTGAGATTTGCTTGTTGGGTCATTTTTTAGTAACCTACAGAATTTAGTTAAATTCTGATGAAATCAAAATCTTATTGCTCAACTAAAAAAAATTATAAGCCATAATATCGAAAAAAATAGATTTTTCCCACTAATCAAACGAAGTTAAACAAAACATGAGATATATAAATTATCTAAGTCGTATACATCATTATACATGTTTAAAACCTTATAGAACAGTCCATGAGTTAGTAAACCATACTCTATGATACTACATATTAAATCTATATTTAATATGACATAAACCCTATATGTTAACTTCATGAACTATTACGCAATATTTAAACAATCTTACAGAACTTACCAGAGTTCATCGCTTAGTCTTCAATTATCTTCTGAAAATCAATCTTCAACAAGATCTCTAGACATTCATCAAGGAGAAACTGGAGTTTAACTATCTTAACCTATAAACTCAATTGTGTGTTTATAAGTAGAGAGAAGACCTAGTTTCCAAATCTAATTACTCAATTTCAACCATCCATCACTGTGAGATTTAGTAGGAAACCAATTTCTTCTAAAACTATAACTTGACTATTTCAGTAATTCCTATCAAATCAATATTCATAATATGAACCACATCATAGCATTAGTTAGGAATTGAATATATTTCTAACACATGAAACCATGAGGGATTGCACAGTTTGGTCCACATTAACATCTGTTTGTCTCTCTAGAACTTCTTTTTTGAACAACATATTTATTGTTCAATAACATCCCAGTACCACATCCAGTTCATCTCCTAATTGTTCCCCAATTATATCTAAAAGTTGTTTTTTTTGGTTATCTAACTTAACTTGTTATCAAACGAACAAAGGAGTAAACTTGATATGATTATATTAGATTTTGATTAAAATAGATAAAACTATATTTCACTGTATCTTAAGAAGGCAATTTTTCATGCAAATAAAGCGAATTACATAATTCACTCTATAAATAAACCACCACCCGGGTTGAAAAGGCAATTGAGTCTAATACTTAAATGGGAATTATAGGATTACAATATATATATATATATATAGTGTAGTACAACTTGATGCAGTCGATTCCTACTCTCCTTCCTTGTCACTTACCTAGACTTGCACATGTAGCAAACAAGAGCTAAGGACCACCGTGTGGTAGCCGATGGCACTCCGATGTTTAAGTTAGATAAGGTTGAGGAGAGGCTTACAATTGTAAACTGGTATTATATTGCGTACCTCTAGTTCATCGACCTTTTCTCCATTTTTAGTATAGGAATCCTTATTCGGCTAGGCATTAATTTGGTGGTGTAGTTTAGGGAAAGAGATCATTTCTTAATTGGGATTTGTCCATGTGGGATAGTTTCCCTACACGACTCATGCTCCTAGAATGTGGGAGAGGTTTCATTTTCTGAGTGTTGTCCATGCAAAGAAGTTTCCTTGCCCGACTTATACTTTGATATATGTTTCTAGTCGAATCCAATGTGTTGCTGGCATGTCTGTCTTGGGTAGATCACTCAGATACTTGCCTTAGAGATCTTACGAGTATTGGGCCTGACCGCGTGGCGTGTTGGCTTACTAGCTCGTTGCAACTTAGATCTGACTATCTGGATCCTGCCAATAATGGACTAAGTATTGTTTGGGCCTCGCTAAATTGAGCATGAGATCGGGCCTACTTCGTTCTGTTGACGAGATTATAATGACACGTGTATGCTACTGATCAGAGGACGGTTTGATGTATCATCAACTACTCCCCCCGAGTTAGTGGGTCATCTTAACGGTCCACTAGGTCATTTCATGAAACAACTGTGCAGTCATGATGATTGAGTCTGAGTGATTTCCTCGAGCGATGAATTACATTAATTTAGCATGCGCCAGCTTGAAATCAGGAAAGGCGAGAATTCAATTTTCCATATAGATCTCCTGCCTGTGGAGTATAGCTCATTTACTTTTTTGATCTCAGAGATTATGTTTTGTTGTATTATCTGTTGTGTTTTTTACTTTGCTTAACCTTTGTATTCGAAAGCTTGTACTTTCTCTCATGGTGGGACGGGATCACCTTTCTGATGAACTGTTCACCAAGGGCCATAAGTTTTTTGAGGAGAGGTTGCTCTTTGAATCTTATTTGAAAATCCTCCGTAAGACATACGGGATTCCTGATGATCTGGTGTTGTTCTACACTCTGGGCGTCAATCTGACGCCATTGTACCTTCATGAGGGGTTTATCTGTCTTCACCGAGGTATGCTTCAATCGATTGTCCACTTTTCCGTTATCAAGAAGATCTGGGAATTCTTAGCGTACCTCGGCACTGCACTTGCTCAACTTGTGTCAAATTGGTAAAGGACTATAATTGTCATTCCGATTATGGCTAAGGACGCTAGTGTCCGAATGTCTTCGAGGACATTGAAATTGCTTACTTCTCCTCAGATAAATGAGCACGTTCTGTGTGTATTGACATAGCCAGACTGTTTTGGCAAATTGACTGATGATTTTAAATCATGGCAGAAATTTTGTATCATGGCTCATGCGGACTCCGTGTACTTTGATCTTGTTCGTCATCCAATCGAGCGTGAATTTAGACCATTGTGTCAATTGACTTCTTTGGTCTTACTTGCGTTAATTGCATATTAGATTGACTTGTTGTGATTTGCAGGCATTGCCATGAACAACACTTCACAAAAAGTTCTTAGATGATCTTCTCTAGATAACGTACTTTTCTTCTGTTTGGCGGGTCAGTTCAGTTCTCCCCAATTCTTAATGGAATTGAGGATGTCGGGCATACTAGAGTTGAGAGGGGTGACAGACTTGGATCTGACGTAATTGGAGGCTTTGTCTTGCCTTGTGCGGCCAGAGTCGATTTTACCGCCATTGCGCTTCTTCTTGTTCCTGTCATAATCCCCAATATTCTTCCCCTCTTTCTTGTCCTTGGGGACAAAGGATTTTTTCTTAGACTTTGCCTCCTTCTTGGCGATCAACATCTCGTCTAGATTGGTATATCTCTAAGCATCATTCGACAGGTCTGCTATATCGTTTGGGGTCAAGGGTAAGGAAATCATAGGACTTGCCTCTCCTCAGACCCGACGTGAAGGATGTGATGGCAGTGTCATCACTAAGACCATTGATGAGAGCCAACTCATCATTGACCGCGTGACGTATTCCCTCAGCGTCTCATTTTGCTTCTGTTTTAGGGTAAATAGATAGTGTGGGCCCTTCCTAATTCGTTGGCTGCCTACAAAGTGCGTGAGGAATGTCGTCGCCAATCTCCGGAATGAGTCGATGGACCTCGGAGGGAGGTTCTGGAACCAGGTCAGTGCTGACTTTTTCAGGCTGGTAGGGAATGATTGGCACATTATCGCATCAGACCCTTCCTTGAGTGTCATTACATGCTGGAAGTGGTGTAAGTGGTCAAACGAGTCTCATGTCCCATCGTAAAACTCCAGCTTTGGCGAGGTGTACTTCTTTGGTAGCGGTTCGTCCATAATATGATCCATGAACGAACGGACAGTGAGGTTGAACAGTACGTCTGGATTTGTGGCCCCTTGCCGGATAGGGTTGTGCGAGACATATCTGTCAACTCCAAACATTGGGTCCCTGTTGGTCACCTCCGCCTCTTGTCCACTTGGAAGCTGCAGGGGCAGCGTCTCTCCTGAGCATGCTCTTTGTTAGGTGGAAGATTCCTCTGTTTGAGAGCCTCCAGCGTTTCTACGATTTGTTGCATCTGTGTTGAAATTAGGTTCACCGTTAGGTCTGATGTGGCCGCCACCGGCACATGGGTTTGAGGAGGTTCCTCCCGTGGCGGTGGTGGAACGGGCGGCACTTTGCTGGTTTGAGCGTTTGAAGGCTCAATACCGTCTCCATCGTTGCAAGACCTCATTGTCACCATCTCACTGATTCTCTGGGCAATGTGGCACTATTGTTCTTTCTGAGGAACTATTCGTTCCCCACTGACAACGCCAAACTGATGTAGTCGATTCGTGTTATCCTTCCTTACTGCTTACCTAGACCTGCACAGGTAGCAAACGTGAGCCAAAGACCACCTTGTGGTGGTCGATGGCACTCTGATGCTTAAGTTAGATAAGGCTTAGGAGAGGCTTAAAACTGTAAACTGGTATTATATTGTGTACCTCTAGTTCATCGACCTTATCTCACTTTTATAATGTGGGAGTCCTTGTTCGGTTAGGCCGTTGGTGGCATAGTTTAGGGAAAGAGATCTTGTTGTGGAGATCTTTTCCTAATTGGGAGTTGTCCATGTGGGATAGTTTCCCTACATGACTCGTGCTCCTAGATCTGTGGGAAAGGTTTCCACTTTTGAGTATTGTCTATGCAAGGAAGTTTAATTGCCCGACTTATACTCTAATATGTTTCCTAGTCAGATCCAATGTGTTGTTGGCTTGCCTGTCTTGGGTAGATCTATCAGATACCTACCTTAGAGGCCTTACAAGTATTGGACCTGACCGCGTGACGTGTGGGCTTACTGGCTGGTTGCAACTCGGATCCGACTATCTGGATCTTTCCAATAATGGATTTAGTATTGTTGGGCTTCATTGGATTGAGCATGCGATCGAGCCTGCTTCATTATGTTGACGAGATTATCATGACACGTGTACAGTGCTGATCAGCGGACGATTTGATGTATCATCACAACTGATAACAAGAAACCTCATTGAGTAGAAGAGTGTGTTTAGTTGCATGGAATCCTATTCCATGAGAATCCTCGAGGGAACCACCTACATCTAAGCTAATTTGAAGTTCACTCACTAATTCACCATTAGATTTTCTGATTAATGGTGAGAATGGAAGTCCATAGAAAATATAAATCACATGCTTTGGGGAACCAAGGAGTGTGATTCTTATGTTCATGAGACTTTCATTCCCACTATTATTCATAAAATCTGATGGGGGATAATGAATGTTACCTCATATTAGCCTTAAATGTAGGGGTTTCCTCATGGAATAAAATTTCATCTAACCATACACACCCTAAGTGGGGTAGGACAATTTTGGCCTTCAATGCTTTTGATGCCATGAACGACTAGTGACGCTCATAGCTGATGCATGATCACGCATGGATTTGGAGGAACCTCATTAAATGGAGTACACTACTACCCTTGTTTCTCTCTCCTATGCTCTCTTTAAATGGGTTTTTTTTTTTTCTATGATGGATTTTATAGGAGAAAAATGCCCAAGTAATTGGTTTGGTTTGGGTTATCCAAAATGGATTAAAATCGGAAACCCTTCCCTCATTTGTTCTATTAGAAAAGAAAGTTTAAATTATGATATGAAAAAGTAAATGTTTTTTAGAGTCGAAAATAATGAGTGAATAAAAATACCTATTGTAAATGAATGAAAGATATTAACTCAACTAAGGAAAATGAATTTCCATTTTGTTTACTTTTATTTTTCACTATTTCTCTCCTTGTACATCTTTCTGTAACATTTCACTCTTTTGTATATATTCTAAATAAAATAAACAAACATGAGCCTATTTATAGGCAACATGATTGAACTAAGGTGTGACATCTAGCAAGCACAAGAGGTAAACTCATGTCACCTCATAGCATGAGGTGGCTAGTGGACATCCACAACATCTTTCTAGTAGATTCTACAATACTCCCCCTTAGAGTTTCACCTTCCCGAACTTACAAAAATCTTGAAAGAAAAATTCAATGAAAAACCATATTCAAATATAGAGTATATTGTAACCTTGAAGTCCCGTTGGATGCGCGAAATGCTGCTTCATCAAAACCTTGCTAGGAAAACTCGGTGGGACAAAACCTCAACGAAGGGAAAAGAGTACAGTGCACATATTGTCAAAAGTCTTTGGCAAAATTATGTCCCTCTGATTGAATGCTCCCCCCAATAATCACAACGAAGGGATGAGATTGTAAATCGTCTCAGTCTATTTCCATGTGACGATTTTTAAAACTGGCATTGAAACTCACGTATCTGCTGGAGTACATGAGTATATCCTTATTACCACCATTGTTGCCTCATTGATGCCTCGTTAAAACCTTCATAGGAAAACCCAATGGGATAAAACCATGTCAAAGGAAAAAGAGTACAACCACCACTTTTGCATACTTCAGGATGCTCTATGCGCATAATGTTGCATCGTTAAAACCTTGACAGGCCTTGTCGAAGGAAAATGGAGTACAACAAGCCTAAATCAACTAATAATATATTTTGATATGATCTGTAGCATACTTCTGGATGCTTTCGTAACATACTTCTGGATGCACTCCGGGGGGTATACTTCTTGATACCCCCCTTGATGATCACTCCCCCTCATGATAGTAGAACTTGAATTATTTGGATGGTTAAGTCGGTGCTAAACCAATTTGATGAAGATATATGCAAGGTTGTCACTATACTGAATCCGTTCGACTTCAATCACGTGGTTATTTAGAAGCTCGTGTTGGTAGAAGAATTTTATTGGAATGTGTTTCGTTCAATCTCTATGATGAAATCTTCTTACATTTGATCAATACATGCAACATTGTTGTCATATATTGCAGTCGATTGATCAATAAGTTTGTGTAATAGACACCCAAGAAATAATTGTATTGCAACTCATAAATACATAACATGCCTAAGAGTAACCCTTATGAGGGTCAAACAGAGAACTTGAATCTGTATAGTCAACTAGGTGGGAATAGTTAGTTAAATCACATAAATAAACTCATATAAATGGTCCCACAAAAATATATGTGTTATGTTATACAAATATCTATAAGTCTGTGTAAAGCTATATCTTGCTAGTAAATGCATAGAAACAGAATATATTAGGTTATATACTTGGTACCAAATATAACAATGCACCAATGACACTCACATATGGTATTTCAGCACCGAGTATCTTTTAATTGGTTGATACCAAGAATTGTGATTTCGTTTTTCAAGTTAATTTCGGTCTCTTGATTTTAAGAAATATTTCGAGAAAAGTTTTGGTGTGTAAAGAAAAATGTAAAATTTTTGAGAATACATTAAATATATATAAAATATGTGAAAAAAATAAATGAATTTCAAGGGTATATGAAATATGTGAAAAAAAATAAATGCAATTAAATAAATCTATTAAACACATTAAGTGAAGTGTAAATACCAAGAAATGAAAGAAACATAAAATCTATATATAATTTAAAATTTAGGGGGTGGTTTCAGAAACCAATATACAGTTAGAAGATATGCTAATTAAAAAATCAAGGAGGTAGTTCCAAAAATCAATAAATAATTAGAAAAAATTATAATTAGAAAAAACCTCAAAATTTATGAAAAAACTCCGAAATTTTTCGAAAAAAACCCTCGCAAATATCATTCCTTGGTTGATACAAGTCTTTTTTGAGATCTAAAGATCGGACGACCATGGACATACTAAGTGGATCTTGTCAATTGATGTACCTGACTCGATCTGCAGGTCAAGACAAAAATTATTCTTCCAAGGTTTTTAATTGCAAACAATATGTTTAAGGTCCAATAAAAATTATTTAACATAAACTGCTAGTATAACAAAAACAGTTAACGATATCATAAGAAAGACTTATAGTCAAATTTTCATAACCTTCCTTACACAGGTATTCGCTAAGACAATTATACTACATTCTTCTAGAATGGTTCAAATCATATAAAGTATGTTCTGGTTGTATTATGTAATTATTTTATATCTTTGCTTCAGGCAAAGTCAATCCTTCAGGAATTTGTGTCTAACAAAGTAAATCCTTCAGGGATTTATAAATACTTGTGTCTAAATTTCCATAAGTAATTACGGCATTCATAACTCGCATATCATGTTTTTAGAAACTACAATACCAAATGGAACTATATTTATATCCATAATTTGGAATATATTTTATCAAATGATGGGTTGCTGCAGGAACTCTTGTGCCACGAATCTTGTCATATAACTGACAGTCTCATTTTTCTCATTTTGTTTTCTTACAAACATTCGTTTAAAACCAATAGGGTTTACACACTTAGGTGTTTGTACTATAGGTTCAAATATACCACATTTCTCAAGGGAACCCAATTCCACTTAGACAATATATTTCCGTTTTGCCAGACCCAATGCCACGTTGGACAATATATTCTCACTAGGCCAATCATTTAGCCCTTTTGATAATTTGGTAGCTACCATATATGTGAATATGTCATCAATGACCATTTGATTTGATATCACATTTCTCGTGAATTTATTGAGATCTCATTATTATCATATACATGAGCCTCTTCTAGGGCTTTCATTGTTACTGTAGTGATATGAGCCTCTGGCAAGGCTTTTCAACATAACCTCTTTGGGAACGTATGTCATGCTACTGCCAGAGCCATAACCTCTTCAGAAACGTTATATAATGCTATTGCTGGAGCCATAACCTCTTTCATGAGTGTTATGTACTGTTACTGTTAGAGCTTCATGACCTCTTCTGGAGCGTCATGTCATGCTACTTCTGGAGCATCATGTACAGCTTCTTCTGGAGCTTGTACAACTTCTGTAGGAGTTTCAAGCATTGCTTCTTAATGAGCATTAGGGCATGAATTTTAAAAATTCTTTTTTTGCGAATAGTTGAATCTTTTGAACCTATAGGTCTGCCACGCTTCAAACGTGCAACAGATTCATTAACTGCCTTATTCAAAGTTTGTCCTTCAATGATACAAATTCGAGCAGGTGTCTACCACACTTCTAGCGTGTCATAGATTCACTTGCTGCCTAATTCAAACTTTGTCCTTCAGAGAGCATGTATGCTCATAGATGACACATGATTTTAGGGTCCAAATGAGACAAAATGAAAGTATTTTAATTCCACACCGTTCTATCACCATATCTCCCCCTAACGGTGGGAATATAGTCACACCATGCAATTTCACAATATGTAATATTGTATGTTCTAGGTAGTCTGACTACACAAGTAAAAGTCTTCTAACAAAGTGAAGACATATAACGGGATGGTTACCATGCAGAAGCTTCTGGTGTATGATATAACGACTCCGAGAGTGTTATAATCCCAATGATTTAATGAAAAATTATTTCTAATATAGCTTCAGACTTCCAACATTAGATGTAATGCATATAACTTGAATGTAAGCTTCAGGCTTTATACATGTATTTCTAATGTGAGCTTCAGGCTTCCAACATTAGATGTAATGCATATATGTTGACATAAAGCAAATTTCTTTTAGAAACTGCAATAATAAATGGTGGGCTCTTCCAGAGTCGTCAAGAAATTGCATAGGTCCAACTATGATAGACACACCCTTTGTGTCATAAAGGCTAGTGTTTAGAAAATGTCCTGACTTGTCAATAAATTATGGATAGTGGCACTAAAAATTAAACAAATATGATTGCCCATCATGTGCAATTTACAAACCATACTTTCAAAGAAAATATATGCAATAAATAAATTAAACAAATCAAAACATAATGTACTGCATATGTTTCACATATAGCAACAAATATCATAACGTAACATCATCTATTCTATTAATGTGTCACAAGTAGAAAGTATTCTTGGCCACTGCAAGTGGTTTGCAAAATAAGTATTAGATTTATTGTAACATTGTGGTAATCACCACAACTACTTTTCCTAATGGCTACCTCTATCTTTTTTACAGCTATAATTGAAACTTACTACATAAAATATCAAAGATCGTGATTTTTCATTAGATTCTTTGTTTTCTTTGATCTTATAAGTACATAGGTAACTAACTCAAAACCATGAGTAAAGTAAGATTCTCGATTTTACTACAACGGGAGTAAATTCAAAGAATGAAAGAAATAGTGACTATTATCTTTCCATTGTATTAAAGTTGTCTATTTGGTTTTAATGTATTTTAGATATTTCTCTACTGCTTCTTTTGGTACACGACAAACATGTGACCAGTATCCACATTTACTACGCATATGACAAGTGTCATCTCTAGAAGAATTGTCAATATCCTTTGCAGGAGTTTTATTATTGTACCAGGTAGGAGCTTTGAACCATGTGGTAAGTGTTGTGACTACCTCTGATAGGGTAAGCACTTCTGTTGAAGTAATTGTTATAATCACATATGCTAGAGTGATTATACCTCTTCTGGAGTGATTACTGCGACTACCACTTTTAGGGCCACCACTTCGGGAGTTGCCATCTTATATATAAGTTATTCACCCATAAGAGGTGCACCACTTGTTCAATAAAATAACTCTCTATGTGGTGAGTAATGCACGTGACATGTCACTTATAAAGTAAAACCCACATATAACTAGATTTTGCAAAATTTATATGGTTAGGTGTATAAAATGGAAAATTCTAAATAGCGAGGAAATGGGCGAGGGGGTGGATGTGACCGTTCATCCCCCTCGAGATGTGTGCATGTGCCCTCGAGATGTGCAGCTTCACAAATCTCGAGGGGGTGAGTGGTAATACCCACCCCCTCGCCCCTTTCCTCGACGCCTAGAAGGGCTGGTATAAAATACATGTATAGTTAACTTTATTTTGCATACCAGATCTGCTTTGTTTCACAAACGTTATTTTAAGTAAACTCATTTTAGTGGGATGACATGGCAAAAACAATGATCATTATGACAAATGCAATAAATACTAAAGCAAACAACGCCTGTGCTTAATTGCTTACCTACTCGAAGTAGCAATACTTGTCAAAAGATTCATGTCTGACAACTAAGTTGTTATAATAAATACCAATTAGGGTGAAAGCAATTATGCCCACACTTCACTGTAATTTGGTAAATTGAAGTTACTGCGAGTACGAAGGAATTCCACCTAGGAAACCAAAACCCACATTGAGAGCATACAATACAATACTTAACACCCCAGTCAATAAGAACACATGGGCACACATACGCATATCATTAATATGAACTTAACTCAGCACCACCTAGCTTCCCACCCATATCTTTATTTTTTATTGGCTTCATTTCTCAAAACCATCAGGAAAAATCCATTGTTTCAAAGACGGGTTGGTCTCTTACACATACTTTGATGTTTGGCATGCTAATTTCCCTAACTCTCTATGTCTGGTCTCTTTACCCAATTTTCAACAAGGTGTTGGGTTCCAAGAGAATATAAACAACACAAAGAGGTGGGAGCTCCAACAGAAAAGTATGTTGGAGATAATTGAGGTTAGGTCTAGCAAAGAGGCCTATAAATTGGACGTTATTTAATGAAAATATTCTAATAGTTTGATGACAAACAAATTAATTTGAAATCATAAGCAACTCAAGAACTTCATCAGCAAGGTACTTGAGCACGACGCATAGGTATACGGGGCACCAGCGCCAAGGAGATTGACATGGTTTTCGGCTTTGAGAAACTTGGCGATTATGCCTATGGGGAGTTGGAGTTCGGCCTTAAAAGACCTCTAGATGAGAGTCGACACCGTTGGCTAGCCACACTCACTTTTTGTTGTTTTTTTTAAGACAATTTTGGAGATGGTCAATGTCAAAAGAAGAAAATGAAGAAATCGATGAGGTATTAATTGTTATCTTGTTATCTCAGTTTTGGGTCTTTCACTTTTTGGTTATTCTAGTGGGTTGAATTTTTCTCTTTATGTGAGTGATGTATCATCAAGCCTATAATTTATCCAATTATCAGTACCATCAATGGTATCTACCCAACACCACATGATTCAAAGTGAAAGACTCTAATGTTATTCTAACCTCTATTCCAACACATGTGTAATATTGTGATGTGTGTGATGAGGGGTCTGAGACTTAAACAAAGTTTGAATTCTGAGCATGAAACACCGCCATGGAAATAATGTTTTCTTGTGAGGCAATATCCACTAGATGTAATATATATCATGGAAACAATCACATTAAAATTCAGGAAAATATAAGCTCTAGTTTGAATAATTTACCTCTAAACTCTTTTGAATAAAGAGTTTGGAAAAGAGAAGGCGGAGAAAAATTACCCGAGCCAAGTTTAGTGCTCAAATGCATTTATATCCAAGTAAAATATAATAATCATGTATCGCTCAATTGGTCGAAACTTTGTAGCCTTCAATTGGTTGAAACTTCTTAGCCTCAATCGGTCAGAGCTTCGTGCTGATCACGTGTTGTAAATGAATGAAAGATATTAACTCAACTAAGAAAAATGAATTTCCATTTTGTTTACTATTATTATTCACTCTTTCTCTCCTTATACATCTTTCTGTAACATTTCACTCTTTTGTATATACTCTAACTAAAGTAAACAAACATAAGCCTATTTATAGGCAACATGATTGAACTAAGGTGTGACATCTAGCAAGCACAAGAGGTAAACTCATGCCACCTCATAGCATGAGGTGGCTAGTGGACATCCACCACATCTTTCTAGTAGATTCTACAATAAAGCCCTTGATTTGGTCGCCTCTTTGTGTCAGTGTCATGCCAAGGACGTACAGGTACATACACACAGTCATCGACCGCCATGTGAGAAGCTATGTGCGCCCAGGTTAAGCACTCTATGAACCACCCTCTGCTAGACTTTCTAACATTTATTTTTTTCAAACAATGGGATTCCAACTTTTAATACAGCCTCACAACTCTCCACCACTATAACTAGGGTTGGTATTTTTCAAGTGACGTGTTGTGATTAAAAAAAAGTTGAGATTTGAGAAGGATCAAGTTCTGAACTATTTTCACTGACTCGGTTAGAGCATAAAGATACAAGACAATATCTTGAATTACATATGTAAATTGCTATAAGAACTTCACACTAAACTATCTAAATAAATAACGACCACTAATGAGCATACACAACTCTTCCTAAAGTAAGTACAAAAATATCTCACAAGTAGATTCACAACTCTTCCTAATACGAGTAAAAATATCAGAGTTGTCATTATTCATAAGGAGAAAATCCAATTTTATAGGAATAGCATTTTGTAAATTATAAAGCAGAAAATATGAGAAGAACTCTTAACCGATTGATCGTGAGCAAGAGTGTACGTTACTCCTAACTAGCAATTTGTGTGACTAAGGATCAATCAATTGGCCAAAGACAAACGTATTCGCATTGGTATGCTCAAGCCGTTGAAAAATAAAGAACATGACATCACCTTGGATTAGCTGGTACGGCTTGTCAACAATAAAAGATGGAGTTGAAATTTTCGAATTAGATGGAAGCTGCCAAAGCTAGTGACACTGCACTTGTTGACTGAATTCTTGAAGTTGGATCATGGCTAGATCGTGAAGTGAATAAGATTGTGGAAGGAAGGAGAAGTTGGTGGAAGGTGGTGTAATCCATCACCGGCTCACTCCCACCTCCTTTTTTGTCAATAAAAGGGACCCAGCTCCTTTGTGTGAATCATCTCCTTCATTGTTGTTTTCTCTATGACAGTTAGATTTTTGTGTGTATTGTGAGAGAGAAAATAGGAGAGAACTTTGTCTATGAGAGAAATACGCACATTGTATATATCTATGATATCATTTAGACACGTGTGTGTTTAACATCATTGACGTTGTGTAGCTCTCTCCATTTGTATTCTTCGATCTCACTAGTGAAGCTATTCTTTTTTCGACATAGACAAACTACCAAACCACGTTAAATTGTTTGTGTGATACATGTTTTATTTTACTTTACATTGTCTTAATTATACTTTGGATTTACTACTTTTATTGCAACTATCAATTGTATTCCGCATCTATCACGTTTTCGCGAGGCACAACAAATTGGTATCAGAGTCAAAGGTATTTCCTTGGGCTCATTTGTAGGTGTGTGAATTGGTAGTGGTGTATAAAAGTGTTGAAGAACATGAAAGAGCCGTCAAGTTCAAGTCCAGTTCGAAAATTATTACCGTTATAGTCGGTAAATTTGATGTCAAAACGTTCAACAGGAAGAACAATTTCAACATGAGGCAATGTGAAGTATTGGACTTACTAGCACATTAAAACTTGGAGAATGCTTTGGGAGATTAAAACAATTAAAACATGAGGCAATGTGAAGTATTGAACAATTAAAACATGAGGCAATGTGAAGTATTCAAAATAAATTGTTCCCCAGGAAGCATATTTTCGAAATGAATATGAGACAAGGTGTTACTTTGTCTGAGCATCTAGATGAATTCAATAGGATGATTGCCGACCTATTGAATTTAGAAGAAATTATTCCAAAGAATTAAAAGGCTTTGTGCCTCTTGAATTCCTTCGCGGAAGAATATGAGCATCTTGTGACATCTTTGTTAATGAGAAAAGAATCAGTAAATTAATATGAGATTACCACAGCGTTGCTCGATTATGAATACAGAAAGATGGACCTCAAAGTCCATAAGGATACAACAGTATTGACTACAAAGGGCAGATCAAAAATTCAAAAATTTGGTGGTAAGAGAGATAAATCTCGATCCAAATCGAGAAGTGGGTCAAAGGTTCGGTGATAAATGAATGCCTTACCATCATCCGAAAAGGGGATTGGATCAAAGATTTTCAGAAAGTCAAATCAAAAGATAAAGGGAAGAAACGCATCAATGTGAATGTTATCGAGCGTAGTGATGATAATTCTGATGAGTATTCCTTATCTATATTAGCCTTAATGTGTTCTACTGACCAGTGGATTGTTGATTTGGGTTGCACTTATCATATGTGCCCCATAGGGACTGGTTTTCTAGCTTTAAAAATGCTAGATGGTGGAGTTGTTCTGATGAGTAATGACAGGCACGCAAAACAAATGGGATAGGTACAACCCGGCTCAAGATGTTTGATGGTATAGTTCGGGACTTAAAAGAAGTCAGGTATATTCATGCTTTGTAGAAGAATTTCATCTCAGTGGGTTTTTTGGATACCAAAGATTACAAGTAACTGTGTCAGATGGTGTTCTCAAGATTGTATTTAGTGCTATGATAGTGATGAAGGCAATCAAAAAAGGTAATTTGTATTTCTTGACCGGAAATACAATTACAAGTAATGTTGTAGTTACTGAGACTGCGAGTGTTTCTTGTGATAGTACCAGATTGTAGCACATGCGTTTAGGGCATGTTGGTATGAAGAGTATGCTAACTCTTGTAAGACAATGTTTGTTAAAAGGTGTTAAAACCTAGAAGTTAGAATTTTGTGAACATTGTGTAATAGGCAAGCAGACAAGAGTCAAGTTTCCCACCACTATCCACCGTACTTGTGGGACTCTTGATTATGTTCACTTAGATGTTTAGGGACCTGCCAAGCAAACATCACTAGGAGGTATGCGCTATTCGTCACTTTTGTATATGATTATTCAAGACGTGTGTTGGTGTACACCATGAAACATAAAGATGAAGTCTTGAATGTGCTCCTGAAGTGGGAAAAGATGATTGAAACTCAGACTTGCAAAAAAATCAAATGGTTTCATTCAAATAATGGAGGTGAATACAAAGTTGATCCATTCTAACAAATATGTCAAGACAAGGAAATCGTCAGCCAATTCACAATTAGAGGTGCTTGGATAGAATGGGGTGGTAGAACGAGTGAACTTTACATCGTTGAGAAGATTCGTTCTATGTTATCCAATGTTGGATTGGGTAAAACGTTTTGGGCTGAAGCTTTGACATATGTCTGTCATCTCATCAATAGGTTTCATGCGGCTACGATTGATGGAAAAACTCCAATTGAGTTATGGTTTGGAAATCCCACCAATGATTATGATAGATTGCATATATTTGGTAGTCTTGCTTACTTTCATCTTCAAGAAATTAAGTTGGATCCCCGAGCCTACAAGATCCTTGGCATGGAAATTCAAAGAGATAGGGTGAAGGAAACTGTGAGCTTGTCTCAACAAGCGTATTTGAGGAAGGTATTACAACGATTTGGGATGAATGACAACACAAAATCAGTTAGTAAACCTCTTACCCTTTACTTTAAGCTTTTTAGCTTCTATGTCTCCTAGTACTGATGAGGAACGAGAATTTATGGCTCAATTTCCATGTGAAAATGCAGTTGGAAGCTTAATGTATGCAATGGTGTGTACGAGGTTGAACATTTCACAGGCAGTCAGTATGGTAAGTTGGTACATGCATGATCCAAGCAAAAGACTCTGGCAAGCGGTGAAATGGATTCTACGGTACATCCTAGTTACAGTAGATGTCGGTTTACTCTTTGAGAAGGATGTGAGTAGTGGTTAGCATTATGTTGGTTATGTTGATTTTGATTATGCTGGAGATTTGGATAAACGTTCAACTATTGGTTATGTATTTAATCTTGCTAAAGGACAAGTGAGTTGGAGATTTACGTTACAGTCTACAGTTACATTGTCTACAATTGAAGCTAAGTATATGGCGATTACAGAAGTCGTTAAAGAAGCCATTTTGCTTCAAGGGTTGCTTGATGACTAGGATGTAGTACAAGACATTCTAGATGTCTTTTGTGATAGTATGAATGTCGTTTATTTGGTGAAAAATAAAGTTCATCATGCATGTACAAAACACATTGATGTTTGTTTTTACTTAGTGCAAGAAATCATTGAAAAATGTGACATCTTACTGAAGAACATTGTCACCAAAGAGAATCTTGCAGATATGTTGACAAAGATAGTTTCTGGGGTCAAGTTCCAACACTGTTTGGACTTTTTTTCGTGTGTGTTGGCCTTTTTTGGGTTGTGAACGGTAAGATGAATAATGTTTGTGTGGTCGGCTCAGATTTTTTAAATCTTCACCGGACGGGAGAATTTTTGAAAAACAGATAACATGATATCACCTTAGATTAGTTGGTACGGCTTGTCGGCACAGAAAATGGAACTGAAAATTTTGGATAGCTCGAATCTGATGGAAGTTGCCGGAATTGTTGACGTCGCACTTGTTGACTGAATTCTTGAAGCTGGATCACGGCTGGATTAAGAAGTGAAGAAGATTGTCGAAGGGAGGAGAAGGTGATGGAATCCATCACCGCCTCACATCTACCACCTCACTCCCACATCCTCGTTCGTCTATAAATGGGACCAAGCTCCCTTGTTTGAATCATCTCTTTCTTTTTTTTATTTCTCTGTGAGAGTTAGGTTTTTGTGTATTGTGAGAGAGATGAGAGAGTTTTGTCTATGAGAGATATACGCACTCCGCATATATCTGTGATGTCATTTTGACACGTGTGTGTTTAACATCATTGACATTGTGTAGCTCTCTCCATTTATAATCTTTGATCTCACTAGTAGCGCTATTATCTTTGCACGTGGATGTAGGCAAACTTGTCGAACCACGTTAAATCGTTTATGTGGTACATGTTAAATTTTATTATTCATTTACTTTACATTGCCTTAATTATACTTTGGATTTGTTACTTTTATTGCAACTATCAATTGTGTTTTGCATTTATTACATTTTTGCAAGGCGTAACAAATTGATATCAAAGCTGAAGGTATTTCCTTGGGTTCATTTGTAGGCGTGTAAATTGGTAGTTGTGTATGAAAGTGTTGAAGAACATGATAGAGCCGTCAATTTCAAGTTTCAGTTCGAAAATGATTACCGCTACAGTCGATAAATTTGATATCGAAAAGTTCAACGGGAATAACAATTTCAGCTTGTGGCAATGTGAAGTATTGGATGTACTAGCACAACAAAACTTAGAGAATGCTTTGGGAGATAAGTTGAACATCATGGGAGAAGAAGATTGAAACAAGTTGAATCGACAAGCATGTGGGTCTATCCGACTGTGTTTAGCAAATGAACAAAAATACATCATTATAAAGGAAAAATCTTTGCTAAAGTGTTGTGGAAAAAAGATAGAAGCCAAGTATATGACAAACAGTATTCAAAATAAACTCTTCTTCATGAAGCAGATTTTTCGGATGAATATGAAACAAGGTGTTACTTTGTTTGAGCATCTAGATGAATTCAATCGGTTGATTGTCGATCTATTGAATTTAGAAGAAATTGTTCCAGAGCATTATAAGGCATTGTGCCTTTTGAATTCCCTTCCAGAAGAATATGAGCATCTCGTGACAACTTTGTTAATCAGAAAATATCATTTAATTACGATAAGATTGCTACAATGCTGCTCAATTATGAGTACAGAAAGATGGACTTCAAAGTCAATAGGGATGTATTGTCTGAAGCATTGATGCGAGGGATAGATCGAAAAGTCAAAAATCTGGTGGTAAGATAGATAAATCTCGATCCAAATCGAGAAGTGAGTCAAAGGTTCCGGCGATAGATGAATGCGCTTACTGCCAACAGAAAGGGCATTAGGTCAAAGATTTTCTGAAAGTCAAAGCCAAAGAGAAAGGGAAGAAACGCACCAATGTGAATGTTGTCGAGCAAAGTGATGATAATTCTGATGAATATTCCTTATCTATATCAGAGTTAATGTGTTGTGCTGACGAGTGGATTGTCAATTCGTGTTGTACTTATCATATGTGTCTCTTAGGGACTAGTTTTCTACCTTTAAAAGGCTAGATGGTGGAATTGTTCTGATGGGAAAGGATCAGGCGTGCAAAAATGAAGGGATAGGTACAATCCTCGAGATGTTTGATAGTTCGGGATTTGAAAGAAGTCAGGTATGTTCCTGTTTTGCAGAAAAATCTCATCTCATTGGGTTCTTTGGATACCAAAAGTTACAAGATAATTGTGTCAGATGGTGCAATGATGGTGATAAAGGCAATCAGAAGAGGTATTTATTTCTTGACCGGAATGCAATTACAGGTGATGTAGCAGTTACTGATACTGCAAGTGGTTCTTGTGATACTATCGGATTGTGGCACATGTTGGTATGAAGAGTATGCAAACTTTTGTGAGACAAGGTTTGTTAAAAGGTGTTACGACCTGCAAGTTATAATTTTGTGAGCATTGTGTAATGGGCAAGTAGACAAGAGTCAAGTTTGGCACCATTATCCACCGTACTCATGGGACTTTTGATTATGTCTACTCGGATGTTTGGGGAACTGCCAAGTAAGCATCATTGGGAAGTATGCTCTATTTCCTCACTTTTATAGATGATTATTGAAAATGTGTGTGGGTGTACACCAAGAAGCATACAAATGAAGTCTTGAATGTGTTCTTCAAGTGAAAAAAGATGATTGAAACTCATACTGCCAGAAATATCAGAAGGCTTCGTTCAGATAATGGAGGTTAATACAAAGTTGATCCGTTCTTGCAATTATGTCAGGATGAGGGAATTGTCAAACACTTCACAGTTGGAGGTACTCCGCAATAGAATGGGGTGGCAGAACGCATGAACCGTACATCATTGAAGAAGGTTAATTGTATGTTATCCAATGTTGGATTGGGTAAAACATTTTTTGCTGAAGCAATTACATATGTCTGTCATCTCATCAATAGGTTGCATGCGGCTGCGATTGATGGAAAAACTCCTATTGAGGTATGGTTTGGAAATTCTGCTAATGATTATGATAGATTGCATATATTTGGTTGTCTTGTTTACCCCCAGCTAGGAAAACTATTTTCTTGTTTCGTGGATAGTGTAAATGGCTATAAGTTATGGGTTCCTGAATCCAGAAAGATTGTTATTAGCAGAGATGTGACTTTTGATGAGGCTTCTATGTTGAAGCTAAAAAACTCTCAGCGGTTGGAAAATTCGACCATAAAAAATTCACAGCAGGTAGAGATTGATGTTACTCTACATGTTCAAGTTAGTCTTGTATCTACATATGTAATACCTACTGATTCCACAATGGGTGCAAATGATGACACAAATAATGAAACTGCAATAGATACAGTTGATGATGTTCCAGAGATTCTAATTCGGGAGTCTATTGCAACATGTAGACCAAAGAGGAATATGAAACGTCTTCAAAGGTTTAGCGACTGTGTCGCCTATGCACTTCTAGAAGTTGAGGATGAAGTGTCTTCTACCTATAAAAAAGCAGTTGAAAGTACCGAATATGAACAATGGAAGAAGACTATGGATGAAGATATGAAATCTCTTCACAAGAATGAAACATGTGAATTATGTAGTTTACCGAAAGGTAAGAAAGCTATTGGATGCAAATGGGTATACACAAAGAAAGAATGATCTCCTAGTGATGGTGTGTGCTTCGAGGAAAGGTTATGCTCAAAAGGAAGTACAATGAAGTTTTTCTCTAGTTGTGAAACATTCTTTCATTCAAATTTTACTAGCCTTGGTTGCACAATTTGATATTGAGTTGCTCAATTGATGTGAAAACTGTGTTTTTGCATGGTGAAATAAATGAGGAGATCTATATGACTCGGTCAAGTGGGTTTAAAGTTGCAGAGAAAGAAGATTGTGCGTGTAAACTGAACAAGTCCTTGTACGGGTTGAAGCAGTCTCCAAGATAGTGGTACAAACATTTTCATCAATTTATGATAGGGTAGAAGTACACTTGAAACCATTATGATCATTGTGTCTACTTTCGAAAGCTTCGTGATGGTTCCTTTATATATTTGCTCTTATATGTGGATGATATGTTTATAGCCTCCAAAAGCAAGTATGAGATTGATAAGCTGAAATGCTTGTTGAGTACTTAGTTTGAAATGAAGGATCTTGGTGAAGCTAAGAAGATCTTTGGCATGAAAATTCAAAGAGATGAGGTGAAGGGAGTTGTGAGCTTGTCTCAACAAGCATATTTGAGAAAGGTGTTACAACGATTTGGGATGAACGACAACACAAAATCAGTTAGTACACCTCTTGCCCCTCACTTTAAATTTTTCAGCTTTTATGTCTCCTAGTACTGATAAGAAACGAGAATATATGGCTCAAGTTCCATATGCAAATGCAGTGGGTCTCCTAGTATTGATGAGGAACGAGAATATATGACTCAAATTCCATATGCAAATGCAGTGAGAAACTTAATGTATGCAATGGGCATGACATTTCACTGACAGTCAATATGGTAAGTCGGTACATGCGTGATCCAGGTAAAGGACACTGGTAAGCAGTAAAATGGATTCTACGGTACATCCTAGGTATAAAAGATGTTGGTTTACTCTTTGAGAAGGATGTGAGTAGTGGTCAATATTGTGTTGGTTATGTGGATTCAGATTATGCAAGAAATCTGAATATGTAACGTTCAGCTATTGGTTATGTTTTTACTCTTGCTGAAGGACCAGTAAGTTGGAAATCTATGTTACAATCTACAGTTGCATTGTCTATAACTGAAACTAAGTATATGGCGACTACAAAAGCCGATAAAGAAGCAATTTGGCTTCAAGGGTTGCTTGATGACTTGGGTGTAGCACAAGACCTTCTAGATGTCATTTGTGATAGTATGAGAGCCATTTATTTGGCGAAGAATCAAGTTTATCATGCACGTACAAAGCACATTGATGTTCGTTTTCACCTTGTGCGAGAAATCATTGAAGAATGTGACATCTTACTAGAAAAGATTGATACCAAATAAAAATCCTGCAGATATATTGACAAAGATAATTTCTGGGGTCAAGTTTCAATACTACCTGGACTTGATTAACATCCTTTGTATGTGTTAAGCCCCCTTGGGGTGTGAACGGTAAATATGAATAGTGCTTGTGTCGTCGGCTCAGATATGTTAAATCCTTACCGATGTGGAAAATTGTTGAAAAACAAATAACATGACAGCACCTTTAATTAGTCGGTACGGCTTGTCGGCAACAGAAGATGAAACTAGAAATTTCGAATTAGCTGGAATTTGATGGAAGCTGCCGGAATTGTTGACGCCGCACTTGTGACTGAATTCTTGAGGTTGGGTCTTGGTTGGATCGTGAAGTGAAGAAGATTGTGGAAGGGAGGAGAAGGTGGTGGAAGGTGATGGAATTTATCACTGCCTCACACCTACCACCCCACTCCCACCTCCTTTTTCATCTATAAAAGGGACCAAGCACCCTTGTTTGAATCATCTTCTTCATTGTTGATTTCTCTGTGGGAGTTAGGTTTTGTATGTATTGTGAGAAAGAATAGAAAAGAGAGGAAAGAGTTTTGTGTTCCGCATTTCTTACGCTTTCGCGAGGCGCAACACAAGCAAGATAAAAAGAAGAGATTGGGTGCACTAAAGGTCCTAAGCCTGGGACATAGCCCAACTAAAGCCTAAGGGGTTAGGATTGGGACAGACATTTCAAACTCCATGGTGAGTGAGGTTGGGATTTTGCTAAACCCCCACTCGAATCGCATACTAAAACTCCCTCATGGTTCTTCTTTTAACTTTCCTTGAACAATTTCTTAGACAACCAGAAAACCACTTTTAACAATCATGTTAATTCCCACCATATTATCAGACATTGTCCAGCTCATTCTTGAGATTCCAATGCCCTAAACCTTATCAAGTGGCCCAACACGATCCAGGGAATTCCAACGTTCCCAGAGCCTATATATCCCCAGGCCCATTAAACACTGATTTGTTCCCAAGCCCAATTTTTTTTTTCATAACACCAAACAAAAAATGGAGAATTTTCAAGTCTATTATTGAAAAATAAGGGGGAAAAACCTTTTTTTGGGGAGGTGTATTTGGTTTTGTATGCACTCTGTGGGAGCCAAAAATAACCCTTAGCCCAATAGGATAAAGAAGCCCAAAGATTTGGGTTTTTTCCAAAAAACCCAAAAATTATCCATTAAAGGGGCCCAGTACAGCTCAGCAGAGGAATAGTGTTCAGCGCTGACCACCATGCTTAGCTGAGTACACAAGCTTGCAAGAGAGGTGTCACCAAACAGGAAGTTACAACCGCCAACGGGATGTTACAACTACCTGAGAGAAGTTACAACTACCTGAGAGGAGTTACAACCGTTTGCAAGCAGATCACTCACTCATCTGCCACGTGTCTCACTCATCTGCAGGAGTTACAACCACCTGCAAGCAGATAACTCACTTATCGGCCACGTGTCTCACTCATGCTGGAGTTACAACCGCTTGCAAGCAGATCACTCACTCATCTGCTTCTATAAATAGTCAAACACAAATCCATCTGGAGTAACTCTTTCTTGATTTCAGAATTCTCTTTTCAAATATAGAGATATAAACATTTTTCTGAAGACATTGCTCTAACTTTGGCATCGGAGTCCCCGTGGCAAGCACCACACTGGTGTCAAGAATTAACTTCTATCTTATGCAGATTACTCCACGTGATCAGCACATGATTCTATCTTATGCAGATTGCTCCGCGTGATCAACACGTGATCTGGTGGAAATTTGCATCCACAAATTGGTGTTTTCAATGAGAGCTTGAATCAAACTCATTGCATGCTCTCTTCCATTTACATAAAAAGACTTTCATTCATTCACAAACACTTTTATTTTCAATTCAATACAATGGTGAGAACTCGAAAACAAACTAGCAAAAATAATGTTACAAGGTATTCTGCTCGTACTAGGCTGCCATCGTCATCACGGGTTCAGCCGTTACCAGTCGGACAGCCATTGATAGTGGGTCTGCCACCGCCTGCTAACCATCAATTGCAACCTTCTGCCACAAGCCAAATGGAGATGACACAACAAGAAAATCTTGCAGGTTAGATCACCAATCTGACCAAAATATTGGGAACAAACCCAAGTGGTAAAGCGATTAGTGAGCGAACAACCAAGGCAGACGACACATCGCCGTCTACCAGCAGATCGTGCGCATAGAAGTGGAAGTAGTCATCCATCAAAGGGAAGCAATCCCTCCGGAAGCATTCATTCGAGATTAAGGCCACGAGTAAATGTGCACTCTAGGCTTTGACCTCAAACGGGAGTCTTCTCAAGATTGGGCTCCCAAGCAACTGTGCACTCAAAGTTAGGACCGTAGACTACACCCAATATAAGTGGTCGACGCAGAAGACAAAATTTCAATGGATGCAAACAACGCAAGGGACCAGATCTAGATCACTAGACTGATTTGTCCCACGTCCCACATTCAGAGGCTTGTCAAATCAAGAGGAGCTTTCAGGCGAATCCCATTGAGACTCTACCTCACTCACATGTAGGTAAGTCACAATCAAATTCGGAATATGATGAGTCATCTACGGCAGATAATCAGAATCGAAATCACCATACGGCTGATCAGCAGGATACACATAAGCCCTTGGGAGCTGATGATGTGGCACGATTGGTCAAAGAGTAGTTGATGAATTTACAAGTTATGAGAAATCCAGATGATACTCTGCGCAGAGAGGTAGCCTTGGTGAACACTTCACCTTTTGCAGATAACATCGAAGAGGCTCCTTCACCAACAAGGTTTACCACACCAACTTTTATCCCTTTCAAAGGAGATTCTGATTCTAAGAAGCACTTGAAGCATTTTCAAAGTGTCATGATTCTGCACAAAAATGATGATCCGCTTATGTGCAAAATATTTGCTATGACTTTACATGGAGTAACCCAAGATTGGTTTCACACTTTGACCCCCCAGTCGATCAACAACGTTGGAGATCTATCTCTTGTCTTCACAAAAAAAGGATACACATAAGCCCTTGGGAGCTGATGATGTGGCACGATTGGTCAAAGAGTAGTTGATGAATTTACAAGTTATGAGAAATCCAGATGATACTCTGCGCAGAGAGGTAGCCTTGGTGAACACTTCACCTTTTGCAGATAACATCGAAGAGGCTCCTTCACCAACAAGGTTTACCACACCAACTTTTATCCCTTTCAAAGGAGATTCTGATTCTAAGAAGCACTTGAAGCATTTTCAAAGTGTCATGATTCTGCACAAAAATGATGATCCGCTTATGTGCAAAATATTTGCTATGACTTTACATGGAGTAACCCAAGATTGGTTTCACACTTTGACCCCCCAGTCGATCAACAACGTTGGAGATCTATCTCTTGTCTTCACAAAAAAAATATTCATCTTACCGAACTGTCAAAAAGCATGCTGACCACCTCTTCAACATGAAAAAGAAGTCAAATGAATCGCTCAGAGACTTCATTAAAAGATTCAAGGAAGAAAAACCAAGCATAGTTGGGTGTGATGATCAAATTGCGTCCTCAGCTTTCAGGAAGGGTCTGCCCGCAGATCACCCATTGTATGGCGAGCTGACCATGAAACCAGGTAAAACTCTTGAAGAAGTCTTCACCATGGCAGAATGTTATGCATTGTGGGACGATGAAAAAAAAAATATTGCTAAGGTATCTGATGTGTTCAAGAAGGATAGCCAACCTATACAAAAGAATATAGATCAAAATGAGAGTAAAAAGAACAGGGGTGACATGCGTAGAACACGCTCTCCAGCAAAAGACTCCTCTACCAGTAGAGCATACACAAAGTTCTCAGTTCCAATCAATCAAACTCTCTGGAGCAAAAAAATCCGATGATTAGGGCAACCGACCATTTCACAAAGTAGATTGTAGTTGAGGCGTCCTAGCTTTTTCATTTTTAACTTCTTAGAAAAAAATATGCAATGTACATATAAGAAAAACTTAGTTGTATTTTATTTTTTTATTGTATTTTATCTCTTCAACAAGAGACTCCTCATCCGGTAGAACATACACAGTGTTCTCCGTTTCGGTCAATCCATTTCGGTTAATCAAATTCTCCACGAGAAGAACCATTATTGGCCGAAGAAACCGCCATCAATGAAAGAAGGCCTGCAAAGAAAAGATCTGAACAAATATTTACATATACCACAGCAGATGATACATTATTTTGCTTGTCAACAAAGAACACACATTCCTCAGTTGAAATAGGGAAATACGAGAATTCGTTCTACATGTCATACAGCAGAAGACATTCAGAAATACAAACATTTATGTACACCTCAGTAGAGGATGACACTCTACGTGAGTGGGTAATTCAATGCACAGAAGCATCTTACTCAGGACTACTTAAATCCGTTTAAGTTTAGTCAAGTGGTCAGCAGACCACACAAGCAAAATGCCTCAATAAAGGATCACACCTCAGTGGAGGATGGCATTCTACGTATCTTACTCAAGACTACTTAAATCCGTTTAAGTTTAGTCAATTGGTTAACATACCACACAAGCAAAATGCCTCAGTAGAGGATGACACTCTCCGTGAGTGGGTAATTCAATGCATAGAAGCATTTTACTCAGGACTACTTAAATCCGTTTAAGTTTAGTCAAGTGGTCAGCAGACCACACATATATAATGCCTCAGTAGAGGATCACACTCTTCGTGAGTAGGTAATTCAATGCATAGAAGCATTTTACTCAGGACTACTTAAATTCGTTTAAGTTTAGTCAAGTGGTCAGCAGACCACACATATATAATGCCTCAGTAGAGGATCACACTATCTGTGAGTGGGTAATTCAATGCATAAAATCATCTTACTCGGGACTATTTAAATCCGTTTAAGTTTTGTCAAGTGGTTAGCAGATCACACAATATTTCCTTGCAATTTCCAAGATAAACAGATTTGAATCCATGATTAACTTTCTCAAGTTATGCTTAAATTCTGACTTAGCACATTGGAAACTCATGAATGAGGCCAATAAAACTTTTGCGTTCTTAAAGAAAATATTTCAAAGTCAGCAGGCCAACAAACATACACAAAGTTTGGGGATCATAAAAGCAAAGAATAACACTATTTGATATGAAGTCACCATCAACTCCAAAATAAATTCAAACTCTCACTAGTAGAGCAACGGCTTTGTATCGATTCTTGAGTAGATCAGCAGACAAATCCAAGAGAGAACTTGTACATCTGCTTGGCAGTTTCAAATATAGCAGTTAGCTCAGTTTTCATCAGCGAAGAGTTAGGGGGCACAACTTCCTCTCGGATTCTTGTCAAAAACTCATGAAATGAGCAATAGAGTTGAGCCAATATGACTTAATATACTGGCTGATGATAACTATAAAGGCTCAAGCCTTAGCAGAATTTGTTTCCTCCTCAACCGAGTAAACAAAATCGGCCAGCAGATCAGTGTCTCGTCCTTCAATAAATGAAGACTCATCAACTCATGCTGAAATAGGGGCAGATCAGCCCAAAGATATGCCACTCCTCAACTTATGCTGAAACAGGGGTAGGTCAACCTAAAGATATGTGACATTTATAGGTGGATGGGTCATCAAATCACCAGGAAGCCAGAGCATGACTTGTTTTATTCACCTAAGGATAATCCTCTATTTAGACAAAGTCCAAGAGCCCATGAAATGACTATGTATGAGTCACCCGGTAGATCATCTCATTTGCAGCAAAAGCCTCTACATGCAGATCATTTTGTCTTCAGCAGACTACATTTCAACAACAGCAGAAGTCTCTACATGCAGATCATTTACTTGTATCAATAAAGACAGATGAGTCAGCAAGATCAGGGGCAATCTACTTCTATTTTTGGCGGGGCTCCTTAGTGAAAATACATCTCCCCTGCTTTTAAGTAAGAAAGAAAAAGAAAAATGGTCAGCTCAAAAGCAAAGAAGTTGATGGGCATTTGTGGGAGCCAAAAATAACCCTTAGCACAACATGATAAAGAAGCCCAAAGATTTGGATTGTTTCCGAAAAGCCCAAAAATTACCCATGAAAGAGGCCCAGTACAGCTCAACAAATGAATAGTGTTCAGCGCTGACCACCATGCTCAGCTGAGTACACAAGCTTGCAAGAAAAATGTCACCAAACAGGAAGTTACAACCGCCAACGGGATGTTACAACTACCTGAGAGAAGTTACAACTACCTAAGAGGAGTTACAACCGCTTGCAAGCAGATCACTCACTCATCTGCCACGTGTCTCACTCATCTACAGGAGTTACAACCGCCTGCAAGCAGATAACTCACTTATCTGCCACGTGTCTCACTCATCTGCTGGAGTTACAACCGCTTGCAAGCAGATCACTCACTCTTCTGCCAATATAAATAGTCAAACACACATCCATCTAGAGGTAACTCTTTCTTGATTTCAGAATTCTCTCTTCAAATATATAGATATAAACATTTTTCTGAAGACATTGCTCTAACTTTGGCATTGGAGTCCCCGTGGCAGGCACCACACTGGTGTCAAGAATTAACTTCTATCTTATGCAGATTACTCCATGTGATCAGCACGTGATTCTATCTTATGCAAATTGCTCCGCGTGATAAACACGTGATCTGGTGGAAATTTGCATCCATACACTCCATGTACAGTGAAAATCACAATGCACAAGTTGTGTGCACAAAAGTTTTGGTGGGAACCATTGATTGGAGAATGTAAAAATTGAGATTTTCTTCCTACATTTTCCACTATTTTCAAAAAGCGCGATTCAAAAGGCAATTTCCTGGGGGAAATATGCATGATACATTGAGGGATTAGTTGTAAAGATTGTGAATTGTTCAAATGTTTGTTAAGCTAATCAACACTCCTTTTTTTTCATTGTTTTCATGTGAGTGGATTCATTTTCATCCTTTTCATGTGAGTAAGATTGTAAGATCAAATAATGGTTGGTTAGTTTGCTTTATTTATTTTATTTTTGTATAGGACCTAGTAGAACATTAGCTTAGTGAAACGCCTCGGATTCTAAATAAACATTAAAAAGGAAAAATAATTTGAACTTCTTATCTCATTTGGGATGAATTGGGAATTATTTTATTTTGAATAGGAGTTAATCTTATGCATATGCATTATTTGTACTATTTTCATTTTAGCCATAGGTGATCTGGTTCGATTATTGTTGTAGCATCTCTAAGGCACAAGCAATAGACAAATGTGATAACTTTTAGGTGTGGGCATGGGACGAGATGGGACAGGATGGATCTCATCCTTATTCTATCTCGTTCGTTTGGGATCGAAATAGGATCAAGGATGGGTTAGACCTCATTCTGACCTCATCCCATCCCAAATTAGTTCGGGACGGAACGAGGTGAAAATATACTAAATAGTCCTTCAACGAAAATAATAAAAGAATTTCATCTTACATTACTCACACACCAATAATGTCAAATTTATTTACTTACAACTTCATAGTAATGATATTAAATGTCATATAAATTTTGTGGAGGGTTACCTTACCTTAGAATGTGATTAAGTTTGTCAAGTGAATGATGGG
Organism: Berberis vulgaris; assembly: GCA_963556465.1. Taxonomy (NCBI): domain Eukaryota; kingdom Viridiplantae; phylum Streptophyta; class Magnoliopsida; order Ranunculales; family Berberidaceae; genus Berberis; species Berberis vulgaris. The sequence continues at coordinate 50,031,640 of OY747136.1, forward strand.
AGATGGAAGGAGCCCCTCCATAGATCCATCTTGCATTTTCATTCATACAAAATACAATCATGAGCAATGTACCCCAACTACGTAACTTATAATAATAAATATCAACACATCCTAAAAAATTTTAGAAGAGTAGTTTGATTAAAATTAATAATAATAATAATAAATATTAAATAAAAAAATTCAGCACGGGACGGGATAGGCAAGATTAAAAAATTTCATCTTGATCTCAGTCTACTCTAGGTCGAAACGAGATCGAGATTGCGGGATAAGATGCCCACATCTAATAATTTCCCTCCAAATTTTATTTAGATCATCTCCATCCATAGAAGAAAATTCAAATTTGTTGTTTACAAACATTTGCACTGGATGGTATCCACCCTTATCTCGCTCCATGTTCAATATCACCCCCATTTAGGGTCGAGGGTGATAAGGTAGCATTTCCATCTAAATGCACATTTCAACAACACTCTCTATGTTGACTATTTCTGTGTAAAATAATTAGCAAAATTTGCACTCTTAAACAATCTAAAGAGCGGATGAAAATGCAAAATTTTAAGAGAGAAACCTTTATTATTGTCATCCATGGTGGAGATCAAGATGGTCAAGACGTTGAAGCAAATGTGAAGCGAACACTTTATGAACATAAAACGACCGGAATAAAAAAAATTCTAATAAATAATTTATAAAATACAAATAAATGCATTTTACTTATATGTAGGTAGATAGCAATTAAAGTTATAATTTATATTAATGGTAACTAGACACAAATTTTACTATATAATTTGCACTATATTAATAATTAATTTTTCATTTATGATTTTCCATCAGTTCAATCACCTAATTAAAGTAAGAATAAATAAAAAATTATGTGTAAACAATTTTAAAATCTTAAGATGATATTTAAGTAGTTAACAATTTAATATAACCTTTCATCTATTAATGTACTTGGTAGTTAATTAGCAATATTGTTGTATACTTCCTATTTAAAATATGAAGATCTTTGTTTAGACTTTTGAGTTTTTCAAAATTAGAACCAATTTTATTGTAAAATTTTGTAAATCTCATTACCAAAATCCCTATTGTAAAAATTATAAAAAATTATCCGGGGTGGGCACGTCCCCGAGTCAATCCGGGATTGAACTTGTCCCAATCCCAATCCCAATCCTGATCCAGTGAAATGGGACCGGAATAGCTAATTTTCTTAGGCAAACTGGGTTGATCCCGTTGAACCGGGACGGTAAAAAAAAACCTTTCCCCTTTCTCTTTTGCCCTTTCCTCTTTCTACCCTTTCCCTTTTCTAGTGAAGCAGCAGGGTAGCTTTCAAAATCAATACTCCTCTGCCTCTGATTAATTGATAGTGACTCACTTCTCAATTGATCTTCTGTGTTGTTCAAACTACAACAAAGACCATGCTTGGGATGATCAAGTCAATTTGTTGGCGGATCAATTTGCAAAATATGTGATTCTAACTTGCATTTTTTGGGATTGGAACAGTGGATATTCTGGGTTGGACCATTCATTCAAGTCAAAGTGATAAAATTGATGATGATCGAACAATTTTTTTTTTCTTACACCCAAAGTTCAGAGAGTGTCATGTGCTATGCAGCAACAGATCTCTTCCTTCCCAGTGTACATAGAGGCACCTCGTCTTCATTTTTTGAATTGAACCAGCCATCAATCAATCGATTGATTGCAGAGGTAGAGAGAGTCGATCAAACCGGGAAACATAGTTGATCATTAAACCCAGCTGGACGAAGAAAAACAAAGGGGGTTGGGGTTTCAAAGTCCCTCGCCCTTCTAATTCTCTCACTCATTTATGTAATTCAAATGAGCAATTGGCTTTCGATTAGATCCTCAAAATTCAGTCAGTTCTTGGACTAGGTTTGTAAGTGACTTTGGTAGGGTTTCTTAACATTATTTTCTTTGGCTACCTTTGTTGCAGAGGAGAAGAAGGTAGGAACAGCAACCTACTGATTAACTGTGTTGTGCTTTCAATGGGGGCAAGGGTAACTGTTGATTAACTATGGGCTTGAATTTGAAACAAATCCATTACAGGAACCGGGATGGATCGGGACTGCATTTTTGGAACCGGTTCCATTCCAATTCCAACCGGTCCGGGATAAAAAAATAAAATAAAACCCATTTTGGAATGGTTTGAAACAGTTCGGAACCATACCAGTTCGGATCGGAACATGATGTATCGGGATTCATGCCCCTACTAAAAAATATAAAATAAATAGTTGAAGCTGTCGTTTTACGCCTTAGTAAAAAACGATTGTTTTTCACTTTAGCCAAAGTGAAACATATTGTCACCGCTTCGCTTCTCGCTTTGACTACACTGGTGGAGATGTTTTTTAAGAATATTTGTATATGAAGTTATGAAAGGCGTGCGTAGCATGGATCTGATGCTAGTTCACAATAAAATGCCCAAAACCCTAGTGATATTAATTATCATATTTTTATTTATTTGTGAATGTCCAATTCCACAACAAACATTATGTTGCTAAATTTATGATAGCAACTATTTGACACCACAATTTACTCTCACTCATACTATCCATCTAATTTTTTTCCCTACACCATACTTTCTGTCCCACACCACCTATAAAAAGAAAAACAAAAATCTTTCTCCCATCTCCAATTCAAAACGATGAAGAGTTTCATCTCTCCTCCCAACTTCCTCTATTCTCACTACCATCCTTATTCTTCCAACATCTTCTTCTTCTTTTCTGATATTCTTCTTCTTCTTCTTCTTTTCTGCATCTTTTTCTCTCATTTCTCTTCTTCTCTTTCCTCCCAATCCGGGGGCACCCCCAAAGCACCCATCATCTTCTTCTCTTCTTTTCCACTTCAATTCCATTGTCGTCCCTCTCCCTCTTCTTCTTCTCCTTCCCCTTGCGCACACTCTTTCTTTTACCCTTATAGCAGACCATGCAAGGAGATTCCGCGACTGAGAGTTTTTCATTCGCAGGTACCTTTGCGATGGTCAAAATTTTTGCCCTCGCACGGTCTGCCAGGAGGGCAAAAATAAAATGCGCGCGAGGGGGGTGACGACCTGTGCGAGAAGAAGAGAGAGTGGGAGAAGAAGATAGGGGAACTGAAAGAGTGTAAAAGAACTGAGAGTGGAAGGAGGAGGAGGAGAAGAAGAAGATGGAAAGAAAAAGGAGAAGGAGAAGATGGAAAGGGGTGACAATGGTTGTCACTCCATCTTCTCTATCTCTCGCCGTCATCGATCGTCTCTCACTGTCCCTCGATCGATCACCTCCTTCCTCGCTATCCTTTCCAGATTTTTGTTTTTCAGAAAGAGACGGTGAGAGAAGAAAAAGAAAAGAATAGTGATTTTTATGGATGGTGAGAGAGAGCTTATTATAAAAAATAAAAAATAAAAAGGATGGGTATGTAGGTGAGAATAAGTTGTGGTGCCAAATAATCGCTGCCTAAATTTATTATCAAGGACCACCAAGTGCTTGATATAATTTGCCTCATCCCACCACCCAAGTCTTCCTATCCATACATGACTAAATTAGTTAATAACAATTCTTAAGAACCAGGCCCCTAGCGTCAGATCGGTGCCAGGGGAACCTAAAAAACATGATGAAGATGAAAAATATATATATAAAGAAGAATAACAGATGAAGAAAAACAAATGAAGAAAATAAGATGATGGAGGGTCTTGAGGCTCTCCTAAAGCTAGGGGTCTGACTCTTAAGAATTGTTGATAACTAGAAAGTTTCAACCATTGACTTCGTTAAGAAAAAATTGTGAGATCAGAATCATGGATGTGATACTTACAATGATCAAATCTTGACCAATTATTTATGAGTTTCAGTGTGTTTTGGACTTGTGATTTGATCAGTTCTAGTCTAGGTTTGCAGTGTTTTATAGCCATTGAACGTGGATTTGGATTAAAGCAACTAAAACAAACCATCACATATAAATTAGGCCCGTACTGCACTATTTGTGAACAATATTCATGTGAATTTTTCTTTCACATAATTTGACATGTTGTTCTACTGATTACAACATTTCCTTGAAGTTGGGTCAATGAAAACTAAGTTATTGAATTGGGTGATAAGCATGTGGATGGATTGCGCATATTTTTCACAGCGGAAATTCTAGGGGTCGAGTGAAGGAGCGAGGAAAAGGGGGCGACCCATCCCCCCATTGATGTGCACTGACGCTTGTCTCGAGGAGGTTGGGTGGTTACATCCATTCCTCGCTCCTTCCCTCGACCCCTAGAAGGAGTCGGGGCATACCTGTGTCTGTGTCATATAATCTATGGCCTGAGAAAAAGTAATCCTAATCGAAATGCAGTTTGAGCATTGCTTGGAGTTGGAGTCTCAGGGCGTGTTTGGTTGTATGGAATTTTATGTCATGAAAATTCATGAGGAGACCCCTATATTTTAGACTAATTTGAGGAATCACTCCATTTTCACCATTGATTCATGGTGGAAATGGAAGTATCATGAACATGAGAATCGCATGCCTTGGAAGATCAAGGAGTATGATTCTCATATTCATGGGACTTTCATTCCCACCATTGATCACAAAATCAAATAGTGAATGTGGAGTGATACATCAATTTAGCTTAAACTATAGGGATCCCCTCATAGATTTTTATGGCATAGGATTCCATCCAACCAAACACACCCTCAAGTTTGTATAGCGTAATAACGTTAAAGGACCACCATGTGAGTCGTCCGATTGACAAAATAGTAATTATTATTTTGGATAAGAAAAGCAAGAGGCAAGCTGTAACGACTCGATCCGCACAGTAAGATATTGTTCGCTTTGAGCCCAACCGGCCCGCACGACTTTAAAAGGCATCTTACTATGGGGATCCAACCTCGCACATATATAACACATCACCATCTCGCACTCAGGCGATGTGGGACTATGATCTTCCCTTGGTAGCTAGTCCAACCCCTCTTGGGATCCACAAGCCTGTTGGGCCTATTGGGCTCCAACCCTCACCCTCACCCTCCCCCTCAGGTCCGCCCACACAAGGGTCTTGTGTCCACCCCCCTTAGGGCCCAACGTTTTCGTTGGCCACACAGGCCCAACGTCCACGTCGGCACACTTCCGGCTGGGTCAGGCTCTGACCATTCTGTAACGACCCGATCCGCACAGTAAGATATTGTCCGCTTTGGGCCCAACCGGCCCGCACGGCTTTAAAAGACTTCTTACTATGAGGATTCAACCTCGCACATATATAGCACATCACCATCCCGCACCCAGGCGATGTGGGACTATGATCTTCCCTTGGTAGCTAGTCCAACCCCTCTTGGGATCCACAGGCCTGTTGGGCCTATTGAGCTCCAACCCTCACCCTCACCCTTCCCCTCAGGTCCGCCCACACAAGGTCTCACACAAGCTAATCCAAAAAATTTAGCTTATAGGTTCCAAATGAATCAGGCAGGTTGCACTTGAGATTATGAATTGTCATATTTTTCAAACTTGTACATCATCCCACCCACCACCTACGGATTCTTAAATTTTTAGTACTACTCAAGTGGATTCAAACTATAAGTTAGGATGACATACAAAGTGCATGAGTGTTACTTGTGAGGCACTTATTGAAGTTTAGGGTTTGGAACGGTTTCGATTCTGCCTCACACTTTCTACGGACTCGTATTCATACCAAATCAGACCTGTGAGAACAAAATTTTGAGAGAATTTTAGCTATTTGTGTATGTCAATGATTTTGAAACATTGATGTAACGGTGTTATTAACTATGGAATACTCTTCAAAAGCTTGAGTAATCAAATGACAGCTTTCTGGTCTGTTTAGAATTTTTGAATTATCAAAAATTTGTACAATTTGTAATGGAGTGAATCCATTGTTTCCAAATTCTAATCATGGAAGAGTCGACCTAATCACCTGAAGGATAAAATCACTCGCAGATGGGTTTCTGACATAGCGCATAATATGTTTAGCAATCTACAAGCGGATGACTTTCTTTAGCCAATGCACATTCGACTCGATCTTTCTAAATTTTACCCTAGCCAAGGATTGCAGCATTATGGTGCTGTTACAAAGTCACTAGAGCAAATTATGAACAACCTATGGTACATCTTGCTTTGCTTTAACATGGTGGCCCAATTCTCAAAACTCCCAAGTGGTGTTCCCACTAAAAATATAAACATGCCAAACTTTCCCCTCAACCATGATGTTTTCCATTCCTCACTACCATTTTATGCTTAAAACCAAACATGAGAGCATGTTCTAGGGCCTTGGTTAAAAGTAGATGAACTCTTTAGATGTTTTTTTTTTTTTTTTGAGTGGTGATTCCATGAGTTTAACTTCGCGTTCACTCGGTTACGACACACTTCTCAACTGTATGATTGAATTTAGATGAAATTGTTAAACCAAAAAAATGAAAATATTTATTAGTTTTCTAAACTTACATAACTTTTTAGTTTTAGGCTTTAGCAACTTCATTCCCATTTTCTTCTGCTTATCCTCTTCGGTATTCATTTCTTCTTTTTGATCTTCTTTAAATAAATCTAATTACTAAATTCACTTGATTTTATTCTTATGATGAAAATTTTTCTAGACGTCTCCATAAATGATTTTGTTTATGATTAAACAAGATTTTAATTTGCTAGAGAAAAGCTTATAATCATTGAATTTTACATTAAGATATGTCGGTTTTGGATACGATTGAAGAGAACTAAAAGAGAATTTTTTTTTTTTTTTATTTAAAGTTGTTGAGGAGGTCAAAAAGGGCACGAGCATGGATTATCTTTTAGAGTTTTACTATTGCACCCTTGTTCAGCAATAAAATGATGGATGTCAACGCTTATGAACAACAAAGTACAAACAACCAAATGAGTTTTTTTTTTCATTGATTATGTAGAAGAATTTGTGTGATCAAATGAGAAAGACGAAAATGAAGAATAAAATTCTAAAACTACTGAATTGTGTCGGAAACTAATGAATCTTTTCATTTTTCTTTTTAACAACTTCACTTAAATTTATTTAATCCAAAGGTCTAGAGGTGTGTCCTCACCAAGTGGGATTAACCTCATTGAGTCACCACTCTTTGTTTTTCTTAATATTTTCTAACACTAACCTTGTTTTCCATCATTGTTCTTCACCCATGAAAGAGAGGCAAATAGGCAAATAGGCAGGCAACTTCTCTCTTGAAAAATCTTTACAAAATCTTGAAAAACATAATCAGTTATATTAGTTTTTAACCAACCCCACTAAGTGAGTGTTAATTAAGATCATAACCTAGCCACTTAGGTCATTCAAGTAGAGTGGTTGCATATGTTATTAGGGTTTCCACAACTTTTCTTTTCGGAAAATGGTAAGCTTTAGATGTCGTCAAGACTTATTATTAAATTAGAATATCATAACACTTTAGTTACTTTTTTTTGTTTTTTTAATTTATAAGCGGTCCTAGATTGTATTTATTTATTTCAACAAATATGATATTTGTAGTTCTGTGTTATTTTACATCGCATCCATTTTTTTTCTTTTCTTTTTTAAATTATTTTTTTATTTCTTAACCCCTCACATCCCAGATGTCGTTAATTGGGTTCAATCCTAGTGATATCATCCATCACTGCTCAACCATTGAAAATGATACTATTATTATTTTGCTTTTAATTCAAGTGGATTAATAAATCTTTCCAAAGATATTCAACACAATCTTTTGGTGAAATATTACTTACAGTTGATTGAGAGAGATCCACTTACCTATTGTTTTACCGAAAATTCTAAATTGCACTGCTATATTGCCTGGATGGTGCCAAGTACGTGCACCCGCAAAATTGCCAAGTGAATGGAATAGTGAAGCAGCGGTTTGGGATGTGATGTCGCATTTTGCTTTCCCAAATGGCCCCTGTAATTTCTCTTTCATCCGCTGCTATTAATCTCCAGTTTTGATGGAAACCCATTTTAGCTTTTAGCTGACCCTCTTCTCTGCCACCCCAATCACATAAACCATCAAAAGCCTAAAAAAACAAAACTATATCCAATTCTCCACCCATTTGGCCATGGTAGAACTCAAACATCGAATATCCATCTCCAAGCTCTCGGACCGCGACACCCATCAGATCGATGTCGAAGATCTGGAGACTATAACTCAAATCATTTCCTTTGGAACAATCCCAATGTTCCTCAATTGTCTCTATGAAACATCTGCAAACCCCACCCCAAATCCTCAGTAAAGAAAGAATCTATACGCCTTCTGTGCAACTTCCGTGGCGATTCGACGGCTACCCTTCTTCCCAAAATCATTTCCCACATTGTTAAGAGGCTCAAAGACTTATTTTGGTGTTAGAGGCTCTTGCTGAGACAAAATTGGTGCCTTCACTTTGACGAAGAAGATGAAGAGATGGAAGCTAATCCCCATCAAAACCACAGAGAAAAAAAGCGTGTAACTGAAATCTCTCTCTGGTTCTACCTTCTTCTCGTCCTCTTCTCTTCTTCGTCTTCTCACCGCCACTGTTAGATAGAAGAAATCGAAATCAAACAAACACAACGCCAGGTTTGAGAATGGTGTTTTCGATTTTTTTTATTTTTTTATTATTTTTTTTTTTTGCCCTTTTGATGCCCCTGAATTGGCACGTGCCTAGCACCCGCCAGGCGAGATACCAGGCAAAACACCAGTGCTACGTAGTATGACTCATTGTTTTACTTACCCCATGTTAGAAATTCGAGAATTGAGTACAGATCAATAACACTCTCTGTACTCGGTATTGGAAATTCCAGAAATGGTACAAATCAGTCTCGATCTCCTTGCGCGGTGTTAGAAATTCCAGAATTGGGTACAAATCGATTTCCTTATTATATGGACCAGCTGTACTAAAATCCAACAAATTATCATTTTCACAAAGTATTGAGTTATTCTGGAAACTCACTTGATCTTCCCCACAAGAAATTAAGAAGTAAAACATTTAAAAATATTATGAAAACAACATAAATATTTTATAAAATAGGAAAACATGCAACATAATATATGTCAATCTTATTGTGCCACATGGTAGAGTCTGATTCAAGAGAAGTCCAACTAACATTGACTTGGGAAATGATAGAGAGAGACTTTGAGTAGTCGTAGCAAAAAATGGAGAAAGCAAATGAAGGGAAGAAGGCAAAAGTGGGGTGATATTGTTGACTATACTACGGCATATGCTTGTGAAGATTCTAATAATCAATAGAGCCTGCTGCTGCTGCTGCTGCTGCCTCCCTTTGCATTTAAATAGCCACCTCAGTCTCCTCTCGTTCCCTCCCATCACCAATACTACACACCCCTCACTACTCCCTCCCCTCCTTATAAAAACAAAACCCAATCAAACCATCACTACCAACATTAATTGCTAGTTTCATCTCCTGAAGCCTACAATAATCATTCTCAAGTAAGTCTCTATAAACAATACCCATCTCTTCTTTGATCCAGAAAGATTTATATGTCTTTGTGTTTTGTTGGGTTATCAAATTTTTATTTTTATTTTTATTTTTATTTTTATTTTTTCAAAAACCATGTTTTCTATCATCTTCTAAATAGTGGGGTTCTAATGGAGTTCATGAACTACATGTTGATATCTTCGTCCTCCTTGATCGGGGCTATTCATTTTGAACCTTTCTTCTTCTAATAACATTTATTTGATGCTGCAGTACGTAATGGAAATAAATTCCCCTTATTTGTTCTGCAACTTTGATTTTCTAAAACTCACTTTAATAGGAAATTCTCTGATGATCCCCTCCTAAAACCAAAATGATGATATTCTGATCAAAGTCTTAAACTATATTTATTAATGAATATTGGTTATGTGATTAACCCATGCAGTGGATTTAAAAATAATATTGCAAGTTTTGATGAGATGGGGTGTAGGTTCTAATGTCATGGTTTGTTTTAACTATCATCTTCCCTTGTTAAAAGGAAAGGGGCCATTAGATGATGATTTGCGAGGTTTCTGTGATTGTTGGTAGGGTAGCTTTCCATTCTGATGGAATCCTTTTTGTTTTTTGGTGGTCTTGTCTCACTTTCCTTTTTGACTTTTGGGATCAAGTCCTGATTTTTATATTAATATATTAGTTGTACTACACCCCGTGACTCATCCTTGTTTCAAGGGTTGTTTATTAGAAAAAACAGATTTATTTTCACACCAGGTTGCTTAACCAATATTAATCTAGATTAGTTTTTGTTTCCGTGGTTTTCTTCTACACTTCTGGGTCTGGCTATGCTTTCATAAGACCTTTTTGACTTTTGAATATTGACTTCCAAAAACATGTATATGATGTTGACTTCTATGAGTTGATCCAACAAGTGACTTCTTTAGGGATTTCTATAAACTCTTTGTTGTGATTGATATTGATGTAGACTGATTTCACTCTATATGCAATTAATTTCATATAGCAACAGAACCCATCAAGTTAGTAAGACAAGATTTTTGACTATTGAATCTAATTCACGGAATTACAAGTTTCATTTATGTTCATATCGATTCTCTAAGTAAACACTTTGTTTTTGACCCGTAAGAGGAGTGAAATTTCTTTGAAATTCAACATAACATCACATGGTGTGAAATCTTCATGAGCTATTTCAGTGATACATATATACATTTTGATCTCATCATTGTTTTTACATTCTGCAGGTTGTGGACTCCATATCCAGGGGAGTTCTAAAACTAGCTACTGATGGCTGGTGATAAGTTACAAGTGCTTAATGCACTTGATGTTGCCAAGACACAATGGTATCACTTCACTGCGATTCTAATTGCTGGTATGGGATTCTTCACTGATGCTTATGATCTATTCTGCATCTCGCTCGTAACCAAATTGCTCGGCCGCATTTACTACCATGAAGAAGGCTCAAGCAAACCAGGATCGTTACCACCCAATGTCTCTGCAGCTGTTAATGGGGTTGCTCTATGTGGTACCCTTGCTGGCCAACTCTTCTTTGGCTGGCTTGGTGATAAAATGGGTCGTAAGCGTGTTTATGGCGTGACTCTCATGCTTATGGTTATAGCATCTATTGCATCTGGACTTTCTTTTGGTAAGGACCCAAAGGCTGTTATGGCCACTCTATGCTTTTTTAGATTCTGGCTTGGGTTTGGTATTGGTGGTGACTATCCATTGTCTGCTACGATCATGTCTGAGTATGCCAACAAGAAGACTCGTGGTGCATTCATTGCTGCTGTATTTGCAATGCAAGGTTTTGGAATTTTAGCTGGTGGTGTGTTTGCTATTATCATGTCAGACATATTTAAGTTTGCGTTCAAAGCCCCTCCATATTCAGTTGATCCAATTGGTTCAACTGTTCCACAGGCTGACTATTTGTGGCGTATAATTCTGATGGTTGGTGCTTTGCCAGCAGCATTGACTTACTACTGGCGTTTGAAGATGCCTGAGACAGCACGTTATACCGCTCTTGTTGCCAAGAATGCAAAGAAGGCTGCTTCAGACATGGGAAAAGTCATGCAGGTTGAAATTGAAGCAGAACAAGAAAAGGTTGAGCCGCTAACAGATGATAATTCCCAGCAATTTGGTTTGTTCTCCAAGGAGTTTCTTCGCCGTCATGGACTTCACTTGCTAGGAACCACTAGTACATGGTTCTTGCTAGATATCGCATTCTACAGCCAAAACTTGTTTCAAAAGGACATCTTTAGTGCAGTTGGGTGGATTCCTCCTGCAGAAACCATGAATGCCGTAGAAGAGGTGTACCGAATTGCAAGAGCTCAGACACTCATCGCCCTATGCAGTACTGTACCTGGATACTGGTTTACAGTTTTCTTAATCGACCGCATCGGGAGATTCAAGATTCAAATGATCGGGTTCTCTGCCATGACAGCCTTCATGTTTGCTCTGGCAATTCCGTACCACCACTGGACTCTCAGAGAGAATCGAATAGGCTTCGTGGTGATCTATGCATTTACGTTCTTCTTTGCCAATTTCGGTCCAAATGCTACAACGTTTGTGGTTCCAGCAGAGATTTTCCCAGCTAGGTTACGATCAACTTGCCATGGTATCTCAGCAGCTTCTGGTAAAGCTGGTGCAATTGTGGGCGCATTTGGATTCTTATATCTAGCCCAGAATCAGGATAAAGCAAAGGCAGATGCAGGATATCCAGCCGGAATTGGGGTGAAGAATTCTCTAATTGTGCTTGGTGTGATCAACGCCTTGGGCACGTTATTTACCTTATTGGTGCCAGAATCAAATGGAAAATCACTGGAGGAGATGTCAGGGGAGAATAAGGATGAAAATGAAGCTGATGATACTGCTGGACCGCGGGCTAACAACAGGACTGTTGCTGCCGTTTAATTAGGATGGACTTTCAAGTTCCAATATTGCATATAAGGTTTCTTAGTGTCGTGTGTGTGGTTTGTTTTCTACAAGCAATACTTAAAACTGTATCTGAAATCGAAATGACTAGTTTTTGTTTTCTTGACTATTGCATTGTTGTTCACTTGTTCTGTTTTATCCTTTCTGAAAGTGAGAATGCGTTCGATTCAAAGTATCGTTGTTATGGTTGCTAAAGTATTGCTCAAGTCGAGATGAATTCAAACCTGATTTGAAACATTAACTACGGCGACACTAGAAAGTATAGATTTCGCACCTGATCATAAGTAATCCCATAGGCAGCCGAACTTGGTCATTAGATGACAAGTTTCGGAAAGACTAATAACAAAAACAAGCATACTGATATGACGTTGCAAATTTTTAGAGTCACTCTTAAACATCCTAACTATGAAAGTGCTTCAGAGAGTAAACACTAATGTTAAACTCCATTAAGATACTGGGTACTCCATGATGTGTAAATGATGATGAGTGCACTCCCACGCAACTCACAACCACTGTCACTAGGTGTACATTTTCAAGTGATCTATCAATTTGGAATCGTTACAGCTGGAAACCAAATTTTGGTTGTTAATTATGATTTTTTGCTGTATTTTAAGTTACCTTGACTGCAAATTCATGTGCTATTGATCTAAAGTTTCATCTCAATTTGATTGGAAAATTTGCAGTTGTGGTTTGAATTTTCATGGTAGTTTTGTTCCAAGGGGTTAATTGTTTAGTATGTTGATAACATTGAGGAGAATTTATTTGATCCTTTTCGATCAATGGTTTTTCTTAAGCTGATATGAGTTGTGGTGTCAACAGTTAAGGCCTTTTATAGCTGACTATTCTCCTGATACATGTTCAGGTCTTGTTTGCACCCTTGTTCTATGGGTTCGGTTCTCCTGCACTAGGTGGTTCATGTGTACAAGGGCAAGTGGAAATGATATCTCAGGCTGTTAATGCCATGCATCTTCAAGTGAGTATATAATACTTCTCTAGGTGATTGCATATACATTGACTGAATATAGTCGAAGTGCTTATTTTGATTATGTGCACATTTTATGACTATCATTTTTGTCCATAACAGTGCATCTTTCAAGTAAAATATCCGCCAATTGGTCCGTCGTCGGCACATAAGACGGAACAATAAGACCTTCCTGGATAGCATCGCGCACGAAATGACAATCAACCTCAATGTGCTTCGTGCGTTCATGAAATATCGGATTCTGCGCTATATGCAACGCGGACTGACTATCACTAAAAAGAGGAATCGCCTTTGGATGATGGATTCCCAAACTCAAAAGTAGACCCTTCAACCATTTTAATTCACAAGTAACAGAAGCCATAGACCGATATTCGGCCTCTGCCGAAGAACGAGCTACAGTATGCTGCTTCTTAGTTTTCCATGAAATTGGCGAATGCCCCAAAAACACAAACCACCCAGTGAGAGACCGCCGAGTAAGGGGACAGGCTACCCAATCCGAGTCACACCAACCTGTCAAAGATAACTCACTGTCTGAACGTAATAGAATGCCTTGACCCGGTGATTTCTTTAAATAGCGAACAACCCGTAATGCAGCATCTCAATGTTCTTGTCTCGGTTCCTGCATGAATTGTGACAAGACATGAACCGAGTATGACAAGTCAGGACGAGTAACCGCCAAATAGATAAGACGCCCAAGCAAACGCCTATAGGGCTCGGGATCCGTAAGAAAAGGCCCCTTGGCACGCGCCAGCTGATGATTCTGTTCAATCGGGAATGAAGCCGACTTCGAGCCCAATAGTCCTGCCTCTGAAATAATATCAAGGACATATTTCCTTTGACATAAAAACAACCTTGAAGAGCTTCTAGCCACCTCAATGCCAAGAAAATATTTAAGCACACCAAGATCCTTTATATAAAAACATTGACTCAAATAGGCTTTGAAAGTCGTCACCGCAGCGGAATCATTACTAGAGATTATCAAATCATCAACATATACTAGGACGTTGATCTGTACAGACCCTTTAGAGTAAGTAAAGAGGGAATAATCGGAGTAGGATTGAAGAAAACCGTACCCCTTTAAAGCTGTCACAAGCTTTGCAAACCAACATCGAGGTGCCTGTTTCAAACCATACAGCGATTTACGCAAACGACAAACCAAATCAGAAGCAGTGGAGCTAAAACCTGGCGGAAGTTTCATATACACCTCCTCATCTAAATCGCCGTGAAGGAAGGCATTATGAACATCCATCTGATGCAACTCCCAATGTTTGGATGCTGCAATGGCCAGAAAAGCTCTAACTGTCACCATTTTCGCGACTGGGGCAAATGTCTCATTATAATCAATTCCTTCAACCTGATGATTACCGAAAACAACTAATCTGGCTTTTAACCTCTCAATGCTACCATCTGAGTTGTACTTAATTTTGTACACCCATTTACTTCCGAGTCTTTCCATGAGGTAATATTTTCATAGTCCAAGTGTCATTATCTTCCAAAGCACGAATCTCCTTTTGCATAGCAGTACACCATCTTATATTTTTTGCAGCCTCCTTAAAAGATTGTGGCTCAACACCTGCAGTTACAGCTGCAAGAAAATTCCGGTGTTTTATAGTAAATTGATCACAACTAACATAATGTGCTATAGGAAAAGGCGTACCTGAGGGAGTGTGATATGGCGGAGCAGATGGAGCGCGAGATGGACTGTTCTTGATAATCGTATGTGTCACGAAGTCTCTCAACTTTAATGATGGGAACTTCTCCAGGAACCCGCGACCCAAATTGTCCCTCCCCGTGCCGTCGGGAGCACCATCTACCCCCCCCCCCCCGACAGCCGAGGATGAAGCGTCCACTGGTGGCACATCTCGAGCATTTTGACTCGGCACAGACGCGGAAGACTGTGGCGCAACATTACTAGGCGTGACGCTAGTCCTGGGAGAGGCCGTTTGAGGACCGACAATGGCATCCTCGTGCAACACCTGATGATCCCCCATACCTTCAATAAGCTCTTCCTGGACTCCTTCATTATAAGTCACATCACTGTCAAGGGGAGGAGTATGATTTGTGACTTCAACATTCAAATAAAGAAAGACATTTTCATAGAACTTCACATCCCTCGACACAAAATAACTCCTTTTTCTCAAGATCAAATAAACTCCATCCCTTCTTACCAAACGGATAACCCACAAAAACACATTTACGGCTTCGACTGGCAAACTTGTCACCTTTAGCTCGTTGATTATGGGCATAAGCTAAGCAACCAACAACTCGCAAGTCACTAAAAGAAGGTGTACAACCAAATAGCATTTCATATGGAGTTTTGTTTAGGAGAACACTAGAGGGAGTCCGATTTATTAGGTGAGCAGCGGCCAAAATGCATTCTCCCCAAAAATAGATTGGCAACCCCCCTTGAAACCTCAATGCACGAGCGACATTGAGAATATGTTTGTGTTTCCTTTCCACTTTTCCATTTTGTTGAGGGGTATCCACACAAGAGGTTTGAAATAAAATTCCATTAGCCACAAAGAAATCTTTCATGCAGTTAAACTCTGTTCCATTATCACTACATACAATTTTCAACTTTTGAGAGAATTGACGGTCAATCATGGCAATAAAGGACATAAACATCATAAAAACTTCTCTTTTATCAATTAATAAATAAACCCACACAGCACGTGAATAATCGTCCACCAAAGTTAAAAAATAACGAGCACCACACGAAGAAACTTCATCATACGGACCCCATAAATCACAATGTAGTAACTCAAAAATCCGAGTTGATTTATTGGCACTTAAAGGAAAACGATCTCTAGAATGCTTAGCACGATGACAAACTTCACATTCTTTATTCAAATGACCCCTAAAATTATTAAAAAAAAGGAAGCAACTTCACTACTATCTCGGAATGATGACCCAATCGACTATGCCATAGCTCCAAGGACTTCGAACTATCAACCGAAACCGCTTGCACCTGTAATCCATGCCATAGGTAGTAAAGTCCATCCCGTCTCTCACCCGTGCCAATCATCTCCCTCGAGTGCAGGTCCTGTATAGCAAACAACTTAGAATTAAATTGGACAATGCAATTTAGATCATCATTTAGTTGTGAAACCGAAATTAAATTGCAGTTTAACTTAGGAACAAAAAGAACATGGTTGAGTATTATTTTGTCCGTGAGTTTCACAACACCTTCTTTAGTAGCAACCACCGTTTGACCATCCGGAAGGCCCACGGGACATGGCGAAACTACCGTAGTATCCACTAAACAAGATTCATTACCAGTAACATGATGAGAACATCCAGTATCAATTATCCAAGAATCTATTTTCAACTTACCATGCAACCTGTTAGAAGGAGTGTGAGGAGTACCAAATGCGGCTGTTAACGCCGCCCACTGTTCGGCAGTAAAACCTGGAAGAGGTTACGCAGCAGAAGCGGGGTTCGGCCTCCCAAGAGATGCGCTGTGAGTAATGTCTGGGTTGGTCGCATTAGCACGCACTCCGTTACGTCCACGTCCAGTCGTGAGCTTTGTTGATGCAGTGTTTGACTTGCCCTTCAAATTTCTGTCATATTTCTCCAAGTACCAATCTGGAGTACCATGAAGATCAAAGCAGGTAGCGATGTCATGGCCTGATTTTTTACAGTGAGAACATATCAAGGCAGCTCTCTCCGCTCTATCAAGACGCGGTTTTGGTTTATTCTCCATACGCACCGCGAAACCTACCACATCGGGTTTCTCTTCGGTGGTGCGTGTGATCCCCCGAACCCGCTCATCTTGAGCAATTTGTTGGAATGCCCGATTCAACGAAGGTAAAGGGTCTTGCGACAAAATAGTCGAGCGCAATTGGGCATAATATTCAGAACACAAGCCAAGAAAGAATTGGTGCAGCCTATCATCTGCACGTCGTTTCTCGTGTTGTTTACCAACCTGACAAGTACATTTACTACACTTGCAAGAAATCAAAGGCTCATGTTTATCTAGTTCATCCCATAAAACATTCAATTTACTGAAATAAACAGCAACAGGCATAGTTTTATTTTGCTCACAGCGATTAACATCTCCCTTAAGTTGGTGAATACGCGGACCATTCACGATCGAGAATCGTTCATGCAAGTCATCTCATAAGCGTTTGGCATTATCATAATTTGATAGCATAGAACGTACCTCGGGGTCAATTGTATTCGTGAGCCATGACACAAGCATGCAGTGGATCGTGACCCAATCATCTTTCGTACAAGGTGGGACGAAATCTGTGATTGTCCCGTCAAGAAAGCCGAATTTGCGCCTAGAGGAGGGCTACTCGAATGGCATGAGACCAATCATCAAAATTGTCAAGCTTGAGGCGAATTGGGGTAATAAAGTCGCCTGGTCGATCTTGCGACCCTAAGTAGAAAGGCGAACTAGGATCAATTTTTACCGGTGGTGGAGGTCTAGCGCCGCCGGCCATGGTTATTTCCTAAGAATTTTGAAGAAGCAATTTTTGCTCTGAGGAATTGCGATTTCCTGGACTCCCCCAATACCTTGACGTGACTACAGAGGAATTGCGAGACCTTTTTGGAGGGATCGGTCAGGTTGGACGAATCAAGCAGAAGAGAGGTTATAAGGATCAATGGCCCTGGAATATAAAGATATATACTGATGAAGGTGGAAAAAATAAAGGAGATGCATGCTTAGCATACGAGGGCCCCAGTGCAGCACATTCTGCTGGGGGATTTTATAACAATTATGACTTGAAGGGCTATAAAATCAATGTTACAATGGCAGAGAAATCCGCACCTAGACCTGCTCCAGCTTATGGAGGTGGCGGCAGGGGTGGCTATGGTGTAGACAGACGCAGGGACAATTACAGAGATGGCGGAGGCTCTGATACCATGATAGATTTAGGGTAATTGTTTTCTATATTCTCATAAACCCAATGAAAGATATTTATACAAGTAGCTTTCCTAATTTTTCATAATATCTAGCAATAGTTTAGAAAATAGTAAACTTCTTGAGAAAGTAGTTTCTTATAACAAAGCATAACAAAGCAAGTACCCATATATAATTATCCTAGAATAAAAGAAAGAATAAATGAATAAACCACCTAATTAATCTCCTAACAATGATCCTTCAATGGTATTAGGTTGGCAACGAAAATCCAAGGACGTCAATGGCAGGGTTTGATCCCGAAGCGGTTGAAAAGAGAGCAGGGCTATAAAAGAGATTAGCAATTCATTTGCAGGCGAATAAGGTTTTCTGTTTTTTAATTTTGGATACTTTTTTGTGGGGGTTGGTGAATTTTCCAATGGGTTTGGTTATGGTGTGCTTGCTAGGTGTGTGAACTATTGAGGAAGCAAGAACAGAGTAGGCAGGTTCAATTTGCAGCAATGAAATCTAAGCTTCAGGCTTTGCAATGTGAACATGAATAATAAATGTGCTATTTGGGGTTTGTAAGTATATCTACAAACCCCATCTTCGTTCAGGTATGTTTTTTTTTCTTTATTCAGTAGGTCTATTCGCATTCTCACATATATGTTTCCTAGTCACTCAAATCTCAATTCGTGGCGCTCTCAATTTGGAATATTTTATACTAAAACAATTTATTAGTTGCCTTTTATCATGTTTGTAGAGAATGCTAATTCAAGAGGATGTTCAGGTTTTATCAGTATATACAACTTGAATTGCAAGTCCATGGCTTTACAATGGTTTGCATCTTATGGTGCCCCTTACATCCTTAACAATTTCAAACGTCATTTTGCTGGGTTCCTAAAGTACTTACACTGAATTTTTGTACGAGCGAAGACTCAGCTGGTAAACTTGAACCCATGTTAGTTGGATTCTTTAGTTTTATCTGCTCACTTAATATTTTTTTATCCTTACTACACTAATAGAATTGGAAAATGAATTAAGGCATGCAAGTCTTTAGTCTGTCTGATGAGAAAAAGCGGACAGGTGGTCAGAACCCGATGCTGTGTCGAATGTCCCTAAACTTCTGCTTTATGGAATTGTCTCTATTTTGTTTTACCAAAATCGAATGCATACCGTTGCATTTGTGGTTCTCCTGCTGTGATGAATGAGCTCAATTTATATGTCTGGGCTTTTGAGAATTGTCTCTATGATTGGATATTGGCATATTGCTTCTTCTGAGCAGAAAAACCTTTTCTGTTTGAGCAGTTGATAGAGCTGCAAAGCATATGTCCCCTTGACCAAACTTTGGATGCGTATTTAACCGTTGCGAATGCTGAAAACAGCTATGTTTGCATTTTCCAATGACCAAACTTTGGAAGCATATATAACAACGCATCTAATTTTGTGCGTTCTTTTATTTATTCAGACATTGGTTAGCTTGCTTTTAATTAATTCCTACTATTTAAGATATAGTTTTCCATTGCCTACAAAAAAGAAGAAGAATACATTTGCAGCTGGTAAAGGAAATCTAAAACTAGCCAGTGATGAATGGTAAAAATTTGCAAAGTGCTTATTAAACTTGATGTTGTGAACAGGCACGGATCTATGTGGGGCGAGTGGCTGATTTTTAAAAAAAAATTGAGTTATTTGCGATTTGCCCACACTGCAATGCCAACGACGCCGCCCCACCCCTTTATTTCTCTCTATTCTCTGCGACGTCGACGACTCAGCCCCTCCCCTTTCCTCTTTTCTGCTCCCCCCTCTCTGTTTATTGCAAGACCGACAACCGCCCCGCCTCCTCCTCTCTACTTGATTTATTTCCCTTTCCCACCAACAATCCCAACCTTCTTGTCTGCTTTGAGGAAGAAGAAGGTTTTTTTCAAGTAGTTTCTCGAGATGAATTCTTATCTCAAAGTCTAAGTTTGTATTTTATTCATAGGATTTTTCTGGAGATACATGAAAATTTTGATCCATTAATTTTTCCTCAAGATGCATGTTTGTATCTCGAGATTTGTATGTGGGTTATTGTTTGAAGAGCATTTTAGTAACAACGTGAGCCTTTTGACAGTCAACACACATTGACTGCTTGTCCTGAGGGAGACTGCAATAGGGATTAATGATGTTGGTAACCTCTAATTAGCAATTTTTTATGGGGTCAAATCGCAAATAATCCAATTTTTTCAGCATATAATTTTAATTTGAAATTCGTTTTTGCCCATTAACTTTATATACCAATTTGATTTCCCCCCCATATATTAGCAATTAATCTTTTGTGCTCCTACAAAGTAGTTTGTTAGATCCATTTTCTTCTCTCATTTGATTTGCTCATTAATCTTTTGTGCTCCTACAAAAGTAGTTTGTTAGATTCATTAATCTTCTGTTATATACCAATTTGAAATATTTTGTTTTGTGCAAAAAAAACATTAAAAAATTTGTTTGTAATTTTGAAGTTAACAATGTATTTTATGCATCTTAAGTTGAAATAACATCTAAAAATTTTCATAAGACGATTTAATATTTTAGGCTATGATATTCAGAAATATATGCAAAAGTATATATGAAATTATTAGTTTTCTAATCCTTTTGAGATATAGGCCTCATAATCGACTATCTCCTAGGGCCCCAACTTTTATTGGACTGACACTACTTAGTGTCATACAAATAACATATTGCATAAGAATCACTCACATAACAAACTTTTAATACTAAAATAAGGTTATATTGGTTTAAAATGTATTCCCATAAAAATAAATTAATATTTCAAATTTCGAAAGATATTTCTATAACACAAAAATAAGAAATATTTCGTGAAATTATGACATATTTTGAGAAATCACATTCCTTGGTTATGACTACTTCATGCTTTTTCAAATTTTGGCTTCTGTTTTGGATTCAGTTTGGTATTGGGGGTGCATGTGACTACCCATTGTCTACTACAATCATGTCCGAGTATGCTAACAAGAAGACCCGTGGCGCTTTTGTTGCTGTTGTATTTGCAATGCAAGGTTGTGGAATTTTTGTTGTTGGTGTGTTTGCTATTATCATGTTAGCCATATTTAAGTCCATGTTCAAAGCCCCTCCATATGCAGTTGATGCAATTGGTTCAACCGTTCCTAGGCTGACTACTTGTGGCGTATAATTCTGGTGATCAGTGATTTTCCAGCAACAGATGCCTAAGATAGCACATTATACCGCTCTTGTTGCTAAGAACGCAAAAAAGCTACTTTTGACATGGAAACGGGTCATGCAAGTAGAAATTCAAGTAGAACAAGAGAAGGTTGGGCAGATAACAAAGGATGAAACCCAACAATTTGGTTTGCTCTCCAAAGAGTTTCTTCGCCGTCATGGACTTCACTTGCTAGGAACCGCTAGTACATGGTTCTTGCTAGATATTGCATTCTACAGCCAGAATTTGTTTCAAAAGGATATCTCTAATATAGTTTGGTGGATTCCTCCTGCAAAGACAATTAATCTTGTAGAAGAGGTGTTCAAAGTTGCGAGAACACAAACACTCATAGCATTATGCAATGTTGTATCTGGATACTGGCTTACAGTTTTGTTGATCGATGGTATAGGGAGATTCAATATTCAAATGATTGGGTTGTTTGCCATGACAGCCTTGATGTTTGCTCTGGCAATCCCTTACAACCACTGGATATGAGAGAGAATCGAATTGGATTTGTGGTAATGTATGCATTTATGTTCTTCTTTGCCAATTTTGGTCCAAACGCTACAACAGTTGTCGTTCCAGCAGAGATATTCCCAACTAGTTTACGGTCAACTTGTCGTGGTATCTCAACAGCTTCCGGTAAAACTGGTACAATTGTGGGTGCATTCGGGTTCTTGTATCTAGCCCAGAACTGGGATAAAGCAAAGGCAGATGCAATGTATCCTGCATGTATTGGAGTGAAGAACCCACTCATGCAACTTCTTGAGGTTGCTATTTACGTTTTTGGTGCCAGAATCAAAGGGAAAATCACTAGATGAGATGTCAGGGGAGAATGCCTGTGAAAAATGAAGCTGATGTTGGGGCTGGACAAAAATCTAGTAGGACTCTGGCTGCTGGTTAATTAGGATGGACTTGTATGAGTTTGAACTTTACATACTAGGTTTATTAGTTCTGCAAGTGTGATTTTCTTTTATAGAAGTCAATACTACGCAAAACTTTTATCCAAATTGAAATTTCTTCTCGAGTTATTTATGTTTCTTGTTTATTGCATTGTTGTATTATATCCTTTACTGGAAGAGAGTGTGCTTGATGTTTTTGTTATGGTTAATTTTGTATTGCTCAGATCAAGTAAACCCTTCCAACATAGTATACAAACCTGATCAGAAGCAAGGATGAATTAGGGGTGGGCACCCGTTCGTTTAGGATCGGGATAGGATAGACCTCATCTCGATCTCCCATCTCAATTCCAAACAGGTTCAGGACGGAACGGGATGATCATGTACTAAATAGTCCTCCAACGAAGAATAATAAAAAATTTCATCGCACATTTCTCACACACAAAATAAATTTTCATCTCACATTGCTCACACAAATAATAAAATCTCGCCGAGTTTTTTGTTTTTCTAAAATTACGAAATCTAAATTTACATTATTTGCGTGGATTTTTTAACAATATTTTGTTTTTTCGCCAAAAAAACACAAAAATCAAGAGCAAAATTACAATTTTTCGATCAAAATTTTTTAGATTAACCTGCTGCTCTGCGATGCTCTTCCTCTTCGATGCATCACAGTCACAAATAAACCGATGTAGTCAAAGAGAGAAATCAATGTCTCGATCCATTCGACGCAGTGACAGATCCATCGATCTATCCTTTTTATTGATGTCTTCCTTCATCTCTCGATCCATTGATCCATCCTTCCTACTGATCCTCTTCTTTGAGTGATAGTGGTGGTGCTTCTGTTAAGGCGTCTTCCATTGCTTCTTGCTTTGCTTGAACTGAGTGCTTCATCTTTTATTCTCCTTGCGATTCTTATGCACTTTGATCTGTGTTGCAAAAGACAGATTTAAAGAGAGGGTTTTCTTTGGTTTTGATGTTTTCTTATTTCACGAACCCCAATTCTAGCTGACCTGGGAAAGGGGCGAGGTTTGCTGCCTGGGTGGGGCAAATGTACACTTTTGCCCCCCCCCCCCCCCCCCCTTTTTTACCACTTTTTGAAAAAAGAGGTTTAAAGAGGGGGGGCAAAAGTGTATTTTCGCCCCCCAAGCCAGCAACCAGGCAGCTGGGCCCAGGCCAGCAAGAATTACTCTTTCACGAATGAGCGAAAAGAATGAATGAGAGAAGAAGAAGATTTGGGTCTCCATTTTACTTTTTTACCCCGCTTGAATTTGTGAAAGAGTTTAGTTTATAGAAGTTAGCGTATAATGGAAAATTATGCACATCTATAAAATGAATCTGTCTAACTGTCGAGGAAACCAGCGAGGGAGGGGTGTGACCACTCATCCTACTCGAGATTCGTGTTTTTACGCATCTCGAGAATGTATGTGCGCATCTCGAGATGAATGAGCGGTCACACTCCCTCCCTCACTGGTTTCCTGGCCATTTAGAATTTCTGCTATAAAATATATTTTTACTGAGATGTTATTAAAGCATATTCTTTCTTTGGATGTTTTATATGATATATTATGGTATGATATATTTTTTCTATAATGGGATGTATTTTTCATGGGTATGATATATTAAGATATGATAAGGTAAAGAGCATTGAGTTGTTTACCCAAATCATTACCTAATATTTATCAATAACGTTTGTTACCATTTCTAATGGATTTTTTTTTTACATCTTTCATATACCCTCGAATTTATTATATATATTTTATGTATTCTCTAAATTTTTACGTTTTTTCTTTACACATTGAAATATTTTTTTAAATCAGAAGACCGAAATCAACTCAAAAAACAAAATCACAATCCTTGAATGATGTCTAATTTATGTACATATAACTTTCATCATCATAATATTAAAATTTATGGTCTAGTGAACTTACAGTTTTTTATGTTAAGCATCCTCTGTGTGATACAAGAATATTTGGCGTATAACTAATCTAAAATGTGAAAAAACATAAATTTTCATGGGTTCTATTTAATCTAAAATATTCAAACTAAAGTTTCTATCTAAAAAAAGAATATCAAATCAAGCAAGTAAGTTTTCAAATAATATATGTTTTGATTTAATTTCAACACATCCTAAACTTTCCTTCAGAATAGTAGTTTGATTAAATTTAATAATAATAAATATTAAATAAATAAGTTCGGGACGGACGAGATGGGCGGGATTGAAAATCTTCATCTCACTCTAGATCGGGATGGATTTGGTCAATTCCAAAAGGACCCAAAAAATCAAATGGGGATCGTGGGAGGATGCCTACCCTTAGCATCAACTAGGAAGAGACCAAAAAGTAAGGATTTTCAAACCCATGGGAAATTCGAATAGGGGCAGTGGCAAAGAATGTGTCCTATCGGATTTTCTCCAAAATGTTTCGTTGCTATTAGGGAGTGGACCACCTCCTTATAAACCTTTGTGACAACCAGGGACGGAGCCATGTGGGGGCAAGTGGGGGGCACTTGCCCCCACTGACTTTTAAAATTTTTATTTTTATTTCTAATATGCCCCGTTGAGATGTCGACGACTCGGTCCCGCCTTGCCATTTTTCTTTTTTTGTTCTCCCTTTCTGCTCCACCTCTTTCTTCTTTTCTGTTCCCTCTCTCTATTTACTGCGACACCGACAACCGCCTCGCCTCCTACTCTCTTCCTCTCCCTCCCTTTTTGCTTTATTTAGTTTTGTTTTTTTACAATCACTATCAGCCACCAACAACCGCAACCTCTTTTTCCTACTTTGAGGAAGGAGAAAGTTTTTTTAATGTATTTTCTCAAGATGAATTCGTATCAAGGTATATTTTTGTATTTTATTCATAGGCTTTTTCTGGAGATGCAAGAAATTTGGATCCATTAATTTTTTTTCTCAAGATACATGTTTGTATCTCGAGGTTCATCTGTGGGTTATTGTTTGAAGACAATTTAATAATCAACGTGAGCCCTTTGACAGTCAATGCACGTTGACCGTTAGTCCCGGAGAAGACTGTAATAGTGATTAATGATGGGGTAACCTCTAATTAGTTTTTATGATAAGGTGGCAAATTGCAAATTGCAAATAACCAAATTTTTATGTCCGCATCTAATTTTACATTTGAAATTAATTCTTGCCAATTAACTTTACATACCAATTTGATTTGTCCCTCATATATTTATTGTTTGTGCTTCCTACAAAGTAGCTTGTCGGATCCATTTTCTTCCCCATAGATTAAATACATTTTTGTTTACCAATTGGTGTTTTGTATATTTATTTATGTATTGTTCGAATAATTTTTTTTGTTAAAGTAATTAATTACTATATTTCATTAATTAACTATGATGTCACTCCGCCCCCTTCATAAAATTTTCTGGCTTCGTCACTGATGACAACTCTTCTTTACTTGATGTGAAACTATTGAAGCCAACACTATCCCAACACATCTTAACTAGGGAAATGTTTCAAAGAATGATAAATATTGTTAAACTATCTTCACCATTATATACACGTAAGTTGATCATTTTTCCATTGTGTAAAGCTGTGACTTGACGACCTAGTTTTACTGCCAACATGTAACAATTTTTTTTTTTTTTGCACACCAGACCTTTCCGTTCCATTTCCACCACACAGTGGATGAAGGTAGAAGTCACATAGGAGTAGGGTGTGCATAGTGCATGAAGGCATTGGAAGGAAAGGTGTCAGAACCGAATTCTTACAGGTAAAACTAAAATTAGGTTGGTAGATGAGTAAATAACTGATTCAAGGGGTGTGTGAGGTTGTGGACAAGTGAAAGAATTAAAAAGGCTAATTTTATCTAAGGGGGTTGAGAGAGGTAAATGCGGTTGAGATCCTTGACACACACAACAAACATGACGCTTTGCGAATATTATTCTTACCATGAGATTAGTTCCCATTTCCATGCATGCATGCATTTAAATACTCTTCTCCAATTCCACCATTTCACAACACACACAAAGCTACCTCTTCATCTCATCTCATATCTCTCTTTCAGAGAAATCAACCCAAACCAACACTTTCAACTCACTGACAACACCAAAGTAAGTAGCAAAGAAACCCTACTTTTTTCCAAAATGTCTCTTTCTTGAAAAATAAGTTTTATTGACTTTTTTTTTTTTTTTTTTTAATTTGGATCATTGGATCTACTTCGACAATGATGTATTGAGATATATAACACTACTGTCTCAAAACTGGTTCCAAATGTCCCACATTAATTAATAGAAGTCCAAATTTGCCGACCTGTGGCAAACTAGGATCACAGGATCTAACAATCTCGGTCATCGAATTGTTTGATTATCTACCTAGAGTTAAAACTAATCTACTCTAGGAATTCCAATTTTTAAGGAAAAAAATTTCGATATTCTCTTCAAATTCTTTTTTCCCTTTTCATCTTCTCTATTTAAATTCTAGAGACCACAAAACAAGCTCTACAAAGAATAGAGAGTAAGTCCAGGGAGCGAGGGAGGGCGCAAAGAATAAAATACACAAAAGAATAAGAGATCAGTTGCATTCACGTTTTTCTCTGCAGCAAATTCGGACTCATTAATAGGCTAATATGTTTCCATCTTTCCTAAAGAATCTCTCTGTTTCTGTTAGCTTAACAGCTAATATAGAAATGAATTCCATCATTTCTTTCTACTATTTATGTACATTTTGTAAATCTTCCATCCTGTAAAAAAACTGACCAGTTAGTGATCTTCTTCTTTAGTACCAAAAACAGCCATTGAAAGAAGAGATATCTAATGCGTTCTTTGCTTCTGGCATGGTAATAATATAAGCACTATTTTCTCTTCTCTATTTTGATACACTGACACTCAAAAATCTATTTGCTTGATAATTTTCCTTATAACTCTACTTGTATTTTCGATCTCCGGGGTTGAATATGAGAAATCTGTTCTGGTACTAGTAAATGTCATGTTTATTCTAGTATCAACCAGTCATGTTTTTTTATCTTGCAGGTTTGAACTTCTAGCTCTGTCGACGAGAGCCTAGGAGTAGTAGTTGAGAAAGAGATCTCAACCTAGATAGTCATGGCTGGAGACAATAATTTGGAAGTGCTTAATGCATTAGACGTTGCCAAGACACAATGGTACCATTTCACTGCAATCATAATTGCTGGTATGGGGTTCTTCACTGATGCGTATGATCTCTTCTGCATCTCACTTGTTACCAAATTGCTTGGGCGCATTTACTACCATGAACCAGGTGCAGCCAAGCCAGGATCATTACCACCCAATGTCTCAGCAGCGGTGAATGGGGTTGCACTTTGCGGTACCCTTGCTGGCCAGCTCTTCTTTGGTTGGCTTGGTGATAAAATGGGTCGTAAGCGTGTCTATGGCATGACTCTCGCGCTTATGGTTATTGCTTCAGTTGCTTCTGGGCTTTCTTTTGGTAAGGATGCAAAGGCTGTTATGACCACTCTGTGCTTTTTCAGATTCTGGCTTGGCTTTGGCATTGGTGGTGATTACCCATTGTCTGCGACTATTATGTCTGAATACGCTAACAAGAAGACTCGTGGTGCCTTCATTGCTGCGGTATTTGCAATGCAAGGTTTTGGAATACTAGCCGGTGGTGTTTTTGCAATAATCATGTCGGCCATATTCAATGCCAAGTTCAATGCCCCTGCATATCAAATCGATCCTAGTGGCTCAACTGTTCCACAGGCTGATTACTTGTGGCGTATAATTCTAATGTTTGGTGCATTGCCAGCTGGAATGACTTATTATTCTCGTTCAAAAATGCCTGAAACAGCGCGTTTCACCGCTCTTGTTGCCAAGGATGTAAAACAGGCTGCTTCCGACATGTCCAAGGTCTTGCAGGTCGAAATTGGAGCAGAGGAACAAAAGGTTGAGCAGATAGCAACGCATTCCCAGTCATACGGTTTGTTCTCCAAAGAGTTTCTCAGTCGTCATGGTCTTCACTTGCTAGGAACCACTAGTACATGGTTCTTGCTAGATATTGCATTCTACAGCCAGAATTTGTTTCAAAAAGACATCTTTAGTGCAGTTGGTTGGATTCCCCAGGCAAAAACCATGAACGCAGTTGAAGAGGTTTACAAAATCGCAAGAGCCCAGACACTCATCGCCCTATGCAGTACTGTGCCTGGATACTGGTTTACAGTAGCACTGATTGATCGAATAGGGAGGTTTGCAATTCAAATTATTGGGTTCTTATTCATGACAATCTTCATGTTTGCTCTGGCAATCCCTTACCACCACTGGACTCTCAGGGAGAACCGTATTGGATTTGTAGTAATATATGCATTGACATTCTTCTTTGCGAACTTTGGACCCAATGCAACCACATTTGTTGTGCCAGCAGAAATATTCCCAGCAAGGCTTCGGGCAACTTGCCACGGTATCTCAGCAGCTTCTGGTAAGGCTGGTGCAATTGTGGGTGCATTCGGGTTCTTGTATCTGGCCCAGGACCAAGATAAAGCAAAAGCAGATGCAGGATACCCAGCAGGAATTGGAGTGAAGAACTCGCTCATTGTGCTTGGGGTAATTAACTTCTTGGGGTTGCTGTTTACATTCTTGGTGCCTGAATCGAAGGGTAAATCATTGGAGGAGATGTCAGGGGAGAATGAGGATGGAAAGAAAGAGACAGGTCAGGTGTAGCAACCCCAATTGAAATGGTGTTATGAGTTCTCAATTTTATCTTGCACTTCCCATTCTTTGGATTTTTTTTTTTTTTTTTTTTCTCAGATGTTGTTTATCAGACAGTATTCAGTTTCTTGAGTGTAATTTTAGCGTTTGAGGTCTCTATTCTTTTGTAAGCTTTTTTTGTTGAAAGAGTGTTTCTTGGGTAGAAGGTTTTAATAGCTGTGATTGGTCTACCAAACTCTTCAAGCTTGCAAATCAAAGTAACACCTTTAATTCAGTTTTAAGGGAGAGTCATGATCCCACTCACCAAGATCAGAAATTGGAAGGAAATGAATGAGTACTGTTGATCTATTATGATGATCTTTGAAAGATTACCAGGAGATAACAAGAAACTAAGGCAACGAGAACAGCAAATCTAACAGCCTATCATACAGACAGCTTCAAGCAAAGAATTGAAGGTGTGATAGGCAATCTACCTTTCCAAAGAATTGTGATATGCAAAGTTGTACCATTGAACTGGTAACCTGCAATTTATTAGTTCACATTTCGAAAAATTCAAATACTATGTCGCAACACATGTTTTAAAATTAAGAACTGGAGATAATTGAGTACGAGCAATCAGCTATAGAAAGTGTAGAACATTTATGTCAGATGGAGAAAAGAAGATAAGCACTCAAACCAGTCAAGAGGAGTTCAATCATCTAATGAACCATAGAGATAACATAAATTAAATCAGTCAATGAGGGGGTTCATTCACCAAATCCATCATAAGTGACATATTTCATAGCTGATTCGCAACTCGACCATTTTCTGAGAAGCATCATGACAATAAGCCCCAAATTCGCACAGTACTTGAATATTGGGCTTTCGATCAGCTTTCTCAGTATATATTTTTTATTTAATGATGACGAACTACGCTGCTTGTCTGTATAGAAAACATATATTTAGGACTATTTGATGCAATGAAGCACACTCCATAAACCAAATCTTCCTATTGTTTTGGGCCACAGGACTTCTTGGGAATAAGTATATAATGTTCAGTTGGCGCGTTCTCTGAGCACATCAAGTTCCATTTCTGTAGGATCTGTAGCTTGAATCTCATAGTGAATTCCATCAAGCACCCTCCTGAACCTGTCCTTGGATGTAGCGTACAGCATCTTGGATCGGATTCTCGATGTGGCAGGAGACCTGAAACATGTGTCGTAAACAAATCAAACAACTTGGTAATAGGATATAAAGGTTCAAAGATGGAAGGCTCCAAACAAAGACCAAAAAAAAAAAAAAACCCATATAAATAGAACCTGAAATTTTTTGTTGAATTGCTCTTTTTCGAACATAGTTTTGATAACCAAAATATACGTTGGACCACATAAATGAAAATGCATGTTCTGTAGAAAACAGTAAAATTTTCCTTTTCTCATGATTAACAAGGTTCACCATGGCAACGTCACAAATAAGTAAGGAGTGTGGATATGAAAACATTCACCTTACCATAAAGGATAGCAGGGTGAAAGAACTGAATGGTGGTTCAGGATTTGCTCAGCCTAACCAGACTTTGGATTATGGCTTTTTATTGTCATTAGAATAATACAAGATAGAGAAAAAGTTTTGGGCATTTACTCGTATCTATACTCTCAAAAAAAATAAAATCTGAGAGAGAGATTGGTATTGATCAAGGCACTAGACAGGAAGCAGATGCAACAGAGTTTAAAGTGCATGTCACAATGCCTTCTGAAAGTCAAACAAGAAACAAACTCGATGCTAATTTCTTTTGTAAAATTAAAAATGACCTAGAAATCTTTTTGAAAGTCGAGCAATAGGAAAAAGATCACTCAAATGAACCAATATGGAGAACCATAAAACAAGGTTTCTCATAGGACAAAAATAAAAGGTGTGTGCATGTGTTGAAGGGATACATTGAGTAATGTTGTTCTTTGAGTTTTTGTAAAGGTAGACTGCCACCACAATCTAATGCATTCCAATATTTGTAATCACGTGAAACATTGCCAATACAATGACGCATGATAAACCGTTCATTTGACGTCCAGTTTTAAGATAATATTGAATGGGGATAGAATTTTAGAAATCTCCAAAATGGTTGCTTTTTGGCAGTGGTGATCCATATGGAGAGGCAACCATTCTCGCAAAAAAACAAGTTCCAAATTTTTTACGTACATCAAGGGCGTGTTATGAATTGTATGAAAGGTTAGGGGTGGGCAATGTCGGTTCGTTTCGGTTTTTAGACCCAAACCGATTTTATTCGGTTTGCCTAAAACCCAAACCGAAACTAAATTTTTATTTGTAAACCGATGAAATCTGTTGGACCGAATTTCGAATTGGTTCAGTTCGGTTGGGCCGAAAAATATCAAAGCAACAAACAAGTGATCGAACGAGAGAAATTGAACCACAAAAAAAAGATCGATCCACAACAAGATAGATTCAGCAACAAACAAAATAGATGAAATTGAAAAGAGATAAGAAGAAAAAGAAATCGAACCTGCAAACTGCAATTACCCTTGATGATGATCGCTAAGAGAGAGAGACCGAAAGAGGGTGTAGATCTTTAGTGCAACAGAGTGTTGGAGTCTTAGATGATTAGATCGAAAGAAGATTTAGGTTTAGGGTGGTTTTGAGTTTTTGTTTTTGGGAGTGATTCAGTGCAATAGGGTGCACCACAAGACATTTGTTGCACCAATCAAGTATTGACACTACCTATTTTTGTATTTATTTATATATATCTAATTCATCAGTCGGTTCAAAACCATAGACCAATTCCGAACCGTTTATAACCGGTTTCCGTTCGGTATAAATGATTTTCTTTCCACTCATATTTTGGTTCGATTACCAAACCGAAATTGAAAACCGATTCGATCGGTCAACCGCATTTAAATCGATTTTTGCCCACCCCTATGAAAGGTCACAAACCAAAATTCCTAGTGGAAACCTAGTCCTATAGAGAATAAAACATCTTACCTCAAGCCATGGCCTTGTCGAAGAGACAAATCAATTTTCTAAGTGGTCTTTTGAAGTCAACAACATCAACAACAAAGTCAACTTTGATCGTTCTACTGGACTCTTTTAAAAAAAGTAAAACATCTTCCAACAGGCACCTATACTCCATTGTACACATTCAACTATGAATGTCCCAAGAAACAATCGTGGAAGTTCTCAGAAATATTGGTCCATTTTTCATAATGGACCAATATCCAGTCACATGCTCGCTTCCATATCCTGACGACCCATTTCTTTATCCCTTCAGCCTTGGCAGTTCTTCCCATTTTCCGAAAGGGTCCATGTATTTTCTGCAGTACTTTTTCAACCGTGACATCATTGCCTTCATCTTCAGAACCCAAGATTGCTAGCCTACCATGCTCAAGTTCAATCAAACTTGCTTTCCAAAAAAAAAAGTTTAATCAAACTTAAATCACAGTCAAGATCAGAAAATTAGCGATGTCTTATTTCTTGGTACCAAAATTTTATGAAATCACTTTTTCAAACAGTAACCATCACCTTCCATAGCCTCCCAAATTTCATAGCCCCACAAATTTACTCCAATTATCCTCGGGCAACAACCAAAAGGTAGTCATTCTATAATGTCATTGTTGACTTTCACCAATACCGAACTTGTGAGAATATTCCAAAAAAGCAATGTGTCTCATGTATGCCCAAGGTGTACCAAGACATATTATGAAGTATCCATTAAGCCACCCCCAATATTCCCTATCTGAGAGATCATATGTTACATTGTTGCTTGAGCACTATGCCCTTCGAACATGAAGTTTCCACTGGCACTACTCCCTGGATAAACTACTTGTTTGTTACAAGTATAATAATATCTCAGGAAATTATTATGAGAAGATTTGGCACGAAATTTTTATCATCAAAAGAAAAATGAAAACTTGGTACCATGTGGGTGGGATGATCGACACAATAAACCAGCCAAGATGAGTAGGATGATAACCTCAAATAGAGTACATTACTCCTTGACCTTGATTATGTCAGACTCAGATTGTTGTGAATAGTTGGAACATTCATTGTCTTTAGTTGGATGCTACATACAATTTATAATTGTTTACGGCTATGGATATTCCATGTGTTATGTGTAGGTGTTGACACTCTTTTTTTACAAAAAAAAAAAAAAAAAAAAAAAAAAAAGAGCATACTCATCTCGACACACGGATACTATAATCAGACATTACATGCTTAGACCATCAATTTTTTCACATATCTTTGAAAATTTTCAATTCTATATTAATGTTATATTATAGCAAGTTAGAAGTCCATATTAGTAATATTGAATAGGAGTAATAGTTAAAAACTTATTGTTGAAAAATAAATAGTACTAGCTGATTTTCTAGCAAACGTGTCTAACACTTGGTATATGTGTCGAATACAGCGTATCGTGTCGTTGTTACATAGGTTGGGATACACGGGAGGTGTAATTTGGAAAGCTTGAGAAAATGAAATCTAAAGTTTTCGATCCTCTCCTTTTAATCTTTTAGACCCTTTTCATATTATTTCAAGCTTAGTCAATTTATCAAAATCTTTGCTTTTTTATTTGTATCTTTCTACTACTATCCCTAATCACAGTCTAGTCTTTCCTTCATTACTTAACCCCATGATTGATTAAAACTTAAAACCCTTGGTTAGTTGTCTTATGTATCTCTAGCCTACTCTAATATTGTTTTTGTTTTTTTCTATCTACTGAGGTAATTGGCAGAATGATTTATCTATTTTCTTACCCATTGCTTTTGTCCCTGCATTTTTCCAGTCTACCTCTGATTAACTCTTACCTCATAATCAACTTATTTTGTGGACTTTTCAAAAGTGCATACTAGAGGATATTACATATTAGCGAAACAAGATTAAGAATTGATAACAATCAAGTGCAACTCAAGTCCCATTGGGAACTTACCAGGTGACTCCAAGAGTACCTTACACTTTCTAATTAATCTTAGATGGAATGAAAGCATGATTATGCCTTTTTAGACACTTGTCACAATTATTGCGTAAATGAGAATGTTCATCTCATACTGTTATATTCTCCTATTCTAATTATTCTTGATGTTTACATGGGTAAAATTAATTAATTACGAAATGGGAAAAACACTGGTGCTATTTGTTGTAGGGTTCATTTTCTTGGTTCGCCATAGGAGGACTCGTAAACTTTGACAATATCTCGAACAGAGGCAGGGAATAGTTTTTACTTTGTTGCTTTACTTGATCTCTTGATGTTTCAGTTAAGAGGGTTGAGAGCTCATCTAGCTCTTGCCAGATAGTCAATATGCAAGCAGAGATAACTCAATTATCCTGATTATAATATCGTATTTTGGGAACCATCATCATTTTCTATGTAAAATCATATTTGAAAAAGAATGATTATACTTTTATAGGAACCAATATCTGCAATGCCTATTGGAGTGCTTATTGTTGTGACAATATCTAGAAGTTAATGAATTACATACTACTTATACGACATAACCCAATAAGTATGCTAAAAAATGCTTATGTATGCTAAAATATGCTTATTGATAATAAAACCACCTGTCTTATAAAGATGTATTCAAATGATACAGCAAGGAAATGAGATTTCACTGGTAACACAAATATGTGACTGCAAAATTGATGAATGGTTGTGTATTCATAAAGTGATTTGCGTGTAAATTCAACTAAACCATATCCAGAATTTCACATAATCTCATCATGTTGTTCAATATCTCTGGATGTTTTTTTTTTTTTTCTTGCCTCTGTAGTTAGGTTTTCGCTTGCACACAATATTTTCCCCATATTCTCTTAAAAACGTAGTTGAGGAGACTGGACAAGGCATAGATATGCAACGAGGTCAATCTGAATATGAAAATATAATTATAAAAGCTCCACATCCGAATGATAAAGAAGACTGACCATGCAATGAAGAAGATCTTGCTCTTCTGGCAGTTCTCAGAAGTCACAAAATCAAAGTCATAAACTGCATATCTGCAATCATTTTCAGGGAGGGACGCTGTGAAATCATCATAGCTCTCAGCAGGACCTCCAGTCTTCTCAACCACGACCTCTTTCTTCTTCTCGTCGATCTTAAAGATCACATAGCGGTGCACCTTCTTCCTCTTCAATTCCATAAATGTGTTTGTGCTGTGATCAGCCACTCCCATACCAGATGAAGCATTCGACTGCGCACAACAACACCACCAATTCATCAACACGCTAGACAAAACAAATGCATTGTAACCCCTTAAATCTTGTTAGAGGTCTGAATTTCTTGAAATTTGGCAACAAAAGCAAGCACGAAAAGAAGCAGAAGATGAGATCAGATCTACTATAGTAGTAGTGTGTAGAAGATGAATTAGTTTAGCAATCTATATAAGCAAGCAGTGAAGTGAAGTAGTAGTAAAATTGATCAAAATTTGCCCTAATTTATCGACATTCAGAGCAAAAACGAAGAAATATAGCCAAATCAAACCAAAAATGGCGAGAAATAAACAGCTAAGTAGCAGCGAATTCGATGTACGAGTGGCAAAGATTGATTGTAAGTAATGAAAGTTAGATCGAAGAGTCGAAGGACAACATAGATTAAAGAGAGAAACTTGCCATTCTGAACGACATGGCTTTGAAATCGATTCAGAGAACCACCACTAGCAGAAGAGATAAGATGGAAGAAACTGAGAGAAAAAAGAGAGAGTAGCTAGCTTTTATGGCTTAATGCCTTGGAGACGGACGGAAGTGGATTGTGGAGGAGAAGAGAGTCAGAGAATATATACTAGTTGTTTTTTTCAGTCTTCAAAACAAGGCAGGTGAAAAGGAGAGGAGAGAGACTGGGAAAGAAGGAAAAAGCAGCCGAAAGGATATTTATTATATTCTAAACTTGTCTCTTTCTTTATTTATTTTAAGGTCCTTTTCTTTCTTAATAAACACTGTTTATGGTCCTTTTAATATCAACTTTCTTGGTTTCACCTCCTTCAGAGCATTTAGGCTGCGTTTGTGGCGACTTGGCACTGCTTGGATTACTGGCTAATTTAGTTTGACTAATGATGCCTCGTATTATGGTCTTGCAATAGATGGAAATTTTTAACTAGTACTGCGAATGGTATGTGTGTGGTAATGAGGCATGATTTTAGACCAGCATAGCACTGATATAAAACTTGATGGATTTAGATCAGTCATCGCATATCATATAATACGTCTGTAGATTGATATTAGGATACATATCTCAATATATCAACATCGCAGAGATAGTAACCATGGAGTCTATATCAAAGTTGTCAAAATTAATTTCCACTATTATCATTTTATAGATTGAAAAGGAGAACAGGTATTATTAGAAAATGATAATTTGTGTAAAAGACTGCGAGTCTTCCATAGAACATGACCAATTACAATTTCAGAATTCAAAGACAAAGAGCGTGCCAGGGTCTCCATGGTTGACCTTATATTGGTTAAAACAAAAGAGAAACACATCAAAAAAAAAAAATTCAAGCAATTAATGTCTTATGTATATGTTGGTTAGCTTTAATTGGAGGCCACATGTTCACGGAGAAAATCCCAATAATTAACGAAGTCATTGATGAAAGTTAGAGAAGACAAAAGAGTTGATTAATAAAACAAAGGAGGATTGGACAATTAAACTATTTCCTGAAGAAGCTGCATGCCTTGTGCTAAATTATTGGTGTTTTTGTGGGAAAGTATGGATTTTGAGGAAAGCGATGAGAGAAAGAAGAGTGGGAGAGGAGCGTTTTACATTTATCGGATGAAATGAGATGAGATTATTGAGTGGGCCAGGCGGTGCTTAGTCTTCACGCACGAGACTCCCTGGTTTCCGCATATCTACAGAGCCCCCCCGCTAGCTATCTCCCAATTGTATTGTGCTGTGCAATTGGCACTGTTCAACGGCTACATGACATGAATTAGGGATGGTCGTGGGGTGAATTTTCACGAATATCCACCTTATCTAATTAATATGAGGCGGATTTGGATATGGCTAAACGAATTTCGGGGCGGATACGGATATCCAAACAACATCCATTGAATATTCAGAGCGGATACGGATTTAGTCATATTTGCCCCACGGATATCCGTTTAGGTATTGATATTACAAAAGTACCCTTGACCTTTTAAAAGCAAAAAAAAAAAAAAAAAAAAAAATCCTACATTTCATTCAACCTCTCTCTCTCACTTCTCTTCAGTTTTTCTCGCTGACAATAGAAGAGAAAAAGAATAAGTCTTTGGCTTCTCCTCTCTCGGCCAAAGTTTCTCTGCTCAGCGACGGTGTTTGCTCGTTCATACCACTGCTTTTGGCAAGACATTGGTGGTCTTCAAAGAGAGGTCGTCGATAGCTCCAAGGTTTGTTGGTTCCACACAAAGGCAACTGATTTTTGGTGGGTTTTCAAGCCGTTTAAACTAAGGTTACAGGCATGATTGAGCAAGATCAGGCAAGATCGAGCATGATCAAGCAAGATCGAGCATGATCAGGCAAGATCGGACAATATTTGTTCGGCGACAGGGCGATCTTTAGCTTATTAATCTCTGCGGTGGTGAAGGGACAGAGGAGGAGGGGTGACGAGTGCAAATCTGTCCATTATGGTGGATAGATCTGTAGATTTTGCGGTGGTGGTGCTTTGGCGTGGAGAGAAAGAGATTTTTTTTTGTTTTGTTTATGGAAAATAAAAGAAAACAAACAAAATATTTTTGCTACCAAACAGGAAGGTTTCTTCTTTTCTCCAAAATCTCCCATTATTTGAGAATAAGGTTACTGCTGTTATGCTGGAATACCTTTTTTTTGTGGTGGTGGTGGTGGTGGTGTTGTTGTCTCCTTTTCTCCTAAATATTCCATTCCATTGATTGTTGTCGAACACAAAGAACCCCAATTCAGGTTACTGCTGCTATTGATATTGAGAAGAATATTTTTTTTACTGGTGTTACTGATGTGGTATTAAGAAGACTTTTTTAACGGATATTTGGGCGGGGCACATGTCCGTCAATCTGTTCGGATCGGGTACGGTTTTTTAAATTTTGTGTAAACGGATATACGGAGCGAATTCGGAGATCCGTGATCTCCAGCGGGGCGGGGATGGATTTGCCAAATCTGCCCCAACTGGCCCCGTTGCCATCCCTAACATGAATGTGGTGGATCATGGTCGACATGGAGTGATTTACAAAACTAAACTAATAAGGGAGAGTAATCAAGGATCTAAGCATGTGATATATGCGAGATTGGATGGAGGAGGTGTACGTACATATGACCCAACAATTCACCGTTACCAGGGTGCAGTGCATGGATTAAGTTTCAAGTCGGACATCATTGAACCAAATAATGTAGTTTTTTTAGGTGTAGCAGGCTGTTTAAATGTTTTCTTACATCTAGGCATGGTAACTAAGACAATTTTGGGGGCATCCCTACTTATATCTCGCATGGTTGTTATCTTTATTTACATCATCCTCATGTGCCATCTACTTACGTCGCATTGTTTTTATTTTATATCATCTTTTTAATGGGTAAAAAAATCCAATGAAATAATAGGGGAAAAAAATCTTCAACTTCTTTACTTTAAACACAAAACTTCACTCTCAACCAAGGTTTGTGATTTCATTTTTTTTAGATAATTTCGGTCCCTGATTTGAAGAATATTTCGTTTTATTATAGAAAAACGTAAAACTTTTGATTATAATTTCAATTTAACAATTTAAGTTAAACATTTTAACCTCATAAGATCATACAAACTACATATTACATTAAAATAACCCACATAACAAACTTTTTGTCCCAAAATAGTATTATAGCATATTAAAATATACTGAGATTGAAATATTTAGGGTTTTTTTTAGTTTGACACTCATTAGTTTATACCTATTAGAGTTTGGCCTTCGTTTTGAAAATTATTTGAATCAAACCCTCAATTTTTTACAAAACCGTTAAGTTCTCGTTATTGACCGGTCAAAATTAATTTGAAGACACTTTTGCCCTTACCTTAAGTTAAACCATAATTAATGATATTACACCTAAATCACAAAATCTCCTTAGACCCATGTAGCCTCTATCTCGCAACCTCACCGTCCACCTCGCCCTCTTCGCATCTTCTAACAAATCATAAAAGTCCCTTCTTCCATCGTCGCAGCCACTGCAAATCCATGCCTCTCTCTTTTATTTGCCCTTCATCACACCATACGCAGATAACACGACAACCACAACATAATCCCATTGAAAATTTCATAATGCAATCGTATTTGAGTTCTTAGATAATACCCACAAAACCATTTGATTTAATCAATGAATGTTCTGCCACCCACCGCTATTCATATGGACACAAAGCCACGTTACGAAAGTTGGTGAATAGTTTCGGTTGAATACAAAAGGGTGTTTGTAACACTAGGCGGTTCAGGAGACAGTATATGAAGTGGTGGCATTTGGGAGGTGCACATCATTGTATGGTGGATCTCGAGGTTAGTGGTTAACGTGCGCTTTGAGAGTTTAATGAGAGTATTTACTTTTTATTTAGAGATGGAGACGAGTGGAGAGAAGAAGAATAAAGTAGAGATGGAATAAACAAATCTATTTGCCATGGGAGACGAGTTTGTATGTGAAGTATACAAATGTGGAGGACTGCAACTACAAGCGTAAAGGGTATGGAACAGAAAGACACTTGGCGGTTAAGACTGGAGTTGGAGGTGGAGGCACTGAT
The DNA here is from genome assembly GCA_963556465.1 of Berberis vulgaris. NCBI lineage: Eukaryota > Viridiplantae > Streptophyta > Magnoliopsida > Ranunculales > Berberidaceae > Berberis > Berberis vulgaris. The sequence goes on from OY747136.1 coordinate 50,071,171, forward strand.
GCTCCTACACCTTATGTTACTGCAAGTGCTGCTCCTGAAGAGCGGATTAAGGTCGTTCATGACTCCAAACATCAAAAAAAAATATGATGGATGGGTAGGGAATGATGGTAATAGTATTTTTTTTGTTAAAGCACAAAGTGATGGTAGTAGTTGTTGCAATGTACCATGATCTGCCATTCTTCATGATCACTGCAAATGCTAATACATGGAATCCAATATATCCATCAATGTACAATCTAAAAGAAATTGTACGGTCTGTTGGAAGAAGAAAAGGTTGTGAGGTGGAAGAGATGAACGCGAGGTTGCGAGGTAGAGGCCACGTGGGTCTAATGAGATTTTGTGATTTAGGTGTAATCTCATTAATTATAGTTTAACCTAATGTAAGGGTAAAAAGGTCCAAAAATTAATTTTGACCGATTAATGACGTGAACTTAATGGTTCCATCGGAAAATGAGGGTTAGACTGAAATAGTTTTCATAACGAATGCCAAACTCTATTAGGTATAAACTAAAAAGTGTAACCATTCCCCTTTCCTGCAAACAACAAGCTTTAGACTGACCTCGGTCCGAACCCTCTCATCAAAAAATGCCTTTGAATGGTCGTAATCGTCAACAACCCAACTAACGCCCACCATACGCTCGGCGAGCCACAGGCTCGCCTCCTAGATTTCAAAATTTATTATTTTCTCATAGAAATTCCTATGAGAAAAAAAATTAAATTTTTAGATTTCAAAAGATATTTCGGTAACTACAAAATAGAAAATATTTCATGAAATTTCAACATATTTTGAGAAATCACATTCTTTGCTTTCAACCAAAGAAAAACGTACTTCTACTGTTACTCAATTTTTGTACTAAAAAAGTTGTACTCAATGATATGAAAACATTTGTGTCATTATCATAATAGTACTGGATATCTAAATGTTTAATTGTGTTACATATGATGCCATGTTGTTGAGTAGTACGTAAATTAAGTAAAAATAAAGTTTATGAAGAAAAAAATTCCAACTTTGTTTTAGCGCAATGTACATAAGGGCCTATTATGGTCTACTATACATATAACGATACTGTCTCCATCTTAAAAACTCATGAGTATAGCTAGCAATGGTACCATATGGGATCAATTATGTATAAATTCGGAACCGAACTGTTATCAACCAGATCAAAATTTAACAAACCGGATCCATAATACAAAATTTTATTTTGAAATAGCTTTAACCGATTCAGGATTGGACCTGGGTCTATTAATAGCATATTAAAGTTCTAAAAGCATTCTAATTAAAACAATTAATTTTCTTGAATGATGAGAATGCGATATATTAATATCTTAAGAAACACAAATAAAATAATGTATTATACAAATATAACCAATATAGTTTTGTAATTGTAATCTTAATAAGATTTAAATTCTAATCACAAAATCTAACTAATTTAAAATGATGATTTAAGATTTTTCAAAAAATTAAAATACAATTCAAATAATAGGTTGAAAAACCTTAGATAAGATTATATTTCTTTAGATTTTCATTCAAATATTATATTTACAAAGAAACTGTGGACAAAACACTACTTTCTACCTTATATATTTATATATAGTATTTATTTCGGGTCTAAAATATGGGGTCTACATCATTAGGATCTTGCTAGATCTAGAACTGCACCAATAACTATCGAAACCAAAATTAATGTATTTGGATCCGAGATACAAAATCCTATCTCGGAGCAACTTTTATCGATTTGGATTGAATCAGGTTTCGAGTATAATTGGATTTATTTTCAATCCTAATCATGATATTGCCTCCCTCCATTTTTGCTTTCTATATGAGGTTTTATGAAAAGTGTATTGTTGGCTGCTTACAAAGAATAAAGTTATTTTTTAATAGCAATAGTAATAATAATAATAATAATAATAATAACAAAAAAAATCACATTTTCCCTTGAGCAATGATTTATAGCATGCAAGGTCTTGGTAAGTAGTCAAAACTTAAAAAGTTTTGGTAGGTCCTTGGGTAAAAATCATACAAAAGGCCAGAGCCTTAATCAGTGGCTTCAATCATATTCAATTTGCACATTTCCCTTGTTGAACGCTTCCAGTATAATTCTATCTTACCCAAAAATATATATAGGATATGCTACACATCCATAATGTTTCACGATCGCTTTTTTTTTTTTTATTATTAAAACATTTTTGTTACCATTTATGATTTTCATGAATACGGTTAATTATAATTGTGTTGTGACGTAACAATGACCTTCTCAACAATTGCAAAAATTGAACATAAGTTATTCAATCTTGTAGTTTCCTTAGGAAAATGGAATTAGGGTATTTTGACTTTGGGATGGGCGGTGGTTTTGACATAGGTGTGGAGGGGAGAGGTTCATAGAGGTGAGAAAACATGGTTGCGGTGGTTCATTTTTCAAATAGGTGAGAGGTTGAAGAAGATGAATACTGGCAGATCCATAATTCATTACCTGTAGGGTCACTATGGGGCATTTTGTCAAAATTTTGATGTACCTTATCCTATTATGCTATTTGTGGTGCCACATTTTCATACACTTGTTGTGCATTACACCAAGTTGCTATGGGTCAATATCAATTTTTCAATAGTGATTTTGCAAGCTTATGACCCCTGGTAGATTAAAAGACAATTGACTGGAACTTAGGGATACCTTGTATATTTATTAATTTGGGGTGGGCCTTAGAGCATCTCCAAGGGAGACCCTAAATTGGCTAAAGAGCTAATTTGGGATCTCCTATGGAAAAAAAAAAATGCTAAAATGAAATACCCTATACATACCCCATTTTATCATAGTCTCTTCTTTCTCTCTATATTTGGAGCATCTATGTCATTCCCAAATGCTAGAAAATATTAAATCACTACATTTTCTTCATTCTCTTCCCTACAATCATTAAAATTTAATTAGCAGATTCCTAAAATTAGGAAAAAATATATTTAAATAATAATAAAAAAAAAATTAAAATGAGGAGTTGGAGTAATATGTGATCCCTAAAACTAGCTTTTGATTAAAATAAGATATGATTGATATCCCAATTTAACTTTTATCCTTAAAAATGCTCTTAGTTCATGATTAATATTGAGGTTCCCTCAAAATAACCTTTAAAAATATAAACTTATGTACCCGCGGTACAGTTTGATTTTTTTTAACCTAAAATAAATAACAAAATTGATTCTAAATAATAAATGATCAAACCGAAACAAAACCATTTAAGTATTTTCAGAAAGAGTAATTCTAGATGTCGAGGGTTTGGGCGAGGTTTTGGGCGAGGGAAGTGCGTCGCACGCGAGCAGCTGACGTGGCTCAAAAAAAAAAAAAAAAGTTTTGCGAGGGAAATGAAAAATTTGGGCGAGAAGAAGGAGGGAATGGGGAGAGTAAGCTCATACCTCCCTCTCCCTCTCCCCATTTTCATTCTCAAGCAGACCTCCCTCTCCCTCTCCCCATTCTCCCGAAGCTCTCCCTCTCCCCCAATGAAGCTCTCCGTCTCCACCCTCTCCCCATCATCGACTCAAACGAAGCCAAAGAAGAAGAAAGAGAAGAAGCTCTCCTCGTCCCTTCCCTGTCGTAGGCCAGAGAAGAAGAAGGAGCTCACCCTCGTCCCTTCCCTCTCGCAAAAGCTAAGGTAAGTCTCCCCTTCATTTCTAGATCTAGGGTTTTTAGATTTAGGGTTTCTTGTTTTTAGATCTAGGTTATGACCAGGTTGGTTAAGCTTGCACTTCTTCTTTAGGTTGGTTGTTTTTAGATTTGCACTTCTTCTTTTGTAGTTTTTGCTGATGTTCTGTCTTGTTTTGTAGAGTCGATTGCAAAATGAAGGCACCCAATTTTTCAATCAATCCCTCGATAATGCCTAACCCAGCCGTCTTTGAAGCATCTGAGGCCCATGGTGAAGACGAAACCAGGAGTGAAGAAGGACTTGGAGTTCTACACCATCCACAAAACCAGCAAGACCGTGAAAGGTAACATTTTTTTTTGAGCTTTTTTTGAGCTTCCTAATTTTGCATGTTGTTTGTTTGATGAAATGACAGAGTGATGAGTTTTTTTGAATAATTTGTGAAATTTGGTGGTTTTGAAGTTAGTATGAATGTTTCAAGTTGCTTAGGATGGACTTAGTCTGAAGATTTCAAGTTGCTTATACTTATTGTCCATGCTTTTAGTTATTTCATAATCTTTAGTTCAATTTCTATGACTTTAGGATCTTCCTCTTCTTTATATTGGATGTTTTTGAAACTCATTGAGCAATTTGGTGTCGGGTACTCTCCTTTGGTTTATTGGGGACAACTCTTGACATTTGTTCACATTTTGGGTCGGGTACTCTCCTTTGGTGAGTGATTATGAAGGTGGGTCTAGTTTGTGTTGTCTTTTTGATGTATTTTGCTTTTATTTAATTTAATTAATTTTTTTTTTTAATGTTTTTTCTGTCCTGTCTGGTTTTGTTGTATCCTTTTTGGTATATCAATAGTTCTGAACCTTCAAAATAAATAAAATAAAATGTTACTCAATTTCAATATTTTTCCCCCAGTCGTCGAGCTAGATTGCAAGTATCTGACTGAAACATGATCATCACATGTTAGTAGTAAGTGACTGTTTGATTTGGCATCCATTTTGCATATTTTGTTGTGAACTCTTATTTTGTAAAAGTCAGAAAGTCTGAAAAGATGGAGTCTCTGGTTGACTGAATGCATGATTTAAAAGGTAATGCATGCGTGGAGCCCTGAGTTATCAACTTAACAGGGGATGTCTTGTGCATTTTTAAAGGAGTATTCTTTAAATTTTCATATTAAATCAAGTTCACTATTTTGTTTGATCCATCTTTTGTGCATTTTTTATTCACACGTCAAATATTTTTCTTACTAATTTTAGTTAATAGCTAATCCCAATTTAACTTCTACTTTTTGTTATTTTATTTTGCAGTGGGAAAGATGGCGAGTCAGGTCAAGAAGATGATTACATTTTATCGAATCCATATCATTTGGTATATTTTCATTTCATTTAGTTTACAGACATTATCTTATAATGTTCCCTTGAATGTATGGACATTCTTTGTGAACATTTTTCAGGAAACCTATGTGTGAATTGATATTCTGCTAATCTTTGCAAGCAACTTTTGCCTTGTGGCCGAGCCTGCGCTTGGATGGTTTGGCCTGACTCTCTTCCAGTCTGCCCATGGACTAGAATTTGAGAAATTATCACCTCTGGCCAGACTTTCTAAGCCTGCAAGCTTGTTCAAGAGTTATATAACTTCATGGTTGTTATATGATCAATTTTCAGGATTTGCTAATGAGGTCTTTAATCGTGTCATAAATTATTTCTAAGATATGGATATCTGGAATTACTTTCTATGCTGTTACTTTGAACAGCTTGGAGTTTTATAACTTCATGATGTACTCTCCCTCGTATTCCTAAGTTGATTGCTTTGACTAATTAAATTCAGACCCAAAAATCAATGAACATTTCAGATGCAAGTATGTATCTCGACAACTATGATTTATCACATTAACATACAGATAGAAATGTGTTACAAGATTTTATGTGCAGTCCTTGTTATAGATTTCAAACCTTTTGGATTGCACCACATGGACGGGAGTTGGTCCAGGTCTCATGGATGCTGCAACTAAAGGTGCTTTGCAAGCAAACAAGTCAGTTGGTGGGTTCAAGATAGGTAAAGAAGCCAACGAATGGACGAGCATGAACTTCCATCCATATCTGCCTTCTGAAACTTACCTTACATGCAGGTAATTAGCTTCCTGTTATCATTTATTCATCCTAGACTTTTTCTGTCCTATTTCAGAAATATTTGTTATGTATTTAAGTATTTCCTTATACTATCGTAAGAAATGTAAGTGTTCATGACAGTGAAGTATAAAACTCACTGACAAAAGGGTAAAAACATTGATCCTTATAATCTGCTCTCAAAGCACAGGTTTTTCTCTGCAAGGAAACATGGCTTGGTCGATGCTGCAGTGAGGGCTACTGTGGGTGACAGGACTGCGATAATTGCCCGACCGAGTGGCATTGGCACTCTAGATGAGATGTTTGAGATTCTTGCTCTGATTCAACTAGAAAGGATTGGATCGAAACTACCTATACCCTTCATTGTGATGAACTATGACTCGTTCTATTCAAAGTTACTGGCTTTCCTTGATGATTGTGAGGATTGGGGTATTGTCTCTAAAGGGGAGGTAGCATCACTGTGGAAGGTCTGCAATGGAAATGATGATGCTTTGGAGTACTCGGCAGTGTTCTATAATATTCATCTACGTGAAAGAAAACATGAAGCTGCACTCGGGAGCGAGTGTAGAACTAGGCCATGTACTTGACTGCCAAATATCTTGCTATAAATATGTATTTCTCACCGAATGGATTACATCCAATTATTCTGTTTTCACCATTGAATGAACTTGAAAGTTTATTGGAAATTTAACTTTTGGTGTCACTAGAAGCTCTCTCTCTGCACTTGGCAATGATAGCGAATGGATTGGGAAACTGGAAAATAAATCTAAAGATTTGAAATAAGATTATAGGAAATTGCAGCTTTGTAAATTGTGAACAAAAAATGTCATATGAAATTGCAGCTTTGCAAAATGCTACAAATCACAAATGCGAAAATCACATTGTTGCCTGCCACCATTTCACGCAATCCCTCATGTTCGAGTTTTTGTCACCTAGGGATATTGTTGGATGTTGACTAACTTTGTGTTCACTATAGTTTTCTTTGGAATCATAATAAACTGGAGGTAGGTTACTGAATTTACGATGGCACATGTCAACCATCCACATTGAGAAGATGGACATGCAGGTGTATTTATGAAGCCTTACAGTGAGTTACTTTCATTCAAACTCGCAAAGGGCCCGCTCCAATATTCAGGGAGAACAAGCCATAAGTAATCTCTACAAACCTGTAGCTTCCATAGAGTCTAAATGAAAACCTCTCTGTATCTTATATAAACTAGAGAAGGTAACATGACTCTACAATTATCTGTTGAACGGATTTCCAATGAAAAATGAATCTTCAATTAAAAAGGCATCTATTGCAACAAATGAAAAACATCCTTGTGCAGTTCCATTATCTACTATGCAGAAAAAAAAGGTTCCCAAAATTGCTCCTCCAGAAATTTACATAACCCAGAACACTAAAGCTACAAGTTCACTCTGGAGAATTTCAAGAAGCAGCTTGATGAATGAAATTTCAATGACTGATTGGAGGAGATCGCTTTTTTAGCTTTGATGTGATTGGCAAAAGGCAGAAAAGTCCCTTGTGAGGTGATCTGGCAGTGGGAGTGCAAAGGGCAGGACGTTGAATGATTTCGTTCTGCTGCTTGTTGCAGATGGGTAAGCGAGTGCTGGTCGCTGCTTGTTCATCCCGTCCATGAAGAAAGAGAAGGCTCCAAAGGTGAGGCAGCTCTGCAGAAGAGCCTGTGGTGTACCTGCAAAAATGATTTGTTCCAAATAAAGCTCGGCTCAGCAAACATATAACAATAAACTTTTTCAGTGCTGTCCTCAACAAAATTTGTTATGAAATCAGTAACTTGATTGAGAAAATTGATTTTAGCCACACATACAGTGCCCACAAACTTGACTAATATCTGTATTTAGAATTTTAGACAATATACCCTACTTGCATAAAATCATAACGTAATGGGAGCACACCATGATTTCCGCATATGGCTTTCAAATTAATGACTACATTGGGTAATTTATTAGAACAATAGGAACACTGCATGCATTTAACCTGAGAAGTAACCAGAAAACGTCCAAGAATAATAGCATTAGGAGATGTGGATGGAACTTCATCCTGATTCATTTGATTCATCTGGTGCTATAAGACTTACTTGACTCCTGAGACGTCCACCAAAAATCTTGTGGACCAAGCTTTTGTCATAAGCACTATAAGATTCACTTGGCACGCCTGAAGGCAAGCAACATTTATGCATTGACTCTAGCAAGGTAGATGGCCCCTCTTCCAAGCCTGTGTATCAGTTTGTAGCATTTTTGTATCTCTTTCCTCACCTTTTCAACAACACCAAATTGCTCAATGAGTTTCAAAAACATCCAATATAAAGAAGAGGAAGATCCTAAAGTCATAGAAATTGAACTAAAGATTATGAAATAACTAAAAGCATGTCATGAAGATAGTGATTGCAAAGTTGATAGAGGTAGTTTGCATATAAATGTTGGGATTGATGACTAAATGCGATCTCCTCAACCAAAGGTATCAGCTCTGTTGGGTTAATTAACATTAGCAGTAGAGCCTAACTAACAACAACAGGTATAACTTGGATGTATGGAGGATAAGAATTTGCTCCAATAGAAAAATGCCAGAATGTAGAAGTTTTTAGGTTGGATGGCCTCATTTCAGCTTCAAAACAACTAGTTGTTGGGTTGGACAAAGGCTGTCTACCCCGAATATTGAAATGCTAACATTAACTAACAACTACTCTCTAAATGCTAACATTTTTGACATTTCTTCAGACTAAGTCCATCCTAAGCAATTTGAAATCTTCATACTAACTTCATAACCACCAAATTTCACAAATTATTCAAAAAAAATCATCACTCTGTCATTTCATCAAACAAACAACATGCAAAATTAAGAAACTCAAAAAAAGCTGAATGTGATATAACTAAAGAAATGAAGACCAAAATTCATACTACTAAACTAAAGAATCTGCAAAAGGGGGTCTCCATTGCAAGCACTAGATCACTAAGACTCCTACTTCTTGACCCAAAATGGGGTCTCCAATTCAGAACTTGCTCAATATCACAAACATATTTGAAACTCAAAAACTTGCTCAATATCACAACAACAAACTTACATACAATTTCATCAAAAATTTATTTGCCCCATAATTGCACTAAACCTTAAGCAACTTGAGATCCTCATTTTCCTTACCCTCACTCACTACACACTAGATTGCAGAATAGTGATAGTATAAGTAGTGGCAGTGGACAATAAGTTAATGAACTAAGTCCATCCTAAGCAATAAGTTAATGAACTAAGTCCATCCTAAGCATGGACAATAAGTATAAGCAACTTGAAATCTTCAGACTAAGTCCATCCTAAGCAACTTGAAACATTCATACTAACTTCAAAACCACCAAATTTCACAAATTATTCAAAAAAACTCATCACTCTGTCATTTCATCAAACAAACAACATGCAAAATTAGGAAGCTCAAAAAAAGCTCAAAAAAAAATGTTACCTTTCACGGTCTTGCTGGTTTCGTGGATGGTGTAGAACTCCAAGTCCTTCTTCACTCCTGGTTTCGTCTTCACCATGGGCCTCAGATGCTTCAAAGACGGCTGGGTTAGGCATTATCGAGGGATTGATTGAAAAATTGGGTGCCTTCATTTTGCAATCGACTCTACAAAACAAGACAGAACATCAGCAAAAACTACAAAAAAAGAAGTGCAAATCTAAAAACAACCAACCTAAAGAAGAAGTGCAAGCTTAACCAACCTGGTCATAACCTAGATCTAAAAACAAGAAACCCTAAATCTAAAAACCCTAGATCTAGAAATGAAGGGGAGACTTACCTTAGCTTTTGCGAGAGGGAAGGGACGAGGGTGAGCTCCTTCTTCTTCTCTGGCCTACGACAGGGAAGGGACGAGGAGAGCTTCTTCTCTTTCTTCTTCTTTGGCTTCGTTTGAGTCGATGATGGGGAGAGGGTGGAGACGGAGAGCTTCATTGGGGGAGAGGGAGAGCTTCATTGGGGGAGAGGGAGAGCTTCGGGAGAATGGGGAGAGGGAGAGGGAGGTCTGCTTGAGAATGAAAATGGGGAGAGGGAGAGGGAGGTATGAACTTACTCTCCCCATTCCCTCCTTCTTCTCGCCCAAATTTTTCATTTCCCTCGCAAAACTTTTTTTTTTTTTTTTGAGCCACGTCAGCTGCTCGCGTGCGACGCACTTCCCTCGCCCAAAACCTCGCCCAAACCCTCGACATCTAGAATTACTCTTTCAGAAAATTCCAGTCAATGTGGAATAATGACACACCACGTGTTGGCCGTGTATTGCGTGGCCATGGATAAAACCGTAAGGCACACGGGTCCCTCCCCTCCTAAGTATCACGTGCTTTCTTTCGCCCGCACGAAATCCTCAACTCTTAAAAACCTGAGATCGAATCGCAACCCAACGCAACTAGTTATAAAAAAAAAGCGGGACTGGATTCGACTCGTGTGAGCCCTAGCTTAGCTAAGCTCTTCGCTTGGAGAGGGATTTAACCGTTAAACGCAACGCTCAAGGGGAATTCACAATCTCTCTGGTTTTCGTTCCTTTCTCTTGACATTCAAAATTTCGCGCGAAAAATGGAGTCGGAAGGTAATCCCGCACGCAAACAAACCCTAGTTATTAACAAACGGTTTTCTTGTTCAAAATTTAAAATTCAGTTAGGTTTTCAGGACAGAGAGGGCATACAAATCCAGCTACCTTGTTGGCATCTCTACTGGGCAAAAGGGAGAAGCTTCAAGAAGAACTTCGCAACATCGAAAAGCAGGTAATTACTAATTTCAAATGCTGTCAACTTGTTTTTCTCAAGCTTCTTAGGCTTTCTTTACTTACCAACCCAATTCAAGAAAATTACAACTCTTGGTTGTTGGGATGTTATTAGGAATTTGTTATACTTAGTGAATCATCGAGGAATCAAATTTGGTTGTAATTTGAGTTGATTTTCAAGATAGATGGAAGGGGAATCAATTGAATAAGACTAATGAGTATCAAAATGTAATAGTGTGCGTTTTACTCACACTGCTGGGGAAACCGGAAACTTGCCAAAGGGGTAAAGAGAAGCAAAACTAACCAATTATATTCTTCGAGGGATCAACGAACCCTTTTACTGCTCTCTCGTCATAATTATTTGGCTATGGACAATTTTTTTATGCATCTTCTTTTCAACTCTAACTTGTACCTTCTAATCCAGGTTTATGAGCTAGAGACAAGCTACTTACAGGATTCTAGTCAAGGTGGGAATGTCTTGAAAGGTTTCGAAGGTTTTCTATCTTCCTCCAAGAGCACAACCAAGTATGCGCATTCAACTCTTTCATAGGGAACGCCTCATCTTTTCTTCTTTTCTGTATTTGAAACATGTTTGTTTTTGTATTTTGTAAAAATATGGTTTCCTAAATAAATTCCGGCCATCTTTTGCTGCATACTTTTATATGTGAGAGAATAGATTAGATGGGAATGGGAACCATTTGTGAAGATCTTTCTCCCTCTTAATGATATTTTCATTGATAACTTAAATTTGTTTCTTAGTTTCAAATCCTTTTTTTTTTAAAGCAAACAAGGTTTTAAGGACCCCTTAACCTTTATATTAATGAAGCAAAAGCAAATACAAAAGCAATCTATCACTTGAGAGAGGATTCACCATTACAAGCCTAAACAATGTACAAAGTCAGTCTTTGTACCTTTTGTTTGCTTTCTTAGTTCTTTTGGACTTTCGGGGGCAAAAACTAAAATCTTTGGTGTAGGCGATTGCAGCCGATTCTATAATCACATCATAACTAAAGGGTCTGGCTCATGTTCTTCTTCTGAATCCTGACAACTTTCTTGTCTCAACCTATTGTCGGTGCAGTTCTTGTGCTCTTCCCATACTTATTTTAGCCATATGTAGCATTTCTTGAAGTGTTCCATGCCACGTTCTTTAATTTCTTGTTGTATTACACCAGAAACTTTGTTTCCCTTGTCTTATTCATTTGTCATCATTAAGACATTCAATATTAGGTAGAGAGAGAACTTTTTCGCTTCGTTTAATTCTGCGATGGTGAGTAGTTTCACATCGCGGAATCTAAATCTTTCACCATCATTGGAATAATGGGAATTGTTGTCTTCCTTCGTGTTACCATCCTCTAACTCATTTTCATTGATCCTAGTTTGTCCGACTTCTAGAGTCATTTATGTTTCCGTAGTAGTTGTCACTAGGGGTGGGCAAACAGGTTGAGGAACCGCGGGTTCAAATCGAACGGGACCGTTTTGCTCCAAACGGTCTGGATTTTACATTTGTAATTTTAGATACGGATCGGTCCGGATTCGTTATAAAACGATCCGAGTCCGATTCCTATTATTTAAAACGAAATGGTCCGAGTTGGACCCGTTTTAAAGCACATTGTACAGGTGTCTTAGGAGGTCACAAAATGTAAACCTAAATAAGAAATTGTCTCTCTCGCATCAAGACTTCAACTAAACAAGTAAAACTCTCTGTCTGTCGTTTCTCTTTATCTATCATTTTATCTATCATGGTTGTGGAAAGGGGTGAAGATGACATCGGCGTGGGATGGTGGTTCAAGGTAGAATGAATTAGGGTTGGTGGAGAGGAGAGTGGGTGGTGGTGAGTATCAATGGAGGAGAGAGAAGAGATGATGCTTCGATCCTCGGGTGGTTTAGGGTGGTCGTTTTCGAGAACAAGGTTCTCCATCTCTGCGCGAGATGCATAGACTCTGGATTCTTCGAAGCCCCCCGCACCCTGCTTCTCAGACCCCATCATCTTCTTATTCTTCTTCATTTCCTTTAGATCTCGATTCAATTTGATTTGATTTGCAAATAAGAATTAATTACAGTCGAAACAAGTTGTTGAAATTGGGGAAGTAAACAAGTAGCTTTGCTTCCTTGTTCAACAATTGATTCATTAATTTCAGTGAGGGTGAGTGTTTGGGTTGAGACCTGAGAGAGAATGAGAAACGAAGCTGTTAAATATGAACCCAAATTTGTTTGATTAGCTGTGTTCAAAATTTTGGTTTTGTATCATTTGTCTGCCAGTACATGGACATGGGTATAATTTTTTTTCACCGATGATCATCGAGCGAGAGTCTTGCGATTGATGAATTCATCGACGAAGCAATTAAGTGGGACACACAACACACAGACACACAACAAAAACTAGTTGAAAGCTATGCAGTTAAAACGGATAACGGACCCATAATTGTCCAGGAGCGTTATAGGTTATAATGGAATATAACGTGAAATAATGGTATATAACGGAATATTTTGTTAAATACATGTTTATACCCCCACAAAGTATTGATGTATTATAGAGAAAAAAAGTAAATCATGTTCATAACATTAAATTTAAAAACATCAATAAAAAAACATCATCCCTTCGTATGAGAGTAAGATCGCAATGGAGAGTGCGATCGATTCTTCATCTTCTTTCCTTATTCTTTTCTCGTTCTTTGTCAATCGGCGATGTTTGATTCTCTGTCGATCGGCGACGGTAAGGTTTGGTCATTCTTTTTCGATCAAGAATGATGAGTATTTTTTTATATATTAGAAAAAAGGTTAAAATGGCGTTATTGACAATAAACGTTATCTCAATAACGGCCATATAACGGCGTTATATCAGAGTCGTGATACAAAAACGTGATAATCTCATAACGTAACGGCTCACCCCCGTTCAACATTATATCAGAGTTATATCGGTGTTATAACGTTGTTTTAACTGCACAGGTTGAAAGTGAAAATAATGGTTCAGAGGAGAAGCCCTAGCATCTGGCACAAACCCTATTGATGATCACAACAGTGGGTGTCAAGTGGTGGGTGATAAACCCATTTGTAGAAGCGAGTTCAAATTGTTGATACAGAGTGTCTCCCCTCCCCTTTTAGTCATTGTATTGTATTTTGTAATTAGCATTCTTACTGAATGACAACATATTTGGTTAATTACTAAGGGCGTGTTGGTTACTCAATGTAATGGGTAATGACCATTGTAATTGTTAAATTACAGTAAGGCAAACAATCAAGGTTAGAGCTTTGTCTATTGATTTTTTTGATTATTTATCATAAGACACAAACTAACACCAATGGAATTTCAAACCGTTTGGAATTGGACTGTTCCAAACGGTTCGAGCTAGGTTCGGTCCCAATGTTCAAAATGAGAGAATTCGGACCGAATCGGATCCGTTAATTTTAAACGGTTCGAGTTTGGTTCCTCAAAATTTGGAACTGATTCGGACCGTGCCCACCCCTAGTTGTCACTGGTAACACTTCATCATTGGGAGTTGTTTCTCTACCTTCGTCAACATCCTGCACTGTTATCTCTGTAACTACACATAGGGGCTTTGTATTGTTTGTCATTTTCATATTATTATTCTCATCAATACCTTGTAGAGCATTAAGTGAATTATTTTCCGGCCTATGATACTCATCACTCATATCTTTTTTCGTGGGACTCGACTTTTGCCTCACCTCAACCCATTCTGCGGCACATTCTTTAGTTCCTTTGTCATTGTTCCTCCTATCGTTCAACTGAGTCTTCCTTTCAAAGTTCTTTCTTCTAGATGCTATCATCTCCTTTTGTTCCATCATTTTATCATGCACATTCATCATACACTGACCTTTGTCATGCCCAAAGACACAACACTCAGACCACATCAATGGTTTCCAAGGATAGTCGATTGCAATTTCATCCAAATCACCTCCTTCCCTACCCACATCTAATTTAATGAGGGTTGGAAGCTCTTGATCTGGAATAACTTCCACACAAATTGCTGCATATGTGAGTCGAGTTCTAGATGAGGGGGCTCGATCAAACCTGACAAGTTTCTCAATCAAGCTAGCAATGTAGCTCAACCCCTCTTTGGACCACATGCAAGTGGAAACATTGTAAAGATGAACCTATACTGGAATTATATTGATCTCCTTCCTTAGACTCCCTAAGTCTTCCTTCCATTTAGTCACATGAGTTTGTCCCTAATTTTGAAAGGCGCTTCTTCAGGTGCTTTGGCTCGATCATCTTCATTCGTGAACTTGAAGAAGAAAAATTCTCCATTCGATGTAATCTCAAGATCTCCTTTTGGTTTCCACTTCCTCTTCACAACTATTTTGACTTGGCTGAATGGAGGAGGTTTCTCAAGGAACATCCCTACCAACTGGTTTGACCATATTTGTTTGGCATGTTCTCGCCTTCCTCAAACATGAGATTTGAGTAGTGGATTGGAGCCTCCAACCCATCCCAATTCCTGCTTCCTCCAAATAATTGAGCCCATTTCAGCTGAGATTGACTCTGCTTCCTCCAAATAATTGAGCCCATTTCAGCTGAGATTGACTCTTGACAGAACATTCTCCATCTCCACTAATTGACATAACCTTCTCCATCTCCACTAATTCCATCCCTGGATAAACCTTGCCTCCTTCCGGTACCGGGTCGGTAGAGGCCATGAGAGTCTAAAAGTGCTTATGGGCAGTGGAAGACATTGGGGGTTCGTGTAGTTGAAGGTGTAGCAGAGCCAGAGAGATTTGGGGAGTTGAGGGACGGTGGGGGAGGGTATGGCTTGGTGGAGGGGGAGCTTGATTAAGTTAATTACCAAAGAAGGAAACTTGAATGAATAACTGACCTGAAAGAGAGATCAGGAAGTTGATCTCTCCAAGCTGCTCAAATCAGAAGAAATCAGATCTGACCTCCCTCTCCCACAGAGTTCCTCCCTCGATTCGGATCTAGAGCAGCCCCTCCATGCGACTGCGACGAGCCCTCAAGAGCTCTCTCTCAGCCCCTCCCTGTGACTGCGACGAAGAACAGCCCCTCCTTGCGACAAAGAGCAGCCCCTCTCGGCAACTTATGCCCTTGCCTCTGGCACAAAAAATCTAGCTACTTCAGACCCAACGAATTTCTGTTCTTTAAGAGGTCTTTGCTCCTTTGTTTACGGAATTTAGTTCTGTTAACTCTGTTTCTTCATTAAACTACTTGAGTTGGCGACTCCTTTAATTTTAGCTGCTGGATTTTACTGTGGTCATTCAGGCTGTTAGGATGGATCTGTTTAACTCTCTTTTTTTTTTTTTGCAGCTTAAAACGTTCAAGAAAGTTCCAGCCCGAAGATAGGCTGTTCTCTTTGTCTTCAGTTACCTCACCAGCGGTATGTAACTTGATTTCAATTGATATCATTCTTCATAATGTCGTAACTGGAAGTGAATCAGTGCGTTGCTCAAATCAACATCAGACTACATATATATACTGACTTAAATTAAGGTCCAGAAAAGAATGAACATTCTACTATTAGGTCAAGACTGTGTCCAGATTTAGTAAAGGAAGAAACTACTAATAGGAAAACCTTTATGAATATGTATGCACTGGCTACAAGTCTTTATTTTCTCCAGTTTTTTCTCATCCAAATTATCGTGAATGTTATATTTTTAATGGACTAGCTTGTGAATAGATGACGCATTCGAGACTGAACTCACGAATGCAAGCCAATTTCAGCAAGTGTCATCTCTTGATATTAGAAAGTTATGTGGAATTCTCCAAATAAAAAATAAGCTAGAGAAAAATTCAAAAAATCAACTCCATACTCGGCTCTCTACATAAACTGATGAGTTCTATTAAGTGAACTAGGATGGACATTGGTGGTTAAACATATCGCAACTCTGATTAGGTCAAAAGTTTCTTGTGAGTCCTTCACACAGAATTAGGATCTGTTTTTGTTGTGTGGATTGTTAACTCTGTTAATATAACTTCTTATTTCATTTAGATAACATGTCTCGTCTTCACATGTATCCTTCAAAATAATTTAGTACTCTTGTTAACATGACACACCATAGTTGGTATGTGATGCAAGCACATCTAGTGCATGACCGCATATTTTCTTTTATTTCAACATTTGGTTATTTTGGTTTTAAATTTAGGGTTTCCTTTCTTTTCAACTTTTTGAGGATTATAAATAAGGCCAAAGACCATCATAGTTAGTTAGTTAATTGTCGTTTTCTTTTGATAATAACAAAATAATATTTCTCCTTAGGAATTTGAGAAGGAAGCCTACCTTATGAATTGTTTGACTTCTCTCATTTGGGCGAGCTTGTCTTGTGTATGCTTCTAGCGTAAATCATATAATTTTTGTAGCAGAGCTCATAAAAGTTTGGGGCGTCAAAAGGCCCTCAAGTCATTAATGCCTTGATGAAACAATTTGAAAGGGCAATTGGTGGCATTTTGAGGAAGTTGGGGTACGTTCTAGTTCGTTTAATACTAAATGTGGCAAGTAACCTCGAAGTTATTCACAAATTTCATGGTGTGAGGCTGAAAATATGATGGGATCTTTACACATTTTGGATCAATAAGATAACCCAATCATGATCTTAGATATAGACAACGATCCGATGATTTGGATGAATAGAAGTAGAGGAATATGATCCCGAACCCCTAAATATGTATATGGATGGCACCTGAGTCCAACCTCGATCATACTGGTCCTTCAGTTGAGCTTGTTTTGGATGAGTTCAGAATCTTGACCTTGAGTAGATTGTTCTGCCAACACTGTTCAACCAGCAAAAAACTTTTGCACGACAACGAGAACTAAGTGTTGGCTGACCTCCTCCACGCCAATATGCAAAGGCCAGAGGAAGCTGTGATTGAGATCGACTAAGATAAAAAACCCCCAGATCCAGCAACCCTTTTTGAGAGTGCCGATTAATGTCTCCATCATGGGAGCTGTAGCCACAGTCGCCTTTGGTCTTGTTTGCAACCTGAATCAATGTGGTGGAGATGGTGGATACCAACTGACCATTCAATTTGGGAAATTTCCACTGTTATCAGATTGTTATACTGTAGTATGGCCTTAAGAAGCACATCCAAATATGTTTCTGTTGCTGGCATACATCAATGTAAACAAGAAAACGTTATTTAGAAAGCACAAGCAGATAAAGCCTGATCATGAGCTTGATTTCTGCACAGCTGCTTTTGAAATAAATTATAAATGTAGCGTCTTAGAAAAGAGGTGTGATTAACATTGAACACCAGGGAGTTCTATATCACGATTGACTCGAGCTTTCTCTTTAACCGTATATTTTAACAGGGGCTACGACCTAATTTTTACAGACAAGGCCAAATAGGGTAAGCCATTATTTTTGTGGATGGGAAGCTCAAATATGAGCTTGTCCATTTTGTTTCTTTATGATCAGACAGTAATATCATATGAATGTTTAAGTGCCCTTTTAACAGTCATAGATGTTGAGATATAGGGGGAGCAGGAGGGATTGTATATATGTTGTCATAATAGTACTTTGGGGCTCTGGTCTGTGTAGTCACAGGTGCACTGAACGCCTTTAAAAAATCTGGCATGCCTCAGTTTGCCAACGACTATGGCTTATAGGCCATATCAAAGGTGGTCATTGCCTAGGCAACCGCCTAAATCAACAAAAACATTCCCATGCCATGCACATTTTCAAAACAATTCAAAAGAAAGGGTTTAAGAGGAAACCACCAAGATGGGAATAAACAGTGGCCAGGGCCATTAGTGAATATAACGCTATGAGAAAACAGTTCCAGGATGAAGGCCCCTCAAAAAACTCTGTTGACATTCATTAACGCTTGTAGCCCCATGAATCAATAAGAGAGTCTTATCTTATTTCCTTCCAATGGTTGAGTACAATAAAACCTTGATACAGGACCTCGGAAACTATATTGAAGAGCCATGTAACTACAAGTTGAACTGATTTGTAGGTGTCTGACACGAATAGGTGGTGTCTTATTTCAGGTTCTATTTTCTTGTCTGCCTTGAATCTTATTTCAGGTTATATTAGAGCCCCATCTTTACTTTTGCCACTGTAAGCTTTGTTTTCATTCATGACTTGTTCTGACCTATATTCCATGGTACCAAAGTTGATTCCAACTCAATTCTTTGGGTTTTGATCTCAGGTTTCATCTTATACACCCAAAAAGAAAAATGTGTTGACCCTTCGAATGAATAGGACTTCTACTAGTCAGGGGTTGGTGGAATGAGTTTCTAATCGAGGATCCAAGCAAGTTCGGATCTGAGGCCTTCTTTGGGAAGCAATTGAGCCGAACGTTGAACTCAGATTCCAGTGTTGATTGGAAAGTATGCATTGGAAAAAAAAAGTATGTTTGTGAAAGATGTGGAATCTTGCAAAATAGTTACGTTAAATGTAATTGTAATACACTTTTGGTCTACGCGTTATCTCACCTGGAAGGAAAAGAGAAAATTCTACAGGCTGAGTGTCATTACTGTCGCTGACAATCTTTGTTTAAACTTTGACATATGTTGGTTGATTGAACTTCAATCTACTTTTTCAGTTTTAATTAGTTCTTATAAAAAACAGAGTTCAGATATCCTAGAAGACTATACTTCTAATTTTTTCAATCACTTGCAGGTAGAAGAGCATATGATCGGACGAGATGGTAAGAGTCTTTATACTAATCTGAAAATCATTTTTCTCTGAACAAGAATCTCATTACTTTTTTGTTTTAGATGGAAGGTCAGACTTTGGTCAAGGTCGATTTAAAGGAGGCTTAGCAAATGGACAGTAAGTATTACCATAATTTCTTCTAGAAACACTAGTATTAGCATGTCAAGAATCTTCTCTTTAACAAAGTTAATTTTTTTGAGAATTTTTTTTGTCATTGATCTTTATTGATGTAATGTGCACGCCCACATGTTCCTGCGCACATTTCAACGTAATTCTTCATTAATGCTTTGGAGCACGAATGTTACATTTTTTGCATGTATACGAGTTTCTTTCTTTGCATAATGTGAATTCATTCACCAGGGGAAAGCCTAAGAAAGGAAGAACGGCACCAAGAGATGTAAAGAGAATCAGGATGTTTAGTGAGCCCGATCTTGACGATGAAGATGATCCTGATATGAGCTTGAGATAATTATTGGTTATGTAGACATTGGTAGTATTTAAGTCCAGTTTCTGACTCTTGATTTGAGAGTTTAAATTATAAGTTATTTGCTTCTCTAACCAATTCATCTTGAAAATCTCAGCAGCATTCGTAGTACTGTAGCTGACATCCAATCATCGTGACGTTGGTTTTCCATCTTCTGCGCTGAATATATATTTCGTTATTGATGAATTTTGTCCCAAATAAATTAAACTTGGAACTTCTAATTTAAGAGTTATTTTTTATATTCCTTACACAAACCATGTCTGCAATGTGAAACTGCACTATGATGGGGTAACAGCATTTTCTTCTTTTTTCTGTGTTTGTGTTATCTGATTTTCATGATGAAGATGATTGAAGCATTCACAGGCCTCACTTAGAGATGGACATGAATAACATCTACTCATTGTTTGTACAAAGAATTTGCCTCCAAATGAACTGTTTTCCTTTATGAGAAATGCCCGTGTTATATATGATATTCTTATCGATTTTTAAGTTTTGGATGGCTACCTGAAATTATCTCACAAAAGGGAAGGAATGAATTTTTATTTTATTTTTCCTCCTAAATGAAAATCATCTTGATGAGCAGGTGAAAATTGTCTAAAGTGGTGTCAATGGCATTGTTGGTGTTGGTGTTGGTGTTGGTGTTGGTAGAGTAATAGTGATAGTATTTGTGCTTGGGTTGAGAAAGGTATGAAAATTGGTTGCGGTGTGTCAAAGCTCATATAATCAAGTATGTAATAAACTCATTACAGGTAGGTAATAACGGAATACACTGTTATGGTTTATGTAGCTTGTGGGAGCAGAAAATAACTTTTAGCCCAATTGGATAAAGAAGTCCAAAGATTTGGGCCTTTCCTAAGAAACCCGAAGATTATCCACGAAAGCTTAAAGTATAGAAGGCTCGAGCCTGGGCCCAATACAAACTCAGTATCAGTAAAACATTATTTTCGCAGCAGAAGAGAAAGGCTCGGCGTCAACCACTATGCTCAACTGAGCACGTGGACTTGCAGAAGAGCTATCTCAAAACAGGAAGTTATAACCAATCATGGAAGTTACAATTGCCTGAAAGAAGTTGTAACCGCTTGCAAGTAGATAACCTACTAATCTGCCATGCGTCCTACTCATCAGCCACGTGTCTTGCTCATCAGCCACGTGTCTCACTAATTAGCCAGCAGCTAATTCCTTTAGCCTATATAAATAGTCAAATGCAAAGCCTTCTGGAAGTAACACTTCCATGACTTACAATTTTCTCTTCAAATATAGAGATATTTTCCATTTTCCTAAATACATTGTTCTAACTTTGGCATCGGAGTCCCCGTGGCAGACACCACACCGGTGTCAAGAATTAATTTCTACCTTGTGCAGATTACTCCGCGTGATCAGCACGTGATTCTACCTTATGTAGATTGCTCCGCGTGATCAGCACGTCACCCGACGAAAATTTGCATCCACAAATTGGTGCTTTCAGTGAGAGCTTGAATCAAACTCATTGCATGCTCTCTTTCATTCACAAAAAAAGACTTTCATTCATTCATAATCCATTTCACCTACAAACACTTTTTCACCTCTATACAATGGTGGGAACTCGAAAACAAACTAGCAAAAATAATGTTACAAGATATTTTGCTCGTACTAGGCTGTCGTCGTCATCACAAGTTCAACTGTTACCAGCCGGACAACCACTGATAGTGGGTCTGCCACAGCCTGCTGACCATCAATCGCAACCTTCTGCCACAAGCCAAATGGAGATGACACAACAAGATAATCTTGCAGGTCAGATCGCTAATCTGACCAAAATATTGGAAGAACAAGCCCAGGTGGGCGATTAGTGAGCGAACAACCAAGGCAGATGACACATCGTCGTCTACCAGTAGATCGTGTGCATAGAAATGGGAGTGGTCATCCATCAAAGGGAAACAATCCCTCTGGAAGCATTCATTCGAGATTAGGGCCTCAAGTAAGTGTGCACTCTAGGCTCGGACCTCAAAGGGGAGTTTTCTCAAGGTTGGGCTCCCAAGCAACCGTGCACTCAAGACTAGGACCACGATTACACCCAATATAAGTGGTCAGCGCAGAAGACAGAATCCCGATGGATACGAACAACGCAGGAGACCAGACCATTACACTGATTTCTCCCACGTCCCATACTCAGAGGCTCGTCAAATCAAGAAGAACCTTCAAGTGAATCCCATTGCGACTCTACCTCACTCACATGTAGGTAAGTCACAATCAAATTCGGAATGTGATGAGTCATCTTCCGCAGATAATCAGAATCGAAATCACCCTACGGCTAATTAGCAGGATACACAGAAGCCCTTGGGAGCAGTTGATGTGGCACGAATGGTCAAAGAGCAGTTGATGAATTTACAAGTTATGAGAAATCCAGATGATACTCTGTGCAGAGAGGTGGCCTTGGTGAATACTTCGCCTTTTACAGATAATATCGAAGATGCTCCTCTACCAGCAAGGTTTACCACACCAACTTTTACCCCTTTCAAGGGAGATTCTGATCCTGAGAGGCACTTAAAGCATTTTCGAAGTGTCGTGACTCTGCACAAAAATGATGATCCGCTTATGTGCAAAATATTTGCTATGACTTTACAGGGAGTAGCCCAAGATTGGTTTCACACTTTGACTCCCCAGTCGATCAAAAACTTTGGAGATCTATCCCTTGTATCCACAAAAGAATATTCATCTTACCGAATTGTCAAAAAGCATGACGACCACCTCTTCAACATGAAAAAGAAGTCAAATGAATCGCTCAGAGACTTCATTAAAAGATTCAAGGCAGAAAAAGCGAGCATAGTTGGGTGTGATGATCAAATTGCATCCTCAGCTTTTAGGAAAGGTCTGCCCGTAGATCACCCGTTGTATGGAGAGCTGACCATGAAACCAGGTAAAACTCTTGCAGAAGTCTTCACCATGGCAGAATGTTATGCATTGTGGGACGATGAAAAAAAGATTGCTAAGGTATCTGATGTGTTCAAGAAGGATAGCCAACTTACACAAAAAAATACAGATCAAAAGGAGAGTAAGAAGAACAGGGGTGACAAGCGTAGAGCACGCTCTCCAACAAAAGACTCCTCTACCAGTAGAGCATACACAGAGTTCTCGATTCCAATCAATCAAATTCTCCACGAGATAAAGAACCAACCTTGGTTGAAGAGACCGCCACCCATGAAAAGAGATCCGACAAAAAGAAATTTGAATAAATATTGTGCATTCCATGGAGCCACCGATCACTTGACAAAGGAATGTCGATCATGGAAAGACCACCTTGAGGAGTTAGTCAAAGCAGGACATTGCACAGAGTATGTAGCCAAAAAAGCCATTCAGCAAATTGAAGAAAGAGATGCAAGCAAGGAACCTCCAAAGAAAGTCATAAGAATCAATGGAATTTTTGTTGAATCCGAACTTTTTGGTTTCACAAATAATGAAAGGAAGCGAAAAATCAAACAAGCAACTTCGGTTGCTCAAGTACTAATCGCCTCAGTCGGTGGCCCCACAACTAGTTCCTCAATCGAAAATCAGATGATCGGCTACACTAAAAGTGACCTGCAGGGCCTTGATCTACCACATGAAGACGCACTCGTTATCAGCATCCAAATTGCTCATGCAATGATTGATAGAATGCATGTAGATGAGGGAAGTGCAACCAATATACTTCAACTTTCAGCTGTCAAACAGATGAATTTAGAATCACTTATCACCAAAAAGACAAAATTCTTGACTGCCTTTAATGGGGCTACATCAGTAACAATTGACACTATGATTCTAGACGTCTACTCACCACCAGTCATCTGCTCGCAGACCTTTATGATAATATATGAGCCCTCTCCCTACAACGGACTTTTGGGTAGACCATGGATAACTAAAATTGATGCTGTCACGTCTTGTCTACACCAAAAAATCAGATATCCAATCCCAGAAGGTGGAGTTGGAGAAATAAAGAGTGATCAAGCTATTGCAAGGAGGTGTGCAGCCCGAGTCTTGAAGAAAACGAAACAGAAGGAATTTATTCCTGTCACTTCAGCCGAAGCGAAAGGGAAGAAGCCTTCTACCCCCCAATAACAACTACAGCACCAGGATAAAGAAGGAGAAGTTCAATTTGAATCCTCAATTGAGGAGGGATGGAGACCAGAAGAAGACAAAAAACTTGTAATTCTTGATCCCAATCTGCCTGAAAGAAAGACGAAAATTGGCTCCCGCCTCAGCGCAGATGAGAAAGCATAACTTATTAGTTTCCTCCAAAGCAACAAAGATGTGTTCGCTTGGTCAGCCTCAGACATGCCCGGAATTGATCCAACTGTGATCTGCCATAAACTGCATGTAGACCCGACCTGTTGGCCTACTGTGCAGAAGAGGTGAAACTTTGCCCCGGAAAGAGTAGCAATCATTGAGGCCGAAATTGACAAGCTCTTGGAAGCCGGTTTCATCGAGGAGGTATCCTACACCGATGGGTTGGCAAATGTGGTATTAGTCAAGAAAAAAGAAAAAAGAAAATGGAGAGTTTGTGTAGATTACCATGACCTCAACAAAGCATGTCCCAAAGACAACTATCCTCTGCCTCGCATTGATCAGTTAGTAGACTCTACATCTGGTAACCAGTTGCTCGGCTTTCTGGATGCCTATTCAGGTTATAATCAGATTATGATGTATGAACCTGATAAAGCCAAAACTTCATTCGTCATCGAAAGGGGGACTTACTACTACAAGGTAATGCCTTTTGGTTTAAAAAATGCCGGAGCGACCTATCAAAGGTTAATGAACAGAATCTTCAAGCATTTAATTGGAATAACCATGGAGGTTTACGTAGACGATATGCTAATTAAAGGTCCTCAGCGGGCAGATCACATCAGAAATTTTGAAGAAACGTTTGGAATTCTAAGGAAATATCGAATGAAGTTAAATCCAGAAAAATGCACTTTTGGAGTTTCATCAGGAAGATTTTTGGGGTACCTAGTCACTCAGAGGGGAATTGAAGCTCATCCAAATCAAATCAAGGCCATCATTGACATGAAGTCACCATCAACTCCAAAAGAAATCCAAAGTCTCACAGGTAGAGCAGCTGCTTTGAATCGATTCCTAAGCAGATCAACAGACAAGTGTAAACCATTTTTTAAAGCATTGAAAAAAGGAAAGAGAAACAAATGGGATGAAGAGTGTGAAACTGCATTTAAGAATTTGAAAACTTACTTATCTTCTCCTCCTCTACTGTCAAAACCTCAGTCGGGAGAGGATCTATACCTCTACTTAGCAGTTTCAAATGTAGCAGTGAGTTCAGCTCTCATCAGAGAAGAACTGGGGGCACAACTTCCCATATTTTACATATCTAAAGCTCTTCTTGATGCTGAGACCAGGTACCCAACAATGGAAAAATTAATTTTAGCTCTTTTGGTTTCAGCAAAGAAGTTGAGACCTTACTTTCAAGCCCATCGAGTGATTACCATGACGGAATATCCTTTACGGTCAATCCTCCACAGCCCGGATGCATCTCAAAGAATCATGAAATGGGCTATTGAGTTAAGCCAATACGATTTGATCTATCGGCCAAGGACATCTATAAAGGCTCAAGCCTTAGCAGATTTCATAGTAGAATTCACACCTTCTTCAGTCGCTGAGACAAAATCCGCCAGTAGAACAGTGTCGCACCCCTCAACAGCAGAAGATTCCTCAATTCATAATGGAACAGGAGCAGATCAACACAAAGATATGTGGCACTTATATGTAGATGGGTCGTCAAATCACAAGGGTGCCGGAGCAGGACTTGTTTTATTCACACCCGACGGAACCATGGTAGAACAAGCCATTACACTTGGTTTCAAAGCTTCCAATAATGAAGCAGAGTACGAGGCTTTGCTTGCTGGACTACGCCTAGCAAAGGAGTTGTCCGTTAAAAGGCTAGCCATCTATTCGGATTCTCAGCTCATAACTAGTCAGGCATCTGGTGAATACATTGCAAAACACCCAAGGATGATCCTCTACCTAGACAAAGTCCAAGAACTTTTGAAATCTTTTCCAATATTCACAATTAAACAGGTCCCTAGAGCAAGAAACTCTCATGCAGATGCATTAGCGAACTTGGGGTCAGCCTTAGATTATCAATTCAAGCATTCCATCCCAGTAGAGCACTTGGAGACACCAAGTATTGAAGAAGAAGTCGAGATGATGATAATCGATGCTAGTCCTACTTGGCAAGATCCTATTATCGATTTTTTACTAAATGGTAATCTGCCAATAGACAAGGTTCAAGCCAAGAAACTTCAACAAAAGGCTGCAAGATATTATGTAAAGAAAGAAAAACTCTACCGCAGATCATATATGGGGCCAGACCTCACCTGTATTAGTTCTCCAGCAGTACTTGAAGTTCTGAGTAGCATTCATGAAGGATCTTGTGGAAATCATTCTGGGGGCAGATCACTAGCACAAAAAGCTTTGAGTGCTGGTTACTATTAGCCAACCATGCATAAAGATGCAAGAGACTTCGTACAAAGATGTGACAAATGCAAACGGTTCAAACCAATTCCTGCTCAGCCTGCAGAAGAATTGAATCTGCAGATCAGTCCATGGCCTTTCATGCAATGGGCAATTGACCTTGTAGGGCCAATGCCAATGGCTCCAGCACAAAAGAATATGATGATTGTGGCAACCGACTATTTCACAAAATGGATTGAAGCTGAAGCCCTCGCCTCTACCAAGGAAGCATATGTAAAGAAATTTATTTGGCAAAACATAATCTGCCGATTTGGTATTCCGCATTCCATTGTGACCGACAATGGTTTTCAATTTGTAGGAACATAAATTACACTCTTCTTGGAGAAGCACGACATAAAGCGACAGAATTCAACTCCTAGGTATCCACAAGGAAATGGTCAAGCTGAAGCATCCAACAAAACTATTCTGGATTGCATCAAAAAAAGATTAGATAAAGCTAAAGGAAAATGGGTTGAGGAGTTACCTTGAGTATTATGGGCTTACCGCACAACCAAAAGGAGACCTACTGGAGAAACACCATTTTCCTTGGCCTTCGGAACCGAAGCTATCATCCTACCCAACATAGTAGCCCCTTCCTTGCGAACGAAAGTATCCAGCTTAGCAGCAAATATCAATGAAATGACGACTAACTTGGATCTAGTATAAGAGAATCAAGAGAAAATTATCACAAGAGTTGTCGCTTATCATCAGCAACTTATGTCTTATTACAACAAGTGAGTCAAGATCAGACAATTCCAACCTGGGGATTTAGTTTTGAGAGAGTCTTTCGTCACCAGGAAGGTAGAAGGGTCAAAAACGTTAGATCCTAATTGGGAAGGACCGTATGTAGTGAGTAGAGTTGGCGGTCGGGGAAGCTATACACTGGACACGCGTGAAGGCAAAGAAATCCCTAGACAATGGAATGCCAACAACTTCAGAAAGTACTATGTGTAACTTATCTTCAGCAGAGGATCCTACAAGCAGATCATTCTGTCGTCAGCAGACTACCTATCAAGTAAATTATAGTATTTTAGCTTTTTAGGAATAAAATGCAATGTACATACTAAAAAGACTTGATTGTATTTACTCTTTCCAGTAGAGGAACATACCTATTGGAAATATGTAAACACTGCACTTTTCTTTCTTCAGTCGAGGAATGCAAAAGTCCTATAAAGGGTGTACTTGTAATTTTTTTCGAATAAAAAACATCTCTCTTCAGCAGATGAGAGTATGTACGATACAACCAAAGATTGAGTTCTCACTCACAAATCTACTCAAATTCCCCATTTGGTAGATCACAACTCAAGTTTGAAGTTCTTGTACAACAATGTATGGAACAACTATTCTTTCAGATAAGCAGAAGGTAGGACACTTCTTCTTATAAGCAAAGAATAGAATACCTTTCCTCAACAAGCGAAAGGTAAACCCTACTCAGCAAGTGCATGAGATCAATTTCTCCTCAGTAGGTGAAGGGTACAGTACCACTCCTTGGCAGATGAAGGATGCATCATCTCCTCAACCGAAGGGCACATCCTCTTCTCAACAAGTGAGAGGTACATCCATGCATATATGATAAAAATTTTATGAAAATATTTTCTAAGTTTATTATTCATGCATTGTTTTTTGGTATGGGAGACGACAGTTGAACATACTAAAAACAAGGAAAGTTTGGATTCATAATAACCAAAGTCGGTCAGCAGACCACAATTCAAATACATGAAAAAACAAAAACAAAATTGATAAACAAAAGCATTTTAAGGACTACGTGTTCTTAGAAAGGGCTGAAAGGCCAAGGTCATTAGCAACAACGATATTTCCTTGCTCACCATGAGTAGAAGAACCAGCAACCTCAGCAAGAAAAACAGGAGTAGTCTGCTCGGAGGGAGTAGATGGAAGTTTTATAACTTGCAGGTGAAAATCAACATCTTTGTCAGTTATTGCAAAAAAAGGTGCACATCCTCCTTTACCCTCAACATAACCAAGCTTATAGGAGTCTTTTTCAGCCTTTGCACGCTTCTCAATCGCCTGAATTGCCTCCAACTTTATTCGTTGCACTCCTTTTCAAGTAATTCATGGGTTCTTTTTAAGGTTTCCAACTCTTCCATCTCTAGTTTCATAGTTTCATACTTCAGGGTAAGATCATTAAACTTGAGATTCAGAGAGACCAGCTTAGAGTTTTTATTAGACAGAGAAGTTTGCAGATCAACACACTTATTTTCCAATTGGAGGATCTGGATACTCTTTTCTTGGTGTAACTGCTGCTCAGCTTCAAGCACCCTCTCAATACCTCCAAGGTCAGCCTTCAACTTCTCATTGTCTTCCTCCAACTTTTTCAGCTGATCAGCAGTAGGGGCAGTGACAGTAGCAGATTCGGACATATAAGACAAATGTCTCATAGACTCTTCAGCCATAATGATACCTCTCAAAAGAGAGAAGAACGCCTCTTCACGTAGCTCGGTGGATGAATTCATTTGAAACTTACTGAAGTCGGCAAATCTACGTAGACGTTCAACCAAGTTAGTACACCCAAATTTGTCTGCTAGAAGATCTTTTTTTAGTAGATCGGAAGGGAACAATATCCACCGAACTGGATTCACCGTCGCTATCAATCAACATCGGTTCAAAAGGTGAAGGCATGATCTACATATCAGAAAAAATAGATCAACAGACAGATCAACGAAAAAAAAAGGAGACAAGACAAAGTTTTCCTGTATAGGAAAGGGTCCTGCAACAATATTTACCTTAGAAGGAAGATCCGTTGCAGGCATATCAGAACCAAGAATTTTCAATTTTATATCAGGAGTGTCAACTCTGTTCTGTTTCAAGATATCAGACTTTCTAGAGATCAGCATGAGCTTAGCTTCAAGAGGAGTACGAGTTAAACTTGCGACACGATCTACAGTTACTTGAGATTTTGATGCACCAAGAGAAGAAATAACCTTCATGGCCAATGGAGGAGGAAGAACATCTCTTCGATTAGCAGATCTCTCAGTCGTGGCAAAACAATGTTAGGTAGAGTCAAGTTTCTGGGGAAGAGGAGAAGTAACGTTATGGCTAGCAGATTTCTTGGTCGAGGCAGAACAGTGTTGGACAATCTTAGTATTTGGAATAGGAGGACGACCAGACGGAGGAGATGTTACATTCTTCAAACCGTTCTTTTTGGAAAGAGATTTTTCAGAAAAAAAAACTCCAACTCTCGCGGATATTCCCTTTGCAACCAAGGGAAATAGCCTAGAAGTTTTATTATTTTTAAGAGATTTAATAGATATTTCCTCCCCAGTAGAGGAGTCGACCTCAACCCTAGCAGATTCCTGGGGACTCTTCCTTCTTTTTGAAAAACCCTCAGAAGGAGCCTCACTAGTAGAGATGGAAAATCCAATAAGATCAGCAGCATTCTTCTTCCAACTCTCTATGTCTTCAGCCAGGGGAAGACCTTTCTCTTCATTTCTCAATGGGCTCAACAACCACCTCCATTCGCGATATTCGGATGGTATGCCATGCGCCCTTCGAATTTTGTCCATGTCAGGCTTTACAGAGATTTTCTTTACTATCTCCTCACCTGCAAACAAATGTGACAAAGTAAGCAATCTGCGCAGAATACAAAAATGCATGTATATGCAATTATAGATTAAAGGGGTTGAAAATGCATACATGGGTAGAAGAGGATAGGCACAAGAAGGCCATCTGCCATATCACCTTCCCAGGCACCGCTGATCTCCAAAGTGTCCTTCTTCCAGTCATGGTTGCCAGCGCTGAGCTCATCAAAGAGTTTGATATTTTTTACTCTAAGTTGAGCATAATCACCATGCCTTCTCACCTCAAAGCAGAAGAAAAATTCTTCCTTAGTCAACTCAAGACCAAAAAAAGTACTGAGATTGGAGAAGCACATAATTGCTCTGTATACATTTGGGAAACATTGAGCAGGGGCACATCCCATTTCACAGAGCACTTCTTTAAAGAATTTTGGAATGGGAAACTTGAAACGCAAAGAGATAATGAATGGATGGAATTTGATGGTTCTATTATCAGGAGAAATGCAAGGATCTTTGCCACTCCTCTGGTCAACTAGTCTTACATGCACTCATTCGGGAAAAAGCGGAGCGATTAACTTCAAACCATTTTAAAAAGGAATCATTGTTCTCCAAATTAGGCAAGTTAGGAACGAATCTTCCAAAATGAGAAATGGAGCCTCCTTGGTAGTACAAATGTTCTTCATCATAAGAGATAGAGTTACTACCAGATTTCTTCTTAGAGCCCATGGCATCCAGATACGAAATAAAATCAGAGAAAAATGCCACCTGCAAATGAGCAAAGAAACACAATTACAAGGGTAAAACAAAATGTAGTTGGAGTTAAAAAAAAATATGACGGTGGTACATAGCAAAAATGGTGGCTGTGTGTATAGATGATAAAGTGGTTTCATTTGTGAAAGAGTTTGCTGGTTTCATTTGTGAAAAAGTTTACAGAGAAGAACAAGGGGAGCGTCTCTTGGTTGCAGATGGTTTTGTGGAGCTTCTCTTGGTTGCAGATGTGTTATGCAATGACGCAATTGATAAGGTGGCCGATGGGGAGCTAGTGGGATGTGCACAAAGCACCTTTTTTTTTTTTCCAATTGAAGAAAATCAACAGGAAGAACATCTTTCTTTGCAATTACAGTGACAATGAACCCAAATTTGATTTGGGTTTAAATCCTTTGATGAGTTGATGAAATCCAAATTGGGCGAAGGAAAATTTCACAACCGTGGACAGAAGATCATCGTCGCTACGCCGCGTCGTCGAATAAGGAATGAAAAAAAAAGTCAAATTTACAGAGACTTTGTTTTGGGTTTGAATCCATACATTGGTGAAATCCAATTTGGATTTGAATTCATATGAAAGACTTTGTTTGATTTCGATTTTGAACCCATATCTTGATGAAATCCAATTTGGATATTGAATCCATGTGAGAGTTTGATCAAAACAAGGTCGGTGATCCTTAATCGAAGTTGGTTTCTTCTTTCTGCACAAGGAGATGACAGACACAACTCTTTAGGTGGTAGTCTCTCTATTACTTGGAATGGTGTATGAGAACCTCAACTCTTTGATCAAAGGGGAGTTTGGTCTGGTATGGGGTGTCAAGAAGGAGATGAAAAAAAAAAAAACGTTCCAGAACATTATCAATCAAAGATGTTATGAATGATGCAGAG
The DNA here is from genome assembly GCA_963556465.1 of Berberis vulgaris. Classification (NCBI taxonomy): domain Eukaryota; kingdom Viridiplantae; phylum Streptophyta; class Magnoliopsida; order Ranunculales; family Berberidaceae; genus Berberis; species Berberis vulgaris. The sequence continues at coordinate 50,102,445 of OY747136.1, forward strand.
GAGATGCAAGTTGCTGACTTGACAATCCAAAACTGGCTGAAAGACCCGAAGGATGCGGCATATGAAGCAGTCGACATCCTGGACAAATGTGCATATGTTCATCAATGATGTAGAAAAATAAGAAGGAAAACCCAAAATATTCCTTTCACCATCGTCGACAGGCGTATGACCGCCGCGCTCATCGCACACCCCCAGATAAAGAAAAACAGAGATGGATGAAAACCTACCTTTGATTTAAATCCCTCCTAAATGTTACTGCCCAGTGATTGTATTTCCAAAAAAAAAATAAAAAAATCTTACCTTGCAATTATCCAAGCGTGCTTCACCGTCTTCAGATATGGAAGAGAAAGATTAAACTTTTTTCTTTTTATAGGCAATAAAAAAAATAGAGATCGATAAATTTAGAAAAAGGGAATAAAATAACCCTTTTGAAAAGGAGAATTCATCTCAAGCTAGACTCCTAATCATGATAGACTCCTCAATGAAGATATTTGAGTACAAGAAGACTCCTAGTTCTGATGGACTCCTCAATGAAGATGTTTGAGTACAAGAAGACTTCTAATCCAGATAGAACTCTTCAATGAAGATGTTTCATTACAAGAAGACTTCTAATCCAGATGAAACTCCTCGGTGGAAGTTTCTCAGTACAAAAGAAGCTTCATTGTTTGGCATGCTCCTTTGTTAATATATATATATATATTATAATACAAAGGAGATGAGGGGCATTTGTGGGAGCAGAAAATAACCTTTAGCCCAATTGGATAAAGAAGCCCAAAGATTTGGGCATTTCCTAAGAAACCCGAAGATTATCCACGAAAGCTACAAGTATAGGAGGCCTGAGCCCGGGCCCAATACAAACTCAGTATCAGTAGAACACTATTTCCTCAGCAGAGGAGAAAGGCTCGGCGTCAACCACCATGCTCAGCTGAGCACGTGGACTTGCAGAAGAGCTATCTCAAAACAGGAAGTTATAACCAATCATGGAAGTTACAACTGCCTGAAAGAAGTTGTAATCACTTGCAAGTAGATAACCTACTAATCTTCCACGCGTCTTACTCATCAGCCACGTGTCTCATTCATTAGCTCAGCAGTTAATTCCTTTAGCCTATATAAATAGTCAAATGCAAAACCTTCTGGAGGTAACACTTTCATGACTTACAATTTTCTCTTCAAATATAGAGATATTTCTCATTTTCCTAAATACATTGTTCTAACTTTGGCATCGGAGTCCCCGTGACAGACACCACACCGATGTCAAGAATTAATTTATACCTTGTGCAGATTACTCCGTGTGATTAGCGCGTGATTCTACCTTATACAGATTACTCCGCGTGATCAACACATGACCCGATGAAAATTTGCATCCACACAGCTCAAAGGTAAAAGATCTATTGACAAAAACTGTTGTGGTGGAGTTCCAAGTGACTTCCCTGGAAGGCTCCCTAAGTTTAATAAAAATAGAGCAATTCTAGATGTCGAGGGTTTGGGCGAGGGATGTGCGTCGCACGCGAGCAGCTGACGTGGTAAAAAAAAAAAAAAAAAAAACTTTTGCGAGGGAAATCCAAAATTTGGGGGAGAAGAAGAGGGAATCGAAAGCTTCTTTCTCCCCCATTTTCATTCCCTCTCCCTCTGTGGCGAAGCTTCTCCCTCCTCCTCTCTGTGGCGAAGATTCTCCCTCTCCCTCTCCCCATTTTCCATCTCGACACCGGGAAAGAAGAAGCCCTCCCTCTCCATCGTCATCGACTGAAACGAAGGAGAAGAGAAGAAGGTCAAACGAAAATCAGGGAAGAAGAAGGAAAGAAGGTCTCCTTCGTCCCTTTCCTCTCGCAAAAGGTAAACCCAGCTCTTGATTTTCCCTCCCATTTTAGGTTTTAGGTTTTAGGTTTTTGGTTTTTGATTTTCCCTTTACTTGGGTGTTTTAGGTTTTTGGTTTTGGGCAAGGATTTGCCAACACCCAAGGAGATCTGCAAGGGACTTGATAGGCTTGTTATCTGCAAGGTTCAGTTCTTTTTTTTTTTTTTTTTTTTTTTTACTTCCCCATATACTATATATGCACTTGACATTTGGGAATTGGTAGTTTAGAATCGAAAAAAAAAAAATTGGCAGTTTAGAATCTTCCCCATATACTATAAATTTGTTGAGTTTTAGAAAAATTATGGGAATTGGCAGTATAGAATCGAAAAAAAAGGTACCAATGTAAGCTAGGAATATTTCTTCTCATAAGTAGTCCATCAGTTGAATACTAGTTGAAGTTGTGGTCTCATATAGGCATGTTGAATGGTGTAATTGAAATTGCTTCATGATTTTTAGCAATTATATGCATTTGTTGGTATTGAAATTCTCTGCATGAATTAGGATAACCAAAAAATAGACTTGAGAGAATGAGAAGCTTGGTGCTAGCTTTAAGAAGGCCAAGTCTGTTTTGATTGGAAAGGTACCTCCAATTAACTGATATGATAGAACCTTTGCCTTATAGCATGCATTGTATGTTTTTTAAAAATTCACTGCTTGATGCATGCTACAGGTTGAATGTGATGAGCATAAGGGTGTCTGCAGCAAATATGGAGTTTCTGGTTACCCTACCATCCAGTGGTTTCCAAAGGGGTCCTCGGAACCAAAAAACTAAGTGTTGTATTGGAGGTCTATGTATTGACTCCATGTTCAATGAATTTCCGTTCCAAAAAATTTTAGCTTCATTTAGATTTGCTTTAAACGATTTTCCATGTGATCTGTAGGTATGAGGGTCAACGTACAACAGAAGCTCTGACTGAGTTTGTAAACACTGAAGGAGGTATTGACTTGATCCTGTTTATTTTAAGCTAACGTTTTCTTAACATGGTCAGGCGGGAAAACTTTTACCATTTACTGAACAGAACCATTAAATTACAGGTACCAATGTGAAGCTGGCAACTATTCCATCCAATGTAGTAGTGCTAACAGAAAGCAATTTTGATGAGATTGTTTTGGATGCTAAGAAAGATGTTCTTGTTGAGTTTTATGCACCATGGTAGGCATTAGTGCCCAACTTTCTTTACCATTAGATTGTGGTCTTCGATTTTTTCTTTATTTTTAAGTTTAGTGACCTTATTATACTCCATTGATATTTTTAAATGGTTTTGTGTTTTGCAGGTGTGGCCATTGCAAAAACCTTGCACCTGCAAGTTCGTCAACCCTCTTGTATATTATAGCAGCTAGCCTAAGATGCACTTATTTATTTTTATTTTTGTACGGTATTGAAGTTTCACTTTTTTTTTTTTTTTTTTTTTTTTTTTTTTTTTCTTCTGTTTCTTAGATATATGAAAACGTTGTTGCTGCATTCAAATCTGAGGATGATGTCGTAATTGCAAATCTAGATGCTGACAAATATAAGGATCTCGGTGAAAAGTGAGTCCTAAGAGTATAACAAATTAATGCTACCATTATTAAATGCTTCCCCAATTGGATTATACTTTTTTATGGACGAGTGGTGTTTAATATGTTTTTACCTCTGCAGGTATGGCGTTAGTAAAGCTGAGATCTATGACAGGGTGATGATCCATACTTCAACAAGCTGATCCGTATATTGGCGACGAGATGCATGACTCAGGTAACTCCTTTTATTACTTGTTTTGTATGGTTGATGATTCATGCTTGATGTCTATTTAGATGTATCAATTGTGTTTGAGCAATTCTAGATGTCGAGGTTTTGGGCGAGGGATGTGCGTCGCACGCGAGCAATTCTAGATGCATGCTTCAATAAGTCTTCATATCTAAGTTTAGCTTACCTGATTCTCGAGTGGTTATAATAGAAAGGATCCACAAGTTCCAAAGGAACATTGTCATTCATAGTATGATTCAATGTACTAGTAAATTAGTTTCTTAATCAAAGCAAGTTTACTAGTGCTTACAAAATCATTATGCGATTATTGCTAACAGTGTCACATTGCTAGTGCTTGGAATAACAGACAATGCCATGTGTTTCTTAAACAAAAACCCTAGATTACAATGCAAATGCTATATGTTTGATGTTATTTTGTGTCCTTTGTTTGATGTTATGGTTTCTTGGCTATTTTAGTTTGTTTTGATCTTGGGTTTATTTGATGGGGTTTTGATTTAACCTTTTATACACTAATCTAAAAAGGGTATGAAATGGAGAGGTTCATTCTATTTTTGATGGGGTTTTGATTGAAACTCTTATACACTAATGGAAGAAGAGTATGAGATATGATCGTTCTTTGATTGCCTCACGGTCTATCGAGTCATACTTGATTCAGGTTTGCAAACTTGCTTTTCTTGTTTCAATAACTATACTTCTTGCTAGCACATACTATACAGGATCACTCTTTGCACAATGATGGATGAATGATGATCAAAGTATCTTCCATCTAAATATCACTTATAATTATCTTATTTTTTCTTGGTTTTATCACGCTTGCATTTTCTGTCACACCAATACGGCTTCCTTTTGTACTGTTTCAGATATTGAAAACTGGTTTTTTTCATGCTGATCCTCATCCTGGAAAACTGAAAACTGCATGTAAATGTGCCTTGGAAGGGTTTTTTTTTTAACCATTTTTGAATGTGTACAGATCAATGTGTAGGCTATAACTTTACTCCTATGAATTGCATTTTGTAAGAAATTTTGGGGTGTTTTACAATTTCACTGGGATTTTCAATGCTTATATTTGTTTATGTATGTTTGCAGACTGCAAAGGAAAGCTTTGAACTGGCTCTGGAAATTGATAACTCAAACACCCATGCCCGATACTGGTTGGGCAGGCTGCATCTTAAGTACCAATGTCCTGGGGCTTGTAAAGCCGTGTACGTCTATGTATGCTTCATGTTTCTTATTGTGTTCTTTGTTTGTTAAATTAGGAATCCTATCCAATAGTTAATTTCTTGTTATCTCTTTCTGTCTCTTCTTTAGTGGAGCTGCTTTACTTGTGGAAGCTGCAGACATGGGTGATGCAGATGCTCAATATGAGCTGGGTTCTCGTCTAAGAGTCGAGGTTTGTCTCTTCTATATTTCCCTTCTTTTTTTAATCAGTAAGATGAATTTATTCAGAAACAAAAACTAGGATACAATATGCCTACCAGATAATAAAAAGCAACAGCAAATACAACAAAAACACACATTTCAAACACATTTATAAGAATAGAAGCTTTTTCCATATGACTACGTATTTCTCAAAATAAACCCTTAAAACTCTTCAAAGACTCTGCACTAGCCGTAGAGGAACCTCTTGAGCTCCAATACAATTTGATCCACCTCATGAGATACCTGTTGGAAGCTCCAGTGCATTCCACTTTGACAACTGATTCAACTTTTACATCTTGTTTGAGATTCATAGTCGTGTGCCAAGTTTAAGTTGATGCATGAGGTACCAATATTTTGACTTCTAGTAAGTGAAACAAGAATAATTTAGTTGTTGGATAATAAGGAATTATAGGCCACTGCCTTGGAAAGAGTCCACTGCCTTGGAAATGAAAAATTTTCATTTCATTTGAATTTTTTTCATTTGTTAAAGTTCCCTTGTATTCAGTGATTTTTTTGTTGTATGGTAGAAAATGTTGAGCCGCACAAATGAGAGTCAGATTTGATTTTCCATTCACTGTCAGATCATATCAAAACTGCCAAGCAAGTTCCATTCTATAGAAGTGTATTAGTTGTTGCTAACCATTCTATTGTTGCTATGAATTGAATCAGGAAACATGTTAAGTGTATTAGTTGTTCATTTCTATGAATTGTTGCTATGAATTGAATCAGGAAACTGATAAGGTCTGACCTATATTTATCTTCTTATCAGCAGATTGTAAGCAATGGAAGCAATTCACTCAAGCAAGATGAAGAGGACATACTAAAGAACTGCTGAATTGAAGACTGTATTGCATTGACAGATAACCAAGATTGATGTGAAGCAAAGAAAGATTTTATTTGATAGAAAAGAACTGTAACACAATGTATTGTAACAAGCCAATTCGAGAAGGCTATTCTCCTAATAGAGCACTTCAAGAGGCTCTTGTTCTAAGAAGGAACTTGATATATTGTTTACTTCTCTTTCATTTCTATCAATTCAATCCAGTTTTCTTTGTTTTTGTCTGGCCAATTCGTCACCTCTGTGACAGTTTGGATGCCATTAGTAGTGAATACAAAGTTTTAAGAATGGTTTACATAAGATAAGTTACAAAGTTTGGATGACATTATTAGCACTTCCATCACCCATTGGTTTTGGTGACGAGGAAATGTATGGCAGACCGATAACTAAGATATAGGACCTAATAGTACCTAACACCTAACAGATATAGCACCTAACAGATATAGCTAACAGACATCTAACATCTAACTCACAGAGCACCTAACAGATACACATTCAACTAATAAAACAACTGAGATAAAAACGACCTCAATATCTGAACATTTCAACTGAATTTACACATTATCAAACAATGCGACAAATACACATTCAAAGATAAAAGCGACTGACATTGCAAACTGAATTTACATCAACTGAATTTACATCAACTGAAGATAAAAAAAAGCTTGAATATCTGAACATCAACTGAAGATAAAAACTGAATTTACATCAACTGCAAAATATGCAAGTGCATAACCTCCCAGCATTGCTCCCATCCTTCTTCCTGCTCTGACCCATGCACTGATAGAAACCAAGAGGGGAGAGTTTCTTGGATCAAGGAATGAACAAGACTGGAGCCAGCAGAAAAATCATACACACTGACCAACTAAACATCGTCAAATAATTATTTACACATGCAAGGCAAGCATCTTCAGAAAAAAAAAAAGAAAAAAAAAAGAAAAAAGAGAGGTTCCCGTGCAGTGCAATGCCCAGCCAGTTCAGCTATGGTTGAAATGCTCTCAAATGTATCTTCATTCACCTCAAGAGCCTTGTCTATGGCGCCCATAAGCCTCTCCTTATTTGATTTGATGTGCCAGAACCAAGCAACCAAGTACCGTCTCTCCTCAGGCCTGTCATCATCTAGCGCTTTCAATCTAGTAAGCAGCTCCATCAACACCACCCCATAACTAAAGACGTCTGCCTTGGTTGTAATTTTGCCGGTGACTGAATTAATTGGTCAAGTAAATTTGTATTAGTAGAGAACAGGATACATCAAATAAGAATACTGAAAATTCCTACAAAAGCCTTTGTATATACATATTGGTGCCTTCTTAGACCCAATCAAGCATCAGATAACAATCTTTGCAGGGAACAGGCAGCAATCTAAGATGGATAAACTGAATTCAAAGACAGATAATAGGAAGCCTGCAGTATGTGTGTCTAGCATTTAACTGATCCCATCATATTTAAAAAAAATAGTGAAAAAACTAATCAGGACATGACCCTTTATCATGAAGTACCTTTAAGGAAACATGAATTCAAAGCTATACATGCAGGTAATTAAAACGTATTTATCGCGCCTAACATACACCAAACACTTGCTAGCTTCCCCTCCACCTCATTTCCCTCGCTCGTTTCCTCGCTCATTTCCTCGACATTTAGAATTTCTGTTATTATAATGGGGGGAGGTCTATTTATGAGAATAGATCTTATGGATTTTGTATATAGAAATATGAGTTATTCTACATGGCGAGGAAATGAGCGAGGGGAGGGAGGTGGTGGGATGGGGACCGTTAACCTCCCTCGGGATGCGCGTGCCGAAAAAGATGGCACACATCCCAAGGGAGGTGAATGGTCCCCATCCCGCCACCTCCCTCCCCTCGCTCATTTCCTCGCCCACTTCCTCGACATTTAGAATTTCTGTAGAAATATAACATACATATCAGATAACAACACTAAAAACTTTTCTGACTAAACTCACCAGTACAGGAAATAAAAAGTGATACCATAGATGCTCAACAACATAAAGAGTTTCTCTAATATGTTACTTAAGGGGTAAGCCTGTCCCATACACAGACAACGATGACTAACCTTATCATAACCTATAATTTGTATAGTCCATTCCGTGGCTTGAACCGGGTGGCTGCAAAGGCGGCTGCAAAAATAAATAATAGGAGTCATACAAAACACATAACTAACAAACTGTACAAAGAACACAATAAGAAACATGAAGCATACATAGACGTACACGGCTTTACAAGCCCCAGGACATTGGTACTTAAGATGCAGCCTGCCCAACCAGTATCGGGCATGGGTGTTTGAGTTATCAATTTCCAGAGCCAGTTCAAAGCTTTCCTTTGCAGTCTGCAAACATACATAAACAAATATAAGCATTGAAAATCCCAGTGAAATTGTAAAACACCCCAAAATTTCTTACAAAATGCAATTCATAGGAGTAAAGTTATAGCCTACACATTGATCTGTACACATTCAAAAATGGTAAAAAGAAACCCTTCCAAGGCACATTTACATGCAGTTTTCAGTTTTCCAGGATGAGGATCAGCATGAAAAAAACCAGTTTTCAATATCTGAAACAGTACAAAAGGAAGCCGTATTGGTGTGACAGAAAATGCAAGCGTGATAAAACCAAGAAAAAATAAGATAATTATAAGTGATATTTAGATGGAAGATACTTTGATCATCATTCATCCATCATTGTGCAAAGAGTGATCCTGTATAGTATGTGCTAGCAAGAAGTATAGTTATTGAAACAAGAAAAGCAAGTTTGCAAACCTGAATCAAGTATGACTCGATAGACCGTGAGGCAATCAAAGAACGATCATATCTCATACTCTTCTTCCATTAGTGTATAAGAGTTTCAATCAAAACCCCATCAAAAATAGAATGAACCTCTCCATTTCATACCCTTTTTAGATTAGTGTATAAAAGGTTAAATCAAAACCCCATCAAATAAACCCAAGATCAAAACAAACTAAAATAGCCAAGAAACCATAACATCAAACAAAGGACACAAAATAACATCAAACATATAGCATTTGCATTGTAATCTAGGGTTTTTGTTTAAGAAACACATGGCATTGTCTGTTATTCCAAGCACTAGCAATGTGACACTGTTAGCAATAATCGCATAATGATTTTGTAAGCACTAGTAAACTTGCTTTGATTAAGAAACTAATTTACTAGTACATTGAATCATACTATGAATGACAATGTTCCTTTGGAACTTGTGGATCCTTTCTATTATAACCACTCGAGAATCAGGTAAGCTAAACTTAGATATGAAGACTTATTGAAGCATGCATCTAGAATTGCTCGCGTGCGACGCACATCCCTCGCCCAAAACCTCGACATCTAGAATTGCTCAAACACAATTGATACATCTAAATAGACATCAAGCATGAATCATCAACCATACAAAACAAGTAATAAAAGGAGTTACCTGAGTCATGCATCTCGTCGCCAATATACGGATCAGCTTGTTGAAGTATGGATCATCACCCTGTCATAGATCTCAGCTTTACTAACGCCATACCTGCAGAGGTAAAAACATATTAAACACCACTCGTCCATAAAAAAGTATAATCCAATTGGGGAAGCATTTAATAATGGTAGCATTAATTTATTATACTCTTAGGACTCACTTTTCACCGAGATCCTTATATTTGTCAGCATCTAGATTTGCAATTACGACATCATCCTCAGATTTGAATGCAGCAACAACGTTTTCATATATCTAAGAAACAGAAAAAAAAAAAAAAAAAAAGTGAAACTTCAATACCGTAAAAAAATAAAAATAAATAAGTGCATCTTAGGCTAGCTGCTATAATATACAAGAGGGTTGACGAACTTGCAGGTGCAAGGTTTTTGCAATGGCCACACCTGCAAAACACAAAACCATTTAAAAATATCAATGGAGTATAATAAGGTCACTAAACTTAAAAATAAAGAAAAAATCGAAGACCACAATCTAATGGTAAAGAAAGTTGGGCACTAATGCCTACCATGGTGCATAAAACTCAACAAGAACATCTTTCTTAGCATCCAAAACAATCTCATCAAAATTGCTTTCTGTTAGCACTACTACATTGGATGGAATAGTTGCCAGCTTCACATTGGTACCTGTAATTTAATGGTTCTGTTCAGTAAATGGTAAAAGTTTTTCCGCCTGACCATGTTAAGAAAACGTTAGCTTAAAATAAACAGGATCAAGTCAATACCTCCTTCAGTGTTTACAAACTCAGTCAGAGCTTCTGTTGTACGTTGACCCTCATACCTACAGATCACATGGAAAATCGTTTAAAGCAAATCTAAATGAAGCTAAATTTTTTTGGAACGGAAATTCATTGAACATGGAGTCAATACATAGACCTCCAATACAACACTTAGTTTTTTGGTTCCGAGGACCCCTTTGGAAACCACTGGATGGTAGGGTAACCAGAAACTCCATATTTGCTGCAGACACCCTTATGCTCATCACATTCAACCTGTAGCATGCATCAAGCAGTGAATTTTTAAAAAACATACAATGCATGCTATAAGGCAAAGGTTCTATCATATCAGTTAATTGGAGGTACCTTTCCAATCAAAACAGACTTGGCCTTCTTAAAGCTAGCACCAAGCTTCTCATTCTCTCAAGTCTATTTTTTGGTTATCCTAATTCATGCAGAGAATTTCAATACCAACAAATGCATATAATTGCTAAAAATCATGAAGCAATTTCAATTACACCATTCAACATGCCTATATGAGACCACAACTTCAACTAGTATTCAACTGATGGACTACTTATGAGAAGAAATATTCCTAGCTTACATTGGTACCTTTTTTTTCGATTCTATACTGCCAATTCCCATAATTTTTCTAAAACTCAACAAATTTATAGTATATGGGGAAGATTCTAAACTGCCAATTTTTTTTTTTTCGATTCTAAACTACCAATTCCCAAATGTCAAGTGCATATATAGTATATGGGGAAGTTCAAAAAAAAAAAAAAAAAAAAAGAACTGAACCTTGCAGATAACAAGCCTATCAAGTCCCTTGCAGATCTCCTTGGGTGTTGGCAAATCCTTGCCCAAAACCAAAAACCTAAAACACCCAAGTAAAAGGAAAATCAAAAACCAAAAACCTAAAACCTAAAATGGGAGGGAAAATCAAGAGCTGGGTTTACCTTTTGCGAGAGGAAAGGGACGAAGGAGACCTTCTTTCCTTCTTCTTCCCTGATTTTCGTTTGACCTTCTTCTCTTCTCCTTCGTTTCAGTCGATGACGATGGAGAGGGAGGGCTTCTTCTTTCCCGGTGTCGAGATGGAAAATGGGGAGAGGGAGAGGGAGAATCTTCGCCACAGAGAGGAGGAGGGAGAAGCTTCGCCACAGAGGGAGAGGGAATGAAAATGGGGGAGAAAGAAGCTTTCGATTCCCTCTTCTTCTCCCCCAAATTTTGGATTTCCCTCGCAAAAGTTTTTTTTTTTTTTTTTTTTACCACGTCAGCTGCTCGCGTGCGACGCACATCCCTCGCCCAAACCCTCGACATCTAGAATTGCTCTATTTTTATTAAACTTAGGGAGCCTTCCAGGGAAGTCACTTGGAACTCCACCACAACAGTTTTTGTCAATAGATCTTTTACCTTTGAGCTGTGTGGATGCAAATTTTCATCGGGTCATGTGTTGATCACGCGGAGTAATCTGTATAAGGTAGAATCACGCGCTAATCACACGGAGTAATCTGCACAAGGTATAAATTAATTCTTGACATCGGTGTGGTGTCTGTCACGGGGACTCCGATGCCAAAGTTAGAACAATGTATTTAGGAAAATGAGAAATATCTCTATATTTGAAGAGAAAATTGTAAGTCATGAAAGTGTTACCTCCAGAAGGTTTTGCATTTGACTATTTATATAGGCTAAAGGAATTAACTGCTGAGCTAATGAATGAGACACGTGGCTGATGAGTAAGACGCGTGGAAGATTAGTAGGTTATCTACTTGCAAGTGATTACAACTTCTTTCAGGCAGTTGTAACTTCCATGATTGGTTATAACTTCCTGTTTTGAGATAGCTCTTCTGCAAGTCCACGTGCTCAGCTGAGCATGGTGGTTGACGCCGAGCCTTTCTCCTCTGCTGAGGAAATAGTGTTCTACTGATACTGAGTTTGTATTGGGCCCGGGCTCAGGCCTCCTATACTTGTAGCTTTCGTGGATAATCTTCGGGTTTCTTAGGAAATGCCCAAATCTTTGGGCTTCTTTATCCAATTGGGCTAAAGGTTATTTTCTGCTCCCACAAATGCCCCTCATCTCCTTTGTATTATAATATATATATATATATTAACAAAGGAGCATGCCAAACAATGAAGCTTCTTTTGTACTGAGAAACTTCCACCGAGGAGTTTCATCTGGATTAGAAGTCTTCTTGTAATGAAACATCTTCATTGAAGAGTTCTATCTGGATTAGAAGTCTTCTTGTACTCAAACATCTTCATTGAGGAGTCCATCAGAACTAGGAGTCTTCTTGTACTCAAATATCTTCATTGAGGAGTCTATCATGATTAGGAGTCTAGCTTGAGATGAATTCTCCTTTTCAAAAGGGTTATTTTATTCCCTTTTTCTAAATTTATCGATCTCTATTTTTTTTATTGCCTATAAAAAGAAAAAAGTTTAATCTTTCTCTTCCATATCTGAAGACGGTGAAGCACGCTTGGATAATTGCAAGGTAAGATTTTTTTATTTTTTTTTTGGAAATACAATCACTGGGCAGTAACATTTAGGAGGGATTTAAATCAAAGGTAGGTTTTCATCCATCTCTGTTTTTCTTTATCTGGGGGTGTGCGATGAGCGCGGCGGTCATACGCCTGTCGACGATGGTGAAAGGAATATTTTGGGTTTTCCTTCTTATTTTTCTACATCATTGATGAACATATGCACATTTGTCCAGGATGTCGACTGCTTCATATGCCGCATCCTTCGGGTCTTTCAGCCAGTTTTGGATTGTCAAGTCAGCAACTTGCATCTCCTCTGCATCATTCATAACATCTTTGATTGATAATGTTCTGGAACGTTTTTTTTTTTTTCATCTCCTTCTTGACACCCCATACCAGACCAAACTCCCCTTTGATCAAAGAGTTGAGGTTCTCATACACCATTCCAAGTAATAGAGAGACTACCACCTAAAGAGTTGTGTCTGTCATCTCCTTGTGCAGAAAGAAGAAACCAACTTCGATTAAGGATCACCGACCTTGTTTTGATCAAACTCTCACATGGATTCAATATCCAAATTGGATTTCATCAAGATATGGGTTCAAAATCGAAATCAAACAAAGTCTTTCATATGAATTCAAATCCAAATTGGATTTCACCAATGTATGGATTCAAACCCAAAACAAAGTCTCTGTAAATTTGACTTTTTTTTTCATTCCTTATTCGACGACGCGGCGTAGCGACGATGATCTTCTGTCCACGGTTGTGAAATTTTCCTTCGCCCAATTTGGATTTCATCAACTCATCAAAGGATTTAAACCCAAATCAAATTTGGGTTCATTGTCACTGTAATTGCAAAGAAAGATGTTCTTCCTGTTGATTTTCTTCAATTGGAAAAAAAAAAAAGGTGCTTTGTGCACATCCCACTAGCTCCCCATCGGCCACCTTATCAATTGCGTCATTGCATAACACATCTGCAACCAAGAGAAGCTCCACAAAACCATCTGCAACCAAGAGACGCTCCCCTTGTTCTTCTCTGTAAACTTTTTCACAAATGAAACCAGCAAACTCTTTCACAAATGAAACCACTTTATCATCTATACACACAGCCACCATTTTTGCTATGTACCACCGTCATATTTTTTTTTAACTCCAACTACATTTTGTTTTACCCTTGTAATTGTGTTTCTTTGCTCATTTGCAGGTGGCATTTTTCTCTGATTTTATTTCGTATCTGGATGCCATGGGCTCTAAGAAGAAATCTGGTAGTAACTCTATCTCTTATGATGAAGAACATTTGTACTACCAAGGAGGCTCCATTTCTCATTTTGGAAGATTCGTTCCTAACTTGCCTAATTTGGAGAACAATGATTCCTTTTTAAAATGGTTTGAAGTTAATCGCTCCGCTTTTTCCCGAATGAGTGCATGTAAGACTAGTTGACCAGAGGAGTGGCAAAGATCCTTGCATTTCTCCTGATAATAGAACCATCAAATTCCATCCATTCATTATCTCTTTGCGTTTCAAGTTTCCCATTCCAAAATTCTTTAAAGAAGTGCTCTGTGAAATGGGATGTGCCCCTGCTCAATGTTTCCCAAATGTATACAGAGCAATTATGTGCTTCTCCAATCTCAGTACTTTTTTTGGTCTTGAGTTGACTAAGGAAGAATTTTTCTTCTGCTTTGAGGTGAGAAGGCATGGTGATTATGCTCAACTTAGAGTAAAAAATATCAAACTCTTTGATGAGCTCAGCGCTGGCAACCATGACTGGAAGAAGGACACTTTGGAGATCAGCGGTGCCTGGGAAGGTGATATGGCAGATGGCCTTCTTGTGCCTATCCTCTTCTACCCATGTATGCATTTTCAACCCCTTTAATCTATAATTGCATATACATGCATTTTTGTATTCTGCGCAGATTGCTTACTTTGTCACATTTGTTTGCAGGTGAGGAGATAGTAAAGAAAATCTCTGTAAAGCCTGACATGGACAAAATTCGAAGGGCGCATGGCATACCATCCGAATATCGCGAATGGAGGTGGTTGTTGAGCCCATTGAGAAATGAAGAGAAAGGTCTTCCCCTGGCTGAAGACATAGAGAGTTGGAAGAAGAATGCTGCTGATCTTATTGGATTTTCCATCTCTACTAGTGAGGCTCCTTCTGAGGGTTTTTCAAAAAGAAGGAAGAGTCCCCAGGAATCTGCTAGGGTTGAGGTCGACTCCTCTACTGGGGAGGAAATATCTATTAAATCTCTTAAAAATAATAAAACTTCTAGGCTATTTCCCTTGGTTGCAAAGGGAATATCCGCGAGAGTTGGAGTTTTTTTTTCTGAAAAATCTCTTTCCAAAAAGAACGGTTTGAAGAATGTAACATCTCCTCCGTCTGGTCGTCCTCCTATTCCAAATACTAAGATTGTCCAACACTGTTCTGCCTCGACCAAGAAATCTGCTAGCCATAACGTTACTTCTCCTCTTCCCCAGAAACTTGACTCTACCTAACATTGTTTTGCCACGACTGAGAGATCTGCTAATCGAAGAGATGTTCTTCCTCCTCCATTGGCCATGAAGGTTATTTCTTCTCTTGGTGCATCAAAATCTCAAGTAACTGTAGATCGTGTCGCAAGTTTAACTCGTACTCCTCTTGAAGCTAAGCTCATGCTGATCTCTAGAAAGTCTGATATCTTGAAACAGAACAGAGTTGACACTCCTGATATAAAATTGAAAATTCTTGGTTCTGATATGCCTGCAACGGATCTTCCTTCTAAGGTAAATATTGTTGCAGGACCCTTTCCTATACAGGAAAACTTTGTCTTGTCTCCTTTTTTTTTCGTTGATCTGTCTGTTGATCTATTTTTTCTGATATGTAGATCATGCCTTCACCTTTTGAACCGATGTTGATTGATAGCGACGGTGAATCCAGTTCGGTGGATATTGTTCCCTTCCGATCTACTAAAAAAAGATCTTCTAGCAGACAAATTTGGGTGTACTAACTTGGTTGAACGTCTACGTAGATTTGCCGACTTCAGTAAGTTTCAAATGAATTCATCCACCGAGCTACGTGAAGAGGCGTTCTTCTCTCTTTTGAGAGGTATCATTATGGCTGAAGAGTCTATGAGACATTTGTCTTATATGTCCGAATCTGCTACTGTCACTGCCCCTACTGCTGATCAGCTGAAAAAGTTGGAGGAAGACAATGAGAAGTTGAAGGCTGACCTTGGAGGTATTGAGAGGGTGCTTGAAGCTGAGCAGCAGTTACACCAAGAAAAGAGTATCCAGATCCTCCAATTGGAAAATAAGTGTGTTGATCTGCAAACTTCTCTGTCTAATAAAAACTCTAAGCTGGTCTCTCTGAATCTCAAGTTTAATGATCTTACCCTGAAGTATGAAACTATGAAACTAGAGATGGAAGAGTTGGAAACCTTAAAAAGAACCCATGAATTACTTGAAAAGGAGTGCAACGAATAAAGTTGGAGGCAATTCAGGCGATTGAGAAGCGTGCAAAGGCTGAAAAAGACTCCTATAAGCTTGGTTATGTTGAGGGTAAAGGAGGATGTGCACCTTTTTTTGCAATAACTGACAAAGATGTTGATTTTCACCTGCAAGTTATAAAACTTCCATCTACTCCCTCCGAGCAGACTACTCCTGTTTTTCTTGCTGAGGTTGCTGGTTCTTCTACTCATGGTGAGCAAGGAAATATCGTTGTTGCTAATGACCTTGGCCTTTCAGCCCTTTCTAAGAACACGTAGTCCTTAAAATGCTTTTGTTTATCAATTTTGTTTTTGTTTTTTCATGTATTTGAATTGTGGTCTGCTGACCGACTTTGGTTATTATGAATCCAAACTTTCCTTGTTTTTAGTATGTTCAACTGTCGTCTCCCATACCAAAAAACAATGCATGAATAATAAACTTAGAAAATATTTTCATAAAAATTTTATCATATATGCATGGATGTACCTCTCACTTGTTGAGAAGAGGATGTGCCCTTCGGTTGAGGAGATGATGCATCCTTCATCTGCCAAGGAGTGGTACTGTACCCTTCACCTACTGAGGAGAAATTGATCTCATGCACTTGCTGAGTAGGGTTTACCTTTCGCTTGTTGAGGAAAGGTATTCTATTCTTTGCTTATAAGAAGAAGTGTCCTACCTTCTGCTTATCTGAAAGAATAGTTGTTCCATACATTGTTGTACAAGAACTTCAAACTTGAGTTGTGATCTACCAAATGGGGAATTTGAGTAGATTTGTGAGTGAGAACTCAATCTTTGGTTGTATCGTACATACTCTCATCTGCTGAAGAGAGATGTTTTTTATTCGAAAAAAATTACAAGTACACCCTTTATAGGACTTTTGCATTCCTCGACTGAAGAAAGAAAAGTGCAGTGTTTACATATTTCCAATAGGTATGTTCCTCTACTGGAAAGAGTAAATACAATCAAGTCTTTTTAGTATGTACATTGCATTTTATTCCTAAAAAGCTAAAATACTATAATTTACTTGATAGGTAGTCTGCTGACGACAGAATGATCTGCTTGTAGGATCCTCTGCTGAAGATAAGTTACACATAGTACTTTCTGAAGTTGTTGGCATTCCATTGTCTAGGGATTTCTTTGCCTTCACGCGTGTCCAGTGTATAGCTTCCCCGACCGCCAACTCTACTCACTACATACGGTCCTTCCCAATTAGGATCTAACGTTTTTGACCCTTCTACCTTCCTGGTGACGAAAGACTCTCTCAAAACTAAATCCCCAGGTTGGAATTGTCTGATCTTGACTCACTTGTTGTAATAAGACATAAGTTGCTGATGATAAGCGACAACTCTTGTGATAATTTTCTCTTGATTCTCTTATACTAGATCCAAGTTAGTCGTCATTTCATTGATATTTGCTGCTAAGCTGGATACTTTCGTTCGCAAGGAAGGGGCTACTATGTTGGGTAGGATGATAGCTTCGGTTCCGAAGGCCAAGGAAAATGGTGTTTCTCCAGTAGGTCTCCTTTTGGTTGTGCGGTAAGCCCATAATACTCAAGGTAACTCCTCAACCCATTTTCCTTTAGCTTTATCTAATCTTTTTTTGATGCAATCCAGAATAGTTTTGTTGGATGCTTCAGCTTGACCATTTCCTTGTGGATACCTAGGAGTTGAATTCTGTCGCTTTATGTCGTGCTTCTCCAAGAAGAGTGTAATTTATGTTCCTACAAATTGAAAACCATTGTCGGTCACAATGGAATGCGGAATACCAAATCGGCAGATTATGTTTTGCCAAATAAATTTCTTTACATATGCTTCCTTGGTAGAGGCGAGGGCTTCAGCTTCAATCCATTTTGTGAAATAGTCGGTTGCCACAATCATCATATTCTTTTGTGCTGGAGCCATTGGCATTGGCCCTACAAGGTCAATTGCCCATTGCATGAAAGGCCATGGACTGATCTGCAGATTCAATTCTTCTGCAGGCTGAGCAGGAATTGGTTTGAACCGTTTGCATTTGTCACATCTTTGTACGAAGTCTCTTGCATCTTTATGCATGGTTGGCTAATAGTAACCAGCACTCAAAGCTTTTTGTGCTAGTGATCTGCCCCCAGAATGATTTCCACAAGATCCTTCATGAATGCTACTCAGAACTTCAAGTACTGCTGGAGAACTAATACAGGTGAGGTCTGGCCCCATATATGATCTGCGGTAGAGTTTTTCTTTCTTTACATAATATCTTGCAGCCTTTTGTTGAAGTTTCTTGGCTTGAACCTTGTCTATTGGCAGATTACCATTTAGTAAAAAATCGATAATAGGATCTTGCCAAGTAGGACTAGCATCGATTATCATCATCTCGACTTCTTCTTCAATACTTGGTGTCTCCAAGTGCTCTACTGGGATGGAATGCTTGAATTGATAATCTAAGGCTGACCCCAAGTTCGCTAATGCATCTGCATGAGAGTTTCTTGCTCTAGGGACCTGTTTAATTGTGAATATTGGAAAAGATTTCAAAAGTTCTTGGACTTTGTCTAGGTAGAGGATCATCCTTGGGTGTTTTGCAATGTATTCACCAGATGCCTGACTAGTTATGAGCTGAGAATCCGAATAGATGGCTAGCCTTTTAACGGACAACTCCTTTGCTAGGCGTAGTCCAGCAAGCAAAGCCTCGTACTCTGCTTCATTATTGGAAGCTTTGAAACCAAGTGTAATGGCTTGTTCTACCATGGTTCCGTCGGGTGTGAATAAAACAAGTCCTGCTCCGGCACCCTTGTGATTTGACGACCCATCTACATATAAGTGCCACATATCTTTGTGCTGATCTGCTCCTGTTCCATTATGAATTGAGGAATCTTCTGCTGTTGAGGGGTGCGACACTGTTCTACTGGCGGATTTTGTCTCAGCGACTGAAGAAGGTGTGAATTCTACTATGAAATCTGCTAAGGCTTGAGCCTTTATAGATGTCCTTGGCCGATAGATCAAATCGTATTGGCTTAACTCAATAGCCCATTTCATGATTCTTTGAGATGCATCCGGGCTGTGGAGGATTGACCGTAAAGGATATTCCGTCATGGTAATCACTCGATGGGCTTGAAAGTAAGGTCTCAACTTCTTTGCTGAAACCAAAAGAGCTAAAATTAATTTTTCCATTGTTGGGTACCTGGTCTCAGCATCAAGAAGAGCTTTAGATATGTAAAATATGGGAAGTTGTGCCCCCAGTTCTTCTCTGATGAGAGCTGAACTCACTGCTACATTTGAAACTACATTTGAAACTTGCTGAGTAGGGTTTCCTAAATACATTGTTCTAACTTTGGCATCGGAGTCCCCGTGACAGACACCACACCGATGTCAAGAATTAATTTATGCCTTGTGCAGATTACTCCGTGTGATTAGCGCGTGATTCTACCTTATACAGATTACTCCGCGTGATCAACACATGACCCGATGAAAATTTGCATCCACACAGCTCAAAGGTAAAAGATCTATTGACAAAAACTGTTGTGGTGGAGTTCCAAGTGACTTCCCTGGAAGGCTCCCTAAGTTTAATAAAAATAATATGAATCAAGGAGCTCCTTCTCAACTCTCTAGGTGTTTTGAATTTATATTATATTTTATTTTTGATTCTTCAATGTATTGCTTAAAAGTGGTTTGAAATGTAAAAAATGGGTGAAACTCACAAAATAAAACATTAAATAACCATTTACGGAGCCAAAATGACTAGTTACATTTATATTATTATATCAAAATTAGGGAGCCCCCATGGCAGGCTGTTGGAGATGCCCTTAAAATGAGCTCTGTCTAAATGTAGTAAAACAATATAAATCAAGTAGCTTCTTGCCCACTTTCTAGGTATTTTGGATTTGTTCTCCACGAGGCTTTCCAAATTCAGTTCTTAAATTTATATTATATTATATTTTTAGTCTTCATTTTTAGGTTGGATGATGCCCATAGCTTTAAAGTGGGTTGAAATGTAAAAAGTTAGTGGAACCACAGAATAAAAATTTTAACAAAATTTAGAGAACCAAGATGACAACTACATCTAATTAGTGAAGACGAGCTCCTTGAAGCCTCTTCATGCCACCTAAGGAAGAAGTCACTAATGGGAAGGCTCTTGGAGTTTTTTTTTTTTATTCTCCCCTAGCTAAATGATCCCACATGGACAAGAAGCTCCCTTCATGTAAACAATGTGAGAGAATTCTCAAATTACGTAAATGCACTTTGCCATGTGAAAATTGAATATGATATTGATCAAGGATTGTGATTTCGATTTTCAAAGTAATTTCGGTATTTTGATTTTAAGAAAATTTTCAGTGTATAGAAAAAACGTAAAATTTTCGAAAGATACAAAAATCGAAAATGACTTTGAATGCCTACTTTTCTGGAAAAAAAAATAATAGACAATTTAGGTATCATAGTTAATGAAATGACTTTTAAGTACTAATTTTTCAGTCCTAGGACCATTAAGGCTCAATCTGTTAACTATGGTTAGCCATAAAAAGAAAATAAGAATTTAAAACTTTTTAATCCATAAAAATATAATGTAAATCTCGAGACATAAGCCACTACAAAACTATTTAATCTTTTACCATGAATCTCTATGTAGATCAATGGTGATCATGTGATCTTCTTCCTCCAAGCCCATTTTGTATCATCATCACACATCTTCTTCACCGTCTTCTTTTTTCTCCCTTTTCCATAACTCTTCAAAGCTCATTCTCATTAATTGATATTATCTCTTACTAAAGTATATAATCACCATCTTGAAACCCACTTTGAAAATCATAACAGTGAGGTAGTGTGAATTTCATCATTATTCGACCCACAAGGGAAAAACAATTCGAGGATTATGGATAAGATATGGGAAGCAAATTAGCCCCCTTGGAAGTAAATTAGCAACTTGCTGCTAGGAAGTACTAGAAAAGACGTTCCAACTATCTCATTTGAATGTAACTATCTTTTAGTCCAATTAGGTTTAGAGTGGGAAAACGAAGACGTTCCACAAAACAAGGCAAGTGGGAGTTCTTTGTTTTTATTTTTTTATTTTTATAAAGCATATTGCATATATATAATAGATCAGAAATTAAGTACCATTACAACATAATTGACCAGCCATGTGAACCAGGTCACGGGCCGCCATATTAAGGTCCCTACTAATAAATTTATAGTGCCATCTTGGAAACAAAGAAAGTAACCGACTAATATGACTAAGGAGTAGGCGCCAGGCCCAGTCCATAACAAAAGTTTGGGTGGAGAAATCATCATGAAGAAATGAGATTATGTTCGCCGAATCACCCATTAGGAAACTTGTTTGCCACCTTTGGGCCTCAATGAGAAGCAAAGCCGACTCAGCTGCATATCCTTCCGCCATGCTATCACTAACCTTCCCCTTAATTGGGCATGCAACAATTGCTAGTACTATACCCCTGAGATCCATAGCTATCACACCTATAACTCCCTATTTGGAAGAATCATAGAAACGAGCGTCAAAACAGACTTATAATGCAAAGGTCTAAATCTAGGGGTATGGCATTCAATTGGTTAGATCTGTAGTTGAGCCTATGAAATCTGGCAGATTGAATTTGCTCTTGGATAGTCAGCATACAGGAAGGATAAGTCTTAGAATGGGGAACATTGCATATATAATGGGGGGCGGGGGGCGGGGGGGGGGGGGGGGGGGGAGATTGGTGGATTGGTGTTTACTTAGAGTTGGTGGTGTACTAGTGAGAGAACTAGGAGGACCAAGTGTGGTGTAACATTGCATGTATAATGTGTCACAGGCTTTCTTTTCACAAGGTACTTCCCGTGCGGCACTAGCAAACTTTGCCCCAAGTTATCAAAGAAAGCTAGTCAGCCTTGCCCACAAAAGACTTACTTAGACTTTGAAAAACTAAGCAAGCTAAGAACACACAAGAGAGCTAAAGAGAACTAGAACTTGTATTGCTTGAATTCTCTGAGGTGATTACAACAAATGAGGCCTTAGCCTATTTATACAACTCCACCTCCTCAATGGACGGTGGTGATCGTTTTAATCTAACGGTCTATATTGAGTTTCTACACACTTCCTACGAAATATCTAAGGACTAGAATCTTATGGAACTTTATGGGAGGTTCTAGAGAACTCTCTCTAGAACAATGTGGAAAACTCTACATTATGTACACTTGCCAACCTCACTTGGTTAGGCAAGAAAATAGTCGTGACATTCTCCCCCACCTAATCAGGCGACGTCCTCGTTGCCTTCAAATCCTCGTACGCTTTGATTTGTTCCTTGAATTGCCACAAATGTTGGATTGGCTCCCAGCTAGCTTCACTTTCTGGCAATCCCTTCCACTTGACGAGTAACTCATGTGTGGGAGGTTGGTTGGAATGACGCACCACACGATCCGACAAGATAATCTCTGGTTCCTTGTCATGTTGGATCCTCATGCCCATTGGTG
Source organism: Berberis vulgaris (assembly GCA_963556465.1). NCBI lineage: Eukaryota > Viridiplantae > Streptophyta > Magnoliopsida > Ranunculales > Berberidaceae > Berberis > Berberis vulgaris. The sequence continues at coordinate 50,124,875 of OY747136.1, forward strand.
CTCTTTGTGAAATTCCTCTGTTTGGATCATCCTGATCTTCCTTATACGGTTTCAGTAGGCTTACATGGAAGACTGGATGAAACTTGATCCTCGACGGCAACTCGACCTTGTAGGCTTGCTTTCCCACTTTCTTGACTATGGGGAAAGGACCCTCATATCTTCTAATAAGGCCACGATGCAGTCCAGAAAGTCTGGCATGAGCATGCATCTTGACAAGCACAAGGTCTCCAACCTGGAACTCTCGAGGCCGTCTCTTCTTGTCGGCCCACTTCTTCATCCTCTTGGAGGCCTTTTTCAGGTAAGCCCGAGCCTCATCAGCTTGATCATTCCATCCTTTGGCAAACTTATAGGCTGATGGACTCACTCCAGTGTAGCCAGTGGAAATAGAACTCGGGGTCATAGGTTGTTGTCCCATGACAATCTCAAATGGGCTACGACCCGTCGCTTCACTCTTCTGCAAGTTGAAAGAGAATTGGGCAACATCTAGCAACTTAGCCCAATCTCGCTGGTTGGCACTCACATAGTGCCTAAGATATAACTCCAGCAAGGCATTCATCCTTTCGGTTTGACCATCCGTTTGAGGATGAAAGCTAGTAGAGAAATTGAGGTCGGTACCCAATAACTTGAACAACTCAGTCCAAAATTTTCCCGTGAACCGAGTATCCCGATCACTGATGATAGATTTGGGCACACCCCAATACTTCACCACATGTTTGAGGAATAAATGTGCGGCTTGCTCGGCTGTGCACTCCTTTGGTGTGGGAATGAAGGTGGCATACTTCGAAAATCTGTCCACGACCACAAGGATCCAATTGCAACCCTCTGATGCAGGCAACCCAACTATGAAATCTAAGGAAACACTCTCCCAAGGTCTCTCTGGGATGGGGAGGGGTTCAAGTAAGCCGGCAGGTGATTGTTGCTCCACTTGTCTTGTTGGCATACAAGACAAGTCTTCACATATGCTTCGATATCATCCCTCATATGTGGCCAGTAATAGGAATCTTCAACAAGAGCAAGAGTCCGATGTATACCTGGATGTCCCGCCCACTTGCTATCATGGCATTCTTTCAAGACTTCCTTCCTTAGGTTGTCATGAGGTGGAACATAGATTCACCTTCCCTTAGAGTATATCAAGCCATTCTCCACCCAAAACCGCCTTGTCTTCCCATCTTTGACAAGAGCTAAGATGGTTTGAGCCATGGAATCATGTGTCAATCCTTCCTTTATGCGTCCCTTCAAGTTGCTTTGAGGTTGACTTATGTCAGCAAGTTCTCCTTTTCTACTCAAAGCATCCGCAACAAGATTAGCTTTGCCAGGCTTGTACTCCAAAGTGTAATCGAACTCTGCCAAGAAATCTTGCCACCTAGCTTGCTTTGGTGTGAGCTTCTTTTGTGTCTGGAAGTAGCTAGTGGCAACATTGTCGGTCTTGACCACAAATTTGCTCCCAAGCAAGTAGTGTCGCCATGTTCGTAGGCAATGTACAACCGCAGTCATTTCCTTCTCTTGTACTGTGTACCGCCTCTCAGTGTCATTGAGCTACCTACTTTCAAAGGCAATAGGATGCCCTTCTTGCATCAATATCCCACCAATAGCAAAGTCGGAAGCATCCGTGTGTACCTCAAAAGACATAGAATGGTTGGGAAGTGCCAACACCGGTTCTTCCACAATTGCCTTCTTCAATCCTTCGAAAGCTTGTTGGCATATTGAACTCCAATCCCAACTTCGTCCCTTCTTGAGCAAGTCCGTCAATGGAGTGGCTATGGAAGAGTAGCCTTTGATGAACCTTCTGTAATAGTTCACCAAGCCAAGGAAAGATCTTAACTCGGTGACTTTGGTCGGTGGCTCCCATTCTTGGATGGCTTGTACCTTGGACTTGTCCATACGAAGCTTGCCTTTGCCAATGATATGACCCAAGAATGTCACCTCCTCTTGGGCAAATGAGCACTTCTCCTTTTTGACATAGAGCTCGTTCTCCTTCAAGGTTTGGAACACTTGCCTCAAGTGTTCCACATGTTCCTCCAATGTCTTACTATAGATCACAATGTCATCAAGGTACACAACTACGAACCGATCAAGGTAAGGAGCTAGTACCTTATTCATTAGAGTGCAAAATGTGGCCGGCGCATTAGTTAAACCAAATGGCATGACTAAGAACTCGTAAGACCCGTACCTTGTAACACATGCCGTCTTTGGTTCATCTCCTTCGGCTATGCGGACTTGATAATATCCCGAGCGTAAGTCAAGCTTGGTAAAGTACCTTGCATCACCAAGTTGATCAAAGAGATCCGCAATAAGAGGAATCGGGTACTTGTTCTTGATAGTGACCTTGTTGAGTGCCCGATAGTCAATACAAAGCCGTAGGGATCCATCATGTTTCTTTTGAAATAAGACCGGCGCACCATATGGAGCTTTGGAGGGTCGGATATAACCAGCATCTAGTAAATCCTTTAGTTGTCTTCTTAACTCCTCGAGCTGAGGAGGTGCCATACGATAAGGAGAAAATGCGAGTGGCTTTGCTCCAACTTCTAACTCAATAGCATGATCCACCTCTCTCCTTGGTGGAAGCTTCTTAGGCAACTCGGCAGGCATAACATCCTTATACTCCTTGAGAACATCCTGGACGGCCTTAGGTGCATTCACCTCTCCATCCATGGGACCTTCATCTTCCTTGAGGGTAGCCAAGTAAGTAGGTTCATTCCTCTTTACTCCTTTAGAAAGTTGGAGAGCGGACACCATTCTCTCCTTACTTATCTCCCTTACTACGGGCACAACACAAGGTTGTCCCTTCTCCATGATGCACATGGTGTTGGCATATGGTACCAGAAAAGCCTTCACCATGTCCAAGAAATCTATACCCAAATAAAATTTGTGATCATCAATTGGGGCAATCGTTATGTCGACTTTACCTCGCCATTGTCCAAGCCGAATATCGGTGCCACGAGCTATTCCTTCAATTGGGAGACTCTTAGCATTGACTCCCTTGATATATCATTTCTCCTTTGTATATGATAGGCCAATTTCTTCAGCAAGGTCTTTGGCCATGTAGACTGTGTCGGCTCCGGTATCCACCATGGCTTTCAAAGTCTTGTCCCCAATCTCGGTCTCCACGTACATCCTTCCACGTGGTTGTTCTTCGACCTTAGCTTGAATGGCACTTAGGAGATTCATTGAGGCGATCCTCCTTTCCTCCTTTGCTTCTTCCTCCATGACAAGCGCGACAAGTTTCCCTCGGTTGGGACACTCAAACGCCCGATGGAGTCCACTACATAAGAAGCAAGACATCTTCTTGGGTGATCCATCTCTTTTCTCCTTCCCCTTGTCTTTGGAGTACTTGTGTTCCTTGGAGGACTTTTCTTTGTCTCCCCCACCTTTGCCATCATTACTCGACCTTTTCCCTTGTCCCTTGGATGAGTCCTTTCTTTTGAACTCAATCAAGGATTCGGCCGCAGCCATAGCCGTTGCAAGGTCTTGCACACCTCGCCTCTTCAATTCTAATTTGGCCCAACCCATTAGGCCATCAAGGAAGCTAAACAAAGCATCCTTTTCTCCCATGTCAGGAATCTCCAAGAGCAACTCCGAGAACTCCTTCACATACTCCCTTATGTGGCCTTCCTTATGTTGAAGGCGACGAAGCTTGGCCCTAGCTTCGTTTTCGGCATCCTCCGGGTAGAATTGTCTCTTGAGTTCCTTCGTGAACTCTTCCCAAGTGTCGATGGTGCACAATCCTTTCTTGACATCTTCGGACCTTCTGCGCCACCAAACTATAGCAACATCATTTAAATATAAGGAGACACTACGTACCTTTGATGCTTCATCTATTATGCCAACCGCATCAAAGTAGCGCTCCATGTTCCACAAGAAGTTGTCTATCTCCCTTGCACTCCTTGCCCCACCATAGGCCTTAGGTTTGGGAGCTTCGACTCTGTGGGTGACTGTCCCTGGCGTAGTCCCACCATTGGCTACCGCAGCCATGCACACCCTGAGTTGAGTTTCAAGTTTCTCAACTCTTTCTTTATAAGCTTCCATCTCCTCTTCTTTAGCAACAACTTTGGCTTCTAGGGACTCGATCTTTTTGGACACCATGTCCACTACTGTGTTTAAGGCTCCTTGCATCTCTTTCCGGAGCTCTTGGTCCTCCCCGTTGGACGTTTGCCCCTCGATGCGTAGGTCCATGTCTTCAACTTTTTCCCTTAAGTCGGACATGGTGGCACACAACTTGGCCAACCTTTCATCCATTGCAGCGATCATGTCCTTAGACTTGTCCTTGCGGACTTTCCCACCTTTGTCAGTGTTGCCAATTGCTGGGTTGTTGACCTCTGACGACATTCTCTTGTGTAGAATGATTTCACCAACCTTGCCAAACCTTGGCTCTGATACCAACTGTCACGGGCTTTCTTTTCACAAGGTACTTCCCGTGCGGCACTAGCAAACTTTGCCCCAAGTTATCAAAGAAAGCTAGTCAGCCTTGCCCACAAAAGACTTACTTAGACTTTGGAAAACTAAGCAAGCTAAGAACACACAAGAGAGCTAAAGAGAACTAGAACTTGTATTGCTTGAATTCTCTGAGGTGATTACAACAAATGAGGCCTTAGCCTATTTATACAACTCCACCTCCTCAATGGACGGTGGTGATCGTTTTAATCTAACGGTCTATATTGAGTTTCTACACACTTCCTACGAAATATCTAAGGACTAGAATCTTATGGAACTTTATGGGAGGTTCTAGAGAACTCTCTCTAGAACAATGTGGAAAACTCTACATTATGTACACTTGCCAACCTCACTTGGTTAGGCAAGAAAAAAGTTGTGACAAATGGGGGTTGGTGGATTGGGGGGGGGGGGGGGGGGGATTGTTGGATTGGTGTTTACCTAGGGTTGATGGTGTACCAGTGAGAGAACTAGGAGGACCATGTGTGGTGTAAAAGTAAGGTGAAAACTGAATGTGAACTTTGGCTTTGTGGAAATAGTTGATTGCGAACCCGCCAAATGGTGAGAAGAGTAACCACAAATTGGGAGAGCATTCCATTTTTTTGTCCGAGTGGGCTTTGGTAGTGTCCCACATGAACTGAAAATAGCCAAAAATAGAGGGCAAATTGAACAGTGGGTTGTACCAATCAATAGGAATGAAGGAAATTGTCCAAAATCTAGCAACGATCGGGCAGAGGAAAAAGAGGTGAAAACATCTTCTGAGTGCCTGTGGCAGATGGTACATGTTTCCTCGATAGGTGTGTGAACCCTCACAAGATTGGACATGGTGGGCAAAAGGTTTTGGCTAATCTTCCAAGCGAGGAAGAGGCCACTCGGTGTGGGGGGGGGGGGGAGGGCTTGATTTTCCACAAAGTTCTAAGCTGAATAACGGTGAAAGTATTGGTAGCTAGAAGTGAGGCTGAGGTTTCCAACTGTCCAAGGTGAAAGCACGGGTGGCATTTTTGACAGAGAAAAAACCCTTTTTATTAGTAGTCCAAATTAGTTTGTCTGGGCAAGTGGTGGGTCTGAGGACAATCTCCTGGATATCATTGGCCACAGGAGCTAGGAAAATGGAACTAAGCAGATCAACTTTCCAGCTGATAGTGTGATCAATATATGAGACCCAAATATCTGGGAGAGACTTAGGCAGGAGCGAGTCCGAACGATTAGGGACACAATTAACAAGAAGAAGACCTGGTTTGACCCAATAGTCGTTCTAAATATCTATTTGGTTACCAGACATGATTAGCCAAATCAGATAACACCTCATTTTGGTAAGAGCATTAATGTCACCTCTCCAAGCAAAGAAAGCTAACGAAGGGGGGGTTGGCGAGTGTGCAGATGCTCTTAGAGTTGAAATAAAGAGCTTTGAGTTGTCTGGTGCGAGGATTTTGGGGTTGAGTGATAGAATTTCACATGCTCTTGATCATTAAGGCCAGGTTTTTGTTCTTATTGGAAGTAATGTTAAATCCCCCCAGATGGTGGGGTTGAGAGATCTTTTTCTAAGTGCAAAGGTGTTTGGCTTTGCCATCTGCTGCCCAATTCCACCAGAAGTCGTGGGTGAGATTATCAATTTCGGTGGAGATGGTTCCAGACAGGAGGAAAGTTTGCAAGTGTTCTTTGTTATTTTCCTATTAACTTTATCTTTTTTTTAAGCGCGACTCGCGCCAGAAGGTGGAATTCTTTTTCTCCTTCCCACACGACAAGCTATTCTTCTCGATCAGGTAATCACTGCACCCTTCTCCTTGTTTTCATTTATCCTTTCTGTTCTAGTCTATTTCTCCGCCACGGGTCGCCCCAAATCAAAGAATTCAAACTCTAAATATCGTCGATCTTCCTCTTGTCGTTCCAGTTTGGTGGATATATTCGAGGCACTGGACTTCCCCGCCTCTATTTCGTTTGATTGGCTTGCTAGTAATGATCATTATGCGAACCACCCCAAGGAGTCTAGATCGATTTGTGTGACTCTAGGAAAACTTGAAGCCGACATGAATTTGCCTCTTTCTGTTCTCGCCATGCACGCCCTTTCATTTTAAACCTTGCTCCTAGCCACAAATTTAAAATCTTTTGGAGGCCGACCCGAGCTTGTGAACGGTTGAACTCGTTTATTGGCCCCAACACCAAAACTCTCCGGGATATCCGTGCTTAATAAAATCTATTTTGGTCATCAGAAGAATATTACTGCCTTTGCCGACATAGTAAATTCCACAAACCCTTGACCCTAAGTTAACCGATACCAACAAATGGTACCTGCACCCTCATTGTTTTTTATGAATGATACGATCCTAAGGATGCTTATCCTGACCATTCCAATCAACCACTTGCTCCGATCTCATTTATAAAAAGACACAATGTTATAAAAAGACACGGCTGGCCCTCATTTTCCCAAACCTGAGATCATTTCAACCGTGGAATCCCTATCTCGGCAAGTTATGAAGGCTTCACTCATAACGACAAGACTGACCGTAGCTTCTTTTTTTGGACATGATTCGAGGAAATGACACTTGTTTATTCATGTATGATTTCAAACTAGATGGGACAACATTTTCAACCCGAGATCATTTCAACCCTGGAATCCCTATCTCAGCAAGTTTTGAAGGCCTTACTCATAACGACAAGACTGGTCGTAGCTTCTTTATTTGGTTATTTACCTTTTAGCCCCATTAATTCAGGTGAAGCCATACATGGGTGCCACTAGTTATTTTAATTCAGTCTAACCCCCATTTTGGCCTTTGACCGTTAAGTTTTAAATTCCCAAACCCTCACGTGCCAAGCACGTGATGGATACCAAACAAAAATTGCTAAAATAATTTGGGTGCCAAACGGTTAAATTCCAACACTTCTCAGTTTATCCAACATTGCCCCATTGTACACTTCTTGCACTCCCCAAACAACATTTCGAGCACATCAAAACAAGACAATAACACATTAACCAATCACACCAAGTAAACAAACAGGTAATAATTGATCCAAAACATCAATTGATACACCTTATGGGTTGGCTAACAGGTAAGTTAACAAAAGCATCAATTTATCCACTGTTGATACAAAAACACATCATATGATCCACCTTACGGACAAGCAAACAGGTAATAATTGGCAGGTAAGCCGACTAATAAATTGGAGATTTGATATATCAGTGACTTTGACAGTCTTCAGGCTCTTTGCTTGACAAAACCTATGTAGAAAGCTCTGCTTCCATGGATTTAAACTTTGCAGAATGAGGCATCAGATAGTTTCTCAAAGTGATGATAATACAACCAACGCTAGATCACAGGAACTAAAAAAACTGATGTTGATGCAACACACATTGTTGAAGAATATATTTCCTCAACCAGACTCACATTAGAGGAATGCAGTTCTCGAATGCCATCTGCTCCCTCTGTTGTTTTCTCATTATCTTTGTCATCGAAAAATTCAACGTCATAGCTTTCTCCCATCTCGGGAGCCTCAGAATTGGGATGTTCAGTTGCAACCGGACAGACGTCACTAACTTCAAGCTTCAAACCCTCATAAAAGCTCTCATTTGTCACTAGGAAATTAGAAGGTAGAACCATATCATGGTTTGCAACTGAGCCGGACTTCTCCATGACCATTGTTTGATTCTCCAGAAGTTCATCAGTGGGAACCTTTTCAGCTTCCAAGTGCATTACTGTAACATCTTTACTTGATGAGTCAACAACTAATAACTCAACATTTCCAGAAAATTCGCCATCAAGGGTTGCATCAGGATTGCATATTATAGATGATGTTGTGGATTTCTGCTCTTCTTCCTCGCCCTGACCTACACCTGCACAAGTAGCACACGTGAGCCAAAGACCACCATGTGGCGGCCGATGACTCCCTGATGCTTAAGTTAGATAAGACTTAGGAGAGGCTTAAAGTTGTAATTTGGAGTTTTGTAGCGTACCTTACTTCATCAACCTTATCTCCCTTTTATAGTGTGAGAGTCCTTATTCGGCTAGGCCTTTGGTGGCATAGTTTAGGGAAACAGATCTTGCTGATCCTTTCCTAGTTGGGAATCATCCATGTAGGGTAGTTTCCCTACACGACTTGTGCTCCTTGATCCGCGGGAGAGGTTTCCCTTTTTGAGTGTTGTCCATGCAAGGAAATTTTCTTGCCCAACTTATATTGTTGACCCGCCTGTCTTAGGTTGATCCCCCATATACTTGCCTTATCAGGGCTTACGAGGATTGGGCTTGACCGCATGATGCATGAACTTATTAAGGCATTACAATTCGGGTCCAATGTTCTGGAATCTGCCGATAATAGTCATTGGCGTCCATCATCTCTTCACCTTTTGAATTTTCAGTGTTTTCCATTGTAGTCTGCTCAGGAACAAGGTCCACCATATCAAGGAGACTCTCAGCAGTGCCATTGCTAGAAACCTCAACAGATACCAGAATAGATGGAGACACATTTGAGCCTTCCAGAAAAGATTTATTACCAAGTATCACATCTCCTTGTTTGGCATTTGAATTTTCATGAACAAATTCTTTACCTTGGGTCTCAACCGAACTAGAATCTTCCTCAACCATGTATTGATCAACCACTGAGCTTTCCACAATAGAATCTTCACTTTCTGGAATGCCTGCAAGCCAAGCTGCCCTCAACAAATCTGCGATCCCTATCTCCATTGATGAATGAAATTTGAAGAAGAAGATAGAGAGAGAGGGATTGAATCATAAAAGAGAGAAAAAAACATTGAGTTTGTTGAAGCAGCAGTTACTCCTCTATTGTGCACCCCAAGAGTTTGCAGTGGTGATTTGCTTTGCTTTGTTTTTGAAAATGGATAAAAAGAGTGGAGGCGATGGTGGTGGGGTGATGAGTGTGGTGTCTGTTGCAGAGAAGAAGAAGATGAAAAAGAGAAGCAGGGGTAGAGACAAAAGAAATCGTAGAAGAAGGAAGAAGAATGAAGAAGAAATGGAAACTTAAGCACGTGCTGGAATTTAACCGTTTGGCACCCAAATTATTTAAACAAGTCCTATTTGGTACCCATCATGTGCTTGACACATGAGGGTATATTTGGCGTTTAAAAAATCTAATGTTTTCTGCAAGTCAATCGAGTTGACTTAACGGTCAAAGGCCAAAATGAGGGTTAGACTGATTTAAAATAACTAGTGGCACCCAGGTAGGGTTTCATTTGAATGAATGGGGGCTAAAAGGTAAATAACCCTTCTTTATTTGGACATGATTCGAGGAAGCCAATTATATTGTAGGTATGCTGCAAGATCTTCTTTTAACGCTCTAGTTCGGTTTTTTAAACCATTTTCACTTTGTTTTTTTATGACAAAGGAGGTAGAGATGCTCATTCTAACTCCGCCCGACATGGTGTTGAAAGCTAGAATTCCTTCCGATGATGAGGAACAAATTTCCATTCTTTGTGCTGAGAAGAGGCAGAAAATGGATCAGCCTACATGAGCGACTCCTATTGCCACTGCAAATTAACCTCCACGAACTTCATCTGGGAAACCTCACCCTCAGATTAAGACAACTCAGCCTCAGACTAAGACGACTTCTTCTCTTGCTCTTCCCCTTCAAACTCTGCTTGCTACTCGCTCTTTCAAAGAGAAAGGTAACCGACATATATAGGATCTAACTTCCAAAATACCTTTTCTTTATTTCTCTAATTTTTTTTGACATTCTCTTCTCTCTTTTCCATTTTTGAGAAGTGGTGGCGAATGATCCTTGTGTGTTCCGAGTGGTACCAACTTGGTATTTGGAATCTACTTTGAATATCTACAAGGAGAGTGTTATCAGCAACTCCAATGTAGCCATTACCATGCTGGAAGCCTGCCATCTTCTTCTTGATAAGAAGCACCTACAGTCCCTTGAAGGAATTATCCCCCTTTTAGCCCAAATGGCCTCAAATATGTCTATGGTGAAAATCTAACCTTTTAAATCTTGGTCTATATTCTATCTTTTTGCCATTCTAACCTCATTCCAATCTTTAATGATATCTCGCAGATTCACTGCGGTATTTCTATTGTTGGTCATCACATTGAAAGCCAAGGGAAGGCTCTTGAAAGCTTGAAGGATGAGAACAAATGCATCAAAATTGTGGTGGCAGAGAACAGGAAGGGGTTTAAAGCTTAAGCAACGAAGCCAAAGGAACTAGCGGCTGAGCTTGAGAAGTATAAGGCTCATGCGTCTAAGGCCCAAAAACTGTTGGCCAAGCTGAAAAAGTATAAGGTTGAGCTTGAAAGGGCTAAAGCGAAGATTGCTAAACAAGTTGCCGACCTTACTACCCAATTCCAGCAATAGATTGATGACAACGACTCTCAGTGAAGAAGAAGTGTGAGGTCTTGAAAAGTTGTTGCAATGGTTTAAAGAGGAAGAAACACTATTATCGCCGTTGACTGGACCTCAGATCTAATTCTAAACCAGATGAAGTTAAACCCATGGCTGAGATGTTAGTTGCTAAGGAGGCTAGGGAGGAAGCTTACCAAGCTCGGCTAGAAGAAGCTCATGCTTATTTTTTATAGAAAGGGGGCATGTTCTTGCTGAAAAGAGAAATTGAATTCCTTTATTTGATATCGATTCATCCACACTTCCATTCCTTGTAGAGGAAGGCTGACTGCTTGCTGGCTAGGAGTTGTATGAGCGATATCGTCCACGTACGGCCAAGCTGGATCTTAGAATCTGGTTCAATTTGAATTTGCCTCTAAATGAAAGAAGATTTATAGCTTCGATAGCACTTGTGTCACTCATATGTCGTCAGTATCAATCAAATTCATTCATGGCAGGAAAAGCTTAAGGGATTCGAAAAAGCTTTAGCTTGCTTCCAAGTCCAAGCGCTAGCGGTAGAAGCTAGTCGCCAGAAGCGAACTGGAGGGCCAAGAAGCCCGATCGCGGATTCCTTAAGTAGGAAGACAAAGCTGGCGGCATTTAAGTGTGAGGCTCGGAGACATGTGCTTCCCAAAAATGGAAGTGGGTTCCTCTTCGGTAGCTAGGAGAGCTCGAACGAAAAAAAGAATAGCCGCTGCAAAGAGACCCCCTGAGCCGCCCAAACACATGTAGAAAAATTGAGAGGGGAATTGAAATGATCAAGAAGGACTACACAAAAATAATGTACATCATCAAAGATGAGGTCAATCAACGGAATAAATAGTTGTCGTTTATCGGTCAACCCAATTCTATATGTAACCATATAAATATCGAGTATGAATAACGAACTGTCGTAGCCTATTCCTCATCCGTAGTGGACATGGATACTAAGTGATTGGCTTTATTGGTAGGGGAGGGGGTTTTCTTCGAGGCTCAAAAGATGGAATAGATAGGGACAGGAAAGTGACAGGGGTGTTGAAGAGAAATGAGTTGCCGCTGGTGATAAGCACAAAAACATTGATTTTTAAGCCGTATTTAGTTCTTTATTAGTTTCTAGTTGTGTTTAAAATTAATTAAATAATTATTTATCTCGAATTTGATTATTGTCATAATTTTTGCAGAAAAATCAAGAAATGCGCTAAATTTGAGATAATTCTAGCATAAATTTGTATGACGAGGAATAATTGGTGAAATTACGAAATCGATAAAAAAAATACGGAGTTCGAGGCATTTGGGCATGTTCATGGCACGTGTTTTCTTTCAAGATCACATTATGGAAGTCAAGATTTGATTCCAATTAGTAGTGATTTATGATGGAGACGTGTGACAAGTTTCAAGATAAGAACTTCAAGTGTGGATCATGCAATCATCAAGGCAAATAAAACATCAAATCAAATAATATTCCATTACCTTGAGTTTTGTCTCAATATGCACAAATGTGCAAATGTATGATATGATTTGGAGCATAATCAAGGGATTTATGCCCCCCCCCCCCCCCCCCCCCCCCCCCGCCACCCCCCCCCCCAAATTTGGAGGAGAACATTATAAATAGGCACTTAAACTCTTAGAGAAGGGCATTTTTGAAATCTCATACATCTCCTAGCCTAACTTAGATTATTTCTTGTCTTTCATTCATTTGTGAAAAGTTTATTTCAAGTCAAGGTTATTGCGTGTAAGTTTTTAGTTTAAATGCACTAAAAGTTAGTTCGTTTTTTTCATTGTCGTTATTTTATTTTCCAATTTATTTAGTTTACTTCCTCCTCTCCCTTCCTAGGTTTTCAAATTACTCTTAGAACTATTCACCGCAATGCCAATGGTAGGCTATAAACGAGATGGAACTTATTTGAGTGATATAGAAAAAAAATTAAACACACAAAAAATAAAAATAAATAAAACTTGTATAATTTCTATTAATCTTAGATTCAAGCAATCAATCAAAGTTGTCAAACCGAAAGATGTACAATGAAAGATTTTGCAAAATGAAGATAAGGACTTGGAAACAAGAATTATATATATTTTTCTTAGTTCTTCAACTTTTCGTAAATTATAACCATTCATTGAAAACAACCATCGAAAGACGGGTGGATTAGTGAAGGCCAAAGAGTTTCTTATATATCATCGATCGAAGTAAGTGAAATTTTATCATAGATTTTTTTTCTTCTTTTGAGCACTGGTATTGAATTTATGCAATATTAAAATAATAGTAAAATGTGTTAAAAAATTAATCTATACAAAACTAAGAGATGGATTCTCCAATCCTTCAAACTTTTCTTTTAATTGGTAACATTTATTGAGTAACTTTCATCCTTAATTTTTCATCAAAATTTTATTTAAAAAAATATCATATCCCTTTATCCAAATCATAGTTTTACCATTTCCTTTCTTTTCACCATTTTATTTTATTTTATTTGGTATTCTGAAGTGTTTTTGAATATTTGAGCTTGATATCCTTTTAACTTGGTGAGTAGGATAATAACCCCTATGAAACACTTTACTTGTATTTTCTTTAGAATCTTGTAGGTAAATTTATAAGAAGGGAACAAATACAAACTCGAAAAAAAAAATGTTGATTTGCTTGAAGTTTTAGGCGACAAGAATTTCGAGCTAAATATAGCTCGTGGATGGTGAGGATACGGAAATATTTTGATCTTGGGTTCCGTCGAATCTATTATTTTTACCCCTTTTTCAGTCAATTCTGTTTAAGTTTGAGATACAACATCTAATTGCTCTACCAATCTTTTTGGCAATGTGATGTATTTCACTTTTTCAAACAATTTTGTATGCCATTTGCTTTTGTTTATTTACATATGAGTGACCTGCTGCTACCTTCTTTAAACACTGAATGAAGGATAATGTATACCTCTCTCTACCCTCCAAGAATTACTTCGAAAGGTAACAGTGAAGCGATTTGTGAGGAAAATTGAAACCATGCTAGAAGTAAACTGTTATGGAATGTGTGGTAATCGAAAAGTGTGCCTCTGTCGGGGAAATGCGAGAAGTTTCCTGGATGGGAGGAGCTGAATCTTGCTCAAGGGGAAACCTTGCTAGTCAAATTCGGGGAGATATCAGAACGGAGAATCGTTGTTTGCCCTGAGTGACTAGCCGAGTAGAGGATGTCTGAATATATGGATCGGTACCAAGGACAGTTGGAGACCGCTATAAAAAAATTGTCAATTGTCTTCTCGATTGGAAACTTGGAAGGTAACAATGTTGTTTACGGATATTGCTGGAACGAGGATGGCGTAGATACCAAGGATCCATCAAATGCACTTAGACGCCAATTTGGACCGAACCGAAAACAAATGAGATAACGAATCAATGAGCATATAGCGCAACCGAAAAGTGATGATTTAGTTAAATGATGCGAATATTGGAGGTGGAAATTGGGATGCAATGTGAATCTAGACGAGGAAGAAGAATTGTTAGATGGGAGTTATGATGTAACGACCCTAATTAAATGTACATTATAAAATTTTAGGGCTTTATTAAATTTTAAGTTGAGTTATATAATAACTAAATAAATAAATACGTGGGGGTGTCAATATAATCATGTAAAAACCCTAATCATGTAGGATTTTGTCTATAGGTGGGTTAAATAGATATTTGACTATTGAGAAGAGTAAAAAGTGAGTTCTTTACTTCTTTTTATAAAAAGTCTATTAGTTCTTCCTTCTCTTTATTATAAAGATTTAATACAAAATCTTTGAATATAATTAGTTATTGATTGTGTGATTTAGGTTAGATCTAAAACGGGGTTAGTGTTTGACGGTGATATTAAGGGTACGTTTTGTGGATGGTGGATTTTATTTTATCTGTGCTTTAATCTGCTTTAGTGTCTGCTATTGTGTGAAGTTTGGGAGGTTATGAGAGATAAAGAGGAGCCGAGTGCACAAGACACTGTCACGCTTACTCCAACAAAAACCAGAGTATTTGGAAATCTTCCTTTTCTATGATCTTGATTAATCATCCATCTTGAGATTCTTGACCCGCTTCTGTCTTCTGTAGAGTGTGTTGTCAAATGCTACAACTACTAGGTGTGCCTAGGCACAATAGGCAGCTTACAAGAAATCATAACTCCTTGTTGTGCCTCTACTCATAGAAGTGGACTAGGCTACCTCCTAAAAAATGCCCAGCATGTGCTTTATTTATTTATTTTCCTTCTTCTTATCCAACAATTAAGGGTTTGAAACCCATTTCTTCGACAAACACAACATGAGCCTAAAGGTTCGACGCATTCTGCACTTCACATAGATTTTGGACCAGCTTGGTTTGGGATGGATTGGAGTATAGAGACGGGGCCAGGATACTGGCACGTGACGAAGGGATAGGACAAAAAGGGATGTGACTCGTGATGTGGATAAGGAGATTGTGATATACAATACAAATAAAACAAAAGTGTTGTGAATGTAATGAATTGTGGGCCATTGTATGGATTGTGGGAATACTGTATTGTGTATGGATTGTGGGCCATTGTATGGATTTTGGCAAAGGATGTATTGGGTATGGATTGTGGGAATATTGTAGTGTGCTTTCTTGTAAAGGAGTTAGCAATGGGCCATTGTGGAAAAGTTCAATATATGAGAAAGTAATGAATTTGAACAGTGAAACAAAAAAAAAGGGATTATAATTTATCAACTTAAAAAAAAAAAAACATTTGGTTGCTTATTTTTCATACTACTTCCAAAGCATTTCTATGTTCGGTTGCATACCCCTTTGATTAGTGGTAAGATTACTCATTTCCTATCTTGACTACAAGCACTTTGATGGGTACAAAAATTAATGAAATGGTGATGCAAATCAAGATGTTGTTAGTAGTTAGATGTGGCATAGAATGGAGTTCTATTGATATCACTTTTGGTGTAAGCATATACAAGCCAGATATGATGTATGATTTTTATATTTAAAAGCAATTGATACTGCTACCTGGCATTTGCATGCTTGATCACTCACTATGAGCTTGAGCGTCACCTGGTATAAAGAATTTGTCCTTGCAAATGCTTATTTTTCCTAAAGTAATGGATTGGTATCGTGAAGATGTATTTATGAATGACAAAATGTCATTGTGAAGGAAATTCTAAAATACCAAAAATAAATGGTATTGATAAACTTTGATTCCCGAAAATTTAAATCACTGGGAATTGTATCACATAGAATTACCACACCTCTTTTTGTTTATTATTTCCTCTATCTTATAGAGAAACTAAATAATCCGCGAGTTGTCTTGCGGATGTGGGGCACCCCTTTCTTATAGATAAACTAAAATAACTTTCGGGTTAGTCTTGCGGAAAGGTGGTGATTTTGGAATGCCTAAGATAGGCTTTGATATTTATCCGTAAAAAATGTGACGTGATTTTATGCGCATTGATAGCCCAATAGTGGCTTTTGTTACTCATATAGTTAGGAGTATCCGGTGATGCATGCATGTATGTGATGTGTCCCCACTTGGGCATGGATGACGGAGAAGTCCTCCTTTATATGAGAGAGGCGCACAGACATGTATGTTCGGTACGGAGGTGGTGCGAATGTGGTATCGTTTAAGTGATCAATCCGTTAAAAATGAATAATATGCTTAAGTCAAATAATGTACGAAGATAACTGTTTTTAATTAATAAATTACACCTATATTGTTATAACCATTTTCATGCAGGATGACAAGTCCACTAATATTTCTGCAGGTTAGACTTGTCATAGTCAACATCTACAGAGTAAGTACAAGTAAATACGTTTTTACTTATTAGGACAACATGATTGCCTCGTGGAGGAACTACCTGTTTGTTTTGGTTATTTTATCATATTATATTTTTTTGTCATGTCATGCTATTTCTTTTATTGATTTTTGGGAACAAAGAATTTCACACCAGCATAATTGTTGACCCAAGTGGGCTTTGGCTTCTTGGGTATATTCCTTTGGGAATGTAGCCAACTAGCTTGTTTCAGGATATAGTAGTTTCAGGCGAGCTCATAGAAGTTCGTTTCGTACATGACGAGTATTGCTGGGGAGTTGCACGTTGTTCGAGAGTCTAGGTCATTTTGTTTGTTAGGTGACAATTTAATCTTTTGTAATAGAACTTGGAGTTTTGATTTATTATTTATTGGTAGAGATACATTCGTGATTAGTTGAACTTGTTAGAGTTGGTTCTACGAGACTTAATATATTTTCCTTCCTTTTGATGGGCTTTCTAGATCAGTTGTTTTATTTCTCTCTAATCTGGTAAATTGTGCATTTGATTATTTCTCGTAGATACCAACTATTAATTTTAGTGAATGATGAAAATTCATGTCCCGAATTTTGGGAAAAACGGATAATCCTACGTGAATTTTGGGATTTTCGTCTTCTTCAAAAATCGGGGCGTGACATATGAAGTGCCTATATTAGGTCTTGAACGTGGTGAATTGGGAAACCAAGGTATTGATAGTCGATATAAGAATTAGCAAGGTCTAGATGGCCAAACGTGGCCAAAGGGCAGTGGTTTACATGATTTAAAATACCGTTTTGAGCCTTGTATGTTACATGCTGCTAAAACTAGGGGTGAGCACAGGACGGGATGAACCTCATCCCTAACCCATCCCATTTGTCCATACTATGATACAACCATACAAGCTTATGCAGTGTAACTCTGCCTTCATTTTTTGTTGATGTTTCTAATTGTTTGCTCAGAGATGGACAAGGATGTGGATATTGAATACAGCTGGCTCATACAAGTTCAGCAGCGACCAGACTATTCATGAATATGCGAAAGATATATGGAACATTAGTCCAGTTGAGCTATCATAGGTGTATGATGGTTCAGAACTAGTTCTTCGACGAATTGTGATGGAGAAATAGTCGTTTCCACGTTTTTGTTTTCTGTACTTTGAACTTGTAAGCGCAAATGTAAATATAGAATTGAAGTAGGAAACAGACACTCGATAGGAAGAGGTTACACTATAATCAAATCAATAATGCTACTGAGCATGGATATATGGCATGCATAATAAAGCACAACAAGAAGTCTTCTGATCATCATTCCTGGATATGTGCATTTCAAAGTTCAGATGATACACATGGGCCATTTGGTAACACTTGGTCACGTGCCATTGGATGATAAAATAGTGTTGCATCTCCCTACTGTTCCATGCGGTGAGTTATGAAAATGGATTCATGAACCTGTCAGTTTTTATACTACATAGTTAATACTAAAGTTAATACTAAATATTTAAAAAAATCGGTTCGAGACGGGACGAGTTGGGAGGGATTGAAAATTTTCATCTCGATCCCATCTCACTCTAGATCGGGACGGTAGGGGATCGGGATGGAATTGATCAATCCCAATAGAATCCAAAAAAATCAGGACGGTACGAGATCGGAATCGCCAAATGGAATGCTCACCCCTAACTAAAACAACAGTACCGACTGGGATGGAGAGGAAAAAGACAATTGTTGAGTTTAGAACTAGGAAAAATGTGTAAGGCAAATGTGTAAGAAAGGTTTGCTTTTTGTTACTAGGTAAATCATAGTACTATAATTTTCGTGTTTGATGAGGTTGAGAATCAGTCTCGATCGAGCATAAAAGTTGTCTAAAAGTCAGGGACACTATCTCGTTTTCATTGCAAGACTGATTTGCACGACTTTAATAAAATGACCATAACTTGCTCATTTCAAAACATTTTCAAGTGATTCAAGTTGTGTTTATTAGATAACTTAGAGTACTAAATTTTTTGTGCTTTGATGAGCTTGAGAATCAGTCTCAATTGAGAGTTTAAATTGGTCTTTACCCTATTTTTATGTTGGCAGCGACTACTCCACACCACCAAAAGCGCTTTCTCACACCACCATTGAGTTTTTTTTTCTTTCTTATTTACTCACATCACTAATAAATATGCATAATCTAACAGATAAACCCAAACTCAAAACTAAAAAATGCAAAAGAGGGTAACTTTCGACAAATTTAAGTTGATCATTTTACTAAAGTTGATTAAGTTGATAATGTTTGGAAATGAGCAAGGTATGATCATTTTACTAAAGTCGCACAAATCTGTCTCACAATAAAAATGGGATAGTGTCCCTGACTTTCGGCCAATTATGTGCTTGATCGAGATCGATTCTCAAGTTAATCAAAACATAAAGTTGTAGTAATCTGAGTTGTCTAATAAACACCACTTGAATCACTTGAAAATATTTTGAAATGAGCAAGTTATAGTCATTTTACTAAAGTCGCGTAAATCTGTTTGAAAAAGTTTGCTGAAATTTCCTGTTCGCCTAGAACAATGCAAACCTCGCATTGTCTTAGGCGAACAATATTTTTTTGTGATTTCTGAAAATTTTTCTGAAGTTTACTTTGTTTTTGTGATTGAAAATATTTCTGAAGTTTCTATGAGATTATTTTGTTTTTTTGAAAATTTTTGGGGAGGTTGCGATTTGGGGTTCGATTTTGAGGGAGAGGGAAGTGATTTTCGAAGGAGAGTGAATAGATTTGCAAGATATTTAAATGTGGGAAGAGATTTGAATGTGAAAGAGGGAAGATATTCGAATGGGGGGGGGGGGGGGGGGGGGGGAGAATGTTGGTTTTTTTATATAGGTGGTGGTGGTGTGGGAAATAAAGTAAGTAGTGTGGGATTGTAGAATGGTGTAAAAAAGCACTTATGGTTTGGAAAGTGAATCCAACAACATGCAAGTAAGGAAGCCGACCTTTATGATTAAAAAGGGATGACTGAAATTATACAAACTGCAATGACAGTCTATACTGAAATGACAAGAGAAGGTTGAGCTTATGCCTCCAAAACCCAATAAGTAAAGAGGGAAAAAGATAAATCAATTCCCACTGATTTTTCTAAGTCTGGGATGGTCGAGCTCTCCAAGGCTTGTTAGGGAAGAAAGATCAATTCCCCACCAATTATTTTTTTACATCGGGTAGAGTCAACCTCTTCCAGGATTTGTAGGGAAGAAATATAAATTTTCCACAATTCTTTCTAAGCCTAGTAGAACCAACTCATCTAGGCTTTTTTAAGGGAAAAAAACATCAATTCCCACAAACTTTTTCTAAGTCTTGGAGAACCGAGCTCATCTAGGCTTTGTAGGGAAGCAAGATCAATTCTCTACCAAATGTTTCTAGGTCTGATAAAGCCGACTTCTTCCAGACTGTGTAGGGAAGAACGACTGGCATTCCACAAACTATTTTTTCCAAGTCTGGGAGAGCTGAGCTAATCCAAAGGTGTTAAGGTAATGAATACTTGACTATGGTTGACTGAATTCTTTGCTACAATGATTATACAAATTGTGATAATCAATTGTGAATAATCAAATGGAGGGGTGAGCTCATGCCTCTAAACATAAGTGAACAAAGAGAGGGTCGAGCCCATGCCTCTACAATTCAATGAATGAAGATAGTGATACACCCATGCCTCTAAAGTAAATGAACAAAAAGAGGGATGAGCCATCCCTCTAAAATTCAATTAAAAAGAGGGTTGCGCTCATGCCTCTAAAATTCAAAGACTAAAGAGAGAGTTGTGCCCATGCCTCTAAAACAAATGAACAAACAGAGGGTTGAGCCTAGGCCTATTAAATTCAATAAATTAAGAGGTGGTTGCACCCATGCCTTTAAAATTAGATAAATAAAGAGAAGGATAATCCCATGCCTCTAAAATTCAATGCGGAAATGACCATTCCTATAATGCCGAATACAATCTAAAATATACCAGATACTTAATACTGAGATGAAAAGAGAGAAATTTTGTACATACGAACTACCTCTATATTGAGATATAACATGAGCCCCATAACTTGATTTTATATTTCGTACTTTATAACTTGGCCTAAAAAAGGAATCTTTCTCAGTGAAGTCAATTGATTAGGATAATTTTTTTTTTTTATCTCTTTTGGGAACCATGTGCTCTTTATTACAAAATTGAGCTAGAAAGGTGCAAAGGGTTACATTATGGGGAAAAAAAAAGGAAATGAGTTTAGTAGGCTAAGGTTGGTCATCATAGTTGTTAAGGTCTGCTAGGAGATGTGGATCAACTATATAATTTTTTAAGTTGAGAATATTCTACAGGAGTTTGACAGATTTACCAGATAGGTCAGAAAGCCGGCATGCACCACCTCTCAATACCTCAACCACCAGGTAGAAGCCTTCCCAATTGATAGACAACTTCCCAACATTCAATTCCTTTGTGTTGGGAAAAGACTTTCCTCAAGGCTGTCATAAACCTCAAAAGTTCTAGGTCGGACATGCTGTTGATATTCTTGAGATAGTGTTTTGTGATATCCCTTTAAGTGAATGGCAATGATGTCCCTTTTTTTACTCTAACATGTCTACTGCGGATGCCCGTGAAACCTCCAAAATTTTGGATTCCAACAGATGTTGTTCTGCGGTTGATAAATGTGCTTGGTGGAGATTACTGCCTTTGTGCTAAATGCCAGGGCAAAAGGTAGTCTCTATTGGATCTTCTTGCCATTTCTATATGCCCATAATACTTCTAATAGATCGTCCGCCCATTTTGCGTTTGATATTATCCAAGATGAACCTATTAAATGCTTTGGACCGATCATTGCTTTGTGGATACATGGTTATTGAATGTAGTAGACGAATCTTATGCTTAGCATAAAATGCGTTCAACTTTTGCCTAAAAATTGTGGTCCATTGGTGGATACCAAAGCATAGGGTAAGCCGAATCATGTTATAATTTGGTTCCACACAAAAGCAATGACCTATTCTTCCCTTCTTTTTTGTAAAGCTATTGTTTCAACCCACTTAGAGAAATAGTCAGTTGCTACTAGCAAGAATTCTCTGCTGCCCAATGCCATTGGAAGAGGGTCGACTATGTCCATTAACTATAAGGTGAATGGCCTCGGACTACAGACCAATTGCAACATTTTTCCATGAGTATGGATTGTATCCACGTGCTTTTGGCATGGCTTGCAATGTAGGTTAGCATGCTCATGCATATATGGCCAATAGTAGCTTGGGACCATGCCTTACTTGTCATACATCGTCCTCCTGAATGGTGGCCACAAATTCCCACATGAATCTCTAGAAGGATCTCCTCTGCTTTAGCGGGGCCAACACATTTCAGTAACAAACCATCATCCAAAAATCTGTATAAGTCGCCCCAAGTATGGTATACTGTCGAGCTTTCAATTTTAGTCGCCTAGCTATCTGTTCGTTTTTAGGGAAAATGTAATGCTTAATAGAGGTCATCCAACAGTTCAGGTCTTTCGCTTCCACTGCTTCCAGCTTAGTACTAACATTGTCTTCAACACTTGGGTTATTGAGGGTTTCAATTGCAATAGTTTGGTTACCCATATTCCCCATAACGGCTGCTATATACACCAAACACCAAACAATCAGCATGCTCCACCTTTTCTACTATTTTGATTAGAACTAAACTTATTGCTAAATCCGAAGTCGAGATATAAAGAAATAATGGTTCATCAAGGGTGGGTTTTGACAGAACAAGTAGTTGCCCGATGTATACTTTGAGTTCAGAAAAAGGCATGTTCACCACTCCTGGGGTCCTATCAAAGTAGTTGTTCTTCTTTAACAACTTAATCAAGGCTTGCACTTGTCAGAAGATTTGAATATGAACTTATTAAGAGCTGCAATCATCCCAATAAGCTTTTGGAACTGCTAAATTGTGGTCAGGGATGGCATGTTCGTCAGAGCTCGGATTTGACCTAGATTAGCTTTTATGCCCTTCTTTGTCACTAGATAGCCCAAAATTTTCCAGAGATACTGCAAAAAATTGATTTCTCCGAGTTTAGCTTCATCTGGTACTTCCTTAGGATTTTAAAAGTCAATTCGAAGTGCTCTAAATGCTCTTATCTGTGCATGTTTTTTTATCAGCATATCATCTATATAGATTTTCAGCAAGTTTAGAAACATATTATCTACAACCAATGATAAATTGTTCCAGCATTCTTTAACCCAAATGGCATTCTGGTGTAGCAATAAGAACCACTGTCAGTGATAAAGGTCATTTTCTCCTAATCTTCCTTAGCCGAGAGGATTTGGTTGTTACTTGCGTAACATCTGTAAAACACACGATCTCAAACCCCACTATTCTGTCTACCAACTCTTCCACCCTCGACATCAGATAACCATCCTTAGAGCATCCCCAAGGGTATAGTTAAATTTGAGGTATCAATCATACCCCATTTTAACCAAAAGCTAATTTTAGGGATCCCCTATTTTTTCATCACTCCAACTACATTCCCTACTTTAACTTTTTCATCATTATTTAAATATATCTTCCATTTTTTATATCAACTTAATTTCAATTATACTATTTTACTATTATTAATTTCAATTATATTATTATACTATATACTATTATTAATTTTAATTATAATATTATTTAGATACTTTTTAATTATATTATTATTAATTTTAATTTCACAATTAAAAGAGTTGGGAGTTTTTAATATTTTTAGGATTTGGGAGATGACATGGATACCCTCAAATATAGAGGGAAGGGAGAGGCCAGTCTAAATAGGTGCATGTATAAGGGGTTCCATTGGAGCATTTTTTTCTCCACATGAGACCCCAAATTGGCTAATTTAGGGTAACCCCGGGAGATGATCTTGGGCATACTTTGTTTAAGTTAGTGAAATCAAATGCAGATCCAGACCTTTCCACTCTTTGTTGGGAGAAGTAGGATATGTTGGATAGCCAATGTGGGTATTGTATCTCCTTGATGATTCAATAGCATAATAATTTGTCTACCACGGCCAAGACTTCCTCGGCAATTCAACGTTGTAGCTGCCAAACCCTGATACAGTTCCATCTCTTACATTCAAATGATGTTCTGCAAATTCTATTGGTATCCCTTCCATTTTGGCCATACTACATCAACATGATCCGCTAAGAACCGAATCATATTGTTTCGTACAACAATTTCCAGGTTCTGATCATTCTTGGTCATTTCTATGGAGCCCAAGTTCACAACCTCTCCCTGTTCTACCGACTCTACCTTTTGCTCTATTGTCTCATTGAAAGGGGGTGGGTTCTCATGTCTGTTTGGTCCCTGGAAAAGACATTAACTGCCAACATTGTCATGGTACACTACGCGCAGCTCATACCACTCAGATGGGGTTGGAAATTTAACTGCTTGATAAAACATAGATGCTACAACCCTAATTGTTCTAATCCACCCCTTCCATAAAAAAGGGATGAGGCATCCATCCACTATCAGGATCACACAACATGGTCTACCACCACAAGCAGCTCAATTTCTCCAATAGCCCAAAGACTGTAGAAGAACTCGATTTTCCATCCATGTTGCTCATAAATGAGAACGAGCAACTACTTTTAAGTTTGTAAGAGAAAACCATTGCTCCTGAAATCTGAACCGATCTGGATACTAATGGCACGCCGAGCACTTCTTTGACTCATTCTGTCTAGTATAGTTTGTATGATCACACCACTTACACTTGGTGGTAGCAGAGTCTCCACCATTCGTCACTCCTCTTGTTTTCTGTCTAAGACGCATTCCTTGATCACTCAAATCTTATAGCTAGATGCTTAAACTCAAAACAAGCTCAAGTGTGGGATGATCCTAGGTTGCGTGTAATTTCAGTAAGATCTGTCTTTTGAATAACGTTTCGCCCTTAATTTTCCTGAGAACATCTGGTTAGGGGAGTGTGAGCTAATCAATTTTTCTACTTGTCTTTCTCACGAGACCCTCTTGAAATTTCTTTCTTGTTCTCAAGAGCATTATCTCTCCTCCATCTTTTCGAACTATCTATTGGTTTGCCATCCTCAATCATTAAAGACTTGTTATCCCCTTTTCTAGTCTTGTCGTCTCTTCTTTCTTCAATCTTAATTGCATCCTCAGTAATTGCAAGATGGACGGATCCAGTTCTACTAAATGTGGTTCTTCTTCTAGTCTATCGTCTCTGTGATCTGAAATGCAACTTAATTAAGGGAGGAATATTTTTGTTAATTCAACTTAAATTTTTTTTTTATCCTAATGAATATATTTGAGAGAAGCTATATTAGTTTCCTTATCAAATAAGACTTAACCTATACAGTTACTAGGATATATCCACATTTTAACACTGCCTGAGAGTACCTCCAGTATGAATTAGATGATAGCTTTAGATGACAGATAGAACATCATAACCATTACATTAGCGGTGGCACTTCAAAAACACACGCTAATCATTTTTCCTTCCGCTTTTTTATGGGCGTATGTATAAACGTACAAACTTCAAAATCAACATAAATCAATTACATAAGCTTGAAAAAATGGATTCCCCTTACTATTTATGTTGATGAAACTCATGCGAGACTTGTCAGCAGTGATTCGTCAACTATGTTTGTTCAAAACAACTAAATAGGAAAACACCATCCCAAAGAATTTTCTGAATTAGCAGATACTTACAATATGTTACAAATAAACACAAGCAAAACTTAGATAAATTACAAATTGGAAACTCGTAGTCTACAACGACAAGGTTGTCAATTAGCATATTAAACAGATATTTCTTGTCCGTGGTGTGTTCCGATCCTCACATCCTCTCAGGAATGATCTGATTGCAAGGTGCTCTGCTGCATATGTCATGAAAGATGCTAAAACTATGCCTCCCACAACCATCAAACCTAACCTGTCAAAGTCACCAATTTTTCACGTAAATGCACATTTACAGATTGGAAATAATAAGGAAATCTCAAATCCCCGAAAAGGATACTATTTCAGATTCATTCTTCAACGGTTGCAAACTAGAACAATCCAAATATGAGAATCAAGAAGTGTTGATTTTGGGTTTTTTATTTCATGAAAGTGATGACTGACTCGAGTGTGCACACAGGTCTGACGACCAAAATCAAGATCCTCTCAAGATTTTGTGTTTTAGGTAATATTTCATTACAACTCGAGATTACTCCCAAGCTGGACGCAAGCACCATTTTACAAGATAAAGATTACATCAGTTCAGGTACCCCGAGCCACCCCCCCGGGGGGGGGGGGGGGGGCACTCTCTCCCTCGTCTATGCGACCAAAATCTGATACCATTGGTATTGTATCGTAATTGTCTGGTTCAAATGACGATAGCAATTTCAGCCAGCCATGGGGATGGTGAGAATGCAGGAATAGAAGATCCCCTTGGCTGTATCCAGCCTGCATTAGGACCAAGAGCCGTCTCCCCTACTCCACCTCTTGGGCTTTGATGATGATGATGATGATGATATGTCTAAATGTAGCGAAGGATGATTACTTAATGGAATTCTCAAAGGATCTGCCGGTACCAATTTTACTAATGTAGATTTTATCAAACATAACTGAGGTTATTCATGCAATTTGAAGAAAAATAAAAGAGTACACAAATTCAAATTTATATAAAGTACCCATCATGACCAATTTCAGTCATTTGAGTTTTAATAAATTTTGTTCACGATTGTTAATTTTTCATGTTTTTAAATTTTGCATATGTATATTGACATTAAATTGGATGTAATTGATAAGGTATTATGTTTAACTTTTGTAAATTATTAAAGTTATAATACAAAACCTAAGACCGCCTAGGCCCCTGGGCGCTAGGCACCTGCTCGCCGCCCGCCTAGCGCCTAGCGATTTTTAGAACAATGGTGTGAAGAAAAAATAATATATCAAGAATGTCACCTTAGAAAAAGTGCACTAATCCCAAACAGATGTGGCAGCGAAGGGGCAGCCACAGCCAGAAAAGCCATCCCCATACCGTAGTACCATGAAGCAACATCACAAGTAGACACATGCCACTGATGACCTGCATCATTAACTGGAGCATCAGTATTTTCAGTAAAATACTGTTCATTTGAGGTCTGCCCACGTTGGAATAGATGGATATGAACTAAAAAAAGTGACAAACCTTTTCGTGAATCATGATCAATAGTTCCCAGATCATTAGAAACAGATTCCGCTTGAATTTTTGTAGCCTTTCCCCATTTATAAATTAAATGGAGATATCCGCCAAATATCATAAAGAACAAAACAAATGTCCATTCGTACACCAAAAACAAACCCGTCCATGGCATCACTTGTCTAGGAA
Source organism: Berberis vulgaris (assembly GCA_963556465.1). Taxonomy (NCBI): domain Eukaryota; kingdom Viridiplantae; phylum Streptophyta; class Magnoliopsida; order Ranunculales; family Berberidaceae; genus Berberis; species Berberis vulgaris. Next base: position 50,151,672 of record OY747136.1, read on the forward strand.
CAACCGCAACTGCAACTGCAAGGGAGACCACAGCAGCAACGAAGCAAACTAAAACAGAGATACCACCCAAACAAGCAGGCACCTTTGACTGCAAGCCATTAGAGAGTGGTTGGAACATATATGTATTTCAAAAATGCATATGACACTAGTACCCAGTCCACATCCTAATGATTGGAACAAAGAGAGAGAAGTCACCTGCTGACTGGAATTAACAATAGATGGTGAAACACTAACAGCAGAGTAGGCAAGTCCACCCCCAGCTCTAAATTGGTAGTACAGATGCCTGATATAATTACACATTGAGATTCCGCCAAAACCATCCTTCTGTAAATGCACCAATTTTGCAATAATTTACTTCATTAAACACCTATTTTGTTTGATATGACTCCAAGAAATAAGGTGTGAAAATGCTGACCTGAAGAAAGGACCGATAATAACAGAAGAGCAGAGCAAAGAGAGGAAGGAGAAATAGAAACTTGACCATAAGATCATCATTGGGGTTTCTGCCTCCTCCTGTACCTGGAAGAGATTCTTCAAGCCGTTCCCGGACATTCTGCAGCATGAATAGACATTAAAACAAAAAAATGTATTCTCTAATTAATGTGCGTACGTAAAAGCATGACTCAAATGTTTGTGCTCTCTAAGGCTGTGTTTGATTGAATGAACGCAATTCAGAGGAATAAGGGTCACTTCCCCTTGTAGGGAATCCTTGACAATTTCTTTCCTGGAAATATTAAATTTTTCCATTTGATTGCAATTTGCAAATCCACAGAATCAACTGAAAATCACTATACCCACATGAAAATCAACATACCAGATTGCTGTAAAATTGGAGGATCTGCCTACCATGACTGATAATTGATTGAATCAATAGAAATCAACACACCCGTGTTGGAGAGAGGATTACCCATCCCACAGATTAGCGATTTGATTGAATCAAAACCTCCTAAACCGTAGTAGAACCCATTCATAGAAAAACTCCAAATTCCATATCAAAACACTTCATCACCAGAAAATTAGAGAGAAAGAGAAAGAGAGGGGAAATAGATGAGGAAGAAGCTTCTCCAGAGAGAGACACGAGGAAGAAGATCCTTCTCCAGAGAAAGACATGAGGGAGAAGATCCATGCTCAAGCAGAGAGAGAAGGAGACGAGGAACATATGAGTGCAGAGGTTGAAGACTGTGTGTTGAGTGCAATTTTGTTGGAGCAACGTGAGTCGAATCTGGAGTTCCTTTTCCGTGATTCCCAGGGGGGGGAGGGAATTGGAAAATGATATTTATGACGGTTTTGAAGGAAACTGATTTGAGGAAGTGGAATTGAAATAAAAAAAATTAGGCTGGTTTCCACGAAAAAAAGGCCCTTATTCCGTGGGAACTGTGAAAATCAAACACAGCCTAAATGCCAAGGCCAAAAACTAAAATTCATGTGAGTGATCAAAGAGATAGTTTCTCTGTGGTGTATTGAATTGTCTCTGTTTATCTCGTGGTGTATTCTTTAACTTCACTAAACAATCTAGACTCGAATTATGCATATAAACAAGTTTGTTTATCATCTGATTCATGTATTATCTGTTAAAATTTTTACACCATATCTTTCAAATAGGGTGGGAAAATTAAAGAAATGCAATTATTACCTTACTCTACAACTGCATCCTAAATTGTAAATTTTGAGCATATGCATGCAAGCAGTAAGCAGAAAAAACTATATAAATCTTTTTGACACCCTTTTTCATTAGAATATCATGCCATTCGCTAATTCGCATCCCTAAGATCTAGAATGTTGACACCTGACTGTCATGTACATGCTAAAGAGAAATTCATTTTAAATGCACACCTGCCAGACATCAACAGGTTTTAAAAGCCACGCTGTCCACCAATCCCAAGGTTTGAGAGGGCCAAGTGTGTAGTGAATGACCCGAAGTTCTTTCTCGTCTACCATCCACTGAATAAATAAAAAGAAAGAAAGTTAGATGGCTAGCAAGTCCTGAATAAATAAAAAGAAAGCAGGTTCGATAACTACCAAGTCCAGAAGTAAACAGACATGAAATAAAGGGGATAGTAATATGTTTTTATTACAATGCACCCTTTGTTATTTTGAAGTATAACAGTGAACTAGTTATGTATTAAACAATAAGCAAGCCTTTCCCTTATAGTGAAGTAGAAGAAACCCATTGTAGAGACCTTATAAAATTAAGCATATCTCCCTTTCCATACTCCCAGTAACAATCATTTTAATCTATGTAGTCCTAGCACCCTGTGGCAAAAGGCTAAACCCAATGTTAAAACATTAAAAAAATTGACTATGGGTACAATTTTTTTATTTTTATTTTTATTTTTATTTTTATTTTTATTTTTATTTTTTATTTTTTATTTTTTATTTTTTATTTTTTATTTTTTATTTTTTATTTTTTATTTTTTATTTTTTATTTTTTATTTTTATTTTTTATTTTTATTTTTTATTTTTTTATTTTTTATTTTTTATTTTTAACATTTAAGCGGTGCCTAGGCTAGGCGAAGCAGTGAGGTCTAACATAGCACGCCCAGGTGTTTCCCAAGACTACATATTAGTGTTTAGGTTTTTTTTAGCAATCCTCAACCTGTAACTGATTTAATTCAGTTGCATAACAATTATTGATCATGATGCAATTCTATAAATAAGGTATGAAGCCATGATTATAGTTGGTTGATAGAATATGAAAATTGAGTTATTTTAATTATCTTTTCTTTCATATATTTAATTCTAATTTTAGGTTAGAATATACAATCTAATATCAGAGCCAAAGCGGCTCCTACTTGTATGCCGCCACAAACCAAAATCACAAAGTACGTAGAAGAAAAGGCTTGGAAGATGACTAAGAAAGAAAGACCTAGAGCACTAGAAGCCATGGAAAACTACAAGGGAAACCATCGAAACTGAATGGGCAAGACAAACGGAAGAGTGGTATAGCAGAGATGAAACAAATGTTCAACCACGAAACCACGAAAGAGAACAAAAGAAGCGCCGTAGATATGAAAAGTGGGCAAGAATAAAGGAAGAGTGGGCTAAACAACAAACAGATATGTAACAATGGTTACATAAGGAGATTGAACAGGTTGTACAACGGAGATGATGAAGAATCAACAACCCGTGACTCCACAAACGGTACCACCCATGTGGCTACCGAGCAACATCAACCAACATCGTCAGCACTGTGGGACCAAAGCTAGTCGCTCTCCCAGCTGGCCAAACGCCCTTGTTGTTCCACCCCAACGCACTGTCCCACCTACTCCCATCCCTCCCACGATCCAATCCACCTGCCTTCTTACAAAAATGCTCTTTTACAGTAGCAGACTCCTCAAGCCTCCTCCCTCCTCCCTAGAAGGAGAGGAAGAAGAGAATTTTCCAATGGATCGAACGGTGGACACGAGTTTCTTCAACTCCTTATCCATCTTCTTCCTTGCCTTACCATATGTGACGATCGCTCGTCTCTCTTCCAAATCACTACTTGAGTTGCGGATTGCTCTTATTTAAGACTAACGAGTGTTGCTCGGAAAATACCGTAGGTGTCTACGAACCGGAGGAACTCGTCTAGTAGATCTTCCACCCAGTCGGACTGGCGAGCGAGTGCTCCATGTGTTTTAGGAAGTTGTAAAAGATCATCTAAAGAGTCGGGAGTTGAGATCGGCGAGTTGGTCATTGAGTTGAGTGATCCAATGGGTTGGATCTGCATGGAAGACTGACTGATCTAACGTGGTAGGATTTCTCCGGTTTGATGGTGGTTATGTTTGGTTTTGGGAATGAGAGTCAGGACTCGTATCCTCTGCCGCCTCCATCAACAAGTTGTATTAGCTCTTGGATGTCATCGTCGTCCTCATCTTCACTTTTATTACCACCTTCTTCTACCGTTGTCTGATCGACTTGTCTAACATTTGATGGGGGATTATTTTGTTGTGAGCAAAAAGAGAGGAATTCTTGAGGGAGGGAGTCAGTGGTAGTACTATCTTGTACTGTTGTTGGGTTCTTGGGGAAAAAGATACAATGGGGAACTCAAATCATAATCCCCATTATTTTGTAGTTTTAGATGTAGATGGGTGTTGTTGTTGATGGATTGAAGGGATTGAATGTAACTGATGATTTCTTGTTTTTGACTACTTAATCCAATCTCTTCTCAACCTGTTGTTTGTTTGTTTTTGTTTTTTTTAACATATATTCGGGCAGGGCGGATATCCGCCAATCTGTCCAGAGCGGATATGGTTTTTGAAAAATTATATAAACGAATATCCGAGGAGATTTGGGGATCCGTAATCCCTAGCGGGGCGGGGACGGATTTGCCCAAATCTGCCCCATTGCCATCCCTAACCACCCTCGTTTCAAACGCCCCCAACCCCACGGCCTCTCCTGAAACCCGAACTCTTAATCCATACGCCATCTCGGTACATGCCCATCATAACCAAGCCTTGGGACAAGCCATTTTCGATTACACTTCGGGTAGTTGGTTGAATCCAAGTTTTCTACCGCATTACCAATTTCCTTATCAAGCCACGGTACCTATAAATCATCTTATCCCACCACAGATTCCACCCTATTGATTCCTAGGAATGATAGAGACAGTTGCAGATCCCGTAGACATGTCAGACATTAGTAGAAGACCAGCAGAGATCCACATCCATCATGGGAAAATATGCATGATAGAGGATCAGCCGAGGCACCTTGGGGTCGATGTAGAGGTGCAAGGAGGGGTGGACATCAACCTTTCTGTCCTCCTCCTTTAGGCGATCAGGCTTTGGGGGTGGCCCTTTTGAGGAGAATGACTAGTTTGCGAGATTATTGGCTGCTATGGAGTGACGAGATGACACTGGATTGGAGTTGGATGTTCATGTGATGATGGTGCTGAATTTGGCCATGCTTTTGTGGATTGGTCATTGGAGATAGATCGTATTCTAAAATTTAAGAACAAATAGGGATCAAATGCAGTAGCCACAAAGCTAAAAGGAACAACCAACCTTTAGTGGCCGGAGAAGTGTGCACGACACAATGCTATGTGTTTGCCCCTTGTGATGACATGGGATGATTTTGTGATGACATGGGATGATTTGATGCATTCGACCTTTGTATCATTGGACTACGGACGTGACTTCTTTGACAGATTGATCAATCAATCAGAGTGGGCGCACAATAGATGAGTATGCTACAAAATTTCGAGCTTTGAACATGTGTGTGAAGCTTCGAAAATCGGAACACCACACTAGACACCTTATTGTTTTTACCATGGTTTGGATACACGAATTAAATTTGTTTTGGCTTTGGTGGAATTTGATACTCTTTAGTATGTAGAAAACATGGCTAAGCAGCAGAAATAAACTTGAACTTCAGGATCGAACAGAGAAGAAGCCTTACGTGAATCCGGTGAACACTACTAATTTCCCACCGCGACCAACCTTTGATGTTTCACTTATGTGCTTTGGACTTGCCAATCTGACCATGTTCAACGTAATTGCTCGAAAGGGAAATATGTCCTCTTGATTGATGAGTTGGATGAGCATGAAGGCATGGAACAGGATATACATGTACCTCCCACTAATGGTGAAGGCAAATTAATCTTGCTGAAGGCACGGCATATATTATTGAAGCTTGTGGACAAGCTTCTTCAAGCCGGGGAGGTGATGTAATCGAGTATTAGTTAAACAGGACTGTACTCACTAAGGCCCATGTTTAAGTTAGGGCACTAGCCAAATTAGGGTTAGATTAAATTGATTGTTTGCAGTAAGCCAGTATGCTCTATAAATAAGGCATGAAGTTATGATTATGTTGGTTGATTGAATATGAAATTGAGTTATTATAATTATCTTTTCTTTCGTGGATTTAGTTCTAGTTTTATGTTACAATACATAAAATTATTACTTCTTTTAAGACAGTGGTCCCAATTTTTTCATATCATGATAAGTCACAAATATATGCAAAAGCTAAGTACAACAGATGTATGCAAAAGCTAACCTTCAGTAGGTGTCTCATCCAAACTATGTCACTGCTCTATTATTTTACGCTACCCAATGTTGTTCAAATCGTTGAAAAATCGCGATTTGAATTGAATCGGACAACAAATGATTCAAATCTGTTTTTAAATCACATCTTACCCAAATCGTTAAAAATAGCATGCGACTGAAGGAAAAGTGGGTGCGATTTATGGTTGAGAATAAAAAACAAAACCCAAAACCTAATTTGTTTTTGTTTTTGTTTTTGTTTTTGTTTTTGTTTTTGTTTTTGTTTTTGTTTTTGTTTTTGTTTTTGTTTTTGTTTTGCAACTCAATGATGAAGAAGAACCTTTAACAAAAAGAAAAAGAAGTTGTGTCGATCTATGCAGTCGACAGTTGATCCGTGCTCTCGTTTCAGTGTTGAAGAAGAAGAAATGGAAGAAGAGGAGATTGTTGTTTATGAGTCTTGATGCCTTGAGAAAACAAGCAACATTCTTGAGAAAACAAATCCCTTTGACTTACTTTCTTGGTTTTCTCTCTGAACAAATCCCTTTGACTTACTTTCTTGGTTTTCTCTCTGAGCTATCCATTTGCCTCTTTATCTGTGCAAAATTAAAGCATGCAATATCTCTTGTTTTGGGTCTATTTGAATGTATAAAGACTTTGCACTTGGATGTGTTTAAAGATTTTGGGCCCAGATAAGCATCTTGTGATTGTTGGCCCAATGGAAGGAAGTACTCATGTAATTTCATTTATTGATACTCAATTTCATATACAAGTTAAGTATGATACACAATTAGAAAATGTAAAACGCCTTCAACCTTCAAATTTGTATAAAAAAATAAAATAACAACTAAAACCCTTGAAATAAGTATGGATATTTATTAATTTAAATATATATTTATAATATTGTGAATCTTACGATTTACGATTAAATCGAAATCTTATACATTCCAATTTACTATACGATTCACTAACATTGACGCTACCTATGCTAGTTGATGATCATATTTTTAATTAAATACAGATATAACTAAACTCTTAACAGAAACAGTAAAATCAGATGCATATTTCTCCCCCACGAAAAGCTCAGGATAAAACTTACCTTATTGGCCAGCATATAAAGACCAACATCTGCATTATATAGTGTAGAAAGTCGCTCCATTTCAGGTACTGGTCGAGAATTTCTCACATCTAATGGTAAGTTGGGTTCGAAAACATGAGCATTAGGGAATTCAGGATAGTACGAATTCAGAAAACCCTGATCTCCTGTTGCACATGAAAAGTGCTCAGATGAGAACATAACAGAATTAGCTATTGAAATAAAAATTGGCTCAACCATACTATCATCCATCCTTCATGTGTAGGAAAGAAACAACTAAGGACAAAGAAAGCTGGGAAGTCCTACCAATGTTTCTCCATAAATATTGCTTATGAAAATAACGATTGAAGTTGATGGATATAAAATGCGTGGATACAATTATTTAGCGAGTTGGTGGCAAAGGACTGAAGAACACTTCTATTTATGTATTCAAGTATGTGATCATGTGTAGCCGATGGTAAAATTGATGATTAGTGAAAATAAATAAAAGTAAAGAGACAGACCTCCGGTATAGGACTCCAAGGTGGTGACTTTGCTCATCATGTCATTGAAAACTTTTTCAGATGGTTCAACAACCATGACCCCGGAATTCAACCTCTCCGAATGCTTCAAGTTTGCACAGAAGTTGCTGCATTTAAATAGATCCTCTACACTCTTCACCACAATAGTGTCCGCATCAAGATACACAACTGCAAAAATCGAAGTTTAAAGCCCCAATCAACCAAACCTTAAGAAATGACTTCAAAAACCAAATTTATTTAACAAAACCATTAATTACCTTTGTTATAGTCAGTCATGTTAAATATCTTTAGCTTGGTGTAGACCCCCCAAAACCGCGCGGGGCGAACTTGATTGGGGTTAGCTAATAAGCTTATGAGTTCCACCTTCCAACCATCAGCCTGCATCAACTCATTCAAATTGGAAATAGTTTCATACTGACTGAATCAAGTTGACATGTTATGTTAGCCTAACTCAACAAGCTACTGGGTTGATTTGTAATTCAAATAAATAAGCCCTAATAATTGGAAGTTGAAGCAAGCAGGAAATTAGTACCTTAAGGAGCTGCTTAGCGTAATCAGAAACTCCATCGGAGACGAGAACAACCATGTCTTTAGTTGAACCTGTCTCGCGAATGGACTTACCAAGAACGCGAACACCGAGCAAGAACTCGTCGCCATAGAGAAGAGTGACGTAGGCCTCGGAGTGAGATCCAGAAGCTCGAGCGGAGATTCCAGATTGGAATAGAGAGACGTTGATGAGTGCGAAGAAGAGGAGTAGGAGAGGTCTGGATCTCATGCTGATTTGGAGAGCCAGACCTGTGAGAAGGAGAAGAGGAGATCGAATTGGAGGATTTTTTTTTTCAGATTGTGAAGAAGAATCAGACAAGATTGGAAACCAATTTTGTATGTGAAAGAGGAGTGTTGTTTTGAGTTTGTCTAAAACCCTACAAGGATTTAATTGAATTTGGGGTTGGAAAGGTTTGATTTGTATTGGGTTGAACGAGGAACAAAGAAACCAGAGAGAGAGATTTGAAGTTGGGACATAAAAAGGAGAGAATACAAGAGCAAGGAGTTCGGTTTTGGTGTTGAGTTCATCTGACCGGCTTTGTTTGAAGTGCCACGTAGGATTCTAGTTCAAGTTGGGCTTGCTGACCTGACTGCCATGATTTGAGTTTCAAGCATGGCAACGACTACCTTGCACCGTCATATCTTCTTGCTCACACCTTCTTCTTCTTTTTTTTTTTTTTTTTTTTTTTTTACTTTCTCACACCACTTATATAAACAAAAATCATCCATTTTTTTCTCTCATAATTTAAATCAACAATGGTTCCTCCCTCTCACATTTGAAATCTCCTCTACCAAATCTCTTCAAAATCTCTCTCCACACTCAAATCTATTGCAAATATTCTCCCTATCCCTCGAAAATTCTCAAAATCCCTTCAAAGTCGAAACCCTTAAACCCAAATTCAATAAATATGCATAACTTAACATAACAGAAAAACCCAAACTCAAAACGAAAAAAATGCAAAATAGGGTAACTTTCGACTAATTTAAACCCTCAATTGAAATCAATTCTCAAGCTCATTAGAACACGAAAATTGTAGTACTATGAGTTATTTAATAAACACAACTTGAATCACTTGAAAATGTTTTGAAATGAGCAAATTATGATCATTTTACTAAAGTCGCACAAATCTGTCCGAAAAATGAAAATGGGATAGTGTTCATGACTTTCGGCCAACTAATGTACTCGATCGAGATCGATTCTCAAGTTGATCAAAACACAAAAGTTGTAGTACTCTCAGTTATCTAATAAACACAACTTGAATAACTTGACAATGTTTTGAAACGAGCAAGTTATGGTCATTTTACTAAAGTCACGCAGAACAAGAAAACAAATTTATTGTTCGCAGAGTGCACTGCGAGGTATCTGGGATAAATTTCCTGTTCGCATTGTACAATGCGAGGTATCACAGGAAAAAAAATTCATTTTCGCATTGTGTAATACAAGGTATCGAATTATTTTTTTTTTGTTTTACGCGACTTTAGTAAAATTATCATAACTACTCATTTCAAAACATTTTCAAGTGATTCAAGTGATGTTTGTTAGATAACTCAGAGTACTACAACATTTTGTTTTGATCAACTTGACGATCTTGATCGAGCACATAAGTTAGTCGAAAGTCAGGAACACTATCCCGATTTCATTTTTTGGACAGATTTGCGCGACATTAGTAAAATGACCATAACTTGCTCATTTCAAAATATTTTCAAGTAATTCAAGTTGTGTTTATTAGATAACTCAGAGTAATACAACTTTCATGTTTTGATGAGCTTGATAATCAGTCTCAATTGAGGGTTTAAATTGGTTCGAAAGGTACCCTGTTTTGAGTTTTGAGTTTGGATTTGTCTGTTATGTTAAGTTATGCATATTTGTTGAGTTTGGGTTTAAGAGTTTCAATTTTAAGTGGATTTTGAGAGTTTTCGAGAGAGATGGAGGAAATTTGCAAGAGATTTGAGTGTGGAGAGAGATTTGCAAGAGATTTCGAATGGGGAAGGGAGGAACCATTGTCGATTTGAATGGTGAGGGGGAAAATGAATGGGTTTTGGTTTATATATGAGTTGTGAGAGAGTATGGTGATGTGAGAAAGTAAGTAGGTGGTGTGGGAAAGTAAAATGGTGTAGAGAGAGGACTTGGTGGCGCGGTGTAGTCGTTGCCTTTCAGCATCCATCCACATGGTTAACGATGTAAAGGGCAAATTTCAAGAAAAAAAATACGCAAAGATGCTGAAATTACCAATTTAATACCCAATTGCAAGTCATTCTCGATTCCATACTGGGACCCCTAGAAATAAACCACCCTAACCTTTCTCCATTTGATAAAGGTAGCGACTACTCTACACCAGCATTTCCTCTTTTTTCACACCACCATTGAGTTTTTTTTTGTTTTGTTTTTTAGTTACTCACACCACCAATAAATATGCATAACATAACAAAAACACCCAAACTCAAAATGAAAAAACAAATGCAAAACAAGGTAACTTTAGACTAATTTAAACCCTCAATTGAGACTGATTCTCAAGTTCATCAAAAATTGAAAGTTGTATTACTGTGAGTTATCTAATAAACACAACTTGAATCACTTGAAAATGTTTTGAAATGAGCAAGTTATGATCATTTTACTAAAGTCACACAAATATGTCTTGCAATGAAAACGAGATAGTGTCCCTGACTTTCGGCCAATTTATATACTAGATCAAGATAGTTCTCAAACTCATACAAACACAAAAATTGTAGTACTCTGAATTATATAATAAACACAACTTGAATCACTTTAAAATGTTTTGAAATTAGCAACTTATGGTCATTTCACTAAAGACGCATAAATCGGCCTCGCAATAAAAATGGGATAGTGTTTCTGACTTTCGGCCAACTTATGTGATCGATCAAGACCGATTCTCAAGTTGATCAAATACAAAATTGTACTACTTTGAGTTATCTAATAAACACAACTTGAATCACTTGAAAATGTTTTGAACTGACCAAGTTATGGTCATTTTACTAAAGTCATGCAAATATGTCCGAAAAATTTGCTGAAATTTCCTATTCGCCCTGAACTCTACGAGATTTTGCAAATATCCCGCATTGTACACTTTGAACATGAATTTTTTTTTGAAAAAAAAAAATTTGTTTGCAGAGAACCCTGTGGGGAATTTGGAAATCCCGCATTGCTCTCTGCGAATAGGAAATTTTTTTGAAAAAAACTTATGTTCGCCTAGAACTCTGCGGAGTATCTAAATAAGTCCGCCTGAAACTCTGCGGGCTTTGTCAAATAGCCCGCATTGTTCCATGTGAACAGACAAAAAATCTGCACATTTTTGTTGAAAATGAGTTTTCTGATAAAATTTTTTCTCAATCTTTATTTTATGACCTATTCGCATTGTCGCATCGAACCTACACTTTGTCGCAATGTTCAGACATTATTTTGGCATGACGTCTCATTGTCACATTATTTTCAGAACAAAACTAATCCATTATGTTATCAACAAAATTTGAAAGCATCCAATGTGAATTATGGGTGTGTAATGCATGTAATGGAAGTACCTTGTGAACCATGGATTTACAAAACTTAAAGCTCAAAGCTTAAAGTTTACAACACTTGAAGCTTCTAAACAAATATTTCCCAAATGTATTTTTTCGAAGTTTACAAAATGAAGACACTATGTCTGTCGCAAGAGATATGCGTTTTGCACTTTGAGAGGTGGCGTTTTTGAGCTGTTGCATGTTGGAAAGTTTGAGGGTTTCGATTTTGAGAGATTTTCGAGGGAGATGGAGGAGATTTGCAAGAGATTTGAGTGTGGGAGAGAGATTTGAATGTGTGAGAGGGAGGAATCATTTGTCTTGAATGGTGAAGGGGAAAAAATTTGGGTTTTTGTTTATATAAGTGGTGTGAGAAAGTATGGTGGTGTGAAAAAGAAAGTAGGTGGTGTGGGAGAGTAGAATGATGTGAAAAACAGGAAATGGTGGTGTGGAGTAGTCGTTGCCTTTGATAAAGTGGGACAAATTGGACTGACCATTGCCTTCTGGTAGCTCAACTGATCACTGCCTTCTGGTAGCGCGTGTTTTCCAATAGGAGAAACTCTTCTTCTTTTCGCAGCTTTTATTTCTCTACAGTAAAAAATTTCTCTCTATACATGACTGGTTCTTAGAAGTCTCCTCTTCCCCAAGCTCCCAAGAGTCATTTTTTTTTCCTCTTATTTTCTCATTTAAACTTGTTTAATTCTTTTACATACTGATGTGTCTAAAAATCGTCATCTTGTGAGTTTGACCTGCAAAACTATCGTTAGACTGTCAATGACCACTTTTTTAGTGGCCGAATGTACTTCGATGCTTAAGTTAGTAACTATGTTGGAAGAAAGAACTAAATTTGGATAAAACTCAGGTAAGTGTCGAATGTTATCTTTACCTTTTATAATGGTCATGGTTAACTCTCTGCATGACTTAAGCATGTGAGGTGTAATGGAATGAGATGTTTCTTGTAACAATCTCATCCTTAATGGAGATGCGTTCGGGGAGGCGTAACTCCCTCCACGGCTCTTTTTTGGTGCAACGTTCATCTTCTTTATGAGAGAACTCGTGTCAGGCCTGGACTCGGGCTCTGATTCGTTTGGGTCTGGATTCAGGCCATGTTTATGTCTCTTCAGTGACGGGCCTCGCCTTGGCCTCTATAGTTGGCTTTATTCTTCTTTCGCTTTACGAGCTAGCCCAATAGGCTCGACGCTATATCCTCGTGATGAATCTTTATGCCACGTATACGGCCGTGATGACCGGATTATTTTTATATATCATCACACACGATTCTCTCTGCGCAACTCTAGTCTCTCTCCATACTAAATTGAATTTGGATGTCTTGCTCTTCTTCTTAATTTCAATGTCTTTCTTCTCTAATCTTTCTCTCTCTTCACACTCGATTCTCACTGGTTCTTACAATCAGTTTTGATTTATCGCAGAGGGAGACACCAAATAAGGTAATCTCTCAACCATTTTTTGTGTTTCTCTGGATTTGTTAAGTTCCCTAAATTTTGTCTAAATTATTGGCTATGTTGTCGCTCATGCATTGTTTAATAAAATGTGTGAATCCCCTTTCAACCTTTGCTATCGTCTTTTTTATCCCCTATTCTTACCATTTTATAGGCATATATGATAGTTGTGTATAGTTACTTATTTAACTTAAAAAATTTATGTTTATTTTTATACGGGTGTTTGAATTATTAACACCAATTGTAAGAACAACACAATGTATGTTGATACCGATGTTCCAATTATTAGCACCAGTTGTAGGAGTAAATAAATGTACTAATTTATAAAATTAGTTGTTTCGAATTGGTTGTTGGGCTTGCATTATTGGTTAGATTTGTATTTTGGGGCAATCGTACATAATTATGGTTACTCTATCATTAACAGTGATAAATCATATAATGTAGGTGTAACTAGTTGTCCAATTTCATTAACTTATGTTTCTTTGTTTCCTATTTAATATGTGTATCCTGTTGAAGACTTGGAAATATTCGATTTGTATACATTTAATTTGTACGTTTGTAAGATAGATTATTAAGTGCAGTCTTGTGATTGTTTACATGTTGATGATGTAATTTCTTGTAGACACGGGAATAAGAAAATCATGTGTATTGTCTAATTACGAAAGGAATGTTGGTAGTATGAGTCATGCCCATGTTGTAAAGAAGGGTAAATCCAAAGATTATACCCAAGTGACACGACTGTCATGCAAATCCATAAAGCAAATCAATGTTCATTAAATAAACATCTGACATTTTTTTTCGTCCTTCACAGATGATGAGAAAAGTGCCTTTATGAACACTTAATTTTCTCATTTCTTCAACCTTAAGAAGAAGATTCATTTTTCGAACTATCTGGTGACCGTGATGATGAATTTTTGCAAGGCAAAGGATTCCTTATCGATCAACCACAAGCGAGTTCGGTTTACTCTTATAGATGTAGCTATTATTTTAAAGCTTAGAGTATGACAAATTTCTGAGTCTTTCCACTCATTGTCTGAAGTCGACACTCGAATCGAGTTTTGCACCACCTATTTTTCTAGTAATATCACTGGTGAAAAGGATATTTTAAGTGTCAAGGAAAATGTTAAGAATGAACAAACATGTCTTGAAGTTCTTACAAAGTTAAATTTGTGTACCTTTTACTGGTATTTCTTATTTTCACTAGATGTCGTATGGTTGACACTAAATCTGTTGATTTGGTTGATACTTTCGAAGCGTTCAACAATCATCCATGGGGTCATGAAGCACATTGTGCTCTGGTGGATGATTTCAAGTATGTTACTCGAGATATAAAGAGCAAACAGCTGCAAGATTGTTCCTTTGCTTTCCAGACATGGATCTTCATGCATTTATCAATTCCGAAGGCTTAAACATAATTCCGAGATACGTCCTAGAGTTTTATGCTACAATGTTGCACTCTCTTAGGGAAAAGCAATGGAAAAGCAATTTAGCAAAGAGTTTGAAAATATTGATGTAATTGTTGATGTGAAGCTTGATGAGGAAGAACTAGTGTGATCTTGTGTTGTCTAAGCTAGAAAGGTATTGTTTATAGTTATAATAGTTAACTTAATATCAGCAAGTTTATACTAGATTTTCCATTAACAATTTAAACCCTAAACCCTTTTTGCAGCTAGAAGAATCGAATGGTCGTTTCGTTGAACATAAATGACAATTGAGTTTTGAAGAGGAGGTGAGCTATAACCATTGGTTTTTATTTGCATCTGAATTGTTTTATATAATAAATTTGTTCTTATTTACGTGAAGGATGAATTTGTATAAAGGTTCACACTGAAGGTGATGGTGATGAGGTAAATGTTGGTGAGAAGGAGATGGTCTCCATATCAAAGGGAATAGTGAATTTATATTAGACTTTACTTTACTTAAAGTTTATAGTTATTGATCAATTTATTAGCATGAAAAAATTGATGTCTATGATAGCTCCTCTTGAACGGCAAGTCAAAGCCCATGAGGAGGTGAAATATAAGAATATTTGTTATATTTAGAAAAAATAATGAGTTGGTAGTTATTTTTATACTTATTTACATATAGGATAAATATGTTAATCCATCCAACACAGACATACGACCTTGTAAGAACGTCACTGTTGAAAGTGTTGACGACATTGTTAATGTTCAGACACAAGAGAAAGTTACCATGGTTGTGGTAACGACTTGATTTACATTACAATTTACTTAGCTTATAGTATTGACAATTTATTTAGCTTATAATATTGACATGTAGTTCCCAACCCAGCTTGATTTTTTTTATTGAATTTACTTTTACACGTTTTACTAATAAGATGACAAATATCTAT
The DNA here is from genome assembly GCA_963556465.1 of Berberis vulgaris. Classification (NCBI taxonomy): domain Eukaryota; kingdom Viridiplantae; phylum Streptophyta; class Magnoliopsida; order Ranunculales; family Berberidaceae; genus Berberis; species Berberis vulgaris. The sequence continues at coordinate 50,167,118 of OY747136.1, forward strand.
AATGCTAAATTGCTAACATTTTGTATTTATATTATTGCTAGGGAGAGACTGTTGTCGTTTGCATGACCATAGTTTCCCTAAGATTTTATAGCTAGATTAAGAGTATAAAAGATTTAAACACAATATGGTCTAACAACTTAACTGATCCTTTCATAAACCCTAAAAATGAAAAGGAACGACAAATGGAGAAAGCAGAGTCATAATCTTACTTGAGGGGGGAGAGTAACCAAATCCATGGGGATGCCACATAAGAAATGATCGTTGAAAAAACCCCCGTGAGATGTTCATTTAGGAGATTTTATTTGATTTTTATAGGTTTTTTTTATAAGTGTTCGAGGTACGGTGAAGAGTTGATAAATGCACAATCTTTTGTTATTTACTGTTGATTTCATCCATGTTTATATTGTTTAACATTTCATTGAGATGAAAGAAGAAATTAGAAGAATGAATTGTGGTTTTGATGTAGGTAGCTGTGAACCTTGTTAACAAGCAAATCGAACAATTGTGTAGTAACCAGGAACATACTGCCTTGTCCATAAAGATTCAGTTTGCTAAATTTGCTGAAACTTTGAATGGCGCGTTGAAAGGTAATCAAACTTCACGTCGAAGCATTTTTTGTAGTAGGATCAAACAAGTTGATGGGCATAATGGTCGATGATACATAAAAATTGTCACATCCCTGAGCCATACAAGGTGATGATCTTGAGGAATTACAGGCCCCAGCATCAGCCCAACATTGATCCGGCCCAAGCGATTCTAAGCCCGCCTGATCCAGTTCGCCTAACGGACCCGAACTCTTACAGCGTGATAGGCCCACACATCTCACAACTATCCTCAATACCCATGAGTCCTTTTAAGGCAAGTATCTCGAGGATCAGCTTCGGACGGGCAATTACAACAACTCTTTGCTTCCAACTAGGAAGCAAATACCAAAGTACATTCCACACAGGGAAACTTCCTCCTATCTCCCGCGTATCTAGGAGCACAGGGCTAACATGGAACTTCCCTTCTACAGCACAACCCCTAATTAGAGAAGGATATCCATGAAGATCTCATTCCTAAACTACGCCTACGATGGCCTAGTAGAACCAGGACTCCTTCACTATAAATAAGACATGAGGTTGGTAAGCTAAGGTACGCTACAAATTCCCTATTTACAGCATTATGCTTTCCTTGTATCCCTGTCTGACTTTAGCATCGGAATGCCATCGACCACCACAACGGTGGTTCGTGGCTCGCGTGCATTACTTGTGCAGGTCAGCAGATCAGCGGGATTAGGTCAAAACAAGGAGCAAAAATCGACTGTATCAGTTTGGTGTCGTCCGCGGGGACGACATAGTTCTAAACTTTTCACTAGCGTCGTCTCCTTTTAAAACCCAGAAAGATGGTGACCACTAGGTCACGCAACAACGGAGAACGGGGGGACATGTCAAACGCTCAAGCGGGTGCAATACCGCCGCTTTCGGCGGATTCGGTCATACACGAGCTGCAGACTCATGCCCCCACGCCGACGGACCCCTGGATCGATAGGTTGTCATCTAAAATACAACAGATAGCCAAGGCGGTGGAGGCTCTCACGCAACAAAATCCACCACCTGCTAATGGAGACCAGGAGCATCACGGGCCTCCGTTTCTAGAGGATGGCAGAGAGCAAACACATGAAAGCTAAGCCCCCGCTAGATCTCATTGGATTAGGGGAGGCTGCGCGGCTAACGCTAAGCCTGCCGCTAGAGCAAAGAGGCTCGACCCTCAGAACCCCCCTCCGCAAAGGGGTGCACGACCTAAATGTACTGTACCGCCTCTTCGTCCCACCATTTGTGGACCGAATCATGAATGAGGCCTTCCCAAGGAAGTTCACTCCTCCGAAGCTTAATTTCTACTACGGAACCACCGATCCATTCGACCACCTGCGTCATTAGCAACACGTAATGGCCCTAAAAGAAGGATCAGAGTCAGTGGTGTGTAGAACCTTTCCCACTAGCCTGAAGAGGTCAGCACTGACATGGTTCCACACCGAATTTTCCAATCATGCTCACATTAGCGTCAGCTGCCAAGGTTTCTATGATTTTCTAGGTTCCAGATCTTGCAATGTTATTGAGCTTATTCACCGAATTGGATTTGTTCATATGCCAATCTCATTGTCAATAATGGAGAGGGTGTTATTGGGCTTGTCGGGGACAATGTGGATAAAAAGCTCTTGGTTGGGAATCAAGCTCGCATTTGTCAGTGAGACCCTCGAACCTGATCAGCTGGTTGATTTCCGCCTGAAGTGCAAACATCTCTATGTCCCCCATTGCAATTGCTGCAGTGGCTTTTCTGGTCTCATTCGATGATGTTGGTTCTTCTGTTTCGATTTAGATAAGCTCAAGTGGATGGTGCTACTGATCGCTTATTTGATCCGCCAAATTATTTTTCTTCACCAGCTATACCGTGTAGGGCATGTATCAGCTATCTGGGTTGTTCTTTTGATCCCACAGCGGTGTCTACCTTCTATTTCCCTTTAGCCTACTTGTTTGATAACACGACAAATTCCTTGAGTCGTCCTCTTTGAATCCAGTGCTCAATTTTGTCCTCCAAATCATAGCAGTCTTCAGTGTGGTGCCCGTGATCTTTAGTAAAATTTGTTTTTATCTCGTCCATCTGGGTATTTTCTCATATTGAGCGACAAGTTGATATCCTCCCACTTCGCCATGGACTTCAGGATGCCTGTTCGATTTGTTTTCAAGGCCATGTATGGTTTATAAGTCTCTTTTACCACGTTCATGTCTGGGCCTTGCAGATTGCAGCTTTCTGGGTTCTTGCTGGTTGAATTTGGATATCTCGTTGGTCCTATGTCTTTTCGACTGACCATTCTCCTCCCAAGGTCTATTGTCTTTCCTTCTTTGTTCCCTCATCTCCTAGTTTGCTGGGAAATGTTTCCTTTCGGATTCATTATTCTTCTTGGTGGCCAACATCTCCTTGTTTGTGATGTACTTTTGATCAGTCTTCAATAAGGTTGCCATATTCTCTGGAGGGTCTAGGTTCAGAGAATTGCAAAATGATTATCTCTTCAATCCGAAAGTGAAAGTGGCAATGGTCGTGTCATCGTTTTAACCGTCATCGTGGTCAACTCATCAGTAAAATGAGTGACGTACTCCCTTATGGTTTCTTCGGGGCTTTGCTTGATGTGGAGTAAGTAATGTGGGTCTTTTTTCATCCATTGGCTGCCAATGAACCTCATGATGAAGGCAGTAGCTAACTCTTGGAAGGAGTCTATCGACTTAGGTGGTAGACTATTGAACCAACTCATTGTTGTAGAGGCGAGACTGGTCGAAATGTTCGGCATAGAATAGACATCGTGCTCTCTTTCAATGTCATCATGTGGTGGAAGTGCGACAGATGGTCTATCGGATCAGTAGTGCCATCATATGCTTTGAACTTTAGGGTAGTGAACTTTTTTGGTAGAGGATTCCTCTTGAGTGCGTAAGAGAACAATGGTCTGGCCAATTCATACAACATATTAGGATCTGTGACTCAAATCTTAGATGGAACTTGGGTAGGGATTCCATCGCTTTGGGGGTCTTCTTCTTGTGCTTCGTTGCCTTCGAGATTCACTTGTTGAGGTTCTGCAAGAACTTCATTGTTTTGTTGAATGTAGTTGGTAGAGTTCCATTACGGTGGTGTTTGGACATGGTCGGCAGATTGAACACGCTCCTGGGTGAATTTGTCTGCAACTTTGATCAGATGATCCATCTGGGCCAAGAGTTGATCCAAGTGGGGATTCATGATAGTGCCGCCAGATGTCTTAGATGATTGGGCTGCCATTTCATTTTGTAATATTGCGTTACCTAGCACAGTTAACCCGGTTGTTATTGGATTTGGAGTATGTATTACTAGTAACTCAACTTCACCAATATAAGGGTTGTCGTGATTGTTGTTGGGTTGAGGGTTTGCAGAATGTTCCATTTGTTCTAACTTTTTATCGCTGGTTAGAACTAAGGAGGTTTCCAACTACAAACTCTCTTCTTGAAAGGAAACTGTCGTTCCCCACGAACGATGCCAAACTTATGTGTCCAAATCTGATCTCCTGAAAATCCGACCTGCAAAATAAAGGTTAGATTGTCAAAGACCACCTGTTTGGTGGTTGAAGGCACTCCGATGCTTAAGTCAGTAAATCTAGTGGAGATGGAGATTAATTTGGACATAACTAAGTTAAAATTGCATACCATAGTCGAATGTTCCATCTACCTTATATATTGGTAATTATTTCTCTGCGTGACTTAAGCATGTGAGGCTTAACGAGGGAAGACGTTCTCTGTAACAGTCTCCTTTATCAAGATACGTCCTTTGGGGAGTAACTCCCTCCATGACTTTTTCTCTGTAACGTGGGGCTCTTTAAGGGAGGGCTTTGTTAGGCCTAAATTTGGGCATCTGACTATGATTTGTTCTGACAGGCCCTTTTGGGGTTGTTAATGACTGGATCCACCTTCTTAGACTTTGTGAGTCTGCCCTGACTCAAAATACTTAGTCCTCGTGATAAACAATCTTTGTTACGTGTACGGTCGTGATGATATTCTTATTTGATGTATCATCATATATCTTTTGTGGATGATAAGATTGGCTTCACTTCCCCAGGGTTTTGTAAGAGTCGATGTTCAAAAGCACAAAGTGTTCTTTACACTTACTCCCAATTCATATACATTTATCTTCAAGTAAACCTGGCTCTTTTGGCTAAAAGCTTGTGGCAACTCTTCTATTCTCCTAGTAATGCCCGAGTTCAACAACTGAAAGCTCTTTATTTCCATCACCAAAGCGTCACTCAGATCACTAAAGTTCCTGCCATTGCGTCCTTTGCATGGAGGGTAACGTCTCTTCCATGAAGATGATGAATCACCACTTGCTTTGGCAAGTCCACTCGGGTTCTACCATAGATCTTTGGCGAGATTGTCGGGTTAAACTGTGTCTTATTTTTTCAGAGTGTATCCTCGAATCTTTTCTTCATGATCTCCCTACCAGCATTCCAAACCTTTAGCTTACTGATCACAAGTATAGAACCCGGTGGAACTCTGATCTGATCCACTCTTTATTCCCGGATCCGATGGCCACAGACATTATTCAGATTCTTATCCGATACTTGGATTCTCCAGACTTGATTATCTGGTTACCTGACAAACTTGGGAACTTTACGGTTAAGAGTGCGGTCAAAACTTTCTCGAAGACTTCCTCCGTCAGCTCTACCTCTACTCCCCGTCTCATCACTTTTGAACACAGGATTCTTAATGATCATTGGAGGATCAAGGCCCCATAAAGCGTTCTTTTCCTACTCTGGAAAATTTTCCAAAATCTTTTGCCTACTAGAGCCAATCTAGTTAGACTTCATACACCCATTGTTGATCAATGCCTTTTCATAGCAATCATTTTGAGGATATGTTCCATCTTTTCTTCATTTGCCCGATCATTCTTCATCTCTGGCGTATTTCGCCAACTCCCATTGACTGGCAGGCCGATCATTTCACCTTGCCCAATATCCCTGCTGATTTTCAACATACTTGAAAGTCCTGGCATCACACCTAGTTCTCTTGTCCACATTGTCCTTCCTTGAGGCCCATTACTATTCATCAGGTGATTGAAAATGCTATTACAGAACCTCATCCTTGCCACCTTAGTGTTGCCTAAGATAATCCTGCCTTTACCCCGTTTGGCTCACCCACAGAGTCTGCTCATTCTTGCTTGAGCTTTCCATAGCCCAGATCCTTTGTGCCAAAAATCATACCCTCAATATCAACCCAAGCGGCTTCTCAACCTTTCCCTTTCCCACAATACACTATTATTGTTACTTACGATGCTAGCTTCTTGGTTAATTCCAAATAGGGAGCGATTAGAGTGCATGCAGTTAATCTTCAAGGTGAGGTGGTAGCCACAATTGCCAGCCCTATTGCAGGAATAGTGTTGGATAGCACAATGGTTGAAGGATATGCAGCAGAAGCGGTTTTACTTCTTATCCAAGCTAGACAGTGGAGGACATGATTACTTTTAGGCGATTCTGAGACTTTGAATTTCATTTTGCAGAACCCTACAACACCAACCCGTTGGGTTTGGCATCCTCTTATTAGTATATCAGACGTTTGCTTTCTTTTCAATCATGTTGGTATTGTAAGTTTATTAATCAAGCTCTTAATACTCTAGCTCATACATTACAATCTCTGCAATACTTCAGTATTGTAATAGTAATAGTTTTAGTAATGAACATGCTATTTAACAAATAAAACGGATGTTAGAACTACAAAAAATTCTAAGCTAACATTATTGCACTCAAAGTTTCTTAATGAGTTATTTTATTTCGATGCTACTGTGTTCTATTTCTTTCTATGCTCGAGGATCAATGGCTTGAAATTTACTCAACCATGACTTTTGACTTTACCAGGCACCTAGCTTATCAAACTAGGCTTAACCTGAGAACAATGGGATTCCTAAGAATAGATATGTTTTTCCGCGTTTTAGCGATGGATGATTTAGTTTAAATTGCTTCACTTTGATTTTCCCTAGAGTGATATCTGTCGGTTGAAGTGGCATTTTTAATTATAAAACTCGGCACCTAGTCATTTACTTTTTTATTCAATCATATAAACAGAGACACAAATTTCCAAATGAGTTTAATTAGTCTAAATAACAAAAAATAAATTTGAAAATATTGAGCCCCTTGTGTGACACGTGAAAAAATGGTTATCAATGCGACAACGTGTGAAAAATGGAATAATAAAATGAGCATTTCCTAAGTTTCGGCTTTGTTAGGCAAAACAACAAGTGGAAAACAACAAAGAAAAGCAAGAATTATTGCTTCTTTCAATAATACAATGTTCCTTAACGTGTGAGAACAATGGAACAATTCTTAAGAGTCAGGCCCCTAGCGCCAGGGGAGGCTCAATACCCTCCAATCCTCATCTGTTCTTCTTCTTCTGTTCTTCATATTCATCTATTTTCTTCTTCTTCAACATGTTTTTTAGCCCCCCCCTAACGTCGATCTGGCGCTAAGGGCCTGGCTCTTAAGAATTGTTCAAGAACAATGTGTTCATTTTGGATTTATTATAGACTAGGGCGTGGACGCACTCTACTTGCGTTTATATTTAATATTTTTTTATTATTCTAAAAATTCAATAATAAGTAAAAATTAAGAGATTTAACTAAAGATTTATAAGCAAAATAATCATAAAATTTATTTATACTTTTAATTTAATTAGTCAAAAAGCTCACAAAATATTATATAGTTAAATATTGTAGGGTTTTTTGAAATTGACAGTCATTAGTTAATAATATCTATTAGAATTTGGCTTTGTTTTAAATTTAATTGAGTCTAACATTCGTTTTCTGACGGAATAGTTAAGTCTATGTCATTGAGTAGTCCAGACTAATTTTTGAACCATTTTGCCCTTAACTTGAATTAATTGAGTCTAATTATTTGCTAATTGAGTCTAATTTTTTAACCTTAAAACCCAAAATTGCCTTGGACATGCATAAATGGATTAATAAAAAGTTACAAAAGTGGTTACGACAAACGGATATGCAAAACTGGGCATTGTTCCTTTGCGCCTCAAACCTAATATTCCTAGAGATTATATATAAAAAGTTTGCAAGTTGAAGAATGAAATTGCAATTGACTCAGACCTTTTACCTTGTCTAAATACTCTCAAAAGGAAATCACTTAAAAGAGTTGCCATGAAGACCTAGCAAACCAGTAAAGTTTATTGTTAAGACCCCACAACGTTGAATAAAAATCACATACTTTTCAAGTCTTTGTTTCACAACAATAAAAATTAGAAAATTGAGTAAAGTTTATTGCTAAGATGCCATATGCAATTTAGAAAAGAAAATGTTAATTCAAAATCTGAGTAAAGTTTTTTGTTTTCTTGAAGACAAAGAGATAAGAGTTTTTGTTTTAAAAAATGGTGGGTGGGGGAGAGAGAATTTATGTGTTCACTTACTCGCACTCTTCAGCTATTCAAAATGGTTTCTGTTTCTTCTGATGATAAGCTTGTGCTGCTGTTGATGCTCATTTTTAATTTGTTATTGTTGCGAGTGACTAATAGTAAAAAGAGCAGAAACAAAGAGGAGGAGTGCTCTTGCTTGCTTGTTTGGGAGGCATAAAAAATAGAGAGATTAGAGATGGGAACAGGTAAAGGCATGTGTGCTGACAGATTGTGACCTTTTCTTTTCTTTCGTTTTTTTTTCTTGGGCAGCGATTACTTCACACCACCACCATATTTATTGCCTCATAATTAGGGATGGCAGTGGAGCGGATTTTCACGGATATTCGCCACACTCACTCCGTTTGGGGCGGATTTGGTAAAGGATTCCTGAATTTTGGGGCGGATACGGATTTTTAATCAGTATCCATTTATTAATCGGGGCGGATACGGATTTAGCCATATCCGTTTAGGTATTGATATTACAAAATTACCCTCGACTTAAAAGCAAAAAAAAAAAAAAACAAACACCCTATTGCCTCAGCCTCTCTCACTCACTTCTCTTCATTTTTTTTCTCACATACTCACAGAGATGAAATGAAGATTGAAGAAGTGAAGAGAGAAAACTCTCGGTCTCCTCTCCATCTCTGTCTCGGTCTCCTCTACACCTCGGCCACAGACCAACAACAAGTTTCTCTCGGCCGCCATCGTCTCCTTCTCTGCGCTGTCTCGGTCTCCTCTCCATCTCGGCCAAAGACCAACGGGCAACATGCCTCTCTCCATCTCCGCCGCGTTGTTCTTCTTCAAAAAAACAAAATTTGATCTCAGGTCTGACAGTGAAATCAGATCACGATGAAGAGGAGACCTCCCTCTTCATCTCCCCTCCCTCGAAGGTCGAACTCAGATCTGTCAGCCGCCTCCCTCTCCCCTCCCCTCCCTTCCCTAGCTTCAAGATACAGATCTCAGATTTAAAATAATATCTGAAATCAGATCTGAGTTATATCAGATCTTAGATCTAAAATCTGATTTCAGAGATCGATTTTTTTTTTTAATTTTTTGTACTTTTTTGTACGAATTCTCTGTAATTCTTTGTAAGATATGAGTTATATCAGATAATGAAGTATATTTTCTGTAATTCTTTGTTATCATTTTGTGCGGATTGGCGGGGCGGATAGGATATCCGCCCATCCACACGGGGCGGTTACGGATTTTGATTAAAATTGTAAACGGATTGGCGGGGCGGATTGGGGGATCCATTATTCCGGACGGATCGGGGATGGATTTGCTCAAATCCGCCTCGTTGCCATCCCTACTCATAACATCATTTTTTTTTTCTACTAACCCACACTACCCAAAAAAATTATTTTTGAAAAAAATAATAACATAAAAATAGGGACTTTTGAACAATTTAAACAAAATTGATATCGATTTTCAAGCTCATCAAAACATGAAAATTATAATATTATGAGTTATCTAATAAACACAATTTGAATCAATTGAAAATATTTTGAAATGAGCAAGTTATGGTTATTTTACTAAAGTCGCGCAAATCTGTCCCGTAATAAAAATGGGGTAGTATCCCTGACTTTCGGTCAACTTATATGCTCGATCGAGACTGATTCTTAAGCCCATCAAAACATAAACATTGTACTACTCTGAGTTCTATAATAAACACAATTTGAATCACTTTAAAATGTTTTGAAATGAGCAAGTTATGATCATTTTACTAAAGTCGCGCAAATCTGTCTCGCAGTGAAAACATGTTAGTGTCTCTGATTTTCGGCCAACTTAAATCTCGATTGAAACCGATTCTCAATCTCATCAAATCAAGAATGTTTTAGTTCTCTGTGTTATCTAATAAACACAATTTGAATCACTTGAAAATGTTTTGAAATGAGCAAGTTATGATCATTTTACTAAAGTCACGTAAATCTGTCTTGCAATGAAAATGGGGTAATGCCCTGACTTTCGGCCAACTTATATGATTGATCGAGACCAATACTCAAGCTCATCAAAACATAAAAATTGTAGTACTCTGAGTTATCTAATAAACACAATTTGAATCACTTAAAGATGTTTTGAAATAAGAAAGTTATGACTATTTTACTAAAGTCACAAAAATCTATCCAGAAAAAAAAGTTTGCTTTCACCAATTCGCATTGGGCAATGCGATGATTAGTCTCAACTTCGCTCAGACCTATGCAAATTTGAGAATTTAATTCACATTGTTCTGGGCGAAGTTGAGACTAATCCTCGCATTGCCCAATGCGAATGGGTGAAAAATATTTTTTCTTCAAACAAATTTGCGTGACTTTAGTAAAATGGTCATAACATTCTCATTTCAAAACATTTTCTAGTGATTCAAATTGTATTTAATAGATAAATCAAAATACTACAATTTTTTGTGTTTTGATAAGCTTGAGAATCTGTCTCGATCGAGCATATAAATTAGCCGAAAGTCAAGGACACTAACTTGTTTTCATTGCGAGACATATTTGCGCGATTTTAGTAAAATGGTCATAACTTGTTCATTTCAAAACAATTTCAAGTGATTCAAATTGTGTTTATTAAATAACTTAGAGTAATATAATTTTTGTGCTTTGATGAACTTGAGAATCGATCTCGATCGAGCATATAAGTATAACCAAAATAAGTGATATTTCTCTGTTTTCAAAGACAAGAAGGTGAGAGAGGTGGCGGGGTAGTGGTGGTGCTTGATGGAGAAAATAGGGAGAAAGGTGGCAGTGGCGGGAGGGAGAAAAGTGGCGGTGGCGGGGTGGTGGTGATGATGTCGGGTTCATGGCGGTGTCTGATGGAGAAGAGAGGGAGGGATGAAAAGAAGGGGAAAAAAGAAAATTAAGAGAGGGGATGAGAGAGAAAATTTTGAATTTTTATTGGTGGTGTGAGAAATAAAGTAGGTGGTGTGGGATAACATTTTAGGTAGTGTGAAACAGTAGCTACCTTTTTCTTTTTCTCTCTTTTAGATTCAATTAATCCAGGATAAGGGCAGAATAGTCTAAAAATTAGTCTTGATCAGTCAAGAGGTGGACTTAACGATTCCGTCAGAAAACGAGTGTTAAACTCAATTAATTTTCAAAACTGGGGTCAAACTCTAATAGGTATAAACTAATAGTGCCAAACTCAAATAAACCCAATATTGTAACCAAATATTACACTTTCACTATTGTAAGGATCTATTTACAGTTTATAGATAATTGTGGGCTTCAAATAAATTATATTAGGAGCTTACGTATAATTAATCAATGTTTGAGAGAGACTGTTGTATTATAAAAATGATAAAATGTGGAGGGCAAAATGAAAATTCCAAAATTTAGTAAATAATTGGGGGCTTCAAATAAATTATTTAGTGTCTTAGATATAATTAATCAATATTTGAGAGGGGTTGGTTTTGATTATAAAAAGTATGAAATGTGGATGGCAAAATGAACTCCAAAATTTTGATGTACAGGCCTACTTTATAGTTTATGAACAATCAGAAGGCTTTAAATAAATTATGTTTGGGGCTTAGGTATAATTAATCAATGTTTGATAAAGGCTGGTTTTGATTGTAAAAAATATGAATGCGAAGGGTAAAATAGTAAAAAAATAACATATTAGTGTTTTTCATTTAAAAGACAAACACATGTTTTATTGTTTTGCTTGTAAATACCAAGAATTTGGATGGCAAAACTGAAAACCAAAAGACATGACATTGTTCATTCAAACCTTCACGCGTTATAATAGTACTAGGCGTCCGCTATATATATATATATATGATATACCAAAACGGTCTCAACTTTGTGCCGTACACGTGTCATGATGATCTCAAGGAAAGATAGGCCCAAGCGTCAGCCTAACATTGATTCGACCCGCACGATTTTAAGCCCGCTCAACGTAGTCCGCCAAACTGATCCTAATTCATACAGTCTGTTGTGCCCACGTGTCGCACATCTATCCTCAATACTCGTAATCCCTGTTAAGGCAAGTATCTCGATGATCAGCTTCAGACATGCAATTACAACAACTCTTTTCTTCCAATTAGGAAACATATTCCAAAGTATGTATCACATATGAAGACTTCTACCTATAAACTACTCTCGAAACGGAAACTATCTCCCGCGTATCTAAGAGCACATGGCTAACAGAGAAACTTCCCTTCACACCACGACTCCTAATTAGATAAGGATTTCCACGAATATCTTCTTCCCTAAACTACGCCATCGATGGCCTGGTCGAACCAAGACTTATGCACTATAAATAAGACATGAGGTTGGTAAGCTAAGGTACGCTAAAAATTCCCTGTTTATAGCATTACACATTCATCAGATCCTGTCTGACTTTAGCATCGGAGTGTTATTGGCCACCACAACGGTGGTCCGTGGCTCACGTGCATTCCTTGTGCAGGTCAGCAGATTTGCAGGTCAAGGTCAAAGCAGGGAGCGAAAAACGGCTACATCAGTTTGGCATTGTCTGTGGGGACGACAAAGTTCCTAACCTTTTACTAGAATCATCTCTCTTCAGGCTACAAAGAGATGGTGACCACCCGATCACGCAACAATGGAGAACAAGGGGACACGTCAAATGCCCAGACTGGCGCTATACCACTGCTCTCAGTGATTCCGGTGGCACACGGGCAACAGACTCATGCTCTCGCGCCAGCCACGATGACGATGAACCCCAGGATAGATTTGATGTTGTCTCAAGTACAACAAATAGCTAAAGCAGTGGAGACTTTCATACAACAAAACCTTTCACTCGCTAATGGAGATCAGGAGCAACACATGCCTCTGTCTCCGGAAGACAACAGATAGCAAACACAGGAAAGTCAACTAACCTACTAGTTCCCATTGGACTAGAAGAGGCAGCGCAACTAACGCAGAACCGACTCTTAGGGTGGAGAGGCCCGGCCCTTAGAACCCCCATTCGCAGAGGGGCGCACGACCAAGACGTATTGTACTGTCTCTCTGTTCCACTGTTCGTGGACCGTATCATGAACAAAGCCCTTCCAAAAAAGTTCACGCCTCCAAAGCTCGACTTCTATGACAGGACCACCGACCCATTCTACCACCTACGCCATTGCCAGAATGTAATGGTACTCAAAGAAGAATCCGAGTCGATCACGTGCAAAACGTTCCCCGCCAGCTTGAAAAAATCAACACTAACATGGTTCCAAAGCCTCACGCTGAAGTTGATCGACTCATTCAAGGCACTGGCGAGGGACTTCCTGACGCGCTTTGTAGGAAGTCAACGCCTCCGGAAGGGCCCATACTACATACTCTCTCTCAAACAAAGATCCAATGAGATACTCAGAGAGTATGTCACTCGCTTCAATGACGAGCTGACACTCATCGATGGCTATAAGGACGACACAACCATGACGACTTTTATCGCGGGCCTAAAGGAAGGAAAGCTTTATGAAAGTCTCACCTTGAAACCCTCTTTGGATATGACAGAGCTCCTGAAAAGCGCCCAAATGTACATCACCTTAGAGGAGTTGAGAATTGTGAAGAGGGAAACAAAAAAAGATAAGCAACCCTCCGCTCCTAAAGACGGAAATGAGGGAAGGAGGTATGAGGATGAAGAAAGAGGCAATCGAAAGCGCAATCACAACAGGTCAGACCCTGGCCGAGTCAAGCCAAAGAAAGCATCCAACTACGTTGGATCCAGAGCTGTGACCCCCTTGAATTCTAGCCTGTCGGATGTCCTGAATTCCATGAAAAATTGGAAAGATTTAAAATGGCCCCAAAAGCAGTGCGAAGACCCCTCCAAAAGTGACAACAATAAATATTGCTCGTACCACAAAGAGGGTGGCCATGATACCAACGACTGCAAGAGTCTAAATTATGAGATTGAGTACTGGATCCACAGGGGCAAGCTAAAGGAATTCCTGAACTCTGAGAAGCGACCAAAACGATCCAGGGATCGAGGGAGTCAATATACGAAATAGAGAAGGCGACTTTGGGTATAATCTATGTCCTTCATGGAGTCGGACCGAATGAAGTCCAATCGAATAGGTCCTGCAAGCGGACTCTACTGGAGATGCCGACACAACCCGCAGATGAGGACATACGCGTTTGCTACTCGAGGGTGCAAAGCCACATTAACCTTTATAGACAAGGACCTCAAAGGAGTCTGAGTGCCGCACAATGACACCCTAGTCATCTCGGTCTCCATTGTAAGGTGGGAGGTTAAAAGAGCTCTGGTACACACTGAGAGCTCACTCAACGTTTTGTTCTACAACGGGTTTCACAGTATGGACCTCAAGAAGGAGAACCTGACGCCCTCAGACTACTCGATGATCGGATTCAGTGGAGAAAAATGTTTCCCAATCGAGAAGATAAGGTTATCAGTAGTGACAGGAGAGCCACTACTCAGAAAGGTCTAGTTTCTGGACTTCATGGTAGTAGACGCATCATCTACCTACAACCTTATCTTGGGAAGACCATGGCTCCACTAGATGGAGGCAGTAGTCTCCACCCTTCACCAGTGTGTTAAGTACACTGCTAACCACTCTGAATGAACGATATGTGGAGACCAGTATATGGCACGAGGCTGCCATTATGCCTCATTAAAGTAAATAAAATGTTTCTAGATCCAAACTCCATTCGCATGAGATCCCAATAGTGGTGGCAAATTTCAGAAACGGGGAACAATTAAGCGGAACAAAAACAATCCGCACTTCAACCCAGCAGAACGGAGAGGTCAGTGCATAAGGGAGGACAACCCCACGACATTTTGTCAGCCCGAAGATTAACTCCCACACAAGGTTTACTCTTTCATAGCCTTAGTGACATCAGCGAAGCTCAATAGTCCGCTAAAAGTATCAACGATCCAACAAGGGCCATGCAAATTCACTTCAGAGCCGGGTCGACTTCTCTCCGCCAACAATTAGTCTATTTAAGTTGTTTATTTTTCTTTCCATAGTCAATGTAGAGTTTAGTTTTCAGAAGCTTATGTGATTATGAAATCATTTAAGAAATAAAGAAAGAATTACGTAAACACACTCTAATGATTACTGGGAAGATGTAACAATGGGCGCCCTGAGGCAAATACAAAAGACTACATACTACGAGCATCTAAATCTGATGCGGCATAAAGTAAAGACTCGCTTAAACAGTCTGACTACGTAAGGAGATCTAAAGAGAGCAAAGGAACCCCAAGTAAACTTCGCTCGACTCCTTCCCAAAATCAAGGACAAAGGTGCGAGAAGGGACTGAGAGTACAGAGCAGTCATTCGCTCTTTTAAACCGCCCCAAGAAAGTGACCCGTCAACGACAACAGAGACCTTGCAATGAGTTGCAGACTTCCTCAAACGGCTTCCGACCTCTCGAAGGAAGTGGAAGAAGGCAGATGAGGATGGCTGCGAACAACTGAGTGGTCAAGGTTTCACAATGCTGCCAAACGAGGACACTTTTCCCATGTGTGGTACTCGAGGTGACTGAGAGATACCACCCTTAAAGCATCACGCATCTGCCATGTGGGCGTAGCAGCACAAGGTAACACCAAAGCGCAAGCGAATAAACAACAGACTCATCCCTTGGGAGTGAGTGCGTACTTCTTCTGCACAGTATGAAAAGAATTCACATAATCTCAATGAAACAACTAGGTGCTCACCCAGAGCAGGTGACCACACATAACAATGATTCTCGCTGTGCCTCATCGGCGCAAATGTCAGAACATTCGAAGACTCCAATGATGGAGATCTCCCTTCAGCATTTGAAAAATCCAAAGCATTCTCTTAAACTAAGAACATTACAGGAGATACGCTCTATAGAAGATAGTGCCTACAACGATGGAGAAACACCATTATATAAACATAATGGCTCACCAAATGGGCGCTTCAACATTAATTGTCAGCATTGAATACCGTATGGGAAATGAGGAGACTACGGTTCCCAATGATACTACGCAGGTCCACGTTCATCCAATCAATGGGGCTGTATCCAACCGCCAGATGATCCAAGGTACTCATGTTTCTTCATAACTCATTCGCGCAACACACTTCGCTAGCGAACACAGGCTCGCACGCCTACAGTTGGTAGAGCCTCCACCTGGCCGGGCAAGCTTAGTCAATTTTAGCTGACGACGACGACTTCAGATTTACCTCGACACCTAGTCTGCCTAGTGCGAATGCCGATGGTTTAGGAAGTGGGAGTCTAATCAACACTATAACGCCTGGTGACGAAGACTCGCCAGGGACTGTTGTCTCTTTCGTGGACAACGGTCGTCGAACCCGATCAGGTAAGCCTAGTTGGTGACAATGGCAACAAAAACTTATGATCAAATCCCATACTTGTAGCCCCACTGCGCAGGTGTAGATGGTCTGGAAGGTGGGAACCTAGTCAGTCCCGAACTGATTTTGATGGGTTGTCATGGGACCACCGCTCTTCTATAGACCATGGTCGCCAAATTACCAACCCTGAAATTGTAGCCCCTACTGTGTGGGAGTAGATGGTTTAAAAGGTGGGAGCCTAGTAAGCCCCGAACTGATTTCGAAAGCTTGCCACGGGACTATTGCTCTTCTACATACCATAGTCGCCAAATTACTAACCCTGAACTTGTAGCCCCCACTGCGCGGGCTTAGATGGTTTAGAAGGTGGGAGCCTAGTCAGCCTTGAACTGATTCCGACGGCTTGCCACGAGACCACTGCTCTTCTACAGACCATGGTCGTCGAAAACTCACAAATTTGTAGCTCGATGTGCTTTAGTGTAGATGATTTGGAAGGTGGGAGCCTAGTCAGTCCTGAACTGATCCCGACGGCTTGCCACGAGACCACTGCTCTTCAGTCTGGTTGCCAAATCCCCTCGTCTCAAACTTGTAGCCCGCTACATATGGGTGTAGATGGTTTGAAAGGTGGGAGACTAGTCACTCCCGAACTGATGTCGACGCCTCGCCACGGGATCATCACTCTTCAACAGACCATGATCGCCGAATCCTTGCTCCCCGAACCCGTAGTCCACTATGCTCGGACATAGATGATACGGAAGATGGGATCCCTAGACGGCTCGCCACGCGAACGCAGCTCTCTTTCGAAAAAATGGCCCGAAGATAAATCACAGCTCAAGTAACGTCTTCACGCTCACACAGGCTGACATTCTACTACCAGCAAAGGGCACTCATGCCGATCCACAAATCGTCCCGCCAACGCGCGAATGGGTGCTACATAGAATGCCAGTCTGAGCTTATGAAACCTGACTCAGAACAAACACTCTAATTACATGCATGTGCTCGACTACCACAGTTCACTCATGCCAGTAACTACGACCGACAGTCAGATAAACAAAATGAGTCCCCAACGGCTTACCTTGATAATGGGCCATAGCTGGATAGTGCAGCCCGCTCCTCAACCATTCGCGGAACACTAACTATTGGATGTGACTACGCAATAGTGACGCCGAGTCACTGGCAATGCAAACGGTAAAACTCTCAACAGCAGACAGACCACTCGACCTCTTATTAATCCAACCAGCCTATGCCAAAGTAAAACGATGAGGCAAAACGGAAAACACACAATTGGGATAGCGAGCACAAAATGGATATAGAGCGTATTCAATATAAACTTGTTTTCATTAAACAGTTGAAACAAAAAAAGGTAAAAATGTACAAAGTTCACTCCTTATCAGGAGAAGGTACAGAAACAAAAGAGCTAAGCTTAACGAAAAAAGGAGCAGGAGTTGCGTCCGTACGCTGCGTCAGCAAGTTCACGCTCCAATAGCTCCAACTTGCCTGTCAGCGCATCAACCTGAGATTGCTTCGTAGTCAAACTGCTCTTTACAGCACTAAGTTTATGTTTCTCCAATTCGAGCTGGTCATCGGCCTTCTTCGCCTCCCGAGCATTGAACTTCACATTAGACTCCAATTGCTGTTTTTTAATAGCCCAATCAGCCTCCTTCAAGGCATTTTCCTCAGCAAAGGACTGGAATTCAGAACGCACCTTGGCCGCAGCTTCCTGCGCAACCTATAGACCACGGCGAGCCAGATTCAATTCTTGCCGAAATCTGTCTCTCACGGACCTCTCATCCACTACATCAAACTCAAGGGCGTTCAGACGAACCCTCTAAGCCTCAGCAACAATGACCTACCGTTCCAGCCTCCTCTCCTCAGTCTGCTTCCTCAACAGCTCAATCTCATAAAAGCGCGTCAGAATACAACATCTGCATGTGCGAGAAGACACGGTCCATGCTGTACACCCTTTCACGGGCCGCCTCGACTTTCGTCCCATCAACGACCACCTGGCTCAAGTGAGACATTCCCAACATAATGTACTTTAAACCCTTATCCATACGCCCTTCTAGCGTATCCTCTTTGGGTTTTGAAACGTGATCCATCATCCAGCTATGACGCCTACTTATAGGCTTATTCGAAGCATAGTCCACATCAACCTCCTGATGCCAGACCTGAGTGCTAATCTTTACTAAGTCCGGGCCAAACAGATTTATCCATGCATCTGGATGAAGCTTCGAATGAGAAATTACGCCAACACCACCCTTTGTAGTCACCGCTGCTCCCAGGCCTTCCTCCACAACCTTTCTTTGTCACCAGCAGCCGACCCCTTAATGCGAGATGACTTAGCAGGATCTGAAGGAAGAGGAGGAAGCGAGTTGTCCAACGAACCCTCCAACAACTTTAGATACGGTCTAGAGCGAGACGGGGAGCAATGTAGACTATGAGAAACTTGGCTTGTGTCACCACGACCACTGTTGGACAACCCACCAATATGACGATTGAATTCCAGAACCTCGGGCGGATCCTCACAAGAACCTTCTAGCGAAACGGTCCGGTGCGAATCGACACCAGCAGAAGCCGCCATTGCAGCTAGTATCAACTAGGGGTGGGCATCCCATCCTGCTATCCCGTCTCGGTCCCATCCCTTCCCGTTTTGATTTTTTGGGTCCTTTTGGGATTGATCAAACTCATCCCGATCTCGTCTTGATCTTGAGTGAGATGGGATCGGGATGAAGATTTTCAATCCCGCCCATCCCGTCCCATCCCGAGCTTATTTATTTAATATTTATTATTATTAATTTTAATCAAACTACTCTTCTAAATGAAAGATTAAGATGTGTTTAAATTAAATCAAAACTTCTACTATTTGAAAACTTGCTTGATTTGGTACTCTTTGATTAGATACAAACTTAAGTTTGGATATTTTAGGTCAAAGAGAACCCCATGAAAATTTATACTTTTTCACATTTTAGATTGATTATAGGATAATTATTTTTGAAGAGATTAAAGCCAAATGATGGTTTGTTTTAGTTTTGCACTATGAGTTACATGTACAACTATTGGTTAGTGTATCACACAAATCATGCTTGACATAAAAAAATTGTATATTCATTGGACCATAAAATTTACATGATATTTAATATTGTTACAATGATAGTTATATGTATATAAATTTGGCATTATTGGTGTTTGAGTAATTTGTGATGAATTTCTTTTGTATTCTTCATTAGAATACTATTTAGTACCCGCTCATCTTGTCCCGTCCCGAACGCGTTTGGGATGGGACGAGGTCGGGATGAGGTCTATCCCATCTCGAACGAACGGGATGGGATAGGGATAAGGTCCATCCCATCCCTTCCCGATCCCGAACGAATGGAATGGGATAGGGATGAGGTCCATCCCATCCCGTCCTGTGCCCACCCCTAACATCAACTGCTCGCTTAGAGCTTTCGCCTGCATGGCACTAAGATTCGATATATCTTCAACCACTGCTAATCGCAGGTGGTCATTCTCCCAGCTGGATACATCGGCCTCCGCCCTGATGAGCTGATCAAACTCACGCTCTTGACTTATTGGAGCGGATCGTTTTGAAGACGACCCAGTTCTAATGCGGGATTTCTTCGAGCTCAAAAAGGAGGCAAGCGTCTCAGATGACTCCTCCAT
The DNA here is from genome assembly GCA_963556465.1 of Berberis vulgaris. Lineage (NCBI taxonomy): Eukaryota > Viridiplantae > Streptophyta > Magnoliopsida > Ranunculales > Berberidaceae > Berberis > Berberis vulgaris. The sequence goes on from OY747136.1 coordinate 50,186,948, forward strand.
GTCAGACAAGACATGAGCCTTGACTACGACATCTTTCCTTTTCCTAGAAGGGGCCCACCTTCAGACTTAACTCGCGACGATCGGTAAAGAGTGGGGGCCACATGCCAGTTGTCCCACAGCCTACTGCGAATAAAGTTGGTGACACATAAGACGTCCACCACATTCTTCATTGGCAAGTCGCGGAATGTCTCCATAGTGTTTCACTCCTTTGGGGTAAGAGGAGTAGTAGGAAATTGTCTTGTGAGGAAACACGAGCAACGATTAGCATACAGTCAAGTGCAATGGAATCGAAACATAAAGCTAACTTATGAAATGGCTTAAACTCTTGTTCAAGCGAACGACCCTTGAACTGAAAGTACTTTGAATCCGCAGGAGTAAAAAAACAATACTTCTGCCAGGACTTTGAAGTCATCAGGCAACTTCTCAGAGCAAGCCGACGATGTCATTTTACATATAACATTATTGTTCAACCGATGAGAAGTCAACAACTGGATCACCTGCAGAGTCACGCGGACGCCAACTTCCTTTGCCCTAATCAAAATGAGAAGAACGATTTTATACCCATTAGGCCCCAACTGAGCTAGAGGAATTCCAAGGAAGTCCCAAATCACATCAAGAAAAGGGAAACAGACTCCAGTTTGGAGCATCCCACGATGCAAGCAAATGAACCCCGCCGGTGGCAACATTGGCGTCTGGTCATCCTTCAGAGCATATAATGGCAGGTCCTAGGGACCCCGAACTTCGTACGCATTTCAACAAGGCCCAATTCAGAAATCAACTGTCTTCGAAAAACTCAAGGCCCTTGGCAAAAGTTGTGTCATCAAGAAGGTTTTATTGAACCATGAAGAAAATGAAATAATCTTTTCAATCAAAAGATAAACAGAGCAAGATCTCTAAAACAAGAAAATATAAGAGTTGGTCTCTGCACGAAGGATGACCTAAATAGGGATGGAATTCTCGCATCTTCTCCACCGAACCGACGTACGTTCAATTAATGAAGCGCGCGGCTCAAGCAACGATTTAGACTCAATCATCATGAGCGGTGTATATTTTGAAGAGATGACTTAGCTAACTCGGGGAGAGTAGCTGATGATACACCAAAACGGTCCCAACTCTGCATCGTACACATGTCATGATGATCTCAAGGAAAGATAGGCCCAAACGTCAGCCCAATACTGATCTGGCCCGCCCAACGTAGTCCGCCAAACAGACCCTAGTTCATATAGTTTGCTACGTCCACGTGTCTCATAGCTATCCTCAATACCCTTAAGCTCTGTTAAGGCAAGTATCTCGAGGATCAGTTTCATACATGCGATTACAACGGCTCTTTGCTTCCAACTAGGAAGCATATTCCAGAGTATGTTTCACATATGGAGATTTCTACCTATATACTACTTTTGGAAATAAACTATCTCCCGCGTATCTAGAAACACATGGATAACAGGGAAACTTCCCTTCACAGCACGACTCCTAATTAGAGAAGGATCTCCACGAAGATCTTCTTCCCTAAATTACGCCATCGATGGCCTGGTCGAACCAGGAGCCTTGCACTACAAATAAGGCATGAGGTTGGTAAGCTAAGGTACGCTACAAATTTCTTGTTTACAACATTACACCCTCCTCAGATTTCTGTCTGACTTTAGCATCGGAGTGTCATCGGCCACCACAACGGTGGTTCGTGTTTCACGTGCGTTCCTTGTGCAGGTCAACAAGTTTGCAGGCCAAGATCAAACCAGAGAGCAAAAAATGACTGCATTTCTCTCTCTATATATATATAGTACGATTAATCACATTTGACATTTATTTTCCTTCCGATTTTGCTTTGAATCTATGTGCATCAAGCAACTTTTTGTTGGACACAAAAAATGATTGTGTTAGTAACTTATTTTTTAATATCACCCACTAAAGTTATGTTTTTGGTTGTATGCAAAATGTAATTATAAAACAATTATCAATTTTTATAGAATTATTAAGTCACTTGAACTCGCACCCATTTTAATTGGCAAAGGGTATTATATTAAAATATGCAAAAATTAAACAATTCTAATTTTGCAAAAAATTATTATTGAATTTTCAATGATTAGAGTAACAGTTTATAATTCAAGAGAGGTTTCAACTAATTAATGAAGGTTTTGTTTTGAATATATCAACATTAGAGGTGTTTATTGTAGATATGGAAGTAGGGGTAGGCATCTCATCCTGCAATCTCGATCACATCTCAGTCTTGTTTCGATTTTTTTTGGTCCTTTTGGGATTGATCAAACTCATCCCGATCCCGTCCCGTCCCTATCTACTGTAGGATGAAATCGGGATGAAGATTTTCAATCTTGCCCATCCCGAATTTATTTATTTAATATTTTTTTATTCAAACTACTCATCTAAAAAGAAAAGTTCAGGATGTGTTGAAATTAAATAAAAACATCTGCCATTTGAAAATTTACTTGCTTGATTTGGTACTTGTTGTTTGGGGAGAAACTTCATTTTGGATATTTTAGGTAAAATAGAACCCATAAATATTTATGTTTTTTCACATTTTAGATTGGTTATAAGACAATTATTCTTATAGAAAATAAAGTCAAATGATAGTTTGTGAACATTGCTCATAATTATATCTTGTGTGAAGGATATTTTAACTCTTGTGAAAATATGCAAAACTGATCTATGGATGGACTTCTCCCATCTCCTGTTATTCACTTGACAAACTTAATTCCATTGTAAGGAAACCCTTCGCAAAATTTATATGACATTTAATATTGTTACGATGAAAGTTATAGGTACATAAATTTGATATTATTAGTGTGTGAGCAATGTGAGATGAAATTCTTTTGTTATTTTTCATTGGAACACTACACCAAAAATACCCATCCGCAACGGTTTGGGACCATGGGGGTAACCTATTGCCACGGCTTAGAGGCCTGGCCATTTGAGGTGTCGCCAAATCACCTTTGACGGCTATAAACCATGGCAACACTTATTAGCAACGGTTTTATGTTCGAGGACGCTTGATTATTTTCTGCATTTAGCCACGGTTGTAAGCCGTTGCAAGAATGAAGGCCACGGTCGTAAGCCGTTGCAAGTCAAAACAAAATTCAAAAAAAAAGAAATCTGGTTTGTTGCGAGGGTTTGAAACCGTTGCAAATTAATATAATCGAAAAAAAATTACATTTTTTTTGCTGCTACAGCAAAATCACAGCCCCACACCTGCAAAATCAGTCCTTACTAAAATACTGAATGCCGTTACTAAAATAGTGTGAATATCTTTTCGACAACTTGCTACAATAAGTTGTTCTGATTAGAAAGCTAAAGAAATCACCAAGCACAGAATGGTAAAAGCTGATTTATAGACAAAACTCACAAGTGCACCTGACACTTGGAAATGCACAAGCTCAAAGGCGCTTAAATGAACCTAAAATTTACTGCATCAAAAAATAGCCTTTAACACCACGGAACGAGAAGATCGTGATAAACAATAGGTGAGGAAGTGAGAAAATGTACCCTAGCTTTCCATACTACAATACGAAGTATAAAGATAAACATAAAACCAATAGTCTGGCAAGATACATCCCCTGGGCACTACAAATCCTTGTTGCAAAGTTAAGGGGTCATCAATAAAATAGCCCCTGGTTTTGTGAATATAGTTTTGAAAATGCAGAGTACAGAGAGTCGTCATAATGAATAAAACACAGCAAGAACAACCATGGTGTTAATAGAAGAAAGAAACTTACTGTACAGGGAAGAACTGTACAAGCAGAGGATCCCAGCTATCTTTATAAGAATCTCATAAAAGGTAGAAGCTGAGATCCCATGAGAGTCAAACCAATAGTTTGAGTCAGTCCTAGACATCTCATGATTCTGAACAAGAGTCATCCAATTCGACGAGCTGGGCCCGCCTATCAGCTGCTTTCTTCCTAACAAAGATGCCCCACCGCAATGCTGCTTTAAGTTTGAACCAGCCAACAACTGCCTTCCCTGATGAACATGTCTGATCTTCTTCGTAGCCATAGTTTATTGCTGGAGAAGGCATATAAGATGAGTAAGGAAACTCGTCTCCTACATTCATGGGAGCATGCCCACCCATGCTGAAGACTCGAAGCAGATGCTGCATATCGTCATTCTCGAGCATCTAATGGCTTCTCATGCGGATCTCATCTTCTGTGAAAAAGTCATCTACCCTATTGTTGTTAGACCAATCATCATTGGTGATGAGATTTGGTCGCTAAATAGATGGACCCCCAGTGAGGAAATCAGAAGTAGATGATTGTGGAGGTCCCAGGGCCAGGCTCATGTTATCGTCCATGTTGCAATGTTGTCCATGAAACAGGTTTTTGAGAAGTGTTAGACTCATTATGTTCAGCAAGAGAACCTCTCAAGGTCGAGGTTTCTTGACCTTGCAAGACCCTCGAAAAGCCATTTACAGGTGCAGGGTCTACAGTGACTTTAGATGGACCTAAGCAAATCAACAAACTTGTCAATGACTTGACATACTCTACATTGATTAGGTAACTAGGTAACCCGAACTAATTGACAATAAAGAGATAAATGTGTCAAGCATAGTAGGCTCTACCTTCCCTACTGAGAACAACAGAATCTGGGGATGATGGAACTCTGGGCCTTTTAGGCCGAGACATCTGAAGTGTATTCAGAGTAGGAGTTAGTGCAGGTTCAATTTTCCATGGAGAGACCTTTTCTGGGCAAGGAACAGAAGAATGTTCATCCCACCTAACCTGCAGAAACAAACAATACAAACAAATTAAAAACAGAATAAAGTAAACAAATCAATTAAATAAATCCAAATATTCTTCAAAAAAGTGATTACCTTGAGGCATCTCCATTTTGAAGCAGGCCACTTGTCATTACCTTCATTACCTTGATCATATCCATGGTTCGGAGATTACCTTCATTACCTTGATCATATCCATGGTTCGGAATGTGATGGAATTCATAGCCAGGTAACCAACTTTTCTAGTGATTCCTGCTATCCAACCCAGAAGTAGCCAGTCCCCTGGACAAACATTAGAGTACACTTGAAAATGGGCATCTGTACCACCTATAAACAGAGTTAAGTAATATAAAACAACAACAATAATTGCTTATGTTGGAGTTAAAATGTATGGATGTAGCAAACCATGGAACTAGAAATGGACATAGACCTTGAATCCTTTAAGATCAGACTCCATTATATCTACAACTTCAAACTTCCAACCCTGTTTGTGTGCGTATCTCTCATACCTGATAAATTGAAAAATTCCACGTATATTCAGACATCTAAAAACTTTTAAAAGCAGGAATCATAAATAAAATCTTTCAGTCATCTTAAAACACCATAGAAGATAACACCTGCTCCTTCTCTGCAAGTGAAGTGTTGGTTGTAGCATGAGGGGCCTCCAAAAAGTCAATCAGCTTGGCCACAAAAGAAGATAAGGAAAAACATATTGATGTTACTCACCTGAAAATCTGCTTCATCAGCACATCAGTAGACAAAAAGAAGATAAGGAAAAACATATTGGAATTACTGATTTCAAACTTGATTCACGATATTCTTGGGAAAATAAAAATAAAAATAAAAATAAAAATAAAAATAAAAATAAAAATAAAAATAAAAATAAAAATAAAAATAAAAATAAAAATAAAAATAAAGACAAAAATAAATACACACACAACTACACAAGAAAAACTTTACCACGTATGAGTATCTCATTGATAAGAACTGGAAAGTTCATCATAGATTGCTAGCCTCTAAAGGTGTAAAGATCTTCAAGAAAACCATTTTATATAACTGAACAAATTATGGAAAAGGTAAACTGTAGAGAATATTTTAAAGAAGGGAACCTACATTCAAAGGAAAAAGCATGTAAAAATCTTGGTTAGGTTCAGTCGCATCAAGGGATGTACCTGCGTCACTTAAAGTTTCTTCAATGAAGAAGTGCAACTATTTCTTTCCAACTATATACCCCAGATAATGGCATATGGGAATCGAATTTGAAAATCCCTATGGATTCAAATCTACCGAAGAAATTATTCCAAATATGTTGTGCAAGCTTAAGTGCAAAGAAGAGATAACAGACACATACTGGAACCTCTAAGGATACACCTTCTCCAAGTTATTCCAAAGACGGGCTTCCAAGGATACACCTTCTCCAAGTTATCTTTGCTCTTGTATTTTTTAGATCCCTCGCCCCATCTACCTTCGAGGTAACATTTCAATATGTAAAAGGAAGCTATCACATGTTTTCAGGGTTGGCTTTGATTAATCCAGCTTCACATGTCATTATACATTGCAAAGAGTTAGAAAATTTACCACTGAGGAACTGTGTCTGGGTGTCTGGATGAGAAGCTACACACTGCATAAACAATTTAACAATTGCAAAAAATGAGTTGTAATCGAGAACAGAAGTTGCCTAGAAAAATTATAGAACGTTTATCTTTATAGTACCCATATCCAATACACTTCAAGCTATCGGTTAAACTTAGAAGTTGCCTACAAAAATTTAATAAATGGAACTTATACAGTCTTATATTGGGTTGAAACTCAGCCTTATAAAAGCATCCCTAGTAACTAAAAAGATGGTCTTCCAAGAGCATGGAGTGACTTATACATATGCTTTAAGAGCTCTCTCTTTAATCTCTCAAAAATGAATATTTGATGAAGATGCTTGCATAAAGGCAATGATGGTAATAATGATAACAAGAAATAATTGTTTGAAGAAATTAAAGCTTCAAGTATCTTACTGAATGTCCCAAGATAAAGGTACATGCGACCCTTACTTCAAGTATTCAAGTATCTTAAAGCTTCAAATATCTTACTGAAATTAAAGCTTCAAGTAGCGGTCTTTGTTCCCTGCGACCCTGCCAATGTGAGCTTGCCATCTTCCATGCTGGTGATGCCTGCCAAATTAACAAACACGGGGGAGCATAGATATCAGAGGAAAGTTCATATTTGTATTCAAATTAAAGGGTTTTTTATATAAAGAAATTAGTAAAAACCTCGTTACTCCTCGGTATATTGAGGCGCCTCTCGAAAACCCGCTACTTTTCCTACAAGACAAAATAATAACACATTCATTATATTCACCAAAATGTAGTGAAATACAAGTAAGCCATAAAAAAACAAAAAGAAATTAAATTATACCTTCTCAAGTGAGCAACATATTCCTGCCTACTCATGTTCTTCATGCTTTCGAGTTCCTCTTGGTAATTCTCCAACTGTTAAAACAACAAAGGACTTACCAATCAGTAACCTTAAGTTCCATAACATATAAATAAACGATATATCAGCATGTTAATTCGAACAGTATATATTGTTACCGAGAAATTGATGTAGGTCGAGGGACCCCAATACTTCATTGCTGCTAAATCATAAGCTCTTGCAGCTTTCTCCTCCATATCATAACCCCCTAATCAACAATGGAGAATGATTTTATTTAATTAATTAATACAAAACACAATAGATAAAAGTTGTAATCAAACATTAAGTGAATGGTTAGAGATTTTACCAAGATAAACTGTACAGTGTGATTTGATTTGAATGGCATCCAGAACAAGGGAAGAACATGACAAACAAGAATCAGTGAGTACTCGTCAGAAACTTACAAGACATAGAAAGACAAAAAAAAAAACATTGAAAATGAAAAAAAAAACTCCAAAGAGTTGTTGCAAATAAGGTTCTTTCTAATTTCATGAACAACCAACCTTGCCTCCCTTTCCTGGTTTGACCTTCCTTCTTGCAGCTGTTATCCCAAAGATGTGCCTCATATCTACCAGTCCATCTATGTCTGATTGTGATGAAAAAAAATGGATCAAAACAAAGAAAAATTCAAACCAAAATTTTTAACCCAACAAGGAGACATGAAAATGGTAAGGTAAGGTAAAATCATACAACAAAACAAGACAAAAAAAAACATCATGGAAGAATTAATGAAATGATGATAGGAACCCCAAAAATACAAAAAACAAAAGGGAAAATAAATTAAAGACACCAGGTTTGAACACAGACCTTGTAACACCTCTATACTGTGATGTCCTCTGACCAAATGTGTCTATGGACTTCCTGTGAACTGGTTGTTTCTGTCCCACCACCTTCCCTCCTGACCCTCTCTTCTTTGTTGTCTCCATAGCCACCACACATTCATTTCCTCCTCCTCCAGTTGGGGAAATTTGTTGGGGGTGGGGGTGCTGTAATACAACTTGATTGAGATCCAGGACTCATTGACAAGCTAAGTGACTGCAAATCTCCATACCCCATTGCACAGACTGACCCAGAACCTCCTCCTTCATCACCACCCACCATGAACCCCCCATCCAACTTTTGCTCCATTTCTTGACAATAATTCCTTGAAACCCAGTTCCTAAAACCTCCTACCCCATCTTCAAACACTTGAGGGAGTGAGGGATTGCAAGCAACAAGATGGTTTTCCTTGGTGGTGTTGTGGTTATCTAGTTGTGCTTGGTACATTTCATGGTTGGTGAGAATTGAGAAATAAGGGTGGTGGTGGTGGTGTTGTTGGACTTGAATCTGATAATGTTGTTGTTGTTGCCTAAATGACTGATGGAGCAAGTTAAGTGAGTGTGAATGGTGTCTATTGTTTCCAACTTCTGAGTCATGGTGGTTGTAATACATACTATCTAGGCTCAAAGACATTGTTTCCCTCTCACTGTTCCCATAGTGATGAGCACCCATTGTTGCACCACCCAAAAAGTTCTCAAGTTTTGGGGTTGTAGTTGACACCATCCCTTCACACATTTAACACAAAAATAGTTTCAAAACAAGCTATAACTAAAATGGATTCAAATCAAGTAGAAACAGAAAAGTGGCAGAGCAAGTGTTGCAAACCTTTTGATTGTGATCTACTAAGAGCTTCCATGATGCAAAGTGAACCATTAGACTTGAGTGGCATTACAGACAAGTGAGAGTAAAACCCACCATTTTCACCTTCAACCCCCTGACAAATGCATTGAAACTATGTGACCATCAATGAACATAAAAATTACAAACAACTCAAATGAGCTAATGCTTTCCTTCACAAATGGTTATCCTAATAGAAATTTTTACAAACAAATGGTGTGCATCTTACTGAAGTGGGTTCCAGCTCAAATCAAGTCAATGACCAAACAAAAGGAAGAACCCTTTGAAGGAGAATCACAAAACAAAAGAACCCCAGACTAAAACATGAACAGAAAATAAGAAATAAGAAATAAGAAATCAGAGAACTTGTTACCTGATTGAGCAAAGTACAAGCTTTTTTGCTTTCTTTTCACTTCAAAGTTCAAACCAATTATCCCAGACTCAAATCAAGCTAAAAATCGATGCTTGAGAATATAAAATGCGCCGAAGGAAGCAAATCAACAATGGGTTATTTCCAAAATATAGACTTTCTGTCAAAAAGGCTTCAAAAGGAGCATGAAGAAATGCTCCGTGAGCTTCTCACAGAGACACTAACCTATCATCTTCAGAGTCGTCATTCCTGAAACACAACCAATTTCGCCACAAAGAAGAACACTGACAGAACACAAAAACCCTTACTTTCTGCGTCCTCCCTCTCCCCAAATCTCTCGGCGTCCTACCTCATCCTGGGACCGCCATTTTTCTTTCGCAAGACCGCCAATTTTCTTTCGCAATGGCGCCAAAGCAACAGGTGCATTTTCTTTTTATAGCCACGGTTTTGGGTCGTGGCAAATAAACTAACGGTTTTTAGCCGTGGCCATATCCGTGTAGCTAATCAAGCCTTTTGGTGTAGTGACGGTTTTAGGCTCTAGCCACTGTTTTGGGCCGTGGCAAATAAAGTAACGGTTTTGAGCCGTGGCCATCTCCGTGTAGCTAATCAAGTCTTTTGGTGTAGTGGAAGACTATTTAGTACATGTTTATTCCGTCCCAAACCCGTTTGGGATGGGATGGGGTCGGGATGAGGTTTATCCCGTCGCGATCCTGAATGAACAAGATGGGATATGGATGAGGTCCATCCCGTCCCGTGTCCAACCTTATATGGAGGTTCTTTAAGTTGTGTTCACACTGGTAATACTCATTGTTCTAAAAATTGGTCTAGGCGGGTTCTAGGCGCTAGGCGGCTGGGAGGGTGGGATTTTGATTTTTTTTAAAATTTTTTTTTAGTTCAAAAAAATTAATGCTCCGTCTTTATACGTTTTGCATAGGTATATTGGCATTGAATTGGAAGTAATTTATATGTTATTATGTTTAACTTTTATAAATTATAATAAATAAATAATCGTTTATTCCTCTGGGTGCTAGTTCCATGTTCGCTGCCCACCTACCACCTGACATTTTTTAGAACACTGGTAACCTGCCCGTAAAACCTATTTTATTAACAATATGTTCCTATTGGTGCGATTTGTAGAAATTTTGGCCTTTGGATGGCATTTTGAGACATCAAAAAATGTAGATATTTATTTACTATATGTAATGATATTTTTCATTCAAAAGATACAAACACACATTGTAACTGTTCATTTACTTATTGATTTTGCTTGTAAATATTAAAAAATTGGGAAATTAAAACCAAAAACGAAAAATTAGAATTGAAGATATGACATTATTCATCCAAGGCTTTGGTCGTTATAATAGTTTAGATAGTATATATATGCAGATTATAAGTCAAGTGGAGTAACCAATTATTCTATCACATTATAAAACTCATCAAGATATACATGTTGACGTCCTGCATTAGATATAAAACACCTCATAGTATTTTGTATATAGTGAACTTGTCGTTTTACATTTTGCAATCATCCTTGGATTTGTTGTCACACGTAGATGATTGTATATGTTCTCTTGGAGATTGTAATATTATATATCTACTTTGTAACTGCAATTCAAAAGTGGTTGTGTTAGAGATGTTAATATTATGGATTGCCTAAAATGTCTTCTGCAAATCTTACTATTCACAAGAGAAATCTATATGAACAGTGATCGGAGGCAAATGAGAAATTTCCTTAGCCATTATTGTTAACTCTTTTTTTTATCAACTTTCTTCTATTTGAATGACGCCATTACCCTCTACATTTATAATTACTTATAGGCTCAAACCAATAGTATATGAACATTAAAATGGGTATCTTTGTCTTATCAATCAAAATCTTATTATATTTTTCAATATTTGGAATTTCGCCAATGCCCTTCAGTGGTGGGCTGGACTTGGACCTCAATCTTTCACTATAGTTGAGTTTGGTTGGGCCATTTGATGATTGAAGAAAGGCCCATGAAGCAGTTAGGTTGATCAGATGGTCTAGATTAGTTTAGTTCATGAATCTGAAAATGAAAGCCTACTTTTGTATAATGTAGACCATGTAGGTACGCTAGAATAATGGTCTACTTTTATAATTATACTAGGGTATTTTCCGTGCCGTTGGCACGGCAAATTTAACATGATAAATAGAGTTTATTCTACTTTATATATCAAGATAAATAAATATCAAAATGTTGGGTATGAGAATCGAACTCATACACTTTTGGTGTTTTAAGTTTTATGTGATCGGTTAGATTCTCACATTTGGATAGATCTCAGCCTCTTTTATCTCCCACCCCAAACACCATCATGTTTTATAAGATATATGACCAATAAGGCATAATTTATCCCACCTACGACATGGTTACTTTCTAATGGGTTTTGACCTATAGGTCGCCCAGTTGATAAATTATGGGATCCTTAAAAACCCAGCTCGCCTTCCAAAAAAAAACAAAAAACAAACAAACAAACAAACTAAAAAGACAATTTAAACCTTTATACTCTTCATAAATCAATAATATAGATCTCGATGCATAACCCAATGATTGATGCCTTTTACTAGAATTGGGATGTTCCGTCACACCTCTTATTCTCATGTCTTCTTCCTTCATTTTTTCCCTCAATAATTTCTGTGCTCATAACTCACGATCGATTGTTGGAACACATGATGAATTTGATACGTAACAAATTTTCAAATAGGAAGTGAGAAGCTGAATTTTGGAGCACTACTACAGTGCCTGGTGGCCATCAGTGCACTTAAGAATTTTCCTGAATTTTGATATGAAACTAGTAGTAGTTGTGAATTTGATCATGTTGGATTCAAATGGAGTTTTGCTAGCTGTCGAGGGTTTGAGCGAGGAAACCAGCGAGGGAAATGAGGTGGAGGGGGTGGAAACCGTCCACCCTCCTCGGGATGTGCGCGTGAAAAGTCAACGCGTACATCCCGAGGAGGGTGGACGGTTTCCACCCCCTCCACCTCATTTCCCTCGCTGGTTTCCTCGCTCAAACCCTCGACATTTAGAATTTCTCATTCAAATGATATGCCAATATGAGGAGGGTTAAGGATTAGTGGGTGGGTTTGTGATATGAGAACTGTGTCAGTTGGTGGAATGATTTGATGATATGTAGTCTGATTTTGTAGAAATGTGAGTGGGTTTGCTAGGGTTGGCTAAGTATTGGCTAACAAATGAGAACATATTTATTCAAGATTCCCTTCTTTGTATGTTAACTTTTTCATTATCATTTTATCTTTTGCAAGTTTAATATCCAGATTATTCTGATCTTGAAGGTGGGTTTGAAAGCTTCGTGATTGGTTTAGTTTATCCTTTCTAAGAAAATAATCAATTCAAGATGAGTTATAAAGATGAATAATTCAAGCATTTTGTAAGTTTACTAGCATATTATTCGTGTCGTTGGCACTTCACATACATTTCTTTTCTGCTACTAATTATCATGCATTGGAGACCCTATCCATCATTGCCCATGATTAGTTCAACAAAAAAAAAAAAAAAAAATCTTATTTTAGAATGTAAACTAATTTTTTTTAGGTGAAAACCTATTTTTTGGTAAAAATACTAATTTTTTAAAATACATGGACACGCTCAGTATGTTTACTAATTTTTTAGATGTCCATGTATAGTTTGTAGAACATACTAATTTTTAAAGTTGACACCTAAAAATACATGGAAACTTTAGATTTCTGAGTATCTTAAGTATGTTCATTGGTAACAATGCATAGTGATTTTGAAACTGTTTTAAAATATGCTAGACACGCTCAATTAGGTGAAAATTTTAAATTAGATCGTTCTACTTTGAAATCCTATGATAATTTTTGTACTAGTCTAAAAACCGATGGTAATTTTTGTACTAGTCTAAGGGGTTATTTCATTTTTGGAGCATGTTGATGGTAATCTTTGTAACTTTGGGGCATGCTTCATTTGTTTTGATCTTACACACTTGATACAGTGCTAGAACTTTGTTCGTACATGTTTTTGCTGTGATTAAATGTATAAATGAAGAATCCAACACATCTAGAAATGGCAACCAGACGAGTATTGGGTTCAGCTCTGGTAAATCCTGAATTGATCTAATCTGATAACCCTAGCTGATATTCGAATGGTGCACCCAATCAGACCCATCGCCAACCCTATTTACAATCCCAGGGCAAGAAGTGGGTCATCATGACTCAAAACTGACGTTTGGCCCTAAAATGACCAAGCCATGACCCCAAAAGCACATACAGACTAATGCCAAATTAGTGAGGTGGTACGTATTTCTGAACGTTCAGATTGCTCAAGTTTTTACTTGCTTAGAACTGCAAAGAAGCTTATCTTCTTCAACTCAATTTATTTTTCTTTGTCTGATTATACTTTCCATGCTTCATCATCTATAGAGATATTCATTCATTCACTCTGAGTCCAGTCGACAAGTCCAAAAGTTGTATATACTTTCCCTTTGACCCACCCCATTCAAAGTTGTAATCACCTTTAAGAAAATATATGTAAACGAGAAGACTTCATACAATGAACATACTTAAGATACTCAGAAATGTTTATTAAAGTTGATTACTGTTTATTAAAGTTGATTACTGTGATGGATCATGCACTTGATAACGATTGCTTATAGTGCATTAGCCATCGCAAGCATGTCATTTGTGTGCTTTACTTTTACTAATGAATTTTAGAGTAAACAATACGCAAAAAAATGGGATGACGGGATTTCAAATGAACTTATTAAGCTTAGGGAGTCGATTAAAAGGGACATGGCATGGTTCCAAATTCCGCTTAAAGAAAGGAAAAAATATGAGGAAAATGAGGACTTCGGTTCATGTACTGATTTAATAACAATAACTTTTTTTTATTGGAAGAAAAATGATTCAGTATACCCATTAGAGTAGACTTGATTTCTACTTTTAGATAAAAAGTTCATTGCTTGTTAAAAGATCAAATAAAATAAGAAAAAATAAATGAAAATAAAAATTAAATACGTACCCTGCTTTTGAGAAAGAGGAAACATGATAAAGAAAATACATACCCTATTTTTGAGAAACTGAATTGAGTGGAAGTGTTAATCTTTGGAATGAGTTCAAACGGCATGCACCATGGTGTAGAGATTCGGTTTCTTATTCGGCTACGCTAGTGTACCAATGAACTTATAACCTTTGCAGAGTCTTGGGTACGTTAGACTTGTAATCTGATCTGATAAAAAGTAATGCAAAATCTGAAAGGGATTCAATTGAACTTTTTCTCCTCGCTTGAATATAGGTATCATCTATCTATCGATGTGTACTAGAGATTTAGGATGCTTGGGTAACTCTTTTTTTTTTTTTTAAATATTTTTTGTTGAAAATGTGATGTAACGCATACTTAAATGCCTCGTATGGAAGACTTGAAATCTCAATATTACATTCAACAAACATCGAATTTTCATTATATGTGTACACATTGTATGGATAAGTCAATTATGAACAAAATGAAACTTGCACCCACACTGAAAACCAGCCCAGACTTGGTTGACTAAGTAGATCTAAACCAAAAGAAGTAGAAGACAAATTTGACCCTTTGTTCTTCAAAGCTTATAGGATATTTCATTCCTTGTAAATAATGGGATATAATTTGTTTATAGTGACACATACAAAGCTAATTCCATCACCATTCATGATTTCATATTAGATGTTGAAAGACTATATGAACAAAAATTGAGATAAGAATAATGGTATAGACTGCAATACTTGTACTTGAAGCTTCTTTCCTTGACCTCTACATACTTTTCAAGCCCTCTCTCAAATACCATTCCTCTGAAAAAAAAAAATTTCAACAAGAGCGACTTAGTATCAATATTCTCGCTACACTATTTCTCCTACTTTTCCTATCTTCACACCCCAAGGAGCGCTCCTTTGACTGCTTTGTCTAGGATCCTGAACCTGAAAATAGAGAAGATGGCGAAGATTATATTTGTTTGCATACATTTTGCCATTGCATTTTCATACACTAGTTTCTTCAAATCCTTTTTTTTTTTTTTTTCTTTTCTATGAGCATTATATTGAGGTCAATTTCATATTTACTTTAGATTTAACCTAAGGGTAATTTGGTCATTTTACATGGATAACATGATTTTTAATTGATCTTCTAACCTTTAAAAGGTGTCAAAAGGGAACCCGTCTAAGTGTCGAGGAAAACAACGAGGAGTGGGGGGGGGGGGGGGGGGGGGGGAGGGGGGGACCGTCCATCCCCCCTGGGATGCGCGCTTGACTTTTCAATGCACGCATCCCGGGGGGATGGACGCCCCCCCCACCCTTCGCTGTTTTCCTCGCCATTTCCCTCGACAGTTAGAATTTTTGGTCAAAAGGTTACCACAAGTTCAGGATTCGAACTTTGCCGATGACATTCAAGGTTGGAGGGGTTAAGGAAAAAGGAAAAAAAAAACCTTTGAAAGGTCTTTGACAGATATAAGGTTGTGTTTACTTGGGGAAAAAATTTCTAAGGGTCTATTTGGTTGCACGGAAAATAGACATAAAATTGAAATCGTTTCCAATTCCGAGGCCTCCCCCTCGAATTTGAATTTTCATGAGTAGTGAAAAATCAGTCTCATAAAGAATTGATTTATTGTTAATAAATAAACAAGCAAACAATAAAAAACTGCATAATAAAGAAAATTAATTCTATTTTCCATGAAAAATGACTTACCAAACAAACCTGAAGAAAAATATCTTTAAATGGGTGAAGAAACGATCAAAGGGGAAGGGGGCTGAATTTGAATTTTCAATCTCGTGTTTTCTCCAGAAATCATGGACTTGTTAGCATGGAGAATGACAAACTAAAAAATAATGGTCATCTAGAATCTGAAGAGCTCTAATCTCTTAAGAAGTTAATTCTCTTCTATTTTCATTTTTTCGAAAAAAGTTTTATATGCATAGCTCTCTAATATTGTTGGTGGTGTGGTATATAAAATGTTTGTTTGAATATATAATGGGGGAGCTAATGCAAAATGCAAGCCCGAAGAAATGAAATGAAATGCTTTAGCTAGGGAGCATAATTAGGTGTGGCTCACTATCTCTTAGTAGTCAGCACAACACCTCAAAACCCAAGAATAATCAATGATTCAAACTCAATACTCATCATCTCAATTACATTATAGGTATTAAAAATAAAAATAAAAAACTGTAAATACACACATCACACATTAAGAGTACTCAAACGGAGAAATTAATTATATTAAATAACCCTTGAAGCCAACTCAAACTTTAATGAAGCAACCGGTTGAATTAGTATACCTTTCAACACACTCAAAATTGAATAAGACCAAAGTTAACTTATGAATGAATGAGTAACCCCACTTCATGTTTAATGAGCTCAGGAGTTGATTAAACTAACGTTGATCATTTCTTGGCACCTTTTTATTGTTACGAAACTCCATATATTCTTCCACAATCCTTTTTAAATGTGCTTGAGAGGACGTAAATATTTTGTTAGGTGTTTGTGCATGTGAGATCACTCAAGAGCAGCATGGTTGAGGACTGAAATTTGGTGTTTAAGATTATATCAAATCCTTTGAAGGTTTCTTTCTTATTTATTTTAAGAAATACCTAAAAAATTAATTATTTTTTATATTTCAGTATATGAGATGTTACGAGAGTGACTTGTTCAACCTTTTTCTTAGAATGAAATAGGTCCTTCATCCCTCCCCTTTTTATCTTCTAAATTGTTGGAATTTTTTTCTTTTTCTTTTTCACTGATCATACAGTGGGATATCTTCAACCAAGCTAATCATACGATTCTTTGAAACTCATTATCCACATTTAAAATAGACCAAAGGTCCACAGATGATCAAAGGTACCAAAAACCAACCCAATTTATGCTCTAGATTTAAAACTCATGATCCACATTCCATGATTTCTTACCTTTTCCATGTTTCACCCCAACATGAAAATTTGGTTGACTAATCAATCCATCCATCCATTCACCTCAAGCAAAAAAAAAAAAAGCTTTTTGTTTGAATACTTCAGAAGATGCAAATGAAGATGATATAATAAAAAGAAAAAAAATGTCATAAAAGTAGAGTTTGAATTTAATATGTACATTATTTAAAGGATGAAGTCCTGATTGAAGTGAAAAGTGAAAATAGAAGGGCAAATAAAAAAAATTAATTGGAGGACAAATAAATAAAAATAAAAAATAAAAAAAATCTCAAAAGTCAGTGGGGGCACTTGCCCCCACTTAAATCCGTGCCTAACGTAAATCCGTGCCTAAATGAAACCGAGGAGTCATTTTATATGCAAGAAGCATGTTTTGCATGGTCCCATAGGGCAATCTTTGTATGGTTTTTTATTATTTCATTATTGATTAATAAACAACTCTTCTTCTCTTTAAAAGTGAGAGTGGGGACCTCTGTTTCCTTGAAGATGCTGGCCTCGCTTTTGTCAAGAGAGATCCAATGCAATTTTGGACTATTTGTAGCACCACGTTTTTTGGGTCCTCCAGCAGTGGCAAAAACTCTGAATAAATAGACCCCAATAAAAGTGTCTCCTTTGGCAATATCTCATTATTTTGAGGAAGAGAAGAAGAGTGTTTGAAGAAATTCAGAGATGGTTAGAGCTCCTTGTTGTGAGAAGATGGGACTGAAGAGGGGTCCTTGGACTCCTGAAGAGGACCGAGTTTTGGTTGCTTATATTCAGAAGTTTGGGCATGGAAATTGGAGAGCTCTTCCTAAACAAGCTGGTATGCTTCTTGATGAATTTGTGAATGGTTTCTTTATTGAAAGATTTTTGTTCAAATGGGTAGTGGAGATTTTGATTATGATGTTTA
The DNA here is from genome assembly GCA_963556465.1 of Berberis vulgaris. Lineage (NCBI taxonomy): Eukaryota > Viridiplantae > Streptophyta > Magnoliopsida > Ranunculales > Berberidaceae > Berberis > Berberis vulgaris. The sequence goes on from OY747136.1 coordinate 50,204,988, forward strand.
TTAACAAGTCTTGTTTTTTTTTGGTATATATAGGCTTGTTGAGGTGTGGAAAGAGTTGTAGACTGAGATGGACAAATTACTTGAGGCCAGACATCAAGAGAGGCAACTTCACTAGAGAAGAAGAGGATACTATTATCGAGCTACATCAAATGTTGGGTAACAGGTGTGTAATCAAATCCAATCCAATTTGACCTCTCTTTAAGTTGATCATCAATTCTTCTTCATGCTATTTTGTTGCAAGAAATTGAGAAATTAGATATATTGGTGGTCAGAAGTTTATGTGTACAAGTCAAGATATGATTACACTGGATTGCATCAGAGAGAAGGTGAGTAAGAAGCTGGAGCAATTGAAGAAGTTGCCCAGTTTCTTATAATCACAATTAGAAATATCAATGGTTGGGTTCAGCATTAGTGGTCTTATAACTTTATAAGCTAAGTTGATGATTTCAAAATCCAAAACATCGAGTACCATTCACTTGATACCAATCAATTTTTGATTCATTTGAGATTAAATAAAAAATATGATATTAATCCTTCCTTGTACATCTGTGATGTGAGAGGACACTGGTTCATCAATAATACAACCAAGAAAACACTTCAAATTGTCGATTCATTGCTATACATGAACTTAGAAATTAAAGCCAATATAGCTCATGACTCAAACCACAACAAATCGTCAAAGTTCAGAGACAAGTTCTTTGAAGAATAGTTTTGAACTGGGATTTTTTTTATTTTTGGGGCAAAATAATTATCTTTGAAATGAGTAAAATGGGATCTGAAAAGGTAAGAACATCCATTATGGATATAGCAAAAATTTAACCCAAAGAATGGCGAAAGTAGAAATTGAAATAGCAAAAATAAGAGGGTCTCTACTATGGAGAAACATCAAATGTGAATGCTATATAGTCAAGTAAATGTTAAATTTTTTTTTTTTATTTCATACAAAATCACTTTGCAGAGTAAGTAAATATTCCCGGAATCAACTAAAAAAATTATCTTTGGTTTAAAGTCTGTTTCAAGAATGTCAACCATCCAATCTTACCTTTTTTTTTTTTTTTTTTTTTTAGTTTTTGGTGTTGGAATAGCAAAAAACTTTTTGATTTGCTATCTACATAGTGGATACATGCTGTAAGAGAGAGAGAGAGGAGAATATCCAATTGATCACAAACAATAACAGTAACACTGCTGCCTGCCATAGTAGAGTACTAGTGCAGTGTTTGCTGTATGGTGGTGTGGTGGCACTTGCCTTTTGTCTTTTTCCTGATTTAAGTAATAACTTGCATTATTTTCTGACTCAAAAAGATTCTTCTCTCCTCTCTTGCACTACTGCACTAAATGATCAGAATAGCTCGTGACAAACCCAATCCCACGTGCAACACGTTCACGTTCATAGTGCATGCGTTCCTACCAATGCTAGCTACATCTGCACCGCGCCTCATCTTTTTTTCTCAACCATCAATCAGCACGTCAACATAGACCTTCTGTTGACCCAATATTAAAAAACGTTTCTCAAATTTACAGTCATACACTTGCATACACTACATGTACTTTGTTTTGCAGTATCTTTACTACTTCAATTATAGTACTACAACAAGTATATATATATATATGTTTTATTAAGATGTTTATAATGAGTTTATTTTTATGTGTAGATGGTCTGCTATTGCGGCAAGGTTACCAGGACGAACAGACAATGAGATCAAAAATGTTTGGCACACCCACTTGAAAAAGAGGCTCAAGAAAAATCAGACCAATCCATCAGACAACAAGCCTCGACGACGGACTATTTTACCAAAACACGAACCCAGCACTGAGATGCAGGAACCCAGCATCGAGATGCAGGAGTCCAAACCTGAGCTCAAAACCGAATCCAATGCTACCAATCCTTCAACTTCTGAAATTACTGAGAATCCAGCCAATGTCCCAGTGTCTCCTGAACAATCTTCTAGTGAAGTTTCCAATGCCACTGATTCCTCATCGCATGCAACATCAGAAGAAGAAAATGATACAAATGTCAAGAAAGAGTACGATGACTCCTGGGATAAATTGCCAAATGTAGGAGACGATTTGTGGTCTGAATTTACGCCAATAGAAAATTTTACAACGTTGGAGGATGACTTTTCGGTGACCAAGGTTGAATCACAAGTCCAACTACCCATGCCATCTATTGCCACAAATTATAGTTCAAATTTGGATGAGAGTATGGACTTTTGGTATGACTTGTTCATCAAAGCAGGGGATCTCCCGGAATTACCAGAATTCTAAATGGGCTCCAGTCGTTTCCGAACCCAAACCTAAGCCCAACCCATCATAAATGGGCCAGTAAGGGTCCAATCAGCTTTTTGACATAGTGAGAGAGGTTTGTTTGATAGAGTAGAATGAATAGGGGAGAGATGTTTTGTATAGAGAGACGGAGAGATGGAAGTAATGCAAGTTGGGAGAACGAAGATGACAATAAGGTTGCACTGACATTAAATAATGCCACTTTCTTTGTTTTTCAAACCCTAATCTCAATCTTTCACTTCTTCAATGGTTGAATTTTTGTTGAGCGTGTGGCGGCAACCTTTCATTCTTTTGTTTTGTGTTAATTTGATTGATAATATGGGTTTGGCACTCATTTAGGACCACCATGGATCTAACTCCCATGTGTTGGGCAGAATTTCATTAAAACACACACAATGAAGATTGTCTTCAACCTCAACTACTCCTTTCCGTCGCCCCTTCATTTCTTTCCTCCACCCCTATCTTAGAGTAGAGAAGTCGTTTCACTGAAGGTGGGTGCGAGCATGGCAATGGGGTATCTGTCCTCACTCCAAAACAATGATATTTCTAGTCATTGATTCACCATCTAAAATCCACAAAATCCTTACTGGTAATGTCGCTGTGAGTAATTGAATGCAACAAATATTCCACCTGTAATAAAACATGAGAAAGTGGCTCCTAATCAAGTTTAAGAGACAACATTACCTCGTGGAGGAATTATTTTAGGTTGAATAAAATATATTAGTGCGTACTGTGAGATTTCCATATCTGTTAAGATTTTCTTTTCATTGTTTATTGTTCAAAGATCATCTTTGTGAATCTTACCTGACATAATTGTCCTGGGTGTACAACCCTGAGCTAGCGAAAATTCTAGGGGTCGAGGGAGGGAACGAGGGAATGGGGCGAGGGATGGGTGGAAGCCTCCCATCCGCCTCGTGATGAGCGTCATCGTGCATCTCAAAATTGATGCGCTCATCTCGAGGCGGATGGGTGGTTACACTCATCCCTCGCCCCTTTCCCTCGCTCCCTCCCTCGACCCCTAGCAAAGCTCCTGAGCTAGATCATCAATCTCCTGTATGATTTTTTAGAAATAAATATTATATTTGATCGCAAGATTCTTAAATAAAATTGATGATACATAAAACGGTCACACCCCATAATTATACACGTGTCATGATAATCTCGAGGAATTACTGCCTCAAGTGTCAATCCAACACTGATTCGGCCCAAATGGTTATAAGCCTGCCCAACTGCAGTCTGCCAGACGGACCCGAACTCTCACAACATGCTAGACCCACACGTCTCACAACTATTCTCAATACCCGTAAGCCCTCTTTAGGCAAGTATCTCGAGAATCGGCTTCGGTCGGGCAACTACAGTTGTTCTCTGCTTCCAATCAGGAAGCAAACACCAAAGTATCTTCCATAGGGAAACTCCCTTCTACGTATTGCTCTTAGATTGGGAAATATCTCTCGCGTATCTAGAAGCACGAAGCTAAAAGGGAACTTCCCTCCTACAGCACGACTCCTAATTAGGGAGAGACCTTCACGAAGATTTTCTTCCCAAACTACGCCAACGATGGCCTGGTAGAACCAGAACTCCTTGCACTATAACTAAAACATGAGGTTGGTAAGCTAAGGTACACTATAATTTTTCTGTTACAGCATTACACTTTCCTCAGAGCACTTTCTGACTTTAGCATCAGAGTGTCATCGGCCACCACAACGGTGGTCCGTGGCTCACAAGTGCTACTTGTGCAAGTCACCAGGTCAGCAGTTACTAGGTCAGAGCAGGGGACGACATAGTTCATAACTTTACACTAATCGTCTTTTATCAAAATCCGGAGAGATGGTGACCACTAGGTCACGCAACAACGGAGAACCAAGGGACTCATCCAACGCTCAGGCTATCCCTATACCGCCTCATTAAGCAGTTTCTGTCGTGCACGGGCAGCCGACTCACGCTCCCACGCCGACGGCAGTAACCATGGACCCCAGAATCGATGTGTTGGCATCTCAGATACAGCAGATTGCCAAGGCGGTGGAGACTCTTATGCGACAAAATCCACCACCTGTTAACGGAGACCAGAAGCAGCACGGACCTCCACCTCCAAAAGATGATAGGGAGCAGGCGCAGGAAGGCTGCGCAGAAGATAACAGAAGATAACATTGTGCTCACCGCCCCTGCTAGTTCTCATTGGACTAAGGAAGGCTGCGCAGAAGATAACATTGTGCTCACCGCCAGGACTGAGAGGCTCGGCCCTGGGAACCCCCTTCGCAAAGGGGCGCATGATCCGAACGTACTATATCACCTCTCCTTCCCATCATTTGTGGACTGGATAATGAACGAGACCCTTCTGAGGAAGTTCACTCCCCTGAAGCTTGACTCCTACGATGGGACCACTGATCCTTTCGATCATTTGCCCCATTACCAACACGTAATGACCTTCAAAGAAGGATCCGAGTCCATCGTGTGCATAACCTTTCCCACCAGTCTAAAAGGCCTTGCGCTGTCATGGTTCCACAACCTTCCACCGAAGTCAATCCACTCCTTCAAAACACTGGTGAAGGAATTCCTGACACATCTCGTCGGAAGTCAGTGTTTAAAAAAAGGCTCGCACTACATACTTTCTCTAAAGTAGAGGTCGACACAGCTACGATCTCACAATGCTATCAAGCGAGACCACTTTTCCCATATGCGATGGCAGGTGTGACTGAGAACTACCACACTCGGAGACATCGCTAGTCGACTAACACTTCAATCAGCCAGTGGTTAGCAGCGGGATTCGAGCACACAAAGGCAAAAGTGGTAAGGTGTAACACCAAGGCATCTCCCTTGGTAGGAAATTTGTACTACTTCTCTGAAATATGAGAAGAAATTATGAGACCTCAGTAGATCAACTAAGTGCCCACCTATATCAGGTGATCATGTATAACAACAACTATCTCTATGTCTGATCGGTGCAAATGTCAGAACATCCGGAGACTCCAGAGACGGAGAATCAACTTCAGCCTTTGAAACACCCAAAACACCTTCTTCAAGCAAGGACATTACAGAAGATAAGTTCGGCGAAAGATAGTGCCTACAATGATTGGAAAATACAATTATATAGACATGATGGTTCACTAAGTGGGCACTCAAGCATTAACTGCCAAACATTGGCTATCGTACGGGAAACTAGAAGACGACAATTCCCAAGGAAACTGCAAAGACGACGTCAATCAATTAATGATGTTGCACGTAACCCCATCGATTGAGAAGGGGTAACCGATACTCAACCGTCACGCAACTTACGTCGTACGTGTGTCACCGCGCAATCTACGCCGTACACACAACACACCATGCATGAAACCCTAACCCTTCATCTGCAGGCCCTTGGGCTCAACCTATTATTCAAACAACACTTTTTCACGTGCTTGGCACAAGCACTAGAGATCCTAGTCACCCTGACATACAGATTATACCTTTAGATCACCAGTTGATTTAAGGTAATTTCATCCACTCCATGCAACATGCTGATGGATTAGGTTCGCACGCCCCTTAGCAGGCGGAACTTCTATTCAAACTAGGCAAGCTTAGTCAGCCAGTACTAATTACGATGGCTTCTGGTTCATCCCGATACCTAGTCTGCTTAGCGCGGACATCGACAGTTAATTAGGAAGTGGGAGTTTAATCAGCGCTATCATGCCTGGTGACGACGACTGGCCAGGAATCATTGCCCCATTCGCGGTCAATGATCGCCGAACCTAATCAGGTAAGACTAGCTGGTGTCGACTAGCAACAAAAGCTTCTGATCAAAACCTGGACTTGTAGCTCCCACTGCGAGAGTGTAGATAGTCTAGAAGGTAGGAGCCCAGTCAGCCACGACCTGATTATGACGGTTTGCCACGGGACCATTACTTTTCAACGTGGTCGTCGAACCCTCCCAAATTTGTAGCTTGGTGCACTCAGGTGTAGATATTTTGGATGGTGGGAGCCTAGTCAGTCTTGAACTGATTCCGATGACTTTCCACGGGACCACTGCTTTTCAGCCTGGTCGCCAAACCTCTCTCAAATTCATAGCCCCCATCGCACAGGGAGGGTATAGATGGTTCTAAAGGTGGGAGCCTAGTAAGTCCTGAGCTGATTCCGACGGCTTGCCACAGGACCACTGCTTTTCAACCTGGTCGCCAAACCTTTACTCCCTGAATCTGTAGTCCACTTTGCTCGGACATAAATGATTTGGAAGGTGGGAGGCTAGTCAATCCCGGACTGATATCGACGGCTTGCCACGAAACCACTTCTTTTCAGCCTGGTCACCAAACGGGAATCTAGCTGAGTTAGCATCTTCAAACTCAAACAAACTGATAATCTAATGTTAATCGAAGGCCATTCGCGCCGATAAAAGGATCGTGCGGCTAGTGCCCAGATAAAAGCTACTTAGGATGCTAACCCAAGCTTACGATGCCTGACTCGACACGAACACATTGACACGCACAGTCGGCCACCACAACTCGCTTACAACAGCAGCTACGGCCGACCGGTCAGACAAGCAAGGTAACTCTCAAACAGCTTACCTTGGGGACAAAACACAGCTCGGATGACTCAACCTCTAGCAAAACTTTTCATAACATGCCCACTACTGGACATGACTACACCGTGATGACCCCGAGTCATTCACAGCACAAAGCGGTCAAGCTCTCTACCGCAGATAGACCAGTCAACGTCCTATTGATTCAACCAGCCTATGTCAAAGCAAGACGATAAGGCGAAACGAAAAACATGCAATAGAGACAACAAGTACGGAACAGATAAAACTGTTCTCATTAATGATCGAATACAAAAAGAGTACAAACACACAAAGTTCACTCCTTATCAGGAGATGGTACAGAAAGGAAGAGTGTCACGCCCCGATTTTCGAAGAAAACGAAAATCCCAAAATTCACGTAGGATTATCCGTTTCCCCAAAACTCGAGACGTGAAAATTCAATAACAACATAAACAAATAGCAGCAACAACTAAAACATGATTAAATTACTGAAACAAATAAAACTCTAACCCGGAGAGACTCTGACGTTGCTAGCCTCACTAATGAAACTCTAGTAACGCTGTCCAAAAATCTCTAAACCTGAAAGGCTAATCGGCTACATTCCCAAAGGAATGTACCCAAGAAGCAAAAGCTCACTTGGGTCAGCAATAAAGCTGGTGTGAGAAATCTTCATCCCAAAATCAATAAATCCGCACATGACAACATCAAAATAAACAAAACAATAAACAACCACACCATCATGTAGTTCCTCAATGAGGCAAAGGTGTTATCATCCTTACTATAGAAATTGACTATGGAAAGTCTGACCTGCATAAATATGAGTAGACTTGCCATCCTGCATGAAAACGTTAGAAGCAACCGGATAGTATTTCTAAGTTATCAGTCCTCACAAATGTGTTTTATTTTCAAACAATGATACAATTCATAGTCATATTAGACTATTATTGAAATATTAACAAAACACGTTTTCTACCTTTAGGAAGACATGTAGTTCTCATTCAATAATTGAATGAGCATTTAGTTTCTTCCTTTAAGGTAATCATGCACATACACAAAAAAAGAAATCTCGCTTCTTTTCCACAATCGCACTATCCTCCTTGTGTCGAAAACACCTCACCCATGTGTGCTTCCCTTGCCTTCGAAACCACTCGGAGCGTACATGTTCCAACTGGGGTGCCACATCAAGGAACATGTCATCTCACCCAAAGTTCGATCCATGGCAAGCATTTCCTAAATCTACACGTACAACCGAACTCACATGGAATGGTGCACTGATATGCAAGCAAGTCTGCATACCCATAATAATATCACACGTATACAAGCAAGTCCGTATACAAAAATTTCTTTTCTTTACACATTTTTTTTTTCTTCGGAGTTGTGGAAAAGAGCAAAAAATAAAATATATATCAACAAAACTCAAAACTCTTTTATGGTGACACTTTGTCAACCATAAATAAATCAACCACAGTATCCACCATTCTTTTGGGGGAACAAATAATATTTTCATAAATAATTTTTCTATACCCGACAAGGATCAAACTTACAAAATATAAGGATTCATACTCCTTAGTAAGTCTATTTGCATAACAATAAAATTCAAGTTTACAGTAGGATCACGTACTAACCACGTATTTCAAGTCATAACATAAAATGCAAATAATAATTCTACATAACAACACTAATACCTAAGTTCATCTCATCAAGTATGAATTCTCACATTTTAATTCTAAGTAAGTAACAACAACTCCACCTCCAAGGTGAACAAACAATAAAATCTACATTTCCTAAGGTTATCATAATTTATCATGTAGTCATTTAATTTCAAAAAATGTATTTAATACTATATTCATAAAATTTTCACATAATAGTTTCACCTAATTTTTCACATAATAAATTAATTCAATGGTTTAGTTCACTCCACATGTATACCAATAAAATTATAAATTTCAACTCCAAGGATATACCAATAGATAACAATTAATATTTCTTTAATCTATAGTTCATACATTGCAAATACTGTTGAATAACATATATGCTCAAGTAGATTTAATATGAAAAATTAAGCAATTAAATGTATACTAAACATGATTCTACAATCTTTCAAACGAGATTAAATAATATTTTTATTCACAAATAATTGCCTAGAATAAGTAGTATAAATGATGAAAGATACTCACTAATTAAATTACGCAATAGATACCCCATAAGTTGCTACTGAAACAACCCTCCTAAAATCAACTTAAAACAAACATCGAAAGCTAATCAAAACCTTCCCCAAACTCACCCGAAAACATCTTAGTTGCAGCTCGCAAAACAGTCCACAAAAAACCAAGTTCAGTCCGTACAACAGATCCAAGACCCCCTGATTTCAGCTTCCACATTAGTCCATTACAACCCAAATTTTGATGCGGAAATGAAATCAATTTGTCCCTGCAGGCAGCTCCGCAACTAGCCCTATTTGGGTGATAAGTGGTAACCCAATTCAACCCAAAACAATCATGTTTCAGTCCCAAAACAGTCCCCAAAAGGGTCCAAAACAACAACCCAATCCAGTTCCGAAACAACCATGCAAATAACCCTACAAATAATGTTGAATGAATAAGTTGTTTTGACAGACAGTTTCACAAGTCACCACTCAAACGTACATAACTCTCACAATAGAACTCCAATTTTGAATGTCGTTTGGAGCAATATGAAGTAGATATAAAGAGGGTTCCAAACATGTATGGCATGCCCCATGATTATGTCTATAACATTATGGATTTTACAAACAAAACATGTCATTTGTCTACCTTCGGCAGATTTATCTCTTGTCTACAAAAAGAGTATATCTTTCTGTACCGTGAAATCCTATAGAAGCTAGACTTAAACAGGAAAATTGTGGTATATAACATGATACTCTGCAAAAAAAAAAAACTCAATCAAAACTCTGGTAGAAAAACCGCATAAGATCACTAATTACAGAACATATTTCAGTTTCATATCACATTGAGCCCCAAGCTCTGCTAGATATGGAAATTTACACATGATTCATTTGTCCAGATCATACACTCTTAGGAAACTCATAAATACTAATATGAATTAAAAGCTATAAACCAATGGAAATCATCATAACCATGTATGTACCCTAAATAACACTCAAAGCAACCCTCTAAAACAACAAATAAGGTCTGATTGTATACATTCACAACTGAAACAGTTCCAGAATGTTCAATTTCATAATTTCACACAATCAAATTCAAGAAATTTATGAAGAACAAGTTCCAGAACCCAATTTCGAGTTTTGACAAGAATAACACAAGAAATATGACTTAGCTAAGAAAAACAACTCATAGGAAGAGTCAGAAATACTCACAAATTTCAGGTCTGGACAACCAACTCAACCTTCTTAAATTAACATACAAAAGAAAATGTAGAAAACTCACGTACAAGAAAGGAATGGAGAAAACTCACTATTCTAATCGCCACATCAAGCCATCACCACCAGTCAATCCAAACAAGCACACTCACGCCACCGTCCACCTCTCGCCCTCCATTTCTTCCCTCGCACAAACCCCTTTCCCCGTCAGCCGCCATCGAAAGAACGTGGAGCAGGAAGAAGAAAAGAAGAAGAAAGAAGGAGAAAAGAAAATGAAGAAATAGGGTTTTTCTCTTTATAAGGTGGGTGGCTATTCGTCCCTACTGAACTTTCGAATGCACCCACCCTCTTTCACAAAATAAAACCCTAATCATTAGTTTAATAAAAGCCCAAAACCAAGCCCAAATACAATAACAACCATCAACATTAGGGTTTATAAATTTTTGGCTAAACGCACACACACACACCTTATTCTATTTAGTAATGGCAAAAAAAAAAAAAAATCTTTTTCCAAATAGTTGAGATTACAACATATGCCATAATTAATAAATAATAAATTTTTATATTTATTTAATTAGGCGGGTATTACAAAGAGTTAAGCCTAGTGGAAGAAGGAGCAGAAGTTGCGTCCACACACGCCGTAGCCAAGACATCAGGGCTCAAACTGTCTTCCTCGCTCGATGACGTCGAGGTAACAGACAGGTCCACATACGACATCTTCTTAGAACGGTTGAGATCCCACTTCGGATGCTCCTCCTTCATCAGCGCCAGCAGCTACAGCCGTCCATGTACAACCTAGCGGAACTCACATTTTCCTTGTTTCTGGAGAAGTTCTTCCTCCTGCACCTTTGCATCAACAAGTTCACGCTCTAGTAGCTCCAACTTGCCAGTCAGTGCATCGACCTGAGACTGCTCTGTGGCCAGACTACTCTTAACGACACTAAGTTCATGCTGCCCCAATTCCAGCTAGTCCTCAGTCTTTCTCGCTTCTCGAGCATAGAACTCCACATCGGATTCCAACTGTTGCTTCTCAGCAGCCCAGTCGGCTTCATTCGAAGCACTCTCTTCAGTGAATTACAGCAGTTTAGAACTCGCCTTAGCCGCAGCTTCCTGCGCAACCTCGACTTCTCGGCGGATACGGCTCAATTCTTGCCTAAGTTCGTCCCTTTCAGACACCGCCTCTGTCAGATCACGCTCAAGGTTTTCCAGTCGAGCCCAATGAGCCTCAGCAGCCACGATTGATCGATTCAACCGCTTCTCTTTGGCCTGCTTCTTAAGCCGCTCAATTTCATGGAGCGCATCAGAATACAACGTCTGCATATGCGAGAAGACACGCTTCAATGTGTATACTCTCTCACGAGTCGTCTCAACTTCCGTCTCAGCAATGGATGCGTGGCTCACATGAGACATACCCATCATAAGGTACTTCAAGCCCTTATCTATACACCCTTCCAATGAATCCTTCTAGGGTTTTAGAGCGTGATCCACCAGCCAGCTGTGATGCCTGCAAATATATGCTTCCTCGAAGCATACTCTACGTCCACCTCTTGGTGCCAGACCGGTGAACTCAGCCTCACCAAATCTGGTGCAAACAAGCTTATCCATGCACCCAGATGAAGCTTTCCCTGATCGGGAACTACGCTGGCAACGCCCTTCATGGTCGCCACCATCCTCAAGCTCTCCTCCGTGACCCTTCCCTTGTCAACAACAGCAACTCCTTTTTTGCGAGATGACTCAATGGGATATGGAGGGAGAGAAGGCAGCGAAGTATCCAAATGACTCTCCAACACCTCTAACTGAGGCCTAGAACGAAACGGTGAGCAATGCGAACTGCAAGAGACACGACTGGTACCACGACCACTATCAGAGAAGCAACTATGGGGCCATCAAATTCTACCACCTCAGGCAAATCCTCACAAGGGCCTTCTGCCGGAGTGGCCTCACGCAAATCAGCACCAGCGGAAGCAACTATTGCAACCCGCACAAGACGGTCATTTAGAGCCTCGACTTGCACGTTACTAAGGTTCGACCTGTCTACAACTGCCAATTGTAGGTAATCCTTTTCCAAGCCAAAAACATTAATCTCCGCCTCAACAGGTCTAGCAGACTCTCACTCCCCTTTCACCGAAGCAAGTCGTGTCAAAGACGGATCGGTTCTAACGCGAGACCTCTTCTTCACGAAGGAGGCAAAAGTCTCAGATGGTTCCTCCACATCAGACAGAACAAAAGCTTTGGACTCAGTAGCCTTCCTCTTCCTGAAAAGGGCCCCATCTTCCAAATTAATGAGCGACTCTCGATACAGAATAAGGGCGACATGCCAGTTGTCCCACAACCCACTACGGATGAAGTTGAAAACCCTTATGACATCAACCGCTTTTTTTTCGACAGGACGCAGAACTTCTCCATGGCATTTTTCTCTTCTAAGGTAAGAGAAGTAGTGGGGAACCTTCCTGCAGAAACTCGCAAGCGATTGTTAATCGAACCACTATCAAGCACATCAAAGTCACAAGAAAAGATATGAACTTACGAAGCTGCCTGAACTGTCGCTCGAGCGAATGACCCTTGCATTAGTACTTCGAATCCGCAAGGGCCAAGAAGTAGTACTTCTACCAAAACTTGAAATCATCAGGTAGCTTAATAAAAAAATTTGGCGACTTCATCTTACAAACAGCATTACTCTTTAGTCGATGAGAGGTCAGCAACTGAATCACCTGCGGAGTCACGCTAACGTTGGCCACCTTAGTAATGAGCAGAATTATGAAAATCATCCTATATTCATCCAAAAACTCCCAGATCACATCCAAAACCAAAAGATGCACTCCAATTTGAACCATCCCGCAGTGCAAACAGATACAACCGGTCGAAGGTGACATCGGCATCTGGTCTCCCGTCAGGAGATACAACGGCAGGTCCTCAGGGACCCCAAACTTCGTACGAATTTCGGCGAGACCAGGTTCGGACAACAACTTGTCTTCGAAAAACTTCAAACCCTCGGCCAAGACAATGTCATCAATAAGGTTTTATTGAGCCATGAGGAAGATGAACAATCTTTTCTAATAAGAGCGGTAGCTTCGAAAGCAAGGAAAGTAGAATAATCAGAATCTACACAACGGATGACCTAAATAGAGGTTGGCTTCCCACCTCTTTTCCGCTAAACCAACGCACGTTCAATTAATGCAGCATGTGGCTCAAGCAACAATTCAGACTCAATCATCATGAGCGGCGCATTCCTTTATGAGATGACTTAGTGAACCGCTGTGATGACCCACTAACTCAGGGGGACTAGCTGATGATTCATAGAAACGGTCGCACCCTGGAGCCGTACACGTGTCATGATAATCTCGAGGAATTACGGCCTCAAACGTCAGCCCAACATTGATCCGACCCAAGCGGTTCTAAGCCCGTTCAACTGCAGTCCGCCAGGCGGATCCGAACTCTCACAACATGCTAGGCCCACACGTCTCACAGCTATCCTCACTACCCGTAAGCCCTCTTCAGGCAAGTATATCGAGAATCAGCTTCGGACGGGCAACTACAACTGCTCTCTGCTTCCAACTAGGAAGCAAACACCAGAGTATCGTCCACATAGGGAAACTCCCTTCTACGGATTGCTCTTGGATTGGAAAGTATCTCTCGTGTATCTAGGAGCACGGAGCTAACATGAAACTTCTTTCCTACAACACGACTCCTAATTAGGGAGGGATCTCCATGAAGATCTCTTTCCTAAACTACGCCTACGATGGCTTGGTAGAACCAGAACTCCTTGCACTATAAATAAGACATGAGGTTGGTAAGCTAAGGTTCGCTACAATTTTCCTGTTACAGCATTACACTTTCCTCAGAGCTCTGTCTAACTTTAGCATCGTGAGTGTCATCGACCACCACAACGGTGGTCCGTGGCTCACATGTGCTACTTGTGCAGGTCAATTGGTCAATAGGAACCAGGTCAGAGCAGGGAGCGAAAAATGACTGCATCAAAAATAATTTTAAATACTTATAAGCTTATTATATTCATCTCACAAGTAGGTATTTATAGGGATACAAATATAATTCTAATTTTGAAAGGAAAAATAATTTGAATCCCAGTTAATCTGGTGTTAATCCGGTATTCCTAATTATATAATAATATAATTATTATTCATGTTAACACTCCCCCTCAAGATGGCGCATAGATATCGCAAATGCCAAGCTTGACAAGTGAATCAGCAAAGGCAGTAATCTCTCTTACTACCATGTCCAATTATCACCCCGTTGTTGAGACCCTGATTGTTGTAGCAATGTGAAATCCACTAGCGAGTCAGAAGAGGGCAGTAGGTGATGTTGGCGGTGGGGACAAGTCGGTGGTACAAATTGTTGCCTTTCCTTCCTTCCGACTAGGGCAATAGGTATGTCCTTCACGAGCCTTATTCTCTTGATAACTATCTCACCCCTAGGGAAATCCATGCTTCTTAAAACACATTTCCTCAACATGCTTAGTGTTTCCACAACGAGTTCGACCACCATCACTAAAATCTTGAGATGAATGTTGAGTAAGTAACTTGCTCAAAAAATTCTTGATAGCCATGCTAGAAGCGGTGCCCTGATTAAGCATGGTACGACAACATTGCTTCTCACTTCATACAGTTGCAAAATCCCATTTTCGGGGTAGAAAATGGTTCAGTGTGAAGAATATTTCCCGAATAGCATAATAAATATCATCAAGAGTTCAATACCATAAACAAATAACAAGTTCCTCATCAATCTTCTTCTTGCAAGCATCAATGATCAAGCTCCTGGAAATATCCGTCAGATCAGATAAAAAGAGGCAATTGGTCTACCTACATGTTTAGTCTCTATGGCTTTGCAAGACAAGTCGTAGACAACGACCTATCAGCACCTTCATAATATGCCTGCAACACCGTCTCCCAACATTTTTTGCATTAGGAAGACAAATAAAAAAAATTCATCACATTTAGTTCCATGGCACTTGATGGTGTCAAATCATGTTCTTGTTGACCTTGACTTGCACAGGGATACACGTGAGCCAAAGACCACCGTTGTAGCGGCCGACGGCACTCTGATGCTTAAGTCAGACAAGGCTTGAGAAAGGTAGAATGTTGTAAATTGGGTTTTATACCTTTGTTCCTCAAACCATGTGCTATATTTATCATGCGAGAGTCCTTATTCGAATATGCCTTTGTGGCCTAGTTTAGGGAAAAAGATCTGCTGAGAGATCATTTCCTTGTTGGGAGTCGTCCATGTAGAAGAGCTTCCATACATGACTTGTACTCCAATATCTGTTGGGGTTTCTTCCCTTGTGGAGTGTTATCCATGTAGGAGAGTTTATGTGCACGACTTATACTCTGGTATTTGCTTCCTAGTCAGAGTCAATGTATAGTTGGCCTGCCTATCTTAGGTCAAACTCCAAGATACTTGCCTTATTAGGTCTTACGGGTATTGGGCTTGACCGTATGACATATGGTCTTAATAGGGCATCGTTGTTTGGGTCCAACCTCTTGGACTTTGCCTCAGTGGGCTTTGTGTTATCTGGGCTTTGCCAGAATGAGCGTTCAACTGGGCCCGCTTTACTTTGTTGACGAGATCATCATGACACGTGTACGGTGCAGATTACTTGATGGTTTGGTGTATCATCAGCTACTCCCCCAACTTAGTAGGCCAACTTGCTGATCCACTAAACTAATTCACTTCATAAAAGAATTGTACAGTCGTGATGATTTAGTTTGAAACGTTTTCCTCGATCGCCGCACGTCATTTATTGAGTATGTGACTACTAAAAATGACCACTATTCCTCGCTTTTATTTAAGTTTTCTTCTTTGTAGAGAAGTGTTTCTTTACTTCTGTAACTTTTCTGAAACTCCTTCTTGTTATCTTGCTTCTGCATTCTTGCTTCTATTTTCGAAAGTTCGCACCTTCTTCTATGGTGGATAAGGTTGAACATAATTCTGATCAGGAGCTGACTAATGCTTGTTATGAGTTTTTTTGGGATAGGTTGGTCGACGAACCTGATCTGGTTAGTCTCAGGGATCAATATTGGATTCTTGAGTATCTGGAACTGGTCCCATTAGGTTATGGTCACTCCCCGCTGAGGCCTTCGGAAGGATTTATCGCCTTGCACAAGGGCATGTTTCAAACGGGAGTCATATTTTCGGTTCCAGGAGCCTGGGCATGCTAAGTCCACCCAAAAGATGGTTCATGCTCAGTCCGCCCAGGAGATGGTTATGGAATAGCAAGGTATTTTGCCCGAATTTCCCGCCCCCGTGGTTGACTTTTAGGGGGATAAGTCGTAGCTAGTAGGCATTGATGGTGTTGAAGCATCACAACCTGTTCGTCCCTCAGATATTGGTCCGGCCACCGAAGCTACTGACATTCATCTTCCCCATTTTGCTGAAATGGTCATTCTAGGGAGTGGATCTCCTTCATCTCTCCCGCCGTCAGACCCTGATGCAAGGCTTCGGTTGGGAAACGAAAGTCGTCAAAGGGTCCTTTGGTACTGTGTTGACGTCCAAGGGTGGAACAAGCGTACTTTTGAATCAGAGTGAGTTGCATCCTGATGCCCGAGTCAATTTCCCTGGCCTAGAGTCAAGTGCGCAAGGCTGGCACTTGGAAGTAGACACGCCAGCTGCTTTTGAGCGGAAGATCTGCAAGTGGTTTGAGTGGATGAACGCTCAGGAGCTTGTGTCCGAGGGGACGACCATGGAGGAGCGCGCCGATAAAGGCCATAGGCACTTAATGCTGGGGATGGCTTTGCTAAATCAAGCTGCCATGGCAGAGACCGAAGTGTAGTCTGCATGTAATAGAGTGTATGCCATGGAGAGGGCTTTGCCAATTTGCAAAAGTCATATTCTGAAGCACTCTATCGGATCGAGTCCTTGAAAAAGTAGATATGGGAGTCTAGTGCTAGGATGGACTCTGAGTAATTGCGGGTCGCGGGCTGATTTTGAGGCCAGGCTAGAAGCCTTAAAAGGTGAGCTGGAATCTTCCAAGGCTAACTTGGTGTCCGTTGAAGCGGAGCTAGGGCACACTCGGGAAAAGTTGAGGCATGCGCAAAAGGTGGCGGATAAGGCACAGGTTGATTGCGAGCCCAAGCTACTGAAAGGGAGCAAGTTGAGTCTGAATGGGATGCCTTACGCTAGAAGCTTGAGTCTGAAGTTGCTGACGGACTTTGCGCGAAATGGAGAACCAAGTTGTTTTTGTGCTGAATGAGCTAAATCCGCTGAATCAGCAACTGGCAGATGAGCGATCTCAGGTTACTGTGCTTGCGAACAAGCTGAAAATGAAAGAAGAGTTTGGCGGAGTCTGAAACTCGTGAACAGAAGTGACAGGCTACCTAGATTTCACCGAGATTGTCAATGGTAGGTGTGATCTGCTAGAGCTGATTGAAGATGAACGCTCTGACCTTGACCTTCACTTCTCTCACTACAAAAAGGTCGCATATGCGAAGATTTTTCAAGGAAGAAGCTTCCAATCCAGGGCCCTTAACTGGAAATTTGAGACAGACTCCTGACGATGTTGTCTCATCCCTTGTAATCTCTTTTGATGTAATCAGCCCTTCGGCCACTGGAACATATCCTCCCCAACAACTGTAATCTTTAAGTTATGATTGAAAGAAAGTTTATTAAGTCGTACTTCGTACTTGTACTTAGCTGTTGAGTCTCTCTACATTGCCATGTCGTTGCATTGGTCTTTAGACATGTAATTCTCATAGGAGATTCTGAAGTTATCACACTTCTAATTTCTTAGACCATCTTAATCCACTTTTGGCGGACTAGGCCATAGGTCGGACCGGGAATTGTCGTCATCCGTCTTCACAAACTAACTACACTTTAGTCAAGTTCGGCCACCATTGTCTATGGTAGGACAATGATCCTTGGCAAGCCATCATAGCCAGGCTTGACGAGTTCTTACTAGACTCCCACTTTCTAAGCCATCCTAATCCACTCTTGGCAGACTAGGCGTTAGAGTGGACCAGAAGTTATTGTCATCAGTCTTTATGAGTTGACTAAACTTTGGTCAAGTTCGGCCAACATTGTCTATGGTAGGACAGTGATCTTTGGCAAGTCATCGTTGTTAGACTCGACGAGCTCTGACTAGCTTTCCACTTTCTAAGCCATTATCATCCGTTCTTGGCGGACTAGGCATTAGAGCGAACCAGAAGTTATCGTCATCGATCTTCACGAGCTAACTAACCTTTGGTCAAGTTCGGCCACCATTTTCTATGGTAGGACAATGATCCCTGGCGAACCATCATGGTCAGGTTCGATGAGCTTTGATTAGACTCCCACTTTCTAAGCCATCGTCATCCGCTCTTGACGAACTAGGCATTAGAGCGGACCAGAAGTTATCATCATCAGTCTTCACGAGTTGACAAAACTTTGGTCAAGTTCGGCCACCATTGTCTATGGTAGGACAATGATCCTTGGCAAGCCATTGTGGCCAGGCTCGACGAGCTCTGACTAGACTCCCACTTTCTAAGCCATTGTCATCCGCTCTTGGCGGACTAGGCGTTAGACCGGATCAGAAGTTATTGTCATCAGTCTTTATGAGCTGACTAAACTTTGTAATTTTTGATAAGTCCAACTTGGGCGTCCTGACTTATGTAACTCACGCGTTGGTTCGACATGGAGATCGGATCAGCGGGTTGGATGTGTAAATCAGGTAATAATAGATTGATTGGATATCCAGCTAGATTTGATGAATAGCGGTAGAACTTTAGTAATAGCAAATACCTTTTATTGAGAATATTTTTTAAGGTGTTCTACATTCCATGGTCGCTTAAGGCTCTCCCCGTTCATGTCTTCCAACCAATATGTTCCTATCCTGTTGACCTTAGTCACTTTGTAGGGCTCTTCCCAGTTTGGGTTTAGCTTGCCCGCGCCTGGTTATTTAGTGTTTTGCTACGTTTTTCTGAGCACCTAGTTTCCCACTTTGAACTCTCGTGGCTTGAATTTTTTATTGTAATACTGAGTCATTCTCGGCTGGTAGGCGACTATCATGGCGGAAGCCTCATCTCTACTTTCCTCAAGGAGGTCTAATCTGACGCGCAAAGCTTTGTCATTACCTTCCGACCTAAACTCCTCCGTTCTGAATGTCGACATCTCTAGCTCCACTCGGACCATTGCTTCTGATCCATAAGCTATGGCGAAAGATTTTTCCCTAGTTGGGGTTAATTTGGTGGTCCGATATGCCTAGAGGATTCCCGGTAACGCCGAAACCACTAGCCCTTGGCCGCGTCAAGTTTTCTTTTGAGCGCTTCCAAGATCGTCATGTTGGTAACTTTTGCCTGGCCATTGGCTTGGGGTGCCCTGGCGAGGAAAATCGGTGGTTGATGCCAAGATTTTCCATAGTTTTTCAATCTTTCTACCTTTGAACTGAGTTCCACTGTCACAAACTAGTGTATTTGGAATGCCAAATCTACAGACGATGGAGGCTCATATGAAATTCTCAATTTGATTTTTACCTATCTTGGACAGGGGCTCCACTTCAACCCATTTGGTGAAGTAATCCAAAGCTACGAGTAGGAACCTCTTATTGGCAGAGACGGAGAACGGTCCAACGATATCCACTCCCCATTGCGGGAATGTGTACGTACGACGCGAACCTCTGGCACTTGTCGCAGTTTCATATTGTCTTTGGCGTCCTCCTGCATTTTCGGCCAATAATACCCAAAGATTAGGACTTTGTGGGCCAGAGTTCTCCCGTCTGGGTGGTTCCCACAGATGCCTTCATGAATCTCCCTAAGAATATGGTTCGCCTCTGAGGGGGTCAAGCATCTGAGTCAGGGTCCCGTTGTTGACCTTCTATATAGCGTGTCATTCAAAAGAGTATACCGTGTTGCCATGTTTTTCAACTTTTTGGCTTTTGCCTTCTCAGCTGGGAGGATTCGTTCTTGTCGTACTCAATGATGGGATTCATCCAGCTTGTCTTTACGTTTGTCGTGCAGACATCATTGGGCTTGTCTTCTTCCAGACTTGGTTTTTCTTGGAATTCGATGACCCCGTCTGAAATCTCAGTCGTAACTGAGGCCTTTTTGGCCAGTGTGTCGATCCTTTTGTTGTCATCTCGGTGACATTTTAGGAGCTCTAACCTTTTGAATCTACTTATGGTGTTGTCAGTTTTTCGTGGTAGGCCACCATTCTGGGATTTTTGCTGTTGAACTCCCCTTTGAACTGGTTGACAACTAGATGGGAGTCTTTGTACGCGATCAATTGATCTATTCTGATCCCCTTGGCGAGCTTTAGGCCGAACAAAATGGCCTCGTATTCTGCTTCGTTATTTAAGGTGGGGAAGCCAAACCTGATAGCTTTTTCCAGGGTGACCCCGCTTGAAGAGCGGAGAATGATTCTAGCTCCGCTTCCAATTACTGTGGATGATTTGTCACAGTGTAGGATCCACCCTTGGTCTTATGACCTCTATTTCTGGTCGTCTAACTCCTATTCTCTACCGCAGAAAAGTTCGACGATGAAGTCCGCCAATGCTTGAGCTTTGATGGTTGTTATTGGGGAGGAGTTGATGTCAAACTGCCCTAATTCAATTGACCATTAATTGACCATCCTGCCTAACAATTACGGCTTGTGGAGTACCGTGCAGAGTGGATGTTTTATCAGGACTGTTATAGAGTGGGCCTGGAAGTAGGGTTGGAGCTTCCTGGAGAAGACGGCCAGTGCCAGAGCTAGCTTTTCTAGATCTAGATAGTTTGCCTCCACTTCCACGAACGTTTTGTTGGCATAGTACACTGGTCTCTGTACTTTTTTATCGTTCTGCACAAGAGCTGAACTAATGGCATGCTTTGAGACAAATAAATATAAGTAAAGTGTCTCTCCTGGCACCGGTTTTGAAAATTGCTCCATACTTCCCATGTATGCATTCAGGCCCTGGAAGGCCCACTCGCACACTTCATCCCATCTGAAACCTTTGTTTCCTCTTAGAATTTTGAAAATAGGGAGGCATTTGTTGGATTGAAAATAAACCAATTGAGTGCTGCCACCCTCCTAGTCAGGTTTTGAACTTCCCTGATGGTGGTCAGGGATTTCATATTGAGAAGAGCTTGAATCTGCTTTGGATCGGCTTTTATCCCCTTTCGGTTTACTATGTAACCTAGGAATTTTCCTAACTCAACCCCAAAGGTGCATTTTCACGGGTTGAGCTTCATCCGATATTTGCGGAGCTGATTGAATGCTTCGGCAACGTCGGTGATATGATCTGGGTTGCAGAGGCTTTGGACCAACATGTCATCTATATAGACCTTCATGGTCCTGCCAATTTGTTCCTTGAATATCCGGTTCACTAGTCGTTGATACGTTGCTCCCGCATTCTTTAGGTCGAACGACATTACTCGATAACAGTATATTCCTCTTTCAGTTATGAAAGAGGTCTTCTCTTGGTCTAGGGGGTGCATCTGTATTTGGTTATATCCAGAATAAGCGTCCATGAAACTCAAAAGGTTGGGTCCGGACGTGGCATCCACGATCTGATCAATGCGGAGAAACCAAATATTGTATTTAGGACAAGCCTTGTTTAATTTTATGTAATCCACGCAAACTCTCCATTCTTCTATTTTACTAGGACAGTATTCGCCAGCCAGTCTAGGTACCGTGCCTCCTTGATCATGTCAGCGTTGAGTAACCTCTGTACCTCTTCGTTTATGATCTGGTTTCGTTCGGGGGCCATAGATTTCTTTTTCTGCTTGATTGTTTTCCGTGCGGGGTCAACTTCCAGTCGATGAGTAATTATGGAGAGGTCAATTCCTACCATGTTCCGCATTGTCCAGGCGAAGATATCCTAATTCTGTCACAGCAGCTTTATCAGTTGTTCAACTAATTCTTTGTTTAGGCGAGAACCTATCTAGACGCTCTGTTGTTATTGGGGCTATCGAGGTCGACCGTGACAGATTCCTCCTCCGACTGACTAACATTAGGTCTTCCCTTCGGACTAACTGAAGTCTCGTGATTTGAGTGAGGAGACTCCTCTTCCATTTCTGGGCCCTAGCTCTGAGATGTTTGAGTCGCGGATCCGGACTGTAATTGCTAGCTGTCAAGCTGTTTCAGCACTGCATAGTAGCAGTTTCTTGCTGATGGCTGGTCTCCTCAAATGGTACCTACTGCCTGATTGGCAGGGTATTTGATGCATCAGTGCAAAGTGGAAACTATCGTGTCTATCTGATGGAGCTAGGGCCTTCCCAGGATGATGTTGTAGGTGGATGGGGCATTGACCACATGAACTCCTAGAACAAGACTTTCTACAAATGTGGCTTTCCTGCCACTACTGTTAGTTTGATTTTTTCGATAGAAAAACACTTCTCTCCGCTAAACCCGATCATGTAGTGACTGGCAGGGGTCAAGTTTTTCTCTTTCAGCTACATGTTGCAGACCACGTTGAGGAATAGAACATTTAAGGAGCTCCCAATGTCTACCGAGGATCTCTTAACTTCCCCCTTTTCTATGAGGATTGAAATAACCAGGGCGCCATTGTAAGGAGACTAGACGCCTTGGAGGTCGTTATCCATGAAAATCAGTGACGAGATCGGGGTCTATACACAAGCGTGTTGCACTTGTCGATCTTAGTAGATGGACTGAGTCTGCATCTCGTGGAGCGCCTTCTTTCGGGACCTATTGGATTGCTAGCTTCCGAGCATACTCTGTGCAGGACATATATAATGACTATCACATTTTCTTTGATTTCTTTGACGACTCCTTCTCTTTCCTTCGTCCGGACTTGTCGGTTATCTGGGCTTAGGAATTTTTTTTAGTTTCCCATTTTTGATCCAGTGCTCAATCTCGCTTTTGAGATTCTTGCAGTCTTCGGTATCGTGGCCATTGTCCTTGTGAAAGGAGCAGTACATGTCATTATCTCGTCGGGAAGAATCTCCACGGAGTTTGGTGGGCCATTTTACTTAACCCCAATTCTTGATGGCGTTGAGGACATCAGACAGGCTGGAGTTGAGAGCAGTGAAGGATTGGGATCTGATGAAGCTGGAGGCTTTATCTTGCCTCACGCGGCCAGAGTTTGGCTTGTTGTCACTCTGCTTTTACTTTTGTCATTTTCCTCCTGTTTGTTTCTGGAACCAGGGGGATATTTATCAGATTCTCCCTCCTTTTGGCGGCTAACATCTCTTCAAGAGTGATGTATTTCTGGGCGCTCTTCAATAAGTTCGCCATGTCAATCAGAGGCTTGAGGGTAAGGAAGTTGTAGAATTAGCATCTCCTCAAACCCGAGGTAAATGTCATAACTGAGGTGTCATCGCTACAGTCGTCGATGAAAGTTAACTCATTATTGAAGCGGGTGACGTACTCCCTCAGTGTCTCCTTTGGTTTCTGTCTGAGGCTGAGCAAGTGATGCGGGCCCTTCCAGATTCGTTGGCTGCCAACAAAGCGGGTGATAAAACGCTTTGGGCAACGTCCTGAACTAGTCAATAGACTTCGGTGGGAGACTATGAAACCAGGTCAGCACTGTTTTTTTCAGGGTGGTGGGGAGCGTCTAGCCCATTGCTACTTCAAATCCTTCTTTGGGCGTCATCACATGGTGGTAATGGCGTAAGTGGTTGAACGGGTCTGCTGGCCCGTCATAAAACTCCAGCTTTGGCAGGCTGAACTTCTTCAGCAGTGACTTGTTCATGATACGATTCGTGAATCGGGGACGGTGAGGTCGTACAACATGTCTGGATTGGTGGCCCCAAACCGGACAGGGTTCTGCGAGGCGGGTTTGTCAGCCTTAGACGTCGGATCTCCGTAGACCGTTCCACCACCCTTGATCTGCTGAGAGCTAACGGGAGCATAGTGACTCTCCTGAACGTGTTCTCCGTTGTCTTCTGGGGACATGGCTCTTTGCGGCTCCATGTTTCCTTCCACGGGTGGAGGGTTCCACTGAGTGAGTATCTCCGCCGCTTGCGCGATTTGCTGCACTTGGGCTATCAGTCGATCCACCCAAGGTTGTTCTCCCTGCAGGGCCGGTATCATCAGGGCTAGCGGTGCTACTCCGGTTGGAGCGTTTAAGGGCTCGACAATTTCTCCATTATTGCGAGATCTCACGGTTACCATCTTGCTAGACTGTAATGAAGGGGTGTTATCATTTTTTTCTTAGGAACTTTTTGAACTATAATCTGCTTTCCTTGACCTTGACCTGCACAGGGAACACATGTGAGCCAAAGACCACCATGTGGCGGCTGATGGCACTCTGATGCTTAAGTCCGACAAGGCTTGAGAAAGGTGTAATGCTGTAAATTGGGTTTTTTAGCGTACATTTGTTCCTCAACCCTGTGCTCTATTTATCATGCGAGAGTCTTTGTTCGGCTTCCCTCTACCGCTGGCGATGCCTTGAAGGGTAACGGGAATATCACTATGGATCGCGGGAAGAATCATACAGAAAATACTTTATATCGAAACACAAATTTTTTTTAGGGGAAGAAGCTCTAGCGCCTACTATTTGCTTGCCTTTGGTGGCGTAATTTAGAAAAAGATATATGCTGAGAGATCATTTCCTTGTTGGGAGTCGTCCATGTAAAAGAGTTTAAATACAAGACTTGTACTCTTATATCTGTTGGAGATCCTTCCTTTGTGAAATGTGATATTCACATAATTATTACATAATATATCCCTTAATTTATATATGTTAGTGTTTCGATTATTATATTTTATTCTTATTATTTCATTTTCATGTATTTGTAGGAATTTGAGCGCGAACGATGAAATCGCATTAAGGTGACAATTTAATGAATGTTCAATTGGTTGATTATAGTGGTGGTACAAAGTAGATGGTTACATATCTAAACCTAACCCAAATAAACCTAGGTCTACCTAATTTAACCTAAGCCCAGACCCAAAATGCTAACCTAAAAACCCAAGCCCAACGCCTTTTGGAGAACCCAAGCCCAAGAAAATAGGAGAACCCTATTTAGCTCTCCCCATTTTGGAGAAGAGCTTTCTCTCTTCTTCCACATTTTTTTTCTCTTCCTCTCTTTTCTAGCCACCATGCCAATCCACCCTGCCGGCAATTCTAGCTCGATAGGAGAACCGGCAGTGCGATCATCCCGCCATCACCACCTCCTCCTCGTTCTCCACCATCAGCCATCACCTCGCCTTCCTCCCTCACTCACTAGGGAGACGCCACACCCTGTCCATCGTAGACATCATCAACTCCTGCGTCAACACAACCACCGCCCCTGTCCCTGTCGCAAACCACCGTAACAACACCGCCCACGACCCCCCTGTTCCTCTATTCTTCCCTTGTTTTCGTGTCTCTCTCTTCACCTCGCCACCGTCCAGCATCCACACCGCCGAGCACCACCATCAGACGCCCCCACCATCACCATCCTCGCTCACAAAACAGAGGAGAAACAGGGAGCACGTCCCTGTTTTCTTCTCTCGCAGCCGACTAACAACCCACACACACCACCATCGCTTATGTTCCTCTCTTATCTACGGTCTCTTCCTCATCCACCTCTTTCTTTCTGCTCTTTCATCACAACCAGACCACGCACCACCATCGCTACAGGAGCAAAAATAGGGAGAGCACCGCCCCTGTTTCTCGCCCTCTTTTTTTGTTCTCTGTCGCGTCTCTTTCTCTGTTCTTCCATCTCTCTCTTTTGCAGGTACCGGAGCCGTTCGGAGGAAGAAATAGCTCACGAGGAGCATAGACGAAGCAGCGCGAGGAGCGCGGCTCGCTGGAGGCGAAGGCGTAGAGGAACCGCGCGATTTCTGGCGGGAACCAATTGTTTTTCAAACAGTTGATTATTTGCACCCCGGTGTTTGCTCTGAGCTACCACAGTCCATCAGCAGCCTTTTCTCGGGATTCTTGTTCGTGCAGAAATGGATTCCACCTCCATTGATGTTGTGACCACCACCATCATGATCTTCTAGACCCCGCGCCGAGGCGAAGATGAAACCACAGGGTTTCCTAGAGTTTGTTGTATTTAAATTTATTGTTTTCTTTATACTTGAACGTTAAACACATTTGATTTCTGAGTCTCAATAATTTGCTTTCACCGATTATATCCGGATTAATTATCTAGACTAGTCGGTAGTTAGAAGTACCCTTTATTGATATTCAAAGCATGCTTTAATCAATTAAAATAAACCTGTGATTGTGTGTGTCGTAAGAAGACACGCAATGCTAGGGGTTTATACCTTTGCTGAAATCAGTTGCGAACTTAGATTAATCTTTAGGTTAGTCATGTTAATTCTTGAAAACAATAATTTGGATTACACAAATCTCGAAGAACCTGTGGTGGATTCGATGTCTCGGTCCCCTCTCTTATCATGCTATCAGTTTAATTTTAGTTGTCAATTTAGTCTCTTAATTTTAGTAATTTACATCTGTTGTAACCCCCAACTCTAAATTAGTTCAAATAAGTCTTAGAATTCGACTATCTCATCAATCCTCGTGGGATCGACCCGTATTTGCCACTGTCTACTAGTTAGACAGCCGTGCACTTGCGGTATTACAAGTAGTGTTTATTAACTTATTAATTTAGGTTAATAAAAACTCCATCAAGTTTTTTGGCGCCGTTGTTGGGGATTGTAACGGTACAATCGAAATCTAGGGTTGTTTTTGCTAGTTTATAAATTAGGTTTAATTTTCTTTTTAGGAACAGTGTTACGAGTCATTTTCTTATTTGTTTTATTTACTTGAGTTTGAATTATTTTTTTGCATTTATTTTGCAGCGGTCACACACATAGGAGCTCAAGTGGGAACGAAGTGAAATTTTGCGATTCGCGAGGAAACTCTCTTCTACCTGGCGTCGCAAGTAACCCGAAAGAGGTTCACGCCGAAGGTAACTTCTACCCACCGCATCTGCATGCGGTGTCTGTGTGATCACTTGTGTTTAGCGTGTTCTAGGTAGTATTGCATGCAAATTTGAATAGTGGCAGGATTGAGTTGAAACTTATGTGCCCTCTCCCGCGGATAGGTTAATCACCATATATTTTAGGGTTAGGAATCTAGGCATTCACTATTTAAAATTTGTAGCAAGATAATTATCTAGGACATGTGTGACGCTCATAGGGACCCTCTTTGGACGTTTGATAGCTTAAAGTGGTCGAGTGAAGGAACATATCCCATCTAGGAACAGTTTTTGAACTGGCATTTCACTTTGAGCTAGAGAGTGGAAAAATAGGTAGGAGCAACTCTGTAGTGGCGGATTGATAGGAAATTACCGTGCCTCTCCCACGGTTAGGTAAATTGAATTGAATATCAACCCTGCATTAGTAAAGGAAAGCTCTAAGGTCGTCTGCCATTTATTTTGTTTGTGCATCATCTAGGTGTCACTTAGGGTTTCGTTGTTTTATCTTTTAGAGTTAGGTCATCTTCATATAGCAGTTAGGCTTGCATAAAAAAAAATTAAAGTCTATTTAGGAGTGTTGACTTTGAACATTCGTTATCCATTAGTTTATGCATACCTGGGTGCATGATTCTAAGAGTAGACTTGTCCGACAAGAATTCAAAGAGTTCTTTGAAGTCCCCATTACCTATTTAGGTTCATCATCCTTGTCCACTGAGATGGCTGAGGAGAAGGCCTTTAAGGATTACTTCGCCCCTCTTCCTAGTAGTGTTCCATCTTGCATTGTCTTACCTGAGACAAATGCAAAAAGTTTCGAACTCAAACCATCTATTATTCATCTCTTGCCCACTTTTTATGGTTTTGAGAAAGAGGACCCTTATCTTCATGTCAAAGAATTTCTTGACATCTGCGCTACCCTGAAGTACCAAAACTTTTCTAATGATTCGGTCCGACTTAGGTTATTTCCCTTTTCTCTTAAAAATAAGGCGAAATCGTGGTTAAATGCATTAGAGACAGGATCCATCACATCATGGGATGCGTTGTCAAGAAAGTTCTTGACAAAATACTTCCCCATTCATAAAATGAATGCCCTCCGACGAGATTTATCTAATTTTCAACAAAAAGAGGGTGAACATTTCTATGAATGTTGGGAAAGGTTCAATGAGCTCATTGTCAGGTGTCCCCATCACGGATTTGAAAAGTGGCGGCTGGTTCAATACTTCCAAGACAGTTTAACCCCTCAAAATCGTCGTATGATTGATGCTACCAGTAGTGGGTCATTAATGAAGATGAGTGTCAATGAGATATGGGAATTCTTTGAAACTCTTTCCGAAAATTCTCAGCAATGGGATTATTCGATAAAGGAGTCTGATAGGCGTAAGGGTGGTATATATGAAGTTAGAGATACATCTGTTCAACCCCCTTCTGCCTCAAAGTTAGACGGTTGTTATGACCATGACTCAAAAGATAGATGCACTCTTGAATTTGACTCAACATGCACTTCCCGCAAACGCTTCATTCGAAGTCTGTGCTGCATGTTCAAGTCCTGGTCATTCAATAGCTAATTGTGACTTGCAAAACGATTATCTTGCATACTATGCTGAGCAAGTCAACGCTTTTAATGCGATACGGCGACCTAGCAATAATCCGCAACCTAACTATTACAATTCAGGGTTCGCCAAACATCCAAGTCTCTCCTGGGCCCATGGCCCACACCAAGGGGGACATGTTGTTGTCTCCCAGGCTCCTCAAGCCCCTAGCCCTATTAGGCCTCACCATAACCAAGTTCTTCCATCCAACACATCAAGTTTAGAGGAAACGGTTAATCGGTTTTTGCAGCGCTCAGAAAGTATAATTGAGCAGAATTCTAAGGACATATCTGAGTTGAAAGCCACGACTCAACACCAATCTCAAGCCCTCAATAGACTTGAGATAGTTGTGCGTAAGATTACTCAGTCTTCTTCTGAGAGAGAAACAGGAAGATTTCCTAGTCAACCTGTTCCAAACCCAAAGGGTCAATTCGCAGTTGGTAGTACATCTGAGTCTTGCAATGAAGATGTCAAATCTATTACTACCCTTAGGAGTGGAAAACAGATTGACAATCGAGTACAAGTGCCCGATTTGAGTGTCGGTGCATCCACGTCTAAGTCAACGCAGGTTGCATCTCCATCTGACAAAGAGGCTAATAAACCCTCATCTTCTAAAGATGCGCCTCTTGACTCTGACCCCACTCAGGCATCTTATTTGCCTAGGGCACCATTTCCATCACGGTTAGCTCCGGCAAAGAAAGGAACAAATGTAAACAATGTAATGGAAATTTTTAAACAAGTTCACATAAATATCCCATTACTCGATGTTATCAAGCAAGTTCCTAACTATGCCAAGTTTTTTAAGGATCTTTGCACACAAAAGCGGAAGCTCCATGTGCAAAAGAGAGCCGTCCTCACCGAGCAAGTGAGCTCAATTATTCAACACAGAACCCCGCCTAAGTATAGGGATCCTGGTTGCCCGACTATTTCTTGTATTATCGGTGATCATGTGATAGATAAGGCATTATTGGATTTAGGGGCGAGTGTTAATTTATTGCCATATTCTATTTATGAGCAATTAGGTCTCGGTGGGTTAAAACCGACTAGAGTAACACTGCAATTGGTAGATCGGTCTGTCAGAGTCCCCCGTGGTGTTATAGAGGATGTGATTATCAAGGTTGAAAAATTCTATTACCATGTGGACTTTATAGTTCTTGATACACAACCTGTTCACAATCCCTCTAGTCACATTCCTGTCATTTTGGGTCGACCATTTTTGGCCACATCCAATGCCATTATTAACTGTAGGAATAGAATTATGAAATTGTCATTTGGAAACATGATCGTCGAACTCAACGTTTTTAATGTTAGTCAACAACCTCCCGTGCCCGAGGATGTTTGTGAAGTTGACATGATTGAGAGTTCGATGGAGAGTTCCTTATTGCAGTCTGTATCAAATGATCCCTTAGCAACATGTTTGACTTACTTCGGTTTAGACTTTGATATTGATGATTCCATTAGGGAAGTGAATGTTTTGCTTGATTCAACCCCTATTATGGATCCAGGTTACACATGGAAGCCTAAAGTGGAACTTCTTCCACTCAGTGAGTCAAAATTGAACTTTTCTGCTGATACTATTGGGCTTTCTGACCCATTCCCTTTTTCGCTTGTTCATGATGACCCATTTGACATATGTCCTCCTAGTGACTTCTACATGAAGTCTGATCCTCGGTATTCCTTGGAGAGACTACATGCCATAGGTACTGCTAATTCTAGGTTTGGGGGTGTTGTTGAGTTGTCTAGCTCATCATCTTTGTGCAATTCATTTTGTTATGATGAGCCTGTACCACCTGATATATCTATAGATATACCTCTTTCCATCCCTTTAATAGTGACTGACGCTACCTATGTGGATCCCTTGTTTTTAAGGGATGATTTTAATTTTGACCATCCTATTGTGCAACACATTCAATCTTCCGATTTGACACCAGACATAGGATGTCCCTTTTTAGGAGTAGGAAATAGTCATTTGCAGGATATTCTTGTTGGTGACAATTTTCTGCTTCAGATCCCTATGACTTCTTTACGACCGCGGGTTCGTTTGCATTTTCTCTATGATTTTGCATGGCGTCTTCGTCATTTTAGGGATGTGTTAGTTTTTGTTGTGCTGCATGTAGGTGCTACTATATGTTGGGCGGATCCTCAACTTTTTCGGTTATTGTTATATGATCTAGTCAACATCATGGACTAAGTGTCTAGGTTTGGGGGAGTGTTCGCTATGTTCTTCCTCGTCATTTCATGGTACATTATTTATGAGAAAGAATATATGTTGGGCTGACGACGTTAAACCAAGCGTTCCTAGGAGGCAGCCTAGCTTCAGTTGTGTCATTATGGTTAGTCTGGATTGATTTTCGAGTTCTTTCTAGTTGCATTTCACTCATACTCGTTAGCTCCGTAACAATTTTGACTTACAACTGATAAATGTAATTTTTTTCATTATTTCATTTGTATATCTTTTTGTGTCATGTATTGTTTTTATCAATTCATTATGATGAGTCCACGGTTCTTATGTTGTTGAGCGTTCATTGGTGGACGATTTCGTTGAAATTGGTAAAAACTTTCCCATGGTAATATCACTCTAACTCTCATCTTTTCTTTTTCCTGCTTTTGTCATAATCATCATTTTATACATTGTGGACAATGTTTGGTTTAGGTTTGGGGGTGAGGTTTATGAGTTTTTCTGCATTCTTCGAAATTTCAAAAAATGAAATGTATTTCACAATTGACTATTGTATTCTACTCAATCTCCATTGAATACATAGTTAATTATGAATGTGTGAAAATTTTTCAATTTGAAAATGCATTCAAAATCTAAGTTCATTTCCAATGAAGAGGATGTGCTTTCAAGTATGCCTTTAAATTTGAGAAATACATGCTTTCACTTGTCACTTTTATATATCAATAGGAAAACATATGGTTTGATATTATCTTTAAGTTAAATATATTTCATGATATTTTTTGACATGACCACTCTTGCAATATAAGCCAAGTTAGCATAATTTGAAGTTAATCAGTAAGATATTAACTAGAAAACTTTAGAATAATAGTGGAGACTTAACCCTTGTGAGTTTTAAGACATTCTATTTTTCTTGAGGGTTATTAAATAAACTCTGATTTTTCTTGAGTCCGCATTTTCTCGTTGATGATCTCATTATTCTTGTTTCTTTTATTGATTTCTTTGAGAATGGTGTTAAAATTGAATTATTACACTAGAACTTCTTTTTTTATTTAGTTAAGATGTCATAATACCGACTAGAGCTCAAGAAGCGATATAGGCATTTTTTTTTCTTTGAACCGTTCTTTAGCCTTTTAGCCTACCCAATGATAAATATCCGTTTGCAACCCTTTAAGCCTTTAAATAGACTTTTTCTTTGCTAACCCCATCTCCATTACCTACTCCAGTTAGGGAGTAATATCCCATACTATTTTTATCCTTACCCAATGTCTCTGAGAATGTGTATGGTTGATATATTTTTGGAAGGGGAAAATAAAAAGAGTTGAAACTAAATATTCTATGAATCCTCGGGACTGAAATGTTTCATTGTGCAGAAGGGGAAAGCATGTCAAAAAAAAAGGATAAATGAAAAAAAAAAAAAAAAATTTGATGTTCGAAGAAAAAGGAAAAAAAATATATATGAAGAATTTCGAAGGAAGAAAAATTAATGGTGTACAACATTAGTTTATTCTTCAGAGCCCAACGTGCTTATTAAAGGGTGTATCCATTCTCAGAGAATTTTCTCGTATCCTTTTCCATTCTTGTTAGCCAAAATCTTAGCCTCATTATAACCTAATAAAGACATAATTGATCTTAAGTAAAAGTTTGGTTCATAGACGTGGAGATTAAATAAACAAGAACTATGGCGTGTGATTCAACATTCTCAAAGTAATTGATATTTCTGTCCATGAGATCATATTCATTTCATTCTTTGAAAAGTCCATTTTTTCATGATTATTATATGTGAGATGTTTGTGTCTCCATAATTTATTTTCTTTCTCACATATAAACTGAGTGATAACTAACCAATCTCTGAGTGATTCATTTCTGAGTGACAAGAGAGATTTGTAGTCGAAACGTACAATTCAAAGGTTATCTAGTCGTATCTTTGCTAAGAAAAATAAAGTTATGTTGATAAGGCCATGCACACACACACTTCGAGTTGGGAATAATTGATGAAATTTATTTAACCTTTGGATAATATTAAACCGTTGTTAGACTCGTTGATATATTTTTCTGACATTGTTAGTTGTTTTCTGAAAATTTTTGTAATTAGATGATTACTCTGAGGATAATAGATAGAGTGACTAAGTTACCATGTTTTGGAAATTTATGAGTCATAATGTTTGTGGGTAACATTTCTGGAAACCCTCACGAGACTATAACTCGTCCACTAGAGGTAATCTAGGGGTTTAAAAGCCTTGTTGCACGTTTAAGGTAAGTGTAACCGATGATTCCTGCGAAAGTGGGTTAGAATTTTATTTCTATTGTTTTGCTCGAGGACTAGCAAAGTATAGGTTTGGGGGTATTTGATATTCACATAATTATTACATAATGTATCCCTTAATTTATATATGTTAGTGTTTTGATTATTATATTTTATTCTTATTATTTCATTTTCATGTATTTGTAGGAATTTGAGCGTGAACGATGAAATCGCATTAAGGCGACAATTTAATGAATGTTCAATTGGTTGATTATAGCGGTGGTACAAAGTAGATGGTTACATATCTAAACCTAACCCAAATAAACCTAGGTCTACCTAATTTAACCTAAGCCCAAACCCAAAATGTTAACCTAAAAACCCAAGCCCAATGCCTTTTGGAGAACCCAAGCCCAAGAAAATAGGAGAACCCTATTTAGCTCTCCCCATTTTGGAGAAAAGCTTTCTCTCTTCTTCCACTTTTTTTTTTCTCTTCCTCTTTTTTCCAGCCACCACGCCAATCCACCCTTCCGGTAATCCTAGCTCAATAGGAGAATCGGCAGTGCAATCATCCCGCCATCACCACCTCCTCCTCGTTTTCCATCATCAGTCGTCACCTCGCCTTCCTCCCTCACCCGCTCTTCCTCGCTCGCTAGGGAGACGCCACACCTTGTCCATCGTAGACATCATCAACTCCTGCGTCAACACAACCACCGCCCATGTCCCTGTCGCAAACCTCCGTAACAACACCGACCACGACCCCCTGTTCCTCTATTCTTCCCCTGTTTTCGTGTCTCTCTCTTCACCTCGCCACCGTCCAGCATCCACACCGCCGAGCACCACCATCAGACGCCCCCACCATCACCATCCTCGCGCACAAAACAGAGGAGAAACAGGGATCACGTCCCCGTTTTCTTCTTTCGCAGCCGACTAACAACCCACACACACCACCATCGCTTTTGTTCCTCTCTTATCTACGGTCTCTTCCTCCTCCACCTCTATCTTTCCGCTCCTTCATCACAACCAGACCACGCACCACCATCGCTACAGGAGCAAAAATATAGAGCACCGCCCTTGTTTCTCTCCCTTTTTTTTTGTTCTCTGTCGCGTCTCTCTCTCTCTCTGTTCTTCCATCTCTCTATCTTTTGCAGGTACCGGAGCCGTTCGGAGGAAGAAATAGCTCACAAGGAGCAGAGACGAAGCAGCATGAGGAACGCGGCTCGCTGGAGGCGAAGGCGTAGAGGAACCGCGCATTTTCTGGCGTGAACTTATTTGCACCCCGGTGTTTGCTCTGAGCTACCACAGTCCATCAGCAGCCTTTTCTCGGGATTCATGTTCGTGCAGAAATGGATTCCACCTCCATTGATGTTGTGACCACCACCATCATGATCTTCTAGACCCCGCGCCGAGGCGAAGATGAAACCACAGGGTTTCCTAGAATTTGTTGTATTTAAATTTATTATTTTCTTTATACTTGAACGTTAAACACATTTGATTTCTGAGTCTCAATAATTTGTTTTCACCGATTATATCCGGATTAATTATCTAGACTAGTCGGTAGTTAAAAGTACCCTTTCTTGATATTCAAAGCATGCTTTAATCAATTAAAATAAACATGTGATTGTGTGTGTCGTAAGAAGACACGCAATGCTAGGGGTTTATACCTTTGCTGAAATCAATTACGAACTTAGATTAATCTTTAGGTTAGTCATGTTAATTCTTGAAAACAATAATTTGGATTACACAAATCTCGAAGAACCTGTGGTGGATTCGATGTCTCGGTCCCCTCTCGTATCGTCCTATCAGTTTAATTTTAGTTGTCAATTTAGTCTCTTAATTTTAGTAATTTACATTTGTTGTAACCCCCAACTCTAAATTAGTTCAAATAAGTCTTAGAATTCGACTATCTCGTCAATCCTCGTGGGATCGACCCGTATTTGCCACTGTCTACTAGTTAGACAGCCGTGCACTTGCGGTATTACAAGTAGGGTTTATTAACTTATTAATTTAGGTTAATAAAAACTCCATCAAAATGTTGTCCATTCAGGATAGTTTTCATGCATGACTTATACTTTGGTATTTGCTTCCTATTCAGAATCAATGTATTGCTGACCTGCATGTCTTAGATCAAACTCCTAGATACTTGCCTTATTAGGTCTTATGGGTATTGGGCTTGACCGTATGACATATGGGCTTAATAGGGCATCGTTGTTTGGGTCCAACCTATTGGACCTTGCCTTAGTGGACTTTGTGTTATCTGGGCTTTCCCAGATTGGGCGCTCAACTGGACCCACTTTACTATGTTGACGAGATCATCCTTTTCTCATAAGTTGCATCGTGAGGAGTGGGTTCTGGAGTAGTACCAGTAAGATATCCCATCCTACTTCATCCGACAATAGACTTGAAGACACTTGAGACAAAAGATTGTAGTTTGTGTCATTCAACTTGACATTGTAAGGAATAGACGTTGGTTCTGAAACCACAGTCATAACCGACATACGCATAACAGGCAATCCTTCAAACATAGTGTAGGGCAAAGACAACACTGCAACAACAAGAGAAAATCAGCAAGACAAGGCAACAAATCACCAAGACAACAACAAATCAACATCAATAAATCAGCAAGGTAATGACGAAGACACGATGAGGCAAGAGCAAAAAGAACAATGGCAAGGGTAGCATCAGAAGCACAATCCTAAGATCGTTGCTTTAATACCATTATAAATAACAATTTTAAATAATTCAATGTTTATTTTATTTATCTTACAAGGAAGTATTTATAGGATATGTATATAATCCGAAAAGGAAAAATAAAGTGAATCCCAATTAATCTGATATTCATAAATAACTACAATCTCTGTTAATCCAATGTTTCTAATTATATGATTAATATAATTACTACTGATGTTAATAAATATCACTTCCTTAACATTGTTGTGCTGAAATTTTTCGATGCATCCACATTGTCCTCCTTTCTTTATTCTGGATTATGGTCAACTTCAAAGGTGAAAATTCCTCTTAATTAATTGAACATAGATCCTCCACCATCCATAACTCTTTTATGCGTATTTGTAAGGTTACACATTTGTTTCTTTTGTAGTCATACATTTGGTATTTGTTTGCATAAAATTCATTTTCATGTAACCTAGAGTATAATTTTCTTAGAAATGAAAATTGGAATATGATGCCCAATCTCACTTATCTATTTACTCGGTCTTTAACTGCTCTCCTCTCATTCTCTATTGGAATGAAAGTTTGTACATCAATGACAACGACTGGTGTGCAAAAAAAAATTTCCTATATTTCAAGGTCTTTCTTGACATCCGCCGGTGCAGCTCGTGTTCAGCCCTTGTTAAGATCATGTTCAGTCATGCATTTCAGATAAGCAGCATGCAGGAATGGTTGCACTTGGGTTTGTTCCCAAGTGCAGAGAATACATACTCTACTTCGTGCCATATGGTCTGAGTTACAATGTGAATTAGAATGTCAAACACAACTGTGTGTTGGGACTTATTAGAAAATGCTTGCTCATAAGGATACGAAGGATTTGTCAGAAAATGTGTGCATTAGATTTAATAATAATTTTAAATGAGAGTCAAA
Source organism: Berberis vulgaris (assembly GCA_963556465.1). NCBI lineage: Eukaryota > Viridiplantae > Streptophyta > Magnoliopsida > Ranunculales > Berberidaceae > Berberis > Berberis vulgaris. The sequence continues at coordinate 50,241,515 of OY747136.1, forward strand.
CTCAACTAGACCTAAAGTAATGGGGAGCCAAAACACAAATCTTAGTTCAAATAAGAGTCCAAATCGTCTTCACCTGGATTCTGCAACCAATTTCTTTGGGGTGTAAGAGTTGAAACTCCTACATCCTAGAGTAGGTGATCTCTGATCCTTATGTAAAAAAAAAAAAACATTGGCTTTACAACTTTGTGTTTTTTTTTTTATTAATCAAAAAAATTGAAATTACATTAAAATGAAAAAACATTGAAGTTCAAAGTACATCCCATTTCTAAAGCATTATTATTATTACTACTACTACTAGTATAGACTGATGCAGCCAGTCGATGAGTAATTAGGTTCATGTTTCTTCTAATGTGGATAGCTTTGAAACTTTCAAAATATGCCAGTTTGTGTTCCAGCCGATGTTGCCATGATAAATGTTCGATTTTGCCATCAATCACTTCTGCAATGTCTTTACTATCAGTTATCACTACAACTTTCTTATACCCTTTCGTCATTACCCATTCCCTTGCTAGTTTGACCCCTTCCAATTCAGCTTCAAAACTTGTTGTCATGCCTTTCTTGCACCATCATTTATTGATCCATGTTATCTTACCGTTTGCATCAGTCGCATAGAAAGAAAATACCCATCACACATGTTCCTGTGGAAAGCCACATCAGTGACCAGCATAATACATTCATGACCTACTAGTGTCTTTGCATGCTAAAAAACCGTTGAAATATGTAGATTATTTGTTTGTGGTGTGTCAATTCTGACATCATTGGAATTTGATTGTTGTTACATATTGTTTGAATCCTGCCAGAATTTAATTGAACTATCTGCTAGTCTTGCTATCATCTGTACTTTGAATATTTTTTTTCAAAGACCAGACTGTTTCTAGCTTGCCAAATATGATCCAGGACTGCAACTGCTCTAACAATGCCTTGCTCTCTTTCATACCCGCTTGTGTACATGTACCACAAAAACTCTATAAATTTTTCTCGTGAGAAAAATCCATTCTATCCCATCTAACAAGTATGTTAGACATACCCCACACTTGAACAACAAGAGGACACTGAAAAAGAACATGCCTAGACATTTCATTTTCTGTATTGCAAAGTGGGCATTCATCGTTCACTGCTATATGATGTTGTCTAAGGACCTTCCCCACAGAAGAAAAAGGCTGCAGAAGAAATAAAGAAAAAAACATTGATGATGTCTACATCTATTTTGTTTTGCATAGTTAGATTTTTTTTATTTTTTTATTTTTGCATCGCCCAAAAAATGAATTATCTCGAACAATTGTTTAGGAAAACACGAGGTTGAAGGTCAGAATGAGCCTGTTTGACACGGGCTGGGTCTCAGCTGAACCCCCAACACACCCAGGTTAGACCCACTCATCCTATTTGCGTTGACACAGGCTCTAATATTCGTCACATCCCATATAAGTTGAACTGGTTTAATCTAGAACATGATAAAAGTTGAACTGGTTGAATCTATAACATGTTTCTCTTAATAGCAGCTACTCTTTCACACTCGTATAGTGCTTATCTACGGGATTTGAACAATATCTCACTTCTTGTTAGTTATTCTATTAGTAGGTCAATGGAAAAGCCCTATACTAGTCCAATACCATCACAAAACTAATTTTCTCCTAGGAGTCATATTCATCCTCATATCACTTAACTTGGAATAAAGTCGTATCTGAAACTAGGTTTGACATATACCCTACTACTAAACACTTTTTCACGCCATCTATGACAAGACCAGTTGCCCATCACTTTGAGGTTGAACGCTTGAACTACAACCTCACACACATCTACCATCAAACGACATTAGGAAAAAATGGTTAAGCATTGATGGAAAACAAATGCTGGTGCAACTCTTAATGAGGATGAATGACTTCTAGGGTTAAAACAAATAACCTTGCATGCAATAGATGATGAATATATGTGACCGATGTTCACCCTCAAGATGGGTGGACAAAATTGAAAACTTCATAGCATGATGAAACTCTGAAACAACATACTAATAACATGAACACCAAAACTCCAGGCGAGCTCAGATCATAAAAATAAAACGGAGACACGTGAACTTCCTGTCTTACATCTGTCCTACATCAATTCAAATTTTGTTTCTTTATTTAACATCACAAATGCCTCTTAAAATGAAACAAAAGTCATGCTCATTACTGAGAAATACGAGGTGCTTATGAGAGGCAGGAATAAGCCAAAGCCTTCTCCTCAGTGAGCTCCTCTGCTGTCAAGTCCAGTTTCTTCCTTGAAAACTCATCGATTGAGAGTCCTGCACAAGGAAAACAAGCATGAGATAACAGAATGAATGATCTTGTACGATGTATACAAATAAAGTCATTGATTGACAATGTTAGTTACAGATACTAAAATCCAGAGTTGAGCAGACAAGTTTTGACACTCAAAAAACATAAAGAAACTTGAACAAATATCTCCTTAAAATATTTTTGTCAACTGCGACGACAAAACATTTATAATCATCCAAGGAATTCCATCAGAGACAAAAAAGACTCCATCCACTTTGAAATCAGTAGACCTCTTGCCACCTCACATTGAGGATTATCTCGCACCGTAAGCATAGACTGTATAAGAAAACCTTTCCTGTATTAAATTAAAACACTTCTCTTCCATTAGCAAACAGAGATGGGTCTTGGCAAGACGATTCTCAAATAAAATGGATAAAAGAGAACGAGTTGGAAGAGACAATGAGAGTATGGTAATGAATTCTCATTGAAGAGTAAGCATCTGAGGCTGGTTGAAGAATAAGATGCAAATCTAGAGCGGGTGAAGATCTCACCAAAAAGACAACTTCTCAGTCATAAAGCTTTCAAGAAATTCATTCATGAAAATACAAATTGACCGAGAAAAACAGAGGCCCAAAATTTTTGATAATCTTTGCTAAAATTGGGGGGAGGAGGAGGGGAAGGGGGGGATAAGATTGTTTTATCCATTTTCTTTTCTTCGGAGGGTGGCAAAATTCTGATCTTGAAGGCGATGAATTATGTTTTAAAGTAAGTGAAATGGTATATGTAAACAGAAATGAGAAACAGGATTTATTCAAAATTTGAAAAAAATTTTACAACAATCCAAAAAAATGATGGCAGTTGACATCTAAAAAGCCAATCCCAGAGGTTTTCCAAGCAACTAAATAAAATTCCATGAAGCTGGTCACAACAAATTGATCTCTCCAAATCTTTGATACAAAACCTTTTTTGACCTATGATCCAGGCAGATCTTTGGCATAAAAACCAAGCTGATTGGTTTCTAACCTGCTTACGGAACTTTCTATGTTATGGTTACACTTGTTCTTTTAACATGTCATGCGATTTTCTAAAAAATGGTTCTGATAAAATCTATCATATTTAGCTAAGTGCTCCGATAGTCTAATTAACTTGAAAACAAACTAATATCAATGACATGAATACCACTAGTTTGAATAGAAAAGTAAGATGCACTCAAACCCTCCCCAACATACAAAAGAGGGTGATATCCTATATACTGTTGATGTATAAGTAAGACTCTTACCTTGTACGATAGTCCATTCTCCATTGCGGCATGTGACAGGGAATGAATAGATAAGTCCCGCTGGGACATTGTACGAGCCATCGGAGTACACTCCCATAGAAACAAAAGTGCCCTGAATTATACAACAGATGGAACCAAAAGTATGAGAGCATGCACTAGCTATCTTGAAACTAGTATACATACCAAAAGAAATAACTATTACCTCTGGAGTTCCAAGCACCCAATCACGAATGTGATCACATGCAGAACTAGCAGCAGAAAGCGCACTTGAGAGTTTTCGGGCCTTGATAATAGCAGCACCACGTTGTTGCACGGTGCTGATGAACTCTCCGGTCAACCTTTAAGAACAGAATCACACTGAATTCAACATCCATGAAAAATTAACATCTAGTAAACATCTGATCTACTATAGTTTATAAGCATACCATGAATCATCGCCAACAAGCTCCTTCACAGGCTTCTCACCACCTGGTGTTTTGACTGTGGCGTGGCTGACATCTGGGTACTGAGTTGATGAATGGTTTCCCCATATGATAACATTTTTAACATCAGACACCTGAACACTGAGTCTCTCAGAGATCTGACCAAGGGCCCTGTTGTGATCTAGACGTGTCAAGCAAGTAATGTTCTTTTCAGGAATGGATGGTGCAAACTCCTTCAAGATCAAGGCATTGGTATTTGCTGGGTTAGCAACAACCAAAACCTGCAAAAATACAGCAAAAAGATATCAATAGATAAACACTTTTGCATGAATGGAATTTAGAAGAAAAAAGCACTGAAAGAAGATTTTTTTGTAAAAAGGACCTTGCAGTTTGCAGCAGCATGCTTCTCAAGTGCAGAGGCTTGAGACTTGTAGATAGACACATTCTTTGACATAACATCTTTCCTCTCCATACCTTCCTTCCTGGGGAAGCCACCAACCATGACAGCAATGTTCACACCAGTGCATGCCTCAACAACATCAGTTGTGGCAACAACCCCTAGTCATACACCAAATGAGATCTCTTATAAACTAGAGAGCATACTGACAACTGATAAGGATCATAAACATAAGTGTCTTCTGTTGACATGCTTTTCAGTAACTGCACAAATACTGCTAAATGAGGGATTAACAAGAAGAAACCTTTAAGAAGGGGGAATGCAGCATCAACCAACTCCATTTTCACTCCATTTAAGGATTCTGCTGCTGGTGGAATGTCGAGCATGTGAAGAATGACGGGCTGGTTGGGTCCTAGCATCACTCCCCTAGCAATCATTGGGACTAGAGCATACCCAATTTGTCCTGCAAATCCAATCAACTATGTTTAATTCTCCACAAAAGTAAAAAGAAGTTGATCATTCAAAACTAGACAAAGGGGTCAAATGATTTTATACAGGTCAAGATGCAGCTTTCAGAGGGCAGAAAGGAAACATGTATGGGTCACATCAGCCAGTGTTTCAACTTATCAAATGGGTATATTTGGTTAAGTATTAAAAATTATTTAACTGGACATAGTTGTGCAACCAAATTATCAATAAGTGAAATAGATCCATCACTAAAACACGATACTGTTTTAGATCAAACTCTGTCTACTGGGAAAAGCATCACACCACGAGAATCGGATCATAGTCAGATCCTATTTTAACCAAAGTCCAAATCCTCAATTATTGGGTTCCAATGCGACCAACCCATCCAATTGACATCGATTAATGCTGTTTGTAACATCTAGTTTTGTATAAGTTACTTTGATCAGGTAACAAAAGCTGAAATTAGCTGATCCAGGAAATTATTGGAGAAAATCAATGTCACGACCAGGGAAAATGAGCGTCAAATTCGAATGGTTTTAGAAAGGGTAGAGTTGTAATTTCTTTTGTTGTTAGTTAAGAACGTACACGTGTCAGCCATCCAATGGTAGATACAAAATGTTGTTAGCTTAAATAGGGAACAAAGAGTAAAATGAAGAACAAGCAAGAAGAAGGAAGAATAGGCTAAGTTCATTAAGAACTTGAGAGGATTGTATTCGTTTTCTCATTTTTCAGTTCAATCTATCATTTGTTTTCCTTATTTTGATCCCAACTAGTCACGATCGTGACAATTGGTATCAGAGCTATTACGATCCACAACCGGAGCAACAATGGAAATCATACCTAAAGAGATGGAAGCTTTCATGGAGGAGACTAGAAAGAGCCAGATCGAGATATCGGGACAGATCGAACTTCTGAAAATTGAGTTGCAAAGGCTAGCTCAATCTCAAGAGGCTCAAGAGAAGAGATTGGATGCTCAATTTGAACAAATTGTTCAACTGATTCAGAACAACCAAGAGGTTATTGGATCTGGATCTGGATCTGCTGGATTGAACAAGTCCAATTCTACCAAGAGTAGTGATTCGGTGAATGGTGCTTATGAAGAAGGAAAGACAACTGATCCAGAATTGGAGGCCATGTTAGACAGAGATATTCTCGAGACCAGATCTGGAGTTAGATGGGATGATGTTGCTAGCCTAAGTGAAGCAAAAGAAATTTTGGAAGAAGTTGTTGTTCTTCCATTGTGGATGCTCGAATATGTCCAGGGAATTAGAAGGCCATGGAAAGGAATTCTAAAATGTGGACCACGTGGTATTGAACAAACACATTTGGCCAAGACGGTTGCTCCTGAGTGCGGAACTCATGAGGATGGGGAACATAAGATTCTGATGGTCTTGGCTATTGATGGGTATAGTGGAGAATTGGAAGGCGCATGAAAGGTATTTGATGAAATATCTACAAGAGAGGTTTTGGATTTTTTGCCTACACATGCTAGATTTCAAAGGGTCACTCACTCTTCTCGGATAAAGGTTAAGATGAAGGTTCAGGTTGTCAAGAAGAAGGTTTTCCAAAGGCTTCCTAAGTCGTCTTTGAGTGTTAGTTCGAGTAAGGTACAGTCTGGGAGTGCTGAGAATCTTGCGGGTGTTTCGGATGTGGTTACCCATTTGGCATTTTTTCTGGCTTCGTCGTTGGACCCTGCTGTGATATTTGAAGTTGCCATTAACATGTTGTATTTGGCTGATGTTCCTAGTGGGAAGCCGGAGTGGGCTTTAGCGTCAATAATTGCAATTCTTACTCTTTGGGATAGGTATGAGTCTCCTTCTGCTAGAGAAAGCATTGTTCGATCTGCTAGCACGAATTTGCACTTCCTTGATCTTAATATGCAGGTCTCCTTGTTTAAGAGATTGCTTAACATGATTAGGAATCTGATAGCGCGATCAGTTCGTATGCATGCTCTAGCATGTATATGTCGAACAACTCTGTGTCAATTTTTTGGCCAAGGAAAGTGTCAGAACTCTCCTTATGGGAACTGATGTTGCATCACTTTTGGAAAAGGTCGGGATAAAAAATGATATTCATAGTGTAACTAGTAAAATCTTGTTTAGAGAAGATCTAACAATATCCTTGGTAGAAAGTTGTTTTCAATTTATCTCTACCATTGCCTGAACAAAAAACTTCAAGCAAAGAAAGCAGAGTCATTGGAGTACTAGCTTATGGTACTGGTTATGGGGCATTGAAGTGGACAAAACCAGTTTTGGAAGTGATGGAAATTTGTAAACCCTGTGTTAAATGGGACCATGAAAGCCGAACCCATGCTCTAGATTGCTATTTTAAGTTACTGGCCAGGCTTTTCCATATTGATGATACCAAAGGAGGTGTTAAAAGGGTCAAAGATGGCGCTTTTCAGTATCAGATTCTAAATGAAACAGGGCTACAAATTTTGCAACATGAGTTTGTGAGAGCATGGCACTACAACTTATCAGGTAGCTGTGAGAAGTTGCATGTTTCGGAAGATGTTTTTCCAGCCCTTATCAGGCTCATTGAATATGGAACTACAGTTTACCAAGCTAACCTTCTTGCTTGGATAAGGCCTTTCAAGTATGTTCTTGAATATCTTGACAAGTATTGCACCATTCTTGAAGTTGTTGGGAGCATTGACATGCTTCTAGGCATCAAGATGGGTGTGCATTTCAGTTCTTGGGGAGGAAGTGTGCTCAACTTAGAAACCAAAAAGCATAGAAACAAGTATTATGATGGCATTGACAATATGAGAGGTCCAGGTTGCTTTGCTATGACAGAACTCCATCATGGGTCAAATATCCAAGGGATCCAAACATTAGCTACCTTTGATCCCTTGACAGATACGTTCATTATCGACTCGCCATATTATGGAGCTATCAAATGGTGGATGGGCAATATTGCAATTCATGGGAAGTTTGCAACAATTTTCGCAAAGTTGATGTTGCTGACTCATAACGCAAAGGGTTTACAGACAGAGACCTCCATGTATTCATAGTTCCAATGAGGGACAAGGAGACACATCACACTTTTCCTGGAGTCGAGATACATGATTGTGGCCACAAGGTTGGCCTCAGTGGAGTTGATAATGGGGCATTGAGGTTATCTTCTGTAAGGATCTCTAGAGACAATCCACTTAATCGATTCGAAGATGTTCGCATGGAAAGGAATGATATGAGTAGCCTCCCATCAATTAATAAAAGATTGGTTGCCACACTAGGTGAGCTAGTTGGAGGCAGTGTAGGCCTCACATATGCTTCAGTTGGTGTCCTTAAAATTATTGTGATAATTGTTGTTCATTACTCTTTACCCCGCCAGCAATTTGATCCTCAAAAGCAACCTGAGATTAGAATTCTTGATTACCAGTTTCAGCAGCACAAGCTCATGCTGGCTTCAACCTATGCATTCCATTTTGCAACTTCCTATTTGGTAGAAAAATATTCTAAGAAGTCTCGTGATAAAAAAAAATATTGGGAGATATGCATGCTCCCTCAGCAGGTCTCAAGGCTTATGTCACATCTCATACAACCAGGTCACTATGTGTCTGCCGGGAATCATGTGGGGGGCATTGCAGGTTGTTGCAGATCTTTTTAAGCAGTATCAGAAAAACTTTCAAGGTGGGACTAAGTGGTTAGTGCTGTGTTGTTTGCTTCTGTTGGAACAGCTGAAGAATTCAATCCTCCTATGTTTCCAGAGTTTAATCCTTGAGGACAAGGATTGTATGAAGGGGAAGGCATTGTCACGACCAAAGAAAATGAGCACCAAATTCGAATGGTTTTAGAAAGGGTAGAGTTGTAATTTCTTTTGTTGTTAGTTAAGAACGTACACGTGTCAGCCATCCAATGGTAGATACAAAATGTTGTTAGCTTAAATAGGGAACAAAGAGTAAAATGAAGAACAAGCAAGACGAAGGAAGAATAGGCTCAGTTCATTAAGAACTTGAGAGGATTGTATTCGTTTTCTCATTTTTCAGTTCAATCTATCATTTGTTTTCCTTATTTTGATCCCAACTAGTCACGATCGTGACAATCAACCAGATGAAATGGCCTGATCTTTCTGATAATTTATAAATCTAGAGATCAAGATATCACTAGTCTGCTAAACAAATTAACATGGTGATTATCATCGATAACTAGATCAACTTTTAGTAAAGTTGGGTCATGACACACATGCTTCAATCTTGAAACAATTTCTTCACAGTTGAGAGTAATTAGATATTAGTAAAGTTAGATCTAATAAAGCAATCCACTGTCACCAACTAATATTACGCGAACATCAACTGATGGATCAGATACCACACTGAACACAGAAACTAAATCGATCACGAAACAAATCTCAATTAGCTTGCTTTTCGAACACCGAACTTTTCAGATCCTTGGCTGTTAAAACTAAACGGATAAAAAACTGATTGTAATTCAGATCTAAGATTGAAAATCCAGATGAACAGAAAGATAGCGATAAAGAAAAGGATCAGACCTGCTGCTCCAGTGACGAGCACGCGAACTGGTTCTATCGCCATTGATGATGAGAAGAGAAACCCTAGAAATGAAACTGAAACTTGGAGAGAAAGGATTGGACAACGAAAATGGAGAAGACTTCGATGTGTGTGTGTGTGTGTGAAAGAAAAGAGTGGTATTTATAGAGAGGAAATGAGAGAAAAGTTTATCTGATAGATTTTTCCGGTGCTCACCTGCAAACCTTTTTTAACTTAATTAATTGAGTTATTGGCTATTTGCCCCTCATATTAAATAGCTATTTACGAAGTACCTTATAATTAATCAATATTTCAGTCTACTTAATAGTTAGTTAGTATGTTTTCAAATTTACGAAGTACCCCATAATTAATCAATATTTCAAATTTTTTGACCAAAATACTCTTGACAAATCAAAAATTGAGATCTAATATTTTGTATCTCGAATAACTCGTGTAAAAAAAAATCTGAAGAGTCTACTTGAAATGATAAACATATTTCATGTAAATTTTAATTTATTAAAAGAACCTCATCTACGTCCCCATACCCTCCTCTCATCTAACTTCTCCTTCTTCTATAAGTCACCGCCCCCTTCTTCATCCCCCTCTCTATTTTTCAACCTCCGCCCCTGCCCCCTTCTCCCCCCTCCTTTCTCTATTTCGCGACCCCCTCTTCCTTCCCTTCTCTTGTTGATCCTTGGATCTAACTGGTTGAACCATCTAAATCTGTCGTTTTTCCCTACAAGCACACAAAAATAACATCATCACGCAGGTCTCCAATGCCCTCTAGAGCAAAGCTTGGTGTGCTGCAAAGTTTCATTTTTCCCTTCAACAACAAAGCTTTGACTCCCTCCACCCTTCTCATCACCTCCTCCTCCTTGTTTCATGCAAACCACCACATTTGCTTGATTCCCCACATAACCACCCTCATTTGGTGTCTTAAAACTCCATCCATCACCCTACTCCAAAGGGTTGGTCATCATCTGATACCCCCATTTGAGGACTCTTGGAGAAATTACATCCTAATCCTGATAATGAAGATCCTCCACCACCACAAGTAGGAGAAATTGAAGATAATTGGAACAGTGATGCTTGAGGAGGAGGATGGTGAAGAAAGAAGTTGTTCATTTCCCCTCCTCCAAATCCTCTTCTAACGCCATCATCAACATCATTCGTCTGACATATAAATTTGGATTGCATTCGTTGCAAACTCATCTTTACAAGCAATACACAGACAAAGACCACATGTTGAAGGAAAAGAAAGAAAATCCAATTCCCTCCAATGATTATCTGATGAACAGAATAAATAAAATGAGAAGAAAATATGGGTTTAGGTTTTTCTTTTTTGTAAGAGAAGAGAAAACAAAGAAAGTTCAAAAAGTGAGAGGATGGTTGTCAGAAGAAGAGATACTCAGAGAACAAAACAGGATAATGCCATGTTTTTTGTTTATTTGGCATTGACAGGGAAATGGGAAGGAAGGAAGAGGGGGGAATGTCGTTGCGAAATATAGAAAGGCGGAGGCTAAAAAGTAGAAAAAGAGGGGCGAGGAAGAAGGGGTGGGCGTCGGTCATTCCGAAACAGAGAAGAGGAAGAAAGGGTCGGCGGAGAGAGAACCGGTGGTTGTGAAACAGAGAAATGGAGGAGGAAGGGGGCGGCGGTGATTTACAAAAGAAATGGAAGAAAGAAGAAAGGGGGTATGGGAAGAAAATGAGGTTTTTTTAATAACTCTTAGAAATTCTTCGAGATATGTTTATCCTTTCAATTAGACTCTTTGATTTTCTTTGAGATGAATTGTTCGAGATACAAAACATTCAATCAAAGCCTTTGATTTGTCAAGGGTATTTTGATCAAATATTTTGAAAATAGATAATCAATGCATGTTGACTGCTAGTCATGGGGGAGATAGAAATTAATGATGATACACCAAAATGGTCACATCCCTGAGCCATACACGTATCGTAATGATCTCAAGGAATTACAGGCCCCAACGTCAAGCCAACACTTATCCGGCTCAAGTGGCTTCAAGCCCGCCCAATACAGTCCGCTCATATGTCTCAAAGCTATCCTCAATACCCGTAAGCCCTACTAAGGCAAGTATCTCGAAGATCGGCTTTGGACAGGCAACTACATTAGCTCTTTGCTTTCAACTAGGAAACAAATACCATAGTACATATCACACAGGGAAGAGCGGGCAGCCCGAAGCAAAATCGAACCCAGTGAGCAACCGGTCAGCAAGATATGCGTGCTTCATGGAGCCCATTACGAGTCAAAACTGTCCAACAGATCCAGGAAAAGGGTTCTCCGAGGTATGAGAAACTGAGCGATACGTGACGGGCAGCTAGTATCGCATGATCAGAAGCAAGACCCCTCCGTGCCGCTAGTATTACGAAAAAAGACCTTCGGGGCATGCAACTCCCGCACAATGATGCCCTGGTGATAATAATTTCGCTGGCAGGCTGGGAAGTAAGGAGGTCCTTGGTAGACATAGGGAACTCGATGAACGTCCTATTTTTCCGTACGTTCCACAACATGCAACTAAAGGAGATAGCATTGACCCCTGATAATCGTCTGATGATCGACTTCAGCGGCAAAAGACGGTTCCCTGTGGGAAAGATACAGCTGACGACAACAACAGGAAAGGATCCAGCTTAGAAAACCTTGTTTCAAGAGTTCATAGTAATCGACGCGCCTTCGGTGTGTAATGAGGTCCTAGGGAGACCCTGGATACACTAGATGGGAGCGACGACCTCCACTCTACACCAGTGTGTCAAGTATCCAACGAACCGAGTGGTTGGTACGTTGAGAGACGACCAGATAGTTTTCAGGGAATGTCAGTATATGACGACACTGCCACCTGGCGATCCTCAACCAATGGCTAAGATGACCCTTTGTTCTACCTGAAGTGTAGGAGGAGAACAGCTGACCCCGGACAACAAGGCCCCAGTAAGCCCTCGGGGCAGGCCCAATGCCAGACAACCAGAGGAAGAGACCGCTACGATCTATCTCGACAACCCTCTCAACAGCAAGGCTATCCAAATCGATTCCCGCTTGAGCGAATAATTGGTAAAGCAACTCACGGAACTGCTACAACGTAATCAGGACATCTTCACCTTGACCATGCGGGACATGGTGGGGATCGACCCGTCGATAATCACCTATCACCTAGAAGTGGACCCCTCAAGGAAAACCGTTAGGCAGAATAAAAGGCTCGAGGCGCCCGAAAGGAACGCGATCATAAACAATGAGGTACAACGTTTACTCAACGCGGGCATGATTAAGGAAGCACGATACCCCGACTGACTGGTGAATATTGTTCTTGTAAAAAAGAAGAACGGAAAATAGAGAGTATGTGTGGACTACACGGACCTGAACAAAGCTTGCCCAAATGACAGTTTTCTACTCCCCCGCATTAATCAAATCGTGGATGCCACTTCCGGGCACAACTTACTCAGCTTTATGGACACCCATTCAAGCTACAATCAAATATTGATGCACCCCCAGATCAAGAGAAAACTTCATTCGTGACAGAAATGGGGATATACTACTACAAGGTGATGTCATTCGGCTTAAAGAATGCAGGCGCTATATTCCAACGACTAGTCAACCGAATGTTTAAAGAATAAATCAGCAGAAACATGGAGGTCTATATAGACGACATGTTGGTCAAAATCCTCCACAACCCGGATCACATGCATGATCTTACCGAAGCGTTCAACCAACTAAGAAAATATCAGATGAAGCTTAACCCACAAAAGTGCACGTTCGGAGTCGAGTCTGGAAAATTCCTAGGCTATATAGTGAACAAAAAGGGAATCGAAGCCGACCCGAAACAAATTCAATCCATTCTCGACATGAAAGCCCGAGCCAACATCAGATACGTTCAAAGCCTGAATGGGAGGGTAGCAGCACTCAACAGATTTATATCGAAGTCATCCAACAAATGTCTTCATTTTTTTACGATACTAAGAGGGAGCAAAGGATTCTCTTTGAATGAAAAGTGTGAACAAGCCTTTCAGAGCCGTAAATGGTACATGGGAAGTCCAGAGCTACTCTCCAAACTTGCGACAGGGGAAACACTCTACTTGTATTTGTCTGTTTTCAAGCATGTTGTCATGCGAAATGACCAAGGGACCCAAAGAACAGTGTATTACACCAGCAAAACCTTCGTAAAAGCTGAAGCACACTATGTGGACCTGGTAAAGTTGGCACTGCGCTGGTCGTATCCTCCAAGAAACTTAGGCCCTATTTTCAGGCCCACTCTATAACGGTTTTGACCAAGCATCCACTTCGCTTGGTATTACATAAACCCGAGCTATCGTGCAGAATGGTGAAATGGTCAGTGGAGCTCGGACAGTTTGACATAAACTATGCTCCAAGGACAACCATTAAAGCCCGGTCACTAGCAGATTTCATTACTGAGTTCACCAGCGGAGAAGAGCTGAAGACAGACCACCTACCCTCAGATTCGAATGTCCAAGCGTGGATCTTGCGCTGCGACGGGTCTTCGACTGGGAAGGCGAGCGGAGCTGGGATTACGCTCCACTCCCCTAGCTGTTTCACCCTCAAAAAGGCAGTTAGATTAGGTTTTCCCGCTTCAAATAACGAGGCCGAATGCGAAGCCCTCATGTCCGGCCTAAAACTAGCACTAGGGATCGATATAGATCGCCTAACGACATACAGTGACTCAAGACTGGTGATCAACCAGGTCAATGAAGATTACAGCAAAGACCACCGCATGATAGCCTACTGCGACAAGGTACTTCACATAATGGGCAAGTTCAAGAACTGCGAACTCATACAATGCCCCCGCGACGACAACAAAAGGCCTGACGCGCTAGCCAGAGAAGCCTCAACCTCTGACAAAATCTCCAGCGGCCTCATTGAATACCAAGAGCAATCAAGCCTCGACGAAGAAGAACATAGAGATGTTTGCGCTGCGGAAACACATCCAAATTTGATGACTCCGATACTGGAATACATAGCAACCGGAGCCCTACCGACTGAGAACGTCGAAGCAAGAAGACTAAAAAACAAAACATCAAGGTACACTCTCATAAACGACAAGTTATACAAGAGATCATTGACGGGGCCCCTACTCCGATGTTTATCATCTCTAGAGGCAAGCCAGGTTGTGGGAACAATCCACAGCGGTATATGCGAAAATCATCTGAGCGTGAGAACCCTCGCCCATAATGCCTTAACTCTGGGATATTATTTGCTGACCATGCAGCGAGACGCCAAAAATATCATCCGCAAGTGAAACAAATGTCAGAGGTTCGCGCCATACACGCATATGACGGCCTCGCCACTAACTCCAATGACTAGTATGTGGCCATTCGCGCAATGGGGAATGGACATCGTCAAACTGCTCCCGGCATCAGTCGGTAAAAATTTCCTTCTTGTAGTCGTCGATTACTTCACCAATTGGATCGAAGCCAAGCCCCTATCCAAAATCGGGGAGGTCCAAATTGAAAAATTCATATAGGCCAACATCGTCTGTAGATTTGGCATCCCCAGAATATTGGTCAGCGACAACGAAACTCAGTTCAAAGGTAGAAAGGTCAAAAAACTGTGCAAAAGTTTGAGTATTAATTACCACTTCTCGCCAGGACACTCCCAATCCAACAGCCAAGCAGAGGTTACCAACCGGACAATCCTAGAGGCCATCAAGAAAAAGTTTGTCGCAGCAAAAAAAAAAGAGTTCCAGAGCTACCAGGAAAACCTAGGTATATCGAACAACCAAAAGAGTTCCTACCGGAATGACACCTTTCGCCCTAGCATACGGGCATACGGTTCAGAAGCTATGGCTCCGGTAGAACTCGAGATGTCAACCTTCCGAACAAAGGAGTTTAAACCAAACGGTAACGACGAAGTCTTGCGCGTGGGGCTAGACCTCCTCGACGAAAAGCGAGATCTAGCCTTCGTCAAGATAGCTACCTACCAAAGGAATGGCGCAATATTACAACAATAAAGTCAAGCCACACGAATTTAATGTGGGAGATTGGGTACTTAAGAAGACCCAGCAAAACACCAAAGAAGCCGGCACGGAAAAGCTAAACCCAAACTGGGATGGACCTTACAAAGTTGCCAAGGTCAAGAGGCTGAAAATGTACTGGCTAGAAGATGCAGACGACGACGGGCTTAAACGACCATGGAATGTCGAGCATCTCAAAAAATATTATCAAAAAAATATTTGCTTTCACCACAACTTCCACTGCTGTCCGTTACAACCATCGACCAGCCCGGCTATGGCTAGACTCGAATATCTGCCCAATGCCTAGTCCACTATGCACGGACCTCGACGGTAGAGGAAGTGAGGGTCTAGTCAGCGCTGGCCTGCTGATGATGATGACTCGCCAAGGGATCATTGCCCTCCAACAGATAATGATCGCCAAACTTACCAGGTAAGCATAGTCAGTTCGCGACTGATGACGATGGCTTCTTGTGCCCAACACCTAATCCGCTATGCGTGGACCATGACGGTCGAGAAAGTGGGAGTCTAGTCAGTGTTGGCCCACTGATGATGACGACTCGCCTAGGGATCATTGCTCTCCAACAAACAATTATTGTCGTACTTACCAGGTAAGCTTAATCAGTTCGCGACTGATGACGATGGCTTCTGGTGCCCAACGCCTAGTCCGCTATGCGCAAACCACAATTATTGTATCACTTTGTTTGTGAAAATGTGTAAAATAGTTTTGTGAATTGTTATAGCTAAAAAATGTTAATATTTTGGGGGTTGTTACACAAATGCCAATTTGGTGTAGCGGTGAAAATAATAGTATGAATTTGCCAATCCTGTAGTAAATCAGGGTCTAGCAATCCCCGTCATTAGATTGTTTTGATCATTTAACTAGAGTTAAAATTAATTATATTATAAATCCTAATTTTTAAAAATACTAATCTAAAAATGAATTTATAATATTTTCTCTAATTTTCTTTCCCTATTTTTTTCCACTTTCTTTCGTTTTTTACATCTCTACAAAAACTCACCTCTACATACATAAAATCTATAGAAAACACAAAAACCTCTCCAAAGAATTATAGATGATGAAAAAAATTACATAAATACATGATGAAAGAAATACAAACAATAAAATTTTGAATGTGTTAAATTTTTGGTTAGTTTGCCAAACTAAAGACTTGGAGAAAAACGTGAATGCAACTGTTTTTTTTTCTTCTATATTTTTTAGTTTCATTCTGTAGAGTTTGTTTGTGGTTTCTAGAAATTACATAGAGAAGATGAAGAGGGAGAGAAAGAAAGTGTGGATAAAATAGAAAGAAATTTTTTTTGAAGATAATATTGAATTATTTTTTTATTATTTTCCTAAAAAATTAAGATTCCTAGAGTAGATTAATTTTAATTATAATTAGAAACAATCCAATAGCCGAGATTAGGGATGGGCATCCCATCTCGGGATCCTGATATTGTCCCATCATGTCCCGATTTTTTTGGGTCTTATTGGTATTGATCAATCTCATCCTGATCTCGTCTTGTCCCGATCTAAAGTGGGATGGAATCGGGATGAAGATTTTCAACCCTGCCCATCCCGTCTGGAATTGATTTTTTAAATATTTATTATTATCAATTTTAATATTATTCATGAAAATAATAACACATAGATTCTATTCTAGTAGGAATTTTTTTTTATTATTGTCTCATTCATGAAAATAATAGCACATGTATTCTATTCTAGATAAAACACAAGTTGTGTACCAAATAATGTTCATTCACAAAAAAGTTCAATTTACTAAACATTTCTTATAAAAGTTCACATGTTAAAAATGCATAGCAAAACATATTCATATATACAATCATATGTATCTACCCTTTCATATAAGTATTAGAAAAGCAAATACCATTATTTGCATTTGAAAACAAAGAATAACATCAATGTGAAATAAACAAAATGTTTTATTTCCTGCTGTCGTCCGTCCCAATCCCGTTTGAGATGAGATGAGGTCTATCATGTCTCGATCCGAATGGAATGGGATAGGGATGAGGTCTATCGTGGATTCCATCTCATCATGTTCCCACCTTTAGCCGAAATTAGGGGTGGGCATCCCATCTCATGATCCCGAACCCGTTCCGATCCCGTCCCGTCCCAATTTTTTTGGGTTCTTTTGGGATTGATCAAGCTCATCCCAATCCCGTCCCGATCTAGAGTGGGATGGGATAGGGATGAAGATTTTCAATCCCGCCTATCCCGTCCTGTCCCAAATTTATTTATTTAATAATTGTTATTATTAATTTTATTCAAAATACTCTTCTAAATTAAAGTTTATGATGTGTTGAAATTAAATCAATCTAAGGTGAAATTCTATATGAAATCTAAATGAATTGAATCATTAATTCTAAATGAAATTTAATATTTATTTGTCTTCCAAAAAAAAAGTTTAATATTTATTTATTTAATATCTATTATTATTTATGATGTAAGTTATATGTATATAAATTTGACATTATTGGTGTGTGAGTAATGTGAGATAAAACTCTTTTTGTTATTTTTTCTTGGAGGACTATTTAATACGTGTTCATCCCGTTCCGTTCCGTCCCGATCCCGTTTGAGATGGGACGAGGTCGGGATGAGGTCTATCCCGTCCCATCCCGATCCCAAATGAACGGGATGGGATAGGGATGGGTCCATCTCGTCCCATCCCGTCCCGTGCCCACCCCTAGCCGAAATTACTATATCCTGACCCTGATTTACCACAAGATCGAAAAATTCAGACTCTGAAAATAATCACGTGTTTTCTAGAATATCTTGAAGCAAAAATGTAACATAATTTGAGTTTGAGCCTCATTAGTCTACCCTCATTTTAAAAATTAATTCAGTCTCATCCTCAAACTTATGTTGACTACTAAAAAAAAACCTTTTTTTTTTTTTTTTTTTTTGAGAATTTATTCCTTTCACTTTTATAGTTTAAAATCAAAGTTAAATTGCACGTTGTTGGACCATAAGAATTCATTGATGTAGGGAGCTAAATGAATTATTCAATTAAAAAAATAAAAAGAGAGGGAGATATATTCAATAATCAATATGGTTAAAATTCCCACTGTTGATGAGCATATACTGTTATTGGTGCAAATATAGGTGTCCACGTCATGACTCATGCGCGCAATCGTTGTTGTTCGTTAACGTTGGGGTCCACTGACGACGTCCTTGGTTTTGTCAAAACGGATATAATAACTTCGCATGAGATGAGCCTATCCTGTAAGGGCCCACATCTTGACACCTCGAGTTACGTTTGATGAACACATCCACGGTTTACACCTCCCTTGTACGTCATATCAGTACACCGTTAGGATAACTGTTCTAGAAAGATAGAAGATGCCATGCGAGGTATCGAAAGGTGACGCATGTACTTGATTTAATAAACAAACAACTGGTCGTTAGGAGCAAAGTCGAGGGATTTCACCATGGTCCTTGCCTTGCATTCTCTCAATTTTCAAGTGTATATTTCGATATTTTTAATGCTATTTTGATATAAATAAACAAAAAATTGTGGATAACTGATGATATATAAATTTTGACCGCAACAATATGATTAAAATAAATGCCTAATTCAATTAAGCTTACAGTCTTTTATTCAGATAACAACCAATTGTTCATAAAATAGGCAACTTCATGCAATTAGGATCAATCTTATCGGTATTTAGCTAATTGTATGCACTTTGGCACAACATCAGTCATCTAGTTCGTTAGTTTTGCAGTAGCATACAAGACAATCAAACAATGGGGTTGATATTCGGCTACAAGAACCACCAAGTGAATTACTTCTAGGATACATTTCCCCCCAAAAAAAATGGTTAATAATTAAAACAAAGGATCACGAATTAAGGAGACAAATCATATTTTCTGGAAGTGCCTTAAGGACAGATAAGACCACTCCCTTCTGCTTTCTTGTGGAGATTCTGACAAAAACTAACAAGTATTCCCTGTATGTAAAATAATTATTTATTCTCGAAAAATTTGATGAATGCCGCTTACTGTTTTCTCTGGGGGTCATATAACAAAATTCAGTGCAGGTAGTCACTCGCCTTTTCAAGATCACTAAGCACCGCTAGATAAGTGCCTGGACACCAAGTTGTTGCATTTCTCTTAATCTCCATGTAGGATACAGAGTTTCTTCACCAAGCTCTTCTGCATCCACTTGTTGCATAGCCCATAAATAATATACGGTGTGGATTGTATCCTGATTGTGAAACCAGTGAATTAGACACAGTAAATGAGTACTACATTTTCAATAAATGTAACCTACTACCAGGCACTAGCATTAAACTTCAAGGCCCATTTTTTTATATTACAAAAGAAGATGGCCAGCCAAAGTTTCAACAGCAGGGGTGAAGACTTGTAGGCAGAAGGGATGAAGACTAAAGAACAATAACACCCCTTCAGTCCCCAGTTTATAGAATCTTTAAAACTCAGTTGAAGAATCATAAAGACTTCATACAAGACAGGTGCCCCAGAGAGAGTGGATTGAACGTACAATACAGTATTGAATACTAAAGAAAAATTATTTTCGAAATAAGTTAGTACTCAAATGCCTGTATGAAATACCTAAAGAAGACCAACAATTCTCGAGAAAATTGCATTGTATAGTGCCTGTTATATTGAAGCAATTTGATACCCTATGGAATGCCTAAGAGAAATCAACAATGCTCGAACAGTTTTAAGTAGTAAAATGCCTGTTGCTGACCCAATTTGGGATGCAGTGGAACAGAAGAAAAGGTGATGTGGTCACCATAATTTTTTTATGACTGCCCAATCTAGTTGAGCTCTGCATTAATGATACATCCAATAAAGGGTATATATCTCCTCTCTGCATGAGCAACACGCGTTTAAGTGTATGAGGTGGTCACATGCAATTGAATCTGCACCTCTAGGAAACACTGGTTAAAGAAACATTTCTATGATGTGTTGTACGTATCTATGCATATAGTTCCTGCCATCACTAAGAGGTTTTCCTTTTGTTTTCCCATCTTTTGTAGATAAAAGCAAATAATTATAAAACTAGGGAAGAACATACCTCGCCCCCTTCTGTGATTTTGCCATTTCTATCCCGTACACAGTGAATTTGCTGCGTTTGGAACTGCAATAATCCAGAATGGAAGGAAAAGGTTTACCAGCATTGGCTTATGGTTACACAAATCAGTTTAAGATGATAAAATACAACAATTGTGAAGTACTTACAGCTAAAATAATTATTGGAGTAGATCCCATGAGTTTGGTCTCTCGAACTTCCAGTTCAGATATATGTAAAATCTGCACCAAGAAATGATTAACAAAGATTGGTAAGTGATAATAAGACAACATACGATGATGTCAATAGCAAGCAGCAATATCATTTTTTATCTTCTGAAAGAATCATTTAGACCCGAAATCCATAGGATGCCCGTTAATCATTCTGGGTCGAGTCTTTAGGTAAGGATTCCGGAGAGATTCCTTATGTTACAGAATCACTATTTTAGACAACCATTGTTGATATAATTGTTGGGGATGACCAATTGAACATTTCTTTTAAAAATTCCTATTTGTTTTTCTCAGCTAAATATCTAATTGAAAAAGGTATCATAATCTTCCTCGAGAGTCCTTGCTCAATTTTAGCACATCCCACTGGGGCTCTCTTAGAAGGTCTCTTAAAATTACTGATGCCAAATGCTTTTAGAATAAAGATTACCTTTTTTGTTAAGTTGTTTATAACTCATCAGCACCATAGAAATAAAGATGTACGATACTGGACTCCACTAAAAAAACATGTGAAAACAAACTATCAAACAAGATAGGAAAGTTATTCACCATATTGCCGAAAGTTCGAAGGAGGCTAAATCATGGTTATCACTTGTAAACACTACTTAAATCAGATTTTTACAGATAATTATGAGCAGAATATTTTTTTTTCCCTTTGCTTTTCTTTTTTTGATTTGCAAACAAAGCAGGCTTGTGAATGACAAGCTTACTCACCTCCCAGTAGGAAGAGAACAATGTTAAATACCTCATTAAGTTGTAATAATGCTACCCAACCAAACAAACAAGAATGGAAAAGAAACCCCAGCTAATGCCCCGGGTCCACTGCACTATTTAATGTTTCTACAAATGCAGATAGCATCTCTCACTCCTTTTTTTAAGATTCTCGCATTTCTTCAAGCCGGAAGCACCCACTGCGTAGCAATTAAGATTCTTTCCCACAATCAATTGCCTTTGTAATTTCTCACTGAGCTGCCCATTGGTTAAAGGCTGATGATAAGGAATCCCCTGCTCTTCCACAACTCTAGCCCAAAGCTCCACAGCGAGATTGCAATGAATGAAAACATGGCCATTCAATTCTGGTCTCTGGATGAGAACAAAACACATATCTGTTTGGGATAATTAGGCCCCTACTGACTAGCTGATCCACTGTGAGGAACTTAATAAGAGCTATACACCAGGAGTAAAAATAGCTTTTTGGACCACTTGCTCCTTCCAAAACAATTTTGAATCAAATTAAAAAAAATTATTTTTTTACAGGGACATGCCTCAAGCAATCCTTTACTCACCTATACTTTAAATCCACTTGAACTAATTTCAAACAAATTGAAACAACAATAGTAAACAACAACCAAGGCACTTCATATACTAACTTGCCATTACAAATCCATTGAGCAATTAACCAAAAATGAAAAAGGATCCAGGATCAACGTTTTTGTACCTTGTTATCAAAGAAAATGCCCTGGCTTTCATAAGCTCTACGCTCTGCCAGACAGCGTTCAATCACTTCAGGACTACAATTTTTCTTTAATGTTTCTGCATCACCCTGCAAAGTGCAATGAAGTTCTTACATGCAAATCGAAATTATAATGGCGAGGTACCAACTAACTGCATCTATGTACCAAAGAAGCCAGGAAAAAAAATGAAGACGTTGAAAACTGGTGTGGTTTTAAATAAATAAGTATATAAATAACCAACAAATCAAAACAAATAAAAAATAATGTTTACTATAATCAATTCCACACTACCTTCAGGAGAGCATTGAGAGTTGGTCTGGTCATTTCTTCTACCTCAGCTACAAACTCCGGCAAGGAAAAAGTACTTCACCATGAAATTTTTCATAAAGCATAACATGTTAGACAGCTGATAAAGACGAAAAGACAAAAGGAGAAGAATTATTGAAAGGCAGTATCTTACGGATCTCGGCGACGTATCTCCTTAAAAGATAATGCAGCACCTGTTTCTCCAAAAACTGTATCATTTAGACTGTCAAAAAGGAATTGCCAAATCAGCACTTACAAGTTACAACATCATTGTACCAAGTATGTCGAACATTACCATAAACACAAACTAAAAGTATTTGAATCTTGGTACATACTCTTGGATCTTATGAACAACAGGGTGGTCACTTGTCTCCCATCGTTCTCGCATGTCCTCCGCCAACTGCCAAAGTAAACAGATTTTAACTTCATACAGGATCCTTTATATGTAATACAGTGACAAACAGACTCTTCATAAATAGTGTTATAATCAAAGATATACATAAATACATGTATCATAAGTAGTCAAACAAAGATGGACCAAAAACTTCCTAGAACAAATATTATAGCATACCATTTAACAATTGAATGTTCTGACCACGGGTAATCAGTGTAGTCAAGGCGACTGCCTAGGTGCGCCTCAAGGTGTTTTTACAAAATTCCGCATCAAAGTAAGGCAATGCGATGTGGTGAAATGAGGCGTCCGCCTCAACTCAACCCAAAAAATGGTTGCAACCAGCCCAATTGCAACAAAAATAGGTTGCAACCCACTCTATAATAGGGTTTTATGTTTTTTGATGTAATATTTGATAAATTTGGTAAAAACAAGATAAAACGTTTTTAAGTTTTCATTATTTTTTGGATAAAACATATCATGTTTTGTTCAGTTCATGATCATCAATCTTGATTTTTCATAGCATAATTTAATGATTTTTATGTTTTTGGAATACCAATAGATACATGTGAATTTTTACCAACCATTCCAACTTTATTGATTTTTAAGATTATTGATTTTTAATAATTTAGTGAATGTTTGCAAGTTACTTGCCATTTATGTAGTGCATTTTTTCGCTATGCTATACAACTTTATTATATTTCCATTTCGATTCTAGGTAGTTGTGTCACTTTTTGTACATATTTGCTTATAATACTTATCAAAATGATGTATACTATTACACTGATATGTTTCAATTTATTATAAAAAATCTTTAAAAAATGTTAAGATCACCTCACTACACTGAGGCGTCCGCCTCGCCTCAGGCGTTTTCAGACCCATCCGCCTCAACGTCTTAACTACAATAGCAGTAATCATTTTACTCATGTACTCACGAATAGCAAAGAGGATACAATGGTTACATCGTGTTGGCAATGAAAAAAATACAACTAAGAATACATTGAATAGGCTAACCTCTTGACTCTTTGTTACAACAGGTTCACTAATTCCCCTTATGCGCTTGTACACAGGATGACTGTGTATCTGGGAAACATAGAAAAATATTAGTTTCATAGAGAGAGAAACAAAATAAAATGTGTTCTTTTTGTCTACTTTGCAAACCGAATAGCTCCTTGCCTTTTCTTTAAATGCGTCCCACTTCTTACCCCAACGCGTCTGCTTCGTGGGTACAGCAACAATGTCACTACTTGTACTTCTTTCACCGTTTGAAGATGAGGAAGCTTCATATTGCATGCGTCTTCTTTTAGTTGGGTTACTGCTTAACTCCTCTTTTACTATATCATAGCCCTTTTTAGCATAGTCAAGCACTTTTACACCCTTTAATTTCTCGAAGCCAGCTGAAGAAACTCTTGACTTGATCGATTCAAACAATGATGCATAACCAGAATTTGTGTCAGGTTTCTTGGACCCTTCTCCAGATGCAGTATCTTGTCCATCTTTTGGACCCGTATCAGAACCAGTATCAGACTTCACATTATCATTGGTAGTCCCTGTAGACTCTTGTTTTTCAACTCCAAGTGTTTCTTTAACCTGTATAAGATGACAGAAACAAGAATTATGTTAACTCCACCAACTCTTAAGCATCCAAAATGAAAATATTAGCATACTCACATCCTCTGCTGCAGATGAGATTTTATCCTTCAAGTTGGCAGAAACCTACAGATATGGGGGAAAAAAACTTCACTAAAGAAATGATAAATGGAAAGAGTTCAACCAGAAGACAGAAGTAACACACCAACTAATAAGGAGAAGAATTTTCTCTAACATCAAATCAAGGGATGTAAAATGAAGCATGCAGGAACCTCTTAAGCTGATGTATATAGCTAAGCATCTAGGAAGCACAGACAACCACTTGGTTTTCGCGTGTCTCTGTTGGACATGACACAGGCTAGACACTCCTCAGATATCTGAAGCAACTCTACAGCGCTGCTTCATGAGGTTGACATGCCTAGGATGCTTCTCAAACATTTCTAGATAATCGTTTTCCCCATTTTTTTGTCAATTGAAAATAAATTACATAAATAAGTAAAAAATGAAAGACTAGGGCCCGTATAACATGACTTGTGATCTTGAATTATGATTTAATTTATGGAATTGAATTATTATTTGAATCCTATTTCTAACGTATTGTACCTACTTTGATACATTAACTATGAATGTCAATATGTTTTAACACCTAAATAAAATTATACATATGCATTTATCCATGTCGTATCGACGCCATTTCTTTATTTTGAGATTTCTCATGTCCACGTGATCTTGTCCAACCCATTGTAGTCAAGGCGACCGCCTAGGCTCGCCTCAAGGCGTTTTTACAGAATTCCGCCTCAAAGTGAAGCAATGCGGTGCGATGAAATGAGGCGACTGCCTCGGTCCGCCGCCTCACCGCCTCGGACAAAAAATGGTTGCAGCCAGCCCATTTGCAGCCTAGTTGCAGCAAAAGAGGTTGCAATCCATTTTTAGCCCATTTGCAGCCCACTCAATAATATGATTTTATGTTTCTTGTTGTAATACGTGTTGCTGTCGTCAAAGACTCAGTCTTCATCTCCTCCTTTCCTTCAAATCAGATATTTCCAAATAACAATCAAACAAGATAGAACGGTTTTAAATTTTGATAAATATGTGACGCTTTTTTTTTAAATAGTTTTTGGAGAAAACATAACAATAATTTTTCTGCTTTTGGAATACCAATAGCGATCATACTTGTAGAGTTTTACCAACCATTCCAACAATTTATTCTAACAAATGCTCAATATTTTCAAGTTTTTATTATTTCAAGATCTGTGTTCTAAAAATCAGTCTAGGCAGGGACTAGGCACTAGGTGGTTGGGAGCCACCCAGGTGGGCTGGGCGGGTTTTTGAACATTTTATTTATTTATTTATTACCAATTCTAAAAAAAATTAAGGCTCTATTTTTTTTATACATTTTACATATGTATCTTGACATTGAATTGGAAGTAATTTATATGTTATTATGCTTAACTTTTATAAAATTATAAATTATAACACAAAAAAAATCCGCCTAGGCCTCTGGGCGCTAGTCCCCTGCTCGCCGCCCGTCCACCGCCTAACGATTTTTAGAACAGTGTTATAGTACTACTATGATAATTTCTGATAAGCTCATGGGTGAGCATGATGTTGTGTTGGTTCAACTCATTCATAATCCCTTTCATTCTTAAAGGTAGGATTTTAGTTATGCATTTGTATACCAAATTGCAACAAGCAATAGGTATGTAGTCTCGTACTGCTTTTGGGTTAACTTTCTAGGCACCAAGCACAAAATGTTGCTTTTATGCTCTAGACCATTTTATATTTCTTGAAGAAATTCAAA
Organism: Berberis vulgaris; assembly: GCA_963556465.1. Lineage (NCBI taxonomy): Eukaryota > Viridiplantae > Streptophyta > Magnoliopsida > Ranunculales > Berberidaceae > Berberis > Berberis vulgaris. The sequence continues at coordinate 50,267,617 of OY747136.1, forward strand.
ACACCATTAGTAAATTCCTTCTCCACTATATCCCAATAAGCTTTGAAGAACGCAACACTAAACCCATCGAGGCTAGGGGCCTTGTGGTCTTTCATCATGAACAACACCTTCTTCATTCCTTCCTTAGTTGTCGGTAGTTGCCGGTTGCATAAGTTGGCATGGTTGGTCATTATTCAGAACACTTTGAAATGAAAAGCTCTATTCCAGATGATAAGGGTAATATGATTGGTGGAAAGTACCTAATTACTCCTCATAGCATTCCACAATAGTTCCTTCAATCTCTTTCTTAGAGTAGACAAAGATACCATCCATATTCTTGACTTTGGGAATTGCATGTGGCCCTATAAGCTTTGATAGCTCTATGGAAGTAAGGTAATTTTTATCCCCAGTTTGCACCAATAAGACCCTACTCTTCTCTCTAGCCATCTCTTTTTTATGTCTTGTTGCTTGAATACAACTATCAAGGATTTTTAACAAAAAAAAAAAAAAAAACACTATCAAGGATTATATTTTTCCTCGGTAGCTAAGAGGATGTCTTTGAATCATTGTAGTTAAGGCTTTGAGGCGGAGACGAGGCGGACAGGCCTGAAAACGCCTCAGGTGTGAGGCGAGACGGTCTTAACATATAAGATTTTTTTAAAATAAATTGAAACATATTAGCATAGTAATATACATCATTTTGATAAGTATAATAAGCAAATATGTACAAAAAGTGACAACTACCTAAAATCAAAATATCTTTTAAAGATTTTTTTTATAATAACTTGAAACATAACAGCATAGTAGTATACATCATCATTTTGATAAGTATCATAGGCACATATGTACAAAAAGTGACACAACTACCTAGAAAGCGAAATTAAAATATAATAAAGTTGCATAGCATAGCATAACGAAAAGATGCATTACATAAGTGTCAAATAACTTGCAAACATCCACTAAATCATTAAAAATCAATAATCTTGAAAGAATATAAATTTGAGAATATTGAACATTTGTTAGAAGAAATTATTGGAATGGTTGGTAAAAATCCACAAGTATAATCACTATTGGTATTCCAAAATCATAAAAATCATTGAACTAAGCTATGAAAAATCAAGATTGATGTTGACAGATTTATCAAAACATGGTATGTTTTCTCCAAAAAATAATATAAAAAGTGACAAATTTATCAAAACTTAAAAACGTTTTATGTTGTTTTTATCAAATTGATCAAATATTACACCAAAAAACATAAAACCTTATTATAGAGTGGGTTGCAACCTCTTTTTGCTGCAAATGGACTACAATTGGGCTGGCTATAACTAATTTTTGGGCTGAGGCAGTGAGGCGGGGCGAGGCGGTCCGAAGCGGACGCCTCATTTCACCGCATTCCCTCACTTTGAGACGAAATTTTGTAAAAATGCCTTGAGGCGCGCCTAGGCAGTCACCTTGACTACACTGCTTTGAATTCCTGTTGCACAGCCTTTAGATCTTTTTAGATGATCAACTTGAGCGTCCAAGGATGAGAATTTACCCTACTTCAGTACTTGAGCTCCAGTTTAAGTTGCTTGAGTTTTTGTTGAATAATGAGAAGGGAGTGCCTAAGACATTCACATGCTAAGAGTTTTTAACAATATGCTAAAAATCTGGTTCTTTGGTCCAAGAGCTGAAGAATCTAAATGGGGAGAGGCCCCTTTTATACCTTCATACCATCTCAGAATGCAATTACTATGATCTAATAAGCCTGGTTCACCAAAACGAGCCTCGGTATTCGAAAATGAATCATACCAGTCCTTGTCAATGTTCTAAAAATTCTCCTAGGCGGGTTTTTGTGTTAATTTTTATTTTCAGTACGAAAAAATTAAGACTATTTTTTTAATACATTTTACATATGTATTTTGGCATTGAATTTGAAGTAATTTACATGTTATTATGTTTAACTTTTATAAACTATAATTTATAATAGGTTTTTTTTAATTTGACACTCATTAATTTATACCCATTATTGTTTGCCCTCATTTTGAAAACTAATTGAGTCTACCACTTGTTTTCTGACGGAACTGTTAAGTCTACGTGATTGACTGGTCAAAACTAATTTTTGGACCATTTTGCCCTAAAATCCAAAATTGCCACACCCCATCTCATCTTCAAGCAACAAGTTTTCAGTATGAATCACGAACCCCCACTTGTCCAACTCCTCTCTCAGCTCAGCCTCTCAAACAAACAAGTTTTCAGTATGAATCACAGACTCCTCTTATCTCCTCGTTTACTGTGATCAATGCCCTTGCTGCCTCTACAATACAATTTCCCCATGGGGTCCCATTCTTGGCTTCAACCGCACTACCAACATCATCAAATCAACCCATTTGAAACAAAAACAAAGACAATTATGACATTAATCATTCCAACCCGATAAAGGGGTTTAGAAGACAACCCACTTTTCACCTTGTAAAACCCCACTTACTTATTTTACTAAACAATCTCATTTTTTCTTTTTCAATTTCCTAAATATATATACACAATAATTAATGAATATAATATTGAGTGTTTGTTACTTGGAGACCTCACAACCCTATATATAGACAAACACCACACCACATAGTCTCTCACATAACCAAAACAATACAACACAACATTTCTTACTCATTAACTTTCACTACTAAAATACAAGGCATATTAATAGAAAGGTGAGAGTGAGATGCGGTGGTGGCTTATCTACTTGCTAAGAGTGTCTATGGATTCGACCGACTTCTTTGAAAAAAGGATAAGTTTGTGTTGTTTCTTCAAGCGACAGGTCCATATTTCTTCAAGCGACAAGTCCGATTTTTCATTCTCAACCAACCTCACCATGTCATCTTCTCACATCCAACAAAGTCATCGACTCTAAAACCTGCCATCTCAACATCTCAGCCGAACTCTTCGGTGGCATCCGCAAAGCCTGCGGTAACACCAAGGTTGGACTCTCTCCAACGGTCACCTCTCAGTCGGGTTGCTCTCTCTCTCTCATTGAATAACATAAACAGAATAAGGATTTGAATCGTGCTAGAGAGAGTTAATTGGTGTTGTTGTTGATTGTCGTTGATGGACCTAAATGAATTTGTGAAGAGTATTGATTGTTGGAGAAACAATGTAGGAGGTGAGAATGGGGAAGATTGTTGGAGAAGCAATGGAGGAATATGGGGAAATGTTGGATCAAACAGAGGTGCAATTGTGGGCTCCGACTGTGGAGGTGGCAATGGGGGTTGTGATTTGGGGGTGAGGCTCCTGCTGGAGAGAGAATAAGAGTTGCAGGGAAGGGTGGGGCAATTTTGGGTTTTAGGGTAAAATAGTCCAAAAATTGATCTTGATCAGTCAATCACATGGACTTAACGGATCCGTCATAAAACGAGTGTTAGACTCAATTAGTTTTCAAAATGAAGGTCAAACTCTAACAGGTATAAACTAATGAGTGTCAAATTCAAAAAAAACCCTTTTTAATACATAGAAAATAAATCGCTTAGTCCCTCGCCTAGGCCTCTGGGCACTAGTCCCCTGCTCGCCTAGCGATTTTTAGAACACTGTTCAAGATTATTGATGTTTAATGATTTAGTGGATGTTTACAAGTTACTTGACACTTATATAGTGCATCTTTTCGCTATGCTATGCAACTTTATTATATTTTCATTTCGATTCTATGTAGTTGTGTCACTTTTTGTACATGTTGCTTATGATACTTATCAAAATGATGATGTATATTACTATGCTGATATGTTTCAATTTATTATAAAAAAAAAACTTAAAAATATTATAAGACCGCTTCAGTGAAGTGAGGCGTCTGTTTCGCCTCCACCTCAACACCTTAACTACAATGGTCCAACCTCCATGCTTCCTAAGAAGCCATACACAAAGAGAGAACTAACGTGGATATGTAAGTTATGTCTAAGCATGAAGTTTAGAATCATTGGCTAAAAATCAAGATTTTTCCCTTCATCTGGTTTTCCTCGGAGAGGAGGATGCATAAAGGAGTGGATTATGGAGAAGAAGAATAATCTTTCAAGATGCGAGATTTTCATAAAGATAAAATTGTTGACATGAACCATTGCTAAGGTTAAGAAGGACAAATTTACAAGAGGATATTTTCTAGGATATATTATATCTTCTTATTGGAGCTCTTTTGTCACAATATTGGTGGTAGCTTATAAAGCTATTTATACATTACATTATTCGTATGCAAGTCACAGACAGTCTCACGTTCACTCTTTTATGAGAAAGCATTAAACACTTTTAGAAATATACAATTTACCAGGGACCTTTAGAGAGATAAAAGGTTTGTCATAGCTATCAAATTTACAAAAACTATTTTTTTAAGAAAATAATATAATATCATTCATACAAAAATGGTAGTCCAAAAGGCCCTGAAACGATAACAACTTAACATGGAGTTATTGGATCCTCATGAGTTGCTCCTACGACATGATGAAATCCCAAAACCGACACCCCTTGAAGGAAACATTTCATGAAAAGAGCACATATACTAAAAAACTGCATCCATTATGGTGAGATCCCTAGAGTTACAAGAAAATTCGAAAACTCTCTAGTTTCTTTCTTGTCAGACAACACACAGAAATCACGCAAGGGATGGGTCGAAACCACACTGCGTTATCCTTTTGAATGGGCTTGGGACCTCCGCTGATGGAAAACATTTAAATTGTTTTCATAATAGTGATGATCACACAAGCTCTGATAAAGTGGGACCAAATAGAAGTGGAAAAACTGCAATGAAAGGGCAAATACCCTCTACATTCCCTTTTTTCCCACCACATGGAACAAAAATCTCCAAACTCCAACTTAGGCTTTATAAAGCCAATCCTGAGTATCCATTAAAAGCTTCTAAGAATCACATTCTAACCCTGGAAAAAAAAAATCTGGCATTACTTCTGTTCCAAATGACCCAACAAACTGCATATCCTCAAACGTCTTTTTCGAGTGAGCCTCGCACTTCCAAGATCTAAATATCTCAAACACGAGAGCAAGACGTAGCCAAGGCATCCCAATGGGCACCAAATGAGAAGATGGTCTTCGTATCCACCCGCCCATCACATTCATTATCTAAGGCAGCGACTACTCCACACCACCATATCCTCTTTCGCACACCACCATTGAGTTTTTTTTTTTGTTTTTTTTTAATTTCTCACACCACCAATAAATATGCATAACAGAGAACTCAAACTCAAGACAAAAAAAAAAAAAAAGCAAAACAGGGTAACTTTCGACAATTTAAACCATCAATTGAGACCGATTCTCAAGATCATCAAAACATGAAAGTTGTAGTACTATGAGTTATCTAATAAACACAACTTGAAAATGAGCAAGTTATGGTCATTTTAATAAAGTCACGCAAATCTGTCTCGCAAGCAATGAAAACGAGATAGTGTTCCTGACTTTCGGCCAACTTATGTGCTCGATTGAGACCGATTCTCAAGTGATCAAAACACAAATATTGTAATGCTCTTAGTTACCTAATAAACACAACTTGAATAACTTGAAAATGTTTTGAAATGAGCAAGTTATGGTCATTTTACTAAAGTCGCGCAAATCTGTCTCGCAATAAAAACGAAATAATATTCCTGACTTTCGGCCATGTGCTTGATCGAGACCAATTCTCAAGTTGATCAAAACTCAAAAGTTGTAGTACTCTGAATTATCTAATAAACCCAACTTGAATCATTTGAAAATGTTTTGAAATGAGCAAGTTATGGTCATTTTACTAAAGTTCCGCAAATCTGTCCCAAAAATAATTTGTTCGCAGAGTTCACTATGGGGAATTTGGTATAACCCGCATTGTGCTCTGCGTTTCGCACGGGACACTGCGGGTTATCCCAATTTCCCCACAGTGAACTCTGCGAATAGAAATTTTTTAGGAAAGATTGCGCGACTTTAGTAAAATGACCATAACTTGCTCATTTCAAAACATTTTTCAAGTGATTCAAGTTGTGTTTATTAGATAACTCAGAGTACTACAACTTGTGTTTTGATCAATTTGATAATCAGTCTCGATTAAGCACATAAGTTGGCCGAAAGTTAGGAACACTATCCCGTTTTTATTGCCAGACATATTTGGGCGACTTTAGTAAAATGACCATAACTTGCCTATTTCAAAACATTTTCAAGTGATCCAAGTTGTGTTTATTAAATAATTCATAATACTACAACTTTCGTGTTTTGATGAGCTTGAGAATCGGTCTCAATTGAGGGTTTAAATTGGTCGAAAGTTACCCTGTTTTACAATTTTTTCGTTTTGAGTTTGGGTTTCTCTATTATGTTAAGTTATGCATATTTATTGAGTTTGGGTTTAAGGGTTTCGACTTTGAGGAAATTTTGAGAGTTTTCGAGATAGGGAGATTTGCAAGAGATTTGAGTGAGGGGAGAGATTTGCAAGAGATTTTATATAGAGAAAGTATGGTGGTGTGAGAAAGAAAGTAGGTGGTGTGAGAGAGTAGAATGGTGTGAGAGAGAATAAATGGTGGTGTGGAGTAGTCGCTGCCATTTTATAAACTCACAAATTATATATTTAGTCTTTACTGCTCATCACAGGTTGTTCAATTGATCCGCATATCAAAGGAGCTTTAATAGAAGCCCCGCTCAGAATGTGTCAAGAAATCTCATGCCGCCATGCATTTTGATGGCGAACATGGTTGTCTCCCCATAGAAAAGGATGGGTAGGGGATATACATATATATATATATATATATTTTATCATTAAAAGAATATGATTTCATTAATGAAGAAAGGCATGTGAGCATAAGAGAAAACCCCTGACTACAAGCAACAAAAGTATACATCAAGAGAACATGTATATAAGTTTCAATAAAATGAATGTGACGCTTATGGTAAATAGCTATGTGGGTATAGCAAAGAACTGGATTGCTCAATAAGTTATTGAGGAGGGTAGTCAGTAAAGTACAGTTAGTAATTCTTATAATGGTGGCGGGTTGAAAGGTGGAATATGTTCATGGAAATGGGACAACATTAAATTTTGGCATGATAAATGGTGTGAGTACTGATAATCCACCAAGAACCAGAACTCTGCTCAGCTCTTATATTAAGCATGTTAAAGACAATTTTAATGACTAACAACCATTTTCTTTTGTATGTATTGAAAGTTCACACAATGGGTACAAGAATTAAACAGAAACAAACTAGAAGATGACTTGATATATGCCCAAGGAAAAAAAACACATTGAACATAAAATAAAATATATATATATATATATATATTTTTTTTTTTTTTTTTTTTTTTGCAAATTAGGTCCTAGCAATAGAGAGAAACTCTAGCCAAAACTTAATAATAAAAGTTTGGAATCTGACCTTCTTTGCCGTTGCTTCAGCCTCAGCCCAAACCCCATCTGCACGCTTGTAAAGCCTCTCAGTTGTTTGCTTAGATCTGCATTCATCAGAAAACCAACTTGTTTCTCAATCAAAGTGCTATATATGATGACATAGAACAGCATTTCTGAGCTATCCACCCAGAATTGAAAACTTTGCTGAAAGCATAAAAAAAGCATGGCAACAAATCACCTCTGTTTGAGCTCTTCCTTCACCCCTTTGAGCTCCCCTGCTTTTTCCTTTAGTTCCTTAATAGTTTTTTGGAATTCTGGGTTACTGCCATTGAACAAAATTCGCAAAGAGAAACAAGAAAAAAACTGTCATGAACCATTTGTCAATGAAACAAGCAAAGTCATCTTAAGTACAAAAAATGGAAAACCAGTATTAGGATTGTTAATAAATAAAATGTCACAGGGATGAAACAAGTTTATTATTGCTAGCAATTCATGCATACCCCTTTTTTTCTCTTTTTAACCAAACCTTTAATTTTCAGTTTCCAACCAATACACTTTATTTATATTCGGCATTTCGGCTAAGAAAAAGGCCTCCCCTGCGATAATAACTACATCAGCCAATTATGTAGTAAATACGGATAACGGACCCTTTCCCGGTCCAGAACCAATTTAAAATTAAGCGGATTAATCTTGAATTAATCGGATTTAATCGGTCTTTTTTCAAAGAACATTTTTATACCTCACTAATGTAAATTATAATAAAAACATATCTTGACAATAAAGATTAATAAGTTATATTATAGAGCAAATTATGTAATCAAGTCCAAAACAGCACACATTATAGAACAACAACCACCACCACCCAACAGAATAGAACAATCCCGACATATCACTGGTTTTTTGGTGACTCCCCTATTTCTCATCGATTAATCGGTGACCGCTAAATACCTAGTTCGGATCGATCTACCCCCATTTACACTAAATCGCCTATTAATCGGCAATTAATTGCGGCATAAACAACACAGCCAGCCAAATAAAAGCTAAAACCAAAATAGAGCTACACCAACCATCCACTTAAAAGGAAATCGACATAATGTAGCACGACTAATATAAAAGGAAAGGCCAACTTTAGTCGAGATTAAATGACATTTCATCAAACAATGTGATGATCACGAATTTGGCATCAAGATCTACATCGCTTCAAAAAAAAAGGATAGAGGTGTGTTGGTGCCATTGGATTGACAAGCGAAACCCACGCTAGATGCATCAAGCCCCAGGATTGACAATGCCAAAAATTATGCTATCATGTGCAAATGGTACATGACACTAGCATCTGTATCAATTTGCTGGCACAAGCAAAATTGAGAGGACCTTGTAAGCATGGGGGAAATCCACATGTGACTATCTACTCTTATAAGTGTCTATTGCCATTCATGAATAGAGAGAACTCATGACCTCCTCAGGATATGGAAAATCAATCAGTGCAGAAATATAAAAATAAAGTAGAGTAAAAGAAGCAAGACTTGTATATATACACACATATATAATGAATTGGAAAACTCAAAATCCAAATACCCAATGTCTATAAATTGCTAAAAAAATGCAGCAATAGATTCTACAAAGATTTTTCAAATAAAGCTAAACACTTGAGGATTACCTTTCTGCTTCCCCCTTTATTTTCTTTGAGAACTCATCCAGTACACTGTATCTTCTATTCACCAACAGCCTATTAGCTGCTATTAAAGGCAACCTCTGCTTTGCAACCTAAAAGAAAGAACCCAATTTTCCAAGTTGAACTTATTACACAAGATATAATCAAAATCCTTCTAGTTAACAGTTTTCGCTCTATTAAACTGAAAATAAAAAATGCTGACACCAAAAACGAAAAATTGAACCTAAAATAAAATTTCTTCCATTATAGCCCAAACAAATAAGAAAGAGTAATAAAGATTGGGTTTCAATGAAAAACCTGTTGGGGTTGAAGCTGAAGATGAAGGAGTTGCTTTGAAAGAAGAAAAATTCTAACAAGCTTCCTGCTTCCCATGTTAAGATTTTCAAGCTTTGGTGGCAAAAATTGGGGCCTTCTATCTATTCACCGATTTATTTTCTTTTATTTCGAAAAGAGCTTTTCCTCAGGGTTTTGGAGAGTGAGGAGCCAATATTTTCATTGTCTCAACAAGTCCCAGCTTTTGAAACAAATTGTGTGGGCACAACAGAGACAACCTGGAGTTCAGAAAGAAGAAGACGGATCAATTAAACAAATTTGAGTCAGTGAAACAAATAATGAGCCTGGAAAACCCTAGAGTTGAGATTTTAAAACTATTAAAACCAGAGTGAGAGTAGACGTTAGAAGCAAATATAGGGCTTTTTCCCCTTTTTGGTTGGAGAGAGTAGAAGTTGTTGCAGAGTTAGAGCCACTTACCGCGACTGTCGAGTGGGAGGAGAATGAGAGAGAAGGCTTTGGCTCTGAGTTGGGTTTGTACCAAGAGGGAGGATGGCAGGACGCACACCGAGACTGCTTTTGCTCGCTGAGATTAGCAAAGTGGTGAACAAAATCGAATAGGGTATGGGTTTTTTTTTTTTTTTTTTTTTTTTAGGCACATGCATTATAAAAACAGTGCATTAATAAAACAGCTTTTTGAACGTCGAGGAAACCAGCGAGTTTTGGCTGATTTTCCATAAAAGAAAAAATGCACTGGGAGGGGTTTTGATCCTCCATAAAGACTGAGATGAACATATTGAAGAGAATCGCTCGTACCGGTGGAGGTAGAAGTGACAAATTGATCCAAGATGAAAGCTTGAGAGCAGATCTTTTTTGTTGGCAGTCCAAATGAGTTTGTCAGGAATCGAGGTAGGTATGATCACAATGTCCTGAATGTCCCGAGATATTGTCATCGAGAAAATGGAATTGATAAGTTCAATATTCCAAGTAACCGTGTGTTTTTTTTATGAGATATCCATAAGTCAGTGATGGATTTAGGAAGATTAGGGTTCAGATGATCGAAAACACAGTCAGCCAGCAAAAGTCCCAGTTTGACCCAGTAGTCATGCCAAAGGTCAATCTGATCTCTGAAAGAACTTGCCAAAAAAGGAACCGCTTCCTATGACTAAAAGCGATAAGATTACCTCACCAAGCAAATGAGGCCAAAGAAGGAGGTTTGGATAGTTGAAGGATGTCTTTGTTATTGAAGTACAAGGCTTTGAGTTGGCAAGTTCTAAGAGATTGTGGGCAAGAGAGAGCATGTCACATGTTTTTTGCCAGTAAGGCAAGGTTTTCGCATCTGGTAGAAGGAATATACAATCCCCCAAATGACGAGGTTTGGAAATTCTAACCCAGGTACACAAGTGTTTCGACTTTCCTTCTGTTGTACCATTCCACCAAAAGTTTTGTGCTAGGTGGTCAATTCTTGTGGAAATGCTAGATGGCAAGAGGAAAGTTTGCATAATATGGATAGGGATGGAATTCAAAAAGGTTTTAATCAAAACCGTTCACCCGGCCTTAGAAAGAACTTTGGATTTCCAGGTTGAAAGCCTAGTATTAATTTTGTTAATGAGAAATTGGAAGTCACTAGCTTTCCTCTTGAAAATGAGCATAGGAGATCCAAGGTATTTGTTTTTAGGGTTGTAAAATTTCGAGCATAGAATTTTATTGATCATTCTGGGGTGTTTATGATAAAATTAGAGCTGAAAAACACCGAGGACTTATCATAATTGACTGTTTGTCCCGACTCCCGAGGCCAAACAATATTGGAGGATAATATATTTAATACTGTGAGCTTCTATCAATGAGGCTCTACAAAACAACATCAGATCGTCTGCATAAAACAAGTGACTAATGGAAAACGAGTGTCGTCTGAGTTTGATACCTCGGACGAGATCATTAGATTCAGCCCTAACCAGGAGACGGGATAAAACTTCAACCACCAAAATGAACAGGTAGGGACAAATGGGGTCCCATTGACAAATTCCCCTATAAGGTTTGATAGGAGAAAGGGGCGACCCGTTAAGAAGGACCTTGAGAGTTGAAGTGGAGATGCATTGCTCAATCATGGATATCCAGCCCTCAGAAAAATCTAATTGCCTGGAAAGTTGTAGCAGGAATGACCATTTAACATGGACGTAGGCTTTGGCCATATCAATTTTTATAGCAAGCCAGCCTTGCTTTCTCTTTTTGAAATGATTCATTTGGAAGAAGACTTCATGTGCCAAACTAACATTGTCCGTAATACTACGACCTTTAAAAAAGGCACCTTGATTTGGGGAAATGATGTCATTGAGCAAGGGTTTGAGCCTAGTAGCAAGGATTTTTGAAATAACTTTATAGATAACATTACATAGCCCAATAGATATGAACTTATCAAAAGAGATGGGATTGCGCACCTTAGGAATAAGGGCTATGAAAGTTTCATTAAGCTTCGAGTTCATCTCCTTTGTTTCAAAGAAGTGATGCACAACATCAATAACATCATTTTTATCAATGTCCCAATAATATTGGAAGAAGAAGGCATGAAATCCATCTGGACTAGGTGTTTTGTGTTTTCCTATGCCAAACGAAACATTCTGGATTTCAGTAGCACTAGAAATGGCCAAAAGGTTCTCATTAATTTTGGAAGTGATAATTGGGGAGAATAAGGAATTGAGATCAGGATCAAAGGGAGAATCAGAGGATTGAAAAATAGTGATAAAGTAATTGTTAATGACATAACTCATGCCATCTGCATCTGAATGCCACATATTAGCTTCATCTTTCAGTCGAAGAATGATGTTGCGTATTCTGCGAAACGTGGACGTAAGATGAAAGAATTTGGTATTTTTATCTCCCACATCAAGCCAAGAGATTCCGGATTTGTTCTTCTAGAACATCTCTTCTGGGAGATGAAGCTCCGCAAGGTATTCATCCAGAGAGAAGATGGCAATGGCAATCTCTGGCGAAGGTTGCTCTTTCTGGAGAGAGTCCAAGGCAACCATGGCTTCAGAAATGCAGACCTGGATATTATTAAATTCCTTAGAATTCCAGCGAGAGAGACAGTGGCTCAAGTTTTTGGTATTGAGGTAAAAATGATGTGCTGGGTTCAGAAGTCAGCGAGGGTGCCAGGAAGATTGAACAAGTTGACGACATGGAGGGTCGCGGGTCAACATATGGAAGAATTTCAAAGGTTTGGGTTTAAAGGAAATAATGGAGACAATGTTGAATCTAAGGGCATGGTGATCAGAGGAGGAGGTGTGAATATTAGTGGCTGTAGCATTGGGAAAGAGGGCCAACCAATCTGTAGACACCAGGATCCGGTTAGCCTTAATACCATGTATATCTCTTCTTTTGTTATTCCATGTTGAGAGCCATTGAGAGGGAATCAATTAGCTGATGGGTATCTATGAAATTACGGAGATAGCTGATATTGGAGCTAGTGGGTTTGTTACCCCCCATTTTGTTCTCCGAATTAAGTATGGCATTAAGATACCCAATGACTATGCCCGATAAGGTTTGGTAGGTATACATCTGGGTCATGTTGTTCCACAAATTATTCCTGTGAACAGGGTTAGGTTCGCCATAAACAAAAATAATAGACCAAGATGATAGAGCAAAATAGTCATCAATGACACAATTGAAATATTATTTACAGGACGATAAAATATGGAGATTAATACCTTCTTTCAGAACAGTGCAAGTCCGCCAGAGAGCCCTTTAGCTGGTACTGAAGATCCATGCATGAATCCTAGTCTCCGATGTAGGCGGTCCATTTTAGAACAAGAAGTTTTGGTATATGAAATGAAAATTATATCACAATTGGACTGTTGGAAGCATGTCTTCATATTTCGAAATGCCCTACCCCACTCGCGAGCATTCTATGAGAGAATCATTGGAACAAAGGCGACCCATCATCGACGGTCATTGCTGCCTCACTGGTAGAATAGACTGTGATGTTAGGAAGCCAGGAGTTGATATCAAACCCAATGGCATGAAGATGAACTGTGGTAGTAGGGACACTGTAGAGAGCCAGGGTGTTTAGGTCTCCTAGAGTGGTGCTACTAGCAATGTTCCGTGTCCTTTCAACAGAAGGATCATGAGATTCAGCTGTAAGATTAATCATGGTGATGTAGTCAATTTCTGTTCTCCTTCATTACCTTTACCCAAACCTGCACAAGGAACACACGTGAGCCAACAACAACCGTGTGGCGGCCAATGACCTTCCGATGCTTAAGTTAGATAAGGCTTAGGAGAGGCTTGAAGCAGTATATTGGGTTTCTGTAGCGTACCTTTGTTCATCGACCTTATCTCCTTTTTTATAGTCTGAAAGTCCTTATTTGGCTCGGCCTTTAGTGGCGTAGTTTAGAGAAAGAAATCTTGCTGAAAATCCTTTTCTTGTTGGGAGTTGTCCATGTAGAGAAGTTTCCCTATATGACTTGTGCTCCTATATCTGCGGGAGAAGTTTCCCTTTATGAGTGTTGTCCATGCAATAAAGTTTCTTTGCCCGACTTATACTTCAGTATTTGTTTCCTAGTCGGAACCAAAGTATTGCTGACCTGCTTGTCTTGGGTTGATTCTCCAAATACTTGCCTTATCAGGACTTACTCTTGCCTTATCAGAGCTTATGAGTATTGGGCTTGACCGCGTGATGTGTGGGCTTAGTGGCACATTGCAATTTGGGCCCGACCTTCTGAATCATGTCAATAGTGAGCTTACTATTGTCTGGGCCTTGCTGGATTGAGCATGCAATCAGGCCTGCTGCGTTCGATTTGACGAGATTATCATGACACATGTACGGTGCTGATCAGAGGACGATTTGATGTATCATCACATGGTTTTTTGCTTATTTCCCAACCTTGGAGACATGTTGTTTACTGTTCGATTATGTTCATGCATCAATTTAGACCCCAAACTCTATCACCATGCGTTTACTAAATCTAAGCACAGCTTCCCTTCAACTAATAGCCTTGTGACTCCCTTTGATCACTTTCTTATGAATCCTGAAAGTTGAGAGTAAAATGGGAGCGGATGATGATTTAAACCCAAGCTTAGATGGAAGGGATTGAGTAGGGACTAAAAAAGAGCTAGCCGTTGTATTGGACGATGTCACGCCCTGATTTTCGAAAAAAACGAAAATCCTAAAATCCACGTAGGATTATCTGTTTCCCCCAAAACTCGGGACGTGAAAAATTCAATAACAACAGAAACAAATAGCAACAACAACTAAAACATGATTAAATTACTGAAACAAATAAAACTCTAATCCGGAAAGACTCTGACGTTGCTAGCCCCACTGATGGAACTCCAGTAACGCTGTCCAAAAATCTCTAAACCTGAAAGGCTAATCGGCTACATTCCCAAAGGAATGTACCCAAGAAGCAAAAACTCACTTGGGTCAGCAATAAAGCTGGTGTGAGAAATCTTCATCCCAAAATCAATAAATCCGCATGTGACAACATCAAACTAAACAAAAATAATAAACAACCACACCAACAGATAGTTCCTCAATGAGGAAAATGTGTCATCATCCTAATAAGTAAATATGCATTTACTAGTACTTACGCTGTGGATGTTGACTATGACAGGTCTAACCTGCAGAAATATGAGTGGACTTGCTATCTTGCATGAAAAGGTTAGAAACAACCGGATAATATTTCTAAGTTATCAATCCTCATAAATGTAATTTATTTTCAAACTACGATACAAATCATAGTCATATCATACAATTATTAAAATATCAACAAAACGCATTTTCTACCTTTAGGAAGACATATAGTTCTCATTCAATGGTTGAATGAACATTTAGTTTCTTCCTTTAAGGTAATCATGCACATACACAAAAAAGAACTCTCGCTTCTTTTCCACAATCGCACTACCCTCCTTGTGCCGAACACACCTCACCCAAGTGTGCCTCCCTTGCCTTCGAAACCACTCGGAGCGTACATGTTCCAAGTGGGGTGCCACATCGAGGAACATGTCATCTCACCCGAAGTTCGATCCATGGCAAGAATTTCCTAAATCTACATGTACAACCGAACTCGCATGGAACGGTGCACCGATATGCAAGCAAGTCTGCATACCCATAATTATATCATACGTATACAAGCAAGTCTATATACAAAACAATTTCTTTTCTTTTCACATTTTTTTTCGGATTTGTGGAAAAGAGCATAAAAAAAAAAACAACCTCAAAACTCTTTTATGGTGACGCTTTGTCAACCATGACAAATCAACCACAGTATCCACCATTCTTTTAGGGAACAAATAATATTTGACACATTTGCCAAGTAAGCATGTCACGCTCTAAATTGTACAAACAAACGAATTTGGCAACCAGAGTATTAAAAGGTATTATCAGGCACTAATGTAACCGCATGAAACATATGCTTATCATAAGCTCATCTGCCAATTCACATATCCCATCTCTTTGCATCATATGAAAAACAATATGCAAACCACTTCACATAAAAATACTAATACTCAAGCTAAAATAAAGGCTTAGTTAAATTCCAGCCAATATCTATTACTAGAAATTTTTTCTTCTAGACCAAAACTAAATAAGGGTTTGATCATACATAACACTAATACAGACAAGACATTATCTCATTACAACCCAATTTCGATGTCGAAATAAAATAAATTTTGATAAAAACTGATCCAAGCAAATCAAAGCATCCATTCATAATATATCATTGTCTGCAAGTATCAATAGACTTCACTAAAACAGTGATTTAGCTTGATATTAAAATCTACTATTGCAAAGCAAGATGATGGTATACAAAAGGAATTCATTCAAACTGAAAATTCAAGCCTTTGCCCCCTTCGAAAAGGCAGAGTCACTGATCTTCAAAGGCATGCAACTCCTATCAACCAATGTGGTCTTACTCATGCATTCTTAATTGTCTGCAGGTTAATTTATCTACATCATGCCCACACTCTAAGGTGGCTAGCTAGATCAATTATACTGTTTGTTTTGAAAGTGGAAATCAATATCTAATGGATTCTCCATGTTCACCATAGAGTGCTAAAACATACTAGTTCACATTGACCATTAGAGGAGCATCAAAGCATCTATAGACTATATGCTTTCCCTAACACACTCTTTTGATATGACCAATGTTTTCATATTCAACCAAGTAAGCCTTCGGCTTGATCATTCATAATGACAATTCTATCAACATGAGTGGAGGTTCCCCTGTTCTAAATCTGTGACTACCTACACAAATTCTGAAAAAGTTAAAAGAGGTTTTGTTCCTAATCAATGTTGGATAAAACCTAAATAAGTGAATAGTGCATTCACCAATAAATTAATTAACAACAAGTTGATGCACCAATAAAGTTACTAACAACAAGTTCATTCACCAATAAAGTTATAAACAACAAGTTCATTGACAAAAGCTGAACTTGTAATCCCAAACTTTACCATCTATCAGGAAGCATAAAGGGTGGGGGTTTCATTTTCAATGACACCTTGGTATTACAATAGAACACATCCAACGTAATTCGTCTTCATAGGGTCTGGTCGACCAATCTAGGGCTCGAACCAAACCACTACCCCATTAAAATCGACCTTTTAAATAGTCTTTCAAAACCAACAAACAATTCAAGGGGCATCCACAGTAAACCAAACTACCTTTTCTGATAAGCTATTCATATTTCATACATATTGCCTGAATTCAAAACTATAGGCCCTTTTTTTCATTATTATTTCAAAAAAGAAGGGCACTAAATTTATAACATAATTTAACAAATGGGTAATGAAAATAATAAAATCTCAAACAAAAATTGAAAGAGAGAGAACCGAGCAAATTAAAATGAAGAGAAAAATGCATAGATGAGATCACTAAACAATGCATGAAGATGAGGAACTCATATAAAGAATGAAAGAAGACTCACTAGAATCAAGATTTGAAATCCGAAAATCCCCTTGAACAACTCCTTATTCCTTCATCTCGAAACCTTCTTCAACTCACAAACAGATCACGAACCAGCAACCAACCTCTCCCTCATTCTCCATTTTTCGCAACAGAACACACAGGGGAGAGCTCCAATTCTCTCCACCTTCACTCCCTGCTCTTTGTCCTCTCTCCTTTGTAGACCAGAAACCACTTCTCATCAAAACCTTTCCTTCCTCTCTCGGCCTCCATCGATTGCACAAAACAACGCATAGTAAAAAAGAAAGAAAAAGAAACAGGAAGGAGAAGAAGAACACGCAGGGAAGGGAGAAAGAAAAAAATGGGGAAGAAAAAAAAAGGATTGTTCTCTTTATATGGTGGGTGGTTATCCGCCCCCACCGAACTTTCGAATGCACCCACCCTCTTTCACAAAATAAAACCCTAATCATTAGTTTAATAAAAGCCCAAAACCAAGCCCAAATACAATTGAATAACAACCCATCAACATTAGGGTTTACAAATTTTTGGCTAAACGCACACACACCTTATTCTATTTAGCAATGACAAACAAAATTTTTTTTTTCCAAATAATTGAGATTACAATATATGCCACAATTAATGAACAAAAAAAATTATATTTATTTAATTAGGCGAGTATTACAGACGAGGTGCCCATTGTCTTGAGATGACCATCATTCTAGAGATTGCCTAAATTGGACAATTGAGAGGAAGTGAAGCTATGATGCATTGTATACTCCTGCAATGTCTGATCAAATTATAATAAGGCATTGGTGTCTGAGTGCACTGTGTTATTGAAACTTTTAGTACAGACCAGCTGAGTATTTGCATTAATAAACTGAGCATAAACATCTATTGTATGCCAGTCAAGAGAGTAATATCATTAGGAGTGCGAACCCCGTCATCTTCCTCAAAAGATGTTAACTGATGCTGTGAGCATGGGCGGAGCCACGTTGAGCATTGGGGATTGCACCCCCCCCCCCCCCCCCCTCAACTTTGAGATTTTCTACCATTAGCTAGGTAATGCAGGCCCCACAAAATATTTTTATTAACTTTTTGCTCCCCTGAAATTATTGTTATGTCCCCTCATCCACCCTCATGTATAAGCATAAGATAATTCATTTCCAATAAAATATTTTTATAAACAACAAACCAGTTGTATGAAAAGTCCACGTTTGCCCACTAAATTTTGGTCTTACTCGTTGTTGGCTCTATGGAAAATGTAATTTACTCTCTAACACTAGTGCAATATTATTCTCCATTTCAATTTCATCCAAACACTTGCTCGCAATCAACATTACTTCATGTTCACCCAATTATTTTCCTATTCAAGCCCATTTTTCACCACTGTCTACATTTAGCTATGTTAAACTATTTGGGGCTTTTATGGAGATATTCGTTAAATTGGCATAAGTCTACTTATCATCCTTTTAACTTTAAGACACATTAATTTTGCCATGCTTTGATTATGTCTATCTTGAGCAAGTGATATTGTAAGGAAAACTTCTTCGAAAACCAAAATTTTGGTATATTGCTAGTGTATCCATAAGAGGATTAGTTATTTGCTTGGCAGTTACTATTAGCAAGTTATTATGATTGAGAATTTTATATTTTTGAAAACAACACAACTTGTACGATAATTTTTTTTTTCAAATTTATCAATAGAATAATCATTTTTTACGTGAAAAATAGGCTCAAAATATTAAAAAAAATTTACTCCCAAGACAAAAAATCATGGCTCCGCCCTTGGCTGTGAGTGACCCCACTGCTGCATGGTATTGATTTTTGATGCAATATGATGTTGCAAAACAGGAGGAAAGGGGACTGTGGTAGTGTCTTGTCGGGGAAACCATTGAGTACATGCAAATGAGGGATTTGTCTGAGTTCAATAACTCGAGCATTGATGGGTTTGTTGACATCATTTGGTGAGTTGAAAGAGAAGAAGTGAATGAATGGAGGGAGGGATTAGGTGTGATAACAGTGGTCCATAGAAAGGGGAGTGGCATGGTAAAAGTTTTGGTACCCTGATGGATGGAGGAGAATAAATAGGAAGATGTTGAAGCAGTTGGTTGAAGGTGGTAGAGGAGAGGTCAGTAAGAGGGAGAGGTAGGGGTGTTAATTGGTTTTCAAAAATCGGCCGAATCGATTGAATCAAATCTAACCAAATCGAAACAAATCGAACCGAAAGCAAAACCGAAACTAAATAGTAGAAAATCGAACCGAATCGAATGCATTCGATTTGATTGCGGTTTTAGTTTTTTTAACACCCGAAAAAACCAAACCTAACCGAAGTGAGTTTTTTTTTCTAATTTTAATTCTCATTTCCCACCCATTCCAATTTTCAATACACCCTACCCATAGCTATACCTTTCATTTTTAATTTAGTTCTTACATTCTCTTTCCTTTTTCTTAATTCAATTCCATCTCTCTCTTTCCACCCATTTCAATTTCTAACGCACCCTACCCATAACATACCTCTTATTTTTATTCAATTTTCTTTCTCTCTCTTTTATTTAAAAAACAAAATTCTAACTCTCTCTCTTTAAATCAATTCCCAATCACTATTTCTCTTTCTCATTTTTAATTATCACCACTATTCCTCTTTCTTTTACTCTTATTCTCTTTTTTAATTTTTATCTATTTTTTTTTATCCCACAATAAAATCATGAACAACTGAAAACAAAGTGAACAACTTATTATAAAAAACCGAATAAAAATCAAACCGAACCGCACGGTTTGGTTCGATTTTGGTTTTTATATTTGAAAATTGGAAAATCGAATCTAACCAAACCTAAACTGGGGCATAATTTTGAATCGAGTAACATCCCTAGGGAGAGGAGGAGCAGCCTGAAAGTTTTGGGCATTAATTGGGTCAAGAAAGGTGGCATGGGCCTTAGGGCTTGAGAAAATGGGGGGGATGGGTGGTGGTGTGTTAAGGCCACCGTCGGATGAATTTGTTGAAATAAAAGGTGGTTGCAGTTAATGAGTTTGATTCCATGGCTTTGACTTCTTGGTTGGTAATTGGTGAGTGGTATTAATTGTAGTTGGTTGAGAAGCGTTAATGTAGTGGTTGGCTTGGGTGCACTGTACATCTCCTTGGGTTACTGTAGCTTTGGAGAATTGTTCATCACCAATTGGTACTGTAGCAATCGGAGAAGAGGAAACGACAGCACCGAGAGGGGGTCGGGAAGATCATTCATCCAAGAGTCCCTGCGGAGTCGCCGGCAAGCAACGGTAAGTCTCCTCCTGATGTTGTAGTGTATACCGTGGAGGCGCTCGGTGATTGTAATGAGAGTGTGATTGCGAGTTTGCTGCCGATTTGGTTTTTTTTGATCCTTGATTGATCAGAGAAGGGAAGATTGAAGATTTTATGAGGTTTCTTTGTTTGCAGCAATTTAATGGAGGAGGGGGTTTTGGGAAATTGGGGCAGTCTAAGCCAAATAAGTGTCCTAGCAAACCGCATCCAAAACAGAAATTGGGAGGGTCTTCAAAGCAAAAATTGATGGTGAAAAGTTGGCCATTATGAATCCCATAATCAGTGTCCATTGAAAAAGGTATTGGTTTGTTTGAAACCAACCAAACCTTAAATCGGATAAAGGGGTATCGATTTTCATGAATTCACCAATGCTATTTGCCAAAGTCTGAATGGTGGTGAGTTTAAGCTTGTGGTGTGGGTATTCGTGGATACGAATCCAACAAGGAAATTTAGATAAATCGATGGAAAAGTAATGTCACTCCAAGGTTTAATGGATATGAGCCATCCGAGTAGTGACCACGGACCAAAGGTAAGAGCTATATTCATGTCCTCTTCGTGTGTGAATTGTATGAGGTAAAAATTACAACTCGTTTCTTTCTTGGTAGGATTTCCACATGGAACTGATGAAAATTGCCCCATCGAGCAAACCATCTTTTATGCAAATACTTCTGTCCCAAGTTGTCGATGATAACTGTACTTTGCAACTGCTCGTAGGTGTCTATCTTCCTCAGCATACTCCTGGCCGGAAGCAAACAATGGAGCTGGGAGTTTCAGGTTGCTTGCCAGTTGGCTCTCCAAAGTTTTCATCATTGTCTCAGTGGAGACAGTGGGCTGATGAGTTGATGATTGTGTTGGCAGGGGCGAAGGAGGATTTGGATGAACAGTGGGGGAGGTGATAAGGTCCATGGTTGAGATTGTCTGGTCAGGTGTAGCTGAAACTGATGGGGCAAGGAGATTAGGACAAGGTTGAGTTGGGGGTTCCATGAGAATAGAATGAAAGTAGTAGTGGGTTTGGTGGGCTTCAACTATAGCACCGGTGAAGAATGAAGAGTGGTCGTGGTGGTTGGGGTCAATATTGGTAATGTGTGAAGATCTTTGTGAGATTACAACTCGATTAATGGAGTGCCTAAAATTATTAGAAAAGTGTCATGGAGTTCTCATGATGAAGTATCCGTTGGATTTGATGTTAGAAGGGATTAATGGTGTAGCAATAACTAAGAGGAAATGGAAATGCACTGCGCCCGAGACCTGCAAAAGAATCAAACATAAAAAAAACCAAAAACTAGCAAGAGGGGATCAAAGACGTTGTCTTGGAAAGATGGATATTGTGAGGGGGGAATGGTCATCAAGAAGAAAGAAACATTAAGGGCGTGTTTGGTTAGCCCATTGACCGTTGTAATGTAATGGTTTGACCATTACAATGTAATGGGTCAAAGGCATTTCTGCGTTTGGTATCACATAAAACCATCGTAATGGTCATTTCCATTACAGATTTGGTTGTAATGGCCATTCCTACCTCCCCCCCTATGAATGGCCATTACCATTCCCATTGTAATGGTCAAAGTTGAATAATGACCCTTTTTATCCTCCTCCATTTTAACTAAGTGAGGGTATTTTTGGAAATAAATTTTACATTACCACCTTACCATTTTAAAAGTATACCAAACATACATATTCCCATTACCATTCCCATTTCCATTTTCATTCCCATTACCATTACCATTCCTATTACCATTCTCATTCCCACTCCCATTCCATCGAGTAACCAAACGAGCCCTAAGGGCATGAAAGGTTCAGGGTGAGTTCTCAGAAAGTTCGACCTCAAGAAACTCAGGTTATATGGGTGGGTACCTTATTACTCGAGAAAAAATCCATTATACAAGAGTAATTCTAGCTGGCCTAGGGGGCGAAAATACATTTTTGCCCCCCTCTTTAAACACCTTAGGGGGGGGGGGGGGGGGGGGCGAAAATGCAGGGGGGGGGGGGCAAAAATGCATTTTCGCCCCCCCAGGCAGTCAACCCAGGTCAGTTACCCAGGCCATTGAGAATTTATGATTATACAAGTATTTTTTTTTTTTTTTTTTTTTTTTTTGAATTAAAAATAAACAACATTTTATTCTTTTAATTTTGTTTTTAAGGGTTTATTACGCATACCCCCACCATATAGTCCTAAAATGGACATGCCCGAAATTCCTTCATATATTTTCGTATTGCCAACCAAAAATGTGAAACTCATAATTGCCAACTCCAATTCACAATTGATCCAATCAGGGTCATCCATTTCAACTCTCATTTAACCAATAGATGAGATGCACCACTATCATCATTAGAGTTTGACGTGCAAGTAGGGATTATGTAAAAAATAAATATAACCAGTGGGGGTTATTTCAAATGCAAGTAAAAAGTCATTTCAAATAAAAATTCAGACACAAGACTTCATAACACAATAGGGGTGGGCATGAGACGGGATGAACCTGATCCCTATCCCACCCCATTCTTTCGGGATCAGGACGGGATAGATCCCATCTCGACCTTGTCCCATCCCAAACCTGTTTGGGATGGGGTGAGCGGGTACTTTTTTTTTTTTTTTTTTTTTTTTCTTGCAGCGCATAATTTATAAAAGAGACTTTGAGTTCATTTTGTTGTTCACTGCATTGCAGCAAATATTTTTTTGTGGGATACTTGCCACAAATAGTTCGTTCGAATGGGAGACGAGTTGTGTTAGCATGAATAGTGATGATACATCAAATAAACCTCTAATCACAACCATACAAGTAGCAAAGATCATCCATAACGAGGAACATGCATTTTGATCTCAACACGAATAACGTGTCCGATCCCAGAAGCCTGAAAAGAAAGGCTCAGTCATTAAAGCCCAAAGGGTCCTCAATAATAGATCATAATCAGAGGCCCAATGGATCTCTTCCCTTATAGATGAAAAACATTACAAAGGAGAC
The DNA here is from genome assembly GCA_963556465.1 of Berberis vulgaris. NCBI lineage: Eukaryota > Viridiplantae > Streptophyta > Magnoliopsida > Ranunculales > Berberidaceae > Berberis > Berberis vulgaris. The sequence continues at coordinate 50,291,010 of OY747136.1, forward strand.
AAGTAATGGCGGGAATCACTCCCCCAAGGACGTATTTCAATGAAGGAGGAGACCATTGTGAATAATGTCTCCTCTCATAACGCTCTACATGTTTAAGTAACACGGAGAGTTAATTTGGTACATTATAAAAGGTAAAGGGAACATTCGACAAAATGTATGCAAACACAACTGAACTATACTCTGTCCAAATTTAATCATCTCCCACATATTAACTGACTTAAGCATCGGAGTGCCTTCGGCCACCATACATGTGGTATTTGGTAGTCTAACCATGTTTTGCAGGTCAAATCTCTTGGAGGACAGATTTGGACGCATCAGTTTGGCGCCTTCCATGGGGAACGACAATTTCCTTCGTTAAAGAAAACCTTTTGTTGGTAGTTTCCTTAGTGCAAATCGATAGAAGAAAGATTTAGTGTAAATGAAACCTCCTACAAATTCTCAGATTAGCAACAATCAAGGTAACCCTTCCACCGACAAAATTGAATTACCGAGCAGGGACATCCCACACCGAACACTAGGAGAACCAGTTATGTAAGGTAATACAGTGCCACCACACAGTGTGGTGGCCCAACAAGCCCACACGTTTGGTGGTATAATGACGAATCCTTGTGTGGACCAACTCTTGGCCCATATGGATTATCTAGCCAAAGTGGTCGAAAAGCTCGCTCAAGAACGTGTTCCACCTGTCGAACACATCCAAACGCCACTTCAACAAAACTCCGCTAACCACGTTCGAGAGATGCATGAAGCTCCTGCGAAGCTTTGGAGAACGGATTTTGAGGGAAGAGAACCACAGGGAGATGGATCCCAGACTGACAGAATTCTCTCTTAGGTTCCATTCAGAATCGAAGTTACAGATCCCAATGTGCCTTATGAGTTGGCCAGACCACCATTCTCCGATGCAATAATGAAGACTCCTCTGCCGAAAAAGTTTACTCTACCAAAGTTTAAAACTTATGATGGCACTACTGATCTGTAAGACCATTTACGTCATTTTCACCATATGATGACACTGAAGGAAAGCGCGGAGTCCATTTTGTGCTGAACCTTTCCGACCAGCCTCATGTCTACAATAATGAATTGATTCAATAGCCTTCCACCTAGATCGATAGATTCTTCTCGAGCATTGGCCACGACCTTTCATTACAATTCATTGGTAGTCAACAGATTAGAAAGGCCCCCCATTATTTGCTTCACATCAAGCAAAAGCTCGATGAAACTATCAGGGAGTACGTTACTCATTTTACTGACGAGTTGACCATGATCGATGGATGTAGTGACGACACAGCCATAATAACATTCACCTTCAAACTAAAAAGACGATCGTTTTACAATTCTTTGAATCTGGATCCTCCAAGAAGCATGGTGACCTGTTGCGGCCTTAACCAGCCTAAATAAATAGGCTAATTTGACCCACTTGTAATAACCGCAAGTGCACGGTGTCTAACAGGTAGACAATGGCAAGTACGGGTCGATCCCACGAGGAAAGTGGATGCAATTGAATTTTAGAATTTGTCTAAACTAATTTTCAAAAAAACGGGGTTACAGTGTTTTTAAAACTAAACTAAAAATAAATTAAAAATAAGAAAAATAAAATAAAATGAAAAGATGGATGAGATGGATTTTGTGGGGTTTGGACTCACCGATGAGTTAGCAAATATATTTAAATCTAAATTACTGAAATTATAAACGAGAAGCTTTAGGGATGAGGATCCCTTGCTTACACCGAAGATGTGATCATTAAAATCCAATTCCAATCATATCAAGTTTCTGTCAAACATGAATAATTTATCTCAAGCAAATAAACTCTTACCAAGCATTAAATGTCTTTTTAGGGCATACTTAATCAAAGTTCAAGCTCAATAATTTTTAGCACATGCTTTGAATATTGATAAAATGTGAATCTAACTACCAAACATATCAATTTTTAATCGAACATGAAAGGTGAAAGCAATTTATCAAATTTCTGAAATAAATTGTATTTAACAATTAAGCATTTAAGTCAGTAAAATAAATTAAAATAAATTATACAACCCTTTTGGTTTGTCGCCGCCTCGGTGTGGTGGTACTCAGCAGATCAGCAGGTTCCAACAGCATCAATGGAGGTGGAATTCATCTCTGCACGGACGCGAATCCCGAGAAATTGTTGCAAAATGTTCTGTGGCTGTTCAGAGAGAAATCGGGGGTGCCAATAACCAACTGATTTGAAAATCAGTTGGTTCCCGCCAGAAAATCTTGCACTCTGCGCCTTCGTCTCCAGCGAGCAGCGCCGCTCGCGCTGCCTCGTTTCTGCTCCTCGCGAGCTCTTTCTCCCTCCGAACGGCTCGCGTTGCTCTGTTTCGTGGCGGTGGGAAGTGGCTCTGGTGGTGGTGATGGCGGCTCGCATTGCTCTGCTCATTCGTCTTCTTTTTGAAATCAGTTAACAACTGAAAATGGAGGGAAGAGACCGGCTGCGCAAGGGCGCTGATGGAGGGCCTGCTTGGGCAAGCGGGTGTGCGTCCTGAGCTGACCGGCGTTGGCCGGTATACGAAGAGAGATCGAGAGAGAGCTCGGTGCTGGCTGCAGCGTGCTGTCTATCCGACTGTGCGTACAGTGTGGATGGTTGGGCTCTTCGGAGGTGGTGGTGGTTATGGCGTTAATAGGGAAGGTGGCGGAGAGAGTGAGGGACAGATGCTCGGGTGATGGTGGTGGCAAGGTGGAGATTTGATGTGAAACAGGGTTGTCATGCCCCTGTTTCGTGGTGGGTAGTGGCGGTGGGAGGTGGTTCTGGTGGCGGTGATGGCGGAGTGATCTGGACAGAGAGGGAGTGAGATATGGATGGTGATGAGATGGGTGTAATGAAAATCACTTTGTGAAGGAAGAGGGTTTGATTTTGGCTATTGAAGCTTGATTCCCTTCTCCTCCTCCCCTTTCACATTCATTTATCTTGTATTTATAGAGAATTAACAAAATGAATAGAGATGAGATAAAAGGATGATTCATTGAGTGAATCAAGGTAAAATCAAATCTGGATATGGGATAATTGAGAGAATATTCTTTGGGTTTGATTGGGCTTGACATTGGGTTTGGGTTTATGGGTTTGGTTTTGGGTTTAGTTTTGAGTTTAGGTTATGGGCTTAGGCTATTTTCACCTCCACTTTCTCTGAAGTCACCATCTGGGATTGTACATTGCATTTTCCTCTTATTTCTTCATTAAGCTCCACATTCTACAAAAACACAAAATTTTAATAATTAATCTAAAATAAAATAAAAATAAGGATTAACAAAAATATAATAAGAGGTAACAATGTTATAATTATGTGATTATCATGACCTTACTAAAAGCTGCTAAAAATACATCACCCCCAATGAGATGTTGGCTGCCAAAAGGAAAAATGAGTATGAGAAAAGGTCTTTCCCAATGAATCGGGAGAGGAGAGAGGAGAGAAGAAGAGATGATAGGCTGCAGGAGGAAAACGACCAATCCAAAAGGCATCAAACCAACGACAGGTTCGAATTCAACAAACAAGAACTCGAAAAGTTGTAATCCGGAAGAGCTAGACATGAACGATCAACACATGCGGTCAACATAAAGAACAAAGCATTCACTGCTCTGAAAACAAGTCTGACAACAATTCTGAAGTCCATGGAAAATTGTTAAGATCTCAAGTGGCCACTCAAACTGAGGGGAGATCCGTCCGGACGAGATAAGAACAAATATTGTTCTTTCCACAAGGACCATGAACACAACAAGAAAGACTGCTACAACTTAAAGAATGAAATCGAGTACTGAATCCAGAATGGACGACTCGGTGAATTTATTGGGTTGAAAGACGAAGTCCAAAGGGAAAAAGAAGGCGGAGGCTACCACGGGGTCGAATGAACAGTCAAGTGAGCTGATATATGTCCTACACAGCGTAGCTGGAGAAAAAGAACGATCTAAACGACCAGGTAAGTGATCCATTCGAGACTTACGAACGAAGATACAACATCCATACTTTTCTATTCAGTGCGCCAGAATTGACCACCCAACTTTAACCTATTCCGAGAAGGATGCACAAGGAGTTCATTTCCCTCACAATGACGCCTTGGTGATTTCAGTTTCTATAGCCAAGTTGGAAGTCAAAAGAGTACTCATTGACACTGTTAGCTCAGCTAACCTCCTATTCCTGACAACATTTCGCAAGATGCAGTTCAACGAAGGACTTATACTTACTGACCAACCTATGGTAGGTTTCAATGGGGAGCAATGTAACCTACTTGGGCTAATCCGACTACTAGTCGTAGTAGGAACACTAGGTAAACAACGAGTCTTATTAACAAACTTCTTCATTGTTGATGCGCCTTCAACATACAATATGCTTCTGGGAAGACCCTAGATACACGAAATGGGTGCAGTATCTTCCACCTTACACCAATGCTTGAAATATCATGTTGGTGACGACATTGGAGTCGTTAAAGGGGATCAGCCAGCTACGCATGAATGTTATTATGCATCAATGAAGGCACCCAATAGATAACAATCACAGTCACTACCAGAAGAGTCGTTACAACAACCCGGTCAGTTACAGATGGATCACGACCTCCCAGAGGACAATGCAGCTCCAGTTAGTCCAAAAGGCTGACCAAATACTGGACTACCAAAAGAAGAAACAACATCAGTCTATCTGACCTGTGAATAAGGGAGAAAAACAGTCTGATTGGCACGAAACTTCACCGAAAACTAACTGAGCAACTGATCCAACTGCTGAAAGATAACCATGATATTTTCGCCTGGACAATGAAGGACATGGTAGGCATTGACCCCTTCGTCATCACTCACAGGTTGCAAGTCAACGCAAATAAGAAGCTAGTCTGATAGAAAAGAAGACCAGTTGCTCCAGAGCGTAACCAAGCAATCGATGATGAGGAACATCGCTTAATAAATGAAGGGATGCTCAAGGATAATCCCAATACCCAGACTGGTTGGCCAACACAGTTCTGGTCAAGAAAAAGAATGGAAAATGGAGGGTATGTGTAGACTACACGAACCTCAACAAAGCCTGCCCAGAAGATAATTTTTCATTCCCACGAATAAATTAGATTGTGGATGTCACTTCCGTTCATGGACGCGTACTCTGGCTACAACTAGATATAAATGCATCCATCGGACTAGGAAAATACATTATTCATAATAGAAAAAGGTACGTATTGCTACCGAGTGATGCCATTCGGGATAAAGAATGCGGGAGCCACGTGTCAACGTCTTGTGAACAAAATGTTCAGAGATCAGATTGGCAAGACCATGGAGGTGTACATTGCCGACATGCTAATCAAGAGCCTACGTAAAGATGACCACATTAAAGACCTCGAGCAAGCCTTCTCTTAGCTCTGAAAGTACAAAATGAAGTTGAATTTAGAAAAATGTACGTTCAGAGTAGAATCAGGGAAATTCCTCGGGTATATGGTCAATTAGAGAGGGATCGAAGCTGATTTGAAACAAATACAAGCACTCCTCAACATGCAATCACCTACCAACATCAAAGGTGTACAAGCCTCGACGGTAGGATAGCAGCCTTGAACAAATTCATCTTCAGATCATCAGACAAATGTCTTCCCTTATTTAAGATCTTGAAAGGAAACAATAAGTTCAAATGGAGTAAATAATGTGAAAAGGCTTTCCAAAGCCTGAAAGCGTACATCGGGAGCACTGAACTACAATCAAAGCCAAAAATAGGAGAAACACTGTACTATAATTGCGATCACACGATATTTATCAATATCTGAACACACAGTCAATTCGGCACTGATACGTGAGGAGAACGTCACATAAAAGCCTGTCTACTACATCAACAAGACATTTGCGGGCGCAGAAGTCAACTACCCATCTTTGGAAATACTAGTACTCACCCTGGTCGTATCTTCAAGAAAACTGCGATCATACTTCCAAGCCCACCCCATCACTGTTATGACCGAACAACCGCTTCGGTCGGTACTATATAAACCAGAGTTTTCCGAAGAATGGTGAAATTGGCAATAGAGTTCGGTTAGTTCGACATCAGTTATGCTCCTAAGGCTACAATAAAAGGTCAAGTATTAGCCGACTTCTTCGCTGAGTTCACATGCTTCAACGAATATCAACCGAATAGCAATCAAGAGAAATAAACCACTAAACCAACAACTCAAAAATGGATCTTGCACTGCGACAAAACATCCAACGAGAAGGGGAGTGGAGCTGGAATAATTCTATACAACTTGGAAGGAGTGACGTGGAAAAGGCACTAAAATTCAGTTTCAAAGCCTCAAACAACGAAGCCGAGTATGAAGCAGTAATAACCGGATTACAATTGGCTAAACACCTCGAAATAAAGATGTCAACGTTTTCACTGACTTCAAATTGGTAGTCAACTAATTGAACGACGAATTCCAATTCAAAGACTCACGGATGAAAACCTACCATCGAAAGGCAAGTGAAGTGATTAGAAGCTTTAGAGCAATAACCATTCAACGATGTGCAAGAACGGAAAATGAATGAGCAGATAGCTTGGCTAAAGAGGCATCACGTGCTAAAGAAACTGATAATCCACTCGTCACAGTGCAAGAAAGCTCAATCCTGGAGAACCAAGCACAAGAAACGTGTACAATGGATCTGGTGAACAATTGGATAACTCCAATCCTGACGTACATACAAAACTGAGCACAACAACCGGATAAGACGGAGGCTCGTAAACTATGAAACAATGCATCAAGAGCACACTGATTAATGCCAGACTCTACAGAAGGTCTGCCATAGGTCCGCTACTAAGATGCCTTTCACCCAGCCATGCCGACTATGTCCTACGAGAAATTCATTTCGGCATATGTGAGAACCATCCAGGAGGAAGAACATTAGCAAACAAAGCCTTAACACTGGGATACTACTGGCCAACAATGCAACAAGATGCTGAAATAGTTCGAACTTGCGACCAATGTCAACAATTCACTCCGTACACCCACATGCCAGCCCAAAACCTAATCCTGATGAGTAGTTCAAGGCCATTTTCGAAATGGGGAATGGACATAGTAGGGCCACTTCCAATGTCCGAAAAAAAAAGTCATTCTCGTGGCAGTAGATTACTTCACCAAATTGGCAGAAGTAGAACCATTGGCAAAGATATGAGAAGCTCAAATAAAAAACTTTCTCTAAAAGGACATAATATGCAGATTTGGAGTCCCCAAAGTAATTGTCACTGACAATGGAAAACAATTCGAAGGCAAGATAGTCAAAAAGTTGCTTGAAAACTTAAACATCAAATACCACTTCTCAGCACCCTTCCCACCCATAAGCTAACGGACAAGTAGAGGCGACCAACAGAATAATCCTAGAAGCAATAAAAAAGAAGCTCGAAGCATAAAAAAGATTGTGGGTGTCAGAATTGCTAAGCATCCTCTAGGCCTACAGAACAACAAAGATAACTCTGATCGGAGAAACACTGTTCACCCTGGCATATGGATCTAAAGCAATGGTTCCAGTAGAAATTGGCATGCCAACATTTAGAACGAAAGAATTTCGAACAGAAGATAACAATGAAGCACTACGTGTTGGACTAGACCTTCTCGATGAGAAACGAGACAAAGTTTTCATCAAGCCAGTGGCCTACCAACAAATAATGGCAAGTTACTACAACAAAAAAGTAAAACCCCGCACGTTCAACATCAGCGATTGGGTGCTCAGAAAGGTCCAACTCAATACAAAAGGCTCAGTTGCGGGTAAATTGAATCCAAACTGGAAATGACCATACAAAGTGGTGAAAGTCAATAGACCAAAAACATACTGGTTAGAAGATTTGAAGGGTGAACAACTCAAAAGACCATGGAATGTCGAACACTTGAATAAGTATTATCAATAAACTTCCAAATTCCAAGAACCCTTCGTTTCATGCTCCAATAATCTAATCTAGTCAAGATGCCAAAGTCATACTAGGAATTGTCGAATTTTTTCTTGTTCCATCACCATGACGAACCACGAAGTATACTTAAAAATCAAGACGTATAAATCAGACTTACTCGTAAACCTTTTAGCCCGACCAACATGTCGGACCACAAAGTGTACTTACAACTCAAGACATATAAGTCAGACTTACTCTTAAATCTTCTGGTTCGATCACCATGACGGACCACGAAGTGTCCTTATAAGTCAGGACGTATAAGTAAAACTTATTCATAAACCAACTGGCCTGACCAACATGGCGGACGTATAAGCCAGACTTACTCGTAAATTTCTAGTCTGATCACCATGGCGGACCATGAAGTGCACTTAAAAGTCAGGACGTATAAGCCAGACTTACTCGTAAATTTCTAGTCTGATCACCATGGCGGACCATGATGTGTACTTAAAAGTCAGGACGTATCAGTCAGACTTACTCGTAAACCTTCTGGCCCGACCATGAAGAGTACTCATTAAAAGTCAGGATGTATAAGTTAGACTTACTCATAAATCTTCTAGTCTGATCACTATGACGGACCATGACGTGTACTTAAAAGTCTGGACGTATAAGTTAGACTTACTCGTAAATCTTCTGGTCCAATCACCATGACCGAAGTGTACTAAAAAATCAGGACATATAAGTTAGACTTACCCGTAATCTTCTAGTCTGATCACCATGATGGACGACAAAATGTACTTAAAAGTCAGGACATATAAGTCAGACTTACTTGTAAACATTCTGGTCCGATCAACATGTCAGACCACGAAGTGTACTTAAAAAGTCAGGACATATTAGTCAGACTTGTAAAAATTATGGTCTGATCACCATGTTGGACCAAGAAGTACATTTTATAAGTTAGGACATAAAAGTTAGACTTAAGCAAAAAATTTCTAGTCCGATCACAATGTTGGATCACGAAAAAAATTAGTCAGGACGTATAAGTCAGACTTAGTCGTAAATCTTCTAGTCCAGTCACCCTGTAAAATCAAAGTATACCCAATAAGTCAGGACGTATAAGTTAGACTTAATCAAAAGTTATAAACTAATTACAATGTCTGGCCACAAGACATATCAAAGTAATCAGGACAGACACGTCAGGAGGAAGCCTGAGCAACATCAACAACCTTCTCCTGCTAGGCATGTTCTACCTTCAGCTTATCGACTTGGCGTAAAAGCGTAAGAAAACAACAATGCTTGCCCACCATCTTCTTTTCCACGACCGACACATGATTACGTGCAGCCATGTAGTCCAAGCCCATCATCCCAGCATAATTGAGATGATTCATCCCATCCATTATCTGTTTAATACCTTGATCGAGGTGCTCACTAGGCCGACACACTGGCATCGAAGCTCTCTCAACCAAATGCTTATGCCACAAGACGATGAGATTACGTGTACTATGTTGCATGTCTATCTTCAAAAACAAACTGAACTTCCCATCCAAGTTAATATGGATCTCTTTAGGAACATGCTCCTTCCAACTGATCTATGGATGAATGATTGTGAGATTCAGAAGAACTGAAGCCCCGCCTCTGGTAATCGATTTGACGGTCGAAACGGTAATGATGATGCAAGCACTACTCTTACCTTTTTTTCAAAACAGCAGTGGCAGGTGTCGGACAAGCAGGAGGAGAAGCAGGCAGTTTCGTTACATCAGCATGACGAGTTGGAAAAGGAGGAGGAGACTTGGAGCTTTGACCACGGTCACCTTCAACCTCATTAAAAGCAAGAACGTAAAAGCGGCAATGGCCTTCTCACTGTTCGGATTACGAGACAACTCCATGGTAAGTTGTGTCATCTTATTATTATTGATAACACGAACATCATCATCTGAAACCTTGGTGAGATTGTACACGCTATGAGCAGAGATAAGGGTCTTCTCGTAGTCACTTAATGGACGAGATACCTCTAACTTACTCCTTTCCACAACCCGATTCATTTCTTCAGCCTCTTGAGTAGCAAGACGAGCTTCATCTTCATCATTTATCTCAACGGAACTCGGACTAGAAGCAGCCCAAGCAGAACCAGCAAGTCCCTTCCGCTTTGAAATTGGACTAACATAAGTACTAGAAATCAACCTCTTCGACAGGCTGGCAAGCCTAGGAGCCTTCCTCTTCCTGGTGGTCGAATAAGCAACACCAACAACAGCGAGATCTGTAACTTTCTCGTCGGAGCTCACTTTTTCATCAATGCTAGCAGAAGCAGTACGCTCTTTCGCTTCGTCAGAGATAACAACAGTGCCATCACGAGCAACATTGACGACGAAATTTCGATGCTCAAGAAATAGAGCACACTACACGTCATTCATAGTGTACAAACCATTATGCTCGACAACATCCAGAGCAAGAAACTCCTCCAAAACAACACAAGGAAGTGAGAGAAACTGCTCACAGACTCTTTGCTCTACTTCACTTCGATGCAATTTAGTCTACTTCCTGGGCTCCCGGAGCGTCCGCAAAATGAGTCGATTGCCAAGCTTGAAATACCCAGACTTCATGGAAGCATAAACCAATGCCTCGCCCAGGACCTGTAATCATCCTTCAGCTTCCCCATACAAGTAGGCAAACGAAGAAAGCAACTACGACTCGTGCTTTCCGAAAGCCTCACCATAGAGTGGAGAGTCTTCTCATTCAAGGGAATGCTAGATTGAAGGGCTCTCACCATGGTTGCAACCATCACCCTCCAACCATTGGGACCCATCTGAGCAGGAGCAATGCCTACAAAATCCAAATAAGCCTAGAAGATCTTTGGAGCGGGAAGTTGAAGACCAGACCTGAACATTGCAGGATAGAGTGTAATGTAACCAGGCCTCAGACGAGCATTGTTTTTATCGTTCCTAGGCAAAACAAGTTCCAAATCAGACGGAAGAAAGAACGTCTGACGAACATAGTCTAAAGTTCCTTGCATCGCCTACCTAGGTTCGAAGAACGTCTCACATGCAGCAAGATCATCCCCACTTAGAACTTTGTTAAAAGCCATGAAAAAGAGATTGGGCAAGATAGGGAACGAAAAAAGTGAGAAAAAATAAGCTCTTGAAATGGAGATAGCGTAAAGAAGGTAACGCATATCTCCTCCACCCTTTTATAGGGTTGGGCAACGAAAAAATATTAATGGGAAGACGTGCGAGACATGACGGCTGCACGAAATCCCAAAACTTACGCCAAATCGAACAAACTAATGGAGTAGTGGAATAGAAACCGAATTGATAGATGTTAACGACATTTAATGTCGTGCAAAAAAATAATGATGAATTCAAAAAGCCAACTGCCGAAGAGTTAGTGGCCATGCAATCATACCCATTAACTAGGGGGAGTATCTGATGATACATCAAATAAGCCTCTAATCACGACCGTACAAGTGGCAAAGATCATCCATCACGAGGAACATGCACTTCGATCTTAAAACGGATAAAGGGCCCGATCCCAGAAGCCCAAAAAGGCAGGCCTAGTCATTAAAGCCCAAAAGGGTCCTTGATAATAGATCATAATCAAAGGCCCAAGTCCAGGCCTAAGGGATCTCTTCCCTTAGAGAAGAGATATGTTACAAATGTGACAACTCATGGTGGGAATCACTCCCCCAAGAACGTACCTTAATGAAGGAGGAGATCGTTGTGAAGAACATCTCCTCTCATCACGCCTTACATGCTTAAGTCGTGTGGAAAGTTCATTACGTACATTATATAAGGTAAATGAAACATTCGACAAAGGGTATGCAAACACAACTTAACTATACTCTGTCCAAATTTAATCATCTCCCACAGATTAACTAACTTAAGCATCGGAGTGCCTTCGACCACCAAACATGTGGTCTTTGGTAGTCTAACCCTGTTTTGCAGGTCAGACCTCTAGAAGGATGGATTTGGATGCATCAAATAGCTTTTTGAACATTAGGTCTGTTAACATGAGTGGATATCCAGTCTCCAATGCATGGGTTTCAGGAGGATGTTTTTCTTGCAAGCTGCTCATATTGAATGAAAAAACCTCAAATAATTTTACAATTGTCATGGATGATGGCATGTTTTCTTTTGGTTTTGAGTTGTTTAGCATTGGGGTATCAATAAACAATGAGGCAAAAGTGAGCCATTTCGATTAATGTTCTCATTGTGAACTATAATAAAGACATCGTTGCAATCTTGAAACAATTTGTGATGAAACTCGTCCTTAAGGTACCTAGAGTTATTGCATAGTCATCATCAACTTGAATGTGTTATCTGATATTGCTCCATGAGACCACAAGTAATTTCAGCACTGATGCTAATATCTAGGTCAAGAAGCGGATCTCCAAGCTGCAATCACATCATAAAAAAACAGTTAATTAACTTAAATTTGTTTTCATATTGGTTAAGAAAAAATATAATTAGTGAAAGGATTAAGAAATTGTAGGGATTACAACAATGGACTTGAATGTGATAGGTTTGACTTAGCATGTTGTTGTACTCTACGATTATATATAGAGAGGATGAAATTACATGCATAGCTTTCCCCTGTTAAAAGCAAGTCAGAGTACTTGTACTGTGAAAAATTTTCTAACTAGTTAACAAGGAACCTCAAATTATCTTCAGCTGCAAGCATAACAACAACCAAACTCAATAATCTTAATAAGCAAAACTTCATTTAGATACTATTTGCAATCAGCTACATTATGAACATAATTTATAAGAATACACTTATTTACATACCGGTGATTGTATTGTTCTAGTTGATGTAATTTGAACTTGTATTAGAGTATAAAAACCCTACACCAATTGGAGAGTCCACGTACAACATGTTTGACTCTGTGTTCACAGAATATAATCTCATCAGTTTAGTTTCAACAACTTTTTTTGGTTATTCCTTAAAAGAAATCTAATAGCTAAATGAGGTTTATAATGACACCTAGATGAGAATTATTACCTGAATTCCACAAATACTTGTTCCTAAGTAGCTTTCATTTTCGTCTAGCTGAAATGGCCCATGTTACATGAATGTCCCATAACCAAAGGAAGAACAACCAGGGCATTAATTGATTTCAAATCATCATGAATTCTCAAAAACTCTCGCTCTACTATGCGTGAGAGGGTGGGAGAGAGGGCTCACAGAGTCACAGTCTCACAGATTCGTAGACTCTAATTCTAAGTTCTAACCTAAGTTCAAGACTGGACGGGATGGGTTGGATTAAAAATCTTCATCCTGATCCCATCCCACTCTAGATCGGGATGGAACGAGATCATGATGAGTTTGATCTAGGGGTAGTCATCCTATCTCGTGATCCCGATCCTGTCCCAGTCGCGTCCTGGTTTTTTTGGGATTGATCAAACCCATAACGATCTTGTCTCGTCCCAATGTAGAGTAAGATGAATAATGAAAATTTTCAATCTTGCCCATCCCATTCCGAACTTATTTATTTACTATTTATTATTATTAATTTTAATGTTTTTATTTTATAACCGAAAGAGAAGTCAATTTGATATAAAGTTTGGAGTCATTATTCTAACAAAAAAAAATTAACTAAGAATACCCCTTTATTTAAATGTGATTTATTGAGCTATGGACATTTATATTTATGGAAGAAATATCATGACATTTATCATCATACCCAAATGAAAAGCATGATTCACTCCACTGTTAATTTAATCTGCCAAAAGTAAGGAAACGGTGGTATCTAGTTGGGTTGAGCAATTTGAGTTAACAAGTGTGACTAGAGAACCTTGTTGCTGTATGAAAAGTCATGCAATGGAAGGTCTGAGAATTTTCTGAGTGAATAACTCATCTAACATTGCGAACAAGAGAAAAAATTTGTAGAGACGATAAAAAGAAAAAAGATCAAAATTTGAAATTAGTTACATTTAGATTTATTGATTCCTCATTAACATGCACATGAAGAATCTCAATTGTCTTACATTATCAAACAATTGATAAGAGTAAGCATTTTGGTCAATAATGATGTTATGTTGTCAATGATAGTTTGTTTTTGTCTCATATAACTGAAATAGGATGTCACACTGTTATATCCCTGCGATAATAAAAGGAATTGTTATTTTTAATTTGGGTATTAGATAATAAAATGAATTTATATTCTTAATTTGGATATATAGTTACCTTGGAATTAAAAATCCTACTCTACTTTTTTGATATAAAGTTTTAACAATTTTTTCATGGTCTTTGAACCATGCTCATCCTGTCCGTTTGGGATGGGTTGAGGTCAGGATGAGGTCTATCATGTCTCAATCACGTTCCAAAGATAAACGCGATGGGATTGGGATGAGGTCCATCCCGACCCATTCCGTCTCGTGCCCACCCCTAATTTGATCAATCTCAAAAGGACAAAAAATCGGAACATGATTGGGATCGCGGGTGGGATGCCCACCCAAACAAAATGCAATTTCAATTGCATGCCAATAAATATACTACTAGAATTTTGCTACTTACAAAATAAGTGATGCACATAAACAGAATAAAATAGCGGCTGCAACTCCTTAAGCTACCAAAATGACGTTGAAGGAAGCTGCAACTACAAAAATATATAAAATCAAAGCTACACATTGCCACTTGTAAAAAGGGTCCAACTCAAATAAACCATATGCCTAACAACACTCCCTTCCCACAACCTACTCAACATTGGAACTCCACTTGTACGGTGAAGTTGAATCCCGATGTTTGAGTGCTAAATGTAGGTTGAGGTGCACCTTGAATTTGAGATGACTCAAAGGGCCTTGTATTGCTTTCTCAGATGAAGCTTGGTTGTTTGTTTGTGCACTTGCATTGTTTCCCATCCCTCTAGGATCCCCCTTGCATGTTCTTGAGTTATGCCCATCCATCTGACACTTGAGACACTTAGCTTTTATGGTTCCTTCTTTGATATTCATCATCACCCTATATTTTTTTTTCTAGGCCTCCCTGTAGGTCTAATCAACTTTGGTGGTTTTATGTTGAAGATAAATCACATAATATATAACTTAACAATTGATAAAACTTTAAAACATTGAATAATTGATTGAATACAATTGATGACTACTCACCTCAACCCACAACTTCCTATGTGGAATACAATTTATGACTTCTTTGATGCAACCACATATGCAACCATGTGTGATATTTGCTAGCATAGTCGAAACTTGCATCAAATAACTAGTTAATACATCTAAGAAATCTTACATGCAACCACATTAATATACATGCAACCATGACAAGGTTAGTAACTTATCAAAGTGAATTTGAACTTCTGAAATAAGGTTGATAAGTTACTAACCTTGTCATGTGTAGCATTCTATTCTTCATGACAAATAAGGCATGGATACATGAAATTCTGAGAATTGGAACACATTGCACTCAAAAGGTTTTATCTGTAGGTTGACTATACATTTCTCATCCACTGATAACATATCTCACCGTTGCGTGCTACTACCTTGAAGCCTAAAACCTTTTATTTGAGTGCTAAACCTTTCTATCACCTTACTGTTCTCAGTACCATTCCACATGCCTTCATCTTCACGTTCCATTTGGTTTCTCTAATAAACAACAATGACGTGATCTTTCTATGCAACTCTTCCATTAACTATGTAATAAGCTCATCCCTTAACTTAAGTATCCAAGAACTAAAGCTCTCAAAAAAGTTTTGGTCACATGCTCTGATTTGGTTTATGTGTCAAAGTAGCACCTAGACCGAGCCTTTTCATTCCTTTTTAACCATGCATATACTGAAGGTGCAACCATTTCCATCTCACTAATCTTCTTGTTATGGTCATATTCTCGGTATGCCTTGGTCCTTCTCTCCACTAACTCAAGTTTATCTAATATTTACCCTTGTGAGCCTTCTTGAAGTTTTTACATGCATGTTGAAAATAGATCCTATGTGATAATTCATGAAACAATGTTGACACTGCTTGAATAAAACCCTTATGCATGTCACTATGAAACAAAGCTTGGTTGGATGTTAAATTAGATATGGTCCCATAATGTCTAGAAAAACCATCCATGTAGCACAAGTCCTAGTCAATATAAGAACCATTAACTTCTTAACAATTTGCATTTATAAGATACATGTAGGTATTCAAACTTAACTTAAAAAATTTAACATTTTACTTGGAAATATAAATGACAACTGGAAACAAACCATTGTAACCATCTAATGTTGTAATGGAGAGGCAAACACTACCATACTTCCCTTTGAGGAAACACCCATCTAGACTAACAATAGTTTACATCCATGTGTAAATCCTCATAGGCTTGCATTATGAAATGTGCAATCTTTCAAACTTTTCACGATTAGAAGACCTAGAAAAGATATCCAGTCTTTGGAGACCCCCTTGCATTGATACTTAAACGTACCCTAAGGGTTATTAGCTTTGGTATGGTTCTATGACCATTGGTTGGAGAAGGAGATTGGTTTAGTATAACTTATGGTTGGGTTGAAGGAAGTGACCATGTAAACATAAATAGTCTTATCTTCTACCAGCGTTACAACATACAACTCAAACTCTGCATATATATATCAACAAAGTACTCAGTAGGCATTCTATTCTTTCCACACGATCAAAACATCCATGTCATTTTGAATAAGATATTTTAATTTACTAATTAAAGAATATACTTTAGTGAAACTTGAAGTGACTTAGAAATCTATCTTACAATTTACATAGATGTTTTACTATTTATTGCTGACTAGGACAAACATCAAATGAGAAATTGGAGATAAAAGAGGGCTAGGATTGAAAGTTGGGAAGATATTGAGGATTGAGATTTATTCTCCTCTGCAATGACATGTTTGTAAATACAAAACATGTAGAATAACAAAGAAAATGAAAAAATTGTGAAAAAGTTGGTTAAATGCACATGTGACGAAGAGAAAAATATTGTGTTTTCTTTTTTTTTTTCAAAATGAAAATTAACATAACTATTTACGTAGTTGTTGGATTTTGATAAACTTGGTATCATTGAAATGCAATTTTGAAGATCTTTCCAACAAAACTAATGATCAATACAAACACTTAAAATTTCAAAATATATATTTTATTTTTATAACATGCAAGTATTTTTAAGATTTTCATGTCTAAGTATAATATTTTTCAAAGAAACGGACGAACATTTATTGAACATTGAAACAAAGACTCTGAACATTCAATCGATTCTAATTTTAACCGAGTTTGACTCTAAAAAAATTAATATTCTAAAATATGATATTTTTATGGAACTAATTTAGGACAATGGTGGGGATGGTGATGTGAGTGTCCAGTGTATGATATTAACAGTAAAAATAGATAAACATATGTGGAGTGCCAACGACACGGATAATATGCTAGTGTATTGACAAAAACAGCTTGGACTGGCGGAACCAAAAGGGATAAGTTTATGTTGACTTAGATACGGCTCAGATTTCGTAGAGATTTCAGACAAGCAATAGATCAAGGGATCAAATTTCACTAAGATTTTAACCAAGCAAAATGATATATGAGCCTGGTGCTTTCCTCACTATCTTTCTATTTTTTTTACGCAGGCTCTCTTCACGCATTGCAATGAGTTCGAAATCTAGTTGAAATCTATCTCTAAACTATCTTTTCCATTTCAAACTCATCCCCACAAACCCAATCCACTCGCATTTTCTACACCCAAATAAATGAAAAAATAGATGAGATCCCAAAAGTTTTGATGAGATTTGGGTGGGAAGGTTGAGAGTTTGAGTTGAATTCAGATTGGGTGTTTGTAGTCATGGTGGAGATGGAGTTGGGTGATGGGTTTTGAAGACATTATTTGGATGAAATTTGAGAAGGGTTTTGGTTTTGGGGAAGATCAAATGAACGAGTGATGAAGAAAGGGGATGTTGTTGTGGTCTGAATGACAGACACGTAAAGAAAGGGAAAACCTTTTTTTCAATTCTTTGTCTTAGATCTCCACAAGTCTGTTGAATCATGATGGATAGGGCTTAAAATCGAACCGTCGACCGTGAACCGAACCGACTTAGGTCGATTTTAAAATTTTCAAACCGAAACCGAACCGACCATTAACAAAACCGATCCGAAACCGAACCGATTTTAATTTATGCAAACCGTAACCGAACCGACTAAAATCGAACCGATCGACTATTTTAAATATATTATATTATTTATATATAAAATATATATTATTTATTATATATATTCGGTCGGTTCGGTTTGGTCGGTTAAAATCACATAGAAACCAAAAACCGAACTGACCACTTCGGTTTTGAATTTTTTAAAACCGAAACCGATCTGAACCAAATTTAAACCGAACTAATCGGTTCGGTCGGTTTAATCGGTTTTTTGTTCAGCCCTAATGATGGAGAAAAAAAATGGATCGAGAAGAAACTAGAAAGTCCTTCGGTTTGTCTATTTGTCAATTTTAAGGGTTAGGTGTTGGACCAACTCAAATGGCTCATTAGTTTGCATATCATAAAGCCCATCTTGAGTTTTTATTCTATTTATTTTATTGGAAAAATATGATCCATTTTCATCTAAAATTCCTTTTAATACTTTAATGGAGAAAGTTGCTAATTCATGGACTTATCAAACATAATATTTTTTATTTTTTATTTGAATGCAAATACCATAACTTTCAATATCTTATTCTCCAATTGAATTTTGTGCTTTAATTTTTTTACTTAATTATTTTTAAAAGTTTGTGGTAGGGGCAGTGTCAACGGCACAGGGAATACACTAGTAATTCCTACAATGCAAAATTTCAACCACTCAGTGTTACATTCATTTCTATCCCTAAGAAACACTGTCACTAACCTCTCATTTTTTACTCACTTGGGTCCCACAAATCATAACCATCCCTTTTTCATTCACCATCACAATGAACCCTACATTTCTAATGGGAGACGTGATAAACTAGGGTTGAACAAAAGAAAACGGTCAAACTGACCGAACCGATCAAAGCTGAACTGATCGATTCGGTTTAAGTTCGGTTCAGTTGGGTTTCAATTTAAAAAAAATTCAAAACCGAAGTTGTTGGTTTGGTTTTCGATTTATATGTGATTTTAACCGACAAAACTGAACCGACTGAACATATATAATAAATAATATATATTTTATATAAAAATAATATAATATGTTAAAATAGTCGGTTACGGTTTGCTTAAATTAGAATTAGTTTGTTGTTGTTAATGGTCGGTTCGGTTTCGGTTTGAAAATTTTGAACAAACCAAAGTCGGTTCGGTTCAAAGTTTAGGTGAAAAATCAAACCGTCGGTTCAATTTCAACCCTATGGGAAACTGACTTGGTCTACTGCAAACAAAAGTAAACAACATATTTAAGACACTGCCTTTGTACTAAAGTATATGTATGCACATATGAAACACCGCAAAATAGTGTATGATGTTAGGACATAACGATGGAAACAAACATATAGGAGCTATTTAACCATATTACAAAATATACTTTGGAAGTCGGTAATTCTATGAAATGAAAAATTGAAATTTATAAAAGGGTTATTTTTCATTTGGCCCCCATTAGTTTATAGCTATTCCTCTTTGGCTCCTATTAGTGTTGTATTCCAGTCTAACACTCATGATTGTGTGTTCAACCACTTTGACTAACAAATTCCATCCAATTTTTTGAAAAGACAAATTTACCCCTACTTAATTTTCCAAAGCAAACAAAGATTTTTTTTAAGGTCCCACTCTTATAAACCTTCTCACTCTCTCAGTAATCTCTCTCCTCCTTCACATTAACATGGTAACATCAATATTATGCCATTTTACATGTGTAAGAAGTCACGATTAACTAAATATGAGAAACTGGATTATTTGTGAGGAAGATAAACAAATTCAAACTATGATATGAGAAACTGGATTATTTGTGGGGAAGATAAAAAAATTCAAACTATGCTTAGTTTTAACAAAAGGGGTGCCATCTTAAACAACATATTCTGTAAACAGGAAGAAAAAAAAATGCATGCTATCACATAAAATAAACATGTCTCTGCTACTTTGGACGACACTACCATCCATCAAGAACAATCCCTAAACCTGTATGCCTCCACCAAGAACAATCTCTGAACTTCTATGCCTTGTTAGTAGAGCCAATCGAGCCCCTCGTACAACCTCTCACCAGATGGGCTTTTAATTAAAACCCAAAACCGTGTAACATAAGAGATGAATGAATGCAATGCATTGCAAGAGTTTCTTCTTTTTCAACAAAGTTGAAGGAAGTACGTGGTAACTTTAAAAACAAATTGTGACGTCTAGATATAACTCATATAAGTGTGATTCGAAATGAAAGCCTCACCAAAACAGCCAAGGGATGAAGAGATCTCTGAGTAAAAAGACAAAATATGAAAAGATAACAATAGCAATTCATAGATAGATAGGGATCTCTGCATAGCTGGTTTATATATGTGTTTATTGGTGTCTTTTTTTATGACTTGAATAGTGTATAGTACATGGCATGGCATTACGAGAGAGAAAAATACGTGTTTGGGAGTGTCTAGTCAAATCGATAAAAAAAAAAGAGTGAAAGGCTTTATTACAGAAGATAGGAGAGAAGAAGATGAATTAATGGAAAAATATTAGTATTTTATGTTGTGTTGTTGTGTAATTATAGAAGAGAAGAGAAAAGCTTAAATGAGGCGGAGTAAGAGGCAATGGAAAAAATCTTTTAGCATATTGCCCTGGAGAGACATGAGAGGTTTTAGGTTTCAAAAACACACATATAGAGACGTACAAGGGTAAGTTTGTCTTTTCAAAAAAATTGGATGAAATTGTGTAGTCAACATAGTTGAACCAATGGTGTGTTGGCCTAGTGGTTAGGGCTGTGTGGGTTTGACCCCCACGTCCTAGCTTCAAATCCCGCCGGCGGTATGGTTTGTTTCTAATGGGTGTTGACCTATAGGTCGCCCAGTTGATAGGTTATGGGATCCTTAAAAACCCAGCTTGCCTTTCAAAAAAAAAAAAAAAAAAAAAAAAAAGTCATGGGTGTTAGACTGGAGTACAAAAAACTAATGGAGACTAAAGAATAATAGATGTAAATTAATGGGGGCCAAATGAGAAATAACCCTTTATAAATTCACTCCAACAAATTTTTTTCCTTTTACTTTGGGTTTAAAAAAATATATGAAACAACTTTTATTGCTAGAGGAGGGGTTAATGTTTGGGTTGAATTAGGTTTTGAGTTGAATTGGGCTCTGGATTCCTTTTTTGGGTTACAAATTGGTTTGGGGTTCTATTTTGGTTGAATCAGGGTTTTGGGTGAATTGGGCTTTGGGTTGAATTAGGTTGTTGGTTCTATTTTTTAATTGAAAATTGGCCTTGGTTTCTATTTGGGTTGAATAAGGGTTTTGGGTTTAATTGGGTTCTTGGTTCTATTTTTTTTGGTTGAAAATTGGGTTTGGGGTTCTATTTGGGTTGAATCAAGATTTTGGGTTCAATTGGGCTTCGAGTAGAATTAAGGGCAATTTCAAAATTTCGTAAGTTATGTGAGGGTTTTTTTTGGAATTTTTAAAGATACGATGAACATACAGAATTCACCTTTTGAATTCTCGTTACCGATAGAGATATAGCAACAAACATACAACACATTGATTTGTATTATGCACAAACATAAATGGAAACATGGATATCATGAACAAAAAAAATATTCGAAGCAGACAACATTATTTATAGAATTTGACTTTGATTTAGGGGGATTAAATTACTAATGAAAAAGAACCTACTTCGAGCTTCAATAATCAAGAATGAAGGTTGGTATTGGCTTTGGGGGGTTTGGATGATGGTGCATGCATAATCGCATTCGTCCATTACAATGCACGGTAGAGATTTCTATCCATCTTGAAAATAATAAATCAAAGAAAATCTTATTCACACCCATAGTTGATGAAGGAACCCATTTTCGCGGAATTGATTTTTCATTTTATTTTTTTCAAATAATGAGATAACCCAAACTGAATGAAGTGCATATTCATCATTGTTCATCCTTTAACCGAATTTTTATCCCCACCATTGATTTTTTCCTTATTTTTCTCTCGCATTTGCTCAAAGGCAATGACTTTTTGACACCACCAAATTTCCTCTTTGACATCGCCACCTTTTTTGCCCTTGGTAAAGGACATCACTAATAAAAGGTCATATCTTATAATCTCAAGAACAACAACAACCACAACTCACTGCCCTCCCTGCCTTCTTTGTCTCCTCCAATTTTCTCTTATATTCCTCTTCTTCTCTTCTCTTCTCTTCTCAGGAACAACAACAACGACCCAACCCTGTCACCTTTTATTTATTTATTATTATTGTTATTATTTTTATTATTATATCACATATATTCTTCTTCTTCTTCTTCTTCTTCTCCTTTTCCTTTTCCGTTCTTCGTCTCATTTTTTCTATTTCTCCCACGCACAAGCCTGCACGAGGATGGGTTCCATCCTCACGGAGGCCTGCGGGGATGGCTTCCCCACTCGCAGAAGCCCACGTGAAGCCAAATTGTTTTTTGCCTTTGTCGTCTCCTCGTCTGTCGTACTTTCCCTGATCCGCCTTGTCGATCACCCTCTCCCTTACCCCTTAAATGTGAGATCAGGGTGAGAGATGGGAGGATGATAAAAAGAATAGGGGATGAGAAGGGGCGGAGCCAGGATTGCCGATAAAGGGGGGCAAAAAAATAAATCACAGATAATTTAATTCTTAAAATAAATAAATAAATATGATTAAATCGCAGCTTAATTGACCCTATAGGGTTTACCAAACCAGACCCGAAGGCTACAATATTGTTGCCACTTAATATCCTCGTCGCCTCTATCTCGCAGGGAGACTTGTTTTCGCTTCGGTCCATTGTCTCCACCTTGCATGAAGACGGCTTATCCACGACGAAGCACATGTGCTTCTAATAATCAGGTGAAAACTCACAAAATCTTAACTGGTGAGTCTCGAACCTGCGACCTCTTTCAAGGAGAGTTGATGTTCGATCAACTGAGCTACAATTGGTGGACAACTGTTAATATTAAGAATGTTACTGTCCAATTGCTTAGCTGAAGCAGATTACCGTGAAGACTGAAGAGTGTCGATGAGGAGCAAACAAGCAAGAAAGAGAGTAAGACCACCTCCATAAATCGATCTATGTCTAATCGAAATTGTATTGTGCGATTAGAGAAATCAATCTCCGTTGAAATCGTCTTGTGTGATTGGAGGGGATTTGAGAAAATTGATCTTTATCGAAATCGTTTTGGGCAATTGAGAAGGTGGAGAGGTGAACTTGCGAAGGGTTTGCGATTTTGTGTATATTTGTATTTTATTATCTATGAGAAGGGACAATCTAAAATTTTAAAGGGGGGCAAGATTACAAATATTGTTAGTTTAGTGAGATTTCTTAAAAAGCTAAGGGGGGCAATTGCCCCCCTAAGCTATAAGGTAGATCCGCCCTTGGGGATGAGAGTAAAGAATGGACAAAGGAGGAGAAAAAAAAGGCAACGGGGCTGTGCGACTGGAGGTGGGTGGATGTTATTGGTGTTCTTGAGAAGAGAGGGTGAGAGAGAAGAGAGGAACTTGATAGTTTTTTGTTTATATTGGTGGTGTCAAAGTGCAGGTGGTGGTGTTGAACATAAAGGTTGTAGTGTTAGGCAAAAAGTGAGGGATGATAGTGGCAAAGAGGAGAATTAGTGGTGTCCAAAAGTCACTACTATGCTAAAACTCACATTTCCTTATTTTTCTACATGGTTCAATGTTACTTTTTTTGGGTTATTTTCCATTTGACCCCCATTTGTTTTTATATTTTAATCTAGGGCTGGGTAACCGGCCCAAAATGTAAAAATCGAAAATCGGCCCGAAAAATTTAAGCCCCTGTTTATGAGGCCCGAAATCGGACTGAGTTGACCGGTTAACCGAGGTCCCGGTTATCCGAATTTCGAGCCGGTTTCGGGTCGGTCTCAGTCCTAAGAGCAACATCCAAATTGAATTTTATAAAGTCCAAATTTCAGCCCAAATTGAATTTTTTATAAAGCTCAAATTTCAGCCCAAAGTGTTGAATTTGAGAAAGCCTAGTCAACACTCAACAGTAAATTAATAGGTAATAACAATCACAACATTTAGATATGGTTGCTGTGATTGTAATGCCCAAAATTTAGTATGGGTTGGGCCCAAAATTTGGTTGTTGTGATTGAGATGCTTCAAAATTGATATGCTTCAACAGTAAATTAATTTAAGCCCATACACAAAATTGAGATGCTTCAACAGTAAATTAGTATGGGCTGGGCCGGTTACCCGACGGGTTTTAGAAAGGGAAACCGAGGCCCGGACCAGAAACTTCGGGCCGGGTTTTAAAACCGAAAAATTTATAATTAAAAAAAAACCGATCCGAACCGACCCGATCGGTCTAGTTGTCGGTTCGGTCCGGGTTTTCGGTCCGAAATGCCCACCCCTATTTTAATCTAACACTCATGATCGTTTGTTCAACCATTTGACTAACAAATTCCATCACATTTTTTTAAAAGACAAATTTAGCCCTCACGTGATATTCCAAGTATTTTTTTTATTCCCACAATCCCACCCACTCTAATTATTTTAATCTCACTCTCCCAACAACCCAAATTTTTTTTTTTAATAAATTTAAAGTTTAAAAAAAATGAATATTACAATTTGACTATCAATTATTATTTTCTGCCATTATTGTAATCTTGTGTAAATTTTTTTTTTTGTTAAAGTAATCTTACAGTACTATATCTGTATGTGTAAAGGTATACATATTTTGCATTTATAATGTGTATATAGTAGAAATTATATTGAGTAAATGAAAAAAATCAAAATCAAAATCAAAATGAAGAGTGTATGGAGTTCAAAGTTAACCATGGTTAAGGAATTAGTCTTGAAAATATTCTGATTCCATGAAGGGGTTGGTTAATGGTGAGTTGTGAGTTGGGTTATGTTTGGTTTGGAAAATTAAGTAGGGGTAAATTTGTCTTTTCAAAACAATTGGGTGAAATTTGTTAGTCAATATGGTTGAACAAACGACCATGGATGTTAGACTAGAATAAAAGAACAAAAGAGGGTCAAACATGAATAGACAAAAACAAATGGAAGCCAAATGGGAAATACCCTTTTTTTTTTTTTTTTTTTTTAAATGCATAAACTGTAGGATCATGAGAAAGAAATAGGAAATACACAGGCAATGGTCGAATAATTATGGCCATATCAACATAAGGAATTAAGATCAAAACCCTTTCATAAAGATCAACACAAGGATTGTCTCATTGCCATCATTTTTTTGACATTTTTAACTATCAACTTTAGGGGGGAAAAAACTAATGGAATACTACTTCAGCTGGTAGATTTGTAACGGATGGTATAAAAAATCTAGAATTAAAACCTTGTCGGGGGCATTTAATGGTATGAGATCCAATCAAAATCCAACTCGCCTTTCAAAAAAACATTAGGAGAAAAAATTTGAAAAAAATGGTGTGACAATCCTCGATGATCTCATATTTGGAGAAGATAAAATTGGGACCTTTTATCACTTTACCTTATCAAATCTGTAAGAATATCTAACGCTTTATGACAAGACGTGAGAATTGGTCCCCCCGTTCAATTTGTGGGAGTATATTTCGATTGGGATTCTCAATTAGATTCCTTCCTATTTTTTTCTTCATTACGCCTATTTTTTCTCCATTAACAACATATATTGCTATTAATTTCTTTTATTTAAATACCCATTTAGTTAAGTTAACTTGTAACTAACAAACTCAATTAATGAGGGGTTAAGGGATTAAAAAAAATAAAAAATGGAACCCACATTTCTTTAGGTTCCCTAATTAAATGATGGGTGTACATCAAATGAACAGTAGATGAACAACAAAAAAGTACTCAACTCTAATTTTTATTTCCCATTTTGCCCTTCCAATTTTATCCATTTTACAATCAAAATTAGTTGGTTAAAGTAGTAAAACAAGGGTTTTTTAGAGGAAAAAAATGAATAATAGTGTATTTAATTTTCCCATGCTTTATTGGTGAAGCCCACGCTATTGTAATATCCACTACCACAAGGAGTCATGTGATACATTACTTTTAGACACGTGGTAGCTCCAAGGATTTACGATACATTTTTGTTTTTGTTTTTTGAGTGTATGTTAAGATAAATGTAGCATGGGGTAAGATGAGCTTTTGTCTTGAAAAATTTTCACTGTTCGATCTTCTGACGACTCTTTCCTCGATTCAAAGCCCTCAAGAGATTGAACATCTGGACGTTCAAAACCTTGTTGAATAGATTCTTGTCTTCTCCTCAACAATTCCTCCACAAAATAGCGATATTCTCTCTAATGAATTATTTTTTGCATTTAAACAGTGAACACAAATTTTGAAAAAAAATTTCCATTAACTTTTTTTCTTTGAAATTTTTTCTAAAAAATCTAAACACACCCTAGAAGAACACCACATCTTGTTACCAAAAGCCACACGAGATGTGAATTTCGGGGTTAAAAATATATTCCAGAAAAAATCTAGGGTGCCTGGACCTATGCCTGGTGGCCACCAGGCACAACACAGACACTGTAGTAGTGCTCTATATTCCAAAACTTGGGGTAACAAAGAAAAGTTTTTTGTGCTTCAAGTATTTCCAAATAAGAATAGGAAAGGAAACAAGTTACGAAAGCAAAGCTTTTCCTTTTCCCCTCTGGGTGCAAAATTCATGAGATAAGGCCAAGTGCATCGAAGCGCCACGACTATGGCTTTCACCTCCTCGTCTCTACGTCCTCCACCTTCCTTTCTCTACAACAACAACGGCCGATATTCCCGCCAAAAATTCACCTCCCCTGCATCCTCAGAATCGAAGAGAAGCAGCAGCAGAAGAAGCTCTTTGATGACACCCATTTCTGCAAAGCTCGGACAGAAGAGCGCCTTGGAGTATCGCAAGCTCGGGGATTCTGACCTTAACATAAGCGAAATTACGCTTGGAACGGTAACATTTCTCCCTGTTCGCTCTGTTATTTGTATAATTGTGCTTTCTTCTTTGAAATGATCGTCAATGTTGAGTGATGGGTGTTGATAATCTTGGATTTTGAGTTTTGGGTGTTCTTCATTTAACTCCATTTTCAATAAAAAAAGTTTTTCATCATCTTTTGGAGTAATGTTTGGATTATAAGTGATGGGTACTGATAATCACGGAGTTTCGAGTTATGGGTATTGTTCATTCTATGAAAAAAAAAGAGTTTTTCCTTCTCAGGACGGCAGTGTGTTTATCTCCATTCTGAATGATAATCAATGAATTGAGCTCATCGAAGACTAGAATGGAAAAAGGGAAAGATCTTATAATAATCACTGTATTGATTTGTTTTAGAGCGTTTTTTTCCTTGGTTATACATGTTGGATAATCGGCAAAAATTTTAAATGTCATTTAGCATTCCCGTGCTATGTCAAATTTGGTTTAAAAGTTTTGATCTTATGACAAAATTGTTTTAAGAGTTTGATCTTATGACAGTCCTCCATCAGCCCTAGTCTACGTTTGCTTGGGTGGGTGCAAGAACTTCAAAATTTTTCCGCTCACTTCCAAAAGACACCCTTCAGTATTGCATGGCGTTATCAACTGCATTTGCAAAAATTAATTTTGCAGAATTTCTTTGAGGAATTTTTTGTATCCTTCTGTCGGTGAATCTAGTGCTACTGCTCTAGTAGATATTCTGATGGTCCTACTTGATGCTTTGCTACAACATATACATACAGTTTCACTTACCATGGTTCTGCAACATGTTTGATGTTTCCAATATAAACCATTGTGTTGGCTAGATTCCACTCATTCGGAAACTAGGGTGTGTTTCGTTGCATGGAACGCAACCTATCTTCAAGGCTTTCAAGAGTAACCACAAGTTTTTGACAAATCACATTCTCGTGTTTTGCCTGACATGGGGGGGAATGAACTGTAACCTCACACCTCACTTTCTCTCTTCCTTTCCTATTGCTTCCTATCCAATCCCCTACCTTCCTGTGGAATGAGATTCCATCAATTAAATGCACCCTAAGTTCAATCCTTCCGATAAGATCGATTAGAGAAGAAATCATTAGTAGGTGTGATCTCTGAGACCAAGGAAGGAAAACATTCAGACTTGGGGCGAGTGAAGATAACTCGCGTATTAACTATAACACTGCCCTTGGTGTGAAGAAATTTAATGCTGGTGAAGGCCTATATGAAGATGAGGAAGGTGAAATTAAAGGAATACCACACGGCCAACATAGCCTGCAAATATAGTATTTCTAACCCAAGGAGACTAACCAAGTTGTAATTGCTCCTAAAGAAAAGGGGAGTGACAAGAGCATGGTAGCAATAGAAGAGGATGAATGTGATGGTTGAAAACTGCAAGAGCTCTTGCGCCTAATATTCATGAAGCTTAAAGAAAAGAGCTCTTGATAATGATTTAGTATGAGAAGGACAACATAGAGAAATCCTACAGTGGTGAAAATGCTAATGATGAGGGCAAAAGTGAGGGAAGTGAAGATTATTTGGTAGAGGAAGTAGTCCTTGGATAATGTACCAAAGAGTCTCATAGAAAAAGTTATTCCCTTAGTCAGAACTCAGAAGCATTGTGATAGGAATTGCAAGACATGCTATTTTTATTTATTTATTACCATTTCTATTCTTGTGAATGATTAATGCTGTTACTGAGCTATGGTGACAGGTTGTTTATTTGTTTTATTACTAATTTTCAGTTATTTGCACTTGGGATATAATTATTTTAAGCCTTTCCATTCCGATGTGAACATAACATTGCTTAAATGGTTGTGTTTCTGTGAACCATATCTTTCTCGAGATGCTGATAAGTGATAACACTATTGGTTCTTGCTGATGGATTTATATATTTATATTTTCAGATGACCTTTGGGGAGCAGAACACAGAGAAAGAGGCTCATGAGATACTCAGTTATGCATATGAAAATGGAATCAATACTTTAGATACTGCAGAGGCAGTAAGTTCTTCCTCAATTAATCTTTAAGCTTCATTTTTGTCTTTATTATGGTATGACATCATATAAATACATCTGAAATGATGTCCTAGGTACTAGCTTGTAATGCTTATAAGCTTCTAACCTTCTTAGTTTTGGCCTTCACGAGTATTAATTTTTTTGTTGGATGGAGAATCAATTACTCTTTGGGTAGCAGTTTGTTTTGTCTTAACTGTTACGTTAATCTACCTGGGAGCTATTTGCTTGAAGAAATTAATTACTCTTGGCAATTTATCTTGTTTGGGATCTAATGTCATTAGCGACTTCTTTGTTCGCAGCCATTATATATCTGCCAATTTTCTAAAATTATTAGTTGTTATATCAAATAATAACTGTTAAACTTTATTTTATTTTTATCCATTCAACAAAAAATGTCTCGAGATTCACAGTTAAGTTCCCTTGAATTGCTAGCTAACTGCAGCAATATACTAATACTGCTACCCGTGCTTCTGAAGTACCCAATACCATTAAAGAAAGAGACACAAGGGAGAACAGACCGTTACATTGGCAGTTGGCTCAAGTCGCAAGCCCGTGATAAGGTATGTACAAACTGTTAGCGAATTTCCTTTTGTTCTTGTGTGGTATTCTTTCCAGGAAATTCTGAGATATGTTTAATACACTCACTAAAGAACAGATGTGCCCTTAAACTGTAGAAAGGGAAAAAAATTTATTGTCTATTATTATATTTAGAGAATAAAAGTATTGTGGACAACACTTCACACCATATCGTCCATTTTTTTGTTTGTTCTCTAAGAGAAGGAAACTATATTTGGACCAAAAGATGCTATTGTTAATATGGTTTGTTTCAGTGAATATGATAGATCATCAAGAGTGAATTTGGTTGAGACTCTGCTTCATTCTCGTTTTTTTATTTTTTTAACCAACAAGTTTTTGTAATTTTCACCCCTTACGTTGGTAAATACCCGATAAGGCAGGACTTCCTAACATAGGGAAAATTTTCTAAATCTTTGTATTCTGTATGGATATGCTTCACTAGTCTTATGCCTTAGAGCAGATGATAGTAACTGTACTTTGGCAGTTGTTGGTTATTTCAAGCCCATCTGTTTTATGTGACAAACACTAACATGTATGTATGCTCCATTGTTAGGTTATTTTGGCCACTAAGGTTTGTGGTTATTCTGAACGAACAAATTATGTGCGTGATAATGCACAAGTTTTGCGGGTGGATGCTGCTAACATCAAAGAAAGTGTAGAGAAAAGCCTTAAACGTCTCAACACTGACTACATTGATTTGTTGCAAATACATTGGTAAGTGTTTCCACTTTTGCCATGACTTCTCTAAGGTTGGTCACCCTCTAGAGGTTTAATTTCAGAGGTCTCATTTATTCCGTATGTACCAAATGATATCCAAATACCCACCCAAACTAGTCTATTCTTGGTGTGTGGACGACACCATTCGGTGAAAGCCTGACCCCAATCAATTGGAAAACTTAGAGAAACAATACTTTAGTATAGCTGATATTTGAACTTTTAATAGTTATTACTTTCAATCAATTGGATTTACCCTAAGTTTTCCAATTGATTAGTGAATAATATCTCCAATTTATAGAATTCTCTCCCAAATGAACCCTACTATTAAAATGCTTCTATGTGAATGCAACTTATTTAGTATAGCCAATATTTGAACTGTTAATAGTGATTGGATCATAGTTTCCACTTGTTTTATACTTGAATATTGAGGTCAAAGTGTTATGTAAGTAAAGACTAATAGCTCATACAGAAATGTTTAAGTGTTGCACAACAAACATGTGTATGCTACATAAACGATCATCCCCCCCCCCCCCCCCCCCCACCTTTGCAGCAGTAATTGGGTTTTATGGTGAGAATATAATGTTTTTTTTCTTCTTATCTTTCCAGGCCAGATCGCTATGTGCCTATATTTGGCGAGTTCTCATATGATTTTTCAAAGTGGAGAGATAGCATACCATTTGTTGAACAACTCAGGGCCTTTCAAGAGCTTATTGATGAAGGGAAGGTAGCAGTCTCAATTATTGTGCTTCTTTTTTTTGGAGAGTATATTGCCCATTTTCACCACCTCCTTCATGGTCATTGGCTTCATCTCTGACATTATGACTGCGCCCACGATGTTTTGCTAGCAATATTACTGCTGTCTTGCAACCACATCATTGCTAGCACTACAATCACCACCAATCTTCCATGACTGTGGACATAGCTATGACAACTGAATGAGAACCATCATCAACCCACTTTCACTTTGTTTTTTCAATTTAAGTTTCATTTAGAGCAAACATCACATTCTTACTTCAATAATGACTTTTATTTATTTATTTATTTTTATTTGCTTGCCACAACCTAAAAGAAAAAAAAGAAGCAAAGTCAATATAAAAATATACAATTGAAACAAAATCTAGGAATAATAATGCTTTACGTACATCATATTTTGATCAAATAAAGATCGGAACACAACACATTGGGTCATGGCCCTATAAGTGAATACATAGTCTCCTACTCCGTAGCTAAAACTCAATGATCATCACTTACAATCAAGGGTTTCAGGTGCGGTATATTGGGGTCTCAAATGAAACTTCGTACGGGGTAATGGAATTTGTTCATGCCACAAAAGTTGAAGGGCTACCAAAGATAGTCAGCATCCAGAATAGCTACAGCCTGCTAGTTCGATGTCGTTTTGAAGGTAATCTAACAGTGTCTCTCTTTGGAGCATATGAGTGAACATCTTTGCAAAAAAAAATTACGAGTAAGAAACTTCGCATCAGACATAAATAACAGTTTTGTCCTGGTACGGGTCTCCCAAATCATGACAATTTGTGTCAGTCAGTTTTACTTTTGATTCTTGGGTGGAACCACTAAGCATTTTTGTTCCCAACTGCAACAAATTACTTGAACGTTCAGATTATGCTATGTGCAGGAAAATGCATATCCAAATTTGAACATTTCCTAATCGTAGCACTAGATTTGCCACGTACTTGGGATGCAATCAATATAAATTATATAAGTTTGTTTCCTAGCATATACTGGTAACTGGTTATTAGGTTATCAATTGACACCTCTAACCATAAAACATTTCCAATGTGAAATTGTGACTTGTGAGTAACTTCTCTCACTATAGTCAGCGTTTCTCTTCTGTTTAGTGTTTGGATGAGATGACCTTTGCCGAAAATTGGCTCGAATTATGCAAAATAGAGGAGAGTGGTTGAATGTTGATAAGCTACTTCTCTAGTTGATCAAGCTGGTTTCCCAAGACTAGGTTCTGGAGGAAGTCAAGATCATTGCATTTTTATCCTAGTCAACCCCTCTGTTGCGAACATCCCCATGTTGCAGTATTAGACTGCACTATTCTGGTGGTTGACCCGGTCATACATAAACAATGACGTAAATGGTTTGGTTCCAAGTTTAGTTGTTTAAGTGTATTTCAGAATTGGGTTTCGTATAATTCAATGCACTCTTGAGCTTATTAAAGAGGCTAGAGAATAAAGGCATTATCAAGGATTTAGTGGAAAAAAACAATGGATTGGGCATTTAGATGAAATGTGAAAGTATTACCCTAAGGTCTAAGTGTGTAAATGTTTGAGGGGGTGCAGAAGTTAGAGGATTTCTTTACACCCTAAGGTCTAAAAGAAAAGACAAATAGTGACCCATCTTGCTTCTGCTGATGATCTTTTGATGTTTTGAAAATGAATCTTCAGAACAATGAAAGTTCTATTTCTCGAACCTCCAAAGAAGTCTCTTATCACTTTTCCATATACTTTTTGACAGTAGCAATACTTCCAATTCTTAATCTGTCAACTTCTTTCTATGGTTTTGTATTTAATTGGTTTATACAGTTGATCTGGTTGAAGTGTGCCACCCGAAAAATTGCAACGTTGGTTTACTTGCTTATTCCCCATTGGGTGGAGGATCTCTGACTGGAAAATATCTAGATATCAATTCTGAAGCTGCAAAGAGAGGGAGATTGAACCTCTTTCCCGGTTACATGGAAAGATACAACAGATCCATTGCCAAGGTATGTTTCAAGCTGTTTTTAATGATAGACGGAACTTTTGTTGGAATCGCAATACGTAGGCATCTTGAACACAGTTCCCAGTCTACATGAATGTACACCGTGCCATAGCATGTTTTAGATGCAGTTCTCTTGAACACGCACTGTATATAAGATTTTCGTAAACAATCATGGCTATCAATTATGTATTACATATCATGCAATCTGTCAAGAAACGACAACTTTGGTGGTATTTGACTTGGTACTATGATTCATTCGTCACCAGTTGGAGGATGCATGAACAACATCCACTAATGAATTTTATTTTATTATTGTTATTATTATTTCACTGATGCATTACGAAAGGGCAGCTCATACTTGTGTAGAAATTAAGAAAAAACTTACTTCAAGATGAATTTGAAAGTTTTAATCTAATAAGTTATACATCATATTCAGACACTGTAGGTTCCCTGTTGGACATGTAGAGTTTATAGTGGGTCCCCATGTTGTAAGTGAGTTTAGAGAGTCAAGTGTTGAGTCCTACGTCAGTTAGTCTTTCCATGTGTCCCAAGTCCTCTCATTATATAAGAGGCTTGAGTTATGTATTTCGATCAACTTAAACTATTCTAGTTTTGCTATATACCTACATGATATCACAATACTTTTGATTTTGTTGGGCCTTTTCTTCTTCTTTGACTTGCAGTGTTCTTTGAGACCCTTGGCCTCACACAACATGACCGTAAGAAAAACATGGCATTCGCTTAAGCTTTTTAACTTGCAAAGCTTGCTAGTATACCAAAGTCTAGGACCTGTGGTGAAGTTAACTGTCCAAGAACACCTATAAACCTTGCTTATCATCTGTCTTGCTGGTTGCAGGAAGCAACTGAAAAATATATTGAGTTGGCAAAAGAACATGGCCTTACTCCTGTTCAGCTTGCTCTAGGATTTGTAAGGGATCGTCCATTTGTGGCTAGTTCGATTATTGGTGCTACTTCAGTTGATCAGCTGAAAGAAGACATTGATGCGTTTGTGACAACAGAGCGGCCTTTGTCACCGGAACTCATGTCAGGCATTGAGGACATATTCAAGAGATACAAAGATCCAGCAATTCTTTAAGTGACTGCTATAGAAAGTTAGCTCACGTCTCAATTCGTTTCATTCCTTTTTTTCAAACAAACTGGAATAGCATTTCAGTTCTTTCTCAATTCATCATTGTGGGGCGGACGAGAATAGTGGGGTTATTACTTATTATGTAGTATTTGTTTTCGAAAAGATTTTGCCAAAGAGGAATAAGCAGCGGAATGTAATTTGGTGATGTAGTTCCAAAGGATTAATGCAGTTGAGCAGCAACATATAAAACTGTAATTAACAGCTCAATATGATATATTGCGACAAATGTGGGAAAGACGAATCATCAGCATTTTTATATTTCTGTTTTTTATTACAACCGTTAGAAAGAAGAGTTTCTGTAAAAGTCTGCTTTTGGCAAAACTCAAGCTACAATGCAGTGAGCGGCTGATTCTTGAACGGTATAACTTCTGCCAAGGATTTATTTGGAGTAACCCAACTGGCAGTTCATGGCTTCAGTACTCAGCTGAAGTAGCATCGGAAAAGTTCATTTCAGTACTCAGCTGAAGTAGCATTGGAAAAAATTCTGATGAGCGTAAACGTAATGTGATCAATACCATGCTGCCGTGCCATCTACACTTGCCTCATGGATTGCCCAGTACCCTGCAAGGAATCGAATTTTTTCTCTTGGGATTTAATAAAATTGTGGGGAAAAAAATGTTAGGAGGTAGCAAGGAAAATTGTTCCAAACCGTACACATGGACATCTTAATCCTCAAGGCAGATAACCTTCTCCTCCACTCTCTCCAATCTTTTATCATTTTTTTAGCAACGATTATTTGGCACCACATGTTCCTCTCACCCACACCACCCATTTAAATCATTATTCATCTTCTTCCCCTCTCACCCTCTTTTCTCCCATCTTCTTAAAATTCTCCTCTCCTAAATTTGATTCTTCTTCCCTCCCACTCGACTCAATCTTCCATCTTCCCTCTCACATCCGTCACTCTCTCAACAGTTTTCTCATCCTCTCTTATCTTCTAAAGAACAACAACATGTAGAACAAAAATGAAACATAATTCAAGAAGGTTATTTCTTTATTGAGTCGAACCCGAACATGGCACGCTTGATTCCGTTGTCGCCCCTCTCCCTTTCCTTCTTCTCCCCCTCTCTTGTTTCTGTTTTTTTTTCTCGCCCTCGCAACGACCTTTGTGAGTGGAACCCACCATCGCAGAAGACGCCGCGAGGGCGAGAAAAAAAAAACCAGAAACATGAGAGGGGAAGGAGATGAAGGAGAGAGAGGGGCGACAACCTGTGCGAGAAGAAGAGAAAGTGGGAGAGGGGAAGGAGAAGAAGGATATTGAGAGGAACGACGACCTGTGCGAGAAGAAGAAAGAGTGGGATGTTGTGTGGTCGTTGCAATGGCCACTATTGCAACCCCATCTCCTCTATCTCTCGTCGTTGCCGTCGTCTCTCATATTCCCTCGCAATCGATCGCCCCTTCGATGTTGTTGTTGTTGTGGGAGGGGAGAAAGATTTAGGTTTTGCCTTTTATGGGTGGTGTGGAAGAAAACTGTGGTAGGAGACAGAAAGAAAGTGGCGTGGGAAATAAAAAAATTTAGATGAGTGGTGTGGGTGAGAGGAATCTGTGGTGCCAAATAGTTGCTACCTCTGTTTTTTAGTTTTCACATCTTTCAAACAAGCACTCCCAAGTCAAGGAGTACATTTTGGATATATTGTATAATATCTGAGTCTAACCACTTAATCATAACCTTGTGATCATGGGTTCTCGAGCCCCACGGTGGCGTGAGCTATGATGTTATTTGCATAGGTGAGATTACGTTCTTGCCAACGTTTGATTTCCAGATGATATTGTGCCTTTTTAAGCTCAACCCTTTTTTTCTTCTTCAGGCATTTTAAGCTCATTATTCTTGTTGTTAGTTCTCTCCTTTTTTAGCACATTGTCAATTTCATATATATATATATATATATTTTAAATTAAACCTCCAGTGGGGAGGGGCACCTCTGGAATGCCAGACCTTTATTAATTATCAAAAATTGATTTACAATCAATACGGGGGTACGTGACGACTTTACCCGTGAAAAAACCAAAACAAAATTTTAGCCGCAGCCGTAAACCAAAATACTTAAAAGCACATCCAAACTGTCACCAACGCTGAAAGGAGGACCGTCAAACATAGATAGCCCCAGCACGAACATACAACGAGCCAGTGGCACCGCCCAAACCGCCAGATAAGATCAATTGCTCCTGCAGCAACACCTGCATCCTGCGACACAGGGGACTGCATGAGCAGCTCAGCGGTGCCAACGTGATAGCACACTTGCTGTCCATCTCGCAACAAACCCTGTGCTCAAGATTCGCATCGGCATCGCAACACTCCTACAGACCGGGACCACAAGTGATCCAGCAGCAAGACTCAGCATCCTCGCGGCAGCCTCGCCCCAGCTGACAGCATTGTCGCCCCGCAACAGCAGATCACTCCCAGCTGCGGCTTGGAACGCGCATGTCTGCAAGCAGCAGCAGGACGCAACAAACATCCCACAGTCCGCATTCGGACTGCCCCCAACGCAACTGATAGCTCCAAATTCTCGCAGCCATAGAACAATCAGATAACTATTCATCCCCATGGCGAATGTACGCCGTATGTAATCTGTCTAGCACAATCAAACCTGCAACTTTCCTAGGCAAATCAGTCCCATTGAAAGAAACAGACCTATGATATTACTAATGAGCTTTTTAGCATAATGTCAATTGTCATTTTCGTATATATCACGCCTACGTATGCTGGTTCTTGTGAAGATTGCAGTGGCATTTATTTCTATTGACCACCCATCTTTTCCCTTTCCATGACTACTGACGTGTTCGAAAGGATCCTTAGAAACTTTTTTTTTGTAGTGATTCAAATATAAAAATTTCAAGCTCTCAAATTTGAATTAGTTATTTCTCAAAACTAGTGTGGCAGTCTGGAAATCCGCCCTTTAAAAAAAAGATGAAATTTTGTTGGGGAATTGCTTTGGTGATGCCATAGAGAACATCGGCGTGAAGTGTTATTTTGAAGAAAAGGAAAAAAATAATTGCCAAACTTTACATCTAAAAATGAAATTTTTAGTAATTTTGAATCGAAACATAACAAATTATAGGTTGGATGATCATAAGAGAATGTGAATTTCATAGTCTTTTACCCAAAAAACAGGTACTTCTGCATGTTTGAAAATTTAAGCTTCTTCATGAATTCTTTGTTACATATTCAACAAATCTGAAGAAGTTTTCAAAAATATCAAAAAACTGAAACAATTTTTCATAACATGGTCGCCACTGGTACTGGAAATATAGCTAAAAAAAACTTGCAATCATAAGAACTTGAACCCATGTGTTGTTATTTTTAGTTTCTTTTACAATTTGAGAATAAATAATGATTTGATTTTCTTTCAAAACCAAGACCCAAACAATGCCTCACAATAGGGTTGAACAAATAATTGAAGAAACCGATCAAACCGACTGAACCGAACCAAACTGACAAATTCGGTTCCTTTTTTTACGGTTTTGGTTTGGCTCGGTTTAAGAACTTGCAAAACCGACAAGATCGGTTTGGTTTTCGGTTTTGAATTCAATAAAACCAAAAAACCGAACCGGAATATTATATACTAATGCATTAAATATTATTAATTATACTATCAATTTACTAAAGACAAAAAAATAAAGCTACTTTGCTTTATTTAAAAATGTAAATCAGAAATATTGATGACTATGACAGTAATGTCAACATCACCTTTCAACAAACCCAATATTTAATTTCCTATTTAATCATTTTCTAACAAAGTATGTGAGAGGGTGATGGTGACTTGTTGAAAATTAAATTGATGGGTTTAATTTTAATAAAGTATTTAATTCTCAATATGTCTTCATCACTCTCACCATTGACACTTTAATTCCCTATAAAATATTTAATTCTCAATATGTCACTTTGTACAATGGTCTTTGACCTGTTAGCCTTTCATCCACATAAATTCAAATTTTAAATGATAGAAAATCTCCATCTCACCAACCAAACATCATTATTTCAATCTCAACAACTAAAACTACTCCTCACACCCCTTCATCTTCGCCTTCTCACTTAAGGAGGGAACTGTTTTCTTTACCATGAGGGGTTTGGGTTTTGGTTTTGGAAGTAGAGAAGGAATCTGGATGCCTACGATTATCCAACCCCAAGTCTGATTAGGTGGTGGAGAAGATGATTAGGTCTCTGTAATACCCGCCTAATTAAATAAATATAAAATTTTCTTATTTATTAATTGTGACATATATTGTAATATCATTTATTGGGGAAAAAGATTTTTGTTTTCCATGGCTAAATAGGATAAAGTGTGTGTGTGTGTGTATTTAGCCAAAAAATTGTAAACCTTAATGTTGATGGATTGTTACTCAATTGTATTTGGGCTTGGTTTTGGGCTTTTATTAAACTAATGATTAGGGTTTTATTTTGTGAAAGAGGGTGGGTGCATTCGGAAGTTCGGTGGGGGCGAATAGCCATCCACCTTATAAAGAGAATAACCCTATTTCTTCCTCTTTTTTTTTTTTTTTTTTTTTTTCTCATTCCTTCTCCTTTTTCCCCATCTTCACAAATTCTTCTCCTTGGCGGCGAGCACGGTCTGTGACCGCACGTTGCAGCCGATCCCACCGCCACAAACTGGCTCCTTTTTCCTTCCTCTTTCGTCCCTCTCTTTGCTGTATGTTGGTGAGGGTTGGTTGGAGATCGAGATGGGAGTAAGACAGGAGGCGAAATAAGCGAGAGCTGCGGCGGATTTGAACCCTTGCCACTAAGAGGTAAAAACCCTTCTGCTCTCAAAAATCATTTGGGGTACTTTAGTTTCTTAGTTGCGATCTGGGTTTTCTCTGATAACTTGTATTGTATTGTATGATATATCTCGAGACCCGTTCGTTTTGTTTTCTCCAATTATTGGAACCCATAGTTTGATCTGTTTGTTTTGGTTTGGTAAGCGAAAGGGTTGCTTCCACTTGATTTAGTCTATATAGGAGGAACCCATTGAACCCATTAAGATCATAAAATGAAGGGTCTTGATGGGATTTCATGTTTTGGGTGGTCTTCAATCTATAGGATAGGTTTTAATTATTGTTACATCTCTCTATTGTAGTGGGTCTCAACTGCATTAGCTGAGAAATCTCTATTTCTTATTTGGGGCCACAAACCAAATCTCTATCAAATAGTTCACTGACTCAGTAGTCATGGGTTATGTAAATCATGCAGTTTTGTCAGATTTTATTCAATTTGAGGGTGGTGTTGCGGCAAAGGACAGTCGATGTGGCGATGGTTAGCGCGTGTTCATTCATTCGCCCGCCTATATGTTGATTGAGTTTTGATTCTTGGATCAAAGGTGAGTTTATTTTTCATCTTACATTGTGTGTTTGAAATTTGGACGGTGGCGTGAGTGTGCTTGTTTGGATTGA
Source organism: Berberis vulgaris (assembly GCA_963556465.1). Lineage (NCBI taxonomy): Eukaryota > Viridiplantae > Streptophyta > Magnoliopsida > Ranunculales > Berberidaceae > Berberis > Berberis vulgaris. The sequence continues at coordinate 50,330,371 of OY747136.1, forward strand.
CTGGTGGTGATGGCTCGATGTGGCGATTAGAATATATAGAGAGTTTTCTCCATTTCTTTCTTGTATGTGAGTTTTCTCCTTTCTCAATCTAAATTTTGTTTGTATTTTCGAACCTCTAAATCTTGATTTGGAAGACTCCACGGAAGTGAAGGGTGTCTTACCAAACAAGTGATTGTGGGGGTTTCTACAAAGGATCTTGTCTCTGAAGAATGAGATTGATTTGGCTGTTATAATAGTGGGTGGATCCTTTAGTAATTTAAAAATTATCCCCATGAGGAGACTTCATAAGAAAACACATCTAGATATTCATTTGTGAACAACTCCAAGGTACTTACAGGATATTCATTCATACTATGTAGATGATTAAGATCCTGTTCACATCTCTACTACTTTTTACTTGATAAAATCAGTCACAGTAGTTGTAAGCATGGAATAGGATTACATCCAGTAAGATGGGATGATACCCAAGATTTTGCTAGTGCATCATCATAACACGTGTCATGTGGCTAAACGTGGGATCTGGAACCCATTGATAATCCCATTAGAACGCCGATACGTAATCCGATTGTCCCTCTAAAACACCAATTTTTCCTTGGAATTCTGACGTGTCATCTTGAGTATGGCTTTGCTTGAGTGTGGGTTGAGGGAATATAAGTGCAATCTCTAAACCTTGTTAAGTTTTGTTGTCACCTCGAGTTTCTCTCAAGTTCTTGATTATACTATAGACTGTTGAATGTCGGAAATTCAAAGTTTTCTTAACTTAGTTTTTTGGCTGATGGTATTGTGCATTATTCTTATTACCATCATAGTTGGACTAGGGCATCCCTAAAGTCTTCTTAAGATAGTGAAGTCGAGAAATTTTGGAGTCTCATTTTACTTATAGGTTATACCAAAGGGAAGATGTGGGAACTAGTTCCATTTGCTGTGTGTTAGGTGGTTTTAGTTACTTGGTTATTCTGAGTGTGCTAGATTTCACCACAGTAAATAAACCTAGGTATTAGTGTTATGTAAAATTATTATTTGCATTTTACGTTATGACTTGAAATACGTGGTTAGTATCTGATCAAATGATAAACTTGTATTTGACTGATATGCAAATTGTCTTGCTAAGGAGTATCCTTATATTGAATGAGTTTGATCCCTGTTGTGTTATAGAAATGTATTTATGAAAATATTGTTTGTTCCCCAAGAGAATGGTGGATACTGTGGTTGATTTATTTATGGTTGACAAAGCGTCACCATAAAAGAGTTTTGAGGATTTTTTTTATGCTCTTTTCCACAACTCCGAAAAAAAAAGTGAAAAGAAAAGAAATTTGTTTTGTATACAGACTTGCTTGTATACGTGTGATATTATTATGGGTATGCAGACTTGCTTGCATATCGGTGCACCGTTCCATGTGAGTTCGGTTGTACGTGTAGATTTAGGAAATGTTTGTCATGGATCGAACTTCGGGTGAGATGACATGTTCCTCGAGGTGGCACCCCACTTGGAACATGTACGCTCCGAGTGGTTTCGAAGGCAAGGGAGGCACACTTGGGTGAGGTGTGTTCGACACAAGGAGGATAATGCGATTGTGGAAAAGAAGCGAAATTTCTTTTTTTTGTGTATGTGCATGATTACCTTAAAGGAAGAAACTAAATGCTTATTCAACCATTGAATGAGAACTACATGTCTTCCTAAAGGTAGAAAATGTGTTTTGTTAATATTTCAATAATAGTCCAATATGACTATGAATTGTATCATTGTTTGAAAATAAATCACATTTGTGAGGACTGATAACTTAGAAATATTGCTTTTAACTTTTTAATGCAGGATGACAAGTCTACTCATATTTCTGCAGGTCAGACTTGCCATAGTCAATTTCTATAGTTAGGATGATAACACCTTTGCCTCATTGAGGAACTACCTGTTGTGTGGTTGTTTATTGTTTTTGTTTATTTTGATGTTGTCATGCGCGAATTTATTGATTTTGGGATGAAGATTTCTCACACCAGCTTTATTGCTGACCCAAGTGAGCTTTTGCTTTTTGGGTACATTCCTTTGGAAATGTAGCCGATTAGCCTTTCAGGTTTAGAGACTTTTGAGCAGCGTTACTGGAGTTCCGTTAGTGGAGCTAGCAACGTCAGAGTCTTTCTGGGTTAGAGTTTTATTTGTTTCAGTAATTAAATCATGTTTAGTTGTTGCTGCTATTTGTTTATGTTGTTATTGAATTTTCACGTCTCGAGTTTTGGGGGAAACGGATAATCCTACGTGGATTTTAGGATTTTCGTTTTCTTCAAAAATCGGGGAGTGACAGTCTCCAAGCTTGTCCATCTCCGCCACTTTCAAACCTCTCTCTTTCACTTTCACCACCACTGCCTTTCCATCATCCACCCATCTCATCTTCCTATTAACAACAACCCATGTAGGTTCAAGTTCCTTTAATTTCCAAACTTAATTTTTTCAAAAATTTGCAAAAACTGACAAAACCGACCAAGTCAATTAGGTTCAGATCGGTTTGTGATAGACAGTTGCGGAGCCACATACAAGACATGGGGGGCAGTTGCCCCCCGTAAAATTTTTGAAATTCAGATTTAGTATAATGAATTGTGGATAATTGTGGTATATTTAACTAATTGCCCCCTAGAATTTTGCTATTTTTTTCTTGCTCCCTCCACTTTGCCCCCCCTTTGCGAACATCCTACCTCACAATGTTGTAAAACAAATAAAATATATAAGGAAGAGAAGAACATATACAAATAAAGCTTAAGCAGATAGCGAACTTCAACGATATTGTCCAAGGTTGGATGCTTGATTAGAATGGATTGAAGTACCATAAGTGAGACCTTTATTTCTTCAAACTTGAAGTTTTAGGTTATGAACATTATTAACGAAACGTTATAGTATTACATTTTGTATACTCAAAACTTAGGAGACTTGCATATTAATAATGTCGATCTCCTGGAACTGGTACTTGAAGTGGTAACAATCCACCTTTGACTTGAATAACATGCACTGTATTAGGCTCAACCCTTCTATGCATATGGAGTCAGAGAGAATCCTTGTGAGACAGTTTTCGTTTAACAACACTTCATATAAGTCGAGTGTCGTAAGGGAGTTGAATCCATCAGGTGTGTGATTAGGTTGCAAAATCTTAATTTCAGTTGCTTCAATGATGCGTTTTCTCAAGAGGTTGTTGTCCCAGATCATCTTCCAAATAGATTTTCGCATTGCAAGGTTGAAATCTATCTCCATTATGTTGACTTGCTTCTCATGTGCAAAATTGATCCATTAATTTGTTGATGTGAGAAGCAAACTTATTTTCACGGGAAAGTGGATTTTTCGTCATCCATCTTTCTCAATTCATCAACTTGTCATAGTAACAGGTTGACCCTTTCTATGAAAATGGGTATATTTTTTAAAGAAAATTTATCGTTATGAAACGAAAACATTTCCATGCGGAAAGAATATTGTACCTTGGCATGGTACCTGAATCTAGCTCAATGCCGGAAATTATTTTCTTCCAAATGTTTCTCAATTTACTTAATGTTGCATTGGAAACCATCTCTTAATGACAATAATGACATGATCATCCAGAGAAATTCTCTCGGTTATTCACTAGTTCGGTCTTACTTATTTCAACAAACACAACAAATATTTCACAAAGTTAGCACAAAAGTAAGATATTATTTATACTTTTCATTTTATGGTATTAGAAAGTTTGAGCTCTAAAGTATTTTTCATTATTAAAAAACAATGACAACATAAATAACAATAAATATTATATTGTTACCCTCAGTTTAGCAACTTCAAGCGATGTCTCTCCACTAGCCATCATAGTTTGAATGTTTATCTAAAATCGGAAAATTTGTAGATGTATTAGAGTTATGTAAACAACCGCATTCAAAGAAGAATGAAAAACAAAATGACGAATGACTAGTTTTAGGTATATATATATATATATATATACGAAAAAAGAACTATTAATATCGGGAGATGTAATCAATCTTTTGATAGAGAATGATGATCTTCTAATACTACAAGCCACCACATTCATATATCAAATATAAGGTTACTTAATGCTATGGTCAGCAGTCTACACTACTATTAAGCCATGCCTACCATTTCTGATCACGAAGACAATATTTTCTATCCAAGAAGTAAAATCCATTTTGGGTAAATTAACAGTCCAATCAAAAAATTCGGAAAATGCTAAAAATGGGACAAAAATATTTAAAATGTCCCTCCAAGAAATGAAGAAGTAAAAATTAAGTGTAATGAAAAATATACCAGAATATTAATTTGGTAATTCACTAACTCTAATATGTTTCCCTTATGATTTTTAACTTTAGATTCGTCACCGGGCTTCATTGTCAACAATACTCATGAATCAGAATTTATGTCTTACTTTTCTTTTTATTTCATACATCTTTCATAATAATTATTGTTACCAAACATAAGCAATAAGTGATTCAAGTTAGATTTTAATACTTAAAAAATACATAATAAAATAATCAATTAGGCATATAATCTTCATTAAGCTCTAGAGATGAGCAAAATAAATCGAAGAAGGAAGATATTCGAAATGAAAATTTCAAAACGGGGAAAAAAAAGAAATGAATATGCATTGTGGAAAATTTAATTTTAGTCGTGAAATCTACATTGACATAGGCATAACACATAAAATATACATTTCATTGTTCAATTTATCACGACTATACAATCTCTTTTTGGGCATGTAACACTTTGATCAGAATTATATACAACAAAGTTTAATATCAAAAAGGGTGCGCAGACTATAATCCAATTTTAAAATCACACTTTATGCAAAATCTCTAACCTCACTCATCCCAAATATTTTACACTCTAAAATCAATTTGCTTTATTGAACTAATGATCAACATGGAGGGAAACTTACACACCTCAATATAAATATATGAAATAAATAAATAAAAAGCTTGAAGGCATAGACTTCAACTCAAGATTCTACAATGGAGATGTTTAATTTGTTCCCTCAAAAATTAGGAAATAGAGAACATAACTCGGAATGTTTGTTGTTAAAGATTTTACTACTCACTGACATATACAAATCAATGAAAATCTTTTTGAAACTTGATCACCTTATAAGAGAAGAAGCTAGATATAACAGTAACACAATGGTTTAACCCATTACAAAATTGAACAAATAAATTGGAGATTGGTTGAAATTGAATTGTGCCTTCATCATCAACATTTCTTACTGATATACAGAGGTAGAAATGTGATGGGCACTAAGAAAACCTTTAGCCAATAATGATATGGATATGGCCGGTTTTACTTGATTTTGTCAAATTAAGCTATTAATTTAAGATCACTTACTCTCGGGTGTAGGGTTTTCAAGATTTACACCATAAAGAAATTAATTCCAGACCCGTCCATGTATTTTATGGAATATCAAATTAAACCCTATAAAAACGGTTATAACATGTTTTTTTCTTTGATTAAAAAAAATGAATAAAATTTGAACCAATATTTTGTACAGGCCTGCTTTGTGTGTGGTATAAGGTGTCTAATATGAGACTAATACGTTAACACATTCTACACACACCCACAATAGATATATGTTTTTATTTGCTAAAAAAAAATCATAAATCTTAGAAAATTCATAAATTGGTTGCACACTATTAACAAAATTGATTATTTAGAGTATAAAAACCACTTTGAAAGTTTGTTTTATTTAGATAAGATTGTCAAAAAAAATGAGGACCATGGTTGGAAATCTCAAAGTATCTACATGAATATGTCACAATATATTTTGGGATTTAGCAAAAAGTTAAAAAAAATGTTACACACTACATTTATGTTTTTGGTTGTATGCAAAATATAATTACAAAAAAATTGATAAATAATAAAGTCACTCACACCCTGCACCTTGCAATTTGCAAAAGGTATTATGCTAAAATATAATAAAGGAATAATTAAATTTTGTCAAAATTTACATTTTTTTTTTGTTTGTTTGAGATTTCAATGATTGGAGGAGAAACTTATAATTTTATCACTTGGAGTGGTTCCACTAATTATTAAGGGGCCTTGTGTTTATAATATATCAATGTTAGAGGGGTTTACTATAAATTAGGGTTGGACAAGTACGGGTAACCGGCCCAAAAGCTAAAAATTGAAAATCGGCCCGAGAAATTTGGGCCCGTGTTTATGAGACCCGAAACCGGACCGAGTTGACCGGGTAACCGAGGTCCCGGTTAACCGATTTACGGGCCGATCTCGGTCCTAAGAGCAAAAACAATACTTCTACAGTAAAAAAAAATACTTCATTCATCATACGTACAAAAATTATATCAAAAAATTACAAAAAAAACCATACAACAAATTACAAAAAAAAAAAAAAAAAAAAATTGGTCTAAAAAATCTCAGATCTCAGATCTGGAAGAAGAAGGCGGATATGGAGAATCTCTAATCTCAATCTCAATCTGAGATCCGGAAGATGAAGGCGGATCTGATCTCAACTCTGATATCTGATCTTCGACTTCGACCCTTCGTTTGTGTGTGAGAGGGAGAGATCGTGATCTTCGACTTCGACCCTTCGTCTGTAAGGTGGATCAAGATCTGATCTGATTTGAGATCAGATCTGAGAGTGTGGATGATCTGATCATTGCAAAAATGGGGAAGGGAGGGGATCTGATCATTGCTTTCCTTCTTCTGTGTTCCAGAGAGTGGTTGATCTGAATGTTCCAGAGTGTGAACCATAGACAAGCAAGCAATTTCGGTTCCCATCGATCTGATCATTGCTTTCCAGAGTGGGGAAGGGAGGCGGCTCGGCCTCCGCCTTCGCTGAGAGAGAAGATGGGAGGGTCGGCTTGGCCTCTGCCTCCACTGTGAGAAGAGAAGAGGTGTCGCTGTGAGGAGAGTCTCAATTTTGAAGAGGCGTCGCTGTGAGAAGATGGGAGGGTCGGGTCGGCCTCCGCCTTCGCTGCTGTGAGGAGAGTCTCAAATTGAGAATCCTCAATGAACAAAACTTATTTTAAGTTAACTATTTAACTAACATATTTAACCTGGGCCGGGCCGGTTACCCGACGGGTTTCAGAAAGGGAAACCGAGGCCCGGACCAAAAACTTCGGGTTGGGTCGGGCTTTTACAACCAAAATTTTTTTAATTAATTAAAACCGATCCGAACCGACCAGATCGGTCCGGTTGTCGGTTCGGTCCGGGTTTTCGCTCCTAAATGCCCACCCCTACTATAAATAGAGAGGTTCTTTTATTGTGTTCACACAGAAATACCTCGAATGCCCACACAAGTTTTTAATAACATATATGTCTTTTGGGTGTCGTTGTAAACAATGTGAGCCTTGGAGGGTATTATGGAAAATCTTAAAATATATTTTTTAATTTGCACTCAATTGTTATTTTCCTGTAAAATAACAAAAAATACCATGTTTACTCATACACATATTGGTTTTGGTTGTAAGAACCGAATGAAATTTGACACTGCAAGTTTTCTAAAACCTTTGATCTATTAATAGATTCATGAATTTTTATTTGAGAGTGTTGTAGAAATGTTCTAATACTAAAGAAAGATGAATACTATCTTATTTACCTAATATTATATTTTTTGGAATTTTTGTTCTACATAAAATTTTCTTATATGTGCCTCGTTTATAGCTAACTTGTTTATCCTTGGGTATTAAATATCTAGACAAAATCTTATAGTAATATCTTATAATAAAACAGTAATAACAGACAAGATAAACTTCAAGCATGCGCTAATGTAAAATTTTTCTTTCAGTAAGAGAAAATGTCCTAAGCGGTACTTGCCTTCATGCAATTGTTCTCATATTGACCTTATATTCTTATGAAAAATAATACTTTGATCTTCCTATCTTGTATTCAAGAAATCCTGTAAAAACTTGGAATTCATTCCACAATATCCCTTAAAAACATAATTTTAACCCAAAACATGTAATTTTGCTTATTACTCCCTTCATCCTTTTGAACACCCAACTTCTTAGTCACTCTAGACTTTAAGTTTGTGAAAGTCATCTAAACATGGACAAAACTTCACCTGATCATGGTAAAGCGGGAAAACAATCTTAGGTAACTCAACAGTCCTTAAAACTTCATAAACCCAAATTTTGAGAAGAGATTTCAAAAGGATTCAAACGATTGACTTAACTCATAAGAAACTAGTCTTGGGTATCAAAATAATGGTTAGTAGGGCAGATTTGAGCAAAATATTTTTTGCTAAAGGTTCAGTATGTTTTTTTTTATAAAATCTTCAGGATTTCTGAGCATACAGAACCATTCAAATGAATTTTTTTTCTCATAGATCATAAAGTTAATACTGAAAAAACATGAGGTTTTCCCTTTCAGGTGGCCCCTAAAGAAATAAAGAAAGACTTACTTGTATTTATTAGCAAACTATATACAATCTTTTTGCTGCTAATAGCTGCTTCAGTTATTATTTAGATAGAAGGGTTACAAGTAAGATAATAAGATGAGTTTTCTTTCTTTTGCTCTCTAAGGTTTTCACTTTCTTTTCTCATGCCTTCTTTGAATATCTTGTTTGCCTTATATAGGCGAAGGGGTCATAAAGTTAATTACAGGTGTGTGGTTGATACTGACTGATGCAAAATTAGTGCGAAGTGTAACACTATCGTGTCCTTGATTCTTCTTGAGTCGAGCAAGTGCTGGAGAAGCTTTTTACAAATGGCCAAAATAGTTTTGGATGTTCTTGATAATGGAGAATAAAGCTGCTATGAAGGTGATTCTTCTGAAGCTAAAAGATAAGGTGGGAATCTTGTCAAGATAATGATGAATAAAAATAATGATGACACATCACACATGGCTGGTGGCCTTTGAGTTCATTAACACGCGTCACTTATGTTTCGAGAAGGTTGTTGAGATTATGTTCTTCTTCCTCGCCTAGTCCATTAAAATAGTCATAATTGTTGTCGTCAGCTTCACTTTCGTAGGTTGTATAATATCTTTCCTCTTCAAGCTTTTGTCAGCGTTCTTCTACTTCTTATTCTTCATACTAAATTTTTATAATAATTTTTCAAGTCTTGTGAATGGGTAATCATGAGGAGAGGTACCACTCTTTGATTGAATTCAAAACTGTATATCATCTGAAAATCATCCATTGCCACGACACTTCCTTTTATATTATACCAATTTGTTTGCAATTGTGTTCAAGCAACATAAGCTCTCCAATATTTTATTTGTTCTGAAATTATTCTATGATTGCATGGCCATGGAATAGAGTCTTGATAGATTTATCAGTGTCTTGTTGAAGAAATAATCTGAATTTTGCGTTGTGCCGACAAACATTGTCCTCTGATAAATTCAGGTGGCTTACTGTCTATGTAAGCTTCTATATAGCTTCCAGTGGTGAAATGCTGGAGAATCGTATACGATAATTTTCTGCCAAGACCGTCTACTTGCTCTGGTTTGGTGAATAGAATTTGATGAAGATGACCATAATCTATTAACTTTTGAGGAGTAAGAAGTATTTCTTCATTTGATTCAAATATTAAGCTGACTAGTTTGTATAATAACATATCTATACAGACTCTAGGAATATTATAGAATTAATTACATTGACAATCCCATTTTTCTGGAGAGACGAACTCACAGTACTGACTAGACTGGACGCATTCAACTCTATTTTGGCTATAATGGGTATTCCAAGTAATAAACATTGCGGGGTAATACAGACGATTTATATCATAGTCTTTTAAGAAAAAAAAAAAACTCTTGAATTTTTCATTTTTTAGATGTTAATTCACAGATACAGGATTGTATGGATTGTGGTAACGGAGATAAAACGGTATGAAAAAAAAATAAGTACGATTTCTAAGAGACTCTAGATACTCATAAGAAGGATGATAGATGCTGATAATTGTTTGGTTCTTAAAGTGGTCGATATAACCTCTTTGCTTTTGACAAAACAACAACATAGATAGTCTTTACCACTAGTCATCTATTGTGGACTAGTCAATCCATTATTATGGAAAGTCACATCTGTCAACTAAGCCTTGGATCTTAGCTTGTGTATCTTGACATTTAATGCAATAAATCTTTGAGATTGGATCATATACAACGATTTCTTTTCCTTTTTTATTTTCTTCAAAGATCTTTTTTTTTCTGAAATTCTAATGCTTTTAATGAAATATAGAAATTTATACCTAACTATTTTCTAGCTGCATCTAAAGCTTCTTGAATTGAATAATAACCTTTGTAACATGATAAGAAAAAGAAGTAATATTGTGGGTTACTTTTGATCAATGAGCGAAAACCTCTGTTTTTGAAACCTTAAAAAACTACATAAAACAAAAATCCTTTAGATAAAGGTTTTGTTTGAATATTTTGAAAATAGTAAGCTAAGGCATTTAAGGATCTTTTTGTCATTATTTTTATTTTTCCATAAATTGTCGATCAAGCATTTTTGTTGACAATCTACATTTGAATCTACTTGCTATTGGACAACTTTACCTGGCTAATATTTCAAGACTGGTAATCTTATTGCGCCAAATTGAATTTTCATGCTATCTTCATTCATAAAACACATATTTTTAAAAGAAGTAAAATGGTTAGTATAAGTCTGGATAAATAGTCAGCTATGCTATTATCGGTTCCTTTAATATGTTCGAACTTTACTTTATAACCATTTCTTGCAACATTGTTTAAGAAATTAGTCAAGCATTTAGAATTAACCTTATCAATATTACATTTATTATAAAATCAAACTATTTCTTCACAATCAGTTCTAATAGTAAATTTTTTTATTAAGATATAATTTAAAATGTTCTAAAACATTTATAACACCTAGTATTTCATAATATATACTTGCTAATCCTTGTTGTTTATATTTTCTTGAACCATAACCACAAATCTTTTCTTGGGTTTTATTATCATATTCACTTGGTTTGGTATTAGTACAACTCCCCAACCTAATTCACTTGCATCGATTTCAATTATCTTATATTCCGATTCAAGAGGTAGATCAAGTTCTGGCAAAGATCTGTATATTTATTTTATGTGTTTAACAATTTTTATATCTTTGTTGTTAAATTTCTTTTGTCCTCCGGGCTTAATTTTATTATAAAGAGGTCCTATTACCTTACCTAAATCTTTTATGTATTTTCTACTATAATTTAATATTCCTAAAAATGATTGCAATTGTTTATTATCTTCTAAGGCAAATTGGAAAATCTAGTATTTTCTGTACTATGTGATCTTGAAGTTTTCCTTTTCCTATTCTCATTTTACTAAAAAATCTATATATTCCTTAACGTAATTCCATTTTCTTTTTACTAATATTTATATCATTTTTTACAAATTCTTCAAATACTATCATGAGATGGTCATAATGACTATTTATATTCTTAGAAAATACTAATATATCCTCTATATATACTAGCACAAAATGTTTATATTTTTTAAATATGTTATCCATTTTTTTTTTTTGGAATGTTGAAGGTGCATCCGGACAGGAAAATGTAGTCCATTATAATGACTTCTTTTCCATAATTACTTGCTAGAACCCGCCTTTACAATAAAACTTACCAAACAATGTAATTCCTTGAATACAATTAATAAGTTGATCTTTATTTGGGATAATGTATTTATCATCATATCTATTATCGTTAAATCTTTTGTATTTTATTACTATTCTTTGTTTAGCTCTTTTATTTCAGCAATATTTCTTACCATGAACGCAATACTTCTTGTCTACTATTATTACGCCGAATAACCCCTAGGTTTAATAATTCTTTTATCTGGATACTAAATTCTTCTATTTCTTCAAGAGTGTGGGTAGTATTACTTGTTTTTATGGACATGTCTTTATTTATTATGTTAATGAAGCTAAATATTCATTCCTAAACCAATATTTTTATAGGATTTTCTCCTAAAGTCAGAGTTTCTTCTGCAATTCTTATTATTTCGTCTAATCTATATTTCTTATTATATGACGACATTCGTTTTTTACCTAATAACCTTTCAAAAGAAATTAAATCGTTTAAGTCTAGATTTATATATACATTGATAATCTATTTCAAAAGTTTCATAAGGTTCAAAATATTTTCTTCACGTTCTTCGTCATCTCCGACTATGATCCCACAACGTTTGAGCTCGCATTCTGAAATTGCATGGGTAGATTTAGTATTAGATAAATAGCCACGATGATGCAGGAGGATCCAAGTCAGATGATGTTGAGCTGTCAGATAACACGTTATTAGCACTAAGATATCTTGAATTAGCAGATCAGCGCAAGGATGGCAAGAAATCATAATTCTTTTTCTAATTTGGCAGTTTTGGGTGCATTTTAGTTTTTTGGCTATAACTTTGGCTACGAGTATCAGAATCACGCAAACGACCCCAATTCGGAAAGCTCTTTTCAACGCGCACGTCGTGGTATGCTCGTTGCACATCTTTTTGAAGCCAAAATCCACCGTTTTTCCTTCCGAATCCACAAATTTAGTAGTTTTTTTTCCCTTTTATGGTAATATTTCAATTATTGTTTAGGAAGTGATTCTGAACCCAATTTGGGCTAGATTTCTGGCAGTTTATTTCTTTTATTACGTATTTTGTTTTAGCATGATTATTAGGGTTTTGCTATTTTTGGTAAAATTCTAATAATCACGAGTTTTAGCTATAAAGTCCGGCTTGTGGGCTGATTTTAGAGATACCGTTGATTTGAGTAATTTAATTGACATTAGAGTTATTTCTCTGTGTTCTTGGGCGAATCACTTGTATCATTCATTGTGAATTGTCTGTTGAACTAACCCGCAGGATAATGACTATTCTGCTCGGCGTCACACGATCATCTAGGCGACTGAGATGATAATCGGTAGGGGTAGTTGTAGATCGTTTGAAGAATTGAATTGAATGACTATTAATTAACATACTGCCTTGTAGGTTTTGTATAAATTTTAACCCGATAACAAATTTGTGCCTATGTTTTATATTTTGGACTTGTACATATGGCAATGGGTAATAATCATGATATTCGCCAAAGGCATCAAAGAATGCGATTTAACAGTCTCAGAGACATTTAGTAATTTTCGTATATGCTCCATTAAAGCTCATGCAATTCATAGATTGTACCAACTTATCAAGGGCGGAGCCAGGATTCCAGACAAAGGGGGGCAAACAGTACACAACTATTCAACTACACCAATTTCAGCCATGGATTGTGATTTCGCAAAATTATACGAAATTTCGCTGAATTTTTCGTTTTTTCGAAATTACGAAAAGAAAAAGGGCAAAAAAAAAATTACATTTTTTTGAAAAATTTCGTGGTTTTTAGTACATTTCAGGGTTTTTTTTCGTAAAAATACAAAAACCAGCTACTAAAATTTAAATTTTTTCAAGGATTTTTTGGAAAAATTTTGGGATTTTTCTATAAATTTTGGTTTTTTCTTCTAATTATCATTTATTCTAATTATTTAATAATTTTTGACCCCCCCTAATTTCCTAATTATTACTTCTTTTACTTGTATATTGATTTTTTAAACTACCCCTTAGATTTTCTAATTATATGTATTTTTGTTTCATTTAATGTGTTCAATACATTTATTTATTTGCATATTATTTTTTTCACATATCCAATATACTTTCGAAATTCGTTATATATTTCATTTATCTTCGAAATTTTTACGTTTTTTCTTTACACACCAAAATATTTCTTAAAATCAGAAAACAAAAATTAACTCGAAAAACGAAATCACAATAAATGAAAACTTTTTTTGAACGTGACGGGGGCAACCTAAATAAAGGGGGGCAAACTACAAATTTAAAGAGGGGCAGAATGGAAAATAAAAATATCTTAGTGGGTTTTTTTTAAAGATAAGGGGGAAAATTGATCCCCTTAACCAATGGGTAGATCCCCCTGCAACTTATGGCGGAATTTTGTCGGAATGAGTTTAGTATGGATTTGTGATTTACTACATCCTGTGTCTATCATTCCAATAACTTCTTTTGTATTGTTATTAGGAATTTAATCTGGGCAAAAAAACTTAGTAAATTTGTAGATGGTAAAATCATAGCGGTAGTGATGTTATTAATTAAGTTGTTGTATGTGATTCGAAGGACCGGCTAGATTCAATGAGATCTTTAGGTTGTAGTTTTTCTTTGAGTAACTGATTTTCTATTAATTTTTTTTTCAGGAATTCTAAATGGCGAGGAAACCAGCGAGGGGAGTGAGGTGGAGGGGGGAGAACCATTCACCCCCCTCGGGATGCGCACAAGAACTTTTCATGTGCGCATCCCGAGGGGGGTGAATGGTTCTCCCCCCTCCACCTCACTCCCCTCGCTGGTTTCCTCGCTCATTTCCTCGCCATTTAGCAAAGCTCTTTTTTTTTAGTTTGAATAGCTTTTTTTTTTTTTTTTTTTTTTTTTTTCTTTCGTGTCTTAGTTTTAACTTCTCAATTTCAAATGCCAATATATATTTTTCTAATCTTAAAGTTTCTACTTCAAGACTATTTTGATTAAGAGAGGCAGTTGGAATAGGGGTGTTTATACTAAAATTTTCGTTTAGACAAAACTTCATATTTCGAAAGAACAAGTCGAAGCATCATCACTTGAGTTCAGTTGGGTGCACAAAGCAATTCTTTCCCTTATTTTGTTCCCTCTCCACGGAACTGGGTCTTCCTCCTCGCATTGGAAGTGAGTCGAAAGAACAAGGGATTGACAGGTGCTATCTCTCTCATCCATCTCTGTCGAACCCATTCTCTAAATCAAACCATAGATCCCATTACTTCTCTCGCCCCACACTCAGTTACATACCCTAGACTAGTTTCTTTCAGTTTCGCTCAACAATTTGCATCTTTTATTTATCAATAAAACTAACTTGGATCACTTACCAGATCAGATCTAGGGGTTGATAGATCTATAGCTCTCATTCAGATGTGGTATTGAGTCTATTTCTCCATCATCATTTATGGGTTACTTCTGAAATTGCTTGGATTCTCACCATTGCCTTTCCTTTGTTTGATCAAATGCCACAGTGAGTGAATTATTGTTTATTGGTGCATGTTTAGTCTTGGATGGTAGTTGAAGCAATTGGCAGTACTAATAGAAATTGGTGTGAAATTCAGAGACTAAATTGGTTTCTAAGGATGCAGGACTTTGGGTTTTCTTTTTATTACCCAGTAAACTTGGCTCATTTGTAGAACCCGAACCCGATTGCTATTCGTTGTTTGAATCCATGCATGTTTAGTTGTCAGTTCATATAAGCAAGAAATTGAAATTTGAACTTCTTATGTTGGCGTGTTTGTTACTTGCTTCTTATTTGTCATTTTGACTGTGTTAGGTTACGTATTTTTGTTAGTTTAATTGATATTATTATTGGACAGTAATAGCATTGGTTGGGAAAAATGATCTTTTGGATCCAGGAACTTAACTCTACGTGTGAGTCTTTTTCAGCAGTAACAAATAAGAAACTCAGTGCATCTTCTTAAACAATGTATTAGTTGCGATATTCTGTTATAAAGACCGTTGTGAGGATTAAGTCGTTATGATGCATGGTGATAAGTTATTAGGGACCTAAATAAAGTGATATTTGTAATTAAGTTCAGGGCGTTTCTATTGTAATGGCTTTCAATATCATTGTTAAATGAGTTGTACTGTTTTTGGTGCAGTAAGGTAGTGAGGTTGTAAAGCAATGTTGAGGGAGGTTTAAGAACAAGAAGCCCCTGCTCTTTGAAGGTAAAATTCCAACTTATGCTAGTGGATTGTTAATTATGTTTTTTTTTTTTTTTTTTGGTTCTTGTTCTGGGTAGCATTTTTAGTCAAGTTTGTGTTGCCTTGCGTGTGCTTTCAAATTATGGTATTGGTATTACTGTATTGTGACTTGTCATAATTTTCTAAGAAATTAATTTGGTCTCTTCTTCTGCGCAAATGCAAAGGTTGTGGCACCACATAGGGGACATGATCATTCTCAAAATGTACTTGAGAAAGATTAGCTTAATGGTTCATCTTCTTTACTGCGGGACCTTCATTACGGGGTTAGAGTCTTGGAGATGTTCTTTGCAAGTTTCTATAAGACTACTCCTTTTTATTTGTATGTTTTGAGAAGGTGCTACTTATACTTTTTTCGGGTCCCATTCTATTTCCAAATTTACTGTTTAACGCCTATTACAAATCAAATTCTAGTTGGACACCCATTTTGGGGATTGACTATCAGCCATGTTGACCTCAGAGATCCAGACCATGGTTTTACAGAGAAAATACCCTTTGTGGAATGGAATGCATATGCCACATATGTTGATCAAGCTACAAAGTTATCAAGTTACATGATATGCTGATCTGGCGCCCACGAATTGAGCTCAAAAATATGATCAGAAATTTGTTGTTTCTACTACCTGTGCACGTTAATATATGATTGAAATTGATGATATAAGTGTATGAAACTAAAGTGTTTCATTGGTTCAGTTATAAGGTGGACACACAATTGATCTCCAATACCCGAATAAAGAAACTACACTATTATCAAATATTGACGTATCCATTCTCTTTAAGAAAATGAAAAATTCCGTGAGTTGAACGTGAATTGTTTCTGAGTTTGTGAGCACAGATGGTAAAATGACATTATTTCTTTCTTAGTGCTGCCCTTTGCAATGTGTATTATTAATTGATGCAGATGCACATCTACTTCAAGCCTGTTTTAATATGACTAATGTAGTTGTCTTATGTTCCTCTACGTCGTCGACCTCATCATCGACATTGTAGATTCTTCTTCTTCCTACTCAGTGGGGTTCTCTTACAAACTAGCACCAAACCAAATTTTAGGCTTTTGGCAATAGATCCGGTCGGGAACAAAATACAAAAATGCAGTTCTTCGGAGGATCAGAGATCAGCCCATCGTCACCAGTACCAATTGGAGGATCAGGAGGTGTGAATAAAAATGCCCACATGATGTATGTGTTCAACAGAAATGGGGTTTGTTTGCTTTACAGGGAATGGAGTCGACCTCTCAGAACTCTCAACTCTCAACAGGATCACAAACTCATGTTTGGTCTCCTCTTCTCTCTCAAGTCTTTCACTGCCAAGATGGATCCCACTAGGTATTCCCTCTCTACTTCTTCATTTAATTCAATTCTTCTCTGCTCTGCTGATTTTCATTGTTCAGTGTAGAGAAAGGAAACCTTGGAGTGCCTCAATTACCCGGTCAAGGTTGTTCATTTCATAGCTTCCGTACAAACACTTATAAGCTCAGTTTCATGGAAACCCCTTCTGGTATCAAGGTCAGTTTTTGCTTTTTAGTCTATTCAGTTTGAAACAAAGCTAACCTTTTTACCATAAATATTTATCATAATATACCTTTTTAGTATATGCATGTTTAAGCATATAAAAGTCACATATATGACATAGTTAAGCAAATAGGTCTGAAAAAACATTTCATTCATTTAATACTTGTATAACATATGCAAGCAACTATCAATATCATCCAAAAGGATCAAAACATATATTGACCCTAGGCGCCCAAAAGGGCCAAAAGCCCAAAAAATGTTCAATGCCCACTATTTACAAAAAGTAGCTAAATGTCTATTGTGAATACTAAATAGATACTAATATTAAAATAGTCTAATAATCATTAGTAGCCAAATATTGCGTGAAGTCATCTCCGGCCAACTCATTACTAACATCATCATCCTTGTTTTGATTGTCAACATTTTCAACCTTTTCCTTTTCCACTTCCTCATCTCGTTCTTCATCATCTTCTTCCACCTCGGAATCTTCATCAAATGCACTCTAATTTCTTTCATATCTCGTAGCATTATAACATTGAGTTCTAAATTGTGAGATAGGAAATTGAAAAGTAAATTGTTTAAACTTTAAAGAAACTTGATTCTTAGCCTAGGCTTTTAGTAAATACTTTGGATTGACATAGTATACCACCGCATGGAGTGGCATATGTAATTGCTTATTCTACCTTTCATCATTTATTTTTCATTTAGGTGCACACAGTTTCTTTATATGACGAAAATCAGAAGCAATCCTCTATTTGGCCGAATCCATAGCTTCAGAAATATACCCCATTGTCGGCTTTACATCTCCATTCACAAGAACCAAAGGAATCACACACATTAGGCAATACTTGATGACACTCCGAAATTCTTCACCACTTCAATTGCTTCCAGCTTTGTAGCATAAGAACATCTTTGCCATTTGGGAGAACCGAACATTGCTCTAAAAAAACAATCTCATGCTTGTGCATGCTCTTCAAGGTAAGATAATCCATAGCCCATAGCATATCTAGTCACTCCTGCTCTAACCAAATCGGCCCTCTTATCAATGCCAAAACCCACGAATGCCTATCTAAGCATTCATCTTCCTTCCACTTTGAACAGTTGCTAAGTGGATGGGCAACTTGGTGCCTATGTCTTGAAGCGTGGGATCAATGCAATGGGCAGCACATGGAGACCAAAATAAATGAGGTCTCGTCTCCATCAACTTTTGCTCCGCCGCAACATAAGCGGATGCACTATCCGTGACAACTTGCGCAACATACTCCTCCACAACATCCACTACAATGGAATCAAGCAACTAATACAAAACATCAACATTATGAAATATTGATGATGTGTGTATAGTTTTTAGAAACACGATCCCGATAGGACTATTCATAAGAAAGTTTGTGATTGCTCTTTGTTTTCCATCCGTCCAACAATCAGACATGATTGTATACCTAGTAGTCCCTCATCTATTCGTGTACTTTTTAGAAGCTCTTCTGCTTTCTCTACTTAATTTTCAAAAACTTCTCCCTCACCTCATAGCAGAAGCATTTCCCGAAGTTGCCAATGTCATTACACATTTATTTGAAATAATGGTTCTTAACCAAGTTAAAAGGAAGAGTATTTTGATACAAGCACTTAGCAATAGATTAACAAGCCACATCTCTAGTAAGCCCACCCTTCAACGTAACACTCATCTATTATTATTTATCTTTCTCAGAGCCACTTTGAATCAAAGCCCCCATCATAAATTTCTTTGGTTGAGACAAAAGACCACTCTCACCCACATCATCCTTCTCCCTCTCAACATCAACCACAACTCTAGTTTCTTGTTTTTTCTTTAAATCATTAAGCATCTTCAGAAAGAATGCCTTAATCTCTTTGGGTACCTTAGTACTTGCAGTTGTATCTTTCTTTGTCCCGACAAGATGGTGTTTCATTCTTGTTATGCCTCTACTCACGTCTTTCAAACAATGGTTACACTTGAATTTATTCCTACCATCAAATTTTTTTTACAATGTTGTTTTGTTGCTTCATCACCACTAGTACAAGGTATTTTAAGCCCACACATCGACACAAACACAAATAGTGAAGAAAAACTGTAAAGAGTTAGAAAAAATAACACAGTTACCTACAACGGCCCCCAATGAAAATTTCAGATGGAGGCTTCAAAACTTCCGATCAAGCATACACACTAGGTGCTCCTCCAAAAATGAAAACTACTCATGAAGACGGATCTTGATTCCGAGTTCTGAGGAGAGAGATGAAGATTTTGGTGATTGCTCCACATGCGGAAAATAGTTTTTTTTTTTCACCTCTAAAAACTCTCTTAGAGAAGATGAAATGGTAGGTTGTGAAGCTAAAATGGGGGTATATAAGGGATAAGTCAAATGTTCAAAAGTGGGAAAAAATTTATTTTTTTAAATTTCCAAAAGTGGTCCCGTTGATACACAATTTATTAGGTATACCGATCGACACTATTTTAAAAGGAAATTGATGCGAAGAGGCCAACAATCGCTTTAGTGCGTACAAGTTGATTGTTGTTATAAATGCGTATGATGATTGTTTTTATTCTTTAACATCTCAAACTACTTTATGATTGGTTCATTTTATCTCTCGCGTTGACGATTGTTTCATATATTTTTTTAAAAGTTGTTTTATAATTTTTTTATTTTTCATTATTTTTCCTTTTTTTGACAAGTAGAGGTACACCTTGTTACGTTTTATTACGCATCAATGTGCCGCTTCGCATTGAAAAAAATTGATAGCCTCAGTACTGGAAAACACTTTTTAAAACATTGGTGGCTGGTATATTTGGTATATACCGGCACCAAAACCTGTGCAAAGACGATAAAAGTGTCTGGTATGTACCCGTTACCAACCGGTATCAACAACTATGGTTATGGGCATACTATTCTTCGCAAAGATAATCTATGCCAATGATACATAAATTAAAGCAGAAAGCTAAGTGCGTTAAGTAGGAACATAGTACCTGGGATGTCTGGATTAAAATCTTCTCACCTTCAAAAATTGAAGTGATATCTTTTTATTACCCAACTCAGCAATTTGCTCACCTTGCTTTTTTTTTTTTTTTTTTTTTTTTTTTTCACTTGGAGATACTTTAAGTATAAAGTATCAGAATATGAACTAATCTTCTAGTCATGGATATACCCTAGAAAAAATACATAAAAAAAATTTCTGAGTTGTTTACATTATTTAAAGAAATCTTTTGCTATATCCATTTTGTGTTGTTAGCCTGTGCATCACATTTGATGACACTAAAAGTTTTAAAAATGGTTGAATTTTTGTAGATTGCATATCAATGTCAAAGAGATTATCCTCACTAAAAACCATTTATGAAACCTGTGGGTTGGTGAATTGCAGAATCAGTCTGTATATTACTCATAATGAAGAAAGTGACTACATGCTCTTCTTTCTTTTGGATAGAAATGCTAATTTCAAGCAGTTTAGACTACTTTTTTTCATTAAGTTTTTATTTATTTATATGTGTGCAGATTATCTTGGTTACTCCTCCAAAGACTGGTGATCTACGGGAATCTTTGAAGTACATTTACAACTTGTACGTGGAGTATGTCGTCAAGAATCCCCTATATACTCCGGGAACTTCAATTAGGTGACTTTCTTACTCATAATCATGGATTTGGTGAATGCTAATAATTGCGTTATAGTAGTAATAATCACCTATTGGGAAACAATGTGTCCTGTGTGTTAGAATTGCTTTGCTGTTGTTGATGATGCACCATCTCCTTGTTTGATATTGAAAAATATGACATGTCCGACTGATTGGATTTTTTTATTTTTCCGGACAAAGTTATTTGATTATGTTCAAACGTCAAAAATAAATTGTTCTGTTCCTGTTCTTCTGCTGATTAGAGATAGAAGGTAGAGCTGCAAATTAAAAGTTAGTCACTTCGTAGGGCAAGACTAAAAAAAGAAGGTCATGTTCACTTTCAAAAATACTAGTTAACTACTTTATCATTGTATTGATTACTCAATCTTTAGGGCAGCTGGTCTCATGACTCCTAATTCTTCAATTGCCTTGATAGTGAATGAAATCATGAAATGACTAGTGATTCATGTGGAGAGTCATCCAATTATCAAGAATCTAGTGGAATATCAACAAGTCATTCCAACTTCTTTCTGCCTCTCAAATAGTGTTCAATAGCATAACTCCAGGTCAAATAATTTGAACCACTATGTTTGGCAAATACTATAGATTTAACCTGTTTTATCACTTATGCACAGTAATCTTCTTTGTTGGAGGTTTATGTTCAACATAGTGATCGTTTATAATGATACATATAATCATAAAACGATAATAGAAATAGTTTAATTATATTGTCAATATGGATCTGGGTATTCATTTTTTTAAATCATTACAAGTTTCAATATTATTAATAATAGTTAGCCAAATATAAAGCACAAAACTACAAAAACATTAAAAAAAACTCTTGTCCATCTGTAGCCGAAGGATGTTACCCCAAACACAAACTAGAATCAAATATTTGTCATCATCCCCATCCTCTGCACCAGCCTGATCCAAGGCATGTATCCCCCACATCCTCATCCTCGTCATCACCCACAAGATCTGATTCCAAGTTAACATCCCGCACCAATCCTCCATGACCCTTGGCTCTTCTAAGCGCACACTACACTCACTCTTCCAGTAGCCAAGAGCTCATTCACTAGTTGTCACAATTCACACAGCGAATTAAGTTAGACCTAAGCAGAGGAGGGGGTTGGTCATGGGCTCATTAGAAACTATTAGAAGGGGGTTTAGAGGCCAGTCAATGGATTGAATTGCAGAACTAGAAGCAGTTGTTTGGATAATTGGAACAGAGATGTTTTGATGTGGAAACTTGTCCCTACCTTCTCAGAATTAATCTTGTTCCCTACTTTTTCCATCTTTGGCATGGAACATCAATACAAATCACGATTTAGCATCCAACCGCAACTGCCTTTTAAGGGTCCTTTACTTTCAAATTTAGATAATGAAAAGGGTGATAAAATTCTGTACAAGCCTTAAAGATTCTTCCTACTCCTCCATCCCGTGCTGTTGCAAAGAATCTCTCTTGAGACTGTAGGTCTTCAAAGCTTATATAAGTTATACTTTCCATCCTTTGAATTTGATTTGAAAAGGCTTCGCCTTGTTGACCAGCTTCATCTCTAAGATCTTTCTTCTCCAATGGCTTAGAATTGTAGCTAACCCCCTAGGGAATGGTCTGCTCACTGAATTCCTGGGTGCCTTTATTTTGTTATTATTAACCAACTTTTAAAAGTTAGAGGAAGCTGGGTGGAGATGATGTAAAATTAACCACACCAGCACTTCTGTTGCATCACCATACAGTGATTCCCTTGTCCATATATCAGAATTTCTTCATATGGTCTTTTTGGTTGCCTCGAACACTATAGGCATCAAAATAATTTGCAAAAACTATCTGCATGAAATCATGTAAACAAACAATCCCCTTTCTAATCTCAGCATGCAAAACTGAAAATGGTTTTAGGTAAACCATGTAAACAAACAACCTTAATGAAATTTTTTCAATTATAGACGGATAAGAGATTTATTGTTAATAGCTATTAGGTCTTTTTAGTCATAAAGCCCCCTTTTGTTTAGGTTGCTTATATTTTAAGTTCTCTACTATCTATATATAGAGGACAGATCTCTCAATAATAGAGGCTTACTCCTGTTCTCTCATTCTTAACTCTTTGTTTTTATTATACTCTTTTCATCATTTCAATTGTAGAGAAAAGAATTTGTACTTCTTCACTTCTTTGTTTATTCCATTTTATGTGAGTTTCTAATAAGGCCATTGCATTTTACTTACTAAAATATATGCAGTTCCATGTATTATGTACTTCATGCGATGTCATCGTTAAAATTCTGTGGAGATGATACGGACTCGTACATTTCTAAATTCTTGAACATGTACTTCATAGCAGGTGTGAGCTATTCAATACAACTCTCGACCAGTATGTGAAGAACCTGGCATAGTAGAAACATAGGAGCCATTTAAATATAGCAATTGTTCTTACTAGGAGCTATCAGTAATGCAGTAGTACATTGTGAGACATTGCGATACCAATACCAATACCAATACCAAGTCCAGAAGTGCAATGGGAAGCATCTGGGTCATCCATGCCGTTCCTGGTTGAGACAGATGTTGAAACAGTTTTAAACAGTCGGATGATTTTAATTTGTTAAAAATATAGTTGGCTTTATTGTATCAAACATCCCATGTGGCGAGGATCAAATCAATTTTCTTGATCATGTTGTTTGTTATTGTCATGTGAATTGTGTTATGAATCAACGAAATCAATAGCTTAAATCATTTTGTTGTGTGATGTGTTTTTGTTTTTTGTTAAAACTTAGTGCATAATTATAATATAATAAGATTACAGTATTGCTGTCCAGCCAAAGTGGTAAGTTGTGAGCCTCATAATTGAGTTCTCAATTAATATAATTACAAAATAAAAAAGCCATGAGTAGAAAGTAGTCGCTTAATGCTATTGATGAGAGGGTGCCATGGCCAGCAAAAAGTCATCTGCGTCTCCCCGTGGTCATCATGCAAAATAAAAAAACCAGCGTTCCACAAGGGACTAAAGAGAAGTTGATAGATTTGTATTGATCTTCCCATGGCTTGATTGAGACCAACCATCCAAACAGGGCCCACAGTCCAGAGGTGAGAACTTTGTTCATGTCTTCCTGATGTGCGAATTGGATAAGATAATAGTTGTTTGCTAAGTCTTGTCCTCTGTCCAGATTTTCAATGTGGAAAGGGTGCGCATTTTCCCACTGGGTCGCCATTCTCTGAGCAAAAACTTCTTTTCGAAGTTTTTGGTGGTTAAAATATTTGGCCACCGCATGCAATGCTCTGATTTTAGTGGTGGGTTCTAGTCGAGATTCAAAAGTGGGTGCTGGGATAGACATAATTTTTGCCAGTTGCAACTCCAAGGTGTAGATCAAGTTTTATGTGTGGTGTGAATTTTCCAGGTGATTTTGATTGTTTATGGAGGGGGATGATGATGATATGGGTTATGAAATTGTGAGGGGTGTGTGAGTGTTATGAAAGATCAGTAATGGGTTAAACTGTGGGTTGACGTATGTTTGGATTTGAAGGTTAGGATTGGGTTGAAATGGGAATTGGAATGGGAGCATTATAGTGACTGGAGGTATCCATTAATAATGAATTGTAGCAGTGGTGTTCCTGGAGCAGGTAAAGGAAAGAGCCAGATCTTGATGGAGAGATAGTGAATGAGTGTCGTGGATGTTGAATGGTAGTAATAGGTGTACGGTATATAAGGACTCGTTGAATGGAGTTGCTAGTTGTGGGAGTATAGTGTATTAAGTGTTCATATTAATGAGATGTGAAGAGTTGAAACCCAATGATGGGAAGTGAGTTTATAAGAAGATGGGAAGAGAATAAAAACACAAAGAGAAACAGTAAAACAACAAACAAAAAATCTGATCCCGCGATAGAAAAGAAAAGAAGGTTATGGATGTGAGTTTGTAAGAGGATGGGAAGAGAATAGGTGAGAGTGAAAATTGGTAGGATGATAGATAGGAAAGAGTTTCAGTTCTCTGGAAATTGGAATTCAAAAGCTCTCGTGAAAAAAGTTTGTTCCTTCTAGGTTTCAGTGATTTTATTCTATGCATTCCAAAAAGAGGAAATCTTCATACTGACACTTATTGATGATACATCAAAATAGATCGACATCACAGTCATATAGGTGACAAAGAATATCGATCACAAGGATCTGGCGTTCCACCTATTGGGCCAGCTCGTAAAACCTAAGAAAATCAAAACAGTAAAGGCCCATTGTAGGAAGACATAATCGAAGGTCAAATCCAGACCCGCACGAACCAAAGCCCAAATCCAAGCTCGACACGGGTTTTCTCATAAAGAAGAGGAACGCTGCATAAAAAAGAGTCGTGGAGGGAGTTACACCTCCACGAATGCGTCTCTATAAAGGAAGAGACTATTACGAGAAATATCTCCTTCCGTTGCGCCTCACATGTTTAAGTCATGCGAGAATTAACCACGTCAATTATAAAAGGTAAAAAGAACATTCGACAAAGGTATGCAACTTTAACTGAGTTTTGTCCATATTTATTTCCTCCTTTAAACAGAGTCGCTGACTTAAGCATCGGAGTGCCTTCGGCCACCAAAAAGGTGGTATTTGGCAGTCTAACATCTGTTTTGTAGGTCAAACTCTCAGGAGGACGAGATTTAGACGCATCAGTTTGGCGCCGTCTGTGGGGAACGGCGAGTTTCCTTTCTAAAAAGAAGATCCACAGTGACAAAGTTCACCAAAATCTGATAAACGATCAACGAGCTGTCAGAACAAATGACACTCTACAGATCCTCAACCCAACGACGATCACAATAATCCTCCTACTGGCGACAATGTAGCACAAGCAACTCGCAAACAAGATGCAGCTCAAATCATCGGGCCAATGACACCCGACAGTTGAGATCCACAACATGCAATAGCTTTGATAACCCAGACATCCGGTGACGCTGCCACGGACCCTCGTGTAGATATGCTTATGGTCCAGATGAACCAAATGACGAAGATGCTAGAAAAACTCACCCAGGAGCGCATTCAGTCAGCTGATCTTATCCAAGTGTCGCCTCAGCAAAACTTCACCAACCGACCTCGAGGGAACGACGAAGTTCCAGCAGAACCTCAACAGGGAAACCTCAAGAGCAGCGAACTTCCCTAGGGTAAGACTCCACAAAGCGACGAAACGCCTACTGAAATCCCGTTTAGAATCGGAGTAACTGTTTCCAACGTATTGTATGAATTAGCCAAGCCGTCATTCTCCGACACCCTCATGCCGAAAAAGTTCACTCCGCCAAAATTCGAAGTGTAGCACCACTGACCCAACAGATCACTTGAGACACTTCCACCACATGAAAGCGTTGAAGGAGAACACAAAGTCAATCTTGTGCAGAACATTTCCGACTAGTCTTACCTCCAAAACAATGAATTGGTTCAACAGCCTACCACCGAGGTCAATAGACTCCTTCCAGATGTTAGCCACCGCCTTTATCACGAGATTCATTGAAAGTCAACGGATGAGGAAAGGACCACACTACCTCTTCCATATCAACCAAAAGTCCGAAGAAACAATACGGGAATACATCACTCTTTTCACCAACGAACTGACGATGATCGATGGATGCAGCGACGACACAACTATCGCAACTTTCACCGTCGGGCTGAAGAGAGGCTCCCTTTTTTATGCTTTCAACCTGGAACCTTCAAGGAGGAAAAAACGACCACGAAAGGGAGAATAATTCAAGGAAACGGGAAAGGAGGGAAAAAAATCGAGATGACGAACCCCGAGAGGATAACATTAATTCAAAGAGGCATTAGAATAGCAGAAGAACCAAATCAAACCAGCAAGAGTCCGAGAAGCTGCAGTCAGCAGGGCCTCGACACGAGTGAGTAACATGTGTGATGAAGAAGACATACAAACCATATACGACTTTGAAAACGAGTCGTGCCAATATACTGAAGCATATAGCAAAATGGGAAGACATCAACTGGCCACTCAGGATGAGAGGAGACCCGGAAGGAAGAGACAAAAGAAAATATTGTTCCTTCCATAAGGACCATGGGCACGATATCGAAGACTACTACAATCTAAAAGATGAAATTAAAAACTGGGTTCAGAGAGGACGACTCGACGAATTCATCAGAATGCCAGACAAACAACTCAAAGGGAAGGAAAAAGCAGATACCACTACGAGATCAAAAGAATAGCCCAGAGAACTAATATACGCCCTACACTGCATTGCCAAAATACCTCCCACTCGAGCTGATTTATATCAATGAAACTAGACGAACCATTTTACCAATGCATAGAACATGGAAAAGTTTGAACCGATCAACTAATACAATCCAAGGACCCTACCGATAGATGCAAGCCCAACCCAAATTACCAACAACAAAATTGACGACAACAGACTCGACCAAACCTTGACAGTTGATGTCGAACCCGGTGCTAACATGAGCATGATCGGACAATTTGGCGTTGACGTGAGCATGATTGGAAAATTTGGCGCTGGTGTGAGCATGATTGGACAAATCGATATTGCTTAGCTACTGGATCAGAAAGCACCCCGAGTCCGTTAGCATATACGGCGAACGAGTAATGCGTAACCAATAGCAAATACGGTGAATGAGGACATAGGTTATATGAGATGAAACAACAAAAACATAAACCTTTAGCATGAGGATCGACATCAACTAAGAAAATATCAGGAAGACAAATCAAATCACTCTTCAATCTATCATAATTGCTTCAGAAAAACAATCGTTAGGGTTGATCATAACATCCAAAAAGGAATATCAATAAAATTATAAATTCGGAATCCCCATCTTATGCATGAACGGCAGGATAAATGCGTCAAAACTGAGCCACACAGAGCAATCGACATGCCAAGCCAAAAGAAATCAGGACACAAGTTGGATATATATAACAAAAAACTTCTGGTCTGATCAACCACAAAGTAAGAGTTGGACGAACAAGTCAACTTAATTTGGAAAACTTCGAGTCGACTGATGCGTCGAATCAATGAAGTAAAAGTTGGACGAACGAATCAACTTAGTTTAGAAAACTTCGAGTCGACTGATGCATCGAACCAACAAAGTAAAAATTGGACAAATGAGTCAACTTAAGTAAAAAGCAACTTCGGGCTGACTAGTACGTCAAAGAAATGAAGTAAAAGTTGCATGAATAAGTCAACTTAATTCAGAAAACTTTGAGTCAACTGATGTGTCGAATCAACAAAGTAAAAGTTGGACGAACGAGTCAACTTAGTTCATAAAACTTCGAGACGACCGATGCGTCGAACCAACGAAGTAAAAATTGGACAAACGAGTCAACTTAAGTAAAAAGCAACTGCGGGCTGAATAGTACGTCAAAGAAACAAAGTAAAAGTTGGACGAACAAGTCAACTTAATTTAGAAAACTTCGAGTCAACTGATGCGTAGAATCAACGAAGTAAAAGTTGGACGAACGAGTCAACTTAGTTAAAAAAACTTCGAATCGACCGATGCGTCGAACCAACGAAGTAAAAGTCGGACGAACGAGTCAACTCAATTAAGAAAACTTCAAGTCGACCGATGCGTCGAACCAATGAAGTAAAAGTTGGACGAACGAGTCAACTCAATCTAGAAAACTTCAAGTCGACCGATGCGTCGAACCAACAAAGTAAAAGTTGGGCGAACGAGTCAACTTAATCCAGAAAACTTTGAGTCTGATGCATCAAACCAACAAAGTAAAAGTTGGACGAACGAGTCAACTTAATCCAGAAAACTTCAAGTCGATCGATGCGTTGAACCAACTAAGTAAGAGTTTAACAAACGAGTCAACTCAATTAAAAAAGTTTCGAGTCGACTAGTATGTCGAATCAACGAAGTAAAAATCGAAGGAAGGAATCGACTTAATTCAAAGAGCTACGGAACAACTGATATGTTGAACCAACAAAGTAAAAATTGAGGCGAAAAATCAACTTGCTCGTGCAAGCTCCAACGCATCAATAAGGATAAAGTCAACCCATATCAAGACAACTAAGGCATCAAAGCCAAAGTAGCCATAAAGGAATTCGAAGTGAAGTCCGATACGACTACAACTGAACTAAAAAGGAACAAGCAACACACAACAAGCCAACAAGATAAACTACGAAAACAAGCAATACAAAAAAAGAAGTTTTTTTCATTAACAACACTATTATGTTACATCTAGAGAAGAAAATGAAGGAGTAGAAGAAGAAATGGAGGCAACCACAGTGTTGTTAGCACCATCATCTTCGGGAGAGTGCGAAGTTTTCTCTTCAAAAGGAGAAGGAAGCAATGGCTCTTCAACCATTGGAAAGCTCGAAGGGAACGGGGCAATTTCTTCACCGTCATCATTTTCGAAAGCTTGATCTATCAAGTGGCAGTACCGGGATAAATCCACACTGAGCCCCTTGATATAATCAAGAAGCTCAACCCGCCCATCAACAACTCACTTCCAATTTTCAGCCTTGACAATACGAAGCTTGTCCTTGACAATGACGAGTTCGCTTTTGGCCGCGACAAGTCGTCTCTCAGTGGTGGTAAGCATAACAGAAGTATCTGCCTTGACCTCGTCGAGCGTAGCTGTCAACTGTTCCACCCGCCTCTCAGCAATATCGCGATTAACAGATTGTTTAATCTCAGCACGTGAAGCCTCATCATAAGCCGCCTTCTCGCAGATAACTCCTTTTCCACATCACGTAAACGGGCACGAACCCCATCCAACTTGGTCTTCAAGGACTCAAGCTTAGTAGCAGACTTATCCCGCACACTTTCCTACTCAATCAACGAAGTTCGAGCAACCCTGGCAATTTTCTCCGACTCTGTGCATTGCACTCTCAACACCGAATTGGGAAAACACATGAGAAAATACTAGCAACAGTACTGCCAACTTTCTCTAAAAAAAACCACATGGTCACGACCGGCTCGATAAATCGAGCCCATCACCCCTGCATAGGCGAGATGATTCATCCCGTCCATTATCTGCTCAAGACCATAATCAAGGTGATCACTTGGATCCAATACGGCCATCGAAGGTCTTTCCACTGATCGCCTATGCCATTCATTTATCAACCTGCGCACACCATCTTGCACGTCAAGCTGAGTAAACCAGCAAAACTTACTGTTTGATTTGATACAGATATCTTTTGAGCTAGGCTCAGTCCAGCCAACTCAAGGATGAAGAACATGGGGATCCAAAAACACCGAGGAACCACCCCCAACGATCGAAAGAGCAGAAGGAACAATAGTGACAACGGAAAAACCACTCTTACCTCCCGATACTGAGCGACCATAGTAAGATTGGGACTAGTAGTGGCGGCAGGAGCAGGAGAGTCCAGACAGGTAGGAGAAGAAACTAAGAATCTAGCTGCATCACTAACGTTAATAGAAGGAGAATGAGGAGAAGGAACTTCGAAGCTTTGACCACCACCCACAACCTCTTTAGATTGCTCCACCGCCAACTTAAGCATCGTATCATCAATATCCCGGGGATCGTTGTTAGACCATTCAACAATGTTCGAAACATCATAGGCAGAGAAAAGCCTATTTTCATTATCATCCAACGGACTAGTAGTCTTTTTCTTGCTCTTCTCCAACACTAGCCTCATCTCTTAAGCCTCCTCGAGAGATGCACAATCATCTTTTACGACATCCTCGCGGGAAGGACTCGGACAAGAGGTAGCTTCCGTAACATCCTTGCCAGGACTTGGACGGGATGCAGTCCGAGCAGAACCACGAGTAAAGAATCGTTTCTTCCTCGGAACCCGACTAGGATCTATCGACAACCGCCCCGATGGACTAACGGGTCTCACAAGCTTCCTATTCCTGGAGGTTGGGACTATGACGTTGACAAGAGGATCAAGATTTGTAATGCGTCTATCCAAATTCACTTCCCAATCAATGCTAGCACCACTAAGGCCAGCACGAGTAACGCGAGCATTGATATCCTCAGCACGAGATTCAGTAAGCAAGGCCCGCTTCGCTTTGTTCATGGTGTACAAACCACTACGATCCAAGATGTCCTCAGAAAGAAATGCCTCTATAGGGAACTAGGGAAGCTTCAAGAATTGGTCACTGATCCTCCGCTCCTCCGCAGTCAATTGAAGATCCTTCCGTTTGTGGGGAACTCGAAACAATCGACAATCAGACGACCTCGCAATTGGAAGTAGCTAGAGTTAACAGAAGCATAAAGCCAGGACCTCAACCAATCGTGGATGTCATTGTTAAGCTTTGCAAAGCAGGCAGGAGAATGGAGGAAACAAATATCCTTGGTCACCATAAAAAAACCACCGAATGCAGAATCCTCACAGTAAAAGGGATGCTAGACAGAACAACTCTCACATAAGAAGAAACCATGACTCTCCAACCATTAGGACCCATTTGAGCAGGAGGAATGCCTAAGAAATCCAGATACTCCCAAAACAGCTTTGGAACTGGGAATCGAAGGCCAGAGGAAAACATGCACGGATACAACGCAATGTACCCAGACCACGGACGACAAGGATTGTCGTTCTGTCTAAGAAAAATAATCTCAAGGTCAGATGGCAAATTGTAGTTAGAACAAAGGTTGTCCAACATTGCTTGAGAAGCTTTCTTGGGAGAAAAATGAGCCTCACAAATAGCTAGCGGCTTACTGCTTAATTTATTGCCAACATACATCGTTAAAAAACGGAGAAGCAAAGAGAACGAAGAAGACGAAGGAAGGAAAAAACCCTAATTTCCAAGATAGCGTAAAGAGGGCAAACAAAACCATCACGTTCCCTTTTATAGAGCCAAGCAACGACGGGACTACTCATGGGACAGTGTGCGAGATATGATGGCTACGTAAAATCCCAAAAATATGCACAAAAATGAACGAACAAGCATGGAATCGAGACACCAGCCCACAAAAAGTTACTGACAACATTAAATACAAGGCAATAATGGAATTGAAAGACAAACCATCACGAAGCTATTGGACACATCAGCATACCTACTAACTAAAGGGGCGAGTAGCTGATGATACATCATAATAGACCGACATCGCGGCCATACACATGGCAGAGAAAATCTATTACAAGGATCTGGCATCCTATCTACTAGGCCAACTCGTAAAACCCAAAAAAATCAAAACAGTAAAGGCCCAAACAAGGCCCATTGTCGGAAGACATAATCAAAGCGCAAATCCAGGCCCTACACGAGTTTTCTCATAAAGAATAGGAACGTTGCATAAAAAAGAGTCATGGAGGGTGTTACGCCTCTACGGACGCGTCTCCATAAAGGAAGAGACTTTTATGAGAAACATCTCCTTTCGTTGCACCTCATATGCTTAAGTCACATAGGGAATTGACAGCGACCATTATAAAAGGAAAAGGGAACATTCGACAAAGGTATGCAACTTTAACTGAGTTTTGTCTAGATTTATTTTCTCCTTCAAACAAAGTCGTTGACTCAAGCATCGGAGTGGCTTCAGCCACCAAAAAGGTGGTCTTTGATAGTCTAACATCTATTTTGCAAGTCAAACTCTTAGAATGACGAGATTTGGACGCATCAAATATTGTACCTTATATACTTAGACTGAAGGATATAATGATTTAGGTTTTGTAACACTAGTAAATCTTTCACACGCGAAATCAAATGATAAAATGCCAATTTTATTTTAAACCAATGAGTACTCTATTGTAAAATTGGCATTGAAATTGGGTGTACCTATAAGCTAGTTTTGAGACATTTCCTTTCACCCTCTCTCCATGACTTGGAGCCAACAATACATACTTGAGCCTTGAATTTATGATTCTCCACCTCATTGTTGGGTTGCATGCAAATAATTTGCACCACCTTAAATTCAGTGGTAGAAGGATCAAATCCAAATCCAAATGTTTATTTCTTAGGAAAAGTGAGGTGTGGAAGTGTAATATACTCTCCAACCAATGGTGATATAACATATGTAAATCAGCTTAAGAAGATAACTCCAAAAAACAAAACAGTCCATTGCAAGAACACACTATTATCTTTAACTTCGAGCAATGAAAGTAGAAAGTTTCTTATCTGATCTCAAATTACTCATCAAAGGCAGAGTCTCGAAAAAAGTGGGAGTCACAAGTGTTGAAAATTAGAAAATATGGGTTTTCTGAAAGATAGGTTTCGTTGAAGTGACGGAGAATTGTTGAATTAGAAAGTGTTCGAATTGGTTTGCTACAAAAAAGGGTTGTGATAAGAAACGCTCAATTTTTCGTGCTCTTGTTACAGTTAAACGATCATCTTCGGATAATTCGTCCAACTTAAGAATAACGATAATATCTTGAAGTTCTTTGTAACGTTGTGAAGTTTGCTTCACTCTTTGCTCGATTTCATAATGTTCGTCACCAACGATCTGAGGTTGGAGCATAGTTGATGTTGAATCTAATGGATCTATTCACTACACCAAAAATACCCATCAACAAAGGTTTGGAACCGTGGGGGTAACCGATGGCCACGGCTAAGAGGCGTGGGCTGTAGAGGCGTCGCGAAATCATCCGTAACGGCTATAAACCGTGGCCAAACATTTTAGCAACGGTTTTATGCTCGAGGACGGTTGATGATTTAGCCACGGTTCTAAGCCGTTGCACAAATTTTAGCCACGGTTTTAAGCCGTGGCAATTTATGGCCACGGTTGTGAGCCGTTGCAAAATTTTAGCCACGGTTTTAAGCCGTGGCAAGTACTGGCCACGGTTTTAAGCCGTGGCTAGTAAAAACAAAATTCAAAAAAAAAAAATCTAATTTGTTGCGAGGGTTTGAAACCGTTAAAGCTCGAAAACAGACAATGGGATGATACTTCGGCCAATTTCCATCCTTCAAAGCTCGAAAACATGAAGAAAAAGACTTATCATTTGCCCATCTCATATAAAAGTAAAACCATAACGACATACAAGAAACTGAGCTACATGTTTTCACACTCTTACTGGTTACAACACCACTCAAATAGGCGTGGATGTTTACGGTTAATAAACATGGATGTCCACACCAAGTCCTCCAAACTTATCAGCTCCCACAGAGCAGCTGCTGTCCCTTCTCAGCTTCTCCCCTGACATCTTATGTCGTGCATATATGTAACGTAGTCGAAGGCCTGATAGCCTAGCCAACACTGCTTGACTAGCAAACTGAACTCTATAAATAATGCTCACTTCTGCACATATCTCATTTCCCTCAGTACCTGACTCATCATTTCCATCATATCCATCAAGGTCTGATTCTGTGATCAGGACAACTGAGCTTTCATCAAATGCTGCAATATCTTGTCTGGTACATGACTCTGGGGTTTCGAACACGAAATGAATAGAGTCCACTCCTTTCACAACCAGCTTTGAGTTCTTATCGAAGGCTTCAACATTCTTTGAAGTATGAGAAATTAGGCTATGCACAGACACTTCATCTGCTGTGCTTAATGTACTCATACTCGGTTGACTGGATCTTGTTGTGCTCTTCACCCTAAGACAGTAAAACTCTTCAACAACCTGCAAGTCCGGAACACAATACTAACACTTTCAGAAAATGAAGAACTGTGCTATTATCGGAAGAACAAATACTGAAAAGGACACAAAGTTATGGAGATCAGATAGTAATTGAACTTCTGGATCTTATAGCTACTCTGTAAGTCATTGGGAATGCCTAGTATAAGCTAAACAAATTTCCAATTTAAGGGTGAAGAACAACACTCTGGAACATTGTAATAATTGAAAGTTCCATGGTTCCTAATAGAACTACTCATTGAGCTTCCATCCTTAAAGGTGCCATAAGAATAGGCATGCAAATGCATAACAATATGCAGGGTAGGTTCCCAAGTCTCATCTAAGAATTGTATTTATGGGGGTATGGATATATTGCTAATATGTGTTGAACAAGTCATATATCAATGAAAGTGCTTTGAGGACCTCCTTGCTTGAATAAGTCTTATTTATGTTTTTTAGATACTTATATATATATTGGTTTTTGCACAATACCTTACGATACAATACAATACGATATGACACAATTATCCTAAATTTAGGTTTCAATAAATAATTCAAATGAGTACTATGCATACATAAAGTGGTGGAGGCAGGGGGGGGGGGGGGGGTTCATCTTAGGGAACTGTAACAATTGACATAAATCAACAAAATGACTCTTATTTTCTAATGGACAACAAACATGAAAAACAATGAATTTTCATTTCACTTATTCATTGCAATTTGCAACATAATCCTAGGCCACTAATAACAACTAATTTTTGTTTCTCCAGAACCACAAGAGGCATCAAAATAGTACCATTTAACTAGGTATCCATGTTATAGAAAGCAATTGAACATGTCTGTGATATTCATACAACTGAGTTAACTACAAATTGTTACTTCTATTCATGATGAATATGGGGAAGCCACTTGCATACAGGGAGCATGCATCTTTTGAACAAACAATGCTACATCCTTATAACATTTGAAAGGGGAAAAAAAAGTAAAAAAAATTCAAACATAATAGCGTGCACATAAAGTATAAAAACAAATAAATTACAAAAGCACATAGCCACAAACTATGAAATCAATATGATTGATTGAAATCAGCATGATCCTAAAAAATACCTTAAAAAGCATATAAGGAGTTCCAGTTTCTATCTGTGCTTTCAAAATCTCAAACCAGAGATTCTGTGCAGATACAACCTTCTTTGTGAGGACCTGTGTTTGGCAATAAAAAAAATGATGTGATATAGATGCAAACAACTGTGCTAGAAAATAGAAATGATGTTTCCATTGTTTTACCAGGTGTTCCACTAGAAAGAATGTTGCTTTCTTTTGGTTCAATACCAATAACCTGAAATGTGAAAGAATCAAATGAAATATGAACTATCAATACCCATGTTAAGTAAATCAGACAGGAAATAAATGTTTAATGCAGTAACATTGTACTTCTACATCCCTCCATGATACCCATGTCATGCAACACATGATGGACAAGGGGATACACCACCTGTCAGATATGTATGATTTTAGTTTTCTCATGAAAAGAATAGAAGTAGTAACTAGGAGTTGGAACAAACCAGCGCCTCTATAAAGATCTTAAACCTCCTGGGCTTCAGATGTAGCTTTGAGGATGTGCAGCTATGCTTTTCCAGTAAAGACCACCTGCAACATTATTTGTTTATTTACTGTATTTTTATTTTCTTACGAGGAAAGGAGCATCACATATCAGCAAAGAAACAAAGATGAAAGTATGCAACTCCAGGCTAGCTGAAGTTAATCCAAAAACAACACTTGTGCAGCATAAAAGCACACATAATATCTAAAAATAACACTTGTTAGCCAACATTCCAACAGCCTTTGTCGCAGCAATTATGTTTAAAGACGTGAAAGAACTACATAAGTGTGTTTACATGTGGAATTCCATAATATCGTTAGACATCACAAACATGCACCAATTTGATCATTGTCATAAGATTACTCTCTAAGACTAATGAGACATGCTAGGATATTGAGCCAACTACAGTATAAATAATGACAGCATCAGCTCATTGCAGTTACGAGGTTTTCCACTTATTTGCCAAATTAGTTATCAAATGATCTGAAAGACTACGTCTTCAATTCACCTTGTATGTACACTGGCTCAGCTGGAAGCATTGTATGCCCACAACATCAAGGTATGACAACAATGAAGTGAAAATGGAAGATCAACAACCAAGATCACAAGCATCATAAAAACACGACAAGGAAAACACCCAGAACCAGGAAAAAACATTTATAAAGATGATCAATCACTGCCAATGTAAGAGAAGGGCACACAGAAGCTCTAACTTCAAGAGCAGTGGCAGATAAAGTAACAGAGGGCCTTCAGCCGTGAAAAGTGCTAACCTGGGAACCATGCTGATCACAAACCACCAATCTGGGGACAAGGAATCGATCATGGATGATCATTTGAGCATCACCATGAGGAGCTTGCAATAGCTGAGCAAAGGCCTGCCAGAAGGACATTAACAAATTAAAGTAACACCTCATATATGCACTTTACCGATATAAAACAAGAATAAATAGAACCCATAGAATCTCAAATGTTAAAGTACCTCCATCTCCATTTTTTGTGAAGTTAATCTTGCCATGACAGCTGCGGCAGTCTCCTGATCAAATCCTTCCACCAATTCCTGTAAATGCAAGAAATTTTCTCATTGAGTTGAAAAAGAATGCAATATAAAGAATAAATAAGGTTTAAGAAAATTACAACAGAAATGAATGAAAAACAGAGCATTTAGAAGTAAATCAAGTTGAGGCAGTACATTGAAAAAACAGGTATGGGTATACTACATTGTCAAAAAATCAGGACAAAAAGAAAACACTAGTTCCAGTAAACACAAGCCTGAGGTGAAATTAAACAATCCTTCAGAATGTGCTTCAACAAATCAGTAAAGTAATAAAAATATATGGTTATCACTTGGATTTGATTGTAAGAAATTTCACCATACCAAGGGCCTCCAAACACTTTTAATCTTATAATGGCAATGAAAAACCACTAGAATAGGAAAAGCACATTTTATAGACCATTTGAGCCTTGTCAGGTAGGAGCTTCATGAATCCAAAATGCATTAAAACAAACATCTGTCAAGGCACTGCCTATTGCAACTAAACAAACATCCATGTGTGCTCGTGTCGGAAGCAGTTAGAGTCTTGCAAAATGAATGGACTGTGCACGTTTGAGGCTCTGGTAGTGGAGGATCTGGGCTGGTAACTTCAGTTTGCTGATCCACAATGCAGATGAATAATAAATACACACAAGCGTGATGAGAAGGAAGAGAGATGAGTGAAATGTTGACAAAGAAATATCTTATACCTTGATAAGTTCTTCCTGCATTTCTAGGAACTCCAATTTCCTCCTCTCTGAAACAGAATTTTCAGATGGCAAAGATGTCACTTGAACAGTATCCACAACCTCATCTGGCAGTGAGGACATAGTAATCATAACAGCCTCCTCTGGTCTCAACTTCCCAGAAACTGTTAAAGATCTGCACCAGAAACAGAGTTTAATGCAGCACACTTTGCAAACATATTTGAAGAAACCACAATTTATTATACCGAACAAATACATCATGAGTTTTACTATACTTCACAAAAATTGATTCATTTACCATACTGCTCTGGATGCTCTTAGTACACACTTTCTAAACGTTAATCACCTAATAGTACTTCACAATCAATACATCGACCTTAATGAAATTCAAGGATTCGACTTTGTACTCCCCACATCTACCACCAATGTACTCTTCCCCATACAGGTACGAGGATGTATTCAAAATTGATTCGCAAAAGAATTCTCTACTTACACTGTAACAGCATGTCCACCAAAGGTGTAGAGAATATTAGTAGCTCCAGTGAAGTACAGAACCAGTTTAGTTGGGGCTGAGTGTTGCACCCCATCAACCTGCCATAAATAAAACCCAAAAACTAATTAACACCAGTAATCAAACAAAACTGAAGCATAAATGGGTAACTCTACACCAAAACCCTTACCTGACCATGAACAAGAGCAGCAACAGTCATGTACCAAGCTGTATAAGTGGTCATTCCAAGCCCCAAAAATGACCATATTCGGTAGTTGTGGAACGAAGGTATGAACACAGTAGTCGCACAGCAAGCACCGAATATATAAGTCCATGTTCTCTTATCCAGTCGATCGTTAACGTAGTATATGTTACTGTCCAAAATCAAACCAAAACAAAATCCAAGATTAAAATTCAATCCAGTTTTTCAGATCAGAGCTACAACATGAAATAAAAACTTCTTGGCATAGATAAGTTATTTGAACCACCCCAAGTATTGGGTGCCGAGAACAAGTATAACTAGTCCAAGCACACACATCTCAGTCTAGTGTAGCCGAGTCATCCTAAATACCAATATTGTAGGTGGTTGAGTGACTTAGTTAAAACAATCCTGCTCAACAAACCATCCTTAAAGTTAAAACAAACATCGACTCAAATTGCATCCATTAAATAGAGCAATCTTTACCTCTGATGATAACCAAGAATGAGAAGGACTATCAGCAAAGACCCATTGGTGTTTTCTAGTAACTGCAACCTTTCCAACAATCATGCTCAACAAGGAATGACATGCTTAAAAGTTTTTTATTGTATACCCAAAATATAAACATACACATATCTTAGAACAATGCAAATAAACTTTGTATTATTTTCTCATTAACTGCATATAAGATAAATAAAAAGATGCAAAATGCAATAACCTTCATAAAAAGCTTGCAAATTTTACAACAAAGTAGTTGATTTAGAATGGAAAAATGTTCCCAAACATAATTTAAGTCTATAGATACTTGCACTTAAGCTTCAACTAGTTACCTTAAAATGAACAATCACGTGCCCGTAATGTATTTTACTCAGCTCCTCTTTTGCTGCCACCATTACATTGCTTCCAACATAGTTGTAACTATCAATCATCAAGTTCCACATGATTTTTACACCATACGAAGAAATCACCAACGTCCAAATCCCCCATCATGTCTCCTTTTGGATCACTCTTGTAAAGTTTCACCTCAGTCCTATATTTGAAGCATAAGGAAAGTCTGATCTCTGTTGCAGGGTTCAATGATCCATGACAAGCGCAAGAGAATCGATGGATATGATCTACAACCTCTATTGCTATCGCAATGACATTCTTATGCCAATCACAAACTTTGTAAGTCCTTGACACTGAAGGAACATGACTGCTTGGAGAAGGAAACCTCGCAACACCTTGAGAAGATGGTGGTAATGGAGATGGTGGTAATGGAGATGGAGGTAATGGATTTTCTGGTTGCCTTGTCGATTGTGCACGGGATGAAGGTGTATCTTCAGTTCTTTGTGTCCCTCCTTGTGTTCCCTCACTTGTTGATGGTCTCACATAAGTTCCATTTTCAAGTCTCTCTCGTATCCATCTAACATTTTCTTCCAATCTATCATATTTTTCGCTAAATTTTTTTACTTTCAATGTTTTATCCAAAAGCAATGAACGAGCGGGAAGTGCAGCATCATACTTCCTTTTAGAGACGGTGGTTCCAACACAACGAGTACGTCCCCTTTCTTCTTGGCCAAACACTTGGCTTAGAGGATCATTATCAATAGTGAGGTCAGTGGTACCCTGGGTTGAAGATTCTTGCAATGCGGTTTTTTTTTGCTTTAACTTGTTCCTTCAAAAGAATGAAAAAATAAAATAAATCAGGACACAAATAATATTCAAACAACTACAAAGTAAATTAAGAATTGTGTATAAAAGACATCATTGGGCACATACCATATATAGTTCAGCACCATGCGTGGGTTTTCCATCCCTTCCCGTGTGACAAGCAATCCATATGTCAGTGCGTGTGACTGGTTCCCCATCAGGGTTCTTCTCAACCTATATACTTGAAAGATTAGTCTCAGCCTATATAGTTAAATGGTTATTATTGTACTAGTAGCTAGAAACTCAATTACCATTTCATACTCTACTTCTGCAGCACTCTTTTGGCCACCCCCATACATACTTTGAAGCCTTTTTGTTTTTGGCATTTTGGGCTCTAACTGCCTTCGCTTTAGGGGTGCTCTCATAGCGAACAAACTCCTTCCAATCCTCCTCTCTTACACCATTTGGAACATGCTTATCTTGTTCCTCAATGGTAGGATACTTATCCAAATAATCCTTCCTAAGATCTGCCTTGAACCTTCTAAAATATTCAGGCATTTTCAAATGCACACTCCTTTTCACATAATTTGGGATGTCGTATTCACGCTGTAAATAAGCCATTGAGATATAAATTGACAATAAAATAAGACATTATGAAAATCAATGATGTAAAATCTCACCTTGAGGCCATTCCACACATCCTCTTTGTAGTTGTCAGTAACATGGTGCCAACCCTTGAATTTGATGGGCACAAGGGTTTCAACAAGCTTTCCAATGTTTTTATTGAAATTTCTAGCACCAGGTCTAACTGCTAAACCATGGACATTGAACTGTATGGTCTTTTTTAACTTCACTGTCATCATTTGTAGATGTAGTGACATCATTGGTGGAGAGATTGCCGCGAGTACTACCCATTTCTATCAATGACATTATAGATATTAACCATTATCAAACAAAAAGAAATAAGAAACAACTATATACACTACATTTATAGACAAGAATAACAATAATCATTTGAAGAGTATAATTCTTTGAACAGTTCAAGAGAACGGTCCCGATACTAGGTTACCGCTAGTATAACGAGGTGTTCATCTAAGAATTGTTCTTAGAATTGTTTTGAGAAAACAAATAGAAATAAAGATATGCTTTTATTGACACTACCTCCATCTTTCCAATCAGTTTCAGTTCATCTGATACCAATTTTGCACCCAGGACTACTAGGTTTCAGAAAGCAAACTAAACTTACAGTCTAGAACAGATAGTTGAACACATGAGAAATAACATACAGAAATAGTAAAACACACAGATAAAAATAGACAAGAATAACAATAATCATTTGAAGATAATTCTTTGAACAGTTCAAGAGAACGGTACCGATACTAGGTTACCGCTAGTATAACGAGGTGTTCATCCAAGAATTGTTCTTAGAATTATTTTGAAAAAACAAATAGAAATAAAGATATGTTTTTATTGACACTACCTCCATCTTTCCAATCAGTTTCAGTTCATCTGATACCAATTTTGCACCCAGGACTACTAGGTTTCAAAAAGCAAACTAAACTTACAATCTAGAATAGATAGTTGAACATAGGAGAAAGAACATACAGAAATAGTAAAACACACAGATAAAAATAGACAAGAATAACAATAATCATTTGAAGATAATTCTTTGAACAGTTCAAGAGAACGGTGTCGATACTAGGTTACCGCTAGTATAACGAGGTGTTCATCCAAGAATTGTTCTTAGAATTGTTTTGAGAAAACAAATAGAAATAAAGAATTGTTTTTAGAATTGTGTTGAAGAATATTCTAATATGATGTGTATTATTCTTCAATCATACCGCAATAAAAGATAAGTTGAGAATTCAACATATACCTTATCCTCTTCGAGTTTCTGACGGATCTTCTCCCTTGCTTTTCTCTCTTCCTCCTTTTCTGCTTTCCGCAAGACAATTATCCTACAACAGGAAAATTAATCTATTTTAGTGTTAGGGGGCAAACAAATAAATTACACGAACGAAATTTGTTGAAAAAAAAGATACTAAGGATGTAATAAAATGAATCTATTTTAGTTTTAGGGGGCAAACAAATAAAATGATGAATGTAATATTGTACTATACTCTGGAAATCTTATTAAAGTTGTTCTTAAGACATTATAAGTTGCATTTTATAAAAGCATTTAAAAATAATGGAAAAAAAAATATATGTTTCTATTATTGTTTGCCTGAAGTAAAGTCTACTAGGACTTGACTATTGAACGGGAAGCACCAATCACTAAATGATGAAAAATCCACATACAAAGAAAAAAAAAACCCTCATTGATTTGGACTCTGAATTAGATACAGTAATAAAATCTCTTTGTTAAAACGGAAATAACTCTCATCCTATAGATTGTCCATTTATATTTGTAGCTGAGAACCTGACTAATAACATGAATTCTTC
Source organism: Berberis vulgaris (assembly GCA_963556465.1). NCBI lineage: Eukaryota > Viridiplantae > Streptophyta > Magnoliopsida > Ranunculales > Berberidaceae > Berberis > Berberis vulgaris. Next base: position 50,372,742 of record OY747136.1, read on the forward strand.
CCTTTCCAAATTCAATGGTTAGACCATGCATCACTTCTAGCTGAAGAGACTCATAATCTTACTAAACTTCACTAGTTGCCAAGTAATGCTGGAGTTATTACATTGAGTGTAGGAATCTGCACTCTGCATGTTTTATCTTTTAGGAGATCTTTTGAGCAATTAAAGATAATAGTTTAAGCTTTCCAGCTTAAAAACCTCTCGGTCAAAATGCATTAAAAGTAAGCACGCAACTAGATGGAAAGCATAAGAAAATGAAAAACAAAAAATATTGAGAGTTCAAAGAAAATACCGAAACTGAAAGTAAGCATGCAACTAGATGGAAAGCATAAGAAAATGAAAAAACAAAAAACATTGAGAGTTCAAAGAAAATACCGAAACTGAAACCATATGTAGCCATCAATGCTTTGTTTACTATGATAATTCCAACTTATTGGTACCTAAAATTATATCAGGAATTTCATACAAAAATTAAAGATCAAGGAGGTCTAATGTCAATGTGACTGGCAACTTATTGGTACCTAAAATGACTTTTTTTTCTAAGACAACAACCAATCCAAAGCAATCTTTAATGCTACCCAACCCTCAGATTCTCACCTACAAATACAAAATTACAAGCACAAATAAAAGAGGGTGAAATGGCGAGAAGTTTGGCTGAAGTATTCATTGTGTTTTTGTTTTTGTTTGTTTGTAAACTTATTTTTTCTTGGTGAAATGCTTTATGGCTTCTTATTTTTGTTAAGGATTGATTCTGATAAGGATACTGATGTTAAGTTTTCAATAAATTTTGAACAAAATTGTTGATAGAGTCGAGATTTGGTTGTGAGAGAAGGTGAAAATTGGAATTCGGGCATACGATTTTGAGCCATAGAGATTCAAACCCTAATTTCAAAAAACCTCTAAATAAAACCTACAGATTAAAAAAACAATTCGAACCCTAGAGATTCAAAACCTCTAAATAAAAAAACTCTAGATTCAGAAACCCTAATTTCATAAAAAAGAAAGCAGAGAAAGAGAGAGAGAGTACCTGTACGAGAGAATGGTTTGGAGGTTGCAGTCGCTGATCGATTTTGCAAATGGTTTGGAGGTTGAAGACGCCGAGCAAGGAGGGAAGACCAGGGAAGGAGGGGAGGAGGGAAGTCGAGGGAGGAGCAGGGAAGTCGAGGGAGGAGGGAAGGAGGGGAGGAGGGAAGTCGAGGGAGGGAGCAGGGAAGTCGAGTGGAGGGGAGCAGGGAAGGAGGAGCTTCGAGTGGAGTGGAGGGGAGCAGGGAGGGTCGATGTCGAGTGGAGGGAGCAGGCGAGTGGAGTCGAGTGGAGGGAAGGTGGAAGTCGATGGAGGTCGAGCAGGCGAGTGGAGGGAGCAGGCGAGGGGACGAGAGAAGTTGAGTGGAGGGAAGGTGGAAGTCGATGGAAGTCAAGTGCAGGGAAGGTGGAAGTCGAGCGCCAAAATAGCCCACCCAATTTTTTTTCAGCTTTTTAGTGTAGCCACGGTTTTGAGCCGTTGCTCCTAATAGCCACGGTTTTGAGCCGTGGCCATATTTTTTTAGCAACGGTTTTAGGCCGTTGGTCATTATAACCACGGTTTTTGCCCGTGGCTAATACACCAACGGTTCTGAACCGTGGCCATTGTTTTAGCCACGGTTTTAGGCCGTTGCTAATTATAGCCACGGTTTTTGGTCGTGGCCAATAAACCAACGGTTTTCAGCCGTGGCCAGTTTTTTTTACCCACGGTTTTAAGCCGTTGGTCATTATAGCTACGGTTTTTGGCCGTGGCAAACAAACCAACGGTTTAGAACCGTGGCCATCTCGGCGTAGCTAAACTGGCCTTTTGGTGTAGTGATTGTTGGATCAGTGTTCTAAAATTTGGCCTAGGCGGTAGAAAAATGCCCAGATTAATGGCTGGTCGGGTTCTGGGCGGTCTAGGCGGATCTGGGCGAGTTTTTTTATTTTTATTTTTATTTTTATTTTTATTTTTATTTTTATTTTTTAATAAGGCTTATTGTGTTCTTATTTTATTTTTTTTTCCTCTTTTTAAAAATAAACAATTTTATTATTTTTCATTCAATATATGTCTAAATGTAGCAAAGGATGATTACTTAATGAAATTCTCAAAGGATCTGTCGGTACCAATTTTAGTAATGTAGATTTTATTAAACATGACTAAGGTTATTCATGCAATTTGAAGAAAAATAAAAGAGTAGGTTTGGATATTTGTCCATAAATTCAACTTTGTATAAAGTACCCATCATGACTAACTTCAGTCATTTGAGTTTTAATAAATTTTGTTTATGATTGTTAATTTTTCATGTTTTTAGATTTTGCATATGTATTTTGGCATTAAATTGGATGTAATTGATAAAGTATTATGCTTAACTTTGTAAATTATTAAAGTTATAATACAAAACCTAAGACTGCCTAGGTGCCGCCTAGGCCCCTGGGCGCTAGGCACTTGCTCGCCACCCGCCCACCGCTTAGCACTTTTTAGAACACTGTGTTGGATAGGTGCCTTTGGAAGCTAGTCCTCTTGATAGTATGGTAGTGACATCTAAATGTGTTGAAACTTGGAGAGCAACGGAGCCAGGATTTTTGTTGAGGGGGGCGGAGTGACGAGTCATAGTTTGTTAAAAATAATATAATAATTAATTACTTTAACATATTTTTTTTAATTTGAATGATACATAAATAACTATACAAAACACCAATTGCTAACCAACATTCCATCTAATCTAATAAAGATTTTCATTCAAAAAAGAATAAAGATCACCTTGGATATACAAAAATAAAGTTCTATAATTTGTATTTAGACATCTATATCCATAACATGAATACCAAAAACTCCCCCCAGTTAGAATAAAAAAACATTACAACTAGCTTCGACAAATTTTCATACCCTGAAATCGTTTCATGATTGCTTCGTTGTCAATGCCATAAAAAAAATTTTGTATTAATATATGTAACAAAACAATCATTCATCCAATCATCTCGCATTCGATTTTGTAACCGATTCTTCACTATATTCATAGTAGAAAATGCTTTATCAACTAAAGCAGTGGCAACTAGTATGATGAGTGACAATGTTATAAGCAAATAAACCACGGGATAGACAAATTTCTTCTTGGTCTCAACCATCTTCTTAGCTAAACCATTAATTCCATTGAAAAATTCATCCTTGAAACACATATCAATAACATAAATTTTCAATTGATCATGAAGTACCATGAGATCTCTTTCTGAAAAATTAGCTAGATATAATTGAATGAGCCGAATCAACCGCTGACTATCCTGAAAAACAATCACTAGGATTTAAGCATGTCATACAAAAAAAGAAAGCGGTTATTTAGCTCTTAGAGTTGCATATCTATGCTGGTATATAATAGTTGAATTTGATAATGATATAGGATAGTTAGTTTTTCAATATTGCGCGGTGATCCTCCTCATCATATAAATGTATCATCCATTTCAAGAACAACAATATCATGTTTTTCACAAAATGAAACAACCTTGTCCACAGGTATATCCCATCCATCTTCCCTCATCATTTGCAGTCGTTGTTTGGATATTTTAACTAAGGTCATCGCATTGATAATATCTTGATCTTTTTTTTTGTAATGCCACTGAAAAATCCCAGGTTATCGCCATTATATCCTTCATTAAGTGCAAATTGAAGATGAACTCAAAAGATTACATAGAATCTAATAAAGCATATGCTTCTCCCTTCTGATCCGAGTTTAAACCATGTTTCACTACAATCTGGAGCACATCAATCATTGAAGAAAAGTTAAGAAGCAAACTTATCAAGGTTTTATAACAAGACCCCCAACGTGTATCACCAGGTCGTTTGAGATTGGTTTCTTGATTCAATTCTTGACCATTTGATAGTTCGCCACTATTGAGCATCTTAATAAAGTGTAATAGCATTCACTATATTTATATATCTTAAAACTTTAAATGAATAAGACCAAATCATATATTCCATGTGATAAACCGTGTAATAAATCATACTTAACACCAGAAAGTGCACAATCATAAAAAAAACAATGACCCCTCCCCCCCCCAATTTCAGAATTTCCAGCAAATACAAAACTTTAATAGAAATTATCACCAAAACAACAACTTGATGCAAAATAATAATCAATATGTAGAATCAGAACAAGTGAATGCTGAGATTCGTGCAGGAGTATACCTCAATTAATGAATCCCGCAATTAACGAAGCACCACAATAGAAGTATCGTCACCAAAGGGACCAACACCCGTGCCATTTTCTTCACAAATTGTTTTTAAATCCCAAGACTTTTCTAAAGGAACATGCAAAATCCAATAATGGAACATGTGAAAATGAAGATTTTTAGAGCTGCAATTGATACACAAAACGTAGTAAAACATCGTCACAATGTATGCATTACTTGACTTGATCCTTAAAGCAATTTATGCATCCACTTTTTAATCCCATCCAAAATATTTCACCAACAAAAAAATAGTATCATAAAAAATAACACCAACAACGCTAATCAACACTAGAAAGAAGTCCAAGAACCAAGAAGTTTCTAGACGAGACCAGTCCACTTGGGATCAGGTCCATTTGCTCTGCCCCTAAAGCGCACAATCAAAGCTTTTTATATATCTAAGGCATTCAAAATGTGTATGCTTCAGAGCTAAGGCAAGAAAACTTGCCAAGTGACTGAATCATCCAAGTCTATTGTTAGGTCAATTTACATTGTCTTTCAACTTCAGACTGCAATTCACTATTTTCTTGCACTTTCAAGTAAATTATCATTCAAGATTTCAAACAATTCATTACTGGAAAATTAGTATAAAGTAGGAAGACCGTCGTCCCTCAATGTAAAACTTGGAATGAAAAATAAAATTCTCTGTTTTTTCCGTCTACGTTCATATTTTCAGCACAATGGTCTACTGAAGATGATGTGAGTTACATTGAAACACTGACCATAACAAGCCAAATGTCTAACTAGGATTCCCAAAAGCATTATGAGCAATTCTAAAGTAGTCATGAATGACTTTGGTAGATGCAAGAAGGGGGAGGAAGTACAAGAGTGTGTTCAAGTTGTAAGTATTGTTGGAGGGTTGTTCTGAATAAATAGTTTGCATGAAGCAAGAAATGTCTTATCTTTGTAGGATGACAAAATCTTTATATTTCTTTTGATTGGTTACTTATAGAGATCTTTGGATGAGATGGATTCTTTGTCTGCTTAGTAGTCTGAGAACCCTGAAATCACCACACGTTATAAATTTTTGGCTCTGGTGATTCTGGTGTCATTTTCACTTCAAATCATTTTAAGCAACAAAACATTTGTGGACCAATCAGTAGCTGCCATGTGGCTGATTTTGATGTTATTCATATCTTGCTAAGATATTTTGTGACCCTTCAACCATCAAATCTATTATCTTTGGCAACTTCATTTAGTAATGCAAGAGTTTCCTTTGCAGATCCATCCTTTTGCAACTTAAATGAATAATACATGTTCAACATATTCAAAATTTAACACCTTGGCTTTATCTCCAACTTGTCCTCCAAAACAAAATCGCTATAGGTTGATAAAAAAAATTGCGCCTGTAAGAATGAGACACAGATAATGATGAGGTTGGTTACACCCACTAGAAAATTCTGCTTGGATTTTGCTTTTTCAAATCAAATGTCTGCTACTTACATTTTGTTGTTGTTTAACACTATCATTTTATTGTATATCTAAGGCACACAAAATGTGTATGATTCAGGCCCAAGGCAACAACTTTGGAGGTGTACGACTTCCACCTCTAAAAAGAAAGTTGGATAATACAATTTAAAAAACGAAGAAGAAAAGGAAACAACTTCACCCTCTAGAGATGATAAGAACAACCCCACGAAACCCTACATTTTTTCTCAAAGGCATGAGTTGCTCACTCCTTGGCTCAATTTTAACTGCAAATTTGCAATAGCAAAACTTTCTTTTCCTATATCAATCCCTTAATTATTTTAGAGATGAAGTACATTTTTCAAACCCTAACTTTCCCCCCTAGAGTGTATGTCATTGAATGCAATCATCTGATACTACTACAACGCAATAAACTTGAAATCATATCTTATTCTTCAACTCACTCAAAAGATACCCAAATCACTACAAATTTAAAAAAAAAAAAAATATTCAAACACCTAAACTCAAAATCATCACAAAAACCATAAAAACACAACTTTAAGCAACAAAAACCATTAAAAAACGGCTTTGAACAACTAGGGTAAGGGTTTGAACTTCAAAACACAAACTTGAACAAAAAAGGAAACAAAAACCAAACTTGCCACATATTCCACCCACCACTCTCTTGCCTAGCCTCCTCAATTGAACCCTGAATTTGTTTTAATATTAACAGAGCACCCGAAGGTAGAAGCAAAAGTGCTGAGTAGATGAAATTGAGGGTTTTTCTGATGAGCACAGTAGATGTTTGGTTGTACTTCTGAAGATGAGCACTGTGAAATTTGGTGGTTTCCCTCATCTTATGAAGAAGAGCACAATGACTATTTTCCCTTATTCGATGGAGAAGTGATACTTGGTACAGATTATTGGAGAGATTTGGAGGATTTGAACTCTGTGGAATGGTTGTTGAAGTGAAAGGAAGAGATAATATACGTAAAAAAAAAAAATTCTAAGTTAGTGGGGCAAGTGTAAATTCGTGCCTGACTTCGAGGGAAACCAAGTTGATTTGCAAAGTGGCGATTTTGCAAAACCAATATTAATTAGAAATTGGTGGTCATGGTTTTGTTTAGTTCAAATAAAAATGGGAACATGGTTTCCAAATTCGAATGAGTCACTCCTACTCCAAGCAATGGAGTCTTTGCTCCTACTCTAATTAATTGCTAGTTTGGTCCATCCATTGAGGCCTATAAATAAACATTTTATGAGAGTTATAGTGCATCCGTAAGCAATCTGAAAATTGGTTTGGAGCATCAAAATTCGGAGTTTGGTAATTTATTTGGTTTGAGTTGTTAGTTTTCTCTCTTGTTTTGTTCATTTGTTCGGGTTTGAAATTTTAGGTTTCTTTCTAAAACTGATTTGTGAGAGAGAGATTATTTGTCTGAGAGTTGAAGTTGTAATCTGTTTATGAAGCACTAAGATTTGGAATTTGTTGTAGTGGATGTTGGTAATTTTTCCGAACCATGTTATATCAGTCTTGTTCGGTACGTTTTTGTTTCTTTAGTTCTTCTAATTCGCATTGATTAGCTTATTTGTGCAATTGTTATTCTATTGGTTTACGATTCTATTTGGGTTTCGCATTCGACCACGCTTCCATTTGACGCAACAAATTGGTATCAAAGACCATGATGATACTCTAGGGTTTGTTTGAAAGTTCAAGAAGATGGGAGATGAAGTATCTGCATATGTGAAGAAGAGTTTTGACCTATAAAAACTATGGGTCGAAGACGAAGTATAAGATTGAAAAGTTTGATGGAACTAAAAACTTTGGTATGTGGTAATGCGAAGTTAGAGATGTTTCGAGCCAACAACAGTTGAAAGTTTCTCTTGAGGAAAAACTTGCAGATGTTGATGACAAGGAATGGTTGAAGATCAACCATATCGCTTGCAACACAATATGATTGTGCTAAAAAAATGATTAGAAATACTTCGTGATGAAGGAAAACTCTGTTAGGAGCTATGCAAAATATTAGAAGATAAATATATGAAAAAGAGTATAGAGAATCCTCTCTATCTGGGATTCAATATTGATCTGGGATCTTTATGACAGAGCATATGAACGATTATTTGATGAATCTGGATGTTGAGATTGGTGATGAAGATAAAGCCATGTTGTTGTTGAATTCACTTTCTGATTCGTACGAGCATCTAACCACGACCCTGCTTTATGGAAAACATGAAGTAAAGTTTGAAGATGTCTTTGCAGCCTTGATAATATTGAATACAAAAAAATGACCAACTGGTCTATCGGGATTCGATGTATGAGGTATTAGTTGCAAGGGGCAAATCTGAAAATGGGATTTTCTGGTAGATAGCAATCAAAAAATAAATCTACAGGCAAAAGGTTTTTGCCAAATGATGAATGTGCCTACTGTCATGAGAAAGGTCATTTGAAGACTGAATCGAGAAGTTGAAAGTTGCTATGGAAAAAAGAAAAAAAAAAAGTAAGGTGCGAATTTAGTGCGGGATTCAAATTTAGAATATAATTAAGAGTTTGCTTTGATAGCTTCAACATTGGTGGGTCATATGAATAGATCCTTGATTCTGGTTCTCGAAAAATCTAGTAGTGAAATTGGACATCTCTTAAATCCATGCCTCATTTTTTCGAGAATTGGACATCCCGTAAATCCACTCAGAAATATTTGTTTCCCCCAAACACGAGATGTGAAATTCAACAACAACTGAATTGGTTATTATAAAGTTGAACTCAACCTCCAAATTTTTTTTCTCAAAGAAACTCTTTGAAGATGATCCGCGCACAAAAAAAACCTCCAACAATGTCGCCTTAAATCTCTAAACCTAAGATAAAGCTAGTCAATCATAAATTTTTAAAGCTTATGAACTCGCCTATTGTGATATCTCAAAATTTGTAAATGGTGACACTTTGTTAATCATAAATCCACCATAATATCCATCCATTCTTTTGGGGAAACATATCATTCTCATAAACAATTTCTCTATAACAAAAATGACAAACTCATTCAATATAGGAATTGACAGTCCTTAACAAGTCAATTTACATAACAATCAAATACCCAAATTCATTATAATGCATTAATATACATTTTCTGACTCCTAACATCTCAAGGATCGCTATGAAACCACAACCCTCATACTTCAAAACACAAAAATAGATAAAAAACACACATATTAATGCATAAAGGAGTTAATGGGTAATAATATTATTTCTCCAATTTCAGAAAATTATACTTCCATTAAATAGATCTCAAGACAAGGATTTCAACAGTGAAAATGGTGTAAAAAAAGAGTTACGGGCTATTTTTAAACCTAGTCAAAGTCTCGATCAAACATACGACATCATCATCTTCCCAAACAAACCAGACTGATTTCAGTTTTATTTTTTTAAATAGGGCAAACTCTGATCGAACATAATTCCCTCCCTACTTATCCGCTTACCACAATATACATATCAATCAAAAGCTTATGAAAAGATCTATCAACTCATATAATCATATCAATGAAATTCTAATCCAGATGGAAGAAATTAGGTTTGAAAGGTACCCGTATCAACATGTTCACAGAAATTTCTATCCATGTTCTTGCTTCATTATCGAATTAAACAATCTCATAAAGTTCAATTTAGTTGTTTATTTCATATTGAACATGATATCAACGAGATCCAAATATTATTACAATAAAAATCTTACCAAATCAGTTAAACAAACACAAAATCGTTGAATTTGTATCTTCAAGAGATAGCATAATAAATGAAGTATATATCATATTCACAAATAAAGAGATCAATTAGAATGAAGAAATCATCGGTTCTCTTATTTATCTTCTATGTTCCTTATCTTTTCTCATCTTTTTTTTTTCTCCCAGACTCTGTACGACCGGAGAGAATCATCCCCCATTAACCCAATATAAGGATGACTCATGCCCTAATTACTAGGGTTATTTCTATTTTTAAAAACTCCCCTTGTATTTTTGCTTTTATTCAATTAAACCCCAAAAGAATTTTTTTAAAGCTCAAGTCCATTCCATAATTTAATGAAATGAATACATAATAAAAGGATAAATAAAATAATTTATTGACTCAATAAATAATAATAATAATAATAATAATAAAGGGGTGTTACAAGTTTCGACCCTGTAGGCTATGTTTCAAATCTCTAAGTGTCTTAGTCATGGCATTTGAGGTTATAAAGCTATGGGCATTGAAGTGGTAGTTTTGAACTCGTCGATATCATGGTTGTCAATATGCGTTATAGGTTGTAAACTTGTGAATATGATTATCAATAAGCTTTAAAATGCTTTGTAAACTTGTGTTAACGTTTTAAACATCTAGGCATTAAAATGTGGTTACAACCTATGGGCATCTTAATTGTTAATGAAGATTTTAGGTTATAAAGTTGTCGGCACTGGAGTGGTGATTTTAAGCTATGGTAAGGTATCATGGTCTTTGATGAGCACTATAGGTTTTAAATATGTGGGCACTGACGTAGTAGTGCACAATCTATGGACGTTTTGATTGTCAATAAACATTTATGGGGTTCTAACTGCAAACGTTGAAATGACAATTTAAAACCTGTGGATGTCGTGGTTGTGAGTAGGCGTGATATACACCTGTATGGGCCAAAAAAATGAAGTTTCAGAGTCTAGTCGGAAATACCCATGAACATGTATGGAGTTTGGGCTTGGACATCCTAAAACTCATGGGCCCACTCTTATTTGGGCTTCTTTGTTTGCATTTCGAAACTATACCAGGCCCGATGTCATGAAGCAATTGTTTATAGTTGGATAAGGAAGTCATTTTGCTTGTAACTATTTCTGGGTCTATAAAAATAACCCTAACATCATTGTACAAATCAGAAAACGCCTCTTAACAAAATTCATTTCTTTTTTATCAAGTATAAATCAAAAACTATTTTTTTTCTTATATTTTTCAATTCTTTAATTCCTGTCATTTACAATTCAACAATTTAATTTGATGGTTTGCATTTACTTTGCTTTATTTTTGCACTTTACTTTCATTTTATTTTGTTCTTCATTTATTGTTCATCATTTTTCTTCAAGTTTCAAGCATTGTGAATGCACATTGAAAAGTCATCTTAGTTGAGGCATTAAAACTCATTGTCTGGATCTTCGAGAAGTTTGATACCTATTGGAATTTCGCTTTCACGAATTCCTAACACATCCTAATAATTTTGGAGTGATTCAGCTTTTTTTTTTTCAATACAACACCTCACTACAACACAAATGGTTATAGATAGCACATGATAATAGCGGTTTATTTTTTAAAAGTGCTATGAAAGGGATTTTCGCTGGGGGTGCCAAAGTGATTTTGCTCAATTGTGAACGGGATTTTTAAAAAGCGCTATGAAAGGGATTTTCGCTTGGGGCGCCAAAGTCCCCGCTCGATCCAAACCAAAAAAAAAAAAAAAAGTAACAAAACAGAACAGAGAAAGAAGGAAGGAAGGAAGCAGAAGCCGAAGCCGAAGCCAAGTCTCATCCCCTCTCCCTCTCCGACTGCTCTCATCTCCCTCACCGTTCTGCTCTCCCTCTTCGATCGTTCTCCCTCTCCGATTGATCACCCTGTGCTATCAACGCCCAACCTGTTTTGCCGTGTTCTCCCTCTCCAACGTGCTCTACTTCCCGCTGTGATTTCCTTCTCCGTTTCAAGTTTCTCATTCTCAACACACTCCTTCTCCGAGATCTGATCTTCTTTAGCTACGTCAACTCCCGGAGCAACTTCAATTTCATTGAGAACAACATCGAATGTCACCGATTCGCGACTTCACAGATTTGATCTATGTTTCATTAAAAGACGCAGGTGAGTGTGCGCTTGTTTTCGTTCGTTTTTGCAATTTTTTGCTTGAATCGGTTCACAATCTGAGCTTTAGTAACTCTTGCTCAGTAGCTCAGGTATCTCTTTTACTGATTTTTTCGCTGTAGATTAGCAATGGCAGTGATTAGCTAGGGTTTCAGGCGCTATGAAGATGGAAGCCACCGCAAAGCCATCTGTTTCGGCTGCTGTTAGTTCTCAATCTGTCCACCTGATCGCCTTGGAAGCTCGGTTTAACGAGCTGTGCGAGGTTTCCTCTGTATCTATCTCTCCTTGTTTTCAAGTCATTTGTACTCATTTAAAAAAAATGGATTTATTGTGGTATTTTTCACCGTTAGTATTATCTTCGATGCACTGCTTTGTTGTGCTCAAATCATGGATCAGTTGGTCAAATGGTATGCAGTGAAAGCTGAAAATGAATGCCACTAATGGTTGCAACTGAATGTACACATGGTTCTTAATATTTGTTTCATGATGCATTTAGTGGTGTATCATGAATTTTGTTTTTGTGTGCTTTCCACATGCTAAGTTGTAGTTTTAGGCGCCACCATGAGCAACAACTTTGTCTTGAATTCTGCTTGTGTACCTGCAACATGCTCTAAGTTGTAGTTTTAAGTGTCATTGTTTACAAGAGTCACGATCATTTTAGATGTGATTGCATTGGATAGGGAAAATATTATTAATCTAGGTCATACACTACTTAATTTTAATTCGCTGACTTTCTCTTTCAGAATCGATTCCAGTCGCGAGTTCACACGTCGAGTAAAATCAGTATCCATGGCAAAATTTATTACATCAGAAGTTAGTGCACTTCAAGTTGGTGGAAATGAGGTATAGATGCATATTCTATCACTTATTTTCTGGTACCTTGCCTGCCAATAAACCCCTCAGTGTCAGGTTTTGAAGTATGAACTCTGTGTTTCTTGTCTTACACAGCGTGCAAGGGAGATTTATTTTAAAGAATTCAATCCACAACACCATTCTATTCTTGATAGCAGGTTATTTCATGGCCCTTATTATCTAGTATTGATTCTTAGTGATTGGGTTCTTTCTGATCAAATGTTCACTCACAGTAATGTTGTGGAGACTCTAGGACTTCATTAAAAATGTCTACGTGGATAGAAGATACACTAGTGAGAGGCCTGTTGACAAGCCTCCAAGGATAAGGATGGTATATCTCACCTTTCCCTTTTCTGCTGTAATTTTTCCTGATGGTCATTGTTTGAAAATTAATGGAGTTACGTGTTTGTGATGTACAGACCGACAAAGAGGATACTTATGAAAGCAGAAAAGTTGATCCATATCGTGGTGGTTCTAGGAGCCCACCTTTTGAAAATCAGCGCTACAATGAAAGGCCTGGCATTGGTGAACTCAACGTCACTTGGGCTTGTCCCTAGTAGCGGTTTGGACGAGATTGGTGGGTAGGGATGTGTCTCTTCGGTTGATCAGTTGGCACTTCCTCAAGAAAAGGCAAGTACTTGCAGATGCATATTCTCGACTGCCTTTTCATGAAAAGATTGACTACGATCGTGTTTTCAACTGATGGAAACAACCGTAATGTACTTGTATGAAAAAGGCATAGATGCCAATATTGACTATGATCGTGTTTTCAACTGATGGAGACAACCATAATGTACTTATATGAAAAAGGCTTAGATGCCAATCCTATCTCTCTATGATTGCATGTATATTTCAATGCCTTAAAAGCAAGAAAGATAACATCATCAAAGCATAATATCTTTCTGCAATGATAGATGATTCAAAAAGGCTTTTTAAGATGCTATTTTACTTCTAATTTTAGAATAAAACCAATGTCTTAAGCTAAATGAAAAGAATTGGTTTAGTTGCTCTTTGCAGTTGTACAATACATTGTCACTCAGTTTTGATCCAATGTTCTCCTCTTTTTGTCTAGTAGGTAAGCTGAGATGGAAACTGCACTGCAAAGTTTATGGCACGGAGCATCATTCTGTTGGGTTGTCCTGCAGGTATGGGTTCACATTGTCCATAAGGATTGAAAAATAAGATTGAGTTAATTATGTCATACTCTGTTATGATGAATGGTGGGGTTGTGTGGTTCAGTTTAACGTGATTTAGGTAATAGGATACTCTACCAATATAAATGTTCTTCAACTGGTTTGGTGCCTGACAATTTCATACATCAAGGTTGATCACTGATCCCTCTTTGGCAGAAACCTGAAGTTTGATGCCCAACAGTTGAGATTATGAGAAACTTTGTTTGTTGATAGTTCAAGAAGTTGAAGACACTGACACTATACAATAGCTAATTAGAAATAGATCTTTCGATGGATTTGGTTCAACTATGAGGAGACCATTTTGTGAGTAGATGTAGTGCATGGCCTCCTTAACCGAGAACTTGCAAACAGGTAGGGAAATGGTTGGTGGGAAAATAAGTGCAGGAGTGTCGAGGCCTTGTTTTACAATTAATATAGGATAACAAATTCACTGGTTTTCCGAGCTTTTAAGATGTATGACTGATTGTCTGAATTTTTCATCAGAGCCAAGGCCTAAAGCTAGAGTTTGAATGTATTAGGCGCTATTTCGATGTCTGAAAGAGAAGTACAGAGGATTACCTAGGATCAGTGTGAGACTTCTATTTTGCATTGAAAATAGTGTAACAATTCAAAGATTCTTCTCCTGTGATTTCTTATTAGAACTAGAAGTAAATGCCACCAGGACATTGTGTGTCAAATCTATTTCCATCTGTTATTCTAGTAGGAGTAGCTCGTTACCCTTTCATAGTGATTATGAATCAGTGAAGACTGGGGAGTTGCATAAATAAATTGAAAGTATGTGATTTTCATTAGCCTGATCAACTGTTTTCTTTACTCTGTGACAAATACCATGCTCTACAATACCTAACATATTAGAGCTGCTTCTGACTGTTCTGTTTCATTGCATTGAAATTTAATATAACTTAAAAATTTGTGACGTGGTATATGTTAAAAGGGGCCAGGTTCTCTCTGTCAGTCTGTTCTTGGCATTCTCATAGACTCTCAGTGTTTGTTTTGTTCTCTTTCAAGTTTGAAGACTTTAGTGAAGATATTACTATGGTTGGGTTAGGCTAATGATTAATTTATCAAATAATGAAATTTTGGTGCTTTGCAGGCCGTGAAAAAAGGAGACACCATTTTGGGCTTTGGTAATGGACCTGAGCTTTGCATATGGTCACTTTTTTCCTAAGGTAAAAAGCGAATCAGGTTTCTGTGATTATATGCGTTTGCTGCACTCTAATTTTCTGATCCTTAAAGTCAGATGGTTTCAAGTCAGGGACGCTTGTAAGTGCAGATAGCAGTGGTAGCGTGCAATTTTGGGAAAGTCGGCATGGAACTATGTTGCAGACACATTCTCTCCATAAAAGTGATGTCAATGCATTAGCAGCAGCTCCTAGCCATAATAGGGTGTTCTCTGCAGGTTCTGATGGTCAGGTAGTTGAATCTGACTTCCCCTATTTGTTAGTCAGATTGAATTTTGTGATGAGCTTTTCCCCTGTCAATGTCATATCATATATTCATCTAAGATGAAGTTGTCTTAAATGCCCTGCGCTTTCTCTTATTTGTTTGTCGGATTGAATTTTGTGATGAGTTTTTCCCTTGTCAATGGCATATCTTATATTCATCTAAGATAAAGTTGTCTTAAATGTCATGTGCTTTCTATCTGTTGTTTATTTATTTATATAATGGAACTGTTCATTTGTCTTGAATGTATGATTCATTTGTCCTGTGTTTATTTATTTACATAATGGAACTGTTCATTTGTCTTAAATGTATGATTCAAAGTGTATAGACTCAAGTAATCAACACATGAAACACAACCTGACAGATTCTAATAGATCAAGACAATTTTCTAGTTAAGCTTCTTTAGGCACGAGGATGAGGTTTCATTCAGTTGTAATTAAGAAACTTCTAGTGCACTAATAAAATTATTGACGCTGTTTTATTTATTTATTTATATGTTGCTGTGATTGTTTTACAGATGAATGACTAAACTCCTGAGTTTTTTCTCTGTAGGTTATTCTATATAAATTCTCCAGTGATGCATCCGGATCTGGTAATGATAAGTCTTCCACTGAAAGAATAAAGAAGTGGGTGTATGTTGGTTATGTGAGAGCTCATACACATGATATCAGGGCATTGACAGTTGCAATGCCTATCAACAGAGGTAAGAATATGTCATTTGATGCACTCTCTATTGCTTTGCAAATGTTATTGGCATCATAAAATGTCCTTCAGGGTATTTTTTTGATTTCGGTTGCACTGGCTAATGTCATAAATGTGTTTAGTCCATTTTTATTGCATATTTAGGTTTTCCTTTCTGTCAGTCCAATCTATTAAGAGCTCACACACATGGCTGTGATACTTTGATAGATACATACCATTGATGTCAAAATCATACGACTTGAGTTCACTCAAGTGTGATATACCCCATACGACTCGTATCTCAACCTTGAATCAGTCAAATCTTACAAGAAGATTTGAGTCGTATCACGAGTTGTTGATCTGTCTGCAAATCAATTCGTTAGATTTGATTGATTTGTCTATCTGTCTGTGCTGCATGTCTCGAGTCCGCACAAAAATCACACCTATTTATATTAAAATAAATTTTTTTTTTTGGGGGGGGGGGGGGGGGGGGGGGGGGTCATTGTCTAAGATCTTCGCATTGCATGTCTCCTTTGGATTTCAGAATTGGGGGTAATAAAGGTGGAGTTGCGATTCATGATTTGAATCCTGCTTCGATTTGAATCATGTTTTGTTTCCCTGCTTATGCTTAATTTAAATACCACCATCGGATATTTTTTAATAATCGATAGTGGAATAAATCAGTGAAATTGTTTCTATTAGACCATGAAGAAGTAGCAGGTTTATTTACATTCAAATTTCCAATGTCTGCGACTTTAAAGTTAAACTATAATCTAGTAAGATAGGATGAAAGGATAAATACTTTGGTGGAATTTTGTTAACAAATAACAAGGTGTGCTTTAATGAAATGAATGTTCTCAGCATGTGATCCATTACAAACCCAAAAGATTCTATGATGGACAGCTACACGAGTTACCCTGATCTAATTTTATCCTCGTGATTGTCCTTATTTATGATTTTGGGTATCTTGGGTAGCAAGATATCATTTAGCTATGACTTATTTGTGCACGCTCTACCATATGATTGGTGGCACTAGGTAAATGCTTTACATTAGCTTAGCCTATGGTGAAAGATGTGTCTTATTCCTCAATCTTATGAATCAGTTTCCTCAGGTTTGAGTTGGCATTG
Source organism: Berberis vulgaris (assembly GCA_963556465.1). Lineage (NCBI taxonomy): Eukaryota > Viridiplantae > Streptophyta > Magnoliopsida > Ranunculales > Berberidaceae > Berberis > Berberis vulgaris. The sequence goes on from OY747136.1 coordinate 50,389,515, forward strand.
TACACACTACTTGCAAAAGGTGCTTTTTCCAAATTAGATACAGAGCAAGGAAGTTCAACTCATGAGATGGGAGAGGGTGTTCATTCTGATTCTACAAGAGGAAGGAATGACAAGTCAACTGATAGAACCGCTGATAATCAAATGATGGGATCGGAAATGGGTCACCTGAGTGTGAAGGATGATTGTGAAGGACATAAAGCTGCTCATAATATTCTAGTTGATGGACTCAAATCCGCCATCATGCGTGTAGCATGCAGATAAAACAGAGTTGCTTCCTCTCTTTGACCTGAAAATATTTTAACTGATTTATAATGCTTTTGATAGTTAGTCTTTGACTTGGAGTGAACAATTTTGACACCTGTTTACCTTTTTATATAGATGCTTCTTAGCCACAGGGTTCAAGAAGTTGGTAATGATACGTGCAAAAGTTGCTGCCTTCCGAGCATAGCATGTGCATGTAGACAGTCATATGGGTTCTCACAGGGAGTTACTACCACTGGTTATTATATGCAAGAGCATGACCATCCACCTGGTAACATGGGTAATCTATATGGTGTTGATCATGCTCAAGGTGAAGGTAATAGCTTCTCTAGGCCTGTACGAGTGAATGTTAGGGGACCTATTGATGGTCTTGCTGGCATTGGTCGGGGCACCACATTTGTGCATTCCACTGCTTGGCCTCCAACACGTTTTGTCTTCTCTCGTGTCCCGTTTGGATATTGCAATAGAAACGACCAACAGTCTCTTGCTAATGATGAATCTGAGGCTAGAGCTGATCTAAACGGTGAGCTCTCTGGAGATGGATTGACAGCTTTGGTTGGGCTTACACAAGGAGGAAATGTTCATGGAGATCAATCACAAAGAGGATATGATCCAGATCAGCAAGGTCGCTTGATTTTATTCCTTATCCTTGATTTTATTTCTCTTTCTTGTCGAATATCTCCATCACCAAATGACATTGTTTTTGTCGTTCCATTGGGATAATTGCATGGAGCTACTTTTTAAGTCATCCAGCACCAACATTTCTCTCTCCTAGTTGTTGATTTTTTTTTTTACTTCATGCTACTATGTTATAACATGATGGTTCTCTTATAAAAGGATGTACATCCTGATATTGTTCATATTGTCACAGGTTCGCTTGGATAAAGCTTTGGAAGAAGATGCACCCCATTTGATCTTTGCAGCTGCCAGGTGAATTATTTAGTCGTGGTTGTAGCTATTTAATGATTTTCCGTAAATGCTGTTGTAATTAGATAGTTTAAGCAACTGATAACTTTCTCCATTTCTGCACTTGGTGATGGTGTTTTGTTTAAGCTACCTGTTACCATTTGTTCATTATTTCTCCCTTCCTTTTCTCTTTTTTTTTAGATAGAAAAATCATACAGGTACATGAAATAAGAATTGTGTCACTATACCTTTGTCCATTTTCTGTTATCCGCATACTTACTCAAGGCAAGCATTCTTCATGTTGATTAACAAAAGCCATATTTGACATGTATTCCATATTTATTCACATTATTAGTCAAGACAAACATTCTTCATGTTGATTAACAAAAGCCATATTTGACATGTATTCCATTTTACTTTTAATGAAAAGTGTATTTTTCAGTTACACTTATAACACTAGTTGAGTGGGTTTCTTTTATTTTATCTTATATAGGAGCCCCTCATGCTTTACTAATGTGAGTTGTTTGGTGAAGAATACTTTTATTTCATTTGAATTAGACTTATTCAAAGTTGATGATACCTTGTATAGCTTTAATATGTCAATCGGCATATGATGTTTTGCAGTTTGCCATGCATTACTCATGGTCTACAGAGGCACGTGCACGCCGAGCCTTAGCTAATGTATCAGCCTTACTTCGTCCAAGAGGCACTTTCATTGGAACAATGCCAGACGCCAATGTTATTATAAAAAAGCTTAGAGTAGGTCTTTCTATTAACTTTTCCCTTAACTATCTGATAGTCTTATACATTATTTTCAGGGACTTTGCTGATTGAGCGAGGCTGGCAAGAGGCGTTGTGATCAAGTTGCTAATTGGTCGAGCTCTTGCTGGAAAATGGAGCGCTCTGTTGAGGTGGACTGATGAAGATGACTGTGGTTCTGTTGAGGTGGTTAAGGTGTTAATACAGGGAGTTGTGGTACTTTATATTTAGTTTTTTATTTAGGTTTTGAAAAGCTGGAAATGTTTTGTGACTCGATGTAATACAGAGAGCTGATATTTATTATTAATTTTATAGATTTTGTGACTCGATGTAATACATTATTTCATTAATTATATTACTTTGCCTCCATTCATGGAAATGTTTAAGTTTGGCACATTTAAATTTTTATTTTCTAGAAATAAAACTTATAAGATGTAATAAAAAGTCATTTGATAGCAAGAAAAAAAATATAAAAAAAAAAAAAAAAAATTTGCTATGTATACTCTACCATAGCGTTTCTGAAACGCTATAAAAGCCAAACTTACCATAGCATTTTAAAAACGCTATAATAGCCCCTGGGTCTATTTAGCTCCGGATGACATAGCGTTTACTAAAACGCTATTAATCAACATTTTTCTTGTAGTGCCTATAAGTGTTATGAGTCTAAATTTGTTGCCATAGTTTTTGTAGTTATTTAATTCTTTTGTAAAGGAAATTTCAATTATAATGCTAATTTAAATTTGGATGCAAGTTGAAGAATAATGAGCTCGATGAGTTCAAAATTAACTTATAATTTTTTTAATTAAAAAATATTGGATCGGTGACCCTTTATTCTATGTCACATCACAATAAGACTTGTTTTCGCTTAAGTCCACCTAAGGAGTTACATGTCATACTGAAGGCTAGTCAACTATGGAGCAAACATGTTAATAATCAGATGAAAACTTGCTAAATTCCACTAGTGAGTCTTGAGCCCCGCAAACCTCTCACAAGGAGGGTAGATGTCTGACCAACTGAGCTAGAATTGGTGGACAAATTAACTTATAGTTGGGTTTTGATTAAAAATGCTAAATACATATTGGGCTTGTCTTTATGTATTTATTGCCTAGGTTTGTGGTGTTATACACAATTCTAAATAAATAAATAAATAAATAAAAGTATAAATAGTTTTTTCATTAAACATGTAATTGCGTAATCCTGTATTTGATGCAATTGGAGCCCCATTATCATGTATTTAATGCAATTTCAGCCTTAACTTTAGGATCCTCAAGGGTGTATGTTTTTTAGACTAAGTATGAGTTATTTTAGACCCTCCAACAAGAGTGTACCTCTAGCATATCACGATGAATACCATCAGATATGGCTCTGGCTAGATGCAAGCGGTGCAACGACGCATGGCCTTATATTAGAGGCCCCAGATTTAAATTTTATGTATAGGTTTCAATTTTAATTAATAAAACTAACTTAGATTCATGTTTTTTAAATAGTTTTATTGCTCCATTGTCAATAACTATTTTCATCTTACCAACCTCAAGGGAGGTCTTGGGTTCAAGTCGTACCCTCAACCTAATTGGTTTTTTTAATACACATGTATTTGATTTTATGTTTTCTTCGGTACATTAAAAAAGACTTGTACTCGTTTTTCATATGTGTAAATATTGGATATGTATATTATTAGGATATATAATATACTTCATTTCTTTCCATGTAAAAAATGACCCTTATTTTTATTCTTCACACAAGCCCTAAAATCTCAAAGGCGTCACTAAATACCATGTAGGTTGGATCAAAACGAGCACTAAGTATCCCACTTTTGGATGAAAGAACAGTCATCTCCATGCCTAGGCCTTCACCATCCCAAGAGTTCTTATGAGAGCTCTAGCTTCAGGCTCTTTGCTCACATTATACCAAATTGGCATATTTGTAACAACTCCTAAAATAATAACACTTTTGAGCTATAACAATTAACCAAATAATTTCAAGTCAAAACTAGATTTAGTAAAAAAAAAATGAAAAATAGTTACACAAAAAAAATGATACAATAAATTAGATCACCATGAATAGTATCACTTGTAGGCCCATACTCTTCATGGTGATACAATTATTTTATCACTTTGTTTGTGAAAATGTGTAAAATTGTTTTGTAAATTGTTATAGCTCAAAAGTGTTACTGTTTTGGGGTTGTTACAAAAATGTCAATTTGGTATAGTGTCACACTTTCGTCTTGGTTGTTTGCAACGCCAAGTCGCCAAAACATATATAAAGAGCAATCTTATTTACGTACCTAAAAATCATGACAAACAAACACTTGATAAATAGACAAGTACAATGCGATTTTGGACATGATAGCCATTCAAAGAAATAAAGGTTCTACAAAAGGATCTTAAGGAGTTTTTAGTCTAGGCTGATTCAATATAGTTTCTCTAAATCAATGCTCTAGGTTGATTCTTTGTAGTTTCTCTAAATCAAAAAAATGATACAGACGCTAGGAATGCTTGCTCTTTTAAAATTTAATCTCGTCTCCATTCCATTCCTACAATCTCTAACTACGCACTACACTATATGCATTGACATCCTTAATATACCAAGAATGCAACCATTGATTCAATTCCAAGCACTACATCATAGTTTGATTAACGAGGGAAAGAAATGAGTAACTATCAGGCACATCAACAGAACTACTCAACTAGAATATCTTTACTTAATCATCGTATAAGTGAATTGATTGGATCGGACCATCCAGTCTCTATAATCTAAAATGCATCAATTGTCAGACAACTAACTAACTGGGGACCTCTAGTGTGTGAGACAATGTAAGATAAATAATTCGAAAGAATCATCATTTAAAATCCATTTGATACACACACGCAATAATAATAATAATAATAATAATAATAATAATAATAATAATAATAATAATAATAATAATAATAATAATAATAATAATAATAATAATAATAATAATAATAATAATAATAAATCCATGATAACCGACTACACTACCCAAACTTAGCTGCTAAGAATTTACCAAACAATTTAGAGAAGAAAACACACCTCCACACCAAAATTTAAAAATAGTAAAAACCACTAATTAATATTCTTCCTTCATTTGCAGAGGATGCGATGGGAAGAGTCTGTGCCCGTTTAGCAGACGTTATCCAGGGGACAAATTTTTATAATACCATGGCAAAAGTTTTTGCTGCCGAAGCCGCACTAGTACTCATTCAGGCAAATCAGTGGCCATCAAGTTTTTTGATTGGAGACTCTGGCATTCTTCACTCCACACTACAGAAGATATCAGAGGCTACACAACTAGACATGCGATGGATGTGGAAGCCAATCAATAGTAGTATTATCTCTTTTATTTAATCTTCCGAACTGGTATTGTAACTTTATTCCATGTGATCTCAACACCGTGGCTCACGATTTGGCTATTACAATTGGACAAATTTTATGTAATCGTATTTAGTTTAGTAATGCATAATGTGGATGAAAATTGCTGTCAGATCACGTGCTAATCACGCGGAGCAATCTGCATAAGATAGAATCACGTGCTGATCACGCAGGGTAATCTGCACAAGATAGAAATTAATTCTTGACACCGGTGTGGTGCCTGCCACAGGGATTCCGATGCCAAAGTTAGAACAATGTCTTTAGGAAAATGAGAAATATCTCTATATTTTAATAGAAAATTGTAAGTCGAGAAAGTGTCAAGAAGAAGTTACCTCCAGATGGCTTTGTGTTTGGCTATTTATAGAGGCAGATCGAGTAAACTGCTAGCAGATGAGTGAGTCACGTGGTAGATGAGTGAGTCATCTGCTTGCAAGCGGTTGTAACTCCAGCAGATGAGTGAGACACGTGGCAGATAAGTGAGTGATCTGCTTGCAGGTTGTAACTCCTCTCAGGTAGTTGTAACTTCTCTCAGGTAGTTGTAACCTCCCGTTGGCGGTTGTAACTTCCTGTTTGGTGACACCTCTCTTGCAAGTTTGTGTACTCAGCTGAGTATGGTGGTCAGCGCTGAACACTATTCCTCCACTGAGCTGTACTGGGCCCATTTCATGGGTAATTTTTGGGCTTTTCGAAAACAACCCAAAATTTTGGGTTTCTCTATCCTGTTGGGCTAAGGGTTATTTTTGGCTCCCACACATAATGCTCTACAAAAAAAAAAAATTTACTTCGTGATTTTCATTTTCTTTGAGGTTTTACCTCTGGTAGTGGTACCAAGGGTGACTTCTGCGGCTCCCATGTAAGGAAAAGCTTAAGACAACTTCGTACTGCAACGATCCTCACTGTCGAGATTTGGAAGCTTATCGAATAATTCTAGGGAGCCTTGTTAAGGGGCATTTTTTGTGCCTCTTTGGAGGTTTTTTGACACTTCTACCCCTTCTGTGGATAGTGTTTGTGGTTGTGTTTTAAAGAAAATGGGTAAAAAGTGTTAAAAAAAAAAAAAATCAAAAGAGCCCCAAAACAAGGCTCCCTAGCTAGACTTACTCAAGCTTATCATCTACCGGTGAACTAATAAGTTGAAATCACATTGTAGTACAAGCTCGTCATTCCCCTCAAGGATATCAGTACATTATAATCTTCATGGCCCATGTCTCACGTTTATCATAATGAGAACAATCTGATAAACAAAGAAGGGCAAGTCTAGAGAGCCTTGTTTGGGGTTTTTTTTTGAAGTTTTTTTTTACACTTTTTAACCATTCTCTTTAAAACACAAACACTATTATATAACGGGTAAAAGTGTAAAAATACCTCAAAGAGGCATAAAAGATACCCCGCTCTCTAGATTTACCCAATAAAGAATCTCTCGGCCTCAACAACATGACTGCATTCATTAAAGAAAATAAAACACCCACCTTAGAATTAAAACAAACCCAAATTTCCTATTCACTAGATCAAACAAGATGATGGAAATCGGAAAAATGATTTCTCCACGGCTTGGCCTGTCTTCCTTCAACATAGTCTTGTAAACCAAAATGATCCGATGAAAACACCCATTAACAAACACCTGGGAACTTCAATTAATATAAATACTTTGTCCTACATCCCCAGTCATCACCTTTGTATATGCTTGAACATCGGATTTCACCTTCCTTTTGCCCAATCCCCACAAAAAACCATCTACACCACCTTAAAATACTTGCACAGATGGATTGAAACGGAAACTCCATGCAATCTTAACAACCCTCCTACTACTGATCTCCCATTTTTTTCACCAACGATTTATCCAAAACGCACATTCCCAGTACCCAATTTCAAGGAATCCTCTTAGTTGCAGAACCCACAAGGAATCCTCCTCTCCAGATTGAGTTTCTTCTCTCCATCTTTCCCTCCCTTGGAAACCTTGAAAATGATATCTTCAAAACTCTTTAGAAATCATTTAAAAGCGAAATCCACAGGATAAGCATATAGCTACTAATCATTCTGGGTCGAGTCTTTCGGTAAGGATTCCTGAGCAATTATTTGCTACTCAGAATAACCTTTTTAGACAAAGATTGTCGATATATTATTGGGGATAACCATTTGAGATATGAGCGGAGACTCTTTTTATTCCTTTTTCCATTTTTTATTTTTTATTTTTTTCCTGATCTGCAAACAAAGCAAGCACAGAACATAATGAAACTGAAAAAGTGAGGCTTGCAAATTAGAATGGAAGAGAACAAAGATGTAACAATGCCTACCCAACTAAACATACAAGAATGGAATGGAAGCCCTTTGAAGAAACCCCAACTAATGCCCCAAGTCCACAGCACTATTCATGTTTCTACAAAAATGCAGATAGCATCTCTCACTCTGTTTTTAAAGGTTCTCGCATTACTTTCACCCGGAAGCACCCACGGTGTAGCAATTACGAGCCTTTCCCACAACCAATTGCCTTGAGTAGAGAAATTTGTGGTTTGCGTCCCCCCATTCTTCCACAATTCTAGTCCAAACATCCACAGCAAGATCACAATGAAGCATGGCCAATCGATTCTGGATGAGAACAATAAAACACATATCCGATTGGGATAAATAGGCACCTGTTGAGGATCTTTCTGAGAGCTACGCACAAGGAGAGAATATGCTTTTTTGACCACCTGCTTCTTCCTGAACAATTTCGCTTCAAAACTGACCTCTTTTTTTGTGGACCTACCTCACACAATCCTTTACTCTCTCATACTTAAAATTCTCTTACACTAATTTCAAACATTTAGAAAAGACGATATGAAACAAGAACCAAGGTACTTCATATACTAACTTGCCATTTACAAGCCCATGGAGCAATTAACCAAAAATGAAAAAACGATCCAGGATCAAAGCTTTTGTACCTTGTTATCATTTATATAAAAAAAAACCTGGCTTTCATATAATCATATGCTCTATGCTCTGCCAGACAGCATTCAATAAAATCAAAATTATAATTGCAGAATGCTGACTAGTTGCATCTTTATATAAATAAGCCAGGAAAAAAAGTAAGAACATTAGACTTATGTTTATATAAATAACGACAAATTAATAATAATAATGTTCACTACAATGAATTCCACACTGCCTTCAGGAGAGCATTGAGAGTTGGTCAGGTCATTTCTTCTACCTCAGCTACAAACACCAGTAAGGAAAAAGTTCTTGACCATGAATTTTTCATAAAGCATAACATGTTAGACAGCTGATAAAGATAAAAAGACAAAAGCACAAAAATTTAAGATTGGTAGTATATTACGGATCACGGCAACATATTTCCTTAAAAGATAATGCACCACCTGTTTCTCAAAAAACTGTATCATTTAAACTGTCAAAAAGGAACTGCCAAATTAGCGCTAATCACATTATTATACCATGTATGTCGAACAATACCATAAACACCAAAACTAAACGGATTTGAATTTTGGTACATGCTTTTGGATCTTATGAACATCAGGGTGGTCACTTGACACTTGTCTCCCATCATTCTCAAAATGTCCTCCGCTAATTGCAAAAGTATATAAATTTAAACTTCATACAAGATCCTTTATGTGGGAGCAAAAAATAATCATTAGCCCAACAGGATAAGGAAGCCCGAAAATTACTCATGAAAGTTACAAGAAGAGAAAACTCAAGTTTGGGTCCAATGCAGCCCAATTCTGGGTCAAATACAACTCAACAGAACACTCTTTTTTTTAGTAGAGGTGTAGTAATTGGCGCTGACCACCATGCTCAGCAGAGCACGCAAGCTTGCAGGAGAGGTGTTTTCAAAGAAGAAGTTACAACCACCAACGAGAGGTTACAACTATCTACGGAAGTTACAACTACCTAAGAAAAGTTACAACCGCCTGCAAGCAGATGACTCACTCAACTGCCATGTGTCTCACTCATTTGTTGGAATTACAACTGGCTGCAAGCAGATGACTCACTCATCTGCCACATGTCTCACTTATCTGCTAACAGTTTACTCGCTCTTTCTATAAATAGCCAAACATAAAGTCATCTGAAGGTAACTCTTTCTTGATTCACAATTTTCTCTTCAAATACAGAGAAATCAATATTTTTTCTAAAGGCATTGCTCTAACTTTGGCATCAGAGTTCCCATGGTAGACACCACACCAGTGTCAAGAACTAATCTCTATCTTATGCAGATTATTCCGCATGATTAGCACGTGATCCAGTGAAAATTTGCATCCACAAATTAGTGTTTTCAATGAGAGCTTGAATCAAATTCATTGCACGCCCTCTTCCTTTGATAAAAAAAAACTTTCATTTTTTTCTTTTATAAACAATTTTATTTTCGAAGTTCATTTTCAACACAATGGTGAAAACTCTAAAACAAATTAACAAAAATAATGTTGCACAGTCATCTGCTTATATAGAGTCGCCATCATTGCCACAGATTCAATCGCCACCAGCCAAAAAACCACTGGTAGTAGATCTGCCACTGCGACAAACCAACAAGTACAACATTCTGCCCAACAACAAAGCCAAATGGAGATGAAACAACAAGAAATCTCGCATGTCAGATCGCCAATTTGACTAAAATATTGGAGAACCAAACTTGGGTGGTAGAGTGATTAGTGAGTATACAACCAAGGCAAAAGACACGTCATCATCTGCCAGTAGACCATGTGCATGGGAGTAGAAATAATCATCCACTGAGGGGAAATAATCTATCTTGAAGCATTTATTCAAGATTAGGGCCACAAGTAATTGTGCACTCTAGGCTCGGGCCTCAAACAAGAGTCTTCTCAAGCTTGAGCTCCCAAGAAACTGTACACTCAAGGTTGGGGTCACAAATGACGCCAGATATGAGTGGTCGGCGCAGAAGAAAGAATCCTGATGATGTGAACAACACAGAAGATCAAACTTGGATCATTATATTAACTTGTCTCGAAACTACCATGTCGCTGAGCAGCGTAGACTGTCCTACCATGCAGCCAATCAGCAGGATGCACCCAGGCCCTTGAGAGCTGATGATGTATCACGAATTATTAATGAGCAGTTGAAGAACTCGCGAGTCATGGAAAATTCAGATGATGCTCTGCGCATAGAGGTGGCCTTGGTAAATACTTTACCATTTACAAATAACATTGAAGGAGATCCTCCACCGGGAAAGTTTACCATACCGGCCTTTACTCCTTTTCAAAGGAGATTTTGATCCTGAGAGACACTTGAAGCATTTCCGAAGTGTCATGACTTTGTACAAAAATGATGACCCACTTATGTGCAAAATATTTGTTATGACTTTACAAGGAGTGGCCCAAGATTGGTTCCACACTTTGACCCCTCGATCGATCAACAACTTTATGAAGCGCTCCCTTGTTTTCACAAAGGAGTATTTATCCTATCGAACCATCGAAAAACATGTTGATCACCTCTTCAACATGAAATAAAGTCAAATGAATTTTTTTGAGACTTCATAAAAAAATTCGAGCATAAATGGGTGGGATGACCAAATTGCATCCTTAGCTTTCAAGAAGGGTATGCCCACAGATCACCTATTGTATGGAAAATTGACCATGAAACCTAGCAAAACTCTTGTCGAAATCTTCGCAACGGCAGAACGCTAAGCATTGGAGGATGATGAAAAGAATAGTGCTAAGGCACCATATATACCTAAGAAAGATAGTCAACTTGCATAAACAAATGCAGATCAGAATGAGGATAAAAAAATGGCGACAAGCGTAGAACACGCTCCCCAATAAGAGACTCCTTAGCCAGTAGAACATACACAGAGTTTACCGTTCTGATCAATTAATCTCTCAAGTGTAGAAGATGATTATGACTACCGACCATTTCATAAAGTGGATTGAAGCTGAGACGTCCTAGCTTTTTAGAAAGAAAAAAAAAGATGCAATGTACATATAAGAAAAACTTGATTGTATTTTATTTCTTCAACAAAAGATTCCTCATCTGGTAGAACATACACAGAGTTCTCCGTTTCGATCAATCAAATTCTCCACGAGAAGAACCAACCTTGGCTGAAGAGACCGTCACCAATGAAAGGAGATCTTGCAAAAAAAAAATCCAATCAAATATTTACATATAGCTCAGTAGAGGATATGTTATTTTGCTTCTAAGCAGAAAACACACCTTCTTCAGTTAAAATAGTGAAATACGAGAATTCGTTCTACATGTTCTTCAGTAGAAGACATTCAAAAATACAAACATTTATGTACACCTCAGTAGAGGATGTCACTCTCCATGAGTGGGTAATTCAATACATAAAAACATCTTACTCAAGACTACTTAAATTCATTTAAGTTTAGTCAGCAGACCACACAAGCAAAATGCCTCAGTAGAGGATTACACTCTCTGTGAGTGGATAATTCAATGCATAAAAGCTTCTTACTCATAACTAGTTAAATTCGTTTAAGTTTAGTCAAGTGGTCAGCAAACCACACAAGTAAAATGCCTCAGTAGAGGACCACACCTCAGTAGAGGATGATACTCTCAATGAGTGGGAAATTCAATGAATAAAAGCATCTGACTCAGGACTATTCAAATCTGTTTAAGTTTCGTCAAGTGGTTAGCAAATCACACAAACCAAATGCCTCAGTAGAAGATCACACCTCAGTAATGTCACTCTCTGTGAGTGAGTAATTCAATTAATCAATCACCGAGCATAAAAATATCTTATTCATGAATACTTAAATCTCTTTAAGTTTTGTCAAGTGGTCAGCGGATCGCACCATATTTCCATGCAATTTCCAAGATAAATAGATTTGAATCCATGATTAATTTCCTCAAGTTATGCTTAAATTCTGACTTAAGCATATTGGAAACTCATGAAATAGGCCAATCAAGCTTTTGCGCCCTTAATGCAAATATTTCTAAGTCAGCAGATCAACAAACATACACAAAGTTTGGAGATCATAAAAGCAAATAAGAGCACTACTTGACAGAAATCACCATCAACTCCAAAAGAAATTCAAAGTCTCACTAGTAGAGCAACAACTTTGAATAGATTTTTGCGTAGATCAACAGACAAATCCAAGAGATGACCTGTACATCTACTTGGCAGTTTCAGATGTAGCAGTTAGCTCAGTTCTCGTCAACGAACAGTTGGGGGCACAACTTCCTTCCATATGCTTGTCAAACACTCATGAAATGAGCGATAGAGTTGACCCAATATGACTTGATCTACCGGTCGAGGACAAGTATAAAGGCTCAAGCTTTAGCAAATTTCATATTAGAATTTGTTCCCTCCTCAACCGAGGAAACAAAGTTAGCCAACAGATCAATGTCACGTCCTTCAATAAATGAAGGTTCCTTAACTCATGCTGAAATAGGGGCAGGTCAGCCCAAAGATATGTGACATTTTTATGTGAATGTGTCTTCAAATTAAAAGGATGCCGGAGCAGGACTTGTTTTATTCACCTAAGGATGATCCTCTATTTGGACAAAGTCCAAGAGCCGATGAAATTACTATGTGTGACTCATCCGGTAGAGCACCTCATCTGCAGCAAAAGCCTCTACATGCAGATCATTTTGTCTTCAGCAAACTACATTTCAGCAACAACAAAAGTCTCTACATGCAGATCCTTTATTTGTATCAATAGATACAGATAAGTCAACAAGATCAGGGCATTCTACTTCTATTTTTTGTAGGGCTCCTCAGTAAAAATACACCTCCTCTGCTTTTAAGTAATAAGGAAAAGAAAAACGGTCGACTCAAAAGCAAAGGAAATGAGAGGCATTTGTGGGAGCCAAAAATAATCCTTAGCCCAACAACTACCCATGAAAGTTACAAGTAGAGAAAACCCAAGTTTTGGCCCAAGTCTGGGCTTGATACAACTTAGCAGAGCACTCTATTTTCAGTAGAGGAATAGTGTCTAACGCTGACCACCATGCTCAGCCGAGTATACAAGTTTGCAGGAGAAGTCTCCAAACAGTACACAAGTTTGTACAGAAAAATGCACAGTACTAAATTAAAATCACGAAGAATATAATTAGAATTACATTTTTTTAATTTTACTGTTGACTTATAGATGTTAGTAGAAATTTGTTGTTAAATTATCATCCGAGCAAGGATTGTGATTTCATTTTTTTTTAAATAATTTTGGTCTTTTGATTTTAAGAGAAATTTTGTGAAATATTTTATTGTATATAGAAAAATGTACAAATTTTGAGTGTATGATATATATATATATATATATATATATATATATATTTTTTTTTTTTTTCATACGAAAATGTCAAATTTACGAAAAAAACATGAATATTTGAAATAACGTACATTTCTTTTTCGGCACTTCAAATTTTGAGACCTTACCATTTCACCCTCGACTAAAATCCTTGGTTCGCAACTGGATATATTTTTTTTCTTTATTTTTTTTACACTTTTTTTTTAATATCCCTTAAACCCATCCAACCCCAGATGTTGTCGGCTGGTTCGACCCCATGACCTAGTGATACCATCTGCCACTGCTCAACCACTTAGCCATCACGCCTTTGGGTTCGCCATTGGATATGTTGAGTAGGTGCCTTCCGTCATTGCTGCAGTTGCTCCTTTTTACGATTATAGGTGAGCAAACACACTTTAAGGATAACCAGGGTGGGGGATACTTTGAAATATAAGCAACCTCTTAGATTATTCAGGTTTGTGATTGGCATTTTTATCTGTGAACCATCTTTACTGATGTTCATATCCGCTACTTGCTTTAGCAATGAACTTGTCAGCTCAGCAGGAAATGCTCTACTTCCATTAATCCTCTGTGAGTAGAATCTTTATCAGGTTATAATAGATGAAAATCTTGAAAGCAGTTTTTCATTCTAAATACGAGCAGCAAAAATGGATGATTTACTTTCTTGAGCTTGCTAGAGGTTAGTTGGATGTTCTTATGCATGCAATTTGTGCAGAGACTAGGCCATAAGTTGATAGAAAGGCAACATACTCCAGCACTAAAATCAAGACTGGTGAACGCATTGCAAGCTCTGACCAGCTCAAACGAGATTTCTTCTTCACTTGACCGAATGAACTAACAGAAGTTTAGAAAGAATCTGTCCGAGCTCCTGACTGAAGTTTGTAGGTTTCTGCGAATAAAATGTAAAATTGATTAGAAACAAAAGAAAATTCACATTTTTGCAAAGGTGGGTGATGAGTTGTATTTTGCATATGTAAGGTAGAGTAGAACTATAAATCACATTATTTCCCTTTTCTTTTCTGTTTGTATCATTCCTACATCTTCATTGGAACGGTTAGAAATGTTGGCTCGAATTGAAAAGTATTTAGTCCCACATCGGAAAATGAGACTCATTATGTGAAGTTAATAAATGATCGGATGTGTGTCAATAAGTGATGAGGCCTTTTGCAGGAAAGTTGAGTAGTTGAGTCCCGTTCATAAAAACCTCACACTCAGATTGTTGCTTGAGACATGTTATATAGTGGTGGTGCCAGGGGGCTTCGCAACATTCACCCCCGAGCACAACAGGAACTTCACAAGGAACTCTTTCATCCTTGTTGCTGCCAACCTCCATCCTCACTTGTATAATACAGACATTTCTTAGCTGATGAAATGAAAATAATATCTTTTTTGGTAAGGCTCCCACTAAGAGGCATCTATTGTAAAATCAAATGAGACGAATATAATAAAATGTACCAAGGTTATTGTTGCTAGTGAGAAGGATGCCTGTATTTGAGATTCATTCTAGAGAGGAAGCAGATTTTGTATCTCCTACAATTCTCGCTTATAATCTAGCGCTGAGTAAAATCTCCCACAGTTCTCGCTGATAATCTAGTTTCAAGTAAAAAGACTTGCCTTTTCTTGGTTGTGAAATGATGCCAAATGATCATGGTGCGTTTTGGGAGATATTATATGGGTAAATTTGTCACTACCTCAGGAAAACCCATACAATAGAATAGTGGATAATGTATTCCCCAATAGCCAATAACATTCTAGTAATTGCTTATGCATTATTATCACTAGGGGTGGAAGTGCACTACGTGCGAATATATTTAGTAATTTTTTTAATAAAAAATCCAATAATAGACCGACCCTTCCTTTAGACCATTAATTAATTGGTGGGTGGAGAAAAGTCTACATGGGTGTTGGTATTGTGGAGACGTCAGTGAGTGGGTTTTGGTGATTAATGAGACATGGGAGAGTGTTTTTGTAATGGGGTTTGAGAGAGTTGAAAGAAGGGAAAGTGGAGGGCTTGTTGGTGGAGATGGAGACGTTTGCAATTGTCGCCATGGCTGGCTTCTTTAATAGTTTCAAGTAGGGTTTTGTGGGTTTGTGGAAAGATGAAAGCTTTTCTATCTCTATATATATTGTGACAAAGTGAACACGCTCTCTCTATATATTGTGACAAAGTGAACAGAGAGTAGGGATGGAACGAGGCGGATTTGGGCAAATCCATTCCCGTCCCGCTGAAGATCACGGATCCCCAAATTCGCCCCGAATATTCGTTTATACAAAATTATAAAAACCGACCCCGATCCGAATGGACTGACGGATATCCGCCCTGCCCGAATATTCATTAAAAAAAATCTTTTTCTCAACATCAATACCAGATCAATAAATCTAGTAAGAAAGCCATACAAAAATTCAACATCAATACAAGATCAGATTAGTAACAACAACAGTAAGAAAATCATACAAAAACTCAAACCCATTAGTAATGGGACCAGTTACATGATGCATTTTAGGAAACCAACCGGTGTCTCACTCCTCAACATCTACAGATCAAGAAGTTATAGATCTCAGATCTAAACATCTAGAGATCTCAGAGAGATGGCCGGGGAGGGGAGAGGGAGGCGGCCAGGATGGTAGTTCTTTCGAAGCATAGAGATGGAGAGGAGGCTCAACAGATGCAGTTTCTTCATCATTTCCACCGTTCATTCTCCCAACTTTCGAAATCAATTGAAATCAAGGGCAGACATCAACGATCGCTCTGTCTCTGTAGCGTCCCTCCAAGTTACGAGATCATAGATTGGATTCATCCATCAAAATGGCAGAGAACTAGTTTTGATTTGCTTTCGTTCCTTCTCTCAACAACAAACATAAAGACATAGAGGGTTTGAAGAAGAAAAACAACGTTGAAGATGTCTCTTTTTTCTTTTGTATCTCTATTTTTTATTTTATTTTTATCCAAAAATCAGCAAAAGATAAGCAAAAGGAAAAAGGAGAGGCGATAGCAGAAGGAAGAAGGAGAGGCGATAGAAGAAGAAGGAAGGAGAGGCGATGGGATAAGAAATTAGGTTTAGGGTTACTCTTCTTTTAATACTGAAGGATATTTAGTAATAACACAGGATAAACAGATATCCGTGGGGCGAATATAGCCAAATCCGTATCCGTCCCGAATATTCAACGGATATTGTTTGGGTCCCCGAAACCACCCAAAAACCCATTTAACCGCATCCAAATCCGTCCCATTCGAATTGGGATATCCGTAAAAATTCGCCCCACTACCAACCCTAACAGAGAGGAAGGGGGTGGCGAGAGAGGATGGGTTGGGGTGGGAGGCAGTGGAGACATTGCCTGGGGGCGATGGTATGCTATCGGAAAAGGGAAGAAGGTCGGTGGAGAGGATGCAGGATCAGAGAACTTGCAGAGATGATATGCATTCAAATGAGAGAAGAGTGAGGGGGGGATACGGTGGGAAAATTCAAATTTGGGTGAGGGCAAAAAAGGAAACTAAATACCAGGACGAAGACACACACAACACACGTTACATAGTCCAGATTCCCACCATGAAGGTCAATATGATTTGTATCAATGCTTTTAGAACTTTCTTGTGTTCATGTACTTTTTGTTTGTCGACCCACACGCAAACGTGGAATAGAGAATAACAAAGTTTCTACTTCTTAGCTTTGTTTTTCTGAGCCAGATTTGCAGATCTTGATTTCCTCTGCAGAGATCCCCTCTTCCAAGAGTTTCTTCAAACATATTCTTATTAGATTGAACTTCGAAATTCTTGATGAGATTAGCTCATGGCCCAATAAGCTTGATATTTTTGAAAAACAAGTTTTGGAGCCAACTATAACCAAAAAATAAATAAATTAAAAAAAAAAAAAATGTATAGAACAAACTTGGCATGGTATGTACAAAGACAAATGCAAAATTTTAAGCTTGGATGTAAAAACTAAAATGCAAAATAAACGCATATAGGCTTATGTTGGTTCTTATGTTGGTGTACAAGATAAACCAACATTGCACTCTAATTCCTTCACTCAGGTGGTTTCAGTCACAACCATCAACTAGAGCATGAACTTCAATAAGTGGTTTTGACACTGGCGTCGACCACACACCCAATTTTTCTGGACCTAGAATACATGAAACTTTGACATTAGATGTTGAAATGCGTGTTATTGCTCATCCTCATTTGGAGGTGTGGAGAAAACTGCATACTGTTCTGCGAATTGGTTTGGTCTGCTGGAAACCCAATTGAATCCATCTCAAGATGTACCTGTACAGTCCAAAAGGAAAGGTAAGAGAAAATCCAGAAGTAAGCGGGTTCACATGGGAGTCGAACAACACTTCAACATACATGACAGAAATTGGAAGAACCTACTTCAATGTGTTAGCAAACTCAACTTCTTCCCAATTGGGTATTTCCTTGCAAGATGCATATACATATATGTAAACCAATAAAACATCATCAATGTTACTATAAGAAACCATGTTGATAAACCATAGTTCTCAAGGAGAGCATTCATCTTAACAATACATATCTTTGGTTATACCAACATAATGTGGTGGATTGGATTCAAGTGCATATGCAACGTGTCAAATGAGCTGCTTGTCTAAAGAAGAATTAAGCTAAATGATGACTACTTTCGGTAAGATTTGATTTGGCAAATATGTTTGAGCAAAATACTCTGAAAGATATGACATTGTAGGTGTTTGTGTTTGAGTATAAAGATGGTGCACGCATCTGAAATATGTATGTCAGATTACTTTCTTAAAATTCGATGAGTAATGTTTCCAATAGAGAAACAAAGATAAATATCTGTTTGACACTAGTGCCATTGTATGCCAAAGATGAATAGATCAGTCAAGATGACAAGCTTGAAATTGAAGGCCAGAGGTTAAAAAAAAGGGTAAAGTTAAAAACCTATACCTTGAGATTGAAATAAAGATGGCCAATTTCTGACAGAGACCACCAGATGCAAAGATTCTGGACGCTATCTGCCACTACCTACTTGTCGTCATCAAATATTTCTTCTCGTTCTCCACCGACAAGTACACAAAAGAAAGAAAAAGAAAAACCCTACACCCCAAAGTTAATCAACTGTTCCTAGAGAAGCCAGGGATGGACAGCAACCTCACATCAAAGGCCATCATCAAAAGCCAACTGAAAAGAATTGATGATTTGCCAGTGGAGGCAATTCAGGAAATCCTCGCAAGACCCCCAGTTACTACCCTCTTCGAGAGCAGGTATGTATGCCATAATTGGTGTGATTTAGTCAATGATGCTCGTTTTGTTAATCATCACTACACCCGAGTATGTGAAGATCTCATCCCAAGTGGGCTCGTCCTACACACACCTCTAGATTCTAGAGATCCTGAACTGCACATTGTTCCAGATATGGATACATGCAACAAAGCAATGAAGCTCAGCAATGTACTGTTTAAGTCTTGGCTTCGAACTCTCCCAGTAGTAGGTTCTTGCAATGGCTTTGTTTGTTTTGCAGACGACACAGGTAAGTACCTTGGCATATACGTCTGCAATCCATTGACTGGAGACTACAGTTCGATACCAGATAATTCCTTCTTTGGTTTTGTTCATTTTGGATTTGGTTTTGACTCTAGAAGTAATGAATATAAGGCAGTAAAGCTGCGCCTCCCTGTTTAGGGCAATTTGATGGAGTTGGATGTGCATACACTGGGTACAAATTCATGGAGAACCATAGGGCAATTTCCGTGTTGTAATCACTATGTGGGGGGTTCCGGAATTTTAGTCGATGGAGGTTTACATTGGTTGAATCATTTCCCTAATTCTTCTGAAACAGTCATCGCAGTTGTTGCAGTTAGTTTAGCTGATGAAGAAATCTGATATCTTCCACCGACTGATAACGTCAGGAATTGAAGAGGAATCTATCGGTCATCAATTTAGCAGAATTGGGAGATCACCTTACCCTGTTAGACGACAATTGCGAAGGATATGTTGATGTTTGGATGATGAAAGAATGTGGTATCAAGGAGTCCTGGACTAAATGTTTTGTTCTTAGCATGTCCATGGGATATAAGCCTCATCTGAGTTCGAGGCCACTGCTGATTCAAGAGACTGGAAAAATTGTAGTTGAGTATGAGCATAGGTACCTATTTTTGTATGACCCCAAGAACAGGTCCTACAAGGAAATTGAAATCCATGGGCTTCCGGAAGTGTTTGAAGCAGTTCCTTATGTTGCAACTCGTGTTCCGTTTAAGAATGTTGTGGGTGGAGCTGAGCAATGGAATTGAGCCAGGATAGATTTGTTCAGCAGATTCTCAGATATGTAAGATGAGGCTTTGCCTAAGTTTCTACATGTTTTCAAATAAAGAGTTTTAACAGGTACCTTATTACAGGCATAGATTCTTACTAATACTTTCCCCTCGACCAAATCAGCACATAGCACAATCTTTTAACACTCGAAATAGACATGTTAATGAATGGGAGAACAAAGACAAGATAACTTTACCATCTAAAGTAGGTAGTTGGTTTTTGAAACAACAAATCAAAACATCTTATAAAAAGCCTTCTTATAGTGCTAGAGTAACCAACCGGTAAGCTTGACTAACATTAAAACATATAAAGAAAAGCAAAAAGGTCCATTAAAGCAAGCAAAACCCTAAGAAGATGAATGACAATGATAATGGTGATAGAAACAACAGCAGCAGCAGTAACAGTAACAATAACAACAAAATAACAAGATAAATTAAATAAAACTTGAAGCATAAATCATACCATGAGGGAAAGTGCAACAAATCCTTCAGGCTTCAGTAATGTACAAAGTTCACTTACACTCATTTGCAGATGCAGTGTAGATGCTCATGTACCCATGAACCTGTTGTCGCTAGTATAATTCACAAAAATGATAGGCGTTTTATTTTAAACCAGCCCAGGAGTTATTAGAAATGTGTGTCATCATAATCAAGTGAGAAACACTAACAGCACAACCGAACATTGACATTATATCACGTTTAATTTACTCCCAATATTTCTTCCATTTTTTTTTTTATCAAAATTTATCTGCAGACAAAATGTACTGTTTAAGGAAAAATGAATTATACTATTATTAAGACAGATGAAGAATAATGCAAGATAATAACAACCAACTTCTTACCACCTAATCGAGTAATAGGAAGCAGTAATTAGGCCATACTCCTTGCATGTGGCCATTGTAGGCAACATCATACATCAAAGTTAGGAGACTATTGAAACAAATCAAATCTATGAGAGACTATTCAGAATCCGTGAGGACCCCACTTGACAGCCATATTTTCTTTTGGACAATGAGAATAGTCTCATCAACATCCTGCTCAGAATCAGACTCGGCATCAGCTGTTGCAATTACTTCCCAGTGCAATGCAGTCAAATGCTTCTTAATAGACTCCACCACCGCTGGCTTATCTCGGAAAATAATAAAGCCAGTGGGCCTGAGAATACGGTCCATTTCAATTAGAAGATCTTCAGCACTACATCTTTTCTTCTCAATGTCGGAGAAGACAGTCCAAGCGTGAAGTAGGTCATAAGTTCGTGGATATGTTGAAAAGGCTTCGCACCTGAAAGCGCAAGGAAAGGAAAAGTTTTTCATTGATCTGACATACAGAAAAGATTAAAAAGTGTTATGTTTTGCAGTTTAGTTTCCAGTCAACTTCTTCCAACATTTCCCTAATAAAAATTATATTTTTAGGCTTCTCTATACTTTATAGAGTTCAGTTTAACAGATGATAGTACCAGAAGGAAGAGCATGAGGTTTGATAGTTGTAATGTTTAAAAGTTAAGGTTTCATAACCCAAACAACCAATTTTCTCAGGAATACAAAAAAAATTCACGATTTATAGCATAGCTTTTTTCCAATAGCTTGCACCTCTCTGAAGAAATTTCGAACAATGTGCTCTATCTTTAGCCACCATCAGACAGGAAAAAAATGTAATGTACTATACAAGAACATCACCTGAAGCACTTTTGTGCAAGTTTAACCTCCCAAGTCCCATCCCCTACCCCCTCCCTCTCTATTTTACACACTATGTTGTTCTGGGTAACTGGCGAGCGATGTGACAGACTCAGCAAAAATTCACCTAGGTTGCATAAAGTTCTTATTCCCTAGGTTCTGTGGGGATATTTTTTTTTATGTGTATTCTGTTCTCCAAGAATGTGGGCTAAGCACGCCAACCATTATCCAGTTTGTGATTATCCATGTTAAGTCTCCTCCTGAGATTCTGGCATTCAAAATCAAAAGTATGAAATGAACTGCTGAAGTTGCAAACCACAGAGACTATGGTGCTGATCACCACAAAATCTGTATAATATGAACTGATCTGTCCACAAAATCAGCCTACGCAATTTTGCTAAAGTGTTGTGGAGGACTTCTTTTACCAACGAAACTCTCCAGTTTATGTGGAGGTCAGTTAAGAATGCGGTTTTTTATTTAGCCGAAGGTGCAATGAATATCTTGCTTCCAAGTGTTTTTTACTTTATTTTTCAATCAAACAGAAGGGAATATAATAATAAACAAAATTGACTGAGAAGGTCACAAAGCAGGGGAAAGACCCTGAAAAAATTACAGAGAAAACAGGCTTCCCAATCAAGGATAACACATGCCAACTAAGATCTCCCACACTTGACCCCAATGCAATGCCACACCAAGGATTTGATGTCCTTGCAAATAGAGGTGCAGCTTTGAAAATTCTACTATTCCTCCAAATAATCAACAGGGTAGCTAGAAGCACTCTGATCAGATCCAGGAACCCTTTCCTCCGGCTCCAAGTGTGGTTTAGTGTTGTTGTAGTTAGTATTCAAGTAACAGTCTTGACTTATTTGTTCATAGCAAGGATGCACGGACACCGACAAGACATGGCGACTTGGAAATTTAAAAAAAATTAGGATTCGGCGAAACGGTCAAACTTTACTTTTTATTAATTTTTATTTTTTTATAACTCAATATGAACATAAACAATAACCTAAAACTTACAATTGTTTAAAATTTTTACTTTTGAAGCTGGAAGACGAGAGCTTAACAAGAGAGATAGAAAAGCTTACAGAGATGCTCGGATAGTCAAAATTTACTGGAGAGTGTATCTAATTTATAAATTGTTTCAAAATAGTGTGTAATTGTGTATCTAAGAGCAAATTAGTCATCAGAAACAGATAAATCAAATTAATGAGAAATTATTTAGCAAAATACCCTTTTTTGTGTGTATTGTATCTAATTTAGAGCGAGGGAAACAACCTTGATGACGCCTGTGTACCATCAAATGAAAATGTCAGTCAAGAACCCTCACATTGAGTACGGCACGAAGAGGTGCTCTAATTGAAGCAACCCTTCTCCCCGACTGAAGGAATCGAAGAATCGGCAATTGCAATTGAGTGGAGTAGAACTGATGTTTCTTCAAGAACTACTTCCGAAAACCAGCAGTGAAAAACAGGAGAAAAGAAAAGAAAAAACGAAGAAAAACAAGAAAAGAAAACACTGGCCGTGTCAGGTCCGACACGTATCCGACTCTCGAAACGAGGGTTTTCCGAAGAGTACGAGCATCCTTGGTTCATAGTGAACTTGCTAAACAGGTGTGGTCACACTTTGCTTCTACGGTTGACTTTAATTTTTTATTTTTTTTATCTTATGTTTCACAGAAATTTTGTTCTCAAAATAAAGAAAAGAAAATACCCATGAAGGACACATACATGTGGAGCTCCACATGCTCAGATCTTTTGAAGGTTTCAAATTTTTATAAATGTTACAATTATTAATGGCAAGTCATAAATATTTTTTGAAGGGCAGACATGGTTCTTTTGGTTATGGATCCCTGAACCATAAAATGCCATGGCAGGGTTCGAACCCTGGTCCTTCGGTACCATCTGCCTCAAGTCTTACAGCTAAGTAGCTGCCATTGGCTATGGATTTGTTCAATTGCCACAGGGTCAGATCGGTGAATGAATGGATTACTGCTTGGGCTCAATTTACGGTTGTCAGTTCTGAATTCTGATAATTACAGAGTTGTGGCTAGAAAGAAAGTGCAGAAATACAAGGCTTCATGAATGTTTGCCTGTGCGATTTTCAAAATTAAAAAGTTTGATTTTAGATGTTTAGCACCTTATAAAAGGGAGTCAGTACTGATTACTTTAGGAATTAACTGTTTGTGAAAGTAAAGCTTGAGGTTTGTCACACAATATCATCCAAACTGACTCACCTTTAGTTTCTAAAAATGCTTTGAGCCAAACAGCTTCCACTGTATTTAGATTGTTGTTGGAGAAAAATCAGAATGCAACGGAGTGCATCTTTGCATAGTCATGTGTTTCAGGAGGTTAACTGAGTGGCAGATTGGCTCCACTCCCGATGTTTGCAATCACGCGTTTCTAGCTCACTGGATGCTTATCTCGGAAAAAAAAGCTATAAAAGATTTTTTGTATCAAAAAAGCTTTTAGACCTAAAAGAAAATAACTATTCTTCTGTCTCTTTGTCTACAACTAAAACATGACATTAACAAAATAACCCCGGCTATACATGCACCTTAAAAAGGCATGTCTTTAAAAATTTCCCAACTAATTGCCCAAAACCATCAAGTGGATCAAATTAGAATGTACTTGCTCCAAAGATTGATGCTTTCATTAAGATTCTTTAATTTCGCTCTAACCCAAAATAGCATATGAATAAGCAAATAAGAGGAGTACTTGCATTTTTTCCCATAAGAAATGCAAACAAATAACTACATCAGGAGAGAGCGTATTGGGACTTTCTTGTCAATTTTTGCATTGTTAGATGCCAAAGTTGTTTTTTCATAGGCATCAGATTCTTGGATTTAAAAGTTAGGAAAATGGTTTCTTGGAGAGCTCCATGTTCTCAAAGCTTGCGAATGATAGTCTCCTTTTTTGTTTGGACCTCATTATTTGATCATTTGCCTACCAACGGGCATGCAAATTGATGCTCCCATAAGAGTTTGTTTATTGAAAGCAAGAGTGACTTCTCTATAATATCAGTCAACGTGTCTTAATACCCTTGCATCTGCTGTGTGCTCCCCAAAGAAGGCAAAGACACGGAGATTAGAAAGACCCATTGCCACACCTGATATCATTCATCCTTTATCATTTCAGTTTCTCTAACTTTACCTGGGGTGCCATGTTCCCCCATGGTTGCTTTTGTTTGTCATGAAGAGAAAGATAGTCATCGTCACTGTGTGTCCCCTATGTCACCCTAGTTGAAAATTGGTTGATCGTCACTTTCATCGTCTTTTATGTACAAGTTCGGAGAACCTTTTTTTTTTTAAAAGTTAAGTGATGCCACTAAGCTTTTGTTTGGGAAATGAGTTTCAACAACTAGAAGGGTAAGAAGCTTTGGTTCCTCATCCCTACCAAACATCTACACAGAGCTCAAAAAGGAACAATTGAGGGGGCTTTGCATTTTGGGGAGGGGGTATGAGATTTTTATTTTTTTAAGATAAAATTTTAACAAGACTATCACAAAATCAACAACCTTAAAAGCATTAAGGCTCCAAAATAATTCACCCCCAATTAGCATACAATGGCTCAACAAAAACCCCTTCAAAGTTCCAAAGATAAGAAACTTAACACCAAAGAGTAATGAGTACCTCTATTGCTAACGAACCAAAGTTTTGCTACAAAAATTCATGTTCTTATGCTCTTTCCATACCATCCAACACAAAGCACAGAGCACAAAGCATTTTGGTCTTCTAAGACCAAGCATAACCATCTACTAAGAATTTTTGAAAATAGATTAACATACCAATATTAATGTTTCCATAACAGAAATTAAGGATGAACTTCTACTAAATTTGATTTACTTACCAGTTGTGAACAGTGCCTATCAGACCTCTGTCATATATCAATTTGAGTGTATTTGGACCATCTTCTGGAACAACATTCATCACCCAAACATCTTTATCCTTTAGGGCAGCTGCAAATGATCCAATGTTTGCTTTCATATCCATTAAGTTCCTCAGAGTGTTAGGCTTAATCTTAGGACTCAAAAGACCCCAATAATTCTCAACCCTCCTTTGCCAAACATCCTGCACCACATTACGATATCATAATCAAATCTTTGTAAGGTTGTGTCAGTTCTTCATATCAGTCAAAAACAAATAACATGATCATCTGCACAAACAGAAATAGGTGTCAGAAATGCATGTTTCTTGAATTACCGAATCCTTTTCAAACATTTCACTCGAATAGCCAAAATCAGTGAGACGGGGGGAAGCAGCAGTTAATCGAGCAGGCCATGGAACCAAACCACTTCCCTGAGGTCCTTGATTTTCTGATAGAACAAAAATAAGTTCAATTAATATATGGCTCCACCGTCACCTCTTAATGGATGACCTACACTATCATTAGCGCCAAAACATTAAAGCCACATTTCAACTCTTTGATAATTTTCTCACAAGTGAAATATCCAATAGAAAGGCTCACTAGTTTTTTGCCTCCCTTGAAAGCTGAGTTCCTACCCATGTAACTGCTATAGTGCTATGAAATATGAAGAAATTGGCACTGTTGGAAGATACCTCAAGCTATACATTGAAATTGTAAGACTGCTATTAGGTTGTAACGTTTTCAACATAGTTCTGATCAAAACTTATAAATATATTAAACAAGAAAATTAGATTTAAGTTTTTCAATGATTGCATATTTAAATACATTCAATGTGAAAATGATAATATTGATTACCTATTAAATACACTCAACTAGTCAAAATAAGAATTAAAACAGAATTAGTTTTTATAAGAATATGGTTGAGGGACCCCAAACCCAAAATTATTGCACATTTTTATAATAATATGGTTGTGGTGCTTAAAACCGTATGTGACAATGACATTCTATTTCTACAAAAAAAAAAAAAAAAAAACATGTTGATGTGTATCGTGTCAGATACTCGCGTCGACACTCACCAATACTCCCAACACACACTCCATGCTTAATTTTTCACATATCTTTGAAAAGTTTCAATTATATACAAAAGCATAATGTGACAAGTTAGTAGTACATGACCTACAAGTGAATGAATATGACTAATATTTCAAAACTTATTGGTAAAAAATAAAAATAAAATGTACAAGTGTGTCCCCTAGCATATCTCGTATTGTGTTTTTCTGGGCTCAAACACCAAGTATTACATAGCTCAAACACCAAGGAGGAGGTAGTGAGTGCTTGGAAGGCACCTAGCTTGATCAAGGTTAGGTCATGGTTGAGCATTGCCCCAGATCGCTTAGGTTGTCGTACAAGTAAAGATTGTTTAACTGTATATTTTCACTTTGGTAACACTAAGGCCTTTTCAACTTAATAGCAAGACTTGCGATTGATGACACCATCGGTCAAGTGTCAAAATCCATTGGCATTAATTTAGTGATTTGAGCTAGATCTTTTGGGGTGGTTCAGTGGGAAGGTTAGTAATACTATATACTAGCATTGTGTATACCAATAAATATTAGATCCGGCGACGATTAATTCGAAGGTGGGGGACTGCGACACTCCAAATCCTGAGGAAGACAAGATCGTGTGTTGGAGGGTTGGAAATGCACGTAGCTCAAAATAAGGTTATTGTGGAACAAAGATTATCTGGATCACTTAAAAAGTTGTCCAAGGGAAAATTTTACTGGTCATTTGCACTTAAGAATCTTGTTGTCGATGACACAATACGTTGGGTTTCGAGCCCCTACCAACACCTGTGTAGTGGTTTGAGCTAAAACCTTACACTTTTTGTGGTGGTCATATGGGGACAGTATCAGTGGTCCTAGAGTTGATTGTTCAAAAGCTCTACATCAAGTATGATAGTAATATTACCGCCAACTGATTTACAATAATATCACCGTCAAATAATGCTACAATAAAGGAGAATAAATACAAATAACATCTAAGAAATATATGAACACAAGGAATGGTTATCCACGCTTAAAATTAGTTGTTACCTGGCAACTATCCTAAATTTCATTGTTTATTCATAACCAAATGCACACTTAAGTATATGAATATCAAGTACATTGCATGTCAGTCCATGTCTATATATATATGTATATAGTATGAGAAACATATAAATTGGGATAAGTGTACTTACGGTCAGAGTAAGGAGTAATGCAAGCTTCCATTTGTACACCCCAAACTGCATCTGGATCGTTATCAGATCTGCAAAGGGGAGGTAGTGTACCAGGCTCTCTTTCCATGTAACAATGATTTGACAGAGGTTTGACC
Organism: Berberis vulgaris; assembly: GCA_963556465.1. Taxonomy (NCBI): domain Eukaryota; kingdom Viridiplantae; phylum Streptophyta; class Magnoliopsida; order Ranunculales; family Berberidaceae; genus Berberis; species Berberis vulgaris. Next base: position 50,417,232 of record OY747136.1, read on the forward strand.
CAAATGACAGTTTGGTTTCTTTTGGCAGCAATTCTCCAGCACATTCGTTCTACAAGGGCACTCATTTCCCTCCATATTCTGAGATCCTCTTCATCCTGAGCATATGCTTCTGGAGATGAGTATGCAAAATAGCCTCCTGGTCTAAGAACTCTATCCAACTCCAGAAGAAGGATGCCATCCCGTTGAAGCCAATCAATCCTACAACGAGAACAGTGAGCAAGTTCAAAAGATCTGCTAGGGTAAGGAAGCCTCTTCGTGCCCAACACAGCAAGATATGCAGGAATTCCTCTCTCAAGGGCAAACTGAATCTGGTTCTGATGCACATCATTGGGTGCTAAAGACATTGCTATAATATCAGATGATAGCAGATACGCTCCAAAACTGGCAACTCCACAACCAACATCAAGTACCGTTCTGATCCTTCCCTCATTGTTTAAATTATTATTTGAAAAGTTGAGCATCTGCAAATTGGAACAAGTGATCAAGAAAGTCCAACAAAAAACGCTGTGCAAGGAGAAAAGGAGATGCATAAATGTCCATATCAAGTAAAAGCAACGACGGAGGGATGAGAACATTTTCCTTGAAGAAGGAGAGATCAATGATACGGACTAATCTGAAAGACTCCATGCATGTCAGAAATAAAATAGTTAACGAGTGCTTCTTCAAATTATATTTTAGAATATAGATCATAGCCAAAAACTTGGACCAAGATATTATCTATGGCCATTTCCTTTCTCATAGTGTAAATGTGCAATATCTTACATTTGCAAGTGAGGCAATATATTTATCAGCACCATAATGAAAATGAGTGCCACCCCCCGGAAATACAATCTTTTCACCTTTCACAACCATCCAGTTCTGATCGGATTTCTCATGTGCAAGATGAGTATGAGGTATATTTGCTTTCCAGACTTCATCTCTGCTTCTTGGCCATTTGACTGGGACCTAGAGAAGTCACGAAGAGAAAATGAGGTAAAGCAACTGATAAAGAACTTCATCTTCGTCTCTAGCACAAAAACTTAAGCATTATCTAACCTTATAGCCAGTTGGTGGTGGAATCAAACAATTGTAGCGCCTTTCAGGCACTGGACAGTGTCTCTCGTAGTGCTCCATAAGGGACAAATCCAGCTTCAATCGCATCTGATATATATAATTCCTATCTAAGCACGGAATCAACTCTGAATAGCGATCATCACAAACCTTTAAAGCAAAAGCCAAGAAAGGATTGAAATTGTCTGTTATTAAACCAGATTGACAAAAAAGAGGGTGAATAGAGTGGCATGTCAAACAGCAACTTACCGGGAAGCTCTTAGGTACTAGACCAGCATCTCCATTTTCCTCCCCGAACTTGGTGTAAGGCTCATCTTGCTTGCTCTCAGAATCAGAATCATCCTCGCCAACCAGATAAGATGAGCCAAGTTTTCTCAAAGACGAGGCACCGTGGTGCACTTGAGAGCCAAAGACCGATCCATAATAAACAAACAGAAAACCGAGAACAATACCCACAAGACACAATGAAGTGATCAATCTCTTCTTTTGAGATCCATCACCCCTACCTCTTGTCATAATTGGTAATCAGATTCTTCCAGTAGAACTAAACTAGTCTCTATAAGGTAACTATAACGAGCTCATGTTCATGAGCTGCACCCAACCCAACACAAATCCACCACAAAACAACAAACTATACTATGTTTCTTGCTTCCCTGACGATAAACTACCAAACAATAAGATCTGGCTTTCCTATATCTCCATATTAGACACACTCACAAGTTCAAAAGCACATACCTGCAAATGTCCAATGAAAAGAATATAAGTTACACATACCTGAGATATATAATGTATAGCGATATTTCTTAAATTGAATATCATAAGATTGATAAAAGATTTATTTTGACTAAAATTACAAACAACCAATAAAATCTTCCTGCTCATATCAAGCAATCAAAATATCCTAAAATCTTTGTAACTCACCAAATTGAGATGAAAAAATTAGATTTGAAACTTTTTCTTAATTGCCAAACATTTAGTATACTGATACTGGAAAACAAGATTCACACCATAAAATGCAACTCAATTTAGCAAAGTTTTCAAACAACACACACTCGAAACATCCCACCAACTAGAACAAACAATTATCTCAGATGAAATCTAACAAATATTAAAAAAAAAAAAAAAAAAGCAAACCCCATATATTGTGATGGAACCTATTGCATCAGCACAGTTAAAAACTAAAACACTAAGAACCCCATAGACATATATATGATGGTAAACTAGATCACCGACACACAAACACACGCATAATAAAGTGAGCAAACAATAAACGCGTTTATGAATAAGATAGAATATGTGTGGGTGTCGGCAGAAATTCAAGATATAAGTAAAAACACAAAAAAGGAACTAAAGTAATAAAAACACTTTTTCTTTTTTTACTGATTCTTTCAACCCATTCATCAAAATTGAAATTTTTTCCAAACCGATTCACTACATCAATAAAAATACAACTTCTAACGAACGAATCAAAAGAAAGGGCTTTGAAGAGAGCTCACTTACTTGATTGAAATGAACTGAGACCTACACGAATCTCAAGTAATGGCGGTTGAGTTCAATTGGAGTAAAAATTCTTAAAAGGGGGAACAAGAAAGGAACCCCGGACTTTGCTGGAAGAAGAAAGGGAAGGAGAAGAGGAAGTAGTGGAGGAGGACAGAAGAGGAAGCGCAGAGAGAGAGTGTGAGTGTGTGTGAGGTGGAAATGTGGGGTGTGTTTAGTTATTTTTCCCTCCTTGTTTGGGAAAATGGAAGTCGGTTTTGGAGTGTATAACGAATTTGTGGGGTTGTGGTTGAGATATTTAATGGGTTTGGTGGGATGATGAAATGGATATGTTGGATGGTTTACTTATTTGTGGGAGAGATATGAGGTGTTGGCTTCGAGATGGATGGTGGTGATTTGGGTATTCATTTAAGGAAATTAGCCCAGAGTAACTTTATTTTATTATTTTTAATCAATTTTGCAAAATGGACATAGCTTCTAATGGCATGGTAAATGCTAGTACCATTTAAAAAAAAGAATTTAAGTTATGCCATTTGAAACTAATACAATAGATTTTTTCATGTAAAAATCATTATGTAAAATTTAATTTGCAATATCATAGACTTTTAGTTTTTTATTATTTTAGTAGATCATGTTTGATATGAGGACAAAAAAATTGATGATTGCAATTATACCCTAAACGAATAACTCGCCTTGGTCAACACTTGTTAGTGATGAAAATAAGTAAAACATACGGGCATAATAAGCTCCAAGTTTATAACCCGCTTAATTTGTACCTTAAGTTTACTAAACTAAAAGTTTAAATCGTATGTACAATATTTCAAATGTAAATTGACCCAACTACTAAGTCGACTATTAGGTGCTATGAACTAGGGGTAGGCACGGGATGGATCTCACCCCTATCCCATCCCGTTCATTCGGGGTTAAGACAGGATAGACCTCATCCCACCCCAAACGGGTTCGGGATGAGACGGGATCAACATGTTTCATCTGCTGATCAAGATATAAGGGAGTTTCCCTTAATAAGCCTGATACCCCCTCCCCTAATAAGGGTGTCTAACCCAATCACATTGCTTGAAACTTGATCCCCGCCACTCACTCACTCAGTAATGAGTAAATAAATAAAAAAATCCATAAATAAAAATGAAACAAACACACTCATAATTCAACCAGCAATGTGTGTCAAAAATGAGTTTAAAATGTGCCATGTGGAGTGACCAACTAATATAGAATATGGATAATATATTAACTAACTAAATTGTTTTGTTGTTTAGAAATACCTTTGCAAATAGAATACAGATGAACATATATGTCAAAACAATTAGGATCAAACAAAAGAATTTGGGTATGGACACCAACTGTACAGTACTAGAGTATTTGAACGAGAGTCAATATGTGATGTTTGTTAAGTAATATAGAGCCATAGTTCAATAGATTATGCTTTAGTTTAGTATGATATGTGGTATCGATTGAGTTTTCATTATGACTTTATTAAAATTATTAATAATAAATATTAAAAAGTCAGTTCGGGATGGGACGAGGTGGGATTGAAAATCACCATCTCATCCCATTCTAGATCGGGACGGGATGGGATCGAGATGAGATTGATCAATCCCAATAAGACCCGAGAAAATTGGGACGGGATCGGGATCGCGGGATGGGATGCCCACCCCTACTATGAACAAAGACTTTACATTCATATCACCCAACAACCACCAGATGTTAATGAGGGTTGTCGACTTAAAATGGAAAAAAAAAAAAAAAAAAAAAAAAAGGTCGTTTGGCCATCACATTTTTCATTTGAGGATAGGGGAGTCAAATAAATTAAATAATTTTCTATCTTACAAATCAAAAAGGTGTTTCACTATTTGGGAGATAAAAGACGGGTAGGATTTATAAAACATGAAAATCTAATGTTTGAGGCTTAAAGTAAGTCTTTATGTCTTACATTTAGTCAATCCCCAATAAGAATGCATGGGTTCGATTCCCATACCAAACATTTTGATATTTATTTATTTATTTTTCTTCAAATGTTGATGGTGGTGATTAAGCATGTAAGTATTTTTATTTATTTACCTACTCAAACATTTAACATGTGGAGTAATGTTACCGTTACAGAAACATCAAATATTTGTGGTTGAGATAATGCCGCAATGGATATTAAAAAGATGAATGTCACGATAGATATTAGAAAAAAAAAATATGTTTAGTGATGGTACATGTGCCACAACCTTGGGGTATGATTAGTGACACATGTCTTTAATGACAATATATATTTATTAGATAAACTTTTTTTATGGTAACATCTAATTATTATTTGGATAAATGGGCTCATGCTAAATTATTTCCTCAACTATTCTTATTTATTTGAGTTTCATATGGAGGACAAGTATATCAATTAATTTCCTCTGTAGAACAATTCATATATGTTTACCCAAAAATGCTAGGAAACCATGTTTTTGCAACCAGGGTGACATGGTATAATCTCAAAAGAATGATGAAATCCCTTAAAAGTCTATGTGTATCTCAAAGTTGTAAAAAACCTCTTTTGACAATGCCACATCATCCTGATTGCAAAACCTGGTTCCCTAGCCTCACTCATGTTTACCAAGCAACTTTACACGCATTGCACATCTTGCACGACTATTTATTTTTCTTTTCCCGTGCCTCTAGCCTAATAATCTCTACTGATCTTTCCTATTTCAAATCTATAAGTTACGTGTTTCAAACACATTATTATCATCTGGTTAGGTGGATTTTGTGGTTGTGTTTTCATTAAATGTTAATAAACAAAGGCGATTGTAAAAAATTCTCAAAAAATATGAGAAGTTGAGTGGTCGTGCCAACGGTCTCAAATAGAGAAAAATGTTCATTTTTACACTTTGTTTCATTTACATAGATTTTTTATTTACGCGTTGAAGAGATAGGTAAGCTTTTTAATCATTTTTTTTAATTATGGTTTAGTTTAAGCCCACGTACCAGGTGCTAATAGCATATTGAGCTAAAATCCCCGGAGGCATACCGGGAGATTTTTCAACACAGTAAAAGCTCTGAGAGGCACTACGAAAGATAAGCCACGATGAAAATATTTAACATCGTATATAGTGCCAACGACACGTGAAATACCTTAGTCTATATTACAATTCAGAAGGGTGTTTCATTATTTGGGAGATAAAAGACAGTTGAGATTTATCCAAACATGAAGATCTAATGGTTGGGACTTAAAGTTAGCTTTTGGGTCTTACCTTCTGTCGATCCCCAATAAGAGTGCATGGGTTCGATTCTCATATCCAACATTTTGATATTTATTTTTTTTTTTTTCTTCAAATATTGATGGTGGTGATTAGACATGTATGTTTATTTATTTATTTATCCTACTCAAACATTTAGCATGTGAAGTAATGCTATAGTAAGGTAAATTGTCAAAATTCAACAAAACATTTGTGATTAATTTAGTTTAAACTACCATTACAGAAATACCAAATATCTTTTATTGAGATAATGCCACAATGGATACATTCCGGTAGAAGTAGAAGGTTCCATCGGAACAATTATTTATTTCAGGGTATCTCGTCTATTTAAAAAAATCAGAAGTGTGGGGAGAAATGACAAAATGATACTGAATGTCATGATATATATTAACAAATATGGTTAGTGGTAATTATACATGCGCTGCAACCTTGGAGTATGATTAGTGACAGATGTCTCGAATGACAATATATATTTATTAGATGAACTTTTTATGGTAACATCTAACTATTATCTGAATAATTGGGTTCATGCTAAATTTCTTCTTCATTTATTCTTATTTATTTAAGTTTCATATGGAGGACAAGTGTATAAATTAATTCCCTCTGTGGAATAGTTCATATGTTTACCATGCAACTTTACACGTATTGCACATCTTGCGCGACTCTTTATTTTTCTTTTCCCATGCCTCTAGCCTAATAATCTTTACAAATCTTTCCTATTTCAAATCTATAAGTTATATGTTTCAAACACATTATTGTCATCTGGTTAGGTGGATTTCGTGGTTATGTTTCATTAAATGTTAAGAAACAAGGGTGACTGTAAAATTTTCTTAAAAAAAATGAGAACTTGAATGGTCGTGCCAACGGTGTCAAGTAGCGAAAAATGTTCAGTTTTCACTTTGTTTCATTTACATAGATTTTTTTAATTATACATTGAAGGGATATGTAAACTTTTTAATCCATTTTTTTTTAATTATGGTTTAATTATTTAAGCCCACATACTAGGTGCTAATAGCATATTGAGCTAAAATCACCAGAGGCATACTGAGAGATTTTTTAACATAGTAAAGCCCTGAGAGGCACTGCGAGAGATAAGCAACAGTGAAAATATTTAACATTGTACGTTAGTGCCAAAGACACGGGGAATACTCTAGTTTTATATTATAATTTAGAATGGCGTTTGAGGTTGGTGATTGATATTCACGTAATTATTACATAATATATCCCTTAATTTATATATGTTAGTGTTTCGATTATTATATTTTATTCTAATTATTTTGTTTTCATGTTTTTGTAGGAATTTAAGCGTGAATGATGAAATCGCATTAAGGCGACAATTTGAGGAATGATAAATTGGTTGATTCTAATGGTGGTTTAAAGTAGCGGGTCACATATCTAAACCCAACCCAAACAAACCTAAGTCCACCTAATTTAACCAAAGCCCAAGCCCATAAGCAAACCCAACCAAACAAGAAAATAAGAGAACCCTATTTAGGTTTCCTCTCACCCTTCTTTTCCAAGGCATTTATTTTCCTACGTGTCTTTTTCCTTTTCCTCCCTTCTGCGCCCGTCTTTTCCTTCTTGGCAGAGACATAAAAACCTTCGTCTCTCGCCACTAACCAACCACCGTAACGTCCCTTTCTCCTTATCTCCTATTCTCCTCACCATCACCCTGCCGGCGATTCTTGCTCGATAGAAGAACCGGTAGTGCAACCACCATAACCTCGCCATCATCACCATCTCACAAACCTTGTTCCTCCATTGTACTTTCTTGCAGCCACTAAAACTGAAACAGGGAACACGACCACCGCCATTACATCATCACCGTTCCTATTTCTCTCCCTGTCAATCCTCATCATCACAAACAGAGACCGTCACCTCCCCCTCACCTTGTTTTGCACAACCGACAGCCATCACCTCTTCTTCCTCTCTTTTCCTTGCGAACTTTCATCTTCACGACCTCTCTATCTCTACTTCACGGACTCATCCATCTCTCTCTACTTCCCCTCCTCTATTTTTCTCCCTTTCAGCCACCTCTCACCGGAGAGTCCCAACAGATGAACGCAACTCGCACCGTCCAACACCACCATGAAACAGAGCCATACGTCCTGTTCCTTTCTCTGATCCCATCTCCTCTTTCGTTCTATCTCTCTCTTGTCTCCATTTCTCTGTTTCTGTATCTTTCAGGTTCAACAAATAAGAAGAGGAACGCAGCAACAACACAACCAGATACAGAGATCGCAACGACCTTGCACGGCACCGTCCTATCCTGTTCCTCCTTTAACCCGTCTCCTCCTTCCATCTCCTGTCCCTCTATTTTGTTCTATCTGATTCTTCTTTCTCTTGCAGGTTCATCGAAGAAGAATCTTGTGCAAAACCAGGAGTCGTAGCAAAGCTCGTTGGACAAGCCTAGCTCTTGGAGTTGGAGGGAAATAAAACTGATTTTTGAATCAGTGTTATTGGCACCCCAGCCATTTTTCTGAGCCACCACAGTGTGTAACAGCTCTTTTCGTGATGCGTGTTCGTGCTGAGATGAATTCCACCTATGTGATCTCATCCACCATGATCTTCTAGGCCCTTCGCCGAGACAAAGATGAAACCACAGGGTTTCCTAGAGTTTGTCGTATATAAATTTATTGTTTTCTATATGCTTGAATGTTAAACACAGTTGATTTCTGAATTTCAATAATTTGCTTTCACCAATTATATTCGGAATAATTTTCTAGACTAATCGGTAGTTAGAAGTTCCCTTTTGTTGATATTCGAAGCCTGCTTTAATCAATTAATTTGAATATGTGATTGTGTGTGCCGTAAGAAGACATGCAATGCTAAGGGTTTATAATTAGTTAAGTTAAACCTGTGATTGTGTGTGCTGTAGAAAAATATGCAATGCTAGGGGTTTATGCCTTTGCTGAAATCAATTGCAAATGTAGATTAATCTTTAGATTAGTCGTGTTGATTCTTGAAAACAATAATTTAGATTACACGAATCTTGAAGAACCTGTGGTGGATTTGATGTCTCGGTCTACTCTCTTATCATCTTACCAGTTTAATTTTAGTCGTCAATTTAATTTTCTTAATTTATTATTTTTCATCTGCTGCAATCCCAACTCTAAATTAGTTTAAATAAGTCTTAGAATTCGATTGTCTTATCAATCTTCGTGGGATCGACCCGTATTTGCCACTGTCTATTAGTTAGACAGTCGTGCACTTGCGGTATTACAAGTAGAGTTTATTAGCTTATTAATTTAGGTTAACAAAATCTCCATCAATGATAAAAGACGGTTATGATTGAAAGTTGCGGAAGATGTTGATGATGGAGATTCATTATCAATAATGACATGTTTGTAAATAAGTTGCAAGAATTGTGGATATACATTATCAGAATGGTGTTTCAGGTTGGAGATGAAAGACGATTGAGATTTATCCAAACATAAGAATCAAATGGATCACAAAGTGGGAGGTTGAAGAATGATTTTTTTTAAAACTTTTATGCCCCTACCAACTCTAACCATCAAACATCTAAAGATTCAGACTGAATTTGAGCGCCGAAGGCATGAGGAATACCATAGTTCTACATTACAAATCATATAGGTTTTTTACTATTCATAAAGATTTGGAGATAAAAAATGGCTACGAGTGAGAGTTGGGAATAAGTTGAGGGTTGACATTCATTCTCTATAATGTAATGTTTTTAATTATAAAACATGTAGAAGGGTAAAAAAATTAAAAAACTGTGAAATTTACATGTGGCGGGGAGAGAAAAAATTGTGTTTTTTTTTCTTCTTCTCAAAATTAAACTTATTATAACTATTTACTTGGTTGTCGAGTTTTAGTATATTGGGTATCATTGGAATGCATTTTAAAGATTTTTCAATGAAACCAATGATCAATACAAACGCTAAAAATTTAAACATATATTTTATTACTAAAAACGTTCAATGTATTTCACGTCATTAGTATTTTTCAATATTTTTCAAGAAATGAGACGGAATTCTTAATGCATATTTAAACAAAAATCTTAAACTTCATATTTTGGCGAATTCAATGTTTGAGGGAGAATTCACTCTCGGCATTTCAAAAATTTTCCCAATTGATTCAAGTTTTGACTTAGTCTAACTTAAAGTTTATAGTATATATTTCAACTTTAAAATAAGCTTGCATTTTTCAAAATTGATTGAAGGCAAAAGTGGATGATAGCGAGGGTGTTCAATACATGATATTTAGCAAAGAAAGTATTGTATGCAAAGTGCTAACGACACGAAAAATACCTTAGTCTATCTAATAAATTAGCTAGGTGTTTAACGATTCGTAAGGAATTGAAGATCAAAGAGGGTTAGGATTGAGAGTTGAGGAAAATGTTGAAGGTTGAGAGTTGAAGGAGAATCTTTCCAATGAAATCAATGATCAATACTGATGCTGTCGTTTTCTGCTCCCTACTTTGACCTTGACTTGCAAATCCACTGACCTGCACAAGGAAGGCACATGAGCCACAGACGACCGTTGTGGTGGCCAATGGCACTCCGATGATAAAGTTAGACAGGGATCTGAGGAAGATGTAATGTTGTAAACAGGGAATTTGTAGCATACCTTACCTTACCAACCTCATGTCTTGTTTATAGTACTGAAGTTCTGGTTTGACCAGATCATCGATGGCGTAGCTTAGGGAGGAAGATCTTCCTGGAGATACATCTCTAATAAGGAGTCGTGTTGTGGAGAGAAGTTTCACTGTTAGCCTTGTGCTCCTAGATACGCGGGAGATAGTTCCCGTTCCGAGAGTAGTCTATAGGTAGAAGTCTCCTTATGTGACATATACTCTGGAATCCGCTTCCTAGTTGGAAGCAAAGAGCTGTTGTAATTGCTCGTCCGAAGCTGATCCTCGAGATACTTGCCTTAACAGGGGTATTGAGAATAGTTGTGAGACTAGTGGGCCTAGCAGGCTATAAGAATTGGAGTTCGTCTGGCGAACTGCATTGGGCTGTCTCAGAGCCGTTTGGGCCGGATTAGCGTTGGGCTGGCGCTAGGGCCTGTCATTCCTCGAGAACATCATGACACGTGTACGACGCCGAGTTGGGACCATTTTGGTATATCATTAGCTACTCCCCTCGAGTAAGTGGGGCTTTTAGTCGGTTCACTGGCTCTCTGAAAAGCAATTGTACCGTCGTGGTGATTGAACCCGAAGTGTTGTCTCAAGCAGTGCATAACATTAATGGGTACACGACTGCTCAAGGAGGAAAAATGTGACTTGCCTTCTCTATAAATATTTGCCGTTTCGAGGAAGATTTCTCTTATTCTTATCTGTGTAATTTCTACAAGCAACCGTGTTGCTGTAAAGTTCTATTTCTCTTTTCCATCAATGGTAGATAATGTTGAACTTTCTTCTAAGGATCTGTTGTCTTTCACTTGCCTCAAGTTATTTGAGGATAATCTAGTTGATGAAATCGAATTAATCAGGCTTCGAAGTCTGCACCGTATTCCAGGGGATCTGGAAATCATTCCCGCGTTTGGAGTTTTGGCTCCAATTACACCCCCTCAGGGGTATATAAGTTTGCACCGGGTCATGTTTGAGTCGGGGCTCCGATTCCCATTGATGGATGACATCTGACGTTTCTTCCTATCTCTTCGCATGCCTCCTGCTCAAATGGTTCTAAGCGGGTTCAAGATTCTGATTGTGATTCTTCTGAGGGCGCATGATGTTGGCCTTTGTATGATTCCGACGGTAATCCATCATATTTCCACCGCTCGATTGGATTCTAGGGGCATTTCCATATTGAATTGCCCTGCTTGTCTGTGTTCAGTAGCGGATGACACTGAGCCCTGGGTGAGGTATTAGTTCCTGGCTTTGGTAAACTCCTCGTACTTCAAGCTTGGGGGCCGTAGAGTCCCAAAATACTTCCAGTTCGATCTTCGCAAGTTTCTTAGTTGCTGGCTTATTTTTTCGATCCTAGATGTGACGCTAGTTTGATGTCATTTCTTTTTTTAGGGAAGTTTGCCTTTTTGACTCACACTGAGGAGGAAAGACGGATAGAGAGGGAGTTTATCAAACTCCTACTAACGTCCGTTGAGGAGGTCATAATTCCTGGCAATGTTGTGCATAGCGGGTTGCTACGGTGTTTTCACGACATTGTCGTTGTGACCGGTTCACCGAATGAAGGGGTTGTCAGTCGTCGTTCGAGGAAGAGAAGTATGGCCATGCCTAGCCCAACTAAGTTAGCTGAATTGGAGGTGAGCGTACCTCTTATTGTTGTTCCGAAAATGAGGCAGTCCTTTGACCATGCGACTTCTACCCCTGGGCTGTCGTGTTCTGCTTAGGCGACAACTTCTGGAGATCGTCGTCTCTTGGTTGATGTTGTTATTCCCCCTGTTGACTTAGAAGGAGAAAACATTGGACCACGCATTGATGTTTCACGTCACCATGGGTCCGAGGCAGACGTTCACGCCCTTGAATCACATAGTTCTGTTGTGCTGCATTCCTAAGCTTACGGGCGAGTCCTTGCCTTGGAGAAGGCTTTCGTGGACCTGCGGATGTCGTATTTGGATGCTCTCTACCAGGTGGATTCCTTTACTGGTCAGCTGTTGAATTCCGGTACTGCCTCGAACTTGGGGGTCGTGAAGGCCGCAGTGTCTGCCTCTAAAGTGGAGTTTGTGGGAATTAGATCTCAACTGAGATCGACCAAATTGGATATGGCGTCAACCCGTGCTGAACTAGGACGGACTCGGTCCGAGTTGGAGCGCTTAGATGCGGCTGTGGACAAGTGGTCGTCCGATCAGTAGGTGCAAGATGTTGAGAGGAGGTAGGCAGAATTAGAATGGGATGCCGTACGACGACAACTGGAGTTTGAAGTCGATGATGGGATTCGTCACGTTCGCTAGGCAGAACACTTACTGTCAGATAAGCGTTTGCACTGTGCTGGCGCGGTGGATTTCGACATTTCGGGTCGGAGGCCGCTAATCTCGTCAGAGGTCATTCAGGGCAGATTGGAGCTTTTAGAGCTTATTAAATAAGAACATTGATAAGCACCCAAAACATCGATTTTACACCCCTAAATATACAATTGTTAAGTCCAATTATCAAATAAAAATATCTCATCATGTGTATTTTGTGCATTTTGTAGGAGTTCAAACACAAATCTCAAATTATGCATAAAGTGACACAATAAGGCTAAATTCATCAACTAGAAGGCCCAATGGGAATTAAAATGCATTCATCAAGATTAAAGAATTTCAATCTCAAGACTCATGGAGTCAAGGCCACAAAGCAACAACAACTACTGATCTCGAGAAAATCAATATGAAGATTTGGACGTCCACATGGCTAACTTTATCATAAAAAAAATCTCTACAAGACATGTTTCCTTATTCAACTCCAACACCATTCCTTGTTTCACTCAACCATTCCTTGTTTCATTCAACCATGTTTCATTGTTTAACTCAAACCATGTTTTCTTGTTTCACTCAACCATTCCTTGTTTCATTCAACCATGTTTCACTGTTTAACTCAAACCATGTTTTCTTGTTTCACTCAAACCCTTTTTACCTAAAAAAATCCCATACATAGAGTTCATAAGGGATAGTTTTTTCTTTGATAGTTTTTTTTACAGAGTTTTTTAGTTGTAGTTCTTGGCTTTATATTTTTACTTGGGAGAAAAGTGTTCCATTGAAAAAGTAAGTTTTATCTTTGTTCTTTAACTTTTAGTTTAATATTTATTTTCACCATCCATTATTTTGCTATTCTTTTTATTCTTTAAGTTGAAAATCAAATATTGTCTTCTAATCCAAGTGAAGTAGTCGATAACCCCTACTTCCACTATGCATTGTTGAAGTGTATTGCAGGTTGAAGGAAAAAATAAATAGAAACAACTAATATTTCTTTGATTAATGTCAAAAATCATGCAACGACATTAATGTCGGTTTTTGGCATCAATCAAGCATCCCGACATCGATCTTGACTTCGCTCGTTATAGGAGGGTTGCTTTCAGACCCATCTCTCAAGAGGAAGGTCCTGGTTCGGCAGCATAAACTGCTAAGGATGATGTTTCACCTTAAAATAGTTGTAACGTCCTTTCTAGGACAAACCAAATTTTTAACGAAAGCATTGTTTTGTCTTGTATTGTTGTGTTTTCTTTAGAAGCTTCGCAGATCGTAGAATTAGCACTATTGGTCCTGGCTGCTGGCAGAACGCCCGCTTTTGTCAGTTGAGTTGTATCGAAACTGACTGCTTCTGTCTACTGTTATTTATGGGTAGCCGTTGTTGCTCGCATTGTGCAGGTCATTCTCATAGTCTGTTGTCCGCATGATGCAGGTTGTGCACTGTGATGCTTCAAAAACTGTTATCTTTCGGAGAGTGTTGATCGCTCAGCAGTGCGAGTCATCAGCATTAGGCGGGCAAACACTGACTAGACTCTCACTTCCTCGGTCATCGTCGTTCGAGTGCAGCGGACTAGGGGTTGGGCACCAGAAGCCATCGTCATCAGTTGCGATTTGACTAAGCTTACCTGGCAAGTTCGGTGATCATTGTCTGTTAGAGAGCAATGATCCCTTGGCGAGTCGTCGTCATTAGGCGAGCGAGCGCTGACTAGACTCCCACTTCCTCGACCGACGTCGTCCGTGCACAACAGACTTGGCATTGTGCACCAGAAGCCATCGTCATCGGTCACGAACTGACTAAGCTTACCTGGCAAGTTCGACGATCATTGTCTGTAAGAGAGCAATGATCCCTTGGCGAGTCGTAGTCATCAGGTGGGCGAGCGCTGACTAGACTCCCACTTCCTCAACCGTCATTTCCCGTGCTCAACGAACTATGCATTGGGCACTAGAAGCCATCATCATCAGTCGCGAACTGACTAAGCTTACCTGGCAAGTTCGACGATCATTGTCTGTAAGAGAGCAATGATCCATTGGCAAGTCGTCGTCATCAGGTGGGCGAGCGCTGACTAGACTCCCACTTCCTCGGCCGTCGTTTCCCGCACGAAACGAACTAGGCATTGGACACTAGAAGCCATCATCATCAATCGCGAACTGACTAAGCTTACCTGGAAAGTTTGACAATCATTGTCTGTTAGAGAGCAATGATCCCTTGGAGATTCGTCGTCACCAAGTGGGCGAGCGCTGACTAGACTCCAACTTCCTCGGTCGCCGATGCCCGCGTGCAGCGGATCAGGCGTTAGGCACCTGAAGCCATCGTCATTAGTCACAAACTAGCTAAGCTTACCTGTCAAGTTCGGCGATCATTGTCAGTTATAAAGCAATGATCCCTTGGCGAGCCGTCGTCATCAGGTGGGGGAGCAATGACTAGACTCCCACTTCCTAGGCCGTTGTTGTCCGTGGGTAGCAAACTAGGCATTGGGCACCAGAAGTCACCGCCATCAGTCATGAACTGATTAAGCTTACCTGGCAAGTTCGGCGATTATTGTCTATTAGAGAGCAATGATCCCTTGGCGATTCGTCATCATCAGGCGGGTGAGCACTGACTAGACTCCCACTTCCTCGGCCGTCATTGCCCACACCCATCAGACTAGGCGTTGGGCTATTTGAGTATGGCCGTAGCGGGGATGATCGGGGGTCAATTTGGTCGTAACGGACAACAGTGGAAGTTTTAGTAAAAGAAAATATTTTATTGATAATATTTTTTGGGATGTTCTACATTTCTTGGTTGTTTAAGCTCGTCGTCGTCTACGTCTTCCAACCAGTAAGTCCTCGGCCTGTTGACCTTGGTTACTTTGTAGGGTTCTCCTTCCCAGTTCGGGTTTAGCTTTCCTGAGCCAGTTTCTTTGGTGTTTTGCTAGGTCTTCCTGAGTACCCAATCTCCCACCGTGAATTCGCGTGGCTTGACCTTATTGTTGTAGTATTGCGCTATCCGTTGCTGGTAGGCAGCTATCTTGGTGGAGGCTAGATCTCATTTTTCTTCAAGGATGTCTAGTCCAACGCGTAAGGCTTCTATGTTATCGTCCGGAAAGTTGGCACTTTGAGTTCTACCATAACCATAGCTTCTAACCCGTATGCCAGGGCGAAGGGTGTTTCTCCAGTAGGGATTCTTTTAGTTGTCCGATATGCCCAGAGTATTCCTAGTAGCTCTGAAATCCATTTTCTTTTGGCAGCATCAAGCTTCCTTTTGATCGCCTCTAGGATTGTTCGGTTGGTAACCTCTACTTGGCCATTGGCTTGTGGGTGCCCTGGCGAGGAGAAGTGGTGATTGATACTCAACCTTTTGCACAATTTTTAACCTTGATACCTTCAAACTGAGTTCAGTTATCGCTGACCAATACTTTGGGGATGCCAAATCTGCAGACGATGATGGCCCTATGAATTTTTCTATCTGGACCTGCCCTATCTTAGATAGGGGCTCGGCTTCGACCCATTTGGTGAAGTAGTCGACAACCACAAGAAGGAACCTTTTACCGGATGAAGCTGGGAGCTGTCCGACGATGTATCCCTTACTGTGCGAATGGCCACGGACTTGTCATCGGTGTCAGTGGCTGGGCAGGCATGTGTGTGTATGGGGCCAACCTCTGACATTTGTCGCACTTACGGACAATATCTTTGGGACTGTATCTTTGGCATCTCGTTGCATTGTCGGCCAATACTATCCTAGAGTTAAACCTTTGTGGGTGAGGGTTTTCCCTCTCGAATGATTTTCACATATACCGTCGTGGATTTTTCCCAGGACCTGACTTGCCTATGAAAGTGAAAGACATCGAAGCAGGGGTCCTGTCATCAATCTCTTGTATAACTTGTGGTTTAGGATAGTGTACCTCACTGCTTTGTTTTTAAGTCTTCTGGCTTCGACCTTCTCGGTCGGTAGGGCTCCAATAACGATGTATTCGACCTTCTTGTTTTTAAGTCATCAAATTTGGTGATGCGTCTACAGCGCAAACATCTCTAGGTTATTTTTCGTCGCGGCTTGATTGCTCTTGGTATTCAATGAAACCGCTTGAGACTTCGGCAGAGGCCAAGGCTTCTCTGGCTAGCGCGCTAGCTCTTTTATTGTTGTCCCGAGGGTATTGTACAAGCTCACACCTTTTGAACTCACTTATTGTGCAGAGTACCTTTTCACGGTAGGCTATCATGCGGGGGTCTCGCCGTTGAAATCTCCTTTGACTTGGTTGACTACCAGTCTTGAGTCATTGTATGTCGTTAGGTGATCTATCCCAATCCCCAAGGTTAGTGTCATGGTGGATAGGAGAGCCTCGTATTCGGCCTCGTTCGAATTGGGAAAGCCGAATCTAGCAGCTTTTTCGAGTGCAAAGTCGCTGGGAGATTAGAGTGTGATCCCAGCTCCGCTTTCTTTTTTCATTAATGATCCCTCGCAGCGCAAGGTCCATTCTTGGATGTTTGAATCCAAGGTCTGGTGATCTGTCTTTGCCTCTTCTCCACCGGTGAACTCGGCGATGAAGTCCGCCAGTGCCTGGGTTTTGATGGCGGTTCTTGGGGCATAACTTATGTCAAACTGCCCGAGTTCTACTGACCATTTCACCATCCTACTGGATAACTCTAGTTTATACATTACCGAGCAGAGCGGATGTTTGGTTAGAACCGTTATAGAGTAGGCCTGAAAATAAAGCCTCAGTTTCCTAGAAGATCAAACGCTAGGGCTAACTTTTCCAGGTCTGAGTAGTGTGTTTTCGCCTCCACGAAGGTTTTTCTTGCATAATGCATTGGTCTTTGGGTTCCCCGGTCGTCGCGTACGAGGGCTGAGCTCACGGCGTGCTTGGAAACAGACAAGTATAAGTAGAGTGTTTCCCTCGTTGCTAGTTTTGAGAGTAACTCTGGACTCCCAATTTATGCTTTCAGACTTTGAAATTCTTGTTCGCACTCTTCGTTCCATGAAAACTCTTTGCTTCCCGTTAGTATTTTAAAGAAAGGTAAGCACTTGTCACATGATTTAGATATAAACTTGTTGAATGATGTTGCCCTCTCAGTCATGCTCTGAACGTCTTTGAGGTTGGCGGGGGCTTTCATGTCAAGAAGGGCTTGAATCTGCTTTGGGTCAGCCTCGATTCCCCTCTTGTTCACTATTTAGCTTAAGAATTTCTCAAACTCAATTGCGAACGAACAATTCTGCGGGTTGAGGTTTATCTGATATTTTCCAAGCTAGTTGAACGCTTCAGTGAGGTCTTCTATGTGGTCGGGGATTTGGAGGCTCTTGACAAGCATATCATCAATATAGACCTCCATATTCCTGCCGATTTCTTCTTTAAACAATCGATTTACCGGTAGGTAGTATGTAACACCTACGTTCTTTAAGCCAAACGGCATCACCCTATAACAATATATCCCTCTTTTAGTTACAAAAAAAGTTTTTTCTTGATCCGGGAGGTGCATTAATATTTGATTGTAACCTGAGTAGGCGTCCATGAAGCTTAGTAAGTTGTGCTCGAATGTGGCGTCCACGATCTGATCAATGCGGGGGAGCAGGAAATTGTCCTTCGGGCAAGTTTTGTTCAGGTTTGTGTAGTCTACACACACTCTCCACTTCCCATTTTTCTTTTTTACTAGAACGATGTTTGCCAACTAGTCTGGGTATCGTACTTCTTTAATCATTTCGCGTTGAGTAACCACTGCACTTCCTCATTTATGTTCCGTTTCTTTTGGGCGCCACAGGCCTCTTCTTCTGTTGTACGATTTTCCTTGTGGGGTACACTTCTAGGCGATGAGTGATTATTGACGGGTCGATTCCCACCATGTCTTGCATGGTCTAGGCGAAAATGTCATGGTTTTGTTGTAGCAACTTTATGAATTGTTCCGCCAAATCCTTGTTCAAGCGGTACCCTATCTGGATAGCCCTACTGCTGAGAGGGTTGTCGAGGTAAATTGTGATGGTTTCTTCCTCCGGTTGGCCGGCATTGGGCTTGCCCCGGGGGCTTATAGGGGCCTCGTCGTCAGGGATAGGTTGTTCTCCCCTTGTTCCTCGAGCGAAGTTGAGAGGCATCTTGGTCACAGGGCCAACTGCTAACTGAGAACCACTTGGTAGCAGTGCCGTCATGCACTGGCATTCTCTGGCGATTGCCTGGTTGCCTCTTAATGTATTGACCGCTTGGTTTATCGGATACTTGATACACTGGTGTAGAATGGAGATAGCCACTCCCATTTGGTGTATCCAGGGTCTCTCAGGACTGCATTATATGTTGAAGGGGCGTCGATTACTATGAAATCTTGAAATAGAGTATTTTGAGTTGGCTTTTCTTCTGCTGCTACAGTTAGTTGTATTTTTCCCACCAGAAAGCATTTTTTGCCGCTGAAATCAAGCATCGAACGGTTATCAGGGATTAGTGCTTGTTCCTTTAGTTGCATGTTGCAGAATGTGCGGAGAAACATGACGTTCAATGAGCTTTCAGTGTCTACCAGGGATCTCCTTACTTCCCAATTTGCAAGAAATATCGTTATTACCAGGGCGTCATTATGTGGGAGTTGGATGCCCTGGAGGTCTTCGTCCATAAATGCTAGTGGCACAAAGTGGTTATGCCTTTGAGCGCCCGACGCAAGTTGTTCACCGCATATTGCTTAGACCTTCATATCTCGGAGAGCCTTTTTCCTATACCTGTTTGATAGTTTGGACTCGGAATCGGCTCCATGAAACACACATATTATGTCGGGTGATTTCTTTATTGGCCAAACTTTGCTCCTGGTTGCCCGTTCTTCTAGTAGGGTGATGTAGCTCTGCGCTTCCCTCGCCAAGTCTGCCATAATCGCTGGAGGGTCCAGAGTTAGAAAGTTATAGAACTTTCCTTTCCCAGACTGTTTATGAAGGCCGAGACGGCCTTCGTTTCGTTGCACACGTTGATGGCAATTAGATCACTGCTGAAGCGAGTTAGATAAGCCTTCAACGTTTCGTCGAGCTTTAGTTTCATCGACTTGAGCGTCTTCATTGTTAACAAGATTTGCTGCATAGAAAGTGATCTTGGATCCGATCCGGGGTTCATTGGTGCTGCTGCTGTTTCGAGAGCGTGAGCTTGATGCATGTGCATCACTTGCACCATCGAGAGCGCTGAAGTAGCACCAGGTTTAGAGTTTGACGTGTCCCCTCATTCTCCATTGTTGCGTGATCTAGTGGTCACCATCCCTTTGTATTTTGAAGAGAGATGATGCTAATGAAATGTTAGGAACTTTGTCGTCCCCACGGACAAAATGCAGTCGTTTTCCACTCCTTGCTTTGACCTTAACCTGCTGACCTGCACAAGGAACACACGTAAGTCACAGACTACCATTGTGGTGGCGGATGGCACTCCGATGCTAAAGTCAGACAGGGATCTAAGGAAGGTGTAATGCTGTAAACAGGGAATTTGTAGCGTACCTTAGCTTACCAACCTCATGTCTTATTTATAGTGTTGCAGCCCTAGTTCGACCAGGTCATCGATGGCATAGTTTAGGGAGGAAGATCTCCGTGGAGATCCATCTCTAATTAGGAGTCGTGCTGTGGAGGGAAGTTTCTTTGTTAGCCTTGTGCTCCTAGATACGCGGGAGATAGTTCCCGTTCTAAGAGTAGTTTATAGGTAGAAGTCTCCTTATATGACATATACTTGGGAATCCGCTTCATAGTTGGAAGCAAAAAGCTGTCGTAATTGCCCGTCCGAAGCTGATTCTTGAAGATACTTACCTTAACAGGGCTTATGGGTATTGAAGATAGCTGTGAGACAGGTGGGCCTGGTAGGCTGTAAGAATTGGATTTCATCTGGCGAATTACATTGGGCGGGCTCAGAGCCGCTTGGGCCGGATCAGTGTTGGGATGACGCTGGGGCCCGTCATTCCTCGAGATCATCATAACACTTGTACGGTGTAGAGATGAGACCGTTTTGGTGTATCATCACATACAAATGCTTAAAATTTAAAATACTCATTTCACACCATGTGCATTTTCCAAAAAAACATGTCTAATACACTTTACGTCGCAGGTATTTTCAATATTTATCAAATAAAGAAATAGACATCTTAAGTCACATTCAATGAAATATCCTAAACTCCATATTTCAAAAAATCAAAGTTTGTGAAAGCTCAGTACAACGGTTTAGAAATTTTTATTTAATTGTTTAATATATTAATCAAGATTAACCTAATGTCACGACCCACTTTCTATCGTGACAACGTGACGGTAATATACTAGTCTATCTTACAAATCAGCTACAAATTTTACTATTCATATGGAATTGGAGATAAAGAGGGCTAGGATTGATAGTTGAGAAAAATGTTGGGGGTTGAAATTATTTTCTTTAATGGCATGGTTCGTAGAAAATGTGCATGTAGAAGCACAAAGAAAATTAACAAAAAGGTTAAAAAGAAATTTGTTGGATTTTGGAAACTTAGTATCATTGAAATGCATTTTTGAAGATGAAACCAATGATCAATATAAATATTTGAACCTTTCAAATATGCATTTCATGCCCTATGCATTTAAAGAAAAACGTATAATGCATTTCACTTTGTAAATATTTATAAAAGAATGAACATGTACCTTAAAGCACAATCGAATAAAGACCTAAAACTCCATAGTTTGGAAAGTCAAAGTTTTGCTATTGATTTCTCAGGCAACGTAAGTGTGTTCATGGTGACGTGGGCACGAACCCAAATAGGTTGGTATGTTACAAGGTTAACCCAAAAAAATTATATCGTGCCAACGACATGGAATTAGAGATAAAAAGTGCTAGGATTAAAAGTTGGAAAATATGTTGAGGGTTAAGATTCATTTTCAATAATAACATGTTTGTAAATATAAAACATGTAGAAGGGAAACAAAAATAATAAAAAAAATTGTGAAAAAATCTGGTGGCATATACATATGGTAGGGAGAGAAAAATTTGTGTGTTTTTTCTCAAAATTAAAATTGTCATAACTATTTACTTGGTTGTCAAATTTTGGTAAACTTGGTAAAGTTGTAATGCATTTTAAAATATCTTATCAATGATCGATAAAAGTGCTAAAATTTTTAAATATATATTTTATTATTAAAAATGTCTAATGCATTTTATGTCGTTAGTATTTTCGACTAAATGAGAATGGTCGATAATATAATACCAGAAAAAATAGAATAAGAAATGAGACGGGCATTTTTTTCATTTTTTTATGAAACATGCATCTTAATGCACATTTAAACAAAAACTTTGGACTTCATGTTTTGGCAAATTCAAAATTTGGGAGTGAACTCATTATCTGAACTGATTATATTGACTGAGTCTGACCTTAAAGTTTATAATATATTTTTACTTTGGAAGGTGTAAGTAGGGATGGTGGCGGGGGTGTTCAATACATGATAATTAGCAAAAAAAAAAATGTATGTGGTGTGCCAACGACACAGGGAGTGCCCTAGGATATACTACAAATTAGCCAGGTGTTTTACTATTCATAAGGATTTGGAGATAAAAGGGGTTAGGATTGAAAGTTGGAAAAATTGTTGAGGGTTGAGATTTGTTTTCTATAGTGGCATGTTGGTAAATGTGAAAGATGTAGAAGGGAAAAAAAATATAAAACTTAAAATGAGTGTATGGAATGTACATATGGCGGGAATAGAATGTGTTTTTTTTTCTCAAAATGAAAAATGTCAGAACTATCTAAACAATTTTCGGATTTTAATAAGCTTGATGTTATTGAAAAGCATTTTCGAAGATCTTTCCAATAAAACCAAGTATTATTACAAAAGCTTAATTTTTTTTGAAATATATATTTATTATTAAAAAACATCTAATGCATTTCTCACCGTAACTATTTTCAATAATTTTTTACTGACGAAACAAGAATCTTGAAGCCCATTCAAATAAAGATGTCAAACTTCATATTTTAGTAAAGTCAAAGTTTGGGGTGAACTCACTCCTGCAATTTGAAAATTTATTTTTTTTCTCCAGTTTGACTGTAATGCCACAACACATTTCCTATCGTGCCAACGACACGGGTAATACACTATTCTATATTACAATTAAGAGTGGTGTTTCACTATTAACAAAGATTTGTAGATAAAAAAGGGCTAAGATTGAGAGTTGAGGAAGATGTTCAGGATTGAAATTCATTTTTTATAATGACATGTTTATATATATATATAAAGCATATAGAAGGGCAAAACAAAAGAAACATAAAACTTGAAATGAGTTATGGAATATATATGTGGTGAAGAGAGAAAATATATATTTTTATATTTTTTCGAAACGAAAATTATAATAACTATCTACCGAGTTGTCGAATATTAGAAAACTTGGAATTGTTAAAATGCATTTTTAAAGAATTTTTCCAATGAAACCAGTAATCAATACAAAGGCTTAAAATACTAAAATATGTATTTTCTAAAGAAAAATGTTTAATATATTTTAGTCGTAAGCATTTTCAGTATTTATCAAACAATGAATCTGACATCTTAAAGAACATTCAAGTAAAGACCTTGAGCTTTATATTTTGAAAAATCAAAGTTATGAAAGAACCCACTGTGGTGGTTTAATTTTAATTTTTTATGATTATTTAATTTTAATTGAAATTGATCTAATACCACGACCCATTTTCTATCTTGCCAATAACATGGTTAATATACTTGTCTATTTACATTTCAACCAAGTGTTTTACCATTTTTAAGGATTTGGAGATAAAATAGAGTAGGACTGATAGTTGCAGAAAATGTTGAGGGTTAAAATTCATTTTCAATAGTGTCATGTTTGTAAATGTGAAGTATGTGGAAGGGAAAAAGAAAATGAATATAAAATTAAAAATGAGTTGAATGTTGAATGAACATGTGGCGAAGAGAGAAATTTTGTGTTTTATTTTCTCAAAATGAAAATTTTCATAACTATCTACGTAATTATCAAATTTTAACAAACTTTGTACAGTTGAAATGTATTTTTGAAGATCTTTTCAATGAAACTAATGACCAATACAAACGCTTAAAATTTTAGAACGTGAATTTCACATCGTAAATATTTTTCAAAAGAAAATCTATAATGCATTTACTTTGTAAGTATTTTGGATGATACCAAACAAATACCCCAAACTCCTTATATTTGGAAGTTAAAAGTTTGGGAAAACTCATTGTTATAATTATCTACTTAGTTTTCAAATGTTAAAAAACTTAGTATTATGGAAATGCATTTTTAACGATTTTTCCAATGACATCAATGCTCAATAGAAAGGTGTAAAATATTAAAATATTGTCGTGTCCATTTTCTAAAGAAAAATGTCTAATGTATTTCACATTATAAATATTTTTAGTATTTATTAAAGAATGAGTACGACATCTAAAATCACATTCATGTAAATACCATGAACTTTATATTTTGAAACATAAAAGTATGGAGAGAACTCACTGCAGCAGTTTTAAATTTTCCCAATTATTTAATTTCTTATTGTAATTATTTAATTTTTCCCAATTATATTTTGAAACATAAAAGTATGAACTTAAATTTTTTTTCCCAATTATTTAATTTTGACCTAATGCCACCATCCATTTTGTATCATTCCAATGACACGGGTAATACACTAGTATTCATCTTCTAATTCACAGTGATGTTTTACTGTTCAGTAAGTATTTAGTTCGTAGACATTGAGTTTTCTTTGTATTGATGGCAGCAACTAAACTAAAAACACAAGCCCCCAACGATTTTGCTTACCTCCTTCAGTGTCTTTGCTCCCTTCTTCATTGTTTATGCAACATAAGGTACAACATGCTCTCCTCCACAACCATGCCATGTGACACCAATCTCCTCCCATGTCTCTTCCATGTCGATAGAATATATGCTCACATCTCTACAACAACTCATCTTCTCTCCCCATCCCTGCTCCATGTCTTTCTTAGGGGGGTGTATTGTATCTGGATTTTGTGGGCAATTTAATAAATTCTATGGATTCTGAAAATCCAAGTGTATTCAATTTGGATTTTAAAAAGTCCACAAAAGTCTAGGGGTATTCAATCAGGATTTTAAAAAGTCTTTCTGAAATCCACAAAGTCTAGGGGTATTCAATATGGATTTCAGAAAGTCCACAAAAGTTTTAGGGTATTCAAAATATCATTCATATTTATGGATTTGGAAAATCATGGATTCTCATGGACTTTGTAGTGTTAGGTATAAATAACAAAGTTCAATAGTTTGCCAGCCTCCTATCAAAGATTTCAACGTGAAAAAAAGTCTCCCAAAGTTCTTCCTTGTGCCAGCCGCGAAGAGGTTGGTTCCCATCCTCTTATTTTCTTGAGAGAAGTGACAGACACAAACACTGATGTCTGCTTCTGGGTTCCCTTCTTCTTTCACTTGCTCCTCTTATTATGCTTCACAATCTTTACTTCCACAATCCAACATCAAGCAAGATTTGTTCATGTGTGTATAAACCTCTTTTTCTCTCTTTCACACACAAACCCAATGTTCAGATTTTGTTTGTTAAAATGTACTCTTTTTTTTTTTGGTCTGATTTTAAATACTGGGTATCTAATTTTATTGATGTTTTTTGATTGATTTGAAGGGGGCTGTGATGGACAACAATGAGACTATGGTGCCATTGGTGGTTGAGCCTACAGCAAAGGTGATGATTTTCAATGAAACAAGGAGGAGACTTGGTAGCTTCAGAATATGTTCATTGTGTACTTGCTGTGGAGGTCCAAAGGGGCTTTGCTTGCCTTCTCCTTGCTGTTATGCCATTAATTGCAACATCCCAAACATACCCTTTGGTTATTGCTCTTTCACACCCAAAACTTGTAATTGCTTTGGTTGCCATATCTGATTCATAAAACAAAAGAGAGAAAGGGGTTATGTGGATTGTTCTTATTTTGTTGTTTGGGATTTTGAATTGATAAAAGGAACACTATGTTGTTTACTATTCTTGAATGAATTGTTTATTATGTTCATAATAATTAGTGTGTATGCTTAGTGCTAGTATTATCTTGAATAATTAGTGTGTATGCATAATGAATTGTTTATTATGTTCATCACTATTTACCAACTTCTTTTTTATCTTGCAAATAATTAGAAATCTGTAAAAGTCGTTCATACAAAGTCCGTGGATTTTCATAAATCTATAGAAAGTCTGTAGCAAAAGTCTATGGATTTAAGAAATCAGCAGAAGTCCGTGGACAATTTAAAGAGTCTGTGGACAATTTAAAGAGTCCGTGGACTTTTCAAATTATTTATCAATTCCATAAGAATCCATATACAATACACCCCAATTAATTGATTTCACCAAATCAGCATGGAGAACGACCTATTCCTCTTCCTCCTCTCACTTCTATTACACCATCTTCTCTTAAAATGGAATCTCCTACTTCACCCTCGATACAAGCTTCTTCTTTTCCATCCACAACTTGAACACTGCAACCACTAACACTCGTGACTTATCAGGTAATTTTTTTTCACTCTCTGAACAAAGATTTTTAACTTCAAGGCTTTCAGCTTGATCTGGAATTTGGTGTTTAACCAATTTTTTTATAAAATTTTAGGGCTTTTTGTCTTAAGTGGTTTACACATTGGGGATATTTAGAGTTTTCCAGTTTTTTTTTTCAATATTTTTTTATATATTGTTATTATTGGATGTTTTTTTATTTGTCTCAGTTACTGCATGTTGCTATTTACCATCTCCAATTTCAGCCATTCATCTTTGTAACGAGGTATTTTCTCTTCAAATTCATGGTCATGTTTTTCTAGAACTTGATTTCGAGTAAATCTAAAACTCATTTTAACAATGAGTGAACTCAGAGTTTAATTAATGGGTTAATTTTCGATACCCCCCCAGAATAAATAACTAATGAAAGTTTAGTCCCTATTAGATATCGTATTGCAAATACCCCTTGGACTAGCAGTCAACATCTATTGATTGTTATTGCCCTCATGTGCCCAGTTTTGGTGACAAAAATACCCTTAATGCCATATCACGTGAGACTTTATTGATGTCAAACGATTCTAGTCCACCATTAATTCACTTGCACGGTTTGGATTGAAATCTTTAGCAAATCAATCAATCAAACCCATATAGAGAGTTGGAGGGAAAATTCCCCCCAATTTCCCTTTTTTATTTTTATTTTTCTCTGTTCTCCCTACAATTTGTTTCTCTACACTTCTATGTGTGAAATCGATTCCCTACAGAGTTGAAGAAAACTAGCTTTGAGCAGAAGAAACACTGTAACCCTCTATTATCTATGTTGTATGTTTGTGCGATTGGGTTGATCGATCGTTTGAACCCTAGATCTGAACAGAAATGAAGAAGAAAAGGCCGACATCTCTTATGGACATTAGCAGTGCTAGTAACACTGCTTTGAGTGTACATTGGAAGATTACAGTTTGTTGAGTGGTTGCAGTAGCTTCAGTAGTGGAACGAGTGATTTTAGTGACTATTCAAGTGATGGACTCTGAGGAGTTTCTGGAAGACATTAAACCAGAGGTTCAATATCCAAGAGCTCTTCCTGTTTCATGGCATGAAACATTGTACATTTCCTCTTTCCTGTTTAGGATTTGGTTCTGCATGTCGATTTAGGGGTAGGGTTTTTTTTTTATGATTTGGTTGATACATGGGTATTTAGGGTTTTATTGTGAGTAAATGCATCAACATTTTTACATAGTGATGATTGATGTCAAAATTTCACATCTGACTTTCTTGTGTGTTGTGTGTCATATGACTCTCAATATACCAAAAGAGTCTATGATAGAAGTCTAAATTTATTGTTTGTTGTCTGTATATTTGCACAACCTTATATCATGCTTATACAATTACTACTTGAAAGTTGAAGCTAGTGTGTAATAGACTACTTGAATGTTGAATGTAATCTGAGTGTGTAATGAACTACTTGAATGTTGAATGTGATGTAAGTATCACTGTTTTAGTTTGCATGGTGTTTACTTAGTAATTATTGAATATTTATATTTGTTTGAATGTGTTTGCATGTGGATGATGAATATTTTTGTCGTTTATATCTTACTATGGTTTAACCCAATATTGTCATGCAATGATGGTACATGAGGGGCTCAACTTTCCATTGCAACACAAAGATATACTTTGGTGGGTAGTGGGGTATAAGTGTAGCAATCCCTGGTTGATGGAAGGTTGATGACTACCATAATGTGTCATCTGCAGTCATTAAAGGAGTGGATGGGGATTACTTGAGTTGGGACACCTTGAACAAGATTATTCTTGAAGAGTTATCAAACCTATACAACCGATGTCTGACCCTTAAGAAACCACTAATTTTTCTGGAAGGAGGGATAAGGATGGACATACAAAATGATAAAGATGTCTTGTACTTCTAGAAAAGGGCTAAGATTGATGATGAGGACAATATGCATGTATTTGTCAAGATCAAAGTGGTCATTGAAGTGGAGGCCAACAATGTAACTTGGATAAGCATAACAAACCCTTTTGAGCCCATTCCAACACCACCGCTACTTGCGGGTGTTGCACCTGACCCTGTTTCACAACCCACACAACCAATAGGTGGGAGTGGACATTTAAGAAGGATGGATCTTCAAATGAAGATGATAGTGTGGATGATGTTGCTAGGGCTGAAGATGTGATGTATAGGCAGAAAAAAATTAAGGGGGATGGATAGAGTAGCAAGGAGAGGAAAAGAGATAGGAGGAAGGGAGATGACAAAATTAACCAATAGAAGAAGAATAAGAAGAAAAAAAAAGAAAAAGAAGAAGAAAATGTATGATGACTTGATTGAGGAGTTAGATGATGACTTACCAAAGGAACCAGATTTTGGTCAAGGTGTGCACGGGGTAGCTGGTGAGGAAGCTAAGCAGCAGGCCCAAGCCGAAGCTTAACAAGAGGTCCATGATGAGCAAACACATGCCTAAGCTAAACAACAACCTGAAGTGATCAAACACATGCCCAAGGTGATGAATTAGAGTTTGCCCACGTTGATGACCTTCCATTTGAAGAAAAGTACCACTCTAGTAACTCCACACCAAATGCCATTTTTAGCTACTATGCAATCTTTGTGGCAAACACTGAAAATGCATATGGTGAGACAAGTGATGTAGATGGGGGCCCTGATCAGGATAAATGGTCCATTTATGTTTGGAAATATTGGGACAATGAGTATGATTGTAGTAATTGGTGTAGGAGATATGCAACTTGGAACATGTTTATAATGACGTTTATGAAGAATGACTTTGACAGAATTCAAGCTAAGTGCAAACTTTGTAATTTAATTGGAGGTGTTTCATTTTTTTGAATAAAGACAAACACACCATGAGTCTCACAACATTAGGGGAAGATCACACATGCATAGGGATTGATAATGGGAAGAACCCAATGGTGGATTTAAACTTTGTAGCTATGGATGTGAAAGCTTGATGAAGACACACCATGATACAATGACACTAGATAGTCTAAGGAAACAGACTTGGAAAGACTACACAGTTGATATCATATATCATATAGGTTGGATGGCAAATGAAAGTGATTACAAGTAGTTGGTGAACAAGGATGTAAACACTTGTTGTAAAGCAAAGTTTGATACTAGAATTAGTTCAGAGCATATTACCAACAACTTCAGTGAAAGCTTTAACAAGTGGATCTCAAAGTTGAGAGATAAGCTTATGTGCACCTTCATTGAAGATTATCACATGCTTTTAATGAGACTAATGTTTGATAGAAGAACAAAAAGAATTGTAGTGGGATATTGAGAGGGTAGTACCTAGGGTACAAAACCTTATTGACAGGTATAAGGAGAGGAGGCGGAGTTTGCTATCCATGGTTCAAATGATTAGTTTGTCACAGTTGAGGCATCAAATGGAGATAGGCGAAGGGTGACAACATCAACTAGATATTGTGATTGCAGACAATGGGAACTATTAGGGAGTAAATGTGTGCATGTAGTGGTGACCATAAAATCAGAGACCAACATGGTTAAAGTAAGTATCATACAAGATATTTCACTTTACATCATGTTTGATCATGAATGCTTATGATCTAAAGTGTGTATGTTGCAGGTATTGCTGCCTACCACTCTGTGAGAGCATATGTGGAGGCATATTCAAGGGGTGCCATTAGCATCCCAAACAAGAAATAGTGGTCTGCAGTAAGTACATTCGATGATGATTACTTATTTCTGAGAAATGAATATGATCAATGACACCATATCCATGATAAAGAGGGAGATTGTGCTCGGAACTGAGGAACATCAAAATATGGCTGGTGGACACGTCAGTGTTACTGAAGAGGTAAGTAAATGTTGTATTTTGTGTATTTACCTTCGATGTTCGTTGAACTATGCAAAAATTTGTTTGGGGAAGATGGGTACCAAATGGTAAATTTGGAAATTATTTGGGTGTCAAAACAAAATTATGTGTAAATTATTTTTTTTTGTTAAAGAATTATGTGTAAATTGTTGTTTAATTGACTTGCATTGTTTATGATAGGTCAGGATATTTGTCAGATGTGTAACCTAGAAGGTTATACTTCTTCTACTTGCCCTTGGGTATACAGTGTGTGTGGCACAAATCGATGCCTTGGATTGATGATGTTTACGACTTTTGATGAACGACTAACATTATGTAAGAAACACCTTCTATGTCAATTCCCAACTTGTGGCAAATTTAAGTGGTTGAAAAATGCTATAAAAGAGGTTGAGGCAAAGGTTGTAGAATATAACATTGATCTTAAAGGAAAGTTTGTCAAGGTTGGAGGAGGGTCTACTTCGAGCGGCAGTTCAAAAGTATGTTTTCTCTGTGAATTAGATGGTCACTGGTACAAGGAATGTCTTTTGAAAAATACCACGTGTCAGAAAGGATGCTCAACACCAAGGAAACTAGTGATATCTCATGAAGTCTAGCTAAGAGGTTTTTGCTGTGCAATAATTGTGATAGCTTCCAGTGGTTACAAGACTATTTGAACGCAGCGAAGGCAACTCTGACACCAAATGCAATTGTACGTGTAAAGGTCAAAGTTAAAATGGAAATGGAATTGAACGACTTTTGTGATTAGTTCAATAGCAAGTTTGGGTAGTGTGGATTGGAGTTTATCGGCCAATAATATAATAGTAGTAAAGACTGGAGTTTATCTATGTAATGAAGCTTAATTTCTATATAATAGTAAACCATGAATGTAATGAAGTTTAACGGAGTTTATGTACAAATGTTTCTTGATCAAGTTGTCAGGTCTATAAAGCTTCACAAATGTAATGCAACTTGCAATGCAATGGGAATGCAATGGATGACAATGCAATGCAATGACAATGATCAAAATACATACTGACAGTGACATGGATGGCAATGCAATGCAATGACAACGATCAACATACCCTGACACTGATCAACAACCTTCAATAACCTGCAATATCCTAAAATGCAAACACACTGATAGACCCTGGAATGCCTTGAAATGCAAACACAGTGTAGTGCAAACACACTGACACACATACCCTGTAATATCCTGAAATGCAAACACTGCAATGCCCTGAAATGTAAACAATGCAATGCTCTGAAATGCAAACACACATACCCTGTACATGGCAGTGTAGTGTGATGAAAACATAGAATGCAATGCCTTGAAACGCAAACACACAGACCGTGTACATGATCAACACAGACAATGCAAACAACAAAACAACACACAATGCCTGAAATGGAATACAATGCAATGCCCTGAAATGAACAACCTGTCATCTCTAATTCTGATGCAATGCAATGCAAGAACCTGCAATGAAAGATTGAACCAATGTTTTTTTTTTTTTTTTTTTTTTTTATCAATACAAACTGTAACACTGAACCAGTTTGTATTAAATTAGATATTGAACCATTAAACCAATGCATTGTTCACCTTTACATTTGTCTTGCATATCCAGTTAGTCTTACATACTGAACCATTGTTTTTATCACTGCTTGTACCAAAAAAACTTAACCATTTGTCTTGCATATACATGGCATCTACCCAAAAAGTAACATGCCATCTATACCAAAAAACACAGTTTGTAACCATTTTTTCTAACATATATATGACATCTACCAAAAAAACTGACTAACATATATATGACATCTACCAAAAAAACTGACATGCCTTGGTTACAAACAACAAATCTATTTACCAAGTCATATCATATGTACCAACTATACCAAAAAAGTGGGAAAAAGCCACCAACCTGTACATGTTTATCTGGGATTGAGTCAAATTCTGACTCATCATAAACATACCTTCTCCACTAGATGCTGGGGTACATGGCATTGCATCATCTTCTATTATCATCTTATGTTCTGGACCACTATCACCACTAAGTCTATTGCCCAGGCCTACAACATTTGGCCTCATCTCAGAGCTAGTAGCAGTTACGCCTTTGCAAGTAGTCTACTCCCAACTCCCTCATAAACACCCCAACCATACCACCTTCGCAATTACCATCGTCGCCACCACCACGACCACCATACCATAGCCATCACAACCACCACCACTGTCGTCATTACCATTACACCATCGTTGCCGATTCTATAACCACCACCATCGTCATCCCAACCACCATGACCACCACCAGAGCATAATCACCAGGTCCACAAACAACACTACCTTCATTACTACCACTATTATCGACATCGCCGTGTACCACCACCATGACCACCATAACATAACTATCACAACCAACGCCACTGCATTGCCACTACAACAACTACCACCACCATTACTACCACTTTTGCCGCCTCTACCACCATTATAGCGTAATCACCACAACCAACACCACATTTGCTACTACCACCATAATCGTCTCGCCACTGCCACTACCACTACCACCATCACCGCGCATGCTCACCACTAAGGGTGTGCATGGTCCGCATCAATTCCAAAATTTGAAGAACAGTTACACTTTAATGGATCTGGTCTAGTTCGGATTCCCTCATTTTGAACATTGGGACCAAATCTAACTTGAACCGTTTAGAACAGTTTGGTTCCTATATCTCCAACAGTTCCACTAATCTTTTGTATTTTTTTTAATTAATCATTTATTTAATTAAAAAACAAACAAATAAGAACAAGCAGCAAGCCATTTCCAATATTAACTGCAGTGATCATCTAACTTTCACAAACTTATAAAATCCAATATCTGTTATAAAGTCAAATTGTATCCAATAGATCGATCAATTTGACGAAGGATTTTGAGTTTTTAAGGTTAAAGATTTGGTGTGGTTGAGCACACAATAAAATTTTGCAACCCTAAAGCAAGATAAAACACGTGTATAATGTTATACAAAACGGGTTGGAACCGAACCGTTTGAATTCAAACATTTGGAATTAGAATCTAACCATTCTACAACAGATCCAGACCGTTTATTAATATACCCAATAAAAACTGGAATGGTTGGAGCAAATGAGCTGGTTCGGTTTGGATCCGTGGTTCCTCGACTCGTTTGCCCTCCCCTACTCACCACCAACTTAAATTGTACCACCATAACCATCATCACGCCACCACCACTACTAGCACCATATCATAACCACCACTATAACATTATCACCACGTCCACCATTACCTTCACTTCTACCATAGCCGTCGTATCCACTACCACCACAACCACTATGACTGCCACCACCCCCACCATTTTATCTACATAGCTTAACCACTGCCATTGCCACCACTACCACCAGCATCACCCCTGTAATCACAATCACCACAATCACAACCAAGATCACTGCCACCATGACCATGCCATAATTACAAATACTATTGTCATCACTACCACCTACAATCACTTGTTTGATTTGCATTGATTTTCTTTAATTACTACTAAGCGCTCGTGAAATAATGGATTGCAAACCAATGCAATGCAAACTAATGCATTTGTATCAATTTGCAAAATGCATTATTTTACACTGTACCAAATGGAGCCTTGATATCGTTGGAAATGCATTTTTGAAGATCTTTCCAATGAAACCAATTATTAATACAAGTGCTAAAATTTTAAAAATAATTTTTTTTATTGAAAAAGGTATAACGCGCGTCATTAGTATTTTTCAATATTTTCAAAGAAATGAGGTGGGCCAATTATATCAGGAAAAATAATAAGAAGAAATGAGACAGACCTCTTAATGCACATTTAAACAAAAAACCTGTGACCTAGTGATACCATCCGCCATTGCTCAACCACTGAGCCATCACACCTTTGGGAAAAACTGACTCTCGACGTTTGACTTTTTTCACCGTCTGATTTAAATTTAAGTCTAACACTAAAGTTGATTGTATATATATTTTACCTTAGAATATGCTCACACTTCAAAACTGATTTAAGGCGAAAGTGGCGTAGGTGGCGGGGTATTAAGTACATGCTTTTAAGCAAAACAATTATATATCTTACAAGTCAGCTTGGGGTTTTACTGTTCATAAAGATTTGGAGATAAAAGAGGGTTAGAATTGAGAGTTGAGGAAGATGTTGAGGATTGGATTGATTTTCTATAATGGAATGATTGTAAATGTAATGTATGTGGAAGGGCAAAAGAAAAGAAACATAAATTTATAATGAAAGGAATATACATGTGGCAGAGAGAGAGTTTGTGTTTTCTTTATCGAAATTAAACTTATTATAACTATTTACTTAGTTTTCGAATTTTGTTAAACGTTGAAATGAATTTTTGAAGATTTTTTTAACAAACCAATGATCAATACAAACACTTAAAATTTTAAAATATGCATTTCACACAGTATGCATCTCAAGAAAAAAAAAAGGTCTGCATTTCACATCTTGAGTATTTTCAATCTTTATCAAAGAAATGAGAAGGACTTCTTAAGGCATATTCAAACAAAAAACTCGAGCTCCATTTTCAGAGTTTGAAAAAAAAAATTATATGATAAAACCTTTAACCAATTTTGACTTTAATATCATGACTCAATTTTTATCATGCCAACGACACGAGGTATACACTAGTCTATCTTATAAATCAGTTAGGTTTCATAAGAAATTGGAGATAAAATATGGTTAAAATTAAAATATTGAGAAAATGTTGATGGGTGAGATTCATTCATGACATTGACATATTTGTAAATATGAAGCATATAGAAGGGTAAATATATTGAACAAAAGGTGAAAACAGATTGTGAAATGTACATGTGATGGAAAGAGAAAATTTTTGTATTTATTTCTCAAAATTAAAATTGTCATAACTATTTACTTTGATGTCGCATTTTGGTAAACTTGGTATCGTTGAAATGCATTTTTAAAGATCTTTCCAATGAGACCTATGATCAATACAAATTCTTAAAATTTTGAAAATGCATTTCACATCATATGCATTTCTAAATAAAAAAAAAATAATTCATTTCATGCCATGAGCATTTTATATGTTTTTCAAAGGAATAAGAAAAGCATTTTCTATATTTTCAAACAACAAACTCTAACTTCATTCCCAATGTTTGAAAAACATATTTTGTAACTAATTAAAATTTACCACATTTGACCGAATGTCACGACCCACTTTGTATCATACCAACGACACAAGTAATACACAACAACTTGATTTTCAGAGTTTGTCTAGGCATATAAACAAATGAATGGATGAGATTAGATTTAACTTTTGATCCAATGATTGAAACTTAGCCTTTTATACTTTGCCCTCAAGTCATCTATGAGCTCAAAGGTTTGAACTTCATCGCTAATGATTGATGCCAAAAACCGACATTAATGTCGTTGCATGATTTTCAACATCAATCAAAGAAATACATATTTTTTTTGTTTATTTTTTCCTTCAATAATGCATAGTAGAAGTAGGAGTTATTGACTACTTCACTTGGATTAGAAGACAATATTTGAATTTCAATTTAAAGAATAAAGAGAAAAGCAAAATAATGGATGGTAAGATGTTGAGAGATGATATGATTCCAAGACAAAATAATAATTTGTAACAAAAATGAACATAGAGAAATCTCAAGGGTATGAGAATCACCCCATTCTAACATAATGATTGTGGAATGTAATTTCAATTTCTCCCAAAATACTCAAATCACATGGTTTTTCAACCGACATGACTTGAGTTGTGAGATTAAAGAAGTAAAAGTCTTTTCATTTTCCTCAAACTTTAACCAAATCCATTGTTTTATTTCTAAAACATCATTAGATTTCGATTATGTTTTTCTTCGGAAAAATCCTAAAAGACATGGAAATAATTTATTCTTTTGAATAAAAATCATTATCCATTTAACACATGAAGCCTTCTTTTGAAGTACTTCTTACAATTCATTGTTCTACTTTACTTCCTAAATGAAACACAATCTAACTATCATTATATCTTCATGGGGCTCAATCTCTTCCCCTTGAGAGGGGAGATTAGCTCTCCATGAATAGAGAGAATAAACTAAAAGTTAAAAAAAAAGAAACAATTGAGAAAGAAAAAAAAATAGAACTTACTTCTTCAATGAAAAATTAAAATGTTGGAAAAAAATCTAAAGCCAAGAACTACGATAAAAAAAAAAAAAAACTCTCTAAGAAAAACTATTCCTTTATGATTTCCATGTATGTGATTTTATAGGTAAAAAAGGTTTGAGTGAAATAAGGAAACATGGTTGAGTGAATCAAGGAAACATGGTTGAGTAAAAAAAGGAAAGGTGTTGGAGTTTTGTAGAGATTTTTTTATGATAAAGTTGACCATGTGGACGTCCAAATCTTCATGACGATTTTCTCGAGATCCATAGTTGTTGATGCTTTGTGGGCTTGACTTCATGGGTCTTGGGATTGAAATTCTTTAGTCCTTATGAATGCACGTGAACTCCCAATGGGCTTTCTGGTTGTTGAATTTAGCCTTATTGTGCCACTTTGTGCATGATTTGAGATTTGTGCTTGAATTCATACAAAATACAAGTAATGAGATATTTTTATTGGATAATTGGATTTAGCAATTGTATATTTAGGGATGTAAAATCGATGTTTTGAGTGCATATCACACCACCCCCAAACAACCTTTTGCTAGTCATCTAGCAAATAACAATTAAAAGAAAGATAAGAACATAAAACAAAATATCTTTATTTGTCCTAAACTTCTCAAAGAAATCAATGCCACTTTCGCTGGTATGACTCGATTGCATTTACAATATGCAACAATGCCTTGAACCTCTAGCATGACACTAAAGGAGGAGTTTTAGCCTCCTGAGGGTTATCCAGGATGACACCCACAAACATTTTTTTTTTAAACAAAATTGACGTGTCCCCTATTTTTCTCAGAGAATATCCTTGTTATTCAACCACATAGAAGACAAGAGATATGTAACTTGTTACTAAAATGCATATTACAAGTGAGCAACTTTGGAACAAAGTGTGTGTGTGTGAATAACCAACAAATGTAACATTTCATGTCAAAGTAATGTATATCCTAATCCACCTTTGGAATAGTCATTTTGACTTCAAAACTCACCAATTTATCTCTCTAAAATGATCACTCTGAGTTTGGGTAAAATATTTTATCTCTTCCATGTGAGGAAAAGAGTAAATGCAAAAATTCAAACTTCTCACATGCTCATAAGAATAAACGGAAATGAAAAAGAATAATAGTCTCATGGAAAAAATGTTGATCACTTGCAAGAATGTTGAGTTACCCACCATGGCACCTTCTCATCTACTCTTCACTTCTTACCATACCTTACCATAGGGTTAATTAAAATTTTAAGTCATCATATGACTCGAAATTGTGTAAAAACTCTCTGAATAAAATAAAAAGTCTAATAGCTCACAAGGTTAAAGTCTCCACTATTATTCTTCTAGATTCTTAGGAAGTTACTTACTTTTGTATTCCAAACTACCTCTGTGGTCATTGTGCAAAAATTATTTATTCCCAAATGCTCAAATGCAGTGTTTACTTTAGTAATAAACTTCCAACATCTCTTTGCCTAAATGTAATGAATCAAGTAATCCAATCTCATCATAGCTAGGATACCACACAATTTAAAAAAAAAATTATTTAATTTTTATAGAAAAAGATTTTCAAAAGATGTATGAATTTAATTTGATTAATCCCCCACCCCAAAAAAATAGAACACTATACCCAGTGTTAAACAAATGAAATGAAAAGTGAGAAATAAAAATTAGAATTTATTACCTCAGGCGATTTGTTGAACATCTGTACCGTCCCTGCAATGAAAAAGATTGAGTTGGTGGTGGTGATATATTAAAAAAATACATCACCCCCAAACAGACATTGTCGGTAAAAAAAAATTACTATTATTTTTATTTTTTATGAATGAATGAATGCATAAACAGACTGGGCTGCCTCCCAATAGCGCTAAGTTTAATGTCATTGGTCGGACGCAATGAGGGTGGTGGATACCACCCCCAAACAAGCTTAGTGGAGTAGGAATTTGTGGGCGTGACTAATCCTCATAGTTAGGATCAATTAACTGAATGGTTTCCATTGACCTTGTGGGAAGTTCATGGTATGGCTTCATTCGTTGTCCATTTACTTGAAAGCGACTACCATTTGTAGGGTTTTCTACGGTGATGGCACCGTTGTCTTTAACATTACGAACAATGAAAGGACCATACCAACAAGTTTTTAACTTACCTGGAAAAAGGTGAAGACGAGAGTTGTAGAGTAGGATTTTCTGACCAAGATGGAACTTTTTTCTCATGATGCTTTTGTCATGTGTCCACTACATTTTATCTTTGTAGTTCACGGATAAGTCATAAGCATCATACTTCAATTCTTCTAACTCATCAAGTTGAAGCTTTCGTTGTTGTCCAGCCATATCAAGGTCAAAGTTTAGACTTTTTGTAGCCTAATAAGCTTTATGTTGGAGTTTGACAGGAAGGTCACAAGGTTTACCAATGACCAATCTATAGGGAGACATCCCTAAAGGGGTTTCAAGTGCAATTCGGTATGCCCATAAGGCATCCAAAAGGCGTAAAGACCAATCTTTCCGATTTGGATTGATAGTCTTTTCGAGGATGTTCTTGATTTGACGATTTGAGACTTCAACTTGACCGCTTGTTTGAGGATGGTAGGAAATGGTAACTTTGTGAGTAACCCCATACTTTTTAACAAGATGCTCATAGACACAGTTATAGAAATGTTTACCCCCATCACTAATGATACTCTTGGGGGTGCCAAATCTACTGAAGATAAACTCCCTTATCAACGAAACAACAATTTTGTGATCATTGGTCTTAGTGGCAATGGTCTCTATCCATTTAGAAACGTAATCCACTGCAAGAAGGATGTATTGGTACCCATGGCAGGTTAGAAACAGTCCCATAAAATCGATGCCCCAAACATAAAAAAT
Organism: Berberis vulgaris; assembly: GCA_963556465.1. Classification (NCBI taxonomy): domain Eukaryota; kingdom Viridiplantae; phylum Streptophyta; class Magnoliopsida; order Ranunculales; family Berberidaceae; genus Berberis; species Berberis vulgaris. The sequence goes on from OY747136.1 coordinate 50,456,154, forward strand.
TTCAACCACTAGGATAGGATTCAGAGGCATCATGTGTCGACGAGTTATTCACCCAAGTTGTTGACATCGGTGACATGCTTTACAATATTCATGGGCATCTCAAAAAAGGGTAGGCCAATAAAAACCTGATTGGAGAACCTTCTCCGCAATTTTCTTAGAACTTAAATGCCCAACATAAACTTGATCATGGCAAAATGAGAGAATGCTCAATTGTTCAACTTCTGGAACACATCTTTTGATAAGTTTGTCAGGGTAGTATTTGTACAAATATGGCTCATCCCAAGAATAATACTTGACCCTAGACAAAAACTTCTCACGATCTGGCTTAGACCAGTGTGAAGGGAGTTCCTCAGTTGCAAAAAAAATTACAATGTCTGCATACCATGGAAGCACTTGCTTTACCAAGAGAAGTTGTTCATCTGGGAAGTCCTCTTGAATGGGCAAGATACTAGTAGATGACTGTGATATTAGCCTAGACAAGTGGTTGGCGATCGCATTTTCTATACCTGACTTATCTCATATTTCAAGATCAAATTCTTGAAGCAAAAAGACTCATCGGATCAGATGAGGTTTGGTGTCCTTCTTATGGAGAATGTGTCCAAGGGTTGCATGGTCAGTGTACACAATGACTTTAGCTCCAATGAGATAGGAACGAAATTTATCTAGTGCATAAACAATGACTAACATCTCTTTCTCCATGGTTGAGTAATTGAGCTGAGCCTCATTCAGAGTCTTGCTAGCATAGCAGATGACATGAGGAAGTTTGTTAACTTTTTGACCCAAAATTGTACCTACAACGTAGTCAAAGGCATCACACATAATCTCAAAATGTAGCTTCCAATCAGGAACTCAGATGATAGAAGCTGAGATTTAAGATGCAGAAACGCAGATATGCACTTGTCATAAAAAAGAAAGGGAACATCCTTGGCAAAGAGATTGCTCAAAGGGCGTGCAATCGTTGAGAAATCTTTAATGAAGCGGCGATAAAAATCAACATGCCCTAAGAAAGATTGCACATCTTTAACAGATTTTGGAATCGGAAAAGATGAAATGACATCAATCTTAGCTTTGTCCACTTCAATGCCTTTTGGAAAGACAACGTGCCCCGATTCACCACTAAGTGACACTTTTCCCAATTTAGAACATGACATTTTTCTTCACAACGATCTAAGACAAGTGAGATGTGATGTAGGCATTGGTCAAAAGATGAGCCGAATATTGAAAAATCATCCATAAAGATCTCAAGAAAGTTTTCCACCATATCACTAAATATGTTAGACACGCATCTTTGAAATGTAGTGGGTGCGTTGCATAACCCAAAAGGCATGCGACGATAAACATAAGTACCAAAAGGACAAGTGAATGTGGTTTTCTCTTGATCCTTCTATGCAATAGAGATTTGATTATATCTAGAATATCCATCCAAGAAACAATAGTAAGGATAACCCGCTAGCCTCTCAAGCATCTGATCAATAAAGGGAAGGGGAAAGTGATCCTTTCGAGTATTAGAGTTCATCAATGCATATTTTCCCTCCCCTTTTCACTATTTGTGGCACAAGTTCATTGTTCTCATTTTCGACGACTGTAATTCTTGACTTCTTAGGAGCCACATGGATTGGGCTAACCCATTGGCTATCTGAGATAGAATAGATGATGTTTGCATCCACGAGTTTCAACACTTCTTCTTTTACGACATCTTTCAAAATGGGATTTAGACGTTGCTGGGGCTCTCTGAAGGTTTTGGTTTCATCTTCCAAATAAATATGATGCTCACAGACAGTAGGGTCAACACCTTTAATGTCATGAATCTTCCAAGCAATGGCTGACTTTTGAGCTTTAGGGACTCCCAACAACTTGTCATTATGTTCCTTAGTGAGATCTGCGGCAATAATCATTGGATAACTCTCCTCGGGGCCAAGAAATGCAGATCTCAATTCATTTGGTAAAGGCTTAAGTTATGGTGATTTTTGAAAGCTTGAGGATGAGTCACTCTCTTGTGACTGTTCTATGAAAGAAGATGAGGAATACAACTCTTTCTCATATTGATAAAGTGATATATGGCTCAGATTCAGGTATATGCATTATGGGCACATTATCCAACATACTGTTGACTTCTTCAATAGCCTTGTCCATATCTAGGTTCATACCAAAGTGTGAAAGACAACGAAGCAATACGTCATATGGTGACGATTGAGCCATAGACTCAAAAGATCGAATCATACACGCTTCTTCTTCTTCCTCCTCAATCATATCGAGATCATCTCTCCTTTGCAAGGCTTTAAAGGTATTCAATTCAGCATTAAAGTTCCCAAAGGAAACAAACATGCTACCGTTTCTACAGTTGATGTTGGCCTCCGCAGTTGTTAAGAAGGGTCGCCCTAAGATGACAAGAATTTGATTATTTGGGCTCGATCAAGTGTCTAGGATGATGAAATCAACTGGATAATAGAAATCTGCAACTTGGACAATTACATCCAGAACTATTCCTCTAGGGTATCGTTTTGACTCATCTGCTAGCTTAAGAACTACTTTTGTTGGTTGCATCTCCTTCAGCCCAAGTTCTAAATATATATTATAAGGTAAGAGATTCACACTCACTCCTAAGTTGACCAAGGCACGACTTTCAAAGTCTTTCCTAGTGAAACATGGTACAGTAGGAGTTATTGGATCCTTGTTCTTAACTACTCCAGTTTGTTGAAATAAGCGATGTGGCATCGCTTGCAAGGCATGCAATTTCAGATACTTTCATTTTTATCTTATTAGTACACATGTCCTTGAAAGTTTTGCATAGATTGGTACTTGCTGGATAGCAGACAAAAGAGGGATGTTGATGTGTACTCCTTTAAAAATCTCTAGTATTTTTTGAAATTACTTTTCTTTTTGGTTACCTAAAAGGCTTTGGGAAAATGTGCCTTACGTATACACTTTCTTGGTTGTACGGGAAGCTGAGATGGTGAGTTTAAACTGGTTTAAGAAGAACCTTTAGCATTCTCAATTAGTTAGGAATGCTCTTTTTGGAAATCACATCAGTTGTCTTGGGTTGTTCTATGTTATTATCAATTGCTCGGCCAGAATGAAGGGTGGTGACAACTTTAACTTTTCCATGTGAATCAACACTACTTCCAATTTCATTGACATGGGCTTGGGGAGCACTTTTTGAATTAGGGATGGGTTGACTGTGGAATGTTCCTTTTTCCCTTCCCACAATCAAATGTTGCAACTGTTATTGAAGTCGGTGGATGGCTTGAGAATTAGCAGCATCGGTTGGCATTAATTGGTGCATCATATCCTCCAATGATGGTTTGGAGGTGGTAAAAGAGCAGCATATTGAGTTTGAGGTACCAAGTCCCGGGAGTTGCTAAGTTGAGGTTGACCATAGAAATTATGAGGGACGGGTACCATAAAAAGGTTCACAGGCTGATTTTGCTGGTATGAAAGAGGTCCCCCCTGTGGTGGATATTGATTTTGTTGCCACTGGTTAGATTGAGGTCCATATTGAACCTGTCTGGGATAGGAGCGTGAGTTGTGTGCTTGTCCACTAAGTTGCCTAGGGTGTTGAAACCTAGGAGGATTCTCTGAACTTCTGAGTGGGTTGTTCATAAAAATCGCCACCATAGGAAAGGTTAGAGTGATGTCGATTTGCAGATGTGTATGTTTGACCGAATGTGTTTGATTTACGTTCACTGTTAAATACACACCTCCTCTGGAGGTTCATTGCCACCTGAAGTTAAAAGACAATCAAAATCTATATGATCCCTTTTGAGGCAAAAGTTACAAGGCTTAGAAGTCTGCTTTTTGGATTCAGAGGCGGACTTCATCACAATAGATTTAATTTTCTTAGCAAAGTCCTTGAGGAAGGTTTTAATGTCTAGTTCAAAATCTTCATTCGGTACAAATAGACGTGATTTTCTAGAAGAACTAGGTTTCAAGTCTCTATGGGCAGTCCGATGTTGAGAATCATTAGCAAGGTCACTTAGAAAGGTATAAGCTTCAGTACCGGTTTTACGCATGAATTTTCCTTGGTGTATGGATTTGATCATATTTCTAGATTCAACAATCAATCCATTATAGAAACTTTATACTAGCACTCGTTTTTCAAAGCCATGATGGGGGCACTTGATGAGTAAATCTTGAAAGCTGTCTCATGCTTCAGAAAAAAAGTTCATCATGCGTTTGAGTAAATTCCTCAGTTTCTCTTTTAATTTCTAGGGACTTTCTCATGGGGAAGTACTTCGCTAGAAACTTTCTAACTAAATCCTCCCATGATTTGATGGAATTGGCAGGGAGGGAATTTAGCCATGAGGTAGTCTAATCCTCAAGAGAGAAAGGAAACAAGCAAATTCTAACATTTTCTTCATCTATGTTTTGGTTCTTAAAAGTTCTACAAACTTCAAGAAACTTTCCAAAATGGACATATGGGTTTTCTCGATCATGCCCCTTAAACTTCGGAAACATATTAATAATAGCTGGTCTGATCTCAAATTGATCTGTCGTGATAGGGGGTAGCACAATGCTTCTGTGCACCTTAGCAGCAAGGGGTACATTATATTCACAAATTGGACGTTCTGCCATTTCAGTGTTGATTGGAAAGTGAAGGGAGGTAGGTGGAGATGAGTGTGTTGAAGAGGCAAAGAGTGGATTAGGGTGCTAGAAAAATTTTGGGTACGAACCAAGCGTTTACTAGGTCATTCCCAAACTTTCATAAAAGGAAAGAAAATGAGATGGAAATATGACAGTGACAAAACACAAGATCAAGCATCCCTAGACGATTGCTAAGAAGGAATACACAAGCAACAATCACTTTTGAGCCACACAAATGCCAAATCTAAGCAAATAACGTTTTAATGGGATTTTATCTTATTAATCTATGAGGGACAAGATATATTGAAACGAGCGGGCGTTACGCTGTTATCTATTATTGCCTGATTAGATAGGGTGCTAACAAATGATTCTAAAAGCTTGTATCCAACGTACAATGTCCAAAATCAGGAAGTCAGAGTTACATTTGAAAGAAGTCGAATTATTGCACAAGTGACAAGAGATCACATGGTCTAATTACGAATTGTACCTATGCTATCGCTCTGTAGACCAATTGATATGAGAATGATGCGTGTCAACTGTCAAATACGTACTTAGGGTGTGTGTTCCTAGCCAAAACTGCTAGTTACACCATGTCCTTCTGCGATCCGCAGCTTACTAGTGACTCGGCGTACTGGATAAGTTACCCATGTGGCAATGGCCTCCCGGAGTTCATTGAATGATTAAACCCAACGTCACGCTTAGCTTTGGTCAACACAAAATTCAGGAGATTAACCTTGGTCTTAGTTGTTCTATGAACACTGTTCTAGTTGGCTCTAATTTTAGTTGATTTTATTATGTACCTTGGTTTCACATAGCTGGAGTGATGAGGTGGGTGATGAAATCCCACCAGTTTAAAAAACAAGGCTAGGTCAGTCCTCTCTGTTTATGGTAGTTTATTAACGTAGGCAACCACACAGTTCGTTAAGATGCATAAACATAAACAAACACCAAGCAATGTCCAATCGAATTTCACTCAGCACCCAAGCCACTAAAACAATGTGTCTAAAATATACTTACTAACTTGTGAGCTCGGACCCAAAGTCTCCACCGTGGGGGTAGAGAGAAGTGTTATTTGAGAGCTACTCCTTTGTTCAAACAATTG